>LR990350.1:24683480-29483480 GCA_905147345.3 Mythimna impura
TTTTCAGATTTATTCATATACCAGCTGTATTATAAGAACTTGCTTTAAGCAAAATTTCAGGATTCTGGGTCAACAGGAAGTATCCCAGAATTTTGATTTTTTCGAGAATGTCGAAATACACGTTTTTTGAGACATAACAGCCGTATCTTTTTCTTTTCGTTAACTTAGAAATTAGATTTTTCATAGCTTCAAGAGCAGTTAGTTTAATATATTATGTTTATTTTTTGTAGATGGGAAAATCATCCAATGACATCTCCTGCACTTGGGTGGAGTGGTAGGGGGTGTCAGACTTTTACTGACTAAAAAGCCACTCCTGTTCCTTCGTTGCCTTTCATACCAGGGCCGAGTCTTCCTTTCAGAAGCAGACCCTGGGCCCCAATAGGCTTCGACTGTGCTGGGCCCATAATAATATATTATGGTACATTCTCAAAATAAATTGTCTCTATTAAAACGTGACGTCACATTGTCTTTTTTTAAGGAAGTCTTCAAATGACTTCCCGCATTGGGTGTAGCGACAGGGACTGTCAGACTTTTACTAACTAAAACCCACCGCTGTTCCTTTATTTGCCCTTTGCGTTCCGGGATCACGGTAACTCTTTGCGTAGTCTGTGATCACGCTATTCCGCGGGAACCTCAAAAGAATGACTTCTCGAAACCTGACTTTAATTACAAAATAGAAAATCTAATAGACAAAGAGATAAAATTGTGATTCAGAACTTGAGTCTATTATTAGTAATCTTGTTAAAAACTTGTCCTGCGGATTCTGTGTGCAGATTACAAAGTACCAAGACACAATGTCGAAGTTTTATCGTTAGTCTTAATGTTTGCAGCAGTTATTTAACTGTTATTAACAACTTGTGGGTGTTTTATTTATTTTGTTGGATCGTAGTTCTGAATCGAATTGGTTGAATAAGTTTTCTGTCTATCTCTACCAGACTGTTGTTGTTTCACTTTCTTATTCTTCTCGACCTTCTTCTGTCTGAGATAACTTATTTGCACATGGTTAAAACCTTAGGTTCTCAGTAGCGTCTCATGTGCTTTGAATACCTATGTGATTGTGGAGCTCCTCCTTGGAGCCCCTGGGCAGGGGAACAGAAAGGGAACTAAAAATAAGAGTAACTTAACTGAAATTTTTATGGCTGATTTTTATAGATATTTTAAAGAATATTATTCTAAAGTAGTATTATAAGTATCAGACGCTTTCCAAGGACCAAAACTTCTGTCAGACACTTTAAAGCTCAAAAAGAAAATGAACTTTACTTATTTTTACATGTCTGATTTTTAAATATGTTATTTAGGTAACTATTACAAAGTTATATTTCAGTAGTCAGACTAATTGTAGTGACCAAACATCCCCTAAACACAAAAATTATTCAGCCGACAGTATGAGCGCGAGAGCACGCATGCGTTTCAGAGCGAGTGAGACGATTTCATGCACTGACTGGATGTTTGGTCACTACAATTTATCCGACTAATGAAATATAACTTTGTAATAGTTACCTTAATAACATTTTTAAAAATCAGACATGTAAAAATAAGTAAAGTTTATTTAGGTACTTTTTGTGGATCTTTAAACCGTCTTCTCACGCCCCAGCCGCCACAGGTGACGCCTCAGGTGGCAAAGGCTTGCGGACAGTAAGCATTAGGTAACTCACCGTCCGATAAGGTCCAAGTCCGAGTCAGTTTCGCGTTATATACCACGCGTACCTCAAAGAATTGTCAACTGGCATCTGCCGAACTGCTGCCAGAGCTGCTGATTGTTGAAAAGAACACCTAAAAATGGTTAGCGGACTTTTGTAGAGGAGTCCTGATGTCTATCTCCGAATTCCTTCATCACAAGACGAACTCAGGAAAACACTTTTTCAAAAATAGAATAGAATAGAATAAAATAGAATACTAATAACTTTATTGTACACCAAAATAGTAACAAACCTTTTAAACTAATTTGATCTATGGGTTCAATGGCGGTCTTATCGCTAACAGCGATATCTACCAGACAACCTTAGGATGGATCGTAAGAACTTAACATAAAATGGGGGTGGTCTGCGGTGTACTGCAAATTATTGATGTGTTAAATACATTAAAAAATATATATTAAACTATACATATATCGTCGTATCCTACGAATGGTGCCCTAACGAACATAGGGGCTTTCTTTTTTATTGCATAATCCAATTCTTCTCATCATACCACATATAACCAGTTCAACAAAACAATTAAAAACGGTATAGGTTATCAAATAATTAGGTTTTCTAAAAAGCCACAATTTTAAGCACTACGTTTTCATCGAAGAAAAAAGCTACAATCGCCGTCCCGCCCTCTTTCTTCGCGAATAGTGGGGGTGCGCGGGTGCGGAGAGAGCGTACTAGCGCCGCTCGGCCACTAGTCGGCGGAACGCGTTTCGTTAAATTGTAGTATTCAATAAGTTCAAATATCATAACATCAACGAGTTTGTACTTAATTAGGTAATTCTAATTATATAATGCGAAGTAGTGCTAGACTTGAGCAATAAGTTACATTATGCCTTTTATCTGCGGAAGAATAAACACAAACATAATTTGAAACATAGAAGAAAGACACAAACGTAATTAGGACAATATATATATTCGTATCGCAATATAGCCATTCCATAGAATACGGCCACAATCACCATTATGGTTTTTTTCTATGTACCCAATATTGAAAATTGATTAACACAACAGAGAATAAGGATTTAAGGGACAAAATGCA
The DNA here is from genome assembly GCA_905147345.3 of Mythimna impura. Lineage (NCBI taxonomy): Eukaryota > Metazoa > Arthropoda > Insecta > Lepidoptera > Noctuidae > Mythimna > Mythimna impura. The sequence goes on from LR990350.1 coordinate 24,686,211, forward strand.
TTTAAAATATAAAGATAATTTATTGAAAATAATCCTAGCCGAATGTTAAGATATCAATACACATTATATGAAATCACTGATACATATTTGATAATATTTAATTTAATTAAACACAAAAAAAAGTGTCTCGTGAAAAGTTGCTATTATGCAGTTAGGATACGACGATATATGACTTGACTTAAGGAAACGGGCATGTCCTAGAACCAAAAAAATCGAAGACATTCACCAACTCGCACTAGGCACGCGAGGTGGATAACGGCCCATTCCCTCTCCTAGAGAGGAGGCCTGAGTCCCAGCAGTGGGAACATTAAAAGGCTGATTATGCTATGCTATACTTATAAAATTTTATTAAAAAGCTATTATTATATAAAAGACAAAAAACAAACTCATGAATATTATATATCTACATACGTATTATATGTTACACTATCAAAATCAAGAATCATCATCAAAATCGGTTAACAGTATCACTGAACAAGATATTTAAAATTAGTACATTTTGATACAAGTGCAGAAAGTTTGTCATTGCGACCGAAGTGGAATTCGCACGAGCCGTAGGCGAGTGTGTTATGGAGCCGAGGGCTGCAGTGACAAATTTGCACGTGTGTCAAACGACTTTTTTCAATACACTTACGAAGAAATGAATAAACGGGGGTTGACCGGCGACTCGTGGGGGTCGACGCGCGCCCGGCCTGATGCGATAAATGTAATAAAATTGTGGCCGGGGAGAGCACGCGCTATTTCTGCACTAGTGTGGGAAACAGTCTATTGCGTGCCTAAAAACGGTGGGATAAGAGCGGGTTTTCGAGTAAGTGTATTGAAAAACATTTAGTTATGAATCTCCTTCCTTTTTTAAAGATGGATAAAAAAACAGTATTGGTCTAGCCACAGCGATAAAACTTTACACCGAGGAGGTTGCCAACTGCCACGGTACAGACATAATTTATAGCCGCTGTCGTGCAACGCTTATGCTAGATGTGGCCTAGCCTGCATCGTAACAAGTATAGCAAAAATGCCTAGAATATTTATTAAATGTAAGTAATTTGTTTTTTATACTATATGTAAGGCTTATAAAATTGTTTCTCATTTCAGCTGAAAATTAACATGAAAAGAAAGAAGAAAGAGAGAAGAAAACACGTTTATTTAGCACACAGCCCCCTAGCCAATTTACGATCGTTTCGTTTGCGTCGAACGCCTCGAGTAGGCCACGTCTCCGATTCCTTTGTTCTGACGTCATCTCAACGCTCAGTCACGTGGTCAGAACAAAGGAATCGGAGGCGTGGCTTACTCGAGGCGTTCGATGCAAACGAAATGATCGTAATTTGGCTAGGGGGGCAGGTACACACAATGAGATAACAATTATAATATAGAAACTTAAATACTTAAACATCAACCTTGTGTGTCTCACGGCTGCACGAAAATATAGGTCCAGTTCAACATAATGCCAGGTCACTACGTAGCAGTTGCCTGTCGCTGGTTTTCATCTGAACCTTGCTATGAGTCTACGGCTGTTAATCAGTGTTTGGTGTGAGGTAAATAAATATACTTATGTATATTATTATATGTAGGTATAAATTAGTGTGTTGTAAATGATAAATAATAGATAGGTGTTCAGTGATAGATATATATGAAACAGGAAAAAACACATACTAAGAATTAAAACTATGCATGAAGTGGGAGCTTCGGCTGGCCACCTTGTTTTTTTCAAAAAGTTATTATTTATTAAATGCTTTATGCACACAAAAGTACAGAAGTGGATTTAATGCTTTTATCATCATCATATCAACCGAAAGATTATTGTTGTCGCATCAACCAGCCCTGTTTCTCGTATGTAGTGGATCCACACAGTCCTCACAAGATCATCTGTGCAGTGTGTGAGACGCCTTTTAAAACTGTGTTTTCGGAACCCAGAAAAAATAACAATCAAGCATAATTAATTTTGAAAGAAAAGTTCTAGTATCCACCTATATTTCATTTCCGTGCCGTAGAAAACACGTAAAATCGTTGGTGTTGCGCCTGGTCCCTTCTCGGTCGTGTTGGGTTGTCGTCCCATCGAACTATAAGAGTAAAGGAACAGTGATTGTTGCACCTGTCTTTGTTCGATTCAGCCTGTCCTTAGCTGCCCTCCCCCAACGATGCCCTAAGCCGAGGTCCATAACCCACAGGGGGTGCCCTTAGCGTGTAGTCGCTTAGTTTTTAAGTTAGTTAAGTAAGTCCTGGCTGGAGGCTTTGATTCTTGAATTAAGGCCGCCACAGGCAAGTCCGGTTAAGCAGCCGACAACCTCCTAGGTTGACCTGCGAGAGGCCACAAAAAAAAAGTGTTACGCCTTTGTTTGTGCACACACTTGTACGTCATATCTTCTGCGTAGTAGTCGGGAGGATTATTATATTTAACTAGTTTTTTCTAGCGGCTTCGTCCGCGTACATGTCAGTTATTATGGACGCGAAGTTGAAATCGAAGCTAGATAATAAGTAGTACCCTATGTCCTGCCTTGGAGTTTAATCTTACTTCGTACCAAAGTTAGAAGGAAAGAAAAAGAGCATATTTACAAAGAGAGAGAAGAAAGAAGAAGAAGAAGAGAGAGAAGAAAGAGAAGAAAGAAGAAGAAAGAAGAAGAAGAAATAGAAGAGAGAGAAGAAGAAAAAGAAAAAGAAGAGAGAGTAGCACAAAAGATCCAGAAGGGTCGAAGTGCTCTGGTTAAGGGCCAGCCCCACTATAAGATAAGAGAGTATTCAAATTTCATCAAAATAGGTATAACAATTTATCCGTGAAAGAACACATTTAAATTATTTCACTTTTAGGCTTCAAAAAATGTCAAAATGGCAGCAAAACTAGATTTACGGTTTTGAAACTAATAAAGTATATTTAAATCGAATAACTATAAAATATAACGCAATTTATGCGAAGTTATAACACGATAGTGTCTTTGTGACTTTCTCAGTTGGAGAGTGGCTCTGATATGGCCAGGAACCTGACTCAACGCTGAACAACGAAAGACTAAGTGGTTTCAGCATCGCGGCCGATTCTGTACCTACCTACAATCTTCTGGCCAATTTAATTTGGTCGCAATAAATTACTATTATAGTCATCCGACCCGTACTAGCTGCCGTACGGCTCAACGCAGTTTCACTGACGTGCAGCCTGAAGGTGTCGCTGAGGACGCGACGCCAGTCATCACCCGGCAACGGTTGTCAGGGCGCCGCCACCGAAATGTCATCATCGGTGTTGTGGCGCCCCAGGCCGCCAACGCGACTGCGCCGCTTCTTGATTGACACGGACTGTCATTTTGGTGTCATTAGACAAATTTTTTAGTCTGTGTTTTTCTTTAGTGTTTTTCTAGTTATTATTTAGTTATATTAATTATAAATAAGTTAGTGCATAAGTGTAAACCCGTTTAGTGTAATGCTTAGCGGGAACAGTGAAGTTGTGGAAAATAGTGCCAGTCAACCTCTAAACATCCTGGAGAGGTGCCCTCTGTGCACCCAGGCACGATTTTTTAAAGGTAAGCGGGGTCTGAGTGTGCATATTGGAAAGATACACAAACCCCAAAATGCACTCACTTCGGACCCTGTAAATACACCATCTCCTACACCAACTACATCATCTTTAGATCCGTTTTGGAAAATCCTTTCAAAATTCAAAAACTCTTGTCCAGTTTTAAAGCGAGTTCCCCGCGGCGCTAGACCTCTTGTGGCGCAACACCTAGCAGGGTGCGTTCGCCTTGCCGTACGGGAGAACTCGCAAAGTGCTTGGGAACATCTGCTCACCTTCCCTTACAGAATTTTACATGTACAAAAAAATTTGGCTACAAAAAAGACCTTAACTGCACAAATTAAAGAAAACTGTAATCTTTTGGCCTGTGATTTAGATTCAAAATTACCGATTCAGAGGTTTACCTCTTCAAAAGGTTTATCCCATTTGGTTGAAACGAAGTTGGGGGAAGGTGACATTAGCGGAGCAGCCAGGATTCTTTTTAGTAGTGATGTGGTGGCTCCGTGTTCTCCAGATACTCTCGCAGATCTGGAGAGAAAACACCCTGCCCCAGCGGATGGCCTTTCTTTTCCCGACCCCCCTGATCCGGACATTCACACCCTCACCATTACAGGTCGAGAAGTGATCGCGGCCGTTTGCTCTTTCCGGAGCGGCTCTGCTGGCGGCCTCGATGGCCTCAGTCCTCAGCACCTAAAGGACCTTATCTGTTCAGGCGCCGGCGAAGCTGGTGAGTTGCTCTTGAAGGAGCATACGGCCCTGATTAACCTAATGCTCTCTGGCAAGGTTAACGAAACCGTCATCGACGTCTTGTACGGGGCTAATTTATGTGCCCTGCGCAAGAGGGATGGCGGTATTCGTCCCATTGCCGTGGGAACTACCTACCGTCGTATGGCAGCCAAGATTTGTTGCAAATTTTATGGTGAGGTGGTTTCGGAAAAATTTCAGCCCCTACAGCTTGGTTACGGCTCCAAAGGGGGCTGTGAGGCTGCCGTACACGCATTGTCGACCTACCTAAATTCTGGCAAAGGAGAGGCTATCCTTAAGGTTGACATAAAAAATGCATTTAATTCGGTTAATAGGGACACCTTGCTGGCAGAAACTAAAAAAGAAATACCTAAAATCTATAGTTTTCTTTGGCAATGTTATAGACAACCATCTAAATTACTCTTTCGGGACAACCTTTTGGAATCCGCTGTTGGCTGCCAACAAGGTGACCCCCTCGGGCCAGTGATCTTTAGCTTAGCTATACATCCAATCATTCGAAAACTAAATTCGAAATTTAATGTGTGGTACCTCGATGATGGGACCTTGGGAGGCGATGTAGACACCGTATTAAATGATTTACAATTTTTAAAAAACCAACTCTTTTCTATAGGACTAGATCTCAACTTCTCTAAATGTGAATTATTGCTCTCTGACAGTACTGACAGACATCTGACTCTTCCAAAATTTCATGCAATTCCCTGCAATCAAAATTATCGATAAAAGTTCTCTTCGTCTCCTTGGGTCCCCAATCTTTGAGGATTCCTTTCCCAGTTTTGTGGAGGAAAAAATACAAAATTTCAATGACGTTTCGGAAAGATTACTCCAAATTAACATGCATTCGGCCATTACCCTAATTCGTTATTGTTGTTTCGGTCCTAAATTAATATATTTCCTTCGTGCTTCCCACTTATGGAAGCACCTTCACCTTTTGGAAAAAATGGACCAAATTATCCGACATACACTTACATTAATTTTAAATATGACCTTGGACGATCGAGCTTGGGATCAAGTTACTCTTCCCATCCGTATGGGAGGCCTCGGCGTCCGCAAAATTACCAGTATTAGTTTACCGGCATTCATATCTTCGGTTCACAGCACTGATAAATTAATCAGGAACATTCTAACTTCCACACTGATTCCTTTTGAAGTGCCGTGCTTCACCGAGGCTATGGATGCCTGGAGAATCGCTTGCCCGAATACAAATCCGCCTGACAACCCAACCTCCCAGAGACGGTGGGATGAACCGCTCTGCAAAGTAGTCCAGAAAAACCTAATCCTAACATCTGCTACTACTGCGGAGCGTGCGCGCCTCCTGGCTGTGGGAAATTGGGAGTCAGGTCTTTGGCTTCACGCACTGCCGTCGTCGAATATTGGCACCTTATTCGACGATACTACTTTCCGCCTAGCTGTTGCCCTACGCCTAGGCGCTCCTTGCTGTTCTCCTCATCGCTGCCACTGTGGCGAAGTTGTCAACAGCCTTGGTCACCACGGCCTGTCATGCAGTCGAAGCGCGGGACGGATAGCACGGCACGCGAATATTAACGACATCATCCGACGAGCCCTTGTCACCGTCAGCGTTCCGGCTGTTTTGGAACCTCATGGCCTGGCACGCGACGATGGTAAGAGACCGGACGGTATGTCTTTATTTCCGTGGAAGATGGGTAGGCCTTTAGTGTGGGACGCTACCTGTGTCGACACTCTTGCGCCATCCCATCTTCCTAGCTCTTCGTGCTGTGCTGGTGCTGCCGCTGCGGCTGCGGAGAACCTCAAGCGGCGGAAATATAACAACCTCGTCGGTAGTTATATTTTTGAGCCATTTGGGGTTGAAACTCTTGGGCCGTGGGGTCCGAGTGCTCATAAGCTTTTCAAAGAATTATCCAAACGCTTAGTTGACACTTCGCGTGACCAAAGGGCTGGCTTTTACCTCGGTCAGAGGTTAAGCATTGCCATACAACGTGGCAATGCGGCCAGCCTTTTGGGCACACTTCCAGTCGACAGCGATGCGGAGGAATTTTATGACGCCATATTTTAGCTAGTAGTTTTTGCCCTTAGTGTATATATAGTTTTAATTAGTTAAGTGTTTTTATTGAATTATACAGTTAAAATCTGTTTGCAAAATAAATTTTACTGCCAGTATAATAATATTAAAAAAATAAACAGGCTTTTGAATTTCACTTTTATAATATTAAAAGGGATTTTCAAAATAACTACTATACAATATCAAACAAGGTAATGGATTCACTACCCGTTAAATAAAAAAGTGTGGTAAAATGTTCAAAATTCATTTTCCTGGTATTTTATTCACAGCTTGATAAAGACTTTAGTGGAAATAACACAATGTTTATTCTGTTGTTTAGTATTTTCAATCGAACCTTTGTTTGTGGGATTATGAACTTGTAACAAAAAGCACAACCTGACTGATATTTCTTTATCCATATTTTTTGTTTGAAGCTAAAGTATTTTATTCTATACTGTTATGAAAGCGTTTGAGGTATTACATCTTCAAAAGATTTTTAAAAGCTCCTAATCATTGGCACGATGTAACAATACAGCGATTGGACAACGCGTTTTTTATAAAAAAATCTTCTGCGGTCAACTGTAAAAATTAAACTATCTATCGCATTGTCTCGTACAATGCGATAGTTGCGATAGATAGTTTAATTTTTCTGCAGGAAACTAACAAAGAAAATAGGTTATAAGGTATTGTCAATAGCATTCAATTCAATTCAAAATATTTTATTACACATAGGCCTACATGGGCACACAGTTCTGATTGGTCGTTTTTAGGGAGAAGAACCGGTACCTTAAAAAATAAAATGATTAAGCTTGACAATATTTTCATAATTATTACAATATTAATAGGTATCAGAAGACATTACAATGTCTTCAGATCAGAATCAGAATTGAAATGGAAAATACTATGAGTCAGCGGAGTCACCTACTTGTATAGCAAAATAAACTAAATAATAAATGGCACGATTATTATTAAAACAATCATAAAATAATCATGAAATTAGTGGTAACAGTATGTTAAAATAAGTATAAAATGAAATAATAATAAATAATAATAAATTTATTGATTCCAATGATTCAATAAATTTATTATTATTTATTATACAAACAAATATAAACGGTACCTTAAATTAAATAATCTGAATGTATTAATAGGTCTGTAACTAATTGCGGGCTTCAGTTGTGTAGTATACGGTGGTCCCCAAACTAGGCGGTACCTGTATCTTGGGGACCGGAGTTGAATATAGTAAAAATAAATTTGCTTTTTGCCACTGGAGAATGAATGAATTAAAACAAACATAGAACAGTTATTAGTCGTTTACACTAAAATGCAGTTAATGTAGTGCCAGGGAAGAAACATGTGCAGAAGCATTTATTACGTAATAATTTACTTAGGTATTACTAAAGATAATAATTACATCGTTACTTTTCCCGTACCTACTGATATAAATAACTATGTTTATCTCAAAAGAATCTGTTATGCTTTATTTCGGTAGCAACAAGAGATTTAGGGCACTTCCGAGATAGACACTCTCTATTGTAGGTTGGCATCGTTTTTTTTCGGCATTAAAAGTATCAGATTGTTGATGTTACAATTTATTTAGATATGTATACAGCATGCAACATAATACACAAACCTCCTGAAAGTAGTATAGAAGTACCTACATTTTGATACAAGTGAAAAAGTTTGTCATTGCGACCGAAGTGGTATTCGCCCGAGCCGCAAGCGACGCGAGCTTAATACAATATATTGTGGCAGGGGCAAGCTCGAGCATTTTTCTGCACTAGTACGGGAAACAGTAAAATAGGAATGGGTGTTTGGTATTGAAAAGTAATTGGCTACTAAATCAATTTAAGGTATTTTTAAAGTTGTTAATTGTGTAGGTATCCTAAAATAATTCTTGTTTATTTTAGGATAAAAATATTTATTATCTATTTTAATAAATTCTTGATAAATCTTGACATCTGTCAAAACGAATACTTAAATACACAAAAAAAATACTAGCAATATATTCAATCATTTTATTTAATGCGCCAAAAAAAGTATGTATTTTTTTAAAACATTATGTATTTTTTTTTATTAGATTGCTAATTTATTTGTATAGTCAAAGTGGGAACTTAAATTTTAACTTTAAATACTAAAACTAACTATGCACATATAATACAAAACACATAATACACTCAGGCGTCGAAGTACTCATTCACATCGCTGTCATCCGGAAATGTGCCCAGAAGGCTGGCATCCTGCGTACGATCCTTAGATGCCACTCAGCTACAGCCGTATTTCTCTTATCGTCACTGAACCTTATCTTAAATTAAAAAGAAAAAAGTGACACGGCCTTGCGCTTCACCCTGGGCATTGAATGATTTTCCACATCTAAAAATAATAATCTTAAAACTGATAAATTGTTATCATAATGAAAATGAATTAAGTCCTTGAAGTAGATAAAACATTATAAAGTCCCTAAATGATATTTGGTACCTACTATACAAGTTTTAGATTCAATTTCTTCGCAGATGTATAACAAATTCAGTGTAATAAATATTAATAATCCTTCGCTTTTATTACTTAACTATTGTGTTCTTTGAAAACAGTTATTAAGTTATTTTCGTTGTTACAGCTTCTTAACTTTATTATAAGAAACTGTTAAATTAATATATTCAACTCACAATGTAAGCTAATAATTTGGAAATAAATACAAGTAAATTATTGTTACTATCGTTCACTAGCATGTGCCAGCGACTTAAAAAAAAATAAAAAGCATTTATTTCAGGCAACTTAGCACCCATACAACAATCACAAAACAGAACACACACACATAAAGAAATACACATTTTACACTATCGGACATAGCCAGCAACATGTCTGCTACAGCAATGTCCGATATAAGCAATCAAATCTGCCGGCAATGAACAATCGACTTTGCTGAGTGAAACTAGAAAGTTATGCAAAGGCAACATAATCTTAGGGCAAAAGTATTCTATTAGCTATCCAGGACATGGTCTATCCAGGTGCCAAATTACATTAAAATTTGTTCTACTGTATGAGCGTGAAGGAGCAACAAATTAACACATATTTAAACGTGCAAACTTTTGCCTAATACACTGTCTGTTTGTTCCGGATAATCTTCGTTCTTCCGCAGGAGAACCAAGGTCACCAACATGGCACGAAGAATCGCCAAACTTAAGTGGCAATGGGCAGGGCACATTGCTCGCAGAACGGATGGCCGTTGGGGCCGAAAGGTTCTGGAATGGCGACCACGTACCGGAAGACATAGCGTTGGAAGCTTAGGCCTCCTACAAGGTGGACCGATGACTTGGTAACGGTTGCGGGAGTCCGATGATGCGAGGCGCACAGGACCGTTCATTGTGGCGACTTGTGGGAGGCCTATGTCCAGCAGTGGACGTCTTTCGGCTGAAATGATGATGATGAATCTTCGAAATAGCCAAAGTGTAAATCACAAAGTTATAAGCTTGTTATGTTACCTGGTTGACCGCACAAATACATAGTCACCTGGCTATCCAGGCGACTGAGGGGTTGTTTTGCTCCCGCATCCAGCTGTGCGCTGACACTTAATGCCCGCAATGGTGTTGTCCAACATGTGACGTTTTTCAAATATTTTTGGGAAAAAATATAACATGGTGTAAAAATTATTGGAATCGATTCAGTTACTCATTCTAAACCAACTATATTCAGGTATCGCATATTCTAAAAATAATGTTGTATAGTTGATGTATATGTAGATAATTTTATTTCGGAAAAAGAATTAGGGTTCAACTTAAAAAAAAATATTTCATGACATTGTGACCTAATGGCATTGTGAAATTTTACGAGTCTGATGCAGATTAAGGCGCGGGCACCAGCTAGTGGGTTTTTAAAACATCCAACATTTTCCGTCTTTAACATACATCGTTTATCAACCTAGTTGTAAAGCGTTGCCGACGATGCTAGTCGCGTCACATAATAAAAAGCTGTCATACTGTTGTATAGAATGTTCTTAAACACTTTGATAACGAGAGTAAATCTTATTTAATTCGCGCTATAAGAACATTTAACCATTTAGTTAAAGAATATACATACGTAAATTGATTTCTTACAAGCAGCTTAGCGACGGCATGTCCCTACTGTTACACGCGCGCCTCAAGGAGAGGTCAGCAAACCGTAGGGTCTGCTTCTGAAAGGAAGACTCGGCCCTGGTATGAAAGGCAACGAAGGAATGATAGGCTCAAGCGAGCCTATCAACAATTAAAAAAAAATCCACTAAGTATCTCTCAAAGTGACTTGGTTTGTGGTCGACGACAGAGCACGCTTGCCCAGAAGTAATTTACTGACTCTTGATTTAAAGACTTCTTATCCCGAGAGTTCGATTCATAATTATGAGTACTGATGTTAAGTGTCCATAAGTGAAATGAAATATTTTGAATTTAATTGAAAAGTGAAAAGTAGCTGTAGAAAAATGATGTATCAAAGAATGTATATTTTTACATAGGCATTTAAAAATACTAACTATAATTACAATAAAATAAAAAATAGTATCAAAGTGCTGCCGTGCGTAGGTCCTTAGTTTTGCCAGCTTGATTTTCAAGCAAAATTACTGGTAATGAACGTTTCCATTTTGTCACAGGCATCAACGACGTCAGATAAATTTAGCAAGGCATCAACGAAGTCACTTGTTTTACGAATGATCATTGGGAAGAGCGACCATTTCCCATTAGGTGGAATGCGGGCTTGTTTATCATCCAATTACCAAAAACATAAAAGAACAGGGTTAACTTTAGATTTATCTTTAAAAATAATGACTGAATGATGATAATATAATTAATCGTCATCGTTTATTGTATGATTATATATTTTTTATTCAAAACTCTCAACTCTCTCTTTACAACTTCAAACAACACGTAAACAAAACATAGAATTGAATCGTAAATTATATAACACAACAAGTCACACAAAGACGTACATAAATATTTGCGGAACACTGCAGCGTGAAACCGCACGTCATTTATTAGTCACGGCGCGAGCGTTGCGGACGCGCACGTCACGTCACGTCACGTCACACAAATAACATTGTCATGCGGTTGCACTCGGTGACGTCATGTAACTGTTTATTTAACTGAGATCCTGTTGTAATTGAACTGTTTTAGTCTCACTGCTTGTTGTGTTGTTCTATTTCTAATCAGCTTCTCCCAGTGACTTTACCCGCATCCCTATGTCACTTAGTGATAATGTAGCATTCTATTGATGATATATAGCATAAATAGCATAATCAACCTTTTAATGTTCCCACTCCTGGGAATCAGGCCTCCTCTCTAGGACAGGGAATGGGCCATAATCCACCACACGGGCCCAGTGCGGGTTGGTGAATGTAACATGTCTTCGAATTTTTGATTCTAGGACATGCCGGTTTCTTCACGATGTTTTCCTTCACCGTTTTGAGAGCAGTAGTGATGAAATAAATTACACAAAGTAATGCGCCTGGATTTTTTTTTTAGGTGGGAAATCATCTAATGACAAATCTCGCTCTTGGGCGGAGCGAGAGATAGTGTCAGACTTTTACTGACTAAAAACCCACTCCTGTTCCTACTTTGCCTTCGTCCCAGGGCCCCGGGTTTCACTTTCACACTACCCGTGGCCCCAGTAGGCTTCGACCCTGTTGGGACCCTACAGTTTGGGTTTGAACCCGCGACCTACAACTCGTAAGTCAGGGCCGTTACTACTCGGCCTCCACTGCTCTATCTGCTGATGATAGATTTTTTTAAATCGGTATAGTAGTTTTTAAGTTTATACAATACAAACTAAAATACTATACTACTATAGTATAAATATAAATATAAATAACAAAGTGGTTTATAATACATGAACCTGGTATAAAAATATCATACGTCCTATTCTAGAATAGGGTCCACCCAATTGTCAAAATTCATTCAAATCTATTCAGCTGATAAGACGCGACAGTTGACAAACAGACAGACTGATGAACAGAAAGATAGTTACTTTCGCTTTTACAATATTAGTATAGAATGAACAACGCTTAAAATGTCACGCTCTTGTACTTAGTAACATCATATTCCGTGTTTGTTAAACAGTATTTTTTAGGAGGCTACTTTCAATGAAGAATAATATTATTAAGAACGAAGTTCCTTCTCATTACGGTGATGCACTCAAGCACGTCACGTTGTGTTAATATAAATTAAATGAGATGGAACAGGGAAAACGTCCTGCAGCCATTTACTAATTTAAATAATTATATTCACACCCAGTTTGTGGACGGCGAGCAGGGAGTGGGTAACTCGCCGTCCGACCGTCCGGTAACCGTCCGGACCGAGCCCAAGTCGTCGACGGCGCGTAGTGTTCCACGCGTGCCTCAAGGAGATGTCAGCAAACCGTAGGGGCCCAGCAGGGTCGAAGCCTGCTGGGGCCACGGGTGATGCGAAAGAGAACCCCGGGGCCCTGGAACGAAGGCAAAGAAGGAACAGGAGTGGGTTTTTGATCAGTAAAAGTTTGACACGTCCTTCCGCCCCGCCCAAGGGCGGGAGTTGTCATTAGATGATTTCCCACCTAAAAAAAAGAACTAAAACTCAAAGCGCTTCAAAGTTATTAAATTCTTAAATTATAACTTTCACTTCCTTTATATTAATTAAAATATTACCTAATACAAATCGAGGGCCCTCACGAATAATATTATACTTAATCGCCTTTATAATTGGCTCGTTACTTTTAATTAATTTTCATTTTATCTACTGTCCGTGGTGCTGTGTTGTTGATGGGCTATTATTTTATAGAATCTTATTTTCAAATACTAGCCAATGTTTTTGCTACCTTTTGATATTGTCATGATCAGCCTATAATATTTCCACTGTTGGGATAAATTCCTCGTTCCTATCTGTGAGAGTATTCCAGTAGTAGAGGACTTTATAGTCCTCTTTATTATCTGTGAGAGAAACTTGACTGTTATCCACAAATCGGGCCACGTGTCGTCGATGTTGCTTAACCTCGAATTTTTGGATCTAGGATTATTATGCAGGTTTTTTACGATATTTTCCTTTACCGTTTGGATAACTTTTGCACATTATCTTTCCTTTATGCGTAGAATAAAAGTCATTTTTTGATTCAAATTAAAAATAAAATTAAAACCCTCCCACGCAAAAAAGAAAGTGAACATTTAAAAAGTTTAAAATGATATACCTATTATTGAGCCATCAAATTCGATTGAGTAACAACTATAAATATTTTAATAATAAAAATTTATGGATGGCACGACAAAATTTGCTCGTTGAAATGACTCTATAAGTCAGGCCACTCATTTAATTGACTGTCTATTAATTTAGGTACTAGTATTTCCGACCAACTTGCTTCGATACGATAAAATTTTTGTTGCGAATCTAGTTTACATTAGGTAAAGTTGTTAAGTCTGGGAGCGCTATGATTTTGCTACGTCCCTATTTATTTTTAGCAATTAACTTATTTCTTTAAACTTGGAGCAGTGGTGGCCGAGTGGTAACGGCCCCGATTTACGAGTTGTAGGTCGCGGATTCAAATCCATCCAGGCGCATTACTTTGTGTTATTTATTTCATCACCATTGCTCTCAAAACGGTGAAGGAAAACATCGTGAGAAAACCGGCATGTCCTAGAACCAAAAATTCGAAGACATGTGACATTCACCAACCCGCACTGGGCCTGCGTGGTGGATTACGACCCATTCCCTCTCCTAGAGAGGAGGCCTGAATCCCAGCAGTGGGAACATTAAAAATGGCTGATTATGCTTATGCTTTAAACTTTACGATCTTGATAAAGTCTAAATTTATATGAGGTGTAAGGTTGAATTGGAATTTGGTTACTCAATTAACTGACGCTAAACATGATTTAAAATGTTCAGAGAATTGGCTTTTAATAAAATCTGTATAGACATCCAAAGATATTTTATAGAAAGGAGGTAAGTATTTCACTCCATTCAAATATACCATTTCCCTATTGATATTGTTTACTATTGAAAACTCTCTTTGAAAAGCAATATCATGAAATACACTAAATACTGATATAATTCAAATATAATTGCTAAGCGAATATTTAACTTGAGTAAGTAAACAATCCTATCTGTTTTGAATATCTCAGTAAAATTGGCAGTCAATTCAAATGTGTTTATCGCTAACCCTCAATCGTTTATCAATTTACATAGTCGTGTAACAAAGATTTTGCACTTCACACGAAGTTATATTCTGTCAACAATAACGATTAGGATTGGAATTCTATAGAAATAAGTACTTACCTTTACAACTACCTTTGTAACTATTTTTCTTGTTTCCTTCTTTATCTATATATATAATAATAATAATATTAATTTATTTAAAGAGTACATAGGTCCAATGGTTAGTAAAAAACTTAAACTAATGCCGCACTAACAATTGCAACCAGTGCTTGATCACTGGCGCATCATGTTTATCAGCTAAGGTTCGAAGAATGCCATTGGAGCTGGTCCTAGATCTGCTTAGCAACGAGGCAGCCTTCTTTCTTACTATAGCGTGGAAATCATCCACACGCGCTAAAGCGAACATACCCAACGCACTGCAGTATCTAGGTAGCCCCAACAGTACCCTGAAACCATTATTATATTGGATTCTCAGGGCATCTAGAGCTTTCCGCGTATAATTAACCCACAGACCGCCCGATATATAAAAGCGAAATACCACTCACTGATTAATCACGAAATCACCAAAACCATAACACCTACAAACTTAAAATTTGGTTGGTAGGTTCCTTATAGGGTGTAAACATCCACTAAGAACGGATTTTATGAAACTCCACCCTTAGGGGTGCACCCGTTTTACCCCCTTAGGGGGGTAAAACGGGGGTTGGAAGTTTGTATGGAGACATCTATTTTCATGCGGGCGAAGCCGCTGGCAGAAGCTAATTTTTGTTATATTTGTGTAAATGAATTGTTAAATAAAAATAAGATTAAAAACAGTTTACTACTTATCATTTCGTATATTCGTATCTTCACACAGTTATTGTACCACAGTCGGTAAAAACGGAATCCTTTTGGGATCACTTTGTTGTCCGTCTGTCAAGATCCTTTTGATCTGGAACGCGTGGAGGTATTAAGCTGAAATTAATATCAAAAATACTCAGGTCTATCCCTTGGAGCAATGAAAACTTCTAAGGGAACACAATCTCAATCAAATACGGCCGTTTATGCTCCGTTTATGGCAGATATTTCGACATTCGCAAGGAAATCAAAACTTATAGGGTACTTCCTGTTGACCTAGAATCTTAAGGCGTGAAGCAAGTGTGAATTTGTAGCTACGTCTCCAAATATTTTTTCTTTTGCGATTTAGGAATACGAGTAAGAATATTATTAAGTTTCGTGGTGAAAGTCATGTGGTGATATTTTTCAACATTAAAACATTTTGTTCTGTATGCACCAATGATGTACTAAGTTCAGATCCTCTTACAGTAGGGGTATGACTCTAGCTTAGTTTATTTGTTTATAGATCTTGACTTCGTCTGCAAAAAGTCAAAATTCACTATGTTTGATGCAAATCGCGATGTAATAGACGAATACCAGGAACAATATCGGACTCATATAAGAGCCTTGTGGAACTCCGGAAGTAGAATAATATAATGAAGACTGATGTCCCTTTACTATAATTTTTTGACGTAACGTGAATACATCTTTAAAATATGGAAGTACTGTCGCAACTCTCTGTGCGACAGTACCAGGATCTTCAATATAGGGTTGTAGCAATGAAACGCTTATTTCATTGAATACTTATATTGCTTCACGATAATGACTTCACTTTACAATGGTCGCGTCCGAACTGCTTAAACTAGACATTATTTTGTTCTATTTAATTTTCAAACCTATTCTAGAACAACAAAATCCTTAGAAATATATTTTACATGCCAGTTCGCTAACTTACCTCATGCGATCTCCTTTCGATATCACAGTACCATATTGGGAAGCAAATAAAAAAAACAAATGATAAGAAAATCGTGTCACCGTTAAAGCTATATACTCGTATCTACTAGCTCCATCTAAAACTTTGATAACACCAATTATATTTTTAGAATTATCATTAACCTTCTCAAACCTAAATGAAGTTTTAATACCATTCTCAACATTTTGTAAAATGTAAACAGTAATAACTTTGTCTAGACTAAGCAGTGTTTACATTGAAGAAAATATTTACGTTATATTATAGCTGGCAACTTCTTAATTAAGTGTTGTCGCACTATGCCATATCAATTTTTGGTAGGGGATTTTAACGAGTGAAATTCAGCGGCCATTCTTATAATGTGCAAATTGATTCCTAGTGGATATTGTGATGTAAAATTGGGTTTAGTTTTATATCTTAAGTGTCAGGCAAGCATATTATAAGTTAGAGGATTATATTCAAGATAAAAATGCTTGGCTCAATGCTGGTCCAGCTCCACTACCACCGGGGTGTACAAATTGATTAGTTTTGAAACTATTATTACTATTCTTTAATGTTTTTTTTTAATTTGTTAAATTTGAAAAATATTATTGTAGTTAATTATTATTATATTTAGTATTGTATAATGTAGAAGCATTTTTTTTTCGGTTCCCTTCAAAATGGTTGAGCTGAGTGGTGCTAATATTCGCGTCAGGTCCGTGAACGGGCGCTGTCAGTTGAGACTGGTCATCTCTTAGCTGCCAGTTGCTATTTTAATATCTATATTTAGTTTTATTTTTACTTTATTGACATTGTTCTCACATGATAGTGACAAGAAACAACTTATTACTTACTTACTTACTGTAACAGAGATATTTGTAATTACAAAACATGATTAAAAAGAGTGTCCATGGAGTTTCTTGCACATTCTTCTCCATAGAGATCTACGCTTTGGAATGTGCAATTAGCATATTTTTTTCTGAATGACTGACTTCTTGACATTTCAAAAGTGCCTGTAAATGGTTTATTTGAAATAAATGCTTTTGAATCTTTTGAATCTTTTGAATATTTGAATCTCTTTGTAAGTAACTGTAAAATATGTGAAATCATTGAAACAGGCGTGACCTCGGTAAAACAGTGCTGTGTGTTGAGTATAGTTGGTATTGGCTTTCTCAATGCGTCAGCGAAGTTTACTGAGAAGGCTGACTCGAACCTTTTGCTGCCAAATACTGCAAAAATATTAGAATTTATTACGCATTTTAATGAAAAAAAAAAATTGGCTGTAATCTGTATCAAAAATGAAATACTTTCTAAAGTGACACTGGCTAAATACACAAAACGAGCAAAGCAAAAAGAATAAACCGGGCAAGGGCGAGTCGGACTCACTCACTGAGGGTTCTGTACAAACTTACCTATGTAAACAGTTCAATTCCCAAATTTAGTTACGAAGATTTTTCCGAATCGCAAAACAGTTTTGTGACGTAACGACAAAACAGTTTTCAGATGTTTTCCTATACTTGTGCTGTGAGACCTTGCTTTATGCCAAATTTCAGGAATCTAGGTCAACAGGATGTACCATATGAATTTTGATTCCCTTGAAAGTGTCGCAATACACGATAAAGGGTCTTGACAGAAAGACAGACAGACAGACAATCGGACGGACAACAAAGTGATCCTATAAGGGTTCCATTTTTTCCTTTTGAGGTACGAAACCCTAAAAAGAACAGATTAGTGTATTGCGGGCCTGTCAACATTCTGTCACACGTTAGATTAATTTCATCGGCAATTCACTATTGAAAAGAAGTAAATGCGGACTTGAAAGGGAAGAAAAAATAAATTTAAAAAATTGTACATCAATCATCACTTATCATTGTAAAACCGTTCCCATTAACCATTTGAACATTGAATAAAATGAGCCATCAGCATAAATAAACACTGTTTCTGCTAGTCAGCTAATGGTTCTTTCCTTAACAGATTTCTGACGGAAGATAATGTTGCTGGAAAGTTTGTTGCGCCACTTCCTCTTTCCAACTTAAGCACAAGAGGTTAGATAGAATACAATTATTGTACGTATTTACGTATATTTTTGAGAGCAGTGGTAGCCTAGTGGTAATGGCCCCAACTTACGAAATGTACATCCTGTGTTTAAAACCCGGCCGGTGTAAACTTTGTGTCATCATCATCATCATCATTTCCGCCGAAAGACGTCCACTGTTGGACATAGGCCTCCCCCAAATGTCGCCACAATGACCGGTCCTCTGCGTCTCGCATCCATCGGATTCCCGCGACCCTCACCAGATCATCTGTCTACCATGTGGGAGGCCTTCCAACGCTGCGTCTTCCAGTACGTGGTCGCCATTCCAGAACCTTTCGTCCCCATCGACCATCTGTTCTGCGAGCAATGTGCCCAACTCGTGCCAAACTTTGTGCAACTTATTTCATCATGGTGCTCTCAAAACGGTGAAGGAAAACATCGAGAGGAAACTGAAAAGTCCTAGATCCAAAAAATCGTAAACATGTGACCTCTAACAGTCTTGTGTTGTGGATTATGACCCATTTCCTCACCTGGGGAGGAGGCCTGGTCCCAGGTAAAGTTCCCAGTGGGCACATTATAAGGCTGAATTTATTTTATTATGCTTAATTGTGTCACTTTGGCTACAGCCTCGGGAAGTTCAACTCCGTGGCATTTAGAGATAGTGAATGAATTATTTGTAATGTTGGACTGTAAGACGTGTGTATGAATTGTTCAAAACGTGCTTATTCTAAATTAATATATAAATTTTATGATGATATAAGATGTAGCGACATATATGGCGTCACATAAGAACTAATTCTGCATCGCGCAATTAAAGTTCTCCGCGCGATTAGAACATAAATATAGAACAGCCCGAAATCATCAGCCGGGCAGTTACCGACAAGATATAACACCCTTCTGGCTGGAGGATCCTCCCTTTTCAACGGAGGTTTGCGGGACTTTACTCTCTGTTCCACATACCTCCAAAATGGTATGTTTACTAACACGGTACAAACTACCAGGTGATTAGGATAATAAAAAAAATATTTTTGGGGAAATCATGTCCGGTAAAGATTATCAAACTACCAGAAGATCAGAACCATGAAAAGGTTCGGGGCTCATGATAACCAACAACTTTTACTATGGGAACAAACCTGAAATCGCGAAAAAAAATCAGCTGTTAAGTACATTTATGTTTGCCTAACGTACTGAACAGCTGATATTTTTTTCGCGATTTCGGCGTTGCTCCCATAATAAAAATTGTTTGTTATCATGAGCACAATCACGTGTTTAAGTATCGTACACTAATTGCCAGTCACCCTATATATGCCCAATTCTTAAACTAGCATGACAGGCTTACATACACGCATATTACCTAACTCTGCCAGGGTATAATAAACACCGATTACGGCAATGTACAGTTACAGTTTGGTGTGAGAGTCTCCCTAGGGAACGCTACAAACTGTTTAGTTATGTTAACTGTTGACGTAATTTTAGTAACAAGTTGTTTAAGAGCTTGTTGGCACAAGCTGGCCCCATTATGGTAATTAGTGAACGTGTGTTAGGGGATGTAACCTGGCGGTTGTGTGTGTTGGGAGAAATTTTTAAGTAGACTCTGGTTAGGAACAATCGTGTCCATTTATTTTGTAAGAGATGAAGGAAGGCCGTAATTATACGATTAGGTAATCGAAGTATGTCAAATTATGTTTGTTAGTGAATTTTGAATCACTTCGTTAAGGTATTGAACATGTGGGGTTTCAAAATAAAACACATTATATTTATTACGATGTCTGAAGTTAAGGGTTGACACGATCGAAACGCTCGGTGTCTAGCTTACAACTGAGGGCCGACAATCCCCGCCACCTAGAGGTTGGTCTATGCAACCGATAATTACATACTCTTTATTTGTATACTATACATCACAGGATATTTCATCATCATCAAACTCCACGCGAACGAAGTCGTAGGTAACGCTAGTTTGAAACAATATACTTTACGTCCCAAAACTCGTGTGGTCTTAATGATTTCTCACTTTTAGGTGAGAAATCATTAAGACCACACGCTTCTTCTGCGAGCTATGGTTTGATAACTTTCGATTTTTATTATGATTCAGAATATACAAACACGAAGAATATGATACTCGTATATTTCTTGGTGCATTGTGTCTGTACTGTTTATGATAAATAGTAGTAATGCAAGTGTCCTAACGGAAGCGGAAACGGAAACAGATGTCAAAAGTAAATCTTTGAGGATGCGGAAGCGGAAGTGTTAATACTAACACTAATACTAAAACTAATATAACAGAAGGTTTACGTTGTAATCTATTGTAATAATAAAGAAACTTGTTGCGACATGTTTGCACCCCCCCCCCACCCCGCCTCTTCCGATGTGTCCAGTCGTCCACGCGCCCCCCAACCCCGCGCTCTGTGCTGTATTCTTCCGTTAAGAGTTCAGTTCTGTTATAAATTTTGCGGAAGCAGAAGCGGAAAGTGAAAAAGCTTGCGGAACTTCTGCAGAAGCGGAAGTGGAAGCAGAGTTCTGTTGCAACACTAATAAATAGTTGTTCTGAGAATAGTACTTACCACGCTTCCCACGATGCCCAGTGAAACACTGACTAAAATAATTGAACTTTGTACGTAAAACATGATTTCACTATACCCAGTTTTTTTAATGATCTAATAATAATATTTTTTGTTGCGAGCAACTCTATACACTACATGACACACACTATATGAGCCTTAATTTTGTTTGACTAATATTTACTAGCAGTACACCTCAGAGTACCCCCCTTTTTTAGTTTAAGTTCCTATAATCCATCCTAAGGTTATCTGGTAGATATTGCTGTCAGCGATAAGACCGCCATTGTACCCATAAAATAAAAATTCAAATGTTTTTATTTCACATACGCCTACATGGCCGGTTCCAAATTGGTAATTTTCTATGGAGAAGAACTGGCAATAAAATCCATGGTTACTCTTTTAAAAAAAATGTTGTACTTACAATATTTCCATATTACAGTATAAGTAGATATTATGTAAAGACAGTGTAGACCAGTCCATATTGTACTCAAAAGTACAATAAAAATATAATAAAAAGTGAGTCGTAATAGGAAGTAATCTGAGAAATCGCGGAGTCTACAGTGTTCTCACATTTACATTATAAAAAAG
This sequence comes from Mythimna impura, assembly GCA_905147345.3. Taxonomy (NCBI): domain Eukaryota; kingdom Metazoa; phylum Arthropoda; class Insecta; order Lepidoptera; family Noctuidae; genus Mythimna; species Mythimna impura. Next base: position 24,707,576 of record LR990350.1, read on the forward strand.
AGGCTATATAAAAAAAAATGCAAGAAAAATAAATAATTACAACTATCAATGAGAAGTTAACAAAATAAATTACTAATGAATTTATGGTGGTTGGGGTCTAATAATATAAAAAAAATTGCAAAAGCAATGTGTTAGAAAAAATAGTATATATTACAACCAAAGGTGGAGCAGTTAATAGACACATTTACACAATATTATGAGTTACCAGAGGGCCACATGTGCAGAAGCAGTCATTGCCAAATTTTTATTTTTTTTATTTTTTTATAATTTTTTTTTTCATCATCATTTTTTTTTTTTATCATTGCCATTCGGCAATGATAAAAAAATCTATTTAGATTTAAGTTTCTGTGAAATTATTGCTATTTTGATGTACAATAAAGTTTAATCTATTATAGTAACAATAAAGAACCTTACAATTATGTTAGTGACAAAATTATAACCACAAATGACATCAAGACACACAACAAAATAATCATTACTTCAGTACTCCAGTTGAGATATTGGACCAACGATTCATAACATAGCAGTCCAGCCTGTCGGCAATCATGCCTAAGATGCTATTAGAACTGTCTCGCACCCTGCGCAACAAGTAGGTACGCACATCTTTTACCTACGCATTAATACATAAAAACAATCAATACGTATTTCTGCCAATCATATAAACTAGTGCCTGACTGCAATCACACCTGCCCCCATAGCCAAGATACGATCGTTTCGTTCGCGTCGAACGCCTCGAGTAGGCCACGCCTCCTATTCCTTTGTTCTGACGTCATCTCAACGCTCAGTAACGTGGTCAGAACAAAGGAATCGGAGGCGTGGCCTACTCGAGGCGTTCGGCGCGAACGATACGATTGTAACTTGGCTAGGGGGGGTGATAGTAAGCAGTGATACGTAGTGTGTGTGTAGATACGACTTAAAAACACACTAGAACGACTAAATTCGGCTAAGTACACAATAATTACGATATAGCATGTCTAGTGGGGCTATTTAAATCCATGAAATTAAGAGACCCGCTATACGTACGAGTCGTTATAAAATTTCAATAATAGCTGTATTATGCTAGTTATTGTATATTGTACCTATAATTTTACATACATTGTTATGAGTACGAGAAATTGGAATAAAAAACAGATTATGTTTGGGGTTCCAATATAATGAAATGGTTTTGTTGATCAATTGTAACTGGCACACGCTAGTAATGGCGAAAGATTTTGAAAGTAACGCGAACATAGCTTTCGACGAGCACTAGGCACGCCATAATTATGGAGGTAAGTCCCCTTTTTGAGGAGTGTTCTCACCTCCCACATGACACAGGACCTCACCGGGCTTGATAAGTTCGGGAGGTTCCTGTTCTAAATTCAGGCGGAAGAAACGTCCGGGTGTCACCATTGTTCAAACCACCTGGAGGACATAGTGGAGCATACGATGGAGATATGCTCTGTGCCCCGCTTGAGTGGAGCACCGCCGTGTCTTCGTAGAGAACTTTCAACGAACATCACTTTATGATTATTGATTAGCTTCTATCACAGGCTTTGTCCGCGTGTAAATAAAAATATACCCCAAGATAACATGCTCCCGGGATTACAAAAAACTAGGCAATTGCGAGTCGGATTCACGCACTGAGGGTTCCGTACAAACTTACCTATGTACATAAATAGTTCAATTTCCGATTTTTCCGAATCAAATAAATAGAAAAAGCAAATTACAAGCAAGTTTACGGTTTTCAGATTTATTCCTATATTTATACTATATGACCTTGCTTTATGCCAAATTTCAGGCTTCTGGGTCAACGAGAAATACCCTATCAATTTTGATTCCCTTGAGAGTGTCGAAATATACGTTTTTTGCGACATATATGGTCGTATCTTTTTTTTCGTTAACTTCGAAGTTTGATTTTTTCACAGCTTCAAGGGACTGCAGACTTAAGTACATGGTTTTAATTTCAACTCGATACCTCCACGCGTTCCCGAGATAAGGGGTCTTGACAGACAGACAGACAGACAGACAGACGGACGGACAACAAAGTGATCCTATAAGGGTTTCGTTTTTTCCTTTTGAGGAACGGAACCCTAAAAACATTACCTTAGATTTCGGGTTAGTACGGAACCCTCAGTGCGCGAGTCCGACACGCACTTACCCAGTTTTTTTAATGATTGATAGGTTCGCGCTTGACTTCTATCTCACCCGATGGAAAGCAACGATGTGGCCGACGATGTATAACGCTTGCCTAGAAGTAACCTATTTACTCTTGACTTTAAGATCCCCAGGTTGTAGCTATCAAGAAACACAGATTCCGGCAGAGAATTTTACTTCTTAGCTGTACTCACAATGCATGAATGAATGATGAATGTTTTTGGTAAATAAAAGGTAACTACGTAGGAGTATAATAATAATAAAAATCAAGAAAAACTTATCATCATTCATCATCATCATTTCAGCCGATAGACGTCCACTGCTGGACATAGGCCTCCCCCAAACGTCGCCACAACGAACGATCCTGTGCGTCTCGCATCAATCGGATATATCGTAGAAAAACTTAACTATAATTTAATAATAGTTTGGAGGTATAGGGCGAGGTGGAACAGAGTGTAAAGTCCCACAAACCTCCGACCTCCGACCTGTTAAGTCTGGTGGGCAACTGCCCGATGATTTCGGGCTGTTCTATATCTTCTGATCGCGCGGAGAACATTAATTACGCGATGCAGGATTAGTTCTTATGTGACGCTATAGATGTAGCTACAAAAGTACAAATTAAATCCTTATGAATATAGCAGTTTTATTTACAAGTACTTAATAGTGCTCAGTTTTTGTTCGCGTTGAAACTTCTACGAATAATGACGAAAGTTTCGAAAGTAGCACAAATGTTACTGTGAAACTGAAACAGATATCTTTTGAAGTAAATAAAATGGTTTCTTGCTGCAATTGTTACCATCAAAGGATAAGTTAGTTCGTTACAACCGGTACGAAATTTGTTCGAGCGCCAATAAAATAATTTGATAAAGAATTTCAAGCTTTTGGAAATTGCTTTGTATTAATTTCCAAAAGTTATTTATTTTAGATATTTAATAAAAGGAAATGAAGGTATCCGCAGGAGAACCAAGGTTCCCGAAATGCAAAGGAGGCGGCCGATCGCGTGAGGCAACGGTCCTCGCGCCCCTACCGCCACCGGGATTTCGATCCCGATTTCCGGCCACCGTAGGCGCGGGCGTAGTAATGGGTGGCTCGCCGTCCGACCGTCCGGTAACCGTCGGGACCGAGCCCAAGACGTCGACGGCGCGTACTGTTCCACGCGCGCCTCAGGGAGATGTCAGCAAATCGTAGGGGCCCAGCAGGGTCGAAGCCTACTGGGGCCACGGGTAGTGTGAAATCGAAACCCGGGGCCCCGGGATGAAGGCAAAGAAGGAACAGGAGTGGGTTTTTAGTCAGTGAAAGTCTGATACTATCTTCCGCTCCGCCCAAGAGCGAGATTTATCATTAGATGATTTTCCCACCTAAAAAAAAGGTACCAGAAATAGCCCGAAAGAATTGGCAAATTCAAGTGGCGGTGGGCAGGGCGCACATTGCTTGCAGAACAGATGGTCGATGGAGCTGAAAGGTTCTAGAGTGGCGACCACGTACCGGAAGACGCAGTGTTGGAAGGCCTCCTAAAAGGTGGACCGATGACCTGGTGAGGGTAGCGGGAATTTGATGGATGCGATACTCAAGCAGAGCGGTCGTTATGGCGACACTTGGACATAGTCCAACAGTCGACGGCTTTCTGCTGAAATGATGATGAAGAGGTTCAATGAGCATTTAAAATGGTTTTCCTTAATACCTACCTATATCAGATATAAGTTAAATATGAAGCAATTTATACTTATACCGTCAAACGGGGTGAATAGGAACAAAACTTTGGTTAGGTTTTTCACATTGGTATATATTTATATAAATGATGTCTATCAAAGCATCCGTTTTTATTACAATTAATGAATAAATAGGAGTACTTAAATGCTGGGAAAAATTGTTAATTAACGCGAAGATCCCCTTCAAACGTTTGTTCCTATTCACCCCTGCGTTCCTATTCACCCCGTTTGACAGTAAGTATCCTAGGATACTTGTGAATATAAAATGAGTGACTGACTGACATATAAACGCACAACCAAAACCGCTGAGCTTGAAATTTTGCATAAAGATTAATGATATGTCGTAAGTGAGCACTAAGAAGGGATTTTTGGAAATTAATCCCCTAAGGGGGTAAAAAGGGGGAATTTCATATGAATGCAATTTTTTTTCCGTAGGCCAATTGACTCAAAACTTAGTATAAATATTAAAATGTTAAAACAATAATTTGACGAATTTAAAACAATGCTTTACGACTTTACTTCTTTTGACACCAACACATAAATGCTTATATAACAAATAGACAGTATTCTTTTGGGTGGGAAATCATCAAATAACTTTTCCCGCAGTAAAGTCGTAAAGCATTGCTTTACGACTTTACTTCTTTTGACACCAACACATAAATGCTTATATAACAAATAGACAGTATTCTTTTGGGTAAGAAATCATTAAATAACTTTTCCCGCTCTCAGAGGAGCGAGAGAAAGTGTCAGACTTTCACTGACTAAAACCTACCTATGTTCTTTCAGGTGCTCTTTGCGTTATAATTCGCGGAAAAACGTCGCGACAGTTTTGCGATATCATTCCGTGAAACCACCATCACAGCAGCTGACCTGCATTTTGCCCTCAGCAAGCTCGCGAGCACTCTAGAATTAAAACGGGCTTTTTAAAAAAAAAACTGAGCAAGTGTGAGTCGGGCTCACGCACTGAGGGTTCCGTACAAACTTACCCATGAAAACAGTTCAATTCCCGAATGGAGTTTCGAAGATTTTTTTTTTCTGACATAACTACAAATTTACAGTTTTCTGATTTTTTGCCAAATTTTAGGATTCCAGGTTAAAGGGAAGTACTTTATGAATTTTGATTCCCTTGAGAGTGTCGAAATACATGGCCGTATCTATTTTTTTGTTAATCCAGAAGTTTAATTTCTTCATAGTTTTAAGGAACCACAGACTTGATTATATGGTTTTAATTTCAACTCGATACCTCCACGTGTTCCCGAGATAAAGGGTCTTGACAGACAGACTGGCAGACAGACGGACGGACAACAAAATGATCCTATGAGGGTTCTGTTTTTTCCTTTTGAGGTGCGGAACACTAAAAATATGAAACGAATTCCCACCACACGCCAACCACAATCACACAAAGTAACTAACCCTCTACCTACACATCCAGCACATCAAATTATAGTTAAATAACTACTTCAATAACCTAAAAACATTCACCACTAGCATTAATTACCAAGTGTACTCTACCAATTTAGGGTGATTAGCGGAACGAGTTGAAACCACCCGCCAGGCGACACGTTCGCAGTTGTTCATAGTTGTTTTTAGTAGCAATTAGTTTAGTGGAATAATATTAAATTGTGACGTGCGCGGACTGATAATACAAGGTATTATGCCAACTGCGTTACAATCGTGGCATTACCAATTGTACGATACACTTTGGTAGATATACGTACAGATATTTGCAGCTAGTGTAAGAGATAGAGGTAAATACTTTCTTGTCTGTATTACAGTCATAGCAGCCAATCTCTCTGAAGACTCAATGGTCAGTCTTCAGTGAGATTAGCTGGAAGATAATTATAAATGATATTTATTTTGCAAATAGTAGGCGATGCCGATGCTTCAATTGGGTTCTCAATTTTTTTATCTGAGAAAAAGCCAATTTTCGGCCAGGATAACGTTTGTTGGGACCGCTAGTACTCGTATATAGAAGGTGAAACTGACTGACTGACATATCAACACACAGCCGGAATTATAATAAAATAAATAATATTCCACAACTATGACACAACGCCGCCTAATCCCAAGCCAAGCAGAGCTGACTGAGTACTAGACAACTGATATACATACTTATATATTTCTAAATACATAATAAATTACACCCAGACACAGAACAAATGATAGTGCTCGACACACAAACATTTGTCCTGGGTGGCAATCGAACTCACGACCTCCGGCATAGCAGCCAAGGCCACTGACCACTAGACCAACAGGCCAGTCAAATTATTGAGAATAGGAGTGTGAGGTTTTGCACATGATTTTCTTTTATGACGTAGGCGAGCACGAGAGGATTTCCCAAAATTCACCCCCTAAGGGGGTAAAACGAGGGTCCAAAGCTTGTATAGAGAAACCTACTTTCGCGCGAGCAAAGCCACTGGCCGAAGCTAGTTCAAAAATATTTTCCAACATAGTTTATTACAGAAAAGTAATTCTACCTTGAAAACATCCAAACAATGTTTTTTCCCCAAAACTCTGTTTGAAATAATTTATCTGCTTCTAAAATTTGAACGTATCAGAACAATGTTTTCCTAACAAGGCGGTGAATAAAACCAGGCTTACATATTAGTCAATCATAAGTTTGCGAAGCCACAAACTCGTCAAAGGTTTATAAACCGCAGAAGCATCCCGTGTAAAAGGTGTGGTTTCATGAAAATATCTACCTGAATTCATCAATTTAATTTTACAAAGCTTGTTTTATGCTTTTACTTTTAAATTTATTTCGCAACTAGCTGACCCGTGGCCATTTCGCTGGGTGTCAAACTTTTCTGTCATATTTTTTTAAATTAACAATCAATTATAGCTAAGATCACTCTGAAATAATGTAGCTTTCTACTTGTGAAAGAATTTTCAAAATCGGTTTAGAAGTTGCAAAGATTCCTGACAAATAACTCACAGACTTTAGCATAGCATAGCATAGCATAGTCTGCCTTATAATGTTCTTACTGTTGGGACTCAGGCTGGCAAAGCTGTTAGGTGGCATTTTGCAGCACAAGCCCATTTGTGGCTGCAGTACTCCACATACGACACAGTTGTTTTTAAAAATACACTCGTTAGTTACCGTTGTCAAGGAATTAACATTGTAAAATAACGCTGTTCGAATATTTGGACAAGAAATATAAACTTGTTTGTTTATGTACCCTTTTTTTACAAAGTACCCTTATTTCTATGATCATCCTTATCTAACCACTGGTTCACATATCAGTGCAGATAAAAGAGATGAACATGTTTTTTTACATCCATCAAAATATATGATCATCATCAATATAATTCTAGCTAAAAGATGTCCACTGTTGGACATAGGCCACCTAAGTGTCACCACAACGAACAGTCCTGCGTCTTGCATCTATCGGATCCTGTGACCCTCACTAAGTCATCGGTCCATCTTGTGGGTGGCCTTCCAACACTGCGTCTTCTGGTGCACGGTCAGCACTCCAGAACTTTTCGGCTCCAACGACCATCTGTTCTGAGAGCAATGTGACCTGCCTACTGCCACTTAAATTTGGCAATTCTTCGAGTTATGTCGGTAACCTTGATTCTCCTGCGGATGTCTTCATTCCTGACGCGATTACGCAAGGAAACTTCGAGCATAGCCTTTACCATTGTTTTCAAATGATAATACTTTTTACTAATCGTTTGAGTCTACATGCAGGTCATAACGGTTCAAATTCAGAGTTTTGTGGCTACATCAAAATACTTGCCGTTTTATTCCCCAGTGTTTAAAAAAATGTACCTAACATTGGTTTGAACATTGTTCCTAAGTATAATATAATGCAGTATTACAGGTTTTGGCGTTAAATATGTGGAATTTTTAAAGGTGTTTTCATCATCATCTTCCTGTCCTTGTCCCGTGTTATTTGGGGTCGGCGCAACACGTTTTTTTCTTCCAATCTGCCCTGTCACTCGTCATGCTATCACTAACTTCCTTTTCTTTCATATCACTCTTCACACAATCCATCCATCTTTTCTTTGTTCTCCCTCTCCCTCTCCATCCATCCACATGTAAACTCATAACTATTTTAGTGACATGCGTTTCATCCCTCCTCTTCACATGACCATACCAAGACAAACGATTCCCTTTCAACTTTTCAGTCACTGGCGCCACTTTCAAACTTCCCCTAATATACTCATTTCTCACTTTATCCATTCTCGTCACACCACACATCCATCTTAACATTCTCATCTCCGCTACGTGCAATATTTTTTCATCCGTCCGTGTTTTATGATATAAATATTATATGAGCAGGTGTTTGTTTTGAATCACACTAAAATTATAAATGCAAAAGTTTATAAATATATTTTAGCAAATGTTACTTTACTTAATTGGAACTACATCGGTCAGGAACAAACATTATATTTTGATACAGGTGACAACGACTGTCTTACACAAAAGTTAGTTAAAAACTGAACGAAAATGTCTCTATATTTGTGGGGAACACTGGTTGCGCTAACATTCCAATGGCATTTGAGCCTGGAGGTTATCGAATGTTTACGTCTGGGCTCAGGGTGGCGCAGTACGAGTACTTCATCACCGTCACCGCGGCGACTACCATGCCGATCCCGTGACGTCACCCAGCACTCCAACGTCGTTGCTGACTGTGATGCCAATCCGGTGACATCACGCTTACACAGCACAGCGATCGCAAACATGGCCGTCCTGCATGGATACGATGTGTGTGTGCGTTTACTACACCATCTTGCTCAAACGGTAGACACTGTGATGAAATTTGGCACACGGGAAAATCATGTTCTGGAATAACACATAGGATACTTATTTTATTCCAGAAGTATATTCCCTTGGGATGATTTTCTACTTTTACACGGACAAGACCGTTCGCTAGTATATTATACTATTTTACTCATGGAAATGGGTGATTTTTTTTTGTTTCTGAAATTAATCGGCAAGAGGAGATTTTTATAATAATTACAGGAAGAATAAAACGATGTTGTTAACTGAAACAGTGTTTTAATAGTCAATGGCAACCAACTTAAAAAAAAAATACTTGAACAAAAAAGAAGTACTTTGAAAAAAAAAAAAAACGGGCAACTGAGGGTTCCGTACAAACGTACCTATGAAAACGGTTCAATTCCCGAATTGAGTTACGACGATTTTTCCCGGTTCGGAAAAATCGTCGTAACTATTCGGGAAAAAAAAAGTTCTTTTTTATGACGTAACTACAAATTTACAGTTTTCAGATTTTTTCCTATACTTGTGCCATGAGACCTTGCTTCATGCCAAATTTCAGGTTTTTAGGTCAACGGAAAGTACCCTATGAATTTTGATTCCCTTGAGAGTGTCGAAATACACGTTTTTTGCAACATAAACGACCATATCTTTTTTTTTGTACACTCTGACGTTTGATATTTTCACAGCTTCAAGGAACTGCAGATCTTAGTATATGGTTTTAATTTTAACTCGATACCTCCACGCGTTCCCGATATAAAGGGTCTTGACAGACAGACGGACAATAAAGTGATCTTATAAGGGTTCCGTTTTTTCATTTGAGGTATGGATCCCTAAAAATAAATATTGTTACTTTTCCTACCTATGGAACGGAAACCTTGATGGGCGTGTCCCAACAAGCTATTTGTCTTTATTTTTTGTACGTATACCTCATACCATATCTTTTTTATTTAGGTATATTCAATCTTTATTTACCAACCTATTGTATTCCATTAACTGAAATACAGCAAAGTTTTCCTTAATATACTCGGAAATCATGAATAATAATAACAACGGAATATATTGAACATCAAACGAGGTAAAGTGCTTTCGTTACCCTTTTAGTACAATATTGACTGACTGTTTATGGACCTAGTGGAATTAGATTTTAGCCATTTCGTTAGATTTCGTTTTTGATGGAATCGTATTTTATCCGTTGGTATTTATGTTCACAGAATGAATTGCCGATTAGTTTAAAATATATTTTTTTATTTACGTATTTATTTTGATTTCTGCTAGTCTATCCATAAATTCGATAGTATTCTTTATATTAAGTATAATAATCGACGATAAACTTTAATAATTTATTTATTTAATAATTCATAAACACACGTTTAATTTATGTACAAGAAACAGAAACAGAAAAAAAGGTACAACAGTGATGCTTCTTTCTATAGAAATCTCTTCCAGCATACCTGGAACCGTGTGTAAGAATAACAGGAAAATAAGTACAAACAAAACAGATGTCTTTGAAATAATATATAACATACGTCGTAAAGATATACTATTAACATTATATAAATGTAGGATGAAAGATTTCGTGAGTTGGCAGAAAGAAACATCTTTTATGATATTTTTCCCAACGTACACCACTTTCACCTTTTTTATGTTTTTTTTTTCCAAAATCTATGAACTTGCCTTCATTCGGTAACATTATTTTTACCACCACCTGATCGATAATGCTCTTTTATATGTCGCACAACCATCACTTAAAGCATGTAATTCTGTCCCTTGGGAGATAATGTGGGGCAATCCCTAGGGAAGAATGAGATTTGAATTTAGAACGTCAAAAATCAATTCTTTGAAAAAAAAAAAACACATTAAGCGAATTAAAATGTTTCAAAAAAGTTTATTCAAAAATCGAACGAGCTACTAACAAAAAAAAAAGAATAAAATTCGGTTACTGACGAGTCTGTACAAAAAGTACTTACAGTGTAGTGAATTTTGTTTCTTTCAAATCTCAAAACATGGCGAGTGATAGTTAAAATGAACATGTAAATAATATTTATATTTCTGTAATATATAAAGTAACTTGTCTTTTAATTATCTCACAGATTGTGTAAAAAGTAGAGTATCCAACACGGGGATAAAACTGTTTTTGTCTTGGGCGGCTTGAATTCCTCACTTCACTCAGGTTTCTATGTTAATTATATAAATCCTTCACTGACGTTCGGAATTAAAACTTAGCAAGCTTCGTTTAATCAAGGTTGCCGACATAGCGCGAAGAATCGCCAAACTAAAGTGGCAATGGGCAGGGCACATTGCTCGCAGAACGGATGGCCGTTGGGGCCGAAAGGTTCTGGGGTGGCGACCGCGTACCGGAAGACGCAGTGTCGGAAGGCCCCCTACAAGGTGGACCGATGACCTGGTGAAGGTTGCGGGAATCCGATGGATGCGAGACGCACAGGATCGTTCGTTGTGGCGACGTTTGGGGGAGGCCTATGTCCAGCAGTGGACGTCTATCGGCTGAAATGATGATGAAGCTTCGTTTCGTTCGGAATTCAACATGCCGCCCGCGACTTAAAGACACGCAAAGTTTCACCTTTATAATTCACGATTACAAACAACGTAGTGGAAAACGAACAAATTGTAAAGCATATTTTTTATAAACCATATAGCAAAAACCTGACAAAATAATTTAGGCGGGATGACAAATGTCACCAAACTGGATTTCAGGTGGCAACAAAGATTGTTCTTTTGAACAAATATACCAAACCTTTGTCGGGCGTTGACGACCTTTCAACAGAAATTACAAGCCGAAAAGAAAAGATGGAGGATCGTATTAGGTACCAATTCACCTAAATAAACGAAACACAAAAGTAATTTTAATTTCGAAAAGCCTCTCTAACTAACAAAAACATTTATAAGAGGCAGTGAACTTGTCTGAATTCGTTAATAAGGCCCTGAATTAATGAATTATAATGAACCAAAGGCCGGTAAATATGTTTCGACGTATTTTTTCAGGTGAAAACCTCCTTTTACCGTTAAAAAAAAAAACAGTTCGTAGAATTTTGTGTTTGATATTTTATACCAAGTTATTAACATGATTAAGTCTGTTTTTTTTTAGGTTAGGTAGAAACAGTATGTATATTCCATGTCCTAATTTATTAATTACTAGCTTTTGCCCGCGGCTTCACACGCGTACATAAAATATAGCCTATGTCACTCAGGAATACAGCAGCTTTCTATCGGTGAAAAAATTTTAGCAATCGGACCAATAAAAAATCATAAAAACAAAAAACAAACTTTACCTCTTTATAATATTAGTTTAGACTTTGCTTATTTTGAACTTTATCAAATTGTATAATAATATATTCTAATGACCGACTTCTTGACATTTCAAAAGTGCCTGTAAATGGTTTATTTGAAAGTAAATGCTTTGAATCATTTGAATCTTTGAATAGATAAAACAAATCTAATTCTATTTTTTTTTGTTTTTGTAAAACGCTAGACGCTTAAAAGTTCTGCTTAGTAACCTAAAAAAACAACGTTTGAACATTTAAGTGAAATGCTCAAACGTTATTTTCTTCTTTTAGGAATTTTGAATGTGGTACTAATAAAATGGCTTCGAAGAATTTTAAAAACCTGGGCACGCCATAATTACGGCGGTAAGTCCCCTCTTCGAGGCGTGGCTGAAAAGACCTCACGGCGTTCTCACCTTCCGCATGATGTAGGTCCTCACCGGACATGGTAAGTTCGGGAGGTTCCTGCACCGGATTCGAGCGGAAGGAACGCCCGGGTGTCACCATTGTGTGGACCGCCCGGAGGACACGGTGGAGCATACGGTGGAGGTGTGCCCCGCCTGGGCAAAGCACGGCCGTGCCTTCGTGGAGGCGATCGGCGGTGGCGATCTCTCGCGCCAGGCCTTGGTATAGGCCATGGTCCGGAGCGAGGAGGAGTGCTAGCAAAGGAGCCGGAGGGATTCCGATTCCAAGTCATCGACGGCGCGTACTGTTCTACGTGCGCCTCAAGGAGATGTCAGCAACTGTAGGGGCCCAGCAGGGTCGAAGCCTACTGGGGCCAAGGGTCTGATTCTTAAAGGAAGACTCGGCCCTTGTATGAAAGCCAACAAAAGAACAGGAGTGGGTTTTAGTCAGTAAAAGTTTGACACTATCTCCCGCTCCGCCCAAGAGCGGGGGATGTCATTGGATGATTTTCCCACCGAAAAAAAGCCCTTAACCTACTGTAGGTATAACTGCTACCTACTTACTGACTATTTGACTAGAGAAAAGGTTTTCCGGTCCAGTTTTATGCAACGGAACTGGCCGTTTTTTTTCTTCCTTGGCCATTAAGCTAGTAGCACCTTTTACGCTCTATCAAGCGCATTAATTCTTTTCCTGACCTTTTCATCCTGACCATCTGTGACCAGCCAGAATTTTCTTCGACGAGAAAATGAATTTATAATGACGCATTGAAAAGACTCTTTACCTACAAAAAAAAAAGAAATTTCTTTTTTTATATTAAATTTGGCTACTTTTTCCTGAAACTCAATACTTATGTTGCCAACCTTCCGGGTGGAAATAATTTCTTTTAATGTTTTAATTAATCGTTGGTTTTGTACTTCTCTACGTCGTTCGCTTGTCTATAACAGGGATCTGTGATTAAAGGGCTATTTTCGTTTCTGTTTTCGTGAAAGTGTTTTTAATTTTAAGGGTATTATTTGGTAAGCCAACTGACTAATATTTCGACAAAAAAGTGACATGCTTTAAGCAACAGCTATGTGAGAAGTAAAAAACTGTTTTGGTTTTTTCTTTATGTGACACTAGCTTTTGCCCGCGACTTCATTCGCGTAGAAGTTGGAAATATTTGTGAAGTTTAAGTACATTAGGAGGCTGTTTTAGGTGCATCACGGTATTTTAAGTAGGAGTAGAAATAAAGAAACGTTTAGTGAAGGTAGTGGTTCTTATATTATTACTGGCTTCTACCAGCGGTTTCACCGGCGTAAAAATAAGTTTCTCCATACAAACTTCAAACCCCCGTTTTACCCCCTTAGGGGTAGAGTTTCGACCTGTAAACCTGTACCTACTTTCTGTGCAAATAAAGATCTATTCTATTCTAAAGTTCTTGTAGTAGTGTAACAGTTTTCAATTTTCGCGAATGTGGGGGAAGGCCAATCGGAGTTAATGAATTCAGAAATTCTTGAGGGTAATGTACCGCATCCTCTTGATCCATTACATTGTCAAAGGAAATGTAGTTGATGCTATCTCCTGGAAGTTTACCCAGTATTATGTTATTGATTTCGTCAACGCTACTAGTTCTAGCCGCCAATATTGCCCTTAGATACATCCACTGGTTCTGGCAAGCCCATGCGTGCCAAAGAATATTTTACATACAAACTCTTCAAGAAAAAACTCCTTTCTCGGTCTGCAGGAAAAAAAAACAGTTTGTGTGTACTCATTTTTGTCCTTTACCATTTCCACATGTTTAAAAAAATTATACAGTAAAGAAACTGTCTAAAAACATTACCTCCCTTCTGTGACAGTCAGGTAAAATCAAACATTCAAACGGACTGAATAGCAGCTTCAACTTATCGACATGTTAGACAGGCGTGAACTAGTTGGAGGACTGATAATACTACTCTGTGGTTCCCTCTTTTGTTTCCAAATGTTCCGTGTTGTGTTGAAATACCACAGAGCACGAAAACCTGCAGTGGCAGGAGATGCCATCGTGCTACTACTATAACCGTGGAAGTTTGTGAGGGTGGACGCGACGGTGGATAGACGTTACTCTTTCATAAACGTATATCATATTTACGTAATGTAAAACTACACTTTAATATATGTAGAAAGATAGAAATACTTTTATCTATAACACAGAGGTTTGAAGGTAAAAAAAAAATCGAAAAACAATTAACAAATAAAAATTTAGTGAAAATAAATAACAAAATAAAACGGCTTCTCCAAACTAGACTTAATTTTTTTTTTTTTTTTTTTATTAATGATAGGCTCGCGTTTGACCACCATCTCACCTGATGGTAAGCGATGATGTGGTCGACGATGGAGCACGCTTGCCTAGAAGTAGCCTATTCACTCTTGACTTAAAGACCCCTAAGTTGTAGCTATCAGGAAACACAGACTCCGGCAAGGAATTCCGTATTAATGAAAGTAAATATATATAAATAGGACTATAATAAGCTTATTACATCAGAATAATACATAAACTAAATTTATAAAGACGAGAAAATACATAGACTATAAAGGTATCACTAATTTTTAATTAGTACAAATACTTAAAGGGCTTACTAGAAACGGTCCTGTTATTATTTAAGTCACAATAAATAATATTCGTAAACAGCAAAGTTATTAGCGTTTGTTTAAATCCCAAAATGTCACTCAGTTTATGGAAATATTGTACAGGTTATTGATTTTATTAATGAATGAATGGCGATCAAAGTGGAAAAACACTACGCTTAGTATTTTCTAGTAGTAATTGTTATGAAAGATTGATTCAATTATCAATTTACCAAGACTTTTCGTGAATAAATTTTTGGATTTCGTTTTATTTTTACTTTTGACTACACACTTGTGATCAGTAACGGGTATGGATAGAGTTCCATTTTTTTTTTGTACTAATTAAAAAATAGAGGTGTATGTCATTCATAAAAGTGGTAAGTATTAATTCCACGACGAGGAGCCAATGCCAAGTCAACGTACGCTAAACTCAATTTTTGGTTTTCATAATCATAGTAAGAACTATTACGACACCTCACATTCTATGAAAAAACAGTGACTGATACACTTGTATTGTATGGAAAATTTTGACAATATCATCTCTAGCAGATGCCGTTGAGGCTAAGTAATAACAACCGTCCGTCCAGCCGTCCGGTAAACGACAAGACCGAGCCCAAGTCGCCTACAGCTACTAGCCAGTGTTCCACGCGCTCATCAAAGAGATGTCAGCAAACCGTAGAAGCCCAGCAGCGCCGATAACCGCTAGGGCCGCGGGGATTTTCTGAAAAGGAAGCCTATGGTCTTCGAACGTAAAGGGCAACTACAAATCATTGGATGATTTCCTACTACTTAAACAAAGAAAAAAGAAACGGGCCGATCTTTAAAATTAAGCAACACTTGCCGAGGTCACAACGAGACTCGTCTGTGTTTCGAAAATCGAAAAGCACGTTACGCTCAACTGCCATTTATGAATCTTTGACAATCACTACGGTAGTCAGCAACCAGAAAATCTGACCACTCTCTTGCCACGGGTTATCGTTTTACTCAGTTACTAAGTTATAGTGCTCAGATAGGCAATCACTCCGCGCAAAATCCCCGATTTCCGGCCACCGTAGGCGGCCGTAGGGCCTTGCGGACGGCAAGCAATGGGTAGCACGCCGTCCGACCGTCCGGTAACCGTCCGGACCGAGCTTAAGTCGTCGACGGCACGTAGTGTTCCACGCGTGCCTCAAGGAGACGTCAGCAACCGTAGGGGCCCAGCACGGTCGAAGCCTACTGGGCCAAGGGTCTGATTCTGAAAGGAAGACTCGGCCCCAGCACGTAAGACAACAAAGGAACAGGAGTGGGTTTTAAGTCAGTAAAAATCTGACACTATTTTCCGCTCCGCCCAAGAGCGCGGGATGTCATTGGATGATTTTCCCACCGAAAAAAAAACTCCTATGAGCATTTATTTATTCTGCGTGAACGATCTTACACGCATCAGTATTATTTTACGGTTCGATTATGGTTATAGATTTTTTTTTTGTTGTAAACGAGGGTAATTTAATTGAGGTTTTACCTATAAGACCCCAATTAAAATGAAATTGGACTTCCCACGCCTTATAAGAAATTAAGTGAACGGTTGACGTAAATATAGATTCTAGTGGGCACAGGTACATTATTGATTATTTATAGTATAAGAAACTATTCTACAAGTTTTTTTTTTTGTGAGAAGGGCCGATATCTCGGTGTACAGGTGGTTTCTATTTTTGTACTTAAGAAGGAAGAACGTTGTAAATTTTTGTTTTTACGAGAAAAGTAATACATGAACATATGGTGAAAAGGTTGATGAACTATTGACATCGTTTCAAGTGCTGTTTGAGAGCAGTGGTGGCCGAGTGGTAACGGCCCCGACTTACGAGTTGTAGATCGCGGGTTCAAACCCAGCCAGGCGCATTACTTTGTGTAATTTATTTCATCACCACTGCTCTCAAAACGGTGAAGGAAAACATTGTGAGGAAACCGGCATGTCCTAGAACCAAAAATTCGAAGACATGTGACGTTCAACAACCTGCACTGGGCCCGCGTGGTGAATTATGGCCCATTCCCTCTCTTAGAGAGAAGGCCTGAGTCCCAGCAGTGGGAATATTAAAAATAAAGGTAGATTATGCTATTATGTTGCTATGCTGTTTAAAAGGGCCTTGGTAAAAATTTCTACCTGCCTTTTTCCTGGTAGGCAATCATCAAATGACTTCTCCTGCTTTGTGAAAAGCGAGAGAGACTGTCTAACTTCGCGGCTGGGGCTTAACGATGTCCTCTTCCTTAAGCTTTCAGTTACCTCCTACGCTCGTGTTACTGCTTCACAGAAAGAGCCGACGGCTTCCCATTTCGTCTCGCTCCAGATCATGGCCTAAACCAAGGCCGGATATGAGAGGTCACCACCACCGATCGCAACCGCTGCCTTCCTGAATGTTTTTCAGAAACGAAGTTAGGATTAAACAGGTTATTTATTACACTGGGTATATCATAAAAAAATTCACTATTGTTGATGCATAAGAATTAACAAATACATTCAACTCATGGATCACACACATAATCTACAGCAGTATCTTCTTTTAGAAACGTGTTGTAAAAAAAATACAACATGTATAGCAAGGCTCAGTATAAGATTCGGATCCCCTGGTCGATCGGATTTATTCAGAAATATGAATACAAATCAGCTGATCAATGCATTTACGTTCGCATAACTCAACAAAATGTAGGAAACAATTTTATAGCTAAATCTTCATATATAAAAGGATAAACTGACTGACTGACACATCAACGCACAGCCGAAACTACAGGACTAGCAGTGCGAAATTTTTGCACAAAGCTTCGTTTTATGACGTAGGTGAGCACTAAGAGAGGATTTCCCAAAATTCACCCCTTAAGGGGATGAAACGGGGGTCCAAAGTTTGTATGGAGAAACCTGCATTCACGCGGGCGAAGCCGCTGGTAGACGCTAGTAGCTAATAAATAAAGAAAATCTTTTTATGAACTTAAACTAAAAAACCTAACCTAACCTAACCACCTGCCGCGACACTCGCATAACTCCGACCACGGGGGGAGGGGAGGGAAGCAAGGGGCAACCCAGTTTCTATCATCTGTGTTAATTTTATATTTGTATTTGTGCTTTGTGCAAAAAGGATAGCGTCTCTTTGCTGTAGGGTCTACCTATCGACGTATCGCAGCCAAAATTTGCTGCACATTCTATAGTGAAGCACTTGCCAGCAAATTCCAGACTCTACAGCTGGGCTTCGGATCCAAAGGGTGCTGTGAGGCTGCGATACATGCCCTTTCTACCTAACTCAACAGCAATGAAAGTGAGGTCGTTCTTAAAGTTGACATTAAGAATGCCTTTATTTAACAGTGACACCTTGTTGGCAGAAGCTCAAAAAGAAATACTCAGAATTTACAGTTTTCTCTACCAATGTTATAGGGACCTACCTCTAAATTACTTTATAAGGATAACCTTTTGGAATCAGCCGTCGGATGTCAACAGGGTGACCCTCTCGGGTCAACCATTTTCAGTTTGGCAATAAACCCAATCATTCGGCAGCTAAATTCTAAATTCAATGTCTGGTATTTGGATGTCGGAACCCTAGGAGGTGATATAGACACAGTCTTAAAAGATTTACCTTTTTTGAAAAATAAAATTTCTACCTTCCAAAATGTGAAATTTATCTCCCCCAAATGACTGACAGACAAACGACTTTAGCAAAATTTAACTCTACTTAAACAAAATTTAGCACCAAATATCCAAATCATCGATAGAAATTCTCTTCACCTCCTGGGCTCCCCAATTTACGATGAATCTTTTCTTATGTTGGAAAAGATTCATCGTAAATTGGGGAGCGACTCGTTTCGATTGAACGGAAAATTCAAAATTTTAATTACGTCTCAGAAGGATTTTTCAAAATTAACATGTATTCGACTTTTAAAACACTCATTGCTACTACTTTACTATTGTTGTTTTGGGCCAAAATTTATACATAGCCTGCGCTGCTCCCATCTTTGGAAACACTCACAATTTTTGAAAATTGAAAAAGTCGATCAAATCATTAGGAACACACTATCTTCGATCCTAAATGTGGCCTTGGACGATCGAGCATGACAGCATGCCACGCTACCCATCCTACTAGGTGGCCTAGGCGTCCGCATAATTTCAAGCATAAGTTTACCAGCTTTCCTCTCTTCGGTGCACAGTACTGAAACTTTAACCAGGAATATTTTATCTTCCTCACCGGTTAAGTGTTGGTAAGTGATCTCAATAAATACGGTTCCTTCATTCAGTACATTTATTAAATGTATAAATACATAATAATTTATATATATACAGATATTTAAGTATTTATTATTATTTAAATTATTATGTGTAATATAATTATGTCAGTTCTCCGTTGGCTGGAAGAATTTTTTACAAAAATAAGCAGTTTCTTTGTGCTCATATAAAATGTAATTTATTATCTTTTTCTGTTTTCTTATGACGCATAAATAAATAAAATAAGGTTTTCTAAAAAAACTCTCTTGCAATATTTAATGTGCCAAGAGCACAGTATTAATACTTTTTATTGAAAAAATTTCGTAAGATGAATCGGAGTATTAGGTAGGTATTTATGTTGTGTTCCGATTGTGTTACTCCTTCAGGTGTTTTTTACACTTCAAAAGATTTTTACGACTACTGTATTTACAGAAAGGTTTATGTCAATACATAATCCTATTGTCAGTCTCGTCTGTTATCACGACGTGTGATCACGTGTGACCTAAATTTACTTCGGTTTCGCCTTTGAATTTTTCGCAAACACTCGTACTTTTGACGATTTCATTTTTGTGTATTCAAATGACATATTGTAAAATAATTGTCACTGCTTAGCAGCGTTTTATAAATGACTATTTCAACATTTAAAAGACTATATTTTCGTCGTTACAGAAATAATGTTTTCTTTGCTTTGTTTCTTTTTTTTTAAGCCGTTTTACATTGCCCATTTTTACTAGATGAGTCGATATGTGAAAGAATGTCTAATCGCATTATGGGCGACACTTTGGGACGGTTCAACTAGAAGGACATTGTTTGGACTGGAGCACAATTTTTTGCGCTTGGTGTTGGTCGGCTCTATATTCACCATTTTCTAGATTGTGCTTTCAGTGGCTTGCTTTAGTATGCTCTAAATCAAACCTTCAAAATCTAACACGATCGCATTCACTCGTAAAAGAGTAACTAGCCTCCCATACAATATTTAAGGTTCCCGTCACTGGCGTCTGAAACCGTATAAAAAGCGGGTGAAACGGCCTCTGAATAATATATGAGGCAGCGTTTATAGCCATCTGTTCCGGTCGCTGTTTGATTAGTATGACGGAAAGGGATAGGGGGGATAATATTTAGAACAGTTATTTGTAAAAAAAAAACATACTTTTCGGTTCCATTTTTATTTATTTACAACTACAATTTGTGTCGATGTCGATGTAGGTAGGTGGAAATTTAGTTCAAAGGTCATGACACTCAGGACGTGATAGTTACCTACCAATTTGAAATGTCTATCAACTTGGTTTCAGTTTTATAAAGTACCTATTACTATTTATCATTGACACTTCAATAAGTTTTTACGTCTTATTACAGTCGTTGGATTTAAATTAACATATGTAAACCTGATGTTATGACATCCATATAGATAGACAATAGTTGTGTATTTTATTTAAAGTTTTAGCAATGGAGTGGTACATAGGTGGACAGCATTGTCTACCCGTCAACCTTCAAAAAGTCATGAAAATGTATCTATGTTAAATCTTAATGGCTATCGGCAGAGCCAATAAAAGTGCAGTAGACTTCGACCCTGCTTGGCCCCTACGGTTTGCGGACATCTCCTTGAGGCGCGCGTGGAACAGTACGCACCGACAACGACTTGGGCTCGGTCCGGATGGTCAGACGGCAAGCTACCCATTGCTCGCCGTCCGCAAGCCCGCGCCTACGGTGGCCGGAAATCGGGATCGGGATCCCGGGGCGTGAGGGTTGCGCCATCGGGCGTGCACGTGAGGCCTCCTCCTTTGCTAGCATTACTGCTTCGCAGAAGGAAGCGACCGCCTGCCACTCCTCTTCGCTTCGGACCATGGCCTGTACCAAGGCATGAAATGAATTTGCTTACTCTCAATTAATAATTCTTTAATATAATTACTAAAACTTAACATGATACACAGTGAATTAATTCATGAACAAAGGATAATTCAACTATTGTTCGAGCTTGGCTTCGAGTCATCAAACGCCTGCTCGTTTTACTGAGCAGATCAACGGCGCAACGTCTCATATCACGTTTAACTAGATGTAGGTTCAATTTACGTGTACGTCATAGCACTCCATCTTTGTATTTCATTCAGAACAATACATTTGACTAGCTAACAGCATTTTTGAGTTTTCTTGAAGAATCCCTAAAATTCCCCAACATTTTGGTCCATACCGAGTCGGATTGGGATTACATCAGTGGATTTATGAAAAATCAGTGGATTTGGACACTTGAATCGTCATCGTGGAATTTGCCGTGGAGGTTATACGCCGGCAACGTGATTCTGGACAAAGGAAACATATACTCATTTGCGGTGTTAAGTATATTTATCATTAAATATCATCACCCAACACTCATTCAGGTAGTATCTGAGGCTATAAGTAGTTTTTATTTAGTGATTTACCTACTTGAATATTATAACGCACCTTTACCTACCCATATGAATAGTTGTTACGTAATATAATTAATGCAATTCTTAGGTGAAGTTATTTATGTTGGTGTTAAATTGATAGCTAAACCGTACTAGTCATTTAATAAATAGTAAATTAATGTGTTGTTCTTAATTTCGATGTTACGTAATTGATTTATTTAGGTTCGAGTCGTAATTTAGAGTACAAATTAAATTTGCATTTGGTATTCACGCAATATTAATATTATTTACAGTAGTAATTTGACTATTTACAGTATTCGCATAGTAAAATTGTTAACCATAGCAGCTATTGTACCTTAGCAGTTAGCAAGTCGTATGCTCTGTATAAATTATACTTATTTAAGTTATTATTGTATTCATTACAGGTTGACGACACTCGTTTCCCATCATGTCCGAAGAAAGAGAACTAATTAAAAAACGAGGAAGCTATAAGGGACGTTTAACTGTATTCATGAATTTCCTTGATGCTTTCAGTGACAAGGAATTAACCAGTCGTGAGGTCAAGGAATTGCAGTTACGAATGGGAAGAATCGAGGCTTTATACGAGCAATACGATGAGGTACAGTTGCGGTTAGAATGTCTCGTAGAAGATGTCAAATCTCAATTTGCTGAGCGTGGTGAATTCGAGTCATTGTACTACAAAGCGCTGTCTAGGTCGCAGGAGTTAATAAGTAAGTACAATAATGATAATGAGTCGATGACTAGCGATAAATGTACTCGTATCAGTCAACGTAAGCCTGTTAAGTTGCCCACGATACAGCTACCCAAGTTTGATGGTTGTTATAGTTCTTGGTTGGAATTTCGTGATACATTTACCAGCCTCATTCATAGCAATGACGAAATCGATCAAATTAATAAATTCCACTACTTGCGAGCCTCTCTGGAAGGATCTGCTGCTGTTGTGATCCAGGCAATTGAGTTTTCTGCAAATAATTACGATATAGCTTGGAAGATTGTTTGTGATCGTTTCGACAACAAAAGGTTGTTGATACAAAATCATGTTTCATCCTTATTTAACTTAAATTCTATTGGAAAGGAGTCCTCTGTCGCGTTAAAGGGTTTAATTGACCAACTTAATAAAAATCTTCGTGCATTGGAATCTTTAGGTGAGCCCGTCAGGTATTGGGACACTTTATTAATTTATATAGTAAGTAGGAAACTAGATCAGATAACTTTTCGTGAGTGGGAGCAGCATAAAGGTCGTATAGACAAAGATAGCACTATAACATTTAATGCGTTGATACAATTTCTTCGCACTCGCGCAGACTTATTAGAATCATTAGAAATTGCTCGAAATCAAAATAATTCCACTCCCAATAAGTCTAGATCCCATTCTAATAAGGTGAAATCTATGGTTGTATCACAGGATTCTAATAATTCCAGCAGGGAATTAAATAAGTTATGTCCGCACTGTAAGGCTGGTCACGATTTAAGTTGTTGTTCACAATTCCTTTCTTTAAGTATCGACGCTCGACTCAAATTAATACCTAATTATAAAGTGTGTTATAACTGTTTTCGTGTAGGTCACTTTGCTAACCGATGTAAAAAGCCGGGATGCAAGATATGTAAGCGCCGACACAACACATTATTACATTCATCGGAAAACAAAGTTATTGCAAATTCTAGTGGAGACAACAAATCACACATTAGCTCGTCCCATTCCGTACCAACGTCATCGCCCACTGACGCCGTGGCTAGCACTGATTCACTTGCAAATAATTTTACTTTATCCGCGGATCTTAGTTCGTCTTGTGGTGAGCGTAAACAACACGGTGTGTTATTGTCCACCGCTCTTATCAAGTTATGTGATCGTAATGATCGTAAGTACATAGTGCGAGCCCTGCTTGATAGCGGTAGTACATCGTGTTTTATAACGGAACGTTTATGTAGGCGGCTTAACTTACATACTAGTGAGGTAAATGGTTCAGTCTTCGGCATTAATAACGTGAGTTCTCGCGTAGGCAAAACATGTCATGTAAAAATGACGTCATTAGACAATAGTTATTCGACAAAGTTTCATTGTTTTGTTTTGCCATCATTTAACGACTGTTGTGCCCTGTCGCGAAGTCGACATTTTAGACCTGAATATTCCAGATAATGTCTGTTTAGCTGACCCCACGTTTTACAAGCCTTCAGAAGTAGATGTCCTAATAGGTGCTGATCTCTTCTGGGACTTGGTCGGCTCACAGCAAATCAGACTAGGTGTAGGTAAACCAGTGTTGTGTGAAACGTTGTTAGGCTGGATTGTTTCTGGCCCTGTCACCTTTAAAAATGGTAAGTCAATATCGAGTGATATCTTTTGTAATTTTAATCAAACCGGTTCCATTAATAGCGAGGATTTAAATAAAATTCATACCGATTTAGTTAAGTTTTGGAACTTGGAGGAGATTACCTCACAGTCCTCACATTATTTACCTGAGGAGAAATTATGTGAGGAACATTTTGTTAAGAACACGACCCGATTAAAAGACGGTCATTTTTGTGTTCGTATCCCTTTAAAACTAAACCTTTCTGTTTTAGGAGAATCCTTTCAAAGGGCTTCTAAATGCTTATGTTCTCTGGAACGCAAACTGAAGTCCAAGCCTGATTTCGGTAAGTTATATCGCGATTTCATGTCTGAATATGAGAGTTTAGGACATATGACTGAAACAGAGGTTAGTGGCAGTCCCAGTGGATATTTCATTCCACACCACGGTATTAGGCGTGAATCTAGCACAACTACCAAGCTTCGCGTAGTTTTTAATGCAAGTTGTGCTACTACGTCTGGAGTGTCCTTCAATGACGTGCAGATGGTGGGTCCGACGGTGCAAGACGATCTAATATCTATACTGTTGCGTTTTCGGCAACATAAGTACGTCTGGTCAGCTGATGTTGCGAAGATGTATAGATGCATATACGTTCACCCGTCAGATAGGTACCTACAACAGGTTTTGTGGCGCGATAACGAGTGCGATCCTATTAAAATTTATAAATTAAATACTGTGACTTATGGCACGGCTAGTGCACCATTTTTAGCTACGCGCTGCCTCAAGCAAGTAGGGATGGATTACAAAGGCAATGTTAATGACCCTTCGCGTTCGGTAGGTGAGTCATTCCCGGGTAGCAGAGATAAAATCGCTGACGTCATCATACACGATTTTTACGTGGATGACCTGCTGACTGGGGCTGACGATTTAAATGAAGTTATGTTCATCCGTACAGAGGTCACTAACGCACAAGTTGCATCTGCTTGCATGCCACTTAGAAAATGGAGGTCTAACGTCCCTGAATTAGTCACCGGAGATTCTCAGTTATCATTAGATTTGGATAAGGGATCTAATGAACCCAATAAGTTACTAGGGCTTAACTGGTTTTCTATTTCCGACGAATTCGGGTTTTCGAGTTCAACGTTACCTAATAAGAATTTTGTGACTAAGCGTGACGTACTTTCTGCAATCGCACGTATTTATGACCCCCTTGGACTTTTATCTCCTTTCGTAATTTTAATGAAAATATTTTTACAACGTATGTGGTTAGACAAACTGTCATGGGACGAGCCACTGAGTCCAGCACTTTATGCAAGCTGGAACGTTATTGTTAAGGCGTTACCGCTTCTAAGTAATTTTCGTGTTCCACGACACGTTATATGTGACGCATGTACTACGCTGGAACTACATGTATTCACCGACGCATCTGAGCGTGCGTATGGCGCGTGCGTTTATGTACGTAGTACCAATGATCGGGGTGAATATATGGTTCGTTTGTTGGCCGCTAAAAGTCGAGTGGCGCCAATTAAGCCGACCACAATTCCAAGACTGGAGTTGTGCGGCGCCGTAGTAGGAGCTCGTTTATGCGAGAAGGTTATGTGCTCACTGCGACTTAAGTTCAGCCACGTTTATTGCTGGACTGACTCCACCGTCGTGTTGGGGTGGTTGCAGATGTTGCCTTCTAAGCTTCAGCCTTTTGTACGCAATCGCGTTGCTGAAGTTTTAGATAAGGCGGGGCACTGTACTTGGCGACACATCCCAACCGACAAGAACCCAGCAGACCTAATATCTCGTGGCGTGGATATTAGTGTTCTGCAATCGTCGGACTTATGGTGGAGTGGTCCCAGTTTTTTAAAACAAATGCAATCGCATTGGCCTTCTCGACATAAATCGTTAGAGTTCACGGAATATAGCTATATTCTGTGTTAGAGTTAGACAAGCTGCCTGAAACTCGATCTCATGCTGTATTGAGCGCTAGTGTTAGTACGAATAGTCCATGTGATACAATTATAGATTTTAATCGCTTTTCTAGTTATTTAAGGCTTATTCGTAGTGTAGCAACCGTTTTAAGATTTATTAAATTGTGTAGGAAAAATCCTATTGTTAGTAAATTTCTATCACAATCAGAGTTGCAAGATGCATTAAATATTGTTATAATTAGAAGCCAAACTGAGTCCTTTCCCGAGTATAAATTACTTCTAAATAATCAGAAATTGCCGTTTAAAAGCGCCCTTATAAAATTCAACGTATTATTAATGGGTAATTTGCCGCAGCAGCGCCTCCTTCCAGGTGGGTATCCTTTTGAGACTACTGGTGTGGATTATGCTGGTCCCATCATGGCTGCCAGTAGGCAAGGTCGCGGATGTAGGCTGGTAAAAGTGTATATAGCAATCTTTGTGTGCTTTACAACCAAGGCTATTCATTTGGAGCTGGTGAGCGACTTAACCAGCGATAAGTTTTTACTGGCTTTATATAGATTTATCTCGCGACGGGGAAAACCCAGTGACATCTACTCCGACAACGGTACCTCTTTCGTCGGTGCCTGCAATGAACTTTCAAAGTTCCTTAAATCTAATTGCGATTCCTTGAGCGAACAATTGGTTAATGACGGAATTACGTTTCACTTTATCCCCGCGTATACGCCTCATTTTGGCGGACTTTGGGAAGCGGGTGTCAAGTCGACCAAGTACCATCTTAGGCGAGTGTTGGGACATTGTCATTTGTCGTTCGAGGAGCTTAACACCACATTAGTCCAGATTGAGGCGGTATTAAATTCACGTCCACTGACACCACTGTCATCCGATCCAGCGGACTTTACCCCACTGACTCCGGGTCATTTCCTTGTTGGCCGGCCGCTAACGTCACTTCCACAGCAAGATCTCCAGGACTACTCCACTTCTTCGTTGTCACGCTTCCAGCGGATTGAGCAGCTACGCCAGCACTTTTGGGCTCGTTGGAGCAAAGAGTTCGTGTCTGAGCTGCAGCAAAGGACCAAGTGGCGCGCCTGCAAAGACACGCTGAAGTTGGGCTCCTTGGTCGTTATAAAGGAGGACCATCTGCCTCCTCTCAAATGGAGATTGGGAAGAGTCATCGCCGTCCATCCAGGGTCAGATGGAATTGTTCGCGTGGCAGACATCAAAACTTCCGTTGGTGTCGTCAGAAGAACCTTCAACAGGATCTGCCCACTGCCCGTTGATTCTGCGTCTGCTTGAAAGCACGCCTGCTGCTTTCAAGGTCCCGGGGCATGTTCGAGCTTGGCTTCGAGTCATCAAACGCCTGCTCGTTTTACTGAGCAGATCAACGGCGCAACGTCTCATATCACGTTTAACTAGATGTAGGTTCAATTTACGTGTACGTCATAGCACTCCATCTTTGTATTTCATTCAGAACAATACATTTGACTAGCTAACAGCATTTTTGAGTTTTCTTGAAGAATCCCTAAAATTCCCCAACAACTATGACTTTTCTCCAAGCAAACCTTTGATAAAGATTCACTTTCGAGCGATCCAGTGTACAATATAAACCTACATAAATCCTATTTGGTTAGGTTTTAGTTTGACAGAAATAATTAAGAGAAAGGTCTAACATTAGGCTGATCTCTAGAGACTGCTAAATTGTCGAGGTCACTAATACATCATCCGTATAATTTTCATTTATTAAACTTACATTAGTGTATCACGTAGGACCATATCTCCTCGAGCGCCGATTGTACATACGTCTGTACAACTTGAATGACCTTGAAAAACTCTTAATTGTCGTTTTGTACACACGTTTGTACGATTTTTTTTTAGCCGAAACTTTTGGTTTCTATAATTTGTTTTTCCTAGAAAAATCCAGAAAAAGTTTTTTATTATTTTTTTTTTTTTTTGGTGATTTACGTAAAAACGCGCAATGACGTAATAACAACCTTTTTATGTAGGCCTCTTTTGATACCTATTCGCCCCTGCTCTGTGCCTCTAGCATCTATAGTCGACTTGAATATTGTCCCCCAACTCGCTGCCGGCCGACTAACATACAATGTTTAGATTGGATTGTGTTTGTATAAACCTGTTGACGTCTGTCAGAGGCCACAACCCTGCTATTACAATAGTGTCAGAATGGTCTATCATTGACTTCATAATTGTTGATTTTGGCAAATTTGATAATCTACTAATATAATGGCGTCATTATGACTTTCCAATGGTCAACCACTAACACTCCATTGAAATAAATGGCATAAAATGGTAATCTCGTACATAATGACAAATTAATGTCTGACGTACTTATGCGGTAATCTGCTAGAATTTTGACAGTTCCTTTGATCAGTGTCCTACCATTAGAACGTCGTTGTGCAGTCATTGCTTTTAATTTGTTACGAGACAACTCGGTATTGTCATTATACCACAATTCTATTACGAGAACAATGACTGACCAATGATCGACTATTATTAATTTAGCAGACTACATACTTTTAACAAAATGACAATGGGATCGTGTTGGAATGACGAATTTTTAAAAATGACTTGAGAGTTTCACAACGCTATTATGGTTATATTTATACTAATATGGTTACATAACATAGCAAAATCAGCTTTATAATGTTCCCACTGCCAACTCAGGTCTCCTCGGTAGGAGAGGGAGTGGACCGTAATCCACCACGCGAGCTCAGTTTTTTTTTTCGGTTGGGAAAATCATCTAATGACATCCCCCGCTCTTGAGCGCGGCGGGAGATAGTGTCAGACTTTTACTGACTAAAAACCCACTCCTGTTCTTTTTTTGCCATTTTTCCAGGGCCCCGGGGATCTCTTTCGCATCACCCATAGACGCGGGCTCAGTGTGGATTGGCGGATGTCACATATCTTCGATTTTGTGTGATTTTAGGACATGCCGCTTTCCTCTCGATGTTTTCCTTCACCGTTTTGAGAGCAGTGGTGGTGAAATAAATTACGCAAAGTAAAGCCCGTGACCTACTCGTAAGTCGAGGGCGTTACCACTGGTACCGTTACCAAATTAGGCACAAATACATCTATTCTTTGACGTCGGCTCGACTTGTTAGTGACAGTCGTTTTAATAATGTAAATATAAACTTATTGGAATGAACTTCGTCTAGAGCTGCGGTTCATAATCTGGTTGTCGTCGTCTGCAAGCCCACGCCTAATGACATTTTGAAAATATTATAATAATTTACAGGTAACAATAGTCATAATATGTGTATAAAAATATATAATAAATTACCAAATTCTATAAAAACGTTACCTTTTTCTAGATTTAAAAGTAGCTTGACGAGGTTTTTAATTGAAAAGTGTTTCTATAGTGTACATGAGTTTTTAGGTTACAAATTGTAAGTTTGACATGATTATTATTGACATGATTACTAGTGACATTTGTGATTAATAATTTTATTAGTTTTCATTTTTATATTGACATTTTTTAATTCAACAATACAATTTTAATGGAATGGAAATCTGTCAATCATGATTTTAATCAATAATTAATTTAATTTCAACTGCTATGTTGTATATTTGCACGCCGAAATTAAAGGCAGAATAAGAGATCAATTTTATTTATGTTGTCAACCTTCTGTACTTTATTTACGCAAGTAAACGATTTATTATTATTATTATATTTTTATACATTTATTTATCTCAGCACCCTAAGGTCCTGGACCTTTGGAAGGCGTACGAGGAGCCGAAACCAACTCGCAGAGGCCCTTTTAGACGCTTTTAATGGGAAGTGGTTATTATTATATATTATTAATATATTAAATTTTCGTTTTAAATGATCGTAGTAAAACTTTCCTCTGGACTTCTAGTCCATACTACCAACAAAGAAACCAAAACGGATCCAGGTCAAAAAAGGTTACGAGCCACTGGTTTATAGCTTAAGAGACTATCGACAAATTTTCATTTTATAGACGACTAGCTTCTGCCTGCGGTTTCACCCGCATGAAAGTAGGAAATTATCCCAAGGTAACATACTCACGAAATAAAAAAAAAAAAGAAAACTATGTTCTATTCAAGAACATGTTCCACCGGTGTTCCATCGTGGTCCGGAGCATGAGGTAATGGGAATTGGTCAACTTTTTCTGCGAAACAGTAATGCGAGGCCCCCGTAGGCGCGGGCTTGCGAACGACGAGCAATGGCTAGCTCGCCGTCCGGCCGTCTGATATGGACTAAAAGGTGCATAGGTTTTTTTAAATTATTATTATTGATTCGCGTTTGCCACTATCTCACCTGATGGTAAGTGATGATGTGGCCGACGATGGAGCACGCTTGTCTAGAAGTAACCTATTCACTCTTGACTTAAAGACTCCGGCAAGGAATTCCACTCCTTAGCCGTACGAATAATGAATGTGTTCCCAAAACGTTTTGTACGTATGGATGGGATGTCCGCCATGTACCGATGGCGTAGTATTAGACGCGCGCCTCAAACAGATATTGTTGATGTTTTAATGTTACCTTACCAGAGAATTTGCACACTATTTAGTTTTAGGTATGGGATAACACAGCTAAAAAGTGAAAAACTCAACCAGCGCCAAACGTCAGTCTGCCAAACCGCTTAGTGTCAAAATCAGACACACCGACTTTCGAAATTTAAATTATTTTGCGTTTATTTTTATTTTTAGGGTTCCGTACCTCAAAAGGAAAAAAACTGAAGCCTTATAGGATCACTTTGTTGTCCGTCCGTCTGTGTCTGTCTGTCTGTCTGTTTGTCTGTCTGTCTGTCTGTCAATACCCTTTGTCTCGGGAACGCGTGGAGGTATCGAGTTTAAATTAAAACCATATACCCAAGTCCGCGGCCCCTTGAACCTGTCCAAAAAAACAAACTTCTGAGTTAACAAAAAAAAAAGATACGGCTGTTTATGTCGCAAAAAACGTGTATTTCGACACTCTCAAGGGAATCAAAATTCATAGGGTACTTCCCGTTGACCTAGAATCCTGAAATTTGGCATGAAGCAAGGTCTCATAGCACAAGTATAGGAAAAAATCTGAAAACTGTAAATTTGCAGTTACGTCATAAAAAAAAAACTTTGTGGTTCCAAAAAATCGTCGTAACTCAATTCGGAATTGAACTGTTTTCATAGGTACGTTTGTACGGAACCCTCAGTGCGCGAATCCGACTCGCACTTGCCCGGTTTCTTTTAAGATTATTTCTCCGTGACGAAAATCTAAATAAGCCAACGTGTCTCACTTGTAGATACCTACATCTCGTTGAAGGCTGTCATATCCAACATGACGTGAAGTCATGTGGCAACGTCGACAAATTGAAAATCAATCACCTGCCGACCCAATCGGTTTCAAAATCAGGACCGGGCGTGACACTTTATTAAACGGTAGTTATCATAGGAAATTATTTAGATTTTGTCGAGTACTATCAGCTTCATAATATTGTTATTTATTATATTCTTTACTGTATACTACATAAAAAACACAGGACCAAATTTTTTTATTTTTTATTTTATTTATATGTACAATTTTTATAATAATGTTTCTTCTCTCGTATTTATGTGTGTACATAAATTATAAAATAAATAAAAAACAAATGTTTTATTGGACGGTCTTATCGCACAGGACAATTTCTTACAGACAAATTTGGAATGGACAATCTATCTCCTTTCGTCCAAGGAGATAGATTTAGGGCTGTCAGTGTACAAGCATTAAGAATAATACCAATATGACTTAATAACACAAAATACATACATACAATACCAAATAATATATTAATAAATCTTAAATATACAGGGTGTTTGGTGCATTGTGTGCCAAATTGAAATAATCGACTAGAGGGGTCATCTGCTATATTTTCAGACCCCAATTCACTTGACATGCCGGTGACGGTGGATTTATTCATCGATTTTGTTGTTTTATTCAAATACAAATTTAAAAAAATGTATAAGGCGTAGATTGTGAATTTTAATTTTATTTAGATGTGTATTGTATTAGAGTAGTTCATCTAGTTTTTTCATTTTTAACTTACTTGCTAAGTTTCGGACTTAAAGCTACGTTACAGCTTTACATGGCTACAAAAAAAAAAACAAAAGTGACCGGAATCTTCCAACTCCCTCAAAAATTCTGTAGTCTATCCTCTAGCTTGTGATGTGCCACATGCCATAAAAATATTTTTACAACTCTGTGAATTCGCTAGAATTATGAATCGAGTCAGATAAGTCACATATTCAAAATTATGATTCAAAAATATTTTTTTGCTTTAATGATGTCTTTTCGTGGATTTTACTAGAAGTAATTAAAAAATTGCATTTTTAACATTTATTTAATAATTTTTACAAATCCTGCTCAAATTGTTGGCTTCTCTCTGTTGGTTTTTTTTTTTTCGTTTTGTCTCTATAACAAACATTGCGTTGAATTTCATTGGATGAACCATCAAGCTTTTAGACTATGTTCACGTTGACAATAGGCAGATTGTGCCTTTTAAGGTTATACTGCATCTATGTAGAAGGAAGAATAGACAAACTCAGAAGTATGAGAAGGACAAAGCAGCATCACATTAATGTTCTCACAATACCCACTGCTTGATAAGTTTCCTTCCAACCCATACACTGTTCAAAAACAAAAAAAAACTACTAGTTACTACTTACTAGTTTTTTTTTTTACCCTAAGTAGTGTTACTTTTTGGTGTACAATAAAATTTATTCTATTCTATTCTATCTTATTCTATCCTATCCTATTCTATCCTATCCTATCCTATCCAATCCTATCCTATCCTATCCTATCCTATCCTATCCTATCCTATCCTATCCTATCCTATCCTACCCTATCATATCCTATCCTATCCTATCCTATCCTATCCTATCCTATCCTATCCTATCCTATCCTATCCTATCCTATCCTATCCTATCCTATCCTATTCTATCCTATCCTATCCTCTTCTATTCTATTCTATTCAATTGTTCCTGGCTTTGGACCAATTCTAGCCAATTGTTAAGGAAGACACCTAAGTCATCCTGTCAATCCTACATTATCTGCCGCGACCCCGTCTCGCAATTTCACGGCACCAATTTTGTTTCTTATGAACCCACCGCTTCATCAGCATAATAATTCGACAATTTGTAAGGAATGACGGTTTTTATTTTGCTATTTCAATCATTCTTTGCATTGTGAATATAGTAAATATTCATAAGTAGGTAGAAAACTACAGATACGGTTCTAACATGGCTGAAAAGATAATGATTTCAACCAAATGTATGCAATTCTTTTTTTTAATTGTTATAAACTAGTGCTTGACTGCGATTCCCCCATCAGGGGGCCATCAGGCAATCGTTGATGGTGAGGCGCACTAGTTTATTAAGAGCCTTAATAGGCTAGGCTAGAGTAAATACTCTAGCCTTCCCACGCACACTCTCGAAAATGCATCCTGTAAAACACCGAAAGGCTGGCTATAGGGTAGCCAGCCTTTCGGTGTTTCGCCTAAGCTCAAGGCTTTGTAGATTGTACTTAATAACCAGATCTGAATACCCAATTATCCTTTTTGCACACCTTTCCACCGAGTCCAAAGCTGCTAATTCGAATCTATATAGGCAAACACAGCAAAAAAAAAAATTGGAGCTGTGGTGGCCAAGTAGTAACGGTTCCCACTTACGAGTTGTAGGTTGCGAGTTCAAACCCAGTCAGGCATATTACTTTGTGAAATTTAAATCATCACCACTGCTCTTAAAACGGCGAAGGAAAACAACGTGAGGAAACCAGCATGTCCTAGAACAAAAAAATCGAAGACATGTGACATCATCTACCCGCACTGGGCCCGCGTGGTGAATTACGGCCTTTTCACCTCCTAGAGAGGAGGCCTGAGTCCCAGCTGTGGGAAAAGCTGAGCTTAATCCAAACCAAACCGCACCGATTAATTTTTTTTTTAAGGTGAAAACCATCAAATTACTTCACCCGTCTTTCACTGACTAAAATCTTGTGTTTCTTCAGTTGCCTTTTGCGTGCCAGCGCCGTGGTAACTAAAGAAAGAAAAGAAACAAAGAAAAAGAATTTATTTGGTACAGCACAAGGGACAAACACAATATAGGATAAACACGAAACAAAAATAAAAAATAAAAAATGAAGCAAAAACTCTTACTCTTCTCTTTTTCTCTTTAGAACTCTTTAGAACATTCCCGTAGCCCTATAAGACGCACTGAACTACGCCACTTTTGTATTCACTTACAAAATCACTGGCCAGCAACAAAATAAAACCAGACGCACACTAGCAAATCCGCTGTTAATTTAATCTCATACCGTTAAGTCGCAACAAATCACGGCTCTTTACCACCATTTTATTGCCACGAAGCCACTTTGCACGTATGTAACTAGGTTAACACTTGGCCCGACTTGCCTTCATGTTTATGCAAAACTGACTTCCTCAGGACACTGCGAAGGGAAGATAAGCTTTGTATGAATAATAACAGTGTCCGTTTGAATACATTTTCTAATATATTTAAAGGCGTTAAAAAGCAGTTATCGTTTGAGGTGTTTGCGTTTTGTTAAACCTAGCAACGGGGTTATTAATGCTTGCTAAATGTGATAATGGTAGTGACAATAAGACAGGTTTATCTATTAATTAGGTATTTCGCGCTCGAACAACGCACACGGACATGATATCTTAGCCCGGTTGGAACCAGTACAACCGCGAGTGCCATCCGTTTGAGACACGCGTTTGTGAACTTCTTTGTGCAATAATGGAGCAACAAAAAAAAAGTTATAACTGTTCAGTGGACGGTTGTTTAAGTTCAACATTAATTATCGGTAAATTATCGTCTTTTATTGTATTTGCTTGTATTTTGATGAACTATACAAGCAAATGCAGAACAGTTAGGTAGGTAAGTACCTCAGTGGCCACCAACCCCGCACCGAGAAAGAAAGCGAACATGACTTTGTGGCCATGTAATATTTTTATAATTTATATTAGGTATTTATCACCGCACCCGAGCGCGCTTGGACGGAGCGGCGCCGACCCTAGCGACCGTCGAGCGTAGGCATGAAAAGTGAAGTTTTACATGAGATTGACTTCTGTACCTATCTATTTTGTATGTATGGTTCATCAAATCTCTCGTCTGGATATTGGATGTAACTTTGACTCTGTACTTTGGTAGTCAAACTAAACTGTCAGCATAATAAGCCTTACAATGTTCTCACTGTTGGGACTCAGGCCTCCAGAGAGGAGGCTTGAGTCCCAACAGTGAACAAGTGAGGGAATAGGCCGTAGGCCGTATGTAATAAACCACGGGAGCTCAGTGCGGATTTGTGGATGTCACATCTCTTCCAATTTTTGGTTCTTTCGGCCGCCTTTCTCATGATGGACAAACTAAACTATCACAGAAACTTATTCAATCACTATAATTTACCAAGTTGCTGGGCAAACCAATGTCTTTTTCCGAACAATAAAAATGTCTGACCTGTTGCCAAAATGTTAAGCGACATATGGACGCTCGGCTTTATATCATCATTAGTTTATAACTTTTTTTATGAATAATTTTGGATTAGCTAATAACGACTACTTTCTTTACAATTCCTGGAATATTGAATAACTCTGTCATCAGGTTATGCTACCGTATCAGTTTCATAATTCAAGGTAAAATTTTATTATACTATGGAATTTTACAATTCTATACATTATATCAGACAATTTATATGAAACTTACATAATAACTAAACTAATACTAAAACCGAACTATTCAAGGTAGAATAGTAGAAGAAATCAAGTTGTCCCAACGATGACGATGGTGATACAATTTTCTTTTCAAAAGAAGCTCCTATGGAACTGGGTACAAATTAATAAACACGTGTCAAATCCCAAAGCCTTGCAATTTTCATATTATACCAAGGAATGCAACTGCAAAAATTCAAAGCTTCACCTGAAATCCGCTTGCATCAAATATTGTGCAGCGACTCACTTGGTCATTTGAAAGGGGAATTTCGGTAACATTGGATAACTCAAATTCCAAGAAATCCAAGTCAAAGAGTCAACATTAAACTTTCTCTTTTCTACGAAAATACAATAATTATAATAATAAAAATCCGCAGGGCAGATTTGTGGCGAACTCTTGGGCATTAGCGACCCCACGGACCCGATCTAACGGGAAAATTCTTGTACTTCATCTCCGGCTTGCCTTTATTGGCCGGCCGTAGTGAACACTGACGAGGAACAGAGCTCCCACCTCTCTCTTGCCTTTATTGGCTGGCTTGAGTGGAGATTCGCAAGAGCAAACGTGCTCGGGAGAAGGATGTATAATCCAGTAAGGTGCTGGTAGGGATCTTGACCGTACTTCCGGGATTGTCCTGATAGCCGTGGTAAACCTCTCCACTCCTCAAGCACCTCAGGATATGTTGCCCTCTTGTTGCTACATCACTTCGTGCTAGCGACCGTTTATGGGGGCCCATTTATTGAGTGTGCAAGTCACCCCCTGCCTTTTGTCGATGGATATTAATAACATTGTTTAAGCAGGGGCCATAGTCTTAACATAGTTCCTGGTAACCAGTCCACTTAAGACTTCAAAAACCATAGCCTTATATCTTCGTTTTCCATATGTCGCAATAGTTTCCCACCAACCGGAGGTTGTCCTTGGATGCACCAGCATAGTGCGTAAAGGGATAATCACCGGTTTGTACCACTTTCCATTAAAAACGTCTAAAAGGGCCTCTGCGAGTTGGTTTCGTCTCCTCGTACGCCTTCCAAAGGTCCAGGACCTTAGGGTGCTGAGATAAATAAATGTATAAAAATAATAATAATAATAACACCTTAGGAGGCTCGCGTTAGGCGGCTGGATCAAGGCCTTGATTCAGAAAGCGGTAGTCCTGGACACGGCTCGTATCGTTAGGAGGTTCCTTTCTCTGGAGCCCTGACCGCCGGTAGCTTGGACCCTGTTCCCGATACCGGTGGGGTACTATTTTTTATATTTTTAAATGTTTTTTTTTATTTATGTTTTAAGAAATATTTAAAAATGTACAAAATATGTATAAAAAAAAAATAAAAAATAATAATAATAATATTCCACAACTATCACACAACGCCGTCTAGTCCCAAGCTAAGCAGAGCTTGTGTTATGGGTACTAGGCAACTAATAAACATACTTATATATTTCTAAATACATACATATATAGATAAATTACACCCAGACACAGAGCAAATGATCGTGCTCATCACACAAACATTTGTCCTGGGTGGGAATCGAACTCACGACCTCCGGCATAGCAGTCAGGGCCCCTTACCACAAGACCAACAGGCCAGTCGAATAGTCGAATTGTCTATATGCTACTAGCGGGAACATTTGAAAGAATTACTGTGAGCAAAAGAAGGGTCGAGAGGTGAGTTTTAGTCAGTAAAAGTCTGACACGCCCTATCGCTCCACTCAGGGCGAGAGCAGTCCATTCAATGATTTCCGACCTCTATCATCTTCCTAGCCCTTTTCCAACTAGCTGACTCCAACAGCTTGCAGTCTAACTGGATGCGGCTGAATATATGTATTTTACATAGAATTACTGTCTATCTGACCTCCACAACCCAGCACTGTACTTCCCAGTTACTGGGCGATAGACTGAGGATCAGACTTTCTGGCGTCTGACTACCTCTACCGACCGTCAAAGATTTACGAATGACAACCGGGACCAAGGCTTTATATAGGGTGACTGGCAATCAAGTGTACGATACTGAAACACGTGATTGTGCTCATGATCACAAACAATTTTTATTATGGGAGCAAAGCCGAAATCGCGAAAAAAATATCAGCTGTTCAGTACATTAGGCAAACATAAATGTACTGAACAGCTGATTTTTTTTTCGCGATTTCAGGTTTGTTCCCATAGTAAAAGTTGTTGGTTATCACGAGCTCAATCACGTGTTTAAGTATCGTACACTAATTACCAGTCACCCTATATATTATGCTTTCCAAAGCAAGGGGTGTCCGTAATGTCCAAGACAAACTTAAAAAAGTACATTTGAATTAAAAGAGTCACATTGGTATTTTTCCGATTTCAAATCCGCAATCTCATGCACGAGAGGCGCGTGCCTTAATCACTGGCCTCACGACACTTGATTTCTGACCTCTAAAATAAAATAAAACTATCTTTACTAATACAGTAGAACCCACTTATCACGATTTCTCGCATAATACGCCATTTTCGCCAGTCCCTGTAACTTGAGACATGTTTTCATACCTTTCCTAACGCTTAATACGATTCGTCATCCTGTTTTTAATACACCTAATGCGCCAATGTATTATTTCTTTTGTGGCAGCGGGTCAACTGACCGAACGCACTGAAAACAAGCCCCACAGTCACAGACGCACTCATCATCATCATTTCAGGCCATCCCCAAATGTCCCCATAGGCCTTCCCCAAATGTCGCCATAATGACCGGTCCTGTGCGTCTCGCACCCATCGGATTCCCGCGACCCTCACCAGGTCATTGGTCCACCTTGTGGGAGACCTTCCAACGCTGCGTCTTCCGGTACGTGGTCGCCATTCCAGAACTTTTCGTCCCCATCGACCATTTGTTCTGCGAGCAATGTGCCCTGCCCACTGCCACTTAAGTTTGGCGATTCTTCGGGCTATGTCTGTAACCTTGGTTCTCCTGCGGATATCTTCATTTCTAACGCGATCACGCAAGGAAACTCCGCACTGCAAAAGTTAAATGATGTTGAAAATCTTGTAAGTGCTAATTCATCAAAATCTTTCTGTCAAACCAAAATAAGTGATTACTTTAAATAACATAATTATAATAACGTATAGTAATTTATAAATGGATAATTTAATATCTAAATAGGCTACATAATACGAAATTAGAACATAATACATAATAATAGTACTTTTTATTTTCCCAACCCGCATAATACGCTTTCTTTTTTGGTTACGTCCTTGTGAAATCGTCTTAAACGGGTTCACTGTATTTCAAAAAGGAAATATTAGTACTTTTGTTTGTAATGAAGAAACTCAAAAAGTACTGAACCGATTTTAAAGATTCTCCTACCAGTAGAATGCTATTTTATCATTGAGTAACATAGGCTTTATTATATTTTTTACTATCTGCGGGCAAAGACGGTCCCCGGTAAAAATATGGCTTTGTCTAGAAACACTTAAATCATACAGTTTCACAGTTTCGTGTTCCTCAATCGTTTCCCCAATATACCCAAGTCGATATCGATTCCTATCATAATGTAGTTACGACACGTTACAAGATAACAGCGAGCAATAAGAGCATGTGTAAACGCTGTTAGGAATACGCTTGTTGGATACGAATCGTTTCTACCTACGCATGTTCGTAGGTAATAATTACGAACATACTAGGGACGGGGCTAATCGAATTCTATTTTGGAATTCGATTAATCGAACGAAGGACTAATTACTTAAATAAATCAGAATAATTTATAAGAGAGCTCTTGAATGAGAGTGGTCGGGTGTAGAATTAGGACAGTGGGTTAAAAAAACAATGTATATTCAACCCTGACTGAGATCTTGGGTTCGATTCCCACACAAGACAAACGTTTTTGTGATGAGCTCGATCATTTGTTCTGTGTCTGGGTGTAATTTATCTAATAATATTTATGTATTTAGAAATCCATAAGTATATTTATCAGTTGTCTAGTACCTACTCATAGCATAAGCTCTGCTTAGTTTGAGACAAGATGGCGCTGTGTGAAAGTTGGGGAATCTATTATTATATTTTATTATAATATTATATTTATTTATTATATAACTCAGGGTTTTTGTCACTGCTAGAGATAGTATTGCCAAATTTTCTATATAAAGTAAGCCTCAGTCTAAGCCTGTAAGTGACAACAAAAGATTCTGTTCAGCGCACATTGTGAAGGCACAAATGTCGTGGATGACGTGGGCTGCGAAATTGTTTGAAAGAGTCACTGTGGCCGCGGAATGCAAAAGGTAAATGAAGAAACACAGGTGAGTTTTAGTCAGCAAAAGTCTGACACTCCTTCTCGCTCTATACAGAGCGGGAGAAACTATATTTTACGCCTCAAAAAAGGCTAAAAACTAATACGAGTAGTTGTTTTAACCTCTGATATGTGGCTAGAATTGCCATTGTGCCTTTGTACTGTGGTTTTTCTACTACATTGTTAAGCTCACCAGAAACCAAACTGACTGTAACATGATTAAAAAAAAAAATTGATAGTCAAAAATCATTGATCCATATAAAACGACTTTGATAAAAATAGTAAAAATCTTATTCTTGACGAAAAACTACATCCAACAAAACCAAGAAAGGCGTATATAAATTGTGACAGATATCATCCGGAACAACCAAATTTATGTGCTGCGAAATTGTTATTTCCATATAACATGGGAGAGATCGAGTCGTTTAGCATAATTTTGCTGCACCACACCCCCTCTCTACCTCTGTACGTCACATAATCGGGACAACTGTCAATATTTTTTTCGCCGACC
This sequence comes from Mythimna impura, assembly GCA_905147345.3. NCBI lineage: Eukaryota > Metazoa > Arthropoda > Insecta > Lepidoptera > Noctuidae > Mythimna > Mythimna impura. The sequence continues at coordinate 24,747,693 of LR990350.1, forward strand.
CTTATAATATAGTCATGGAAATGCTAATCGTCTTTCCGGGCGTCTGAATTCGGGGTCAATATGGATTAATTAATGTTAGATAACTTTGAAGTTATTGATGTGTACAACCGGGGAGTAGGCGGGCGGGCGCGGTACAAATAAATAAATAGTTGTCCCTCGCGGATTCACTCGCGTTTTCGGTTACTGCGTCGTAACATGTTTTATAGCTTAAATACTACTTTTTTTTAGGAATCTGGCTATCTTATACAGAAAGATTTTGTGCAATTCGACTGGTCGTTCTAGAGATTAGCGCATTTAAACAAATCGAAAAACTGTTCCACTTTACTATCTTGCTTTATACAATTAAATTTCTGCACGTGTGCTTATCACTTCACTCCTCCTAAACGGCTTGACCGATTTGGATTAAATTTTGTGTGTTTATTTGAGTAGATCCCTGAAAGGTTTGAAAATACGATTAGACTCGGTAGGCGGCGCTGAAATCGGTTCATCAATGTTTTTCTGACGAAATGCCTGCTTTCGGGCAGGACAACGTCTGTCGGTGGACTGCTAATATATGTATGATAATATGTATGTATTTATATACAGTACAGATAGGCGTTTGCGCGAATGTAGGATTTATATATAATCTATAAATTACTTTTTAAATTACAATCAAAAACACTGTCACTTAACTGCTTGACAGCCGTCCTATTTCTATCTGAAGATGTTTAGATAGAAAACAACTCGAATTAGTGTGTATGAATTTTATTTATAATGTGACTGTAACTTTTGAGCCTTTTATAGAAGGCTGGATGAAAGAAGAACTTATATGTATGTTTACCCCAGATCGTGCGTCACTGCGGGGTTCCAACTGAAAACCAGCGCTAGGTGTCTAACGCCCAGCAAATGCTTTCGGTGCGGGCACGCTCGGCGCACTTTGTACTTTTGTTCTTTTTTACTTTGTGTTTATAACCGTTGTGCTATATGTCTGTTCCGAATAAAAGTATTTCTATTCTATTCTTCTATTGTATTCTTTTTCTTAACTCCTAATCACCAACCAAATAAAGAGTTTGCTAAAGATAACTGAGGTCCAAAAATGTGGGCACCGGTTTTCTTACAGCTTATAAAAAATGAAAAGGCCAAAGAAAACTGGATTGTGAATTAGTGTGTCCACCACTAATTCTTAGACATTCACTGGAAGACAATTCAGTGTATCCCATACACTGACTTGTTGCAGGCTAAGGAACTTCAAACATAATATTCTTATTTTCATCAACACACTATGTGGTTATTTAAATCACTGTCGTTACCATAACTTGATCGACAAAAGGTATCTCAAATAAAAATCATTTTTTATTTGTACAATACAAGAGAAAAACGCAGTTCTTAGTACTGGGGGGCACACGTGGGCCACGTACGCCGATCTGATTCTTCGATCTCCATACATTTTATATGGTAACTAGACTTGTAGAGCTACATTAGATCCACGCCACGCGACGCGACTCCACGCCACGCGACGCGACTCCACGTACAAATCAGTCGTGGCTCACGTGTGCGTTGGTCTAATGTAGTCCCCGCTTAATTCTTACTTATAAAGTCGATAGAAATCACTTTTTCTCTACTCCCTATATTGAGTAGGAGCTATAATTTCTATCAATATATTCGTACAAACTCGAAAGGCCCCTCACTAGCAATTATGATTACGTCACAGACTCCCCCCACTGATATCAAAGTGAACGCCACTGAATTTACGTGCTGTGAAATTATTATTATTTTCGATATAAGGGTGCGTTCAGGAGCTAATTTATTTCCTTGAAGCTTGTAGCTATAATATTTAGCTGAATTGTTATTTGGTTAAATTTCATGAATGTTTCCTGGGATCTATTGTCATAACATAATGTTTCCTTGCATGATCGTATCAGAAATGAAGACATCCGCAGGAGAACTAAGGTTACCGACATAGCCCAAAGAATTGCCTAACTTAAGTGGCAGTGTGCGGATCGTAGAACGATCAATGAGCCCCGCACACTAGGTTGATAGGTTCTAGAGTGGTTGAAGACGCAGTGTTGGAAGGCCTTCCACAAGGTGGACCGATGACCTGGTGAGGGTCTTGGGAATCCGATGGATGCGAGACGTGTAGGATCGTTCATTGTGGTGACACTTAGGGGAGGCCTACGTCCAACAGTGGACATCTTTTGGCTAAAATGATGATGATGATGTTTTTTTTTTTAATAATATAAATTGTAAGTGCTTGACTACGAACCTACGATGGTAAGCAGTGATGATGAAGATGAAGCATATTATTTAGCTGAATTGATATTTCGTCCATTTTGATGAATATTTCTTGAGATCTCATGTCATAGAATAATGTTTATCAATAATAGCTAGCTCCATAACTACAAGAATTAATAAACTAATGGGTAATTATCATGCATTGTCATTCTTTTTAGAGGTACGAGTATGTGGAACAGGGTGTAAAGTCCTACATAACTCCGTTGAAAAGTTACGAGTAGTTGATGTCGGGGTTTTTTTTAATTGTGGAAATTATCTAACGACTTCTCGCGCTCTGGGCGGAGCGCGAGGGCGTGTGAGACTTTTACTGACTAAAACCACACCTGTGTCCTTCAGTTGCCCTTTGCGTTCTAGCACTACGGGTTTCCTTTTCAGAAATTCCCCGCGGTTCTAGCTAGCGGGCATCGGCCCTGCTGAGCCCCTACGGTTTGCTGACATCTCCTTGAGGAGCACGTGGATCACTACGCGCTGTTGACGACTGGGCTCGGTACGGTCAATTACCGGACGGCCGGACGGCAAGCTACCCATTGCTCGACGTCCGCAAGCTCGCGTCTACCGTGGCTGGTAGTCGGGGTCAGAATCTCGGCGGCTGAGGCGTGAGGACATTCGTTCCCTCACGCGTGCGGCCTCCTCCTTCACTAGCATTACTGCTTCGCAGAAGGAGGCGGACCACCTGCCATTCCTCCTCGCAGTTGATGTCGGGCTGTTGTATATGTTCAAATCTCGCAGTGAACACTAAAACCGCGATGCAGGATTTTGTAGTTTTATTAATTAGTTCCTTTATGATGTCATAGATGTTCAAGGCTTGCCACGCGCTAAAAAGTGATTACAGTACCATTATTAAGTAAGAACTGCAGGATAGTTCTTAAGAATTTTCGTGGTCTTGGTACACAAAGGACTTATAATAATATTTCACAACTATCACACAATGCCATCTAGTCCAAAACTAAACAGAGCTTGTGCTATGAGTACTAGATAACTGATAAACATACTTATATATAACTAAATACATACGTAATATAGATAAATTACACCCAGACACAGAACAATTATGATTGTGCTCCTCACACAAACATTTGTCTTGTGGTGGGAATCGAAACCACAACCTCCGCTTAGCAGTCAGGGCCACTAACCACTAGATCAACAGGCCAGTTATATCCACTTGATGGATGGATGGATGGTATCAGCTTGTCTTACACCTTCCAAAGATCCAGGAACCCAGGGTTCTGAGATATATATAATTATATATAATTTCATTTATTCAAGTAACTAAGGACTCATAATTACACCCTAAGACATAACATAACACCAACAAACATACAACATTTAAATATTTCACACACAGTTATCGATAACTGCAGGTAACATGCAAGTCACTATGCCTTATATAAGGACAGTCGAGCCGGTCGGCTATCATCATCAGCACACTGTTAGGGCTGTCGCGCATCCTGCGCACCAGAGATGCGCTCCGCTTACGCATCGTCGCATAAAAGCAGTCAACGCTAGCGGAGGCAAACATGCCCAAGGCACTACAGTGTCGCGGCAGCCCCATCAGTTCCCTGAATGCGTTATTATACTGGACATGGAGGGCTTCGTCTACTATGGCTTGATATACTAACACAGGTAATTTTAAGGGCTTTTAATAGTACCTTATATATAATTTCCATTATAACCTTATTTGTGCACCCAGCCTTACAGTAAGATCGAATCGTTTAGCATAATTTCGCCTCCCTTCGCGATCGGAATGAGATCGCACCTTCGCTACGTGTTTGATGCTTTACAGCCTGTAATAACCTGAATGAACGGCTTTATTTATTATATACTCACAATACCTTTTCCTTAGGAGTTGTAAATGGAAATATTTTGACTTACCTGTATAACTCAGTCTTTTTTGCGGTTTAATAAAGACAAGTTTAAAATCTTATACTTTTCAATTTTTTTGTCAGGCAACTGCGTCTGACTACCATGTAGTTGTCTGGCATTTTTGCTGAACTTGGCCTATTTGGCGCAGCCGTGAGACACACATTGTGTCAGTGTTTTTTGAAGTGAAAACTTCTTTAGCGGCGTTGTACACTTTTTTTGTAATAGGTAAAAAATGTTAAACTCGCGTCAGGGTCACGTGACCGTCAGGGTCACGTGACCTGATCGAAAATTCGTAAGACGAATGTCGTGCAAAATTGTGTGCAAAAAATTTTGTAATGGGTAAAAAATGTTAAACTCGCGTCAGGACACGTGACCTGATCGAAAATTCGTAAGACGGATGTCGTGCAAAATTGTGTGCAAAAAAAAAGCAATTCGTGCAAAATTATTCCATAACCATTCCAAAATATCCAAAACGCACAACGTTAATACTTAAGTTTTCACTTCTGCCGGCACTCCCAGAGTGCAACCCGTCATTTTTTTTTCTTTGTTGTCTTAAATTTTGTTTTTAGTGTGTAGGTATATCCATGCGTGCCAAATAAAATTTTTTTCTTTCTTTCTTTAGGTGGGAAATCATCTCATGACTTCTCCCGATAGGGATGAGCAAGAGCGTGTGTCAGAATGTTACTATCAAAACCACACCTAGTTGGGCATCGACCCTACTTGTCTTCCACGATTTTGCTGACACCTCTTTGAGGTACGTGTGGAACACTACAACTGGGGCTTGGTCTATACTGTCCTAGCTTCCCACTCGTCTTCCGCAAGCCCGTGCCTACGGTGTCCGGTAGTCGTCCTGCGACTCTCGGCGCCCGGAGTGTCCCCTGTCGCGGCGGCTGGGTCGTGAGGATGTCTGTTCCCTCCCGCGTGCGGCTGTCTGCTTCACTGAAGGAGGCGACCGCATCCCATACCCTCTGGCTCTGGACCAAGGCTCGACGCTAGAAGTTACCACCGCCGAATATGATTATTACTGGAAAATCAATTGTCTATACACATTGTGCTGTTAAATAACAACATCACAATCTCTCTAGATAATTGATTTTATCAGATATTTAAATTACCTACATAACTGAAATTATTTTCATTGTGAAAAGAGATTTCAAACGATCGAAGAATTTTAGTAATCAATCCAATAGCTTCAGAGATATCTAAGTAAAACTGAGGATCGGACTGATCGAATTTTACTATTGTAAAATACAACTCTCTTCTAAAATATCACAGTGATATTATAAAGGCAAAAGTTTGTGAGTGTACATGTACACAAACTGTGTATGTTTCAGTGGAGTAGCTAATCCTAATGAGAAAAAACGAACTTAAAAAATATTTGATATGGGGCCCCCTATATCAAACATTTTTTAAGTTTGTTTTTTGTACTAAATAGCTTCTCATCATCATCATTTCAGGGGATAGACGCTGCTGGACATAGGCCTCCCCCAAATGTCGCCACAATGAACAGTCCTGTGCGTCTCACGAAATACGAAATAGCTTCTACTAGCATAGAAATAGTGCCTTAAGGGGCCTCAAAAATGAAAATGAGTCCATTTAATAGATCATTCAGAAGGTATCTACTAAAATAGGTTGTGTTTTTATTGTCGTCTCGTATGTAGAAAATGCTAAAGCGAGAGGAGCGTGCTAAAAACTATTTACAGAGTATCATATAGTCTTGCCCTTTTATCAATAAGAGAATTTAAGATTGTGGATAACATTTTACGAATTTAAACATATGTCGAGGCCCGTGTAGCTCGGGGGGCCCGTATCATTGATACGGCTGATACGACGGTAGCTACGCCCCTGGTATGTTTGTTACTTCTTCTCGCTCAAACGGATTTAGATTAAATTTGAAAGGCACACGGGTAGACCATGTCCTGGAATAGTACATAGGATATTTTATTAAAATTATCCCAAGAGTTCCATTGGGGAAATTTTCTGCTCTCACCCGAGCGAAGCCACCGTCAGCAGCTATTATTTTCATAAGCCTCTTAGTATTTTGAACTCAACGGTAACTTATCATTCGCATTTTTTTTTAATTGATATAAACCAGTGCTTGACTGCGATCCCACCTGATGGTAAGCAGTGATGCAATCATTGATGGTGAGGCGCACTAGTTTATTAAGAGCCTATTCAATCTAGCCCTTAAGGCACCTAAATTATAGTTGGACGGGAAGACCGCAGCAGGCAATTTGTTCCAGTCCTTCGACAACATATTTATGGCAATGCTGCCAGTCTTCTGGGCACATTTCCGGATGACAGCGATGTGGAGGAGTACTTCGAGGTCTGAGTGTACTTTGTGTTTTTATATTATATTTATGTACATACATAGTTAGGTTTTAGTATTGTTTATTTAATATTTAAGTTTTTTTATGTAAGACAGTGTAAAAGATAAATTGTACAGCAAGTATAAAGGAAAATAACACTTTATGATAAATGATAAATGATAAATGATATTTATTTTGTAAATAGGTTTAAAAAACACTTTTACACGTCAATTTTTTTTTTTCGTCATTTTTAAACTAGATGAGGCCGGTGTTTCCTAGCTGACTACCCTGAGAAGAAACACCGAAACAAACTCAGGGGTCAAAGTCTCTTTTAAAGTCCATACAGTAAATATGTAATGGTCAAATCACATGAGAACCATGCAGATTTGTCTGAAATGGTCTTTTGAAGAAAGAACCATACAGATTTGAGTGGACCTGTCCAGTCAGTGCAAGCATTTGTCAGTATTCGTAAAGCTCAACTCAGGACTACTAAGGAGCTCAACGACTTGACGAACAATACCAAGGAAAGGACATTTGGTTAGGCCGCAGAAAATACTCAAATTGCCAGACACATCAAAAATTACTGAAAAGGAAAAAAAAAAAAACAATCAACATAGTCCTCACGTTCACAATAATAAAAGGAAAAATATAGGTAGTTTACAAAATGTAATACTTTAGCAAAGTAAACATTTTTGTCAAAAATTAATAGAAGAAAAAAAAAAAAGTTAAATTGCAAAGTAAAAATAATCTACAATATCGAATTGTAATAAATAATAAAAAGCACAATTGAAATAAAAACAAAAGAAAAAATAATAATAATAAGACAACAGTTGCAGTGCGTACCTACTGGAGCAGGTCAATCCCAAGCCTTTTGGTCCTCAACATAGTCCTTTATAGTGTAAAAAGCCTTTTGGCAAAGTTTTCTCTTTACAAATAATTTAAATTTATTAAGGCTTAGTTGTTGAATATGACTAGGAAGTTTATTATAGAAGTGTATACATTGGCATCTAAATGAGCCCCCTATTTTTTTCAGCCTGGTTGTAGGAACCACAAATTTGTGTTTGTTCCTAGTATTAAAATTATGAACATCACTGTATTTTTTAAACATGTTTATATTTTTATGTGCATACACAATATTCTCGTAAATATACTGTGAAGGTACAGTCATTATATTGATTTCTTTAAATTTATCTCTGAGGGAGTATCTGGGACTTAATTTGTAAATAGAACGAATAGCCCTTTTTTGCAATACAAAAATTGACTGTATTTCGGCGGCATTTCCCCACAGTAGAATACCGTACGACATGACACTATGGAAATAGCTAAAGTAAACTAAACGGGCAGTCTCTACATCAGTTAAATTTCGAATCTGTCTAACAGCGTATGCTGCAGAGCTAAGTTTTTTTGATAATTTGTCTATATGTGGGCCCCACTGCAGCTTAGCATCTAGAGTTATGCCCAAGAACACTGTATTATCTTCAGGACTCAACTCTTTACCTTTTATTTGCACACTAGTTTCTACTTGCCTAACCTGAGGCATGGTAAACTTTATACATTTAGTTTTTTTTTCATTAAGTAGAAGGTTATTTACATCAAACCAGTGTACTATTTTTGAAAGTGCTATATTTATATCGTCAGTAACCGGCTGCTGACGTTTAAGGTATGTATTACATATATTACCAACCAAAGTACCTCATTCCACATTTCTTCTCAAATTATTACGCCAACTGCTACAATCCAAGTTTCCTTTATTATTCAAATTATCGCGATCCGGGTTTTAAGCGTGAAAATGATACTTAATATCTTTCTTTAAAGAAAGATATTCAAAGGTAAAGATAAAAGATTCTGTTCTTAAAATCTCAAAGAGATCTCGACGCCTCTTGAGGATATTAAACGCCATAGGATTTTACTTTTTTTTAACATAAATAATTGAAGATAGCGGTTTTGTCTGTTGTTAAGAAAGTCATTGTGAACGGTGCTTCTGTAGGTATTAGAGTTTTCATAAAAATACTAAAATATAAGATAATAATACCTTTTACCTCCTCCCGCTGTGGGTGGAGGGAGACGGAGTTTAGGGCAGAATTTGAATGACTGAAACTGACTTCTGTTCCTCCAGGACTGCGGTATCTCTTTCAAACAATTCTGCAGTCGTATTATAAGATCACAGAACGATTTTCGGACACCGTAGGCGCGAGCTTAAGGACGGTGATCAATGGGTAGTTCGGTGTCTGGCCGTCTTTTAAGTACCAAACACGGGTCGAGAGTACGTAGTGATCCTCGTGCACCTCAAAGAAATGTCAGGAAAATTGATGAGGCTGGTTAAAGCCGACGCCCGCGCCTGCCAGGGCTGCAGAATGTTCGAAGAAGTTACACTAGCTCTTGCGACTGAAGAGACGCTGTACTGCGCAGCACCAGCTCTGCTGTGCTTTCACGAGCGCTTAACGCGTCTCTCTTAAATCCATATTACGACCTAAACTTAATTCTTAAGACCGTTCTTTTTCACTCGCCTATCGTCAACGTTGAGCATGGTTTAAAAGCTTGTTACTTCATCTAAAGAAATCCAACGCAATGTTTGTCAAAAAGGCAACGCGGAAAAAGAGAGATAACGCCTGAAAACTCTGTTAGCTAATTACCGAATGGTAATTCCGCGATTTACTCGAATATTTTACAAAACTTGTTCCAGGAAAAAAACTTGTCGTCATTTAGAATCTTGATTAAATTTGCAAGGCTTTGCAATTGTTACACTTTTTTGACTTCTTTAATTTTTGAGTAAATTATGAAGTATCACAGGTCATGCAAAACAGCAGATTTTCAGAGGTCTTTGCTGGATTAGTTTCACACAAAATTATCAATTAATTTCAATAGAAGCCTAGATAATATCCACAAGATACTGTGTTTCCAAAATATGTAATAAAAAATGTGTAATAACGTCATAATCGCGTAAGAGCGGTTGTATGAAAAACAGTAAAAATGTATGTCGAGTTGCATCCCCCTATAGGGTTTGAAGCTGTATAGGGAGTGTAGCTCCATCCCTCCTCACTCACATGACATTTTTGACGTTATGGTAAGTACCCTGTGCTGTGACTCATAAGTCGGGGGCATTATCACTGCCATAGTCGGTAGTCATCTACTACAATAATATTCTCAGCTCATTTTTACCGAGTTTTTTATCATATAAACCAGCGCTTGACTGCGATCCCACCTGATGGTAAGCATTGATGCAATCGTTAATGGTGAGGCGCACTAGTTTATTAAGAGCCCATTCACTCTAGCCTTGAAGACACCTAAATTGTAATCGGACGGGAAGACCGCAGCAAGCAAATTGTTCCAATCCCCACACGCCTCACGCGTCACGCCTGTTACATTACAATATCCATTAAGAATCAATATGCGAACAATTAAAACAGATAACAGACTTCAATCGGGAAAGTTTCACCAATAACCCATATCAAGTGTTATTGATTGTCGGTTTCTCTAGAATTTAGTTCTAAGAAACTGGATTGATTAACATTTTCATGGTCAGACATCGATCACAAAAAAAAAATTCTTTATTAGTGATCCTGATGTTTTATACTATTTTAATTATACACTGCTATAGTGACCTTTGTTTTAAAGTTTAATTATTACCAGTGTAATAATTATATATTTTAATATAAATATATTAAAATAGATTGGTTAATTACACAGTTGTAATTAACCAATCTATACTTTAATTCTTTATTGTACACCATGATAAGTTACAAATAATATATAAACATACCCACATACATAATACATACTTATATAATTTATATATACACATATAAGTACTATGTAATTGTGAAAGGAAATGCTCTTTAATTTTCCTCTTGAAGACATCCAGAGAAGGGCTGTCACGTAAAGAGTGTGGAAGAGAGTTCCATAGACGCACTGCACTGACAGAGAAGGAGTCATCATAACGGCTGGAACTGTTAAATGAAGTACGAAGAAGAAGAATATTGGTAGTGTGACAGGGTTTACCCCTCGGGACAAAGCGCTCAAAGCGTTCACGGAGGTATTTAGGAGAATTAGGATTGTGCAGGATAGTGTCTAAAATAGAAAACTTCGTTAGAACTGTAACCTGAATCTTTTATGCTCACTCACCTATATTACACATCCACTCATCCCGCACACCCACACCTCACTCACTCGGGGTGACTGGCTCACTCTGCCATGTTTACTCTTAAGATGCAATTTCAATCTTAAATTATTAAGTCCAATTTTGTTTATTAATTTCTGTTTGGCTTCTACTTACTAAATGTCCTATTAATATAACCTAATGACTACATATTGAGATATCTGTATCTTATGATACTAGGTTTCCTAGACCCAGGGCACCACTAATGTCTGTGTCTAAAGTGTGCTAAATAAAGATACCTAATTTTTATAAACTACTAGCATATGCCTGTGGCTTTGCCCGCATGAATGGAGAAAATATATAGCTAACACTTAATAATAAAGTAGTCATCAATTTTTAAAATTGATGTAGTGGTTTATCTATATATCTCTATATAGATTACTGGTGCCAAAAAAAGTATTTGAAAGTACAGGGTAACTCACAATTTTTTTTTTTGTAAAAACCATACGGACCGAGTCCAAGCCGTCGACGGCGCGTACTGTTCCACGCGCGCCTGGCATGTGCCATGTCAGCAAATCGTAGGGGCCCAGCAGGGTCGAAGCCTACTGGGGCCACGGGTAGTGTGAAAGTGAAACCCGGGGCCCTGGGATGAAGGTAAAGAAGGAACAGGAGTGGGTTTTTACCCGACTGCGCGACGCAAAGGAGGGTAATGTGTTTATCAGTCTATGTATGTATGTATGTATGTATGTATGTATGTATGTATGTATGTTTGTTTCTATGTGGCGTTCTAGGACCAAATGCGTTGGCCGATTTTGATAATTCTTACGTCAATCGATTCGTCTTAACCTTGCGAGTGTCACTAAAGACATGACAGTAATCAAAATTCACCACAGCTACAACCAGACGCCATATTGTCAAAATGAAAAAAAAAATCGATGAACTATGTCAAGTGGGGTGTCGTTGAATAGGTATTTTAAAATCATCTTTAGGTTCCTTTTATCATTTTTCATTTTAAATAATAGTTTAGGATATATAACGATTTAAAGTTGTTTAACAAAACAATCATTCTCGCTAATTTTCTTACTTATTGATTTAAGTTTTCATTTCAAGTATAAACGATACACAAATAAAAAAAACAGTGAAAAAGCATGAAGAACAAATATTTTTGGTAAAAAAAGTTTACCACCAAACTCGATAGATGGCGTTGTTCATTTGATGCACGTTTGTAAATCAAATCATTCGAGTTTTCCCATCTACTAGACAGGTCGATGAACATAAGCAAAAGATGACAACTATACTGGCAAAAACTACTAGGTTGTATAAATTACATGCAGTTGATATATCAGTAGAATCGAAAACATATGGTCAAAAACCGAAAGATGTAGGTATATGTTTCTGATGATCCTAACAAAACTGGAGGAATCGTTAAATATTTAACAATCGGTTTAGGATCACGAGTTATGTTACGAAGAAATTTGAATGTTACCCATGGTCTTGTTAACGGAGCAATGGGTGTTATAAGGGCAATTGAGTGGCCAGCTCTTCGGAGGGACCAATTGGAACCCGGAGAATTGCCACAAGCTGTTTATATAGAATTTGACGACAAAGCAATTAAAAACAATGTTCCTGGAGTAGGAGTCAGAATCGAACCATCTACGACAGAATTCGATGCACTTCGCGGACAGGGTAAAATAGAGCGAAAAATGTTGCCATTGATGTTGTGCTGGGGTGTAACTGTACACAAGCTCCAAGGGACTACTTTGGACTTTTGGACCGAGCTGTGGTTGACTTAAGTTCACGCATTTTTGCTAAAGGTCAAGCATATGTAGCTTTGAGCCGAGTTAGGTCTCTAGAGGGACTAATCATCAGTAGTTTAGACCACTGCAAGTTACTTAATAATCCCCACGATATTAACTCCCTCAATGAAATGACTAGATTGCGAAATTTACCATCTTATAACGAAGTCAATGAATCGTAACTAAAAAGTATAAAATAAAATAAAATATTTAAAGAAAAACAAAAAACCCGACTGCGTCCAAACTAATTTTAAAAAATACGTAAAAAAATTAACTTAAATAAAAACTAAAAAGAAACAAACAAGCCCAGTAGTTTAGAATTCTGTTATGTAATACTAAATAACTACACAATTTAAATAGTTTTATAATCGATACACACATAAAACAAATCATACATTCTAATGCAGAACAGAACGACTCACAGTCGGGGCCCCTTGGGAAGATTTGATTGGTAAAATTTGAATGGGCCCCGACTAGTTTAGACTAGTTTTTATTTAAGTTAATTTTTTTACGTATTTTTTAAAATTAGTTTGGACGCAGTCGGGTTTTTTGTTTTTCTTTAAATATTTTATTTTTTAGTCAGTAAAAGTCTGACACTATCTTTCGCTCCACCCAATAGCGCGATTTGACATAAGATGATTTTCCATCCCAATAAAAAAAACATGCAATGCTGTAGTAAAAAAATATTTATAAAATATCCTTTGCTACTCAATAGTGTAACTTGGTAAGTAGAACTACACTTGACTAAATTATTCAAGATGACTGTTGTGGGTAAAAACCTGCCACTTCACACTATTAAGTAGGAAAGTAACACACAACAAGCTAAACCATTATGGAAAAATTTCCATTTTTCACATTTATGTTTTAGTTAAGATGTTGACAACGTAGATAAGTAATCACCTTTAGTAATATTAAGTGCAACCAGGAAAGTAAAGTGAAGGCAGAAATCTAAAAAAGAAAAACAACGCCGGCACTTTAAAGCCATACAAAATTGGCAGGTGACATTTATTCCACGTCCGCAAGGAACGACGGTAATCACATGATTTATTTAGCAAAAACGCTCAAGTGAGTGGACCGTACCCGAAAAACTGAGGCATAAAAATGTATTGAACAATTTTCCTTTATCGTAAGCGCTCCATACATCCGAGTGTCTCCGGACATATATCCAAGTACATAGAGTCAGGGGTTCGGGAAGCGAGGTTGAAGTTGAGAGGAATTTCGGAAGTTATCAAAGAGAATTTGGAGCTTTGTAATTTTTTAACTTTTTTATCTGTGCTGATATTGTTGGCTTTGTTGAAGAGCAGCGTGGATCAGACGATATTGAACACGAGGAAATGGTGATTGAAAACTCGAGACAGCAATAAATCTACAACAAACAGGGAACGCTTTGTGACTTTTTGTTTAAAAATTACTAAAGTTTAGTGCAGAATGTTGCAGTATGTGAATTGGAAAATAGCTTCGAAATGTTTTAGAAAAGACTATGAAGAGCTTGACTGATGAACATGTTAAAATAAAGGAAATTGAAATTAAGCTCCATGGTATGATAATGTGTGTGGATAAAGTGAGAAATGAGTACATTAGAGGAAATTCAAAAATGCGCCAGTGACTAAAAAGTTGAAACGGAATCGTTTGCCGTGGTATGGTCATGTGAAGAGGAGGGATGCAACACATGTTGCTAAAAGACTTCTGAATATACATGTGGATGGAGAGTGAGAGGGAGGCCAAAGAAAAGATGGAAGGATTGTTTGTGGAGCGATATGAAAGAAAAGGGGACCACAAGGGATAGGTACGTAGTGATAGCGTGATGGCTGACAAGATGAAATGGAAGAAAAAAACGAGTTGCATCGATCCCAAGTAAAATGGAACAAGAGAAAGAAGATAATACTGATGATGTTATGAAAATGTGTTATTATAGGCATTTAGAAGTCCAAAAGTCTTGCATCCAGTCTTACCAGTTATCGTATTACTCGTACCTCGTTGCTGGATTCATCATTATCATCGTTTCATCTGAAAGGCGGCCACTGTTTGACATAAATCTCCCCCAAGTTTCGTTACAATGACCGATCCGTCTCGCATTCATCAGATTCCCACAACTTTCAACAAATCATTGGCCCAACTTGTGGGAAGCCTTCCAAATCGACGTCTTCTAATAAGCGGTCACTGGGTTGAAGGGATTAAAAAGGCAGTCGCTCCATGTATAATACTAATATTCAGTTTTTTTTTTTTTAATTGATATAAACCAGTGCTTGACTGCGATCCCACCTGATGGTAAGCAGTGATGCAATCATTGATGGTGAGGCGCACTAGTTTATTAAGAGCCTATTGCATTTGCATTGCGTTGCATTCTCTCTAAACTAAAAACCAACCCAAACGAAGTTTTGAAAAGTCAACTTTCAACAAATCATTGGCCCAACTTGTGGGAAGCCTTCCAAATCGACGTCTTCTAATAAGCGGTCACTGGGTTGAAGGGATTAAAAAGGCAGTCGCTCCATGTATAATACTAATATTCAGTTTTTTTTTTTTTTAATTGATATAAACCAGTGCTTGACTGCGATCCCACCTGATGGTAAGCAGTGATGCAATCATTGATGGTGAGGCGCACTAGTTTATTAAGAGCCTATTGCATTTGCATTGCGTTGCATTCTCTCTAAACTAAAAACCAACCCAAACGAAGTTTTGAAAAGTCATCATCATCATCATCATCATTTCAGCCAATAGACGTCCACTGTAGGACATAGGCCTCCCCCAAGTGTCACCACAATGAACGGTCCTGTGCGTCTTGCATACATCGGATTCCTGGATTTACAAGGTCATCGGTCCACCTTATAGAAGGCCTTCCAGCGCTGTGTCTTCCGGTATGCGGTGAAAAGTCAAGGAAGATTTATTTTTTGTGCGTAACAAAATGAGAGAAGCCCTATCAAAAAAACACGTTAGATTTAGGCAGCTCAATATAAATGGTTGATTTCTACGACTTTATTGGCAGGCTTCGAGCTCGATACATAATGTAATGGATTTAAAAATTTATGTTCACTGGGGAACCACGCAGTTTAGTCGATTGACTTTTGATAAAGCCTGTTTGCAATCGGTTCAATGTTTAGAGTAAGTCGTTAATATTTTGTAATAAAATAGACTTTAAATAAATAGTTACAACCTAATGAGTAGCTTAGCGTGGAGCGTGAGGAAGTGTCAGACTTTTACTTGCCCTGTTGATAAAACGGTCATTTCATAGATAAGACTAAAGACGCAATAATAAGGTGGAAAGTTATAAATTGCAATTGGCAAATCTTTGTTTACATTTTCAAGCACTTAGTCACTCATGAAAGATCTAAAATCACGTTTAGAACTCCTGTTAAGGGGGTCCTTTTTCACTCGCCTATCGTCAACATCGAGCATGGTTTAAAAGCTTGTTACTTCATCTAACGCAATCCAACGCGATGTTTGACGAAAAGGCATCGCGAAAAAAGAGAGATAACACTTGAAAACTCTGTTAGCATTCGGTAATTCCATAATAACTCGAATATTTTACAAAACTGGTTCCAGGAAATACGTGTTTTTGTTTAACATTTAAAAGTTTTTGAATAAAATTGTCGTTATTCAGAATCTTGATTAAATTTTCAAGGCTTTTGTAATACTTTTTTTGGCTTTTTTAATTTTTGAGTAAATTATGAAGTGTCAAAGTTCATGCAAAATAGCAGATTTTCGGAGGTCTTTACTGGATTAGTTTTACACAAACTTATACATTGATTTCAATAGAAGCCTAGATAATATCGACAAGATACTGTTTCCAAAATATATAATGAAAAATGTGTAATAACGTCATAATCGCGTAAGAGCGCTTGTATGAAAAACAGTGAAAATGTATGTCGAGTTGTATCCCCTTAAAGAGATTTTTAGCAATGGGCTATTTTCGCAGTTTTTATAAGCTTACCCATGAATCCAAAGGTAGGGTTCATGTTGACCAACACTGGTTTGTAAAGAGCAGATAGGTAAACGCTCCATATTAAATACATGTTGGTGTTCAACATGTTGGTGAGCAGTGGTGGCCGAGTGGTAACGGCCCCGACTTATGAGTTGTAGGTCGCGGGTTCAAACCCAGCCAGGCGCATTACTTTGTGTAATTTATTTCATCACCACTGCTCTCAAAACGGTGAAGGAAAACATCGTGAGGAAACCGGCATGCCCAGCTTATCATCATCATTTCAGCCGAAAGACGTCCGCTGTTGGACATAGGCCTCCCCCCAGTGTCGCCATAATAAACGGTCCCGGTCTTGCATCCATCGACCTCCCGCGACTCTCATCAGCCCCCCTAGCCAAGTTGCAAACGATAAACGTGAACGCTTAGTAATCTCCAATAGATTTTCAACTTTATACCTAAGAGCATAAAGTTGAAAATCTATTAAAGACTACTGAGCGTTAGCGACCGGAACGAACGAAAACACGATGTAATCTTCAATAGATTTTCAACTTTATATCCAATAGCATAAAGTTGAAAATCTATTAAGGACTACTGAGAGTTAACGTTTATCGTTTGTGACTTGGCTAGGGGGGCAGGTTATCGGTCCACTTTGTGGGAGGCCTTCCAACGCTGCGTCTTCCGGTGCGCGGTCGTTACTCCAGAACCTTTCGGCCCCATCGACTATCTGTTCTACGAGCAATGTGCCATATATTATTCCTAATGCAATCACGCAAAGAAAATCCGAGCTTAGCCCTTTCCATTGCCCTTTGGGTGACTTTAAGCCTTCTGATTAGACCCATTGTAAGCTACCACGTTTCAGAGCCATATGTCATCACTGGCAACACGCAGTGGTCATAGACTTTCGTCTTGAGACACTGATATGTTAGAAGCTAGTGTCTATCATCTTTTAAGGCAAGCCCTTCAAAGTTGAGATAAAGGCTAAACCTATGACGATTGTGATGGGCCACTTTGTTTTGTGTTAAGTGATCTCCTAATCTACTACCAAGCGCGAATATAATAATCTCAATTTACTATAATAGTAATGTGGTAAAAGGGTATTGATTATATTTATACGGAACAGCGTTCTATAATACTAGAAACTAACCAAAAATCTTCCTATTTTCAGACTAGGCTTAGGTACCACAAGCAGAATACTCAGGTCTGCGGTCCCTTGGAGCTGTGAAATAATCAAACTTTTAAGTTGACGAATAAAAAAGATACGGCCGTTTATGTCGCAAAAAACGTATATTTCGACAATCTCAAGAGAATCAAAATTCATAGGGTACTTCCCGTTGATGATAGGGTCTTGTAGCACAGGTATAGGAATAAATCTGAAAACAGCAAATTTGTTGTCACGTCATATAAATAAATTATTTGTGGTGCCACGTTACCGTACGGTTGCACGACGTATGTCACCTATCTATCTATCTATGTATTTATGTGTGGTTTCCGCACTTAGTCCTATGTGGACCATTGTACGTGGGTATGTCACCTATTCCGCGAATGTTAATCGCACTCAACGCTATCCTTGAATCCAGTCCTAGACTAGATCCTAGACTAGATCTATTTGCTGATGAATGGAAGGAGATACTGACTGAATGTCTGGTGATTTGCGAGAAGACTGAGTGAGAGGTATAGTTATATTTTCTATGTTATATTTTCTTTAATGTATTTTACATTATTTCTAACTAATGTACCTAATCAGTGTAATTGGCATGTTGTCATTTTGGTTGAATAAATAAATAAATTCGGGTATATAATTCGGTTCGGAAAAATCATCGAAACTCCATTCGGGAATGAACTATTAACGTAAGTTTGTACGAAACCCTCAGTGCGCGAGTCCGACTCACACTTGCCAAGTTTTTTTAAATTTTACCACTGTTTCCTCTAAAAAAAATGCCCTGTTGTTACCCGAGAATTCATGGGACTGCTACTCGTAACAAAAACGTGCTATATTCTGTTCGTTCGTAAATAAAGCCCTGACCTTTGAGACCCGATGACCATATTGTGCCGTAACCGTACATAAGGACCACATGTGTGTTTTATGTATTTCACGAACGAAAAAATATATAAGCTTAGTCCCAGACTTTTTCCTTAAATAAATACGTCTATAATTTGTAGGGTTCTCAAAGTTTTTTTAACAAATTCGAGTACGTGTGAAAATGATTAGATACTACGTTTATATATTTTCAGTACTTTTTTTTTAGGTGGGAAAATCATATAATGACAAATCCCGCTCTTGGGCGGTGCGCGAGATAGTGTCAGACTTTTACTGACTAAAAACCCACTCCTGTTCCTTCTTTGCCTTCGTCCCAGGGCCCCGGGTTTCGTTTTCACACTACCCGTGGCCCCAGTAGGCTTCGACCCTGCTGGGCCCCTACGAATTATTGACATCTCCCTGAGACTCGCGTGGAACAATACGCGCCGTCGACGACTTGGGCTCGGTCCGGATGGTTACCGGACGGTCGGAAGGCGAGCCATCTTTTCAGTGCTAAATTACTGACCTATTATAACCATTTTTTTTTAGTTGGGAATTAATCAAATGACTTCTTCCACACTAGGATGGAGCAAGAGGCATGTTAAATTAAAAAAAACCCATCAGGGTCCTTCCGTTGCATTCCAGGGCGAACGATGAACTCTTTCGAGCATTCCTACAGACCTAACCGGCATCGGCCCTACTAGGCCCCTTAAATTTTGCTGATATCTCTCTGAAGTACGCATGGAACACAATGCACCGTCAACTCGCGCTTGGTCCTTACCGGACGGTCTGATGGTGAGCTATCCATTGCTCGTCGTCCGCAAGCCCGCGCTTACGATGACTAGGAATCATATTTCAACTCTCGACGCCCGGGGCCTCTCCTGTGGCGGCAGTCAGGGCATGAGGATGTCCGCTCCTTCAGGATTTCGGTCATCTCCTTCGGAGGTGACTGCTTCCCAGACCAGGACGCGAGGGATCGCCGCTGCTGATCGCCTCCATGAGAACACGGCTATGTTGTTCCCAAGCGTAGCAGACTTCTACCGTATGATCCACCGTGTCCTTCGGGTGATCCACGTAATGGTTGGTAAAGTGTCTCTTCCGTCTAAATCTGAAACAGGAATCTCCTAAATTTATTATGTCCAGTGAGGACCTGCATCAACCGAAAAGTGAAGATGCCGCGGCGCATCTCTAGCTAGTCTTCAAAGAGGAAACTTACAGCCGCGATCGTGGATTGCCCTTTTGTCTACTGCGAAAATAGTAGAGCAAAATATGTTTTTTTCATTTCACTTGATTGAATTAAGCTAAAAAACTGGATTAAAATTAATTATTTGTGATTATGATCATAATATCAATGAAATTAAAGGTTCCTACCAAATCTAATGACTATAATGTATTGCCTCGTCTTCGCGTCTTATTTTCATTTAACATAAACTGTAGATATTTTTGTCTATACCACAAAATCGTACGCAAACCGTAAGTTGACATAGATAGATAGATAGATACCCTACCCACACACCCACATACACACACCCTACAAGCAAACACACCCTACAAGCGACATACCCTATAAGCTCTTTTAGAAAATATAAACCTAATTTCTGTCGATTGCACAATGGACAGGTTCGACTCATTGTCCTTTCAGTCCCTGTAGTACTATACCAATCGAGTTGACATCATCGGGTATAAGTTTTTCGCGAGTGGCTTCCCTTGAGTTTTGCAACGATGGAAATGGAAACTCATCTGACTGCTGTCAATTTGGGAATTGTGCTTTACATGAAGGAATGTTTTATTCGGAGGGGTTTTATTTTGAGTTGAAATAAGATGCTTGTTGTTTAGAATTAGGTTAACAGTGGCAGCTAAGGAGTGGAATTCCCAACCGTATTTAATGCCTGATACACACAATATGTCGTCCGCCACGCACAAAATGTACTCCTACTGAATATTCGTATTATTTCGCAAATTGGAAAACACTCGTGGGGCAGGTTCTCAAAGCTCAGGTCGAAAACCAAGATTGAAAACGGAATAAGGAATATCTTCTCTCCAAATTGATCCAAGCGGCAATGACAGAGAAAACACGAGTCAAGTGTGAACGTTGGATTGCGAAAACCCGTTGAAGAGCTTGCAAAGCACGTACTTTTATTCTACAATAGAAATTACTAAAGTTACGAAACCCATCGAGATATAAGTACTAACGTACTAGAGAAGACACCGTAAATTCCTACTTTGTCTCGTTCAACTGCGGCGATCGCGCCGCACTGCACGAAGAAAACGCGTAAGTGCCGTGATTTACATGGCGCTTAAGACCTTTTTGCCGAGAATAAATACACTTCCGCAGCAAATCTAGCGCTGTGGTAAATTAGTTACGGTTTAGACGAATTGTTATTATTTTAGCGCTGCAGCGAACTAAACATTCAAATTACGAAGAATAGGACAATTCAGTTATTTGACGTAGCTTCTCTAGTACGTTAGTACTTATATCTCGATGACGAAACCTAACAGAAAGTATTATTAAGAAAAAATGGGTAGGTATAAAAGTATCTGTAGGTATATTAATATAAAGTATAAATTGGTAAAAAATAATTCCACAAGACGCTGTATGTCAGTATGCGTACTGACTGGTGGCCGTCCTGATATCGAGAGAAAGGACATTCCACAGAAGAACCGGCAAGACACTCTTTGGTTAATTTTGTTTTTAAAAAAAGTGTGAATGTATATGAAAGGAAACATAAACTAAATCAGAGGTATGGGAAAGACAAAGTCGTAGGAGATTAGTAGAAGAGCACAGATTACTAGCGTGTAAAAAATATAGATATTAATAATGAAGTATAAAATAAGAAGGAGTGTTTAAAGAGTAGAGCAGAGAAAAAAATGTAGTCAGAGCGACTGTTCGACACATGGAAAGGATCCATGACCTAAGTTAACTTTATACATAGTTTAAAAAACTGCATTTAATCTTAGCTCAGTTTTCTAATATCATGCACGTTCTAGTAGATATACAGGGAGGAATAAAAAATATTTGTTAGAAGTATTTAATTAAGTAACGCGAGGAAGCACTTGATTTATTTTTATCGTTGGAAGTATTCTTTTGTAGTAATTTAATTAGATGTAGCTAGAATATAGGTACAAAGTTTTTATACACGGGCCTTGGGACGAAGGCAATGAACGAACAGGAGTGGATTCTTAGTTAGTAAAAGTCTGACACTATCTTCTGCTCCGCCCAAGAGCGGGGGATGTCATTGGATGATTTTCATAAAGAAGCTGCGCGGCTCCGATCGTGTGCAATTAGTACTTTTCACCTTTATAAATTAAAGCCTTTATGTTAATCCAGGATATAAGTTATTCTGGTAACAACTTTCACTAAAATTCGTTCAGCTATTTGAACGTCAAGGTGTATCAAACATACACACAGACGGAGACTACACTACAAACTTTTACATTTATAATAATTATAAGTGCGGCATAAAAAGATAAATTCCTCGTCAATTCGATATACTTTTACATTAGTTATTTATTTGACTAGATATTTATGTAAGAACGAACAGAAAATTATATAATTCAGGAGGCCGATCACACTGGAAGTGCGTTTGAGAGGTTATTTTGAGGGCGACGAGTGGATAATGAGCAATAAACAAAATATTGCAGATTACGCAAGTGATTTATCATGGTGTAGGCTTTAGATATTCACTTCACAACAAGCCGTAAGATCAGTGTAAAAAAGAACAAAAAAGAACAGGAAAAAGGAAGAGCAATGTAATCCACGCGACTGCCAACAGAGAAAAGGGGACGGCGACAGTGCGGTTGCCACTTTTAAATGCTCGGTTTGTGTGAAATCAACCCAGACTCTGTCAAGCCAATGCTTGACAGAGTCACAATACGTCACAATTGACGTACCCGTTGTCAAGCTGGGTTCCGTACTATTTCTGACTTCACCGATATTCACAGTTCCATAACATGTTATAATATAAGTCTATTGATATGACATTATGTATTTACCAACATACTCAAAGAGAAAACTAGAGCGATGAGTATTTCACGTGAAATCTGGTTTATGTATCCGAGTAACGTTATTTGTACGCTTTGATGTTTTTCTAATATGAAGATTCGCATTGATAAATGGTTTTCTGTAATTAGTGATAATGTTGAGTACTTAGTGCGGCCTACTCAAATGTCTTTTAAAAAATAAAAAATATTACATGGCCACAAAGTCATGTTCGCTTTCTTTCTCGGCACGGAGCTGGTGGCCACTGAGGTACTTACCTACCTAACTGTTCTGCGTTACGTTAAAACAAAACATCAAAATACAAGCAAATACCTACTTACCTCTCTGAAACAACTGGTAGCTTAAAAAACGATAATTTACAAATTAATGTTATTGAATTCTGTACCTATCTATTTTGTGACCCGAAACCCGGGCCCTGGGACGAAGGCAACGAAGGAACAGGAGTGGGTTTTTAGTCAGTAAAAGTCTGACACTATCTCCCGCTCCGCCCAAGAGCGGGATTTGTCATAAGATGATTTTCCCACCTATAAAAAAAACCATTCTATTTTGTAACCTGGTCCTATCTAAATTTTTTGAAGATTTCACTTTTTAATACAATTTCATACTATTCATAGGTACTCCTCAGAGTTGCGAGAAATTATATCTCAAATAGATTTTTTGCCGCCAGAATCAACTTAGTTCAACTCGTACTAACTTCAACTAATTTTATTGATTGATATTGTCCAACCTCGTTTTTTATATTAGAAAGAAGCATGTTATGCAACTTTTGTTTTTAATAAGCTGTGTAATAAAAAATAAACCGGGCAAGTGCGAGTTGAACTCGCGCACTGAGGGTTCTTACCTATAAAAACCGTTCAATTCCCGAATTGAGTTACGATTTTTCCGAATCCCAAAAAAGTTTCTTTTTTGACGTAACTACAAATTTACAAGTTTCAGATTTATTATCCTATAATTGTGCTATAAGACCTTGCTTCATGCCAAATTTCGGGATTTTAGGTCAACGGGAAATACCCTATATTTTTTTTTCCCTTGAGAGTGTCGAAATACATGTTTTTTATGATATAAACGGCCGTATCTTTTTTATTCGTTAACTCAGAAGTTTGATATTTTCACAGCAACAAGGGACTGCAGAAATAATTATATGGTTTTAATTTCAACTCGATACCACCACGCGTTCCTGAGATAAAGGGTCTTGACAGACAGACAGACGGACAACAAAGTGATTCTATAAGGGTTCCGTTTTTTCCTTTTGAGGTACGGAACCCTAAAAAGACGCATTTTTATTCAATATACCAGATGCTATATTAATGATGCAAATAAGTCTTTTCTTCAGTTTAAGTTGTCAAAGTTGAGATAGTACTGGTTGACAGTATACAGTCGATAAGAATTAAAACGAATAGCTTTTGATTGACTTTATTTATAATAATAATCTTTATTTAATTTTTTATACAATATTGTTACATGTAATAACCACAAGTAAATCTTAAACAAAACATAAATATGCTAATTCCCAACGAATAACTACGAGCATAACTAAATTATAAATTTTAAGGAATTAAGGAAAATTAACTTTAAACCTAGAATTATGTATAAGTAGCGATTTTCCCGAGCTAGGTTTATAAAACCTGTGTTTCGGGTCATCACTTAACAAGACTAATAAAAAAGGGCATGTAAACAGAAATAACAACTTACGAACTAAACCTTACAATCATACTAAAACTTCCAATAGTTTCTCTGTGTCTGTGTAATTGAGATTCAAAAGATATTCCGATAATAATGTAGGTATATTTGGAAATCACTTAATTTATTTATAATTTCTTCAATAATCGATATAAAAACCGCAAACATAAACTACAGTTTTAACAGTAATTATAGAACAAAACCAAATAAAAAGCCTAAATGGTTGAAATAATTAAAGAATTCAGTTGGCATTGTGCCCAGCGTTGTAACCTAAATAGAAAAATGCTCCACTGCACTTATAAAATTCTTTCGTACGGAACAAAAGTTAATTGCATAATAGTAGCATTATTTTATTTAAAAATTTGACTGAGTAAATATAATACCGTTTTTCTTCATATAATCAATAACTGCACCATTATTTGCAAGCTGTACAAAAATCATCAAAAATGTTTTTTTGACAACAGTTTTATTACATTCATTTTATATTAAAAAGTGCTTTTAAAAAAACTGGGCAAGTGCGAGTCGGACTCGCGCACTGAGGGTTCCGTACAAATCTGAAAGGTAAATTGCGGTTTATGATTTATGACGGCAACCAAAAAAAAATTGTATTTTTCTATTTTTGTGTGAAAATCTTAATGCGGTTCACAGAATAAATCTACTTACCAAGTTTCAACAGTATAGTTCTTATAGTTTCGGAAAAAAGTGGCTGTGACATACGGACGGACAGACAGACAGACATGACGAATCCATAAGGGTTCTGTTTTTTGCCATTTGGCTACAGAACCTTATAAACCACATAACAAAACTGTTTTGAAGGTCAAAGGTCAAAAGGCCTTTCAAAATACGAACCCTTCACCATATGGGAACCGATCACTTTTCCGAATTTTTTTTAATCGAACTTCATTTTACCAAAAACTATTGACCGACGTCTTTTTTGCTATATGCATTATTTGACATATTTTTAGTTCATCGAAGTATCTGGTGTCATAAGTATTATTTTTCCGAACTATATTTCGCCGATTTACTAAATAACTTTTTTCTATTGGCCGAAGCCTCTTTTGAACTTTTTTCATTTTCCAAATGATTTATTTGCCATATTTTCACCACACCGAAACAACATTTGATTGAATTTTGGTCACAATTATTTAAAGACGGTTACTTAGTAGCATTTTAATATTAAATTAAAATAGTGTCATAAAAAGTAAATAGTGTCATAAAGTGCTACAAAATTTAGTGGCAGAAACGAATCGCTGCAAAACCGACTTCACATAGTCTTACATCTGCCCTACCCCTAGAGTGTAATTTAAATTGCGTAGGCGCGGAGGAGTAGGGCGGCCCGCGAGCTGAGGAGCAGGTGGTGAGCGTTAAAACTATCTGCGACGATAAGCTCGCGTGGGGCCGCCCAAACTCCGCAGCGCCGGAGCCGTGACAGAAATAATGCTTGCTGCATGTTGCATGCCTGCTTCCATGCTGCATGTTTGCTTGAATGCTACATGCCTGCTTGTATGCTGCATGCCTGTTGCATGCTGCATGCCAGCTTTCATGCTGCATGCCTGCTTCCATACTGCATGTTTGCTTGCATGCTATATATCTGCTACATTTTCGACCAAATGAAACGTAGGAGTAACGAAAAAAATAATCGAATTGATAATAGGTCAACTGATACAGTGGCAGACGTGACTCCGATGAAATAAAAAAAAAATGAAACGAAAATAGTTGAAAAGTTTTAGGTGAAACGAAATTCGGTCAAATATTTTTCGAACTTATGATAGGTAACCTCACTATATCGTACAGCAAGCACTAAGGCGTGATGAAGCGAAAATAGAAAAAGAAGTTACGCAACACTCAAGTAACACTTTTATCCGCCATTCATAACAGCACTAGCTATACAAAATAACACGTAGGTACTATAGGTAGAGGTGTTGAAAAGAAAAACTACTATCGGCAATATTAGATAGCAGGATAGAGTACTTACGTTAGACATAAAATTGCTTATCCGCCTTTTCAAACTAACAAGAGCGTCTGATTAAGCCTCTAAGCGAGCAAAACTACTTGAAACTACCAACTAGTACAGCAAAGTTATGGCTAATAAAAGTAATTACATAAATACTACTCATATTCCTCAATTTTTTCTAGCTTCAGCCATAACTTTAAGCTTAACACGAGTTAATCTTGCATAAAATGCTTATTTAATTTTATCATATCGTAAAAGACGACTTACTGCAAAACAGTAGCCGAACACAGAAATGGAGTCAGTATTACCGCTCTCTTGTTATATTGGACTTTAGTGCTTGGAGTTAATGTTGATTATAGAATGGAGTATGATGCAATTAGCGTTGTACAGGGTTGAATGAATAAGGGGTTGTGTGAGTCAGATGGTATGGATGCATCGAGCGCTTAAAGTTCGGAAACACGGATTTATGTGTACCCGGGAAATACATCAGGATGGAAGATTGGATATTGCTGTAAAATGCACTAATCACATACTCCGATTGAGTAAGCGGTGTTTAAAGTAGATGCTTACCTCGTTTTATTTAGAAATATTGTGTAACATCCTAAACACATATACATAATTATTATCTATCTAAATAATAGTTTAAAAAACTAAAAAACACGCTTTTAGCACGCACTAAAAATTACAAAATGTTTCGTATCCCATTCAGCAAACCCTTTCATTTAATACCCATATCATGGGGGTGCATTTCAAATAGCCAATCCGATGTCTTGGATGTCCGCCATGTTGGATTTAAGTCACGTGACAATTTTTTTCGTATTCTTGACAGCAAACCCTTTCATTTGATACCCACATCATGGGGGTGCATCGCAAATAGCCTGTCCGCCATCTTGGACGTCCGCCATATTGGCTTTAAGTCACGTGACATTTTTTTTCGTTTTTCTGACAGCAAACTCTTTCATTTGATACCCATATCATGGGGGTGGATTTCAAACAGCCAGTCCGCCATCTTGGGGAGGCCGCCATATTGGAATGACGTTTCTTAGCTAGTCATGAATTGTCATCAGAACTCAGAGCGTGTGCAAAATTTTATCCTAATCGAAGACCGAGAAGTGGGTCAAATTAAGATTCCAAGATTTTCTTACATACATAGTTACAAGTGAAGCTAATAATAAAAAAAGCGTGTTAAAAAGCATGTTAAAAAAAAAATTAAGAGCAAAATTCCACTCACTGATTAATAACGAAATCTCAGAAACTATAACACCTACAAATTTAAAATTTGGCTGGTAGGTTCCTTATAGGGTGTAGACATCCGCTAAGAACGGATTTTACGAAAGTCCACCCCTACGTTTTTGACGTGAAAACATTATTGTGGATGGAATCACTTTAAACTTGACCTTTGGGCATAATACGCATAGTTATTATTGGTTCCCTATCCATTTGCATAAAATTTTAAGACCTTTGCATAAAATATACATAACTTGGCATACTTTTGTTTGTATTAATTATATTTTCGCATAATATTATTTACGCATAACAGCTTACGCATAATTTTTTAAGCATAATTTCTCTAATCATAATAATGATTAAGCATAACATTCTAAAGCATAAATTTATTAAGCATAACATTCTAAAGCATAACTTTATTAAGCATAACATTCTAACACCAGGCATGCAAGCAAGCATTCAGCATGCAAGATAGCATGCAGCTTGCAAGCAAGCATGCAGCATTCAAGCGAGCATGCAACATGCAGCAAGCATGGTTCCTGTCACGGCTCCGGCGCTGCGGGCCTCCGGCGGCAACACGCGCCTACGCGATTTTAAATTACACTCTAGGGGTAGGGCAGACAAGTCTACGTGGAGTCGGTTTTGCAGCAATTCGGTTCTGTCACTAATTTTTGTAGCCCAACATATATTATTATTATGTTAATAATTATTAGGCCTAGTAACGTTATGCGAATTAAATTAATGCCAAAACAAATTAGCCTTCAAGATAATTATGCTAACATAAACTGTATGCCAGAAATAAATATGGCAAAGTATTATTATGGCAAAACAAATTATACCAAAATCGTTATGCCAAAGTATATAAGGAAAAAGAATATTATGCGAAAAGAAGGGATCCCGTTATTATTATCTCACCAAGGGGCAAGGGCAAGAAAATTATGATAAACTGTTAATTTTTAGGATTCCCCACTTAAAGGGTAAAAACAAGACCCTATTGCTAAGACGTGGAGTCTTAGCAATGTCCATCAGTCTGTCACCAGGCTGTATCTCATGTACTGTGATAGCTAGACAGTTAAAATTTTCACAGATGATGTTGTATTTCTGTTGCCGCTATTACAACAAATACTACAAACATAATAAAATAAATATTTGAGGGGGGCTCCCACAAACGTGATTTTTATTGCGGTTTTTTTTTTTCGATATTAACATTGCAACCCTTCATGTGCAAGTCCGACTCGCACTTGGCCAGTTTTTCTCAATATCGTCGAAGCGATTTTTATGATAGAAACTAGCTGACATACACAGCTATATAGAAAGCTGTACAGAAAGGACGAGACACATCTTTTACCTGCAAGGACATCGCTTGCATGATACACAGATATTGCACTATTTTCCATGCTTATTCTATATTTGAATTTCAGCTCTGCGCTCGCTTCGTCCCTAGCCATATTTCGAGCGCTTCCGGTGGACGTGACGTAGGCATTTGTTAGCTAGCTCCTTCCTGTTTAAATATCCTGTGCAAATATGTCTGTGATACACTCGAGGCTGTTTGATTTTTCGTGTAACAGAGAATTTATTCAGACGTTTTTGACTCTTCGTTAAAGGGTGATGAGTTTTTCGTGAATTAGCAATTGTATTTTTTTTTAAATTTTGAATACACGTATTTGGCTCGAGAGAAAATAACATTTTATTAATTACTAGCTTCTGCCTACGGCTTCGCCTGCGTGAAAATAGGTTCCTCCATAAAAACTTTGGACCCCAGTTTCATCCCCTAAGGGGGTGAATTTTAGGATATCCTCTCGTAACGTTCGCCTACGTCATAAAAGGCAGTTTTGTGCAAAATTTCACGCTCCTACTCTTGGTAGTTTTGGCTGTGCGTTGATATGTCAGTCAGTCAGTTTCTTCCTTTAAAATATAAACAACAGTATTTTTAGTATAGGCAAAATCTGAATATAGTTTATTCAGAATCAGTAACTGAATCGATTCCTATAATTTTTACACTTTTTACACCATGTTATACAAATTTCTCCCAAAAATATTTTATCACAAAAATATTTAAAAACGGCCACAAGTTGGACACCACCATCACTAAGTACAACACAGGTCACGGTAGGTCATAACGAGAATTAGGAGTCAGCGCATAGCTAGGTGCGGAAGCAAAACAACCCTCAGTCACCCGGATGACCTGTTGACCATGTATTTGTACGGACAACCAGGTAATGTAACAAACAGTTATGAAATTTAGTACACAGATTCTTTACATAAAAAACACTAGACACGTTTTCGGGTTTCGCAATATACTAAAATAAAACTAATATTGTAGATAAAAAGGACTAGATAAATGGGTTTTAAGACGTGTATTCAGTAGCGCATGTCGATTCTATGTGGTACATATAAAATTTTCGTTTGATTTTAGAAATAACAAAATCGGCATTAGGATCATTATAAAACATTTCTTTCCCAAAATGGGGTCACAATAACTTCGCCCGGAGCTTCATTCAAACTAACAACAGAAGCAAAGAAACTCTTATTTAAAGACGTTACGTATTTATTGGTTTCTCTAACACCATTTCCAACTCGAATTATCTGACAAAACATCTCGAGGGCGAATGGAGGCGACAATTTACATCTTACAATGAATCTCCATTAACGTAGCAGTTTGAAGTTCAATTCAAAATTACTAGTAGATACCGGTTCTATTTACTGCTTCGGCAATTCTATTGAATGAGGTCCTTGTAAGGTGCTGAGGAGAATCGGGAATTCAAACTCTCATTTTATGAAGAAATTATGTTAACATTTCTTGAATTGTTTGAAGATTTGGTTTAAACTCGAGGTGTCTTTACTATAACAACACACTAATATGATAAAGCCAAAAGTACGTGGGTGTATGTATGTTTGTTACTCCTTAATGCTTAAACAGCTAAACGGAGATGATACTTAGTACACGGGCAGAACAGATCCTGGAATGGCATATAGAATATTATTTCACCCAGAGAGTATGTTTCTTAGAGTAATTATATATTATCTACTTTACACGGACGAAGCATCTGGCAGAAGCTAGTATTATACCTTTATATCCATCAGTTTTCGTTACTAAGAAAGCAAAAGAGTTTAACAGAACAACAGAGAGCTTAGCTAAGTTGAAAATCTACAATCGTTAACGCTAGTAGAAAACTTCAAATGTATGGGAATAATGGGTAGCTCACCGTCCAACCATCCGGTAACCGTCAAGACCGAGCCCAAGTCGTCGACAGCGCGTACTGTTCCACGCGCCCCTCAAGGAAATGTCAGCAACTGTAGGGGCCCAGCAGGGTCGAAGCCTACTGGGGCTACGACCCTGCTGTCTGATTCTGAAAGGAAGACTCGGCCCTGGTATGAAAGGCAACGAAGAAACAGGAGCGGGTTTTTAGTCAGTAAAAGTCTGACATTATCTCCTGCTCTGCTCAAGAGCGTGGGATGTCATTAGATGATTTTCCCATCGAAAAAAAAATGTATGGGAATGACATCATCTCAACGTTAAGTCACGTGGTCAAAACAAAGAATTCGGAGGCGTTACTGACTGTAGAAAGAGATTCGAAACGAAACGGTCGTAACTTGGCTAGACCTGCTGGTACCTAAAAGGAAATTCAAAATAATGTTACCCAACTTGTCAAAACTCGATATGATTAATAATAAACCAGCTATATTGTTTGTGGTAATTCGAAGACATGTGACATCCACCAACCCGCACTGGGCCCGCGTGGTGGATTACGGCCCATTCCCTCTCCTAGAGAGGAGGCCTGAGTCCCAACAGCGGGAACATTATAAAGCCGACTAAGCAATGCTATGCTATTGTTTGTGAACCACATTGTAATTTATTATATTAACTTTTCGCTTTCCTATCAAAAATAAAATAAAATACAGCAGTTGTCATACCAAATGTCTCACGTTTTTATAAATAAACAGATAAAGATAAACAGATAAACACATTTATTGGTAAAGATTACATTTACAAGTCACAATATATTTTAGTTAAATGAAGTACTTTGTTGCGTAAATTATTGATACAATTAATTCATCATATAAATAAAACAATTAATAACATAAAATTAAAACCATTGATTCATCATTTCATTAAAAATAATTAGATCATAGTAAAATATAAAATAATAATAAATTGATTTTAAAAAAATAAAAAATAAATAAATTGAATGTCATTGAACTTAATAGATTAACATTGATTAGTCATTGTCATTAGCTAATGTATTATATGATATTTTAGTATCTAGCATTTCCTCTATGGAATAAAACGCTTTCTGAGTGAGCCAGCATTTAAGTTTGACCTTACAGCTACATCTCGTCGTAGCAGAGGTAACCGACGACGGTAGTTTGTTGAATATTTTGGGACCTATAATGTGCGTAAGCTTATCAGACTTTGATAGTCGATGTGGTACTCCAGCTAGCTTATTGGCTTGTCGAGTGTAGTAATAAAATAAATAAAAATACCTGACATTTAATTTAGTTATACAAAGACATTAAGTACATAAATAAATAAATTTCAATAATAACATAATTAAATGACGACAAAAATAAATAAAATATCTGACATAATTTAATAATAATGACGACAAAAATAATTGAAATATCTGACATAATTTAATAATAATGACGACAAAAATAAATTAAAATACCTGACATAATTTACCAATACACAGACATAATAAAAATATATATACATAATTAATTTAAATAAATACATAATTTAATAATGATAAAAATAAATAAAAACACCTGACATAATTTACTTACATTAAGACATTCTAATAATATACATACATAAATTTATTTCAATACTAACATAATTTAATAATAAATGATGATGATAAAAATAAATAAAATATCTGACAAAATTTACCAATACTTATACATATACATAATAAATAACATAGATACACAATTTTATTTAAATATATAGGCACATAATTTAATAATAACAATGATAAAAAATATATTAAAATATGTAACATAATTAACCACACAATAATTTACACATACATCTATTGAATTTACCTATAATAATAATTAATTCCATGAATTGTTGCTTGGCCTTCATCCTCTCTCCTAACTTTGCTGTGCCCGACAGGGTCCATATTGATCTTCACAATGTTTTATACCATCTATGTACATATGGAATGCAATAAAGAATTGAGTATTGAGTATTGAGTATTAATTATGTCTGTCTCCTAACTTTTTGTATAAATGCATGTTATCCCACGTGAACATAGCAGCTTGAAATATTACAATCCCTGGCAAGGTTAGTATTCCAAGCGATGCAAAGAAAGGTCGTGCAGATGTTTCTTGGGATATGTGGGCAATTGCTCGGACTGCTCTTTTTTGCATCCTAAAGACACGTAACCTATCAGCAGCATGACCCCATAGCTCTGCTCCATACTGCAGAATTGAGTGGACAGTAGCAAAGTAGCAAGTCCGCACTATTTCTGGTGCGACAACCCGTGACAACCTACTGAGTGCGTAACAGGCGCTACCAAGTTTTGAACACATACTATCAATGTGGTCATTCCATTTCAAGCCACTGTCAACCTGGAAACCGAGAAATCTAGTCGACTCCACCTGATCTATTTTTACTTGATCTATGAATACGTTCAAACACCTTGCTTGTCGTCCTGATAAGGAAAAGATTACATAGTGGGTTTTTTTAAGATTTAAAACTAGACCATTTAACTTAAACCACGTGTCAACCTCCGCCGCTACAGCGTTCAATCGCCGCTCCAAAACGTCCAGATCTGGTGCACTGACAACCACCGCAACGTCATCGGCGTACATGAACACCTCACCTAAGCTTACACAATTAGGGAGATCATTTAGCAAGAGTGTAAATAGAATATTTGATACCGATGATCCTTGCGCCACACCGACGTTAGTCGTGAGTGGATCTGACTTTTTCCTACCACCGTCCGCAGCCACAATTTGGCATCTTTGGCTTAACAGACTTGTCAGAGTGGCATGCGCAGCACCAGTTATTCCATAATGGCTTAGTTTGACGGCTAGCACGCCATGATCTGCAACGTCGAAAGCTTTAGATAGATCACAGCACAAGACCGCAACCTTTTGACGTTTTTCACAGGCTTCCATCACGCGTCGAACCACCTCACGAGCGAGTGAGGTAGTTGACCGTCCAGCTCGATACGCATACTGCCTCTCAGAGAGTGCCCCAGTCTCAGAGAGGTAATCCGTGAGACGTTTGCTTATGCCATTTTCAAAGATTTTTGCGACTGCAGGAATCACTGACACAGGTCTATAATTGTCAATCTCCTCGCGTTTACCCTTACCCTTATACAATGGGGAAATTTTACTAATTTTCATTGCGCGCGGGTACGTCCCAGTTTTGATGCACTGATTGTACAGAGCAGCTAGAGGAGGCGCCAGCTGTACAGCAACGCTATTCAGCAATTCCATAGATATATCATAAATATCTCTCGTTGGTTTGTGAGGTATACGTGTCGTGATAATGTGGTGTACTTCCGACGCTGTGAACGGCTGAAATCGCAGCGAACGGTCCGCGACAGGCAGTGCTGCCACCAGCGCGCGCTGCACACTTGGTATATGCGCGCGCGGAGCCCCACACGCATCTGCCGCCGAAATGAATCTCAAATTCATGGCGTCTGTGGCACCCTTTCTTGTTTGGAACTTATTACCCGAAGAGTCCACAACTAAATCAGTGAAACTTAAATTTTGAGCCTGATTAAAACCCCTCTCAGCGTTAACTATTTGCCATACAGACTTATATTTGTTGCAACTTGTTGTTATGATATTTGCGTAATGCTTAGATTTTTGCGAAGTGACACATCTATCATAATTTAGATGTAATTTACAAATCAAGTTATTAAGTTCATCATTCCTAGGATATTTTTGTTGCAATTTCAGTGCCTCAAAAAATAAAGTTTTTGTAACAATTAACTTATCTGTTACCCATGTTCTGTTTTTAGTGTGTTTGCGTATAAAAGGAAAACATATTGCCAGATTATTAGAAATAATGTTTATAATTGCTAAGGCTAAGTCTTCAATGAACAGTGAGTGTGTTGATATAACTTCGTGCCAGTCCACGCTCATAATGGCAGCACGAAAGTTCATATAGCTAACTCGAGAGTAATCCCTAACCAGACGAGTGCACGGCTGGATGCTTGGTGACTGACACATGACTTCAGCACGCACCGCGCGATGATCACTCAGATACGTATCTACTGGTGAGGTGCTTACGCATCCGCGGGCCCAGTTATGGTACACATGATCGAGACATGTCGAAGAGACAGATGTTACACGGGTTGGAAAATTGACCTCATTCACAAAATTATAAGCCGATATTAAATCATTTAATTGCTTACATTCGGAGTTGTTGACACCATTACAGTTAATATTAAAATCGCCAACAATAATGAACATCTTATCACTCATGCTGGCACGCTCAAGAATACGTTGAAAATATAGTAAGAAACTTGCTGAACTCACCAGATTAGTCCGATATATGCACAGAATTACCACATTATAATTTATTAACTCTATCGCAGATAATTCACAATATTGCTCGACGGCCATTTCGGTGAAGTCAACATTTTCCACTGATTTAATTCCATTTCGAACAAACAAACACGAGCCCCCGTGCGCTAGGGACTTCCTACAATAACAAGATACCAATGAATAGCCATCAATATTAACACACTTTAAATTTGAATCGGTTAACCAATGTTCAGTTATCGCTAGGACATCACACTTTAGTTCATTTTGCAAAAGAACCTCTAAACGGAGCGTTTTCTTATCCAACGATGCAATAGTCTGTTGGCATACAATTAGAGTTTTGCATTGTTTTGGGTGCAGTGCTGTTGTCGTTGTCGGCATTTGTATATTCTGAGGTATATCGTCAAACGGAGTGTTATCCCCGCTACACGCGGGGTCGTGCGAGAAACCACTCTGCAAACTTGACGCGCGGTGGCCATACCGATGGCGTGCAGATATTCTCGTACAATGTTTCTGGTATGCCAATTACAAAAGACGCGTGTTTATCAGTCTTAATATCGCGTTTTTTAACAAAATACTTCTCAGATTTTTTTAATTTTATTCAGATAATTACGAATGTTATCCTCAGTCGTTTCAGGTTTAAAAGACCACGCTTGAATATATTTAATTGGCTCAATCGTTTGGAGTTCGTCGTCCACTTCTCCTGTGCCTATTATGACTTGGCGGCGTTTTTTATTCTTATTATACCGTACTGTGTTCCAGCGATTACTGGTGGTGTCATTATTGCTCTGGATATTTTCGTCTTCCGTAGTCGTCATCAAATTTCCGTCAGGGATGTCCTCATTAATTCGGTCAACACCTTCGGTCATCTCCTTGTAACTTTTTTGGTTTTGTGAGCTCGCAGGTTTTATGGCCATGTCATCCATGGCACAGTTAGTAGAATTCGTGTGTGTTCGGGATACTTCGGGCGTCCTCGCGGCACTGTTATTTGCACGTACAGCGCTGCGTTTTTTCGCTGCTAACCCAATGGATACCGCGGCATTTATTTGTGCTAAGCGCTTTGGGCGCTGTATGGGTCCGCGTACTTGACTATCATTCTCAAGCGGTTGTGGGGTAGTTGGTGGCCCGGAATCGTATTGAGGTAAAAATGACGATTCATTTGGTGATTTCAACTTCGAAATAATGTCGGTTTGTTTGATCACTTGAGCCTCCAAATCACTGACTTTAGTCACTAAACTGTTCACTGTATCACTTAGTTTACGTATCACTTGCTCTAGAGTCTTAATTGACATTATTGCAGCCAAAATCAAAATTATTACACGGAGCTAATTATGACGAGTGCTACCGCAAGCGTGAGCTAAACATAAATATGAAGAACGTTGTTGATATCGCATGTGTAAAACTATTTCAAAGCCTGTCTTTATTTAATACCCTATGTGTTATTGTTTGTTTAGTTTTCCCAATAAATAAAATAAGATAAACAGAAGTTGTCTTACTGTTTTTTATTTATTTATTGTGTTGATTATAGAATAAGAACCAAGAGAGTAACAAAGCATAAAGTGTGCATCATCTAAGTTTGATGCTCTGTAGCAGGCTTCAAAATGTCTGCGAAAAACTTCTAATTTTGAAAATAAAACAGCAGTGTCATGCCATTATTATTTTATTTGTAAAAACCGGTATTCAGGAAGTCAGGGAAATGAATAAATAGTGGATTGTATAATATATAACAACTATATTCGATCAAAGGCTATAAAATGGTAGCGGTATAATAGCGAGGTATCGATAGAGGGACGAAAGTGCCTCTGAAGCCGCGAAGTAACCGCGCCGCTCATTTGTTGCGTCAACAACCAGTTTATCATGTCCCACTGCAGAACAAAAGTCTCTATTACTTTCTTTCCACTCCTATCTACTATTTAAAACTGTTAAGGGCCAGGTTTGACATAAATGAGCATGGCAGTTGAGAGTTTGTCATGCTCACTCAAATGTCTCAATGATAATGGCGCGTGTGTTGGATCATTCGGTTCCCTTCAAAATGGTTGAGCTGAGTGGTGCTAATATTCACGTCATGTCCTTGAACAGGCGCTGTCAGTTGAGACTGATCATCTCTTAGCTGCCGGTTGCTATTTTAATATCCATATTTAGTTTTTATTTTTACTTTATTTACATTGTTCTCACATGATAGCAACAAGAAACATGTAACAGAGATATTTGTATTACAAAACATGATTGAAAAGAGTGTCCATGGAGTTTCTTGCACATTCTTCTCCATAGAGATCTACGCTTTGGAATGTGCAATTAGCATCATTTTTTCTGACTGACTGACTTCTTGACATTTCAAAAGTGCCTGTAAATGGTTTATTTAAAATAAAATGCTTTGAATCTTTGAATCTTTTTACTTGAGAGAGTTGCTTCAAACCATGCGTATCGGAAAGGTCAGAGTAGAAAACTTTGAACAGTGCCACTAGGGTCGATGCTTGTCCAAACTGCAAGATTCTTCAAGGATTCACTGTAACGCTGGAACGTAAAACACCACCGAAGGAACACAGGTGGGATTTAATCAGGAAAAGTCTGAGACTTCCCGTTTCACCCAGTGTCACTGCGTCAGGAGTAATTACAAGATTTTCCACGTCAAAAAAAGGTAGAAAACTTACCTGTGATTCTAAAAAACAACCCCGGTGTTTTTTTTACGGAAAAGCAACCAAAACTACGTCCACGAACCAAGAACCATGAAATAGGAAGTAAAACCCCACACGAGCGAACTCAGACAATTTTGCCGAAGCAAATACGGGCCGGAAACACTAAAAAATACAAAATTGCGAAGGAAATACATACGGCCATCTGTTATGTTACCTAACCTAGTTAGCTATGAGTTATAGCCCTTAGCCCGAGGCCCGGTTCGAAATATAGACGAGAATTTAGACTTCGAAAATTGTACAAAACTTTCCAGGCGCTTCTTGCTTTTGTAGCCGAAAGTCGACTCTTAAACAGTCTTGGGTTACTTTTTTTGTTAGGTAAAATTTCATTGGATTTCAAGATATTATTACGATCACCAAGTTATCTTTGCAAGATAAAGTCCCAATATTTCACGAAAATCTTACTTTGTATTTATCAGATACATGTGTAGTGCGGGAAAGGGAGATCAAAAAAAATATGGATGGACTGTCTGAACAGTAATATGAAAGAAAAGGAAGTTTGTGATAGCATGACGGTTGACAGGATAGAATGGAAGAAATAAAACGTGTTGCGCCGATCCCGACAAGGGCAGGAAGATGATGATGATGTGTAGTGACCTCTATGGAGCCACATATAAATTAAGGCCAAGTTCTACTCAATTTGAACTTTTTTAAACCTCTGGAAATCCAAAAATATAAAAGAGAACACCATAAAAAAATATTTTATTAAAATTGACTATATGACCAACCGCCGGGAAAAAATCAAAACATGAAATAAATTAGTTAGCTTGATAAAAAAAATCGCGAATCTGACCCTAACTTACGATTTCAAACGTGTAAGTCTACGAGATTACGTCACGGAAATATTTGAAAGTTACAAAAATAATAAAGCTTGTTTTTTAAAAGGGCCTCGCAAAAACCAAAATATTGAATATTGTTTTTTTTTTTTATAAAAATAAAACCGATGTTACTGGGCCGCGAAATCGACATAGACCCGGGTGGAGTTCATACAAAATACTCAGTGACTACAACCGGCTTTTAAACTACGAAATCTTGCATCGTTTGGAATTTATTAATTTTTGTTTATATGAGATATTGAATGAAATAGATTTACAAACATAGTGAATGTTATCGTTAGTAAACGAGTTTTCGACGTTAATGAAAAAAAAAAACGAATAATATTTTATTTTCTTGGTTTAAGACATGATTTCGTTAAATATCAGTTATTTATAAACGACTACTAGAATAACGACTGTTTGAGAATATTTTAAACTAAAAGATTTGAAAAAAAAAAATCGATTAAACAACACCCTCAGACACGCGTATTGGACATCTCTCTTTGGTAACTTAGTAAAGCTTCGTACTTATTCGGCAATGTTCGGTACGCAGTAATATGTCTCACTCACACGTTAGCATTGGTGTTATTTTCGTGTCGCTGTCTCTGTCTTGAGCACAGGCAGTGACAAAGTTTTCGTTAGTTTTTATTATTATATTGTTAAGTTTTTTGTGTAGTGTTAGGTTTATTTCTTTAATTCATAAGCTATTTTTGTAGCTTTCTATCTCAAAGTGTTGTAAGCTGTTGATTCCCGCACGAACGCCGGCGTAACTAGGAACACTAACTACCGAAGTTAAAGTTATTTGCATTTTTTAGTTTGTTTTTAAAGTCGGTTGTATTTTTTTGTAATACAATAGTTAATTAGTACTTATCCTGAAATCGTAATAAAAATCCTCTATCTTCTACATAGCATAATAGCATAATCAGCTTTATAATGTTCCCACTGCTGGGACTCAATCCTCCTCTTTAGGAGAGGGGATGGACCGTAATCCACCACGGTAACTTGTAAGTCGGTACCGTTACCACTCGGCCACCACTGCTCTCTATGTGAGTATAGTGCTTGACTGCGATCCCACCTGATGGTAAGCAGAGATGCAATCATTGATGGTGAGGCGCACTTGTTTATTAAGAGCCTATTCACTCTAGCCTTGAAGACACCTAAATTGTAGTTGGACGGGAAGACCGCAGCAGGCAAATTGTTCCAGTCCTTCGATGTACGCGGTATAATCGGTATAACAATTTGTGAAAAGAGCAAACATTATTAGACAATATGGTGTTTTTCGTAATTAAGTGTTTTTCTTTAATTAAGTTTTTTTTTTGTGTTGAGCATTTTTCAATAAGAGTAATTTGACCTTCCCTGCTCTCCAAGATTTCCAATTAGTTAAAAGTGTCCTTATAGAGTGTTGGGCCTACATCTTCAAACAACTAGAAACTACAAACACAACTACTAAATACGTGTTGATATACGAACAGCCACCTAATACAATTTACATGAACAGTCTCTCAAGATAATTAATTGTTTATCAAGAGGATATATGCAAACTAAGCAGTTTGATGAGGCAATAAAATACTAACTTAAAGTAAACTTCATCTTGGCTTGTTTGTTTAAGTTTATGTTAAGTTTAGATTTTCAATTTATATGCGAGCAGTGGTGGCCGAGTGGTAACGGCCCCGACTTACGAGTTGTAGGTCGCGGGTTAAAACCCAGCCAGGTGCATTACTTTGTGTAATTTATTTCATCATCACAGCTCTCAAAACGGTGAAAGAAAACATCGTGAGGAAACCGGCATGTCCTAGAACCAAAAATTCGAAGACATGTGACATCCACCAACCCGCACTGGGCCCGCGTTGTGGATTACGGCCCATTCCCTCTCCTAAAGAGGAGGCCTGAGTCCCAAAAGTGGAAACATTATAAGGCCGACTATGCTATGCGAAGACAAACGAAGAGTTTTTTTTTTAATTAAAAATTATTTACATGAAACTAGTGTACTATTTTTGAATGAGCTATATTTATATCGTCAGTAACCGGCTGTTGACGTTTAAGTTTAAACAAAAGTGAAGTGTCGTCTGCAAACAACACTATATTATGGTTATCCTTTATGGGGTAAAGTAAGTCGTTTATATATTATAAGAAACAAAAATGGGCCAAGAATTGAGCCCTGGGGGACATCCATTTTTACTACATATCCGGGAGGCCTTTTTCGGGAAAATTTTAAATGTGTGTGTGGAGGGAGAAAACTGTCAAAAGGTATTATCCGGCGTTTTAAAAAAAGAAGTTCGCTTCCTGCGGCTATAAATGACGTCGATGGGGCAAACGTTGTCGTAGAAATTGTTCTGTCTGTCTAATTACAATTTATTTTTCAATACACTGACTCGAAAACCCCCTGTAGGTTAGTGGGTTTTCCCTACCTCTTTTAGGCACGCACTAGTGCGGAAAACAACTACAATTTATTTATTGTATTTATAATCGACCCCCATGAGTTGCACGTCAACCCCTTTTTATTTATTTCTTCGTAAGTGTATTGAAAAACGTCGTTTGATACACGTTTAAATGTGTCACTGTCACTGCAACACTCGACTCCATAATACCCTCCCCTGCGGCTCAAGCAAATTCCTCTTCAATAGCAATGACAAACTTTCTACATTTGTATCCCAAAAAAAGTGTTCTGACTGCTCGTGTGAGCCTATAGAATGCTTAAAGTACTAAGTTTCTTTTCATGTACAAAATAAAATCTATAATATTAGGTATTTTTTTTTAGTTTATACAATTTGACTATAGTTATAATTTTAGAAGAATAAAAACTTCTAGAGGCCAATTCAGCTCGTCAGACAATTTCTCCTTTCGTGGATCAAAATGGGTCGGTAGCATTTATTTTTTTGGCCAGTATTTCGAAACATTATAGCATTATTTTTTTTTTTTAGTTAGGAAAATCTTCTAATAACAAATCTCGCTCTTGGGCGGAGCGGGAGATAGTGTCAGACTTTTACTGACCAAAAACCCACTCTCCTTCGTTGCCTTCGTCCCAGGGCCCCGGGTTTCATTTTCGCTCTACCCGTGGCCCCAGTTTGTAGCACTATTTCAGAATTATTCTCCATATATAATACTACCCTACACACTACACTATCTGAGCAGACGTTAGCTATTATCATGGATGACAGACTAAGACTGGAACTACTAATGTGTACACTTTGAACTTATGGTCCGCTGCTCGACGAGATTAGGCGAAGCCACGTCTACTAACGACACACAAAGGCTAGTTACGTTATGACAAGCTAGGATATGCTAGCTTTCATTAATATTATAATCTCATTCATTTGTAATAAATTGTTTTTTTTTTTATTGATATAAACCAGTGCTTCACTGCGATCCCACTTGATAGTAAGCAGTGATGCAATCATTGATGGTGAGGCGCACTAGTTTATTAAGAGCCTATTCACTCTAGCCTTGAAGACACCAAAATTATAATTGGACGGAAAGACCGCAGCAGGCAAATTGTTCCAGTCCTTCGATGTACGCGGTATAAACGACGAAGTGAAATGCTTAGTCCGGACCGTTGAAGTTTCAACAACGTAAGGATCCACTCGCCGTACGTCGGGTTGTTCGATCATTCCCTCTAGTGCTTTTTTTGGGTGGGAAATCACCTGTGTCCTTCAGTTGCCCTTTGCGTTCTAGGACTACGAGTTTCCTTTAAAAAAAAAACCCTGCGGTCCTAGCGGGCTTCGGCCCTGATGCTGGGCTCCTATGGTTTGCTGTCATCTCTTTGAGGAGCACCTGGATTTCTACGACAGACAGACAGACAACAAAGTGATCCTATAAGGGTTCCGTTTTTTCCTTTTGAGGTTTGGAACCCTAAAAAATGGTGTTTATTTTATAAATCATTTAATTGGAAACATTTTGCATAGCTACCGAAAATCATATTATTATCTACTTCTGTATATATGAAAGGCAAATGGGAATCGAACGCACGACCTCCGGCATAGCAGTCAGTGCTACTAACCACTAGACCAACAGACCAGTCAAAATGTGTATACAAAGAAGAAGAAAGAATTTTACAAAATTCGTCCTTTATAGAAATAAAACGGGGCTCTAAAATTTATATGGAAAAACCATCGAGATATACTCGTCTAACGTACTAGAGAAGTTACGTCAAATAACTGAATTATCCTATTCTTCGTAATTTGAATCTTTAGTTCGCTGCAGCGCTAAAATAATAACAATTCGTCTAAACCGTAACTAATTTACCACAGCGCTAGATTTGCTGCGGAAGTGTATTTATTCTTGGCAAAAAGGTCTTAAGCGGCATGTAAATCACGGCACTTACGCGTTTTCTTCGTGCGGTGCGGCGCGATCGCCGCAGTTGAACGAGACAAAGTAGGAATTTACGGTGTCTTCTCTAGTATGTTAGTACTTATATCTCGATGGGAAAAACCTATTTTCTCGCGAGCGAAAACGCTAGTTGAAGCTAGTTGATAAATATACATATTAAAGGTATATAGGTATATATATATCTACGCGCTGTGATCGATTGTGCACGGACCTCAGGGACCGGATTCAATTCCAAGATAAAAAGCTTCTTCGCAGTGATCTGAGCAGGATTCCTTACAGTCGGGTTTCTATGGAAAACGTAGCTTTACTATTCTTATTATTCAAATACTACCTTTTGCAGGCGGTTTTGCCCGCGTGAAAGCAGAAAATTATCCCAAGGGAACATACTTCAGTGATAAAAAGTATGCTATGCCCTTTTTTTTAGGTGGAAAAATCATCCAATGACATCTCCCGCTCTTGGGCGGAGCGCGAGGGTGTGTCACGCCTAAAAACCTACTCCTGTTCCTTCGTTGCCTTACATGGCAGGGCCGAGTTTCCCTTTCAGAAGCCAACCTTTAGCCCCAGTAGGATTCGACCCTGCTGGGCCCCTACGGTTTGCTGACATCTCCTTGAGGCGCGCGAGTAACAGTACGCGCCGCCGACGACTTGACCTGATACAATAAATATAATAAATTGTGGCAGGGACGATCTCGCGCACTTTTCCACACTAGTAAGGAAAACAGTAAATTGCGTGCCTAAAAGCGGTAAAGAAAACCGGGTTTTCGAGTAAGTATATTAAAGTATATATCGACAAAATCATAAATAAAAAGTAGGTCAAATCATGCGATTGGCTGTGAAATATTTATACCCATCATAGCAGCTAACTTTGACATTTGTTATTGTAATTGTGTAATTTGTATTTATTTACTTACCTAAGTTACTGAGTAATACAGCATCATTCTAAAAATTGGTAAAACATTTATTTGAATAGTTCCAATAATTTTTACGCTCATGTTTCATTAGAAACAAAAACACAAATCTTTTTTCATTAAATGATATTAGCAAAGATACCAAAGACGAGAGCTAAAAAATCTGCCTGAATTCGTAGAATATCTTGAATTTGCATGGTCTGACATTTGAGTCAAATCGAAACGAAAACAAAAAGTTGAAACCCAGAATAGCAAAAAGCCAACCTCAATTTTGGCTGATACGCAGATAATTAAGCTTGAGCCGTTGGTCCATTTATTCATAACAGTATCT
The DNA here is from genome assembly GCA_905147345.3 of Mythimna impura. Classification (NCBI taxonomy): domain Eukaryota; kingdom Metazoa; phylum Arthropoda; class Insecta; order Lepidoptera; family Noctuidae; genus Mythimna; species Mythimna impura. Next base: position 24,791,407 of record LR990350.1, read on the forward strand.
CATAAAGAAACATTTCCATAACAGTCGATACTAATATAAAGAAGTTTAAAAATTCATCAAAGTTAAAGAGACCGTAAAAACAAAGTATATACAGAAATTACGTCAAAATAATGCGGGAACGAAGGAGACGACAAAAAATACTATTACCATAAATAAATTATTCAATGCATAATAAACCTTAGTGCCACCTTAGACGGTTCAACTGGAAGACGCATTACACCTCACATAATCCCATTTGCTTCTGTGCATAATGAGGTTTAAAGAAGTGGCTAAGACGGTAAAGCTTGCGACGAAGGCTTAGTGATATTATATTTTTTAACTTGACTTTATGCTTTATAATACCTAAGATTTAAGCGGATTTGCAACGGTGTTGTTGGTGAGAAAATGATATTGGATTTTTATTTACATAAGGTGACTGCATTTCACACTCGACGAAAGTCTATGACCAGTGCGTGTTGCCAGTGATGACATATGGCTCCGAAACGTGGTCGCTTACAATGGGCCTCATCAGAAGGCTTAAAGTCACTCAAAGGGCAATGGAAAGGGCTATGCTCGGAGTTTCCTTGCGTGATCGCGTCAGAAATGAAGATATCCGCAGGAGAACCAAGGTTACAGACATAGCCCAAAGAATCGCAAAACTTAAGTGGCAGTGGGCAGAGCACATTGCTTGCAGAACAGATGGTCGATGGGGACGAAAGGTTCTGGAATGGCGACCACGTACCGGAAGACGCAGCGTTGGAAGGCCTCCCACAAGGTGGACCGATGACCTGGTGAGGGTCGCGGGAATCCGATGGATGCGAGACGCACAGGACCGGTCATTGTGGCGACATTTAGGGGAGGCCTATGTCCAACAGTAGACGTCTTTCGGCTGAAATGATGATGTTGACGATTTCACACTAAGACTTTAAGATTGTTATACACAATTGATTCAAAAACACTTTTACGTAAACAAATTGATGGTGTAGGTTGCGTAGGTCAGGAATCATTTTGATTTTTGTTTATTATTACGTAATAATCTTGCCGCTGTGATCCATCGACCGGCCATTTTTTATTGTTACCACAGATTCGTAAAGAATTAAAAATGTGACTTTTTAACTGCGCATTGTCAGTTCTAGTTGATCGCTAATCGATCGACTATAACAATCGACTACTTTGTGTGTCAATGTATTTTGTTTATGTTTATTATTATTATTTTATCGTATAATGGTTTAATTATTATTATGTTATCTTTAGTTTGTTTATTGTTTTTAGTTCATAAGATGTTGCTAGCCGTTCAACGACTCGTCGACGACGGCTGGCGCTGAAAATCAGCGCTGTGGCTCTGTCCAGCACATGAGCCCCAGCATTTTGCTGAGCGCTGGCCGTTTTGCATGAATGTGTCGCATAATTTCACTTTTTTGTATAATTTGTTATATATGTATGTTATTATTATTATTTTTTAAGTTATGTGTCATGTTTGTGCAAATAAACTGTCTTTCTTTCTTTCTTCTTCTTTCTTATAGTTTCAAAAACCATACGCACAAAACGTTTTGGGAACACATTCCTTGTGCGTACAGTTTAGGAATGGAATTTTCTACCGGAGTCTCTGTTTCCTAATAGCTGCAACCTAGGGATCTTTAAGTCAAGAGCGAATAGGTTACTTTTAGGCAAGCGTGCTCCATCGTCGATCACAATGCCGCTATCCATTAGGTGTCGATAGTGGTCAAACACGAGCCTAACAATAAAAAAAAAAAAAACAGAAATAAGTAAATATCAACACTCTCAAGGGAATCAAAATTCATAAGGTATTTTCCGTTGATCTAGAATCCTAAAATTTGCCATGAAGCTAGGTCTCATAGCACAAGCAATCTTAAAACTGTAAATATGTAGTTAAAAAAAAAAAAATTTTTTTCGATTCTTAAAAACCTTCGTAACTCAATTCGGGAATTGAACTGTTTTCATAGGTAAGTTAGTACGGAATCCTCAGTGCACGTTTCCGACTCGCACTTGCCCGGTTTTTTTTTATTTGGAGTACAAATAAATATTAGTAAGTTGGTAAAACTAAATATTATTTTTTAAATATAATATTTGTTCATAATTTTAAATTAAATAATTTTTTTTATATAAAACTATAGTCTCAAAGGGATTGCGCCGCTAAACTGATATTTAAAGAAAAAAAGTTAACCTCTGACTATTGAAATTGAAAAACCGAAAACGCACTTGGAAAGACATACGTAATAAATAATAATTCACTTATTATTGATTAAATGTAATTTTTTTTTTTTTTTTGCCGTTGACGTAGTCCAGGAGACTAAATTTAATTTATGTATGTATTGTGTTTGAATTTTAATTCGTATAATTTGATTTGTGTTGTTTTTGACATGTTTGATTGAATTTATTTAATTTGTCGCTGTAGATTGCAATATTGAATTGTAATGAGCTGAATGTAAAGAAAGAAAGAATGAATGAAAGAAAAAGAGTTTCTTCACGTCAAACATGGCGCATACCTTAAAAAAAATAACAACAACGACTTATATTATAAGTGGTAGGATATGCGTCACATCCGCGCAAAACGGCCAGCGCTCAGCAAAATGTGATAATAATGTATGGAATTGAAATTTTATGGCTAGGTACTAACATTGTTTTTAGGTTAATATTGTTATCAACCCTTATATGAGTGCAAGCTCGAAATAAAATGATTAATAATAATAAGGAAGAAAAGAACTTGTGTGAAATATATTGGATTCTGAACCTAATAACAGGGTTAATAAGAGCCAGTTTTCGTTAGGCAGTAATTTCGTTGAAAAATATTTTTACTAGCTTTATTCTGATAAAATAAATAAGGAGTAAAAAAAAAGGTAGGTACTAGGTATGGAATAGTACATTATGATACAAGTGTGTAATGTTAGTGATTACCGTCGAGGCGGTATTATGACCCGAGCCGTGGCGAGGGTCTTAAGAGAGCCAAGAACGGTAATCATTAATTACTCACATGTGTCATACAACGTTTTTCAATACACTTGTGAAGAAAACAACAGTAAAACTAGTAACATTTTCTGTGACATGGCGGTAAAAATCTGTTTTCATAAGCACGCGCATCATTTTTTTTTATTTACCCCTAGAGGAAGGCTAAGGTATTTTGATCATAAGTCAAATAAGTCAAAGTCAAAGTGTTTATTGCGAACTAAGTACTGCCTAGTCTTACGTTTATGTTTTCTTGCGTGAAAAGTTTTTACAATAATGTCTTTCGTAGTGACAATAGAATACGGATGTAACATTTTCTAATGATTTTGTAGTATTTCATTTTATTTAATTAATACAGTCATTAAACATCACTGGAATAAGGAATAAAAAAAAACACGCCAAAAACCGCGCGCATCTTAAAATGGCGGCCATAGACCATAAAAAAAAATTGAATGTACGATTTATTTACTAAATGTTTTTTTATTAAATAAATCGTTTGTACAAGTTAAATTTGTCCATTTTAACTTGTAAATTGGATGAAATAAGTATGTAAGACACTAATTACCCGACTACGGAGGGTTATGATTTTGACAGGCTATGTATGTATGTGAGTATGTTTATCTGTTCCCTCATAGCTCCTAATCTACTTATCGGAATTCGACGTATGAGGTATCGTTAGAACCGTTTTAATTGTCCGCTAAACATAGGCTACGTGACGTGTCACAAAAATCGATATGGCGCCCTCTAGCAGACGAAAAGTAATGCGTTAAAAATAAAAAAGGAGATAAATACTTGTACATTTCCAAAATATTGCTCAAATTTAAAGTGACGCCCAGAAGCGAACAAAACGTCATGTTTAAAAAAAATTATAAATACACCGTGTTTCATATCATTCGAAAGGGCTTCACTGGTACTTATAAAAAAATATCATCAAAATTCAATGTGGCGCCCTCTAGTGGACAAAAAGTATAGTGTTCAAAAAAATAAGATAAATACGTCGTTTTGGTATCATTTGAAAGGACTTCACTTATTCATACCAAAATAAATAGTATAGAAGCACAATGATTTGTACCAAAATCTTTCAAATAAAAAAAAGTAGAAAACTAAAACCCGACTACGACAAAAAAAAGACGCTGAAAAAGAATGAAACAAGATTTTCAAGATGCTGAAATAAACAAAGTAACTGGAAAAACAAGAATAGAACAAAAAGAAAAGCCGTAGTCACACGTTATAGGTAGGTAATAATCGAAACACTTTAATAGCGTGTGACTACGGCTTTTCTAGTCGCTTGAATGAGATTCCAAATTCAATTAATATGATATTGACATTAGTGTCTGATAGTGTTTTTTTTTAAACGACTGTCCAAAAAAAAACTGGTGCTTTAGCGACTTTCAAAATGATTAATAATTATTATTACAGAACGCTTTATAACCACTTCTGCGAACAAAGCCTTAAATTATATTTGAGACTATCAGTTAGTAATAAATTATTGTTCAGACTAGAGGCTCCTATTGTAACTAAATCGTGTACCTACAATACAATATAATTTAATTTAGCATTCTATGTCTTCAGTCTGACGAAACCTAATATTATATTCAGATTCTCGACCATCAGTTGTTTGAGAACTTTTAGGAGGACCAACTTGTAAGGCCAAGCCAAGCTGGGCCAATTTAGACAAGCATGACGCAGTGTTGGCCAAGCTTTAAAGTACTCGCGGCATTTAATTAACACTTGGCGGCATTTAGTGAGAAACAACTTTGTTGGTACTTGTAAAGGCTATTATTTTCTTAAATGAGTTAATTATTTGTTGCGGTTGTTGAAGTTATGTTTTAATTAATATTGCTGAAAGATTTGAATATTATGTTTAAATTATAACACTTTGACGGTTGAAGTTTTGAATAATTGTGTGTAATAAGCATTCGAAGACATGTGACATTCACCAACCCGCACTGGGCCCGCGTGGTTGATTACGGCCCATTCCCTATCCTAAAGAGGAGGCCTGAGTCCCAGCAGTGGGAACATTAAAAGGCTGATTATGCTATGCTAATAAGCATTTAGCCTGTTTTTTATAATGTGAATATGAGAACACTGTAAACTCCGCGGATTCATAGATAACTTTCTTTTTGGCCCACTGTTCTGGGTACAATAGTAACTGGTCCACACTGTCCTCACATACTAATTAATATTGTAATATGGAAATATTGTATCCACATCATTTTTTTTTTTAAAGAGTAACCATGGAGTTTCTTGCTGGTTCTTCTTCATAACAAACGAGCAATTGGAACCGTGCACTAGTTTCTGACGTTTTATAAGTGCCCAAGTTGGCCTATGTGAAATAATAAGATTTTTTTTTTATTTGATCGCTGAGACACACATTTCTCTCTGTATTGGTCTTGATTGTATTATTCTGAATTATCTTCAGGATTACAAAGAATAGATCAATGCATTATATTAACAACACGGTGCACTCAGAAAATGCAAAGCAATTGAAACTGGTGAATACATTGTAACGTAGAAACACCTGCATGGAATGGAATTGGACGGTTCGCCTCGAAGTGTGAAACACTTTTCAAATGAGTGTTGGTTGCACGGTGACATTTTCGCTAAACAAAGCAAGAAATAGAAAGAAAAAGTAGTAAAGATATTGTGCCGTATTGTTCAATGGTTTAGATTAAAAGCTTAGGCATTCTCTAGTATACCTACTAGGGAATATTTTTATTTAAAGAGTTTTTTAATCGACCTCAAAAAATACATAGAGCCAAACCAATCTCGTTTGGCTCCGTGTATTTTTAGGGTTCCAACCACAAAAGAAAAAAAAACGGAACCCTTATAAGATCACTTTGTTGTCCGTCTGTCTGTCTGTCTGTCTGTCAAGAACCTCTAACTCGGGAACGCGTGAAGGTATCGAGTTGAAATTAAGTCTATGGTCCCTTAAAGTTATGAAATATCAAACTTCTAAGTTAATGAGAAAAAAAGATACGGCTGTTTGTGTCGCAAAAATCGTGTATTTTGACACTCTCAAAGGAATCAAAATTCATAGGGTACTTCCCATTGACATAGAAACCTGAATTTTGGCATGAAGCAAGGTCTCTTAGCACAAGTATAGGAAAAAATCTGAAAACAAAAACTTTTTTTGCGTTTCGTAAAAATTTTCGTAACTCGTTTCGGGAATTGAACTTTTTCATAGGTAAGTGTGTACGGAACCCGCAGTGTGCGAGTTGGACTCGCACTTGCCCGGTTTTTTTATGTATATTCACCGATTTCTTGGTCAGTTGTGTACCAATTTTGAAAAAAAAAATGATTGGAAGATATAAGAATAACTTTAATTTTAAAAGTCAGCGTTAAATAACGAAGAGACAAAACTATTATAGAAACACCGACTTCCAAAATAATAGCTAGCTTACACTTTCTAGTAATTTTTTACTGTTTTTTGAGTTACAACCTGGGTGTTTTTCAGTCAAAAGTAAACAGGTTAATTTTAGGCTATCGTGTTCTACCGTCGAACACATCATCGCCGAATCAGCCTCCCTAGCCAAGTTACAATCGTATCGTTCGGCGCGAACGCCTCGAGTAGGCCAAGCCTCCGATTCAGAACATGATGGTCAGAACAAAGGATTCGGAGGCGTGGCCTATTCGAGGCGTTCGCGCCGAACGAAACGATTGTAACTTGGCTAGGGGGGCAGGTAAGATAGTGGTCAAACGCAACCCTTTAACAAAAATCTTATTTTTTCATTCAAATGTAAATAACGTAAATTATGATTTAAAAAGTCCAGCTAAAGTGTCAGTTTTGAGACAAGTGAATGAAAAACAGTATTGAAAATCAGGTTTTTGTTAAAAGGTTTCTGTGAAAGGCTTGCGTTCTTTGTAAATATAAACAACGTAAATTATATTTTAATATTTTGTTTTTCGCTATATAAAAGTACATCGTCTCTATGCGAAATCCTGAAATAATAAGAAAGGAAAATGGTGAATTGAACATTATTATATTATTAAGAACAGTGGTGGCCGAGTGGCAACGGCCCCGACTTACGAGTTGTAGGTCGCGTTTCAAACCCAGCCTAGCGCATTACTTTGTGTAATTTATTTCATCACCACTGCTCTCAAAACGGTGAATGAAAACATCGTGAGGAAACCGGCATGTCCTAGAACCAAAAATTCGAAGACATGTGACATTCACCAACCCGCACTGGGCCCGCGCGGTGGCTTACGGCCCATCCCCTCTCCTAGAGAGGAGGCCTGAGTCCCAGCAGTGGGAACATTAAAAAGGCTGATTATATATTACCTATTTAAGGAATTCAGTAGAAGGTTGTTTAACAAGTTTTACCATCCGATTTCTGGTTATAAATTAAAATTAATTATCGATGTAACTTATATTAAACGATGCTGGTCAGTGCTGCTGCACTTATCTATATCTATACAACGTGTTTTTTTTTATATCCCATAACTCTAGGTTATGAATGAGATCATATCAACTGGCATATAAATTATTTTTCAAACATTTTTTTTTTTTGTTTTCATTTTCCATAGGTATATATTAATTCGATAAGTTCACGATTATTAATGTAAAACAGCCTTACATGAATATGACAGCGTAAATATGTAATGTCGTTATTTACACTGTCATATTTTTTAACAACTTTACTAACACTACTGCGAAGCAAAAGTAAAGATTTGTCATACGGGTGTCAATTTTTGATCTAAATTAATTATGATTGATGATATCTCTAAAACTATGCATTTTTGGACTACTCATTCTAGGACTTCCTTATAGATAAACCTTGAGTTATGGGATATCAAAAACAACACGTTGTATATATACACCACTAGTTTTTAATTAGTACAAATACTTTAAGGGCTTCTCAGAAAAGGTCTTGTTATTATTTAAGGAAAGTCTCAATAAATAATATTCATAAACAGCAAAGTTATTAGCGTTAGTTTATATCCCAAAATGTCACTCAATTTATGGAAATATTCTACAGGCTATGGCAGGATTATGAATGAAAAACAATGGAAAAACACTTCGCGTAGTATTTTCCAGTAGCAATTGTTATGAATAATTGATTCAATTACGGATTTACGAATTATGACAAATTTTCGTGGACAATTTTGGGATTTCGTTTTTTTTTACTTTTGACTACATAAATATGATCAGTAACGGGTACGGATAAAGCCCATTTTTTTTGGTACTAATTAAAAACTAGGGTTGTATATATAAAAAGAGAAACTAAATGACTGACTGACAAATCAATGCACAGGTGAAACTACTGGAATTAGGAGCGTGACATTTTTCAAACTGAAATCCTTAGGGCCTTAAGATATGAAACGGGGGTCCAAAGTTTGTATTGAGAAACCTATTTTCACTCGGGCAAAGTCGCTAGCAGAAGCTAGTCTATAATATATAAAAGGAGAAACTGACTAACATATCAACGCACAGCCGAAACTACTGGGACAAGGAACATGAAATTTTGTACAAGGCTTCCTTTTATGACGTAGCCGTAGGCGAGCACTAAGAAAGGGTTATTAGAAATTCAACCTTTAAGGAGTGAAAAGGAAGTTTCTTTTTTGCTAAATATTATTTCATGTGCCCAACATATTTGAAAGTTAGCACAAATACCGATCGCGTGAGGCAACGGTCCTCACGCCCCAACCGCCGCCGGGATTCCGATCCCGATTTCCGGCAACCGTAGGCGCGGGCTTGCGGACGGCGAGCAAAGGGTGGTTCACCGTCCGTCCGTCCGGTAACCGTCTGGACCGAGCCCAAGTCGTCGACGGCGCGTGTTGTTCCACGCGCGCCTCAAGGAGATGTCAGCAACTGTAGGGGCCCAGCAGGGTCGAAGCCTACCGGGGCCAAGGGTCTGATTCTGAAAGGAAGACTGGGCCCTGGTACGAAAGGCAACGAAGGAGCAGGAGTGGGTTTTTAGTCAGTAAAAGTCTGACACTATCTCCCACCTCGCCCAAGAGCGGGGGATGTCATAAGATGATTTTCCCACCGAAAAAAAAAGCACAAATAGTAAATTAAGTAAATAATGAAGTTTGTCATTATTTTCTTTTTTCAGAATTACAACAAATAGAACAATTTAGGAGTAAAAGCTTAAGATTATATGAAGGATCCTTATTTTTTGAGTTAACGAACTTTTCTTTATTTCATTTTACAAAACTACCTTCAAAATACGGTTTAAAGGTTGTTATTTTTTTATAAGAACATTCTTACCAACGATGTCGCTGGTAAAGTGCTAGCATACGAGTATTTAAATACCTATCTACAACAGCTAAATCATTGATCTCATAAGGGAAATTGAAAAAAGGTTGGCTTAGTCTATTTTAGTCACAGTTACCGATAAAAAAAGAAAAACCACCCAACCATTTCCACGTATTTTACTGACAAGAATAAATCCAAACTTCGTATTTATAATACCACGGAGGTTGTTCGACACCGTCGCTCTGTGTACCCGAACAAAACGTGTACCCAGGAAATCCTTAGGGATCTCCCCAAATCCCGCTTGTTTACGAAAAAGTTAAAATGTATTGAATCTCGTACCTACGGCTAATAAATTATTCAGAAAGCGTTTTTTTTGGAAAGAGAAACGTAAAAGTCGAAAGTACTCGTGAATAATAATTGCGAGATATAAAAAGAAAATTTTGGGAAAATGTTTTTATTTTATGGTAAGCGAGGCTTTCGTTAAAATTATCATAAACTTTTTTATTCATATACTTGTTATATATTTTTTAAAAACCTAATAAAATTTCTATAACTTCGCCAAGGAAGTAAAATTTATAACATCAACCAGCTTCTGTTAGCAGTTTCGCCTGCGTAAGGAGATGTCAGCAACCGTAGGGGCCCAGCAGGGTTCAAGCCTACTGGGGCCATGGGTGATGCGAAAGAGAACCCCGGGGCCCTGGAACAATAGCAAAGAAGGAACAGGAGTGGGTTCTTAGTCAGTAAAAGTCTGACACTATCTATCGTTCCGCCCAAGAGCGGCGGATGTCATTAGATGATTTTCCCACCCAAAAAAGCATCGCCTGCGTAATAATAAATTTCTCCGAACAAACTTTGGACCTTCATTTTATCCCCTTAAAGGGTGAATTTTGGAAAATCCTCTCGGTACTTCGCCTACGAAATAAAAGGAAACCTTGTGCAAAGTACACTGCTGTCCCAGTAGTTTCGGCTGAGTGTGTGTCTATGTCAGTCGGTTTCTTCTTTTATAATACATAAACTACATTATTTTTAGTATATGTAAAACCTGAATATAGTTTATTCAGAATCAGTAACTGAATCGACTCCAATAATTTTTACACCATGTTATATTTTTTCCCAAAAATATTTAAAAAATGTCACAAGTTGGACACCACTGACACTAAGTACAACCCTGGACACGGCAGGTCATAGTGACTATTAGGCGCAAGCGCACAGCTGGGTGCGGGAGTAAAACAACCCCTGAGTCGCCCGGATGGCCTGATGACCATGTATTTGTGCGGACAACCAGGTACCATAACAAACTTATAACTTTGTGAGTTTTCATGATACAGTTATGAAATTTTGTACATAGATTCTTTACATAAAAATACTAGACACGTGTTTCGGATTTCGCATATACTAAAACTATTGTTGTATAGATTTAGGTGCACATTCCAGTTATCAAGTTGCCTTTCTGCTGCCAGGGTTTTGCGATAAACCCTGTTTGAAAGACTTACCGTGGCCCTGGTAAACAAAGGCACTGAAGAAAACCGGTGGGATTTAGTCAGTAAAAGTCTGATAATTGCTCACGCTCTACGCAAAGCGGGAGGAGTTAATTGATGATAATCCACCAAAAGATAGCATTGCTGTTAATACAGTTTTGAAGCGTTGAAGTTGCCGATGTTAAAAATAAATAAAAAAACGAAATCACTTAGCGCCTTGCTAAATGTTTTTTAATTATTGTGCATTACTCAAGCAGGATTTAACTACAAGATTTTAAAATAGCAAAAATAATGTATTGTTGTACTTACAATATTAATTTTATTTGTGTAATTTAAGTAAACTAATAACATGTGAAAACGTCGTGGATGGTACATTTACTTATAACATACTGTGTGTTTAGAAATAATACATAAAAAAGTTTTCCCAAATAAAATTAAAAATAAATATTAGTTCCATGAGAAATTTTCTCTTAGTCTTTGAAGTGATGCTTCTTGTACTGCAGATGTCCCCAAATGGCAATGAAGGGCACTTGTCTTGAAGAATAATTGCTTTAAACTGACAAAGAGCTACGAATAACTGCATTGAAAAAATATTAATAGTACCGGTCTGTTATTATCCAACTGTAGAACAGAGGACTGGAGATATGTAAACCTCGAGTAGGCCACGCCTCCGATTCCTTTGTTCTGACCACGTGACTGAGCGTTGAGATAACATCAGAACAAAGAAATCGGGGGCGTGGCCTAACCGAGGCGTTCGACGCAAGAGTATCGAAACGAAACGGAAAATTAAACGGAAGGAAAATTTTCTCACAAATATTGATATTTTTATTATTGTTTCAGAGTCAATGATGATGTAGCAGCGATGTGCGCGCCGGCCACAGCGGCGCTGCTGCTCGCCGCTCTTGCTGCATTGCCCTGTCGAGGTAAACACTATTCATTTCGAAAAAAGTATAAACATAATCAGCCTATAAAATTTTCTGCAGCTAGGACATCGGTAGGCTTCCTATCTGGACATCCCACCACCCATACGCAAAAAACGTTTTGGGAACACATTCATTGTGCGTACAACTATGGAGTGAAATTTCCTGCCGGAGTTGTGTTTCCTGATAGCTACAACCTGGAGTCAAAGTCAAAGTGCATTTATTTCAAATAGACCATTTACAGGCACTTTTGAATATACAAATGTAGGTCAGTCCAAAAAAAAAGTGAAGCTAAATTGCACGTTCCAAAGCGTAGATCTCTATGGAGAAGAACGTGCAAGAAACTCCATGGACACTCTTTTATATTATATTGTGAGTGACATATAATCTTGGTTACATTATCCCTTGTTGCTTCTATTGTGTGAGCACAATGTACTTATGTAATAAAAAATAAAACTAATTAAAAGATAGAAATTGAATTAAGCCATTGGCAGCTTAGAGATGACCAGTCTCAACTGACGGCACCCTTTCACGAGTATGACGCGTGTGTCAGTCCCACTCAGCTCAACCATTGTGAAGGGACCCAATAACACGTGCCACCATCAGCGAGACAATTGAGTGAGCATGACAAACTCTCAACAGATCTTTAAGACAAGAGTGAATAGTTCTAATAAAAATATAAATTCTAGGCAAGCGTGCTCCATCGTCGATCATATAGTCAGGTATCGTCAGATAGTAGTCAAAAGCGAGCCTATCAACACACAAAAAAAAAAATATCTAAGCTATAGAGTAAGTCGTAACTTCGACTTTACGTGTTTCTTGACGTCACGTGCCTTCGAATTTATAATTCTACGACATACTGCGGTATCTTAACCTAGCTCGTGTACGTTACTTCATGTTATAGTATCCTTGATTAAAAAAAATTGCTTGTGATTACTCTACGAGTATTTAGGAACTACTTACTTTTTCTTAAACTAATGAGTTTGGTGGCATATATGACTTGTTACAATGTCAATAAGTAAGTACGCGCCGGTAAGTGCCCTAATCATGAACCTAGTTTCTTGTTAAATGGTATAAGAATAAATAAAGTCTACCAATTTAAATACTTGGGGCATATACACACTGACGACCTTAAAGATAATGTAGACATTGAAAGGGCGCGTAGGGCACTGGCGGTTCGAGGTAACATGTTGATCCGTAGATTCTCTCGTTGTACGGACCAAGTCAAAGTCACCCTGTTCAAGGCGTATTGTCAGGGTCTGTATGGGGCGCCTGTGGGTTAGCTACACCAAAAGATCGCTGGATGTCCTATGTATCCAATACAACAATGTTTTTAGGATGCTGTTGAAACTGTCCCGTTTCTGTAGTGCGTCGGAAATATTTGCTCAGAATCAAACTGACGGCTTCCATGCAGTGATTCGTAAGAAAGTCGCATCACTGATACACAGAACGCGGGTGAGTGGCAATATCATCCTGAAAACAGTGGTTGAGAGTCCTTACTCCCCTATTCTGGGGCACTATGTGGAAAGAATGATTAGATAGTTTGCTTCTTACCATATCGTTCTCTGTACATCTTGCCTCAGAAACACACTTCATTGTATGTTTTTATTATTATTTCTTTGTTTATGTACTACTAACACTACTTTTAAGATATTTTACTAACAAAGTGGACCATATTATTGTCTTATCTTGAATTAAATAATAATAAGGCCCAAAATTTCCTTTACGCTATCACAAAATCGAACGTAATTAGATCTAAAAAAACATCCTTGTTTTCTATTTCACTGTACTTTATCCTCCCATTTTCTGATTTACATACAATATTTCGTCAAATTGAGTCATTTCGTTTCTTCTTTATTTTGTCGTTTTTCATCTTCCTCAATGGCACTTCGCAGACATAAAGCCAAGGTTCTAAATGACCCTCGAGAGCATTATAGATTCATTTCATTTCAGAATTTGTTTATTTTTAAGCCTGTATGTTTGTTTAGATGGTTCTATTTTGTAAGCTGAGGAACATTTAAAAATTATTATCTTTACGCATCGTCTAACAAATTAAATTGTAAGTTCGTGGGAGCTTTTACCTTGTGTTCTTAAGTGCTCTTATTGTATTTTAATTTTAGAGGGATTCTCAATAAACTGTGTAGCAGTCTCTTTGAGAGAAAATTGCTTGGAAGTTTTAAAAGCAAGCTGTCGTGGGATTTTATATACGTTGAAGGATAATATTGTATTTAAAAGTTCTAGTTGGTATCTGATCAAACGATTTCATCTCATACCTACTTACATATTTCCTCCAATACGATATTCTTAAATAGCTATGAAAAAATAAAGAGATATATGAAATAATAATTCCAGGTTCTAGATATATGTCATATTCTTCTTTTCGAGTCGATCGTAGACTTCTTAGATTGTTTGGGCCCAATAACTGGTTACGTTAATTGCACTATTGGTAACTATTCATTAAGTACTCCATACTGCACATGCACTCTAAATACCTAATACCTTTATTTGCCATATAAAGGTATTTATCATGCCGGCCCCGCAAACAACTTCGTGCGAGATTGACCCATGTTTGCAAAAACACCTTTTATTGAATGTTTTGAGAGGCAGCAAACAGAGCGTAAAGTATTTACAACCTAATAGAAAACTTCTAGTTTACCAACCAACGCAAAGGTTACTGTGTACATAGATAGGCCAAAATAGTTGATTGTTTATCGAGTCTAAAATTTACATTTCCATTTACAGGCACCGACGCTGACGTCGCCTCAAGGATATTGAACGAAACCAACAATTTTCAGGAGACCGGCTCCCTCCCAACTATAAACAAACTCTATCAAATGTTACACACTAACTCTGACCTACACAACCAGAGCAAACTTGGCGAGAACTTTAATTACTCCAGTGTTAATCTAACACATAGTTTCCTATACAACAATCTCAAATATAGCAGTATAGATAAGAAACACGTTGAGTGTTGTCTGAATGTCGATCAGATTAGTGAAGGCAATCTTAGTTTATCTAATGAGGGTGCCAAAGTAATCATCGATGAAGCAAAAGAAGAATCAACAACAGTTAATAAAAAGAATAGAAAAAGAAGAGTTGTGAATGTAGTGCGAACATTCATAGAAGTGACAACAAGTGACACAAGAAGGTATATTGAAGCTACGGCAATGTCCGTGCTATCAAGCCATTCACCGTCGATCATGGAGAGGAGAAGAAAACCAGGAGAGACGGGATCCAGTGCTCCACTTTTAAATTACATATTCGACACGTATTCCAATACGCATCAGCATAGAAATGAGAAGTAAGTGTAATATATTATTATAGTTCCTCTCAATAAAATCTATCTTATGAGTTAAAAGCTTATCAATAGAATACTTTTTAGGGATCCATACCTAAAAAGGAAGAAACGGAACCCTTATAGGATCACTCTGTTGTCCGTCTGTCTGTCTGTCTGTCTGTCAAGACCCTTTCCTTTCCTTTTGAGATCTCGGGAATGCGTGGAGGTATCGAGTTGAAATTGAGGGTTCCTTTTGAGGTACAAAAGGAAAAAACGGAACCCTCATAGGATAACTTTGTAGTCCGTCCGCCTGTCTGTCTGTCAAGACCCTTTATCTCAAGAACACGTGAAGGTATCGAGTTGAAATTAAAACCATATTCTCAAATTTGCGATTTCTTGAAGCTGTAAAAAAATCAAACTTCCAAGTTTACGAATAAAGAAAATACGGTTGTTCATGTCGCAAAAAACGTAGATTTCAACACTCTCAAAGGAATCAAAATTCATAGGAAACTTCCCGTTGACCCATTATCCTGAAATTTGGCATAAAGCAAGGTCTTATAGCACAGATATAGGAATAAATCTGAAAACAGTAAATTTGCTGTTACATCACAAAAAAAAAAAACATTTTTTGTGATTCGGAAAAAATTTCGAGACTCCATTCGAGAATTGAACAATTTAATTAGGTAAGTTAGTACGGAACCCTCAGTGCGCGAGTTTGATTCGCACTTGCCCAGTTTTTGATAGAATACCTATAGTACCTATGTATTAATCCAAGAATGATCCATCTAGTTTAGTTTAATTATAATATTGATGAACTTATTTTTAGAATATTGGTTTTACTCAAAATATGTACAGTCCTGAACAAACACATTAAAATGGTTCACCTCTAGAACTCGAACCGCTCTTACAAACTGGAGAAGAAACATTTGTTAAACGTAAACAATATGGTAATACCCAAATTGTATTTAACAGAATCTCTAAAGCCTAAACAAAACATTGTTTAAGTACTTTATCAACAACACAATATGTTCACAATAGAATTGATAAACCAACATTAATGTTTCGCTGGCATTTATAACAAAACCCTGTTTGCCCCCATAATGGTTTGGCAGAACGGCAGGACCAAAAATAATTCAATTCTGTTTACTTTACGGAGAACAAAACTGTAATGATGAGTTTCATAAAATTAAACATCCCAATTCAACTTCGCGAATATAAAATTTGATAAACGCGAAAGAAAATTTCCTCGAACATAAATTTCTTCTATTTGTCTATCGTCGAGAGGAAAATTTTGCGACATTTCAAATGATTTAATCATTTCGCAAACGGATTTAAAGGTAAATAACTCAAAGTTAAAAAGTTTGAAAACACCTTTAACATCGAGAGCAACTTTTGAGATTCTTGAAGTGAATATTTTGGGTTTTAGATGCCATTAATTATACATAATTTTTATATAATCAGGGTCGGAAATGGAAATAGCATTTATGCGGCGGCCGCGCCAGAGATTGAAGCTTTAGTGGGCTCCACAGCTCACTTAGACTGCAAAGTAGATGCCCTTCATGATAAACTGGTAATAAGTATGTTTCTTGTAATGTTTCATTCGCTTTCATTTCTTTTATAATTTCTTTTCATTCTTTTCTTGATTTCGTCATTTATCATTTTATAATTTGCTGTTTTTCTGAAATGAAGTTTATCTTTTTCTGCACACAATGTCTAATTTTATGCAGGTATCTTGGGTGAGGCGGAAAAACGATGAAGACCCGATGGAGCTGCTAACGACAGGCACACAGCAGTATACTGCGGACGACAGGTAAAACTTCGTAAAGTTAATAAAACAAAAACATTTACTTACTGCACTCAATTATCTTGACGGTTTCCTCAAACTTTTTAATATATTGCTCTTGAGTAAACTCTGCACAAAGTTAAGGAAACAAAAATATAAATAAGCGTAGTCATCCCTCCTCCAGGATAAGCCATGCCAAGCCAAGAATGTCGTATACTTTTCAAACTGTGTGAAATTATGTATGATGAAGAATTTTAGAGCGCTCTTTGAGAATTCTTTTGGAAGTTTGTTTATTTGGTGTAAGGAAAAGTTTTGAATGATCGAAGCTACGTGGCGAAATGTTTAAACAGTGTCGAGTGCTACTTATTTTATGTGATGAAACTTTTGAAATAATTTATATTCTGCGGTAGGTTTAGGGGCTATAATAAAAACTAAGAATATCGATCTCTCATCGTCAAAAGTGTTAGCTATTTTAACATCTTTTTTCAGTATTTTTTTAATGGTAGCGTAATTTTCATAAGAACATCAATAACATGCTTCTGCCACTGGCTTCGCTGGCGTGAAAGTAGGAAATTTATATACTATGTATAGATAGCGGCACGAATCTTGAGCGCTCGGCGAAAGAGCGGGGATCGTTTTGCGCATCGTACAATATTGGCGAGCCAATCACTGTACAAGGATTTCACTCCCCACCCCCGCATCTCTCTTCATACCACTAAAGAGAACCAATATTTCACTTCTGCGTGCTTCTGCGCAAGTAGAACTGTAGAAGTCAGCGCTCAAGATCCGTTCCGGTATCTATACTCGGTGATAAAATAGCTTTCTACAACTGAAAGAATTTTTAAAACTTGGTCTGGTAGTTTTTGATTTTATTCACCTCAAAACAAATACAAATCGTTATAAGTACATTTATCAGACAGTGTACATCGTTTTTAATTTTTCTCAGGTATTCAGCTCGCTTCATCCCTCCAGACATCTGGAGGCTAGAAGTGAAGGAGGTGCGTCCGACAGACGCTGCGCATTACGACTGTCAGCTGTCTGCCCATCCTCCTCGTACAGCAAGGGTCACGCTACGAGTACCTGGTTAGTTTATTTATTTTACTCTAACAAAAACCAGCTATTCACCAATTAAATTTGTTAAAGAATATATGAATACACAAAATTCATGCACTCATCCCACAGAACTCCAGACATACTGACATGCTCGTCTTTCATCCGTCCGCAAACACATTACAGTCAGCGTGCGAGTCCAAAAGAGTGTTGAGCTCATAGAGAGTACGAGGGACAGGGGACTGGGCTCGCGCAACAATGTTACTCGCAGGCTCAGTGAAAAACCTGTCTCCTGATGCGGATATATTTAACTGGGGTACAAAGTTAATAAAAAGTTTCACTATTGTTGTAAACAATAATCCTCCTTATTAAGGATTTCAACCAGCGAAGTACGAGTATATATTCTTTATTGTACACAACGTTTATATAAACAATAAAAATAGGCCAGCTTATATAAAGCACAGGTCCGATCGTGTGTGGAATACTGCAGTCACATATGGGCTGGTGCTGCAAAATGCCATCTAGCAGCTTTGGACTCAGTGGAAAGGCGTGCAAAAAGGCTAATTGGGGATCCAGATTTGATTAAGTCCAATCTACAAAGCCTCGAGCACAGGCGCAGGGTAGCCAGCCTATCGGTATTTTACAGGTTGCATTTTGGAGAGTGTACGCGGGAGTTGCATGACTTGATTCCGCCATCTCCTTTCTACCATCGGACAACCCGACGTACGGCGAGTATCCACCCTTACGTTGTTGAAACTTCAACGGTCCGGACTAAGCGTTTCGCTTCGTCGTTTATACCGCGTACATCGAAGGACTGGAACAATTTGCCTGCTGCGATCTTCCCGTCCAACTGTAATTTAGGTGTCTTCAAGGCTAGAGTGAATAGGCTCTTAATAAACTAGTGCGCCTCACCATCAATGATTGCATCTCTGCTTACCATCAGGTGGGATCGCACTGGTTTATATGAATAAAAAAAAAAAGCTGATGACACAGGTGAGGTTAACCTACAATTCTCAAGCACACAGAGAGTAAAATCCTACAAAACGGCTAAATCCGTTTTGTAGGATTTTACTCTCTGTGTAATTACAAACAAGTGCGATATAACAATGCACACCCGATGCTTCCAATAATATGTTAGAAATCGAAAGATATTTGTTAAAAAAATAGGATCCTTAAATGGAACACACCAAAGTTTAATATTCTTTAAGCTACCAAACTTTTTAACCGTTATTATGAAAAGCCACTGAAACAATTTAACGAAGAGTTCAGTTGGATTAACAACAAAGAACTTGAAGGCAAAAAGTGTTCTTTTACTTCCTCAAAAGTTTTATTTTTCTTGATTACTTGCTCTTGAAGGGGCTTGTGGCTGAGTGATAAACTGCACGTTCGACCTTGCTAACAACGGCTGTCAAGACGAGTCCGAGCATGGTTAACCATTAATTACTTATTGAAAAACACGGTAAGCCTTTGGGTCAGAGTATCATTAGTAGTCTTTGATTGTCTTTACGCATATTCCATATTATTAGTTGTAGAATAGATAGTCGATGGGGCCGAAAGATTCTGGAGTGGTAACCACGTATTTAACTGGAAGATGCAGAGTTGGAAGACCTCTCAGAAGTTAGACTGACGACCTAGTGCTCTCACTGTGGGAATCCAATGGATGCGAGACGCACAGGACTGGACATTGTGGTGATATTTAGGGGAGGCATATGTCCACTGATGACGCATATTCCGAAACCCAAGTCTGAAAAACAGTCTAATCAAGTTTAGGCTGTTTGGGCACGCCATAATTATAGCGGTGAGTCCCCTCTTTGAGGAGTGGCTGGAAAGACCTCACGGCGTCCTCACCTTCCGCATGACGCGGATTCTCACCGGACTTGGTCAGTTAAGGAAGTCCCTGCACCGGATTCGGCCAGAAGAAACGCCCGGGTATCACTACTATGTGGACCGCCCGGAGGACATGGTGGAGCACACGGTGGAGGTGTGCCACGCTTGGGTAGACCACCGCCGTGTCCTCGTGGGGGGCCATGGTCCGAAGCAAGGAGGAGTGGCAGGCGGTCGCCTCTTTCTGTGAAACAGTAATCCTAGCAAATAAAGCGGCCGCACGCGCGAGGGCACGCCCCTCACGCCCCAGCCGCCGGGATCCTGATTCCGATTTTCGGCCACCGTAGGTGCGAGCTTGCGGACGGCGAGCAATGGGTAGCTCGCCGTCCAACCGTCCGGACCAAGCCCAAGTCATCGAGGGCGCGTAGTGTTCCACACGCGCCTCAAGGAGATGTCAGCATACCGTCCCGGCCCTGGTATGAGAGGCAAAGAAGGTATAGGAGTAGGTTTTTGTCAGTAAAAGTCTGACACACCCTTTCACTCCACCCAAGTGTGAGAGATGTGATTAGATGATTTTCCTACCTAAAAAAAGCATAGGCTGTTGTTTTATGTTAAATACTGGTAGGTACTCAATTGGATCCCGTTAGACTGGAAGCTATCTCTAAAATATGAGAAAAAGGCAAATAGATTAGACTTGTTTTCATTTCGTAAAAGATGATCATAAGGTTATAATAATAAATAATAATAATAAATTTTTATTTCGGACAATCGGAGTCCATAAAACATTGCACATACAGAAACAAATTACACACACAGAAACAAATTACATATACAGAAACAAAATTACACTTACACAAACATATTACACATACACAAACAAAAATTAATGATACAAAAACGACAAAACTATTTAATATACTTAAATGACGCACGATGAGTCGTGATCCAGTGCCACATTATCGGGCTGTCCATCCTGTCGGCCACAATAGCTACCAGGGTGTTGGAACTATCGCGCACCCGCCGCATCAGGGATGCTATTCGTGTTCGCATAACAGCGTAAAAAACAGGCACCCCTGCTTCCGCGAACATCCCCGACGCACTGCAAAAGCGCGGCAGTCGCAAAATAACCCTGGTGGTTATGACTTTAACACTTTGTTTACAATTATTTTATTAATCTCTTGGCTACTGAGTGTTAAGAATTGGGGTAGCTTAGCAAGTCGTTGCCTGTGGGAGACCTTTGAAAGCTAGAAACACAGGACCAGTTAATGAGGCGTTTAGGGAAGGCCTATGACCAGTGGTAAACTTCTTTTGATTAAAATGCAGTTCGTGACCATTATATGAAATACTTGGTTACCGTAAACCCATGATTTTTAAGATAAAAAATATGCTTAAACCTTTATCTTCCTTACAGAAGTGTCAGTTCGGATCGTAGATGGTGCCGGCGCAGCGGTGTCAGAGCAAGTGTGTGAACTTGGCAGTACCGTAGCCCTGCGGTGTGAGGTCAACGGTCTAAAGATGGAGGGAGGTCCGTCGCTGCTGTGGTACCGGAAGGATGACCTCCTGAATGATGATACCACTCGAGGAGGGATTAGGTAAGCAAAGTACAACTGTCAAAGAATTCATACAGACCATTTAGTGTACACAGTATTGAACTGCGAAGACTGAAACTGTTTCATCTACAAATAATGCCTTTGTTATTCTTGGAATATACCTAAAATAGTTGTGTTTTGTTTTTGTAGCTCAATCGTATCTACGAGGAACTATATGTATTTTTAGGGTACCGTGCCTCAATAGAAAAAAAACGGAACTCTTATAGGATCACTTTGTTGTCCGTTCGTTTGTCTGTCTGTCTGTCAAGACCCTTTATCTCGGGAACGCGTGGAGTTATCGAGTTGAATTTAAAACTATATTCTCAAGTCTACGGTCCCTTGAAGCGTGAAAAAATCAAACTTCTAAGTTAACGCAAAAAAAATATACGGCCGTTTATGTCGCAAAAAACGTGCATTTCGACACTCTCAAAGGAATCAAAATTCATAGGCTACTTCCCGTTGACCCAGAGTCCTGAAATTTGGCATATAGCAAGGTCATATAGTATAGATATAGGAATTAATCTGAAAACAGAAAATTATTTGTTACATCAGAAAAAAAAAAACTTTTATTGTGATTCGAAAAATCTTCAAGACTCCACTCGGGAATTGAACTATTCACATATGTAGGTAAGTTTGTGCGGAACCATCATTGCGCGAGTCCGACTCGCACTTGCCCTGTTTTTTTTTAACATTTGTGTTAGGGTAAATTGAAAGTCGCGCCTGGATTAGGTCAGGTTAGAATAGTCATCATTTAAACGCGATGGCGAGCGAACGAAGCGATTATGTGGTTAGGTTAGGTTAGAACAGTGACCATTGGCAGATCCTCTTCTAATGTTAGTGAATCATTTGGGTTAGGTTAAATTAAAAGTCATTATGATATTTTATAAAAAAGCTTTTGTTCTTTCATATTAGATGAAATAAGTTTTATGTTTTTTGAGTGATATATCTAAAGATTTTATAATCAATGTATGGTTATACTTATAAAAATTAGTTATATGAAAATTATATCAATCGTTTATTATATTAACTGATCGTTATATCAAATAAAATTATAGATTCAGTTGTTATATCTTTTAAATATTAAATTTTTTGTAACTATACCATATATTACTTACCCAACTTGCGATCCGCAGCGCAGTGGGTAATGGCTCAACCAGTGCGCCAACAGTCAGTCATGGAGGAGAAAGAGTTAGTGTAGCACGCTGTGAAGAGATTAGGTACAGCTATCGTTACTAACTTATATGCTTATAACAGCTGGAACTATAATACTCAAAAATAGCTTTATACTTTTTGGTTCTAAATTCTTTGCTTCTTTACAGTGTACGAACCGAGTTCGGCTCAAACGGAGCAAATTCTATTCTTCGAGTAGCGCGCGTGCGCGGAGATGACGCGGGGCGCTACACGTGCGCCATCGCACGCGCCCCGCCTCCCTCGCCGCCGCCTGCGCATGTCATACTGCATGTTATTAAGGGTAAGTAATAAGTCTATGGTGTATGATGATGATTAATCTTCATCTCTATATAGGATGGTGTTTTGTGTATTCGACTGCTGCCCTCATAAGTTTAATAGACTTGAATTACTAGTAATTATCAAGAAACTTTAAATATCAATGATCCTAATAAAAAAACTATAGTATGGAAAACCTACCTAGGTATTCCTATTTAAGTACCTATTAGCATTTGGTTTTAAAAAGCCTAATTAGGGCAGTTCCTAACATTATTAAAGTCATTTGTACAGGAGAAGTTGTTCTGAAAGTTGATGCAAAACAAGAGAGTCATGCATTCGTCTAACTTCAAAATTTCAATATTATTATTTTTGAATATTTAATATTTAATGTTTCCATTAAGTATTCATGTTAACACAGAGATAATTTACATTTTTTAAAGCATATAAAAAATATTAAAAAATATAAGAATATAAGAACTACTTATCCTGGATAATATACCTACTACTATTTAAGATACTATGCTGTCTCCGACACCGGTGAACACCGGTGTCGGATATTTGGACCTCCAGAGACAGGAACCTTCTCACAATGTGAGCCGTATCAAGGAGTATTACTACCTTCTGTGTCAAGCTCTTGATCAAACCACACAACGACAGTTTCAGGTAGACGTTGAGGCTTTTGGGAATCAGGGCGTTGGTAGTATCGACAATCGGCAGAATGACAACCGAGTTCACAAATTTTCCCATATTAATCGGACTAACTCGTGTACCAAGTTGAGATATTTGATTTGTTTCTCATTCTCAGCTTTCATGAGTTTCTCGTCATGTGGGATGGTGACATCATTATATCCATATGCTAAAGTTTTTTGAATAGGTATATAGGTATGCTTATTTTTTTGTCCAATTGATAGACATCGGAGTTATAATCTTTAGACTCCTTATTATAAGTAACTGACTAACGATACTTTGTGACCTCTGTAGTTAAAATTAGACGGCATTCGACTGAAATTAAATAATTCAAAGCTTCTGGGTTCTTAAATCATCTCCTGATGTCATTAACCACATCATTAGGATCGCTTGTTTTAAAAAGTATCTGTTGCATATGATTAGGACGTAATGCAAAAAGATACCTTGTGTGCTCTACCAGTTAACTGTTATGTTAAAAAAAGGCTGCACTGTGTGTGGTGGTATCATAATTACTTACTACCTCTATTTCTTCACCAGGTGAGAGCCTAGCTGAGCTGCATCAGGGCGGCACTCTAACATACACCTCCTCGTCGTGGGTGTTAATAATGGCGCTGTGCGTCCTTTTACAAGCCTATTATTAACATTTGTTTATTAATAAATTGTTCGTATTTATTTTGGTGTTTAATTTTTCTATTACCTTCAATGCTATTAAACTAGATAACTTCCATTACGTTACGCCATTTTGCCAGCATGCCTGTAATCTCCAGAGACAATACAAACACACTTCATATTTTCCGGCATTATGGTAACCTTCAAGTCATAATAGATCTATTGAAAAATGCATATAATTATTATTATGCATGTATGGACATTCTATTTTAGAAAGACGGGTTGGTCATGGATGTATGAGTAAGTTATTTTAAATATTATTATTATTATTTTATGTGACTCCAAAAGCTTAAACACACATAATAAAAAGTGTGCGTGAACGTACACACACATCCAAGACTAATAACACTAAGAAAAATAAGACTAACAACTATAAGATTAGATGTTGTAATTAACAAACTACTTTCACACTAAAACATAATAATGAGGATTGTTGCAGGACGAGTACGCCAGTATTCGGGGAATAGAATTACGTGATAGCCGGAATTGCAAACTAGGGCGGAGCGTTACAACTTTACTGGTTAATATTATCAGTTAACACGCAAACATGAGCTGAGGACTCCTGAACAGTATGTCAGGTTATGACCATTTAACCATAATAAGAAACTCAATTGATTCCTTTGTCTCAGAATAGGGTGAAACCCTGTGACTTTGTAGTCAAATCATATGAGCGAAATCGTTTGGAGGGGTGACGTTTACAGACGGGAGTCTTGGGCAGTCCATCGAATAGTTCAGACGCTCCTAACAAAATCATCCAATGACATCTCTCACTTTTGGGTGGTGCGAGAGGGCCCCGGGTTTTCCTTTCAGAAGCCAACCCATGGCACCAGTAGGCTTCGACCCTGCTGGGCCCCTACAGTTTGCTGACTTCTCCTTAAGGCGCGCGTGGAACACTACGCGCCATCGACGACTTGGGCACGCTACCCAGACGGTTGCCAGACGGTCGGACGGCCAGCTACCCATTAATCGCCGTCCGCAAACCCGCACCTACGGTGGCTAGAAATCGGGATTAGGATCCCGCCGGCAGGGGCGTGAGGGCCATTCCGTCGTGCGTGCGGCCCCCTCCTTTGCTAGGCATTACTGCTTCGCAGAAACCGGAGGCGGAGTTCGGAGGCGACCGCCTGCCAACGTGAGACCCGACGTGAGAGGTCGCTGCCGCCGATTGCCTCAACGAGGACACTGCGGTGTACCTCCACCATATGCTCCATCGTGTCCTCCGGGCGGTCCACACAGTGCAAATAGTGAAACCCGGGTGTTTCTTCCGCCTGAATCCGATGCAGAAACCTCCCGAACTTGCCATGTCCGGTGACTACCTGCTTCATGCGGAAAGTGAGGACGCCGTGTTGCTGCTCCAGCCGCTTCTTAAAGAGGGGACTTACCGCCGTAAATATCACGTGCTCAGTATTAGTAGGTACAAACATTATAACTTTTGAAGTACAATAACAAGTTGCTGCCAGAAGTAGCTAAATATTCAAATGCATACATTATATTTTAGCTATGAAACCATATTCTAACCCATATTAAAGATGCTATTACTGGCAAAAAAAACTCGTTGAATTTATGCGTATCACCCAAAATTGGACCAACAACCCACTATTCGTACAATGAGACTGCCATGCATAATCTGATATAGTAAAGATAACAACATTTCAAGCTATACGTTCCATTAAAACCTGACCTCACTTCGTTTAGGGTTTGGATCAACGACAGGTCAGCTTATCCTGGAGTTTTTGTTTGATAATACCATTCTGTGTACCAACCTAACAAATAAAACGGTCATTGGACCAGACGGTAACGTTTTTCTCGCATTTTTCGTGCCCATTATGCACGAATGGATAATATAAATAACCGTGATGACGGCTAAAGTGGGACAAACGGTGTTTTATTACTCATATCTAGACCAATAATTATAAATTGAGTCAAGACTGAACTTTGTCACTCAAGTCTGCGGTCCCTTGAAGCTGTGGAAAAATCAAACATTTGAGTTAACGAAAAAAGAAGATATGACCGTTTTTGTCGCAAAAAACGTATATTTCGACACTCTTAAGGAAATCAAAATTCATAGGTTGCTTCTCCTTGACTTAGAGTCTTGAAATTTGGCTTGAAGCAAGGTATTATAGCACAAGTATAGGAAAAAATATGAAAAATCTTCGTAACTCAATTCGAGAATTGAACTTTTTTCATAGGTAAGTTTGTACGGAACCCTCAGTGCGCGAGCCCGACTCGCACTTGCCCGGTTTTTCATAAGTGTATTAAAAATCGTCGTTTAAAACATGTGGAAAGAAGATGTTTCATTTTTTTAAGGGGCTCCGGCCATAACATGTACCTTTTAGCGAAGCTGGAAAACTTACCCCTAAATAGAATAAAGTAATTTTTTTTTCATAATATCAAATGGTTTTTAAGTACAAAATAAAAATTAAAAATGTTTGACGTTTGTCCTAAGAGTTATGACAGCCATGACAGGTTGTAGATATGACGTTTACCGTTTATGACCCGTGTTATTTGGGGTCGGCGCAACACGTTTTTTTCTTCCATTCTGCCCTGTCACTCGTCATGCTATCACTAACTTCCTTTTCTTTCATATCACTCTTCACACAATCCATCCATCTTTTCTTTGGTCTCGCCTCTCCCTCTCCATCCATCCACATGTAAACTCATAACTCTTTTAGTAACATGCGTTTCATCCCTCCTCTTCACATGACCATACCAAGACAAACGATTCCCTTTCAACTTTTCAGTCACTGGCGCCACTTTCAAATTTCCCCTAATGTACTCATTTCTCACTTTATCCATTCTCGTCACACCACACATCCATCTTAACATTCTCATCTCCGCTACGTGAAATCTTTTTTCATCCGTAAGCTATAGAATTGTTTTGTTTTTGTTCATCAAAACTAAACTCATAAATAATCTAAGATCAGATCTGTGATCTTTCTAATAGAATATTAGACAAAAGTGGCTCACCAAAGTACGATCAAATCTTTGAATCATTTCTTTAAGTAGGTAGTATTGGATTATCTCGATTAATAAGGTTTTAAAAGTTAGAAAAGGTACTGTGTTCAATCCCTGCTGGATGCAAACACGTGTATTTCAATACATTTCCTTTAGCAAATGGGTCTCATTTGTTTAATGTTATTCAGAATATGCTATGTTGATGCTGTAATTATTGTATGGATTGGTATGGTATTATAGATAAGGTGAAAACTAAAAACGTAAGTAATTGTAGAACAAGTCATCTTCCCTTTTTCCAATGGTTTTGCGTTCGGCTTCCAGTTAAGCTGGATGCCGCAGAATACGTGAGTTTTATATCGAGCGACTGCCATCTGACTTCCACAACCCAGTGACTGGGTTACATGGTACCCCTTGACAAGACTGGTATTAGATTTACTGGCTTTGATCTATCCATAACAACTGTCAAAGATCTTCAAATGACAACAGAGACCAATAAATAAGCCATTGAGCTTAACATGCTTTCTGAGGCATGTTAAGCCTTTGGTGAACCACAGAAGGAATGTAGAACACGCGTACCCTATAAAAAAAGAAATAAAAGAACAAATCAGGATGTCAAGTCAACAAGCGGTTGTTTTAAATTCGTCAAAAATGGAGTCTCCATTTTTGAAGTGTGTTTCTCACTTCAAAAATGGAGACTCCAATTTATTTTGTACTTCAAAAATGGACACAAGATATTTGTAACGATGAAATGGTAACACTTAATGTTTACTCTAAAATATGTTTATGAGAATAATAGTAATTTATTTTTTAAACTACAAGAATACACACATTTTTTATTTATTTTCTACGTAACACTGATTTGATGAGACATGATTTCAGAACGAATGAAGTCTGCAAGCAAACGAGACGCCATGTTGAATAAAACATGGCAATAATTTAAAAACTATTGTTTTTTGTTCACAACAAATCAGGCTCAAATTCACCAGAGAATATTTTTCCCCAATTTGTGGTATTTTTTCCTCTTTTTCGATAAATGTACATTTGATGGCCGAAAATGAAACATCTCCTTTGTCACTGAAACACATGGTTCCTTAATACCCTCAACTGCGACTCGGGCGGTTATGGAATCTGCCCGCGGTCGCAATAACAAAATTTCACCACTTGTATCAGAATGAACTATTTTGCATAGTATCAAAACAGCTTTTAAACAAATATCCCAAATATTATTACGTATAACCAAAATTCTTTGATGTTACCAAGCTGCAAAGGCAACGCTACCAGATTTATAAGGAACCCATTAGTATGCGTTGTAATTGAAGTGTTACCAATTACTAAAACATGCCGAAACTTTACAGTTGAACAATCACTATAAATATGGAGATGGGCATCCATATTTATGAGGGAAACTTGCTAAGCTCGTCTGATATCGGATAAACTGGTTGTATAGTAACTAGAGGAGTAGTTGTAACTGGCCCGAAACGGGGCTGTTTCTGGGTGGGGCTACATTTGAATTTGTGGCACGTACTTACTAGAGAAACAGGGATTTCTTCAAGGTAACAAAATTTTGCTTAAGATAATGAAAGTAAGTTGAAAAACTGCTTCGGGGTTTTAAAATGGGAACCGATCACTTTACCGAAAAATTTTTATTCGAATTTCATTTTACCGAAAACTATTGACCGACGTCTTATTTGCTATAAGCATTATTTGACATATTTTTAGTTCATCGAAGTATCATGTGTCATAAGTATTATTTTACCGAACTATATTTCGCCGATTTACAAAATAACTTTTTGCTACTGGCCGAATCCTCTTTTGAACTTTTTTCATTTGCCAAATGATTTATTTGCCATATTTTCACCACACCAAAACAATCTTTTACGGAATTTTGGTCACAAGTATATATAGACGGTTACTTGGTAGCATTTTCAATATTAAATTAAAATAGTGTCATAAAATGTCAATATGTTGTGCAATAAAATTTCGTGACAGAAACGAATCGCTGCAAAACCGACTTCACACAGTCTTGTCTGCCCTACCCCTAGAGTGTAATTCAAACCCACGTAGGCGCGGAGGGGTAGGGCGGCCCGCGAGCTGAGGAGCAGGTGGTGAGCGTTAAAACTATCTGCGACGATAAGCTCGCGTGGGGCCGCCCAAACTCCGCAGCGCCGGAGCCGTAACAGAAACAATAGTTGTTGCATGTTGCATGCCTGCTTCCATGCTACATGCCTGCTTGCATGCTGCATGCCTGCTGCAAGTTGCATGCCTGCTTGCATGTTGAATGCCTGCTTGCATGCTGCATGCCTGCTTCATGTTGCATGTCTGCTTCCATGCTGCATGCCAGCTTCCATGCTGCATGCCTGCTTCTATTCTGCATGCCTGCTTGCATACTGCATGAAGTTTGCTTTCTGCATGCTTGCTTGCATGCTATATACCTGCTGCATGTTGCATGCCTGTTTACATACTGCATGCCTGCGTGCATGCTGAATGCCTGCTTGCATGCTGCATGCCTGCTTGCATGCTGCATGCCTGCTTGCATAGTGCATGACTGCTGCAAGCTTCCTTGTTTGCATGCTTCTTACTGGGACCAATTAAAACGATTTTTGTTCATAATCAACTACATTATTAAGTGCCATTACATTTAAATAATGAATTAAACAAAATATTAGGTTAAACTAATCTAAAATTAGCTCCTGTTGCTTCAAACGTGCCAGTGTAATAATTACATTTCTAGGCGTTTGGTGAAGTGAAAATATGGTAATTAAAACAGTGGTATAATGAATGTTCGGAAACATAGTTCTTCGAACAAATGTTATTTCGGCTAAGTGTAGGATCGGTAAAAGGTTATTCGACCAAATTTAACGTCGGTGTAACGAAAAAAAACGAATTGATAATAAGTCAACTGGTACAGTGGCAGACGTGACTTCGATGAAATAAAAAAAAACGAAACGAAAATAGTTGAAAAGTTTTAGGTGAAATGAAATTCGGTCAAATATTTTTCGAACTTATGATAGGTAACCTTTTAAAATCTGTAACTTTGTCTATTCAATGGTATTTTTGTCAGTCTTTGCGTCTGTGAACACAGCGTTCTTCTGTTGATCGGTGCTCATTTTATCTACTGTTTTTTAATTTTTTTATTTAGCCTATATCTACTTTCCTATTGCTGGAAAAAGGTCTCCTCCACTTCTTCCAGGTATTCTTTTATTTGTTTATTTAATTATTTTTTTAATGTATATAAACTAGGTAGTGCTTGACTGCGATCCTGCCTTATGGTTAGTTGTTGGTTATTCACACAAAAGTACAAATGTTGACTTAATGCCTTAAGGCATTTTCTACCAGTCAACCTTTGGGTGATGCAGATACAAATTGAATCTTTTCTTGAGCCACCTCAACCCAGCCTTTACAGTAAGCGTCTAGCTCACCTCGCCACCTCTTCCCAGGTTGGTCTCAGTATTATCATCCTAAGACCCTCACTTCGTGGAGGTTTTTACCCAGTGGTCAATATGCATGCGGCTGACATGACCCGCCTAATCCCATGGCTAATGCCTGGCAGCCTTTTTTCCCCACGTTTTTGATCCCCGTTTTTAAGCGCAGCGTGGTGTTTCTTATTAATGACTAGCACTTTATCCACGACTTCGTGTACGACAAATGCTTTCATAAAACTTGGACACTCCTTAAAGCGTATTTTGAAAAACAAATAATGAGAGTTTTTATTATTTTGCTTAGAATTTCTACCAAGTTTTAAGTTTATTAACCTAACAAATAAAAATCCTCCCTACAATCTTTAACACCCCTTATATTGTTCTATTAAAAGAATAGGTAGTTTGCTTTCAAGTGTATTGACATACGGAATGAGATTTTGCATAAAATTGTAATTCCCCCTTTTCACCCTCTCAAAGGTTCAATTTTCAAAAACTTATTCGTATTCGCCTACGTCATATTAATAAGGAAGCCTTGTGCAGTATTTTACATTTTTAGACCCAGTTGTTTTGACTGTGCGTTGATATAACAGTCAGACAGTTTCTCCTTTTATATAAATATACAGTTTTTTTAAGGACATAAAAATAGTACAAGCTTATGTTATTTATCGTCATCAAAATAATTCTGCATAGCATTTTTCAACGGTGTCGGCGTTGACTTCCAGCGCTGACTTCTAAGAGACTCTTATCTGTTAATTTGACCTTCGCAACCCAGTTTCCAGTTTTGGGCTTACATTGTTACGAGTATTACAACTGAATTATGAAGTTAGATTTTAACTAACACTTCCTAGAGTGTTTGTTTTCGTACAAAGTTCTAATGACTACACTTTATTAAGTATTACTATATGTACGTGTCACGCTATGCAAATACTTGACCATATATAACTTTATTTGACAAATATCTACACAATACATTCTATTATCAAATACTAAATAATGATATAATGAAATATATAGTTTCTATGCCTATATTTTTATCTGAACTTGAATACCTACTCATTTATTTATTTTATCAATGTATTTATTTTTATATATTTATTTAATGATAAATGATATTTATTTTGTAAATAGGTTTAAAAAAACACTTTTACACGTCAATTTTTTTTTTCGTCATTTTTAAACTAGATGAGGCCGGTGTTTCCTAGCTGACTACCCTGAGAAGAAACACCGAAACAAACTCAGGGGTCAAAGTCTCTTTTAAAGTCCATACAGTAAATATGTAATGGTCAAATCACATGAGAACCATGCAGATTTGTCTGAAATGGTCTTTTGAAGAAAGAACCATACAGATTTGAGTGGACCTGTCCAGTCAGTGCAAGCATTTGTCAGTATTCGTAAAGCTCAACTCAGGACTACTAAGGAGCTCAACGACTTGACAAATAATACCAAGGAAAGGACATTTGAGTAGGCCGCAGAAAATACTCAAATTGCCAGACACACGTTAAAATTACTGAAAAGGAAAAAAAAAGCAATCAACATAGTCCTCACGTTCACAATAATAAAAGGAAAAATATAGTTTACAAAATGTAATACTTTAGCAAAGTAAACATTGATGTCAAAAATTAATAGAGAAAAAAAGTCTAATTGCAAAATAAAAATAATCTACAATATCAAATTGTAATAAATAATAAAAAGCACAATTAAAAATAAAAACAAAAGAAAAAATAATAATAATAAGACAACAGTTGCAGTGCGTACTGGAGCAGGTCAATCCCAAGCCTTTTGGTCCTCAACATAGTCCTTTATAGTGTAAAAAGCCTTTTGGCAAAGTTTTCGCTTTACAAATAATTTGAATTTATTAAGGCTTAGTTGTTGAATATGACTAGGAAGTTTATTATAGAAGTGTATACATTGGCATCTAAATGAGCCCCCTATTTTTTTCAGCCTGGTTGTAGGAACCACAAATTTGTGTTTGTTCCTAGTATTAAAATTATGAACATCACTGTATTTTTTAAACATGTTTATATTTTTATGTGCATGAAATGGCGACAGGTCACGGGAACAACTTGTGACCCACGGATGCCCCTCAAGTTGAAGGGTAAAATCTACAAGTCCGTGATAAGGCCTGTCATACTGTATGGATCAGAATGTTGGGCTGTGAAAAAGACGGATGAAAAAAGATTGCACGTAGCGGAGATGAGAATGTTAAGATGGATGTGTGGTGTGACGAGAATGGATAAAGTGAGAAATGAATATATTAGGGGAAGTTTGAAAGTAGCGCCAGTGACTGAAAAGTTGAAAGGGAATCGTTTGTCTTGGTATGGTCATGTGAAGAGGAGAGATGAAACGCATGTTACTAAAAGAGTTATGAATTTACATGTGGATGGATGGAGAGGGAGAGGGAGACCAAAGAAAAGATGGATGGATTGTGTGAAGAGTGATATGAAAGAAAAGGAAGTTAGTGATAGTATGACGAGTGACAGGGCAGAATGGAAGAAAAAAACGTGTTGCGCCGACCCCAAATAACACGGGACAAGGGCAGGAAGATGATGATGATATCTTTATGTGCATACAAAATATTCTCGTAAATTTACTGTGAAGTCATTATATTGATTTCTTTAAATTTATCTCTGAGGGGAAATGCCGCCGAAATACAGTCAATTTTTGTTTTGCAAAAAAGGGCTATTCGTTCTATTTATAAATTAAGTCCGACTTAATTTATAAATAGAACGAATAGCCCTTTTTTGCAAAACAAAAATTGACTGTATTTCGGCGGCATTTCCCCACAGTAGAATACCGTACGACATGACACTATGGAAATAGCTAAAGTAAACTAAACGGGCAGTCTCTACATCAGTTAAATTTCGAATCTGTCTAACAGCGTATGCTGCAGAGCTAAGTTTTTTGATAATTTGTCAATATGTGGGCCCCACTGCAGCTTAGCATCTAGAGTTATGCCCAAGAACACTGTATTATCTTCAGGACTCAACTCTTTACCTTTTATTAGCACAATAGTTTCTACTTGCCTAACATGAGGGTGTTTTTAATAACGTGCGATCACGCATACGGGATTGCTCCGCACGCGTAATCCCCGCAAATGTCCATTTCATACAAGTATTTATTGTAATGCGTGGAATACGCACGCGGGACGCGTTTTTTGCAAAGTGGGGCGATCCCGCATGCGTGATGAAATCCGCACGATATTAAAAACACCCTTATAGTCAATTATCGTTGACCTTTTATTAGCTAAACTGTCAAAGGATAACACTATCTACTGGTATCACCAGAACCAGCATAATTTATATTTTAATGAGAAAGAAAAGAAAGAAATAAAAAGAGTTTATTTATGACAAACATGGCACATTCCATAAAAAATAACAATTTAGAGATGGCGTTGTACTCGGATTTTTTTATCGTAAATTTTTTCATAATTATTTTGTCATCGTTTAAACCTTCCCTGGACTATCATGACAGACCCCACATACACCCCTTTCTAAAAAAAAAATATTATACATACATAAAACTCCGTCCAAAGCCCAAACGTCATCCTTGGAAACTCATATAGCCCGAAAGGTGTAATAATAGCCGTCTTCTGTATGTCCTCCGGATTTATTTTAATGAAATGGTAAGCTCTACAAATATCGATTTTTGAGAAAAATTTTTTTTTATGTAGACCGTACGCGAAATCCTGAACTCTCGGAATTGGATATCTATCTGGCTTCGTAATGGCATTAAGCATCCTAAAATCACCGCAAGGGCGGATGTCGCCGTTTTTCTTCGGCACTACGTGCAGTGGACTCGCCCACTCGCTATTCGATGGTCTACATATTCCAAGTTCCTGCATTAATTGAAATTCTTTTTTAACTAATTCGTACCTGTGTGGTGGCAATCGCCTTGCGCGGGAGTGCACGGGAGGACCTGTTGTCTCGATGTGGTGGTAAACAGAGTGTTCCGGAATGTCTTTAAAACTAGGGGGTCGCGTGATGTCCTGAAATGTTTCCAGTAAATCGGCGTAAGGGTGATTACTATTAATACATTTTATAGTACCTTCAAAAGCTAAACTTTTTGATCCATAAACGTACAAATTAGTGACTAAATCTACTAGCCTATTATTAAACAAATCAACCATTAACTTAAAATTTCTTAAGAAATCAGCCCCGATTATGGGCTGCTTTACGTCACATACAATAAAGGGCCATTTAAATACGCGTCTTAACCCAAAAGTTATCTCTAGATTACATAGGCCATACGTCTTTATTTCGCTATCGTTAGCAGCGTACAATTTAAATTCACATGGTTCTGTAATTCGTTTTTGTGCGCACCTTCTTGGTAATACCGATATGTTAGCACCGGTATCAATCAGAAAGGTGAGCTTAGTATGACTATCCCTAATTAATAAATGATGGTTCTCGACTACCTGATTCTGGATACATCCGTCCACCGATTCCGAACATACCGCATTTAGTTTTCCGTCTCTTTCTCACGCCAAGCACATGGTTGCTCGCAGCGTTTCGCGTTCTTTCTATACCGATAGTGGAATCTGCATAGCCAGCCAGGGTCTCCGGGTGTTTTCTTCTTTCTCGAACTGGACCTGCTCCTATTTGCCTGGAAACTTCTGCTTCTTGGACGCCCTCGCCTCTGAACCTCGTTGCGCAGAGATGCAACCTCCAACATCAGTTTGCTCATCTGGGTAGCCAACTCTGCCAGCGTTCCTTGTGACGTTGACGCTGTGCTATGGTTTACCGCAGCTATCTCGTACTACTTACTGTTCTCTACTATCTTGTCCGCTATGGCTGCTAAACTGTCCAGAGACTGATCTTGGCACACCGTGATAACTGCGCGGACAGCAGAAGGCATCCTGGACATCCATAGGCTCTTCAACGTGAGGTCCGACACCTGTGTCGTGCGGCCTAGCTCCCTCATCCTGCGTAGTAAATGAGTAGGTTTTTGTGAACCGAGCTCCAGCTCAGAAACGAGTTTCTGGAATTGCCGCTCGGCGCTCTCCTCGTAGACCTGGAGTAGGCGTTCTTTTAGCGTGGCGTACTTGTTACTTGTAGGCGGCGTCGTTACAAGATCGCTTACTTGCTGGATAGCGTCCTTTGTCAGTTTTGAGATGACCATGTTGAACTTCGCCTCCTCTCCTTGCTTTTGTGGAGCCATGACTGCCTCAAATTGGGCGAACCACAAACGTGGCATATCAACCCAAAAGTCCGGCAGCTTTGAAGACACGCTGATGGCAGCTAGGGTTATTCCCGAGGTCTCCTGCTCTTCTTTTGCCCTTGGCTGAGGTGCTTGTCCACCACCTGACGCTGTTTGCGCTGGCGGGGAGGTAAACATCCTGAATGAGTCGCTCGCTCCGCTAAGTTTTACTTGAAAAAATTTACACCGTTATTTGCCCGTAGTACCAAAAAAAAAATATATTGTCACTGTTTCACTGTATTCCTGCACTGTTCATTTTATTTTATTGTCGGGGTCACCACTTTAGGTACTCTGGGGGCTGGTAAATGAAATCACTGGCTACGTAATACAATATTTATTGTCCGACCGATACATGTGGCGGTTAGCGAGCGACTGCTCCTAACCGCTGACGTTACAGAATATCATACGTGCCTAGACAGACCCCACAAATATTTCAAGACCAAAATTAGCTAAATCGATCAAGCCGTTCTCGAGTTTTAGCGAGACTAACGAACAGCTATTCATTTATATATATATAGATAATATAATGTTTGAAACCGTTTGCTCCGTCTCATGTCACTAAAGGTTTATAGGAAGACCAGCGTTATACAGTATTTTTCTGTCTGGCAACATTGCTGAAACGAACCTTTTTGCGCAGCCGTGAGGCACACACAGTGTTATTGCTTTTATTTAATTTTTATTTTATTTAAGTCTCTTTCTTTCTTTCACTATGTCTATTTGCCTCATAAATTCATGTCCTATCAAAATCATCATTCATTTTCTGAACCACTACTTCAGTACATTATAATACCGGAAGAAAAATAAAAGACTTCATGAATTCACTGTTGTTTACCCAAAGCTACTTCAAATAATAACTTTCCTCGTTCAGTAACAAAACTTTGCTCATCCCTCGTGGATATTGACTTTCATTTTGATACCCATTACTCCCCTTGATCTAAACTAACTTGTTTTGTTAAGGGCTACTAAGGTACTTCTACCGTTGTTGATTCGTTACTTTGATTGTAATAACATACTTGTGACCTGGGGCCCAATTCTGCCATTTTTATAAATTCGTCATTCCAACACGATTCCATAGTCATTTTGCTAAAAGTTTGTAATCTGCTAATTCATAATGATCGATCATTGATCGGTTAATGGACTCGTAATAGAGTTGTAGTAAAATGACAAAATCGAACTTATTAAAAGCAGTGACTGCACAATGACGTTCTAATGGTAGGTATTGTTATTATTTAATTATTCTCTTTATTTTTTCTTAAAACTTATTAAATACCTATTACTATTATTTATTTGTCAATATGTACGAGATTACAATTCTATGTCATTTCTTTCAATGGAGTGTCAGTGGTTGACCCTTGAAAAGGCATAATGACGTCATATTAGTAGATTACCAAACTTGTCAAAATCAACAATTATGAAGTCAATGATAGACCATTCTGACACTATTGTAATAGCAGACTTGTGGTCCTGTATTCGTACAAGAACAAAAACACCGTAGTCAAAATCATCAATCAAGATTACATAGGTCATCTTTCTTACTGAATCCCTATAAAACTAGGGTCCGTAACTTAATTTCGAGAGTCATAATGTTCGATTAATGGAAAGTCCACTGAACGATTGTTCGAACAGAATTTATAGCGAAACAACCTTTATCGCCAATGTTCAGCTGATGACGTCTTTGGGCAGAAATTATGATGATTACTTGTTAACTGCGACTTGTAGTGACACTTCTGGGAGGCCTATGTCCAACAGTGGACATCTTTCGGCTGAAATGCCATCTAGCAGCTTTGGACTCAGTGGAAAGGCGTGCGAAGAGGCTAATTGGGGATCCAGATTTGGTTAAGTCCAATCTACAAAGCTTCGAGTACAGGCGCAGGGTAGCCAGCCTATCGGTATTCTACAAGTTGCATTTTGGAGAGTGTGCGCGGGAATTGCATGACTTGATTCCGCCATCTCATTTCTACAATCGGACAACGACGTACGGCGAGTATCCACCCTTACGTTGTTGAAACTTCAACGGTCCGGACTAAGCGTTTCGCTTTGTCGTTTATACCGCGTACATCGAAGGACTGGAACAATTTGCCTGCTGCGGTCTTCCCGTCCAACTATAATTTAGGTGCCTTCAAGGCTAGAGTGAATAGGCTCTTAATAATCTAGTGCGCCTCACCATCAATGATTGCATCACTGCTTACCATCAGGTGGGATCGCAGTCAAGCACTGGTTTATATCAATTAAAAAAAAAAAAATGATGATGATGTTGTTGTTGTTTTGTCAATAAACTACAACCCGTCAACTTAAATTATTAAGATTTAAAAAAATGTTATTTGCAGAGATAAATAAACATTTTGTCATTAATTTTCTGCTAGCTTCTGCTTCCGACTTTACTCTCGTAAAAACAAATAATTATTCCAATTGAAAAAATCTTATGATGTATTCTAGAACCTCCGTCTATTGGTGTGCTAAGTTCCAACTAATTTCGTTCAGTCAATTGAAAATAACCGATAAGCACACACACATACATAAAAATGTTCACACTATAATAGGTACCTGATATTAGTGTGACTATCTAGGTGTGTAAAGAAACTTCATCCATAAACTAAGCTGTATCTACACGAATAGCACTATCAACAAGAGCACAAAGAGTTTCTCACAAATAGTTCTGCAACTAACAACTCAAACAAATGGGTAGACAGTACTACAGCTTAAAAACTTTACCCGAGTTTTGCCCAGTATTGCCCAGTTTTGCTCAGTTTGCCCAGATGGATTTAGCTGCTCGTATATTACTGCCGGCGTTTCTTTTTCTCGTGTTAACTAACGAACCGATTTAAAAGAAGGCTTTTCGGTGTTGCTTTTCAGTAAAAAAGTTAAGACAAATCGTTGTTTCAAATGCCTACATTTTACAGTAAGAATATAAGTACTCGTATATTATATTTTGTGTCTGATTTTCTTTGGTATCTATTTAGTTTGAGCGAAAGTTTATGAATGTATATGCTTGTATGTTTGTTAGTTCAACACGTTTGAATGGCTGAACCGATTTAGATAAAATTTGGAATACGAATAAACCATATCCTGAAATAGTACAAAGTATACTTTTTATTCCGGAAATATGTTCCATTAGGATAATTTTCTACTTTCAAACGGGCGAAGCCGCTGGCATCAGTTAGCTAAAGCTTGGCGGTCGCCTCCTTCTGCGAAGCAGTAATGCTAGCAAAAGAGGCTGCCGCACGCGCGGTGGAACGATCCTCACGCCCCAGCCGCCGGGATCCCGATCCCGGATTCCAGCCACCGTAGGCGCAGGCTTGCGGCCTGCGAGCAATGGGTAACACGCCATTCGGTCGTCCGGTAACCGTCCGGACCGAGCCCAAGTCGTTGACGGCGCGCGGTGTTCCACGCGCACCTCAAGGAGATGTCAACAAATCGTAGGGGCCCAGCAGACTCGAAGCCTACTGGGGCCATGGGTTAAGTGAA
Organism: Mythimna impura; assembly: GCA_905147345.3. Taxonomy (NCBI): domain Eukaryota; kingdom Metazoa; phylum Arthropoda; class Insecta; order Lepidoptera; family Noctuidae; genus Mythimna; species Mythimna impura. The sequence continues at coordinate 24,830,304 of LR990350.1, forward strand.
AATGAATCCCCGGGGCCCTGGGACGCAAAGCAAAGAAGGAACAAACGAGTGCGTTTTAGTCAGTAAAAGTCTGACACGCCCTCCCGTTTCGCCCAAGGGCGCGAGATGTCATTGAATGATTTCCCACCTAAAAACTGGGCAAGTGCGAGTCGGACTCACGCCCTGAGGGTTCCGTACAATCTTACCTATGTAAAGAGTCCATATTCCTGATTGGAATCTTGAAGTTTTATCCAAAACGCAAAAAGAAAAATTGTGACGTACTTAACAAAAAATTTCCTGTTTTCAGATTTATTCCTATACTTGTGTTCAAGGCCTTGCTTTATGCAAAATTTCAGGAATCTGGGTCAACGCAATATATATACGTTTTTTGCGACATAAACGGCCATATTATGTTTTTTTTCCTTTAACTTTGAAGTTTAATTTTTTCACAGCTTCAAGGGACCGCAGACCTAAGTATATGGTTTTAATTTCAAATCGATACTTCCTCGCGTTCTTGAGATAAAGGGTCTTGACAGACAGATAGACCGACGGACGGACAACAAAGTGATCCTATAAGGGTTCCGTATTTTCCTTTTGAGGTACGGAACGCTAAAAAAGAGCAAAAGTTTATTTTATGTGTACGTGTGTGTGCATGTGTATAACTCCTTCACGTTCAAACGGCTGAACGGATTTAAATGAAATTGGCGCACAAGGTATACAATATCAATTGGTTAAAATCAATGGACTACACTGATGTAGAAAATCAAATAAAAACATCACAACATCCTCACTCACAACAGACACCATAAGCATACGTACACACTTATATATACACGCCCACGCTTATATAAATATACTCTCTTAATTATACACACTAAGATACACAAATTCACTCACAGAAAAATACACAGACGCACCATTACACACACTTTCACACCATCATACACAAAACTCATACACACACTCATGGCAGCATGTTTGTCTACTTTTAATTTAAAAAAAAATGTTTTTCATTAGTTTTATTATTTACTCAACACACTGTCTGACGTAAAATTAATGTCACTTTATTGTAGGGAAGACAATAACACCTGCAATACAGTTTCTACTAGCGTAGGTGTTAGGGAATCCTATGATCCAAATTGTGTATATTATGCCAATAAAGAATTATTATTATTATACATTTATTTAGGTATCTCAGCACCCTAAGGTCCTGGACCTTTGGAAGGCGTACGAGGAGCCGAAACCAACTCGCAGAGGCCCTTTTAGACGCTTTTAATGGAAAGTGGTACGAACCGGTGATTATCTCTGTACGCACTATGCTAGTGCATCCAAGGACAACCCCCGGTTGGTGGGAAACTATTGCGACATATGGAAAACTAAGATTTAAGGCTATGGTTTTTGGAGTCTTAAGTGGACTGGTTACCAGGAAATATGTTAAGACTATGGCCCCTGCCTAAACAATGTTATTAATATCCATCGACAAAAGGCAGGGGGTGACTTGCACACTCAATAAATGGGCCCCCATAAACGGTCGCTAGCACGAACTGACGTAGCAACAAGAGGGCAACATATCCTGAGGTGCTTAAGGAGTGGAGAGGTATACCACGGCTATCAGGACAATTCCGGAAGTACGGTCAAGATCCCTACCAGCACCTTACTGGATTATACATCCTTCTCCCGAGCACGTTTGCTCTTGCGAATCTCCACTCAAGCCAGCCAATAAAGGCAAGAGAGAGGTGGGAGCTCAGTTCCTCGTCAGTGTTCACTACGGCCGGCCAATAAAGGCAAGCCGGAGATGAAGAACAAGAATTCTCCCGGGAGATCGGGTCCGTGGGGTCGCTAATGCCCAACAGTTCGCCACAAAACTGCACTGCGGATTGTATCTCTCTTAGTCTGGCCCCTCACCCTAGGCATATTACGGCAAAGCAAACTTCACCGATACAGACCTAGGGTATATTGGAGCACGCAAGCCCCACCACGACGTCAACGTAAAGATACGGCGATGGGGTTATTATTATTATTAATAATATCTTACAATAGCACATAAAAACAGGAAACTTTTTATTCTGAAAGTAGGTTCCCTTGGGGTATTTTTTCACAATCACACGAGCGAATCCACTGGTAGAAAGCTAGTATATTTGTAAAGGTTTTACTAGACTAAGGCTAACCCTATGATATTATTAGTAGTCTGCGTGGAATACTAATCAGGTCTTTGGGTAGGTTAGTTCTAAAAGACAATTAAATGATACCCGAACAGATAGAGTTAACCCAAATAACAAATTCATAATCCCATTACTTACCTACAAATCTCTCCCCTAGATTTAGCGAACGAAAAACAACATTTTATCTAACTAAGCCTATTACTGTATACCGATGGTAAAAGACTGGATGGTATGTATCTTTATTTCCGTGAAAGATAGGCTTTTAGTGTGGGACGTTACCTGTGTTGATACCTTACGCCATCCCATCTTCCAAGCTCTCGTGCTGTGCAGGTGCTGCCGCTGCGGCTGCGAAGAACATCAAGCGGCGAAAATATAAACCTCGTCGGCAATTATGTTTTCAAGTCGTTTGGTGTTGAAATGAAACTCTTGGGTCGTGGGGTTCGGGTGCTCATACACTGTATATAGATCTAGCCAAACCCCTAATTGACACTTCGCTTGACCCAAAGCCTGGCTTTTACCTCGGTCAGAGATTAGGCATTGCCATACAACGTGCTAATCTTTGGTGCTAATATTGTCAGTCTTTTGGGCACACTTCCGGCCGACAGCGAAGCGGAGGAATTGTTTGACGCTTTTAGTTATGTGATGTGGTTAGACGTAAATGAAAGGCTTCTATGGTTCAATTTACTATTATTCTATTGTTAGAAGCACTCTTTGTTACATTATTAAAAATATATCATTTGGTTAATCTTTTCTTGTTTGACAATCTCTCCTCAATCTATGTTTCAAATATCAACTATGCTTTTTTTACCATAAACCTTAAAAGCATAACTTGCCAGTTTGCAAGTTAGTTGTATTAGCGTGGCCTCCATGGTAGCCACAGTTTTATTTATTTATTTATTAAAACTTTATGCAACACAAAAGTACAAAGGCGGACTTAATGCCTTAGGCATTCTCTACCAGTCAACCTAGGGTGGTGAAGAGAAAATGTGGCAGGTGCATAAAAATACAAAAGAATATTTAGAAAATAACAGTTCAAAAGTATGTAGGTATATATATATACAAAATAAACATACATATATAATTTAATATAATATATACATATATATTTATATAAAGTAAAAGAAAGGGGTTATTGAGACGACTTTACTATTTGGAATTTTTTTTCTTAAGTTCTTAAGTGCTTGACCAGAGGGCTGACTCCTTCTTCGCCCAAAGAATTAGTATTACCATTCAACGTGGCAATGCTGCCAGACTTCTGAGCACATTTCCGAATGACAGCGATTTGGAGAAGTACTTCGACGCCTGAGTGTGTTTTTGTATTATATATACCTACAGTCAGGGGTCAAAAGTGCAGTTGCACTCTACCGATAATAAAGTATCTAAAATTTCTTTGTAGTATACTTTCAATGGTCTACAACTAGTTTAATCACTACTTCACTACTTTAAGTTCTATGCTACAAATTAAATCAGCCATAAACCATTAACCCTCTTCTACAAATAAATTTTAGACATTTTAGCATCGGCTGAGTGCAACTGCACTTTTAGGCCCTAACTGTACATTTTTAAGTATAAATACTATGTTTAGGCTATATTTTTTCCTACGTAGTTTGTTAAACCAACGAATTAAGTGTAATACATGTGATTATGTCTACATTATATTGTAAAGTACTGCACGGCAGTTTTCTGGTTTGGCGACCGCTTACTAGAAGTCACAATGTTGGAAGACCTTTCGCTGGACGCAAGCAGCACTGGGTCGGTCTATGTAGCTACACGTACAAGATATCATACATTAATCCAGCAGAATACAAAATAATGAAAACGTTTTACGTTCACGAAACATTATGCTTCCATTTAAAAACCACTAAAGAGTTTACTCAATTTCCATACCTCCACCGTAAAGAAGCGTATAATTTACAAACAAATATAGCAACTTTTACAGGTCAGGCATCCTACTCCGATCCAAAGGGGAGCCCGCAATTATTCTTTCCGAAGCAATTGCAAAGAAAATCCATTATTTCCCAGTTAGGTATCCCCTAGAGACGGAAACTTTGTCATTAAAAAATGTGCATGCGATATATCCTCAGAAGTGGGACACACTGCAAACTAATCTAACTTTTGTTTGCAAAGTGGCTTCGGGTTTAAACCGCAGTGTTTTATAAACCGATTCATTTTAATTGTTTAAAGACATCCAGTAATTAATGTATTTGTGTACGAGTGTGGTTTTAACGAGGACGAAATAGAGCGTGTTCATTTCATTTGCTATTAAATATAGCTCAACTAAAGGGGTGAGCCTCGATATCCAAAATAAAAGACACTGACTGACTGGCATATCAACGCACAGGCGAAACTACTGGGATTAAGGGTCTGAAATTTGCACAAAATTTAAGATCCTTTTATGACGTAGCCAAACACTAAGACGGGAATTTCTAAAAATTATCCCGTAAAGGGATGAAATGGGGGTACAGAGTCTGTATGTAGAAACCTCCTTAAAAGCGGGCTTAGCCGCTGACAGATGCTAGTGCAAGATAAGAAGCTGAAAATTTGTACAAACCTAAGGAGTGGTTCAAGGAACGGTTCGTGGTTTTGGAGGAATCAAATACTCCATGATATAGGCTGAGCATAAGGCATTTGATTGGGATTCATGATTTACTTTGTGCCATGACATTATGTGTGGCTAAACACGATTTGGATGAAATTTTGTGTGTATATTCCAATGGGTCCTTGGATTGTTTCAAAATACGATTGAACCCGGTAAGTGGCGCTTCGATCGGGTTCTCATTTTATTTTTTCTTACTATACGCTTGTTTTCGGGAAGGACAACGTCTACCGAGACTACTAGTAACAATATAATTATGTCGAACAGATTGATAATAAAGAATTATATTCTTCTTAAAACTAGATTAATTTAAAATTCTAAAAATAAGCGAAATCATTACAATGTCATAGTTATCAACTTATACAATAATAATTAAAGATTTTAAATAAGTCTTGTATCTTGTAACATTAGCTGTTTATGTTTTGATTAGTTATCTGCTATTTTGCGATTTTCTGGTAGTTAGTAAGTGAATAATAAACAGTTTTTTAGAATTGTTTTTTTTTTTCAAAATCGTTATTGAAAAAAAGAACTATTATTTCTTTATTTTTGACACTTGAAAGACGATTTGCCATGCCTTAGAATATGATTTTTTAGTAACTAACACAAACTCGCAAAATTGCAGATAACTTTTTTTACTTTGCACCCGTCGATTTATTAAATATAACTGTTAATAAATGTAAAAACACAGGAAAAAATAGTAAATAACACAAAGATGTAAAACTATGCAAAAAATGTCATCAAATGAATAAAGAAAAAGAAATAACTACCTATAGATTTTGGTACCTATTTACTTGTCAAACCGCAAACTAGTCACTGTCCTGAGCAGACTTTAGAAGTGCATTTGAACGATGTATGTACGTACCTTCAATGATCTTTAAACTTGCTTGCTACTGACGCCCTAGTATAATTTGACCCAAGTTCAAATCCTTTTTGTACTGCAAAACAAAACTTCGTAATATTAAAACGCATCAAACTGTCGTTACCTCACTGTTTATATCTAAAGTTGAATCTTTCAAATTCTATTTGAACGTTTTAAAGGCCATTGCAAAATGAATCGCATTTGAATCCGTATTTATTCTTTGACTAGCTTCTAGACCAGTGGCTGCGTCTGAAAGTAGTTTTATCCCAAGAAGACATATCCCTGGGATAAAAAGTCTCTTCTCTTCTTAGTTCTGCACTCTTGACAGAGTGGTTCTGGTCATTTCTCGGTCGAGTCTTGCGTCACCGCCTCTCTGGCCATGCGACGCCATGCAGCTCCGTTTGGCGGCTTGGGAAATGTCATTAATACTGCAGTGTGTCATAGATTTGATGAGGTCCGTCCACTGAGTTGGAGAGCGTTCACGTGATCTTTTGCCCTCTACTTTCCCTTGCACTATCAATAATTCCATCAAGTCGTCGTTACGGGTCATATGCTCGAAGAACTTGAGGACTCGTATTTACACAGACGACGATAATCTCTCTTTGATATCGAGTTCTATCAAGATCGAAACATTGTTTGCAGTTCATCATTTAGTGTGCAGTTCATGGGATTCTAAGCATGCGTCTCCAACACCACATTTACTGGTGCGTCACTCTTGCAACAGTCTCGCATCTTCCACGTCTCAGGGACAAAATAGTAGATTATGCGACTAGGGGATAAAGCAGTGTCTTTAAGTCGTGGGTGGCATATTGAATTCTGAACGAAACGAAGGTTGCTAATTTTAATCCCAAATGATAGTGAGGGATTTATATAATTAACTCCCGAGCATTGCGAGGGAGTTAATTAAGAAACCTGAGTGAAGTGAGGAATTCAAGTCGCCCAAGACAAAGACAGCTTTATCCCCGTGTTGAATACTCTACTTTTTACACCATCTGTGAGGTAATTAAAAGACAATTTAGTCAAACAAATCATACACTAGAGAAATATAAGTATTATTTACATGTTAATCTTAACTATCACTCAACATGTTTTGAGATTTGAAACACACAAAATTCACTACTCCATGATTCTATAGTTCCAATTTTCTCTAGCGCTCCCACTTTTTCAATACTTTTTTTTAGAAACTCGTCAGTGACCACGTTTAATTGTTTTTGTTAGTGGCCAGTTTGAATTTTGAATAAACTTTTATGATGCACGTACATTTGTACATTCACGTTTCTGACGTTCCAAATTCAAATCTCATTGTTCCCTAGGGATCGCCCATACTGCATTATCTCCCTAGGGACATAATGACTTGCTTTAAGTGATGGTTGTATGACGTATAAAAGGGCATTATCGAGCAGGTGGTGTAAAAAGTATCTTATATCTTATTCATGGAAATGGTCTACCTATGTGTCAAGTTTCACTGGAATCTATTCAGCCGTTAAGCCTGATGCAATAACAGACATACATATATTATATACATTAGTGTAATAAGAATAAGAACCTGCTCTATCCAAAACTTGTAAACTTTAACCACTAGGTAGGTATTCAAAATAAGAATAATTATTGTATTTATTTTTCCCACCTGATGGTAAGCAGTGATGCAATCGTTGATGATGAGGCGAATTATTATCATATGTGCTTTGTCGAATTGTCTCAGCGGTAAGTACATATGGCAACAGTATTATATGACGTCATGAGCACGAATTCAAATAAATTCTCAACGTATGCCAAATACGCATGGAAGTCCCTATTGCGATTGAATAACGTCAAAGGGCTTTCGGAGGAGTTCAAAACTGCTATTCTGATCCGTGGTATTTCTGATCCTCAAGTGAAAGCCCCGACCGCCAATGATAAACTACCAATCAAAGGAACTTGTTGAATTTTTATCAGTTTGCTTAAAACCTAAAAGCGTGCCTCCTGTTAATAACAATCCCGTTGTCACGTAAAATGCAAATCCCTCTAATCCGTGTAAACGCAACGTGTTTACGGATCACGACCGACTAGTTTGTTTTTCATGCGGAAACGTAGGTCACACACAGGCCACTTGCCCTAAAAAGCCCTCGAAATCCGACACAGATTCAGACAAACCTTTGCCGAAAATCGAATCGACCAACTATAATTTACAATCAATAAAATCTAATTTTAAACCCATACTTGCACATTCTGTAAGAACAATGAGCATTTAGTTGAAACTTGTTTTGTTTAATATCGAATTGAGGCAAAATCAAATAATAAAAATACTTCACGTGATGTAAAATGCCCGCCGTTATTTAGAATGTGCCAGTTGATTTTTCAATTGATTCCGGTTCATCTGAACCGGAATCAATTGAAAAATGAGAAGAAAAAAAATGAATGAAAATTATTATTATTATTATATATTTTATTTATCTCAGGACCCTGAGGTCCTGGACTTTTGGGAGGCGTACGAGGAACCGAAGCCAACACGCAGAGGCCCTTTAGATAATTATAATGGAACATGATACCAACCGACGATTCATTATCCCTGTACGCGCTATGCTAGTGCACCCAAGGACAACCCCCGGTTATTGAAAAACTGTTGCGACATATGGAGAACAAAGATAATAGGGCTATGGTTTTTGGAGACTTAAGTGGACTGGTAACATGGAACTATGTCAAGACTATGGCCCCTGCCTGAACAACGTTATTAATATGCAACGACAAAAGGCAGGGGGTGACTTGCACACTCAATAAATGGGCCCCCAAAAACGGCCGCTAGCACGATGTGACGTAGCAACAAGAGGGCAACATATCCTGAGGTGCTTGAGGAGTGGAGAGGTATACCACGGCTATCAGGACAATCCCGGAAGTACGGTCAAGATCCCTACCAGCACCTTACTGGATTATACATCCTTCTCCCGAGCACGTTTGCTCTTGCGAATCTCCACTCAAGCCAGCCAATAAAGGCAAGAGAGAGGTGGGAGCTCAGTTCCTCGTCTGTGTTCACTACGGCCGGCCAATAAAGGCAAGCCGGAGATGAAGAACAAGAATTCTCCCGGGAGATCGGGTCCGTGGGGTCGCTAATGCCCAACAGTTCGCCACAAAACTGCGCTGCGGATTGTATCTCTCTTAGTCTGGCCCCTCACCCTAGGCATATTACGGCAAAGCAAACTTTACCGATACAGACCTAGGGTATATTGGAGCACGCAAGCCCCACCACGACGTCAACGTAGAGATACGGCGATTATTATTTTATTTTGATTGAATGTGATTGAGTAGAATATCTATTCTACTTATTCCGTTTTTAGCATTTTAGTTTAAATAGAATTCCAACCTACCGCCGTGTTTGGGGTATTAGTAGTCGAGACATAGTCTACTTTGTACTACGTAACCACTATTATTGAATTTCCCGAATTATTGTTCGTCATACCCTCGGATTGTATATCAGGCCCAAATCTGATAGGTACTGATGTTCTAAATCCCAGCGGAGTCGTATATATATTCGAGCAAATACTCACAAATATACGTATCTAGACGGTGAGTTAAAATATCTGGGCAGACTTACTAGACATGGTCAGGTACGGCCGAGCTCAAGTAAAACTGAAGCTTTAATTAATTCTCCGAAACCATCTAATGATGGAACATGAGGGTAAACGGAAGCGAGTTGTTGGCTGTTTTAGTAAATCCACCCAGGGCGCCGAGTCTCGTTACCACAGTTACGAACTGAGAGCTTAGCAATCGTTCGCACTTTACAACATTTTCGGCACTAATTAATCGGTAGCGTAATATAAGCGTATGCAGCCTTTTAATGTTCCCATTGCTGGGACTCAGGCCTCCTCTCTCTAGGAGAGGGAATGGGCCGTAATCCACCACGTGGGCCCAGTGCGGATTGGTGAATGTCACATGTCTTTGAATTTTTCGTTCTAGGACATGCCGGTTTCCTCACGATGTTTTCCTTCACCGTTTTGAGAGCAGTGGTGATGAAATAAATTACAGAAAGTAATGCGCCTGGCTGGATTTGAACCCGCGACCTACAACTCGTAAGTCGGGGCCGTTACCACTCGGCCACCACTGCTCAATTTTTTTAATCGATATCATCATCATCATCATTTCAGCCGATATACGTCTACTGCTGGACATAGGCCTTCCCTAAATGTCGCCACAACGAACGGTCCTGTGCGTCTCGCATCCATCGGATTCCCGCAACCTAATCGGTATAAAGTTTAAAATAGTAACCGATTCTAACTCACTAAAGTTGACTGAGCGTAAAAAGGACATGTTTCCACTTGTGGCCTGCTAAAGGGTGTACATGCAGCATACACGCTTGAATATCGAAAAGGTTGCCTTATGCAATATGCAGACTTTTTAAGCCAACAGCCTGCTACTGTTCTCCAGATTAAAAATCCACGAGACTGGGGGAAGATTGCTCAAACGGCTGATTTGGAAACTCGAAGCACACGAATACAAAAGCTGAGAGGATGGTCAATTGGTTAGTGCACAATCTATACTAATATTATAAAGAGGCAGTTTGTTTTGTTTTGTTTGTAGGAGGTAATCTCTGAAAGTACTGATCCGATTGCGAAATTTTTTTCACCGATAGGATGCTGCTTTATTCTTGAGTGACATGGGCTATATTTTATGTATGCGGGTGAAGCCGCGGGCAAAAGCTAGTTTTTCATAAAGAACGAATTGTTGTATTACAAGCATTCACCAATTGGTGAAGACTCTTGTCTTCTCTGTTTTGTTCTTAAAGGGCATAGACTTAGCTTGTTACGCGTTTTTCATGATGATCACGATCATAGAGGAATAGAAAAAACTGCTGAGCTTATACCTCGCCATTTTTGGTTGGAATTTTATTAAGAAATATATTGGCCACTGTATTGTTTGTCTGTTACATAAGAAAGTCCCTCACGCTCCTAGGCAACCTATACAGCGTGTCTTTAACATCGACGCACAAACGAATACCATGATTCTGGACGATATTCTAACATTTTTAGTGAAAAAAATAATGAATTACTTTTAAAATTAAAAATGACATCGGGATTGATTAGAATAACGATTTTATCTATCTCGATGACTTTTTTTTTTTTTTTTTTCTTTTTACTAAAAATATCATCGGAGTTGGTTAGAATAACGCTTTTACATAGTTTAAATTTAAAAAAGGACAGTTTTTTTTATAATTAGGAAAAAACCCAAGAAAAATTCCGCCACTGGGGGGTCCAGAATCATGTACTGGATCTGGTATTCGTTTGTGCTTCGACGTCAAAGACACCGTGTCTTGTCACAGAGTCTTGGACGAAGCCTGAAGTACCCTTTTTAACAGTTTACACTGATGTCCTTGGCCCTTTTGCGGAGTCAAACGGTTTCCGATACGTGCTCCTTGTGATAAACGCTTTATCTAAATACTGCCTGTTATACGCCTTATGTAGGCAAGATAGCGTCAAAAAAAAACGCGCGTTTTCTAATACTGTCTCACTATTTGGTACTCCGTCAACAATCATGTGTGACCGTGGCAAAATGTTTGGAAGCGCATCTTTTCAAAACTGGGTTACGAAGCCAGGCTGTAACTTATATTTCATCACGCTGGGAATGCACCGTGAAAATGGGCAAGTCGAGCGTCATTTCAGGACGGTCTTGAACATGTTGCGGATAGAGGCGAACCACAAGGGTGAGCAGTGGTCTGACTCGTTGTGGAAGACACAGCTAATCTTGAACATAATGAGGCAAGCAACGACCCGCACCTCGCCCCTGCAGGCTGCTGACTGGCATTGGAGGACAACTCCAGTCCTGAGGTCGTTCGTGCGAGACGTTGCTCTGGACGACTCGCAGCATAATCGACATATAAAAACACAAAAACTAAAAACTATAAATTACCTCAATAAACTCAAACTTGAAAGGTAAATTGCGGTTTACGATTTATGACGTATTAAAAAAAAACTATTTACTAGATCTCGTTCAAACCAATTTTCGGTGGAAGTTTGCATGATAATGTACATCATATATTTTTTTTAGTTTTATTTTAGAAGTTACAGGGGGGGGGGGACACATATTTTACCACTTTGGAAGTGTCTCTCGCGCAAACTGTTCAGTTTAGAAAAAAATGATATTAGAAACCTCAATATAATTTTTGAAGACCTATCCATAGATAGCCCACACGTAAGGATTTGATGAAAAAAAAAATTGAGTTTCAGTTCTAATTATGGGGAACCCCCAAAATTTATTTTTCTATTTTTGTGTGAAAATCTTAATGCGGTTCACAGAATACATACATCCACTTACCAAGTTTCAACAGTATAGTTCTTATAGTTTCGAAAAAAAGTGGCTGTGACATCCGGACGGACAGACAGACAGACATGACGAATCTGTAAGGGTTCCGTTTTTTGCCATTTGGCTACGGAACCCTAAAAATAGTTTGATATAGCTGTGCATCGAATCCGAGACCCCACTCTCAATACTCGAACTTGTAACCACTAGATCAGCGAGGTTCTCTAAATTAAAATAACTAGAATATTCTGAATTTCCCACAAAGCGCCAACTATACAGGTTGTTTCAAAAACTTAAAATCACGCTTCCCTCGAAAGCTACATTTGCCTCGTCCAGGCTCATAGACAATGTTAATTTAACTTTTCCAGAACAATCGACACGGTGGATATCAAGCAAATTGTGGACTAGAAGTGTTGTTGTTCTTAAATAGACTAATCCCACCGCTGGGATTGCTAAGGATATATATTTTCTAGACGTAATTTGCTTAGTTGTTGTGTTGTAGTATGTATATTTATATAATAGTAACTCAAGAAGGTTTTTAGCGTTCTTTTTAGCGTTGGAAGGCCTCCCTTGGTCACCTTGTGGTGGACCGATACGATGACCTGGTGAGGGTAGCAGTGTGGGTAACTTTAATTCGATGTGATATATATCATTTAAGAACTGAGCCGGGCACATATATACCTGTAGTACGGCATCTTCGACTCCATAGGTATTTTAAAGCAAGTGACTGGTTGATAATCCTGGCTATAAGGTTGTGTCTATGCAAGTGTCTCTGTTAGCTAGACGAGAAACAACAGAGATAATGTGGCGAATTGATTCTCCTGGACGGTGATATGCTCGAATGATGTCAACCGTGCCGTCCTTGTCAAATCTACGGTAGTTATTCGTCATGATGAAGTTAGTTACTAAGAATATTTGGAGTTAGGAACATGTCAGATTCTACTTTATAGTAAATTTTGACAGATTTTCAGACTAAAGCAGAGCTTGAAAAAAAAAACTTTTTTTAGGGTTCCGTACCTCAAAAGGAAAAAAACGAAACCCTTATAGGATCACTTTGTTGTCCGTCCGTCTGTCTGTCTGTCAAGACCCTTTATTTCGGGAACGCGTAGAGGTATCAAGTTGAAATTAAAAACAATAATCAAGTCTGCGTTCCCTTGAAGCTGTAAAAAAATCGAACAACTAAGTTAATGAAAAAAAAAAGATAGTGATAAATGATAAATGATATTTATTCTGCACATTTATTTTTCTTTTACACGTCTTTTTTTTTTGTCATTTTAAACTAGATGAGGCTGGTGTTTCCTAGCTGACTGACTACCCTGAGAAGAAACACCGAAACAAACTCAGGGGTCAAAGTCTCTTTTAAAGTCCATACAGTAAATATTATGTAATGGTCAAATCACATGAGAACCATGCAGATTTGTCTGAGATGGTCTTTTGAAGAAAGAACCATACAGATTTGAGTGGACCTGTCCAGTCAGTGCAAGCATTTGTCAGTATTCGCAAAGCTCAACTCAGGACTACTAAGGAGCTCAACGACTTGACGAACAATACCAAAGAAAGGACATTTGGGTAGGCCTCAGAAAATACTCAAATTGCCAGAAATACGTTAAAATTACTGAAATGGAAAAAAAAAATCAATCAACATAGTCCTCACGTTCACAATAATAAAAGGAAATATATAGTTTACAAAATGTAATACTTAATAAAATAAATATTTACTTGTCAAAATTTCATTGAAAAAAAAAATATTATTAGTATAATATATTATTATATATAGGGCCGTTTATGTCGCAAAAAACGTGTATTTCGTCACTATCAAGGGAATCAAAATTCATAGGGTACTTCCTGTTGGCCTAGAATCCTGAATTTTGCCATGAAGCAAGGTCTCATAACATAAGTATAGGAAAAATCTGAAAACTGTAAATTTGTACTTACGTCATAAAAAAAAAACTTTCTGCGATTCGGAAAAATATTCGTAACTCAATTCGGGAATAGAACTGTTTTCATAGGTAAGTTGTACGGAACACTCAGTGTGCGAGTCCGACTCGCACTTGCCTAGTTTTTTTATTTAGCCTTTACTGTTTCACAGCTAGGCTTCTAGACTTCTCCCGCGCCGTCTTAAACCAGTACTCGCAGTACGCGTCCAGGTCATCCCGCCACCTCTTTCTAGGTTAGCCCCAAGGGCCTTTTCCTTCTGCAGGAACCTGCTGTGTTGCGACACTGAAAAACACAAAACTTTTAATTCTTAGGGCCTGTGCACACCACGTTTTTTAAACGCGCCGTTGACGCGCGTTTTAGAAACGTGTGTCGACGGCGCGCTTTTATCCTATTAAAGGTCTACAGGTTGCGTCTGACTCGCGTGCGTATCGCGTCTGTATCGCTACAAACGCGTGTCAAATGCGCGTTTAAAAAACGTGGTGTGCACAGGCCCTTAGTCAGAAATCGAAGATGAGTAAATTATTTAAACCATGGAGTATTTAGGGGCACGTACAAACACTCGAGTGTTAACACTTTAAATCAATCCCAATCACTTTCATCCAACTCAATCACTCCTTAAACCCTCACAGTGGCGTTCCACCCATCTATTTTATGTCCACTTGACATCACCTTCACCTCATTCGAAGAGGTGTCAAAGACAGACCCACTTCGTTATCCAGGACAATAATGCTGGCTGTTCAATTGTTCGATGTGATGGCAGCCGCTGAAGCGCTTTACTGTGGTTAAGTTTGCGCTGAACTATTTGAAATGTGTGGTAGTGAAAGTTAGGGTGTTTTATTTTGTTTGGAGTATTGTTTAGTTGATTAGATGGGTATTAATTCGAGGGATTTAATTAGTAGGTATTTTTTGAGATAAATAAACAAAGAGTTTTTATTGCAATTATTAATGGCAGGTACCCACTATAACTTTTAATTAATAGGGGTTAAAGTATGAAATTACCGTTTTTTAAAACGGGTTGCTTTGAAGTGTTATATCTTTGGATTGACTTGGAATTATAAGTTAAAATAAACTTTATATTAAAGGTACTGTACATTCAGTTACCTAAACGTACAGTAAATCCATAGGTCGCTGGTTCATATCCGGCTCGAAGGACCAAATGTACATTCAGTTACCTAAATGTACAGTAAAGGGGTTGACGGTAGCCTATCAACAACCCTAGCTGTCCCTAACAACCTAGCCCTAACATATAGTTACAATATATACGTATATATATAGTGCGGGAAGCCTGTTACCATGAGACCTAAGGTAACAGACGGAAGGTGGGAAGGATGAAGGGTGTATCGGATGGGATTTTCTCAATGCCGATCCGCAGCCTCACGGACCGACCAATAACTATGGCTGGGTAAGGCCAGAGCTATCGGCAACCATTTATAGGCGCAGTAACAGTGAGAGGAGTCGATGGTCTCGTCGTAGTGAAACAGCGTTGCTCGTGACGTAGAAAGAGAGTTTATTACAGATTTACATGGTATTTATATTAATCTATTTACATGTATGAGTATAATAGTTATTAATGTATTTGTGTGAAACAACTGATGCAATCAATAATTTTAGTGACAAATAACTAGTGTTTACGTCAATTCGGGTTCACTGCGGTCACTGGCCTGCTGCGTCGGCATATTCACATCCTCGCGGGAACAGGTACGTTATTCTTTTTTCAAAATTAGGTATAAAAAACACAAAGAAACCAATAAGGTTTCTTTGTTTTTTGTATTTTCTGTAATATCGCAGTACTTGTAACTATTTTTGTATGAAACATAAGAAAACTCGCATTATTTGGTAATATGAGTTCTTCCATGGAAACAATGTGTCTCAAACGGTATGAAATTTTGATGTTGTATATGGACTTAAAACTGCTAATGAATGGAACGTCTATTTTTGTTTCAATCACTTTTACGTGAAAAATTTTATCTCACGAATAGCTTTTCTCCTCAGTGTGGTAACAAGACAAAATTTCTAAAACGAAAGCTATTAAACCAAGAGCACAAAGTTCTTTTGTTAGAAGAAAGTGTACGGTGTACGTAATTCATATTGCTTTGCCCTTTGAAATGCATAGTTTCTACGTTGGAACTCTTTATATGAAAAAAAAAAAAACGTTTTTTTATTAGCTTTCATGGTTACAAGAACTGTGATATTACAGAAAATACAAAACACAAAGAATCCAATAAAGAGCTAATTTCGGAAAAAAAATAACGTACTTTACTATAAAGTTTATTTGAACTTATAATTCCAAGTCAATCCAAAGATATAACACTTCGAAGCAACCCGTATTAAAAAACAGCAATTTCATAATTAAAGACCTAATATTTTTTTTTTGACGGTTTGAAGTGTAATGGCCAGTGTAAAAAAATTGTTTAGAAACAAACAATTTAAAAAAAAAAATATTTTTTGAGACTAAACAATACTTATGAAAACCAGTGTTATACGTGTATAAACGTCTCCACTTGTGAATGCTCATAAAATACTACCAACCTGCAAGTTTCACCAACAAAAAACTAAACACAACTGACCAACAAACCTTGGCCACCAAAAATGGTTGAAAGGACCAAAAACAGTTTCAAAACAAAACAAAATAAATCATAGTCACATGTTTTAAACTACAATTTTGGCTGCCAACCCATAATCGGGCTTTCGGTAACCGCTGCGAGATACTTCAACGTAAAGAAACCACAAATGGGACTTGAAAATGTTCATAATGGTTGAACTTAATGATTGACACCTATTAAATCCAGTAACCGACTGCCTCAGGACACACCTGTTTATAGGCTTCTGTAGGGAGGCGCAACGCGACGGTGTGACAGCTATGCGATAGTACGGATTCGTAGAAATTGGGTAGTTGCCTCATTTTTAAGGGGTGACCAGTGGGGCTATTGCGTAACTCTGTTGACAGTTCAAGTGATGATCACTTGTTAACAATGTGCATCATTGAACTGTCAAACAGCTAGTCACTTGTGTGATACGTAATACCAATTTTATGAAATTGTCAGTTGACAACTAAGTTTAGTGTGCAACGAATGCTAGTTGTCAACTGTTATTGAAAAAGTTAGCCAATAGGTAGCCCCCCTGATGGTTGCAAACTAGCGTTCCAACCAAGGTGACCTTGGTTTATGTGTTTGGTTTGTGCTGCGGCTACATGGATGTAAACCATGCGCCAACACGTTCGGTGGTTGGGAAAACGCGCCTCCCAACCAAGGTCGTTGAAGGTTATGGATTACAACTGCTGTCTACACGGATTAAAACTAGCAAGGTCACCTTGGTTAGGACGTTGGTTTGCAACCGTCTGGTCACCCCTTAAGGGTTTCATACCCAAAGGGTAAAAAGAGACCCTATTACTAAGACTCCGTTATCCGTATAACTCGTGAACCGTGATAGTTAGACAGTTGAAACTTTCACAGATGATGTATTTCTGTTGCCGTTATAACAAAAAATACTACAAATAGAATAAAATAAATATTTAAGGGGGCTCCCATACAACAAACGTGATTTTTTTGGTCGCTTTTTGCTACGGACGGTACGGAACCCTTCGTGCGCGAGTCCCACTATAAAACAAATAACCTAGGTTTAATTTCTGGTGAAAAGAAAAAAGTAAATCATGCCAATAGTTTGCATTGACATTTGCCAAATGCTCGTCTGACGTAAAGGCCACATGGTTTAAAGCGTACTGTCAGTCATTTTAAACATGCGGTTTCTGGGTCAACTATACGCAGAGGGCATACAGTGCATTGCGTGTTCAATACAATGATGCTTTCATGGCATTGATGGGGTTGCCGCGCTACGTCAGTGCGTCCGGTATGTTCGCAGAGGTAGTAATTGGTGGCTTTCATTCCGTCATGTGCAAGCGATGCGCCTACATTATGCGCAGAGTACACGTCAGACCCAACATCATCCTGAAAACTATAGCGGACAGGTGGGATAGCCCATACTGGACCTTTGGGTACGCCTGTATGCCCCTATGGAACATAAAAACAGTATTGTTTCTGGTAGTCATAGGTACTAACACTAGTTTTTACGTGACAATTGGTATTTATTTGCTTATGAACATCAAAACTAATAAATATTAATAACTTAATAGGGATATATACAAACTAAAAATAATAATATTTACAAACGGGTAGAAAAATAAATTTTTGGGCATCAAAAAATTTATCCACATCGATATCAACAGGAAAAGTGCCCAGAACGCTGGCAGCATTGCCACGTTGGATAGCAATGCTGATTCTTTGTCCGAAGAAAAGCCCAGCCCTCTGAACACGCGAAGAGTCGACCAGTTGTTTGCTGATATCACGAACAATTCGATGAGCACTCGGACCACATGGCCTTTTTTTTTTTTTTTTTCGCTGGGAAAATCATCTTATGACATCCCCCGCCCTTGGGCGGGGCGGGAGATAGTGTCAGACTTTTACTGACTAAAAACCCACTCCTGTTCCTTAGTTGCCCTTCGTACCAGGGCCGAGTCTTCCTTTCAGAATCAGACCCTTGGCCCCAGTAGGCTTCGACCCTGCTAGGCCCCTACAGTTGCTGACATCTCATTGAGGCGCGCGTGGAACAGCACGCGCCGTCGACGACTTGGGCTCGGTCCGGACGGTTACCGGACGGTCGGACGGCGAGCCACCCATTGCTCGCCGTCCGCAAGCCTGCGCCTACGATGGCCGGAAATCGGGATCGGAATCCCGGCGGCGATTGGGGCGTGAGGACCGTTGCCTCACGCGATCGGCCGCCTCCTTTGCTGCATTACTGCTTCGCAGAAGGAGGCAACCGCCTGCCACTCCTCCTTGCTTCGGACCATGGCCTGTACCAAGGCCCGGCGCGAGAGATCGCCGCCGCCGATCGCCCCCACGAGGACACAGCGTTGCTCTGCCCAAGCGGGACACACCTCCACCGTGTGCTCCACCGTGTCCTCCGGGTGGTCCGCACAATGGTGGCACCCGGGCGTTTCTTTCGCACGAATCCGGTGCAGGAACCTCACGAACTTACCATGTCCGGTGAAGACCTGCGTCATGCGGTAGGTAAGGACGCCGTGTTGCCTTTCCAGCCACTCCTCAAAGAGGGGAATCACCGCCATAACTATGGCGTGCCCAGCACTGGGTTGCGATAGTCGCTGTCGCCATTCCACCATGAGACCCCGCCGGAGCTCTGTCCGCCATGCCGCAACTTGTCGTGGCAGCGGAGTTTCGCCCCGACGTTGCATCTCCACGCGCAGATCGTGCATGCGTGCAAGGCCTGTTGCCACCAGATCCCAGTGTTTCAACCCCAAACGGCTCAAGCATATAACTTTCGATGAGGTTACTATATTTATAGTTTTTACGTTGTATGTATATGTATACTGACCAACCATGGACTTTGTCCGAAATGTAAGTTTTTTTTTTATAATTGTATACAGAAAGATTTTTTCAAATTCGTTTAAAATTAAGTAAGTTAGGACCCTTGTAAATCTGATGGAAGGGGAAACTGTCAAGTAATAGAAAAAGGAATGCGGACCCTGAAATGTGACGTCACCGCCATAAAGTTACGCGCGTACAAAAGAGATGCAAGATGTCACCACTCCCCCACTTTTCCTCATGTCAAAGTTTAAAATGCTACTTCATTTAACAACCGATTTTGATGCTGATTTCAGGAAAAGTTCTTTCAAATGTTATTTGTTATTTGGTATAAAAATATTATACAAAAATAAATACAGGTAAATACCCAATTCTACACACGCTTAAAACCAGCGCTGTGAGCTTATCGCATTATGCGTGAAGACGCAGCTTTATGCTGAGTGTTCAGCCGTTTTGCGCGGATGTGACGCATATCTTCCCTATCCATTGATTATGTTTGTTAGCTAGTTTTAATATTGGATCATTTCGCATAAATAAACTGTTTTTCTTTCTTTTTTCAGATTAGATCAATATCCATTTCCTTTTCTCCCTTTCCGTTTTCATGAGCTATTAAATATAATTATATAAAATCAGCAATATTTAAGGCTCCCATAACTGGGTAGCCTGAACCAGAGCCAGGCGCGAGAGGTCACCGCTGCTGACCGCCTCCACGAGCACACGGCGGTGCTCCGCGGAAGCAAGGCAAACCTCTACCGAATGCTCCACCGTGTCCTCCGTGTCTGCACAATGGTGATACCTGGACATTTCTTCCACCCAAATACGGAACGGAAACCTGCTGAACTTGCCATATCCAGTGAGGAAGATGAGGACGCCGTGGCGCCTCTCCAACCACTCCACAAAGAGGGGACTTACCGCCATGATTGTAGCATGCCATCCCGTAACTGGATGCAATAATGCGACAGCGCCTATTCTTAAAAATAATGAATTATAATCATTCAATATAGCATTGTTGCACCGTCATGCCAGTCTGTGACATCTCTTATTATTGCCGGATTCATAATTTTAATGGAAAATTAAAATTGCATTCCATACTGATAATTATTTTTATCGGCAGATCGAGCAGTGATGACAATTGCGATTATATTGGCTGGTAAATATCAAAGGATGCTGCGAGTAAAACAATATTTGCCGTGTATTGCAATTATTAATATCTTGCATGTTTTTGTTTGGCCTTCGTACAACAGTGGTACATAGGCGGACTTAATACAACAAGGTGTTACACCAACCTTTGGAATAAAGTACCTAAACTATACTAAGTATTTATCATATGTTCTGAATAACTCAGTGATGTTTTATTATTGGTCATAAAATAATAGTTTTTAATAGATGTTGTATTGTAGAGTGAAGCCAAACTTCACAAAGGAAGATTAAGATATGTGTTGGTATTGACGACTTTCGAAAGTAGGAGGGAGAGGCAATAGTTACGCACCCAATAGAGATGCTCTGGGCGTCGGGAACCACAGGGTGATCCACACCGGTATACGAACGGCGAGTAATGGGCAGCTTGCCGTTCAATAAGCATCAGACCTGGGTCAACAGTCAGGTTGTTTAACACGCACCTCAAAAAGATGACGTTGATGAAGTTTTTACCTGACGGCAGGGCAGTGAGCTACCCAATGTTCGGCATTCACAAGCCTGTGCTTACTGTGGCCTGAAATCGCCCTGCGACTTTCGACGCCCTTAACTTCTCTTTCGGCGGCTGGAGAAGAAGGGGCGACCGCTTTCCGTTCCTTTTCAATCTCGAACATCGCCAAAAACAGAGGCGGACGCGAGAGATCTCTACCACCGATTCCCTCCACGAGGTCACGATAGTGCACCGCCCAAGTGGGGCAGACTCAACCGTGTCCACCAGGCGATCTACACAATGGTGCCACCCGAGCGTTTCTTCCACCTCAATTCGAAACAGGAACTTCACTAACCGGCCCTGTCCAGTGAGGACCTGCGTCAGGTGGAAAGTGAGGACACCGTAGTACCTCTCTAGCCACTCCTCAAAGAAGGGACTTACTGCCGCAATTTTGGAGTGCACATCGATGACATGTATGAGAAATTCATTAAATCACTGACAGACATCTCACAACCTAAACAGTTGAATCTGAAATTCTACACAACAAAATGTAAACATCAGATTTTTAAATATTCTATCCTGTAAAAGGGATTAAATAACTAAAGTACGGGTAACTAAAGTACGTATGAAATCTAATTGGAATTCACTTGAAAATACATAAATCAATAATACTGAAAACATAGGTATGTGTTGCTCGTCTAAGATTAAACAGATTACCATTTTGTGTGTACCAAGAATTCCCCGAAGTATGTAACAGACGGGGGGTGAATAGGTATTCGCTTACAACGTGCTAATTAATCTTAACTGGAGCAATTACCTCGGCAATATATCAGTCAATTTGCCTAACATTGCCATCAAGTGACGTTGGCTATCATTTTCTATTATATCTACTAGAATTGCTGGATAATGTATGACATAATCATCACACATTATCCAGCAATTCTAGTAGGATTGATGTATTACTCATTACTCGATCGTAATACAGCTCATTGCTAATTTGTATGGATCGACCAGGCCAGTATCGTCAAAGAAGAATGAGCTAGGAACCAAAAAAAATATGTTAAGGCGAGGTTGAACTAATTTTGAACTTTTTGAATATCTGATATCCACAAATAAAAAAAAAAGAGAACACCATGAAAAATTATTTTATTAAAATTGACCTTATGACCTACCGCTCGCTGGGTAAAAATCGAAACATGAAATAAATTAGTTGGCTGGATACAAAAAGTCACGAATCTGACCCTAACTTACGATTGCAAAAGTGTATATCTACGAGATTACGTCACGGAAATATTTGAAAGTTACTTAAAATAATAAAATTTGTTTTTTATAAGGGTCTAGCAAAAACAAAAATCTTGTATAGATACAATGTATTTTTTTATAAAAATAAAATCACAAAGACCCGAGTCAGTACTTACAAAATACTCTTTGACTAAAACTGGCTCTTAAATGCATATTTTTAGATATATATTTTTTTATTATACATAGGCTCACGTTCCACTATCCCACCTGATGGTAAGCGATGATATGGTCGTCGATGGAAAGAAAGAAAGAAAAACATTCTATTTGGCGGAACTTGGCGCAAATTTAGAACTACCAAATTATAAGTATATTTTGTGAAAAATATGTGCCACAACCGCGCAAAACGCGTTGGAACGCGATGGAAAGCGTTTGCTTAGAAAACAACAACAAAGACTCTTGAATTAAAGACCTCTAGGTTGTACCTATCAGGAAACACGGACTCCGGCAGGGAACTCCTAGCTGTACGCACAATAAATGTGTTCCCAAAACGGTTTTGTACGAATGAGTGGGATATCCACCATGTACCAGAATTTGAATTAGATTTGAATTTGTGACAAAAAGCAGATACCCAGATGGTAGTTACGGTATCCATTAAACATTTTGTAATACCAGAAGGGCAGAAGAAGAAAAGAATGATACAGTGTTAATATGGTGGATAGAGGAGAATGAGAAACAAGAGAATCAAGAGCTGTGGCAAATATCGAACCTTGTACCTACCTAATCTCACATGCTAACAAAATCTTATTCCTTACTCTCAACAATTGCATCCACTACTACCTGAATCGGTAAATCCCGCAGGAGCAAACGAGTTTCGCGAAGGACAAGAGCACTGGAGAGCAGATTCTCAATGTCACGCAGCTCACTGAGGAAGGCATATGTACGGTGAAACCATACATTAACCTTTTGACGTGCGTAATTAGAGACACAATAGTAAGACAATGGCTTGCGGGCGCCGGCTACCGCCTGAGCGTTAATGAATTAATAATGCACTAATGCTTATTCGTGCATTTTTACCTCTTTTCACTAATTTATATTAGTCGAGCATTCAGTACACGATTAGCGGTCATCGCGTGTGCTTCCTCGCTCCTTTGTATTTCTAAACCGTTGGTCCGATAAATATATCTATTTAGTTTAATTATTTACGCAGCAGTATCATTTGATCAACTACCTAACTTCTACATGGTCCTTCGAGCCGGATATGAACCAGCGACCTATGGAAGTTTGATACTCGAGTAAACTCACCCAATATATATAAAAATCTATTAACTTCTACTAAAATGGATATTTAGAATTCTATAAATAAAGGAACGTAGGTCAGAATTAGTACAAATTAAAGAAGTAATAGCTAGCAACCAGAACAAAACTCCTAAACGTGAGTCTCAGCCCCGTCCCACGGATTAATCAGTGGCCACTTAGCCTTTTAATATACGAGAATGGTCCTTAAGTGTCCTAGTTTAGTACAAATGAGGCCGCTTTTCCCTGTCATGGCCGCCAGGGGCTATTACAGTCATTTTATCGGTCACAAGGGAGCTATTACATAAAACGGTCGATCAGGCACGCAGTGGTCCCCAATCTGTGATATTTCCATGGCTTTATGAATTGTGATGTTAGAAGTTTAAAATGTATTATCCTGTTAAAGAAGTTTTGGCTAAATGTAAACAGCCGCATTGGTCGACAAGCAGCGTTTGTCAATGTATGTCGGTCCGTAGATGGATTATTTATTTATTTATTTATTTATTTAAAACTTTATGCACTCATGAAACATTGTACAAAGGTGGACTTAATGCCTTAGGCATTTTCTACCAGTCGACCTTAGGGTGGTGCAGAGACATAACATGGCAGGTGCAACTTAATAGAAGACTGACAGAGAGGAAATAAGAACAATAATAAATATATACTTAGATACATACATACAAAAAAAAATGATATTGAGAGAAAAACGAATACAACAAATCAAGAGTGTGATGAATCTACCAACTTCTTGCGAAAGTGTTCTCGTGCTTTCACTTTAAAGGACAACCGACTGGTTGCCGTCCTGATGTTCCAAAGGAAGATCGCCTGGACAAAGAAAGAGGAATGGACAAAATGGTTTGTCGGGCATCGTAGAAGACGATTATTTGTAGATCGAAGATTTACATCAATTTTTTTTTTTATTTAATTTTTTTTTTGGATTATCATCTTATGATAATGATGAAGGGTTACCTGGATTCCGTACGCGCAGGCTTGTGGACGACGAGCAATGGGCAGCTCGCCGTCTGGCCGTCTGGTAAAAACTGAACCTCTGTCAATGACGACGCGTAGTATTCCACGCGCACTTCGAAGATAATATAAATGTCAGCATAACCGTAGGGGCCCAATATGGCCGATGCCCGTTAGTGACATGGGAAAACTTCTGAAAAGGAAACTGTGGTCCTAGATCGCAAAATGCAGCTGAAGGAACACAGGAGTGGTTTTAGTCAGTAAAAGCCTTACACGCCCTCCCGTTCCACCCCAGATCAGGAGAAATCATTAGATGACTTCCCAACTCAAAAAAAAAACAGGGCAAGTGCAAGTCTGACTCGTGGACTGAGTGTTCCGTACAAACTTACCTATGTATATCTATGAATAGTTCAATTCCTGAATGGAGTTTCGAAGATTTTTCCGAATCAAAGAATGTTTTTTTTTTTGTGACGTAACTACAAATTTACAGTCTTCAGATTTATTCTTATACCTGTGCTACAAGACCTTGCTTTATGCCAAATTTCAGGATTCAGGCTCAACGGAAAGTACCCTATGAATTTTAATTCCCTTGAGAGTGTCGAAATATACATTGGTTGCGATATAACGAAAAAAAAGATACGGCCGTTTATCATATCTTTTTTTTTCGTTAACTTAGAAGTTTGATTTTTTTCATAGCTTCAAGGGACCACAGGCTTGACTATATGGTTTTAATTTCGATCGATACCTTCACGCATTCCCGAGATAAAGGGTCTTGACAGACAGACGGACAAGAAAATGACCCTATAAGGGTTCTGTTTTTTTCCTTTTGAGGTACGGAACCTTAAAAACATAACTGGATTCATTCGTGCTTTGGAAAGCATGTTAAGGCGTGTCTTTGACTTTCATTACGGGATTTCAGAAGCCTGAAATGGGACAGAAGTCTTGTCAAGAGGTATTATGTAACCCAGTTACGAGGCTATCAAGGTCAGATAGCCAGCTGTTGTTCCATGTAAAATAAGGGTAATCCAGCTGCCTCCAGTTAGGCTAGACGTTGACCCCAAATAATTGTGGCACTGTCCGCACAGTGTTTGAACAATCGGTTACTGAGCTGCGTGTCGTGAACTTATTTTCCAAGAAGGACCACTAAATATATCTACTTTAAAAAATATGATAATAACCTCTCGAACGTTCGCGAACATTCCCCGAAATGCCCCACGCGTCGAGGATTTTTCGATTATTCTTTTTTTTTGGTTTGACCTTGAGAAAAACGCAAATTTCGTGGTTATATTGATAATTATATGCAATAAATTATACCTTCCCGGAAAGCCCATTAGTTTTCCTATCGAACTGTGTAAGATTATAAATAAATGAAACTGACCTGACTTCGTAGCGACGAGATAAATTGGCATTTTGCAAATTTTCTTACACATAACCTTTAACTTTCTCACATTACACCAAAACCACACACATATTCTCGAAAAAAACACTTGAATACGATAGTCCATACATTTGCGCAAAAACAATATTACTCATATCACATCAAATTACAATAATTACACGACACAATAACTTTTTCCAACGCAACTCAACAAAAAGCGCACGCGCGGCGCGCGGCGCGCGGCGTCACGCGAAATGTAAACACTGTCTGTACCTACTATCTATAGGTAATGTTCACGACTGTGGCGCCATTTTTACCGGTTTATTTTCTTTCAACAACGATTATGATAACAATATGCAATTATATCACTTTGTAGTAACTTCATTATGTTTATAGGTAAATAAACTAACAACTTATGTAGATTTCAAAGCATTTCGAGATAAATTTTGCACTAAAACAAGTCGAAACACGACGGCCATGACGGAAAAAAATACGCATCTTCACAAGTTTCGTCACTTTTTCACTGGCATATTTATTACTTTTCCAAAAACAAACACTTGCAACGTAATCTACACTTATTTCTCAGTAATTCTATATAAATCTTATAAGATTACTCATCGTTTTCTAATTGGAAACATGATTTTCGTCCCGACGCAACCACGCAACAATTGCTCCCAAAAAGTGACAGCTAGCTGAATGACGGATCACTTTATTTTTTTCAATCTTCTTCATTCTATGTATCGATATTGCCAATGGAAAATATTTTAATAGAAAGCGAATGAACTATTCTGTTCAATCAAATAAAAAACGGGTTGCAACTTGAAAATATACGTCACAGAAAAAATATCCAATCGGTGCAAGTCACTCTCGTACACCTGGGTGTACCAATGGCGCGATGGGCACTCAACTCTCTCGTACACCCGGGTGTTCGAGAAACGCGCGAGAGGTTCCACAGCTATCACAAAACGCCGTCTAGTCCCAAGTTTAGCAAAGCTTGTGTTATGATTACCTACTAGACAACTGATAAACATACTTATATATTTCTAAATACATAGTACATATCTATATATATATAAAAGGGAGAACTGACTGACTGACTGACATATTATCAACGCACAGCCGAAACTACTGGGATTAGGAGCGTGAAATTTTGCACAAGGTTTCCTTTTATGACGTAGGCGAGCACTAAGAAAGGATTTTCCAAAATTCACTCCCTAAGGGGATGAAGCGGGGGTCCTTAGTTTGTATGGAGAAACCTACATTCACGCGAGCGAAGCTGCGGGCAGAAGCTAGTTATAGATAAATTACAACCAGCACAGAACAAATGATCATGCTCATCACACAAACATTTGTCCTGGGTGGGAATCGAACCCACGACCTCCGACATAGCAGTCACTGCCACTAACCACTACACCAACAGGACAGTCAAACACAAACAATATTCACACAACAGACAGACATATTAATTTGGCATTGAAATCTGCCCCCCTAGCCAAGTTACAACCGTTTCGTTTTGATTCTCTTTTCGTCGATCGCCTCGAGTAGGCCACGCCTCCGATCCCTTTATTCTGACGTCATCTCAACGCTCAGTCACGTGGTCAGAACAAAGGAATAGGAGGCGTGGCCGACTCGAGGCGATCAACGAAAAGAGAATCGAAACGAAACGGTTGAACTTGGCTACCTGTAGTTCAAAAGTAAGGACAAATAGAAGTATTACTACTGTATTACCAATCAAGGTAGGTACTGTGGGTAACCTATGACCCGACGAGCTCCATTGTCGACCACATCATCGCTTACCACTGGGTTAGATAGTGTTCATCACCATCATCATTTCAGCCGAAAGACGTCCACTGTTGGATAAAGGCCTCCTCAAGTATCGCTACAGCGACCGGTCCTGTGCGTCTCGCATCCACCTGATTCCTTTGAACCTAGTTATCGGTTCACCCCTAGGAGGCCTCCCAACGTTGTCTTCCGGTAGGAAAATAGTGTTCAAGTACGAGTCTATCAAAAACAATTTAAAAAAAAAAACAGTTTACTTTTAATATCACTAAAAATTTTATAATGGTCTTACATTATGACAAGTACAAAAACAAAACACCAATCGTACTTAAACGTACTTAGCAATAAATTAAAAAAATAAAATAAAGAGCGGTCAAAAGAAGACGAGTCGCCTCATTAAATATTTAATTGATGAGTTCTTTAAGAAGATAAAACTTGAATGAAAAGAAAATTTATGAAAATATGATTATAAGCAAACCCTAGCTTCTGCCAGCGGCTTCGCCCGCGTGTAAGTAGGTTTCTCTACCATACAAACTTTGGCCTCTTGTTTAATCCCCTTAAGGGGTGAAATACGATAAATCCTCTCTTAGTGCTCGCCTACGCCATAAAAAGAAACCTTGTCCAAAAGTTTCATGCTCCTAGTCTCAGTAGTTTCGGCTGTGCGTTGATATGTCAGTCAGTTTCTCCTTTTATATACAGGATGTTTGGTACATCGTGTGCCAAATTGAAATGGTCGACGGGAGGGGTCATCTGCTATCCTTTCAGACCCCTAAACACTTCTCATGCCCTGTGGATTTTTTTTCATCGGCTTTTTATTGTTTTATGAAAATAATACCCAAATTTTTCATTCGAATACAATTAAAAAAAAAATATACACTCTGAATTCTCTCTAAAAAGACTCTGAATTTTAATTTTATTTAGATGTGTATTGTATCAGAGTACTTTTAAATTTAAAATTAGTGACATTAACTATCTAGTTTTTTTTTTAAATTTACTTGCAAAGTTTTGGATTTGAATTAAAGCTGTTCATGTTACAGCTATTTACTTCGCGATAACAAAAAAATCCATATGCGATCGGATTCTTCCAGCTTCTAAAAAAAATCTCTAGTTTATCCTCTTGCTAGTGATGTGCCACATGCCATAAAAATCTTTTTATAACTTTGTGAATTCGCTATAATTGTGAATCGAGTCACTGATTAATAATCAAAATTAAGGAGGAAATACGACTTCTTACAACAACTGTCGAAATACGAAACAGATGTTGAGCCTGCATTCACATTAGAGGCCAACAATTTGAGCAGGATTTGTAAAAATTTTGAAATAAATTTTAAAAATGCATTGTTTTTTTATTTCTAGTAAAACCCACGAAAAGAGAAATACGAGACAGATTTTTCCTTATGTGAGATAACATTTTTAATAGTTTTTTCAGGTATAATTTAAGCAAAAATATTTTTTTAATCATAATTTTGAATATTAGTCTTATGTGACTCGATTTACAATTCTAGCGAATTCACAAAGTTATAAAAAGATTTTTATGGCATGTGGCACATCACTAGCAAGCGGATAAACTAGAGAATTTTTGTAGAAGTTGGAAGAATCCGGTCGCTTTTGGTGTTTTTTAATCGTCAAGTAAATAGCTGTAACATGGACAGCTTTAATTCAAGTCCAAAACTTTGCAAGTAAATTAAAAAAAAACTAGATAGTTAATGTCACTAATTTTAAATTTAAATAAAGTTAAAATCCAGAGCCTACGCCTTATATATATATTTTTTAAATTGTATTTGAATGAAAAATTTGGGCCTTATTTTCATAAAACAATAAAAAGTCGATGAAAAAAAATCCACAGGGCATGAGAAGTGTTTAGGGGTCTGAAAGGATAGCAGATGACCCCTCCCGTCGACCATTTCAATTTGGCACACGATGCACCAAACACTCTGTATATAGATGATATTATTATTTACCAAAGTCTGTTTTCTAGAAAACTGGAAAGCGCAGCTTTGGAAGGCTGAGATAAATGGTCTTGACAGACAGGCAGACGGATAGACCACAAAGTGATCCTATAAGGGTTCCGTTTTTTCCTTTTGAGGTACGGAACCCTAAAAACGAGCTTCTTTACCAAAAAATATATTCTGTTACTTAGTACAGAATATTTTTGAAGAAAAATATTAGGTAATAAGATGGCTTCTATATCTTACTTTTAGTTTTTGATACTCAAAGATTCTTCGTAGTCAAAAATAAAGACGAAAAGTAAGTTCGCAAAGGCGATGACGAAATTCTGAAACAAGTCACGCACGCTAAGAAATTACGGAATGCTCCCCAGGGTAAGTAAACGAGCTGAAAACTTCAGGTTCCCGGAAAATTTCATACTCGAAAAGATAAATAAATTATTAAGTAGAGAAAACAGACCATTTTGCTGATGGCGTTATCAAAGGAGACGCTGAATAGAAGCATTTTGTAAATGCGATGATAGTCTTCGTGACCTCCTTTTTTCTGCGTCACTATACTGATGGGTAAATTAATTAAATTTTAATGAAAGAATGAAAAACGTTTCTTTTTTTACATTGTTTAGGGACAAGGCTTATGTACCCCAGTCGGTAACGTGCACTTGCAAAACTAAGACACGCATTTAAAATTAAATAAACTGACTTATACAAATATGAAGACATCATCAGTAAGAAGCTAATCCAGAAGGAACTTCACGACCCTCAGTAATGAGAAATACGACTCGAAGAGGGGAGGAAGAGTCTACAAAGCAAGTGAAACTTGCGTTGTATAGTTTACATCGCCGTCATACTTATAAATTAACCTGATTGGCTCTAATAAGCACCAAATTTTAAGCTAGCGCATGTACCGATGTCTGGTTTATTATAATAGTAGCGACAAGAAACATGTAACCAAGATAATTGTATAATACATAACATGATTGAAAAGAGTGTACATGGAGTTTTTTAAACATTCTTGACCATAGAGATGTACGTTATGGAATGTGCATTTAGCATAATTTTTCTGAATGACTTCTTGACAATTCAAAATTGCCTTTAAATGGTTTAATTGAAGTTAATACTTTGAATCTTTGAGATTCGCACAGAAAAAAATAAACCTTACTCCCCCGTGCCTTCTGTTGAATACTCTTTCACTTGTTGTTTTGTTTCGTTTTTTTTTTTGTTTTTTTTTTTGTTTTAGGGACATGTATACGAATGTACATGCCGGTCCCATCGGACATTATAATAGTAAATACCTTACCTATTTTAGCTCATATAGTAAAACGTAACAGCGCAAACTCAATTAAGCTATGAGCAGCCTCTGAGTTAGGTGTCGACAAAATATGATGAAAAATTCCAACATCGTTCATGTTTGTACCTAGCTCTTTATACAATTCTTCTCTTGCAGATTGAAATCTGACACATTCCGTCAACAGATGTATAACATCTTCTACTGTGCCACACTCCTCACAATTTGGTGAATTAGTTTTTGGATTGTGGTGAATTCACTCTTCATTTATAGATACTATATTTATATACAATTGGTACTTATCTCCAATATTTTTGATTAATTTTTGTAGTGTTTCGTTTGACGCTTCTACTTTCATCTCCGATTACGGTTCCGATATAACCACATCCATAACATCCCTACTAGAGACCACCTGAAAAGGTGAATCAATTGAATTGTCGCGCATAGCTCTTTATCCTCCAAAGCAAACACATCACGAGCCGTACTACGTAGAGGCAAGGCTACCATGATTCTGTCGTTATAAAAGATAGTGCTATTAGTTCTGTATAGCTCCATCTCGCTCTCATTCCGAAATCGTGATAGTTGTAAAACGTCTTAGTAGGGGGTCAATCGCCCCCAGCTTTTGACCCGTAAAACAAACATGAAGGATGATTACATTGAAACTTCTCAACGTGTTAACCAAGTTTATGTGTTAACCAAGGCTCAGTTGGACAGTAACCTACTCCGTAATTGGATAACGTACAAACCTAACGTTAAACTGAAGTCTGTTTTCTATTCCCAGGAGTTTTGGTATTGCCTTGTTACTAGTTGATTGTGTTCGTTGAGATGGAGAATAAAGCTGGGGAACCAATTGGGTTTGCAGTGCGAACAAAACCTCTTTGAAACGAAGTCTGGTGCGATTGTTTTGCGGAAACCGAAATAGATGGGAAACCAAAAAATGTATATGTATATCTATGAATGCATAATATATTCATAGATTCAATTTTAAAGGAAGTCGGATTACCATGTGGGAGTTCCTATGATTTATGACAAATATTCGAGAATATTTTATATTTTATTCTATTTTAGAGCAGTGGTGGCCGAGTGGTAACCTACGAGTTGTAGGTCGCGGGTTCAAACCCAACC
Source organism: Mythimna impura (assembly GCA_905147345.3). Taxonomy (NCBI): domain Eukaryota; kingdom Metazoa; phylum Arthropoda; class Insecta; order Lepidoptera; family Noctuidae; genus Mythimna; species Mythimna impura. Next base: position 24,862,118 of record LR990350.1, read on the forward strand.
AGGCGCATTACTTTGTGTTATTTATTTCATCACCACCGCTCTCAAAACGGTGAAGGAAAACATCTAGAGGAAACCGGCATGTCCTAGAACCAAAAATTCGAAGACAATATGTGACATCCACCAACCCGCACTGGGCCCGCGTGGTGGGTTACGGCCCATTCCCTCTCCTGGAGAGGAGGCCTGAGTCCCAGCAGTGGGAACATTATAAGGCCGACTATGCTACTATGCTATTCGAGAATAAGAGTGAATTTTATTCACTTGCATTAAGTTGGTAAGTAGATTGGTAATGTAAATGAATAAAGATAAAACAAAGCCCTTTAACGATTTTAGTACAGAACTCGAAAATCATATAATATTCTTCAATGTCATAATTTAGTTCAAACGCAATGAGTAATTTGAAATTTCGTACATCCCGGGATTTTATCATCATGTTTTTGATTCTATAGATGGGATTTTAGAGGAGGTTTTATCAACTCTGTGTTATTTACTTCCACGAACTTTAAATATCCTCTACCTATTCAATTACTACAGTATACTCGACCTCTGGTTATCACTAATAGTAAACGAAGTCTTTAAGTAATTCGTAAACAGTAAGCATTTAACTGTATCTTAGTCAATAATAATAAATGTCCTCTCATAAACTCCCACATACCACACTCATGCTCAACTATATCCACACCCTCTCACACTCACTCATTCACCTAGCATAACACACAAAGAGAGGAACAGAGCAGAACTATATCAGAGTGCACCTTATTTTCATGTATTGTATAATGCAAACATTTAAGATTTAGTATGAAATGTAACGCGGGGCGGTTGGCGCTGTAAGCCGAAATACAGATTCCTTCTAGTTCGGCTCTAGCTGCTAAAACTTTTGTGTACATGCATATTACTGTTTAGGGCATTTATTTGTTAAAATACAATAAGTACTTTTTATAAAATAAATAAATATTATTATTATTTGCATAACGCCAAAAAATATTTTATTTACCACAAGACGACACAAATTTTCCAATGCATGATAATTAGATTACTCGATAAGATGAACGCAAAAAAGATTTAAAACAATATTGTCACATAATATATAAAAATTGAATTACAAATTGAGTATTTGATTTTGATCAAATACTCAATTTGAAATTTTAACCTGAAAACGTATCAAACTTTAGCATTAAATAGTTGTAATAATAACTTATTTATTAGCTAACAAGTTTCACTGCTAACTTGTATCTCAGGAGACAGTTCACTTCCTAATTACGAGTACACTATACAATTTGTTTACACGCTAGGTACAATGCTAATTGAGATATTAAAACTAATGAGACATATTGTTTCCACGTTTTGTATTGTATTGTAAAATATTTTATCTTTTTTTTTAATTGATATAAACGAGTGCTTGACTGCGATCCCACCTGATGGTAAGCAGAGATGCAATCATTGATGGTGAGGCGCACTAGTTTATTAAGAGCCTATTCACTCTAGCCTTGAAGACACCTAAATTATAGTTGGACGGGAAGACCGCCGCAGGCAAATTGTACCAGTCCTACGATGTACGTGGTATAAACGACGAAGCGAACCGCTTAGTCCGGACCGTCATTACGTTAGTTATCTACGTCAGCATAGCATAGCATAGTCGGCCTTATAATGTTCCCACTGTTGGGACTCAGGCCTCCTCTCTAGGAGAGGGAACTACGACAGACTACGTCAGACTTCAGTAATTTATCATCATCATCATCATTTCAGCCGAAAGACGTCCACTGTTGGACATAGGCCTCCCCCAAGCGTCGCCACAACGACCGATCCTGTGCGTCTCGCATCCACCGCATTCCCGCGACTCTCACCAGGTCGTCGGTCTACCTTGTGGGAGGCCTTCCAACGCTGCGTTTTCCGGTGTGCGGTCGGTCCTATCGACCATTCGTTCTACGAGCAATGTGCCCTGCTCACTGCCACTTTAGTTTGGCGATTCTTCGGGCGTAATTTATTACAAATCACTATTTCTGCCCGCAACCTTACCTTATTTAAAACCTTTAGAACCCAAACTTCCTCAAACTTTTGTATTTATTTTGTTTAAAACAAAGCTTACGGTCGCCGAATAAGATCATCTCAGCGAATATTTCTGAATTATTGATAAAATCTTTGCGACTTTGTGTTGACTGCGGTGTTATTAAAGATCCCTACTTTGTAATAAGTATTTTGCTTTAGTAAAAAGTTTTCTTGAGTTCTGTTTATGGTCGGAAAATTTTACAACAACGGATATCTAAATACAGCGTTGTATTTAGATAAAATTCCTTGTTTTTTTTTATGATTCGCGGGACGGAAATATTTTAAACTTCCTTAAAAGCATTGTGTGTACAAGCATGCGAGCGTGCGTAGCGTGTAACAAACATGTGTATGTGTGTGAATGACTGAAGGGGTTTCGATGATAGTTGGTACACGGGTAGACCATGGTCTACCTACAAGGTCTACTTTTTACATCATCGTCATGATGACGATGAAAATGTTTTTGTAAAGAATAACCACGCAGTTTCTTGCCGGTTCTTCGGAACCGTGCACTAGCTTATGACGTTTTATAAGTGCCCATGTAGACTTAAGTGAATAAATATATTTGAATTGAATTATTGAAGTCCGCCATCTCCTTTCTACCATCGAATAACCCGACGTACGGCGAGTATCCACCCTTACGGTGTTGAAACTTCAACGGTCTGGACTAAGCTTTTCGCTTCGTCGTTTATACCGCGTACATCGAAGGGCGTTTTGCCTGCTGCGGTATTCCCGTCCAATTATAATTTAGATGTCTTCAAGGTCCTCACCTTTAATCATTGCATCACTGCTTGCCATCAAGTGGGATCGCAGTCAGGCACTGGTTTATATCAATTAAAAAAAAAGGTTTTTTATTGACCTAAAATATTTTGGTAAAATATCTTGGGAAAACATTTATTGTGCGTACAGGAAGGAAGTAGCATTCCCTGCTGGAGTCTGTGTTTCCTAAGAGCTACAACCTAGGGGTCTTAAAAACAAAAGTGAATAGGTTATTTCTAAGCAAGCGTACTTCATCGTCGACCACATCATCGCTCACCAGCAGGTGAGATAGTAGTCTAACGCGAGCCTACCTATAAAAAACTGGACAAGTGCGAGACGGACTCGCGCACAGAGGGTTCCGTACAAACTTACCTATGTGAATAATTCAATAGCCGAATAGAGTCTCCAAGATTTTTCCGAATCGCAAAATTTTTTTTTTTTGGTGTCATAACAACAAATTTATTATTTTCAGATTTATTCCTGTATCTGTGCTATGAGACCTTGCTGTATGCCAATTTTCAGAATTGTGAGTCAACGCGAAGTACCCTATGAATTTCGATTACCTTGAGAGTGTCGAAATACACGTTTTTTGCAACAAAAACTGCCGTATTTTTTGTTTTCATTAACTTAGAAGTTTGATTTTTTCACAGCTTCAAGGGACCGCAGATTTGAGTATATGGTTTTAATTTCAACTCGATACCTCCACGCGTTCCGAGATAAAGGGTCTTGACAGACAGACAGACTGACAGATGGACGGACAACAAAGTGATCCTGTAAGGAACGGATGGTTTTTTCCTTTTGAGATACGGTAAATGGTATCAAAATCGACACATTAAAATTTGAATTTAAACTTTACTGAACTCAGAGATTAGAAGAAGTACCAACTGCCTTCAGAAATAACTACTCGCATATATTACCATCTAACGTACCTACTCGTACACATACTAAGTACCTATAACTGAATACTACCCTCGTAAAGTTATCGGTTAATATATACGGGTAGCATCTTACCTTCGAGAGTTTCTGCTAAAATAAAATCACTCGAGCGCGGTTGTAGTCCCTTGGAGTGCGATCCTTCAGGCTTTACTGTACGCACTGAAAGATTGGAATTAATTAAAGCTTTCGCACATTTTTAACCGACTTCGAAAAGAAGGAGGTTCTATGTTCGGCTGATTGGTTTTTTTATGTTCACCGATGGCTCGGTCAATTGTGGACCGATATTGAAAATTATTTTTTTGATTAAAAGATTATGCTTCCAAGTTAATATTGTTGTCCATAGAAATATTGTTATGATCTGATGATCAACTTTGAAGATATGGAATGCAACTCTTCATAGGAGCACAGTAGAACTGTCGTAACAAGTAAAATTACTTTGTTTATACGTATAGTCGATGTCTGACAAAAGGAAAAAGGGGAGGACATATACCAAAGTGATCTGATGATGAAGCCCGAAGGTAGGTACCGGAACTCTGTAATAAATCAATGTAACCTAACCGTATTTGGGATTATTAGAATTGTCATGAGATGCACTCTGGCTTTATGGTACCATCGAGCTAATCAGGTTATGGAAGTTAGGCACGAAAACTTCGTAATAAAACAATATATCCTAGCCGTGCCTTGGCTTATTGGAATTGTCATGCAATGTTTTAATGAATCGATTCCAATAATTTTTACACCATGTTATATTTTTTCCCAAAAATATTTAAAAAAGGTCACAAGTTGGACACCACCGACACTAAGTACAACACAGGTCCACAGCTGGGTGCGGGAGCAAAACAACCTCCCAGTCGCTAGGATGGCCCGCTGACCATGTATTTGTGTGGACAATCAGGTAACATAACAAGCTTATTACTAACTTTGTGATTTTTCATGATACAGTTTGTACATAGATTCTTTACATAAAAATACTAGACACGTGTTTCTGGTTTTGCATATACTAAAACTGATGTAAATTAATAAAGATAGAAGTTTGTAAATAGATGTGTAATTTTAGCGCACGGGTAGATCATGTCCTAGTTAAGGACAAAGAATACTTTGATTCCTAGAGTAAGTTCCTTTGAATAGTTTTCTGCTATAACGTCAAAGGAGATGTCGACGCTCATGTATTTAATGAAGATCGTTGGAGCAAAGATTTTGCAAAACAGTGGTGAGCACGAAAACTTTGTATCATGACAGCTTATATCCCAGATATATTTGAATTTTATGTACAGTAGTGGAACAAAGGCGGACTTAATGTAACAAAGCATTCTCTACCTAACCTTTGGGATAAAAAAGACAACATTGTAGTAGGTGGATGAGTGAAGTGTTATTAAATTTTTTTTCTAAGTGTGAAAATCATCCAATGACTTCTTCCGCTCTGGGCGGAGCGGGAGGTGTGTCAGACTTTTACTGTCTAAAACCACACCTGTGTGGTTTAAGTTACCCTTTGCGTTCTAAGACTACGGGTTTCCCCTTCAGAAATTCCAAAAGAAAAGAAATTAGTTTATGTTTCTGATTTATGTTCTGGTGAAACAACATTGTATGATTTTAACCCCTCGCCACAGTGAGCACGTCACAATCGCAACGGTAATGCCTGTCTTTGAAGAGTGTCTACAGAGGCGTCACGGCATCCTCTCTTTGTGCAGAACTCACCGGATGTGGATATTTTGGAAGGTATCTGTATCGAATTCAGCGGGAAGAAACACTCGGATCTCACCATTGTGCGGATCGCCCGGAGAATACGATGGAGCATACGGTGGAAGTCGGTCCCGCTTGGTCGGAGTGCCAGCACCGCTGTGTCCTCATGGAGGCGATTGGTGGAGAAAATGTCAACCAGTAGCCTCCTTCAGTGAAGCACTACGATCGAAGAAGGTGGCTGAAACTATGAGGGATAGGACATTCTGACTCCTTAACTATCGCTGCAAGTGATGCTCCGGGTGTTGAAAGCCGCAGGGCGATTACCAGCCATCGCAAACCGGGATTGCGGTGGTGCCGTCCGGCCGTCTGGTCAAAGCAATCCTGAATCGACGGCGCGCTGTATTCTGCACCGGACTCAAAGAGATGTCAGCAAATGGATAGGGCCCTCTAGGGCCGATGTCTGCGAGATTGTTCGAAAGAGTTACCTACCTCCCGTAAAATTTTCGCCTCAATAATTTTTCACTGAAGAGTTTAAGCCGTTAGACAGCTTTGGTAGAGGTAAATGAAGGAGCATAATCGGAACACCGACCTTCAGCTGAATAACGTGCACTGATAGTGCAAAGCCAAAAAGCCAGTGAATCCAAAACTACCATCATCATTATCAACTATCTTCCTCCACAACAGTACTTATGAAGAATTTGCGAGAGCATGCTTGCATTGATTGTTGCAGCTTGATCATTTTGGGCGTAAAAATTACTTGTTCATTTACCTATGATTTTTTGGTGTGTATTTAACTGACGTCCCCGTTGAATAAATTACGGCGAAATCTTGAGCGCGTGTATCCCCGCCCAATCAAACTCGCATATTGATGGCCAAACCGAGAGGTCACTGTCACCGATTACCTCTATGAGGACACGGCGGTTCACCCAAATGTGATAGACCTCCACCGCATGTTACAGCGGGTCCTCCGGGCGATTCGCAAAATGGTAATATCAGGATACTTCCAACCGAATCCGGAACAGAAACCGCTTGAAACACCCTCAACAGTCCTGAGCTTGTGTATCCATAAAACAATGAAATTACGGTAAACAAATGTAGCAGCCGATTAGTGTTATCCCTGAGACTGGCCTCCCTCAGAGGGTTGTTCCAGTGTGGGTCACCACTCACTGCAAGGAGGTAACGTCCAGATGTCGACGTAAGGCTGCCAGGAATCTGAGATACATCAGTGATCAGGAACGTAAACCACTTTCGACCCCGTTTTACGAGTATATGGAGCAGAAACTGCAAACAATAAATCACGCCATTATTAGGCCGCAAGGTGCCATCCCACTATGTAGTGGAGTATACAGAGGTGTGTCCCGCAAGGGCGGATCACCGCCGTGTCCTCGTGGAGGCAATCGGCGTCAGTCACCTCTCGCGCCGGGGCCTGGTTTGGGCTATAGTCTAGAGCGAGGAGGAATGGTAGGCGGTCGCCTCCTTCTGCAAAGCCGCAATGCTAGCGAAGGAGGAGGCCGCACGCGTGAGGGAACGAACGTCCTCACGCCGAGCCGAGATTCCGACCCCGACGACCAGCCACGGTAGACGCAGGCTTGCAGACATCGAACAATGGGTAGCTAGCCGTCCGGCCGTCCGGTAATTAACCGAACCGAGCCCAGTCGTTAACAGCACGTAGTGATCCACGCGCTCCTCAAAGAGATGTTGCAAAGCGCAACTGAAGGACACAAGTGTGGTTTTAGTCAGTAAAAGTTTGACACGCCCTCTCGCTCCAACCAGAGAAGTCATTGGATGATTTCCACTCTTAAAAAAAGAAAAAAAAGTACCATCATTATCATTATCATGGACATAGGCCTCCCCAAGTGTCGCCATAATGACTGGTCCTGTGTGTCTAGCATCCATCGGATTCCCGCGACCCTCACCAGGTCATCGGTCTACCTGGGGGCCTTCCAACACAAGGTGACATGCAACCCCTTCCGAAAATTTGGCCGTGTTATTTTAAAATCAATAATTAAATACATATACTTGTTTACTTTTATCGCCTTTTTTGGTTGGTATCCCTTGAATAATCATGGTCAATTATCTTGTTACAATCATGGAAAAAAAAACAGTAGGATTGTTATAAATGCCTCCGTCTAACACCAGTTTAACCATAACTATTTTCCTCCAATTTTGAACAATAGAACTGTCTGCAAACGTGGGCGATGGTCATTCTTCCGCCATTCAGTAAATTACGTAAAATACACAATGCCATCTATCAAATATGAAGTTCAACTATCATTCTTCCGCCATTCAGAAAATTACGTAAAATACACAATGCCATGTATCAAATATGAAGTTCAACTGTCATTGTCATCATTAATTCTACTTTGAGTCTTTAGATGGCGTTGCGAGTATCTGAATTGCGTGTGGTGCCATATTTTACTAATTCGATTTTATTATGTGTTTTGATTAGTTTTTACAATATATTTGGAAGATATCAAATAGAAATGTCAATTTTATTTTGAAAAAATGGTAAAAGTTATTTTATTACAAAAAAGAAGATAAAATAATGACAAAAATTTTAACTGTAGCTGGGGATCGAACTCGCGGCAAATGTCGTTCAACACTGACGTTTTGGATTATTGCTCACCCCCCATAGCAAATAGCATGATAATTTATAGCCTAACAGATGCACTGACCTATAAGGATTATGTATGCAAAATTTGAACAGGATCGGTTCAGTAGTTTTTGCGCCAATTAATACCATCGCAAAATAATTTTACTGTTTTATTATATGTATAGATATAGATGATATTATTATTTACCAAGGTCTGTTTTCTAGAAAACTGGAAAGCGCAGCTTTGTCTCACCGATCCTCACCAGGTCATCGAGAGTCATGGGGAACCGATGGATGCGAGACGCTTGGAACCGGTCGTTGAGGTGACACTATGTTCATCAGTAGACTTTTTTTAGCTGATGATGATGATCAAAAAGGTGCATCCACATTTTCTGGCGTCGAAAGTCTAGTGATAGCTCAGTCCGTACGGTTACCGGACGGCCGGACGGCGAAGTTCTCTATTAACTGGAAGTTAAATAATTTATCTGAAAAAAATACCCACATTCGAGGGTCCTTTTTCACTCGCCTATCGTCAGCATCGTGTATGGTTGTTGTGCTTGTTACTTCATTAACGTAATCCAATGCAATGTTTGACGAAAAGGCAACGCAAAAAAGAGACATAACGCCTGAAAACTCTGTTAGCATTCGGTAATTCCGTGATTTACTCGAATATTTTACAAAACTAGATCCAGGAAATACGTGTTTTTTTTTTTTCCAAATCGCATTTTTTTTTATAGCATAAGCATAATCAGCCTTTTAATGTTCCCACTGCTGGAACTCAGGCCTCCTCTCTCCAGGAGAGGGAATGGGCCGTTTTTTGCGACATATATGCCCGCATCTTTTTTTTTCGTTAACTTTGAAATTCGTTTTTTTCATATCTTCAAGGGACCACAGACTTGAGTATATGGTTTTAATTTCAACTCGATACCTCCTCGCGTTCCTGAGATAAAGGGTCTTGATAGACAGAAGGACGGACAAAAAAGTGATCCTATAAGGGTTCCATTTTTTCCTTTTGAGGTACGGAACCCTAAAAACGAGCTTCTTTACAAAAAATATATTCTGTTACTTAGTACAGAATATTTTTGAAGAAAAATATTAGGTAATAAGATGGCTTCTATATTTTACTTTTAGTTTTTGATACTCAAAGATTCTTCGTAGTCAAAAATAAAGACGTAAAGTAAGTTCGCAAAGGCGATGACGAAATTCTGAAACAAGTCACGCACGCTAAGAAATTACGGAATGCTCCCCGGGGTAAGTAAACGAGCTGAAAACTTCAGGTTCCCGGAAAATTTCATACTCGAAAAGATAAATAAATTATTAAGTAGAGAAAACAGACCATTTTGCTGATGGCGTTATCAAAGGAGACGCTGAATAGAAGCATTTTGTAAATGCGATGATAGTCTTCGTAACCTCCTTTTTTCTGCGTCACTATACTGATGGGTAAATTAATTAAATTTTAATGAAAGAATGAAAAACGTTTCTTTTTTTTTATTTTTTATTCTTGATAGGTTCGCGCTTGACCGCTAACTCACCTGATGGAAAGCGACGATGCGGTCGACGATGGAGCGCGCTTACCTAGAAGTAACCTATTCACTCTTGACTTAACCTTCGGTATGCCTGGTGGCAAAAAGTTACACGGTATGCCTGGTGGGTTTATCAGACCCGGATTTTTAACTTGTAATTTCTCAAATATTTATTGATAAATAAGTTATTAAAATGTACTAATATTTTTACTAGAGTTGTATGTTAGAAAAAAAAAAAAAAAATATTGCAAATCAACAACTTGTAATAATGATTTTTCCAATTAAACTTAGGAAGTGTTTTTAAAAAAGTTTTTAAACTTCGTTAGTCTTACAACACACTTTACTTATTAAAAACTAAAGAGATCTCAATCAGACTATATAAACATATAAGGCACTTCTATGTACTTATAAATAACTAAAGAATATTCAGTCTTCACCACTTCTAGCAAATTGCACATTTGAAAATTGCATGATCCAGACATAAGTGACTCTTACAGGTCTCAAAAATATATTGCGTTTTGCGATTTTTCTTGACTGGGCATACGTAGCATCTACGTTTTATACTAGGAGTCAATTTTTTCAACGGCGAGTCATCCTGGGTGCCCAAATGACTACCTATTCGTTTGCGAAGATCTTTAGATAGGTGATTGTTGTTTTTTCTTTACTACAAATGTTTTTCAATCGAAAAGAATAATAAATTACTTATATCAACATCGCACAGATAGCTCCCCATTTTGAAATTAAAATAATGTGTATAATATTATATTTAAACCCAATAATAACTTCAATTTCCAAAAACACAGACAACAAATACTAACATAGAAACGTCACGTCGTATGCCTGGTCGGGTCCGTGAGACCCGCGCAAACTATATGCACATCCTATTACCACAGGAGCGCGTTTCGGACTGAGGTAGCGGGCGGTGGGCGCCTAGCAATTCATAACGGCCAGCTACTAAGTGCGGTTAGGCGCGAAATTCGAATTTGAAGGAAATACAATGGTTTATGTACACAGGTGGGTCTGAGAGACCCTACCAGGCATACCGAAGGTTAAAGATTCCTGGGTTGTAGCCATCAGGAAAAACAGTTTCCGGCAAGGAATTCCACTCCTTAGCTGTACGCACTATGAATTTTTTGACATTGTTTAGGGACAAGGCATATGTACCCCAGTCGGTAACGTGCACTTGCAAAACTAAGACACGCATTTAAAATTAAATAAACTGACTTATACAAATAGGAAGACATCATCAGTAAGAAGCTAATCCAGAAGGAACTTCACGACCCTCAGTATGAGAAATAAGACTCGAAGAGGGGAGGAAGAGTCTACAAAGCAAGTGAAACTTGCGTTGTGTAGTTTACATCGCCGTCATACTTATAAATTAACCTGATCGGCTCAAATAAGCACCAAATTTTAAGCTAGCGCATGTACCTATGTCTAGTTTATTATAATAGTAGCGACAAGAAACATGTAACCAAGATAATTGTATAATACATAACATGATTGAAAAGAGTGTACATGGAGTTTGTTGAACATTCTTGACCATAGAGATATACGTTATGGAATGTGCATTTAGCATAATTTTTCTGACTGACTGACTTCTTGACAATTCAAAATTGCCTTTCGAAAACCGTAATTAGAGACAATAGAAAGACAATGAGAGAGCGAACGCCGGCGTTTGCTTGGGGTTAGAATTAAATGGTTTATTTCAAGTTAATACCTTGAATCTTTGAGACTCGCAAAGAAAAAAAGAAACCTTACTCCCCCATGCCTTCTGTCAATTACTCTTTCACCTGTTTTTTTTTATTTGGATTGTGGTGAATTCACTCTTCATTTATAGATACTATATTTATATACAATTGGTACTTATCTCCAATATTTTTTATTAATTTTTGTAGTGTTTCGTTTGACGCTTCTAATTTCATCTCCGATTTCGGTTCCATATCCAATAAACCAAATTTAAAAACCCCGGTTCCGAATTCGGTTCTGATATAACCACATCTATAACATCCCTACTAGAGACCACCTGAAAAGGTGAATCAATTGAATTGTCGCGCATAGCTCTTCATCCTCCAAAGCAAACACATCACGAGCCGTACTACGTAGAGGCAAGGCTACCATGATCCTGTCGTTATAAAGGATAGTGCTATTAGTTCTGTATAGCTCCATCTCGCTCTCAGTCCGAAATCGTAATAGTTGTAAAACGTCTTAGTAGGGGGTCAATCGCCCCTAGCTTTTGACCCGTAAAACAAACATGAAGGATGATTACATTGAAACTTCTCAACGTGTTAACCAAGTTTATGTGTTAACTAAGGCTCAGTTGGACAGTAACCTACTCCGTAATTGGATAACGTACAAACCTAACGTTAAACTGAAGTCTGTTTTCTATTCCCAGGAGTTTTGGTATTGCCTTGTTACTAGTTGATTCTATTCGTTGAGATGGAGAATAAAGCTGGGGAACCAATTGGGTTTGCAGTGCGAACAAAACCTCTTTGAAACGAAGTCTGGTGCGATTGTTTTGCGGAAACCGAAATAGATGGGAAACCAAAAAAAAATGTATATGTATATGGATGCATATTATATTCGAAAATAATATATTCATAGATTCAATTTTAAAGGAAGTCGGATTATCATATGGGAGTTCCCATGATTTATGACAAATATTCGAGAATATTTTATATTTTATTCTATTTTAGAGCAGTGGTGGCCGAGTGGTAACGGCCCCGACCTACGAGTTATAGGTCGCGGGTTCAAACCCAACCAGGCGCATTACTTTGTGTAATTTATTTCATCACCACCGCTCTCAAAACGGTGAAGGAAAACATCGTGAGGAAACCGGCATGTCCTAGAACCAAAAATTCGAAGACATGTGACATCCACCAACCCGCACTGGGCCCGCGTGGTGGATTACGGCCTATTCCCTCTCCTAGAGAGGAAGCCTGAGTCCCAGCAGTGGGAACATTATAAGGCCGACTATGCTACTATGCTATTCGAGAATAAGAGTGAATTTTATTCACTTGTATTAAGTTGGTAAGTAGATAATGTAAATGAATAAAGTCTTATATTAAATAAAACAAAGCCCTTTAACGATTTTAGTACAGAACTCGAAAAACATATAAGATTCTTCAATGTCATAATTTAGTTCAAACGCAATGAGTAATTTGAAATTTCGTACATCCCGGGATTTTATCATCATGTTTTTGATTCCGGGATTTTAAAGGAGGTTTTATCAACTCTATGTTATTTACTTCCACGAACTTTAAATATCCTCTACCTTTTTAATTACTACAGTATACTCGACCTCTGGTTATCACTAATAGTAAACGAAGTCTTTAAGTAATTCGTAAACAGTAAGCATTTATCTGTATCTTAGTCATTAATATGTCCTCTCATAAACTCCCACATACCACACTCATACTCAAATATATCCACACCCTCTCACACTCACTCATTCACCTAGCATAACACACAAAGAGAGGAACAGAGCAGAACTATATCAGAGTGCACCTTATTTTCATGTATTGTATAATGCAAACATTTAAGATTTAGTATGAAATGTAACGCGGGGCGGTTGGCGCTGTAAGCCGAAATACAGATTCCTTCTAGTTCGGCTCTAGCTGCTAAAACTTTTGTGTACATGCATATTATTGTTTAGGGCATTTATTTGTTAAAATACAATAAGTACTTTTTATAAAATAAATAAATATTATTATTATTATTTGCATATCGCCAAAAAATATTTTATTTACCACAAGACAACACCAATTTTCCAATGCGTGATAATTAGATTACTCGATAAGATGAACGCAAAAAAGATTTAAAACAATATTGTCACATAATATATAAAAATTTCAAATTGAGTATTTGATTTTGATCAAATACTCAATTTGAAATTTTAACCTGAAAACGTATCAAACTTTAGCATTAAATAGTTGTAATAATAACTTATTTATTAGCTAACAAGTTTCACTGCTAACTTGTATCTCAGGAGACAGTTCACTTCCTAATTACGAGTACACTATACAATTTGTTTACACGCTAGGTACAATGCTAATTGAGACATTAAAACTAATGAGACATATTGTTTCCACGTTTTGTATTGTATTGTAAAATATTTTATCTTTTTTTTTAATTGATATAAACGAGTGCTTGACTGCGATCCCACCTGATGGTAAGCAGAGATGCAATCATTGATGGTGAGGCGCACTAGTTTATTAAGCTGTTGATCCCCGCATTAACGCCGGCGTTCACGCGCCATTGTCTTACTATTGTGTCTCTAATTACGCACTCAAAAGGTTAAGAGCCTATTCACTCTAGCCTTGAAGACACCTAAATTATAGTTGGACGGGAAGTCCGCAGCAGGCAAATTGTACCAGTCCTTCGATGTACGTGGTATAAACGACGAAGCGAACCGCTTAGTCCGGACCGTCATTACGTTAGTTATCTACGTCAGACTTCAGTAATTTATCATCATCATCATCATTTCAGCCGAAAGACGTCCACTGTTGGACACAGGCCTCCCCCAAGCGTCAGCACAATGACCCATCCCGTGCGTCTCGCATCCACCGCATTCTCGCGACTCTCACCTGGTCGTCGGTTCACCTTGTGGGAGGCCTTCCAGCGCTGCGTTTTCCGGTGCGCGGTCGCCACTCTAGAACCTTTTGGCCCCATCGACCATTCGTGCAATAGATGCATTCAGCAATGTGCCCTGCCCACTGACACTTTAGTTTGGCTATTCTTCGGGCGTAATTATTTCAAATCACTATTTCTGTCCGCAACCTTACCTTATTTAAAACCTTTAGAACCCAAACTTCCTCAAACTTTTGTATTTATTTTGTTTAAAACAAAGCTTACGGTCGCCGAATAAGATCATCTCAGAGAATATTTCTGAATTATTGATAAAATCTTTGCGACTTTGTGTTGACTGCGGTGTTATTAAAGATCCCTACTTTGTAATAAGTATTTTGCTTTAGTAAAAAGTTTTCTTCAGTTCTGTTTATGGTCGAAGAATTTTACAACAACGGATACCTAAATACAGAGTTGTGTTTAGATAAAATTCTTTGTTTTTTTATGATTCATTTCCGTAAAAGCATTTATAAACAACGATTTAAAGAGTGAGAGCAGTGGTGGCCGAGTGGTAATGGCCCCGACTTACGAAGTTGTAGGTCGCGGGTTCAAACCCAGCCAGGCGCATTACTTTGTGTAATTTATTTCATCACCACTGCTCTCAAAACGGTGAAGGAAAACATCGTGAGGAAACCGGCATGTCCTAGAACCAAAAATTCGAAGACATGTGACATCCACCAACCCGCACTGGGCCCGCGTGGTGGATTACGGCCCATTCCCTCTCCTAGGCCTGAGTCCCAACAATGGGAACATTATAAGGCCGACTATGCTATGCTATGCTATTTATAAACAATAAGGTTATTAAAGGCGAAAATTTACGAATGTGTGTACAAGCATGCGAGCGTGCGTAGGTGCGTAGCAAACATGAGTGTATGTATATGTGTGAATGACTGAACAGGTTTCGATGATAGCTGGTACACGGGTCGACCATCATGGTCTACTTATACATCATCATCATCATGACGATCAAAATGTTTTCGTAAAGAGTAACCATGCAGTTTCTTGCCGGTTCTTCGGAACCTTGCACTAGCTTCTGACGTTTTATAAGTGCCCATGTAGACATAAGTGTAATAAATCTATTTGAATTGAAGTCCGCCATCTCCTTTCTACCATCGGATAACCCGACGTACGGCGAGTATCCACCCTTACGGTGTTGAAACTTCAACGGTCCGGACTAAGCTTTTCGCTTCGTCGTTTATACCGCGTACATCGAAGGACGTTTTGCCTGCTGCGGTATTCCCGTCCAATTATAATTTAGATGTCTTCAAAGCCCTCACCTTTAATGATTGCATCACTGCTTGCCATCAAGTGGGTTCGCAGTCAAGCACTGGTTTATATCAATTAAAAAAAAAGGTTTTTTATTGACCTAAAATATTTTGGTAAAATATCTTGGGAAAACATTTATTGTGCGTACAGGAAGGAAGTGGCATTCCCTGCTGGAGTCTGTGTTTCCTAAGAGCTACAACCTATTCACTTTTGTTTTAAAGGGGTCTTTAAAACAAAAGTGAATAGGTTATTTCTAAGCAAGCGTACTTCATCGTCGATCACATCATCGCTCACCAGCAGGTGAGATAGTAGTCAAACGCGAGCCTACCTATAAAAAAAACCCGACTACGACAAAAAAAACGACGAAACTAAAAGTATGAAACAAGATTTTCAGGATGCTGAAATAAACAAGGTAAAAAGAAAAGCCGCAGTCACACGTTAAAGGTAACAACCGAAACACTTTAATAACGTGTGACTACGGCTTTTCTTTTTACCTTGTTTATTTCAGCATCCTGGAAATCTTGTTTCATACTTTTAGTTTCGTCGTTTTTTTTGTCGTAGTCGGGTTTTAGTTTTTTTACTTTTTTTTATTTAAATTATTTTGGTGTTAAATCACTGTGCTTCTATACCATTTGCAAAAGCTAAATTTAAAATTTCTAATTAATAATGGTAAATTAATTTTTGTCCACCAGAGGGCGCCACATTGAAAATTGATGATATATTTTGATAAGTACCAGTGAAGCCCTTTCAAATGATATCAAACACGGTGTATTTATCTTAACATTTTTTTTAACACATGACTTCTTGTCCGCTAGAGGGCGTTACTTTAAATTTGAACAATATTTTGGAAATGTACAAGTAAAGCCCTTTCAAATGATACCAAACACGGTGTATTTATCTCCATTTTTATTTTTTACACATTACTTTTTGTCCGCTAGAGGGCGCCATATCAAGTTTTGTGACACGTCACGTAACCTATGTTCAGCGAACAATTAAGACGGTTCTAACGATACCTCATACGTCGAGTTCCGATAAGTAGATTAGGAGCTATGTGGGAACAGATGAACAAACTCACATACATACATAGCCTGTCAAAATCATAACCCTCCGTAGTCGGGTAAAAAACTGGACAAGTGCGAGACGGACTCGCGCACAGAGGGTTCCGTACAAACTTACCTATTTGAATAATTCAATAGCCGAATAGTCTCCAAGATTTTTCCGAATCGCAAAAATATTTTTTTTTTGGTGTCGTAACAACAAATTTATTATTTTCAGATTTATTCCTGTATCTGTGCTATGAGACCTTGCTGTATGCCAATTTTCAGAATTGTGAGTCAACGCGAAGTACCCTATGAATTTTGATTCCCTTGAGAGTGTCGAAATACTGTTTTTGCAACAAAAACTGCAGTATCTTTTTTTTCCGTTAAGATAAAAGTTTGATTTTTTCACAGCTTCAAGGGACCGCAGATTTAAGTATATGGTTTTAATTTCAACTCGATACCTTCACGCGTTCCGAGATAAAGGGTCTTGACAGACAGACAGACAGACAGACTGACAGATGGACGGACAACAAAGTGATCCTGTAAGGGTACAGTTTTTTTCCTTTTGAGATACGGTAAATGGTATCAAAATCGACACATTAAAATCTGAATTTAAGCTTTACTGAACTCAGAGATTAGAAGAAGTACCAACTGCCTTCAGAAATAACTACTCGCATATATTACCATCTAACGTACCTACTCGTACACCTACACATACTAAGTACCTATAACTGAATACTACCCTCGTAAAGTTATCGGTTAATATATACGGGTAGCATCTTACCTTCGAGAGTTTCTGCTAAAATAAAATCACTCGAGCGCGGTTGTAGTCCCTTGGAGTGCGATCCTTCAGGCTTTACTGTACGCACTGAAAGATTGGAATTAATTAAAGCTTTCGCACATTTTTAACCGACTTCGAAAAGAAGGAGGTTCTATGTTCGGCTGATTGATTTTTTTATGTTCACCGATGTCTCGGTCAATTGTGGACCAATTTTGAAAATTATTTTTTTGATTGAAAGATTATGCTTCCAAGTTAGTCCCATATAAATATTGTTATGATCTGATGATGAACTTCGAAGATATGGAACGCAACTCTTCATGGGATCACATTAGAACTGTCGTAACAAGTAAAATTACTTTGTTTATACGTGTAGTCGATGTCTGACAGAAGAAAAAAGGGGAGGGGATATATCAAAGTGATCTGATGATGAAGTCCGAAGGTAGGTACCGGAACTCTGTAATAAATCAATGTAACCTAACCGTATTTGGGATTATTAGAATTGTCATGAGATGCACTCTGGCTTTATGGTACCATCGAGCTAATCAGATTATGGAAGTTAGGCACGAAAACTTCGTAATAAAACAATATATCCTAGCCGTGCCTTGGCTTATTGGAATTGTCATGCAATGTTTTAATGAATCGATTCCAATAATTTTTACACCATGTTATATTTTTTCCCAAAAATATTTAAAAAAGGTCACAAGTTGGACACCACCGACACTAAGTACAACACAGGCCCACAGCTGGGTGCGGGAGCAAAACAACCTCCCAGTCGCTGGGATGGCCCGCTGACCATGTATTTGTGCGGACAACCAGGTAACATAACAAGCTTATAACTTTGTGATTTTTCATGATATAGTTTGTACATAGATTCTTTACATAAAAATACTAGACACGTGTTTCTGGTTTTGCATATACTTACTAAAACTGATGTTTTAAATTAATAAAGACAGAAGTTTGTAAATAGATGTGTAATTTTAGCGCACGGGTATATCATGTCCTAGTTAAGGACAAAGAATACTTTGATTCCTAGAGTAAGTTCCTTTGAATAGTTTTCTGCTTTAACGTCAAAGGAGATGTTGACGCTCATGTATTTAATGAAGATCGTTGGAGCAAAGATTTTGCAAAACAGGTGAGCACGAAAACTTTGTATCATGACAGCTTATATCCCAGATATATTTGAATTTTATTATGTACAGTAGTGGAACAAAGGCAGACTTAATGCAACAAAGCATTTTCTACCAGTCAACCTTTGGGTTAAAAAAGACAACATTGTGGTAGGTGGATGAGTAAAGTGTTATTAGAGTTTTTTTTTCTAAGTGTGAAAATCATCCAATGACTTCTTCCGCTCTGGGCGGAGCATGAGGGTGTGTCAGACTTTTACTGTCTAAAACCACACCTGTGTCTTTAAGCTGTTGATCCCCGCATTAACGCCGGCGTTCACGCGCCATTGTCTTACTATTGTGTCTCTAATTACGCACTCAAAAGGTTAAGTTACCCTTTGCGTTCTAAGACTACGGGTTTTCCCTTCAGAAATTCCCCGCGGTCCTAGCTAGTGGGCATCGGCCCTACTGGGCCCTACAGCGCGTGGATAACTACGCGCTGTTGACGACTGGGCTCGGTCCGGTCAATTACCGGACGGACGGAAGGCAAGCTACCCATTGTTCGACGTCCGCAAGCCCGCGTCTACCGTGGCTGGTAGTCGGGGTCAGAATCTCGGTGGCTGGGGCGTGAGGACATTCGGCCTCCTCCTTCGCTAGAATTACTGCTTTGCAGAAGGAGTTCACCACCTGCCATTCCTCTTCAAAGTGTCATTAAGATTGGGTACGTGTAATAGTAAAAGTCATAGTTTAATCAATATATGTATTTAAAGACTAAAACTAACACATAGATAACTTATATGCTTATACTCCATCTGTTTAGGTAATTAACTAAAGGTAAACAATCTTGACATGTCTTTTATCTAAAAGTTGTCTATAATTTTTATCTAAAAATGTTTACAATTTGTTATTTACCTATACCGATGTTTAGTTACTAACTAAATTTAAATAATCTTTGTATGTCTTTTATACGATTTTTTTTTAATAAAAAGACATATTAAGATTGTTTACGTTTAGTTAACTACCTAAACCGATGGAGTATAGGCTATTATAATGCGGGAAGTACCTACCTACTAATTACACTCAAGCGAAGTCACTGGCCTAAACTAGTCGTTCATAAAAATGTCTTTACTCCTAATAAAACTAATCGTTCATAAAAAAGCGTTTAAACTCCGAAAAAAAAATAATTAAAAAATTGCAAACATTTATTCGATAATGGCAATAATTTTCCAGCCACAATAGTGATCATAATTTATTTTATTGTTTAATGTATAACTTATGTCACTTTTGTTTAAAATAAAAAAGAACTGCTAAAATAAAAGATTCGATGTACAGAATCAGACTCCAAAATTCATCCGAAAATTAATTCTCATATCTCACATAAAATTACGTTTCAACTAAACCCTCTATTTGCCTGTTAGTAATGAAATACTCCTTATTACAAAGTTTAATATTAAACGTAACTGAAATTGTCTCAGATATGACTCGAATTCACATTTGTTCCACTAAATTATTATTCCAAGAAAACAGACATTCGTTTGAATCTCTTGTTATAAATGAATAAAATAGGTACCTATCTACAGTTGCCTCTCGTTATTACAAACAACGATAATTCGAACCTCTCTCAAATTCGAAGTTATTACAAGTTAGAACATTTCTTTATGTCCCGAAAAAAAAATTATACACTTTTAAGCACTTGGTAATTCGAACAAATAAAAAATCATCGCTTTATAACTAAACGTCGCGATGTACTGACAATTCAAAGTTATTACACTTTCTAAGGGTGTTTTTAATATTGTGCGGATTTCACGCATGCGAAGTTGCTCCGCATGCGGGGCTGCTGCCCAATATCACCTCCCGCATCCCGCGTACGTTTTCCATGCATTACAATAAATACTTGTATGAAAAGGACATTTGCGGGGGCTACGCGTGCGGAGCAATCCCGCATGCGTGATGAAATCCGCACAATATTAAAAACACCCTAAGAAATGACACTCATGAAACTTTATTTCAGGCACTAATTTTGATTAAAAAAAAACTTATTGATCAGTCTCAGCATTGCTTTGAAAAAAAAACTAACTTTATGGTCTACGCTAGAGGATCGATTTGTTTTGTACGACATAAGGATTAGCATCTAATAGAATCATTGCAATAATTAATTGACATTCTAATAATTTAAATATAAAATGAATTAAGAAATGATTTGAATTATATTACGATTATATTTCAATTATTTATAAGTAGATGCAAAATATGTAATAAATAGATAAATATAATTAATGATCAGATAATTCCAATGTTGTGATTTAACTAGTTCTAATTTTTCATGATGTGATGTATAATTAATTAATTTAAAATGTGTTTACATATTGTTTGTTGTGGTAGTAGAATAAAAAGGCTATTTTATTTTATTTATTTTATTTATAGAGGATTGGAGCACGAGCTAAGCTCAAATCCGTGTAGGGCTTCTGTAATTTCGGTCCACACTACACTAATTTGAGCACGGCTCGCGCTCCGCTCGGGCTCAGCTCTTCTAGTATAGACCCACCTTTACAGCCTTTTTCCGAAAGACTAATAAATTCATTCACATTATGTATGTACATACATACATTGTGTACCTCTAACTTATTGATGTTGTTAAAAAAAATAGCAGTTAATAAATAACAATTGATAATTCAATAATTCGAACTTTCATATTTTTCCTCTCGACAATTTCGAACCATCAAACAAACGGCAAACTGTCTGACTGACGCAACAAAACACATCCGAAACTACTGGGCCTAGGAGCGTGAAATTTGGTAAAAGGATTATTTTTATGACGTACGTACATGAGTAGGTACTAAGACAGGATTTTCCAAAATGTATCCCCTTGGAGTGGCAGGAGGTCGCCTCCTTCTGCTTAGCAGTAATGTTAGCAAAGGAGGAGGCCGCACGTGCACACGTGAGGCAATGGCCCTCGCACCCCAGCTGCTGGGATTCCGATCCTGATTTTAGGTGCGGGATCACGGACGGCGAGCAATGGGTAGCTCGCCGTCCAACCGTCCGGTAACCGTCCGGACCGAGCTCAAGTCGTCGACGGTGCGTAGTGTTCTACGCGCCCCTCAAGGAGATGTCAGCAACCGTAGGGGCCCAGCAGGGTCGAAGCCTACTGGGCCCAAGGGTCTGATTCTGAAAGGAAGACGAAGGAACAGGAGTGGGTTTTTAGTCAGTAAAAGTCTGACACTATCTCCCACTCCACCCAAGAGTTGGGGATGTCATTGGATGATTTTCCCAATAAAAAAAAAACCCAGGGGATGAAAAGGGGGTTCAAATTTTGTATGAAGACATTTACTGTCACGCGAGCAATACCACTGGCAACAGAATACCAGCTAATCTATGATATTTTAAAAGTCCTTCGAGCTTCGAATTAACAAGTTTCAACTGTACTACGAAATTACAGTAGATTTTAAAGGCTCCATATACTGGCAGATCGTGTTAAACCAGATAGTTTTATTGCAGGCACTACGTCTAGGGACGCTTGATTTGCTATCCTAAATCTAGACCTAGTATCTGAGCCCTGTCGTAAATATGAAAGACTATCTCTCACCAGCGGTACCGCCCATGCAAAAGTCGGAAAGCTGAACAGGGATAAAATATCTACTTGTGTTCGAAATAATTGTTTTCACGGTTGGAGCTATTATTAAGCTATTCTAACTGTTACGCTGCAAGTGGCGAGTTCTCGGGAATATTTGTATTTCCTACAATAACTGTTCCGGGTCTGGAAACAAACAAGTCGTTTGTTTTTTTTTTTAATTGATATAAACCAGTGCTTGACTGCGATCCCACCTGATGGTAAGCAGTGATGCAATCATTGATGGTGAGGCGCACTATTTTATTAAGAGTATATTCACTCTAGCCTTGAAGACACCTAAATTATAGTTGAACGGGAAGACCGCTGCAGGCAAATTGTTCCAGTCCTTCAATGTACGCGGTATAAATGACGAAGCGAAACGCTTAGTCCGGACTGTTGAAGTTTCAACAACGCAAGGGTGGATACTCGCTGTACGTCGGGTATGTGAGTTTAGATGTATGTAAATGCACCCACGACACCTCCCGAAAACCTGCGGTCTTAGAAGGCAAGGGCAACTGAAAGACACAGATGTGGTTTTTGTCAGTGAAACTCTGACACGGTCTCCCGCTCCACCCTGACTGGGAGAAATTATTTGACGATTGTTTGATTGATAAGCAATTTAGTGGTTAAGGGTTTAGGGGACAGTTTTAAACTAATAAATAATACGTGGTTTATAAGAGTACAAACTAACAAATATTATAAAGAGGTAAATTTTGTTTTTTGTATGTAGGAGGTAATCTCTGGAAGTTACTGGTCCGATTGCTAAAATTTTTTCACCGATAGAAAGCTGCTTTATTTCTGAGTGTCATAGGCTATATTTTATGTACGCGGGCGAAGCCACGGACAAAAGCTAGTATTCCATAATTGTACAATAAACTAAATTTAACGCATTACACAATATAAATAGAGGTGATATCTGGCTCCCAACCTTAAAATCATCATTATCATATCAGCCGAAAGACGTCCACTGTTGGATACAGGCTTCCCCCAAGTGACCATAATGACTAGTCCTGTGCGTTTCGCATCCATCGGATTTCAGCGACCCTCCCCCCGCGACCCCCTATTGTGCGCCAACGCTGCGTCGATTGGAGTCGTGGTCGAAACTCTAAAATCTTTCTTCACCTTAAAATGCCTTAACAAAAATATTATACAAAAAGCAGGACATTGTCAACGTAAGCTTTCAAGGTGTAATCACAGCAAACATTTTAATGTAATCAGCACAAAATGGCCGCCTAACGTCAATGCTTACGTCACATCCTCCCTAAAAAGCCCTTCCTATAGAAATGACAGATCCACGCATCCATCCCTCGTATTTTCCTATTTACATTTCGAGGTTCTTCACAATAAATGGTTACTGAAAATGTATTTTCGTTTTCTGTCTACCCTCAAGGGTATTGGCGTAAAAACCTGCATGATACATTAAAAGAGAAGCCTTTGGGAGATATGCATGTAGGTTCCCGCCAAAAATATTGTATATCTTCGATTCTATCTCTCGAATGTGTACTTTTCCGATAGCAATTGTTTCTTCATCTGGCGATATTCATTTATCTGTATAGAGCCATCTAGTTTCATGCGTTCATCTACCACACATACACGCACACACAATACACACACACACGCTGCATAAACGCGACGCTCATGCAGCGGTTACGCGGCGTCTACGCGTCATAAAACAATGTTAAATAAGAAAATAAATAGATTACAGCAAGATATAAATTCTCATATTGTGGTTTTTGAGTATTTGGCCATATGAAACTCATCATTCTTTGTTAGCTATACGAGATGACTGGAACCAAAATAGAATAAAGATAATGTGTAACTGGCATGAGAGCTTTTGTATGTAAAATTTTACAAAGAAAATGCGGGATGGCTGACGTAATTAAAACGAATTGGGCTAGGAACTAGATGAAAAATAAATAAAGTCACGACTCACAATATATTGTGCTCATATAATTAATTTTAGGCAACTGTGATTCACGCAAAGTAAACATTTTTATATAAATTCTACCTCACGACGAAAGTCTGTGGCCAGCGTGTGCGTATCTAGCGATGACTTATGGCTCTAAAACGTAGTCACCCAGAATGGGCCTCCTTTGGCTTCATCATCATTTGCAGCCGAAAGAAGTCCACTGCTGGACATACGCCTCCCCTAAGTGTCGCCTTAAGGACCTGTCCTGTGCGTCTCGCATCCATTACCCCCACCAGTGACCCCCACCAGGTCGTCGCAGAAGGCTTAAAGTCACCCAAAGGGCAATGGAAAGGGCTATGCTCAAAGTTTCCTTGCGTAATCGTATCAGAAATGAAGATATACGCAGGAGAACCTTGGTTACCGATATAACTTGAAGAATCGAAAAATTTAAGTGGCAGTGAGCAGGGCACATTACTCGCTGAACAGATGGTTCTGGAGTGGCGACTGTGTACCGGAAGACGCAGCATTGAAAATCCTCCCACACGATGGACCTGGTGATGGTCGCGGGAATCCGCGAGGAGGCCTATGTCCAACAGTGGACGTTTTTCCGTTGAAATAATGATGATGATGATCTACATTGGAAATGCCGCTTTTTTGTCACTTTTCAAGTTAGAACACGCAGGCGGCATAGTCATATGTGATTGAAACAGAAGCAGACCAATTGCTAAATGGGCAGATAAAATAGTAGAGATTACGGGTCAAAAATGGATGAACACAGTAACAAAAATTACTAGCATTTGAAGTCTTGGGAGAGTCTTGGTTCTACTTTTTTTTTAACTTTACAAATGTTTTTTTGTTTGTTTCTGCCATTAGATTCTTAGATTGTAACTTGCGCGGAAATAAATACAGCTTTACTTTTAATATAAACATATAAAAACACACAGTAACGCAGTTACTTACTGGACATCTAAGGGTGGACATAGCTATCGAGGTCGATCTCGCGAAGGTTGGGTGATGATCTAAACAAGTTTGCGAAGTAACTTCATGATTGATTGATTGCACAAGATGGAGAGGTTTGGACAGAGCAAGAGGAGGTCTTGATCCAGCAGGGGACAAAATGTATGTTACAAAACCCTATAATATCTATTAAATCAGAAAGAGCTGATAATTATTAAGATCGTGGAGGTCTGAAAGAAAGTACTTAATTAATAAGAGTCAAAAAAAAAAATACTTTACTCATTTCCCAAAACAATAATTCAGAAATAGAATTCTTCGCAAATGATAACTTACTTTTTAAAGCTAGCCTAGCTAAGATTGTAATCAGCGTGCTCCTACGCTTCTAAACAAAAATATCTATACAATTGCTCGAGTTTCATCTGGGAGAAAATTACTTTGTGGCTGTACTGAAAAAAAAAAACATGCGAAGCCGGAGATTGCTTACCATACATAATAAATGTAGAGCATATTTACACTTACATATGAAAAAATAGAGGTAATTTTTAGATTACATTTTTTCATAGATTACGCATAATAATGCCTTCTCGGGTCGTTGTTTGTATGACCCAATTTTCTACGGAACCCTATTTGAATAAAAAATGAAATTGGTTTTGTGCAGTGGTCGTCTTTTTTTGGTGTTACAGTGTTTCCACGTTATGGATGGCTTTTCTAAGAAAGAATGTTGTGTTCAATATTGTCACTACGTAATATTGTCAGAGTACCTATGTTTGATAGTTCTGCAGGCCTAGCCAAGTTACGACCATTTCGTTTCGATTCTCTTTCGTCGATTGCTTCGAGTTGGGAACGCCTCCTATTCCATTGTTCTGACTACGTGACTGAGCGTTGAGATGACGTCAGAACAAAGGAATTGGAGGTGTGGCCGACTCGAGGCGATCGACGAAAGAGAATCGAAATGAAACGGTTGTAACTTGGCCAGAATATTTTTATCCAATTGCCTCAAAAGGAAGGTAATGTAAAAAACAGATAACACAAAATTCCGATTTTGTGTTATCTATGTTATCCACTATAAACTTGTCCATCTCTAGTTTTTGCCAGTGAAGTCGCCGCCGCCAATCGCCTCCACGAGGATATGGCAGTGCTTCTCCCAAGCTGGGTGACCTCCACCGATGTTCCACCGAGTCCTCCGGGTGGTCCGCACAATAGTGACACTCGGACGTTTCTTCCGTCCAAATCCGGAACAGGAACTCCCTGAACGTACCATGTTCGGTGAGGACCTACGTCATGCAGAAGGTGAGGATACCATAGCACATTTCCAGTTACCCCTCAAAGAAGGGACTTACCGCCATTACCTCATCCACGGACTGACTGAACCTACTTCTTTACACTACAATAACGCATTCCGGGTGATAATGGTACTGCCGCCCACTGCAGTGCTGGAGGCGATGTTCGGGGCGGCTGACACACACAGCTTCGCGGCCATCATGTGCAAACGTTGCGCTTCTATCATGCTCCACTCGCGCGACAGTCTTCACACCATCGTAGTCGAGTGCCTCCACGATGTTCGCGACGGCTGACATACACAGCTTCGCGGCCATCATACGCAAACGGTGCGCACGACATTCCTAACACCATCCTGCGCGTACTGGCGGCCTCTTCGATGCTGGCCCGCTGAAAACGGCTGCACGCAGTCGTATAGTGATTTGCCAACATCATCGGAAAGTTCACTCCTTGACACAATCACTAACAATTATAGATGTAGTCGTAAGATGAATCTGAATTAAATGATTTATTATTATTTACCAGTAAACCACAAAAATATCTACAAATGACTGAGCACACTATGACCTATGTATTATGCCCTACACAAAAAACTCCCAGTAGGACGTTTCGTCTTGTTCAAGCCACATTATTCATGGCAGTTAATTCCCAAAGGCGCGAATTAGTTTTTTATTTCTGTGTCTGGGAGCTAAACTTTGTGAATAAAATTGAGATTTGTATTCGAACGTACACATTAACTTTTATAATGTGTCTTTTGGAAGTCTTTAAAAGTACATTAGGTTACCTAGGTACTAAGAATTGTAGTGTGCTTAGGACAATTTCATTAGAGTTTATTTTCAACACAGAATACTAAAATTTTATTGTTTTAAGAGCAGTGGTGGCCGAGTGGTAACGGCTCCGACTTATGAGTTGTAGATCGCGGGTTTAAACCCAGTCAGGCGCATTACTTTGTGTAATTTATTTTCATCACCACTGCTCACAAAAAGGTGAAGGAAAATATCGTGAGGAAACCGACATGTCCTAGAACCAAAAATTCGAAGACATGTGACATCCACCAATCCGCACTGGGCCCGCGTTGTGGATTACGGCCCATTCCCTCTCCTAGAGAAGAGGCCTGAAGAGTCCCAGCAGTGGGAACATTATAAGGCTATTGTTATTCCTATTATTATTTTGTACAGTAAAAAAATTACAATCACTACACATACAGTTACGAAATCTGGAACTAAGTATAATATAATTTCGAGAAAAAAAAATTGTTTAAAATTTAGTAAATCCGGCAAATAGAAAAGGTCGATTTAACTTTTTTTGAGAGATATAACATTTTTTTTTTTTTCAAAATTAAGGATAGGTTCGCAAATATCTCGCGATGAAACTGTTAGCTCATCTATTTGGGTTCTTCATTATTTTTTTGTGTAATTCAGTGCGGTGTATTTTTAGAAATTTTGAAAATGTAAGAGTTGTCTATAAAACTGTTTTTACTTCCGCCTTTCGAAATTTGAAATCAATTTATACTTATATTGTAGTACTTATGGGAGGTGATCTTTGGGCTGGAGGCGTTTTGTTGTCTGAACCTTTGCGGCCTGTTTGTGTCGTAATAATAAATAGACGAAAAAAACCCACGGTTAATCTTTTAAAAACATTACTGTTTTTTTTACAATATCTTCGTATTACAATACTAGGTAATAGTATGAAGTAATGCTACTTATTGCAATGTTAAAAGTTGTAGGCGCTTGCCCAGTTTATAATAAAAATTGGTAAGTGAATGTGATTACTAATTTTATCACTTTTTTGTATTTTATCGCAATTATTACCTACATCAATTATCAGCAGATTATTACAAAGCTTTTTGGCTAACACTTTTATCTTCTAAATACTATACTTCCCTATATCAAGCACTGCTTCCGTATTCACATCGGTAAAATTTTATTTACGGCAATAGGTTTTGCACTCTTATTGCAAGTCTCCTACTATGTTTTTTTTTTAAATTGATATAGACCAGTGTTTGACTGCGATCCCACCTGATGGTAAGCAGTGATGCAATCATTGATGGTGAGGCGCACTAGTTTATTAGCACTCTAGCCTTAAAGACACCTAAATTATAGTATATAGTATGTATATTCGTTTGCGTATTGATCGGCTACTACATTTAATACGACGTGCAAGTCTTTCCTGAGCTTTGATACGACTCAACGTCCACTACCTACTTGAGATAGCTTTGTCAAGACTTTCCTTATAAACCTAGGTATTAGTGTGCACCGTAGACGTGGGCTTACAGACGGCGAGCAATGGGTAGCTCGCCGTCCGGCCGTCCATTAACCGTCCAGACCGAGCCCGAGTCGTCGACGGCACTTAGTGTTCCACGCTTGCCTCAAGGAGATGTCAGCAGGGTTGAAGCCTACTGGGGCCATAGGTTAAATGAAAGTAAACCTCGGGACCTGTCACCGTGGAACTTGTACTACTTCGAGGAAGTCCTAGCTTATCACATAGTATCTGTGTAATAAAATTAGTTGTAATACCAATGCAATTTCGTTTTTGCTTTCCATTGGTTGAGATAGTGGTCAAACGCGAGCCTATCAATAATAAAAAAAAAATACGTAACAATAATAGATACAATTAATATTTTTTTTTGTAATCTGCTAGACATTTCTAGAACGTCCTGGCCATGAGAAATCAAAGTCACACAAAATTCTAAAGTGATTGAGTGTAGAGTTCCGGTTCAATACTGACGCTTAGGATAACAGAGCTCAGAACGCCACACAGAGATATGCTATTCCTGACAACATTTTGAGTCCGTACAATTGGAAGAACTCCTCCGATTGTAAAAACTGAAAATTTTGTCGATGAGATCGATTCTAGCTATGATAGGGGGGAGAGGGAAAGTGTGTGGGGTCAACCTTCAAGGTCACACAACACTTGGACACCGAAGATGGTTGAAAGTGGGTACTTATTACATATTAATACTCCTCAGTGTCTCGATAAGCACATTTAGTCGTTAAGCCTGGTTGTCACTAGTAAATCGCTTAACCTCTCGAACGTTCGCGAACATTCCCCGAAATGCCCCACGCGTCGAGGATTTTTCGATTATTCTTTTTTTTTGGTTTGACCTTGAGAAAAACGCAAATTTCGTGGTTATATTGATAATTATATGCAATAAATTATACCTTCCCGGAAAGCCCATTAGTTTTCCTATCGAACTGTGTAAGATTATAAATAAATGAAACTGACCTGACTTCGTAGCGACGAGATAAATTGTCATTTTGCAAATTTTCTTACACATAACCTTTAACTTTCTCACATTACACCAAAACCACACACATATTCTCGAAAAAAACACTTGAATACGATAGTCCATACATTTGCGCAAAAACAATATTACTCATATCACATCAAATTACAATAATTACACGACACAATAACTTTTCCCGCAACTCAACAAAAAGCGGCCAGAGGCACGCGCGGCGCGCGGCGGCACGCGAAATGTAAACAAACACTGTCTGTACTATCTATAGGTTTTTTTTTTTTTTTTTTTAGGTGGGAAAATCATCTAAATGACAAATCCCGCTCTTGGGTGGAGCTGGAGATAGTGTCAGACTTTTACTGACTAAAAACCCACTCCTGTTCCTTCGTTGCCTTCGTCCCAGGGCCCCGGGTTTCGTTTTCACACTACCCATGGCCCCAGTAGGCTTCGACCCTGCTGGGCCTCTACGATTTGCTGACATCTCCCTGAGGCGCGCGTGGAACAATACGCGCCGTCGACGACTTGGGCTCGGTCCGGACGGTTACCGGACGGTCGGACGGCGGGCTACCGATTGCTCGCCGTCCGCAAGCCCGCGCCTACGGTGGCCGGAAATCGGGATCGGAATCCCGACGGCGGTTGGGGCGTGAGGACCGTTGCCTCACGCGATCGGCCGCCTCCTTTGCTAGCATTACTGCTTCGCAGAAGGAGGCGACCGCCTGCCACTCCTCCTCGCTCCGGACCATGGCCTGTACCAAAGCCCGGCGCGAGAGATCGCCGCCGCCGATCGCCCCCACGAGGACACGGCGTTGCTCTGCCCAAGCGGGGCACACCTCCACCGTGTGCTCCACCGTGTCCTCCGGGCGGTCCACACAGTGGCGACACCCGGGCGTCGCTTCCGCACGAATCCGGTGCAGGAACTTCCCGAACTTACCGTGTTCGGTGAGAACCTGCGTCATGCGAAAGGTGAGGACGCCGTGAGGTCTTTCCAACCACGCCTCAAAGAGGGGACTTACCGCCATAATTGTGGCGTGCCCAGCACTGGGTTGCGACAGTCGCTGTCGCCATTTCACCATGAGAACCCGCCGGAGCTCTGTCCGCCGAAGTCTGTCTGAACTATCTATAGGTAATGTTCACGACTGTGGCGCCATTTTTACCGGTTTATTTTCTTTCAACAACGATTATGATAACAATATGCAATTATATCACTTTGTAGTAACTTCATTATGTTTATAGGTAAATAAACTAACAACTTATGTAGATTTCAAAGCATTTCGGGATTTTTGCACTAAAACAAGTCGAAACACGACGGCCATGACGGAAAAAAATACGCATCTTCACAAGTTTCGTCACTTTTTCACTGGCATATTTATTACTTTTCCAAAAACAAACACTTGCAACGTAATCTACACTTATTTCTCAGTAATTCTATATAAATCTTATAAGATTACTCATCGTTTTCTAATTGGAAACATGATTTTCGTCCGGACGCAACCACGCAACAATTGCTCCCAAAAAGTGACAGCTAGCTGAATGACGGATCACTTTATTTTTTTCAATCTTCTTCATTCTATGTATCGATATTGCCAATGGAAAATATTTTAATAGAAATCGAATGAACTATTCTGTTCAATCAAATAAAAAACGGGTTGCAACTTGAAAATATACGTCACAGAAAAAATATCCAATCGGTGCAAGTCACTCTCGTACACCCGTGTGTACCAATGGCGCGATGGGCACTCAACTCTCTCGTACACCCGGGTGTTCGAGAAACGCGCGAGAGGAGGCGCTTTTTTAAAGTGCGAAATTAACAAATGATCCTTCACGCTTTTCATCGCCTCCTTTGTTTGCATTACAGCTTCGCAGAAGGTGACTGCTTTTCATTCCCTCTTGCCATGGCTTGAACCAGGGCCGTAAGCGAAATATCGTCGCCGCTGATAGCCTCTACGAGGATACTGCGATATTCCACCCAAGCGCAGCAAGCTTCCACACAATGGTGACAGCTGACCTTTTTTCCGTCGAATGCCGCCAGCACAGGAACCTAACGAAAAAAACATGTTTGGTGAGGATCTGCCAGAAGTGAAAAGTGAAGACACCGTGATACATTTGTAGCAACTCCTCAAAGGCATATTCTCGCTTACCATCGTGATTGTGGCATGCTCTAACAGTCGTTACTGCCGTAACTGACTTTCGTTGATTTTGACGATTAATTATGTCGGACACATAATTAATCGTCAAAATCGTGCCTACAGTTTTACATAGTATTTTGTAAGATGTTCTGTGTACCAACAGGCCTGCATATGTAAAACTGTGGTAAAGCTTGTGCGTGTGATAGGCCCACAACATCAGAAGCCAGATAATCTGACACTAGTTTTGCCAAGAAGTTTGGTTTGTTTTGTATTAAATATTTGGACAATGCCACCTCTAGGAGTGGCCTCCCAGTTCTCTGCGGTTTGAATCAACTTCGTTTACAGTCGAGTGGCTTGTGCAATCGAAGAACGCATGCGGAACCAATGAGGTACCAATTTAAGTACACTGAAGGAGATGCAAACAATATGGAACGATGAACTACGAGAATCCAAGTGGATGCTAATTTTGTATCTGCCATTGATGCTTTCAGTTTCAGCTATCATTATTTAACTTTATTTCAATTAATTATAAAGCTAACAACTCGTCCAGCTTAACACAGGTTCAAATTATGTACAGAATTCTTCCTTGTTTCTTTTTACTTTATTTTCATCACCATTAACAACTACATCACTGCTTACATGATCAGGTGAGATTGCAGTCAAGCACCGATTAATATCGTTTAAAAAAAAGTAATTGAAAATTTAATCAAAATCCGTTACGTGTTTTAGAAGAAATCAGCAGAGAAATAGACAGAGGGAGATTGCAACTTTGTTTTAAACTATTTAGGGATCAATCAAATTTACTTTTAAACGTTTCTAAATCTTCTTAATCATCACAAACCCAAAATATTCCCTATTTCTCCAAACCAATAATATCTCAACGGTTGTAGTCTCACTCGACCAAACAGTTAGTACATAATCCGATTTCATTATGATTTAAAGTAACTCAGCGATTAAATAAAACTACCTAACCCACCGAAGCTTGGCACATCGTTGGCAATTTTGCATACTTGTCGCGTCATGTCCCTAGAGTAAAATAAAGTCATAAAAAAATTCGACAGGAACCATCCACCCTCGACCACTGCTAAAAGAAACGATATTTTTTACACCCAGCGTCATTTTACATTCCATCTCCTGTTTTGTCAAGCTATTCTTAATTTAACAGGTGTTGAAGTGAATGTAACGCGCAATGTATACCACAAGAAATTCTAAAGACAAATAGTCGTTTTTTTAGAAGCTATTTTATGCCAGAAAGTCTGTTTTAAGTAGGACATTACCCTTAAACGTCAAGTTTCTTCATGCCGTTTAGAAGCTGCGAGTGAAATCTATAATAGTCACAATGGGATTCTCTGCAGTTGGGTCAAGGACTGGATGGCCGGAATATGGGCAGATTTTATTATTTTGGCCCTTTAGTACCTTTCCTTTCATCCTTCATTCATGATTCGTTTAGAGTAAAAATGTGTACTTACAAAGTTCAGATAGAAAGCTTATGGCAGACAGTTTTAAAGACAAAAAAGCACAATCCACGCTGATATTAAAAAAAATATAGAGCAATAGCTTCTGCCAGTGGTTTCGCTCGCATCCTTAAGTCACTAAGTGATAAAGAAGCTTTCTATTGGTGAAATAATTTTTAAATGAGGTTCAGGAGTACAAAAATCTTTCCTCTTTATAATAATACTATAGATAAAGGTTACTTTTTAACCGAATTCACCGATTTCTCGGTTAATTGTGGACCGATTTTGAAAATTTATTTTTTGATTGACAGGTTATGCTTCCGAGTTGGTCCCATTGAAATACTGTTATGATCTGATTATGAGCTTCGAAGATATGGAACAGAACTCCTCATAGGATCCCAGTAGAACCGTCGTAACTAGTAAAATTGCTTTGTTTATACGTGTAGTCGATGACTGACTGAAAGAAGAGGGGAAATATATCAAACTGATCTGATAAGATCTGAAAAGTGCAAAATAACTTTAATTTCGGAAGTCGGTGTTAAATAACGAAGAGACAAAACTATTATAGAAACACCGACTTCCGAAATTAAAGTTAATTTGCACTTTTCAGTGTTTTTTTTTTACATTGAAAACGGTTGTTTTTTTTTTTGTAAAAAGTTTTTTTTTATGACGTCTATCATCGAATCAAAACATCATCAATTCACTATGAGAAAAAATAGTGATAAACGGCCTGTGTAGCCCCGTCTCTCTCTGATTTGCTGATCCTATTACAAAATTCTTTCATTGATAGAAATTTACAATGTTTCTTGAGCTATATGAAACTGTTCCTGTGAGGAAAAGAGCAAGGGTCCTATAAAATTCCAGAGCCCGTACTTATCCGTATATCAGAGGTTCCCATTACATCTAGCTTTTGTACCAATGCAGGGCAAAAACTAACATCCTAGAGCCGATATTGCTCACACGATCATGATTTCATATTAAACTGCTCGTAACATTCCATTACCCTTACAAAAAGGGCAAGCCATGACCCGATGAGAAAAAGAAATCTAGAACACTGGACCGATCCTCCATTTGTATTCAAACCCACGCTTCCTCTAACAATTCATGAAAATCTGTAAAAAGCTGTTCAGTGTAATTCAGTAATAGTCCTGCGTACTGAAAATGTTATTTAAGTGGGGACTTGAAAAATGATGGCCACTAAAATGTTGTAACAATATCTTCGTTTACGATGCTTGCCGTAAAAAGAAGATATTTTAGCTGTTCGTGTAAGAAGCACTTTTTCTTTTTAAAGCCGTTTTTAGTTTGTGGTGTGCAAACTATTGTTTTAGGAATGTTTTAAGAGCTTCTTGACTTCTTATTTTTTTTTTTTTTTAGGAAGAACACGAATAACATTCAGAATTGCTTGAGAAAATATTTGCAATCTATCATACTTGAAGGTCTCTAGTAGGTACTACTGAGTTCGGAGATACGAGAAAAAAAGTTTATTCACATTTTAGTGTAGGATTTATTTTGACGAAATTAATCGTGTAGAATCTTAAAAAAAAACTCGTTTTTACGGCCTGAAAGCCGTCCTACTATAGGCTGTAGGCGAGGGTGTGACAGACTTTTACTGACTAAAAACCCACTCCTGTTCCTACTTTGCCTTCGTCCCAGGACCCCGGGTTTCACTTTCACACTACCCATGGCCCTGCTGGGCCCCTACGGTTTGCTGACATCTCCTTGAGGCGCGCGTGGAACAATACGCGCCGTCGACGACTTGGGCTTGGTCCGGACGGTCGGACGGCGAGCTACCCATTGCTAGCCGTCCACAAGCCCGCGCCTACGGTGGCCGGAAATCGTGATTTGGATCCCAGTGGCACTGGCCGCCTGCCACTCTACCTCGCTTCGGACCATGGCCTGTACCAAGGCCCGGCGCGAGAGACCGTTGCCGCCGATCGCCCCTACGAGGACACGGCGGTGCTCTGCCCAAGTGGGGCACACCTCTGCCGTATGCTCCACTGTATTTGAACATAGAACTCAAGGTCAGATATGCAGTCTAGTAGACTAGAAATGGACCTCAACACAATTGGGAAAAGGTTGGGGAAATGATTGACGGAATTTTTAACCGACTTCAAAAAGAAGGAGGTTCTATGTTCGGCTTTTTTTATGTATGTTCACCGATTTCTCAGTCGATTGTGAAGCGATTCGGAAAATTATTTTTTGATTGAAAGGTTATGCTTTCAAGTTGGTCCCATAGAAATATTGTTATAATCTGATCATGAACTTCGAAGATATGGAACAGAACTCCTCATAGGATCATTGCAGAACTGTCGTATTAAGTAAAATTGCTTTGTTTATACGTGTAGTCGATGACTGACTGAAATAAAAGGGAGAGGGGATATATCAAACTGATCTGATGATGAAGCCGGAAGGTAGGCACCGGAACTATGTAATAAATTAATTTAATCTAACCGTGTTTGGGATTATTAGAATTGTCATGAGATGCACTCTGGATATAAGGCATTTAAGTTTGGCTGATTTGGCTGAAGTAAAAAAAAAAACACTAAAAAGTACAAAATAACTTTAATTTTGGAAGTCGATGTTTCTATAATAGTTTTGTTTCTTCGTTAATCATCGAATTAAAATGTGTATACGGAACGTCAAGTTATCAATTGTAAATATTTTGGATATTTTGAAAAATCGTTTTTGTTAACGTGTAAAGCGACGAAACATAGACGAGCGATGCGTCTATGTTTCGTCGCTTTAAAATATTTTATAGGTCAAACCACACATTTCTTTATGGACCATGTAATATAACTTCTCATTTTATAACTAAGCAACAGGAAAATGACATAGTCTTTAATAAACTAATTCCTCTTTTTCACAACGCCAACTAAATATTCTCAGTCCAAGAGCGAGCGAAGCGAGCTCGGAATTGTAGGGCACTACGACAAGGATAGGTTAAGTTATTTTTTTTATAACCACCCAGAAAGTGACTTACATAAAAGTTAACTAGTGGCTAAGATAGTATCATTCTTGTTAATTATGGCTGACTTAGTTATTAAGAAGGTAATGTAGATTTTTAGAGGCGAATAATGTAATTAAAAAGAAGACTGTTTAATTAGAATCCATATTTTAATGTGTCTGTACAATTATACACGAATGTAGGTACATATAATTAATAAGCAATATCAGCCCCCCTAGCCAAGTTACAATCGTTTCGTTTCGATTCTCTTTTCGTAGATCGCCTTAAGTCGGCCACACCTCCTATTTCTTTGTTCTGACCACGTGACTGAGCGTTGAGATGACGTCAGAATAAAGGAATCGGAGGCGTGGCTGACTCGAGGCGATCGACGAAAAGAGAATCGAAACGTAATGGTTGAAACTTGGCTAGGGGGGCAGATGAAAGACAAGTATTGACGACACATTACTTTTATCATAGTACTAAGCAGTACTAAATTTAGGTGAGGTAAGTAGACCAACCAGGCAAAAGGAAAAGTTGTGACAGCGATTAGTAAAAAATATTTAAAAATAATATAGCTTATAAAAGGCCAGTACTTTGATTAATACTACTTACGATGTTTTAACACTAAGAGTAAAGATTTTTTGACTGAAATTGATGAAATCCCCTTTTAACAATTCTGAAGTGTATTTTGCTGTTTCGTAATTGGCTTTTTATAAGGATTGCAGAGGATTACTCTCGTATTGGGTGCCTTTAAAGTATTTTATAGTTGCTTTATCTCTTTTAACATAAGTATTTATTGACAAAAGGAATTAAGCAATGTAACGTTGCTCTGAAATCATTATCCTTATTATATCCTGTTTCCTACTATTATTATAAATGTGCATGTCTGTACGTTTATCTATTCGTTAATAAAATATGGCCGAATTGGTTTAGACAAAATATGATCCAGTGATTACGACCCCGAATTACGAGTTGTAAGTTGTGAGTGCTTTACTTTTTCTAATTTGTTTCATCACCACTACTATCAAAACGGTGAGGGAAAACATCGTCAGGAAACCTCCACGTACTAGAACTAAAAAATGGAAGGCATGTTACATCTACAATGTGTGATAGACACTGGGCCCGCGTAGTGAATTACGGCTCGTTCCCTCTAATAGAGATAAGACTTGAGTCCCAGCAGTAGGAACATTATAAGACTGATTATTTATGGCACACAGATAAAACCAGTTTTTTTTTTTTGTACCAGTTGTACGTTTCCATAGGTTTTCAAAATGAATTACAACAATATGAAGCCAAATCGAAATCGAATCGTATAAGTGACCACTATGGTCGAGGAAAAATATATGAGACTCCGTGATATCACAATATCCATTCTGAAGGGGAACATATTGACAGTGACATCGGACGATATGCCAATATTTACTTGGGGTTCGATTTATGAAACCATTATAAACTGAATATGAGTACTCTTAAGGAAAAAGACTCCATACCCCGCATGCGACATTGCATGCAGAGTATTTTTTTTTGTAGTGTAACGTTGACGTAGTTTTTGAACGTGAGTGATGGCCAGAGATCACTCAGCGATTCTCGACGCCCGGGTTGTTTCCTGTCGCGGCGGCTGGGGCGTGAGGATGTACGTTCCTATACTCTTGCGACCACCTCCTTCGCTAGCATTACTACTACGCAGAAGAATGCGGCCGCATCCCGTTCTCTCTCACTCCTGACCATGGCCTGAACAAGGGCCCAGCGCGAGAGGTCACCGCCGCTGTAAATGATTAACTTAAATATCTACATCTAACATACATTTTTAATCTTCAGTGTTTTCTAAGGTCTATTAATTTTATTCAAGAAAATCCTCTGAGACTTTTGGAAGTAAGATGGAACACAATACATACCTAACCCATTTTATTTTGGCATGATATTTTTTATGCACCTATAGGTTTTTAATGTTCCTCGAGATTAAACTACCATTTTTACGTTACTGTGTAGTTTCCTTAATCATACAAATAAAAAGTAATAGCAGATTGTCATATTTTATAAAGGTTGTAAGTCCGCATTATTGGTTACATTTATTAGCCTTATTAAAGTAAACGGTAGCGACTAGTATTACAGGGTTATTGATATTGCCAACGAAGGAGACGCCTCACAGGTGAGGGAACAGATATCCTCACGCCTGCCTATAGTACTCAAATACAGCAAAAGCCACTATAGTATCATTATACGGGGAATTATAAAAGGAGCTAATAAAAAAAACTTAGCGACTGATGATGAGATACTATTTTAATAACTTGAGCGGTATGAATTTGAGTAAGCGAAAAATTAACTAAACTAATGACAAATATTAGAACGAGCATACTAAAATTGGGTTGTGATTAATCCATTTCAGATATTTAAAATTCAAGCCGTGCTTAATTTAGTTATTAAGTGAGCGACTAAACTTAGTAAGTGAGCGACTAGAAATAAAATTGAGGTTTTACATAACGAACTACTAAAAAGTTCACTTTAAGAAATGTTTTCACTATTGTCTAATTATCTAGTCGCAGAAAGAATCATCATTTTGAACTGGGTAAAATAGGTTAGGTTAAGTTAAAACTGTGACCAACCGCGCGTGAGCCAAGCGAGCGAAGCGAGCGGTGCCGCGGCAGTGGCCGGCGAACGCTACGTCCAAGTCGCTCACTGAATTATCCGGGTTTTCGCAATATCCAAATTAAAAATTACCTTACGACAAAGATTCAAAGATTTAAAGCATTTTATTTCAAATAAACATTTAATATTACATTAAATAAACAACGCAAGTTAAACTTGCATTGTATAGTTTACATCGCCGACATACTTATAAACTAATCAGATCGGCTCAAATAAGCACAAAATTTTAAATGCGTGGCTTAGTTTTGCAAGTGGGGAACATCACCACAAAATAGATAGATACAGAAGACAATCTACATACAAAGCGCGCTCGAGCAACGCACACATAGACACCGCTCACGGAGACGATATCTCGGCTCAATTCAGCTCAATGGGAGCTCGAGTGCTATCCGTTTGAAACACGCGTCTGTGAACTTTTTTGTGGAAAAATGGACCAACAAAATAAACGTTATTCTAACTCAGTGGACGGTTGTTTAAATTCAACATTAAACAGTGAATTGACGTTTTTTAGGCTCCCAGTTGTTTCACAGATTTTCTTGTATTTTCTTGTATTTTGAGGGTTTGTTTAAACGTACCTAACACAGAACAGGCCCCGCGCCGAGAAAGAGAAGATGATTTTGTAGCCATGTAATATTTTTACAATTCAGATTAGGTAGGTTCATTCATCACCGCGCCCGGTCGCACTTGAACAGTTCAGCGCCACGCGCTGACCCTAGCACGATCGCCGAGCGTAGATATGAAAAGTGAAGTAAATACATGAGATTGACTTCTGTACCTAACTATTTTGTGACGTTACCGACTGGGGCATGTATACCTGGTTAACCATACATATATTATTTATTGATTTATATATTTATTAGTCTACTTTTAACGTCATGCCAAGACGTTTATTAGCCAAAGGCTGTCTAGTTCTTCATTTTTCTAACAAAACGCATTAATCTTTATCTTCTTAATAATCAAGATCTTAGATCTCCAGAGAGCCCAGTTGACCAGCTTTAAAGTCGTCCCAATTAAAAATGAAAACTAACTCACTCAATTTATTCAGTACAATTTAGTTTTTAGTACAAATTAAACAGTTTGAAAAGTTTTAAACGAATTGTCTCTCAGGATTAGTGTGAAAGTTTTCAGATAGCGACTTCATTTAATTTCACCTCTCGATATATATTTGAGATACAAGTAACGAACGAAATACGTGACAGAGAGGTGTTTCATAATTAAAAGTTTCATTCGGAAACGTGTTTCAAGAAGTTTCAATAAAATTTAAAGCTATAAATTGTTATGCGTGATGAATTTATTTGTTCGCAAATTATATATGTTTGGAAAGTAGGATTTTCATTTGTGAGTGGATTAAAACTCGTATAAATTTAAGATTAAATTTATGAGTTTTGTCTTAATATGAAATAGCTTTGTTTAATGGTTGTTTTTTTTTTTTTTTTTTTGAGGTAGTAAAAATCATCGTATAACTTCTCCTGCTCTAAGGTGGAACGAGAGGGCACGTCAGACTTTTACTGACTATAACTACACCTATGTTCCTTCAGTTGCCTTAGACTACTATTAGTATATTCTTTTCAGAACCAAGCCCATGGCCCTAGCAGGTATCAGCCCTACTGGACCTCTACGGTTTTCTGGGATCTTTTTAAGGCACGCGTGGGACACTACGCGCCGTCAACGACTCGACCATCTCGACCCATGTAGGGCGAGGGGACGGCGAGGCGCCCATTGCTCGTCTTCCACAAGCCTGCGTCAATGGTGGCCGAAGATCGTTCTGCGACTCCCAACGCCCGGAGCATCTTCTGTCGCAGCGGCTGAAGCGACGGGATCCAAATCCTCCTATTACGTTTTAGTGGACAACTAATATGATAATTAACCTTGGTCATATTCTTTCATTTGACAAAGAAGCTTGTGTAATCGCAATAGAACTTAGACAGTATTCTGAAATCAGACATAATTCCACAGTGTCTGAAGAACCGCCTTCAATAAGTTCTGCCTACCGTGAGTTGCAGTACTGATATGTGAACGCTTATGTAGGAGGCTGTGTTCAGACTTTCTTGCTTGGCATACGTCTCATAAACCAAATTTCAAACTACTAGATCTGCTGGCCCAGCCAAGTTACGACCGTTTCGTTTCGAATCTCTTTCTACAGTCGGTAACGCCTCCGATTCCTTTGTTCTGACCACGTGACTTTACGCAGAGATAATGTCATTCCCATACATTTAAAGTTTTCTACTAGCGAAGACGTACGAAGATTTGCGACATCGAAAAACGAATAATAAAACTCAAACAGATCTAGGCAGGACACTTGGAATGAGGTGGTGATACAGAGGCGTCCAAGGACTGGTAGAAGAAAATGTTGGCAGATGTTATTTTTGCCGTCGTTAGTTGAACCTGGAATAGGCTGGAACAGAAATGTGGGCAATAACACAAACAACCTAAGCCCAGTAAAGCAGGTAAAAATGGATTGTGGATTACGATACAGAAGAAATATATAATACAACGATTTTTAAACAAGTAAAAATGTTTTTGTAACCTTTATATGAAAATAATATACATAAGGGCTATAATATTTAATGATTCTATGATTATTATAATTGATTCGTATTAAATCAATCATTTAATTGATAAATTTTATAATAATTATAATTAATCTGACCTAATTTAATTATGTTTTAAATATTTGTATGTTATCATAAACTAACATACCGTCAAAACTTGTAACTTTAGAACTTTAAGTTACCAGTTTTTTACAATTATAAATTAATTAATATGAACTTTAGGCCCCTCGCCCACATCGACTGACAGTCGCGTTGCTATAGCGCGTTAGTAGCGCGTTGGCATCTTTTCTATAGCGCTTGCAAATGTGACTAACGCGCGTTAGTAGCGATGCTGTCGCACGCTTACAAAACGCGTGACAGCATCGCTACAAAAAGTCGGCGTGGGCGAGGGGCCTTAAGTTCATAAGCAGTGGAGCCACTAGTTATAATCAAAGAATGCGTCACTGTGTGTTATAATACTTGTTTTTTTTTCCTTTTACCTACCTACGTTTACTAACATACATATTACTTTAAAATTAACTCAAAATCAGACCCAACAATCCATAAATAATTATTAGAAAAGCAATCATTGGTTGATTAACCGACTTCAAAAAGGAGGAGGTTATATGTTCGGTTGAATGTATGTTTTTTTTTTTTTTTTTTTATGTATGTTCACCGATTTCTCGGTCAATTGTGGACCGATTTTGAAAATTTTTTTTTTGATTGAATGGTTATGCTTCCGAGTTGGTCCCATAGAAATATTGTTATGATCTGATCATGAACTTCGAAGATATGGAACAGAAGTCCTCATAGGATCACAGCAGAACCGTCGTAACAAGTAAAATTGCTTTGTTTATACGTGTAGTCGATGACTAACTGAAAGTAGAGGGGGAATATATCGAACTGATCTGACGATGAAGCCT
Source organism: Mythimna impura (assembly GCA_905147345.3). NCBI lineage: Eukaryota > Metazoa > Arthropoda > Insecta > Lepidoptera > Noctuidae > Mythimna > Mythimna impura. The sequence continues at coordinate 24,904,075 of LR990350.1, forward strand.
GAAGTTAGGCACCGGAACTCTGTAATAAATTAATGTAATCTAACCGTGTTTGGGATTATTAGAATTGTCATGAGATGCACTCTGGCTATAAGGTATTTAAGTTTGACTGAGGGGTACTTTTTAGTGGTGGTACCATAACTGAAAAGTGTAAAATAAAAATCTTTTTCCAAAAAAATACAACCGACTTCAAAGTAAAAAAAAATACTGAAAAGTGCAAAATAACTTTAATTCCGGAAGTCGGTGTTAAATAACGAAGAGACAAAACTATTATAGAAACACCGACTTCCGAAATTAAAGTTATTTTGCACTTTTCAGTATTTTTTTTTACTTTGAAGTCGGTTGTATTTTTTTGGAAAAAGATTTTTTTTTATAAAACACGTTGATAATTATTGCTTCGGTATTTCTTTTGTTTTTGGAATATAATTGTAGGTACAAAATCTGTTTCTAAACTCAAACTTCAAGGAGATAGGTGACTATTGGGGTACAAACAAACAGCATATCACTGAGTAGTTATTATTTTGGTTTTCCTTTTACCGTATTTCTTCGATAGGTAGTGTTTTGTTTTGAATATGTATGTAAGTACACAATCAATCCAGCGGCAGTTTTCAAGACAGCGTGACATTCCATTAGGAATGTTTGTAAAAAGTCCAGAATGAACGTGATTGACCACTTAACATTACTGTAACGCTACATTAATATACACAGTGATTACGATTGTCAAAAGGTCTAAATGTATTGTCATTTTAACAATCGTAATCACTTTGTGTGTAGGCTGTGAAAAAGATGGATGTAAAAACATTGCATGATGAGAGTGTTGAGATGAGAATGCTGTGGAGACGTTTTATAAGTGCCCATGTAGGCCTATGTGAAATAAAAACTTTTGACTTTGACTTTTGACTTTGTGATGGATTTGTGGTGTGATGAGAATGGATAAAGTGAGAAATAATTATAATTGAGAAGTTTTAAATTTGCACCAGAGTTGCAGAGGCCGAAAAGTTTAAAGGGAATTGTTTGTCTTGCTATGGTCATGTGAAAAGAAGAAGAGGCATGAAACGCATGTTACTAAAAGAGTGTACATGTAGATGGATGGAGAGGGAGGCCAAAGAAAATATGTATGAATGACGTCACGCTATCATTAACTCCCTTTTTTAGTGATAGCGTGACGGGCAACAGGACAGAATGGAAGAAAAAACATGTTGCGTCGACCCTAAGTAACATGGAACAAGGGCCAGATGATGATGATAAAACACTCTTACGATACCAGTTTGCTAGAGTCCATCGTCGCGTCGCACCTAGAAATTTTGTTTCTGGTTGTAAGAGGAAACCTTTTACCCAATATTGGGACTGACTGTTGGGCAAAGGGTTCACGCTTACTGTGTACACTCTTTGGTGTGTTCACCTGTAAAAAATATGCCGTTTTATTCTGTTCTCCTTTAACCGCCCGCGTTGGATTGACTCGACGAATGTTGTCGCGTCCTATTCGCCAAGGCCGTGTGCTTGCGACTAGGTACTCTATCTCGTTTAGCTCTTCAGTCCCCATAAGTGACAGAAGAGCTGACGTGATGGAGTATTTGGTCGTGGATGTGCGACCCTGGTGGAATAAACGCGAGAGTGTTTGTCGGATATATCCGACGTAGGCGGTTAAAGGGTTCTCCCTAGCTTTTTACCAACCAGCTAGTCTTTTTTTTCCAGTCTACGGCTTTATCATGACCTTACCGCCAACTGGCCAACCAGCACGCCACGAGTCGCTTTTCTTCGAGCGAATCGCTACAGCGGCGCGCGGAAGTACAAGTGAAAGAGTGCGACGCCACGAAACAGAGCGGCGCGGGTAGCGGTATAGGAGTGACGTAATCAGTGGCGAAGCTAAGAACAAAAATTTTTAGACGATTTTGTGGTTGTAATGGATACGAGGGGCTTACCACGGAAATTTTAAATCGACCGCCTATATAGGGTGACTGGTAATTAGAAAAAATATCAGCTGTTCAGTACATTAGGCAAACATAAATGTACTGATCAGCTGATTTTTTTTTCGCGATTTCGGCTTTGCTCCCATAATAAAAATTGTTTGTTATCATGAGCACAATCACGTGTTTAAGTATCGTACACTAATTGCCAGTCACCCTATATGTATGATAAGATTCCAAAAAAAAACATTATAAAAAAGTTGTGGGAAGATAATAAACAATGTTTAGGTTACGTTAGGTTAGTTACCATTATTTTGAGCACGTTCTGACTACCTAAATACCTACGTCCCCCTCGGCCGCTGCCGCTAACCGCTACTGAGGGTTCGTGGCGTGCAAAATGCCCCGGTTGCCGCGCCGCTCGCCACTAAGACCGAAGTTGTGAACAGGCCGTAACCAGATGCGGTTGAATACCCGTATTCTAGTTTTACATGGAGTGACTGCCTTTCAGATCTCCACAACCTAACCGGATTGCTCAGTAACTAGTGGGCAATACGATACTGCTTGGATAGACTGATGGTCAATCTTTCAGGCATCTGACTACCTACCTATCAGGCTACCTACCTATTATTTTCTTCTTTAATAAAATCTATATTTATAAAATAAAGTCTAAAGTCGTGATAGTTACACTATTTATGACTCAAGAACGGCTGAAACGATTTGGCTGAAGATTGGTGGGGAGGTAGATTAGAACCAGGAGACGGATATGGGATACTTTTTATCGAGTAGGGTAGAGTAGGGTAGAGTAGGGTAAGGTAGAGTTGATTAGCATAGAATATAGTAGTCAGTTGATGGGAACGAAGCCGCTTGCAAGAGCTAGTATATTATACAAATGAATATTCGGAGACACAGCTTGGCTAGTTGGCTAGATATACCGTATCTTATAACAAAAAGATTAATTTCATTGTACGAACTAGGCGAGTATATGGATAACAACAATAATGACTCTTTCTTAATTAAATCATACACGTACGAGTAGGTACCTATTTATTGTTAGCTGCCGAGGGACTAGACAAAAATACATTCATTCATTATTTTCAGAGTAGGTTATAGTTATTTTACTCTGTTATTGTTTTGAGAAAATGCTCAATACAAGATGACAAAACTTATACCTAGTATTTAATAGTACTTAATTTTCAGCTGATATCCAGCTGTCAACGATAATATCGATAATTTCATACCGGCTCACTGGATAACGGCGCGTCAGACGAACTGGCCGGGAGAGGATCTGGAGCGGTGGTCTTCGGGCCCGAAACCATTGTGCCGGTCCCCTTTGGTCAGCTGCGTAGTTGGGCTACGTGAACACACACATATACAAGCAGAGCGCTGGTGGTCGTCGACACCAGGATGCAGGCAGGCCAAGGAGGCCATGCCACACCTCAATAAAGCTCTCACCAAAAAACTCATGAGACTGGATAAAGGCAGCCTGCGCCTGGGGGCGGGGACCATCACCGAACACTGGACACTGAATAAGCGCCTACACACAATAGACATCACAGACAGTCTCCTGTGCAGAGCATGCTTGTAGGGGAGGAGACAATTGCACATGTGCTTCTAGACTGCACAGGTGTCACTGAAATACGCACACGAACCTTAGTATCCTCCGAACTCACTTAGTGATGCCCTGAACAACCTGAGAGGCCTAATCATACTCAGACATAACATATAACATATCGATCATTTCATTGAAAATCAAATAGTGATTAAAGGAGATTGAGAGAGAAGGATTTAGGTATCACCATTGTATGAATCGCCCGGAGGACACGGTGGAGCATACGGTGGAAGTGCGTCCCGCTTGGGTGGAGCACCGCCGTGACCTCCGTCAAGTAATTAAATTTTAATTTATTAAAATACTCTAAGAAAATAAGCATTGCTATGGAATTTCAACTTTGTATGACAGACTTTGTTGTTCCTATATTTAAAAATGATGTTCAGCCGCTTCATAGTAAATTAGCATTTTGCATTCCAGTATTTACCTACTAATTAAAGGTGTTACATTTAATGACGCCTATTGTATTAGCCTTATAATAGTGACTTTGTTCAGGGACAATAATCAATATAAATATTTTTCCTTATGATTCCCCCATAACGTATTTATTACAGTATTTCATGAGAATATTATTAATTTAGGTATCTTTAAATTTGCTTTTTGATTTCCTTCAACAATTATAGGCTGTATAATAATTCGAAAGAATAAACTCAGCCCAAGGCGACGTCAAGGAGACGTCATTTCTCCGAAACTGTTCACGGCCGCAATGGAGGATGTCTTCAAGGTTCTGGACTGGAGTGGACTAAGTATAATATTTATGGTGAGTACATCACTCACCTTCGGTTTGCCGACGACATAGTAGTCATGGCTGAGACTACGGAGGAGCTCAACACAATGATCAATGACCTCAGTGGAGCTTCCGAAAGAGTGGAACTTAAAATGAACATGGACAAAACCAAAGTCATGATAAACAACCATGTAGCACCCACTCCTATTAAGATCGGTGACTCTACACTCGAATTTGTGGACGATTACGTTTACCTCGGACACACAGTCCAGTTGGCTAGATCTAATTTCGAAAAAGAGGTTAACCGTCGAATCCGACTTGGCTGGGCAGCGTTCGGGAAGCTGCGCGGTATCTTCTCGTCCAAAATACCACAGTGTCTCAAGACGAAAGTCTATGACCAGTGTTTGTTGCCAGTGATGAGATATGGCTCTGAAACATGGTCGCTCACAATGGTTAAAGTTTCATTAAAGTCACCCAAAGGGCAATGAAAAAGGCTATGCTCGGAGTTCCCTTGCGTGATCGAATCAGGAATGAAGATATCCGCAGGAGAACTAAGGTTGCCGACATAGCACGAAGAATCACCAAACTTAAGTGGTAATGGGCATGGGCACATTGCTTGCAGAACAGATGGCCATTGGGGCCGAAAGGTTCTGAAGTGGCGACCGCGTACTGGAAGACGCAGTGTTGGAAGGTCTTCTACAAGGTGGACCGATGACCTGGTAAGGGTTGCGGGAATCCGATGGATGCGAGACGTACAGGACCGTTTTTTGTGGCGACACATTGTGGCCTATGTCCAACAGTGGACGTCTTTCGGCTGAAACGACTTGCAAACCCAAAAGTATCATTTGCTAATTATAGGGTATCTTAGTAAAAGATTTATCCTTAACATACCGCTTTGTTACATTTTTATTCATTTTCCGTTCTTTAGTTTTACAGTAATATTTATTTATAACGTATGACCAAACGCCTACTTATTTTATCAAGGTACAGGTATATGTGTGTTACGGTTATTAACGTGAAATACGTATAACTTGACATTGTCTGGAATATAACACAATGAATTTTACTGTACACCAAAATAATAACAAAAATAAAAGTACAATGACTATCTTACCGCTGACAGCGATATCTACCAGACAACCTTTAGAGACTGTAAGAACTTTATCCATTTTTGTTTTTATTTACTTTAATTATTACTGTCTTTCCAGCCATTACGCTATACCATATTCAGGAAGCCGTGAGACAAAAGATAATCAAACTATTTATAATACTACTAAATTATAGACCACAAATACTGCAAATATTTTACATTAAAATGTGACGTTTTTTCATCGGGCGGGTTATAATTCACCATCTTTTTCACTATACATCAACTTGTTGATACGAGAGTGCCGCTTTCAAATTCTTGATATTCGCCGAAGAAAAAGCGTGCAAAGAAAACGCCAATGCATTCAATAGAAAAGGAGGCTGTTATTAATGTATTCAAACACGTCGAAGAAACTTGGCCGAAGGTACCTACATTGTTTTCTTTGTTTACATTTTGTCTCAAGCCCAGATGAATAGGATAAAGATCATTTTAATAATTTTTAACTCTTTTTTATTTAATTGATTTTTATGGATTTAGTTAGCCTACAGTGTGCAAGACCCCTTTACTCCATCCAAATCTCGGTTTTGAGCAAAAATAAAAGAATATCAACCTAGTACTGAAAATGAACTTCCCAAAAAACTCCTTTCATGAAGAATTCAAGAAAAAAATACAGAATGTACGAAGTTAATCATGTGATATGAGAATAGCGCATGCTTGTCGATTAAATGACACGACTACCATGCAACGACTTACAATCCATCCTAAGGTCTGGTAGATATCGCTGTCAGCGATAAGACCGCTATTGTACCCATAGGGTTATGTATTAAGTTGTATTACTTTTTTGTTGTACAATAAAGTTTAATCTATTCTATTAAATAAATGCTAAATGATATTTATTTTTGCAAGTAGGTTTTTTAAAAACACTTTTACACGTCATTTTTTTTGGAAAATTTAAACTAGATGAAGCCGGTTTTAGAGCCAAATTCAGTAAGCAATAAATAATTCCAGGAAATATTACAAGTTACTAAGCGACTCACTAACTACCAGTAACATAAGCGCATCTCAGTACGGTTTAACCATTTGTGTGAAGCATTTGATAAATCCACGTTTTCCTGAACAGTATGTTATTAATTAAAGTAGAATAATGTCTTGCTAAATAATGAACTTAATGGTGTTTGTGTTTAATTATTTAGAGTTATTGATAAACTAATTAGATTAGTTAACTTTATTAAGTGATACGAGTAAAATATGGACGGTAAGTAATTTTGAAAAACTGATAAGATTGACGTAAGAATATTTTTCTTAAACTATAAATTTTATTTGTAAATATATTTCAACAGCTACAGTTGAATATTATATTACTATTAAATCTAGCCTGTACTGCCTCACTGCTGGGCAAAGGCCTCCTTCCATTCCTTCCATTACTCCCGGCTCTGAGCCTCTTCTTGCTAATTCCTAGGGAAGAAATCAAAGTCGTTCCGCCATCTTCTTTTTGGTCTGCTGCGACCTCGTCATGTGATTTCAGGGCAGCTGAGTACGATGCTTTTTATGTTTTAAAGTGAGTAATCATCGAATAACTCGTCCCACTCTGAATGGAGCGATAGGAGTCAGAATTTTAACCGACTTCAAAAAGAAAGAGGTTCTATGTTCGGCTGTATGTATTTTTTCCACCAATTTCTCGGTCAATTTTGGACCGATTTAGAAAATATTTTTTTGATTGAAAGGTTATACTTCCGAGTTGGTCCCAAATATTGTTATGATCTGATGATGAACTTCGAAGATATGGAACAGAACTCTTCAAAGGATCACAGCAGAACTGTCGTAACAAGCAAAATTGCTTTGTTTATATGTATACACGATGACTTTAAGTTTGACTGAGGGGTACTTTTTAGTTGTGGTACCGCAACTAAAAAGTGTAAAAAAAAACATTTTTACAAAAAAAATACAACCGACTTCAATAAAGAAGTAGGTGTTAAATAATGAACAGACAAAACTATTATAAAAACACCAACTTCCGAAATTAAAGTTATTTTGCACTTTTCAGTGATTTTTTTTTATATTGAAGTCGGTTGTATTTTTTTTGTAAAAAGTTTTTACTTACTAAATGCACTTGTGTTCCTCCAGATGCAATATTCATTCCATGGCTGCGGTAACTCTTTCAAACTATCTCGCAGCCCTGTTTTTTATTAACTCAGTGTTATGGACTCCTCAGATCTTCTTGTTAAACGTGCTGATGTGTTTTGTTTTAATGCTAGGGTATATTATTTTGTTACGGAGTTCCAGTGCCTATTTGCTAATGTCATCATCAGATCAGCTCGATTTTACTATTTTCCTGAGGACCATTAATTTAAATTTTCCTCGGCGCTTAACTATCTTAATGGAGATATCTTATCTGTTATCTTACCCTTGAACTACTTATCATTAAGGACTTTTGTTGGCCATCTGTTCACCTTTGCTTATGAATACCAGTGTCAGAAATAAATTTAGAAAAAAATATGGGACCAATCTGGAAGTATAATCGTTTCAAATCAAATAATTATTTTAAAAATCAGTTTATAATTGGCGGAGTTACAATACGTTACAAACATAGATACAACCGAATTCCTCTTTTTAGGGTTTCGTACCTCAAAAGGAAAAAACGGAACCCTTATAGGATCACTTTGCTGTCCGTCTGTCTGTCGGTCTGTCTGTCTGTCAAGAACCTTTATCTTAATAAACCTCTGGTCGTTGATGCCAGATCTTTATTTTTGTTATTCCATAATTGTCGAAATGTTTGCTGACGATCACATTTGTTTGGATATGTTACTACTAGCTGTCAGTGGCTTCGCCCGTGTGTAAAAAGAAAATTATTCGAAGGGATGTTCCCTTCCTATCCTACTTCTGGGGTACAAGTTATCCTATGTGCTATTTTAGGATATGGACTACCCGTATGCCCATTCTTTCAGCCATTTGAAAAACGTAGAATGAAGAAATAACAAACGCACATATTACTTACATAATATAACTGTGATTACAGAAAGAAAAATGTTAGCTGTACTAACCATAGTCCAAGCATTGCAATTCGCTGCTGCCATGTACTTCCACGAACCCTCAAGTGTGCTCATCCAAGGAGTCGAGGCTGAAAACCATACAGAGTTTGGCTTTGCTATGGCCTATATGAGTGACTTAAAAACTCTAGGTAAGAAAATTTGAATTTCCCATTAAACTCAATGGACTCTAGGCAAAGTTACTTAATGCTCATTCTGTGAAGATTGTCAAAAGTTGAAAATGTTTGGAAATCACCATATTCGATTAGACTATTTGGTGAGACATATATTATCATTATTATCAATCTCATGCATTTTGAAATTCTTGATATAATTGTTCTTGTTAATGGAATTCCATTTGCATTTAAATAAATAGTAAGGACTGGACGATATTCGCGATTATTTTGGTTTTAAAAATACTACCAAATTGGTAATCATCGGGAGCGGTCGGCAATCTTCGGGATCAGTCGTAAACTTTGCCAAAGATGAAGACAGGCTAAGCCATGGCTACCGATTGTGTTATACAGCTACGTAACTTAGAAACGGCGCGCTTTAGTCTTATTGATGCCTATGATTTCAAACGGTTTTTTTTTAACTCCTCGATAATATTAGTGGCGCTTGTGTTTTTTGTATCATGATCGATGTTCAGAGGGCCCTTTGTTTACTATTTAAAATAGCTTTTTGTCTATACTCTAATAGCAGTTTTTTTTTAGCCTGCCTTCAATTCTCTGATCGGGCAATATGTTATTTGGGCTTCTACACCGTGCACATAATAATTTATATTATTTTGACAGTTGTTGGTGCTCCAAACGCGACGCAAATAGGAAAATTATTCAGCTGTGAAACTGAATACGCTGACGCCATGAAAATTATGTCATGTAATGAACAGAATATTGATTACCTCGACTCCGATTATAAAACAGGTAAGATTGAATTAAGAATAATTTTATTGTAAACAATATTTGAATTGAAAGTTCAACGACTACAGCTCTTCCTCTTTTTGTTTTTTTACGAGAGAAATGATCATCCTGTTCTGGATGGAGCGAGAGGGAGTGTTAGATTTTTACTGACTAAACCCACCAGATGTTCAGTTGTTGTTGGTGATCCAGGGCCACGATAACTGTTTTAATAATAATAATAATAATAAAATTCATTTATTTCGGAAACCAGTCCATATTGATTACATTTGAAATTAAAATATTGAATTTAAAAAAATAAATAAAAATTAAAAATTATATGCATTACAAAAACTCAATAATGTCATTAATAAATAAACAATAATAATAAAACACAATCAATTACAATAAGTCAATCAGAATTAAATTAAATAAAATACACAAAATAATAAATATGTTTTATCTTAGCCTAAATTTGGGTTTGGCTCCGGAGTGCTCAACGTGCAGCCTGGTCCAGTACCGCATTATCGGGCAATCCAGATCCAAATCCATCCTCCAGGCGAACAACTGAAGGAAGCTGTTGGAACTGCCTCGTATGCGGCGCATTAGAGACACAATACTCTCTTGCGAATTATCGCCGCAAAACCATCTATATTTGCGTCCGCAAACATGCCCGACGCACTACAAAAGCGAGGCAGCTTCATCAGCGCCCTGAAGGCATTATTATAGAGGATACGCAGGGTGTCATACGATTTTTTCGTATGCTTGACCCATAAGCTGCACGTGTAAAACGATTGGCAGAAGGCCCTAAACAACGTAGCTTTTACTTCCGCAGTACAACGTGCGAACCTACGAGCCAGCATGTTAGCTCTAACAGACAAAGCCCTGCGTTCCCTATCTATATCCATATCATCTACAAGCGACTCGGTGACCCAGTGGCCCAGATACTTGAACTGCGATACTCTTTTAAGGACACTGCTATTCAGCATGACCTGTGGGACAGTGTCATAAGTTTTAGAGCCCGCCTTAAACACCATGAACTCGCTTTTAGTGGCGTTATATCTGAGCCCGTGGGCCACCGCATACCGCTCGCAGATAGAGATCAGTTTTCGAAGGGCACTGATCGAAGGACTCAGCAGCACCATGTCGTCCGCATAACTGATGTTGTTGACAACAACACCATCAATCGAACATCCGACACCGGCACTACTGAGCTCACGGATCAGGCGGTCAATATACAGGTTGAAAAGAGTCGGTGAGGTTAACCCACCTTGCCTCACCCCACATTCCAACCGGTACCCAAACAACACAGATAGTGACCCCGACCATCGCACATAATTGCTCTGATTGCCATACCAATACTCAAGGAGACGTATGTAACCAGACGGAAGATCCGTATCATCCGACAACTTTTGCCACAACCTGTCATATGCCACAAGATCAAATGCTTTGGATAAATCTAAGAAGCAGGCATAGACAGGTGTGCTTCTATCAGTGTAGTATTGGACGGTATGTTTGAGATTCAGTATAGCCATTTCTGTTGACAAACCAGGACGAAAGCCAAACTGCGCATCATGAAATCGTAGGTGTTGTCTTAACTGAATATCAATTACACCGTCCAACACTTTAGCAATGACTGTCGCAAGTGATATAGGCCTGTAGTTACATAATTTGGAGGCGTCTCCAGTCTTACTCTTTATTATTGGGACAACTATAGTTCTCATCATTGCCTCAGGGAGGTATGAATGCCATATACAGAATGTAAATAACATAGTGAGCACCCTCGACAGATGCCCACCTGCATGCTGCAAGTGTTCTATACTAAGCGAGTCATGGCCCGGGGATTTTCCTCGCTTCATGTTTCTGATCACTTTGGCAACTTGTTTTGCAGTGATCCGAGCAGGTGGTTTCACCATACTACCCCCCACCTCAGAAGCCATCGTCGAGGGCGACAATGGAGAATGCACCTCAAAATGCTCCCTGAATAAGTTGGCAACTAGGTCGGTGTCACTAACCCCCTCTACACTGACTGGAACACTCGGCCTCGGATTCAATTTGTTGGTCTCTTTCCAAAATTTACAAAAAATTTTTGTGGCATGTTGTGATGCAAGATTGTCCATCTTAATCTGAGTTTCATTATCCCTACACCACTTAAGCTTATGTTTAAACCAACTTCGTGATTTAAACAATTCAGCAGCCCTAGCAGGCATAGGCCCTAACACGCCCCCGTCAATTTGCAAATTTAAGCATTTTTTACTGTCGGGTATATAATTTCCCTATGAAGGGTTCGTTTTTACGGTGCACTCGCGCAGCGAGCACGGAGTCCTGTATGGTACGTAAAACCGGTCCTGATCGGACGTCGGAAACGGGAGTTATATGGCCGAAAAACTTATGAAAATGGCGACTTTTGAGAAAATTTTAAAAAATCGTTGAACTAGTTGCGAGCTCAAACTCATTGATGATGAGGTCAAAAAGTACGCTGTCTCATTTGACATCGTGTCCGACAGCGATAGTATCAAGTATGAGCAGTTAGGTGCTAGACTATATAGGGTGACTGGTAATTAATGACCGATACTTAAACACGTGATTGTCCTCATGATTACAAACAACTTTCCTAAAGAAACTTTTTTTTATACTAATTAGTTTTTTCATAATAATAAAACAGTTGTTTGAAATTCGCGCTCGCTCGGGAAAGGGCAATGTAGGTACTAGTAGTGCTAGTAGTAGAGAGTCACGTTCTCCCCCTCCCCCGCATCGCTCCCTTTGCCGTGCAGCCCGTGCAGTACTGGTAATAATATCAATCACCCCGAAAAGTGCGTCGAAATACACTTGCACATGTTTTTTCACCCAAAGTTGCGTTAAAATTAATAACAAAAAAAAACAAAATTTGTTAGCTCATAACTATTTCATGGCAATTTTTTTGTTTTTCTGTTTCCGCACAGACAGAATTAATAATAAAATAAAACGATGAACGGATGTACAATGTCAAACCGTGGAGCCCCCCTAAATTTGTATAGAAAAGGTGTGCGTGGAACACAAGTACACAACGCATCTTTAATCCGGGTTGGTACTGAGGATGACTCCTTGGTTCGATTTTAAGGTTGGACAAAGTGTCATTGGGTTTTTTGTTTTTCATTTGGAATTTCTCAAAAACAGTTCGGAGTTTGAATTTGTTTTCTGTAGGTGTTGCCAGCACCAGAATATGTGTACAGAACTCATATTAAAATGATTATGATGAAAAGTTTTTTGGGCACTGTCCACGCGAAAAAAAAGTTGGAATCATCCATAGGGAATGTATTGACGAGAAAAAAATATCCGACGTCGAAATTCTAATCATGGTCTACCTGCTCCAAATGTAATTTATTTGTATTTTTTTTTGTTGATACGTAAATTATAACAACCATCTAAATACTTTCATTTATAGTATTAGTAGAAAGTATCCAGAATAATGATTATATTTATTCAACCAAATGCTATTATAATATATGATTTATTAAAAATTATTTTCAGATAAATTTCCTAAACAACGCTTTCATTTGGGTGCTTCAATAGTTGCTGCAAGTGAATACTTTTTTGTAAGTATAATATAACAATAATATATAATACCTTTAATAACATTGACCCGCACGAAATGCCTTCTTCTATTCTTTTCAAGTTCGGAATCATCATATCACGGTAGCACGCTGTCCGGTGTCCGGTAACCACGCCACGCGCGCCTTAACCCGCCAGCACTCGCGCCTCTAGAAATCACACGGCCACTCGCGTGTAGAGCATTTTGCTCATGTTTATGAATGTCATTAAATACAAGTTTTGCCAAAAAAAAAATATCATTTTATAATTTTATTAAATAAAATACACTTTATTTATTCTAGAAAATATATTTTCAAATAGTTTCTAACATAAATCTTTTGTATTTTTTATTAACAATCATAGGAACTAATTTGCCTTCTACTTCCGATGACGATTGTTCGGTATCAGTGGAATGATGACTGTGTTCACTGTCTTGATCGCTTTCAATATCATCGGCCCTAAAAGATGGGTCCTCAATGTCTTCCGAATCTCCCTCCATCAACCATCCCAAAATCTGTTCATTTCTTCGATCCCGATCCATCTATAATAGAAATATATAATAGTTTCCTATGTCAGTAATTTTAAACCATAATATTACATAAAAGTAGCAGTAAAACTCTCGATAAGAAAAAAAAAACCATGAGGAAAAAAGTACTTACGTCGATATACCCGCGCGATGAGCAAAACACCGCTTGATGGTACACGGCGCAACAAACCTCCTCGTACGAGCAACTGGCGCACATTGGCGAAAAGTAATAATAAGTAAACTATATCCAGGGGCGGGAGACGGAACCAAACTCAGCTACTGAATGAACAATGTCCGTACGCATAATTTTGCGCGTGTTTTAAATTGACTGTGAGCAAAATGCTCATAGCGCGAGTGCTCGCGGGTTAAGGAGATGTCAGTAAATCGTAGACCCTGCTGGGGCCATTGGTTAAGTGAAAGTGAACCCTAGGGCAAACAAAGGCTGAGAAGGAACAGGAGTGGGTTTTAGACAGTAAAATGACACGCCCTAGCGCTCCTCCAAGAACAGGAGAAGTCATTGGGTAATTTCCCACCAAAAACAAAACTTGCTTGGGGTCGGCTTCCAGTCTAACCAGCTGAATACCTGTGTTTTACTTGGAAAGACTGCCTATTAGACCTTTACAATCCAGTTACTATGCCATGGGATAGTTCTTGGATATGTCTGTAAAAACTGTCAAAGATCTACGAATTACAATCGGGACCAACGGCTTTACGTGCTTTTTCTTTGTTTTTCGTGACTTTTAAATGTTCTATCTTAATAATATGGCATCGAGAAATTATTAATAATGACCCCAACGCCGTATCTCTACATTGACGTCGTGGTGGGGCTTGCGTGCTCCAATAAACCGTAACATGCCTGGTTCAGAGGCCAGACTAAGAGAGACGCAATCCGCAGGGCAGTTTTGTGGTGAACTGATAAGCATTAGAGACCCCACGGACCCGATCTCCTGGAATAAATCATGTTCCTCATCTCCGGCTTGCCTTTATTGGCCGGTCGTAGTGAACACTGACAAGGAACGGAGCACTCACCTCTCTCTTGCCTTTATTGGCTGGCTTGAGTGGAGATTCGCAAGAGCAAATGTGCTCAGGAGAAGGATGTATAATACAGTAAGGTGCTCGTAGGGATCTTGACCGTACTTCCGGGATTGTCCTGATAGCTGTATTATACCTCTCCACTCCTCAAGCACCTCAGAATATGTTGCCCTCTTGTTACTACGTCACTTTGTGCTAGCGACCGTTTTGGGGGGTCCATTTATTGAGTGTGCAAGTCGCCCCCTGCCTTTTTCATCGATGTATATTAATAGCATTGTACAGGCAGGGTCCATAGTCTTAATATAGTTCTTGGTAACCAGTCCACTTAAGCCTCCCAAAACCACAGCCCTATATCTTTGTTTTCCATTATGTCGCAGTAGTTTACCACCAACCGGGGGTTGTCCTTGGGTGCACTAGCATAGCGCGTACAGGGTTAATCGTCGGTTGGTACCACGTTCTTTTAAAATTGCCAAAGAGAACTGCGAGTTGGTTTCGGCCCCTCGTCTGCCTTCCAAAGGTCCAGGACCCCCCGGGCTCTGAGAAATAGTAACCCATAAATATATAATAATATTCCACAACTTTCATACATCACCATCTAGTCCCAAACTAAGCAGAGCTTGTGGTATGAGTATTAGACAATTGATAAACATATATATTTCAAAATACATACATACTATAGATAACTTACACCCAGACACAGAACAAATGATCGTGGTTATCACATAAACATTTATCCTGGGTGAAAATTGAACCTACGACCTCCAGCATAGCAGTCAGGGTCACTAACTACAAGACCAACAGGCCTGTCAAGTTAAAAGTAAATTACGTTATTTTCAAATACTAAGGACGCTTAATACATGAAAAAGTAGCTTACAATGTGTTTTGACTTCTTTCAACAACCACATCGCAAATTCGTCGTGGCACTTAGATGACCGGCCATGACTCGTTTTGGCAGTGAAAAAGTGCCACGATACGTTCTAAGCCTTAAAAGATGCAAAAACATCGCGAAATAATATAGTACATTATGTGACTAGGAGGTAAAGTAGTGTCTCTAAGTCGCGGGCGTCATATTGAATTCCGAACCAACCGAAGGTAGCTATAGCTGAGTTTAATCCCGAACAATATTGAGGGACATATATAATTATCTCTCGAACATAGTGAGGGAGTTAAAAGAGAAACCTGAGTGAAGTGTCGAATTCAAGCAGCCCAAAACAAAGACAGCTTTCTCCCCGTGTTGGATACTATTCTTTTTACATTATCTGTGAGATTATTAAAAGTCAATTTACCAAAACAAATTATATATTACAGAAATATAAGTATTATTTACATGTTTTGAGATTTAAAACAAACAAAACTCACTACTCTAAGATTCTATAGTTCTCCCGCTATTTCATTACTTTTTTAGAGACTTGTCAGTAAGCGCATTTTATTCTTTTTTTTTTGTTAGTGGCCAGATTTTTGAATAAACTTCTTTGATGCACGTATAATTTTAATTCACTTATAGAAAGAAAGAAAGAAAATTGCGTTTATTGGCATTACAAAAAGAAAAAACGGAAACACCTTAAAATTAAACAAATAGTACATTGAGTAATGCCAAAAGGGCCTCAGCTCAGCATAATGCCAAATGGTAACACAAGGTCACCACCTGACGCTGATTTTCAGCTGCAGCCCTTGGGTGCCATATACTTGAAAATAGGAAATATTCATTAAAATTTAAAAGGTTCTGTGCAGAAACCAAATAAAAGAAAATGTTTCAATTCTTATTTATAAAACAGTCCAAAAAGATGTATTAAAACCATTAAAAACAACAATCCATTTAAAACAAATAATAAAACAGATATCATTTAACAATATTAGAAACAGTTAAGAGTATAAACAATTTATAACATAGGTAAAACTAAAAAAGAAAATAAAACAACAAAAAGAGTATAAAATTGATAAAAATTAAACATGTGTATAAATTGATAACAAGGCTAATAACAAAATGTGTGAAATAGATAACAATGCTAAAATCGAAACAGGTAAATAGTTGATAAAATAATAAAATATTGTATTTCAAATGGCTGACATGTCAGCTCGAACATCTTGGAAGGCAATTTGATGATTTTATTAAAATAAATAAAAAAAAAAAAAAATAAATAATAAAAATAAATAATAATAAAATAATAAATTCAAGAATCCGATTCCCGACATCCCCTCTTCGAACACAAAACAGCCCCAAGTAGGCTTAAGAGCCGGAAGAGCTTCTTGCGTAGCACACGGGCCATCGATGAGCCGCCACCGAGAGAAAGAATAAAGCTTTGGGAAGAGCATCACCTACCACCACCCGACTTCTTGAAACCCCAAGAACATCTCCCGTCTGGACGCGATTTGCAGTGGTCAGTATGGAGAGCACTAAATCGGTTGCGAACCCAGGTAGGCCGCTGCAAACACAACTTGGCAAAATGGGGTTTTATAGACCCGGCGGATACTCAATGTGAGTGCGGTGCTCCTGTTCAAAACATGAGCCACATACTAGAATGCCCCAAGTGCCCATACACCTGCACTTTGGAGGATTTGATGGGTGCTACTGATGCTGCTATTAATGTAGCCACCTATTGGGCCCAAACAGTTTGACGAGTTTACCATCGAATCGATAAGAAGAAGAAGAAGATTAAAATAACTTTAATTTTGATATGCCGACCAACTTTTACTGAATTTTATCGGAGGCGGGATATTGTTCCAACATTTGGTAGATGCGTATCGAAAACTGCCTCTAAAAGCCGCTGATTTATGCTGGGGAGTAGAAAACTGTTGAGAGCATTTTCTACCCTCACCAATTCCGTGTCTACGAGTCCAGGTCAGCTTATCGTACTACTCAGACAAGAAAGTACCGGGAAAAGATCAATAATACACAAAATGTTTGTTATTCATCCAAATTTATTTTATTACCTTCAAAGTATGCTCCTTCAGAAACAATACACTTATGCCAACGAATAATCCAATAATCAAAATATTTTTTAAATTCTGTTTTCGGAATTGAGTTCAGTTCTCACCGCGAATTCTCCTTTATGTCTTCCACCGATTGAAAACGGGTGCCACGAAGTAGTAATCTGAGTTTAGGAAAAAGAAAGAAGTCGGCTAGAGCCATATCTGGTGAATATGGTGGTTGCTCGATGGTATTTGTTGAGTGTTTGGTCAAAAATTCGTTCACAATGATACCCTTGTGCGAAGGCGTGGTGCAAAATTCAAGAATTTTCTTTCCACAAATCTGGCCTTTTTCGTCGAATTTGCTCTCTTAAATGCCGCATAACGCTCAGATCATTCTTTATTATTTTAATTCAATTCTTTATTTACCGTTTGACCTTCCGGCAAGAATTCCGAGTTCATAACACCGCAATAATCAAAGAAAACAGTCAACATGACTTTGACTTTTGATCGACTAAAGTCGATCAAAAGCGTGGTTTTTTCGGTTTCGATTCAGTTGGAAGGCGCCACTCCGAAGCTCGTTGACTAGTTTGCATGTCAAACTCGTAAACCCACGTCTCGTCACCAGTAACAATGCTTTTCATGAATGTTGGGTCGGAATTGACTCGTTCTGGCATGTCCTCAGCGACTCTCATGCGATTGAGTTTTTGGAGAAAATTCAGGTCTTTTGGGACTAGCCGAGCGGTAACATGTTTCATACCCAAATGATTAGTTAAAATGGTACGGATCGACTCGTGAGATAGGTACAGAAAGTTTAGCGGCTATCTCTCTCAAAGTTGAATGAGGATTTTCAGTCACTATTTCCTTCACTTTTGCGATTGTTAACTTCGGTTGAAGACGTTGATGGCCTACCAGAGCGAGGTAAATCTTCCATCACATCTCGACCGCTTTTGAACGCTTTGTACTACTCATAAGCACATGTTTTTGATAAAGTCGATTCACCGTAAGCCTTCTGTAACATTTTCAGTGACTCCGAACACGAAATTCCATTGGCGATGCAAAATTTAAGACACACTCTTTGTTCGATGTTTTAGTCCATTATGAAATTCACAATACACACTAGATATGATATAACTAAAAACAGCACTGTATTTAATATAAATAACAGATGCAACTCAAACTCCGCGCCAAAATGGAAAACAGTTGTGCCAATCTACCAACAACCAAAAAAACAAAAATTTGAATTTGGAACCATAAACTCCATTCCCGGTACTTTTCTGACTGAATGTATAAGTAAGAAGGAGAATGAGATTTAATAACTCCAAAATAAGCAAGGTCGCCAAGTGCAGTTTACGTCTAGCTTTCATTTTTAAATGTTGCTCGTTTAAAAATGGTGTTCTTTTTTTTTCAAAATCATGATTTTCACGTTCCAAATTCAAATCTCATTATTCCCCAGGCATCGTCCAAACTACTTATTGCCCATATTGCTTTAACTGATGGTTGTATGGCATCATCGAGCAGGTGGTGTAAATATGTATTTTATGGAATGATTAGATCTAAGCAGATTAACCGATTTTTACATTAATTTCTCAGACTTGTGCACCTTTATGGACTACGAACGTGAAAGCGATAAATAAACTGGGTGCCACAGTTACAGTGGAAGATTCTTTCGGGACGTGCTTTGTACAAAACGATACAGATACATACCGCTATCAAGGCCTTTTGGAGAATTACATCAAACGCAACAAGAATAAAGTTGGTAAGTATATATTCGAGCTCTATACTAAGTAAAATTGTAACAGCGACTAGCATTGTTTTTTTTTTTTTTGAGGAGGGAAATCATTCGATGGCTTTTCTCGCTTTAGGGCGGAGTGAGAAGGCGTGTCTGACTTTTACTAACTAAAACGACACCTTTGCCTTTCGTTCTAGGACCCCAGGTTTCCCTTTCGGAAGTCAACGCATGGCCCCAGTAGGCTTCGGCCCTGCTGTCCTTGCGTCTTGTGGTGATTATTTCATAGGAGGTTCTTTAATGGTGATATAGTAGTATGTGCAATACAAATAATTATCTGACAGTAAGGACTTTCACTGGACTTTTTTTTATAAAGTTCTTCAGTTAGGAAATTATATAGATACCGGCACGGATCTTGAGCGCTGGCTTCTACAGTTCTACTTGCGCAGAATCACGCAGAAGTGAAATATCGGGTCTCTTTAGTAGTATGAAGAGAGATGCAGGGGCGGGGAGTGAAATCCTTGTACAGTGATTGGCTCGCCGATATTGTACGATGCGCAAAACGATCCCCGCTCTTTCACCGAGTGCTCAAGAATCGTGCCGCTATCTATACCTACAATTTATTATTCAACGATATTTTATGGTCTACCCGTGTGCCAAATTTCATCCAAAATCCTTAGGTAGTTCCAGCGTGAAGGAGTCACAAACATACATACTTACAAACTGTCGTTTTTAGGGTTCCGTACGTCAAAAGGAAAAAAACGGAACCCTTACAGCATCACTTTGTTTTCCGTCTGTCTGTCTGTCAAAACCCTTTATATCAGGAACGCGTGTAGATATCAAGTTGAAATTAAAACCATATAATCGAATCTGCGGTTCCTTAATGCTGTGAAAAAATCAAACTTCTAAGGTAATGAAAAAAAAAGATACGGTCGTGTATGTCGCAAAAAACGTATCTTTCGACACTCTTAAGGAAATCAAAATTCATAGGGTATTTCCCGTTGACCCAGAATCCTCAAATTTGGCATAAAACAAGTTCTTATAAAACCGATATAGGAATAAATTTCAAAACAGTTTTGTTGTTACGTCACAAAAACAAAATTTATTTTTTCGCTACGGAAAAATCTTCGAAATTCTATTCAGGAATTGAACTGTTTACATAGGTAGGTTTGTACGGAACCCTCAGTACGTGAGTCCGACTCGCAATATCATAGTTTTCATAGTATTAGTGAATCTCTATGTAGGTTTTTTTTAATTATTTTTGTTAGGTTTGCGTTTAACCACTATCTCACCTGATGGTATGCGATTATGTGATCGACGATGGAGCATGCTTGCTTAGAAGTAACCTTACCCATATTAATCACATTAACAATAAAGTTGAGGGATTTTTTAAGTTAGACCGATTATAGAATACAAGTCCGGCAACGTACTGACTGTTCGCCAGCTTTTCAACATGCGTCTGGTATTAAAACAGCACACCATGCTTCCCTTCTACCCTGAAATTACTAATAAGAGACGGAATGATATTGTATGCAATTCCAATACTTTTTCAAAATATTTCTTTGTAAAAAGGTATTTCACATTTTTAGGCCCATTTTTGTACAATAGATTAAATAGAAAATTAGGTTTGTATAAATTAAAATATTATAGCTGTAAAAAGATTATTGTGCAATACTTACTCAGCATCTCGTACGGAGAGACAGAAGATCTCCTTTTAGTTTGTAAATAAAACATGCTTTGCTTTTAGTTAATTAAATTTAGAATTTATTATTTCTTAGCCTGACATACTGGTCCAACCTAGTTCAGGCAAAAATGCAATGTATGCGTTTTAATTGTATGCCTTTACTTATCCAATTTCGTATTTTATGCTGCATATCCTTTTACTTCCTTAAGTGGAAAACACTTATCATAAAACAGTTTAAATGTGTCATAAAATTTATTGTTTGCTTGGCTTTTCAGGAAAAAATTAATAGCTACAGTCCACGTAAATGTAGAAAATATACAACCTGTGTCACCTTTGATATAGTAGCATTCTACTGGTGTAAGACCTTCCATATGAATAGTCTGCCCCACAAGGTGTATCGATGAGCTGGAGAGGGTCCCAGGAATTCTATGGATGCGAGACGCACAGGACCGTTCGTTGTGGCGACACTTGGGGTAGCCTATGCCCAGCTGTGGACATCTTTCGGCTGAAATGATGATCTTTGTCAAAAGCCCATGGAATAAGAAAATAAATATAATATAATATAGTCTTAAATAAGGTTTTATTTTGATGAAAGTGAAAGACTTGTCGAAATATAACATCACAAACTCATACTACATACACTCGCCCTACATATACCCTTACACCTTTCCACTCCACACACACTCACTACATACACACTACACACCTCGCGCTACTTTAGGTTAGGATAAGTACGAGTAATATAATGTACAGGGATATGGAACTATTCCTGTTCTTATGTTTCTGGAGGTGGACTTTGATAGCTGCGCCTCAGTTTCAAACTATTTCTGCTATCATCGTACTTATATAAATTGTTATATTTATTTCTAGTTTAAAATAAAGATATTTATTATTATTTTCAGAATTTTTCAGCGGTGGAGCAGGTTGGTCTACATTAATTGATGAAGAAAATGATCTGCTACTGATAGCTAAATCGTCGTCACCGCCAAGCGGAAACTTTTATTACGTACCTGCCTCAAGGCCCACTATTGATGTCAAATCATTAGCATCTTCTGAGGAAGACATTTATTTCAAGTACTTGTCGCAATATTGGAACATAGGTAAAGTTAATCCGTATTAATATTTTTATATATAGGGAGTCCCACAAAAAAGTTTATATTTTGTCTAAATATCATAAAAAATATAATATGAGTATAAAAAATATGTTTATTAATTATTAAAGTACACTCTCTGGGAATTTATTTCTTAAAAAAAAAACATCATCCAGATGGTAAGTCTTTGCATACAAGGCACTCATTTACTCGAATCACAAAATTGCCAATCGGCTCAACAGGTCGAATTTGTGATTTTTGCGATTTCGTTGCGAAAGTTTTCTTTTAATTGCGCCAAAGAAGTTGGTTTATTGTTGTAAACCTTAGATTTAAGATAATCCCATAGAAAAAAGTCCATGGTGGTTAGATTAGGACTGCGTGGAAGCCAGTTTATGTCGCTATTCCTCAAGATCAACTTGCCAGGGAAAAGCTCGTTTATTCTTGACAGAGACGTAATATATGTGTGCGAAGTTGCGCCGTCCTGGTGCGCAAAATGGGTGTAATGGTGATCTGTGCACATTTAAAGCATTTGCACGCTTCCGGATTGAAAGTTTCGGATCCTCACGAACAGACTGGTTTATACTCAATATTGGACGAACGTAGTGAATAGACGTATCGAACAATATTAGTATAAACAAATAATCACTTGCGAAATCGTGACCTAGTTTTTATTAAACTGCTGTTAATAAAGTAAATTGAGTCTTAAATTAGATTTGAGGTGTTTTCATATAAAAATGATTAGTGATTAATTCATAAATAGTCTACTTTACGATGGAGGATAGTCCCTTCAGCCCAAGAAGTAGGTGTGCTCGCTCCCCGCCGCCTACACCCGTAGCAGTCTCCGCTCCTCCCCCTCAAGCGCCGCAGCAAAGGAATGAAACTCTGGAAGCTATTACGACGTCGGAAATTCAGAGCTGGATGACGACCATCGACCAGAGCCTGCAGGAGGTGTGCGCTATCGCAGCGGAAGGCAAGCTGAATATGGACCAAAAATTGCGCATCAATGCCCTATGCCGGAAAGTCGGTAATGGCACATCGCAATTGGCGGTACAGTACCAGTACATGAAAGCGAAAGCTTTCCAATCCCACAATGCTGCCAAAGCTCTTGAAACCCAACTCGACCTTTCACAGCAACTAAAGGAACTCAAGTTGAGTATGGAAGTAAAATCGAAACCTGCCCTGGGAGCTTCTTTTGCTGACATGGTCAAAAAAGGAGCCAACAATTACATCCAGCCGACAAACGTAAGTTCTGTGGCCATTTATCCGAAGGACAAATTAAAGTCTAGTGATGAGACGAAATCTCTCGTCCAAAAAATTATTTGCCCCGAACAGATGAAGCTGCATGTTAGAGGCCTGCGCAAGACCAAAAACGGCGGTGTTATCATAAGCACTGAGACGAAAGACGAAATCGAGAAGCTGAGACAATCGGAGCAGCTAACGAAATCAGGTCTAACAGTCGACGAACCTTATAAAAGGAAGCCTAGGGTTGTAATCATAGGAGTTCCGACGTCCATGTCGAAAACGAGGTTTTTACGTGTTTGTACGACCAAAATCTCACCGAGAAGCTTCAGGACTGCAGCCTTCAGACGTTTTTGACCTCAATCAAGTTAAGCCATAAGTCGGGTAAGAGAGTCGCTGACAATTGCAACTATGTCGTAGAAGTATCGGCAGTCATACGCAAAGCCCTAATGTCAAAAGAACGAGTGTTTGTAAATTGGTCATCATGCCCTGTGAGAGATTTTACCTTGGTCACACTATGCTATAAGTGTCAGCAATATGGCCATGCTGCCAAATCATGTCGGCAGACGTCTTAAACCTGTGGTCACTGTGGCGAGCAAGGCCACTCGATCAAAGAATGTCCAAAGAGGTCAGATGAGCCAAAATGCGCTACTTGCTTGCATTTCAAAAAGCCAGACAAGCACAACACAGGCGCAGCTGACTGCCCGGCGAAAATGATGGCCGAAAAAAGGTATATCAACACAATAGATTATGAAGGTGCCTAAGAGCGCCGTTAATAAGTTATTTATTTTAGACCTTTTTTAGTTTTATAGTAAAGTTTTATTTATTTTTTGTTGTTATGATAAACCATTTAATTAATGATTTAGAAAATTTTTCTGTATCCGAGTCTAAACTTTGTGAAGCTGAAAGCTGCAAACAATATATTTCCGGCTACAAAACACCATTAACCATACTAACACAAAATATTCGCAGTATTTTTAAGAATTTTGACAGCTTTAGCGTATTTCAACAACGGCTCAACATTAACTGTGACATTATTGTTTTAACAGAATGCTGGCTTGCCAAACAATATAATATACCACTAATCACAGGGTATAAGATGTACAAAAGTGATAGGAATTATAATCAAAATGATGGGGTTATAGTTTACGTAAGAGATCATCTGAAGGTCTCTGTTGAGGAACCAAATATGCAAGACTGTAACAGTTTAGTAGTGAAGATTGGATCAGAATTTGCGATAGTGGCATTATATCGCCCCCCCTCTTTCAAAAATAGTAACAATTTTACTGACTCTCTGAATGATGTCTTGCAAAACCTATCACCTTTTAAAAACACGATAGTAATTGGAGATATTAATATTAATATTCTTCCAGGAAGTGCTGACGCATCTGCTCAGGACTACCTCAACCTATGCGCATATCATGGCTTGCTTCCCGCACATTGTTTTCCTACACATCATAGTGGC
This sequence comes from Mythimna impura, assembly GCA_905147345.3. Taxonomy (NCBI): domain Eukaryota; kingdom Metazoa; phylum Arthropoda; class Insecta; order Lepidoptera; family Noctuidae; genus Mythimna; species Mythimna impura. The sequence goes on from LR990350.1 coordinate 24,928,564, forward strand.
TCTTGCTTGGACCATATCATACTTAAAACAAATTTCCCTTCACTTGCACTTGTTATTAACTCTACAATAACAGATCATAATGCTGTTCTACTAACTCTAAATTGTAATTTACCTAAACAAAACACTCGCGTAGTTTCGAAATTAAATATAAATAAACTTGAAGAAGACTTACGCGTCATCAACTTCGATCCAGTCTATAATTCTGCTGACCCACAGTATTGTATGTTGTATGTAATAGAAAATGTACGTCATGCAATTCAGAAAAATACGGTCATATCGCATTTTAGAAACAAAAATTGCAACATAAAACCCTGGATCACAGCAGGTCTGATCCGTTGTATGAAACACAGAGATAAACTGCACATGAAATCTAAATCTCATCCAGAGAATACAGTCCTACAGCTGTCGTACAAAAGATATCGTAATTTTTGTAATGATCTACTTAAAATAGTTAAAAACAACTACGATAAAACTGAATTGGGTAAGGCTGGAACAAATAGTAAAATGATATGGAAATACATTAAAAATGCTACTTTTTCATCAAAACAAAATGAGTCATCTTCAAGTTTATTACAAGCGCACTCGTCACAGCTGACATCTGCTAACATAGCAAATAATTTCTTTATTAATGTTGGAAAGTGTTTGGCGGAAAAAAATAACCGGGGTCACTCACCTTGTCTGACGGACAGTCCTAATAAGGGTAGTTCCACTTTAACATCTTTTGCCCTGCTAGATACTGATGAGACAGAGATAGAAAGTATAATTATGACCTTGAAAGACAAATGTGCAGTTGGTTGGGATCAAATACCAAATAAAATTATTAAACAATTCAGAAATATTTTGGTACCACCACTGACTTACATTTTTCGCATGTGTCTATCTTTGGGTATTTTTCCTGAGTGCTTAAAAAAAGCAGTTGTTGTCCCTGTTTATAAATCAGGCAGTAAAGAACAAGTTACAAATTATAGACCTATCTCTCTGCTGCCTGCTATGTCCAAAATATTGGAAAAAATAATAAACAAAAGATTGTTCAAATATCTGGAAAACAAATCAATTTTATCGGAGCGTCAGTTTGGATTTAGACCTAAAGTTTCAACTGCCGATGCCATACATCATCTGACTGACTTTCTGGCGCAAGAACTTGACAAGGGTAACTATTCAGTAGGTATTTTCCTGGACCTTGCAAAGGCTTTTGACACAGTTTCTATTCCTAATCTGTTGCGCAAGCTTGAGGCTGTGGGAATAAGAGGCATTCAACTGAAACTCTTCAAAAGCAATTTGGAAGACCGTACCCAGTGCGTTAAGATTGGCAGTGTCCTCAGCGAAGACCAAAAAAATACGTCTTTTGGTGTTCCCCAAGGAAGTATTTTAGGGCCTACCTTGTTTTTAATATATATAAACGACTTTTGTAATCTCAAGCTTAATCACGGCATAATAATATCTTACGCTGATGATACTGCTCTTCTCTTTTCGGCTGAATCGGAACATGAAGTCTACAAATTTGCGCAAGACGGCTTCAATATTGTAAATAAATGGCTTCAGCACAACTCACTAACCCTAAATGCAGATAAAACAAATTATATAAAGTTTTCGATGCGCAAACAATCTTCTAAGAACTCCTCAACTTTATCTGCCCATTGTTGTACAACCCCTGCAGAATGCTCATATATGTATCCCAATATTAATAAAACTAATAAAATAAAATACTTAGGTGTCATAATAGATGAGACCCTTACTTTCAAACAGCATATGGAAGTTTTAAATAATAGGATTCGTAAGCTGATATTCGTATTTAAAAAGTTACGATATATTGCAGACATCAAAATTATTAGGCAAGTTTACTTTGCTCTATGTCAGTCAATATTGACTTACTGCATTACCTCATGGGGTGGAGTGGGTAAAACTTTATTACTACCGATTGAAAGAGCCCAAAGAGCGATTCTCAAGGTGGCTACTTGCCGCCCTTTTCTTTTTCCCACTAACCTGCTTTATAAAACTTGTGAAGTACTAACAGTCCGACAGTTATTTATATTGAGCACTGTACTGAAACAACACACAGCCCTCCATTACAGCACTGAGCTTACTAAAAAGAGACGGAAAGATATAGTTTGTCCCACAAAAAGTACGAAACATGCTTTCACAGCCAAATTTTATGTTTTTCTGGGACCTCTTCTTTATAATAGACTGAATGCGAAAGCAAGCATTTATTCCTTAAATTACGTACATTGTAAGAAGTCTCTCAAGGAAGCTCAACAAAAGTCCTATGAAGATACAGAGAAGTTACTAGTTGTATTAAAATAAAGATTGCTTGCACTATTTATTTTGATTAGTTACCTAAGTTAGTATAGTAAGATTTTATTAGCAAGTAAGATTTTTTGTAATGTATACACTTTTTTACATGCTTACCTACTTGATGACTATTTTACCTTTTTGTTATGTAAATTACTGTGATTATTTATTCATAATGTTTTACCTTTTCTCGCCTGAAACACAGGATAACCTAGTTCAGGCATAAAACACGTTGAGAACTTGTTATAGATTTAAGAAAATCGATATTCACTGATTTACTGTATAATTTGAATAAATTTTATTATTATTATTATTATACTGTCCACGTTTTCTGCCGTTCTTAATGATTTTGACCGCCCAGATTTTGCTTTTGTAGGATTGAACGGGTCTCTTCAAATTTCTTAACCCATCGAATGAGAGGGATGCTTGTTGCATCGTTTACGTGACGAAAGCCTCGAATACTTTAGAATCTTCTACGCACTACAGTCGCTGAATCAGCGTTTTTGTAAAATTCTTGCACATACAGCGCGCCGTCCGTTTCTGAGAAACGCTCCATAGCAAATGAATTCCCAAGAGCCACGCTACCGACTGGCATACCCTCCGCGCCCCACAGACTCGATGCATTGACGCAGTTGCCTAAGCAAATATAAACTTTATTTTGAGACACCCTGTATAATTCTCTGACAGCACGATTGGCGCAGTGGTTAAATGATTGGCTACTGCGCTGCGTGTCGCGGGTTCGCTTCCCGTATAGTACAATTATTTGTGTGAACTACAAATAAATGGTCCAGTTCTGCGTATGTGAGTTTACCTACGATACAGGAGTAGTTCCCACTGAGACCGTTAAAACATAAGTTATTGATTGTAAGGCGATGAGTGAGAAAAAAATTCACGAACAGAATTACCCGACTGTGCCGAAACGAAAAGAAAGGTTATGATTTCGATTGCCATACGTATGTATGTTCATCAGTTCTTTCGTAACTACTAAATTCTTAATACAAATTTGACAAATGTCGTATCGTCCGTTACACTAATTTCAATATTGCTATCGGATCACTAGAAGACATAGTCATGAATTAAAAAAATATTTAAAAGTGCCGTGTTGGTTATTAAATAAGTGCATATTAAAAAATGTAATTTACCAATATGTCTAAAAATATTTTCTTGTTTCATACTTTATAGAGCGTTAAACTGGCATGCCAGTTTAAATGCTTATGGATAATCTTTATTGCATACAAGATATTTTCCCTGATCTTGATCTTGCTCCAGTGGCTCGTTAAAATCCAGAAATAATTTTCTTAATCAAATCCCCTTTTTAAGAAATTAAATCTCCCGCAAACATGCAATTAATTTGAACCATGACGAATTTTTTTAATTAAGAAGACATTCAAGACTAAATTTAAAAATATTTTAATGAATTTGTCTCAGTGGGTATATTTTGTAACCAGCATGTCATTTTATTGCAGGTTTTGGCCTCACTGCTGGAAAATTCTTTTCTGACCAAACGGTGTACGCGTTTAGTATGCTAGAAAAAAATATGGAGGGACGCGTAAGTTATTCGATCAAACTGTTAAACAATTTATTTGGTCTCGACTTTCTTGAGTGTTTTTCGCTCTCATAGATTTAGTTTCGGCTTTGACTACTTAATCATATTTTGTCAATTTACTTACCAAGTACTAATAAAACTTATCAATAAAATTATCGGTGATAAAAATAAAAATTATTCTCGCAAGAAAAGATGTGTTTACAATTTTATTATTGGTGAAGCGTCAATGCCTTTTCTCAAGGTGTATATATTTTTAGAGAATAAATAATATAAATTAGTTACCTTTCCCGCATTCTCTAAGTTAATTGAGTCTCTGTTGAAGATTTCATTCACCAATATCTAAGACCGCAGCGCCCATTGGTTGACGTATAGAATGCTTTCTTGAGACGCTCGCTAAAGACCGCTAGAGGGCGTCTCCCCGCAAGAAACCAGTGTCCGCTCCGCCATATTCGACACGCGTCGAATGTTTACCGCTCCGCTATAGAAAATCCCTTAGATGTTGAAAACCTGAGAATTCTTGTGTAATAAGTGTATCTGCTACTGTGAGACATTGAGACCTTATAGTGCAGTATTGGTTTCACGAGTTCTGACCAGCCCACTGGTGGATGAATCAAGATTAGCTTGCCGGCACACACCGACCACGCACCCGTGAACGAGGCTCCTTCCTACCTTCAAGCGGGGTCACTGGATTAGCAAGGTACGTGGGCATAGATGCTGTAAAGAGATGTAGTGGGTATTGGTGTCTCAGGGAATCGTCAACAGGGATTTAATTTTGTGTAATTTAAATATACTTTCACCGCCATATTGGTCGTCTTAAAACATCACCATCCTTCTTAGGTGAGGCTGTTTACAAGCCTCACCATAATTATTATTAGGGGTTAAAGTATGAAATTGCCGTTTTTTAAAACGGGTTGCTTTAAAGTGTTATATCTTTAGATTGACTTGAAATTATAAGTTCAAATTAACTTTATATTAAAGGTAAGATATTCTTTTTTCAAAATTAGGTATTTATTGGTTTCTCAGTGTTTTGTATTTTCTGTAATATCGCAGTACTTGTAACTATTTTTGTACGAAATATAAGAAAACTCGCATTATTATGTAATATGAAAAAGAATAACTTACCTTTAATATAAAAGTTTATATTAACGTAAAATTCCAAGTCAATCCATAGATATAACACTTCAAAGCAACCCGTTTTTAAAAATGGCAATTTATTTAACAACAACGCAATCGTGCAATCACGGCAGTCACGGCAATTTCGTACTTTAACCCCTATAATATGGGTAGAATCAATTAAACATAACATCACGGCTATATTCCGGAAAAGATTATGAAAAATAGGAAATATGCATGCAATTGGCCTGTTGGTCTAGTGGTTAGTGGCCTTGACTGCTATGCCGGAGGTTGTGGGTTCGATTCCCACCCAGGACAAATGTTTGTGTGATGAGCATGATCATTTTTTCTGTGTCTGGGTATAATTTATCTATTTATGTATGTATTTAGAAATTTATAAGTATGTTTATCAGTTGTTTAGTACTCATAACACAAGCTCTGCTTAGCTTGGGACTAGACGACGTTGTGTGATAGTTGTATAATATTATTATTTATTATTCTCTTTATTCAGTATAAACACATATAAATTACATTTTTAAATATTTTTTAAACAAAACTCATTAAAAAAAAAAACATTTAAAAATATGAAAAATAGTACCCCACCGGTATGAGGCGCTCCACGGTGGACGCCATCATGCGCGTGCGAGCTCTCACGACGGGGGCTGCAGTGTCCCAGGGCAGGTGTGTCGTGGCGGTGTCTTTGGACATCGCCAACGCTTTCAACTCCCTGCCTTGGAGTAGCATTAGGAGGGCACTCCGGTATCATCAGACGCCCGACTACCTCCGTCGTGTGGTCGAGGCGTACCTGTCGGACAGGTACATCATCTACCCTGGTCACCGGGGAGAGTGGGAACGTCGAGAGATGACGTGCGGTGTTCCGCAGGGATCGGTACTAGGGCCGCCCTTGTGGAACATCGGATACGACTACGTGCTGCGCGGCGACCTCCCTGGCGGGGTCAGCGTGGTCTGCTACGCAGACGTCACGCTGGTCCTGGCGCAGGGAGAGTCGTACCAGGCGGCGGTCGAACTAGCGACACGCGGGGTTGCGACAGTCGTGGGCAGGATCCAGGAGTTGGGACTCGAGGTGGCATTGCACAAGTTCGAGGCAATGTGCTTTCACGGCCCTCGGAACGCGCCACCACCGGGTTCCCAACTGACGGTAGGAGGAGTCCACATCGGCGTCGGGTCAACGATGAAGTACCTGGGACTCGTTCTCGACAGCCGATGGGATTTCGAGGAGCACTTCCGACGTCTGGCTCCCAAACTAAATCGGACTGGGGCTGCCCTCGGGCGGCTCCTGCCCAACCTTGGGGGTCCAGACGCCTCCTGCCGGAGGCTCTACGCGGGAATCGTTCGGTCCATGGCCCTTTATGGCGCACCGATATGGGCGCCGGCGCTGCGGAAGCAGCCGGCGGCCCGGCAGAACGCATGCCAGAGGGTTATGGCCATACGGATGGTGCGAGGATACCGGACGATTTCCCGCGAAGCGGCGAGCCTCCTTGCTGGACAGCCACCATGGGATCTGGTAGCAACAGGCCTTGCTCACATGCACGATCTGCGCATGGAGATGCAACGCCGGGGCGAAACTCCGCTGCCGCGACAAGTCGCAGCATGGCGGACAGAGCTCCGGCGGGTACTCATGGAGAAATAGCGACAGCGACTGTCGCAACCCAGTGCTGGGCACGCCACAATTATGGCAGTAAGTCCCTTCTTTGAGGCGTGGTTGGAAAGACCTCACGGCGTCCTCACCTTCCGCATGACGCAGGTTCTCACCGAACACGGGAAGTTCGGGAAGTTCCTGCACCGGATTCGTGCGGAAGCGACGCCCGGGTGTCGCCACTGTGTGCACCGCCCGGAGGACACGGTGGAGCACATGGTGGAGGTGTGCCCCGCTTGGGAAGAGCAACGCCGTGTCCTCGTGGGGGCGATCGGCGGCGGCGATTTCTCGCGCCGGGCCTTGGTACAGGCCATGGTCCGGAGCGAGGAGGAGTGGCAGGCGGTCGCCTCCTTCTGCGAAGCAGTAATGCTAGCAAAGGAGGCGGCCGATCGCGTGAGGCAACGGCAACGGTCCTCATGCCCCAACCACCGCCGGGATTCCGATCCCGATTTCCGGCCACCGTAGGCGCGGGCTTGCGGACGGCGGGCAATGGGTGGCCCGCCGTCTGACCGTCCGGTAACCGTCCGGACCGAGCCCAAGTCGTCGACGGCGCGTATTGTTCCGCGCGCGCCTCAGGGAGATGTCAACAAATCGTAGGGGCCCAGCAGGGTCGAAGCCTACTGGGGCCATGTGTAGTGTGAAAACGAAACCGGGGCTCTGGGACGAAGGCAACGAAGGAACAGGAGTGGGTTTTTAGTCAGTAAAAGTCTGACACTATTTCGCGCTCCGCCCAAGAGCGGGATTTGTCATAAGATGATTTTCCCACCTATAAAAAAAAAACCCTACCGGTATCGGAAACAGGGTCCAAGCTACCGGCGTTCAGAGCCCCAGAGAGAGGAACCTCCTAACTATACGAGTCGTGTCCAGGAGTACCACAATCTGAATCAAGCCCTTGATCCAGCCGCCTAACGCTAGCCTCCTAAGGTGTTGGTCGAGGCTCTTGGCTATTAAGCCATTGGCTGACACGACTATCGGTACAATGATCGCTTTGTTCATATCCTACATGTCGACAACCTCGCGAGCCAAGTCAAGATATTATTTAGTTTGTTTATCTTTCTCAGCTTTCACGAGGTTCTCGTCATGAGGGACCGCTATATCAACAATCATTGTGCGACGCTCGAGTCGATCTATCACCACTATGTCAGGCTTATTGGCAACAATAATCCTGTCAGTGATGATAGCCATGATATATATATAGGTCGACTGGTAGAAAATGCCTAAGGCATTAAGTCCGCCTTTGTACAGTATTTATTACTAGTGCATTAAGTTTTAATAAATAAATAAATAAATATATAGCCATAGTGATGATGATAGATTATTATTATTATTAATTGCTTTTTTGCTAAACTAAATATTTTTTAACATTCATAAACAAAAATGAAATAATTTTTAAAATATCTTCATCTACAACAAAGTAATAAAGCTTCTAAGCTGCTAATAAGAAAAAGAAGTCCGACGTGGTTTTTGACGTTAAAGTTTATCACGCCCGTCACGACGAGAGGCAGATATAATTATTGAAAACTAGCAGTAGCCTGCGGTGTAGGTATTAGTACAGTATTACCTCGCCAGACAGATATAATAGTCTTTTTACACCACCTGCTCGATAATACCCTTTTATATATGTCATATAACCATCAAAACTAGTCATTCTATCCCAAGGGAGATAATGTAGTATGGGCGATCCCTAGGGAATAATGAGGTTTGAATTTAGAACGTCAAAAACCATCATTTTGAAAAAAAAAGACACAATAAGTGGATTAAAATGTACTTGCATCAAACAAGTTTATTCAAAAATCAAACTGGAAAATAACAAAAAAATAAAATGTGGTTACTGATGAGTCTAAAAAAAAGAACTTAACGTAATGAAATTGAAATTAAAACTAAGAAAATTAAAACTATAGAATCTTAGAGTAGTGAATTTTGTTTGTTTCAAATCTCAAAACATGTGGAGTGATAGTGATTAACTTGTAAATAATATATATATTTTTTTTATATATAATTGGTTTTAGTAAATCGTCTATTAATTATCTCACACATGGTGTAAAAAGTAGATTATCCAACACGGGGACTGCTTTATGTTCTTTGTCTTGGGCGGCTTGAATTCGCCCCTTCACTAAGGTTAGTCTCGCAATGCTCGGGAGTTAATTATATAAATCCTTCACTAACGCTTGGGATTTAAACTATTTTAAACTTAGCAACCTTCGTTTCGTTCGGAATTCAAGATGTTGCTGGCGACTTAAAGACACTGCTTTGTCCCCTAGTCACATAAATAATCTACTATAAATGTACACCATAACATTAGATAGATATTGAATCAATAAAACTTTAATTTGACATTGTTTTTCAGATATCATTCCTCGTATATATACTTTATAAACAAACCTTCAAACTAACCATGTTAGCCACAAGTCGCTCCGAAGCTAAAAAAGGGAACTTCGTCAGTTTGGGCAGTCATGCCGTTGGAGCAATGTTCGGGAATGCTATGAGCTCTGCCGACCTCAATTTTGATGAACGGGATGAACTGTTAGTTGGTGCGCCCGCGCAGTCTGAGGATGAATGCTATGAGTGCGGAGCCTTACATATTTACTTAGGTGGTGATATGGTAAGATATACAATAATAGATAATATAAGATATATGATAATATACAATTAATAGTACATTATGTTTTAAGGATATGTTGTTAGGATATTACTTTTTTTATAAATGTATTTTTTAGTTTGTAAGTTTCCATTGTACAACGCCTTGGACATCCTCGGTACAAGAACTTGTAAATAAATAAATTATGATATAAGCCTGAGATTTACGTGTATCGTACGAAGTTTTCCAACACGCCTAAGAAGAAAAATACATAAAACCATTCATAATCAACTATTACTTCAACAGTAAAATTAGTATTGTGATTTTTTTTGTGATATTAGTAAAAAAATAAACTTGGCCGCCTTTTTAGATGCGCACATAGACTATCTTTAATAAAAATAAGAATAATGATGCTTATCTACAAAGAAAAAAAAATAACAAATTTTATTTGAACGAACGATTTATTTATAAAACATATACATGTACAAGTTCAAATAAGATGTATGTTTAAACAAAAAAATTTGCATGAAATGTTACAACACTATTGAATGCAATAATTAAAATTTTTCGTACCGAAAAAAAAATCTTTTTTGAGAACAAAGAGACTTAAAAAACAAATGTATTACTTTACCGCACTTTACCACACACTAGTGTGTAATGATAATCAAAATGTCACCATCACATACCTAAGTGTGGTGCAATTAGAATCTCATTCCGAGTAAGAGTGTTGGAAAATATACTGTATTCTTACTCTCTTAGCCTAACCTTGGGTTCTGAATGAAGTGACTTTCTATCAACGATATCAAGGTACCTGGTGAATAACCAAACTATAAGGGACAATTCAATAGAGCCTGTCAATCCCATAGGTTAGACATGAAAAAAATAATCATCATCATCTTCCTGCCCTTGTCCCGTGTTATTTGGGGTCGGCGCAACACGTTTTTTTCTTCCATGACATGAAAAAAATAATCGATATATAAAAATTAATAGCTGTTCTATAATCTCGCTAAAACTCAAAAACGGCCGGACCGATTTGGCTAATTTTGGTCTTGAAATATTAGAGATAGTATAGGGAAGGTTTAAACGGTAAAAAAAGAGAGAAGTCACGAAAAAAAAAATGGCGAATACAAAGCCATCTATAATTAAAATGTCATTATAAAAAACTTTTTACAAAAAAAAAAATAACCGACTTCACTAAAACAAACACTAAAAGGATCAAAATAACTTTAATTTCGGAAGTCGGTGTTTCTCGGTATTGTTTGTTTCTTATTTAACACCAACTTCCGAAATTAAAGTTATTTTGATCCTTTTAGTGTTTGTTTTAGTGACTTCACTAAAACAAACACTTATTTTATAAAAAAATATTTTATAAATGTTGAGGAGCACTACGTCAAATCATCGTCGTCATCGTCGTCCAATGAGAAGCGAGAAATTTCACGCGATCTCGTTTCTTATTGGTTGTTCACATTGTTTCCACATCCCTGCTCCTCGAATATTGTAACTTTCTTTTTGCAAGACGCCCTTATAGAAAAATATACGCTTGACCTCTTGAACGGAACATTGCATTTCTTTTATCAAATTCCCAAGTACATGAACCATCAAGAAAGACAAAAGTTATATGGAACTAGATCACGCAGTTACATATTTGGTACTTCAGAGCCATATTTCGAGGAATTTAAGCAGTGGAACCGACTTTTCGAGAGGAGCGACCTTTGGATCACGTGCTTCGACCACAAAAGAAACAAAATTACACCAAAGAAGATTCATGGGCATATTTGCGCAAGTATTTCAATTGATAAACGGTAATTGAAGACAATCAAGGATCTGGAAGACTAATTTTAACACTAACGGTGCGTCTATCAGATAGTTTTGTTTCGTCAAGACCTGTTGAGTTCTTTAGTGTAATACCGTATGTGATCTGATTCCAGTGAGTTTCGTGTGGGTTGCCCATTGCAGAGCGACAGTCCAGCTGCATTTCATAGCAGAATTACACGCAGGCACTAGCTGTTACACGTGAGTACCCCTCCTTTTGCAAGCCATCATTATGTCTCTTAACGCTAAAGACGGAGAAGGTAGTAGAACCCGCGATAGATCACCTTATAAAACTATAGATGATAAAGCTGAGCAAAACATTCGTGACCTAGTTAGAAAACGTGGAATAGTGAAAGGTAGATTAACGAAATTTTCAAACTATTTAAATACTATCGACGTTGACACCATAACTAGCCAATTTAGAATAGATTTAAAATTACGCATACAGGGCGCAGGTATTTTATTTACTGAATTTAACAATATACAGTCCAAAATTGAAGAATTAGTGTCTGACAGTGATATAGATGATCAGTTAGACCAGCGCCAGTATTTCGGAGATACGTACTACAGCACCCTTGCTCAAGCTGAATCTATTCTTAGCGATAGTAAAGAGGTTACTAATGATACTAAATCGTGTTCGCATTCTAAAGAACATTTATCAATAAAACTACCTGTCATTACATTACCGACGTTCGATGGTTTATATGAACACTGGCTACAATACAGGGACACATATGTATCACTAGTGCATAATTCTACTGATATAAGTGACATTCAAAAATTTCATTACCTAAAAGCTTCGCTAAAGGATAATGCACTTGAAGTTATAAAGGCACTCGATTTTTCTGCAGATAATTACTCTGTCGCGTGGGAGTTACTGCTTAATAGGTATGATAATTCTAGGTTATTAGTGCACAGTCACGTTAAGGCATTATTTTCAATGCAGGTACTGCCTAAAGAGTCATCGTCATTAATTAGGACACTTATAGACACAATTATAAATAATTTACGTGCTTTAAAAACGCTCGGTGAGCCAACAGATACATGAGACACGTTAATTATCTATATTGTAGTTTCCAAGTTAGATAAGACAACCGAACGAGAGTGGGAGGAGCACAAGGGTTCATTGCTGTCTAATACCAACTCTAAAGTTGTCTTAAAGATTGATAATTTAATTAGGTTCCTTATGGACAGGGCGGACTTGCTGGAAACATTAGCACAAAACAAAGATCGACTAACAAAAGGTGAACTTAAAAAATCTAATCCAGTTGTTAAAAATCACACTTCACACTGCAATGTTTCCTCTAATAAGCCACCGGGTCGCAACTCACATAGATTATGCGTCGTGTGCAAAGGTAAACATCCTATTTATTCATGTATAAAATTTATAAATTTGGATTTACAGTCTAAACTTAAAATTGTTAATGACCATAAACTGTGTGAGAATTGTTTGCGTTTCGGACACACGTTAGATAACTGTTTATTCGGGCCTTGTAAACAGTGTAATAAAAAACACAATTCACTCATTCATGATCCTAATGACTCTAATCATACCGCAAGCTGTAACGCGTCATCGGCGACTGAGGCGAGTGCATCTTGTACAGTTCAGCTGCCGCTCGCGAACTCCCCACATAGTAGTAAACAACCATTCATTCAAGTCAACAACGTTCACACCAATACTCACACAGACACGCAATGCATTAATGTGGAACCAGTTTTATTGTCTACGGCTTTAGTCGAGATAGCTGATAAACATAACAATTATCATATGGCATGCGCTTTACTCGATAGTGGTAGCCAATGTTGTTTTATTACACAATCATTTTGCAAATTATTAGACATTCCATTATTACAGTCCACTCATGAAATACGAGGAGTAGGTAATTTAAGTTCACATTCGACACAATCATGCAATATAAAAATTAAATCGCGCGTTAATACCTACTCGATGCGAGTTCAGTGTTTTGTTTTACAAGAAATAACGTCCACATTGCCGGCTGTACAGAAAGAAAGCGCACAGTTCAGGATTCCTGACCACGTACAGTTAGCAAATACGCAATATTTAGGACCACAAAAAATAGACGTTTTAATAGGCGCGGATCGATTCTGGGACTTGCTTATCGAAGGCAAGATGCGTTTACCAAACGGTCCGTTTCTACAAAATACGAAGTTAGGTTGGATAATTTCGGGTCCAATTAAAAACATGCGCACTAAAGGACATATCCAATGCAACTTCACTCAGTCTATAGACGCTCAGTTACGTCAATTCTGGGAACTGGAAGAATTAACTAAGCCACGGGATACGCACACTGATGAAGAACGGGCTTGTGAGCACTCCTTTATTACCACAACTACACGCAACAAAGATGGTAGATTTTGTGTAAACATTCCGTTAAAAGAATCACCCGAGGTACTAGGCGAATCATTCTCCATGGCAGAACGTCGTTTCTTGTCATTAGAAAAAAGGTTATCACACGCACCTATTAGTTATAGGAAATTATATACAGACTTTATACAAGAATACATTGATTTAGGTCATATGTCTCGTGTTGATAGTTATCCTAATAAACATTATTTTATGCCGCATCACGGCGTTTTTAGAGAACACAGCACGACAACAAAACTACGTGTTGTGTTCGATGCTAGTGCTGTCACAAGTAACGGAAAATCATTCAATGACATACAGTTGGTAGGTCCAGCCATTCAAGGAGATTTGTTAGGCATATTATTACGCTTCAGGCAGTTCAAATACACGGCTATTGCAGACTGTGAAAAAATGTATCGCCAAGTTAATGTGAACCCCGACCAACATGATTTACAGCTGATCATCTGGCGTGACGATCCATCGAAACCGCTCGGATTTTATAGGCTAAACACTGTTACATACGGAACAGCATCGGCGCCGTTTCTTAGTGTAAGATGTATGAAGCAGCTAGCAGTCGAATGTACGGACTCCGAGGTCAAAAGGGTCATAAATGATGATTTTTACGTAGATGACCTTATGTACTCGCATGATGATAAAGTCGAATTGATAAATATTTGTAAAAAAACCAAAGATGTTCTAAAATCTGGTTGTTTTCCATTACGAAAGTGGATTTTTAATTTTAAACTTGAAGGTGAATTGACCTCAGATGATCACACATTTCGCGATTTAAACTTAGGTGATCACAGTCAGTGTTTAAACATTAGGTCTCGGTTGGTGCAACGTCTCTGATGAGTTTAATTTTAATACACAAATTCAAACAAACAACAAATCAGTCACTAAACGCATTATACTGTCTACGGTTTCTCAAATATTCGATCCGATGGGTTTATTGAGTCCGTCGATTATTATCGGCAAGATATTGTTGCAAAAATTATGGTTATTAAAGTTAGAATGGGACGACTCGCTTCCCACCGATATTGAACATACATGGAACCGGTTTGTTATCAGCTTAGTTCACTTAACGACTATAAAAGTGCCGCGATACGTTTTCCAATACAACTCGGAACGTACTGAATTGCACATATTTACAGATGCCTCACAGACTGCATATGGCGCATGCGCCTATGTACGTACATTATGTAATAATCAGGTGATAGTGAGATTATTAATTTCTAAAGGTAAAGTAGCTCCATTAAAACCAGTTAGCATACCAAGATTAGAGTTGTGTGGCGCGGTGTTAGGTGCTAGATTTTACGATAAAATTCGTGGCTCGCTGACCCGTAGGTTTGATGACGTCATGTTCTGGACGGACTCGACGATTGTGTTAGGTTGGTTGCGTTTGGCACCTAGTTTACTTAAAACTTTTGTACAAAATCGAGTCGCTGAAATACAAGAATTGACAAATGATTTTACCTGGCGACATGTAAGTGGGAAGGAGAACCCAGCTGACTTAATATCGCGTGGCGTCAGCCTTGAGGACCTGTCTTCATCTAGTTTATGGTGGGAAGGCCCTATGTTTTTGCAAGACTTAGATTTTGGTAATAATTATTCAAGTTCATTATCAAGTCCTAATAATATCACGTGTCAGGAACTACCTGAAGTGAAATCTAATTTAAGTTCGTT
Organism: Mythimna impura; assembly: GCA_905147345.3. NCBI lineage: Eukaryota > Metazoa > Arthropoda > Insecta > Lepidoptera > Noctuidae > Mythimna > Mythimna impura. The sequence goes on from LR990350.1 coordinate 24,943,607, forward strand.
TATAGCAGGAGGTACAAAACCTACATTTGAATCATTTTTTCCATTTGAAAGGTTTTCTCAATTTAGGTTTATGAATCGCGTTGCTGTATACGTATTTCGTTTTTTACATAATTTAAGAATTCATAACAAATCTAGTCGGATCACAGGCGTAATTACTGTCACTGAATTGAGAAAGGCTAGTTATAGACTCGCTAGGTTGTCACAAATGGAATCATTTAAATATGAATATGACTTACTTGTGAATGGAAAAAACATTAAGTCAAGTAATAGATTATCTAGTTTAAAACCGTTCCTTGATGATGAAAAAGTGATATGAGTGGGTGGTAGAATAAAGGCATCACCTAACATTAGTTATAATAAAAAACACCCAATTCTGTTATCAAGTAAACATACATTTACACTTCTGTTGTTTCGGCATGAACACATCGTATCCTTACACTCCGGGCCTCAAGCATTATTGTATCGGGTGCGCCAGGATTGGTGGCCTCTGGCAGGCAGAAACCTGGCTCGGAAAGTAACTCATGAGTGTATTGTCTGTAAACGCAATACAGGTAAAACGTTGACACCACTCATGGGTGACCTACCTGCCGAAAGAATTACAGCTAGTTTTCCTTTCTTTCGTGTAGGAGTAGATTACGCAGGGCCTGTGTTCATTTTAAACCGAAAGGGCAGAGGCGCACGACTTAGTAAATCATATATTTGTTTATTCGTTTGTTTTGCTACGCGTGCAATTCATTTAGAGCTCGTTAGTGACCTCTCATCTGACGCATATTTGCTAGCGCTCAAGCGTTTTATTTCCCGGCGTGGTAAGCCGTTAGAAATATATTCAGACAATGGTCGTAACTTTGTAGGTGTTAAAAATGATTTTGCTCAGTTTTTATCTACATGTAGTAAAGATATTAGTAAATACGCAAATAGTCAAAATATTAAATTTATTTTTATACCTCCATACTCTCCGCATTTTGGTGGCTTGTGGGAAGCAGGGGTTAAGTCCTGCAAGCATCATCTACGTCGTGTAGTGGGCAACGCACACCTTACTTTCGAGGAGTTAGCTACGGTACTAACACAAATTGAAGCTGTGTTGAATTCACGGCCATTGATACCACTATCAACGGACCCTCGAGATGATTTACCTTTGAGCCCTGGGCATTTTTTGATCGGCCGACCTCTTACTGCACCAGTTTGTGACGACGATGTAAGAGAACTACCGGTGCAGCGCCTAACTCGCTATCAGAGAGTGGAACAGCTCCGACAGTTGTTTTGGTCACGTTGGGCCAAAGAATACATATCGGAATTGCAGACTCGCACTAAATGGAGGGAAAATACAGCTGACCTAAAACCAGACACGCTCGTCTTAATTAAGGACATCAACTTACCACCACTAAAGTGGCCATTGGGTCGAGTCGTGAGGACGATACCTGGCAAAGATGGTGTCTCAAGAGTGGCAGATATACAAACGAAATCAGGCATAATAAGACGCGCATACACAAAAATCTGTCCAATTGTGGAGGCTGAATAGAACTGTTGTAAGCTGGTGCTTTCAAGGCCGCGGGTATGTTGAGGAGCACTACGTCAAATCATCGTCGTCATCGTCGTCCAATGAGAAGCGAGAAATATCACGCGATCTCGTTTCTTATTGGTTGTTCACATTGTTCCCACATCCCTGCTCCTCGAATATTGTAACTTTCTTTTTGCAAGACGCCATTATAGAAAAATATACGCTTGACCTCTTGAACGGAACATTGCATTTCTTTTATCAAATTCCCAAGTACATGAACCATCAAGAAAGACAAAAGTTATATGGAACTAAATCACGCAGTTACAATAAACGTTATTTTTTATTTATAAAAAGTTTTTATTTTACACTTTTTAGTTGCGAACCACTTATAAACAGAGTGCCTATTTCTCATGACGATTCCAATTAACCCAAAACACTGCAAGGTTACATTGTTTTATTAGAAAGTTCCTGTGTCTACCTTCCGCCTTCCGGCTCCATCACCAGATCAATTCGATAGTACCTTATAGCCAAAGTGCATCTCATGACAATTCTAATAAGCCCAAACACGGCTAGGATACATTGATTAATTACGGAGTCCCTATGCCTACCATCCGGCTCCATCATCAGATCAGTTCGATAGTACCTTATAGCCAAAGTGCATCTCATGACAATTCTAATAAGCCCAAACACGGCTAGGATACATTGATTAATTACGGAGTTCCTATGCCTACCTTCCGGCTCCATCATCAGATCAGTTCGATAGTACCTTATAGCCAAAGTGCATCACATGACGATTCTAATAAGTCCAAACACGGCTAGGTTACATTGATTAATTACGGAGTTCCAGTGCCTACCTTCCGGCTCCATCATCATCATCAGATCACTTTGATGATACCATTTTCAACGTAACGTAACTATTCAGAACCATTCATTTATTTGTATTGTCATAGTCGCTTAACTATTTTCATTGTGATATCAAAGTGAGTATGAAGTTCCGTTGACCATTTCTGGTCTTCTTCATCAGTTCCACTTCATCAAATGTTACTTTTTGACTGTAAATGCTTAAGTTCTTGATGAAAATACCAAAATCACCATAGGGTTGCCTATATTTTTTGAGGAGTTCCCTCGATTCCTCATAGATTCCATCATCAGGACTGAATTTTGAAAAAAATGGGACCAATCTGGAAGCATATCCTATAAAGGGAAAAAAACATTTTGCAAATCGGTCCATAAACGACGGAGTTCTGAGGTAACAAACATAAAAAAAAAAAATGATAAAAAAATACAACCGAATTGAATAACCTCCTCCTTTTTTTGAAGTCGGTTAAAAATGAATTATGCTGTTCTGGTAGTGCCAGTTATCCTTACTATTAGGCGGTACGAAGTTCGCCGGGTCAGCTAGTCGCTGATAAAATGTTGCTTCACTAGAGTTCCTATCCCATCGTTTGGGATTGGCTTTCCTCTTCATTATTTTCCAGATGTATTTACGCTGTTCATCGAGCCATCTAAGTTTTCAACAGATGATCATCCACCTCAAAAAAATCCCTAATACTTATTAGTTTTTATTTGTCAGGTACAGGTATGAACTAATATTATTGGAACTGGACTATTATACTGGTACTGGTGGTTGTATTATTATTTTACTGGGTTATTATTGGACTTGTTTTTATTATTAATGCTCAATGTTAGAAATGAATTCACGGTATACTCAACTTATGCTTGATCATCATGGTATTTTATTTAAAGTAGTGTTTTGGGTTCGGTTTCCATTCTCATCTACCTTGTGTTTTCAGCAATCAATATAATTACTGGGTGACATGACGGTATGTTTGGTCAAATTTTCAGGTTATTGACTACTCGTATCGACTGTTACAGCACTTGAAAGTGCCTACAGTAACTTAATAGTCGTCGGCCTTATAATGTTCCCACTGTTGGGACTCAGGCCCAACAGAGAGAGGACTCTAGGAGAGGGTATAGGCCGTAATCCACCACGCGGGCCCAGTGCGGGTTGGTAGTAACTTTATATTTAATCATTATTGTTAATTGTTGTTTTCAGCATACTATCAATGAAACATATAGGCTACGAACAATTTTCGGTACTGAGAAGTTCAGCCGATTTGGCAGTGCGATCGTTACAAAAGACATGGATGGTGACGGTAAACTAGGTTGGTATTGATTTGTGAAGAAATATTTTAAGATTAAGATGTATTCCTTTCTTTGTTTAGATACACATACAAATTTTATTTATATTTTTAACAAAGGTACAAAAACATATAAAAATAGTAGTCCACCGGTGTCGGGAGCAGGGTCCAAATTACCAGTGGTTAGGGCTCAGAGATTTTTTTTTTAAGGTGGTACATCACTCCTATGACTTCTCGCGCTCTGGGTGGAGCGCATTGCATTCTAGGACTACGGGTTTCCCTTTCCGAATTTTTTTTATTTTATTTTTGTTGCCTTTTGTTGCGCTGTTGACGACAGGGTTCGGTCCGGTAAATTACCGAACGGCCGGACGGCGAGCTACCCATTGCTCGACGTCCGCAAGCCCACATCTACCTTGGCTGGTAGTCGGGGTAATTACGGCGGCTGGGGCGTGAGGACTTTCGTTCCCTCACGCGTGCAGCCTCTTCCTTCGCTAGCATTACTGCTTCGCAGAAGAAGGCGACCGCCTGCTACCCCTCCTCGCTTCGGAGGGCTCAGAGATAGGAACCTCTTCACAATGAAAACCGTATCGAGGAGTACTGCATTCTGTATCAGGCCCTTGATCCAACCGCGCAACGACTGGTGGTCGTCGAAGATTTTGGCTATCAGGCCGATGGCGGTAACGGAAATCCCATATATCGACAACCACTTGTGCTAAGTCGAGATGTTTGATTAAGATTATTATTAATTCCTTTATGTCAAATATATTCCATAGGCACACAAAATTAAAATAAAAACAAATAAAACCGTTAAAAAATAGACATTAAAATCACATAAACAATGTCAGCATAAGTCATAAATACAATTAAATTAAATATAAATAACAATAATACACATTAACATAAAAAAATAGATATACACAATTAATATTACAATATACACATTAGAGGTATGCGGAACAGCCCCCTAGCCAAGTTATAACCATTTCATTTCGATTCTATTTTCGTTGATCGCCTCGAGTCGGCCACGTCTCCTATTCCTTTGTTCTGACGTCATCTCAACGCTCAGTCACGCGTTCAGAACAAAGAAATAGGAGGCGTGGCCGACTCGAAGCGATCAACGAAAAGAGAATCGAAACGAAACTATTGTAACTTGGCTAGTGGGGCAGGGTGTAAAGTCCAACAAACCTTCGTTGTTAAAAAAGGCAGGATCCTCCGACCAGACGGTTGAAAGCGCCCGCTAGTTGATTTCTGGCTCTTGTACATGTTTTAATCGCGGGAATTTGAAATTTGAATTCAAATGTTGCGTCATAGATGTCGTTAGACACACAATGTCAAACAACACGAGGAGAAGCGCTAACATGAAGCTGCATCTACTTCAGTCGGACAACACCATCAGGAGACAGTTCCAGCTGCTTTGTAGGCTGCTAGCAAAGGAGGAGGCCGCACGTGTACGTGCGAGGCAATGGCCCCCGCGCCCCAGCCCGGCGGCGGATTCCGATCCCGATTTCCGGCCACCGTAGGCGCAGGCTTGCGGACGGCGAGCAATGGGTAGCTCACCGTCCGACCGTCCGGTAACCGTCCGGACCAAGCCCAAGTCGTCGACGGCGCGTAGTGTTACACGCGCGCCTCAAGGAGAGGTCAGTTGAGTCGAAGCCTAATGGGGCCAAGGGTCTGATTCTCAAAGGAAGACTCGGTCCTAGTATGAAAGGCAACGAAGGAACAGGAGTGGGTTTTTAATCAGTAAAAGTCTGACACTATCTCCCGCCTCGCCCAAGAGCGGCGGATGTCATTGGATGATTTTCCCACCGACAAAAAAAAGCTGCTTTGTAGGCGTCTTTGTAACTTGGGTTTCATAAATTCCCTCAGACCAACAAAGTCATTTAAGGAAGTAAAAAGAGTTAAGAAACGACATGTTTTCACGATTTCTAATTTAAGTATCTGAAGTTGAGTATTTGTCAACCCCCACTTTAGTCTGAAAGCAGACTTAGGTTTTGGTACGTTCTTAATTACAAATACTCAATGTCTCTAATGCAATTTAATTAAATTAGGTAAAAAACACGTAGGTTAAAAACGGGTAGGTTTGTAAATTTTGTGCAAATTGCACAACATTGAAATACGTACTTTAATTTACATTAATTTATTTATGATGTTTATCTGTCATAATTTTGACTTTAATTGGAATATAATGTTAATGCCTTATAGATATGCCTAAAATGAGTATATTGTAACTTGAAAATAAATGAATAATATTAATAATAATTAATTTATGGGACTGACATGCGTTCTTGAAATATCACGTAGTTCTATCCTGAACAATTTTTTTTTCTTACAAATGATTTGAATTTATTAAAGTTTGGTTTTTATATGTGACTAAGAAAATTATAAAAGCGTATACGTAGACATCAAAATGAGCTCCCTTATTTTTTTGAGCTAGTTGCAGAAATCACAAACTTGTGTTTGTCTGTAGAATTCGTAATAGGGATATCGTATTATTCTTCTTTTACTAGATATATTAACACGAAATACCATTCATTATTTCTTTATGGTTGCAAGTTGCAATTATTTTAACTTCAGGGCTAGCCAACGCAGCAAGCGACATCATCGCATTTTTCAATTGCCTACATCTAATATTACTTGCCACCTTAAATATCACTTTTAATAGTCCTCTTACACGTATGGCAAGGCTTTATAATGAAAGGTCCAACTTGATGGATTACCTTATCGATATCTTCTCCATGAGTTTCGCTTCATACAGACGCTGCCTATATAAACAGTGCGAATAATGTACGTCTTTATATTTCGGTGTGTTTTGTCTTTGTAGTGTTCTAGATTTAGATATTCTGGACACACTTTTTATTCTGTGTTTGTCTCTAATATTCATTTGGTTAATGTCATGCATACCTGTTATGTGAATGGTTACTTAAGTGCCAATTTTAGATGTAAGTTTATTTGAATTGTAAGTGACTGTGCTGTTGGTGTGCTTATTATAAATAAATAAATAAAATGCAACGAGTTTGCAAACCCGAAGTTTCCAATAATTTTTAACTTTACAGAAATAATAGTTAGCGCGCCATATGAGAACCATGGAAGTGGAGCCATTTACATACTCTCCGGTAATGAGGTCTACCATACCCTGATGGAGTCCCAGGAATTCAAGAGTGTCCAGTTGTCAGATCTGAAGCTAAAGCAGAAGATTAAGAAGGAGTCTTATAAGACCCTCGGCTTCAGCCTTCAGTTTATTGACGACGTTGACGGCAATGGTTGTGATGGTGAGAATACGAACATTTTATTAGATATCTTAATTTAGTGATGGGTAGGCATTTACATCACCTTGTCTTACGGCAAATGTTTGTGTGATGAGCACGATCATTTGTTCTGTGTCTGAGTGTAATTTATCTAATTAATAATGTGTATATATTTAGAAATATATAAGTATGTTTTTACACCACCTGCTCGATAATGCCCTTTCATATGTCATACAATAATCACTTAAAGCAAGTCATTCTGTCCCTAGGGAGATAATGCAGTATGGGTGATCCCTAGGGCACAATGAGATTTGGATTTGGAACGTCAAAAACCGTCAACTACAGTTAACCGTCAATTAAAATGTACGTGCAAACAAGTTTATTCAAAATTCAAACTGGCGAATAACAAAAAAAAAAGAACAAAACGTGGTTACTGACGAGTTTCTGAAAAAAAAGTTATGAAAGAGCTTTATAGAAAATTGAAACTTAAGAATCTTAGAGTAGTGAATTTTGTTTGCTTACTAAATTCTTTTAATTATCTCACAGATTGTGTAAAAAGTAAAGTATCCAACATGAGGATAAAGCTGTCTTTGTCTTGGCCGGCTTGAATTCCTCACTTCACTCAGGTTTCTTTATTAACTCCCTCGCAATGCTCAGCAGTTAATTATATAAATCACTCACTGATGTTTGGGATTAAAATTAGCAATCTTCGTTTCGTTCGGAATTCAACATGCCGCCCGCGACTTAAAGACACTGCTTTATGCCCTTGTCACATAATCTACTATTATCAGTTGTCTCGCTCAAAGCTCTGCTTAGTTTGGGACTCGATGTCGTTGTGTGAAAGTCGAGAAATATTACTATGTACCATCAATCGTTCGTTGCCGTGTTATGATTTGCTGTGCACGTTGTGGTAATAACATGAGACAACACAGACTTTCCTCTAGAATGTCTGAATTGTCTCTGGTATTGAAAATTTCATAGATGCGTGTTATAGAACACCAAGTGGCAAAATGAGTCTCCTAAAATTTAATAGATGACTTAAAAAAGGTTGGCAATAGACTTTCATATGGACCAAGCATATAAGGCCAGCCCGTGACAATTATCTAAAACTTCCTTTCCTTCTTTCAATCTTAATTCTCCACAATACCTTCGTGAACGCTTTGAGTACTTCTTCCCGAGGGTAAACCCTGTCGCACTGCCAATTCTCTTTTTCTTCGTACCCCATTTCACACTTCTAGCCGTTATGATGGCTCCTTCTCTGTCACTGCAGTGGGTCTGTGGAACTCCCTCCCACACTCCCTACGTGACAGCCCTTCTTTGGATGTCTTCAAGAGGAAAATTAAAGAGCATTTCCTTTCAAAATTACATATAGTATATATATATATTATATGTTTAATCTCTTAGCTGCCATTGGCTTAACTACTCAACATTGTGCTCACATATTAGAAGCGACTAGAAATATGTAACCAAGAATTACGTAACTCTTAATATGATTAAACAGAGTGTCCATGGAGTTTCTTGCACGTTCTTCTCCATAGAGATCTACGCTTTGGAACGTACAATTTAACTTTACTTGTTTTTTTTTTTCGACATTATTACAATTCAAAAGTGCCTGTAATTGGTCTATTTGAAATAAACGTTTCTGATTCTGATTCTGTATTTATGTATGTAGGTATATTTATATAATATTTGTAATTTTAAAATTGTACACTGGATCCTACCCTATATTGTGATCTCTCTCTATCACTCAATGGTTTGCTGGAAGAAAACACAACTTTGAGTTAAGCTCGCCTTTGTACATGAACTTTGTTATCTACTTATTTTATAAGTTATTTTAGTGTACAATAAAGAATTAAAGAACTTAGGCTTATCGCAATTTTGCGACCTCGAGCATTGTTGTGTATAATTGCAGTTAGCGCGGCGATATGAGCTGTTTGTCTAAAAACTTTTTAAATATTATCAGTTATATAATGCTCTATAACTAAACTTACATATTTTTTAACAGAATTAGCAGCAGGTGCTCCAGCCGCTAGTAGTGTGCTCATATTCAAATGCGTGCGGAAAGTCACTGTCGAGATATCTACCCGACTACTTGGAAATCAGGTAGGTATTTATATTTTGTTAGTGACACTACACGAAGAAGGATTGATTCTGATTGACAACTTATTTATTTTATATGTACATAACATTATTGGTAAGAAACCTAAAGCGTTAAACACTGTAATTAAAAAAATAATAATTTTAATTTTTATGTAAGATTAGCTACATAAATAAATATGTTAATTTAAAACAACTTTATGTAGTTTGTTAAAATGAATGTACAGATACCGGCACGGATCTTGAGCGCTGACTTCTACAGTTCTACTTGCGCAGAAGCACGTAGAAGTGAAATATCGGGTCTCTTTAGTGGTATGAAGAGAGATGCGGGGGCGGGGAGTGCAATCTTTGTACAGTGATTGGCTCCCCGATGTTGTTCGATGCGCAAAGCGATCCCCGCTCTTTAGCCGAGCGCTCAAGATTCGTGCCGCTGTCTATATGTACACAATTATACTCGTACATCTCATGTACACAGGAACTCTAATATTAGTCTGACGAATTTGCAGATTCACAGTATGCCTAGGATTGCCAACTTTTATTAAAAGAAATAGAGTATATCTGATTTCAAAGGAGGTAAATAAGGAGTACAGACTCATAAAAAAGTATCATTTATTTAAATAAATTAAAAAGGCGCTTTTTGGAACTTTTTGCAACACAAAATAATTTTTCATTGTTTTTAAAAGAATTGTACGACTTTAAACAATCTAATTCTAAGTTTACATAGATCAGGAGCTAATTTTTTCATAAATTTCAATGAAGCCCTGTTTTTCTATTCCCGCCACTTTACATTCATGACCGACTCTCTTGGTAAAGTCAACTTTTTGGCTTATGATAATAGGTACCTATGCATCATAATTTTAGAGTCCGGTTGGTAACCATAAGTATGCCCCATCTTGCCAAGGCAAACAGCTTTGAAGACTCACTGTGTCCCGGTCTTATCTGCAACCTGTATCAAATATTTGCAAGCAAAATCTTAAAGAATTTTTGTTTTTCTAAATTATTAATATTATAATCTTGCTGAAGTTATTGATTGAAATGTGTTGTTTTTGTCTACTTAGAATTCCTGAATTAATTATTATTAATACAATAAATTGAAATCTTTGATTTACAGTTAGTAAGAGAACAAGATTCAAACTTCACCGTTGAAGTGTGCGCTTCAGTGCAGTATCCTTCACTACCAGATGAAATTATTGGAAGTAAGTTACGGAATGATTTACTCCTTCGTCGTACTACAGATTTATTATTATTTTTGATACAAAGAACTGTTATTGTGTCAATCGAAGAACAAGGTGTCAGACTAAACAATGACATTGTATCAACGATACAATGTCATTGTTCTAAATAGTCTAAATTGTTAGAGGTCATCATCATTTCATCCAAAAACGACTTTTTTTTTATAATGGATATGCTCGCGTTTGACCACTATCTCAACTCACATGGAAAGAGATGATTTGGCCGACGATGGAGCACGCTTGCCTAGAAGCAACCTATTCACTCTTGACTTAAATACCCCTAGGTTATAGCTATCAGGAAACAGACTCCGGCAGGGAATTCCACTCCTTAGCTGTACACATTATGAATGTGTTCCCAAAATGCTTTGTACGTGTGGGAGGGATGTCCACCATGTACCGATGGCGCAACGCAGTCTTGTGGTTCGATGATGGAACGGACTTGGCAGAATTAAGTTGTGTAATTCCAATGCACACTCCTCGAAATGTAAACGATAGAAAACCAAAAGGCTAGCAACTCGGCGTCGATGCTCAAGACTTTGGAGTTTTGACTTGACAAGTGCATCATTGCCAATGATCTTGTCGGCCCTATCCCAAAGATGAGAGCAGTACTCCATACACAATCGAACTAGAGCTTGATAGAGGTTGAGCAGCTGTTCTGGCGTGAAATACCGTCTCACACTTGCTAAGATCCCCAATTTTTTGGCAGCCAGTTGAGCTTTTGCCTCGATGTAGGAACCGAAATTGAGGGTAGACGAATTTGATTGAATGTCACTTTGTCCAAACTCTCTAGTAGCATGTAGTCTTATTTATTGAAGACTAGCTGACCCGACAGACGTTGTCCTGTTTTAGCTATGAACTGTCAATCGCACGAAGATTAAGGATCGCCACACACGGGCCACTGACCACAGCCACAAAACGCCGCCACCAGCATATTTCCTGTAGGTTTTATACAATTTACAAGGATTCGCTGCACACGTTGACGCCGGTGGTCACCACAAGCTCGCAAGCTCGCACTAGCCACTAAACGCCGATAAAAAACTACGTCACACGCCATTAGCTTCTCGTGGCGGCGTTGGTGGCTGTGGCATGTGGACAAGTGCGGCGACACTTAATAATTATTGTAGTTTTCGACATCTTCTAATTTTCTGTGCAAAGGAGAACGCTCTGGCTCCAAAGAAAAAAAACCCAGCTCCGGCGGAAAAGAAATTTATCTCAAATTATCGATAATAATAACTAATAAAATAATAACCGGTTTTGATCGTCGTCCTTACTTGCAAACTTATAAAAATTGCTAGTTTTTTTTTCAGGCGCTGATTTAAAAATATTATTGATTAATTATTTTTCAATACTTTATTCAAAAATACGATTCAGTGCATTATTTCTGCATCAATTCAATTCAAAAATATTTTTATCGTTTCATATTTCGCGTTTTATGTTAACTCCTATCGTGGGGATTTTGAGAATTAATATAAATTCTCATTTCAGTCATAATACGGAGCTCCAAGGATTTTTGGAGCAATCGGTTTTGAACCTATTACATCCCATGGAAGTGACGGGTTTACGTGTGCAAAAACAGGGCAAGCGTATATCACGATCGTAGGGATGAACGCCGTGAGAATGCGTAATTTGTACTTGAAAGACAATTTGCTGCGGGCGGCCAAGATATCGTAGAGCCTACTTTGGGCGAGAGCGACACGCGAACGAGCTTGCTTTATGTACCTAGTGAAAGTCAGATGCTGGTCTAGTATCATACATCTCCTAAGGGATCGGTTTGCCATACATGGTGATCGAAAGGGGAGAAGGAAAGGGTGTTCTGATGTCTCGAGTAGAGAACTGCCTGACATTTAACGCCACAACTAACAGAACTATTTGCCCAAAATATTTGCGGAAGATTAGATATTACGAGCAACAGCGCCAGGGTCTCAACTGGTTTAGTAAATGGCCGTATCATCCGTAAAAAGAGCGAACTGGGCCTTTTTATTTTTTGAGGTTGCGTTGAAAAGAAAAGAAAAAAAGAAAGAAAATCAGTTTATTTGCACAAACATGACACATAACTTAAAAAAATAATAATAATAACATAGTTAAACAATTGGTACTATTGGTATTGGTTGGTATTGGTATTGGTATTGGTTGGTTGGTTGGTCAATTGGTACAATTGGTACATGACACATAACTTAAAAAAATAATAATAATAACATACTTAAACGTTGGTGGACAGCGTGTAAACTATGGGGAACAGCATGGAGCCCTGAGGGACTCCTGCTCGTATAAGATGGGGAGATGAAAGCGCTCCCTCTCTGCGATAGTGGAAGGTACGATTCGACAAAAAGTCTCGCAAAATGAGTACGAATCTATATGTCTTTATCGAAATTTTTTGCTATTTCGAAGATGCTGCATATAAATTTTATTTCGAAAGTCAGAGTTTCTGGTTTTATTTGTTTGCTATTTAACACCGACTTCCGAAATGAAAAGTTATTTTGAACGTTTTAGTGATTTTTGTAGAAGTCTTTTTTTAATTTTTTGTTCCAAACTTTTTAGTTGCGATACACATATATAGCCAGAGTACCAACATCCCACGACAATTCCAATACGCCCAAACACTGCTAGAATACATTGTTTTATTACGAAGTTCCCCTTCCTACCTTCCACCTTCCGACTCTATCATCAGATCAGTTCGATGGTACCTTATAGCCAAAATGCATCTCAAGATAATTTTAATAAGCCTAAACACGGCTAAGATACATTGATTAATTACGGAGTTCCAATGCCTACCTTCCGGCTCTATCATCATCATCAGATCACTTCGATGATACCATTTTCAACATAACTATTTAGAACCATTTATTTGTTTTTTCCCAGTTGCTTAACTATATATCTTCATTGTAATATCTATGTGCGTGTGAAGTTCCGTTGGCCATTTCTGGTCTTCTTCACCAGTTCCATTTCATCAAATGGTACTTTTTGGCTGTATTTTTTTTTTGTAGGTGGGAAAATCATCCAATGACATCCCGGATTGCTCTTAGCCGGGCGGGAGGGCGTGTCAGACTTTTACTGACTAAAAACCCACTCCTGTTCCTTCGTTACCTTTCGTGCCAGGGCCAAGTCTTCCTTTCAGAAGGAGACCCTTGGCCCCAGTAGGCTTCGACCCTGCTGGGACCCCTATGGTTTGCTAACATCTCCTTGAGGCGCGCGTGGAACAGTACGCGCCGTCGACGACTTGGACTCGGTCCGGACGGTTGCCGGACGGTCGGAAGGTGAGCTACCCATTGCTCGCCGTTTGCAAGCCCGCGCCTACGGTGGCCGGAAATCGGGATCGGGATTCCGGCGGCTGGGGCGTGGCGGCCGCGCCCTCACGCGTGCACGCGCGGCCGCCTCCTTTGCTAGCATTACTGCTTCACAGAAGGAGGCGTCCGCCTGCCACTCCTCCTCGCTTCGGACCATGGCCTGTACCAAGGCCGAGCGCGAGAGATCGTTGCCGCCGAACTCCCGCACGAAGACACGGCGGTGCTCTGCCCAAGCGGGGTACACCTCTACTGTGTGTTCGACCGTGTCCTTCGGGCGGTCCACACAGTGATGGCACCCGGGCGTCACTTCTGCACGAATCCGGTGCAGGAACCTCCTATCTAACGATGTGTGTTTTGCTTCCAGATGTAACCTTTGAAAATAGCATTATCGGCAGAGCGGCCGTTGTTCTACAGCCAAGTATTGTTATCGACATATCTTGCGGCAGCTGCTTCAAGCAGACTGAAAAATATTGCGCGAATGTCACTGTATCGTTGGTGAGTTATCTGTAAAATATTATGTCATGTTCTTTGGGATACTGTTATATGATAATAATTATAATCAAAATAGTCGTATTTTTCACTACATGAAATATAATAAAACTAATCCTGTAAAAAAGTAATATATTCAGAAGCGGTGATTAAATTGATTTCAATATTTTTAGACATAGATAAAAAATATATTTTAAAATAATCAGAAATTATTTTATGATCAAAAAAATAAAATGCTAAGATTAAATTCTTTATACACTCCTCACAAAATCCATCCATCTTAGCTTTGGCCTCTTTTTTCCTCTCCATCCATCTTCACGTAACTTACAACTCTTTTAGTAACATTCACACACACACATCATCGGCCACATCATCGCTTACTATCAGGCTACTATATTGGCCAAACGCGAGCCTATCAATAAAAAAAAAAATACGTTTCATCCCTTCTCTGCACCAAACCATACTAAGACAAAATATGATTCCCATTCAACTATTTAGTCACTGGCACAACTTTCAAACATTCAAACAAATTATACTGTAATTTTTTTTTTAAATAATATTACTTATGTAAAGTCTGCTGCAAAAGTCCATAGGAAGTACAGAAATAAAATCGTGTGAAGCGAGAAATGACGCCATCTAGCGTAAAACCTGATTGAAATGTTGCTATCGACAACATTACATTATACTGTTAATAGATGGCGCCGCTGTGCTTCAAATGATTAATGCTTAATTAATGCTTATTTTTGTACTTTCTTTTTGTTTCTTCAAACATTGAAATAATTTATAATTTCTTTTAAAGAGATGAAGATATTAAAATTGAATAAGTATCAATTTATAAATATTTGATTATCTATGTGTTAGTTTTCAAACTTGAGAGGGTAGGTTGAATATGGATTTACTTATAAAAAATAACTAGTAGGTAGTATAAATAATACTTAGACCAAAGAGTTATGACTAAGCTCAATTGGTTGTTCGCTAAGTTAATTTCGATTATATCGTTCCAGCGCCTTTCGTTCAATTTTATTTTTAACCAGGTGTATTGTCTACATATTTTACGAAAATGAGTAAATATGCATTGTTATATAGATTTAGTAAAAAGAACTCAAATAATTGCTATGCATAATCAAGGCAAAAACTTGTCAGAAGTAACCAGAGAGACCGGTGTAAACGTAAGTAGTTTTTTTTAACGCTTTTAAACAAAAAACTCCTATATAATAATCATTATTGGATATTATATATTTCTGTTTTATTGTTGCAGAGAAAAACAGTTGTTCTATGGATATGATGATTTGAAGAAGAGGGTTCTTTGAAACACCATCAAAGAGCTGGCAGACTAAAACTAATAAACATGTTGCAGCATCAAACCATGATAAGGGAGTACGAAGAAAACGGACGTCGGTCGACGAACCATTATGCTATATATATACTTATTTTCTGTATTAACTGGAGACCTTGTTATGTGTGTTTAACTTAATATCCGTATTTAAAACAACTTAAAAAAGTTATGAACACTTGATGTGTTGTTGTGCAATTTTATAGTTTTTAGCCTACATTTTTAATCCTTTTGACCTTTGTGATAAAATTATCTGGTATTTTGTTTGTTTTTGTTAAGGTTACCTATGCTTCAAACCTCTTTCCAATTTTGGAAACGAATACTTAAGCTATGGCCTCAATAAGAAATTATATATAATATTATAATCTTATTCGGTGATTAATAAACGGTGATTGTTAAATTTGATTAAGAAATTGTAAGAAATAAACATATTATTTTTTAATAGTGCCTTTTGTCAACTGTTTACCTGCATTTTTTTCATTTTGCTGAGTAACTACCCACTTGAATATTATATTACAAATAAATATCCACTTGTTAGCTTTGATTTCATATTCCTTCCAACTTCTTTTGTTACTTACAAAAAGACTTACAAAAAAACTTACAAAAAGTGTGAGTACTACGTGAGATTTGAACTCATGGCTCATTGATTTACGCATCTATCTGCACATGCTAAACCGCTAGGTCAACATGACTCTAATTTGAACGATGAAATTATGAACTACAATCAGTTGTTGACGACAATGATGACGCATGTGTCTATTATTTGTTAAACTAAAAGTCAAGTTTATACTTTATGAGATTGCCTTTGCTCGCCACTTAGCTGTGAAGAAACCAACGCCATCTAGTTTAATTTTCGAAAACTTGAACTCTAACGTGCAAGGGAAAATAGGCGTTAAGGTATCTAAGCACTTTTGATGGGTGACTGTACAGGTTATTTATTATTTCTTTCAAGATATTTTTTTTTCATTAATGTATTTGGGGAGTGTAGGAGATAGCCTTTGTTTTATGCTTTTGTAAATTCACCTTAAATGATTCGATCTCTTGTGGAGTGGCGTGTCTAGGCAGGGCAGGCTTTTTCATTTTGTCTTCCGGCCTGTTCACGACTGCGGTCTTAGCGGCGAGCGGTGCGGCATCGGTACGTGGGCGCGCGGCGCTATGAGCGGCGTCTCGTGGCGTGCTTCAAACATTTTCATACTTTTGATGTTACTGCTCGCCGCCCCGCGCTTAGCTACCGCTCACAGCGGCAAGATTATAAACGGGTCATTAAACTGCACTAAGTCCGCCAATACTGCCCCTGAGAAACTGTATTACTTTACAGAGTCATGTATAAGCTTAAGTGCTTTGTGCAAGAATCCTTTATAAATATTTATGTAAATAAATTAATTCAATAAACTAATTCAATTCAATTGACATTAATCGGATTTTTCCGTTTTCATAGCGGCTGCTTCAAGTTTTGTTCTTTCAAACTGACTTGGAAGATGACACTGTGTTCTAGCAATAATATTTTAAGCCACCATAAGATATATCCTTTAAATAAAGACTCACTTTTCTTAATGAATTCTCGGTTTTATATAGTCTTTCATAACGAAGGACTTATTCAATTATTATTGTTTTCCGATACATTTATTTTATTGCCAGCCACTTAGAAAGATATCAAATAGTCGTAAAAATAATTTAGGGACTTAAGAGCCATCGTCGAACTTGATATTGTATCGGGACGCTCTAAAATTTTGTACTATGGTTTCTTTGACTTTTAAAAAGAAACGCCATTTGGCAAAATATCTTTTGGCAAGCCTTAAAATAACATGAGACTTACGCCAATATTGATGTCAGCAAAACCGTAGGGGTCCAGCAGTGTTGAAGCCTACTGGGGCCATGTGTTGTGCGAAAGAGAATCCCGGAGTCCTGGATCGAAGGCAAAGAAGAATATAGGAGGGGATTTTAGTCAGTAGAAGTCTGACACGCCCTCTCGCTCCGCCCTAGAGGGGGAGAAGTTGATGGTTGACTTACCATCGAAAAAAAAAAATGACAATATTCTAACGAGGTTCTAGAATGGCGACCGCGCACCGGAAAACGCAGAATTGGAAGGCCTCCCCACAAGATGGACCGACGACGTTGTGAGAGTCGCGACGTTGTGAGAGTCGCGATGCGAGACGTACAGGATCGGTCGTTGTGGCGACGCTTGGGGAGGCTATGTCCAACAATGGACGTCTTTCGGCTGAAATGATGATGATGATGTTCTAACCCCTGAATTCTAGCTCTTTGAAAGAGTAATTGCAGACCGCCTAGTTGCGCACCTAACACTGGTGGGGCCGGACCTAGCGGACGGCCAGTTCGGCTTTCGCAGAAGGCACTCCACGGTGGACGGCATCATGCGCGTGCGAGCTCTCACGACGGGGGATGCGGTGGCCTAGGGCAGGTGGATCGTGGCGGTGTATTTGGACATCGCCAAAGCCTTCAACTCCCTGCCTTGAAGTAGCATTAGGAGGGTACTTCAGTATCACCGGACACCCGACTACCTCTGTCGTGTGGTCGAGGCGTACCTGTCGGACAGGTACTTCATCCACCCTAGTCACCAGGCAGAGTGGGAACGTGGAGAGATGTCGTGCGGTGTTCCGCAAGGATCAATACTAGGGCCGCCCTTGTGAAACATCGGATACGACTACGTGCTGCGCGGCGACCTCCCTGACGAGATCAGCGTGGTCTGCTACGCAGACGACACACTGGTCCTGGCGCGGGGAGAGTCGTACCAGGCGGCGGTCGAACTAGCGACACGTGGGGTTGTGACAGTCGTGAGCAGGATCCAGGAGTTGGGACTCGAGGTGGCATTGCACAAGTCCGAGGTCATGTGCTTTCACGGCCCTTGGAACGCGCCACCACCAGGTTCCTAACTAACGGTAGGAGGAGTTCACATCGGTGTCGGGTCGACGATGAAGTACCTGAGACTCATTCGCGACAGCCGATAGGATTTCGAGGAGCACTACCGACGTCTGGCTCCCAAACTAAATGGGGCAACCCTGGGGTACTCCTGCCCAACCTGGGGGGTCCAGACGCTTCCTGCCGGAGGCTCTATACGGGTAATGTTCGGTCCAAGGCCCTCTATGGCGCACCGGTGTGGGCGCCGGCGCGGCGGGGCTGCGAAAGCAGCCGGCGGCCCGGCTAAACGCATGCCAGAGGGTCATGACCATACGGATGGTGCGAGGATACCGGACGATTTCTCAACTTAAAAAACAATTCGAGAAATCAGTCAGTCAGAAAGATGTTGCTAATCGCACATTCCGAAGCGAAGATCTTTATGGAGAAGAATAAGTTTGCAAAAGACTCCATGGACACTAATTTAAATCATGTTATGCATTTATTACAAATATTTCGGTTACATAATTCTTGTCGCCTATATTATGTGAGAACAATGTAATTGAAGTAAAAAAAAAAAACAAAATATAGAAATTAAATGAAGCCACTTGTAGTCAAGAGATGACTAGTTACCAGTTAAAACAATACTACTCAGCTTAACCATTTTGAAGGAAACCGAATGATTCCAACACATGCGCCACCATCTGTGAGATATTTGAGTGAGCATGACGAACTCTCAACTGCCATGCTCATTTATGTCTAACAACTCAAATGTATACAATAGTAACCCAAAGCCATCAAATTCTCCATGGCGATGGCGGTGAACAACACATTTTTAAAATTTGAAAAAAAAAGTGTCTTCATTAAAGCTTTTTGTAATGATATAAACTAGTGCTGGACTGCGATCCCACCTGATAATAGTAAGCAGTGAAGCAATCGATGATGGTGAATCGCACTAGTTTACTAAGAGCTTCAGCACTGCGGTGTTAAGGTGACTGGCTCGAGTGGAGTGGAGGATATTTTCCTCAATCATCTTCCTGCCCTTGTCCCGTGTTATTTGGCGTCGGCGCAACACGTTTTTTTCTTCCATTCTGCCCTGTCACTCGTCATACTATCACTAACTTCCTTTTCTTTTTTTTTTTCTTTGATATTTTCCTCAATATGATCTAGAATATAATTTTGTATATTAATGCTTAAACGGTTAACGAAAATAGTTTTTAATTATTTACAGAATGACAAGGAGCCAGGCGATTACATTTTTAAATCCAACGCAAATTTGCAAAATACGTATCTTACCGACCCAAATATGACAGGTAATGAATTAAATAATTTATCCAAG
The DNA here is from genome assembly GCA_905147345.3 of Mythimna impura. Taxonomy (NCBI): domain Eukaryota; kingdom Metazoa; phylum Arthropoda; class Insecta; order Lepidoptera; family Noctuidae; genus Mythimna; species Mythimna impura. The sequence continues at coordinate 24,963,118 of LR990350.1, forward strand.
TTATGTGATCCAATAATAATTACGAGTATTTATACTTTCATTGTAAAACTAGCTTCTGCCAGCGGCTTTGCCCGCGAGAAAGTAGTTATTCCATACTAACTTTGGACCTCCGTTTCATCCCCTTAAGGGGTGATTTTCGGAAAATCCTCTCTTAATGCTCGCCCACATCATACAAGGAAACCTGGTGCAAAATTTCACGTTCCTAGTCCCAGTAGTTTCGGCTGTGCGTTGACATGTCAGTTAGTCAGTTTCTCCTTTTATCTATATGTTTATATTTATATATATAGATTGTTATGTAGTTGTCTATTCAACAAGCTGAGGAACAGTGCCAGCCCAATGAAGATAGTCCTGACACATGAGAAAGATTGTGGGTTCAAGACGTTTTAATTGGTATACTTTATTTAGTCATCACGGGTTCTAAACTGTGAAGGCAAAAAATTTCAGAAGATTTCCTAGAATCATGGAAAACCATGTAACATCTACCAATCCCGATTGAGCTGCATGGTAGATTGCAAGCCACTTCCATTCACAGAAAGGAAGCCTGTGACATATATCTATGTATACATATACAAGGAGAAACTGACTGACATATCAACGCACAATAGAAACTGCTGGAACTAGGAACATGAAATTTTGCACAATGCTTCCTTTTATGATGTAGCCGAGCACTAAGAAGAAGTTTTTGAAAATTTAACTTGGGATGGAAAGGGAAAAATTCGTTTACATGCAAAATTTTATTCCTTGGGCCCATTCCTGAAATTTAGCATATATAATAATCCAAGTAAATAAAAAAGGTTTTTATTATTCGTTTTTAAATACTACCCATAGACAACAATTTAGGGAGTAATAGAGGGTATATTCCGGCTTCATCTAGTTTAACCTTTTGAGTGCGTAATTAGAGACACAATAGTAAGACAATGGCGCGTGAACGCCGGCGTTAATGCCCATCAACAGCTTAAATTGACGAAAAAATTTATGTGTAAAAGTGTTTTTTAAAACTTATTTGCAAAATAAATATCATTTATCATTTATATGGGAGAATCTCATTTCTTGGGTTAATACCCATTCTCTACAAGTTCATTAGAACTTGTAACTTGAAAGAGATTCTAATCAAAATGAATAATATAGACTCCCATTATTAGTTTTTCAAAACTACCCTTGAAATACAGTTTAGGGGGTGTTCAAGTTTTTTTGAAATCTTTCTTGCAAATGAAGTCATTGGCAAAATGCTAGTCTACGCCAATATTATATAGAGGTGAAATTTGTTTTTATGTTTTTTTTTGTTTATAGGAGGTAATCTCTGAAAATACTGGTCTGATTGCTAAAATTTTTTCACTGATAGAAAGCTGCTTTATCCTGAGTGACAGGTTATATTTTATGTACACGGGCGAAGCGGCGGGCAAGCTAGTAATTTATAAAGGTGAAACTTTATTTGTCTGTGGTTTAAACGGATTGATGACATTTGGTACACAGCTTGACAATGTCCTGGCATACTATAGCAATAAAATTACTGCTATAGTAATTTTATCCCGGAGAAAATATTATTATATTTTCTTTACTTTCATGTCGATAAAGCAACATCAAAAGCTAGAAAGTCAGTCAATTCTCACAAGTAATGCAACTTGAGAAGGGAGAACGACTGATTTGTTCAATTTTTTTTATTGTGTTTATGATTATCAGGATATGGTTTATATGAATAATCTTTTAAATAAAAAATGCTTACTCATATTATTATTATTTTTCATCAGAATTCAACAAGACGTGGGTTGAGGCGAGCTTGTACAGTAAGTTGGACGCAGTTTTAGATGTACACCGACACTGTAAGGATGACGATTGCAAGTCGCAGCTGTCTACGAAAGAACTTAATTGGTCTGGCAGGTTAGAGAAATAATTATATTTCAACAAACATTTTTATAAAACAAAAATCATTTATTTCAAATTTTCAATGTCCATATTATGTTAGTGACTGAAACTTAAAATTATGTTAGTACAGTATTGAAATGCATAAATTAATTATTTCGTCAATTAGATCATGAAAATAAAAATCAAACATTCTATTTTTTTAATAAATGCTATTTTTTTGCAAATAGGTATAATTTTTATCTTGGCTATTAAATCTTTTAAAGGCTTTATGTTCAGTATCTATTAACTAAATCAGATTTACTTGAAAAGGGTAACCACAGTTGTCCACTTTTATATTTGTTCATAAATTCATCAGACCTACACTAACGGAAAATATTTTCCAATTTAAAAAGAACAAGAACCGGTTGACAATAATTGGCAAATATAATTGATCTTCTTCTTCTTCTTGCCCTTATCTCATGTTACTTGGGGTCAGCGCAATACGTTTTTTTTCTTCTATTCTGCCCTGTGGCCCGTCACGCTATCACTAACTCCCTTTTCTTTCATATCATTCCTCACACAATCCATCCAACTTTTATTTGGCCTCCTTCTCCATCCATCTAAGTGTATACTCAGAACTTTTTTAGTATCATGCGTTTCATCCCTCCTCTTCACATGACCATACCAAGACAAACGATTACCTTTTAACTTTTCAGTCACTGGCGCCACTTTCAAACTTCTTCTAATATACTCATTTCTCACTTTATCCATTCTCGTTACACCACACATCCATCTCAGCATTCTCATCTCCGCTCCGTGCAATCTTTTTTCCTCCGTATTTTTCACAGCCCAACATTTTGATCCATACAGTATGACAGGTCTTATCACGGATTTGAAAATTTTACCCTTCAACTTGAGGGGCATCCGTGGGTCACAAGTTGTTCCCGTGACCTGTCGCCATTTCATCCATCCTGAGTTTGATTCGATGTGTTACATCTCGGTCTACCTCGCCATCCCCTTGAATGAGCGACCCGAGGTACCGAAAGTCGAAGTAGACAAAAGATAGAAAAAAAAAATACAAATTCTCGTTTTACAGCAACCTCAAAAAATGCGATCTAGTTGCGAGCTGAAATCCGTTTACCGAGCCTCTGCTGTCGCTCTGCCAGCAAGCTGTATTTCATAAACCGTAATAAATGGCAATTGAAATTTTCACCGAGTGATCCCTAAATCACCAAATCTAAATAGCAGTGGGCAGGGAACATTGCTTTCAGAACAGAATTTGATGGGGATGAAAGGTTCTAGAGAGGCGACCACGTAACAGAAGATGCAGCGTTGGAAGGCCTCCCACAAGGTGGACTGATGACCTCGTGAGGGTCGCGAAATCTGATAGATGTAAGACACAAGACCGGTCGTTATGGCGTCAATTGGGGGAGGCCCTTGCCAACTGATGATGATGATCCCTAAATACTGTAGCATAGCTATATTATTATGTACTATCTTAAAATTGTATTACAGTAATCCGTACCTACTTGGTTCCACTGCGAATGAAACAGTGACGATAACAGTCAAAAACGACGGCAACGCGTCTTATTCGGCATGTGTTCGGTTGAAAGTGTTGGGCGCATCTGTTGGCACAATTGGATGCAAACTGTACAATAAATGGTACAAATGCTACCTACCGACACCAATGAAGAGAGAAACAAATGTGAGTAATGACCATTAAAAGTTTTAAATCTTTGTAGAGCTTTTTTTTTCGGTGTGAAAATCATCTTATGACATCCCCCGCTCTTGGACGGAGCGGGAGATAGTATCAGACTTTTACTGATTAAAAACCCACTCCTGTTCCTTCGTTGCCTTTCGTACCAGGGCCGAGTCTTCCTTTCAGAATCAGACCCTTGGCCCCGGTAGGCTTCGACCCTGCTGGCCCCTACGGTTTGCTGACATCTCCTTGAGGTGCGCGTGGAACAGTACGCGCCGTCGACGACTTGGGCTCGGTCCGGACGGTAACCGGACGGTCGGACGGCGAGCTACCCATTGCTCGCCGTCCGCAAGCTTGCGCCTGCGTTGGCCGGAAATCGGGATCGGAATCCCGGCGGCGGTTGGGGCGTGAGGACCGTTGCCTCACACGATCGGCCGCCTCCTTTGCTAGCATTACTGCTTCGCAAAAGGAGGCGACCGCCTGCCACTCCTCCTCGCTCCGGACCATGGCCTGTACCAAGGCCCGGCGCGAGAGATTACCGCCGCCGATCGCCCCCACGAGGACACGGCGTTGCTCTTCCCAAACATGGCACACCTCCACAGTGTGCTCCACCGTGTCCTCCGGGCGGTCCACGCAATGGTGACACCCGGGCGTTTCTTCCGCATGGATCCGGTGCAGGAATCTCCCGAACTTACCATGTCTGGTGAGGAACTGCGTCATGCGGATGGTAAGGACGCCGTGTTGCCTTTCCAGCCACTCTTCAAAGAGGGGACTTACCGCCATAATTATGGCGTGCCCAAAATCTTTGTAGAGCTAGGAGTAGTCCTAGAACGCAAAAGGCAAATGAAGAAACACAGGAATAGTTTTAGTCAGTAAAATTTGACACGCCCTCTCGTCCCATCCTGGGGCGCGAGAAGTCATTACTTTATTTAAACATAATATGTATATAATCCACAAAGAAAGACAGTTTCAAGTTTTCAGTACGAAATAACGGCAATGTTATACTTTAACCCCTAATATTTAAAATAGAGTTGGGTCGACTAGCCAATTGATCGCCAAGTCGACGCATAAATGGCCGACTATAAAACATGAAATTATCAGCTTTCCGAATCTCTTGTATTATTTTTCCTTAATTTTTAATAATTTCCTAAAACATGATATTTTTTTTACAGTTCTCCATAAACCTTGAGCTGATCATGTCAGAACCGAAGAGCATTCAAAGATTTCTTCGAGTCGTAGTCAATCTATATGAAAACTGTGACCAAGAAAGTTTTAACACAACCGAACTAAAAATACCTTATCAATTAACTTTGGATGGCATTTTCGATGAAGGGTGAGTGATTATTATCCGACGACATATTTTATTATTTTGTAAGCCTCATATATCTAAAAAAACATTTTACAAAAAAATTAAAATAATAACCGACTTCACATAAAAAAACACTAAATGGATCAAAATAACTTTAATTTCGAAAATCGGTGTTTCTCAGTATTGTTTGTTTCTTATTTAACACCGACTTCCGAAATTAAAGTTATTTTGATCCTTTTAGTGTTCATTTTTAGGTGAAGTCGGTTATTTTTTTTAATTATTTCTAAATATATATATGGTTTTAATTTTAATTCGATACCTTCATGAGTTCCCGAGGTAAAGGGTCTTGAAAGATAGATAGGCAGACAGACAAACAGACGGACAACAAAGTGATCCTACAAGGGTCCTGTTTTTTCCGTTTGAGGTACGGAACCCTAAAAATGAATTTAAAATAAAAAAATATAATTATCGACATTGTTTTTAGAGTCTTTCCTAAGATTGTTTGGTAGATAGGTCAGCGATGGCCATTATACCCATAGATTCTAGTTGGTGTAAAATTTTTGTTACTATTTTGGTGTAGTACGGTAGAACTAGATCGGTGGTTGCTGAAAATCAGCATCATAGATTGCTGGATTTACCCAGCGTCACGGTATAAGCTGAGCAACAACCTATTTTTACCTAGATGCGACGCACAACTTGGATTTATATATTGTATTTGTTTTTCTTAGATTATTGATTATATTTATGTTAGTCTCTGTCGTCGGTCGGTGCAATAGACAATAGACAACCACAGACTAAGCTGTAGACATCAGACAACTGTGTTTTGTCTAGTGTCAATGATGCAGCACAGTTAGGCGCCCGGTTTACACATGGCCCGACAGAATTCTGTATTTTATTGTGCGTCTATTTGGGCAGAATAAATATGTTTTCTTCTTTTCTTCTTTCTAGTACAATAAAATTAATCTAATCTATTCTATAATTAAAATATTAAGGAATTGGTATCTCTTGCTTTGGTTAGTGTGATTCTTTCTAGTTTAATACCAACTTCTAGGGTGAAGAGGGAAAGCGTATATAATTTTTATTAACTGGAAAAGCAGCAAATTATTCATATAATAGTATATAAATAATAACGTATTTACATTTTTGCAGGGATACTCATGGGATTAACATTACAGACAAGCAAATTTTGGACAATGCAATTGTTTATGATCATCACGAATTCGTGGTAAGTTTTTTCTTTTATAAAATAATCTGGTCTCATTTTTTTTTTGGTTTCTGTGCCCAAAAGAAGCCAGTTGAGTACAGACCCTTCTACTCAATTATGCTGTCTATTACTCAAAATTTATCCATAAAATCACAGTTTTAATTAGCTGCTGTAATTAATATTTATTATATACAAATTCCTAGATATCTACATATTTCTTATTCACTTTAATAAAAATATAATGTTCATTAGATAAGGAATAACGGCAGTATAACATGGGAGGCTATTGGATTCTCTGTTTCGATGGAGAAAAAACCCTATATTAATTCTTTCCTCGTAAGTACTTTTTATGTTTTTGAATCTTCGAACCTCAAATCATTCAGCTTTGCTAACTGCGTAATTTACACAATATTTAATATTTCTCCAAGACACAACTTTCTGACAGTTCATATTATGATGCAGTAAACATGTTTCTCTGCAAGTGCAACCAGCATACTGTTTGCGCACCCCTTTACTCAAGATACCGCCGTGTGTCTCTTATGCGCATTGATGAGTCGAAACAATTTATGCACACTTCCACAAATATTAATGCAATACATAAAACGGGGGAGCTCCAACATCATCCTGAACGCGTTGTTAAACGCATTGTTAAACGCATTATTAAACTTAAACCATGTGTTTTTGTGAATTTAGATTTCAACGGCAAATTGCATCATCGATAATGATAAGTCTTCACTTTTCATCATGCACCATTGCACACTGGACTTATTTCCAAATACGACAAGTATTGTAATCGGGACTACTGAAATATTTGCAGGCCGTCTCAGTAAGTATTACCTTCTTAGGAATTAAATATATTTATTATAAACAATGATTGAACCACACAATCATATCCAACGCCTATAATAGTCAGTACAAGTTGAACTGACACATCACTGCGCCTGTAATAGTACAAGCGCAGTGACAATTCCTCTGAATGTTGTGATTTTGCTACAGGTGTCCCTCAGGGTAGCGTCTTCTGTCCTCTTCTGATCTCTTTTTTCGTGTTATGTCGGCAACCTTGGTTCTCCTACGGATATCTTCATTTCTGATTCGATTACGCAAGGAAACTCCGAGCATAGACGTTTCCATTACCCTTTGGGTGACTTTAAGCCTTCTGATGAGGCCCATTGTGAGCGACCAATTCTCTATACTATCCTGCGCTATCTAAATTATCATCAATAACTTCGGTAATGCTTTTGTATCTCGTCCCAAGTCGCTCTACTAATTCTCTTCTCCTTTATACATTACATCACACTTCCAGCTGTTATGATGATCTTTTTTTGTTATTCCAGAGACATTGTTTTGTTATCCCACTCTCCCCGACAGCCCTTTGGATATCTTCAATAATCAAAACGCACTGTCTTTCACATAGACATATATTCATCATCATCTTCCTGCCCTTGTCCCATCTTATTTGGGGTCGGCACAACATGTTTTTTTCTTCCATTCTATCCTGTCAACCGTCATGCTACCACTAACTTCCTTTTCTTTCATATCACTGTTCACACAATCCATCCATCTTTTCTTTGGCCTCCCTCTCCCTCTCCACCCATCCACATGTATACTCATAACTTCACATAGACATATATAAGTATATTATATTGTAAACTCATATAAATATTTGGACTTATTTATTTAAATTTATATTGTATACTGGGTTCTACTTTTTATTGTGATCTATCTCTGTCAATTACAGGTTTCAGAAACCTCAACTTTGAGCTATGAATCGTTTAATAACTGTGTATTGTGTGTCTATTTTTGGTGTACAGTAAAAATTAAGACATATAAATCCTTCTTGGTAATTGTGAACTTTTTTACAGATGGCTATGAAAACGGAGCTAAAATACAGACAGAGTATCGGTCAAAATTAAGTCTGCCTGATGATGCTAATCGAGTTCCTGATTTAAATATTACCACGTAAGTAAATCAAATATTCTAATTGAATTACCCTATATGTCATTGTCTTACTACAAGGCAAAGGCTTCCCTCTCCTTTACCCTCAAAATTCTGTTTTCTGCTAGCTATAGGCAGTCCTTTTGGCAAGACTTGAGCTCGTCACGCTATCTATACCATAATCTGCCGCAATATCGTCCGTAGTTTAATTATATCCATTGGTGTTTTTTTTTAGCCCATTTTTCGTCTGACCTGCTACAGTCAATATAATCATACTAATAGTATAAAGGCGCAAGTTTGTTTGCATGCCTATGTCAATTAACCCTTCATGTACAAACGACTGAACGCATTTGAATAAAATTTTGCGCACGGTTAGACTATATTAGGAGGTTAAGCAAACCTAACAAGCTTTGATTCCTGGTATGATATGTTCCTCAGAATATTTTATACTCTTGCGGTGATTAAAACAGATGTTGAAAGATGGTCATGTATATAATAAAAGTCGCGCGTGTAGCTAAAATCAATGATGTTATAAATAAATAAATGTTTTATTAAACAAACACAGTTATTTATACATTAATTGCAATAATATGACACATTGAAACTATAAAATGACCATATAAAAATAGCAATGGGTCTCAAACTAGACGCAGCCTGTATCTTGGTGACCCAAACATTACACCAAGTTCATAACAATTATGTGGCTTGCTAGCGCTACGTGATTTTAATTTGTACATTTCACACAAGTGGTGAGCACAAAAAAACGGACTTTTAAGTATACACTCTCTGGGTTTTAAGAAAGGCTGAGTAATTGTGTGGATTTCAATTATTTATGGTTAGAAACGTGAATTTAGGTATTTAAACTTTTCTTTAAGGAAACGTTAGTTTTAGTATCTGGAAACTCATCCCCTAATAAGCCAGTTAAGTTGCCAATAGAAAATTCCAGAGGGCTTATTTAAAAACAATATTGTCTTTGTTATATTACTAGAACCATGGTTTATGCACTGACTGCGTTACAGTCAAAACACGTTTAATTAATAAAAAAATACTTAAAATTGTATAGCTCACATAGATACATTATACTTCAGTAATGTACATATATCGTTTGTTTTTGGCTAGCCTATTTATTGGTTTAGTGGTTAGTGGCCCTGACCGCTATTCTGGAGGTCATGGGTTCGATTCCCACCCAAGATAAATGTTTGTGTGATGAGCATGATCATTTGTTCTGTCTGGGTGTAATTTATCTATAACATAAATGTATGTATTTAGAAGTATAGAAGTATGTTTATCAATTGTCTATTAAACTAAATGGAATATTATTATTATTTTTTTAGATCGGTGACTACAATAACAATTCAAAAGGAACTCACATTGGCCAGCAGAAAGTGGCTAATTGCTTTGATAGCCGGAATCATCGCGTTAATCTTAATAGCTATTTTGGCATTTATTCTTTACAAGGTAAGTTCATTCATTTCCTGCACTCAATAAGTGATAATAAAAGGGGAAAAAGGTTACACGCACATTTTTTTAATTATATTACTATTAAGCTAGCGTTTGACCTCTATTTGACTTGATGGTAAGCGATGAAGTAGTCAACGAAAGACCCCAGGTTGTATTTATCAGGAAACACAGACTCTGACTGGAAATTCCAGTTTAGAGCGTATGGGTGGGATGTCCACTATGTACAGGGGGTGCGTCGCCGTACGTCTGGTGGTCCAAAGATGGAACGGGCTTGGCGGAATTAAGTTATATCCCGATGCACACTGCCCCGAAATGCTACAACCTAGGGGTTTTTAAGTCAAGAGCGAATAGGTTATTTCTAGGCAAGCGTGCTCCATCGTCGGCCACATCATCGCTTACCATCAGGTGAGATATTGGTCAAACGCGAGCCTATCAATAACATTTAAAAAAAAATGCAATCGGTAGAAAACCGACAAGCTAGCGAGTCCATTTCCTGAGTTCAGAAGGGGACAATAGCAGGGGGAAAAGGAATGAACTGGTCAACAGAGGAATCCACTGAATGGAAGTCTAATTTCTAATAAAATTTCTTGATTGGTTCATCTATTAATTTTGATTCCTATTTCAGAAAGGATTCTTTAAAAGGAAACAAAAGCAAAAACTAATTGTCAAGCAAGAGAGTGAAAGACGAAAGAGTGTTGTAAGTATTGACTACTAACTTTAGACCTATACATAAATATCTCCTTAGCTTTTTCCCCAACTAGATTTTTTTTTTCGGTGGGAAAATCATCCAATGAGATCCCCCGCTCTTGGGCGGAGCGGGAGATAGTGTCAGACTTTTACTGACTAAAAACCTACTTCGCATCACCCATGGCCCCAGTAGGCTTCGACCCTGCTGGGCCCCTACGGTTTTGCTGACATCTCCTTGAGGCGCGCGTGGAACACTATGCGCCGTCGAAAACTTGGGCTCAGTCCGGACGGTTACCGGATGGTCGGACGGTGAGCTACCCATTGCTAGCCGTTCGCAAGCCAGCGGCAGCGTCTACGATGGATGGGGCGTGATGGCCGCCGTTCTCTCGCTCAGGGGTTGGCTTCAAGTCTAATCGAATGCAGCTGAATACACGTATTTTATATGGTGCGCCTGCTTATCAGACCTCCTCAATCCAGTTGTTAGACAACACGATACTCTTTGGATTGACTGATGGTCAGACTTTCTGGCGTCTGACTACATGTATCGACTGTCAATGTCAAAGATCTATGAACAACAACTTACCGGGACCAACGGTTTTACGTGTTTTCCGAGGCAAGTGGCGTCAGTAATGTCTTAGATAAACTTATAAAAGTACATGTGCATTGAAAAAATCACATATACTTTAAGACTTTTGACCAATACATAAATCATTCTTCAAAATTCAAAACTGTCTCTTCAAACGCATTTCCACACACATTTGAAGATTTTCACACTGTTGAGGAGAACTTTGGGTGTGGAAATCACTGTGAAAAGTTTCCACTTTTCAGACTTGAAAATTATTTGAGATCGACCACGTGATTTTTCGTTAACACAATGTCAAACTCATACATTAATAATAATTTCATTTTTAAGACTACGTGGGTCCAATGGTTAGTAAATCATAACATAACATAATGGTTAGTAGTACATTATATTATATTACGTAGAATCATTATCCAGCCTTTGGTCTCCATGGGTAGTTCGAAAGGGTACCCTAGGGTCTTGGAACGCAAAGCAAATAAGGGAAATAGGTGTGGTTTTAGTCAGTAAAAGTTTGACACACCCTCCAGCTCCGCCCTAGAGAGAGAGAAGACATTGAATGATTACCTTAAAAAAAGCGTTTGATGGTATATTAATAGTTCGCACAACATTGTAGTGTCTCTCCTACAAATACGACGGTATTTGTGTGGTTTTTTCATTAATGTAATGAAGAGTAAAAGTTGATATGTATAATCTTAATCACCGTCTTCATCATCCGGAAGACGTAGCGTTGGAAGGCCTCCTACAAGGTGGACCGATGACCTGGTAAGGGTTGCGGGAATCTGACAGATGCGAGACGCACAGGACCGTCCATTGTGGTGACACTTGGGGGAGTCTTATGTCCAACAGTGGACGTCTTTCGGCTGAAATTATGATGATGATGATAATGAAAATTGTAAGAATTTTTGGAGACAATGAAGAGACTAGAAATTGTAGATGACCCTTTTATACACATCAGCAGTAGTACGGCTAGAATTTTGTCACTTAATAAAATATGACCACTGAATCATATAATAACTAATGATCTAACAGGTTAAGCATATATTCGGCATAGTTCAGAGAACTAAAACTATCATCATCATGATGATAGTTTTAGTTCTCTGAACTGGATCCTTCAATTTATTTATTTATTTTGTTTACAGAGGCGTAACACTCATGCTTCAGCGATAGATGGACCGATGGAAGGAGTAAGTAAAATTTAATTTTCCAAGACTTTCAAAATTGTATCTGACTTTGTTTGAAATGCTTTAACTGCTTCATCGGAAGAATAACTCCTGTGATAGCTGCGGCAAAATCGGAAAGACTCACCGTGGCCCTGGAACGCAGAGGTCAATCAAAGAAACACAATTCGGTTGAAGTCAGTAAAAGTCTAGCAATACCTCTCGCTCCACGTAGAGTGGAAAAATATTTTAAATAAATACAGTGAATGAATGAATGTTTATATGAATTTTATTGAATTGTACATGAATTGTCAAATCTTTAAACTCGTCACAGAATTTAAAATTAATTTATGGGATTTACCAATTCGTGGCAAATCAAACTGTGACGAGTTAAAAATAACCCGTCAAATCCCTGTTACATTTTTGTGTACAATAAAGAATTAAAGAATGATTTCCCACCAAATAAACAAATAGTAGGTTTATAGACAATCGATTAGGGTAGAAATCAAGCTAAAGCAGAAACTGCTCATTTTCTGCTCATGCATTATAATATATAACTACATAACAAAGAACTTTTTGAAGTTCATTTAAAACTTTGTTTTCTTTTTCAGTTACAAATAGATGTAGTTGATGACAGTCCCTTCGAGGAAGCTCGGCCAGTGACATCTAAAGACAACGTAGGTTTAGTACAAGATGACGACCTCTAAGCATATCATTTTTTTATGGAAGAATTGAAGATTCCGATCCGATTGATAAACATGCATTTTTTCTAAATACTTTGTAGTATTTAATGTGTTCAGTTACTTAATTAATAAAGTAAGAAATAAAATCTTAATTGTCTACTTATGTTTAATTACCACAGCGTTAATTAGAAAATAGCCTTTTTTATTTTTATTTATTGCATATAAGTCGTTTACAATAGTCTTGTTATATATGTTTCGTACATGAACCCTGCTAGGGCACCGCAGCATTTTATATATGTGTTATTACTAAGATAATATGGACCACGGTCTGAAATAAAGTTTTTTTTTTTTTAATTATAATTGCATTAATTATAATATAAAGTTAATTAATTATTATTAATTTATTTATTATTGAATGCCTGATTTACATTGCTACTCGCACATTATCACTTTGCGTCAATTTTCAAATAATCTAAAAAATTGATTTAACAGAATGTCAATTTGTCTAATAATATATTAGTGTAGTGTTACTTATAGAACTCATTTAGGCTATAATAGTAAGTGCGTTTACAAATTTATTGTCTTTAATTTCATTGGGTAATTTATTGTGAATTTTTATGCACATTGTAAGAGGTCCTAAATGATACATAGCTAATTTTGAGCTTGGCAAAGCTAATACATTTTTAGGGTTCCGTACCTCAAAAAGAAAAAACGGAACCCTTATAGGATCACTTTGTTGGCCGTCTGTCTGTCTGTCTGTCAAGACCCTTTTTCTCGGAAATGCGTGGAGGTATCGCGTTATAATTAAAACTATATACTTAAGTCTGCGGTCCCTTGAAGTTGTGAAAAAATCAAACTTCTAAGTTACCGAAAAAAAAAGATACGACCGTTTATGTTGCAAAAAACGTATATTTCGACACTCTCAAGGGAATCAAAATTCATATAGTACTTCCCGTTGACCTAGAATTCTGAAATATGGCATGAAGCAAGGTCTCATAACACAAGTATCTGAAAACAGTAAATTTGTTGTTACGTAACAAAAAAAAAAAATTTTGCGATTCGAAAAAATCATCGAAACTCCATTCAGGAACTTAACTGTTTACATAGGTAGGTTTGTACGGAACCCTCAGTGCGCGAGTTTGACTCGCACTTCCCCAAGTTTTTTTTTCCTATTTTTATAAGAATGATGTAGGATTATTTATTTATTTATAACTTTATTGCACACCTTAACTTATTACAGGACAGACATTTATAAAAAATAAGTGTACAATAGGCGGTCTTATTGCACAGGGCAATTTCTACCAGACCAACTTTGGATGGACTGTAATGAAAGGAAAAGGTTTGGGGCTGTCAGTGTACAACAACATAAAAAGATAATAAAATATATGTATATATTTTTTTAATTTATTTAATCTTCATGCAACAAAAGGTACAAAGGCGGACTTAATGCCTTAGGCATTCTCTACCAGTCAACCTAGAATATATATACATATAATACATAAATAGGTACATTACTAAATAATAAACTAATAAATATTAAAATATACGATAGAGAAAGGAGAAGAAAAATTAAAGTGATAGGTAATGCTTCTTCACCATCTTTTTGAAAGTCGGTAGCGTTTGGGCACGCCTTACTTCTTTATGGAGGATAAATTAAAAAACTGAATTAAAATGACACGTTTTCGAAAATCTTTTATAAAGTATAGTTTCTAAAACAAAGTTCAATAAATATATTGATTTATTTTTTAAATCCTGAGAAAAAAGTAGTAGTAGCTGCATTCCTACTTAAAATGATCATAGAAAAGGAGCGGCAAAATGCTCCCCACGAGTCCACTGACGTTTCACGCAAAGACGCGCCCACGGGTTGGTTAAGGAGCGTTTCAGTGGCCTAAGATTTTTAGCTAAAGGGAATAACGACGCATGTTTTCTAACAAACTTGCTTACTTCTAAAATGTAAATGCTTGTTAGGGTAAGCATTTTATCTATATATATAAAAGCGAAATACCACTCGCTGATTAATCACGAAATCTCAGAAACTATAACACCTACAAACTTAAAATTTGGCAGGTAGGTTCCTTATAGGATGTAGACAACCACTAAGAATGAATTTTACGAAACTCCACCCCTAAGGGGGTAAAATGGGGGTTGGAAGTTTGTATGGAGAAACCTACTTTTACACGGTTAAAGCCGCTGGCAGAAGCTAGTATTTAATAAAATAAGGTTTACAGTCTGCATTTGGTCTATATTCGCCAGAATTCTCCCACATCTTTTTTATAAAATGAAGAGTTTTTTTACGTCAACGCAATTTCCCCACACTATAATGCCTTAAATGATATCCATGAGTAGGCGTAGGTGTAGTATGCTGTCATCGCTGTTTTGAAGTCTGTTGACCTTTTCAACTCATTTAAAGCATACTAAGTTGCAAGTTTGTTTGACACAACATTAATATGTGCCTTCTAATTTACTTTAGTGTCAACTGTCAGACCCAAGAGTCTAAATTCATCGACACACTGGAGCGGTATGTCATTGAACATTGACGTTTTTGATATAGTCTGTATTGCATAAGTTTTGTTTTAGAGAACTTTATTACCAAATTGTGGTCCTTTAGCCAATTTACTATTTTTGTAAGTATATCGTCCAGTATTGAATTTAATTTTCTACCGTCGTCACATGGAAACACTATTGAGATGTCGTTAGCAAAAAGACACTCTGCGGGGCTATTGCGTAACTCTGTTGACAGTTCAAGTGATGATCTCTTGTTAACAATGTGCACCATTGAACTGTCAAACAGCTAGTTTCGTATTGCCTATCTTCAGTGACCAACTGCAGTGACGTCATTAGCCACTGGTGCCTTTGATAGCCACCGTAACACGTTTTGACAGATGTTATTGTATCGATACTTTTAAAATTGCGATTGTGTAAACTTTTGAAAGAAAAAAGAAAGAAAACATGTTTATTCTGCCCAAATAGCTAAATTTTGAAGGTGTATAATAGTCGATAAAATTTTAGAGTGGTCACAATAGGCACCGTAAATTTTTATAATCCACATCATTTCCACCGTAGTTTGTTAGTCACTTGTGTGATACGTAATACCAATTTTATGAAATTGTCAGTTGAGAACTAAGTTTAGTGTGCAACGAATGCTAGTTGTCAACTGTTATTGAAAAAGTTAGCCAATAGCCCCCCAGGACATTTATTTTTCTTGGCAAATCGTTGATATAGATTAGGAATAAAATGCACCCCAAGACACTGCCTTGTAGTATAGACATAGTTACATGCTCCATTTCTCTCACGATCTCACGTAGATCACTATGCCAGTGTCAGGGTGAAAATATTCCACTTCAACGTAATGTGTGCGATTTTTTAGGTACGAGCAAAACCACTCATACGCGAGACCTCTCACACCTATTTGGTATAGTTTATTTAGCAGTACTTTATATGATACTCGATCGTAGGCTTTACTCATATCTAACAGTAACCCAACTGCATATTTCTTATTATTTATTATTTTTAATGCTTCTTGGACGTAATAAAATACTGCTAATGTTGTAGATTTATTTTCCTAAATCCATTTTGACTGTTGCTAAACAATCTTATACTTTTCGCAAAAGGGGAATCAAACTTTTCCCATACATTGCTGGCATGTATTTTTTTCTTTTCGCCAAAAGTGAAACCTAGGTCATATCTTAAAGGACTGTATAATAAATCAATAGCAATAAGAATTATTTCTACCAACCGTAACCAAACAAAGTTAGGAACTATTTAGTATATTGTTATAGGTAGTTTGTTATCAGGCGTTGTTATCTCATTGTTTAATATACCTAGTTTCAGTTTCGGTTTTTATGGTGACTACGCATTAAATAGAGTCAATCACTATTACAACACTAACACGTATCTTTTCGATTCGTTTATCATTTTTTTTTTACTACTTTTAGTGATGAAAAACTGCGAGTGTGAAAAAATTATAACAGTAATAACCAATTTTATCAATGGAAACCTCAAAATATTACGTATTTTATTTCCTTTTCATTATAATATAACGAAAATATGTAACGCCTGACCAAAATACACTAGCAATGCTTCTATACGTATCTTCGTTCGGTTACGGTTTATAGACCTGTTTTTTTTTGCTATTGATTCCTCGTATTGGCCTCTAACATATAACCTAGGTTTCATTTCTGGCGAAAAAAAAAGGAAATCATGCCAATAGTTTGCATTCGCCTTTATTTAGCCGTTTAGACATTGCAGTTTCAAATATTTTTGAAAATGTAGATAATAATGCAATAGGGCGATAATTTCCTGCGTCAGTTTTTTTACCCTTTTTATGTATTTGTTTTACTATAGATATTTTTAGATTTTAAATCTGGAACAACACCGTCCATGAATGATTGATTGATGAGAAAGGTCATCTCGTATTGTTTGTAATATCTTCGAAGTATAAGGTTATTAGTAGTATTGATTAATATTTTTAGTTCGCGTTTATGTTTACGAGCTGTTTTTAGGCCAGTAGTTAGCCATGATTTTGTTTTCTTGTTATTGACCTTTATCAATTTTTGTGGTATACATAAAATTAATAGTTTTTGTATGGTATATGGAAAGATGCGTAATTTTCATTTATATTTTGGTTATTTTTGATATTTTAGATCCAATCTACTTTGCCGAATTCTGATTTGAATAGTTCCAGTTCTTTAACATCTATGTTAACCTGATTATCAAAGTTGGTGAATATCAGATCTATACACGTTGAACTGGTAGCAGTTACTCTTGCAGGTTCCGTTACTCGTTGGCGGAAGTTGTACCTATTCATTGTATTCAGTAAGGTAAGTGAGATTAGATTCCTTTCAAAATTTTTGTGTTAATATCTCCACCAATTATTATCTGTTTCTTACTGTCAAGTGTAAGCTTTTTTTAACAAACTAAATAAGAGTAAATTTTTCTTCAAGCGTAAAATTCGGAACTACTACTTGAAGTCCTCTCAACCTTAGTTTGGTCTTCGTCATAATTGTTATTTTTAAGTTCTCCTAATTATAATGTATTTATTAGTTTATAATATTAACATATATAAGTATTTTATTATTGTGACTTAATTTAATGATACTACATTCCACTTGATATTTATCTGTTATTTATTGTGCACACCTACCACAGTGTTGTCTCTTTTAACCCAAAGGTTGACGGGTAGAGAATGCCTTGTTGCATTGTTGTCCGCCTATGTAAGACTACTGTACACGAAGTTTAAATAAATAAATAAATAATAAAGGTGAAAGTTTTTGAGTAGGTATGTTTTGTTTCTTAATATTTTTATTTCTTCACGCTCGAACAGTAACTGAAGGCTGAACGTATTTAGTTACCTGCTGGTAGCAGCTAGTGATTTTATACGAATCATTCAGCAATATGCATCCAGATCGTTCCATCATCTCCTTCGTGGTCTGTCGCATCCTGGCTGCCAAAGACCACGTCGCAGACTGGGCAGAACATATCTGGCGCATTTTTAACAAACTGTAGACCCATAAAACACAGAATTGGTGCCCGAACATAGATTCAAATTTTTTTTTTCCTCCTGCATCAATATAAAAAATCAAACATAAACCATGTAAATATTTAAATTTATTAGTCACTTTATATACAATACAAATATAGAAGTTTAATCAATGAAGTAGTTTGGACATCAAATTAACGCTTTTAACTTATAATAGAAAAGATAAATATCGTATTTTTTTTCTAGAAGTATCCCAAATTTCGAGCCTCCTTAACAAGCCCGACCATCATTTGTGTGACTTCGTCTCCTTGCTCGTAGATTCTGCTGGGTGGCCAAGAAAAATAGAATCCTCGAAGCTCGTAGACGTACACAAGAGGAGTGCCTAGGGTGTGACGTACCCAGTCTATACTGCCTCCTGATGCTTTATCTGAAATAAATTGTGTACTGGTTGATATGTCCATCTATAAATTGTAATTAAGAATAAGTGACACAATAAAATGATACTAATACAAATTGGCTAATCGATGCAATGGTGAACTTCACAAGGATTATTAAAATAGAATTTTTCCTCCAAACACACCGGGAATGATATCAATATGTATATATATTCCTGGTGTATTTTGGATAAAACGTCCTGCATGGAGACAGTCCATGCTTTTTCTAAGTAGATCGTGATTTTAATATTCACTGTAAGTACAGATAGTAAGGTTCAAAGCAAGAAAACGAAGCCACCGTTATTCTCTTCTAGTTAAGTTACTTTAAACCCCGAAGACCAAAATACGACAGAAAAAATAGGCCTCCATTGACCCTACGCAAGCTTTTTTTGAATCGGTTCTCCATAATTTATAGTCACCCTATACTGACAATAAAGCTAAACGTTGGATGCCGCTTCGTAGAACGTATCACCACCACAATTCGGCTGAAAATGAGGCAGTCACATTACATTAAAGCGACGTTTTCAATCTGTCACGCCTACTTGTAAGACGGCGTGTTATACGATATTATTTTGGCTGCAATATTTTATGTGTACCGGTCAAAAAAAATATATAAATGTCTTACACAAAATTTCGGCAGCTGTTCCCGGTCCATCGTACTTAGCTTTGTTCACTGCATAACCGTAACGAAGGGATGTCTCACCAATTTTTTTCTACAAAATAAACATGCAATACTGAAAAGAGTAATCATAGGAAAGAGTAATTGCAGAAAAGAGGAATCACAGAAAAGAGTAATCGCAGAAAAAATATATTTTCTAAATCAAAGATAGAAACGATTTGTCATCGTCAGCATCCTCGACTTTATGTGGCCGAGCTGTCATAGGGTAAGTACCGTTGAAATAGGCTCTTGTGTATGCAACAGTTGATCTTCATCATAAGCTCTTTTATTGACAGAGCTAGATTATTTAACTACAGATTTCCTTAGCACATGTTTTATAATTTGAAAATCTTCACGCGAAGAAAGTCACCGGCTGAAACGAGTTCATAAAAAACCCTTACCAAGTCATCATAATTATCAACATGTTCGCTTGAGTCGGAGTATGGAAGAAGTAACGTCTGCGCAGTGGAATGGTAAGCAATATAACCCAACATGTTCTCCAGTCCTGATATATACTCAGAGAGTGTCTTTGTCTCTATCTCTGAGAATGGTTTAGATCCAGCGTATAACTGGTAGTTACATGGGTTGTTTGATGAACTGTAATCTGAAATTAGATAATCAAATAATAAACTCAGCCTAGTTACTACTAGGGATAACATTCCTCATAATATGTACCAGATTTTGGAAAACACATTTTGTGCTTGATTGTTACCCAAGTTACTGTTACGGTAATCTGTTTTGCATTAATAATGTTTGTTACCAATCAGTTTATTGTTTGTTACACAACCATTTTATTTGTAACGCATATAAAATGTGGGTTGACTGCTTGTTTCCTGTCCAATTGCATAAAAAAAATTGGTTAGTTATTGATGCTTTTTTTTTCGGTGGGAAAATCATCTAATTTTATCCCCCGTGTCAGACTTTTACGGACTAAAAACCCACTCCTGTTCCTTCGTTGCCTTTCGTACCAGGGCTGAATCTTCTTTTCAGAATCAAACCCTTGGCCCCAGTAGGCTTGCTGACCCTGTTGCTGACATCTCCTTGAGGCGCGCGTGGAGCAGTATGAGCCGTTGACGACTTGGGGTCGGTCCGGATGGTTACCGGACGGTCGGATGGCGCCGCGCCTACGGTGATTGGAAATCGGGATTAGAATCCCGGTGGCGGTTGGGGCGTGAGGACCGTTGCCTCACGCATGCGGCCTCCTTCTTTGCTAGCATTACTGCTTCGCAGAAGGAGGCGACCACCTGCCACTCCTCCTCGCTCCGGACCATGGCCTGCGGACACGGCGGTGTTCTGACCAGGCAGGGCACACCTCTACCGTATGCTCCACCGTGTCCTCCGGGCGGTCCACACAATGGTGACACCCGAGCGATTCTTCCGCACGAATCCGGTGCAGGAACGACCCGAAATTACCATGTCCGGTGAGGACCTACGTCATGCGGAAGATGAGGACGCCGTGAGGTCTTTCCAGCCACGCCTTAAAGAGGGGACTCACCGTCATAAAGTTATTGATGCTGCAATTATTATGGTCATTTAGGGAGCAATATTAACAGTGGTATAATTTGTCAATGTAAAAGGAAATAAACATACTCATCCAGTTATAATCCCAATTTCTGTTAGGATCAGCGCCGTAGCATCCATTTTCAGAACGCGATCGAGTTTTCCTCCACATTCGGTCCTGATGATAAAAATAACAATAATGTAAAATTACAATTTAAAGCTATTAAATTGTATTTTTTCCGTTTCTTCGTCATTATTCAGATTTATTTTAATATAGATTTCAGTTTCCTGTTAGAAAACAAACACAACATTATTTGTTCTACATTTTAAGTGTACTAGGTACAGTGATAGCACTGGAGAATTCAATTATTTAATTATATCTCTGAACCAATGTTATTATGAGGAAAAAAATATTGTTTGTTTGCTTGTGTTGTTGACTGATCGAATACCTATTATTTCACAGATAAAAGGCTGAGTGCAACCTCTCTTTTGTACAGAAAAGGCCACGAGAGAGAAATCGTGGAAAAATCTCGCATCTTTTATTTCATTATCGCCCCTATTACGACGGGGTCGTGGCAAACCACGAAGGAGATGGCGGGATGACTCTTTAGGATAATTCCCCACCATCTCAAGAAGTGCCAGCCAGGAACAATAGAAGGAATGGAAGCAGGTCTTTGCCCAGCAGTAGGACAGTACAGATTAAACAAATAAAAAAATCTTATAAATATTTAGTATATAAAAAATAATATTAAAGGGCAATCCATTTATTAGCAGGTTTATTTATAACGATGTAGGTACTTAAGTTATATTATAAGAGCAATCCCAATGAGGAAGAAAAAAGTAATACTTAATTAGGTTTATGAAGGGACAGTAGAATGTAATATCCTAAAATATAGGTTTACAGATTAATTTCCATAAAATAATGTTATTTTTCCCCTAAATAACAATATTAACACTATTGCCAAATAAACAGCATTACTATTAACGAGGCTGTTAATGATAAATAAATGGTCTTGCAGAGACCGAATCCGAGACCCAATTTTCATCAGGTTTTCATATGCCTATGATGTTACCACTACGTTCTATATTTTAATTAGAAAGTAGTGGTAGAGATGCGCGTGGAACACTATGCACCGTCGACATACTGACCTTGGTATAGCTATAGTGGTATCCATCAGGATTAACAGTAGGGAAGATATGCCAATCAAACTGGTCCCTCATTGATGTTATCTCTGGATCAGTGCTTGTCAGTAACTCATTGATAAAATAGGTCGTCGTGGCCGGAGTGATCCATTCTCTAGCGTGGATGCCTGTCAAATTAAAAAAAATGCTGTGTCAGTTTTCCCGCGTCTTTCGTATCGCTGGCTTTGTTCCAAAGGAGGTTGGATAATATTACGAATGTGATTATGATAATACTGGCCGCTGGTCATGCATAAAGGTAAAAGAAAATATTTGAATTCGCTGTGTATTCGTTAGTCTTTTGTTTTCGAAGTGTGTAGTTTGTTTGATGCCTAAGGTTCGACGCAAACGGGCCACCGACCACAGCCACTGGCGGCCATTATCAGCGACTTAACACACTTTTTCATATATTTTGAATAGACGCGCCGCATACGTGAAGTCGGTGGTGGACACCCGCTTCAGCAGTGCCCGCAACTCACCACTTGTGGTCGCTACGGGCCACACAAAACGCCGACATCCGTCACTGTCGCACTGCTCCACCCCCCGCGCAGTTAACCGTTAGACGTTCTATGTATCTAACGCGTCACCATACCATGCCCTATGCGCGAGCAAACTTTCCGTGTCCATCGGAAGACTGCGCAACAGGGAGCAGGTTATAAAATGTAGCGACTTCCGAACACCGGTAGCTGTCGCTCGCTTCTGACACTGTTACAAATGTGGCGGTAGTGCGCGACAGCCACCGGTGGCTGTGGTTGGTGGCCCGTTTGTGCTGTGCCTAATATTGCATAATAATTTACATGATTGCCTCCTTGGTCTCGCAGTTGCAAGCGCATTCTGACACGACCGTTAAAATTTTACTGACTAAAACCACAATAGATGTGGTTCCTTTAGTTACCCTTTGCGTTATAGGACCAAGGGTTACCTTTTTAGAAGTCCTTCCATGGTCCTAGGAGGCATCGGCCCTGCTGGGCTCCTACGGTTTTTCTGACATCTCTTTGAGAAGAACGGAGTAAATTATCAGTCTGTTTATCTAGTTAGTAACTCAAAATCTGGTTATCTGATGAATAGTTACCTGATTCAATGAACATGACTGGTTTATCTTCATCCGTTGGTGTATTTATCCGCAACCCCAGGATCTGACGACCTTCGTAACTTTGTCCACCGACAACCACCTGCGCCCATTCTGGGTGTTGGTGACTCATGTTGTGAAGGTAGCCGTATATCTGTTGAATTATTAGGGGTTATAGTATGAAATTGCCGTTTTTTAAAACGGGTTGTTTGAAGTGTTATATCTTTGGATTAACTTGGAATCATAAGTTAAAATAAACTTAATATTAAAGGCACGTTATTATTTTTTCATAATTAGGTATTTATTGGTTTCTTTGTGTTTTGTATTTTCTGTAATATCGCAGTTCTTATAACCATGAAAGCTATAATAATACTTCAAAGCAACCCGTTTTAAAAAACGGCGATTTCATACTTTAACCCCTATTGTATACAAGGGGTGTTATAAAGATTAACGTATCGACCCTCGTATCTAGTCGAAGATTTGTGGATCCTAGGTTTGGAATTCCTGGTTGTAGCACTGCAAGCCATGTTACACGTATTTGTTCAAGATGACTCAATAAAAAACTTAAGACCAAAGATGGAAAACATATTGTTTCACAAAGTAGGTAAAGACTGCTTGCAGGGATAACAAACTTAATATAAATTTCCCGCTCCTTCTCTTCGAAGGAAATCTAGTCAAGGCGTGTTCAATTTAAAAAAAAGCTTTAGATTTTTAAAAAGAACAGATACATTACTATGGTTATAAAGTTAGCAAGAGTATACATTAATACAGTTTATAGTCCTGAAAAATTCTCACAGAATCTTTATTTATACAATTTTTCTGTACGTGTGTTTGTCAATAACTCCTCTTAAACGGCTTGACTAATTTAGATGAAACTTTAATGGTTTAAAAATACAATTGAACCCTTCGGGCAGGACTACGTCTGCCGGGACCGCTAGTATAATATAAATTAAAAACTACAATTTACTTACATATATTATGAAGGTTATTTATTACCATCATCATCATAATCATCATCATCATTTCAGCCGAAAGACGTCCACTGCTGGACATAGGCCTCCCCCAAGTGTCACCACAATGAACGGTCCTGTGCGTCTCGCATCCATCGGACTCTCGCAACCGTTACCAAGTCATCAGTCCACCTTGTAAGCGGCCTTCCAACGCTACGTCTTCCGGTACGTGGTCGCCATTCCAGAACTTTTCGGCGGCTTTTTATTTAAATTTATTATACAATTATAATATTATTTTCAATACTTACATCATCAACATCGTAGTAAGCAGTCCAAGAGAAACCTTCATTGTATTGTCTATTAATTTTTTCGTTGCGTATTAATCTTAAAAATAAACACTTTTTTTTTTTATTTATATTCAATTTAAATATAGAAAAGTTTAAGAACAATATCTATTATAGCACGCTGTCGTATTGTTGTCGCATTTTCTAGTTGCGCCTGTGTTTTGGAGCTTTTATATTACAATATGGATGCTGCTATAGGATGGTGCGTGTGACAGCTGTCGGATTTATACAATGCAGCTACCTATCCTTTTCGTCCTGCTGTCATCCTACCCATGCTTCGTTAAAAATACCTTAGTTTTGGCGCCTTGATGACAGTCTATAGGTATCGTCAAAAGTATCGCTACTGGGAAGTTGATTTCCCAGTTGATGAATAATGATAACGAGAGCAGTGGCGGCCGAGTGGTAACGGCCCCGACTGGTCGCGGATTCAAACCCAGCCAGGTGCATTACTTTGTGTAATTTATTTCATCACCACTGCTCTCAAAACGGCGAAGAAAAACATCGTGAGGAAACCAGCATGTCCTAGAACCAAAAATTCGAAGACATGTGACATCCACCAACCCGCACTGGGCCCGCGTGGTGGATTACGGCCCATTCCCTCTCCTAGAGAGCAAAGGCAGTCCTTCGGAGTCCTTTTTTGGCCTGAGTCCCAGCAGCGGGAACATTAAAAGGCTGATTATACTATGCTATATTATCTACACTAATATTATCTATTATAAAGAGTTAATGTTTCTTTCTTTGTTCTTATATTTTTTTGTTTGTAGGAGGTAATTTCTGGAAGTACTGGTCCGATTGCTAAAATTTTTTCACCGATAGAAAGCTGTTTCATTCCTGAGTGACATAGTCTATATTTTATGTACGCGAGCTAGTTTTATATTTATCTACTTGATACTAGATTGTATCACTGCTTACCATTGGGTGGGATCGCAGTCAAGCACTGGTTTATATCATTAAAAGAAAACATAAATATGCATGAAATATCAGTAAATATTCTAGGCACTTACTCAGAATAATCTTCAATTATCACATTGGTGGTTAGACCTTCAGTTTTGGCGATATCTTCTACTATTGGAACCAAGGATGGCGCTACCAGCATATGGCAACCTTTCGGTGTGTTCGAGTGATAGGGTAGTTCCTAAAAACAGTACTGTGTCAATTAATGAAGGCAAATGTAATTTCTTCTCCATTATTCGTCTACAGTCGATGAAAAAGCACATTATTTAATTAAATGGGCCAAGCCCAGTCGGTGGACACGACAATAAGTACACTTTATAAATAAGCGAAATACCGCTCACTGATTAATCACAAAATCTCAAAAACTATAACACCTACAAACTTAAAATTTGGCAGGTAGGTTCCTTATAAGGTCTAAACATCTGCTAAGAATGAATTTTATGTTGGTTCGGGGTCTTGTCGGGGGTTGTATGGAGAAACCTACTTTTACGCGGGCGAAGCCGCTGGCAGAACTCGTATATATATATATAAAAGCGAAATACCACTCACTGATTAATAACGAAATCTCAGAAACTGTAACACCTACAAACTTAAAATTTGGTAGATAGGTTCCATGAAGAGTGTAGACATCCGATAAGAATTAAGGATTATAAGAAACTCCACCCCTAAGGGGATAAAACGGAGGTTGGAAGTATGTATATAGAAACCTATTTTCACGCAGGCCATGCCGCTGGCAGAATCTAGTATATTATAAAGCCTATATAATTTGATCGTAGAACTATTTGCCAAAGGAATTACTACAAATAGAATCTATAAAGGTCAAAAGTGCGATAAAAAACCCTTTTGATTTCTTAGGCTTTTTTTTTTGTTGGGAAAATCATCCAATGACATCCCCAACTCTTGGGCGGAGCGGGAGATAGGGTCAGACTTTTACTGACTAAAAACCCACTCCTGTTCCTTCGTTGCCTTTCGTACCAGGGCCGAGTCTTCCTTCAGAATCAGACCCTTGGCCCCAGTAGGCTTTGACCCTGCTGGGCCCCTACGGTTTGCTGACATCTCCTTGAGGCGCGCCTTGTATAGTACGCGCCGTCGACGACTTGGGATCGGTCCGGACGGTTATAGAACGGTCGGACGGCGAGCTACCCATTGTTCGCCGTCCACAAGCCCACGGCGGCGGTTGGGGCGTGAGGACAGTTGCCTCACGCGATTGGCCGCCTCCTTTGCTAGCATTACTGCTTCGCAGAAGGAGCAGGCGACCGCCTGCCACTCTTCCTCGCTCCGGACCATGGCCTGTACCAAGGCCTGGCGCGACGCCCCCACGATAACACGGCGTTGCTCTGGCCAAGCGGGGCACATATCCACCGTATGATCCACCGTGTCCTCCGGGATTTCTTAGGCTTACAATTAATGACTATATAGTGGATTATTTGATTTTACATTGTACTTATTTAATATTATGCCATTAAAATTTATGTCTATAGGCTGTACAAATTCTATGTAGCGGTAGTTCGTACTAAATCAATAGGTTTTTTTTTGGAGTTTTGTAATTATAATAAATTAATCTTATAAAATGTTAAAAATATTTGTATGCTATTATTTAATCTTAGCTTGGGTGTCAGTGGTACAATCAGAGATTTATGCAATTTAAAAACCTTACTGTCATAATCTGATCTGTAATTAATGAAAACGATTCTATGTAAATTGCATTTTTTTGGAAATAAAGTTAAGTATTATGATTATTATTAGCTGTGTATCAATAGCGGTAAAACTACCAATGTGCACAAATGTGTGATCTTCATTTTACCACTCGATCTTCCTGCCATTGTCCCGTTTTATTTGGGGTCGGCGCAACACGTTTTTTTCTTCCATTATTTCCTGTCACTCGTCACGCTATCACTAACTCCCTTTTCTTTCATATCACTTCTCACACAACCCTTCATGTTACCTATGTGCACAATTTAAATTAATGAATTGAATATTATACAAAGTAAAAGTTTGCATGTATATAATTATAATAAATCTTTAGGGGTATGTGGAACAGAGAGTAAAGCCCCACATACCTCCGTTGAAAAGGGAGGATCCTCCAACCAGACTGGTGTTATATCTGGTGGGCTACTGCCCGATAGATGATTTCGGGCTGTTCTATATGTTCTAATCGCGCGGAGAACTTTGATTGCGCGATGCAGGATTAGTTCTTATGTGACGCCATAGATGTCGCTACAAATCTATATATATAAAAGGTGAAACTGACTGACTGACATAATATCAACACTCAGCCGAAACTACTGGGATTAGGACCTTTTGCACAAGGTTTCCTTTTATGACGTAGGCGAGCACTAAGAAAGGATTTTCCAAAATTCACTCCCTAAGGGGATGAAGCGGGGGTCCAAAGTTTGTATGGAGAAACCTACATTCACGCGAGAGAAGCCAGTATGTTATAAAAGGGTCGGGAGTTGTCACATCGAATAAAATAATTACTTACATGATTCTTCATGAGAAAGTCCATCAGTTTATCCATACCTTCCTTACTACCATCTATATGATACATTTTGTGATTGCTGTACAAATTGGAGTTATCGTCATTCTGCGTCAAACATGTTTGAAGTAAAGAAAAACTAACAATTATGTGAAATAATATCATCACGCTGGTTTACGTATAACTACTCGATTGCTGCCCGCACTTAGGGTTTATATTTAAAAGATAACAATTACTTACGTAAATAACAAGGATTGATAGAATTGTTTGTTAAAGTGAATACCTAACATTGTGGTAAGTTAGATAAATTTCAATGTTATGTATTGCGAGATCTACGGTATCTACTGAATATAAATCTTTAATTTACTGGCAGACAACGCATAACCTAAAACGGCTGGCCGGCAAAAATTTATCACTTCACGATGAAAGAAAGAAAAAATAATTTATTTGGTACAGCACAAGGCACAAACATAATATTAGGTAACACGAACCAAAATAAAAAATATAAAAAAACAGAAGCAAAAAAATATAGTAGAACTGGACCTATTTTGGTGGCTGCACCAAAATAGGTCCAGTTCAGCATAAATGCAAGGCAACTAGTGCCTGACGCTGGTTTTCAACTGAACCTGTGGTTGATGATGTTTGATGATGCAACTGGCGATTTCATGAAATGGTTGCATTTCATAATACATGCTGGCCAAAACATTCAAATGTTAAAGTTTGATGATAATATGTTAATCCACGTTTGGTTTTTTATAATTGATTTGTCGTCCATGTTAATACTTAAATCTAAATAAAGTCGGAACTTATTTAATGCTCTTGTGAAAACAAACATAGCTTAAAAAAAATAAATAAAACTCTTTAAAGATGACCTGAGATTCAAATAAAAAGCCAACTGCAATTAAAATCGCATGTGTAAGGCTGGCACAACTGCATTTGAAACCAATATTATATCGTAATTATATTTCAAGGAATGTAATCATCTTTCATTTGAAAAATAAATAATATAATAACTTAAAAAATAAAAATTAAATAATAATAATAGCCTTTTGAGCACACTTCCAGTCGACAGCGATGTTGAAAAATAAATAATATAATAATTATTTAAAAAATAAAATAATTTTAATTGCCTTTTGAGCACACTTCCAGTCGAAAGCGATGCGAAGGCGTTTTATGACGCCATATTTTAGCTAATAGTTATTGCGTTTAGTGTAATTATATAGTTTTAATTAGTTAAGTGTTTTTATTTTTCTTGTTTTAGTACTTTGAAAAATATATTTTGCTTTTAATATCTAAAGAATAATTGTCCGCCGCCATGTTACGGGAATTAAGCAAGAGGAAAATTAATTAAAGAGCATTATTACTTTTCACAACTGATATAATATTCGTACAAACACACACATACACATACATATGTATATGCATACTCATATATATCTACCAAATTTAACAAAATATACATATGTTTTTATATAGGGTGACTGGCAATTAGTGTACGATACTTAAACACGTGATAGTGCTCATGATAACCAACAACTTTTACTATGGGAACAAATCTGAAATCGCGAAAAAAAATCAGCTGTTCAGTACATTTATGTTTGCCTAATGTACTG
This sequence comes from Mythimna impura, assembly GCA_905147345.3. Classification (NCBI taxonomy): domain Eukaryota; kingdom Metazoa; phylum Arthropoda; class Insecta; order Lepidoptera; family Noctuidae; genus Mythimna; species Mythimna impura. The sequence goes on from LR990350.1 coordinate 24,992,334, forward strand.
AACAGCTGATATTTTTTTCGCGATTTCGGCTTTGCTCTCATAATAAAAATTGTTTCTTATCATAAGCACAATCACGTGTTTAAGTATCGTACACTAATTGCCAGTCACACTATATATGAGACTTATTTATATAGGTTTATTGTACACTGAATCCTACCCTCGAATGTGATCTCTCTCTGTTACTTAAAGGTTTGTTGGGACAAAACTTATTGTTGAGTTAATCTCGCCTGTGAATACGAATAGTCAAATTACTTTATATTATATAAAGGTTTTTTCTTTACAATAAAAAAATGTGAGAACCAGCACGTTAACCAGTAGCCAATATAAGGTACTATTTTACGACATGATTACTCATGTTTGATCATAATCGTGCGTTTAGATGTTTATATGTTAGCAACTTAGCATGAATTTTTTATATGTTATTGTTTAATAAATGGAAAAAAAAATATCGATAAACGCAGAGTGTTCATTGATTTTTCAAAACGATATCATAGTCAAAGTCAAAGCATTTATTGCGATCTAAGTGTTGCATCATGCATCATGATGTGGCCAGAGGGCAAGGATAGGTATATTCATAAAATATCGCTATTTCATGAAATGAATGAATATGATATATTCTGAATTCTACGATCTAGTCACGACAGACACTTGAAATTTTGCACAAGAGTCCATTATAAATACTCATAATTATGGAAAGTGAGTATAAAGGAAAAAAAATTAAATATTCATAATTTTTAACAACTTAACCCTCTGTAGCGCAAGATATCAAATTTTAAAAATAAGTAGTGAAATCGAAAGTAATAAAAATACACGTGTTTCTGGAAAAATCTATTTTTTTTTATTTAAGTGAAAAAAAAAACAGAATTAAAGGGAGTGTGACAGAAATGTCACACTGCATCAAAAGGGTAACTTAACTTAGGTGAAATGAAATAGTCTAAAACAATTGTTGTGTTTATTGTAACAAAGAGCAACGCCACATTTCTCGCACATTGTCTGTGAGACACCAGAGCATTTAGGATATTTACAGCGTATCCTTTTTTCTGTCCAAACAGGCCAGTGTCCTGTCTGATCTTGCCTGATTGCCACTGGAGGAACATGTTGAGCTGGACCTTTGTGTCGTTTTGCTTGAATTTCGTTTTCGATAGATCGACGGTTCTTCATATTCGATGGTACACCAAGCTTACATAAGGTTGTTGCAACTTCAAGCCGAAAATCTGCCGAGTTCAAATGTTTATCCTGCAACCCCTTTACTTTATGAATTCTTTTGTAAAGAAGCCATGCATTTGCCATGCTCGAATCTAATAAATGGTAAAACATGCGAACCTGCCACCGTTTGCTGCGAAGCTGTATTTTGTAGCATCCCATGATACTATCGATTAGATCCACGCCACCCATGTGGCGATTGTATTCTCCAACAATATTAGGACGGTCAATTGATATGTACCGCTTGGTCTTCTTGTCATATCTCCTCACCTAGTCTTTTGGTATTTCTCCTACAAAACTTGATGCCAAATTAACCACTTTGATAACTTTCCAGGCTACGTTTGCTACATCCACACCATTGACGTCAGCCACATATTCAACGGAATAGCCTCTGTCTTTCTTAGACATTTCTTTGTCTGTGGGTAATTTGCAATCTGGAATCTTGTTTCGACGTACAGTACCAAGACTTAGTATACCATTTTTTGACAAATATTCCAGCAGTGGCAAAGATGTAAAATAATTGTCAAAATATAATCTATAATTTTCGTTGTGGGGTATTTCTCGTGATAGACGCACGACAACATTTGAGGATGCGCCTAGATCAGATTCGTTGGGCAGTATCAAATTTTCTGAGCCAGTTTCAGGTTCTATTTTGTACGCAAATCCAGAGACTCCACTAAGAACGTAAATCTTATAGCCCCATTTGTGAGGTTTTTTCGGATTATACCTTTTCAAGTTATTTCTTGCTTTCGTAGAGCATATTTGTTCATCAACGCAAAGATATTGTTCATCTTCATCATCATCTTCCATGCCATCTTCACTGTCTTTGTAAACATTCAACATCTCGGCTATATCGCCATCCCGAAGAGGTCGAAAAGTCATTCTAAAAAGGAAAACAAATGAATCAGATAATCAGCTTCTTCACAAAGAAAAACTTACCCACGTAAGGCAATGTGAAATTTCTGGTACAAACACGACAGAAAGTCAAAATCATTGAAGGTATTCAATAACATAGAAACCCACATTATATCACAAAGTACATGTACTTACCTTGTATATTTTCCAAAAACACACATATTTATCACGATTATCTATTTTTTACTGATTTTTCAAAACCACGTAGGTAGTTATACCTGATCAGTCGACAAACAACGGCCGTTACGCGGCATAAACGCCATCTACATTTTTTATGTTTAACTAAGTCGATACATCGGTTTGTTACACATAAGTTACATTGACACAAAATTGGTTTGAAAAAATATTTGAATTTTGGTAGGCAGAGAATCAGTTTGTGACAGATATGTTACACCGCGCTACAGAGGGTTAACAGTCTATAGCTCGTTTATGTCAAAATTAATTAAACATGATTTGACTACCTAACTCTATAATTTAGGTAGAAGGTGATCTTAGATTAAAATTGTATTTATTTATTTTTTCACAAATATCACAATGCCATCTAGTGAGTACTACGCAACTGCATACTGCACACATACTTATGTATTTCTAAATACATACAAATTATATAGGTCAATTATACCCAGACATGGAACAAATGACCGTGCTCGTCACACAAATATTTGTCTTGGGTGGGAATCGAACCCACGACCTCCGGCATAGCAATCAGAGACCACTAGACCAACAGGCCAGTCAAAATAATAAAAGTTTTAAGTATAAATATATATGTATGTATTGTACAAAATTCATGTTCCCAAGTCACAGTTATTTCAGCTGGGCGCGTTGATATGTCAGTTAGTCAACACACACATCAACATAAATTCTCCTTTTATATAATATTTAAATATACTTAGAATTACCTTCAAATACCATGTCTAGGTCACACTGAGCTCATTTCAGATAATTTCATGGATATCAACTATTGGTATTACTCTCTTTTTATAATACCTACTTACCAATGTGTGCGGGTTTCCCTAACATTCTATAAATATACCAACATCATACATACTCGTACTTCACTTATCAACATCATACGAAAGCAAAATAATAATATATCAGAGTCACTAAATGTACGAGAGCACTTTTTGTTTCATATGATTCCTAAATTTTTGAGATACTAGTCAGGACAGTTGGTCTTCTTATCTTATCTTATTGTGGAGCTGGCCCTGGGCCAGAGCACTTCGACCCTTCTGGATCTTGTGCCCTCTGTGCACCTCCTTCATGAGTCCCAGTATGGCCTTGATGGAGCTGAGCCTTTTTGGGAATGATATCAGATACCCTAGTCTTTTGGAGCCTAGTGCTGCACAGTAGAACAGCAAGTATAACATAGTCTCCTCTGCATCTCCACAGATCCTGCAAGTCGGGTCGCTTGCTAGTCCCATGTTGTGGAGCTGTTTGTTGGTGACAGAGTGCCCCGTGAAGACTCTTGTGATTTTTCGGAGCTGTGATCTGCTGTACCTCCATAATTTTTGGGTTCAGGCCTTATCTATGTTATTAAGAAATAGCTTTGCATGCTTCTGGCCTGTTGTTTTGTTCAGGATAATTGGTTCTGACAGAAGTTTTTTTTTAAGTATTCAATAGTACTAATTGTTTGATGTATCGATTTATTTCTTAATAAGTACATAGTTCAAAAATAAATCGCATAAATTTATCGAATAAACTATTGAAATATTTTGTGAAGAACTTTGAAATCGGGATAGAAAATAAGATTATACCACTAAGAATTAAATCCTATCAAATGGTTTCATACGTTTTCGTAATAAAATGTTCATAATATTAATTATACTGATTACCGCAAACTCACACTTTGACTTTCGAAACAAAGTTATCAGAATAGTGCTACAGTGTCAAAGATAAATTAATTCAAACACTTATCAGAATCTAGCATTTTGAAGAGCTGATATAACACTTGAATTGAGACATAAGTCAAATGAACAATGCTTAATTTACCATGTTTGTTCACTGATTAGATACTATTCGATAGTAAGGAGCTTGATGATGCTTTGAATAGTGTATAAATATTTTGTTAAGGAATCAACTAGTGACTTCATTTTTTCAATCAAGTAGATTAAGTGCCTTTGTTGCCGTATTTGTATTTTTTTTTTGTACTTATGTGATTTGGTTTCTTTTAGCAGTGTGCATTAAAAACAAACGTGAAAACTTGATTGGACCGTAGGCGTGGGCTTGCGGACGGCGAACATTGAGTGGCTCGCCGTCCCCAGACGGCCGGACGTCCGGCGGTATAAGCCCGAGTCGTCGACGGCGCGTAACATTCCACCCGCGCCTCAAAGAGATGCCAGCAAAACCGTAGGGGCCCAGCAGGGTCGAAGCCTACTGGGGCCAAGGGTTTGTTTCTGAAAGGAAAACTCGGCTCTGGAATGAAAGGCAACGAAGGAACAGGAGTGAGTTTTTAGTCAGTAAAAGTCTGACACATCCTTCCGTTCTGTCCAAGAGCGAGAGATGTCATGGGATGATTTTCCCAACTAAAAAAAAGCACCAGCATCAAAAAATTGGCCTGTGCTGCCTAAATTGTTTTGGGTTTATTTTAATGTTGAATTCATGGATGTAAATGGGACTTAATATGGGATATGTAGTAAAGATGCACTTTTCAAGGATTTTTATAAATGCAGATCACCTAATGGTAAACGAGATGCAGCGTTGGAAGGCCTCCCACAAGGTGGATCGATGACTTGGTGAGGGTTGCGGGAATCGCATGGATGCGAATCGCACAAGACCGGTCGTTATGGCGGCACTTGGGGGAGGCCTATGTGCAACAGTGGACGTCTTTCGGCTGAAATGATAATAATGGTAAACGTTGTAGACAGTGGGGTAATTAGGTTGTTTTTAAACTTCATGTAATTTAGATTTCCAAGCTATGTATTTCATTGTGACGCGAGAGAACCAGACTAGATTCACTGATTCCTGATTTTTACTGTTTTTTTTTTTTTTTTTTTCTTCTTTTAGGCATACTCTGGTTAAATATGTGTTTGCAGTGATTTAAGTTAATTTAATTCATTTTTTTTTATGTAGAAACATACCTCTGTCCATTAAAAAATATCTCTGGAATTTTTGCAGCCCAGTTTATTTTATAGACTATTTTATAAAAAAAAATCAACTTATAGCGGTGACTATATCAAACGCCAGAGCTTATAAATTATAAATAAATGATACATAGTATTTTCATCGTGTGTGAAGACCGCGTTTATTCTTATAATATTGTCTGTTAAACCATTTTTGAAGGTTTTTCTCCAATCCGAGATACTTTTATTTTCATACAACCACTCTAACGTAATTTTGACGTTATTACAAAATTTTACTTCACATTTTTTTAAAAATTTAATATCTTATGTATAATTATTATTTAGACTTATATCGAAATCAAAACATAATATTTTATTAAACTAATCCAGAAGACCTGTTTTTTTTAGGTGGGAATATCATCTAATGACAAATCGCGCTCTTCATGAATTCAGTTCAAAATAATGCCACATCTTTTTTTTAAGTTGGTGAAAACACTGAACGGGTAACTTATTATTCATTTATTATCGCTAGATGGGTTGACTAACCCCGGCAATTTGTAGATATCCTAGTCAAGTTATTGTTCCGTATAACAACAATAAAATTATTTCCTTTATGTTTTTTTTTTACTTTTTTCCCGTTGTTTTCAATTCCACCAGCTGCAGCCAGTGGTTTAAAAAATTGTCCCAAGGGAACATCTTTTGGGATAATTTTATGTGCTATTCCTGTCCATGGTCTATCCATGTACCAAATTTCATCCAAATTCGTTTACCTGTTCAAGCGTAAAGAAGTAACAAACACACAAACATACACACTCACACACTTGTGGCTCTAAACTATTAGTGTGAAAGTGTGGTTATTATCTGATCGAACATAACTTTTTTTGAATATTTTGTTCTTTTTTGTTAGGTTCAACACCAACCAATCACGTCTCGCGCTCTAGAGGAGAGTGGGAGGGCGTGTCAAACTTTCATTGACTAAAACCCTTTCCTATCTGACCCTTTCTTCCACACGAATTAGGTCCTGAACTCAACAGTTTCGTTAACGTAAGGTTATAGTTTAATCTAGGACTGTATTGGTACATATTTATTAACAGGAAACATAATTATGAAAGTAGGTACTGTAAAATAATAAAGCATGAATATTATTTTCATAATAATATTCACCTATTTCTGTCGAATGTGAGGAAAATTATTTACATACATTTATGTACTTATGTATTTAAATTGTAAATAGTAATACTTCGTCATGCGTCATTTGCTATGCTGTCCATCCTGCTAACCACCTGCAGTTTTCAGGATCTATACGAGGCCAATAACAGAGCCGTAGAGGTTGCGAAATACTGGTCAGATAAAATTTAGTTAGAGTACATCGACACGAAAAGAAGAAGAAGAAGTAATACTGGTGACGCGTGTAAATAGCAATCACCTGAATGGTTGGTGTTTTAAGACTACCAATATGGCGGTGAAATATGGTTGTATTACACAAAATTAAATCCCTGCTGACGATTCCCGGATGCACCTACCTCTACAACAACGATAGCAACTTATAACCCACGTACCTTGCTAATCCAGTGACCCCAACTCGTCGTCAGGAAAGCGCTTCATCCACGGACGCGTGGTCTGTCTGTGAGCTGCCGGCCGGCGAGCTAAATCTTCATCCATCCACCGGTGGGCTGGTCAGAACTCGTGAAACCAACACTGCACTTTATGGTCTTAATGTCTCACAGTAGCAGATACACTTATTACAGGAGAATTCTCAGGTTTTCAACAGATATGGGATTTTTACAGCGGAGCGGTTTTTATTCGACGCAATGTCGATTTGCGTAGCGGACACAAACTGTTTTGTTAGCGGGTTAGACGCCATCTAGCGGTCTTTAGCGAGCGTCTCAGGAAAGCATTCGATACGTCACTAGTGGGCGTTGCGGTCGTAGATATTGGTGAAGGAAATCGTCAACAGAGACTCAATTAACTTAGAGAATGCGGGAGAGGTAACTAATTTATATTATTTATTCTCTAAAATACATATACCTTAAGAAAAGGCATTGACGCTTCACCATGCTCCCCCCCTTGGAAGGACGCAAGTGCTTTCAAAGGGAAAGGTTAAAATTGTAAAGATTTACTAACCTAGATCATGATCGGAAAGTCTAAGCTTTATGACTAAATGCGGAAAATAAAAATCATTTAGAATACTAATCCTAAACTTTAAAAAACTACGAGTATCGTTAAAATGAAATTTTATTGCGTTGGAATAGGATATAGTTTTGTGACAGAGCGTTTAAAATTACCGAACCTTGTCCTCACCATTGCAACGCGAGCGACATTGTCAGTCCCTTTATAAGGATGCGGTTTTAATGGTTTTACATTGGCTTCCCACATAACGCCAAAATGTGGGGAGCGAGGTGGAATCATTTTCCACTTAATGCGGCGAGTTGATAACTCATTTGAAAGAGACGAATTGAGGTTTGACCTCATTAAGAAATTATAAAGTTCATCTAGCTGAGCTTTAGCACCAACGAAATTGGTAGCGTTATCCGAATAGAGACAGGATACTGGCCCTCGACGCGAGATAAAACGTTCAAACGCGGATAAAAAGGCGTCGGTAGTAAGTTCAGAGACTAACTCTACATGGACAGCCTTGGTTACCAAGCACACAAACAAGCAGATGTAAGCCTTTTGAGCGTGTTGACCTCTGCGACGAGAGAGAGTTATGCGTATGGGACCAGCATAATCCACTCCAGTATGGACAAATGCCTTTGATTCCGATAGACGGTATTCAGGAAGGTCCGCCATCATTGGAGTGGGATGCGTCGGATTAACTCTGAAGCATGTGTTGCATTGTCGCAACTTGGACCTAATGACAGTCCTGGCATCTAGTATCCAAAATCGCTGTCGTAAAATAGACATAAGTAGCCCTGGCCCAGTGTGACAATTCATCACATGGTAATGACGAATTATCAAATCCACCACAGGATCATGTTTGGGGAGTAAAAAAGGATGCTTAGCATCAAAGGGAAGGTATGACTTTGAAAGTCTTCCCCCAATGCGTAATATACCCTCTTCATCTAAAAGGACAGATAAACTGCCAAGTTTCTTTGGCAACAATTTACCACATATGATGAGCTCAATGTCATCTGCGAAATGAACAGATTGCACAGCACGGATCATAACTCGTTCCGCCGCTGACAATCCCTGCGGCGACCGGGGTTCACAACGAACCTTCGGTCTAGCGAATTTAAGTATATAATAATGCGGACTGTCCGAGGCCAGCTGTCGCACAGTGCGCATAGCTAAGTAAGGACTCGACTTCAGTCTAAAAGGTGAGCGGTCAAAAGCGAATGTCAACACAGGATCATTCACACTGAATCGACACAAAATGCGTAGGTACTTACGCTGCTCAACAGGTGCGCAAATTCGTAAGTACATCTGCTTTATATCAGAATTTATAGCGATAGGAAGTAATCTAAAATTGATTAAAAGAAGAAACAAATCTGTTTGTAAATTTGGACCAATATGGAGTACATCATTTAAAGATAAACCGGTATGAATCCTGGCACTCGCATCCAATACGACGCGCGGCATCGGCTTGTCTGGCCGAACGACAGCGTGATGAGGGATGTAGTACCCGTCATCCGAAATGGCGGATTCGTCGACTGGACTTAAGTATCCATTATCTATGTACTCTTGGATCACTGCGTTATAATTTTTCCGCAACGTCGGCGATTGGCGGAGTTTTCTCTCCAGCGCAACCAGTCGACGGTACGCGGCGGCACGGGAGTTACCCAACTCGCTGGGATCCTTACTAAAGGGTAACGCGACAGTATAACGTCCCGCATCGCCACGTGACACGGTCGAGGAAAAAATATTCTCACATTCGGTTTCCTCAGGAGATAAAAAACGTTTATTTTCAACTTCTTCCAATTCCCAGAACTTTTGTAATGAATCATTAAGGGCTAATGCTGTGAAAGAAGAGCTAGGTAAATTTAAATTATCTTTACTAGGCGGAAAATCACCCATAAGGACATACCCGAATGTGGTCAATAATGCGGGTGGCGCATTTGAACCTAAGTCTACCCTATTCCCCAAATAAATATACGGAAACAGTTGAGCGCCTAACACTATGTCAATATCTCCTGGAATATTCCAGCTTAAATCAGCGAGCGGAAGCGAGTGGAAGTCCACATGACAATCCCACTTAATATGGTGCGAAGGTAGCTTGTCCGTAATACACTCAACTACTAACGCGAGAATAGTATATTTTTGATGCGGGTATACGCGAGACTCGATATCTAGATTCACATAACCTATTATCGGCCGCGACACAGAACCAACTCCTTTGACAAAAGAATTATTCAAAGGAATTATTGCTAAGTTGAGTTTTCTACAACAATCTGTAGTTATTAAATTATTTTGCGAACCATTGTCAATTAAGCACCTAACTATTGTTTTATGGCCCGAACTATTATTGTTAGCGCGCACATAAACCTGAGCGGTCGACAACAAGACTGCCGACTTAGCCCTCGTATCTGCAGCCAATAATACGGCCGTGTTATGGGTCGGACATGTTTGAGCAACGTCACCCGAACCACTAGACGCCGCGTGGAGCAAGAGGAGCGCGGGGGGCGCAGTGGCCAGCGGCACAGCCAGGCTGGACGCGACGGCTACATTGCAATTTGTCGGTTTAACATCAGCTACATGCGATTGTTTATTATTTTTCTCAAAATGTAATAAAGTATGATGGCGTTTTTTACATACGTTACAGACTGAGGTCGACTTGCAATTACTCAAACCGTGCGACGTGCTCAGACAATTTACGCAACCATGTACGGATTTAATAAACTCAAACCTAGTTCTAGGAGTCAACGCGGATTGAAACTCAGCGCACTTATACAAATGAACATGAGCGTTATCTTTACAATACGCGCAGACGAAGCGGGGCGGAGCGGGCGCGGTAGGATTAGGCGATACACTCACAACAAACGCTTTCGTTTGCGTGCGAGGCTCGCGAGATGCGGGACTATGAGGTTTATTATAATTATTTTTCGCGTTCGAATGAGATAAATTCGAGCGTGCTAATATCTTAGCCTGATCTTGAACAAAGCTAATTAACAATTTAGTTGTAGGTATTTCAACATCGCGAACGGAAAGTTCAAACGATTGACCAGTCTGTGAATCTATTTTTCTCATAGCGCAATGCAAGAGAATAAAATCCGCAAGATCCGGAATACCGAGTTGTTTCAAGGCAGAAATACTTGCACTAAATGTTTCAATGAAAGAATCGAGACTATTTGCGTTACACAAACAACTTTTTAGATCTAATATATTATTTAAATAGTGTATACCTAATGTACGTTTATCCTGGTATTTATTAACTAAGCTGTCCCATAGAAAATGATAGGTATCAGCCGTAGGCACAATACCGGCTGTAATCTTTAACGCGTTATGTGTAAGTCTACCTACTAAATACTGCACACGCTGCGAGTCAGTCAGCTGATCATTGTCATGAATATTCGACTTGAACGACTCATAGAAAACAGGCCAATTCTCAGGTTTCCCGTCGAAAGATGGCAATGCAATCGGAGGCAGCTTTATTTTTAGTGGTTCAAAAGGCGTTTTCGAATTACTACATTGAGATAACTGAGATTGACTACTGTCGATTTTATTCCTAATACGCTTAATGCGAATAAACAAATCTTCAAAGGATTCTAAACAAGCATAGTCGGGACTCGAACCAGGTTTCAAATTAATGTTTATGTGATTAATTTGATCGACATAAGATTCAAATTTATCACGAATGTCGTCAATAGTTTCCGATTCAGTCATAAAACTTTCACTATTTCTCGTATCGAACGACGAAATATTTTTCGATAATTCATATAATCGATTAAGGCGTTTGAATAACAATCCTTTCTTCTCATGAAGGATAGTCAGTAAATCTTCCGGCTTTAATTGTTTCTCAGTCATTTTGTTAAGTTAATATCAAGAGCAATATCTAAAAATATGCGCGGGTAAACTTATCAGGCGGTTAGCAATCGTAAAGTATCCTCCCGCTCTATGGCGGTATCTGAATAAAAATCACTAATACGCACAAAGCCGAAATGATGTGAAACTACCTCCTATTATATGTTATCAAAGTGAAATACGTATCACATTAAATTCTATGAAACAATATTGACAGATTTACCAAAACCTACGTAGAATCTATTGTCAATTATGTTTATGATAAAGCGGAGAGCGGTTTATAGGCAAGAATAATTTACCAAAGGTTTACGTAAATATCTATAACCTATATATACCTATTATGATTTTCACCAAATATTACGTAAAAATCTAACTAGGGAGCGGTTACCTGGTTATCTATCCAGGCTCGAAAGGACCAAAATAATTATGGTGACGCGTGTAAATAGCAATCACCTGAATGGTTGGTGTTTTAAGACTACCAATATGGCGGTGAAATTATGGTTGTATTACACAAAATTAAATCCCTGCTGACGATTCCCGGATGCACCTACCTCTACAACAACGATAGCAACTTATAACCCACGTACCTTGCTAATCCAGTGACCCCAACTCGTCGTCAGGAAAGCGCTTCATCCACGGACGCGTGGTCTGTCTGTGAGCTGCCGGCCGGCGAGCTAAATCTTCATCCATCCACCGGTGGGCTGGTCAGAACTCGTGAAACCAACACTGCACTTTATGGTCTTAATGTCTCACAGTAGCAGATACACTTATTACAGGAGAATTCTCAGGTTTTCAACAGATATGGGATTTTTACAGCGGAGCGGTTTTTATTCGACGCAATGTCGATTTGCGTAGCGGACACAAACTGTTTTGTTAGCGGGTTAGACGCCATCTAGCGGTCTTTAGCGAGCGTCTCAGGAAAGCATTCGATACGTCACCAGTGGGCGTTGCGGTCGTAGATATTGGTGAAGGAAATCGTCAACAGAGACTCAATTAACTTAGAGAATGCGGGAGAGGTAACTAATTTATATTATTTATTCTCTAAAAATACATATACCTTAAGAAAAGGCATTGACGCTTCACCAAATACTTCAATTGATATTTTAATTAGGTATTGTTCTGCACTTTGGACTGTATTCTAATCATAGTCTAACTTAAATGAAAAAATACTATGAATGTCCCCAAATTTGTGAACGATGTGCACGCCTATGATTTGTTTGTTTGCACTGGACCATTTTCTGAATGTTATATAGGGTGACTGGCAATCAGTGTACGATACTTAAACACGTGATTGTGCTCATGATAACAAACAATTTTTATTATGGGAGCAAAGCCGAAATCGCGAAAAAAATATCAGCTGTTCAGTACATTAGACAAACATAAATGTACTGAACAGCTGATTTTTTTTCGCGATTTCACTTAGTAAAAAAATTAATAAAAATAAAATAAATAAGTACTTCTTGTGGGGTCCGAGAGCTCATAAGCTTTTCAAAGAATTATCCAAACGCTTAGTTGACACTTTGCGTGACCCAAGGGCTGGCTTTTACCTTGGTCGGAGATTAAGCATTGCCATATAACGTGGCAATGCCGCCAGCCTTTTGGGCACACTTCCAGTCGACAGCGATGCGGTAGAATTTTATGACGCCATATTTTAGCTAGTAGTTTTTGCCTTTAGTGTATATAGTTTTAATTAGTTATTTATTTATTTATTCATCTTCATGCAACATAAAGTACAAAGGCGGACTTAATGCCTGAGGCATTCTCTACCGTCAACCTAGAGTGGTGAAGAGACAATATGGTAGGTGCACAATAAGAAAATTTTATACGAAAAACAAGAGTTAAAAAAAAAGTATACATTTAATAAAGTAATATAGTTAAGTGTTTTTATTGAAGTATAAGAAGTACTTCTTTAATAAGTGTGTATTTTTATGCTGATTTTGATATTAACCTTTTGAGTGCGTAATTAGAGACACAATAGTAAGACAATGGCGCGTGAACGCCGGCGTTAATGCGGGGATCAACAGCTTAACGGTAATTTTGTACAATTGCAACATAAGTAATAGGTAAATCGATGCCTCTTACGAACAAAATCGTAACATATTTTTTAAATATCATTGTAATATATAAAAAATAAATATTATTATTTCTTATTACATCCAGCGTCTGGTACTATGATCTGAAACTGATTATTGATAACATAATGCAAAAACATCTTTTAAAAGTGTTTCACAAATTGCTTAAAGCCCTTAGAAACACTGACAGTGTAGGTTATGATGATGTTAGTACAAAGATCGTTAAATCTGTCGCTGATAGTGTGTCTGGCCCATTGTGTCATATAATGAATCTGTGTATTTGTGAAGGAATGTTTCCTGATGCCTTGAAAAGATCGATAGTAAAACCATTACATAAGAAGCAAGAGAAAGACTTGATGCAAAATTACAGACCAATATCATTAATATCCGTTTTCTCTAAGATATTTGAAAAATATATTTCTCGAGAACTTAGTAAGTATATAGATAAACATGATATACTTTGTAATGAACAATACGGTTTCAGAAAAACTAAAACAATAAATATGGCGGTTTATGACTTTTTGTATAAAATTATGATATATATGGATAAAAATACTCCCATCTCTGCAATTTTCTGTGATATGACTCAAGCTTTTGATTATGTTCAGCATGACATTCTATTAAAAAAGCTTGAAGTATATGGTATAAGAGGAAATGTTCAAAGACTTTTACAATCATATTTACAAAAAAGGACACAAACAACAAAAATAGCGACGATTAATGCAAGCACTAAACGTGAGGTGATTTATACATCTGGGGAGCGTACCGTCAACTATGGCGTACCGCAAGGAAGCGTATTAGGACCGCCGCTTTTTACTCTTTACATTAACGATTTGCCTAAATATATAGAACACAGTATGACACTTTTTGCAGATGATAGCACGATAATCATTCCATGTGATGATAAGCATAATTATGAAGCTGATATAAATAGCACATTAACTAAAGCTATTCTTTGGTTACAAAATAATAACCTTAAAATCAACTTGAATAAAACGGTAATAATGCATTTCAGCCAAAGACAATTAAAATTTCCATATTTTAAAATTAAATATAATAATAATGAAATTGACGAAGTAAATTTTACTAAGTTTTTAGGATTAACGGTGGATCGAAACTTAAATTGGAAGGCACACATAGAGGTCATTAGCAAAAAATTAAGTAACAGTTCATTCGCACTATATAAACTATCGCGGATTCTTAATACTGATGTCCTATTAACTACCTATTACGGCATAGCAGAGCCGATTATCAGATATTGCATTATCTTTTGGGGACATTCTACGGACAGAGATATAGTTTTTAAAGCTCAAAAAAAATGCCTCAGATCCATATTTAGACTGAAAACGACAGATAGTTGCAAGCCATTTTTCATAAACTACAAAATCTTGACTTTACCATCAATTTATATTTTGGAAATTGCGATATTTGTTAAAACGAATCCTAATCTATTTCCCCGGATGGCAGATGTGTTTCCTAGAAATAGACGTGACAACAGTCAACTCTGTCAACATAGGTCTCGGACTGCTCTTATGCGCAAGAGTGTTTTTTGTATGGCTCCCATTATTTACAACAAGCTTCCGAATAGCTTGAAAGAGCTAAACTTAGAACTGTTTAAGAGGAAATTGAAATCTTTTTTAGCTAGTAAAGCATATTATGACGTCAGGGAATTTTTAATGGATTCACTTTAAATTGACATAAATTATTTGATTTGTACTTTATTAATGATTTTATAATGACATTTTTTTTTTATTTTTTTTTGAACCAACTGACATTTATTATGAATTGACATTGAATTATAGATTAATTTAATTTGAAATGTATGGTAATAATAATTTTTATAATGGTATTTTATTTCAATTTTTTATTTATTTTTGATTATTATATAAATAGAAATATTCTTTTACCAACACTGACATTATTAAATATTAATTTTATTTTTTTTGTAATTTAATGTTTTTGCAATTTATGTAATTTTCTGTCTATTTTAGCTCGCTGTCTATTTCTAGTATAACGTAACTAATTTTATAGTCAAGCAGTTTAATCTAATGTTTAACGTTTAACTTATTTTCTAAATCGAATGTTTAAATTATTTTTAATCCTAA
This sequence comes from Mythimna impura, assembly GCA_905147345.3. NCBI lineage: Eukaryota > Metazoa > Arthropoda > Insecta > Lepidoptera > Noctuidae > Mythimna > Mythimna impura. Next base: position 25,007,646 of record LR990350.1, read on the forward strand.
ACACATTATATAATAATATTTGCACACCATGACAATATGGTAAATATGTTAGCACAACTCCATTGATTGTAACACCTTGCATGCATTGTTTACTATAATAATTGTATGTACACTCATATTTAAGCAAATAAATGAAATCTGAATCTGAATCTTAATATATCTAACAAATACAAAAAAACTGGGCATGTGCGAGTCGGACTCGCACCTTGAGGGTTCCGTACAAACATACCTATATAAATAAATAGTTCAATTCCGGAATGGAGTCTTGGAAGATTTTTCAGAATAGCAAAAAAAAATTGTGACGTATGAACAAACTTACAGTTTTCAGATTTATTCCTATACTTGTGCTATATAAGACTTTACTTAATGCCTAATTTCAGGATACTGGGTCAACGGGAAGTACCCTATGAATTTTGATTTCATTGAGAGTATCGAAATGTACGTTTTTTGCCACATACTATAAACCGAAGTTTTTTTTTCTCGTTAACTTAGAAGTTTGATTTTTTTTACAACTTTTAGACTCCGCAGACCTGAGTATATGGTTTTAATTTCAACTCGATACCTCCACGCATACCCGAGATAAAGGGCTTTACAGACAAACAGACAGACAGACGGACGGATAAAAAAGTGATCCTATAAGGGTTCCGTTTTTCCTTTTGAGGTACGGAGCCCTAAAAATGGCTTCTCTGAAAAAATACACTTTTTGTCTGATAACCTTAAGCGTAGAAGGTATCGCGATATTAGTTAGATTGAAAAATTGTATTACAAGTTCATTGAAAATGAGTATAATATGGGTTTTGTATGCTCAACTGTAATATTACCTATTAGCCCCTAAACGAGATATATTTGGTGAAGTTTTGTACGATATTAATTGAAAAATTGTATTTAATGATATAGGTCTGTATAGGTACAATTTTAGGTGAGTGAATTTTTATATAGAAAAATATGACATAATATGGCATTTTCATTTTTTTAAATAATTTTTCTATCTGCTTAAGATACGGTAGTGGTACGAAGGTCGGTATAATGCAACAAGGCATTCTCTGCCAGTCAACATTTGGGTTATTATGACTACAGTATTGCCGGTTTTCAGTAAGGTTTTTGAAAAAGTTATGCTTAATCAAATGCTCCATTTTAATACGATCAGCAGTATGGTTTCACCAAAGGACGTTGTACGACTGACGCTGGTGTCACTTTATTAAAACATATATTTGCAGTGTGGGAAGAAGCCCAAGATGCGATAGGATTTTTTTGTGACCTCTCAAAGGCTTTCGATTGTGTTAATATGTCGTTTTTAGGGCTGGTACTAAAGTTCCCTCTAGTGTGCCCCCTATAACTCTGAGTGGAGAGGAGTTGGCGAGGGTATATCAGTTCAGGTACCTGGGCCATCTGATTACCGAGGACCTTAAAGACGACATGGATATTGAACGTGAACGTAGGGCACTGTCTGTTAGGGCGAACATGATTGCTCGCAGGTTTGCACGATGTACCAATGAGGTAAAAATTACCCTCTTTAGAGCCTTCTGTGCATCTTTTTACACCAGTAGCCTGTGGGCAATCTATACTCAAAGAGCGTACAGTGCCCTTCGGGTACAGTATAATAATGCACTTAGAACGATGTTGAGGCTGCCCCGCCACTGTAGTGCGTCACGTATGTTTGCGGAGGCGCGCATCGATTGCTTCTACGCTGTTCTGCGCAAGCGATGCGCGTCAATGCTGAGCAGAGTGCGGGCTAGTCGTAACATCGTTTTAAGTATGATAGCCAGTAGAGTGGACTGCCTGTACATGAATCGTTGTATTAGTGCTCACATGAGTATTGATACCTCGATTCATGGGTCGGGCAGGGGTCGAGTAGATTAAGGTTGTATTACTAACACTAGTTTTAAGTTTTTTATACTACTAACAAATTGGATCAAAGTTATCTTTTAATAAACGTTTATTTATTATTATTAATCACGAAACCTTGCTTTTAAAGCTAGAACATTATGGGCTAGGTAAACTTGCACTCAGCTTGATGAAATCTTATTTAATTGACAGGCAACAGCAAGTTCAGATAAACGGTGTCAATTCTCCGGGTTTGAGAGTCAAAATGGGTGTACCACAAGGCTCAATATTGGGTCCTTTCCTCTTTTTAGTATATATAAATGATCTACCGCATCTATTAAAAAATCAACCACATATTGTTTTGTTTGCTGACGATACGTCGTTAATTTTTAAGATCAATAGACGTTCCTCAAACCTTGATGACGTAAACAATGCTCTACAGCAAGTCCAAAACTGGTTTACTGTTAATAATTTAGTATTAAATGGAAAAAAAAAACTAAGTGCATAAGATTTGCGTTACCGAATGTTAAAAGTAATTACTCCGACATAGTATTGAACAAGGAGAAACTCGAATTCGTCGAGGATATGGTTTTCCTAGGGATCATGCTTGACTCGAGGCTACAATGGGGTCCTCATTTAACATCTCTGGCAGGTCGGCTTAGTTCGGCAGCATATTATGCTGTCAATGAAATCAAATTCCACTCCTTAGCTGTACGCACAATGAACACATTCATTGTGCGTACAGCTAAGGAGTGGAATTCCTTGCCGGAATCTGTGTTTCCTGATGGCTACAACCCGGGAATCTTTAAGTCCAGAGTGAATAGATTATTTCTAGATAGGCACGCTCCATCGCCGACCACTTCGTCGCTTTCTATCAGGTGAGATAGTGGTCAAGCGAAAAAGAATAAAGAATTAAAAAAAAAATTGAGACGGAAATCGCCCGAGCCGCAGGCGAGGTTGTTTTAAGCCGAGTGCTGAAGTGATAAATTTCCACGTGTATCAAACAACGTTTTTCAATACACTTACTAAGTAATAAATAAACGCGGACTGCCAGTTGACTAGTGGAGGCTGTTTGACGCCCAACCCGATACAATAAATTGCGTCGGGGTGAAGTTGCACACTTTTCTGCACTAATGCGAAAACAGTTTTAATTGCTTACCTAAAAGCGGTAGGGATAGGAGCCAGCTTTCGAGTAAGTGTATTAAAAACAACTTATCTGTGCTTTTTTTGAAAACATACTCAAGGTATCATCTATTTGTGTTAGCCAACGAAATCGAAGAAAACAGAAACTTGTTCTTATTTTATTTCAAATGACAAAACAAACTACGGAGTTTGTTTTAGAAATGATCATTCCTCTTAGATCACACAATGATTTGACTGGCCTGTTGGTCTAGTGGTTAGTGGCCCTGACTGCTATGCTGGAGGTTGTGGGTTCGATTTCCACCGAGGACTAATGTTTGTGTGATGAGCACATTTGTTCTGTGTCTGGGTGTAATTTATCTATAATATGTATATATTTAGAAATATTTAAGTATGTTTATCAGTTGTCTAGTACTCATAACACAAGCTCTGCTTAGCTTGGGACTAGACGGCGTTGTGTGATAGTTGTGTGAATATTATAATATTATTAAAATGGTGATAGATACTTTGTCACCTTTCCTCATTGTGTTATTACCAAATAAGGAAACTGACATTCAATTTATGTATATCTACAGGATGTAACCAAACTAGAGTCATATTTTAAATACTGCTATCCATATAAATGAACAACTTACTCTTCTGAGTACGGAAGGCTGTGCTGGGGCGACTGCTGCAAGTGCAGAAAACCTCAAACGGCGTAAATATAATAACCTCATCGGAAGTTATATGTTTGAGCCGTTTGGGGTTGAAACACTAGGGCCATGGGGTCCGAGCGCTCATCGAGTTGTTCGTGATATCAGCAAACAACTGGTCGACTCTTCGCGTGACCAGAGGGCTGGGCTTTTCTTCAGACAACGAATCAGCATTGCTATCCAACGTGGTAATGCTGCCAGCGTTCTGGACACTTTTCCCATTGATATCGATGTGGATGAATTTTTTGACGCCCAATAATTTCTTTTTCTACTCGTTTGTAAATATTATTATTTTTAGTTTGTATAAATTCCTATTTAGTTATTAATATTTATTAGTTTTGATGTTCGTTAGTGTAATTGAATAATTTAGTTACAACTTACTTCAAAAAATTCATAATCAATTTGTAATATTGTGTATGTGAGTTTTTTTAAGAACCTACCGTCCACCATCTTCTAGTCAGGAGCAACATTTAATTAAAAAAAAAACAGAACACTCATTTAAAAAAAAATGGACCTCGCGCCACCAACAGATTTGAAACAGATATCATTCCAAGCCTCTACTTGAATAGAGTTTTTTTTTTATTTCAGCGACATACCTCAAAAGTGTGGTGTTTAGGTTTTATAAAATATTTTTTTACACCACCTGCTCGATAATGCCCCTTTATAAGTCATACAACCATCACTTAAAGCAAGTCATTGTCTCTAGGGAGATAATGCAGTATGGGCAATCCCTAGGGAATAATGAAATTTGAATTTGGAACGTCAAAAACCGTCAACACCTCCTGATCCCCAAGCGAACGCCGGCGTTCGCGCATGACGTCATCGCGCCATGAGAATTAAAATGTACGTGCATCATGAAGGAAATACCAAGACGTGCATCAAACAAGTTTATTCAAAATTCAAACTGGCCACTAACAAAAAAAAAAAGTAATGAAAGAGTTCCCAGCTTTATAGAAAATTAAAACTATAGAATCTAATAGTGAATTTTGTTTGTTTCAAATCTCTAAACATGTTGAGTGATAGTTAAAATTATCTTGTAAATAATACTTATATTTCTCTAATATATGATTTGTTTTGCTAAATTGTCTTTTAATTATCTCACAGATGGTGTAAAAAGTAGAGTATCCAACACGGGGATAAAGCTGTCTTTGTCTTGGGCGGTTTAAATTCCTCACTTCACTCAGGTTTCTTTATTAACTCCCTCGCATTGCTCGGGAGTTAATTATATTATTATAAATCCCTCACTGACGTTCGGGATTAAAATTAGCAACCTTCGTTTCGTTCGGAATTCAACATGCCGCCCGCGACTTAAAGACACTGCTTTATCCCCTAGTCACATAATCTACTATTATTTTAACCTAACCTAAGTTGTGCGTACATAATATCTTATTGTATGGTACATGGGGTTACGGATATACATTGATTTTAATGCACCAGCACGAATGCTTTATCATATTGTAATAGATGACTAATAGATTTGTAGAAAATAATGTGTTAATTATTATCTAGAAATGTCTTTATTTGTAATAATAAACACATTATTTTCTACAAGTTTTTTTACTAAATAAAATTCCCATATATTTTAACAACCAAATCAGCTGTTTTGTCGTTTGTGGATAGGAATGAAAAGAAATAAGAAGAAAGAAAAACAGTTTATTAAGAAACAAAAACAGAACAGAATTTTTATGAAGAAACTGACATCTTGACTCAACTAATCTAATCTTGTAGTGGGGCGGGCCCTAGGCCAAAGCACTTCGACCCTTCTGGATCTTTTGTGCTAACTCAACTAACTTTAATTTCGAAAGTCAGTGTTATACCGACTTCCGAAATTAAAGTTATTTTGCACTTTTTAGTGTATTTTTTTTACATTGAAGTCGGTTGTATTTTTTTTTTGTAAAAAGTTTTTTATTTTACACTTTAGTTGCAGTACCATAACTAAAAAGTACCCCTCAGTCAAACTTAAAGTCATCGCGTATACGTATGAACAAAGCAAATTTACTTGTTACAACAGTTCTACTGTGATCCTATGAGGAGTTCCGTTCCATATCTTCGAAGTTTATCATCAGATCATAACAATATTTATATGGAGCTAACTGCGAATAACGGCAAATATTATTGTTAAGGCGAAGTTAACACTCACTTATATTTTATAATGAGTTCGAAAAAGGAAACTCTGGGTGATGCCAGAGTAATCTTGAATACAGAGACTGAACATCTGTTATTATAAATATTTTTGTGAAGAACGGAAACAGCGTAAAAAACTAGAAGAATACCTAAATGACCTGAAAAGTCAAATAGAAATCCTCCAGCAGCAGCTGAAGCTTCAAGCGGGAAACCCACCGAAATCAGCATCAACTGCCAACGAGACTTCTCCCCCGCCTGTTGAATACAGCACAGATGTAGAAGAGCTTGCTCGAGAAACAGGTTGGATACGGCAAAAAAGCAGGAAAAAAAGAAATTGAACACCTCCCCCGCCAAACCCACTCATAAAGATCAGGAAAGTAATGAGAACAAAGGTAAGGAAAAACACATCAAAACTCCTATGCCATCACCTATCATTGTAGATGGTATTCAGAACTATCAGAAATTCTTTGATTTTCTATGCGAGAGCCAATCAGCTGACACGTTCAGCATTAAAATGATGAACGGGGATACTGTCAAAGTAAATGCTAAAAGCGAAGAATCGTACAGAGCAATTTCTAAATCCCTTTCGAAGAAAAATTGCTTATGGCACTCTTATGAGAATAAACAAGAAAGACCATTATGAGTTATGGCAAAAAAATTGCATTTTTCATGCATCCCTGAAAGAGTAGTTGAAGATTTGCGTAGCAAAGGCTACAAGATTTTAGAAGCAGTCAACAAATTGAGCTGGAAAACTAAAGAACCACTTAATATGTTCATGCTGACATTCTCAAAAGATGAGGAAACCAGCAAAATATATAACATAAAATATATAATGGGATGTGATGTAGAAATTCAGCCCCTAAAATCTACAAAACTGGTACCCCAGTGCAAAAGATGCCAGGCGTACGGTCATACGCAAAAGTACTGCTCCAAAGAACCGAGGTGCGTAAAATGCACAGGTAAACATCTTACCAAGGATTGCAGAAAACCAAAAGAAGAGAAGCCAAAATGCGTCCACTGTGGAGCTTCACATCCAGCAAACTACAGGGGATGTATGGTAGCTAAAGAAATTCAACAGATTCGAAACAATAAATCTAAAAGCCATAAAATTATCCCTCAACAAAATGTACCTACGAGTGGAAGAGGTGAAGGCCCTTACCTGAACAAACCAAGTCAAACGACGAAGAAAACCACCACTAAAAGCGTCTCATACGCCCAAGCAGCTGCAAAAGGCATAGCAAAAGAGCCTTTGGTTACCTTGAACAGCGACAAAAAGTTGAATGAAATATTAAAGTTAATGTCATCATTCGACGAGAGACTAAAAAAAAAATTGAAAATAGTAACAAAGCCGCTACTCTTAAGCCTAAAAAATTAATACTACATTACAGTTTATGACGTGGAACTCAAATGGGTTATTAAAACACCAGAATGAGTTACAAGTAGTATTAGACATAGAAAAAATTGATGTGTGCCTGATATCAGAATCGCACTTCACAAAACAATCTCATATTAAGTTTAGATGGTACAAAGTATACCATGCACTTCATCCAGACAATTCTGCAAGAGGCGGTAGTGCCGTCATTGTAAAAGAAAACTTACAGCACTATGAAGAGCTCAAATACGAAGAGAAGGATATCGAAGCAGTGGCGATATGTCTCCAAACCAAAAAATATCCACTAACAGTGTCTGCCATCTATTGTCTACCTCGGTATATGATAAAAAGAGAACATTATATCCGTTTCCTAACCAGCCTTGGCAGTAGATTTATTTTAGGCGGTGATTTTAATGCTAAAAATACGTGCTGGGGCTCCAGACTAACAACTACTAAAGGTAAAGAACTACTGAATGCCATAAAAGAGACGCAATGTGAAGTTGTGTCTACTGGAAAGCCCACCTATTGGCCAACAGATCCAAATAAAGTTCCGGACCTAATAGATTTTTTCGTAACCAAGAATCTATCAACCAGTTACATAAAAACAGAACAAAGCTATGATATGAACTCAGATCACTCAGTAATCTATTTAGAAATTAGTGAAAACATTTTGTACAAACAAAACAGGCTCACTCTTGTCAATAAATACACAGATTGGGAGAGTTTTAAGACCAAATTCAATGATCAAATAGATCTCAAAGTTCCATTAAAAACACCCGAACATTTAAATATCGAAGTAGAAAACTTTATAATGCACATCCAGCGAGCAGTGTGGGAAAATACACCCGATATAAACAAGAGAACAAAGGGAAATATTTATCCCTTCAGAATCAAGCAGCTCATTATGGAGAAAAGAAGACAAAGAAAAACGTGGAATCAATCTATGTGCCCTGATGACAAAAGAAAACTAAACAAGCTGACAAAAAAAGTAAGAAGACTAATTCAGAACTTCAAAGACGACTCAACTAAAACCTATCTTCAGGAACTAAGTAACGACCAAAATACAGACTACTCACTTTGGAAGGCTACCAAGCATCTCAAAAGGCCGATCACACAAATTCCTCCCATTAAGTGTGAAAACGGACAATGGGCAGTCACTAATAGCCAAAAAGGAAAGAGGTTTGCAGAGCACTTAGAAAACATATTTCAACCAAATGAGGGAGAAACCATTGACGACCGCATTTCGGTTAACATGACACCAGAATATGAAGATATTAAACTAGTAACACCGAGAGAAGTCGCGCGTGAAATAAAACTAAATATAAGCTGTCGAAAATCACCAGGTTACGATTTAATAACTGGAGAAATACTTCATAACCTACCAAGAAAGGGTCTGGTTAAGTTGACAACCCTTATGAATGCTGCACTAAGGCTTAAATATGTACCAGACTTATGGAAAGTTGCTGAAGTGATCATGATAGCAAAGCCTGGGAAACCTGCACATGAAACAACATCATACAGACCTATCTCCTTGCTACCTATAATGTCAAAACTATTTGAAAAGCTGTTACTTAAACGGCTTAAACCAATAATACATAGCAAGAACATAATACCAGAGCATCAGTTTGGTTTTCGAGAAAAGCACTCAACTATCGATCAAGTGCATAGATTGACAAACGTAATAGAACACGCCCTTGAAGACCAGAAGGTTTGTTCTACTGTGTTCCTAGACGTGGCACAAGCTTTCGACAAAGTATGGCACGAAGGTCTAATAAATAAACTGAAGAGACTGTTACCTAAGCAGTTTGCAGATATCCTGGAATCCTACATTCTAAACAGAGTCTTTAGAATAAGGCAAGAAGATGCCTACTCAGAATTGAAACAAATAAAAGCCAGCGTACCGCAAGGAAGTGTATTAGGTCCGATCCTGTACCTAATTTACACTTGCGATATTCCAGAAACAGAGTACAATACCATTGGGACTTTCGCTGACGACACAGCCCTCTTGGCTGTAGGAAACAGCCACGAAGAAGCAGTTAAAAAGGTTCAAATGGCTGTCAACCAAGTCTATGACTGGAACAAAAAATGGAGGATTAAATTGAATGAATCCAAATCTGTACACATAGACTTTAGTAACAAGAAACACCAGTATTTTCCAGTTTATATAAATAATAAACAAGTCCCATACGAGAATACAGCCAAATATTTGGGTATGACTCTTGACGCTAAGTTACGCTGGAAAGCCCACGTCAAGAAGAAAAGAGATGAACTCGACTTACGATTCAAAAGAATGTATTGGCTGCTTGGAAGAAATTCCATGTTATCTATACAGAAAAAATTGTTATTATACAGACAAGTCCTGATGCCAGTTTGGACTTATGGTATTCAGCTGTGGGGCTGCACCAAACAGATCAATATAAGTACCATACAACGATTTCAGAACAAGGTACTAAGGGAAATTGTAAATGCACCTTGGTACATACGAAATGATGACCTCCATCGGGACCTAAAAGTTGAGTTCATCAAAAAAGTAATAAAAAATTTGCAGAAGCTCACGAAAAGCGACTTCATCAGCATGTGAATATCGAGGCAATCCAGCTTCTCGACCACACAAATATAGTGAGAAGACTAAAAAGAACAAAACCGTTCGAGTTAGTGTTTAGTGATAGTGAATAGTGTAATGTAGCATAATTGCTACCTAATAAGTACAAGAACGAAGTGTATTCGCCTTAATAGAGACAATAAGAAAAGTGCTATTATAATATAATATTATAATAAAGACACATTCTTAGTAAAGACAATTTATTAGTTTAGGATATAATTAAATTACTTTAGTCTGTATATATGGCTAGATTGTAATAAAATTAGGGTCCATCCTTTGGATGTACCCTAGGACCAGGTAAAAAAAAAAAAATATGGAGCTAACTCGAAAGTATAACCTTTCAATACAAAAAATAATTTGCTAAATCGGTCGACAATTGACCGAGAAATTGGTAAATATACATAAAAATAAATAAAAATACTTACAGTCGAACATAGAATCTCCTTCTTTTTGAAGTCGGTTAAAAATGTAACGCACTTATTACCAGGGGTATCGGAATGTTGATGTCAATATGGATCTTCCCGGGATTTCTAATGAATTATCCCGTGTGGCCAACACTATTACAAATAAATAACAATAAAAAACTCAGTGATAGATAAGACAAATAAAACAAAGATAATTAACATACAATTTTTATTAATATTTTTCATTGAAAAAGATTATCTGCGTCAACTGAGGTGAGGTTAATAAATTTATACACTTCCTTTGAAGATATTTTTTTTTGCTAATGTGATAGTGTCAAAAAAAATTCTGCTTTTTAAAATTAATTTCGGGATTTGAGGCATGTCCACTTTATTCTTTCGCTGTATGAAATCAGTATAAGTACCTACATGAATAACGACCTAATTCCGACTTTTGCTTATTATTAAAAAGTGCATCGTCTTTTATGATTTGATTTCTATAGAAACCCAGATAATATACTCAAGATCTGTGTGTTTCCAAAATATGTAGAGAAAGATGTGCAATAACGTCATAGTCACGTAAAAGACAAATGTATCTCGTGTATGTATGGAAATGTATCTCGGCATGGACGCTCTTGTTACAAAACAATTAAAGAATTTTGAGAATTTGCTGTAATGCAAGGGATATCAACCTGTATTTATGATAACATTTTTAGTCTCACATTTACCCCAGAAAATAAAAAATATCAATCCAAGTCCAACACCGAACATAAAATATATTTTATTTCAAGGTTATAAAGTTCAGTATTGAGAATGAAAGCAAATAACAAATGACTATTACATAATATTAATTATTTATTATTATCCAATAATCATTAAAGGAAGGAATTTTGTAAGGAAAAAAGGATAACTATTTAATTATTTGAGGTGATAGGTAATGATTTATTCGGCTTTGTGAATTTATGCTGTGTACATCAGTGCTTCACCAAAGGAGTTATGAACGGTAAGTTTTTTTTTTAAATATGTATCAAATTGGCATGAACAAGGTTATTTATAAACGTTGGAAAAAAAGGGAGCCAGCAGCCAGGTTTAAATGGGATTGCGCAGTTCACGTTAGCCTACATAGTAATCGCTAAGCGTCTCCACAAAGTGCCCAAAGTATGAGCCTAGAAAAAGGTGGTGAGACCTAGACGCCTATCGGGGCTAGTTCAAGGTGGCTGGAGAAAATAATATTTGAAAAGATTTGAGAGAGACCTGTGTCCAGCCAAGGGATACTGCAAGCTAAATCAAAAAGAACAAATAATAATATATTCCATAACTTTCACACAACGCCATTTAGTCCCATACTAAACAGCTTGTGTTATGAGTACTAGACAACTGATAAACAAACTTATATAATTATCTCTAAATATATATTATTATAGATAATTACACGAAGATCCAGAACAAATGATCGTGCTCATCACACAAACACTTGTTTTGGCATAGCATAGCAGTCGGGGCCACTAACCACACTTTTTTTTTAAATTTGATCTATTTCCATACACGTTGTAGATACGCAATAAATAATACCAGATTTTCAAAACGAAACCTATTGACATTAGAAGTGGGTTTGTAATCAATAAGGCTCTAAATTAAATAAATATTTTATGTTTTTTTTTCTAGTAATTATTTGGGTCTACCTGAGCCTGGCAACATGGCCTAAAGTGTTTGCAGTATACTATTTAGAAAAAGAGGAAATATTTCGGCCGCCATTGAATCGACATCTTCGCAACAATTCGTATTTCGGCTACAGTATCACTTATGATGAATTCAATAAAAAGTGAGTATTATTGATTCTTTTTTAAATAACATAAACTGGTGCTTGACTGCGATCCCACCTGATGGTAAGCAGTGATGCAGTCGTTGATGGCGAAGCGCACTAGTTTATTAAAGTGCATTTTCACTCTAGACACTATTAAATTATGATCGGACGGGAAGACAACAGCGGGCATATTATTCCAGTCATTCGATGAACATAGGTACGCGGTATAAACCGATCCTTCGGACAGAATATTCGCAGGCGGACATCGGAACTCTTTAGGCAGAAGTACCTAAGGAGAGTCGTTGGCCGCCTCCCACGGTGCACCGTCCCGCAGACTGGCCTTCACTTCGGACGTATCCGCAAGGGAACTACAGCGGGCACTCGTGGAGGTTTTCTGTCGTAGCACCCCATTTGACTGACACTTGTGTTTCATTCCTAACTCTATTGTCACAGAACGGCCTACTGTAAGACCGACCAATCAGAGACAGCCTTCGGACAATTGACAATTTAATGCGCAGTAGATTGTGATATAACAGTTTAACTTCGATATATTACAATCTACCGAAAAATAATGCGTTAAATCGTGAGCCGTTTGTTAAGGTTCACAATTTTTCGATTGTTCACAATCTCTCGAGATAGATTGTAATCTAACGACATTTACAATTTTTCGGTGACACATATAAAACAAAAAAACAAAATAAACTCAAGCATCGAAGTGCTCCTCCACATCAATGTCATCCGGAAATGTGCCCAACAAGGCTAACCGCATTGCCACGTTGAATGGCAATTGATTGATTATAAGCCGACCATAATTTAAATGGGAAAAGACTAACAAGATTTATTGATTAATTTAACAAAATTTCATTAGCGTAATTTATTGTGATTGATATACACGAACATATTATTTCCCTGATATATTGAAACCCGTTTATTAATATTTCAGATTAGTAATAAGTGCGCCAAGGGAAAATGATATAGGAGAAGTATATATTTGCTCTATACAAAACAAAACCTGCACACCAATTGATAAGAACAATATTGTGGAAAGGGGTAAGGAATTTCTTTTACTAATAGTAAAAAATTACTCATGATTATTTTTGCTTCACAGGGCGTTAAGACCAATTTGCAACAGTGACATTTTTATGCACTTTCACTCGTTTTTCACACTCTTTCGATCCGTACCTAGGTATTATTTAAAATTGGACTACGATAAATATACAGGTTTATAGAACCCGGCGGACGGCGAAAAATGAGTAGCTTGCCGTCCGGCTCTCTGGTAACCATCCGGCCTCAGCTCGAGTCGTCGACGGTGCGTAGTGTTCCACGCGCGCCTCAAGAAGATGTCAGTAAAACCGTAAGGGCCCAGCAGGGTAGAAACATACTGGGACCATGGGTTGTGGGAAAAAGAACCCCGGGGTCCTGGAACGAAAGAAAAGATGGAACATAGGTGTGGGTTTTAGTCAGTAAAAGTCTGATACGCCTTTTCGCTCCGCCTTAGACCGGGAGAAGTCATCGGATGTTTTCCCACCTAAAGAAAAGCATATCCGTAAAATTCTACAACTTTTTTTTTATAAAACGTTTTCATTATTTGCTAATTGTTAAAAGTATCAGATTTCGAGTTACGCCCTTTGTAGAGGAATGAGTCAAAACAACGTAGCTCTCACCTGTGCCCTTCAGTTGATTCCGCAGCCATAGCGGGATGTTTCCTTCCTTAACTAATCAATCGTATAGCGTCATATTATTCCATAATTTATGTAGTGTTATTTTACACTGTATCTTTATGACTCGTTGGTGGCAAGTATGAAAAAATATAGATAACAAATTATAATCTTAACTTTTATGTACAGAAAGAATTTACAGTTTCACAGCATTTGTTTGGTAATGTTTAAAAATAGAACGAGCTTCAATCTGGGACGCAAGGTAAAGAAGGTACATAGTGTAGATAGTGCTACATATTATTTATCTAATAATAGATACATAACCCGCAAACGCTACACTGTTACACTGTTATTATACTAACGTTACAATAGGAGTGGGTTTTAGTAAGTAAAAGTCTGACACACCCTCGTTTCAGTCAATGGATGATTTCCCACATTAAAAAAAACTTCCGTATTATATCTTTCTGAATGACGTTTGCTGGAAATCTTCATATTATTTTCACTAAAATATTCTTCACTGACGGATGCGCGACGCACAGGACCGGCCGTTATGGCGACACTTGCGGAGGCATATATCCAACAGTGGACGTCTTTCGGCTGCAATAATGATAATAATGATGCGAGCTATATTAGCATCCCTCTTCAGTCTATCATTCAATACCACAGTATTGTTAATATATTTTATTATTGCAGTTTCTTCTAAATATACACATGATTACTGGTTTGGAGCCACTGTTAAGGCCGGGTCAAACTTCATAACGGTAAGTTTGTAAAATATGTAACTTGTAGAAAAACTCCGCATCATAGGAAAATTTAAGATTTAAGCTTTTCAAGTCTAATCTTAAAAACTTTCAGCCAGTGTTTATATTTTGAACTAATGGGTTTGAAAATCCTTTTGGCCGTTATCATACATTTAGATTAACCTCATTTTCAGCATAACTGAGTAGGTACATGTTGTTTTTAGGGTTCCGTAAAAACTTACCTATGAAAACAGTTCAATTCCAGAATTGAGTTACGAAGATTTTTCGAATCGCAAAAAGTTTTTTTTTTGTGACGTAACTACAAATTTACAGTTTTCAGATTTTCCTATACCTATGTGTTATGAGACCTTGCTTCGTGCCAAATTGCAGGATTCTAGGTCAAGGGGAAGTATATACCTATGAATTTTGATTCCCTTGAGGGTGTCGAAATACACGTTTTTTGCGACATAAACGGCCTTATCTTTTTATGTTTCGTTAACTCAGATGTTTGATTTTTTCACAGCTTCAAGGAACCGCAAATTGGAGTATATGGTTTTAATTTCAACTCGATACCTCCACGCATTCCCGAGATAAAGGGTCTTGACAGACAGACATACAGACAGACAGATAGACAGACGTACAACAAAGTGATCATGTAAGGGTTCCGTTTTTTAGTGTTCTGTACCTCAAAAGGAAAAAACAGATCCCTTATAGGATCACTTGGTTGTCCGTCCGTCCGTCTGTCTGTCTGTCGAAAACGCGTGTGCGGTCCCTTTAAGCTGTGAAAAAATCAAACTACTAAGTTAACGAAACAAAAAAAACAATACGGCCGTTTATGTCGCAAAAAACGTATATTTCATATCACTCTCAAGAGAATCAAAATTCATAGGGTACTTCCCGTTGACCCAGAATCCTGTAATTTGGTATAAAGCAAGGTCTAATGACACAGGAATAAGTCTGAAAATGTCACGTCACAAAAAAAATCGATTCATAAAAATTTTCGAGACTCTATCCGGGAATTGAACTATTTACATAAGTGAGATTGTACGGAACCCTCAGGACACGAGTCTGACTCACACTTGCCCAGTTTTTTGAAATTATTCATAGCAGCCTCAAGTCTAAATTGACATGGAAATAGATTATAATAGAAATAAAACTTTTTTTGATAATTTATTAAACTTACGAGTATTGTTGATAACAAGTAATACCAGCGAGTTAATAAAAAATGTATAATATGGTGTCTCTGTTGTATTTTCAGATTTGTGCGCCAAGATATACGAGTAAGTCATTCAAATTGAAAATCTCTTATACAATTTGAAAACTGAAGAGAAAGAAGGGTCAAATTATAAAAGTAATAGAACAGGACAGCTCTAATTCGAGTTATCATACATCAAAACATGAAAAAACGCTTATAAAAATCGAAAAAAAAAATTAACATAAGTTTTATAAAGGACAATGCCGGATTTAGTATGGGAAGTGGCGTCTTTTTTTTTTGGGCGGCCATCGATTAAATTTGTTTTTTAATTACAGAATAATGTAATAAACCAAACTTACTATGGCATGTATACCTCTAAACTAAGTCCGAACTGAGTTACAAGAGATAGAAGTTGGCTGATTTTATTTATTAGATTTATAGGATATTTTGTCTTTTAAGCGCAAGGTATGTGAGAAATTGCAACATTGCATTGCATTTTACTATTAATTATTTTTCTTCACAAAAAAAGAAATAGTACCAAACTCGTTTCACACAGGATTGTGAAGTTGGCGAGGACGCCCTTAGGCCGCCACCGTCGTCCGCATCGCCTGCTGACTTCGAAACCGAGGCCTAACAGATTAATAATAATAGGTTAAAACACAATTACAAAGAAACTATTTTTTTTTGCAACTTCTCACTTAGCTTGTGTTTATAAAACAAAAATGGCCTACGTATAAAGCTAATAAATACTAGCCAACTTCAAGCTCCCGTAACTCAGTTCGGACTGAGTTTAGAGATATACCTGCCATAGTAAGTTTGGTTTATTATACTATTTTGTATTTAAAAAACAAGGTTTGGTTGATGGCCGCTCGAAAAAAAAAGAGTGTGTGTACTTATGTACACGCGTTAGAAGTTATACTTCTTTGGCGTATGGAAAAATAAATAAATAAAATGCAGTAGTGATTAACGATAAATATTAAAATTAATCAAAAAATTTTATTTAAATAAAAAAATATCCCTTCAAAGTACTTCAAACTTTGGGTCGTAGGCTAAATTTCAATGGATTTATTTTAAATACAAATTAACATTTTACAATTTGATAGATTTTGCTAATGGATAAGCATAATAAAAACGTACGTTGCCTTACAAAAACATTGCAAAAATTAGTAACCAAATATTAATTAAATTGTCAGTTTAACAACAAAACCTACCTCCTAGAAATCGATCAAAAAACAAGGGAACAATGAAATAATCTATGCACAAAGAAGCTTACAATGAAAACATACCTAAAAACATACGTAACAACGACTTAGCTTATCGTCATTTGATATGATTACTGTTCGTTAAAATATAAACAAACGGACCTCGACTCACGGCGCCGTAATGGCGCGCAAAATGTAAACAATGGTTGTTGAGATAATGACTTTTGTTCAAAATCTTAATCGAATATGCAATCTATGATTCAAAAACTGTTTATTACTTACCTATTCATGATTTGTTTCAATACTTTCCTTGTATTCTTTCGTTTCTTTGCACAAAACGATAAATAAGTCACGGAGGTACACAATTATTCACATCTGTGACGGCCATTACTGACAGGCGACATTTCAAACTTCAAATAACTTTTTTTTTTAATTGTAGGTGTGATATAGAGACTTGAAGCATGATTATATGCCATCCTTATCCTTTTCCCTACATTTTGTACAAGTTAGAGCAGTAAAGATATAGTTTTCACGACGTATTGAGGTTAAAATATCGCCAATGAGTCATCGCACTTTAGAAGCGCGCCCCACAGACATGGTTTTTGTAGTTTTAAGCTTTTAAAGCGTGCGCCACAGTCAGGCGGCAGAAATAAAACAAAACAAAAAAAAATATTTTAGATAATAATGTAATAATTTTTAATTAACGATGTAAATAAATTATACATACCGACAATTAACCTCTAATCTATAAATGCACTCAAAACAGTTTATTCAAATCAGTTTTATCACTAATATTCAATATATATATATATTTATAGATATACTAATAAATAATAATTT
Organism: Mythimna impura; assembly: GCA_905147345.3. NCBI lineage: Eukaryota > Metazoa > Arthropoda > Insecta > Lepidoptera > Noctuidae > Mythimna > Mythimna impura. Next base: position 25,025,240 of record LR990350.1, read on the forward strand.
ATTAGTATCACCGTCGTATATGAAATTGATTTAATAAAAACACCAAAATAATATTTATTTATTCACACTGTTTAATTGTACTCTTACGAAACACGTGTTCTAAATATAAAAATACTAGAATATACAACTTGAACATAGTTATCAATTTTCATGCATGCCACCTAGAACTAAATTTACGATGTAGAATTTAGGTGTCGGTGTGCACGCGCATCGTAAAAATTCACTCTCATCTTTTTTCTCTATCGCGCCAAAAGAAGTATAACTTCAAAAAAAAGACGCCATTTTCCGATATTGGCTTTTATGAAACTTTGGTAAGATAAAACAAAACATTATTCTTCGGTATTTAAAGTAGAACCAAGAAGAAAATAATGTTTTTGTACAGAAACTTGCTGCAGAAAGTAAATTTCTATTGATGACGATAAGATAGACGCACCAGAAACAGTGATTGCATTTACCTACAATTTTACCCTGTTTTTTATAGATAAATGGAGAGACAAATATGTGGCAAACGGCAAATGCTACTTATACAACGCACTAGGTAATTTAACGGAACTATCACAAATTTCAAAAGAGGACAGATATCGCAATTTACCAAAAAAAAGTTATATTGGTAATTATACATTTTCTAGAACCTTTTTGATTCTGTACTGCACACAACCAATCTCAATTTGTTACAAATACTTTTTATCAGAAATGCAGTCTAACTAGTAGTAGGTACTTAGAACATATGAGATATTAATTATCATGAAGTATCTGTATAGTCCCCATTACCGTTAATTCTGTAATTAGCTGTCTCTGTATCAAGCTCTTAGTCCAAATGTCTTACGATTGTCATTGTGTGTTTTTTAAATGTGGGTTTCTTAAATTCCATATATAAACACCTCAGAAGCTAAGGAAAGTCATAGATTTTCTATGATTTTTAAGAAATTTCTAAGACAAAGCGTACTATTATTTGTTTACAGAGAAAACTATGGACTCATTCGGTTGGAGTATTGACGTCACTATTAATAATTCTATAATAGTTGGCGGCCCTGGCATGTACCATGGTAAGTAAATGATTGAGAAGCTAAAAGAAGATAACGCAGTGGAAACACGCACGTTTCCTACTGGAACTTTAGGGCCGAAAACATATAGCTTACTTAGCACTTGTACTACTCGTATTAAAACTGAGTAGTCTTGCTATAACTCACAGTAGCAATAACATGTGCAACACCTTGTGCCTTGTCGATAGTTTGCTGCCTGCTTATAATAGCTACATAAATACTAGTGTGATAGAATAATAACACTGATTTATGTTCCGGAGACTCAGATCCTAACGCGTTGACTATAGAAAGTCACCTGCCAAGTAGTAAAAAAGAACCAACGTACTAAAATGTTCTTAATCAACTGCATTGTATACTTGTCGTCTAGCGCTAGACGATTCACGATGTCCGTTTTCGGCTGCTTGTCAATGCGTTTTTCATCTAATAGTTTCATTCATGTTTAATTTTTTTTCTATTATTTCAAAGGTCGAGCACTGATTTATGAACAGTCACCAAAAGTCCCGAAACTCTTTGAGACAAGTAGTTCTGATCCTAAATTTAATTTTGGTAAGATCTATTTGTTTTTTATTACGACAAATATTTTATTGTGTGTTGTTGTTTTGTGTGTGTAGCGTTAAGTTTAGATTAAATGAGCGTATGTTTATTCCATTTTAACGTATTCTGAAAGCCTAAGCAGTTTTGTTGGCATTTTTTTAAGCACCCAGTATCATTTTTCATTTCATTGTATCGGATAAGGCAGCCCCAGGCAGGGATGGGCAAAATACAGGCTTTGCTTTAATTGAAATACAAATTACAAAATACAGTATCGCAAGTAATTAAAATACAAAATATCTTTAAGTAAGGTATTTGAAATATAAAATACAAAATACAGTATTTTAGCTATTTTTAATTGAAATACAAAATACAAATTACAAAATAAGTAATCTAGCATGCGCTGAAAAGTAGTGGAAAACAATATTAATTAATCACTAAAACCAGAGTTGCCTTTCATGAACACTAGATTTTTAAATGTACTATCAGACAAACAGCCTCTTCTTGGAGAGTGAATAAAACCTGCTAAAGAAAACAATCTTTCTTGAAGTTTAAATGTATTTTAATGTTAAAATGTATTTTGAAGCCTCAAGTATTTGAAATACTAATTACAAAATACTTAGCCGTCAGGTATTTGAAATACGAATTACAAATTACATTTTAAGGAAGTAATTGAAATACAAATACCAAATACGTATTTGTATTTCAATTACGTATTTTAATTACAAGTAATTCAAATACTGCCCAACCCTGGCCCCAGGTCACTGTAATCTGGGAGATAGACGTCGGATTTGACCATAGCCTAGGACTTGACTGTGCAGGGCCACCTCGAGTCCCAATTTCCAATGACTGTTACAATCCCATCTGCCACTAGTTTGGCCGCTACCTGTCGTGACCCTTCTTGCGGCAGGACCATCGTGTTGTTAGCGTTGCAGATTACGCTGACGCCGCTAGGGAGATCGGCGTGCAGCACCCATTCGTAACTGTTGACCGTATTGCACGTCGTCTCTCCCGGGTCCATTCTCTCCAGTATCGGATATCGATGATAATGATTCTATTTTATATTATTTTAGGACAATTACAACAAACATTAACAGTTTGCGCAGGACAGTATAATTATTAATTCAAAGAACTTTTTTATTCCAGGTTATGCCGTTGCTTCCGGCATGTTTATCAGTGACAAGTTATCATATGCCATAAGTTCACCTTATGGTATTAAAGGCCATGGAAAGGTAAACACACAAACAATTTTGTATACTTCACTCTTGCTACTACTAGATAAATAGAGAGTCTAAATATTAAATTTGATATATGGAATACGTCGATTAGTTGCGACGACCTAAACTAGGTATATTGAAATTGACGACGGTTTTAATTTATCAGATTTGAAATATATAGACCCAAGCAGTTTCCCTTAAAGTTGCTGGTAGGACTAAACAGCAGAAAAACATTTTCTTTTTTTTTTAATTTAAACCTTTGATTTTGTTGAAGAAGCCAATCCTGTATTTTTTGGATTAAAACTAACCTTAATAAAGATTTTGATGGCAATTTAGTACATACCTGTAAAATATATTCAGAATTAGATAATTGTAGTCTCTCACTGAGTACAGTAAGAATTTTATGATTATAATTTAAAGTTAGTAAAAAAAATAAACATTCATAATATTGCAGGTTTTATTTTTCAATAACGAGACTTTTTCGAATAAATATATCGAGGACACTTCACATATAGGCTCGATGTTCGGAGGGGTGCTGTGTGCTGCCAAATTGTTAGGCGTTAATAAAACTGACTTGCTCGTGGGAGCACCTACTTATGCCACAAAAGATACTTATAATCTTGGAGCAGTTTATGTTTATCTTGCCAGCACGTTTAATGTAAGTGTTAATTGGATCTGTTTCTATTGTTTATCAAATATCTTCCAGTCAACTTGTAAGAAGCGACAAATTTTGTTCGACTTTGACTATTTTATGTTTTAGTATTATTTTATTAAAAAACTTCATGTTTACGCAAACAAAAAACTTCAAAATTTTAACAGGAATTTTAATTTATGCTATCATAAATATTTACCAATACAATTTTATCAATAATTATATGTAGTCCTTTCCACCACAGGTGTTAACTCAAATCACTTCCTTCAAAGTTTAAAATGATTAGACCTAAAAGAAACCCTCTACATAACACTGCAGAAGGCTGCGATTTTAAATACCTGTAGAATTGTCAGGAAGTTCATGCAGATAGAAGAAAACGACGAAGGATCTCATCACACGACACATTAAAATTTTACACGCTACATTTACTTGACTTGGCCCGCTAATGTGGTCGAAACCAGCTAAAGAGCTGAGAAAAGAAAATATATACGAAAATAATGATAATACTTCACAACTATCACACAACGCCATCTAGTCCCAAACTAAGCAGAGCTTGTGCTGAGTACTAGACAACTGATAAACATACTTATATATTTCTTAATACATACATTTTATAGATAAATTACACCCAGACACAGAACAAATGATCGTGCTCATCACACAAACACTTGTCTTGGGTAGGAATTGAACCCACGATCTCCGGCTTAGCAGTCCAGACCACTAACCAAAAGACCAACAGGCCAGACAAAAAAAAAACTGATCGAATACTTTTGAGTTTATTTACGTAATGAAAAGTCAACACACTGCTTTTACATCCTCTTATGTTATTCGTAAATACATAGCATAGCATAGCATAGTCGGCCTTATAATGTTCCCACTGTTGGGACTCAGGCCTCCTCTCTAGGAGAGGGAATGGGCCATAATCCACCACGCGGGCCCAGTGCGGGTTGGTGGATGTCACATGTCTTCGAATTTTTGGTTCTAGGACATGCCGGTTTCCTCACGATGTTTTCCTTCACCGTTTTGAGAGCAGTGGTGATGAAATAAATTACATAAAGTAATGCGCCTAGCTGGGTTTGAACCCGCGACCTACAACTCGTAAGTCGGGGCCGTTACCACTCGGCCACCACTGCTCTGTTTGGATGATTCGTAAATACACAACAAGGTAATAAAATAATGTTCTAAATACTTAATAACTATTGCGTCTTACAGGAAGTGCCAACCATTAATAGAACAATTGTTGGTAAATCATCTGGATCAATGTTTGGTAGTGCAATTATAAGCGTTGGCGACCTAAACGGTGACGAAAAAGATGGTAAGATATATTTTAAGGAGTGAAGACAATCATTCCATTAACCTTTTTCATCGACTAACACATGTTATACTTATAAAATTTGCTTAATTAATATTTAGTTTGTTTTGTACGCTTTATTATAGGAATGGTTTGAAAGAAAAAAAAAATAGAGAAAAACAGTTAAAAAATATAAAATTAATTGAAAGGTTAGAAGTAATTTAAGCGGGTGGGGCAGCGGGCAGCGGCTAGTTCTTAGTAATAAAAAAATCAACTTTACGGTATATTTTGTACACGTTATTAAAATTTCTGCAAGTAACTTAACACGGGCCTTACTACAGCTCTATGGTATTACGAAATAGTAATATTATTATTGATAGATAGATCAGATAATTTTCAAATAAATGGCAAAAAAAAACATATCTACAATAACAATGAGTGTTCCTCAAGGATTAATATTAGGTCCATTTTTTTCTATGTTAATTATTTGACTTTGACTTCAGAAATAGCTATCGGCGCTCCTTTTGAAGAAGATGGACACGGCGTTGTTTACCTGTACAGTGGAGCTGACCTCATTAGTTATAAGACAGAAAGGGAAATCAAATATCTGCAAAGAATCGGAGCTAAACGCAGATATGGCGAGTCTTTTGGCATGAGTCTCGCTCCATTGCTCGACTATGATAAAAATGGATGCAAAGGTATATCATCTAGAATTCTAGACAAATGTCATGTTTAGTTCAGGCCTGCCAGTTTCACAAATTCCATTTGATATCACTTTAATTGATTTTCTATTGTTTTCCTAATAGAATTAGCCATCGGGTCACCTTACAAAGATACAGTAGTGCTCTTACGATGCATGGCAGCAGTAATTGTGGAGACATTAAAACCGAAATTCCCTAATTTACAGGTAAGTAACAGAATATAATAAACTTTATTATAGGTACATCGAAATTTGTAGTTACAAACACACTTTTAAATGAACTTAAGGTTAATGTTAGTGTAAGATTATGACTTTTTTCAATTATTATATTTTTTTTCGGTTTGGAAACCACTATTGTATTAGGTTCCGCCTGTGAAGATAGTGTGTGTATATTTATTAATAAATAAATAAAACTTCTTCGTATCGAGTCAATGGTAACTCTTTTAATAGGGCCAAATCTATGGGTATAATGGCGGTCTTATTGCCAGCAGTCTTATCGAAAGCAATAGGTATTGTACCAGACAACCTTTAGATTAACTGAAATAACTACACCAATTTGATATTCGTTATTATACGTATCATATTACAAACAACACCTTAGTTTATTTAAACCAAGAAGAAGGACCAGAGAGAAGGCATGAAAAGTTTTTTAATATAATCTCTAGGTAAATGTAGCAAAAATACATGACATTTTTATTTGCTTTCAGATTCGCAATAGTTCACAAACTGAATTTGAGTTTGAAGTATGTTTATCAGTAAAATATCCAACTTTGCCGAAGAAAATAATAGCGGGTAAGATAAGATCTGACAGGCGGCTTACTTAGTGCTGTTGCCTGGCAGCTGTAGACGAATGGATCTACTACAATGACTCGCAAAGACCTTCAAGTATTCTACTTGAAGGTCTTTGCGAGTCACCAAGCGATTAACAGTAGGGCCAGTTATGGACATTTTAGCATGATCCGCTTGTCTGTACAGTTACGTCTAAGGATTCTGGGCCTTAGAACTCTTAGACGTAAATGTCTATAAATACAAAATAATATAAAATCTTTATCATAAATCTAACGATATTATATTTCTGATTCATTGTATTTACTTTTCGTACTCTCCTTTCCATATAAGCATCTATTTATACAAAAATCTTGTATCAGAAAGGCACATCGAGTTTTTCAGAACGTTGGCTTTGTAGAATGAGCACTACAATATGTCAAAAGCTTTGACTTAAGCTCTAATGTTTTTATGTCAGTTTTGTCAACAACGGTGGAAATTGAACACGGTTCCGCCATGCTGCTCCACACCAATGGCACAGGCCTTTTCACATATGAGACGTCTCTGAACAAAAAGGAACCAAAGTACTGCAAAAATGTTTCGTTATTTTTGCCCCAAGTGAGTTTTAGTGTTATTTTTATATTTTGTTCATTATGGTACTGGGTAAAAACCGGTCTTGGGCATCACGAGCCCTAAGCATATCATTCATTTTTTTAAATATTAATAACATTTTCTTTGAAGGATGGCCAATATGAGAAAAAAATATACTACACAATATCATCCAAGATGCTAAATGATCCCGTCACAATGCCAGATTTCGATAGCACCCGTATGATTCTAAGTGACCTTAGTGTCTTGACCAAACATGATTCGGTGTGGGCAGCCGTGTGTACTGGGAACGAGACTTGTGTACCTGACTTGACTTTAACACCTTATATTAGTTTCCAGTAAGTATCCTTATACTTAAAGAATCATCAACGATTGACCGTCTTTTGCAGGGTTGACCTTGAGGCCAACTGTAACTATCCGTTATTCCTAGTCGTTTTCTTGAAATAATTGTATCAAATCCCAGGGGTATAAAACAGAACTTATTAGGTGACTCAAATATCAATTCAATCAATCGGTCAATCAATATCGATGCCAAATCATCCGTAAAAAGTTTATTATAGAAACTTTTTTGAAATCAAACAAGAAAAACTGTCCTGAGAGAAATACGAAAAGAATTCCGTAGGTATTTCTCTCAGGACAGTTTTTCGTTTGACTTGCATATCTTGGTGGTGCACTCCTATAATATGCACAATAGGAAATATATGTAGCGAATATATTTTTGAAATTCTTTGATATTGTATACTGGAGCTAAAAATGATTTAATTTAGCAAATAAAAAATATTGCATGTATACATGCAATATTTTCTTATCGACTTAATCAGTTGGTGATAACCAACGTTGTAGTTGGATCCAAATGGATCCTAATTGGAGATTAGCTAAAAACAGCAGTCATTTATAGGAAACAGCATATGCTTTTATAACAAGCTGCCAAAGGCGGTGACTGAACTGAGTGAGGGAAAGTTCAAAACCCATATTAAGCGTGTCCAAACCAAAAAAGCGTATTACAAGGTTAAGCGTATTATAAACAAGCGACTATGTCGAAGACACGCTTGTTTGACAATGAGTGCTTCTGTACATGTGACCCCCTAGTAACGCATAATATTTTGTAAATGTGTCTATTAACTGCTCTATCTTTGTTGTAATGTATACATATTATTATTATTATTTCTAACACATTACTTTTGCAATTTTTTTTATATTATTAGTTGGGGTTGGGCACCTTAAAATTGTTAGTAATTTATTTTGTTAACGTCTTATTTATTGATAGTTGTATTTATTTATTTTTTCTGGTTTTTTTATATACAGCCTCTTTTTATAATGTGAATGTTACATGAACAATAGTGGACTTAATGCATTGCTTGCAGTAGAGGTAACATGTTTGCAGTTGTAGTTGTAAAACGACTGAATTGAACTGCAATGGCATACATTTTGATTTTCGATGATTCATATCTAATTGATATTATTACAGCCACGATGACGATCCACACATCATAGGCACTAGTAAAACAGAAACTATGTACATGACTGTGCACAACGTTGGAGAGGTGGCATATGAACCGTGCGTACGCGTGCACATCATCGGAGTTAATGTGTTCAAGACCCCTACCGGCTGTTGGCACGAGGGTTTAGCTGATCAAAACCAACTTCTTTGCGAGCCACCAAAGCCTATTCGTACGAATACAACTTGGGTATGTATAATAAAGCATATTATTATTTTTATACTGTATGAGGCGTTTATTATACTTACAAATAAGTGATGATAAAGTCTGAAGCTAGAAAAAAGACGCTAAATAATCATCACAACATTATAACAACCAAATAATTGGGCATTAACTTCTTGAGTAGCGTAATTAGAGACACAATAGTAAGACAATAGCGCACGACCGCCGGCGTTCGTGCGGGGATCAACAGCTTACATTGATTTTAAAATTCAGATTGATTTTTGATTCAAACTAACCTTAACAACTCTTATTGATATAATAAATGAAGCTATGGGTTTGATGTCTCTAAGCCTTGAAATTCCATATCTTGTCAAGTCATAGAGTTTAGATTATATTATTTTATGTTATATGCCTAATATTCACAGACTATGGGTCAAATTTTATTGGAAATGACGCAGCTCACAAACCTGGACAGAAACATAATCATCAACATGTTTATCTTTGATCACTGTAAGGCTGTCCACACCAAAAACGTCTCAATAACAATTCCTGTGAAGGCTGATCCTCGTGGAATAAGTACTAAAGGGTTTGTTATTTTCATTTAAAATATGTATTTCCAAATTTGTTTGCATTATTTACCAACTTTTTCTTTCTTTTCTTCCTTTTCTTTCTTTTCTTTATTTTCTTTATTTTCATTATTTTCTTTCTTTTCTTTCTTTTATTTCTTTTCTTTCTTTTCTTTCTTTTCTTTCTTTTCTTTCTTTTCTTTCTTTTCTTTCTTTTCTTTCTTTTCTTTCTTTTCTTTCTTTTCTTTCTTTTCTTTCTTTTCTTTCTTTTCTTTCTTTTCTTTCTTTTCTTTCTTTTCTTTCTTTTCTTTCTTTTCTTTCTTTTCTTTCTTTTCTTTCTTTTCTTTCTTTTCTTTCTTTTCTTTCTTTTCTTTCTTTTCTTTCTTTTCTTTCTTTTTTTTCTTTTCTTTCTTTTCTTTCTTTTCTTTCTTTTCTTTCTTTTCTTTCTTTTCTTTCTTTTCTTTCTTTTCTTTCTTTTCTTTCTTTTCTTTCTTTTCTCTTTTCTTTCTTTACTTTTTTTACATTGATTTCGTTTTTAGAGAGACAGATATCGGTTCCATTGTCAACATGACAAAAGAGGACGTCGAGGAAAATGGAAAAAAGATTAACCATGTTTACACGGTGAGAAAATTCTAAAAGATTTTTTTACTACACGAAATTACTTTTTTATTGACTTTCACTTTGGTTAAAGACTATTAGGATTTGAAGTCTGTACGGGATCCGAATCCCGGGATCGGTAAACCTATATTTAAGGTAGAAAACCCTCATAACGATGATAGTCTAAAATCCCAGAGCGATCTGACAACTTATTTTCACATGGATGAATCCTTGGGATCTCAGTAGCGCCTCATTGTGTGCTTTGAATACCTGTGTGCTTATAGAGCTCTCCCTTGGGGCCCCTGGGCAGGTACCAGGTGAGAAAGGGAACTTAAAATAAGAGTTACTTAACTTTAGGATTTAAATTTAGGAGAGTTGACGTAAACGGTACAATATCACCCGGGTCTGTAGTAACGATGGGTGTCCCCCAGGGCTCAATTCTTAGCACATTTTTATTTCTTATTTATATAAATGATTTACCTTACTTGATAAAGGATAACCATGATATACGAGTAGTATCGTTTGCAGACGATACTTCACTTTTGTTTAAGCTTGAACGTCAGCAGCCAGTTACTGACGATACAGATATTGCTCTTTCTAAAATAGTACACTGGTTTAATGTCAATAATCTGCTTATTAATGAAAAAAAAAATTAAATGTATTAAGCTTACGATGCCTCATGTTAGGCAAGTGGAAACTAGTGTACAAATAAAAGGTAAAGAGTTGAGTTCTGAAGAAACTACAGTGTTTTTGGGCATAACTTTAGATTCTAAGCTTCAATGGGGCCCACATATAGATAAATTATCGAAAAACTTAGCTCTGCAGCATACGTTGTCAGACAAATTCGAAATATAATTGACTTACAGACAGCCCGTTTAGTTTACTTCAGCTATTTTTGTAGTGTCATATCATACGGCATTCTATTGTGGGGAAATGCCTCTGATATACAGAAAATTTTTGTTTTGCAAAAAAGGGCTATTCGTTCAATTTATAAATTAAGTCCCGAGGAGGGAGTATCTCCTCAGAGATAAATTTAAAAACATTAATATATTGACTGTACCTTGTCAGTATATCTATGAAAATATTTTGTATGTTCATAAAAACAAAAGGTGATTAAAAATACAGTGTTATCCATAACGTCGATACTAGGAACAAACACAGATTTGTGGTTCCTGTAACCAGGCTCAAAAAAATAGAGGGCTCATTTAGATGGCAATGTATACACTTTTATAATAAACTTCCCAGTCACATTCAAGAACTTAGCCTGAATAAATACAAGTCATTTGTAAAGCGTAAACTTTGCCAGAAGGCTTTTTAAACTGTAAAAGAATATCTTGAGTTCAAAACGGCTTGGGATTGACCCGCTCCAGTACTGACTATAATTATAGTAATAATAATATGTATATTTATACATACATTTTTTTTTCTGATTGTTATTTTTATTACTATTTTTTTCTCGAATTTGACATTGATGATTATTTTTAATTTTGCATTTTGGCTTTGATATTTTTTTTTTTAATTTATCACACAATTTGACTTAAAACTTAGAAGGTTCTTTATTTTATTTTACCATTTGACATTGATATTTTTATTTATTTCTTTCTTTTATATTTTACGACTTGCAATGAGCTACTTTGTAAAGTGTTACATTTTTGTAAATTTTATTTTATTATTGTGAATGTGGGAAATATGTGGATTACTTTTACTTTTCTGTAATTTTAACATGATGTCTGGCAGTTTTGAGTATTTGACGCGGCCTACCCAAATGTCCTTTCTTTGGTATTGCTCGTCAAGTCGTTAGTTCTAAGTTTGAGCTACACGAATACGAACTGTCTGGACAGGGCCACTCAAATCTGTGTGGTTCTTTCTTCAAAAGACCATCTGAGACACTAATCTGCATGGTTCCCATTTGACCATTACATGTTTACTGTATGGACTTTAAAAGAGACTGACTCCTGAGTTTGTTTCGGTGTTTCTTCTCAGCATAGTCAACTAAGAAACGCCAACCTCATCTAGTTTAAACTGACAAAAAATAAATTGACGTGTTTCTTTAAAACCTATTTGCAAAATAAACATAATTTATCATAAAAATTTTATGGCTGATTTTTATATATGTTTTGTAGAATATTATTCTAACGTAGTATCATAGGTGTCAAACACTTTCCATGGACCAAAACTTCTGTCAGGCGCTTTAAAACTCCACAAAAAATAAATGAACTTTACTTATTTTTACATGTCTGATTTTTAAATATGTTATTAAGGTAACTATTGCAAAGTTATATTTCAGTAGTCAGACAAATTGTAGTGACCAAACATCCCCTAAGCACCAAATTTATTCAGCCGAGAGTACAAGCGTGAGAGCACGCATGCGTTTCAGAGCAAGTGACACGATTTCATACACTGACTGGATGTTTTCTTCTTTTCTGTCTCTAATACAGGTTTATCTGAAGTTAAATATCCAAAAAATAGTAACATTGATGTCGTCCATTTTCCAGCAATTTTATTTTATTTTAAAGTTTTTTTTTTTATTACAGATTACTAACAAAGGCCCAACCAACTGGAAGAAGTTGGAAGCTCTTGTAAATTTACAGATAAAATCGTATATAAAATACGGTGATACTCCAGTCACAGTAAGATACTTCGATTTCTAGATTACGTACGCAGATGCTAAGTAGAAGGGGCATATGTCATAGCATAATTCAAAGGCAGGAAGATGACGTTAGTTCAATACAATATCGTTCCATGCTACATACGGATATTTAAATGTTGTAGAATGAAAGCTGTAGCATGGTGCATCACAGTATATATGTCGTGGCCAGACCGTAGAAATTGATCACTTCATATGACCAAGTTAAACTGAGATTTACGCTTTGGAATGTACAATTAGCGTCATTTTTCTGACTGAGTGATATCTTGACAATTCAAAAGTGCCTGTAAATAGTTTACTTGAAATAAATGCTTTGAATTTTGAATCTTGAAATAGTAAGGCCCAGTTGAACCATATCATATAGATTATTTATTGTATAATTTGTTATACACCATTACACATACAAAAAGGAAACTAAAACATATACATACAAAGGGCGGCCTGGAATGAACAGTAATTGCTTAGACAAGAAATGGGGCTGTCATTGGTGTACTGTGATTGGTGTAACTTTCTTGGTCAATAAACTTTCAGGTTTACAATTCTATTTTGAATATTTATTCTGCCTGTCAATCTGTGGGTCAAAATGAGACGTCGATGTCTTTCGTCTGCCTGATAGAAAGTTTAGTGAAAAACGTTGAATTTCCCAAGATCCTGATACCGATGTACATTGTACCTGGAACTCTTGGTAAGTATCCTTTGCATCATAATATCAAACTGATAGAAAACCATTTTTTAACGAATTAGTGCGAACTAAACACGGCAAAATACTCTCTTGGCTTAAACCAAAATTTACTCAACTGCATTTACTCAACTGGTTGATCAAAGACTCATGGTTGTTACTAGGGTTTTCAATACTGGTATTCCGGGATCCCGTAATACCGTGATCACGGATATATATTGGTCTTTTTTTAATCACGGTATTGACGAGCTAATACTGAGATTACGGTATTACAAATATTAGTATATATTATTGCGGTTTGTTGTAATAAGTAGTAGGAAATGGTATTGTGTTATAATTTACGATGTGATGTTACTCTCACACTTATTTTTGCAAGCCATTGTTCGGAGCTAGAAGTATTGGGATACGGTCGTCTCCTTCTGTGAAGCAGTAATGCTAGCAAAGGAGATGGCCGCAAGTGTGAGAGAACGGACATCCTTATGCTCCAGCCGCCACGACAGGAGAAGCCCTGGGCGTCGGGAGTCGCAGGGCAACCCCTAGCTATCGAAGGCATGGGCTCGCGAACGATGAGCGTACCGTCCACCCGTACGGTAAGGACCGAGCCCAAGTCGTCGATGGCTCGTAGTGTTACACGCGTACCTCAAAGAGATGTCAGCAAAACCATAGGGGCTCAATAGGGCCGATGCCTGCTGTGGGAGAAAGCTCAGCCCAGAAAAAGACCCTTCAGCGCCCCGCTTAAGCCGATTATATTTATTATTTATATTTATTGAATACGGCTCATAATAAAACAAACGAAATTTGTAAAATAATGTTTAGGTCTGGAATTCGGTGTTTCTGGCATTTTTTTTTCATATTTTGACACCGACTTTCAAACATGAAAGTTATTTTTTTAAAAAAAGCTCTTTTATTTTTTACTTTTTAGTTGTGGTACCCCACAGCTAAAAATAAATGGTGAGCAATTATTTATCTGGTGAGTTACCAATTGGATTGACAAAATACCCATAATTAATTGGATTATTTTATAAAGGATTGTAATAACTTAAACCAACACAAAAAGAATCATCAAAATTTCCATAAAAAAAATTATGCGCGAAACAATAACTGAAATTTTAATATAATTAGTGAATTGAGGGTATACTAGAGTGAACTTTACACATCTTCGGAACCCTTTTAGTGCGTACTGGCGTGATATTATGTTATGAAATTGTTTTAACAGTAAACAGACATGCAATTTCAGCATTTCTTGAAGATTCGCTATTTAATAGAAGTATTCCATGGTTTATCTCCAAAGTTCTTCATTACATCTTCACCAAATTTAAGTGGGACACTTTAAGGGTAAAAATCTTCGAAACAAAAAAAAATCTTAACATTTGACTAAGATATCGCTGAACATTATCCAGAGCGATAAAGATAAAAAAAAAAACAATTAGACGACTTGAGATACTCCTCTTTTTTTGGAAATCGGTTATTTTCAGAAAGTAAGTTTTTGGGGGATGAACTGCTCGCGTCCGTAGGATCTACTTGTTTTGACCACCCTACACGTGTCCCCTGGGTAGTGCCAAACGAGCAGTAAAATACGGTGGTAGGCCATAGTATCGGCTGCCGGCTTAGGAGTTACCACCCACCAGACAAAGCCATGCCGCCAAGCGACTTGTCGTGTTTCGGCGTGATGTCTGGTGAAGCCATATGGTGGAAGATGGGTCTGAGCAGTTGTGTTGCGATGTGTACCGTACCGGGTATGATGCGACAGCTGTTGTTGTGTCGGACGTTTGATCGCGGAGGGTAGCGGGATCCGAAGCACGGTTATCCGCTGGCCGACCGCAGATAGTTGGGGGCCCAAGTAGTGTGCCAGCCACGCACAAAAGGCTGCCCCGCCAACTGCGAAAAATCCCAGGGTGGCCCCATCGTGCCGGTTGGCGACCGGGCGAGAGGACCCGATGGCGATCCCTGGGGGGGTTCGGGCGTCCCCGCAGTCTCCAGATCAGACCTCCATTGGCGCAGAAACTCTGATCGCGTTGTTGGATTTACATCGCATCACCTCGCTCAACTGCCATATTCCACCTACCCTATTCACTCAAAATAATAAAAAATAAAATGAAAGGTAAAAAGAAAAGTAAGTGTGTACAGCGGATGCACGTCCTCTTATTCCAAGTGCACCTCTCTAACATTCGAGGACTTCACTCCAATATCAATGCGGTCCACCATCACCTTGAGACTGACAAGCCCCACTTACTTTTCCTGACGGAGACGCAGATCAGATGTCCGTCAGATGCGGCGTATCTCGACTACCCGGGATACTCATTGGAGCACCATTTCCTGCAGCGTGCCGGGGTCTTTGTGTACGTCCGCAATGACATCTGTTGTCAGCGTCTCCGTCACCTTGAGGACCCTAATTTTTCAACGTTGTGGTTGTTGGTGGACACCGGTGTGGACAAAATTGTCTATACTTGTGTCTACCGATCGCACAGCGGTGACCAGGAGACGACTCAACTGTTTGGCCACCTCAGTGAGGCCGCCGATAAGGCTCTGCATCGGCACCCTGATGCGCAGTTTGTCGCTCTGGGGGACTTTAACGCCGTTCACAAAGACTGGCTTTTCCCGTACCAGAGGACCGACCACGCTGGGAGAGAAGCGCGAAACTTTGCAGTATCGATGGGCCTCTCCCAGTTGGTAAAGCAAGCGACAAGGGTGCCTGATGTAGTTGGTCATACTACCAATTGTCTGGACCTTTTACTGACCACCGATTTGGACAGATGTATCGTAACAGTTTCCTCACCACTAGGAACTTCAGATCACTGTCTGGTGAAGTCTGTATCGTCCTTCTCCCCACCTGACTGCGACTCACGCGGTGAACGGCGAATGTGGCGTTACAAGTCAGCAGATTGGGATGAGATGCGGCACTTCTTTGCATCTTATCCTTGGCAGCAGGTCTGCTTCTCTTCTAAAAATCCGTCGAGCTGTGCAGATGCTATATCCGATGTGATACGTCAAGCTATGGAGTATTTCATCCCCTATCGCGACGTACCCATCGGTGGCTCAGCTCACCCATGGTTCAACGCCGATTGCGTTCAAGCTGAACAACGTAAGCATTCGGCGTTTCTCGCCTGGGTTGACGCTCGTGACCACAAAGCTCCGGATCTGAGTTCAAAGAAGAGAGCCTTCAACCATGCTGCCAAGTCCTACAAAAAGGCACTAAGGAATGCTCGCTTCGACCGCATTAACCATATTGGTACAAAGCTCTCTGCGCAGCCGTCCGGTAGCAGAGCATTCTGGTCCCTTGCCAAGTCGGTCGAAGCGAATTTCTGTCGGCCCTCATTGCCTCCGCTGGTTGAACCTGATGGAACACTGGCTCATACAGCGAGAGAGAAAGCGGATCTCTTTGCATCTCTCTTCGCCCATAATTCTCGTCTTGACACTGGTAGTGCTACTCCACCGACTCTACCTCACTGCGATACTTCGATGCCCGAGGTCCGCATAAGGAACAAAGAGGTTCTGAGAGCACTGTGTCGTCTTGACGTGAATAAAGCTAGTGGACCAGATGGTATACCAGCGATTGTTCTCAAGGCTTGTGCACCCGAGTTGTCTCCTGTATTGACGCGTTTGTATCGCCTCTCATTTGGGACTGGTATAGTGCCCAAGTCCTGGAAGCTTGCCAACGTGCAACCCGTGCCCAAAAAGGGCAGTCGTACTGATCCTACCAACTATCGGCCGATTTCAATAACCTCCATACTCTGCAAGATTATGGAGCGTGTATTGACCTCGCGCCTCTTGGCATACCTGGAAGGTAACGATCTCCTCAGTGATCGACAGTACGGGTTTCGCCACAATCGATCTACTGGGGACCTACTAGTTTATGCCACCCACTTGTGGGGCGAGACCCTCGAGAAGAATGGGGAAGCGATTGCTGTTTCCTTAGACGTCTCGAAGGCCTTCGACAGGGTATGGCACGCTAGTCTATTGAGTAAGCTTTCAGCGTACGGCGTTTCCCCTGGTCTGATTAACTGGGTAAAAGACTTCCTGAGTGAACGTTCTCTCCGAGTTGTTATCGATGGATGCTCATCAGAGCCCATGACGACTAATGCCGGAGTTCCTCAGGGGTCTGTTCTCTCTGCAACTCTCTTCCTGCTGCATATCAACGATCTGCTGATGCCCGGTATCTATGGGTATGCAGATGATAGCACAGTTGTAAAGAGATACCTGCCAGGTGCTCGAGCTAGTAAGGAGCTAATCCGGTCCGAAAGAGAGGCTATGGTAGAGCGTGCGAATGTCTCACTTCAGGCAGTCTCCAAGTGGGGTGAAGCCAATCTGGTGGGATTCAACGCCGCCAAAACACAAGCGTGTCTATTCACCGCTAAAAGGAGCCCGTTCACCTTGGCTCCTGTTTTTCAGAATGTATCCCTGGAGTACACCGACCGCCTTCAGCTCTTGGGAGTTGAAATTTCTTCAGACCTTAACTTTGGGCGGTTCATTGAGTCCAAAGCCAAGGTAGCTGCTAGGAAACTCGGCGTACTTGCAAAGGTCCGGCGGTACTTCACACCAGGGCAGCTTTTAATGTTATACAAAGCACAGGTCCGTTCGTGTGTAGAGTACTGCAGCCACATATGGGCTGATGCTGCAAAATGCCACCTGGCAGCTTTGGACTCGGTGGAAAGGCTTGCAAAGAGGCTAATTGGTGATCCACATCTGGTTAATTCCAATCTACAAAGTCTTGAGCACAGGCGTAGGGTAGCCAGCCTTTCGGTGTTTTACAGAATTCATTTTGGAGAGTGTGCGCAGGAATTGCATGACTTGATTCACCCTTACGTTGTTGAAACCTCTACGGTCCGGACCAAGCGTTTTGCCTCGTCGCTTATACCGCGTACATCGAGGGACTGGAATAATTTGCCTGCTGCGATTTTCCCGTCCGATTATAATTTGGGTCTCTTCAAGGCTAGAGTGAATAGGCTAATTAGTGCGCCTCACCATCAACGATTGCATTACCACTTACCATCAGGTGGAATCGCAGTCAAGCACTAGTTTATATCAATTAAAAAAAAAAAAAAAAAAAGTAACTGAAAAAAAGAAAAGAAAGAAAAACATTTTATTTTCCGGAAAAGGCGCAAACTTATAACTAAACATATTGCAAACATTTCACCACACACACACACACAACACACACACACACACACACACACACATCACACACACATTTTTTTTTTTTTTTTTTTAACTGGTTACTTTCTCATTCAATTCGTATTTTAATGGTTACAGTAATGTCATAATTGAACTTGCGTTCAATACTAATACCGTGATCACGTGATCACGGTATTAATAACACTAATACCGGTATTGAAAAAATCCGGTATTGGAAAGCCCTAGTCGTTACATTCGGGCTTGGCCGATGACGAGCAATAGGTAGCTCGCCCTACCACCATCTGGACCGAACCCGAGTCGTCAACGGCTCGTAGTGTTCCATACGCGATTCAAAGAGTTGTCAGTAAAACGGGTCTCCCTTGTTCGACCGAAAGGAATTTGACAAATTTTCACTACCCAAAAATTTTTTCGCATAATTTCATTTGCCAAATTATTACTTAGCAAAAAATCTATTCACAAAAAATTGTAACGCAAACCTATTGTTTGGGAAATGAACGTTTAAACTATAACTTGTTTACCAACTAATACTTTTATCATTTTTTATTTAGTCAAATAGTTCAGTTTTCAGTAGTAATAATAATATGAATATTAACTATTCTTTTTTTTTTAGTTAGTAGCGTTTTTTCCATATTTTTTTTCTATATAATGTAGTCGTTCGTAGGAGGTCACAGTTTTAACCTAACCTAACCTACCCATATTTTTTAAAGAAGAAATTAACCTAATCTAAATAGTTGAGTTCCGGGTAACCTCGTAAAAACAATATCTTTTTTCTATTAATGCAAGTCGTGTCTGGCGTAGGAGGTCACAGTTTTAACCAAACCTAACCTAACCATTTTTTTAAATAATTAACCTACTCTAACTACTTACATAAATCAACAAATCATTTCACCAAACGTTTATTGTCTGAAGATTGTTTGCTGTAATAATTCATTTGATTAAAGACCAAATGCCATAATGACATTACACTTGATAAAATTTTGCCAAGTAAAAATTTGACCAAATAAAAATATGCGTACTAAAATCATTCGAAATATTGCAATGGTATAAAAAAAGGTTGCTAAAATTTGTTTGGGTAATGAAATTTTGTCAAAATCTTTTCGGAAAAACGGCAGGCACCCCAGTAAAACCGTAGGGGCCCAGCAGGGCCGATGCCTGCTAGGGCCATGGGGAATTTCTGAACAGAAACCCGTGTTCCTTTCTAGGAACACCACAGTTCTCTGCAGCCAAAGGACAGAGGTGTGGTTTTAGTTAGTAAAAGTCTGACACGCCATCCCACCCTACAGCCGCGAGAAGTCATGGATAATAGCACCTCAAAAAAAAAAAATAAGTGTGGCACTCGGGGACTGCGGCGGTAAAGCTATTGCATAGCATTTTGTATCAACTTATGCAATTATAATTATTTATTTATTTTATTTATGCAGTATTTCTTTTTCTTTGATATTAATTCAAGTTACACTTTTTGAGCGTGGTGACCGATAAGAAAACAATTTTTTTCTTTTATTAAATAAATAAACGAGCTTCGTAGAGTCAATACGGCTAGTTGCACGCACACAAACACCGTGTCGAAGACTGCCGAAAAGAAACGACGTTAGACAATGCACGGCCTTCAAGCCACACCTCCGTGCCCGTCGGAGTGGGGAGCGTGAGGTTTTTTTTCGTTACGGAATTTCTGGATTCGGTCCCCGCGCTCAAGGCCCTCGATAGAAGCTATGCAATAGCTTAAAAATTGTCGATACATTGTCGCGCGTATCTCACCTGTTAGTAGAAAGGAATTCCAAAGCTCATCATTGCATTTCTTTGATATGACTTACTCTACTTTTACAGATGGAATCCTTGAAAAAGACAAAAATGTTACGATCTTTTCTTCTGTTAAGCTAACATTAATTGATGACGACTCCAAAGTTGAAAGGTAAATATAGATTCTGAAACATTTCGTTTTGCTGTTGAACGGTTCGCCGACAGAACGATTCGTTTTTCAATTTTTTAACGATAGAACGTTTCAATGACGAACGTTTCGCCGACAGAACGATTCACTTTTGAGAATTTCATCGATAGAACCTTTCATCGGCGAACGATTCGCCGATGCAACTGTTCGTCTAACAACAATAAATCAGTAGTTTCCAGATATTCTAATAATTATATCTTTCTTGTTTTTTTTTTTCGTAACGATTTGACTCTAATTTAGATAAATATAATAAAAATAACTAATAACAACACTCCAAAATTTTAGAATTTGACATTTGTTGTTAAAAAAAAAAATCTAAAAATATTATTTTTTTTATTAATAATTTGTTGTTAAATAATAATCGCATAATATTATCATAGCACATGACATTTCCATACACTTTGGACTTTTTGGACAGTTCCATTATTGGCTTTCTTTTGAATATTGGAAGTTTTAAATGGTGGTACATTCTGCGTTGCATAGTAGTAGTTAGAGGCACAGTTTATAAAGGCTGAAATATTAGTTTTCTGTTTTAGCATCATTACAACCATAACGTTTCAAGAAGCGATGGCGGTACCAATTGAGACGATAATAATAGCAGTTGTTGTCGGCATCTGCATTATAATCATCATAACATTGATATTATACAGGGTATGTATTAGTTATTTAACATTAAATTATTCATTTTCGCTTTAGTTGTTTCTTTTGTCCTCGGTTGCATGTATATTCTCCTTTTAGAAGCAGCTATATTATCCTGATACTGGTACAATTGTATTGCCTATTTCATTGCTCAGTGATTTGGTCGGTGATGAGTGGATAGGGTTATTTTCGAGTTCCCAAGTATCCTTATATAGTATTATGATTGTCTACTTATCCTGTATCGTTTTATAATAGGTCTTTACCTATGTAATTGGAGATTCTATAACCAGCATTTTCAGAATTAATTATCTGTGGATTGGCGCGCAATTCGAAATTCAAATAAATTTTATTCGAAAGACGTGTTAATTTAATTTCAATTTCAGTCATTTGTTTTTAGATAGTTTTTTGTTTTTGTGACATTGTGGTAGTTTTTGGCGCTATGGATAAACTGAAAATTCGTACAATTTTCGAATATGAGTTCCTACGTGGAAATACCGCTGCGCAAACAACACGAAACATTAACGACGTGTACGAGCATAACACTGCACGCATAAACACAGTCCATTATTGGTTCAATCGATTTAAATCTGGAAATTTTGAGTTGAAGAACGAGCCTCGCGGTCGGCCGGTAACTATTGTCGACAACGACGAATTGAAGGTGATAGTGGAAGCGGATGCATCTCAATCTACGGCTGAGCTTGCTGCGGGCCTTGGAGTTAGTGTCAAAACAACATTGAAGCACTTGCGTCAAATCGGAAAGATAAAAAAGCTAGATAAGTGGGTGCCACACGAACTAAGCGACCGACAGCGAGATTTACGTGTCGAAGCATGCATAGCACTACTGAATCGGCATAGAAACGAGGGAATTCTTAATCGAATTGCTACCTGCGATGAAAAGTGGAGTACGACAACCGTAAGCGTTCGTCTCAATGGGTGGACCCGGGTATAGCACCTAATCAGTGCGCTAAAAAAAAGATTACTCGTAGGAAGATGATGGTGGCTGTCGGTGGACCAGTGCCGGACTTGTACATTACAGCTTCTTACCGAATGGCACAACAGTGACGGCAGATGTCTATTGCCAAGAATTGCAAACAATGATGGAGAAGCTCGCAATTCAACAACCAAGACTAGTCAATCGCTCTTCCCCATTGCTTCTCCACGACAACGCGCCAGCTCACACTTCACGACAGACCATCGCAAAGCTACAAGAGTTACAGCTGGAAGCTCTCCGTCACCCACCGTACTCACCGGACCTTGCCCCAACAGATTTCTACTTTTTTTAAAATTTATACGATTTTTTAAGTGGGAAAAAATTCAACACCCGTGATGCAGTACAAAACGCTTTCGCTGACTTCATCGCCTCCCGTCCGGCAGACTTCTACAGTAAAGGGATAAACAAACTGCCATCAAAATAGCAAAATTGTATAGATAATTTGGGCCAGTACTTTGATTAGCTGAAATAAAAAAATTACCAAAATTTTTATATTTTAAAATTATCATACAAATCTCCAATTTCATAGGTAAAGACCTAATATAATAATATATAGCCCACGGGACACACATACATGTACATAAGTGAATCAAGAATTTGAGTAGGAATTGCTTGTACCTTGCTCAAAGTTCTTTTAATGACTGTCTGCCTCTGTCTTTCAGGTCGGTTTCTTACGCCGCAAGAAGCGAGAGGAATTGAACAAATTAAAAAATGAAGTCAAGCGTCTGACAATTGTAAGATTTTTTTTAACTTTGTTTAGTTTGATCTATAGTTAACAGAACTAGCTGACCCGGCGAACTTCATACCGCCATATAAATAGTAAGGATAACGCCATCCAATGGCATTACCAGAACAGCATAATTCATTTTATTTCATCATTTTATTCAGACTTTTTTTCGTGATTTTTTCCATTTTGTCTCACCGTTTAAACCTTCCCTGGACTATCTCAAATATTTCAAGACCAAAATTAGCCAAATCGGTCCAGCCGTTTTCGAGTTTTAGAGAGACTAACGAACAGCTATTAATTTTTTATTTTTTTATAGATTAGAATAATGAAATGCCACGTCACCTGGGCATAAGAATAATACGATCGATCCAAAAAATAAATCGTTCCCTTCCTTTATTTCCAGGGCTAACTTTTAAGATAAAATAAAATTTACTTAAAAACTGTAAATAGGTACAAATATGTTTTATAATAGCTTCTGCCAGCAGCTTCACCCGCATGAAAGTATGTTTCTACATAATTATAAACTTTGGATCCCTGTTTTACCCTCTTAGGGGATGAATTTTGAAAAACCCTCTCTTAATACTCGCATACGTTATAAAATAATGTTTTGTGCAAAATTTCACGCTCCTAGTTCCAGTAGTTTCAGATGTACGTTGATATGTCAGTCATTCTGTTTCTCCTTTTATATAAATAAATAAAAAAAGATAGTTCAGATAACCTTATTTTAAACAGCTAAGGCGCTCTACAATGCAGTCACAGGAGCCGCAAGCCGCGGACCGGACGGAAATAATGAAGAGCATACAAGAAGATAATGATCATACTCAAGACTTAAAACAAGCGTAAAACCTGTATATCGCCCTAAGATGTTCTTTTTTTTTTAGGAAAAAACCTTTAGAAAGTTGGTTATTCTTGTCATAATAATTGTAAGTCAAAAGCTAGGCTAGTACCTTGACAAATTGATATTCTGATCAGTAATAATGATTATCGAAGAGTCCAAAATGTAAGGTCGCCTCACGACTTGTCATGTGCTTAGGCTGATAGGATCACCATGATAGGGGGTGGTGCAACACAAATTCCTGCAAAGCCAAGTTTAGCTCTGAAATTCATATGTAAATTGTATGAGATGGTTAGCACAGAAGTTTTATCGGTACTTTTAGGTGTACATCCAGTCGATCTTAACGCAGCGACGTGCTGCAATGTACTATTCCACATAAAATATTTTGGATCCAGATTTTTTACCACAATGTGGCCATGTTAAGACAGTCAGATTACTTAAAATCCCACCTAGGACCTTTATTATTCAATGTTTTTATTAATAGAAAAAGAAAGAAAACATGTTAGCTTTTTTTTTTGTTTTTTTTTTGTTTGTTAGCTGGTGTTTATTACTAGTGGAGTGATAATAATAATAATCCTTTATTATCAGGCAACTAAGGCCCATAGAAAAAATACACAAATAATCTTACAAAATAATAAACTAATACATATGTAAAAATAAAGTATATCAATTATTAAACTTTACTATTGCACACGAAGTGACTGCATCGTGTTCCAACAATAATAGGACAATCAATCATGATTAGATTGTGGATGCAGTGATGCAACAATAGTAGGATGAGCCTAAATTTTCACAAATGCTTACATATCAAATTTTGTCGAAATAAGAAAGCTCGTAGCACAAAGTACCTATACTATTTCAGGCACTTAGGTAAGTTGATAGTATCCGGGATCTGGGAATAGTGATGTATAGTAAATTGAGTTACAATGCCCATTTAGACAAGATAATAGCTAACGCTAACAAAATTCTGGGCTTTCTATTAAGGACCTCCAAGCCATTAAATAACCCAAAGACCAAAATTATTCTTTATGAGAAGTTGGTCTGTAGCTATTTAGAATACTGCTCACAGGTATGGTCACCTCATTACAATGTTCATAAGCAGAGAATTGAGCGAGTCCAAAAAAAGATTTTTATATAATTTATCCTTTCGGGATAAGACCCCGAATCAATTGAGATCTTATTTATAAGACGAACGGATCGGATCTTTAGAACATATTGTATACGAGTACTATAAATTTCAAATCCCCACCAATCGTAGAAAAGTTCAGGATCTTTGTTTCCTTCATAAAGTGATGTCTTCCAAGTTAAACACTGACCTTATGTCAAGAGTAACCATTAATGTCCCCAGTAAATTACCACGGTCCCATATCTACAACTTATTCAGACAAGTTCCGTGCAAAACGGCCCTGGGTGACAACTCTCTTCTTTTACGGGCTACCAAACTGTACAACGCTATACGACAACACGATAGTCTGAACTCGTTTAAAAGAAAATTATATAAACACATTCAGGCGACATTCAGACCTTTGATTCATCACTCCAACAATAAAATTAATTATTGAATTAAAAAATATTGTAATATAGTATAGTATTTTTTTTTTATTTGATCGTAGTTTAATTTATTCAATCTAAGTTAATTTAATCTAGGATTTTAATTTTGAATTTATTTCATGTAATTTAATTCAGGATTTTATTTCCATTTAATGAATTCGTAACTTGTATTATAATTAAGTTAAATTTTGACATTACTTTAATTATTATTTAACCATTAATAATGTTTTTTTTTCTATTATGTTAAACTTTAAAATTTTATTTAATATAGTATTTACATAATTATTTAGAGCCACACTCGGTTAAGCATAAGCTGTGGTTGCCTAAATTGTGTGTGCAATATAGGACTAGGTTAGGTGTATCAATTTTTATTTCTAAGTTTTTATTTTGTAACACTCGTTGATAATCCTTAAATAATTAATCTAGAAATTGATTTCTGAAAAGAACTTTTATTCAGATTGAAAAATATGACAAAAAAAAAGTATTTGTATTTCTACATTTATTTTGTATAATTGTGATTTATATAAGTAAATTCGTTTAATTATTACCAGAGAAATTGATCTAGCCTTGAAATTATAATTTTGTAATAAAATTAAATCAAATGAGTTAAAAAGTGTGTTATTTTTATCGCCAACCTTTACGTGTAGCTAAATGTAATTCATGACCAGGAAAAACTAAGTAAACAACATTATGAATATTAA
The DNA here is from genome assembly GCA_905147345.3 of Mythimna impura. Taxonomy (NCBI): domain Eukaryota; kingdom Metazoa; phylum Arthropoda; class Insecta; order Lepidoptera; family Noctuidae; genus Mythimna; species Mythimna impura. Next base: position 25,050,720 of record LR990350.1, read on the forward strand.
ATAGAGAATATACTTGTGCTAACACTTTTCGATTCTCTGTATATAGTGAGGAGTACTTTAACGCTCTTGTGTTCTGAAAATCTGTTAGCTTTCTTTTATATTTATTTTATATTTATATAAATCTAGTTTGTTAGATTGGAATAATTATATACATAAACATGAGAATTATAACAAAAGTCAGGAATCTATATTTCTTCCTGTACCTATTTACAGGGTATTGATATACTGTGTTTTGGAATTCTCTAAAGGAAAACGATTGCGTGCGATTCATCATCATCATCATCATTTCAGCCGAAAGACGTCCACTGTTGGACATAGGCCTCCCCCAAATGTCGCCACAATGACCAGTCCTGTGCGCCTCGTATCCATCGGATTCCCGCGACCCTCACCAGGTCATCGGTCCACCTTGTGAGAGGCCTTCCAACGCTGCGTCTTCCGGTACGTGGTGGCCATTCCAGAACTTTTCGTCAACTTACTTTTCGTTTTGCGTGCGATTGGAGAGATTTTATTTATCGCTTATGTAAAAATCCAGATAAATAAAATCTCTCTCTCTCTACTCTATTCTCAACAAACATGCCAGTCGCACTACGCCACCAAGGGCTACAAAGAGCAAGGGCAACTTAAGTACTTATTGCTCTAAGGCGTTATTTTATTATACATAAAGAGTGTAATAAATATTACTATTTAGAGCTGATTATAAAGATTCTCCAAAACTTAAGTGGCAGTAAGCAGGGCACATTGCTCGCAGAACAGATGGGCAATGGGACCGAAAGGTTCTGCAAGCCCAGCCAAGTTACCACCATCTCGTTTTAAATCTCTTTCTACAGTCGGTAACGCCTCCGGCTCCTTTGTTCTGACCACGTGACTTAACGTTGAGATGATGTCATTCCCTTACATTTGAAGTTTTCTACTAGCGTTAATGATTGTAGATTATCAACTTGGCTAAGCCCTCTGGAGTGGTGACCGCGTACCGGAAGGCGCAATGTTGGTAGGCCCCCAAAAGGTAGACCAATGACCTGGTGAGGGTCGCGGGAAACCGATGGATGCGGAGGTAGGCCTATGTCCAGCAGCGATTGTCTTTCGGCTGACTTGATGATAAGGATATGTTTGTATGAAATGAATACTTCAATAAGTTATTTGGTTCCCTGTTATAGAAACGTCCTGTTGGCGATAACAATTGTTGAAATGACAGATTCATTGTGCGTACAAATAAAGGAGTGGAATTCCTTGCTGGAATCTGTTTCCTGATGGCTACAACCCGGGAGTCTTTAAGTCAAGAGTGAATAGGTTACTTCTAGGTAAGCGCGCTCCATCCTCGACCGCATCGTCACTTTCCATCAGGCAGGCCTGGCGCACTCCTAATTATGGGTATAGAAATGTGCCTACGCCCGCGGCCTCACTACGAAGCCCGCGGCCTCATTCGGTAGAATGTCACACGCGTGTTCGATTTTCCGCTTGACTCGTGGTAACAAAAATTATTTTCGAATTCTTTATCGAATATTCTATTGAGTTTTTATTTCAAGTAATTGCTACATTTTTCACGTAAACGAGTCAATGACCTTAAAGATCATTCAATATAAGTAGACCTCCCAGTACTAGTGACTACCTTACTAATGCAAGGTCAACATATACCTCTGGAATTATATCTTACAAAATGTTAATTATTATGTATATTATCGTCTTAAACGACCTACCTTTTAAAAATTACATATGAACGCAAAGCTAACGACATACAAAACCAACAAAGTTATATACACTTCATTTTAATTACCTATTTCATTTGTTTAGATACCTAACTAAATGTAAACAATCTCTTGACACTTCTATGAGTATGTTTAAATATGTTTTAAAATATGGATATAAGTAAATAGGTAGAAATCAATTAGGTACCTATCTACCGTATAATTTTAGAAAATTTGTTTATATTTTATGTAATAAAACGTAAGTACCTATTTCACATTTTTCAAAATCACACAAGTCCTAACCCTATAACAAGAGCGGCCTGTTCAAAGGCGCATAACGGCCAAATTAAAAGAGACTCTTGTTGCGCGGACTTACGGTGCATTTTGATTCGTTACGAGCGCCACTGGATCTGGTAGGCTAATAAAATGAAGATCGTGTCCGTGCCGTGCAATGTATTATGAACATTAGCGCTGTTGTTAGTAGGTTTAAATTCATGTTTGCTATCACGGAGTACAATTTCTGTACTTGTACTATTTCTTATTCTGTGTATCAGGTAAGATAGCGGACAAGCGCGAACCTATCAACAATAAAAAAAAGCCAAAATGAGGAATATCCACGTCACGTTTCGGTAGCGCATGTCAACACCAAATGTTTATTATTATTTATTTATATCTTTATTGTACACCTTAACTTATTACAGGACAGACATTATAAAAAAAAAATAGTTTAAAAAACACGCTTTTAGCACGCACTAAAAATTACAAAATAATTCGGACATTTAGTTTGATGACTCAAGAGTTTTCCCTTTGCCAAATCTTCAATAGATAGATTAGATATTTACTATGATTTATTATGAAAGAAAGCGTGGAGCATTAATGTAATCTTTACTCTTTTTGGACAAAACGCTCCACGCTTTCTTTCATAATAAATCATAGTAAATATCTAATCTATCTATTGAAGATTTGGCAAAGGGAAAACTCTTGAGTCATCAAACTAAATGTCCGAATTATTTTGTAATTTTTAGTGCGTGCTAAAAGCGTGTTTTTTAGTTTTTTAAACTATTATTTTTATTTTATACTTTTTAGTCTTCTTATTATTCAAACTAAACCTAAATCATCATCATCATTTTATACCTAAATCATAGGGCTGCATTTTAAATAGCCAATCCGCCACCTTGGGATGGCCGCCATGTTGGATTTAGGTCACGCGATTATATTTTTCGTATCCCATTCAACAAACCCTTTCATTTAATACCCATATCATGGGGGTGCATTTCAAATAGCCAATCCGCCATCTTGGATGTCCGCTATGTTGGATTTAAGTCACGTGACTATTTTTTTCGTATTCCTGACAGCAAACCCTTTCATTTAATACCCATATCATGCGGGTGCATATCAAATAGCCTGTACGCCATCTTGGACGTCCGCCATATTGAATTTAAGTCACGTCACTATTTTTTTCGTTTTCCTGACAGCAAACCCTTTCATTTGATACCCATATCATGAAGGTGTATTTCAAACAGCCAGTCCGCCATCTTGGGGAGGCCGCCATATTGGATTTGTAATGACGTTTCTTAGCTAGTCATGTATTGTCATCAGAACTCAGAGCGTGTGCAAAATTTCATCCTAATCGAAGATCGGGAAGTGGGTCAAATTAAGATTCCAAGATTTTCTTACACACATAGTTACAAGTCAAGCTAATAAAAGCGTGTTAAAAATTAAAAATAAGTGTACAATAGGCGGTCTTATTGCACAGGGCAATTTCTACCAGACAACCTTTGGATGGACTGTAACGAAAAGAAAAGATTTGGGGCTGTCAGTGTACAACAACATAAAAAGATAATAAAAAATATATACATATAATACATAAATAGGTACATTACCAAATAATAAACTAATAAATATTAAAATATACGATAGAGAAAGGAGAAGAAATGTTAAAGTGATAGGTAATGCTCCTTCACCTTCTTTTTGAAAGTCGGTAGAGAGCACATTGTAAAGCAAAGAAAGTATGTGAGGATTCCGGCGAAGGCGAATGGGAAGCCATTTGAGCTGAGTGCGAAATTCAGAAACGTGGTCATACTTGCGCAAGCCAAATATAAACCTGATACAAAGATTTTGAAGTCGCTCAAGAATGTTTGTTCTGTGTCTGGGTGTAATTTATTTATAATATGTATGTAGGTATTTAGAAATATATAAGAATAGTTATCAGTAGTCTAGTACCCATAGCACAAGCTCTGCTTAGCTTGGGTCTAGAAGACGTTGTGTGAAAGTTACGGAATATTATTACTGATACTGTTTTGGTATTTTCGATGTTACAATAATATCACTTTGTCTAGTCTTCTTGTACTGAAATCATACCCGTTATAAGAGGTCCTAGTAGGTCCTTATTGCTAATGTTTTTTTTTTTTTAGGACAACCAACACCGCATAAATAGTGTATGCTTATACATGCTAAAGATTCAGTATTCTTACATTATAAAGTGTAACCCTAATTAAAGGCTGCGACGGCATGCAATAAACAAATCAGTTATAAAGTACTTGCAACTCTGACTTGTACGCGGACAAAGCAAGAGGAATAAGTACTAACAGAAGCAGGTGGCATTCTATAGGATAAACATAGCATAGCATATTCAGATTATTCAGCCTGATAATGTTGATGAGAGGGCGCTAGTGGCGCACAGTTAACATCGACTCCGTATTTGAAAAAAGTAAATAAATAGTAATTGTGCATTAATTAATTAAAGGTACTGTATGGTGTCGGACGTAAAGAATAGCACCATCCCATTTCTTCCCGTGGGTGTCGTAAGAGGCGACTAAGGGACATTTTTGTGACTGTTAAGCACCCCAGGTCACCGCGTGGTGGCGGGTAAACCACCAGCAACAGCATTCCCAAAGAGGGTTAGTGTCAGGCAGGCGGCCGACTGTAAAACAGTAGCCATATCTCTTACAACATGATGAGTATAAATGGAATGCGCGATAGGGTTAGGGCGTACCCCACAGGCGACGCGCAGGGGCAGCACCCGGCTCCTGTGGGAAATGGACCAGGGTTGTTGCACCATCCCGGGCGGGGGCAACGTAAGAAGCTAGCTCGGGAAATGAGATTGAGGTATGCAAGTTGGAATGTAGGAACAATGACTGGAAGGGCCAGAGAGTTAGCGGATGTATTAAAAAGAAGACGAATAAACGTGGCGTGTTTACAAGAAACTAAATGGAGAGGAACAAAAGCGAGAGAAATTGGTGAGGGATATAAGTTTTATTACTGTGGAAGTGATGGTAAAAGAAATGGTGTAGGAATAGTGTTAGACAGCAAATTGAAAGAAAGCGTGATGGAAGTACAAAGGATTAATGATAGGCTCATAGTTGTGAAGATTATGTTAGAGAATGTAATGTTGAATGTAGTTAGTGTGTATGCACCACAAGTAGGATGCGATGAAACGGTGAAAGAGAAGTTTTGGGAGGATTTTGATAGAGCTTTAATGGCCATCTCTGTACATGAGGAATTGATTGTTGGAGGTGACTTTAATGGACATGTAGGAAGAATGAGAGGTGTTTATGAAAGAGTACATGGTGGATGGGGTTTTGGAAGTCCGAACAGTGAAGGGGAGACGCTGCTGCAATCCGCTACTGCATTTGACCTGGCAGTAGCCAATACTTGGTTCCAGAAAGGAGACGAACACCTGGTCACGTACAAAAGCGGTAACCACAAGACGCAAATAGATTATTTCCTGGTTAGGCGTAACCAACTAAAGCACGTCAAAGACTGCAAAGTGCTGCCAGGAGAAGACCTAGTCTCACAGCACAGGCTCCTGGTTATGGTGTCAGTAGTCAAGACACATAACAAAAAAAGCAAAGAGCGTCCTCCTCCTAAAATAAAATGGCATATGCTAGAGAAGAGTGACTGTGCGAAGAAATTGAGAGAGCGAGTGGTGGACAAAATGATAGAAATGGGAGACATGAATGATCGAAGTATAAATGAAAGCTGGAATGAGATTGCTGAGTGTATTAGACATGCAGCGAAAGATATTTTGGGAGAGACGAGAGGAAAGGGTACAATAGATAGGGATACATGGTGGTGGTCGATAGATATACAGAATGTGTTGAAAGAAAAAAAGAGGAAATTTAAGGAATGGCAGCGTATAGATCCGGAAAACACTAGCTTAAAGTCTGCAAAAAAAAGTGAATATGATGCTTTAAAGAAAAAAGCCAAGAAAGCCGTGGCAATAGCGAGAGCAAAAGCACAGGACAAACTATACGACACACTAGATAGTCCGGCAGGCCAGAAAGATCTATACCGGCTTGCTAGAGCAAGAGAGAGAAATGCGAGAGATGTTTGTCAGATAAGATGTATAAGGGATGAAACTGGAATGATTCTATCAGAAGATAGTAAAATCAAAGAGAGGTGGAAGGACTATTTTGAAAGACTGATGAATGAGGAAAACAACTGGAATGGGATTTTAGAGAGCAAACCAGTGAACGTGGGTTTAGTGAGAATGATTAGTATGGATGAAGTCAGAATAGCTATAAATGGAATGAAAAATGGTAAGGCAATTGGTCCAGACGGAATACCAGTTGAAGTGTGGAAGTTGCTGCGAGTGGATGGATGGATGTGGTTAGCTTTGTTCTTCAATAAGTTGTTGCAGGAAGAAGCCATACCTGATGAGTGGTGCAACAGTTCCCTGGTGCCCATCTTTAAAAACAAGGGTGATGTGCTTGAATGCAACAATTATAGAGGAATAAAGCTAATGTCACATACTATGAAAGCCTGGGAGAAAGTTATTGAAAGGAGGCTAAGAGAAGAGAGTGAAATTTCACAGAACCAATTCGGTTTTATGCCTGGTCGGGGTACAACGGATGCCATTTTTGCTATACGCCAGCTGTGCGAGAAATACAGAGGTGCGCATAAAAACTTGCACATGGTATTCGTTGACCTCGAAAAGGCATATGACCGGGTACCTCGTGAGGTTCTGTGGTGGGCCCTTAAGGAGAAAGGTGTGCCTGGGAAGTATGTGCAGTTGATCCGAGCGATGTACAGCCAATGCAGTACCCAAGTCCGGTCTGCAGTGGGCAACACTGGCAGCTTCAGTGTGGCTGTCGGCTTACATCAAGGGTCGGCCCTCAGCCCTTACCTCTTCCTGATGATAATGGACGCTCTGACGTCGGGCATCCAGGAAGAGGCTCCCTGGTGTATGCTGTTTGCCGATGACATTGTGCTGGTTGCCGAGAGTGGCCTAGAGGTCCAGAGCAAATTGGAGGTGTGGTGGCACAGACTGGAGAGTGTTGGCTTAAAATTGAGCAGAACGAAAACCGAGTACTTGTTCTGTGATTTCGGTGGTCTCTCCGGTCCTATGCCCTTAGCTCTCGCTGGAACGCCCATACCAATCTGCTCCGACTTTCGGTACCTCGGGTCGCTTATCCAAGGAGATGGCGAGGTAGACCGAGACGTATCAAATCGGATCAATTCAGGATGGATGAAATGGCGACAGGTCACTGGAACAATTTGTGACCCACGGATGCCCCCCAAGTTGAAGGGTAAAATCTACAAGTCCGTGATAAGACCTGTCATACTGTATGGATCAGAATGTTGGGCTGTGAAAAAGACGGATGAAAAAAGATTGCATGTAGCGGAGATGAGAATGTTGAGATGGATGTGTGGTGTGACGAGAATGGATAAAGTGAGAAATGAGTATATTAGAGGAAGTTTGAAAGTGGCGCCAGTGACTGAAAAGTTGAAAGGGAATCGTTTGTCTTGGTATGGTCATGTAAAGAGGAGAGATGAAACGCATGTTACTAAAAGAGTTATGAGTATACATGTGGATGGGTGGAGAGGGAGAGGGAGGCCAAAGAAAAGATGGATGGATTGTGTGAACAGTGATATGAAAGAAAAGGAAGTTAGTGATAGCATGACGGTTGACAGGATAGAATGGAAGAAAAAAACATGTTGTGCCGACCCCAAATAAGATGGGACAAGGGCAGGAAGATGATGTGCATTAATTAATTAATTATGTATCTAATTGTGTGCTTAAAGTGACAATTGACGCTAATCAGCGTTATTTCCACAAAACTTAAGTGAAAAGTGACAATATAAACAACTATATGTGCAGTGTTTAAAACTCAAATAAATCAATGACACGGGCTTATGGAAAGCGTATAAACCAACTATAAGATGTAATAATACCAACAACTATAGGTACAATAACTAATTTATATTAACAACTCATTTATCTCATAAAGTGCAAAATAATAGTCGTTTATTTTCAATATTTTGAATTCATAGTCACGACAATAGACCCATCAAAATTGAGTAAAGTGGCATCTAGTGTCTTAACAATCGATACAGTGCAATAGACATCTAGTGATAAATATCAGTACTGCGTACACAAACGATGAGCGAAATCAATAACGTCACCGTAAGGCGCGCACGCGCGCACTCAAACTCAGACTACAACTTAGACGAAAGCCTCGTCAATCGCACCCTAGATGGCACTATATGCAGTATGCCGGATATGTCAGATGATGACGACATTGATTTAATTACTCAATTAAAGAAAAATATTGATGATCTCACCATTAAACTCAGTAGTGCAAATGGAGAAATTGACTCATTAAGCCTGGAAATTGAAAAGCTTAAGAAGGAAAATGATAATTTGATTCGTAAGAACTCACTCTACAAACAAATTGTGACTAGTCCGATACAATCTCCTACCATTACGCCTAAAAAAAGGGGGCCCAAATATTCAAAACAAGCAGGATGTATAAATAAACAAACACAGACTGATTTTGAAATAAATGTCAAAGAAAAAGTAACCAAAACCTACGAGGCTACGACCAACAAAAAAGGATTACTACACATTCCAGTCCACAGATGGCGCCACAACCTTCGAATGAGCATGTGACAACGCAAAAATATATATGTTGCAGTCAAAACTCTTAACCAGTCAAAAGTACTATTGACTATCGAAATCAGTCAAAAGTACTTTTGACTGAATAGGCCCTGTACCATGACGTTAAAGTAATATTGTTTCATTCTTATTTCCAGTGTAGGTAAGAGATGGCGCTAGACAACCTGTATAGCTCTGTCTCTTACCCACACTGAAATAAGAATGAAACAATCTTACTTTGAACGTCATGGTAACCCCGCAGGTTGTTCAAAAGTGGTTTTGACTGAAAATTATTGGTTATTAGTACTTTTGACTGCAAATTTGCGGTTAAAAGTACTTTTGACTGACGCTCTTCGTCAAAAGTAGTTTTAACTGCAATAAACTGACTGCATGTCAGTAAGATCGACTTGGCAGCGGCTGTTCATTTCAGTGTGCAGGATCGGTTTCGAAACCAGATCCCTCCTTTTCTTGCTTTTCTTCCTTTGGCATACTTCGCACATTGATAAATATATATTAATCATTTCTTTTGTAACATTAGCGTACTTCTTTGCCGTTTCATTCTTAAGTCTATCGCGACTACCATGCGCTATAGAAATATGAGCAGCATCAAAAATGTTGTAGATTTCCTCAGCTGGCAAAAAATATTTGACAGGTTCTGTGTTTGTAACAATTTTTTTTATACCACAAACTTCAATGATGTTAAAGCGTTTTAGTCTACTGTACTTTAATGGTGTTTTCTTTTCATCAAATTTCGCGTCTTCCACATCCATTGCAAACTTTTCAAATTTTTCTTTTGTCATCACATTGAAATGACTATCTTTCATATCTTCTGTCGCTAAAATTCTTTGCAAAAAGCATTCTTTCTTTTCGTAGTCACTCATTTTTGTTCTAATATTAGCACGTTCTCCACTAATAATGAGTAATATAAAAGTATATACTAGGCATGCCTTTTAAGTTCCGTTGTTTCTATATTTCCCGGCAATTTTGAATTTGGAACTGTTCTATATTTGAATATGTTTAAATTTTGAATCTCAAAACAGTTGAAAGTATTAGGATTAATGCTATTGTTTAGTCACAGCGTCAATTGGAATCTGTCAGGTTACGTACGAAAATGAATCTTTCTGGTTACGTACGAAAATTAATCTTTCTAAGGAAAATGTTCGTGCAATAATTTTCTACAACTTTAGAAGAGGCCTAACACGGCTTCAGTGTTTTGAAGAGCTAACATCTGTGTTCAGTGAGGAAGCCCCATGTCTGCGGACTGTCGAACGCTTGTATTTAGAATTCCAGCGTGGACATACTAGTGTGAGTGATAAATCTCGCGAATGGCGCCCAAAATCCACCTTCACTGAAGATAACATCATTGCTGTGAGACAACTAATTCTCGAAGATCGTCATGTGACATATCGAGAGATAGAGGCTCTATTAGGCATCTCAGGGACAACCATTCAGAAGATCTTGCATGAAGCGCTTGGTTTGAGAAAGCTAGTTTGCCGTTGGATACCGCATCTGCTTTCCGACGATCACAAGGCGGCCCGCATCAGATGGTGTAAGAAAACTCGGCAATGATTCAACCGAGGACAGTCAAATCACGTCTACGACATCATCAGTGGTGACGAATCTTGGATTTATGCCTACGATCCTGATTCCAAACAACAATCTATAATCTGGGTCTTTCAAGACGCCAAAGCCGACTAAAGTTGTTCGCTCTCGAAGCACTTCAAAGAAGATGGTAGCCACGTTCGTTGGAAAAACCGGCCATGTTGCGACTATTGCACTTGCAAGATCGTAGAACGGTTAACGCAGAGTGGTATACCACAGTTTTCTTACCACAAGTCATCGCCGAACTTCGAAAATCTAACTCAACGCGACGCATCATCCTGCACCACGACAACGCAAGCTCACACAGCGCTCGTCAAACGATTGAGTATTTGAAGCAGGAAAAAGTAGAAATTCTTGACCATCCTCCATACAGTCCTGACCTAAGCCCTAACAATTTCTTTACATTTCCTAAAATTAAGAAAAGTCTTCGTGGTCAATTGTTGCAGTCCGGTGAAGAAGCAGTCGACGCTTTCAAGTCAGCCATTTTGAACACCCCCACTTAAGAGTGGAATAAATGTTATAATAACTGGTTTGAGCGAATAGAAAAGTGTATTAAGCTACGTGGTGAATACTTTGAAAAACAATAAAAAGTACTATAAGGTTCTAGTTGTGTTTTTTTCTTCAAACAACAAAACTTAAAAGGCATGCCTCGTATGTGCGTTTGTCGTTATTTTTATCGACCACCTTAACTTTTTAAGAGTTTTGACTGATACGACCAGTCAAAATAACTTAGTCAAAAGTATTTTTAACCAGCTCCATTGGGCAAAAGTACTTTTAACTGTTATTTTAGTCAAAAGTATTATTGACTAAAGCATACGGTCAAAAGTACTTTTGACTGATTTTGCTAGTCAATAGTACTTTTGACTGGTTAAGAGTTTTGACTGTAACATATACAAGTGAGTGAGTGTTATTTTTCAACCAAATTGAAAAATAACTTATTAAGTACTAATAAAACTAATAATATATTAACTCTGGCAGAAGAATATTTTACAGACAGTTATCAAATATGTCACTACCTAACACCAAAGCTGGGTATTATGCACCTTTTAAGGGGTTTACAAATAAAACTTCAACATTACACAAAGAATGATTTCTGTATAATAATGATCGGCGAGGAAGATTTTAAAACAACTAAATGTTACTTTGACATAATTACATACATTAGAAACGCATTACAGAATATAAAGAACACAAATATAATTATTACTTTGCCAACATACAAATATAATAATGACTATAATATTTTATATAACTCAAGAGTGGAAATGTTCAACAACATGCTATGTATGGACATTATTACACATCAATATTCATATGTTCTGGACTCCAATTTGAACTTAAGCTATCACCATTCTACGTATACAAGGTCAGGAGTCATAAAAGACTGCGCCATGCGAGTAATCTTTGAGGACCTTTTCAACCTTCAATTGGAAATCTTTGAAGAAAATGCTCTCAACGAAGAAAATGAATCCAAGGAACAGTTTTTTCTCCAGTAAATATATTAACATATTACACCAAAATATTGCAGGTTTACTAAATAAATCAAATGCTCTTACGGTATGCTTGAATGAATTATCTGATACTAACATAAATGTAGATATTATATGTATTACTGAACATTTCATCATGAAAGGTCACGAAAAGCATCTGTGCATACCAAATTTCAGTTTAGCTGCATGTTACAGCAGACAGGAAAAGAAGCGAGGAGGAGCATGTATAATTGTTAATAATTGCCACCAATGGAGGGTAATACCTCAAATATCAAAACTGTCATCACCAGGGGTTTTTGAATGTTGTGCTGTCGAGCTTATTAATTATAAATTAATAGTGGTATGTATTTACAGGGTACCAAACGCTAGGAATTTAAATGACTGTTTTGATAAACTTGAAACTTTACTTAAAGAGATGTCTAACAGGCGGTCCAAGAATGTTGTAATTGCAGGCGATTTTAATATTGATGTTTTAAAACCGAGTAACAATTCAGTTGCACTTGAGTATCTACTACTAAGTTTCAATTTGAAACTTGCTCTTAAACAGCCAACTCGAATATCTAGTGGGACATGTATAGATAATTTTGCGCATAATTTTAAGAAGAGTTGTAAGACAGATGTACTTGAGTTTGCATTATCAGATCATACAGCACAGCTACTGCAATGCCCAGTTCCCAATGTATATAATATCAAATCCTGGTATATAACTAGAAGAGATTACAGTAACGAGAATATTGAGAAATTTAAAAATAGCATAAGTAGTCTCAAATTTTCGGAGATATATCTTACTGATGACCCCAACGTAGCTTACAATGAATTTATTGACACATTCAAATTATTTTACGAGTTATGTTTTCCGTATAAAGAAATAAAAATAAACCTCATTAATAAACCAAAATGGCTTTCGCGTGGCGTTAAATTGTGCAGTAGGAAAAAAAGAGAACTCTTGTGGCGTTCCAGGTTGAAACCTACCCATGAAAACAAAAAGAAATTCACTACTTATTCTAGACTATATAATAAAATAATTAATTTAACACAAAAAGCTCAAAATAACCACAAAATACAGCAATCCCAAAATAAATCAAAGACTACATGGCAGGTAATTAATCAGACAAAGTACAATATACCTAAACAACGAATCGAGAAACTTAAAATTGGTAATCAAATTTTATACAAACCTTTTGATATCGCTAGTGCTTTTAATGACTTTTTCGCTGATAAAGTACGTCCGAAAATAGGCGTTGACTCTAAGCCGAAAACATGCATGTCCTCCATGAAACATAATTCAATGTTTATGGCACCTAGCACACCACACGATTTAAATAAAATAATAAAATCGCTAAAAAATACTAGCAGTGTTGGTTTTGATGGAATTGCCACGAAGGTACTGAAGTCTGTCTCAACAGAGATATGCGAACATTTAAGCCACATACTTAACCTAATTATTTGTACGGGTATATATCCAGAAGCTTTAAAAACGTCTATAATAAAACCTTTATTTAAGAAAGAAGATAGGGAGTTGATGGAATATTATAGACCTATTTCACTTATACCGGTTATTTCAAAGATATTCGAGAAATACATTTGCAAGGAGTTATATAATTATATGGAAAAATATAATATACTTTGTGAAGAACAAAAAGGATTCAGACAGCACAGAACCATCAATATGGCAATTTATGACTTTTTGAATACTATTATGAGAAGCATGGATAAACGATCCCCCATATGCGCTATTTTTTGCGATATGACACAGGCGTTCGATTATGTACATTATAATATATTACTTAATAAATTAGAAATCTATGGCATTAGAGGTAATGTGCTCGAACTTATAAAATCTTATCTGGAAAACAGAACACAAATAACCGAAGTTAGTCGCATTAACATAGTTAACAAACACGAAGAGATAATAAGATCTCGAGAACGTAAAATCTCATATGGTGTACCACAAGGAACCGTGATGGGCCCTTTTTTATTTATAACCTATGTTAATGATATGCCCAAGTCCCTTGAACATCCTATAACTATGTTTGCAGACGATAGCACAGTAACAATTCCTTGTATAAGTGCAAATACATATGAAAAGGATATTAATAATTCTCTGGACGCACTAATTAAATGGCTAGACGAAAATAATTTAAATATTAATTTAGGTAAGACAAAGATAATGCACTTTAGACAACGTACTCCCGGCGGCACTAATCTTAACATCCATTACAAAAATGACAAAATTGAGGAAGCAGGGGATACCAAATTTTTAGGGTTACAAATAGATTGCAATTTAAATTGGAAAGCACATTATAGATATTTTGTGTAAAAAATTGAGTTCATCCGCTTATGTGTTTTTTTTTTTTTTTTTTTTTTTTTCGGTGGGAAAATCATCTTATGACATCCCCCGCCCTTGGGCGGGGCGGGAGATAGTGTCAGACTTTTACTGACTAAAAACCCACTCCTGTTCCTTCGTTGCCTTTCGTACCAAGGCCGAGTCTTCCTTTCAGAATCAGACCCTTGGCCCCGGTAGGCTTCGACCCTGCTAGGCCCCTACAGTTGCTGACATCTCCTTGAGGCGCGCGTGGAACAGCACGCGCCGTCGACGACTTGGGCTCGGTCCGGACGGTTACCGGACGGTCGGACGGCGAGCCACCCATTGCTCGTCGTCCGCAAGCCTGCGCCTACGATGGCCGGAAATCGGGATCGGAATCCCGGCGGCGATTGGGGCGTGAGGACCGTTGCCTCACGCGATCGGCCGCCTCCTTTGCTAGCATTACTGCTTCGCAGAAGGAGGCAACCGCCTGCCACTCCTCCTCGCTCCGGACCATGGCCTGTACCAAAGCCCGGCGCGAGAGATCGCCGCCACCGATCGCCCCCACGAGGACACGGCGTTGCTCTACCCAAGCGGGGCACACCTCCAACGTGTGCTCCACCGTGTCCTCCGGGCGGTCCACACAATGGTGACACCCGGGCGTTTCTTCCGCACGAATCCGGTGCAGGAACCTCCCGAACTTACCATGTCCGGTGAGGACCTGCGTCATGCGGAAGGTAAGGACGCCGTGTTGCCTTTCCAGCCACTCCTCAAAGAGGGGACTTATCGCCATAATTATGGCGTGCCCATCCGCTTATGTGTTAAAGTTATCCTCCATAGTAGATATCAAATCCCTCCTTACGGCTTACTACGGATTAGTTGAATCTCACTTGCGCTACGGCATCATTTTCTGGGGAAACTCAACTGATCGAGATATAGCGTTTAAGGCCCAAAAAAGATGTCTCCGATCAGTGTTCAAACTGAAATCGATAGACAGTTGCACGCCCTATTTTAAGCTACATAAAATCTTGCCACTTCCCTGTATTTATATTTTGGAAGTAGCTATGTTTGTTAAGCAAAATCCATCTCGTTTTGAACGCCTGGCTGATGTACTCCCAAGGAATAGGCGTGATAACAGCAAATTATGCCAAGTACCATGTCAAACCGCTTTAATGCGTAAGAGCATTTATTGCATGGCCCCAATTAATTACAATAAATTGCCGAGTGGTTGGAAAGCTTTAAATACAGCACAGTTTAAAAGTAAATTACGGAATTTTTTGTTAGATAAAACGTACTACAGTGTAACTGAGTTCCTACTGGAGAAAAAAATTTTTGTTGATTAGTGACATTTGACATTTTGATTTTGGACATTTTGATTTTTGACATTATGGTTTTTGATATTTTGATTTATGACATTTTGATTTTTGACATTTTGATTTTTGATATTTTGGTTTTTTGACATTCTGATTTTGTACATTTTGATTTTTGACATTTTGATTTTTGACATTTTGGTTTGTGATATTTTGATTTTTGACTTTTTGATTTTTGATATTTTGGTTTTTGATATTTTGGTTTTTTTGACATTAGATTTTGGTATTGACATTTGAATTGTAATAGTAATGACATTTTATATAATCTAATGATAATGGTTTATTATTTGTAATTGTAATGACATAATATATAGTCTAAAGATAATAATTTATATTTTCCCTTTAATACATACATATTAATTAAATTAAATTGATGATTTAACATTTAATAATAGTGATTTATAAATTGATCAAAAACATTTTTACGTGTAATAACAATAATATCAATAATTTTAAATGTTTGCATGCCGAATGGTAAAATGTGGCTGAGCTGTAATGTAATCTTAAGAACTATGTATAATACCCATATTTGCAAAATAAAATTCTATTCTATTCTATTCTAATGTTCCCACTGGTGGAACTCAGACTTCCTTTCTACGTAGGAGATAGTGTGAGCTTTATTCGACGATGCGGGCTCAGCACGGGTTTTGTAATAATATGCACGAATGTCTGCAGGTGAATCATTCTACAGCAATTTTCCTGTAACATTGTTGTATTGTTAGACTCAAACAGCATCACCAATAGCGTGGCAGAATGATAACTTTATAATTATTCCGTGATCTCATTATTTGTGAACAGGATAAATAAATGAAATCCCGGTTTTTTATAGAAACCATCAATATCTATTAGAATTGCCAAGTATGTGGACCAGTGTTTATTAAGAGGAATCATGCGTTGTAAGTTTTATTTTATTTTATTTTTTATTAATTTTGTATCTAAAAATAAGGCAAAGCAGGCAATAGAAAAGGCTAGGCAGATTTATTTTGGTGTTTTTTTAGACCACAGTGCACATAGTTTGTTTTTAAACATCTTTTTTCAATCCTCGATAATTAGCTCTTAAACGCAATAAGAGCGCTGTTTTTTTTGTTCCACCTCTTTACTTCTTTCTCGTATTAGACACCATATTATAACAAAAGTGAATGTCATTTTCACAATGGGCATTTAACCTAATAAATTCTATTTCTTTAATAATTTCATGAAAAATTAAGTTTCTGAGATAATAAATTTCCTTATATCTAATAAAAAAGCCAGTAAATGATCAATTTAAAAATAAATAGCAAAACTTCTGAAAACGCGTTTTTTTTCTTATTGGGTTGGAAAATCATCTTATGACAAATCCCGCTCTTGGGCGGGGCGCGAGATAGTGTCAAACTTTTACTGACTAAAAACCCACTCTTGTTCCTTCTTTGCCTTCGAACCAGGGCCCCGGATTTCACTTTCACACTACCCGTGGCCCCAGTAGGCCTCGACCCTGCTGGGCCCCTACGATTTGCTGACATCTCCCTGAGGCGCGCGTGGAACATACGCGCCGTCGACGACTTGGGCTCGGTCCGGACGGTTACCGGACGTTCGGACGGTGAGCCACCCATTGCTCGCCGTCCGTGAGTCCGCGCCTACGGTGGCCGGAAATCGGGAGTAATTGGTGACAGTTAAATCATAAAATAAATAGGTCACCAAACTCACATCAAATCACTTTGACGGTTACTTCAATATTAATGCCCATATATATGTTTAAACATTTTACAGATTTACTCAAAATACAGAATAGTTCTTATTTCCCTATATACAATTAAAAAAAAAACACCAGTAAATGGTCAATTTAAAAATAGCTAGCAAACCTTTACAAATGGCAATTGAAGGCATCTTAAAAAAATGGTTCCCTAAACCCATTTTTCAAAGGAATTTGACGTTACTTCAATATTAGTACAAACATTTTATCGATTTACTCATAAATACCATGTACATACTTTTATAGACAATGACGAAAACAATGGTGCTTTTTTTTAATTGATTTATACTAGTGCTTGACTGCGATCCCACCTAATGGCAAGCAGTGGTGAAATCGTTGATGGTGAGGCGCACTAGTATATTAAGGACATATTCAATCTAGCCTTGAAGAACTATTAAGCGTCTAGAAAAGTCTTCAATATTAATTAAGATTAAATAATTCAATCAGTGTGTAACAACTATGTTCGAGACTTGAGTAAGTCTAAAAACAAAATGTTGTACTAATTGATATTCATACGAAAAACTTTTTTTTTAATTTAAAATTTTTCTCCGGAAAAAAGGAACCAAAATTGACCAAAGTTTACCAATAATGTGTATTGTTTTTTTTTCTAAAACGTAATTCGGTATCAACATAGCTCTCAGGAATAGTCAAGATTACATTTACACACATACATACACACACACACACATCACATGTATACATTTTGCTGCAGTCTCAAAATGAATAGATTAAGCCAACTTAAAAAACAACACAATTTTTCGAGTTTTTACCAAATAACCTCGCCAAAAACATGAATTTGTAAGGGTGCTTTTTACCCAAAAACATAAGGATCGAAAAAGTAAGGATAGATTCAAATTCAGCAACGTCAAATTAGTAAACAATTCTTTAAACCACATGCAACAGAAAATAAAAACAATTTGGTTGACGGGAATCTTTTATTTTTCTTCTAGCTCTAGTTTGGGTCTGTGTAGCCGTAGCGACGTGGTCAAGCGCGTTTGCATTGTTCTACGAAGGGCCAAAGGAAATATTTCGACCACCAGCAAATCTTCGAAACAATTCATTTTTCGGCTACAGCATCACTTACGATGGAAGTTTTAAAAAGTAAGTAGTTTCATTTTAAATAATATTTTATTGAATGCAGTTTGTAGGTTGTAAGTTTGAACCCAGCCAGATGTATTACTTCATCATCACTGCTCTCAATATGGTTAAGGAAAACATTGTGAGGAAACCGGCATGTCCTTGAACCAAAAATTAGACATGTGACATCCACCATTCCACATTTAACCTGCGTGGTGGATTACGGCCCATTCGCTCTCCTAGAGAAGAGTTCTGAGTCCCAGCAGTGGGAACACTATAAGGTTGATTATGCTTTATGCTAAGCTTATGAATGAAAAATAAAACGTGTATTCCTCTTGTAACGAATGTTATGATAATTAAATTGGTTGGTCCCAATTTAAATATCATTTCTTTTGTTGACTACTGGCCTCAAATACGATAAGCATTGAGAGAAAGTAAGGGCCACACAACAATTACACAAAGATTCAGGTGTGCCTCTCAGAAGATGAATAGAGTAGAATAGAATAGAATAAAAACTTTTTTACTATGAAGTTATTTAGTACCACAAGAAAAAAAAACGTGTGTGGGACAATGCCAATAGAATCCTGTTTGAGTGAGCTGTCTAGACTGGGCGTTTGTCTGCCTGTTTTTAGGGTTCCGTAGCCAAATGGCAAAATGTGTCCCCCCCCCCCTGTAACTTCTAAAATAAGATAATGATAAAACTAAAAAAAAAATATGATGTACATTATCATGCAAACTTCCACCGAAAATTAGTTTGAACGAGATCTAATAAGTAGTTTTTTTTTAATACGTCAAAATCGTAAACCGCAATTTACCTTTCAAGTTTGTACGTAACCAGTGCGCGAGTCCGACTCGCACTTGCCCAGTTTTTTTTTAAACAGTAATGACCCAGTGATATCATCAACGACTTACAAGTTGTAGATCAGTGGTTCAAACCTAGCCACAGCCAGGCGCTTTATTTTAATAAAGCGTAAATATTGTCCTCAAAATACTCCTCAAATATTCTAGGCAACATTATAGTGATTTTGGTATTTTCATCGAGAACTTAAGCATTTACAGTCAATTTATTTTGCAAATAGGACTGTTTATACATGAAAAATAAAAACACTTAACTAATTAAAATTACATAATATATACACAATAACTCCTATCTAAAATATGGCGTCAAAAAATTCCTCCGCATCGCTGTCGACTGGAAGTGTGCCCAAAAGACTGGCGGCATTGCCACGTTGTATGGCAATGCTTAATCTCTGACCGAGGTAAAAGCCAGCCCTTTGGTCACGCGAAGTGTCAACTAGCCGTTTGGATAATTCTTTAAAAAGGGCATGAGCACTCGGACCCCACGGCCCAAGAGTCTCAACCCCAAACGGCTCAAAAATATAACTACCGACGAGGTTGTTATATTTCCGCCGCTTGAGGTTCTCCGCAGCCGCCGCGGCAGTACCAGCACAGCGCGACGAGCTAGGAAGATGGGATGGCGCAAAAGTGTCGACACAGGTAGCGTCCCATACTAAAGGCCTACCCATCTTCCATGGAAATAAAGACATACCGTCCGGTCTCTTACCATCGTCGCGTGCCAGGCCATGAGGTTCCAAAACAGCCGGAACGACGACGGTGACAAGGGCTCGTCGAATGATGTCATTAATATTCGCGTGCCGCGCTATACGTCCCGCGCTTCGACTGCATGACAGGCCGTGGTGACCGAGGCTGTTGACAACTTCGCCACAGTGGCAGCGATGAGGCGAACAGCAAGGAGCGCCTAGGCGTAGGGAAACAGCTAGGCGGAAAGTTGTATCGTCGAACAAGGTGCCCTTGTTCGACGATGGTAGTGCGTGGAGCCAAAGGCCCGACTCCCACTCTCCCACAGTCAGTAGGCGCGCACACTCTGCAGTAGTAGCAGATGTCAAAATTAGGTTTTCCTGAACTACTTTGCAGAGCGGCTCATCCCACCACCTCTGGGAAAAGGGGTTGTCGGGCGGATTTGTATTCGGGCAAGCGAGTCTCCAGGCATCCATAGCCTCGGTGAAGCACGGCACATCAAAAGGAATCAGTGTTGAAGTTAGAATATTCCTGATTAATTTATCAGTGCCGTGGACCGAAGATATGAATGCCGGTAAACTAATACTGGTAATTTTGTGGACGCCGAGGCCTCCCATACGGATGGGAAGAGTAACTTGAGCCCAAGCTCGATCGTCCAAGGTCACATTTAAAATTAATGTAAGCGTATGCCGGATAATTTGGTCCATTTTTTCTAAAAGTAGAGGGTGCTTCCATAAGTGGGAAGAACGAAGGAAATATATTAATTTAGGGCCGAAACAACAATAACGAATAAGGGTAATGGCCGAATGCATGTTAATTTGGAGCAATCTTTCCGAAACGTCATTGAAGTTTTGTATCTTTTCCTCCACAAAACAGTCAAAAAGTAACATTTGATAATCCACTGATGAAGAAGACTAGAAATGGCCAACGGAACTTCACCCTCACATAGATATCACAATGAAGATAGTTAAGTAACTACGACAATACAAATAAATAAATGATTCTGAATATCGAAGCCGGAAGGTAGGCACTGGAACTCTGTAATTAATCAATGTAACCTAGCCGTATTTGGGCTTATTACAATTGTCAAGAGATGCACTTTGGTTATAAGGTACTATCGAACTGACCTGATAATGGAGCCAAGAGGTGGATTGAGACTTCAAAATAAAATTATGCTTCCTAGCAGTGTTTGGGTTAATTCGAATTGTCATGAGAAATAGGTACTCTGGCAATAAGTGTATCACAACTAAAAAGCTTGAAATAAAAAACTTTTCACAAAAAAAAAATAACCAACTTCACTACAAAAAACAAAACGCTACAACGATCTAAATTAAATAACTTTAATTTCGGAAGTCGGTGTTTCTATTTAACACCGACTACCTTTCTTTTGGTATTGTTATTCTTTCTTTTGCTTGTTTTTGGTATTGTTTGCTTGTGCAAACAACGACTTCCGAAATTAAAGTTATTTTGATCGTTTTAGTGTTTTGTTTTTTAGTAGTGAAGTCGGTTATTATTTTTTTGTGAAAGTTTTTTTTTGTTCTGTACAATTCCTTTGCATATCACCATCTTTCTGCCCTTGTCCTATGTTAGTTGCGGTTGGTCTAACACGTTTTTTTCTTCCATTCTGTCCTGTCACCCGTTACGCTATCAGTAACTCCCTTTTCTTTCATATCATTCCTCACACAATCCATCCATATTTTCTTTGGTCTCCCTCTTCTTCTCCATCCATTTACATGTATACTCATCACTCTTTTATCAAATTTTTATATGTTTGTCAATTTTCACAGTCCACTGCCTTTTATTTAAAGTCTAAATTAATATTTTAACATTTTGAACAATAACAATACAGTAACCTACTAGTTTTAAAATATAAATATTATGATGACCGCAACTTATTGTGTACCTATAACAACACCTAATATTTCCCTAACATGACAATAACGCAATTTGAGGAAAATCTATTTTTGGCCATTCCAGATTGGTAATAAGCGCACCCAGGTCAGATTCCATTGGAGACGTATATGATTGCAGTATAGACAAACATAGCTGCGAGGCAATCAATAAATCAATTATAGTTAGAGGTAAGACTTTTTTTTATTAAAAACCAGTCAAGTTCATGTCGGACCACGCAATCGATATAGGAATGAAAGTATACACATTATTGAATTTTGCATCTGAAAAATTGTAGGTAAGATCGCTCGCGTGAAAATAGAAAATTATTCCATGGCAAAATGAGTATATTAGGGAAATTTTGAAAGTGGCTCCAGAGACTGAAAAATTAAAAGGGAATCGTTTGTCTTGGTACAGTCAAATGGGGTGAATAGAAACTCAGGGGTAAATAGAAACAAAATTTCAAAGGGTATTTTCACGATATTTGAATATTTTTTGCAGCATTTAACTATACCAATGTATTAATGAATTGTTATTCTAAAAAGTCGATGCTTCGTTAGAAGCCGATAATATGGTATCAAAGTGGAAAATCAAACCAAAGTTTTGTTTCTATTCACCCATGCGTTTCTTTTCACCCCGTTTTACGGTATGGTTATGTGAAGAGGAGGGATGAAATGCATGTTACTATAAAAGAGTAATGAGTTTACATGTGGATGTATGGAGAGGGAGAGGGAGACCAAAGAAAAGATGGATGGATTGTGTGAGCAGTGATATGAAAGGAAAGGGAGTTAGTGATAGCGTGACGAGTGACAGGACGGAATGGAAGAAAAAAACCTGTTCCGCCGACCCTAAATAAAACGGGACAAGGGCAGGAAGATGATGATGATTCCAAGGCAACATATTCCTAGGATAAAAGTATCCTATGACCTATTTCTGGACAAAGTCCACCTATGTACCAAATTTCGGCCAAATCTTTCAGCTGTTTGAACTTGAAGGAGTAACATATTTATATGCAAACTTTAACCTTTATAATAATAGTGTCATATAAGGATATCTGTGTCCACGTATAATCATAAATGATCGTACGAGGTATGGACCTCGTACAAAAATTTATGATTATACGTGGACATAGACTACTCCACAAGATAATGGCGGATATAAGGCTGATTCATATAGATAGATACATATTTCAAAAATATTATAAAATTTAGTAGTAACTTTGTTAACATAAGTTATATTGATATACCTATGGAATTAAATAATTTAAAATAAAATCTACTTAAATACACTTGATATTTAGATTGTTATACTTATGTTTCTGGTGTAAAATGTTGTTGATTTCAACATAAACATTCTGTAGTTCATCTAACCACCGTTTTTCTGTGAAAACATATTTTTAAGTATTTAAATGCTTTAAAAATATGCTGGAAAAAAAATATTTGTGCACACCTCTATATACAAGTAAATGCCCAATATAATTATGTTGTTGATATAGCAGAGCTTATATGATTAGCTAGGTATAAACTTCGCACTAAAATATTATAAATTCCTACCAAATTATCATTCTATGCATGAAGTTGTTGACTAAATATCGATTAGTGTGTTCAATTTATTCAAAAATATATTAATATTTCAGAGCCGGTTATACAAAATTATACACATGACTTCTGGTTCGGAGCAACCGTCAAAGCCGGGCCAAACTTCGTAACGGTAAGTTTTTTTGTTTAAGCGACCATCACGACTTACGAATTGTTGTAGAAACAAACCCAGCTACACGCTTTACTGTATTTAAATTTTATCGTCACCACTGCTCTTAAAACAAAACTCGCAATTGTGTAAAAATGAATAAGAAGCCAAAATTCGAACACTGTGACATTTGCCAAGCCGCTGGTTTTGTGTACGAGATTATAGTTTATACTCCCTCTGAGCGAAAGTTTGCATGGTATTCCTTATTTTTCTTAGACTAGCGCGAACTAAACCGCTACGCTCCTTGATGCAACAGTCACATTCGTAACTCATCATCTCCCTAGCCTTTTTCCCAACTAGCTTGGGATCAGCTACCGGTCTAACCAGACGCGATTGAATACCCGTATTTTACATGGAGCAACTGCTCATCAGACCTCCACATTCCAATTACTGGGCAACATTATACTCCTTCAATAGACTGATCAGCGAATAGTGTTCCTGTTCGACATCTATGTCTTTGGCTCTTCTGCCAGATAAAAGCGGGGAGATAATAAATTATGTGGTTTATTTCAGGTGTGTGCACCAAGATATACGGAGCATACTGTTCGTAAGTCAAAACAATACGGTTAGTTTAATTATTTTATTTTTTTAACTTTGGTAATGGCGTGAGACGGCGCAGAGCTCTTTGTGACGGGACTCGTCTGGTGAAGTACAACTAACATGCCTGTTTTTGCTTCTTATGTACATTATTATTAGTATATAGCATGACGAGTGACAGGGCAGAATGGAAGAAAAAAACGTGTTGCGCCGACCCCAAATAACACGGGACAAGGGCAGGAAGATGATGATGATGATGATGATGTACATTATTATCAGTCTAGTTACGTATTCACTTTTATATATTTTATTTTATTTATTAGTTTTTGTTCATACAGGGAAACGGTAAAATTCATCTATAATATATTAAAACAGTAAAATTATTTTCCGGTGTTTACGGTTGACGCAAAAACTACTGAACCGATCCTGTTCAAATTTTGCAATCATAATTTTTATAGGTCAGGGCAACTTATAGGCTATAAATCATCACGCTATTTGCTATGGGGGGTGAGCAATATTCCGAAATGTCGATATTGAACGATATTAGCCGCGAGTTCGATCCCCAGTTATAGTAAGTATTTTTGTGAGTGTTTTCATTCAGCTATAAATTTAATATCGAAGACAAAAAACATCACGCTATCATCGATAAAGGGCCAAGCATGACGCATTATGAGTTTTATTAAGAATATCTATCTATATATAAAGAACCAGTTATGGAATTATTAGATGTTGACAGCACTATTACAGAATCTCTGGATAGAGTCAATAACTACTTTACCAGAATCGGTGAAGCGCTGGCAAGTGAGATACTGACCAAGCTAAAAAAATCTGAGCAGGATCTATCACGAGAAGCTACCAGGGACACCTCACCATCAAATTCAATGTCTTTTATGCCGACAGATCCCTAAGAAGTCAGGAGAATTATTCAAGGACTCAGATCGCATAGCGCACCCGGGTGGGATAAAATCACAGCTGAAATTTTAAAACAAAATATTATTTCTCTTACTCCACCCATCACCTACATGTGCAACCTTAGTCTGGCAACTGGCGCATTTCCGTCCATTTTCAAGAAAGCTGTAGTTTGTCCTATTTTTAAATCCGGGAGCAAAAATGAGCCATGTAATTATCGCCCTATCTCTCTTCTATCAACATTGTCCAAGATCCTAGAAAAAGTTGTTAACAAGAGAGTAATGAAATATCTAGAGAAGAACAAACTGTTCAGTGACTTTCAATTCGGGTTTAGAGAAAGAAAATCAACCGAAGACGCAGTTCTAGCCTTAACTTCAACTCTGGTATCTTCGCTAGACCGGGGGGACAAATGTTTGGGGGTCTTTTTAGACTTTCAAAAGGCATTTGATACGGTGTCCGTTAAAATATTATTAGCACGCTTGAAAAACGTTGGTATAAGAGCGTTGGCTCTTGACTGGTTTAGGAACTATTTAACTGACAGGAATCAACGCGTTAAGGTGGCCGGGTATGAAAGTTCTGACTCAAAATGCAAATATGGCGTTCCCCAAGGCAGCACACTAGGACTCACATTATTCCTTATTTATATTAATAGTCTATGCGAAATAGCAGCTACCCTACCACACTTGGATCTTCTAATGTTTGCGGATGATACGGTGTTGATCTTTCATGCTCAAACTTGGGATGTAGTATTTAAGCTGGCTGAGACAGGCTTAGCCAAGGTAACCTCCTGGCTAGAAAACAGTCTTCTTTCCTTAAATGCCAGTAAGAGGAAATATCTGTGCTTTAGCAAAACATCTACAGGTAAACCTTCTACATCACACGGTATCAGATTACATACTTTCCCGTGCAGCAGAAGTGAGACACGTTCCATCTGTGACTGCTCGAAGCTTTCTAGAGTCGCCTCCATGAAGTATTTGGGTGTCACGCTAGATGAACAACTAATCTAGATTTTGCACCTCACGTTGATAATAGCTAGAGTCAGAAAACTAGTATATGTATTTAAAAATTTACGCACATTTGCAAATAGCATTATACTTGTACAAACCTACCGAACCTTGTGCGAATGCATTATCAGGTACTGTATTTGCGCATGGGGAGGTTCGACAAAAACCCATATGATTGGAATTGAGCGGGCACAGCGAATGGTGCTTAAAGTGCTTTTATACCTGCCGTACCGACATCCCACATCCTCAGTGTACGAAATGACTGGAGTATTATCAGTAAAAAAGATGTTTGCCTACGAAATACTGCGAAGATACCACAAACAAGTTGTCCCTAACCTGCCCAAATTACAAAAACGCATGGAAACATGCCCTGTCCCACGCACTAGAACCGCATTTGCCAAAAGACACTACACTTTTCTAGCCCCAAAGATTTATAACAAATTGACCAAAATTCAGAAAAATAGCTAAGTAACCAAATTAAATAACAATATATTTAAGATTATGCTATTCAATTGGTTAAAGTCAATGGACTACACTGATGTAGAAAATTTAATAAAAACATAATCCATTTTGAACAGCACTGGTATACACACATCCTCACTCACAACAGACACCATAATCATACGTACACACTTACATATACACACCCACGCATATATAAATACACTCACTTAATTATACACACTAATATACACAAACTCACTCACAGAAAAACACACAGACACACCATTACACACACTTTCACACCATCATACACAAAACTCATACACACACGCATGGCAGCATGTTTGTCTACTTTTAATTTAAAAAAAAATAGTTTTATTACTTTCTCAACACACTGTCTGACGTAAGATTAATGTCACTTTATTGTAGGGAAGACACTAACACCTGCAATACAGTTTCTACTAGCGCAGGTGTTAGGGAATCCTATGATCCAAATCGTGTATATTATGCCAATAAAGAATTATTATTATTATTATTATATATAAAAATGAATAGCTGTTCGTTCGTTCGTCTTGTTTTTACATAATATCTATTAATACTGTAATATAACAATATTGTAAATTTTAGTGATGGGTCAAGCAGGTTTGGGGTTACTGTCAATGTTAGTAAATGCCAGGCTATCCTTATTGGTAGTTCATACTTTTTAAGAAGCTTGGACACTAGCCGACTTCTGCCGCTTCTTTTCGGCAATACAGTTATTCCTCTCTCGCCACACGTTAAAGACCTAGGCTTATATATTGACGATAGGTTAAGCTGGAATAAGCATATTGCTCAGGTTAGCCAGAGAGTCACCTTCACGCTGCGATCTCTCTATAGATTCAAGAATTTCCTTCCATCAAGCACTAAAACCACTTTGGTCCAATCACTTGTCCTACCGATAATTGACTATGCTGATGTTTGTTACTCTGATCTATCCCAAGAACTTCTAAACAAATTGGATCGACTTCTCAACAACTGTATTCGTTTCATATTTGGTCTTCGTAAATATGATCACATTAATTTCTTCTTTTCGTTCTCAGCTTAAATGGCTGCCTATCCGTCACAGGAGATCCCTCAGATCCCTTTGTACACTCTTCACTATAATGAACGATCCGTGTGCTCCTGATTATTTAAAACAATATTTTAAAGTATTGGGCAGTTCTCACAATTTCAACCTTCGAGCATCCAAAAACATGCTTCTTCATATTCCTTCTCACCGTACAGGGTTTTTGGCTAATTCTTACGTTGTCTCTACCATAAAACTCTGGAATGTGCTTCCCCTTGACATCAAAAAAGCTGAAAGTAAATTTTCCTTCAAGCGTAAAATTCGGAACTACTACTTGAAGTCCTCTCAACCTTAGTTTGGTCTTCGTCATAATTGTTATTTTTAAGTTCTCCTAGTTATAATGTATTTATTAGTTTATAATAATAGCATATATATTATAAGTATTTTATTATTGTAACTTAATTTATTGATACTTTTTTTTTTTTTTTTTTATTCTTGATAGGTTCACGCTTGACCGCTAACTCACCTGATGGAAAGCGACGATGCGGTCGACGATGGAACGCGCTTACCTAGAAGTAACCTATTCACTCTTGTCTTAAAGATTCCCGGGTTGTAGCCATCAGGAAAAACAGATTCCGGCAAGGAATTCCACTCCTTAGCTGTACGCACTATGAATGTGTTCGCAAAACGTTTTGTGCGAATAGGTGGGATGTCCACCATGTACCGGTGGCGCATTGCCGTACGCCTGGTGGTCCGATGATGGAACGGGCTAGGCGGAATTAGGTTATGCAATTCCGACGCACACTCCCCGAAATGCAACCGGTAGAAAACCGACAGGCTAGCAACTCTGCGTCGATGCTCAAGACTTTGAAGCCTCGACTCAACGAGTGCATCATTGCCAATGATCCTCTTGGCTCGCCTCTCAAATGCCTCAAGTGCATCAAGCTGGTATCGGGCAGATCCGTCCCAAAGATGAGAGCAGTACTCCATACACGATCGAACTTGCGCTTGATAAAGTTTGAGCAGCTGTTCCGGCGTGAAGTACTGTCTGACCTTCGCGAGGATTCCCAGCTTTTTTGCTGCCAGTTGAGCCTTTGCTTCGATGTATGGCCCAAAGTTGAGTGTTGACGTCAGCGTAACACCAAGGAGATCAAGATGGTCGGTTATTGGCACGGTTACGCCCCGGAAAGTTGGAGCAGGGCTGAATTGGCTCCTTTTAGCGGAAAATAGACACGCCTGGATTTTAGCAGCATTGAACTTGACCAAATTGGCATCGCCCCATTCAGAGACTGCCTCCAAGGACAAGTTCAAGCGCTCGACCATAGCCTCTCGGAGAGACTGGATCTGTGACCCACTAGCCTGCGCGCTGGATATGTAACTCTCAGCAACAGTGCTGTCGTCTGCATACCCAAAGGTACCGGGCTTAAGCAGATCATTTATGTGCAGCAAGAACAATGTTGCCGAGAGCACTGACCCCTGAGGGACCCCGGCATTAATGGCCATTTGACCGGACGAGCAACCATCGATGACCACTCGGATGGACCGGTCACTCAGGAAATCTGCAATCCAAGCACACAAACCAGCAGGTAATCCGAAAGAAGGAAGCTTACTAATAAGGCTTTCGTGCCAGACCCTATCGAAAGCCTTCGAGATATCGAGGGAGACGGCAAGAGCTTCCCCGTGTTTCTCGATGGCCTCACTCCAGATGTGGATGGCATACGCTAGAAGATCACCAGTTGACCGATTTCGGCGAAAGCCGTATTGTCGGTCACTTAGGATGTCATTAGCTTCTAGGTATGCCAGGAGCTTACTGTTGAGTACACGTTCCATTGTCTTACAGAGAATGGATAGTCTACTTTTCATTTGATATTTATCTGTTATTCATTTATTGTGCACACCTACGAGTACCACAGTGTTATCTCTTTTAACCCAAAGGTTGACTGGTAGAGAATGCCTTGTTGCATTAAGTCCGCCTATGTACCACTACTGTACATGAAGTTTAAATAAATAAATAAATAAACAACCACTTTTTTTAAAAGAGTAACCATGGAGTTTCTAACCGGCCAAGACCGATTTGGAACCGTGCACTAGCTTCTACCGTTTTATAAGAGCCCATGTAGGCCTATGTGAAATAAAAACTTTTGACTTTTACTTTGTTAGTCTCGCTAAAACTCTAAAACAGCTGGACCGATTTGGCTAATTTTGGTCTTGAAATATTCGAGATAGTCCAGGGAAGGTTTAAATTTTAGTCAAGCTAGGCCTACCTACCCAACCTAAGGCAAGAAAAGTAAAAATGTATTTAATTATTGACTGTAAAGTTACACGGCCAAAGATCATTTACAACATTGTAAATGACCTTTGGCCGTGTGAAAAGTAATTTTTTTTTCATTCACTTATCTCGCAACAATCTGACAAGATCTTCATCCATTCATCCGCGAATACATCACAATCAGATTAAGAGTCCAAGAGAGCGTTGAGCGTGAACATTGCATTAGAAATAGGACCTGGATCCAGGTGACGGTTTGAGTCCCAAATAAAATGTACAGTCTCTGCTTTCTGATACGGCTAAAGTTGTTCGAAGCAAAAAGTTAGAAGATTGTCGTGTAGTTCAGGAGCAACTGTTTTTCCATGAAGAATTGAAGGAATTGTACCCTAAGTTGCCTAGGAGAAAGTTAGAAGGTAGTGTCTTGGTGTAGTCACACCAATTGCCACACTCAGAGACGCTACATATTCAAAAACCAATTTTAGTTTTTAACGTTGATCAGTCCAATTAACGTCTCAGAGACTCGTCACAAGTTTTGCATAGTACAACACACGAAATTTCACCCTTTGGAATTCCGCCAAAAAAACAAGCAAATATAGGTTACCTAATCACAGAAAAATGCTTATTGAGTAGTCCGTGGGGGTTACCAGTACTTTAAGTTGTCTCTCACTCGGACCTGACCCTAGCTCACTGTTTGGGACGAGTACCTAATTCCAAAGATCGAGATTGGGTCTCGCTTTCAAACTGTAGACTTAAGCAACCATACATGTTAAAAAGAGGTTGGATGCATAACGTGTAGAAAATCGGTGCTAAATCATGGCTCTTGGATTTTCCAAAACAGTGGGAAAGATCAGTTCGTGAAGCCCCTTCGCCAGCATAATATCGTAGAATATGTAGAACGAGTAAAGATGTGTATTTAATGCATGTCGATGTGGGACTGCATTGGAAACCAACAAGGTTACACCATGCGTCCCAATAATAGCGAGTCTTATTATTTACGGCTATTGTTTCACACAGTACGGTACCCGATGTGAGTTTGATTACGTATATTGTATCCAACATTCTTTGCAGCCTTACGTCGACATCCGGTCGTTAGCAAAGGAGCTAAAGACCGGATGTTGACATAAAAGACTGTGAGCTGTATGTGTGTGCTGTCAAGGGACAGTGTGTGGTGACCAACACTACGGCCACTGAGGCCAGTGTCAGTCATAGCCCCAATTGGCTGCGAGATTGGTTTGCCGTCAATTTATTGTTTTGTGAAGTCACACACACAGAGCAGTTGTGGGTGTTTCGAGAGTCTTCTGTTTCAAATTCAGCGGATTGACCAAAGGTCATGGTGGAGTATACAGTCAAGGTCTGCTCCGCTTTGGAGGAGCAACGCCCAAAAATTATCAAACTGCAACAATTCTCTCACAAATTCTTCATAAGTACAGTTGTGGACCAAGATGACGTCACAAATCACTCTGGAGAAATTTTAAATATGCTAATGGTGGTGGACTGCCAGTGCTCGTTATCCAGCTGAAGGTCAGTCTGCCGATTATTCTCCTTCAAAATCCTTCGCCAAAGCTGTACAACAAGGGCCGGCTAAAACTCTGCAGAGAACTTTCATCGAGGTAAAACTTATGGGAGGTATTTCTTTCCAACAATCTCACAGCGCTAGCAGGCATTGGTTCTAGAGGACCTCGTTTATTTGCTAACATCTCTTTGAGGTGCGCACACAACACATCTACTCGTCATCGAGTCGGGCTTGGTCTTTACTAGACGGCTAGACGACAAGTTACCCATTGCTCGCCGTTCGCAAGCTCACATTTGCGGTGGCCAAGAGTCATCCTGCGACTCTCAACACCCGGGTGACTATCATTATTTTGGTTGCGGAGTTATTTTAAAACTAGGACATCTCCTAAGATATTTTTTTGAAATCAAATGACGTAAAGGGCAGTTGTATTCAAAATTAAATACTTTGAATGAATATTGTATTTACTTGGATAAGGATTAATGTTATGTTGGTAAAAACACACACAGCATATTATTATGCTGTCACGGATTTTTTTTTTAAGAACTTTTAAAGGGAAACAATTTTGTAATACATAACTTTTCTATGACCTGTATCATGACGTTTAAAGTAAGATTGTTTCATTCTTATTTTCAGTGTGGGTAAGACATGGCGCTAGGCAACCTGTATAGCTCTGTCTCTTACCCACACTGAAATAAGAATGAAACAATCTTACTTTGAACGTCATGGTAACCCATAGTATACCTTTAACCGTTTACACGGCGCCCGCAACGGAAGGTCTCAAAAGAAATAATTTTTCCCCGTTTTTGCAACATTTTTCGTCGATGCTCCGCTCCTATTGATCGTAACGTGATGTTATAATAGCCTATAGCCTTTCTTAATAAATGGGCTGCCTGACACTGAAAGAATTTTTCAAATCGGATCAGTAGTTCCTGAGATTAGCGCATTCAACTAAACAAACTCTTCAGCTTTATAATATTACTACAGATAAAGTAAATAAAATTAATTTAAATTGTCTATGAAAATGTTTCCACTCTCTGATCATAATTAAATTTAAAAAATTAAGCAGAATGACGTAATAATGTACGAAGTAATAGTGTCGGGTTAATTGTGGTGATGGAGGTTCATAATCCACCTAACAATCCCATTAATAGGTTTTTCCTTATAGGTTTCAACGCGATTGTGGCGCGAAGCTTGTGCTGCTCACTTAAAGGAGGTATTCTAACCACAAGGCAATCTATAGACGAACACCAAAGGGTCTCGGATTCGCATTCAACGATGGGTAAATATTTATTTCTCATTTTAAAATCGTTTTCTAAAGTGAAAAGGAAGATAAAACATCTTTGGAAAACAATCAAATCCAGTTAGGCTGGAAGAAACTCCAAATGCAGTTGGTAAAAATCTAGTCAGATGATAATTTACAAGATCAGAAAAACAAAACATAGATTATTTGCGTTAAAAAAGCCCAGGTCAGCAAATACGTTGGGCATACTGAAAGTTTCTGGATCGGGCCACTTAGAATAAAAGAATGAATAAGCAATAGAATTCGAATATGGAACTCTTTGCAAGCATATTACTTTTAAATTTGCAAGAGTGTCATTTGTTATTTCACTGTGGCGTCCTTTTGAAGATTGTGTGTCGCTATCAAAATGAATTTAACTCATGAACGTTTTCTTTCAATGATTTTCGTTGTGGCTTAAGTCAACAAGAGAGTTGTCAGAGACTTCAATTGGCATTTGGTGATGAAGCACCATGTCCCAGCTCTGTGTATTCGTTGTTTGGAGAATTTAGGCGTGGACGTGATCATTTCTATGACAAGGTACGTGAAGGTCGGCCGGTGACTGCGGTTACTGACTCGAATATTGACACCGTACGACAACTTATTGAAACTGACAAACAAATTACTTGCCAGCAAATTTGTGCTTTGTTAGGCATTTGAATGAACCAAGTGCAAAATATTTTACATGTGCATGTGAAGGTTCGGAAGCTTTGCACTCGATGGATACCACATGACATAACGGAGGACCAGAAACGACTGCGTGTCCAGTGGTGCCGTGAAATGGTAAAAAAGTTTAATGAAGGACAGTCATTGGCTGCCTGCTGTACTGCTTTGAACCCGAAAGAAAAAGCTAGTCGGCAGAGTAAGTCTTTCCTTTTGAAGATTTGCCGACGAAAGTTAAGAAAAGTCGAAGTGTTGGTAAAATATTCTATATTCTTTTTTTTGGCAAATCAGGACATTACACCACAGTATCACTTGAAGATCAAAAGACAGTAACTGCAGATTGGTACGTCAACACTTGCTTGCCCAGAGTCTTAGAAAAAGTGTGCGAAAAGGGTCCTCGAAGCAATGTACTCGTACCGTGCGGCTTCTATTTTTTTTCCAAAAATTAAAGACAAACTTAGAGGCACACGTTATACGAGTCCTGAATCGGCTGTGAATGCGTTCCATGAAGCCATTGAAGAGGTCCCTAAAGAAGACAGTTCCAACTTCTTTGTACAGTGGTTTCAGCGAATGCAAATATGTATTTACTGCGAGGGAATATACTTTGAAAAACAATAAATGTATTGTAAGTCTTATATCTAGTCTTATTTATCAGAATCGAGAAACTTTCAGTATGCCCTAAGTAATACCCATTACAGGAGTTATGGAATTGGGCATGCCATAATCATGGCGGTAAGTCCTCCCCTTTGAGGAGTGGCTGGATAGGCGTCATGGATAGGCGTCACGGCGTCCTCACCTTCCGCGTGACGGCAGGCCTTTATCGGACATGGTAAGTTCGGGAGGTTCTTGCATCGAATTCAGGCGAAAGAAACACGAACATCCTCACGCCCCAGCCGCCGAGACTCCGACCCCAACTACCTGGCACGGTAAACGCGGGCTTGTGAACGACGATTTCTCCTCTGAATGAGGATTCAGCTCATCAACTTGGACCAGTTGATGAGCTGGACGCCTCAGGGGGGCGATTCCTTCCAGGATTCCACTCGACGACTTCCTTTTGGACTATTATGGTTTCACAGAAGGAAGCCGATTTTCCATTTTCCGTCTCCGTCAGTAAAGCTCTAGTTACTGCTGCCAGAGACTGGTCTCCTAAGATACTGGTGACTAAGACCCAAGTGGCAGGGCACTGTTCGAGCATATGCTGTGCAGAATCACCTCCGCAATGGTGAAAATTGGCCGTGGCCTCACGCCCAAGCCTTTATCTCTCTCATTTGCAGTTGAGTGCTTCTGTAAGAGATGCGCTCCACTCTTTTCAGCCAGGCTTCGAATTGAGGCAAGTCGGTTGCGATAATGTCCTTGCGTGAAAACTTAGGCTGCTGTAGACGCTTTTGCCACCGCTCCGGGCGAATGTCGTAATTCCAGCCGCCTGATTACAGCAGTAGTAATTTGGCTGGGGTACCTAATTAAATATATTTTAACCTAATTAAACTTTAGACTTGGAACTTACATAAAACTGTTAACTATGTGTTTACAGAAAAAACTATGGATTCATTTGGTTGGAGTATTGACGTTGGTTCCGATGACTCTGTAATAGTCGGTGGCCCCGGCATGTACCATGGTAAGTACTTGCAAAGGAACATATAATTTGCATGAGCGATAGCTCGCGGCAAGTTAATAACGATTACAGACACACGTTTTTCGCTTGATATTTTTTTTTTTGAACATTCCGATTTATTAGTTTGCTTTGATTTTTTTTTTACTGTTATGTATCCCTATCCTTCATAATGTACGTTTTTTTTTACTATTAATTTGTAATTTAACCAAACATTTTCTCTTTCTTACTATTTTCTTTTTGATTTAATTTTAAGGTCGGGCAATGATTTACAGCCAACAAATTTATACAAAACCGGATTTTATCAGATATAGTTCACGAGTACCTAATTTCAACTTTGGTAAGTTCTTCTTCATTTATTTTTTCTACACTTTGCATACCTAATTTACTGGTAACTTTAGTGGGTTTGCTGTTTTTACCACAGCATACGAAAATCACGCTGGCCGTGTTTTTGTTGCTTTTGTTTTACTTCCATCCCATTAATTTAACTTTTGTGTCCATAATAATTTCATGATACGTGTCATCATTCAATCATTACAGGCTACGCTGTCGCCACTGGCACGTTCATCAATGACCACTTATCGTATGCTATAAGTTCAACGTATAGGTTTGGAGAGGTAAACACATAGCAAACAATCTTTACATCTTAGATCTTGTGAAATAAGATTATTCTAAATTTAAAATTATTTGCAGGTATTATTCTACAAAGACTATAAGACTTTTCAAAGAAAACTGAAAAATGAGTTTAACACGGTAGGTACGATGTTTGGAGCGGTGCTGTGTGCCGCCAGTATGTATGGCAAGAGGACTGACCTGCTCGTGGGAGCTCCTACTTATGGCCAAAAAGATAAATATGCCTATAACCTTGGAGCTGTTTATGTTTATCTTGCTATGGATCCTGCTGTAAGTGTTATATTAATAGTGTGTTATATAACGTTGAGTTAAAGTGAATAATATTCACTATTATTATTATTTTTAAAAGTTTTATTGTACAACAATAATAAATGTTTTACTAGTTCTTGATATTTAATCCTTTCAAAATCATAGCTTTATATCTTTGATTTTCATATGCCGCAATAGGTTTCTACTAACCGGGGGTTGAAAAAAGTTACGTAATATGTATATAAATATTTTGTAGTATCTGCAGTAACATACATAATTATGTAGTAACTATTTTTTTAAACTTTGAGAAACGTGATAGAAGGTTGGCCATATTTTTGTAAGTTAGTGCAGCTATCAAAAAATCGCAAAACTGTAGATAACTTTTTTGACTTTGCATCCATCAATATATTGTAAACTATCAAGAACAATGTTTTAATAAACCCGCTTATTTTGCAGCATGCGCCAAAATTTAAAAGAATAATTGTTGGCGAAGTTTCTGGTTCAATGTTTGGTAGTGCAATCATAAATGTTGGCGACTTCAATAACGACAAAAAAGATGGTGAGAAATATTTTTTTTATGGAGTCTAAAGTTTTAATTTCTCGAGTTTGTTTCCGATTAACAAAAATTACAATTTGCGTCTCATATCGTATAAAGTTATTTGGTATATTTTCATTTCAATAACGTTCACAAGATACAATAAACGTGAGATATATCAACTGTTGATATAATTTCTTTGCATATAACATTTATATATTCTAAGCCTTATTTCATATAATGTTATTGATATAACGTTCATTTAATCGAAAATCATTAGGTCTATTGTTTAAAATATATATTTGTCCCAGCCATATCGAACACGTCGTATTACAAGTTGGTGTTCCATATTGAAAAACGTTGCTGTAAAGTAATGTGGCTACCACACCTTCAGCCAGATTTCATTTTGGCTAAAATAAAGTACGCCGCATTGTATGCGCACTTTGCGTTCGTCAAAGAGTTTAAAAACGTTGAGCACAAATACAAACGGGCACATCGTCGATACGTCCTTTTAAAGTTTTAGTTCCAATAATCCCTACTACTAGCGTATTATTGATGTCACAACAAATAATTTGTAAAAAAACGAGTAAAACGAGCTCGAAATTTTACGGCACCACGACACAAACAATTTAGGTTAGAAGGCTAAGCGAAGCGGAGCGGAGCTCCCACCTTAGCCTTCGTGGTTATTTTTTTTTTATAACCATCCAGAAGTAGGAGCCGTAGAGTGGGTCTCCGTCAAGCTAACTGGCAGGTGGTAATCAGTTACTATATCTACTCAGGTTACTAATAATAAAAATTTCGAAAATAACTTTAAATCTTTTGTCATATAAATAGTTTTTGTTTTGAAGCTTAAATTAGAAGCCAAAGCTCTCAAAACTCACACTCTTAATATTTACACTCTAAATACTAGATTAGAGAAATGTTGTTTTATCATTATTGATTGCATCACTGCTTATCATCAGGTGGGATCGCAGTCAAGCACTGGTTTATATCAATTAAAAAATATATATATATTTTAAATAAGCTTTATGTATTTTGAGTGAAATATCTAAAGATTTTATATTAAATGTATGTTATGCTTATAAAAATCAGTTATTTGAAAATTATATCAATTGTTTATTATATTAACTGATCGTTATATCAAATAAAAATATAGATGCAGTTGTTATTACATCATAAATGGATTTTGTAATTACACCATATATTACTATACGTCTTATGACGCGCCGTCACTGCAAAGGCGACCGGCGGCCATGCTGAACGCTTTCCAGAGGGTCATGGCCATCCGGATGGTACGGGGATACCGCACGATTTCCCACGAAGCGGCGAGCCTCCTTGCTGGCCTGCGACCATGGAATTTGGAGGCAACAGTCCTTGCACTCATGCACGATTTGCGCGTGGAGGTGCAACGCCGGGGCGAAACTCCGCTGCCGCGCCAAGTCGCGGCATGGCGGACAGAGTTCCGGCGGGATCTCATGGTGGAATGGCGACGGCGACTGTCGCAACCCAGTGCTGGGCACGCTACAATTATGGCGGTAAGTCCCCTCTTTGAGGAGTGGCTGGAGCGGCAACACGGCATCCTCACCTACCGCATGACGCAGGTCCTCACCGGACATGGCAAGTTCGGGAGGTTCCTGCATCGGATTCAGGCGGAAGTAACGCCCGGGTGTCATCATTGTGTGGACCACCCGGAGGACACGGTGGAGCATACGGTGGAGGCGTGCCCCGCTTGGGCGGAGCACCGCCGTGTCGGAGGCAATTGGCGGCAGCGACCTTTCGCGTCGGGCCCTGGTTGAGGCTATGGTCCGGAGCGAGGAGGAGTGGCAGGCCGCCGCCTCTTTCTGCGAAGCAGTAATGCTAGCGAAGGAGGAGGCTGCACGCGTGAGGGAACGAAGGTCCTCACGCCCTAGCCGTCGTAATTCCGACCCCGACTACCAGCCACGGTAGACGCGGGCTTGCGGACGTCGAGCACTGGGTAGCTCGCCGTCCGGCTGTTCGGTAATTAACCGGACCGAGCCCAGTCGTCAACAGCGCGTAGTGATCCTCGCGCTCCTCAAAGAGATGTCAGCAAACCGTGGGGGCCCAGCGGGGCCGATGCCCGCTAGCTAGAACCGCGGAGAATTTCTGAAAGGGAAACCCGTAGTCCTAATACGCAAAGGGTAATTGAAGGATACAGGTGTGGTTTTAGTCAGTAAAAGTCTGACACGTCCTCCCGCTCCACCCAAAGCGCGAGAAGTCATTTGGATGATTTCCCACCAAAAAAAAAATACGTCTTAAGACAGTATCTACATGCTCAAGAGTTTCTTAACCTCTATGTTACCTTTTTTTCTGAAAAAAAACATACAAACATTGCAGAACGAAAAATAAATCAAATTGTATAACTTAAAGATCAATTAAATTAATGAATGCCACCATTTTTATAATCGACTCATAAATTAACCTTTTTCTAGCTTTCCCTTAATTTCTGTCAGGCATATGAAGTTGAGCATAAATTTTTCAAAGTTTACTTTAGCCAAAATTAAGAAAACAAAATTTCATCGATTCTTAAATCAAAAATACTCAATTCAGAAACCCACCCTTTTTCTAATTCCACAGACATAGCTATAGGGGCTCCTTTTGAAAATTCCGGCCAAGGCGTTGTATACCTGTACAGTGGAGCCGATCTTATCAGTAAACAGACAGAGAAAACCTTAAAGCCGCTACAGAAGATCGAACCAGCAGCAAGTTACGGCCTGTCCTTCGGAATGAGTCTCACACCACTGCTAGACTATGACGAGAACGGATGCAAAGGTATAATATCATCTGGATACTACCACAAAAGCAGATCAGTGTAATATTTTAAGTATCAGCCGCCATA
This sequence comes from Mythimna impura, assembly GCA_905147345.3. Classification (NCBI taxonomy): domain Eukaryota; kingdom Metazoa; phylum Arthropoda; class Insecta; order Lepidoptera; family Noctuidae; genus Mythimna; species Mythimna impura. Next base: position 25,089,570 of record LR990350.1, read on the forward strand.
ACCGCTATAGTTAAGAGGGTCCTTTTTCACACGCCTATCGTCAACATACTCGTAGAGCATGGTTTAAAAGCTTATTACTTCATCTAACGCAATCTAACGTGATGTTTGACGTAAAGGCAACGTGAAAAAGAGGGATAACACCTGAAAACTTTGTTGGCATTTGGTAATTTCGTGACTTACTCGAATATTTTACAAAACTTGTTCCAGGAAATACGTGTTTTTTTTTTAAACCCTTAAAAGGCTTTGAAAAAAATTGTCGTCATTCAGAATCTTGATTAAATTTGCAAGGCTTCTATTATTATACTTTTTTAATTTTTGAGTAAATTATGAAGTGTCAAAGTTCATGCAAAATAGCCGATTTTCAGAGGTCAAATTTACAAATTGATTTCAATAGAAGCCTAAATAATATCCACAAGATACTGTGTTTCCAAAATATCTAATGAAATAAGTGTAATAGCGTCATAATCGCGTAAGAGCGGTTGTATGAAAAACAGTGAAAATATTTATGTCGAGTTTGATGCCCTTAAAGGAACTTTTTAGGTTTTCTCAACGAATAGGAAATATGCAAGATTTTTTTTTATTCGCTAAATTAAATATTTTTTGGCTCACTAGAGCTAATATTTGTTAAGGTAATAAAGTTAAGAGCCACAAAGGCCCAAAAAGTTTATTAAAACAAATAGGTATTCGAGATTTTTTTTTAAATCTTCGACAACAAATAGGTTATAAACTTTCAAAGATTCTAATAAGAACGAAAAGTCCGACATGTACTTGTGACATCATAGACCATATGTCTATGGCACGCCCGTAAAGCTGCCATAGAAAACGGCAACTTCGCGAGAGAGACCGATATATTTATGCATATTCCTTATTATGAAAATAACGTGATTAAGGCCTGTTCATACCACGTTTTTTAAACGCGCCATTGACGCGCGTTTGTAACGATACAGACGCGATACGCACGCGACCCAGACGCAGCCTGTAGACCTTTAATAGGATAAAAGCGCGCCGTCGACGCACGTTTCTAAAACGCGCGACAACGGCGTGTTCAAAAACCATAGTGTGCCCTTAGATAGATATATAGATATACTCTTTATTGTACACCAATAATAAAATTACAAGAATTTAAAATTAACAGGGTTTCAGAGTGTCAATTAATACCGATTAGTTCCAGGATCTATCTATATCTACTGCGTTTGAACGTACGCTTTGCCACCTCGAAGAAGCGTCTAACATTTTTATTTTATTTTGTATTTTAATAGAAATAGCAATCGGCTCGCCTTATACAGACACGGTTGTACTCCTACGATGCATGGCGTCAGTATTTGTGAACACAACAGCGACTTTTCCAATGGAAAGTTTTCAGGTATTTAAAACTTTAATAGAATATTATTAAGTACCTTTAAGCCACCCAAAACCAAAGGTTGACCCCCCAACTACTACAATTTCTTGAAGTTCTGTCCAACTTCTGAAAAAGGCAGGCTTTTTTCAACTATGTTAGCGATTGCTTCCAGTCCAACCAGATGCAGATGACAGACAAATAAGCAGTGTTTAACGTGACTGACAATACAATACTTCTTTGCACAGTACAGATTTAGTACTATCAGCGCTAAGAGCGAGATTTCTATAGCGTCCTCTATCTGCCATTTAAACCCATACAAAACTGGCGCCTCATACTACACTATCCCCGCGTAGATCTTCCGACAGGAGGCGTCTGGAACCCTTAGATTGAGTAGCAAGCGGTTGAGGGCAGCCCCGGCCCGTCCAGTCTAGGAGCCAGAAGTTAGAAATGCTCCTCGCAGTTCCAACGGCTGTCGAGGACTACTAAAGTCTCGACTGCCGGATCCTCTCAAGGAATGAGTTCACGCCAATGGTGCCGCTTCAAATCTGGGTAGTCACCCAACCGTGCCTGACCCTAGTGTCGTTACTACCTCGGCAAGACTAGTCTCAGATTGTTTGTCTTCTGACTACGGAACAACTGTCAAAAAATTACACCTGGGATCAACGACTTAACGCTCGAGGCACGGAGGAATCTCAGTATATTTTGGATGATCACCCATCCGTGGATTAACCTCGGCACGTGTAGCTTAACGTGGTATATCGGCCTCTAAGGCTATTATTACTAACAATAGGCTCTTCTCCTCTTTTAAAGCCTTGTATTAGTTTTCTTTCTTTCATGTACTTCCTTATTAGAACTACCTACAAATTTAAAATGGGGGCTTTCGTATATTAAATTAATTCTCCTTATTGACTTTCTTTTTTACAGAATCGAACCATTTCCCGTAAAACAGACTTCGAATTTGATGTTTGTTTGAAAGTAGAATATACGACTCTGCCAAAGAAAATTACAGCGCGTACGTATACAATCCATACTATATTATAAATGTGAAAGTAACTCTGTCTGCCTGTCTGTTACGCTTTCATGGTTAAACCACGGAACCAATACTGATGATAATAGATACGGAGAAAGCTTGATTTCCAAGGATGTAGATAGGTTACTTTTTATCCATCTTCGACTTCAACTTCACGTCCACAATAACCAACATTCACGCAGACGAAGTGTGAATTGTTGCTATTGTTTATTACCTACTTTCTTTTTAATTAACGAATCAAATCTGATGGGCATTCTGCGTAAACAGAGTGGTTCGTTCTTTGCCCAAAGAATCAGCAGCAGCCGAATCAGCAGCAATGGCACATTATTGAACATGGCAAAGCCGAAAACGGACCCAGGAGACTAGCCAGTCTTCTGGGTCCATTTTCGGCTAACAGCAGACTGTTGTGGTACGCTTGAGTGCGTTTGTTTCTATATTTATGTACGCAGTTAGGTTTAGTATAAATATTTAGTTAAGGCCTATTGTAATTTACTTTTCATGAAATTTATTTCATCACTAATGACTCTCAAAACGGTGAAGGATAACATCGTGAGGAAACCGGAATGTCATACAACCAAAAATTTGAAGACATGACATGAGACATTTTGCAAGCGTAGCTCGCGTGGTGGATTGTGGCTCATTCCCTCTCCTAGAGAAGAGGCCTGAGTCCCAGCAGTAGGAAAACATTATAAGGCTGATTTTGTTTTATATAAAAACTCAAATCTATATCATATTATATCGAATTCTCCATTTTTGATTTATTTACATTTAAAAATACTAACTATAATTACAATAAAATAAAATAAATAATAATAAAAACTCTACATTAATTACAACTAACTAAAACTAAAATATGGCGTCAAAAACCTCTTCCACATCGCTGTCGACTGGTAATGTGCCCAAAAACTGGCGGCATTGCCACGCTGTATGGCAATGCTTATCCTCTGTCCGAGGTAAAAGCCAGCCCTTGAGTCACACGAAGTGTCAACTAGACGTTTTGCCAGATCTTTATATAACTTGTGAGCACTCGGACCCCACGAACCGAGAGTTTCAACCCCAAACGGTTCGAAAATATAACTTCCAACAAGGTTATTATATTTTCGCCGCTTGAGGTTCTCCGCAGCCGCAGCGGCAGCACCAGCACAACACGACGAGTTAGGAAGATGGGAAGGCGCAAGAGTATCGACACAAGTAGCGTCCCATACTAAAGGTCTACCGATCTTCCATGGACATAACGGAATTATATTATATTATAATTATATTATATATCTATATTTTATAAAAATCAATAGCTGTTCGTTAATCTCACTAAAACTCGAGAACGGCTGGACTAATTTGGCCAACCTTGGAATATTTGTGATTGTCCAGGCAAGGTTTAAACGGTGAGAAAAAATTGAAAAAAATCATGAAAAAGAAAGTCTGAATGCAACGCCATTTCTAATTAAAATGCCATTTTAAAATGAATTATGCTGTTTCTGGAAATGCCAATAAATGGCGTTATTCTTTGACAGTTCAGCTTACACAACATTCATTGACATATATATTCATAATATAATTATATACAACGTTATTCCATATAATTAAAAAACGCGCGACTGCTGAGCGACACCCGCGCTGCAGTCGCGCGGCACGCTACTTCGTTATTTACATGGAATAACAAAGCAGCGTGGCGGCAGCGCTGCCGATGTCAGCTATTACATAATAAATAAGCCCTTAAAAGAGTCATTATATATATTTTTTATTTATTCAGGTATAAAAACCACAGTGGAGATGGTCCACGAGAACGCCAAGCTAGCTGACGGCACGGGCCCTTTTGTATTTGAAACGTCTCTGGAAGATAGAAAAGGAGAATACTGCAAAAAAGTGCCGTTTATTTTGCCTTTAGTGAGTATTCATGTTTTTGAAATTTTTATTATTTCTTTAAATTTTGACGGTTTATATGCAATAAGAAACACAGATGCTGACGAAGATTCCCACAGTATGACTGAGCACATAATGAATGTTAAAAGCTCATCCATGGCTTGGCACCGAGTGTGATCGTGCAGACGCGCTTAAGCACGCAGCATCGGTATGCTGCGTGCTTAAGCGCGTCTTTTTCTTTTGAGCCGCGTCGACCCAAGCTCGGTAGCTTGGGTCGACGCCGCTCAAAAGAAAAAGGCCTTTAACAGGGCTGCCAAGTCCTGCAAGAAGGTGTTGCGAAGGTCTCGATTTGACCACATAAGCCGAATTGGGACAAATTTGCTTCAAAACCAGCAGGTAGTAAAGCATATTGGTCCCTAGCTAAGTCGGTTGAATCGAACTTCTGCCGTCCCTTACTTCCGCCACTGCTGAAACCTGATGGGTCGCTGGCTCACACCGCTGAGGAGAAAGCAAACTTATTTGCCTCTTTTTTTGCGGAATCTTCTCGTCTGAATTCTGATGGCGCGCGGCCCCCTGTTTCTCCTGATGGATGCGTGACAAGTATGTCAGACATTAGACAGAAGGACGTCCGTAGGGTCCTGCGTAACCTCGACGTGAACAAAGCCAGTGGCCCCGACGGGATATCAGCAATCGTGCTTAAAACTTGTGCGCCTGAATTGTCTCCGATCTTGACTCCCTTATTTTGCCTCTCATATGAGACTGGATAAGAGCCGATTGCTTGGAAGCAAGCTAACGTGCCGCCCGTGTCTAAAAAGGGCAGTCGAGTTGACCCGGAAAACTACCGACCCATCTCTGTTACGTCCGTCCTCTGGAAGAGTATGGAATGGGTGTTTAACAGGAAGCTTCTAGCATACCTACAAGCTAACGAAATCCTCAGTGGCTCTCATACGGTTTTCGCCAAAATCGGTCTACTGGGGACCTTCTAGAGTATGCCATTTACATCTGGAGCGAGGCCATCGAGAAGCATGGGGAAGCGCTTGCCGTCTCCCTTGATATTTCGAAGGCTTTCGACAGGGTCTGGCACGAAAGCCTTATTGCTAAGCTTCCTTCCTTCGGTCTACCCACTGGTCTGTATGATTGGATCGCAGACTTTTTGAAGGATCGATTCATCTTAGTGGTTATTGATGGCTGCTCGTCCGGTCAAATGGATATTAATGCCGAGGTCCCTCAGGGGTCGGTACTCTCGGCAACACTGTTTTTGCTGTAAATAAATGACCTACTTAAACCCGATATCTTTTGGGTATGCAAACAACAGCACTGTTGCTGAGAGATAATGTGCCTGACGCATGAGCTAGTGGGTCACAGATTCAGTCATTCCGAGAGGCTATGGTTGAACGCTTGAATTCGTCCTTAAAGGCGGTCGACAATTGGGGCGACGCCAATCTGGTCAAGTTGAATGCAACTAAAACCCAGACGTGTCTTTTATCGGCTTAACGGAGTCAATTCCATCCGGCTCCATCTTTCCGAGGTGGGACCGTGCCGATAACCGACCACCTTGATCTTCTTGTTTTTTAACTTACTCGTCGACTCTCAATTTCGGCTCTTACATCGAGTCAAAGGCTCAACTGGCTGCAAAATAATTGGTGACCTAAGCAAAAGTTAGACGGTACTTCACGCCGGAACAACTGCTCAACCTTTATCAAGCGCAAGTTCGATCGTGTATGGACTACTGTTCTTGTCTTTGGGATGGGTCTGCCAAATATCAGCTTGATGCACTAGACTCGATTGAGAGGCGAGCCAAGAGGATCATCGGCAATGATGCACTTGTCGAGTCGAAGTTCCAAAGCCTTTCCAGAGTTGGCGCCGAGTTGCTAGCCTGTCGGTTTTCTATCGTTTACATTTTGGGGACTGGAATTGCACGCCAAGTCCGTTCCATCATTGGACCACTAGACGTACGGCGTTGCGCCACCGGGACATGGTAGACATCCCACCCATAAGTACAAAGCGTTTTGGGAACACATTTATTGTGCGTACAGCTAAGGAGTGGAATTCCCTGTCGGAGTCTGTTTCCTGATAGCTATAACTTGTATTTAAAGAAATTTATTCTCATAAAAGACTCGTCACTTACATGAGAAACATGGTACAAACAGTACTTATTATAAGTATTTTCGTCGTTCATAAATATATATAATATTTGTTGTATGAGTAGGTACTTTTATAATGCATTCAATAGTAGTAAAGGGGTGACCAGACGGTTGCAAACTAGCGTTATGTGCTTGGACGTAAACCACGCGCCAACACGTTCGGTGGTTGGGAAAACGCGCCTCCCAACCAAGGACGTTGAAGGTCATGGATTATAACTGCTATCTACACGGATTGAAACTAGCAAGGTCAACTTGGTTGGGACTTTCATTTACAACCGTCTGGTCACCCCATTAGCTGCTAGTGGAGTATGGTTAGTATTTTTCGACTACCTGTCGGGCTAGTTGTACTTTGAATACAACTAGCCCGAATTATAGGAGCTTACATTTTTAATGGCCGATGGTAGTTTGATTTAAAAAAAAAAACCAGGGAGTTATATATGGAGTAGCGGACCTGACGTGGCAACTTAGGGGTCTTTAAGTCAAGAGTGAATAGGTTACTTCTAGGCAAGCGTGCTCCATCTTCGGCCACATCATCACTTACCATCAGGTGAGATGGTGGTAAAACGCCGTTTGTCAGCTGTTCTGGGGAATTGAAAAGGCTCTTAATAAACTAGTGCACCTTACCACACCTTACAACAGTGGAATCGTTATTAAGCACCAAGTTTATATATTATATATATGATATATATATATAAACTTGGTGCTTAATAACCCCCATAAGAAAATTTTACAAAAAAAAAAAATTAGTCTAGTGTTGCCCCTTACTAGGAATTCTTCCTACTCCTTCTTCTTACTACTTATTCTAACTTATTAAAGACAGATATTAAATCCTGATTTAATTTATTCTTCAAAGGTCGGTAAATACGACACTGAAATAAGCTACAGCATATTGTCGGAGCTGCAGGATGATCCCAGAAATTTACCAAATTTCGATGCCTCCCGTGTGATCTTAAGCGACCTCAGCGTCTTGAGTATCCACGATGCGCTATGGGTAGCCGAGTGCAGTGGGAGCAAGGTCTGCGTGCCCAAGTTAAAATTAACTCCCTATATCAGTGTCAAGTGAGTATTCTTAGTTTAGAATAATCAAATTTTCGTGTAATTATCCTTCTTTTTGTGGGTCAACTTTACTATTAGTGTTTGAGTATGTGCCTATGTGTGCGCCAATCATATAATGAAACTTTAAAACAGACAATAGACGGAAAACAGAGATCCTACACTGCTAGTTCTAAAAGCATGGAATAGTACAAAAGTTTATTTCTTATCGGAAGTCTATTGCTAAAAATGTATGTCCTCTTTAGGGGATCAACTTTTAGCAATGCTTTTTGCTAAAAGCTGATGATCCACGAAAGAGTGAGTAAATTGGGGATTGGGGTTTTTATTTTTTGGGTATATATTTGTATTTTTTTTTTAATTTAGTAATCTTTAGGAGAAACTTGATCCTCGAAAGGGTGGAATAAATTTTTAGCTGTAGTTCCCATCGGCCACCTAATTATTAATACCCAATTCCTATGCTGTTCTTTAGATGACATACTTGAACTAAAAAAGGAATATTATGATTAGTACCGAGGCTCACTGAACCGTTATATCATTAGAACCAAATAAAAGTGACTACTAATATTTTATTTACTTTTTCAAGCTTCATGTAAAGTAACGGTACATAGGTGGAGTTCATGCTGCAGGGTATTCTCAACCAATTAATCTTTGGGTTAAAAATATAACACTAAACTACTATTTTAGACTTTTTCTAAATTTTAGCTATGCCACAAATTCATTTGGTAAAACAACTTATCAGCTATCTCGACATTAAGTGTTCGATAGTAACTCTTTGTAAAAAAGTGTTGCGCCGACCCTAAGTTATATGGAACAAAGCCAAGAAAGAAGACGATGATGATGGTACCTAATTATGACCAATTTTGTGATTACAGAAATGATTTGAACCCGTACATTATAGGCTCGAGTTTCACAGAAACTATGAGCGTAACTGTGACAAACTCTGGAGACGTGGCGTATGCTTCGTGTGTGAAGATACACATTGTCGGAGTTAACGTGTTCAAACCAGGAGGCTGTGTGTACGAAGCCTCGGCTGGTGGTGACAGACTTAAGTGTGAGCCGCCCGAGCCTCTTTGGAATGGACAAAATACGGTATGTTCGCTTCATTACGTACATTTGCTTCTAGGAGGTATAAAATACCAAATATCATGCCACGCTGCAATGGCAAAATATTCGTGACTAAATATGTGATGGAAGGAAGGCACTAGAGAAGAATGTTTAGAAAGTAGGGGTCGTAAACTTAGGGGACGCATTTCTCTAGTTAATACTTTATTAACTTTTTAGTTTATATATACATCTTAACTATTAAATATTATAACTTAATAAGTATATAAACAAACTTAAAGTAATAATATGTACAAACGGGTAGAAATAAAACTCATAGGGCATCAAAAAATTCGTTCACATCGATGTCAATGGGAAAAGTGCCCAGAACGCTGGCAGCATTGCCACGCTGGATGGCAATGCTGATTCGTTGACCGAAGAAAAGCCCAGCCCTCTGGTCTGGTCAAACATTTCCGTTTCTCTAGTTGAGAAACAGAAATGGCTAGATAGGAAATTTTGATATTGAAGTTGAGTGAATAAACGTGCACTTCAAAGCATGGAGGATGTCAAATCTCAGAGGGTTACTTATTATTTTTAAGAGTGTAAGCACAATGCCTATAATATAATCTAATTTTCACAGACCACCGGTCTAATCGAACTAGAAATGACCCATCTTACAAACCTGGACAAATCGATAAACATCTCCATTTACCTATATAATCGTTGCAATGAAGCTGCGACAGACAATATGACAATTACAATTCCTTTGGAGGCTGATCTTACAGGAATTAACGCTAAAGGGTTTGTATTGTTATCTTTAATGACGAATTTGCTTACCAATTTGTTTGCAGTTTTTTTTCAACCTTGAGCTCTAGACAAAGTGATATTGCATCAGAGGAAAATTGTTACAATGGCAAAATTAAGATTTTGACTACGTTACATATCCAATGCACATATCATAATTATGTTACATATCCGATGGATTGGATTTATTAACCATCACTTTCGCTGATAGAATGGCACTTTGTCGAGGTCTTCGACGTCTGCAAAATCAAAAGGATAGATTGTTTTTGACTTTAAAACGTCAATGCAACACGTAATATAGTAGAGCAAATCGAAATTTAAAAAAAATTGTCAGTTTCGTAAATGTTATCTGTTTCGTGTAAAGTTGTGACGGGTTGCAAGTTTATAATAAAATTAAAAAATGAATTAGAGAGTTAACTGGAAAGAATATTGTCTACTAATTTAAGTAACTGCTTAAGTCTCTACTTTGATATCTTAATTCTATTATTATATTTTAATTGAAATCTCTCATTTAAACTTAATAATAACTATCCAGTCAATAATGTAATCTACTTAAGAGCGTCCATCCAGAGATACATTGCCATGTAACCGCTCTTACGTGATTATGACGTTATTACATATATTTCTCTAGATAATTTGGAAACACAGATATCTTGTGGATATTATCTATGATGATTAAAAACTCAAATTTGTGTAAAACTAATCAAGTAAAGACCTCTGAAAATTTGCTATTTTGCGTGAACTTTGACACATCTCACAAATTTAAGAAAGGAAAGAAAATATATCTATAATCGAAATGCCGAATGATGATTTTTTTTCTCCAAAAATAGAAAATTTATAAAAGAAATGTTTTCTGGAACAGGAATTACCGAATGCCAACAGATTGTTCAGGTGTTCTCTCTTTTTTCACATTGCCTCTTTGTCGAACATTGCATTGTATTGCGTTGGATGAAACCATAAGCTTTTGAATTTTGATCACGTTGCCGGTAGATAGATCGGGAAAGGCCCTCTTAAGTAATATTTGTACGCCCATGTAGTAGAATGTCATGAGAACTCAAGTCTGTCAAATCAATGATTATGATAATTATGGTGCAATTTCTTTACTTTTTTTTTTGTTTGCAGAGAGACTGATATAGGTAATATTGTCGACATGAAGGAAGAAGATATAAAAAATAATGGCAAATATTTTAGACACGTTTATAAGGTAAGAAGTTAAAAGATTTTCCATCTCAGCAAAAATGGTGAGCTATGGATATGTCACCGAAAAATTGCTGACTCCGTGTTATTTTAATACATCTTTATTAGATTATAATTTCTAGATTATTATATAAATCGTTTTGTATATTTTATAATCATATCCAAATTCATTAGTTTCCAACATAACCGTGTCTCATTTAGAAAAAATAGTTAACAATTTCTCGCGACATTTTACAATCTTACGTGGTTTGCACTTTCCCGGTAAGAGATATATAACGAAGATCAGGTAATGGTCTAATTTCCCTTACATGTTACGTACGTTTAGTAATTGGAATGAAAATCAAAATTGAATGCAAATGACGTAACGGAGAGATTCTTCTCTTCCGAGGTTTTAGTACTAACGATGTTTCGAGGCTGCTACAAGACTGCGATGTCAACAAGAAAATACGAGTTGACTTAATAATTAATTTTGTCAGACAAAAATGACTGGCAATATAGCTTATAGTGTATACTTAGCACAAAATATTTAAATTATAGCCTTTCTGTGCTTTAGGTCACCTAAAGAGCTCCTGACTGTGTGTGAGCAGGCTATGACAGTATGCTACTGCAGACCAGGGTGATTCGGTTGAAAAGGTGCTTATAAGATATTTGGTAGAGATATTCTGATGTTGCAGCCAATATCAGTTCACAGAAGCATTTAGAGCAAGCGTCTAGTTGTACGGGGTGTGAGGTATACGGTTATACAAATTGAAAAAATCGCTCCAAGCTTCATTCGTACACACGGGTGTACGAATGAAGGGTATATAATGAAAGTACGGGCGGCCGCCATTAGTCGCTCTATTGCTGAAGTTTATTTGATCGTGGCGACACACAACACAGTCTACGTATATTTAAACTAAATAATTCGTTTATTCACTGTTTTAAGAACTATTGCCGTGTCAAAGGTAAAATTTCACACATCGAGGAGCTCGTGACTAAGTGATTAAAATATAAAACAACAGAGAAAAAAAACTAAACTAAACTAAAGAATAGACAGAATAGAACTTTATTGTACACTAAAATAGTAACAAAACTTTTAGTCAAACTTAAATCTGTGGGTACAATGGCGGACTTATCGTTGACAGCGATATCTACCAGATAACCTTAAGATGGACTGTAAGAACTTAAATCGAAGTCGAAGTCAAGTTAAGATGGTGATCGATTTATGGACACATCGATCACCATCTTAACATTCCAAGATTCCTCCCTGACACGGAAAACACGCTAAGCTGTCGATTCCGGTCATTATTTGAAGATTTTTGACAGTCGGAACGGGTAGACAGAAGCCATACGATCTGACGTCAGTTTTAGCAAGGAATCTCATATTATCCAGTCACTGGGTTGTGGAGGCCAGATAGGCGGACGCTCCTTGTAAAATATTGGTACTCACATAAACACGGTTAGGTTATTTTAGCCACTCCTACAGAAAGGGAAAGGGAGACGAGGTTTTCCTGCCCCGTACCAGGCGCACCAATGCGTTCTTCCAACCCTCCTAAAAAGGTCTAGGATCGACACATTAGAGGACATCCGTCAGACATCGGTCATCGGTTTACCTTGTAGGAGGCTTCCAACGCTGCGTCTACTGGTACGTGGGAAGGGCTATGCTCGGAGTTTCCTTGCGTCACATCAGAAATGAAAATATCCGCAGGAGAACTAGTCCGAACAATCACCAAACTTAAGTGACAGTGGGCCGGGCACATTGCAAAACAGATGGTCGATGGGGACGGAAGGTACTGGAGTGGCGACCACGTAACACAAGACCCAGTGTTGGAAGGCCCCATCAAGGTGTTGGGATCAGCTCCCTTAGCCAAGTTAATAATCTGCAATCGTTAACGCTAGTCGAAAACTAATCAAATGTAAGGGAATGACATCATCTCAACGTTAAGTCACGTGGTCAGAATAAACGAATAGAAAATTCGTAGCCAAGTTCACATCGTTCAAAATATTAGAATGAAGTGTTATCGTTTCTACAATATTCAACGTTACATCCTTTGTTATAACCTGTTTGACGTTTGTAGGAACGCTCGCCATAGTCTAAAGAATAGGTCGTTTTTCTAAAGACATTGTAGAACGAGCGGCCAACTCAGGCGCGTTAACATGGCTTATCGTTTTCTACAATTTCTGACACCGAGGCGTTACCGATTGGAGAACGGAATTCGACACGAAACGGTTATAACTTAGCTAGGAGGTCAAATGCTCGCAGAACAGATGGTCGATGGAGACGAAAAGTTCTGGAGTGGCATTTAATCTAATAGCTAGACGTAATTAAAGATGACTTCCAGTGGGTTTTATTTTAATGATATATTTTATTTCAGATTAAAAACGATGGTCTGACCAACTGGGAGGAGCTGGACGTTCTTGTAACATTACAGTTGCAATCCTACATAAACTATATTAGTAACGATAATGCTTCAGTCAGAGTAAGTACCTACGTTATCTTAGTTACCCCAGCCACCCTGACCCGACCCTGACTACCTGCCGCAGTAGGCGCGGGTTCATGGACGTCGAGTAATGGATAGCTCGCTGGCCGTCCGTCCTGCCCCCCTAGCCAAGTTACAACCGTTTAGTTTCGATTCTCTTGCGTCGAACGCCTCGAGTAGGCCACGCCTCCGATTCCTTTGTTCTGACGTCACCCAACGCTCAGTTACGTGGTCTACTCGAGGCATTCGACGCAAGAAATTGAAATGAAACGGTCGTAACTTGGCTAGGGGAGCTGTAATCGTCTAGACCCAGCCCAAGTCGTCGTCAGCGCGTAGTGTTCCACGCGCTCCTCAAAGAGATATCAGCAAACCGTAGGGACCCAGCAAGGCCTATGCCCACTAGGGCTGCGAAAAAAAGAAACCCGTAGTCTTAGAATGCATAGGCAGGGTTTTTAGTCAGTAATTTCCCACCATAAAAAAGAGAGTAGTTATTGCTTACCTTTTTTTCTTTAAGACTGGACCATGAAAATATGTTCACTTAACTAAACGCAAATTAGGAATTAGCGAGGAGCCAGGGACAGTAGAAGGATTGGCAAGTGGCCTTTACTCAGCTGTGGGATAAAACAGGCTAAATGTAATCACTACATAATATAAAAGAAAGTCGCTTCCTGCTGTCTGTCCCTATGTATGCCTAGATCTTTAAAACTGCGCAACGAATTTTGATGCGTTTTTTTTTAATAGATAGAGCGATTCAAGAGGAAGGTTTATAGGTATAATACTTGCATTATATAGTAGAGAAACACTGATAATTTTAGAGGTTTCTAATGTGATGTCGTAAATAAACACATTTTTTTGCACTTTGCAAACGCTGGCTGACCCCTACGATATAGATCAAAATAATGTACTACAGTATTGTACACCATAAAAAGATCTACAAAAAAGTCCATTATGGTATATGTCTATCTCTTAGGGATAACCCACAATAACCATTTTTTATACTTTAATTTTTACGAGAAATAAAGGCTTATTTACGAAGCGATTTTAAGCAATACAGCATTAATCCTTATCCAATTAAGTACTTTAAACACATTGTGCATTTAATTTATGTCAATGTTATTAATATTACTTAAATGAATATTTTCGAAGATATTACAGATTTAGAATGTAGGGACATAGCGGTTGTGGTGATATCAGCATTGCATCCGTGCGAAGCCGGGGCGGGTCAAAACAGCTCAACCACATTACTCCAAAAATAAATAAGAAATAAAAACACTTTGACATTCACTTTTATTCGTAGACCTAGATTAAATGAACTATTCATTTATACTCAATACTTTATTGCAATCCATATGTATACATAGATGGTGTTGAAAATTGTCATAGATCAATATGGACCCTGTCGGGCACAGCAAAGGTAGGAGAGAGGAAGAGAGCTAAGTGCTAATTCACGGAATTCAATAGAATTGTAGTTAGAATGTGATGCGTTTAATTAGGCATGTTTATCATTATATTAATTATGTCTGTGTATAAGTATGAGTAAATTATGTCAGGTATGTTTGTTTATCTTGTGTCGTCATTTATATCGATATAAACGACCAGTTATTTATCTATGTCTTTTTTGGGGTGAGATGTCATCAGATAACTTCTCGTGCTATGGGTGGAGCGAAAAGAAATATCAGACTTGATTGTCCTGTTGGTCTAGTGGTTAGTGGCCCTGACTGCTATTTAGAGGTTGTGGGTTGGATTCACACTCAGGACAAAATGTTTGTGTGATAAGCACGATTATTTGTTCTGTGTCTGGGTATAATTTAACTATAATATGTATGTATTTAGAAATATGTAATTATGTTTATCAGTTGTCTAGTACTCATAGCAAAAGCTCTGTGGCTTTGTGTGATAGTCGTGGAATATTTTATATTATATTTATTAATTTTGCAATAAAAAAGTCGACAAAAATGACGGTTTTTTTTTCACAAATATTTTCTTTTTACTTTCAGTTATACTCCTACCCAATGAGTTCAAATATTCCCTGCACAGAACAATCAGCAACTGACACTACAAAGTCTTACCTTTGCAAAGTAAATAGTTTGATCAAAAATGTGGAATATTCTCAAGTCCTCATACCGATATACATCCTACCCAATACTCTTGGTAAGTGTCATGTCAAAGGGTCTAGTACCATTATATTACATAAGTTATGTTCCAGCTTCATTATATTAAGCTGTATAGGAATAAATCTTAAAACTGTATATTTGTTGTTACGTCACAACAACAAAAAAAAATTTGCAATTCGGAAAAATCTTCAAGACTCCATTCGGAAATTGTACTGTTTACCTATGTAATAGTATAAGTTTGTATGTTGTACAGAACCTTCAGGGCGCGAGTCCGACTTGCACTTGCCCAGTTTTTTTTAATTAGTTTTGCTCTCTAATTTAACATTATTCTTATTAATCCAACACTTTATCCAATTTTAATCTAAAACATTCCACAACTGGACAAGAATGCTGCCCTAAATTTCCAAATAAGAACTCTTATTTTTTAATAATTTAAGTCCGATTTTACAGACGACCGATTTGACCGATTTTTACAGATGCGTAGCTTCATTTACGTGTATTCGTTATTATGCGCTTGGTGTACGCTTGCTCACAGCTTTCAAAAACCAGAAAAGTTTATTTCAAAAATACAAATTACAAGCACTTTTGAATTGTCAAATTGTCGGTCAGTCAAAAAAAGGGAAGGTAAATTGCACGTTCCAAAGCGTAGATCTCTATGGAGAAGAACGTGCAAGAAACTCTATGGACACTCTTTTAAATCATATTATGATTTACAAATAAAACTTGGTTACATATTTCTTGTCGCTTCTTTAAGTAGATAAGTAATAATAATAATAAAACTATTTAAAAAATAGAAATTGAATTAAGCCACTGGCAGCTAAGAGAAGACCAGTCTCAACTGACGGTATCCGTTCACGAGCATGACGTTACATACAAAACTAAGAAACTGTCGACGAAGCGGCAGTGACACTACGGCACGACGCGACGTTACCGCTCGTCACTCGTCCGTAGGTGACGAGGTCCGTCCGTCGTAGGTGTTACGGTCTACCTTGATGCCAATTTTTGCATTATCATTTACCAAAAACAAAAAAATTAAACAGCTGATTCTTCTTTTTTTGCAGATGGTATTCTCACTAAAGACAAAAATATAACGATAACGTCATCTATTAAGATGGTAATCACAGAAGACATGGTCAAATCTGAAAGGTAAATAAATGGTGGGCTTCCCGTCCGATTATATTATACTAGCTTTTGCCAGCGGCTTCGCCCGCGTGAAAGTCGGTTTCTCCATACAAACTTTGGGCACCGGTTTTATCCACTTAAGGGGTGAATTTTGGAAAATCCGTTCTTAGCAAATGTCTACACCCTTTAAGGAACCTACCTGCCAAATTTTAAGTTTGTAGATGTTATAGTTTCGGAGATTTCGTGATTAATCAGTGAGTGGTATTGGTCTAGTGGTCAGTGGCCCTGACTGCTACGGGTCGTGGGTTCGTTTCCCACCCAGGGCAAAATGTTTGTGCGGTGAGCACGATCATTTGTTCTGTGTCTGGGTGTGATTTATGTTAACATGTATGTATTTAAAAATATATAAG
This sequence comes from Mythimna impura, assembly GCA_905147345.3. Taxonomy (NCBI): domain Eukaryota; kingdom Metazoa; phylum Arthropoda; class Insecta; order Lepidoptera; family Noctuidae; genus Mythimna; species Mythimna impura. The sequence continues at coordinate 25,106,143 of LR990350.1, forward strand.
TATGTTTATCAGTTGTCTAGTACTCATACCACAAGCTCTGCTTAGTTTGGGACTGGATGACGTTGTGTGAAAGTTGTGGAATATATTATATTATTAATTTAGGTGCTATATAACAAATTGGTATTGTTATATATTAAGTATATTGAGCGCCTAAAATATAGCGTATTGAAGCCCTACCACGAGCTCTTAACGCGATCCTTTTTACGACCTAAACTGAACTGTTAAAGGGATGAAGCTATATAGGGTGTATAGCTTCATCCCTCTTTGTCACTCACACCACTGACGTATTAACGTAACTGAACCCCCTGAGCTCGCATCTCGAACGGCTGCCCCCCTAGTCAAGTTACAACCGTTTCGTGTCGATTCACTTTTCGTTGATCGCCTCGAGTCGGCCACGCCTCGTGTTCCTTTGTTCTGACCACGTGACTGAGCGTTGAGATGACGTCAGAATAAATTAATCTGCAGCGTGGCCGACTTGAAGCAATCAACGAAAAGAGAATCGAAACGAAACGGTTGTAACTTGACTAAGGGGGCTGTTATATTTAGTCCCTAGCTAACTTAGTAGGCTGTGTCGTTAACAAAACCGTTTTATTATTTTTTTAGTGTTTCCACAACCTTAGTGCTGAAAGAGGCGTCGGTACCAATTGAAACCATAATAATAGCAATTGTTGTCGGCCTTTGCATCTTAATTATTATCGCGGTGGTGCTGTATAGGGTAAGTAATGTTTACATAATATAAAAAATAAATTAAAACTATCCACTTCATTTTTGAGGCCGTTTTTCTTCAATGTTTAAAAAAGAGACTTTCAATAAAAAAATATTGTAATCTAACAGTTGAATATTTAAAGTATATGCTACAAATATAGGTAATGTAGTTAACTGTATATAAGGTTATATATACACAGTGTCTTTGACATCAATGCACAAACGAATACGAGTACATGATTCTGGACCGAAAAGCTTTTTCCAATTTTTTTTATTTTTTTATTTATACTGTATAAAATCGTTATTCTAACCAACTCCGATGATATATTTATTTAAAAATAACTAAATAGTCATTGGGGTTGATAAAATCGTTATTCTAATCAACCCTGATATATTTTTAATTTTAAAAGTAATTCATTAAATTTTTCATTAAAAATGTTAGAATAACGATTTTAATACAGTTTAAATTAAAAAACGTAAATATTTTTTTTTTAATTAGGAATAAACCGACGAAAAATTCCACCACTGGGGGTCCAGAATAATGTACTGGATATGGATCCAGTACATTATTCTGGACCCCCAGTATTATGTGGTATTATATTATATGGTATGGTAGTATGGTATGGTAGTATTATATGGTATTCATTTATGCGTCGATCAAAGACACTCTGTGTATCAGTAAATCAGTATATCAGTAAAAAAAAAAACTGAATTTGTAAATTATGTTAAAGATATGACTGCCAAAAATGCACTGGACATAGTACTAATTCAATTCAAATTGTTTTTATTTCAAAAGGCCTACGGATCGCTTCTGTCGTTTTATAAGTGTCCATCACTTATAAAACGACAGAAGCGATCCATAGGAAACGAGCATTTTGAACTGTGAACCAGGTTCCAATTAGTCGTTTCATATGGAACTGCCGAGAAACTCCATGGTTACACTTTAAAAAAAAATATTGATTTTACGATATTTCCATATTAAAATATTAATAAATATGAGAAGACAGTGTAGACCAGTCGATATTGTACTCAAAAGCACATTAAAAATAATAATAATAAAAAGTAAATAATACCAGTGTTTATATTATCCATCCAAAGGTGGTCTGTAAAAAATCGCTTTTAGCGATAAGACCGCCCATTGTGACACCCTATTAATTTTGAGTTCCGAAAATAATTTTTATTTTTGGTGTACAATAAAGAATATATCTATCTATCTATCTATCTATACTTTGTCGTGCCTTCGACCATCATACCTAGGTCCCTCGTTTGGCTCCGCCTTTACCAGAGTCTCGGGGGCTACATGCTCAACAAAGTGATTGCTCTTTCTCACCAGCAGATTATTCTTTCAGGTTGGTTTCCTGCGCCGTAAGAGGAAAGAAGAATTGCAAAAATTAAGAAAAAGTGTCAAACGTCAAACAATTGTAAGTTTTACTGATTAACTGATTACTCATTTTAATATGGTCTTTAACTGACTGAAACACATAGAAAGAAAGAAAGAAAAGAAAGAAAGAAAGAAAAATATTTTATTTGGCACACATGGATACACACACTGTAAAAACAAAATTTAAGACAACTAAGAAAAAAAAGAAAAAAAACACGATTTGTGTCTCACGGCTGTGCCAAATACCTATTTGGCGCAGCCAGTTCAGCAAAAATGCCAGACAACTACATGGTAGCCAGTGGTAGTTGCCTGACGCTGGTTTTCACATGTTCTTCTACTACTTCACTCCTGCCGTAGGCCGTTGCCTATCCCTAAGTGACATCACGGTTGGCGGAGTAGTTATGGGCCGGTTGTAGTCACTCAGTATTTTGTATGAAATCCGCCTGGGTGGGTCTATGTCGATTTCGCGGCCCTGTAACACCGGTTTTATTTTTATAAAAAAAAAACAATAAATATTCAAGATTTTTGTTTTTGCGAAGCCCTTTTGAAAAAGAAGCTTTATTATTTTTTCTAACTTTCAAATATTTCCGTAACGTCACCTCGTGACGTAAGTGAGGGTCAGCCACGGGTAGTGTGAAAGTGAAGCCCGGGGCCCCGGGATGAAGGCAAAGAAGGAACAGGAGTGGGTTTTTAGTCAGTAAAAGTCTGACACTATCTCGCGCTCCGCCCAAGAGCGGGATTTGTCATTAGATGATTTTCCCAATTAAAAAAAAAAGTTAGGGTCAGATTTGCGATTTTTTATCGAGCCAACACATCATCATCATCATCTTCCTGCCCTTGTCCCGTTTTATTTGGGGTCGGCGCAACATGTTTTTTTCTTCCATTTATCGAACCAACTAATTTTGATTTTTGCCCGGCGGTTGGTCATATAGTCAATTTTAATAAAATATTTTTTTCTTGGTGTTCTCTTTTATATTTGTGGATTTCCAGAGGTTTAAAAAAGTTTAATATGAGTAGAACCTGGCCTTAAGCGATTGGCAGCTGCCCTGCGTGTCGCGGGTTCGATTCCCGCACGTAACAAATATTTGCGAGGCCTTCAGATAGTTGTTCTGCCCCCCTAGCCAAGTTAAAATCGTTTCGTTCGCGCCGAACGCCTTGAGTAGGCCACGCCTCCGATTCCTTTGTTCTGACCATGTGACTGAGCTTGAGATGACGTCAGAACAAAGGAATCGGAGGCGTGACCTACTCGAGGCGTTCGGCGCGAACGATACGATTGTAACTTGGCTAGGGGGGCTGGTTCTAGGTGCCTTGTGTATATGAGTTGTACATGTTATTGAACACACAACAGGAGTAATTCCTAGGAAGGAGTGGAACGTCATCATCATCATCATCTTCCTGCCCTTGTCCCGTGTTATTTGGGGTCGGCGCAACACGTTTTTTTCTTCCATTCTGCCCTGTCACTCGTCACACTATCACTAATTTCCTTTTCTTTCATATCACTCTTCACACAATCCATCCAACTTTTATTTGAACGTCTTCTTAAAAAAAAACAGAACAAAGATTTCAGAACAAAAATGGTTCCATTGTTGTCCGAAAATAAACAATTTATTATTATTATTATTATTCCAATACAATGATCATGTTGTATTTATTGCAAAAACTGTTTTACCTTGATATATTGTAAAAATTTAGTATTAAAATAGTCCTTTTCTTTGGTCAGCTGAGGCGTTCAACAATGCCTAATCCGAATCAGCCAGCCGAGGACCGGAGGCAAATCCTGGAAGGCATGAAGGAGGAAGATGAACACGAACAAGCCCCTAATCTAATATAAACGTACCACCAAACAAAACCAGTATATGCAAGTGTATAAATTCGATTAAAATAAAAATACTATTGAACTTGAAAATATTGTTATTATCTCAGATAATTTAGATTCTACTACCACTTACTCATCTATATTTTCTGAGTAAAACTAGTAGTAAAAATGCTATAAAAAGTTTGGTTGCAATGGAATTTAAACTTTGTGTTGTCTAACTTTGAGTTGGTTTTTCAATGTTAAGTTACCTATTTGTACATAGGCGACTCACGTAAAACGTTTGACAGGTTGGTGTCAGCAATATCTCATGTTATAGTCATGTCATGACCTTGGTTGACAAACCATTTATTTTTATTGTGTAAAAAGTTTTTGAGATTGTTTAACATATTAGAAGATAATTTAGTTTGTTATAGCTTTATGATATTTTTTAAAGTAGAAAATTCGGGTATTATATAAATTTTCAGGTACATTTGTATGCATGTATATTTAAAAATGTATTCCATTAAATTACCTCTTTTTTAGAAGACACAGCGTTGAAAGGTCTTCCACAAGGCGGCCCGATAATCAGGTCGTTGTGGCGATATTTGGGTGAGGCCCATGTCCACATGTGGACATCTATTGGTTTAAATGATGATATTATTAATGGCCTATATATCTTTTCTTTTTTGCAAACCTAGTTAATAACTAAATAAAATATACCCAATCTACTGATATAATAAAAGGTCAAAATGCAGTCAACTATTTCTTATTTTTGAACCAATTTTGGTCATCATCATCATCATAATCATTTCAGCCGATAGACGTCCACTGTTGGACATAGGCCTCCCCTAAGTGTTGCCATAACGACTGTTCCTGTGCGTCTCGCATCCATCGGATTCTTGAGACCCTCACCAGGTCATCGGTCCACCTTGTGGGATACTTTCCAACGCTGCGTCTTCCGGTACGTTTTCCAAATGTTGGTGTTTTTCCTTAAATTTTTTTGTCACTGTAGGTCACTGTGTTAATTCCATCATCGGTAATATATGTACATTAAACCTAGAACCACATTAGACCGACGCACAAGTAGACCACGCCTGATTTGTACGTAGAACGCGTGGCGTCGCGTGGCGTGGATCTAGTGTAGCTCTACAAGTCTAGTTTCCATATAAAATGTATGGAGACCGACGCGCCCAGATCGGCGTACGTGGCACACGTGTGCGCAGTGTAATTCTACCTTAAGTCCTTCAAAGTGCAGGTGAATGGGCACCCGGGACAGTCCAACGTGTGGCTCATGTTCTAAAAAGGGGCACCACAGTCACTTAGGGCAGTCGTCAGGTCATTTAGCCAAGTTGTATTTGCAACAGATTACCTGGGTGTGCTTACCGATTTAGTGCTTTCTATATAGATTATAGAGAGTGTGTCATAGGTACCCCCAATTTCTAATTTCACTACAGTCAAATGGGGTGAATATAAACTCAGGGGTGAATAGAAACAAAACTTCAAAGGCTATATTTTCACGATATTTGAATATTTTTTGCAGCATTTAACTATATTAATTGTTATTCTAAAAAGTCAATGCTTTGTTAGAATCCGATAATATGGTATCAAAGTGAAAAACCAAACCAAAGTTTTGTTTCTATTCACCCCTGCGTTTCTATTTACCCCGTTTTACATAATATATATGAAGTTAAATATATCTCAAACTCTACTTAAACCTGATAACCTGTCAAATTTGACTTTTAAGTAGGGTTTGAGACGTTCCTAATTCAAAATACTCAATTCAGATACTCGCCATTATTCGCGGTTGGCTGTTATAGACAGTCAGAAAAACCCACAGGTATACTTTCGTATTTGTTTATTGTTCTAATTTAAGGTTATGCTATTTAAGGTTCAAATAAAAAACATTGTAAATAAGTATGTAGTAGTTTATTGTGTCGTACTCACTAAGTTAACCAACACCTAATATAAACTTCACGCTGGTGTCCTCACAATATTTTCCTTCACCGTTTTGAGAGCTGTGGTGATGAAATAAATTACACAAAGTAGTGCCTGGCTGATGTGAACCCTTGACCTAGCAATGGGCCGGCGATATTAGTCATAGAACATCAGTTGAACAGCTAATTTTCCCGGCCATCAGGCAGTTGGGGTATCTATTCTATAGTGGAGACGTTGAATTGGTAAACGTAAGGTGGGATGCTCTCAGGCTGGGTAGTGTGTTGATCTTAATAGGGTGGATGGCAGCAGCTGGATGAGGGTTACCAAAAATCTAAAGAAATATCGTGCGATTTTAGAGGCCTGTGTTCAAATAAAAGATATTGTGATATCGAAGGAGGTCACATGAGCTCTTATAAGCTGGTGTACTGGCTAGATAAATGAACTTCTTAGGGATTATGCAAATTCAGAATAGATTTTTGAAATTGATACATGAAAAGAAAGAATTTTATGGTTTTTTAATGCTAATTAAATTTTGGATTTCAATGAGATCAGTTTACGTTAATTATTACTTACATGCCGATTTACTGTTAGCTAGATTTCTTAAAAACACGTTCCTTGGACCTGAGCCTATATACTTGAGCTGCCACCATGGGATCTGGAGGCAACAGTGCTTGCACGCATGCACGATTTACGCATGGAGATGAAACGCCGGGGCGTAACTCCCCTGCACTCATGGTGGAATGGCGACAGCGGCTATTGCAACCCAGTGCTGGGCACACCATAATTATGGAAGTAAGTCCCCTCTTTGAGGATTGGCTGGAAAGACCTCACGGCGTCCTCACCTTCCGCATGAAGCAGGTCCTCACCGAACAAGGTCAGTTCGGAAAGTTCCTGCACCGGATTCGTGCGGAAGTAACGCCCGGGTGCCACCACTGTGTGCTCCACCCGAAGGTCACGGTGGAGCACACGGTAGAGGTGTGCCCCACTTGGGCAGAGCACCGCCGTGTCCTCGTGGGGGAGATGGGCGGCTACGATATCTCGCGCCATGCGAGGATGAGTGGCAGGCGGTCGCCTTCTTCTGCGAAGCAGTAATGCTAGCAAACGGCGAGCAATGGATAACTTGCCGTCCGACCGTCCGGTAACCATCCGAACCGAGCCCAAGTCATCGACGGCGCGCAGTGTTTAACGCGCGCTTTAAGTAGATGTCAGCAAACCGTAAGGGCCCAGCAGGGTCGAACCCTACTGGGGCCAAGGGTTTGTTTCTGAAAGCAAAACTCGGTCCTGGTATGAAAGGCAACGAAGGAAAAGGGTGGGTTTTTAGTCAGTAAAAGTCTTAGACACCCTCTCACTTCGCCCAAGATCGAGAGCTGTCATTAGATGATTTTCCCAACTAAAAAAAAAATATACGTGAGCCAGGTTCTCCCAATATAGAGTATATCCCAACATAAGTTCTTTTTAGGGTTCCGTACCTCAGAAGAAAAACCAGAACCCTTATAGAATCACTTTGTTATCCGTCAGTCTGTCTGTCAAGACCCTTCATCCTGGGAACGCGTGGAGGTATTGAGTTGAAATTAAAACCATATACTCAAGTTTGCGGTCTCTTGAAGCTGTGAAAAAATCGAATTTTTAAGTTGACAACAAAAAAGGATACGGCCATTTATGTCTCAAAAAACGTATATTTCGACATTCTCGAGAAAATCGAAATTCAAAGGCTACTTCCCGTTGACCCAGAATCCTGAAATTTTGCATAAAACAAGGTCTTATAGCACAGTTATAGGAATAAGTCTGAAAATTTGTAAATTTGTTGTTACGTCACAACAAAAAAAATTAGCGATTCGGAAAAATCTTCGTAACTCAATTCGGGAATTAAACTGTTTACATAGGTAAGTTTGTACGGAATCAGAGTGCGAGTCCAGCTCACACCCCAGTTTTTTATGTTTTCTTTTTAATCTCATCATGTCTGCGTTTAAGCACTACTTTCATCAAAAACGCAAGTTCCGAAATATCTGAAAAACAATAGAATATTTGAATGGTACGCGCGCCAAAAGCAAAATAAATATGCACAGTTTAAAATTGTGTTAAAATCTACAACCGTATTTTAGTTGGTGTTCCGTTGTTTGTGAATTCAATTTAAATAGAAATGGCTGCTAGAGGTACTTTAGTCTTCGCTGGTAGTTTATAACTTTCATTTAATGACGTAAATATTTAGTTCATTCTTTTGACTTTTGAGATCCCCATATTAACACTAGAAACCCGGAATATCAATGTCAATTTCGGCCATATTATTTTGCTACAGTAATATGGAGAGGTGGTATACAAATGAAACTGGCAATTGATAATACAATAAATTTATTATGCATTACATATATTTGGTGTAATTTGTGATTCTACGCATAATAAAACTAGGCTGAAAACATAAAACATAAATACAAATCCAGTTTTTTTTTTGTTTTTAGGGTTCCGAATTTGAGGTAAAATGGAAAAAACAGAACCCTTATAAGATCACTTTGTTGTCCGTCTGCCGGTCTGTCTGTGTCTGTCAAGACCCTTTATCACGAGAACGCGTGAAGTTTTCGAGTTGAAATTAATACCATATACTCAGGTCTGCGGTCCCATAAAGCTGTGAAAAAATCAAACTTATGAGTTAACGAAAAAAAAAGATACGGCCGTTTATGTCGCAAAAAACGTATATTTCAACACGCTCAAGGGAATCAAAATTCATGGTACTCCCCGTTGATCTAGAATCCTGAAATTTGGTATGAAGCTAGGTCTCATAGCACAAGTATAGGAAAAAATCTGAAAACTGTAAATTTGTAATTATGTCACAAAAAATACTTTTTTTGCGATTCAGAAAAATCTTCGTAACTTGGGAATAAAAATTCAGGAATTGATCTGTTTTCATAGGTAAGACTTTGTACGGAACCCTCAGTGCTCGACTCCGACTCGAACTTGCCCGGTTTTTTTTTTCGAGCCTGTTTTCTTACTTATTTTTTTTTATTCTTGATAGGTTCGCGCTTGACCGCTAACTCACCTGATGGAAAGCGACGATGCGGTCGACGATGGAGCGCGCTTACCTAGAAATAACCTATTCACTCTTGACTTAAAGATTCCCGGGTTGTAGCCATCAGGAAAAACAGATTCCGGCAAGGAAACTGCAGTGAAACGACCTCCCTCGTCTCCATTGCTTTCTATTTTGTGTAGGTGTGAACAAATCTGAACTTAAAGGTACTGAAAGAGGAAGAAACAGTTATCTTGCTCTTTCAATACCAAACATAATATAATTGTCTCACAAATAGATGTCGATTAGTAGAACCCATCTATCCATGGCGAGTTTACTAAAACTCGCGTGTATCAATAAACCAATGAATCATAAAATAATTCAGAGGGTAAATCACTCTGCAGTTGTCATGCCGCAGGATGACGTTCTGATTCATTGCAAACTGAAAAGCAGTGAAACTGTTTGTGCAACAGTTAAAATGTCGTTGAAACAATGACTGTTACTTTGCAATATTTAGGCAGATTAATGACATTATGGCTTCATCAGAAGGCTTAAAGTCACCAAAGGGCTATGAAAAAGGCTATGCTCCAAGTTTCCTTGAAAACAAGGATATTCTCAAGAGAACTATGATTACCCATCATCATTTTGAAAGACGTTCACTGTTGGACATAGGTCTCCCCCAAGTGTCGCCACAACGAACGGTCCTGAGCGCCTCGCATCCATCGGATTCCCGCAACCCTTACCAGGTCATCGGTCCACCTTGTAGGAGACCTCACCCGGAGGACACGGTGGAGCATACGGGGGAGGCGTGCCCCGCTTGGGCGGAGCACCGCCGTGTCCTCGTGGAGGCAATTGGCGGCAGCGACCTTTCGCGTCGGGCCCTGGTTCAGGCTATGGTCCGGAGCGAGGAGGAGTGGCAGGCGGCCGCCTCCTTCTGCGAAGCAGTAATGCTAGCGAAGGAGGAGGCTGCACGCGTGAGGGAACGAAGGTCCTCACGCCCTAGCCGTCGTAATTCCGACCCCGACTACCAGCCACGGTAGACGCGGGCTTCCGGACGTCGAGCACTGGGTAGCTCGCCGTCCGGCTGTTCGGTAATTAACCGGACCGCGCCCAGTCGTCAACAGCGCGTAGTGATCCTCGCGCTCCTCAAAGAGATGTCAGCAAACCGTAGGGGCCCAGCGAGGCCGATGCCCGCTAGCTAGGACCGCGGAGAATTTCTGAAAGGGGAACCCGTAGTCCTAGTACGCAAAGGGTAATTGAAGGATACAGGTGTGGTTTTAGTCAGTAAAAGTCTGCCACGCCCTCGCGCTCGACCCAGAGCGCGAGAAGTCATTTGGATGATTTCCCACCTTAAAAAAAAATCTTGTAGGAGGCCTCCCAACACTACGTCTTCCGGTACGTGGTCGCCACTGCAGAACTTTTTCAGAACCTTTATAATTACCCGATATAGTCCAAAGAATCGCCAAACTTAAGTGTCGGTGGGCAGGGTACATTGCGTAGAACAGATGGTCAGTGAAACCAAAAGGTTCTGGAAAGGAGACCACGTACTGGAAGATGTAGCGTTGGTAGGCCTTCCACAAGGTGGACCGATGCCCTGGTGAGAGTGGCAAGAATTCGATGGATGCAAGACGCACAGGACCAGTCGTTGTAGCGACACTTGGGGAAGGCCTATGTCCAGCTGTAGCCGTCTTATGGCTGAAACAATGATGATGAAGCAGATTGATGCAGTTTATGGAAACTGTCTAGGGTAAACAAGCCATACGTGCCCCAGTCGGTAACGTGGGGCCATGTTACCGACTGGGGCACGTATACTATGGCTGGTCTGTGTATCGTAAACACGATACAGAAGTTGATATTTCATTTTCTTTAAGAGTTTTCAATGCCTGCTCATTGTCGATATCTCCTAAAAAGTATAATACACAGGGAGTAATATTGCAATTTGTTATAAATAATCGAAAAGTATCAAGATGTTTTACTAGATATTCAAAACACTAAGCTTTAAATGAACTTATTGTATCCAGCCGTCGCATTTTCTCTGCAGATTTCTGATTAATCTCACTTTTTTGGTCTTTAAATTTATCAATCATCTTGAAAAGAAGCCTCCTCGTCGAACTATTCATTGTTTTACTAGTCGTTGTGGTGACACTTGGGGAGGCCTATGTCCAGCTGTAGACATCTTATGGCTGAAACAATGATGATGAGGCAGATTGATGCAGGTTATGGAAACTGTCTAGGGTAAACCAGCCATACGTACCCCAGTTGGTAACGTGCACCACTTGTAAAACTAAGAAAAGTATTTAAAATCACATAAACTATATAACGCAAGTTAAACTTGCATTGTATTGTTTACATCGCCGTTATACTTATAAACTAACCAGATCGGCTCAAATGAGCACCAAATTTTAAACGCTGGTCTTAGTTTTGCAAGTGGAGCACAATTTGGTAATATTTTTTTTATTGTTACAAACTAGTGCTTGACTGCGATTCCACCTGATGGTAAGTAGTGATGCAATCGTTTATGGTGAGGCGCACTAGTTTATAAAGAGCCTTTTCACTCTAGATTTGAAGACAACCAAATTATAATCGGACGGGACGACCGCAGCATTCAAGTTGTTCCAGTTCCTTGATGTACGCGGTATAAATGACTAGGCGAAACGCTTGGTCCGGACCGTAGAGGTTTCAACAACGTAAGGGTGGATACTCGCCGTTCGTCGGGTATGTCCGATGGTAGAAATGAGATGGTGGAATCAAGTCATGCAATTACCGCGCACACTCTCCAAAATGCATCCTATAAAACACCAACACACTGTAATATAAATAAGAAGCAGAAAAAAGATAAAGATAAGATATTATCTAGACATAAAGAGCTACAAAAAGTAACTATGTTATATACGGGTATACAAAGACGTTTCTCAGACGGTCACGATAAAGTCTCCGGCCTAACTTAACAAAAGAGTTCAAACAATAATAAACGGGATAATCGTGCCGGTAGGGGGCGCCACAATAGCCCCAACTTTAAGGTCCTTGGTCATGATTGATGGCCCAAGTTGGCTACAGTAAGGTTAAGTTATACCTATTGTCTTCTTAGTAACAGAAGAGATCTGGGTCTCTAGAGAAAGTGACGTTATATTGGCGATAGTAAATATGCCAAAGTTCACGTTTTTTTTTAATATTTTGCTTTAGAAAATCATCGGCTCTGAGTGTACCGAGAGCGTCTTCTTTTACTGACTAAACCTTTGTTCCTTCAGTTGCTCTTTGTTATCCAAAGCCACTGTAACTTTTTCGAACATTCCTGCAGCCCGCCAAAATGTTATGTGGTCAACATAAAGGTGCCATTCGAACCTCGGCTGCAGACTACGGATGCAGGCAGCAAATCCGGTGGCTGCACGAAGCCGGCTGCAGCTTCACGACTGGTTTTCTATGTACGGATTTTTGTGAGCACCATTCCGAACGAGAGAGCAGTGGTGGCCGAGTGGTAACTACCCTGACTTACGAGTTGTAGGTCGCGGGTTCAAACCCAGCCAGGCGCATTACTTTGTGTAATTTATTTCATCACCACTGCTCTCAAAACGGTGAAGGAAAACATCGTGAGGAAACCGGCATGTCCTAGAACCAAAAATTCGAAGACATGTGACATCCACCAAACCGCACTGGGCCCGCGTTGTGAATTACGTCCCATTCCCTCTGCTAGAGAGGAGGCCTGAGTCCCAGCAGTGGGAACATTATGCTATATTCCGAACGCGGCTGCGGCCGCACATGCTGCCGAGCTTCGGCTGCGAGTGCTGCTGCCAACTGCATCCGCAGCCGATCGCAGACCAGTAATGCTGCGGCCGCCAGTCGATGCGCACGTAGTTACGTCACTCCAACCTGTACCTACTAGCTTTTGCCCGCGGCTTCGTCCGCGTACAAATATAGCCTATGTCACTCAGAATTAAAGCGCCTTTTTATCGGTGAAAAAATTTTTGCAATCGGTCCAGTACTTCCAGAGATTACCTCCTACAAAACAAAAAAACAAACTTTACCTCTTTAATATTCCGGGCCTTGGTACAGGCCATGGTCGGCAGCGAGAAGGAGTGGCAGGCGGTCGCCCCCTTCTGCGAAGCAATAATGCTAGCAAAGCGGTCGCACGCGCGAGAGAACGGCCCTCACGCCCCAGCCGCCGGGATCCCGATCCCGATTTCCAGCCACCGTAGGCGCTGCCTTGCGGACGGCGAGAACGCGCCGGCGAGCCGAGCGGGCGTTGCGTAGGGACCCAGCAGGGTCGAAGCCTACTGGGGCCATGGGTGATGCGGAAGAGAACCCCGGGGCCCTGGAACGAAGGCAAAGAAGGAACAGGAGTGGGCTTTTAGTCAGTAAAGGTCTGACACTATCTCACGCCCCACCCAAGAGCGGGGGATGTCATTGGATGATTTTCCCACCGAAAAAAAAAACCTCTTTAATACTAGTGTAGATAGTATCTATTTTGCGCTTTGTATCATTTGAAAGAGGAATATAGTCATAAAAAATATTGTGTCAAAAGTCCTAGAGTTGTGAAGATTTTCAATATAATATTCTTTGAGTACGCCAAGTGGAGTCAAAGGTCGACGAGCAGGACATCTTTCATCTGAGTAAGTCATATTGTTCCAATCTGTTACATTTTATTTAAACGACGCGAATACTTCACATAAGAGAAATGGAGGCAAGATATTATATAAGTTAATAGGTATCTTATTATCTCAAGTGTTAAGAAGTGGTTGATTTTTTGCAGTAACTCCTTTTACTTTTGATCAAAATGAGTACATTTTAAGGAGTTTGAAACTGTCGCCAGTGAAATTTGAAACGGAGTGTCTTTTTTTTAAGTCGGTTGTTTTTTGAAGGTTCCTTAACCAAAGGGTGAAACAGGACCCTATGACTAAGACTCCGCTGTCCGTCCATCTGTCTGTTTGTCCGTCTGTCACCAGGCTATCTCATGAACCGTGATAGTCTTGACAAATCTCGCTCTTGGGCGGAGCGGGAGATAGTGTCAGACTTTTACTGACTAAAAATCCACTCCTGTTCCTACGTTGCCTTCGTCCCCGGGCCCCGGGTTTCGTTTTCACACTACCCATGGCCCCATTAGGCTTCGACCCTGATGGGCCCCTACGATTTGCTGACATCTCCCTGGGGCGCACGTGGAACAATACGCGCCGTCGACGACTTTGGCTCGGTCCGGGCGGTGGGCGACCCATTGCTCGCCGTCCGCAAGCCCGCGCCTACGGTGGCCGGAAATCAGGATCGGAATTCCGACGGCGGTTGGGGCGTGAGGACCGTTGCCTCACGTGATCGGCCGCCTCCTTTGCTAGCATTACTGCTTCGCAGAAGGAGGCGACCGCCTGTTACTCCTCCTCGCTCCGGACCATGACCTGTACCAAGACCCGGCGCAAGAGATCGCCGCCGCCGATCGCCCCCACGAGGACACGGCGTTGCTCTGCCTAAGTGAGTGTCCTCCGAGTGGTCCACACAGTGGCGACACCCGGACATCGCTTCCGCACGAATCCGGTGCAGGAACTTTCCAAACTTGCCGTGTTCGGTGAGAACCTGCGTCATTCGGAAGGTAAGGACGCCGTGAGGTCTTTCCAACCACGCCTCAAAGAGGGGACTTACCGCCATAATTGTGACGTGCCCTTAGTCTGACAGTTGAAATTTTCACAGATGATGTATTTCTGTTGCAGCTATAACAACAAATACTATAAAAAAAAGAAAATATATATTTAAGGGACTCCCATAAAACAGACATAATTTTTTTGCGGTTTTTATAGATAATGGTAAAGAAACCGTCGTGCGCGAGTTCGACTCGAGTTTCGAGTTTTATTTTATACTTTTTAGTTGTGGTACTTAGATATACCCTAATAGTGTATAAGCGATATTTATTAAGACACCAATAGAATACAATCTTTTAAGTGGCTTAAAAGATTGTATTCTATTTAGCTCACGAAAATCTCAATAAAGCAAAACACGGCCAGGATACTTTATTTTATTACGAAGTTCCCATGCCTACCTTCCGGTTTCATCACGAGATGATTTAGGCAATAACTTACACCTTAAGACAATTTTAATAAGCCTAATCACGGTTAGGACACATTGTTTTATTATAATATCCCGGTGCCTATCTTCTGGCTTCATCATCAGATCCATTTATTTTCATCAGAAGCAGTTATTTATACGCATCGTCATAGTTATAACTAACTTCTAACTCTTCTTCTTTTTAGTTCTTGGTAGTTTTCTTTCTTCTTCTTGTTAGTTCTAACTAGTGGTAACTAGCTTCGCCCACGTGCATGTAGGTTTCTCTATACAAATTTCCAACCCCCGTTTTACCCCCTTAGAAGTGGTGTTTCATAAAAGTCGTTCTAAGTGGATATCTACACCCTACAAGGAACCTACCTGCCAAATTTTAAGTTTGTATGTGTTATAGTTTCTGAAATTTCGTGATTAATCAGTGAGTGGTATTTCGCTTTTATATACATAGAAGATTGTAATCGAGATATATGTATGTGTTTGAAGTTCTGGTCGCCATCTTTGGTCATCTTCATCAGTTTCTCTTCATCAATACTTTCTGAATATAAATGCTTGATCTTTCGATGAAAACCAAAATCACTATATGACATAAGTACACATAGTGATTTTGGTATTTATTTCCTCATGGATCCATCATCAGAACTAGATTTTGATAAAAATAGGACTAAGCTTGAAGTATGTTCTAAAAAATAATCTAAATCGGTTCATAAAATAACAGAGTTTTGAGGTATCAAACATAAAACCGAATCTAAAACCTCCTCCTCTTTTAAAGTCGGATAAAAATAATACCTACTGCCTGTGTGCCTAGATCTTTGCCAACAATTGCTCCAAAAATTGTTCAATCGGAATAGCCTCAATTACGGAAGAACCCATCGAATTCTGATTGCTAGTTGTACAATATCTTGGACCTTTCTTTTCCGCAAGGTTGGCATTACTGATCGTACGATTTTTGTTCTGATGTTGCAAAATTGTTATTGTTACATATTTTTTTTTAAAGAAAATCGTCTTCAGGAAAAGGTTAACATCTTTATTGCTACATCAGCTGTTTTAGACAACTTCGATGCCTTTTAGGCAAATATATTGTAATTACAAAATGACGTGTTGTCTTTTTAGCCAATCTAACATAATTTAAGTAACTATGAAGAAGAAACTAATCAAACAACCCGGGAATCTTTAAGGCAAGAGTGAATAGGTTACTTCTAGGTAAGCGCGCTCCATCTTCGACTGCATCGTCGCTTTCCATCAGGTAAGATAGCGGTCAAGCGCGAACCTATCAAGAATTATAAAAAATGGCATTTTATTTAAATTTGGTAAATTGTAAATCATCATCCGGAATCCGAGAGCTTAGCGCATCGCGACACAAATAGATAACGTTCGAAGCTTAACTTTGCTTGCTCACTATAGCACCCGTCATCATCACCTTCATGCTAGGTTCCTGTAAACTCTGCAGATAGAAATAAGAGTTCCACACAGCGAAGCATATTGCCGGTTGCACAATGGGATTGGCAATTGTCAAATAAAAATAAAAATCTTTAAAAGTAAATCAAAATTAAATAAAAATTAAACTACTATTACTAGCTAGCTGACTAGCTAGCTAAAAGCCAGTGATAAATAAATAAATAAAAAAACTGATGATCATATTCCCAAACAAAAAGACTGCCATCAAAATTATTCAACATTCAAATACGAAAGTTATTTAATAAACAACCACATAATTCAACTGAAAATTGCAAACGGTAGCAATAAATTGGCATGACTTTAGTACTTTAGTAAGTTGAGAAACGATCTCCATTACACAGGTCGTGGTCAGCTACTTTTTAAAGGGCATCGACCTCTGAACAACACGTTTTGTTTAATTTTTTGGTTGCAGTATTTTTTTTAAACTATAGAAATGACTCCAGCCCCCCTAGCCAAGTTACAACCGTTTCGTTTCGATACTCTTTTCGTTGATCGCCTCGAGTCGGCCACGCCTCCTATTCCTTTGTTCTGACCACGTGACTGAGCGTTGAGATGACGTCAGAACAGAGGAATCGGAGGCGTGGCCGACTCGAGGCGATCAACGAAAAGAGAATCGAAACGAAACGGTTGCAACTTGGCTAGGGGGCTGTAGCGTAAATGCTTTCACAAACATGCTGCAAACTCCAACCTAATGAGTGTATATTATATAATTGTATTATATTTATAGTATATTAGTATATAATTATCTATTCATGTATTCACCTTTTCTATTTCTTTTATTGCACCTACCGCTATTTTTCTCTGCATTACCCAAAGGTTGACTTGTAGAAAATCTCTAAGGCATTAAGTCTGCCTTTGTACTTTTGTGTGCATAAAGTATTTAATAAATAAATAAATACCTGTAGGCCATATAAATATTTTACCCGGAGCACACGGTGAAGCACACGGTGTAGGCGGCCGCACGCGTGATGGAACGGACATCCTCACGCCCCAGCCACCGACACTCCGACCTCGATTACCAGTCATGGTAGGCTTGCGGACGACAAGTATTGGGTAGCTCGCCGTCCGGCTGTCCGGTAACCGTCCGGACCGAGAGTTAGAGCGCAAAGGGCAACTGAAAGAACATACGTATGGTTTTAGTTAGGAAAAGTCTGACACGCCTTCCCGCTCTGCCCTAGAACGGGGGTAGTCATTAGATGATTTTTCGGTACTGATACACTATCTATAAAGCCACACAGATAAGAAATTATTTTAACCCGACTGCTTCAGAAGCTTAATTTCTTTTTCGACAGTTAGATGTCTATTTTTTAGACATGATGATGAGTGAGTTTCTTAATTTAAACATGTTTAATTTTGACATTGATTATTTCTGTTACATTCGCTTCATTATGTATAGCAAAAAATATTTTTAGTATTCAAAACATTTGCACGCCATAGTATGTGGCAAACCGCAAACGAATAGATAAAGTGAGAAATGAGTATATTAGGGGAAGTTTGAAAGTGGCGCCAGTGACTGAAAAGTTGAAAGGGAATCGTTTGTCTTGGTATGGTCATGTGAAGAGGAGGGATGAAACGCATGTTACTAGAGAGAGAAGAGTTATGAGTTTACATGTTGATGGACGGAGAGGGAGAGGGAGACCAAAGAAAAGATGGGATTGTGTGAAGAGTGATATGAAAGAAAAGGAAGTTAGTGATAGCATGACGAGTGACAGGGCAGAATGGAAGAAAAAAACGTATTGCGCCGACCCCAAATAACACGGGACAAGGGCAGGAAGATGATGAGTATGTGGCAAACTGTAGACGTGTGCTTGTGGATAGCGAGCAATGGGTAGCTTGCCGTCCGACCTTCCGGTAACCGTCCGGACCGAGCCCAAGTCATCGACGACGGCGCGTACTGTTCCACACGCGCCTCAGGGAGATGTCAGCAAACCGTAGGGGCCTAGCAGGGTCGAAGCCTACTGGGGCCAAGGGTCTGATTCTGAAAGGAAGACTCGGCCCTGGTACGAAGGGCAACAAAGGAACAGGAGTGGGTTTTTAGTCAGTAAAAGTCTGACACTATTTCCTGCTCCGAACAAAAAAAAAATAGTATGTGGCAAACATGTCTGAACCATTTCTTTTCTCAATGTTATCTTACGAGTACATGCACTTTTTATTATTGTATGTGTACACATGTTTGAGCAAATAAATATATCTTATCTTATCTTATCTCATACCTAATAGCCTAAATGGCTGAATGGATTTTAACCAATGAGATATTGGATTGGTCTTGATAGCTGAAATGCGGTCGTATACGTGTGGTCGTATTTTGTTATGACATAATTACACTTACTTTATTGTACACCCTAAATAAAAATACAATACGGACGGCGAGCTACCCATGGCTCGCCGTCCGCAAGCCTGCGCCTACGGTGACCGGAAATCAGGATCGGAATCGCGGCGGTGGCTGGGGCGTGAGGACCGTTGCCTCAAGCGATCGGCCGCCTCCTTTGCTAGCATTACTGCTTCGCAGAAGGAGGCGACCGCCTGCCACTCCTCCTCGCTCCGGACCATGGCCTGTACCAAAGTCCGACGCTAGAGATCGCCGCCGCTGATCGCCCGCACGAGGACACAGCGTTGCTCTACCCAAGCGGGGCACACCTCCACCGGGTGCTCTATCGTGTCCTCAAATACAACAGGAGCTTAAAATTAATAGCGTGTCACAATGGGCGGGAGGTCTTACAGAGATAGATACGAAGAAATTCGTGGTGTACTATTTACATATCTACAATACATCTAATAAAATGTCGGGTATTAAAATAAGGCCTTGAGGAGACGATTCTAAAAATGGAAAATGTTTAAAAAAAATAATGATTAATATCCAACATTTTAGTAAGTAAATTCTTTTACTATTTCCATTGAACCAGAAAAAACAAAGATAGGTAGAACAGAAAAAAAAATTCAATAACAACAGACTGATCCATTATCCAATTTTAAGAGCAAAGCGATTGAAAAGAAAATCCTCTTCGAGAGGAATAGCGACATTTCCGAAGAAGTGTTTTGATTAAAAATATGTCAAAATGGTCACTAAACGTTCGGACCACTTAGCTAACAAGAAAAATGTGAAGTATTCGTTTTTCTGAATTCCTCTTTAGTTGGAACGTTTCTCTGTTTAAAAATAAAGTACGAGTCGAACTCACGCACTGCGGGTTCCGTACAAACGTTCTTATGCAAATAGTTCAATTCCCGAATGCAGTCTCAAAGATTTTTCCGAATAGCAAAAAAAAGTTTATTTTTAAGTCACGTAACAACAAATTTACAGTTTTCAGATTTATTCCTATACCTGTGCTATAAGACCTTGCTTTGGAAGTACCCTATGAATTTTGATTCCCTTTTTATTCCCGAAATATACGATTTTTGCGACTTAAACTGCTGTATCTTTTTTTTCTTTAATTTGGAAATTTGTTTTTTTTCACAGCTTCAAAGGACCGCAGACTTGAGTATATGGTTTTAATTTCAACTTGATACCTTCACGTGGTCCTGGGATAAGGGGTTTTTTCCTTTTGAGGTACGGAACCCTAAAACATTGCTTTTATCAGTGGTTTCTACCGCGTGATAACCCAAAAATGAGTCGAAGGGAATGTAGGAATTGGATATAATGTAGTGAAACGCGCATACGCCGTAACCCACGCAACAGCTGACAGGCAGACGCGGGGAAGACAAGTGTGCGGGAGCGGGGGGCTGGAGCGAGTTAAGTGCTTATTACACTACGCGATATTCAGCACACGATATTCAGACTTTCTTATTTTTTGTTCCGACTAAGACCGGTCCAACCCTTATCACACTACGCAACATCGACTAAGACTGTCTGAATAGGTATCGAGTAGTGTAATAGGCCCTTAAAGGTCGCCGCCTCGGCACGACACTGCACTGCACCGACAACGAGTTGTACTGGCTGGTCACCTTGCTAGACCTATTTTCCATATATATTACTGTACAATTTAAATTCAACTAAAACAAGTCTTTGTCATAAATAATAAGAAAATAAATTATTGAAGAGTCCCCGCGTTGTTCCTTACCTTACACAACAAAAGAAACACATATCGCAAACATTAGGTATAACAGGGATGAGAGGTATCCTATGTCCTCATCCAGAGCATCAGATAATTCCAAACATCGAAAACGTTCAGCTATCAAGGTGTAATTAATTAACAAACATACAACACTACACTTATAATATCAATAAAATCAAACTAAAATTATAAAGGCGAATTTTTGTGAATGTATGTTTGTTACTTCTTTACGCTCGAACGGCTGAACGGATTTATATGAAATTTGGCACATTGGTAGAACCATGTCCTGGAATAGCACATGGACATTTTTATCCCGGGAATATGGTTGCTTGGGACAATTTTCCACTTTCACGCGGGAAAAGCCGCCGGGCAGGAGTTAGTTGAATAAATAAACTGTAGATGGAATACAAATTACTCAATCAATAAGAAACGGTCTTCAGTCATTTGTCTTTATGTCTGTTCTTCACAAATACCTTCTATTAATTTAACGACTAAAGACATTCTTTTTGGATGGGGTGGGGTAGCGTTTCAATAATCGGTTTCCGCCTTTAAAATCGTCAAGTAACTCCTTCTGCTCTAAAGTTGTCAAAAAATGAAAGTCCCGTTTTGACATCTGTCAAAACGAAAAAAAAAAATACTCGCAATATATTCCATCATATTATTTAACGCGCCGAAAAAATGTATATATTTTTTTAAAACACTGTGTAATTAATTATTATTTTATTATTTCTTTTAGTTTTGTTCTATTTTATTTAATTGATATAAACTAGTGCTTGACTGCGATCCTACCTGATGGTAAGCAGTAATGCAATCGTAGATGGTGAGGCGCACTAATTTATTGAGAGCCTATTCACTCTAGCCTTGAAGAGACCCAAATTATAATCGGACGGGAAAACCACAGCAGGCAAACTATTCCAGTCCCTCGATGTACGCGGTATAAACGACGAGGCGAAACGCTTGGTCCGGACCGTAGAGGTTTCAACAACGTAAGGGTGGATACTCGATGTTCCACTGACCACTACTGGTGTTCCAAGTTATATTCTAGGGTATTTCTCATGTAAATGTCAAAACGGGCCTTTTATTTTTTAACGAGTTTAGGGGGAGCGAATGGGAGTATTGGAGCTTCACTGACTAAACCCTAGCCGTATTTCTTCAGTTGCCCTTTCTGTTACAGAACCTCGATAACTTTTACGAACAAACACAAAATAATTTGACATGTTTTTTGTGGTGGGATATCATCAAATAAGTTCTCCTGCGATGGGCAGAAGGAGAAAAGTGTCAGATTTTTACTAACTAAAAACCTCTAAAGTTCTTTCAGTTGCCCTTTGATCCTGCAGTTCCAAGGAATTCGGTTGGAAAGCCTATCTTAAATCTTTTATAGAAATGTTTCGATACAGCTATATCTATGTAGGTAGATAAATTACTAATTGTATACTTAGCTACTACTGACGTCTTAACATACTATCTTCTGTTATAAAACCACTCATTTCATTATAAAGTAATATCTTTAAATTGTCAAGAAGTCAGTCAGAAAAATTATGACAATTGCACATTCAAACCGTAGATCGAGAATCAAATCGGAGAAGAATGTGCAAGAAACTGCATGGACACTCTTTTAAATCATGGTATGTATTACAAATATCTTGGTTACATATTTCTTGTCGCTACAGTAATGCAGGAGACAAATTGTGCGTCCGATCTCAACGATCGCCAACCGAACAAGAGAGCTGTCACCCGCCACTATGCTACATCGACAGCTTAACTACAAATAATCACAAGTACTTTTCGGTGTTGCCAGCAGCGTGGTCGCTTACAATGGGCCTCATCAGAAGACTTAAAGTCACCCAAAGGGCAATGGAAAGGGCTATGCTCGGAATTTCCTTGCGTGATCGAATCAGGAATGAGGATATCCGCAGGAGAACCAAGTTTACCGACATAGCACGAAGAATCGCCAAACTAAAGTGGCAATGGGCAGGGCACATTGCTCGCAGAACAGATGGCCGTTGGGGCAGAAAGGTTCTGGAATGGCGACCACGTACCGGAAGACGTAGCGTTGGAAGGCCTCCTACAAGGTGGACCGATGACTTGGTAACGGTTGCCTCCCGCAACCGTTACCAAGTCATCGGTCGCGGGAATCCGATGGATGCGAGACGCACAGGACCGTTCATTGTGGCGACACTTGGGGGAGGCCTATGTCCAGCAGTGGACGTCTTTCGGCTGAAATGATGATGATGATGATGTTGCCAGCAGAATTAATCGATTGCAATGAATAATCGACAACAAAATATATTGATAATATTCTTGGTAATTAAAAACAGAATAAATAATCTAATTACATATCAAAATCTAACACTTCTTAGCACTAATTTCCCAAGTAAAAATAATGTAGGTAACACACTCGTCCATCTCACAGCACAAGACATGGAAACGGTTCCTAACATAACTCTGCTTCAATTAACACCTGGATAAGATTACCTACTACCAAAAAAGCACTCTGATATTATGAAAACCAGCCCCCTACCAAACACACCTGGGCAATGTAATTCTCCCTTAACAACATATAAGTGCCTTCATATGATGTCCTTGCAACAGACACCAGGTGTCGGTAATAAGGATTTATTTTACGAGCAGAACATTTTTACAATGAACCCGCTTTACGATGGACCTGTCAATTTGCTCCATCAAGTTATTGCTAGGCTAGTGATGATCCTATTTCTTGTGGATAATGTAATAAAAGGTTGTCTATAAAGTTGATTGGGCTGCAAATAAAACAAAGTTTGATTATTTATTTTTAGAAAATTGATTTCATAAAAAATACCAAATGCATTGGTAGTTTGACATGCCTTTACTGCCATCTTAAACTCAATATTAAGTGTACCTTTCGCATTGACCAATTGTATGAAAAATGTTTTTTTCAATAAGGAGTGCACTTGATTTCAATAGAGTTTCTAGGGACCTTGATATCGACTTGTTTTGCACCAGTGTGGCGACCTTACGACGGCAAATGGCACATAATTTTTTCGGTGATTATCTTCTTCATATTTTTTTATCTATGTGTGAGGCTTCTAATTAGCGATTTGATAATATTACAATGTTTATATCATTTTTACTATTGGTCTGTGAGCCTTCTGTAAAATAAAATTAAAAACAAAATAAAAATAAATCTCTATTTCATGTTCGTCAGTCCTTAACCAGTACATGTGTGTTTGCAGTTTTGCATGATTAAATTTTATTTACCCAAGAAATTGTTTTGTGTACCCGGGCAACCATAAAAACTACGAATACCATGAATGTATTGCGCAACCTACATAGTACTTTTTTTTTAAGAAGCTTTAAACTACACTAGGAGAATCAAGAATCAAAGCATATATTTCAAATAAACTATTTATAGGCACTTTGTAATTGCCAAGAAATCAGTCAGCCAAAAAAAAATATTATGCTAACTGCACATTCCAAAGCATAGATCTCTATGGAGAAGAATGTGCAAGAAACTCCATGGACATTAAGGACACTCTTTTAAATTATGTTATGTATTACAATGGCTTGGTACGTGACGATGGGAAGAGACCAGATGGTATGACGTTGGTGCCATGGAAGGTGAGTAGGCCTCTGGTGTGGGACGCAACCTGTGTCGACACCCTTGCGCCATCCCATGTTCCAAGTACGGCGGGCTGTGCTGGCGCTGCCGCTGCGGCTGCTGAGACCCATAAACGGCGCAAATACTGTAACCTTATTGGTAATAACAGTTTTGAGCCGTTTGGGGTCGAAACGCTTGGGTCATGGGGTCCGAGTACGCGTCACCTTTTTAAGGAAATTTCACGCCGACTGATCGACACTGTGCGTGACCAGAGAGCTAGGTCGTTCTTTGCCCAAAGAATTAGCATTGCCATTCAACGTGGTAATGCTGCCAGTCTTCTGGGCACATTCCCGGATGACAGCGATGTGGAGGAGTATTTCGACGCCTGAGTGTATTTTGTGTTTTTGTATTATATTTATGTACATAGTTAGGTTTTAGTATAGTTTAGTTAATATTTATGTATTTTGTGTAAGAGAGTGTTTATATGTACTAATATTAAAAATACACAGAATAAAAAATAATAGGCATGTATTACAAAAACAAATACAGGAATTAAATGGATCGTGTGTGCTCACATATACAAGACACCCAGGCCTGAGACACCTATCTGAAGGCCATGCAAATATTTGATCCGTGTTCGAATCGAACCCGCTACACTCAGCGTAGTAGTCAATCGCTCATCCGCTGTGCCAACCGCGCAGTCAATATCCGAAATGTTATTGAATATTTTTAAACACGTAGCGTTGGAAGGCCTCCTACAAGGTGGACCGATGACTTGGTAACGTTCGCGGGAGTACGATGGATGCGAGACGCACAGGACCGTTCATTGTGGCGACACTTGGGGGAGGCCTATGTCCAGCAGTGGACGTCTTTCGGTTGAAATGATCATGATGATGATGATGATGATTTTTGAACACGTGCGGGATGTCATTGGCACCTGAGGAAGAACTTACCCGAAAATCTCGTATCTATGTATATGGATCTCGTATCTCTATATATAATTATGTCGTCGACAGTTGGTATGGTGAGAAGAAAAAGGAATGGCAAATTTTCTCTCTTCATTAATGGGCATGACATTTGTGGAAGAGACACCACAATTTTGCCAATAACACGTGCGAAATATTAATAGACCATCAAACGTTCAAACGAACTTCAACTCTTCATTAATAGCATTTGAACAACGAATGGCAATTTTTTTTTTACTTGATATAAAACAGTGCTTGACTGCGAAAAATAAAAAATAAATAAATCAAAATAAAAATGAATTAATGTTTAAAAGTATTGGGGCCAATTTTTCAATGGCTGGCAATGGCACTTAACTTTTAATTGAGAAATAAAAATTGTGGTTTGACAACTTTTATTCTTATTACATACATGTTATAAAACAAAGCCCCCCATAGCGTCTATCTGTTCGCATTATGCTCAAATACTGGTGAACAGATTTTTATGTCATTTTCATCAATATACAAAGAGTTTGTTTATGTATGAAACGCCGAGAATTATAAAGATTTGTAACACCTTCCAAAGAAAGAATCAAAAAACTTCTAATGGCGACTTCTTTAAGTTACGAAAGTACCAAAAATTTGTATAAAAACTAAGCCAGGCACAAATTGAGAACAAACAACTACATATGTCGTTGTACCTTTTGGTAGTTTAATTCTAAATATTCCCTAATTCACTCCTCACACTACAACCCACAAACTAAACACTCTATCTCAGATAAGAACATCGTGAGAAGAAAACACAGACTGATACAATAGGGTTGTACAATCGTAGAATAGTGCTGTCCTCAATTCCGTGTTAGCACAACAATTGAACTGCAGAATTTCATTACGAGAGCACGCGCGATGTTTGTATTTCGTGAGTCGTGCAGTGCCAGCCCTAGACTGCTGTGTGACTTATGTTTTAACGCAAAGCGCAACTATGTGTAAACTAGTTTCTAACCGCGGTTTCGATCGTTTCTATTTAGATTTTGAAAATCAATCCAGATTATTGGTTCATATCTTCTCAAATGTCGAGAAACAAACCTAAATTCGCATTAATATTGTAATTTGCTGCTGCTGTCGTCTTTGCCTGCGTGATAGGAACCAAATATCTCAAGGGAATATACTCACGGGATAAAAAGTATTCTAGTGCTATTCCAGGGCATGGTTTTATTCGTATGCCGAATTTCAGCCAAAGTCCTTCAGGCTTTCGAGCCCTTAACTGGCTTTTGAGCGGTTAACGTTTTCGTTATTTTGTAAACTTAGTTTTGATTATTGTTAAAACCGTATTTAGCAACTCAATCTTAGACTTGACCATTGAAAACTATCCAAGATAAATGGTTTAATTAAAATAAATATTTCTTATTTGACTTAGGGCGGAATTCACCAATAAAACTAATCGCGTTTTAACGTTTGGCTCGCATAATCGGGTTTAGCCGCTGTCACTAGTATCACTTGTCTGTATTTTCCTTTTGTTGTATTTTTACAAGTGACACTAGTGAAAGCGGGTAAACGCGATTATGCGAGCCAAACTTTAAAACGCGATTAGTTTTATTGGTGAATTCCGCCCTTAGAAAGTTTACTTGCACTGGCGGAAGGCATCTTATGACAATCAAATGTTGAAGCTTATCAACCAGGCGAAATTATTTTCATAATTGACTGCAGAGTTCCAAACTTACCTCTTAAAATAAGATTACAACTTTATTCCTTCATTTCTGACCATAAACTCTCGCATAAAATGTTGGCTCTCCTATAAAAAGAGATAGGGCGTTTATATACTCTAATCTAAGTATCTTTGAGAAAAGGGTAAACGGACGTGCTTGCCCGACTATGGCGAATAGCGCTGCCTTGCTTGCAGTTATTATAAGCAGTTGCCTAGTTTTACGTGTTACTATAGAATAATACAAGATTATTAATTGTTGTATTGTTACCGTTTTCATTACAAAGATGTGAGTTGCTAATAAATTTGCAAGATTATAAAAACTTGCATAAATTATGAACAGAACATTTCTTATTATCAGCTTTATAATGTTCCCACCATTGGGACTCAGGCCTCCTCTCTAGGAGAAGGAATGGACCGTAATCCACTACGCGAGCCCAGTGCTGTGCGGATTGTTGGAGGTCACATGTCTTCAAATATTTGGTTCTAGGACATGCCGGTTTTCTCACGATGTTTTCCTTCACCGTTTTGAGAGCAGTAGTGATGAAGTAAATTACACAAAGTAATACGTATGGTTAAGCAGTGGTGGCGCAATGGTAACGGCTCCGACTTATGAGTTGTAAGTCACGGGTTCAAACCCAGCCAGACGCGTTACTTTGTGTAAATTTCAGACCATCTCATTTATAATACAACGCATCGATTGTATATTTATCTGTATCAAGCCTTCAGATTGTGAGATAGCCGCGTGTGTCGTAAAACGAAAAAAATATTTGTTCAGTTTTTTTAGGGTTCCGTACTTCAAAAGGAAAAAACGGAACCCTTATAGAATCACTTTGTTGTCTGTCTGCCTGTCTGTCAAGACCCTTTATCTCGGGAACGCGTAGAGGTATCGAGTTGAAATTAAAACCATATAATCAAATCATAAAAGTCTGCGGTCCCTTAAAGCTGTGAAAAATTCAAATTTCTGAGTTAATGTAAAAAAAAAACGGCCATTTATGTCGCAAAAAACGTGTATTTCGACACTCTCAAGGGAATCAAAATTCATAGGGTACTTCCCGTTGACCTAGAATCCTGAAATTTGGCATGAAGCAAGAAGCAAGGTCTCATAGCCCAAGTATACGAAAAAATCTGAAAACTGTAAATTTGTAGTTACATAACAAAAAAATACCTTTTTTGCGATTCGGAAAAATCTTCGTAACTCAATTCGAGAATCGATCTGTTTTCATAGGTAAGTTTGTGCGGAACCCTCAGTGCACGAGTCCGACTCGATGCCCGGTTTTTTTTTTGCCCGGTTTTTTTATGTTCACTTACTTGATTCTCATTTTCAAATGTAATTGGTACTGTGGTAAAAGTTATCTATACAATATTTCTATGGGCAAATTAATATTCACTACTCCGGATATTGCTACCAAAATATTTATTTTACATAGCTGTTTTAGATTTTAACATCATTTTGATTATTCAAACAAAATTTTGTTTGTGAAATAAACAAGGTGCCATATGAGCAAATAAGCTTTATTGTATCAATTCGAGAGTATTTACACTAATAAAACACTTCGTTTGGATGGAAAAATCACGTTGAACTAGAATAGTTTTTGAGCGCGATGTTTTTAAAGAGCCAACTAGAGTAACTCCAACCTCTGCTACTTGTATTGATAATGTTTTCTGCAATTGTGACTATTTAGATAAAGCCATAGTAAATTATCTTCCGTCTGATCATAGTGGACAAACGGTAGCTTTTAAGTCTCACGCAGCCTTGGAAAGAACTTTAATTCAATTTATTCCAATTACAATTGGCAAATTAACAAAATTTAATAGTAACTTAGAAAATAAGTTAAATGTTCTGGGCCATGATAATGATGATGCAAATAAATTTTATGATAATTTCTTTTCAGTGGTACTCAATGAATTTAACACAGCTTTTGAAAAGAAGTCGAAAGTGACCATAATGACACTAATAATTACAGACCTGTATCAGTATTGCCAGTTTTCAGTAAGGTGTTTGAAAAAGTTATGCTTAATCAAATGCTTTACCATTTTATTTCAAATAGACCAATTACAGGCCCTTTTGAATTGTCAAAATGTCGGTCAGTCAAAAAAAATGACGGGTTGCACTCTGGGAGTGCCGGCAGAAGTGAAAACTTAAGTATTAACGTTGTGCGTTTTGGATATTTTGGAATGGTTATGGAATAATTTTGCACGAATTGCTTTTTTTTTGCACACAATTTTGCACGACATCCGTCTTACGAATTTTCGATCAGGTCACGTGTCCTGACGCGAGTTTAACATTTTTTACCCATTACAAAATTTTTTGCACACAATTTTGCACGACATCCGTCTTACGAATTTTCGATCAGGTCACGTGACCCTGACGGTCACGCGACCCTGACGCGAGTTTAACATTTTTTACCCGTTACAAAAAAAGTGTACAACGCCGCTAAAGAAGTTTTCACTTCAAAAAAATACAAGTGAAGCTAAATTGCACGTTCCAAAGCGTAGATCTCTATGGAGAAGAACGTTCAAGAAACTCCATGAACACTCTTTTAAATCATATTATGAGTTACATAAATCTTGGTTACATATTTCTTGTCGCTTCTAATAAGTGAGCACAATGTAGATAAGTAATAATAATTAAAAAAACTAATTAAAAAAAAAATAGAAATTGAATTAAGTCACTGGCAGCTAAGAGATGACCAGTCTCAACTGACGGCACCCGTTCACGAGCATGACGCGTGCATCAGCCCCACTCAGTTCAACCATTTTATCAGTGGGAAATCATCAAATGACTCATATTACTCTGGGTGAGGCGAGAGGAAGTGTCTGACATAGAACTAAGTGTCGCCGCACATGGGCCACATGCCACAGCCACAAACGCCGCCACAAGAAGCTAGAAGCGGCCACAAAGGAAGCTGAAGCGTGCGACAGCCAGTTGTGGCCGGTGGCTGCTACTTTTTTTAACCCATACGCGCAGTATCATAATGGGCTCTGACGAAGCAATTTTAAATGCGCTAGTGGCGTTTTTTTTTCGGATTGGAATATCATCTAATGACATCCCCCGCTCTTGGGCGGAGCAAGAGCGCGTGTCAGAATTTTACTGGCTAAAAACCCACTCCTGTTCCTTCTTTGCGATTGTTCCAAGACCCCGGGGATCTCTTTGGCATCATCTATGGCCCCAGTAGGCTTCGACCCTGCTGGGCCCCTACGGTTGCTGACATCTCCTTGAGGCGCACGTGGAACACTACGCGTCGGCGAGCGGCTTGTGACGGCGTTTTGTATGGGCGTTTAGTGGCCGGTTCGGGCCACAAAAAGCGAGCAGCGGCGATTTGTAGCGTGTGGCGACCACTAGCATCAACCGTGTGCGGCGAATCCGTATCAAATGTATGAAACCTACAGGAAATATGCCGCCGGTGGCGGCGTATTGACGTTGTGGCCGGTGGCCCGTGTGTTGCGACCCTTAACCTACCAGAGTTTCTTCAGTTGCCCTTTGCGTTTCAATTCTCTTTCAAACAATCCCGCAGCCCTGGCAGGTATCACCCTTGTGGGCTCCGTCCATTTTGCTTATATCTCATTGAGGCACGCGTGGAACACGACGCGCCATCGACCAGGGTTTGGTCATCATCGGACGGCGAGCTACCCATTGCCTGCTGTCCGCAAACCCGCCATGTCTGTATTATCTAACGTTATATTCATACAAGCACTTCTCCATGGCTTCGCTGTAGCCCCACAGAAACTGCAGTTTTGATAAAAAAGTATCATATGGCACTCAGGTCCTATGCAATCAATATAAGAGTTTTTGGGATTAAATCAACACTTCTAAGTATTACGAGCAGCTTTTACAAACACTTATACAAACGTACAGTTGAGTTTTAGACTATACTATAATACTACTGAACGGATTAGGCGCACAATGCCACATTCGCAAAATGACACATTAGATTTTCGCAAAATATCATATTCTCAAAATGTCACATTCTCAAAACGCCATATCGCAAATCGTCACATTAGCAAAATGCCATATTCGCAAAATGCCACTTTCGCAAAATGACTTTTCGCAAAATGCCACTTTCGCACAATGCCAAAATGTCACTTCGAACTCGGTATTTTTTAAAATTTGGACGTTAGTATGTTTTTGTCCAAGGGGATGTGAGGTAGACCAGGACGTAACACATTGGATCAACACAGGATGGATGAAATGGCGAAAGGTCACGGGAACAACTTGTGACCCACGGATGCCCCTCAAGTTGAAGGGTAAAATCTACAAGTCCGTGATAAGGCCTGTCATACTGATCAGAATGTTGGGCTGCGAAAAAGAAGGATGAAGAAAGATTGCACGTAGTGGAGATGAGAATGTTAAGATGGATGTGTGGTGTGACGAGAATCGATAAAGTGAGAAATGAGTGTATCCAATCAATCAATCAATCAATCAATCAACCAATCAACATGACCATACCAAGACAAACAATTCCCTGTCAATCAATCAATCAACCAATCAACATGACCATACCAAGACAAACAATTCCCTGTCAATCAATCAATCAATCAATCAATCTACCAGTCAATCTAGCAATCTGTCAATCTATCAATCTATCAATCTATCAATCTATCAATCTATCAATCTATCAATCTATCAATCTATCAATCTATCAATCTATCAATCTATCAATCTATCAATCTATCAATCTATCAATCTATCAATCTATCAATCTATCAATCTATCAATCTATCAATCTATCAATCTATCAATCTATCAATCTATCAATCTATCAATCTATCAATCTATCAATCTATCAATCTATCAATCCCAACCATCTTCAGGAGGGTTGGGAATTGTTGGAGGAGGATGGAACGCATGTTACTAAAAGAGTTATGATGGATGGAGATCCCAACCCTCCTGAAGAGGGTTGGGAATTGTTTGTCTTTCAACTTTTCAGTCACTGGCGACTCGGACAAACGGATTCGGATTTCGGATTGACTGTAGATTGATAGATTGACTGATTGATTGATAGATTGATTGATAGATTGATAGATTGATAGATTGATAGATTGATAGATTGATAGATTGATAGATTGATAGATTGATAGATTGATAGATTGATAGATTGATAGATTGATTGATAGATTGATAGATTGATAGATTGATAGATTGATAGATTGATAGATTGATAGATTGATAGATTGATAGATTGATAGATTGATAGATTGATAGATTGATAGATTGATAGATTGATAGATTGATAGATTGATAGATTGATAGATTGATAGATTGATAGATTGATAGATTGATAGATTGATAGATTGATAGATTGATAGATTGATAGATTGATAGATTGATAGATTGATAGATTGATGGATTGATAGGTTGATAGGTTGACAGATTGATAGATTGATAGATTGATAGATTGACAGATTGATAGATTAGTCAATCTATCAGTCAATATATCGGTCAGATTGACTGATAGATTGATTGATTGATTGATTGACAGGGAATTGTTTGTCTTGGTATGGTCATGTTGATTGGTTGATTGATTGATTGATTGATTGATTGATTGATTGATTGATTGATTGATTGATTGATTGATTGATTGACAGGGAATTATTTGTCTTGGTATGGTCATGTTGATTGGTTGATTGATTGATTGATTGATTAATTGATTGATTGATTGATTGATTGGATACACTCATTTCTCACTTTATCGATTCTCGTCACACCACACATCCATCTTAACATTCTCATCTCCACTACGTGCAATCTTTCTTCATCCTTCTTTTTCGCAGCCTAACATTCTGATCAGTATGACAGGCCTTATCACGGACTTGTAGATTTTACCCTTCAACTTGAGGGGCATCCGTGGGTCACAAGTTGTTCCCGTGACCTTTCGCCATTTAATCCATCCTGTGTTGATCCAATGTGTTACGTCCTGGTCTACCTTACATCCCCTTGGACAAAAATATACTAACGTCCAAATTTTAAAAAATACCGAGTTCGAAGTGACATTTTGGCATTGTGCGAAAGTGGCATTTTGCGAAAAGTCATTTTGCGAAAGTGGCATTTTGCGAATATGGCATTTTGCTAATGTGACGATTTGCGATATGGCGTTTTGAGAATGTGACATTTTGAGAATATGACATTTTGCGAAAATCTAATGTGTCATTTTGCGAATGTGGCATTGTGCGCCTAATCCGTTCAGTAGTATTATAGTATAGTCTAAAACTCAACTGTACGTTTGTTTAAGTGTTTGTAAAAGCTGCTCGTAATACTTAGAAGTGTTGATCTAATCCCAAAATAGTAGATTATGTGACTAGGGGATAAAGCAGTGTCTTTAAGTCGCGGGCGGCATGTTGAATTCCGAACGAAACGAAGGTTGCTAATTTTAATCCCGAACGATAGTGAGGGATTTATAATATTAACTCCCGAGCATTGCGAGGAAGTTAATAAAGAAACCTGAGTGAAGTGAGGAATTCAAGCCACCCAAGACAAAGACAGCTTTATCCCCGTGTTGGATACTCTACTTTTTACACCATCTGTGAGATAATTAAAAGATAATAGTAAAACAAATCATATATTAGAGAAATATAAGTATTATCTATGTACAAGTTAAACTTAACTATCACTCAACACGTCTTGAGATTTGAAACAAACATTCACTACCGACAAATTACAACCTTGAGATTTGAAACAAACATTCACTACCGACAAATGACAATACCGACATGTTATAAATGATTTTGATGTAACAAATTAATAAAATAAAATAAAAAACTACTCTAAGATTCTACATATAGTTTCAATTTTCTTTATCGCTCCCGCTTTTTCATTACCTACTTTTTTTTTCGAAAGTCGTGATTAACCACGACCACGTTTTATTATTTTTTTTTTTTTTTGTTAGTGGCCAGTTTTAATTTTGAATAAATTTGTTTGATGCACATACATTTTAGTTCACTTTTTGTTGACGGTTTTGACGTTCCAAATTCAAATCTCATTATTCCCTAGGGATCGCCCATACTGCATTATCTCCCTAGGGACAGAATGTCTTGCTTTAAGTGCTGGTTGTATGACATATAAAAGGACATTATCGAGCAGGTGGTGTAAAAACTCTTATATTGATTGCATAGGACCTGAGTGCCATATGATACTTTTTTATCAAAACTGCAGTTTCTGTGGGGCTACAGCGAAGCCATGGAGAAGTACTTGTATGAATATAACGTTAGATAATACAGACATGGCGGGTTTGCGGACAGCAAGCAATGGGTAGCTCGCCGTCCGATGAAGACCAAACCCTGGTCAATGGCGCGTCGTGTTCCACGCGTGCCTCAATGAGATATAAGCAAAATGGACGGAGCCCACAAGAGCTCAAGGGCTGCGGGATTGTTTGAAAGAGAATTGAAACGCAAAGGGCAACTGAAGAAACTCTGGTAGGTTAAGGGTCGCAACACACGGGCCACCGGCCACAACGTCAATACGCCGCCACCGGCGGCATATTTCCTGTAGGTTTCATACATTTGATACGGATTCGCCGCACACGGTTGATGCTAGTGGTCGCCACACGCTACAAATCGCCGCTGCTCGCTTTTTGTGGCCCGAACCGGCCACTAAACGCCCATACAAAACGCCGTCACAAGCCGCTCGCCGACGCGTAGTGTTCCACGTGCGCCTCAAGGAGATGTCAGCAACCGTAGGGGCCCAGCAGGGTCGAAGCCTACTGGGGCCATAGATGATGCGAAAGTGATCCCCGGGGTCTTGGAACAATCGCAAAGAAGGAACAGGAGTGGGTTTTTAGCCAGTAAAATTCTGACACGCGCTCTTGCTCCGCCCAAGAGCGGGGGATGTCATTAGATGATATTCCTATCCGAAAAAAAAAACGCCACTAGCGCATTTGAAATTGCTTCGTCAGAGCCCATTATGATACTGCGCGTATGGGTTAAAAAAAGTAGCAGCCACCGGCCACAACTGGCTATCGCACGCTTCAGCTTCCTTTGTGGCCGCTTCTAGCTTCTTGTGGCGGCGTTTGTGGCTGTGGCATGTGGCCCATGTGCGGCGACACTTAGTTCTATGTCAGACACTTCCTCTCGCCTCACCCAGAGTAATATGAGTCATTTGATGATTTCCCACTGATAAAATGGTTGAACTGAGTGGGGCTGATGCACGCGTCATGCTCGTGAACGGGTGCCGTCAGTTGAGACTGGTCATCTCTTAGCTGCCAGTGACTTAATTCAATTTCTATTTTTTTTTTAATTAGTTTTTTTTTTTAATTATTATTACTTATCTACATTGTGCTCATATATTAGAAGCGACAAGAAATATGTAACCAAGATTTATGTAACTCATAATATGATTTAAAAGAGTGTCCATGGAGTTTCTTGCACGTTCTTCTCCATAGAGATCTACGCTTTGGAACGTGCAATTTAGCTTCACTTGTATTTTTTTTTTGACTGACCGACATTTTGACAATTCAAAAGGGCCTGTAATTGGTCTATTTGAAATAAACGTTTCTGATTTCTGATAATAAAAAGGTTTTATGGACATTTATGCTTCCATTCTAAAATCATCATCATTTTAATCATTTCAGCCGAAAGACGTCCACTGTTGGACATAGACCTCGCCCAAGTGTCACCATAACGACCGGCCTTCACCAGGTGATCGGTCCAGCTTGTGAAAGGCCTTCCAACGCTGCGTCTTCCAGTACCTGGTCGCCACTCCAAAACCTTTCGTCCACATCGACCATCGAGCAATGTGCACTACCCATCGCCACTTGTTTTCTTGCGGATATTTTCATTTTTTATGTGATCATTAGTGCGTCACTCTAAAACATTTAAAGCTAATTCAATTATATGATTAAAATATTAAAAGCTCTTCCTTAAAAAATACATGAAAAAGGACTCATAACAAGAACTCCTAATTAAGAGTGGCCTCTAAGAATTTAATCACGATCAATCAATTAAAGCAATCACGTGATTAAAATTGACAGAAATAATTACATTAAGCACGTTTTAATTTTCATTAAAAACTCAAACAGAGTCTCGTTAAGATAATATTTTTGCGTCGAATACGAAACGCGAGCAGTTTTATACATTACTAGCATTTTACGAGCGACTTCGTCCACGAGAATATTTTTATAAAAACTTTAACACCCTTTTAATAATAGTAATGATTTATTTATTTGCCATAATGTTGGCACATGGGCACATCATAATTATGGCGGTAAGTCCCCTCTTTGAGGAGTGGCTGGAAAGACCTCACGGCGTCCTTACCTTTCGCATGACGCAGGTTCTCACCGAACATGGTCCTCATGGAAGTTCCTGCACCGGATTCGTGCGGAAGTAACGCCCGGGTGTCACCACTGTGTGGACCGCCCGGAGGACACGGTGGAGCACACGGTAGAGAAAAGAAAGAAAAACATTTTATTTGGCGGAACAAGGCGCAAATTTAGAACTAACAAATAGAGGTGTGTCCCGCTTGGGCGGAGCACCGCCTGTCCTCGTGCGTGGACCTATGTCATGCGGATGGTAAAGACGCCGTGAGGTCTTTCCAGCCACGCCTCAAAGAGGGGACTTACCGCCATAATTATGGCGTGTGCATTTGTTGTTTACTTAGATTACTGTTTGTGTAAAGATTCAAGTATACTGGCACATGTAATGAAATTTTGCATGCAAACGAAATTCCCTCTTTTCACCCCCTTAAACGTTGAATTTTCGAATAACCCCTTCTTAGTACTCGCTTAAATCATAAAAGGAAGTTTTGTACAAAATTTCATGTTCCTAGTTTAAGTAGTTTCATTTTTTTGTGTGTTGATATGTCAGTCAGTATCTCCTTTTACATATATAGACTATCGACATATTTTTATCAATAGTTGCAAGTGATGTGAAAGCTTTACAAGATTTACTGTGATTTATGACTTCAGACCGTTGAAATAAGATATTCTGTGGTGAAATGATTTGAGACAGCTCGAGGCTACTTTCGTAATATACTTGATCAGTGGTATTACTCTTGGGAACGCAATGAAATAAACTTATATCCTGGAGGTATTAGGTCTTATTATGCCGAAGGGCACTCCAGTCAAAATTACACTGACTTATAAAACTGAACTGGACGATTTTCTTACAAAAACCACATATATTTTCAGCCCTTAAAATCATACAGCTTTTAACGGACTACAAAAGAGGGGTTTCTGTATTCAATCTGTATGAATGTATTTATTTATTTATTTTATTTTATTTTATAGACGATAGTTTACCGTAGAAGTGACTGACTGTAAAAAAAAAATCACAACTGTTACTGTTATTTCAAAAATAGATCCGGCTTCCATCTACAATAATATTACAAAGAGCTAAAGTTTGTTTTTTTTTGTTTGTAGGAGGTAATCTCTGGAAGTACTGGTCCGATTGCTAAATTTTTTTCACATATAGAAAGCTCTTTTATTCCCGAGCGACATAGGCTATATTTTATGTACGCGGGCGAAGCCGCGGGCAAAAGCTAGTTAAAAATAAAAAAAATCAGGAGACGGTGTCAAAATAACGAAGAAACGAAACCCAAGGAAAAACGAAAGCTTCCGAAATTAAAGTTATATTGCTATTTTTTTTATATATTTGTCGCGGTCAGATTCAGAAATTGATCACTTCATGATATCGCCAAGTAAAACTGGCTAAAATGCGTTTTATCATTCCAGACAATGATTTGACAAGTGCAAATGTCAAACTCCAGAAATATGTTGCCTGCTTTTTGATAAAAGTCATGTCTCCAAATTCGATTTTTCATACCGGTTTTTTTAACAATAGAACCTTTAAGGAAAGTAGGACTAATACGGTAGTTTTTTTAATCTAATATGAATTGAAAATTAAAATAATATATAATTTATAATATAATTTATTTATTTCACAAAAAATGAGGTACAGTCTAAACAGTTTACAATAGTTAAATGACCAATATAAGTGTAGAAGAAGGGTGTCCTGGCGTCCTAGCTAGGTTACATAGTAACCTGTATTAAGGTTCGCCAGCCCAAGATCAGATAATCACAGTTATAAATACAGAGAGACTGCCTAATAGTGAAATTAATTACTAAAAAAAAAACTTAAGTTTGCCATCAAATGTATAGTGTAAGTATGTGTGTTTGTACGTATGTATTATATGTTTAGTGTAAGAATGTATGATCTGTGCTTAGTGTGAAGTGTGAGTGTGTGTGAGTAGAAGGTGGAAATTAGAAATAGTTTGGGTTTAGACACGGAGTGTTACTTGGAAAGCGCTAAGATTGTGATGTAAGCAGAAGTTCAGTGTCGTCGTAGTTTTTATTGGCTAGGAAGAGTGTTATCTGCTTTTTACAAATGCCATAAGAAGATTGATAAATAGGGGTAATTTTACTTAATTTGTTATATAAGAAAGGACCTAGATAATAAAAGAAACGTTTAGTAAAAGCAAAGCGTGTGAATGGTACTTTGCAAATTTCGTAAGTTCGTCTAGAGGAAGATTGTGTTTGTGTAAAAGGAGTTTTGGTATGTTGATGTAGTATGGTGTTGAGAATGAATAATTGACGAATCGTAAGGATTTTGCACTTTTGGTAGAGGTCAAAAGTTGGGTAGAGCATTGGCCGGAAGGTAGCAACCTTAAGGATGGCTCTTTGTGCCACTTCCAGAGGTTTTAATATTGTTTTCGCTGCTCCACCCCAACTGGTAATACAGTAAGAGAGGACTGACTGACACATGGTAAGATAAACGGTGCGTATTAATGAGGCATTGGCGATGTGTCTAAGTGTTTTAAATAAATAAATTAGTTTGCGTACCCGGCTAGTGAGGTGAGTGATATGTGCTTTGAAATTGAGGTGTTTATCAAGAGTGATACCAAGGTATTTAGTTGTGTCAGTAGAGGCTATAGTAGGACAGTTGCAGGAAGATGAATTAGTTTGGCAGGTGTGAGCTTTGAGAGTAATAGGTATAGAAGGTTGTGTTGTAGAGTTTAAAGAGAATGTAATGAATTTAGTTTTAATAGCGTTAAGGGTTAGTGAATGAGAGGTAAGCCATGCAAATAGGTGACTGAAACCAGTTTGAGCCGTTGCTTGAAGTTTGTCCCATGAATCTTCATAAAATGTTATTGCAGTGTCATCAGCAAAAGACACTATGTTGCCAGAGCTCAATTGCAAGTTGCAAAGGTCGTTTATGAACACCAGGAATAATGTGGGACCCAAAACACTGCCCTGTGGCACTCCGTACGAAATAGGTAGCTCGTCGCTCAGGTAGTTGTCGATCTTAACTACCTGATTACGGTCTGTGAGGTATGATTTAAAGAGCTGGAGTTGAGTGCCACGTACGCCTAGACATTCTAGCTTAGCTAGAAGGCAGGGAATAGGAACAGTGTCAAATGCCTTTGCTAGGTCAATGAAAAGTGAGAGACATTTTTTGCGTTGGTTTAGTTTATCAACGACTCCATTCAACAGTTGCAAGGCTGCATCAGATGTAGATTTATTCTTCCTGAAACCAAATTGGTTGTTAGAAAACAAATTACTGGACTCAAGGTACCCAACAAGTCTGCTATTAATGAGACGTTCCAAGATCTTGGAGATGGCTGGAAGTACTGCAATAGGGCGGTAATTAGAAATAGATGAGCGGTCTCCTCCTTTAAAAATGGGATGAATTATAGCTTTTTTAAGAGAAGAAGGAAAGGTTCC
This sequence comes from Mythimna impura, assembly GCA_905147345.3. NCBI lineage: Eukaryota > Metazoa > Arthropoda > Insecta > Lepidoptera > Noctuidae > Mythimna > Mythimna impura. The sequence continues at coordinate 25,145,370 of LR990350.1, forward strand.
ATTGATAAAGCAAAGATTGAAAATATGGCTAAGTATAGGGGCAAGGATTGAGGAGTATCTTTTTATGATGGTGGTAGAAATTCCGTCGGAGCCAACTGCAGCATTGGTCTTTAAGGATCTAATGGTAGATGCTATTTCTTCAGGATTGGTTTCCAAGAGTACAAAGGAGCTCAAGCAGTTGGTAGAATTCGGTGGAGAATATGGAGGAAAGGTATCATGTATGTACCTTATGCCTTCAGCAAGATCCTTGCCTATATTTACAAAGAAGGCGTTCACGTCGTTAACAGATTGGGATGGGGTTTCAGATAAAGAAAGAAGCTCCGTGGGAGGATGAGTAATTTTTGTGGTGTGTGTGACACGTTTGACTGTATCCCATAGTAGTTTTGTGTCACGACCGGCTTTGGAAATTTCGTTAGAGTCATATTGTCTTTTGACTTTTTTAATGATCTTAGTACAAAAATTTCTGTATCTAGAATAAGTTGCTTTGAGGACTTTATTTTCAGGAGATTGTTTATGTTTTTTGTGCAAGGAGTCTCTATTTCTCATACATCGTAGTAGTCCTGGAGTTATCCAAGGTTTTAGGATTCTCTTGCGATTTGTTGTACGCTTCAATACTGTGTGATTGCTTATCTAGCTGCTATAAGTAAAAGAGTTTGAATGAGATATTCTGTAGCAGCGTTTGGATCATTCATAGATAAGATGTGCGTGAAATCAAGACTCTGTATAGATTTATCGAGTGCGACAAAATCTGTCTTTAAAGTTGAAGTGTACGTGAAGTTGCGATGTGGTTTCAAATTAATACATAAGAGGGTAGAGAAGTGATCGGTTATAGTAGAATCAAAAATATATGTAGAGGTGGGTAATTTAGTTCTAAGAATTGTGTGGTCAAGGCAGTTATTACCTCTTGTGGGTAGGTGATGGGATGGTAAAAACCCATGATAGGAGAGACAATTAAGATAATCGTGAGACCGAGGATCTGTGCTTGTGGTGTTGCCATCTAAATTTATGTTTATATTTATGTCTCCTGTTATTATTACACTTTGAAAGGAAGTTAAAGAAGATAGAATTTCGTGTAGAGATTTTAGAAAAATTTCAATACTATCCTGAGAGGGAGATCTATATATACAAATGATAGCAACATTAGACCCAAGTTCGATAATTAAACCAGAAGCAGAGTTGTTAAATTCGGGTTCATGTACCTTGAATGACAAGTTAGATTTGATGAAAGCAACTACCCCATCACTCTGATTGCGGTGTTTAGAAGTATGTACTGTATAGTAGGATTGAAGCTGGGGCAGGGTAGTATTGCTAAGGCAAGGTAACCAACATTCTGTAAGTACAGCCACATCGCACTCTAGAGAAAGTCGAGAAAGAAGTGTCTCAAAATTATTAAAGTTTCGATTGATTGATCTGATGTTTTGGGAGAGAACTTTTAGGCAGCTATCTGGGGACTTGATGGTATTTACACAGTCCTCCGGATTGCATTGATAAACTTTAGATACAGAAAATTCGTCCAAGTTATCATTTAGCAAGTTAATAATTGATAACACTCGGCCTTTTACTTAGGCTAAGATCTCACGAAGCGGTTTTCACCCATGTACGCCGCAGTTGCGGGCCTGCTACTTCTGTAGAATATATAAGTAAAAATTAAAGCACATTTCACGACGCGTTTTACGGCTACAGTGTTCGCTGTTGTTTGTGGCTCCCGCTGCAACGGCGAGGAACTAGTAGAATCACGCGGGCTGCGGTAACCCGCAGCCTCGGCGGGTAGCGCCCGCAAACCCTGCGGTCGGTTAGCACCCGCAGTGGCCTTCAGCGGGTAGGGAAATCCGATGCACCCAGAACTTTATAAGCCTTCTGTTTTTAATTCTTATGTGAAATAAGTATAACGCAACAGCTCGTTTCTGGTGTGCCACTTGGGTCATATCGCAGAAAATATAATTGAAAATTTTATAATTGAAGTTGGTAGCGATTCTGACAAATCATCTAGCTCAGACTCTTCAGATTCAGAATAAATATTCTTTGAGTAGCCTAGCGACCGTGTTGATTTCTAGAACTTGTCATTCTCTCAATATTACGTAAAATAAAAAATTCAATAATATATTGAATTTTTTATTTTACGTAATAGACATATTTATCATTTATTGAACATTGGCGACGACGAAGTCTGTTTAACTATAGAATCTAAAACGGTTACGAGCATACTTCAGGTTGTGCCAGTATATTACAAAGTACTCTGTGGGTTGTGCTAACGAAGACGAAAAATACATTTCAATAAGACATTACGTTCATATTTTAAAAGACATCGAAGACAGATTGACAACTTTACAAAACTTGTACGAATCTTTACAAAACTTACAAAAAAAGATTGAACAGGAAACTGAAGATGATCAACTCGAAGTTAAAATGCAGTAGGTACAGGTACGAATGTGAAACCTACACTGAATTACGATCAAAAAATATTACGTAGGTACAGAATATACTTAGACCCACACTTAGAACTACTTCCTTTTACCAGGGAGTTCCAATTTGAAGGCGTCCCGACACAATTTTATATCTTGTTTACAAGAGCAGGATGAAACAGTCGCAGTTTATGCTTTAGAATTAAAAAAGTTATCATCATTGGTCGCCAAGCTGTAAATACAAATGGCTGCATTACAAGAAACTGACACAAAATTCGTTTTTATCACTACAATACGAAAATAGTACAAGAATAGGACTTAGGTATGTTTTTACAATTATCTATTATTAGTTTTTAAACCGAATTCATTATTAATAGTACCTATTAGTAAAGTCGTAATAATGTGTCGGCAAAAATATCAACTTGAGTAATTCTATATTTTCGTCTGGATTATCACCAAAACGAGACGAAAAAATAAAATTACACAGTTTTTGCTAGTCTTTCAATTCTTAAGCTTCAATTATATTTTATTTCATGAGTTAGACATTTGTATCTATCAAATTACCTTCAGAAAATACAAAAACGAACATAATTAGTTGCATAAATTTAAAACGAAATAATTTTCACGAATATTTTCGGTTTTTGGTTCAATATCGGTCGAGGTACATCACTATTTATGAAATGGAAAAAACATGCAACATTCGAATTGTCAAATCATTATCTTTAATTAAAAAAACGCACTTTAGATCGTTTTAAACGTTAAAGTTTGATGATATTTCAATCTTCGTTTGGCCTACTTTCTTTAGACTTTTTATTCTCATTGAAATCCTACATCAATGATATGGCCAAACGAGGCTTGAAATATCATCAAATGTTAACGTTTAAACGATCTGGCCAAATTTAGTTGGCATATCATGATGTGATCAATTCTAAGATATGGCCACGACAATTATATACTTCAATATTCGTCACACACAACCTCACATAACCGTACACGACCAATAATTATAAAATAGACCCAGCTTTATAAATGGATACATATTTCAAGGAACATAATTATACACACACTTTCCCATAAATTTTGGCTCCGGAGTAACATAATTACATTGACAAATGTGGAGTGCCGCCGTCGGTCGCAATGACAAGTGGCTGGTGTTTTTCATCTGTCAGCATCTTGGGGCTGGGCCACGTTATCTGGCTTGGAGGTGATTAGAGTTGAGATGATAGCAAACAGGCTTTGACGGACATTATTTAAGGACAGGAACACGTGGCTAAATAAAAATAATCGAAAATAAATGACGCTATCTGTGATAGATTCGTGGATGGATATCTATTCTATTATGTTCTATGAACGGTCATAGCTAGCTTATAATGATCGAAATCATTATTAAATTTAATTTAAAAAAATAAAGCGCTGTTGCACGCTGTCCAACACTACTTATGCTACGCAGCATCTCCGCAGAAAGACTTCCACTGTTAGGCATATGCCTGTCTCAAGTGTCGCCACAACGATCGGTCCTGTGCGTCTCGCTTGCATTAGATTCCCGTGACCTCCACCAGATCATTGGTCCACTTTGTGGGAGGCTTTCCAACAATATCAGTACAATGACAAATTTTATTTATTCCGATATCGAGACACTCTTGCCTCAAAAAGTATGTTATACCTACTGTTTTTTTTTAGGTGGGAAATCATTCAATGACATCTCCCGACCTTGGGCAGGTCGGGAGGGCGTGTCAGACTTTTACTGACAACACCCACTCCTAGTTCCTTCGTTGCATTTCATTCTAGGGCCGGGTTTTCCTTTCAGAAGCGAACCCTTGCCCCCAGCAGGCTTCGACCCTGCTGGACCCTACGGTTTGCTGACATCTCCTTGAGGCGCGCGTGGAACACTACACACCGTCGACGACTTGGGCTCGATCCGGACGGTTACCTGACGGTCGGACGGCGAGCTATCCATTGCCCGCCGTCTGCAAGCCCGCGCCTACGGTGACCCGAAATCCTTCTGAAGCAGTAATCCTTTGCTAGCATTACTGCTTCGCAGAAAGAAGCGACCGCCTGCCACTCCTCCTCGCTTCGGACTATGGCCTGTACCAAGGCCCGGAGCGAGAGATTGTTGCCGCCGATCGCCCTCACAAGGACTCGGCGGTGCTCTGTCTAAGCGGGGCACACCTCTACTATATGCTCCACCGTGTCCTCCGGGCGGTCGACATAGTAGTGATACCCGGGCGATTCTTCCGCACGAATCCGGTGCAGGAACCTCCTGAACTGACCATGTCCGGTGAGAACCTGTGTCATGCGGAAGGTCAGGACGCCATGAGGTCTTTACAGCCACGCCTCAAAGAGGGGATTTACCACCATAATTAAGGCATGTCCACGATAAGCTGTTGGTCCCGTTTGTAATTTTTAGATTTTTGATAGACAGTCTTTACGGATAGCCCGAATCATAGAAATATATATCTATGGCCCGAATATCTGACAAAACAATCAGTTTCACCCAGTAACTGCATTATCAAGGTCACATAAGCAGTCGCTTTTTAGATGTATGCGGAACAGAATGTAAAGTCCCACATGCCTCCGTTGAAAAGGGAGGATCTTCAGACCAGATGGATGTTTTGTCTGATCCAGGCAAATGTCCGATAGATAATTTCGGATGGTTGTACATGTTCAAATCAAGCGGAGAACTCTAATTACGCGATATAAGATTTCCTTGTTTAGTTCATAAGTGGCGCCATAGACGTCGCTACAGCTTCATGTAAAATTATGGTATTCAGCTGCATTCGGAAGCCGACCCTCAATATAATCGGGGCTAATTTAAGGTCAGGTACTTAGTAGCTACTCGTAGCCGGCGCTCAAGTATTGACGCTTTATGTATCTCTATACGACATAAAAAGGCGTATGCAAAGATTGCACATGGAGTTAATTACTCTTTTATCTCCATAGGAGAAAGACATGTCTTGTGTTTCACTCTCATCATCATCATATCAGCCGAAAGACGTCCGTTTTTGACATAGGCCTCCCCCAAGTGTCGCTACAATGAACGGTCCCGTCGTCTCGCATCCATCGGATCACTCAACTCACTCGTTTCACTCTACTTTTATATTTTTTTTACTTAATACTTTATACACAAAATTATTAGGCGTGCTGGTAAAGCAGAGAAAAATAGTGGTAGGTGCAATAAAAGAAAAAATAAAAATAAAAAGATATATAAATATACCATAAATACTATATAATTATAATATTATCTATATACTCAAATGAATAAGCTAAACACATAGATACACTCAAACAAGTATAAATGAAATATACGAAACAAATAGACCTAATACAAATAAATAGAATAATGTCTGATGCAGGATTATTTAGTACCTCGTTTTTCCTTGAAGATAAATTAAGGGTTTGTATGACAGAAATCTAAGGAAAACATAGAAATAGCTAAAAGCGATGCCGAAACGAGAGCATTGCGAAAAGCGTAGAGGGCTTAGCTCAGCAGTGGGCCAGTTCGGGCTACTTATAATAATAATAATCATTGTACCGATAGTCGTGTCAGCCAATGGCTTAATAGCCAAGAGCCTGGACCAAAACCTCGCGTTAGGCGGCTGGATCAAGGCCTTGAATCAGAAAGTGGTACTCCTGGACACGGCTCCTATAGTTAGGAGGTTCTTTTCTTTGGAGCCCTGATCGCCGGTAGCTTGGACCCTGTTCCCGATACCGGTGGAATACTGTTTTTTATATTTTTAAATATTTTTTTTTAAGTTCTTAAGAAATATTAAAAAATGTAATTAATATGTTTATAAGTGAATTAAAGGAAATAATAATAAATAAAGTTGATATTAAGAAGTCGATACTATTAAGTATCTTGGTTTTTTTTTAAAAACGAGTAGCTGTTTAAGTTTTAGGAGATCAAGTATAATCAGCCTTATAATGTTCCCACTGCTGGGATTCAGACCTCCTCTCTAAGCGAGGGAATGGGCTGTAATCCACCACGCGGACCCAGTGTTGGTTGGTTGAGGAGCCATTACGACCATATATTATTAGTCAATTAGGAGCAGTGGTGGCCGAGTGGTAACGGCCCCGACTTACGAGTTGTAGGTCGCGGGTTCAAACCCAGCCAGGCGCATTACTTTGTGTAATTTATTGCATCACCACTGCTCTCAAAACGGTGAAGGAAAACATCGTGAGGAAACCGGCATGTCCTAGAACCAAAAAATTCGAAGACATGTTACATCCACCAACCCGCACTGGGCCCGCGTGGTGGATTACGGCCCATTCCCTCTCCTAGACAGGAGGCCTGAGTCCCAGCAGTGGGAACATTAAAAGGCTGATTATGCTATGCATGCTATGCTTATGCTATTATTGGTCGAACATCTACTCATACGTTGTCAGGTTTCATCGTCAGGGAAATGAAAATTTTTAGAGAGCCGCTTTGACTATTTTCATTTACAACAGAGTTTTCTGCAGTACCCGTATTTAGGAATATTGCAGTATGGTATGGAACCTGTTTTATCAAGTACACTCGGATCTTTTAGAGCGCGTTCAAAAAAGGTTTCTGTATCATCAATGTTACTTGTATAACAGATGTTGTAGTCTGAACTTGTAGGTGTAAGTCTAGGTTAATTTGTTACAAAATGAGACACTTAAGTATACGTAAGAAGTTTTTGGATACAGTGTTCTACTATTAGAAAAACTGAAGAACTTACATTCATCGATATATAATTATGTAATACGCACTAGATTACGGGTGCCGAACACTCACTTCAATTGACTCAGGTGTAGGGTAATCCATACACCTTGAACATTACACTATGTTGAAATAAACACGTAAGTGCCACGAAATTCATTGTGCTTAAGACATTTTGGTCGCGAAAAAAGTATCCTCTAAAAGCTATCTTAGCGCCGCTGTATGTTTTAATAGTTCTGTTAATCGCATAATGCCAATGTAGCGCAGCAGCGAACTTTTGTTTTAACTTTTCAGTATTTTGACAAATATTTTCCATGAACGTGCTTATCTATCTCTAGAATATAAGTTGATGGTCACATTCTGCCTCACAGTCGAATTAATATTCTAGGTAGTTTTTGACCCATATCCTGCATGATTTCTTTTGCTAAATCTATTCGTGTCTAAATAGATGTCTTTGCTGGTTCTGTAGCCTCAATAAGAGAAGAGAAGCCTCTCCTAATTTTGCTGTGTCCGACAAGGTCCATATTGATCTATAGAATAACAATTTTCAACACTATCTATGTATTCATATAGATTGCACAATAAAGTATTGAGTAAGAGTTAAATTCAGAGACTTAAACTCAGAAACTCAAAAAGCTACACTTTTTGAGTTCTAATTATTTTTAGTTTATTTTTTAGCTTCTACATGAACAATTTATTAAATAAGACTCATCTTATGCATGAAAGTATCTTTTGTATGGCTACACGCATCTTCAATAATATTCCTGGGCCTATCAGAATAATTACGAATGAAAAAATTTAAAAAGAGTCTCCATGATCTGTTAGTAGACAAGTGCTACTACTCTTTAAAAGACTTCTTATTGGACAAATCACTGCTCCAATATAGCCCCCCTCAGTCATGATGTGTTCAGCCTACTGATGTGTACCTTAATTTGTTTCGTTTGGTTTTATCTTTTTATTTTTATGTGAAACGTTAATAATTTGTAAAAATAATGTAGCTATATTCCTATATGACTATTGTATGCCCCAAGGGCAGGACGTAGCTGATCTATTTAATTATTTAAGACCTGTATTATGTACAAACCTATGATCCACAATAAAGATATTGAAATTGAAAAATTGAAATTGAAAATTTATTTATTAAGATTTTTAAAATAGTAACCAGCATAATTTGCTTGTGCATAGATCAAAAATTCATCATCATCATTATTTCATCTCCAACAGTATATTTATTTATTTATTTTCCCTTCACAAAGGGAATTATATCATTATACTGTTGGATATAGGCCTATCACTATTATCTAAAATTCAACACATAAGTAGTACCTATGATTGAACATCAGTTTCGTAATTTACAATAAAAACACCATAGAGAAGGCTGGAAACCCAAAAATATTGAATGTTCAAAGCGAGCGAACGCTATTTTAGATTGGAATATTTCAAATTTCGAAATGGTCGGTTAGAGTACCTAGAGCGTAAAATATTTAGTAACCAGTCATGCAAACGAACCAAAATCAGCTAACTAGACAAAATTTAATTAACAGTAACTAGCAGTACACTCGTTCACGTACTACGTGTCTACGCTGATAGTGTGCTCAAAAGGGCACTATTATTTTAGTCTGTGGCTCAAAGACGTGAGGTACGCCACGATATATTAGGGTACGGTTTTTGTGCAAAGTAATTAATGGACCCGCATAATTATTACCTACTGTGATTTCGAAGTACTTTTAAGTATACTATGTAGAACATTATGTTCTAACGAACCTGCGCTCAAGTGATAAGAACTGATTTACTTTATGTACTTTACTAATTTACTCGGTCTTAGGTGGTTTGGAGTGACCTATTTATTATAATATGTAGTGCATATTTTTAAAATGACTACTTCTTTGTGCTTTATTTTGTGGGTATCGAATGAGGGTGAGCCGTCAGGCTCGGCTATGTAACGCTCGTTCGGGTTAGGTCGGCTCGAATCGACCGACCAAACGATTGGAACAAACAATTTAATATTATTAACCTCGCCTTAATGAAGTTTTCACTTCTGGCATACCGTTTTATGGTAAACAGAGAAACGTTTTTGTCGATGGAAAGTGGTTGACCAGTTAGCTGATTTTTTTTTCGAGTGGGAAAATCATCTAATGACATCCCCCGCTCTTGGGCGGAGCGGCAGGGCGTGTCAGACTTTTACTGACTAAAAACCCACTTCTGTTCCTTCTTTGCCTTTTTTGCCCCGGGAATCTCTTTCGCGTCACCCATGGCCCCAGTATACTTCTACCCTGCTGGGCCCCTACGACTGCTGACATCGTCTTGAGGCGCGCGTGGAACACTACGCGCCGTCGACGTCTTGGGCTCGGTCCGGACGGTTACCGGACGGTCGGACGGCGAGCTACCCATTGCCCGCCGTTCGCAAGCCCGCGCCTAAGGTGGCCGGAAATCGGCGGCGGGGGCACGAGGGCCATTGCCTCGCGCGTGCACGTGCGTCCTCCTCCTTTGCTAGCATTACTGCTTCGCAGAAGGAGGCGACCGCCTGCCACTCCTCCTCGCTCCGTAACATGGTCTGTACCAAGGCCCAGCGCGACAGATCGCTGCCGCCAATTAGCTGCTGCGCTGCGGATCACGGATTCGATTCCCCCACGGAACATTTGCATGGCTTACAGATAGGGGTTCCGGGTCTGGGTGTCTTGTATATGTGACTTTACATGTCTGTGAACGTACCCTTGATACAGAAGTTATTCTTAGTGTGGGGGCAATACTTAAAAAAAAAAAAAACTTTCAAGAGGGGTCCTGTATTACCAATGCAAGTTTCTAACGACTACTCGGTGTGGCGTAGCATGCATAGCATAGCATAGTCGGCCTTATAATGTTCCCACTGTTGGGACTTAGGCCACCACGCGGGCCCAGTGCGGGTTGGTGGATGTCACATGTCTTCGAATGTTTGGTTCTAGGACATGGCCGGTTTCCTCACGATGTTTTCCTTCACCGTTTTGAGAGCGGTGGTGATGAAATAAATTACACAAAGTAATGCGCCTCGCTGGCTTTGAACCCGCGACCTACAACTCGTAAATCGGGGCTGTTACAACTCGGCCACCACTGCTCTCGCGTAGCATGCGGAGTTCAGAAATGTGTTTCACACCATGGTGCAGCGATTACATTGTCGTTATTACAAAACGTTTAATTGGATTTGGAGAATTTTATTGGTTGGAAAAACAGCTAGGTACACCACTAAGCAATTAAGTTCAAATTTGGTATAGCTACCTATCTTTATTTTTATTTTTATTTATTAATATGGTACCATGGTCTAATAATGAAGTGGCTACAGCGACTGCTGAGCTCAATAAGATAAACCCATCGTGTTTAAGCTCTTTGGAATGGTTTTGATGAGTACTATACACTATAAACCTTGTTATAAAAATGCTTTTCATTAAAAACTTATTTTTATTTATAAATTAGATTACAGTAACGATTTGAAAAAAACTTTACCACTCACTAGGATTAAAATATTTGTTCCTTGTGGGAGTCAAACCCGTGACATGCAGCGTAGCAGCCACTTATTCAACCTCAACTCCACGCCGTTTAAACACTTACCATCTGCTTTACCTAGACTAGACTAGAGATGTTAATTACGGAGATCCGATTTCGATTTCGAAAGTTTGGAACTTCCGATTCATTTTGTACTTTCGATTCCAATTCCGAATCTGGTTCCGGTTCCGGTCCCGTTTCCGGTTCCGGTTCCGGTTCCAGTTCCGCTTTCGGTCCGGTCCCGGTTCCGGTTCCGCTTTCGATCCGGTCCTGGTTCCGGTTCCAATTCCGACAATCCTAATTTATAAACTTCGATTCCAAATTCGGTTCCGATATAACCCCTTCTGTTACATTCCTAGTTCTGAACCAGAGGCTGCTCAACCTACGAACATCTACTTCTAAGAGAAGAGAAATATTGCTCCTCTGAATAAGTCCTTGCTTCAAGACAGTAACAATAAAAAGCCATATCCTATGATCACAACACTTTGACAACTGAAGTGGCTAACGCAATATCTGGTTATTTGTTCACTAAAGTGCTTCCCTGCTTAACAACAGCCCTTTAGTTATCTTTAACAGAATACACGTGTAACTGTCAAGATAAAGGAGCATGTACACGAGGCAGCATTCGTCCGGAAAGTGGAAATAAATTGTAGCTCTAAAATAATCTTTAGACTTTATTAAATGCTTGAGGAAGCACAGCAAAGTTTTATTCTTTATCAACTTTCTTGTCTAAGATATTCATAATCTTTTGTAAGACGAGTAATAATATGAGTATTGATGTTATTCAAAGAGTATTCTAACTATAAGGCTAAAAAATCCATGATTTAATAGTGTACCTAGCCTATTTGTAATCACACTACAATCGCAAAAATGAATGTGTCTATTTGTATGTTCGATCACAAATTCAATTTTAAAAGAATAAACATTTCCAATTTTTTTCGATGATGTTAATCGATTTTGAAAGCAGAATAAACATCAGAACTAACGAAATGAGCAACAAACTTGTAGCGACATCTATGGCGTCACATAAGAACTAATCCTGCATCGCGCAATTAAAGTTCTCCGCGCGATTTGAACATATATTATAGAACAGCCCGAAATCATTTGCCGGGCAGTTGCGCACCATACATAACACCCGTCTGGCCGGATCCTCGCTTTTCAACGGAGGTTTGCGGAACTTTACTTTCTGTTCCGCATACCTCTAGCCACTACTTCGTGACGTCATCATCACTTCCTCAAGCTTTAGAGCAGCAAGCCGTACAGCCAGCACCCACGGCTATAAAGGCTATCCTGACTACCTGGTGAAGCCACGACCTTGGCTAAGCACACCGCACCTTCGGCTAGCACATGAAGAGCTATGAAGAGCTGGTTATTTCATTGTGTGTACCTGTGTGCCAAATAAACGTGTTTTTTTTCTAACTTCACTTGGTCGACGTCAGCAGTTAAGCCCTACGTCGCAAAGCACGCTTCAACTGAATGGAGCCAGCAGCACTACTCTGACTCTGGAGCCTGCAGTATCATCCCGACTCAATTGGACATCATCAACCCGACTCAGGGGCATCATCCCGACTCACTGGGACAGCACCACCCCGACTCACTGTGGCATCACCGCAGACAGTTCCGACTCACCGAGAACTATGCGGCATTCGGTTCCAACCCACTGGAACCAACCTATCACTGGCCTGGCACGCATCAAGAATCATTGATCTCCGATCTCCGGACCCAGTGATGTAGCGACATCTATGGCGTCACATAGGAACTAATCCTGCATCGCGCAATTAAAGTTCTCAGCGCGATTTGAACATATAGAACAGCCCGAAATCATCTGCCGAGCAGTTGCCCACCAGACATAACACCCGTCTGGCCGGAGGATCCTCCCTTTTCAACGGAGGTATGTGGGACTTTACTCTCTGTTGTCTGTTACATCTGTGTGTCTCTAAAAACTCTTAATAAACTAGTGCGCTTCACCACCAACGATTACATCACTGCTTACAATCAGGTGGGATTGCAGTCAAGCACTAATTGAGCAAGTGAAACCAAAAGTAGGAATGATTATAGTTTTCTACCTTTATGAGTTGTCTTAATTATAATGACATGAAATTTATCATGGTATTTATTAATTTACAATTTTAGCATAACATGTAATGTATTTTATTAATAAGTAATTAATAATACTTAATAATTCAATGATACTTCTTTATATATATTTTTTTCATTTATTATTAAAAACAGATTTCTTAATAATCGATTACAATCTAGCCTAAAAGACAAACAAGCAATTTAAATCTAACTTGTTATTATACGTTAAAGGTTTTGTTAAAACTAAGAATAGCGTCCTTTAGCGCTTTTATATAAGTCCATAGCACTTTCTTAGAGTCTGGTATTGATAAAAACACTTTGTTCGTCTGTTATATGCATAGCACAGCTCTCTTCTTTCTATTTAAAATAACTATAGTTTATTTATTGCGCACACTTACCACAGTGTTTTTTTTAGTTGGGAAAGTCATCTTATGACAAACTCCACTCGTGGGCGGAGCGGGAGATAGTGTCAGACTTTTACTGACTAAAAACCCACTCCTGTTCCTTCTTTGCCTTCGTTCCAGGGCCCCGGATTTCATTTTCACACAACCTGTGGCCCCAGTAGGCTTTGACCCTGCTGGGCCAATACGATTTGCTGACATCTCCTTGAGGTGCGCGTGGAACCACAGTATTGTCTTTTTTAACCCAAAGGTTGGTAGTAGAGAATGCCTTGTTGCATTAAGTCCGCATGTACCACTACTGTACATTAAACTAGGCCTGTATTTCAGGACACCAGGACTCCACCCTTAGGTTTTATTAACATTTTTAATTTTACCTAATGCTCTAATTTTTGGAGCACTGGCAACCAGTATAAGGTTTTGAACCACGTATCAAGTCCTGTCTTGAGCTCGATACCTTGGCTCAGTAAGAGGGTGTGTCAGACTTGATACGCCCTCTCACTCCACCCCGCGATGAATATACAGCGTCAAAAAAAAATTGAACCGTCTCTGGAGTTCGTAAAGTTAGATCATTTTAAACATACTGTTTCAATATTATGAAGATCCCTATAATATAACCCAACGATCTAAATTATACTCACTCCTAATTACCTAAACAATCGTTACATCATCGCACAAAACTTCGCTTAATCCCTTATAAACGATATCGCACCGCTATCGTGACGGTTCAGGAGCTCACAATTAACATCCAAATGCCCTTCGGAAAGTTCGCGAAGTCTCGTTCGCACGACACTTTTGCGGTAATAAAATCACGGGCCGTCTACAATGAAACTCTGGTACTTTAAAAAGTAAAGTTTAAACCGTAGCGACACCGGCTGCGAAGGAACGTGAGGTGCAACATAAAACCGGTTCGGACCAGTGGATAGGGTCCTTTAAAGGGAATTCAGAACTTTTTAGACGTAATAAAATTGGACCGCTAATCTGTTTGAGTCGTGATGTGGAGCCACGTGTAGGCTCTACGTGCTACGCGCTACGAGCTACGTGCTACGCAGTGTTGACTACGAGAATGATGAAGAGTTTTTTTATCTCTACTGATACTATACTCCCCCCTAGCCAAGTTGCAAACGATAAACGTGAACGCTTAGTAATCTCCAATAGATTTTCAACTTTATAGCTAAGAGCATAAAGTTGAAAATCTATTAAAGACTACTGAGCGTTAGCGACCGGAACGAACGAAAACACTATGTAATCTTCAATAGATTTTCAACTTTATATCCAATAACATAAAGTTGAAAATCTATTAAAGACTACTGAGAGTTTACATTTATCGTTTGTGACTTGACTAGGGGGGCTGCAGACCTAGCCAAGTTACGACCGTTTCGTTTCTAATCTCTTTCGTCGATCGCCTTAAGTCGGCAACGCCTCCGATTCCTTTATTCTGACCACGTGACTGAGCGTTGAGATGACGTCATTCCTATTAATTTAAAGTTATCTATTCAATTGTAGATTATCAACTTGGCTAAGCCCTCTGACCTTCATTTAAACGAAGTGTTATGTTATAAACGCCATGTGTCTAACCCATTGACAAACAGAACAAACTTCCAACTTTTACGATTTGTTCACTGCGGTTTCACTCTCGTATTTGGTTAATGCTCTGCTGTCGTGGATCGTAGCGTAATGTTATTTAGCAGATAGCCTGTCTAGGTAGATGAGCTAATACTAAAAGAATTTTCCAATTCGAACCAGCAGTTCCTGAGATTAACGCGTTCAAACAAACAAAGTCTTCAGTTTTCTTTATAAATATTAATACTAGCTTCTGCTAGTGGCTTCACCCGTGTGAAACTAGGTTTCTCCTACAAACTTTGGACCAAGGGGGTCCATCCCCTTAGGGAGTAAACTTTAGAAAATACTATCTTAGTACTTGGCTACGTCGTTTAAGGAAACCTCCTGCAAAACTTCACGCACCTAATTCCAGTAGTTGCGGCAGTGCGTTTATAGGTCAGTCAGACAGTTTCTATAGCTAAGTAGGTATATGTATGTTGTGACCAGATCTTAGAATTGAAACTGGCCACTATGCCTAGCGCCGGAGTCAGGGCCTCACTATTTTTGTAAAATGTTAATTATGTCAATAAAGAATTTATTATTATTATTTTAGAGGTATGCGGAGTGTAAAGCCCCGCAAAGCTCCATTGAAAAGATGCTTCGTTCAGATGGGAGTTGTGTCTGGTTTAGGCATCTGCCCGGTAGGTGATTTCGGGCTGTTGTATATGTTCGAATTGCATATTATTATGCTTACATGCTATTCAGGCAGAATAAACATGTTTTCTTTCTTTCTTTCTAATTGCGTGGAGAACTCTAATTGTGCGATACAGGATTTAAGTAATGTATATGTCGTGGCCAGATCTTAGAATTGATCACTTCATAATATGGCCAATTAAAACTGGCCAGATCGTTTAAACATTAATATTTGATGATATGTCAATCCTCATTTGACCATATCCTTGATGTAGGATTTCTATAATAATAAAAGGTCTAAAGTAAATAGGCCAAACGAGGATTAAAATATCATCAAACTTTAACGTTTAAAACGATCTGGCCAGTTTGACTTGGCCATTTCATGAAGTGATCTATTTATAAGATCTGACCACGGCATATATACACCATAGATTTTGCTACAATACCGAAAGCTTCTACTAAAGCAAAGCACTTAGCATTGTGAAAAAAAGTATTGACCCACAGTAGAATAGTAACCGTAACTTATTCACGTAATGTTTTGTCTCTTAGCTGAAAGGGCCAACACTATCACCAACAAAAACTTTACAATACCCCCTATTTCCCCACTAAAATACAGACATTATCCTCCTAAATCTCCCAAACAAAAAGTTCATTTTAAACACTATACTCACACCCGAAAAAATGAGCCATTTCTATAGCAGACCTAATAAATTACGAACAAATGCTGTGGACGGTTGGTCAGCAAGAAACAATTGAATTTTAAAGGAATAAGGGTTGGGATCATAGACCACGGAATTGCCACACTGGCAATGTTTTTTTTTTTTGAGGTTGGAATTATTCAATAACTCCTTCTGCTTTGGGCGAGTGTGGGTGTGTCAGATTTGACTAAAGCCCACCTGTGCTCCTTCAGTTGCATTCCAGGGTAACTCTTTCTTACAATCCTGCAGAGCTGGTAGTGTGTTACAATTATTACTGTTATTATTATGCCCGCGCGATGTACATCGTCATCGTCTTCATTAGAAGTCTTAAAGTCATCCAAAGAAAGAAAAAAAAACAGTTTATTTACGCGAAATGATGCAATCTTAAACTTAGCTAACAAACATAATCAATAGATAGGGAAGATATGCGATACGATATCACATCCGCGCAAAACGGCCGAACGCTCAGCATAAAGCTCACGCATAATGCGATGAAACAAAGCAAAGGGCAATGGAAACGGCTATACTCGGAGTTTCCTTGTGTGATCGCATCAGAAATGAAAATATCCACAGGAGAATCAAGGCTACTGACATAGCCCGAAGAATCGCCAGACCTAAGTGTATATACACACTAATATTATAATGGCGAAAGCTTGTGAGTGTTATGTTGTGTGTGTATGTATGTTCCTTCTTCACATTAAAACGTCTGAACGAATTTCAAAGTTGGGAAAATCATCCAATGACATCTCGCGCTCTTGGGCGAAGCACGAGAGTGTGCCAGGCTTTTACTGACTAAAAACCCATTCCTGTTCCTTCGTTGCCTTTCATACCAGGGCCGAGTTTTCCTTTCAAAAACAAACCCTTGGCCCCCAGTAGGCTTCAACCCTTCAGGGCCCCTATGGTTTGCTGACATCTCCTTGAGGCGCGCGTGGAACGAAAAAAACGTTATGTTGAGATGTGGAATTCTGTGACAAAGCAGTCTGTAGCAGTGACTGCCATGGCATGTCAATGCTCTGTGGCAGGGACACACTATCTCTTGACCACGCTCCGGCGGGTCCACACGACGGGAAATTAGGGCTCGAACCCATTAACTGGCTGATGATGGTGTTAATGAGGTTGTCCATTGAAAATGGTCGGTTTTGGACATGTACTTAGTTTATATGGGATGGCTTGAATGGACTCGTAAATAGTGGTTCGTATAGAGCAATTGTGGTTTAGGTCATTAGTGTCTGTGATTAGGTGGTTAGTTTATCTATTTTGGTTTTTGGTTAAGTGAATATGAATCTTATATTTAAATGCAAAGCGATTTTGTCCATGTGTTTGGCTTACACATGTGTCCAAGTTAACATTATGAAAACTGGAAACCGATGGTTGATAAAGTCTATCTACTTGTACATATGTATAGGTAGGTACTTTGTTAACCATTTTGTCTGGCTTTTGTCATTATCTGTCGCATTTAAAAAAAAAATCTAATGACTCTCTCATTTGAGGATGTACTAAGATCTTAATTACCAAGGGTGGATGGTATAGTTTGAAAGAGTCAAAACGATACTGGAATGGAAAGGGCAACTGTGAACACCGGATGTTTTTAATCTATAAAAGTCTGTTACAACCTTTTGCTCAAGCCAAAGCGGTAACGTTATAAGTTATTCGACAGCAAAAAAAAAACACCCTTGTAAAAACTCAAGGATAAATACCAAACCTTTGTTTGTGGTAGGAATTATCGATTTAGGATAGGGTGGAAGGGCGTGTGAGACTTTTACTGACTAAAACCACACCTGTGTTCCTTTAGTTGCGCTTTATGTACCAGAACCACGGGTTTCCCTTTTAGAAGTCAACCAACCTCAGTGCATAAGTGGATAATTACAGAATTTAACCTATTTGTACTCGAAACTTCATTAATATTCTTCCCGACTCCCTTGCTCAGATAAACTAAAGTCTATAAATTAGAGAACAAACCGAATTCATCGACTGTTTAGATTGCATCGATCCATTTGATATACAAAACCTTCCTCATTTATAACTCTTTAGTGGCCCTGGCTGCTATGCCGGAGGTCGTGGGTTCGATTACCACCCAGGACAAATGTTTGTGCGATGAGCACGATCATTTGTTCTGTGTCTGGGTGTAATTTATCTTTAATATTTATGTATTTAGAAATATATAAGTATGTATGTATCGCTTACCAGCAGGTGAGATGGTGGTCAAACGCGAGCCTATCATTAATAAAAAAAAATGTTTATCAGTTGTCTAGTACTCACAGCACAAGCTCTGCTTAGTTTGAGACTAGATGGCGTTGTGTGATAGTTGTGTAATATTATTATATTATATTATTGTTATCATTTCTAGGTTTAGTAGGAGTTAGTGACTTTGTATTATAATATGTCTTCAAATGTCTTGTCGTGTATGGAGTACTGCCCCCATATTTGGGACGAATCTGCCAGATACTAGCTTAATGCGCTTGAGTCCATCGAAAAACTACCCAAGGGGATCATTGGCAATAATAAGTTAAGTCTTAGAAACAAACACATCGTTCTCCACACCACACCATAACTACTACCACAAACAAACACAACTACCTTTCCTTTTGCTGCTTTTCTTTTTTTATTTTATTTTAGTAGTTTTTATTTTTTTTCAAAGGACCTTATTTAAAAAAAAAACAGTCTGTGGCTGGTAATCTCTATGACAGGATTTCCTAGTGCAGATGCCAGTCTCCCACAAAGGAATACTTGTATCTACTTATGTAATATTAGTTTGTAAAGTACCTTTGTGGAAGAGAAATAAATAAATATGTTATGTTATAATGCACTCGTCAGCTTCATTGCGAAACTTCAAAGCCTTAGGCATCGACGCCGAGTTCGACTGTCGGTTTACTATCAGTAGCCAGTCATTTGTACCCGAGAGTTCATTAATATTTTCCCGACTCCCTTGCTCAGATAAACTAGACTCTATAAATTAGAGAACAAATCGAATTCATCGACTGTTTGGATTGTATCGATCCATTTGATTTATTACTAGACGAGGTAGTCACGTCCCTATAAAAGGGTCCGGCAGTTGCTGAAAAAACAAACAGGCCTCTTCCTGAAACCATTAATCTGTTCCATGCTTTCGGAAAATAAAGTTGTGAGAAGTGGACCTCTAGTTCGCGTATTTATCATGGACATGTATTTTGTGGACGTGTTGTTTTATTGAAATTGGGGTTCCGTACCTCAAAAGGAAAAAACGGAACCCTTAAAGGATCACTTTGTTGTCCGTCTGTCTGTCTGTCTGTTTGACAAGACCCTTTATCTCGGGAATGCGTGGAGGTATCGAGTTGAAAATAAAACCATATACTCTGGTCTGTGGTACTTTGAACCTGTAAAAAAATCAAACTTTTAAGTTAACGAAAAAAAAAGTATATTTCGACACTCTCAAGGGAATCACATAGGGAACTTGGCGTTGACCCGGAATCCTGTAATTTGGCATAAAGCAAGATCTTAAAATCAAATCAAATCAGTTTATTGCAAACATGTTGTACAGTGGTTGGAATAAAAAATTAAAAGTTTCAAACATGCATTGTAAGGGCACTGTAAAACAAATAAATTTCAATAAAATAAAATACTTTTTAAAATTCAAATTAAATTCACAATTACATTTAAAAAGGAAAAGCTAAAATTACAAGGAAAAAGAAAAGGCAATATTACAAGTATTAAAATAAATAAATAATTGGATAAAGTCAAATCAATTAAAACTCAAAATAAATTGAAATAAATCGAAAAAATAATAATAATGGAAAATATGTTCCTGTGCTTATTTAATTATTTTTCTTTAAAAAACTCTTTTAATGTGTAATTGCAAAGAACTTCTGGTTCAAATAAGTGAACAATTTGGTTTTAAATAAATTGATTGTTTAAATTTCTTTTAAGGACTTTGGAATTTTATTATAATATCTTGATACACATTACATAAGGGCCTGTATTGAAAATAGATAGCTTTGAAACAGGTAATACTAGATCGTTTTGTTGTCGTAAATTTCGTGACTGGGTGTAATGATCATTATTTAAGGGGAAAAGTGATATATTTTTCTTGACAAACAGACATATTTCAAAGATATACAGAGACGTAAGGATATTATGTTTTATAAAATGTGGTCTACAAACATAGTATGTATGGACAGCTGTCCATACATACTATGTTTGTTAAGACGCGAATGCATCTTATTTGTAGCCTGAACAGTTTATTGACGTTCATACCACCAAAACCAGAGCTTCTCTTGTTTTTAATGTTTGTTCATATTCATTTACAGGTTTGACAAATAAGGGTTTATCATTTTTTGTTGTGACCGGTCGACCAATTTGATGACTGGACTTTCCTTCAACTGATTTAAAGAAGTCGTTAAATGCGTTTGCAACAATATGGTGGGGTTTTCCGTTACTGTATTGGTGTATCTTTAGTTTTATATTTTTCTTTGTGCGTTTGGTTGTTTTATTTGTACGTTCTTTTATTATTTACCACATGGTTTTTGAAATATTGGTACTGTATCCTTTTAATATTAATGTTTTTTTTAGATCTATAAATTGCTTCTTTTAAGAGTTTTTCGTATTTTTTATAATAGACCAGAATGTGGCGCCCCAACGTGGACCAGAATGTGTATCGAGTGGACTGTATATATTGTTATTGAAATCACGTCGGGGTCGCCACTTTTTGGGGATAGGGCAGTGATCACATGGAAATGGCTGTGACTATGCCGTCGTACCAGCCGGCAGGCCTAGGGCCAGGTCCGTAGCTGGGTGAGGAGAATGTCGGGTGTGATATCTACTCCAGCCGTATTTTACAAAATAGGAGCTTCATTTTGTGTTAGAAAAGCTTTGAGTAGGCGTTAGTGCTGGCAAGACACTTTTGGCTTTGTTTTTATTTTTTATATTTTTGTTTTGGAAAACAGACTGACTAGAATTTTTGTGTGAAAAAATTCATAGTTTGAATTTACGTCTTTGTCATCTTCAAATATTGATTGCCTATTTACTTAGTTGCGTCTTAAAGTTTTCCATTTATATTAAATTATGATTTTACTACCATTATGGAAAGATTCCCTTTCAAAGATACGATTTAAGGGAAGTGGGATCGTTTGAAAATGTTACCGTGGCCCTAGAACGCAAAACACAAATGAAGGAACATAGGGTTTTAGTCTGGACACGCCTTCTCGCTTCACCCCAGGGCGCGAAAAGTAATTTGGTAAATTTCCAAATTAAAAAAAAAATGGAGCGAATTATAGAAAGATTCTCTTTCCATAATAGAATATAATACCTAGAGGCGTTAGAAAAGCTAAAAATAAGGTTGAATAAAACAAAAAATTATTGTCCTGTTTCATCATCGCGACCTACTTGGGCTTAATTAAACTTTCAGAAGTACTTACAATAAGATTTATGATCTATTCCATTTTATTACCAACAACTAATACCACCATACACTGGTATTTGTTTGGACTTATATTTAAAATTTATTTTGATTAAGTTTGACTGAGCTGACTGTACCAAATTCAAGTTGTTGGTACTCTTTCGGAACCGAAAATAAATATGATTTCATAAAAATACAAGTGGTAGGTATTAATAATAATAATAATAAGCCTTTTTATTTCTTGTTTTTACATTGTTGTTAGTTACAATATTACGGTAAAACATACATAGGTTTGCTTAGTAAGTTAGCTTAGATTATGTTAGTAAATTAAGAAGTTATGTTTTAAATATTTATAAATTAACAGGAACCCCGGTTTGGGTATAGGCCTCCTCCAAAGATGCCCATTTTTCTCGATCTTGTGCTATAGAGCACCAGTTTTGGCCAGCTGATCTTTTCAGATCATCTTCCCAGCGGGCCGAGGGTTTCCCCTTTCTCCTCTTGCCTGGTGGTCCTTTCCACTGGGTAACTCGCAGGGTCCACCTTCTGTCGCACATTCTCGCCACATGGCCAGCCCAACGCCATTTCAGTTTTTGAGCAAAGGTTAAGGCGTTTGTAACTTTAGTAGGTATTAGTTTTTTATATTAGTTTTTGGTATTAGAACGGAATAAATCAGACTTATCAGGTTGGTGTACTCCACTGGTGTAGATCATTTACAGGAGACCACAGCATGCACATAAATAATTTACATAACTAAGGTAACAAAAATAAAATCTACATAATACATCATATCGTCATAAGTTTATAGTATTTTAAGAGTTCATGTTTGTGAGTTTGGATGTAATCTTTTAAACTACTCATCCAATTTTAACCTGTATACTTATATTACTTTGGAACTCACCTACCTTCTTATATACATCAAGTAACATATTCCACAACTCGTCGGTAGGGTTGTCACCAACACACAATAGATCACCCTGTCATGTCGGCAGCTTGGCACACGCGGCGGCCACTTTGCATTGTGCGACATTTCAAGTAGGAAGGTACTTCTGTTACATCAGATACAAGCTAGATATTGTCTAGAACTTCGCATTCTTGATACGACACACGTTTTCAGTATTATTTTCTTTTATTAAAAAATAGCGATATGTAATGGTGTATGTTTTGCAATATATTTAAATTATTTAGACTTCAACTACCTTAATTTCGTTCGTAATTTATTTTGTTAACATATGAGATGTTTATTGATAGTTGTATTTATTCATATTTTTCTTGCATTTTTTTATATAGCCTGTTTTTTATAACGTGAATGTGAGAACACTGTAGACTTCACGAATTCTTAGATTACTCCTATTACGACTCACTTTTTTTTTATTATGATTTAATTTTATTGTGCTTTTGGGTACAATATTGACTGGTCTACACTTTTCTTACCTAATATCTATTAATACTGTAATATGGAAATACTGTAACATAAACCACTTTTTTTGAAAGATTGAAGTTTCTTGCCAGTTCTTCTCCATAGAAAACGACCAATTTGGAATAGTGCACTAGCTTCTGACGTTTTATAAGTGCCCATGTAGGCCTATGTGAAATAAAAATATTTGAATATTGAAATATTGAATTTATTTGTAAGTATTTCTGGTATATATTACTTATTCGCTGATAAATGTGGCGACAATCTAACCTTCGTTAATAACAAATTAGTAAGGTTAAGCACAATTCCTGAATAAATTTGAACTAATAAAACTATTTGATTTTATTAAAACTTTATGCCAAAACATACTACAAAGGCGTACTTAATGCCTTAAGCATTTTTTACCAGTCGACCCAAGGGTGGGGCAGAAAAATAAATAAACTCAATAATAAATATATACTTCGATACACATATAGAAAGAAGATATGTTATTCGAGGCGACCGACGCGACGAAAGAGAATCGAAATGAAACGGTTGTAACTTGGCTAGGGGGGCTGTTATAAAGAATACGAAAGTTTTTCAAAATTCTTTTTTTTTTTTTTTTTTAATTCATGTAAACCAGTGCTTGACTGCGATCCCACCTGATGGTAAGCAGCGACGCAATCATTGATGGTGAGGCGCACTAGTTTATTAAGAGCCTATTCACTCTAGCCTTGAAGACACCTAAATTTATAGTTAGACGGGAAGACCGCAGCAGGCAAATTGTTCCAGTCCTTCGATGTACGCGGTATAAACGGCGAAGCGAAACGCTTAGTCCGGACCGTTGAAGAATTCGCCACCTAATGGGATGAAACGGGAGTTCAAAGTTTGTATGGACAACCCCACTTTCACGTGTGTGAAACAGCTATCGGAAGTCTTCCTAATAAATTCATTAATTCGCATTAAGTAATAACACAAAATTCAAAGTTACTTTAAATAAATATTCTACTAAATAAATAGGACTGAATCAAATCAGGTTCACTTTAACCAGCCCCAAACGAGAATTGTAAATTGTATCAATTACAATTTATTAAGGGTCTAATCAATCTCATAGAACATTCGTCCATTAGTAAAAGGTCCTAAATGAATAATCTCATGGATTTACATATTTAAGGCTCCAACTTTTAGGTCGACTGTTTGAACAGTGATTAGTAGTTTTTGTTCTAGTCTAGAATAAGAGTAATTTTATAACATTTTTGTTTTCAATAGCTGGACTACCCCCCTAGCCAAGTTACAACCGTTTCGTTTCGATTCTCTTTTCGTTGATCACCTTGAGTCGGCCACGACTCCGATTCCTTTGTTTTGACGTCATATCAACGCTCAGTCACATGGTCAGAACAAAGGAATAGGCGGCGTGGCCGACTCAAGGCGATCAACGAAAAGAGAATCGAAACGAAACGGTTGTAACTTGACTAGGGGGGCTGATATGTCCTGAATGTGAGGGGCGCGGGAGTCCAATGGATGCGAGACACAAAATATTCCAAAGATGAGAGAAGATCTGTTCATCATCATCATTCATCATTTCAGCCAAAAGACGGCCACTGTTGGACATAGGCCTCCCCAAGTGTCGCCACAACGAACTGTTCTGTAATTGGAAATGATTTATTCTGTAACATAATAAAATTCCGGCCGTCTGGTAACCGTACGGATCGAGCCCGAGTCGTCAACTTCGCGTAGTGTTCCACGCGCGCTTCTTAGCAATGTCAATGTCAGCAAAACCGTAGGGGCCCAGCAGGGTCGACGCCTACTGTGGCCATGGGTTGTGCGAAAGAGAACCCTGGGGCCCTGGAACGAAGGCAAACAAGGAACGCAAGGAAGTGGGTTTTAGTCAGTAAAAGTCTGACACGCCCTTGCGCTCCACCCTAGAGCATGAGAAGTCATTGGATGATTTCCCAACTAAAAAAAAACCTTAATAAAATTATCTGTCATAGATCTCAATTAAGGTACTGTACAGTTAACGCGAAAAAATGCCCTGGCACGTCCCGTCTGATAACTTTACGGAAACCCAAAGTAACGTGCTTTTGAACCTGACAGTAGACAGTACAATCGCGCAGTAAAGTGCGCAATTTGAGCTCAAAAGCCATGGCACTCATAGCTCTCTATCGGCGTCGAACAGTGGGGGGTTTAACGCAATTTAACGGTTTAATCCGGATCACGTACCGCCCGCCGGCGCATTGTTCACCACTGTACGAAGAAATGCAGATCATATTTCACCCTAGGTGTGCGAATTATTACGTATTTGGAATACTGTCGCCTTTGTATACGACTGTACTGAGACTAATTCGATTTCCTCGTTTTTTTTTTAGGATTCCGTACGTTCGAATGAAAAAACGGAAACCTTATAGGATCACTCATGTATCTTTTTGTCAGTCCATCTGGCACAGCTTTATAAATTTATTTTGAATCAACTGGATCGACAAAATTGAAATTTTGTACACATAATATAGACTTCTGCGACCCAAACACGGACATGAAAAGTAAGTGAGTAAATGAGTATGAATTTGGGTTATGAAGGTGAATTTTTAGGGGCAACAAAAGTAAACAAAATAAGTAATGTGACTTGAAAAAATAGTTAAAAATTATCAATTTTCCGCCTCTCCCTTTAACTCCTAATTTACTGAGTTTAAAATAAAAAAAAGAATGAACTATTCTGCTTTTTTTAAACTTAGAGATCACAGAAAAACCAATAAGAAGTTTTAGGTCTAAAAATAACATAAAATTTATATATACTTATATAAATTTTAAAGAAAAGTCCTGACGCATAACACCCAAACTAAACCGTTGGTCCTAGTAGGGTGTTTTTGTAAAGACTTTGTGGATTTATTGTTACATTCGACTTATGAAGATAAAAGTACGACATTAAATTTCACTGAAACACTTTGTTTTTGTTGGTATTTTATTTCATTAACAGCTGAAATAAACTATAAAAAATTGACAATTCTATTTTCAAAATTAATGCTTTTTAACAAAAATCCCTGTATCTTTCAAAAATACTTAAATGAACCAACATTATTAAGTAAAAAAAAAATATTATCAAAAATTAAAATAAAAACAATTGTAAACACTAAAGCAGCGCCATATCTAGTCATAATCACTTTCTTCTTCTTCTTTTCGTGTTAACGGATTCAATTTTTTTTTTCTGACCAGCGTTTGGCTTCCTGTACAGCTCTGTTATTGGCCTCGCAGCAATCCTGAAAAGAGCTGATAATTGTGCAGGACGGCAGAATAGTAGAGAAAAAAAAATCTAATGTTTTTATTTCACATAGGTCTACATGGACACTTATAAAACGTCAGAAACGGTGCACGGTTCCAAATTAGTCGTTTTCTATGGAGAAGAACCGGCAAGAAACTCCATGGTTACTCTTTAAAAAAAAATGTTGTTCTTACAATATTTCTATATTACAGTATTAGTAGACAATATATTATGTAAGGACAATGTAGACCAGTCAAGAGTGACGCATGTTGGCTATTTATTGAGAGTTAGTATACTTTTTTTTACCCGACTACTGCAAAGCCAAAGGTGGGTTATGATTTTGACAGGCTATGAATGTATGTATGTTTGTAAGTATGTACATTTATACGATTTATCAATGTCAGTTTCGTTGTGATGATCACTGACATGTCGGAGAAGGCTTTCTTATCATCAACTTGGTTTCAATGAATTTATACTATTCATCGTACAGAACTCCTTCCCAACGCGAGTCCGTCTCGCACTTGGCCAGTTTTAATTTTTTGTAATTGTTGTTTATTAAATTAAACATGGCGGAACAGTAATTAAATTTTGTTTCTATGTACTTTTTATTTGATGTTCCTTCCGGGATTAGGGACGCTAAATTATTTATATAGGATGGAAACCTTTTTACGCACGTATTTTAATATAGAAAGGTGTAATTGAGTTAGGTTTCCAATTAATTTAATGTTTATAATTAGGAAGGTAATCAACCTTGCCAACCCTTAAATAAACTAATAACTACAACAAATTAAAGTGGATTCCCTGAAGTACTAACATTTGCTTTATTAAATTAAATTCTTGATATTATCATGGTTTTGTTTTTATAGAAAACTAGCTGCCCCGGCAAACGTCGTACCGCCTAACAGTCAATGAATATTGTGATATCTTTAACTAAAGTGTCAAAAGATAACGCCATCTACTGGCATTACTAAGACCAGCATAATTCATTTTAAAATGACATTTTAATTAGAAATGGCGTTGTATTCGGACTTTTTTATTCGTGAATATATATATACACCACTAGTTTTTAATTAGTACAAAAACTTAAAGGGCTTATTAGAAAAGGTCTTGTTATTATTTAAGTAACGTCTCAATAAATAATATTCATAAACAGCAAAGTTATTAGCGTTTGTTTATATCCCAAAATGTCACTCAATTTATAGAAATATTGTACAGGCTATTGATTATGAATGAAAAACAATGGAAAAACACTGCGTGTAGTATTTTCAAGTAGCAATTGTTATGAATAATTGATTCAATTATGAATATACCAATTATGACAAATTTTCGTGGACAATTTTCGGATTTAATTTTTTTTACTTTTGACTACATAAATATGATCAGTAACGGGTACAGATAGAGCCCAATTTTTTTTTGTACTAATTTAAAAATAGGGGTGTATATATATTTTTTTTCTCACCTTTTAAACCTTTTCTGGACTATCACGAATATTTCAAGACCAAAATTAACCAAATCGGTCTAGCCGTTCTCGAGTTTTTGCGAGACTAACGAACAGCTATACATTTTTATATAAATAGATATTGATTGTAAGTTTAAGCTAAATTATCTGAACAGTCGAAACACAGGAAGAACCTGCATTTATATGAAATATTCAGCTGTAAGATAGATTTCGCCGCACGCTGACGCATGCCACCGCAGTCTCGCGGTTTTATTTAAATTGTACAATAAATTATAGCGTTAAAAACATTGTTTTGGTCTTTTCTCAAAGTGTTTCCCAGGTAATAAATCGGATCTGGTAGTTTCGATATTTTTCAGTGCGCTACGTATTAAAAATAATATCGAAAATGCCTTTTCCGATTATGTACGTGAAATTTAAAGTGACGCAAACTATTGATTTTAGCAGTTTCGATATGTTTTGGTTGGTGTCTTTCCTTGCAAATTATCGAAAGTGCCAGTTTCGATTGATAATGACAGTGCAGTTACGTAGTATATTATATTACTCATTTTTCTCAAAAACTATTCATAATTAAAAAAAACTTCACAATTTTTTAAATCATTATTTTGAACTAGCTTGTGCAGGCTTTGCCCGCGTGAAAAAAAGTTTTTCCATACAAACTTTGGACCCCCGTTTCATCTCCTTAGGGGGTGAATTATGGAAAATCCTCTCTTAGTGCTCGCCTACGTCATAAAAGGAAGCCTAGTGCAGAATTTCACGTTCCTAGTCCCAGTAGTTTCGGCTGTGCGTTGATATGTCAGTCAGTTTCTCCTTTTATATATATAGATAGATAAGTAACATATGTGACTCGATTCGCAATTCTAGCGGATTCACAAAGTTGTAAAAAGATTTTTATGCCGTGTGGCACATCACTAGCAAGAGGATAGACTAGAGAATTTTTGAGGGAATAGGAAGATTCACGCTTTTGTTTTTTTTTTTTTAAATAAAAAATGTCCAATGATTAAAAAACCCAACTTAAATATGAAACCAAATTTATTTACAGGTATAGTCATTAATGACAAAATTATACATAAAATAAACTTCAAATCGCTCTCCTGTAAAGTAAGCATTTTCAATTCCGATAGTTTACCTACAGGACAGTCGATATGTTATTCTGCTGAGACCTTCAAACGGCGCTAATACTGTAACTTTATTGGTAGTTACTTTACAGTTTCGTGCTGTTTGGGGTACACAGGAGACACTTGGGTCATTGGGTCTGAGAGCGCTTCTCCCTTTCAAGTAAACTCGCAAACTGATCGACACTGCGTGAAGTTCGGTAAATAACCGAAACTGACAGTGCAGTGGGGCATCAGGTATACCGCTTATAAATTGATGCCAAGTAAATCTTATAAGACCATTAATTGACTGAGCTATGAGTTTCGTGAATTGCCATTTATCGTATTTTGATTGTACACTAGGTGATAGCAGAAAATTATCCCAAGGGAATATATCTTAGATAAAAAGTATCCTGAAGGCTATTCCAGGATATGGTCTACCCATATGCCAAATTTCATCGAAACCCGTTCAGCCGTTCGAGCGTGAGAAAGTAAGAAAAAAATTACATACACACAAACTTTCGCCTTTATAATATTAGTGTGATTTTAATAAATGGTAAAATAACCGACCAAAAAAATTAACTTATGTCAAAAAACGCAAAAAAACACGACGAAATACATATCGCTTTTCAAGCAGTCAGATGCACTTGTTGGCAATATTTTTAGTTCAATCTGACATTTGATACCACCAACTACTATACCTTATTTGGAACTCTGAAACTAGATACACAGAACTAAGGCCAACAAAATAGTTCATTTTGATGCAAGTTCATTTCGGAGCCAAATAACTACTATTTCAATTGTCTGCGTTTATCAAACAACATTTTTCAATACACTTGTTCAAAAAGAAATAAGGAAAACTTCATAAACTACCTATTGAGTAACAAATTATTGTTATAAATGGCTTGCGGATTTATTTTCATGCTCCTTGGTGGGGGTCTGACTTGATACAATAAATATAATAAATTGTGGCGTGACTTGACCGCCGCATTTTTTCCGCACCAGTGCGAAATGAGGAGGAGTGGCAGGCGGTGGCCTCCTTCTGCGAAGCAGTAATGCTAGCAAAGGAGGCGGCCGATCGCGTGAGGCAATGGCAACGATCGTCACGCCCCAACCGCAGCCGGGATTCCGATCCCGATTACCGGCCACCGTAGACGCGGGCTTGCGGACGGTGAGCAATGGGTAGCCCACCGTCCGACCGTCCGGTAACCGTCCGGACCGAGCCCAAGTCATCGACGGCGCGTATTGTTCGACGCGCGCCTCAGGGAGCTGTCAGCAAATCGTAGGGGCCCAGCAGGGTCGAAGCCTTCATTAGATGATGTTCTCAACTAAAAAAAAAAACCAGTGCATACACAAAAAAACAGTCCACTATATTGTAAGCCTGAAGACGTTAGGGTTTTTTTTAAGGTGGGAAATCATCTAATGACTTCTCTCGCTCTAGGGTGGAGCGTAAGGGCGTGTCAGACTTTTACTGACTAAAATCCATAGGAACATAGGAGTTCCTTCTTTGCCTTACGTTCCAGGACTCCAGATTCCCCTTTTGGAAGCCAACCATGGCCCCAGTAGGCTTCGATCCTCCTGGGCTCCTACGGCTTCGCTGACATCTCTTTGAGGCGCGCGTGGAACACTACACGACCTCAACGACTCGGGCTCGGTCCGGTCGGTTACTTTACGGCCGGACGGCAAGCTACCTATTGCTCGTCGTCCGTAAAAGACGGTAGCGGTAGGAGTGGCTTATCAAATAAGTGCGAAGAAAACATTTTTCTATTTTATCAATAGGCTAAATTCAAAGTTTTCATAACAAAAACAATACTTCATTTTATTATCCCTAATTCATATTTCATCCTCGACATTTATTGCCATTAAATAGTAACGAATCCCAAACCACCAATAAAATAGTTTGAATAACCATAAAGTGCTGTAACTCAATTCAAAATACCGCTGTAAAATCAGGGCAAACTTGCCTACTTAATATTCGAGTAAAGTCAGATGTTTTTGAAAGTTTTCATAGAAAATACGTAATGGCCTCAGAAATTAGTAAGCGGCATTGTGAATGCATGGAACAGTAGAAGAAGTTTGAATGGCAGTAGAATCATTAAGGCAAGCAAACAACTGTGATGTGCGTTGCTTGTGGAATAGGTTAACCTAACCTAACCTAACACGCATCACACTATTAACAAATACACTCTACACAATAAATGTTATACTGAACAACTTTTTTTCTTTTTTCTCATGTTCATCTTTCTTTGATTTTAGTTTATAATTATTTTGATTTAATGTTTTTTTTTATTTAGTTTTTAATTTTCTTTATTTTTAAATAATGTTTATGTACTTGTGACTAAACACACGTGCTAGATACAAGCCAACCAACAACCTATGACAGGGGATCGCAACTGACACTTAAACACAGGTTACCTCGTAACCTATCTAGAAGAGCAGTACTGCACCCACTAACTAGTATAAGTAAACATTTGGCTGTGTCACAAGAATGTACCTAAGCTAATTCTAAATTTAATTTTGTTTTTTTTTTTTTTTTGGAGTGGAAAGTCATCAAATGAAACCAACAAACAATCGAATCAATACATATAAATAACTAGTTCTGCCAACGGCTTCACCCGCGTAAAAGTAGGTTTCTTCATACAAACTTCGAACCCCCGTTTTACCCCCTTAGTAGTTTCGTAAAATCCGTTCTTAGCGGATGTCTACACCCTATAAGGAACCTACCGGCCAAATTTTTAGTTTGTAGGTGCTATAGTTTCTGAGATTTCGTGATTAATCAGTGAGTGGTATTTAGCTTTTATATATTATTATATAGATTCTATCATTTACCACACATTAGTATTTATATGTTTTTTTTTTCATTTATATACATATAAATAAACCCGACTTATGAGTTGTAGGTCGCGGGTTCAAACCCAGCCAGGCGCATTACTTTGTGTAATTTATTTCATCACCACTGCTCTCAAAACGGTGAAGGAAAACATCGTGAGGAAACCGGCATGTCCTAGAACCAAAAATTCGAAGACATGTGACATCCACCAACCCGCACTGGGCCCGCGTGGTGGATTACGGCCCATTCCCTCTCCTAGAGAGGAGGCCTGAGTCCCAACAGTGGGAACATTATAAGGCCGACTATGCTATGCTAAATAAACTGATTTTCATCCGTACACTCTTAACAAGGTCCGGTTGAAAGGCAGTGTCAGGCAACTAGTACGTAGTTGTCTGGTATTTTTGCTGAACTAGACCTATTTGGCGGGGTCGTGAAATATATAATGAAAAATATATAAAAATATAGGTCCTTTTTAAATCTTAAGTTTATTCATGTGGTTTCTACACTATGTGTATATACGTATGCCAAATAAAATATTATACTGTCTTTCTTTCTTCATTTTTTCTTCTTTCTTGGTTTCGTTCTTCCTTTCTTTTTTTCTTCATTTCTTTCTAAATGACTTTTCCCGCTCTGAGGTGGATTGAAAAGGCGTGTTATACTTTTACTGAATAAAACCCAAATGTCTCAAACGTTTCTGCAGCAAATAGTAATCTACGAGATGTAGCCAATGCATAATACAAAAAATCCTTATTTCATTTATCTTTTTCATTTCATACACATACTTATAAACACCGCTACCAACCCAGTCCCTATCAAACAGAATTACTAAGGACACTCAACTTGGCATCCTATCTACCCTTGTTACCAAAAACAGCCAATTTACTACATCTCACTCAACCCATCTCTCTGCTCTCAAGCTATAAAACACCCTTACGCTCGAGCTCAAGCCAAGTGAAGATAATTCACAAATACTGGTTAGTTTCGCTACTGTACTCGACACTGTACTTCGGCCCACTTACAATCTCTTTATCGAGTTCTTGCCGCAGGATGTAATCGGTTTAACCCCATCGCCATGAAGTAGATAGGTACAAAAGGTTAAATTTACACAACGACAGAAAAATGGCGCACGCACACAGGTGATATACAGGCGAGCTGAAGACGGTAATCATTAATACTCATGTGTATCATCGACGTTTTTAGGGCTCCGTACCTCAAAAAGAAAAAACGGAACCCTTGTAAGATCACTTTGTTGTCCGTCCGTCTGTCTATCTGTCTAGACCCTTTATCTCGGGAACGCGGGGAGGTATCGAGTTCAAATTAAATCCATATAGTCTGCGGTCTCTTGAAGCTGTGAAAAAATCAAACTTCAGAGTTAACAAAAAAAAAGAGAAAGCCGTTTATGTCGCAAAAAACGTGTATTTCGACACTCTCAAGGAAATCAAAATTCATAGGGTAGTTCCCATTAGAGTTTGGCCATCGAAAGATGGCACAACTAAAAGGAGGCCGAATTAAAACATTCTGAAGCTGTTCATCCTTTTTTTTTATTGGGTGGGAAAATCATCTTATGACAAATCCCGCTCCTGGGGTGGGGCGGGAGAGCGGGAGATAGTGTCAGACTTTTACTGACTAAAAACCCACTCCTGTTCCTTCTTTGCCTTCGTCCCAGGG
Organism: Mythimna impura; assembly: GCA_905147345.3. Taxonomy (NCBI): domain Eukaryota; kingdom Metazoa; phylum Arthropoda; class Insecta; order Lepidoptera; family Noctuidae; genus Mythimna; species Mythimna impura. The sequence goes on from LR990350.1 coordinate 25,178,441, forward strand.
CCCCGGGTTTCACTTTCACACTACCCGTGGCCCCAGTAGGCTTCGACCCTGCTGGGCCCCTACGATTTGCTGACATCTCCCTGAGGCGCGAGTGGAACAGTACGCGCCATCGACGACTTGGGCTCGGTCCGGACGGTTACCGGAAGCTGTTCACCCTGACTGTACGCTGCTTAAACGGAGTTGATACTTTTGATTATTCATGAAAATAATATGCAATGCATGTTTCATTAACAATTCATGAATAAAACCAAAAAACTACTAAGTATATATGGTGGTGTATTTTACTAAGTTTATTTATGGAATAAAGCGTTTCTTACCTTTAAATAAAACAAATTGTGTGTGAGACATCATCGTTTTTATTATTCGTTCGAAAGACGTATCGATGCCAAATAGAAAACAGTAACAAAATTGCATTACAACTCAACAGTACGGAAATTCAACAAATTGTAACCCTCAAATTACCTATGTTCAGAGTCAAATATTGAGCACTTGTTAAATAAAAACCATATAGTGGATTTGGAAAGGATATTTTATGTAAATTGAGAAACAGTTATAAAATTAATGATAAAAGATAACTGTCATAATTATTTACTTAAAATGCTAGAAAAAAACGAAGGACGACGAGGAGGTTTCTCTTTAAGATGATTGATAAATTTAAAGACCAAAAAAGTGACATTAATCAGAAATCTGCAGTTTGTATGGAACCCTCAGTGCGCGAGTTTGAGTCGCACTTGCCCGGTTTTTTTCAACATAATTGTGAAGAAAAATAATTGAATTATGCTTCAACAGTAACCAGTAGATGTGAATTTTTATTGTGAACTTTTTTTCGCCCCATTTGAGCAGGCTAAAGTCTTAGACCATATCACTTCGTCATCATGATTGCATCGCTGCTTACCATCAGGTGGGATCGCAGTCAAGCACTGGTTTATATGAATTAAAAAAAAAAAAAAACTGATAAATATCTTTTTTGAGTTACATTAGAATGCGGCGGCAACCAATCCTAATGGTTTTGCAGTATTTGGCAGCAAATGTATCGAGTCAGCCTTCTCAGCAAGCTTTGCTGAAGTACTCAGTCAATGGTACAATAAAATTTTGAGTTCCAATTAGCCGAGATCGCGTCCGCTTCAATGAATCTACATAGGTATTAGCCAGTTGTGTAAACACTTGAGATACACGATTACACCAATTTTACATCAGAATATCCACAGGGAATCAATTTGCTAATAATAAAAACCGTGACTGAACTTCACACGAAAAAATCACACCCTAAACCGCGTGTATCTTAAAATGACAGCCATAGACTAGCTACACTGCTCTAATAAAAATAAGAATATGAAGGTTGTTTATCTACAAAGAAAAAACAAATTTTATTTAAATGAACGATTTATTGATTAAACATGTACAAGTAAAATTATTATATACTTATTTATTGATTAAACATGTACAAGTAAAATTATTATATAATACGTAATTGCATGAAATAAGCAAGTGAGACATTAATTTTTACTATTGAACGCAATAACCTAATGTGAAAAAAAGGTTTTGACTACTTTATCGCACTAGTGTGTAATGGTAATCAATATTTCACAGTTTAGTTACAGGCGCCATTATATACGTTGTAATGAGAGTCACTTTCGGAGCAAATGTGTTGAAAAAAGTTATTATGATGTATGCTTCCGTTATCACCCGTTGTAAGCTCTACAAATCTGTCTTAAGCCAACCTTCTGTATCTTTATTTTGTATGTCCCCATTGCTAACGGTACAAGCAAGCGACAAAACTTCAAGTCATTTGCTTCATTGCAGGCGAAATTTTGTAGATTAAATTATGTTGTCAGATGGTTGTCAGCGTATTTTTGTCTGACGACGTTGTTGTCTTGACTTTTGACAGATTCTGTCTAAAGCTTAATTTCAGTGTTCCATTGAGAACAAGATTTTAGGTCACGTTAACAATATTAATATTGTAAGCGTTAAGTTGCTTGTCTAACGTCATAAACAAGAGCTCACTTCTTGAACATGGCAAGCACTAGGATGTAGTACTAATAAATTATGAAATATCAACTTGAGTGTTACCTTGCCAACAAATGTTTCGGGTTATATTCTTATATTTTTTTAGAAAAATCGTAAGAAGATTCTGATTAAAAATTATACCCACGGTGATACAGGCCACTCGGCTAGAACTTACAACAGGACTACAAAACAAACCGTGGGTTCTTGTCATTGTATCTGTTACCGCTAATGTGCGTAAATCAGTTAGAGTGCAGATTAACTTGTTAATCTCCGGATTATCTCATTGAGTTCGTTAAAGTGGAAAAAAATGTTTAAGTTCTTATATTAACTAGATAATCTGCAGACTTCCTAGATAGTTTATTAGGTACCTACTTAACCTTTTGACGTGCGTAATTAGAGACACAATAGTAAGACAATGGCTTCCGGGCGCCGGCTACCGCCTGAGCGTTAATGAATTAATTGTGATAAGGGTACTCTTTACCTGAAACAAAATGGTTATTATTATTATTAATGACCAAGCAAATCAAAGAACCTATTTTATAACTTAACCATATAAGTTATAAAATGGGTTCTTTGTTTGAATAAAGCTTTTGAATTCATTGTAACTATATAATTTTAATTTCTAATGATAATCTAAAGTGTGATGACATATTATTAAACATGAAGAATTAACATACTTTATAATACTTTTTAACAAATATTTTGAATTTTAGACAATATTTATCGCTATCACGTTGCTTTTGTTTGCCAACAAAAAAATGGTGGAGCTCCACTCAGATTGGGCGAAGATATTTGATGATTGTCCACCTAGAAAAAAACCTTCCGTTCTGGATGGAGCGTGATAGAGTAACAGACTTTTATTTACTGACCAAAACCTATCAGTCTTCCTTTAGTTGCCCCTTCCGTTTCAGGGCCACGGTAACTCTTTCGAACTATTCGCAAACCAGATGGTCGTGATTTAGTTAAGATTAAAATAAATTCATAAAATACTACCATCAATTTAAAAGTGACCAGCACGGGTGATCCCTTAAACCAATGACCCATTTCAAGAAGAGCTGCACCTTTCGTATAATATTTCAGTAGCAATAAATCCGGTAATATATCAACGTATTTAACAAACAATTTATCCAATTTTATTTCGAATAAATTTTTAACGAACAATAATGCAGCCATTCGCTGCAATGTTTTGTCTTGCTAGTCACATTTGTTAAGAACGACGGATACCGGACTACATAGATTAAACACTTTTTATGAAATAAATAAGGGACTGCAGGTTAATTAGCGTTTTTTTTTCCTTGATATGGAAAACTTAGGGCACTGATAAAACACGAACATTGCTCGCAGAACAGATGTTCGATAGGGCCGACAGGTTGTATCCCCCAGTGTACCGAAAACGGTACACCTCGTACCAGATAACTTAAACCTTATTTTTACGTAATAAGGTTTAAATTAGCTGGTATGAGGTGTACCGTTTTCGGTACACTGGGGCCTGAGAGGTAAAGTGGTAAGGTAACCACGTACGGAATATTGGAAGGCATCCACATGGTGAGCTGATGATCTGGTGACGGTCGCGGGATTCCAATCAATGCGAAACGCACATGACCGGTCGTATCGCACCGCAGTATCGGATGAAATTGTGATAAGATTAAATTTGTTGCTGGATCAGTGGTAGCCCAGCGGTAATGGCTTCGACTTACGAGTATGGGAGAGATGAATGAGATGGATGTTTTCGAGTTTGGTCATGGGTTCAAACCCAAGAAGGCGCATTACTTTGTGTAATTTATTTTATTACCACTACTTTGAAACGGTGAAGAAACTCGCAACAATCCTAGGACCAAAAATTTGAAGACTCGTAACATCCGCAAACCCGCACTAGAATTACTAGCCCGCGTGGTAGAATTACAGAACATTAGGGAATGTTCTGTAATTCTACCACGCGGGCTAGTAATTCTAGAGAGATTAGGAGAGGGCTCCTAGAGAGGAAAACTAAGTCCCAGCAGCATGTACACAAGGCTGATGATGCTATTCTGTTAGTTTGCTGTAAAAATGTAATAATAATCATAATAATATAATATTCACACAACGCCGTCTAGTCCCAAGCTAAGCAGAGCTTGTATTATGAGTACTAGACAACTGATAAACATACACATACATACATACACATAGGTACATACACTTCTGGACACATCTATTGGCCCACCTTGTATTTTCAGTTTCGTTTGGTCCTAGCTAAAATTTTATATTAGGTCGAGCAAAAAGTTTTTATGCAGTTTTGAACCTGGCACATTCACAATTTCATTCAATAGTCTTTTTTTGAATTTCGAACACAGAATTTAAAGAAACAAAAGACAATTTGGAGCCTGTTTGTTGATATCAAACAATCGAATACTAAGTAAACTTGGTTTTATTGGTTTACTTGGATTTAATTCTTGAAAAAGTGATTGATATCTTTGGTTTTGCAACAAACATTACTTATTCCTAACATTAAGGTAGGGTTCTATCAATAATCTATGGATACTTCACCTGAAGTCGCCGCCCAAGCTGTGGCACTTATTCAGGCCGGACACAGCCAAAGAAACGTGAGTGCTCAACTTAATTTAAGTCGATCTGCGGTCCGAAATGTTTATCGGAGGTACCTAGAGACTGGCGGCTTTGTCCGTCGCCAAGGAAGGCCACGATCTCGGGTCACAACTGAAAGGCAGGATCGATTCATCGTGACGACCAGCTTGAGAAATCGTCACCTTACCTCCATTGAGATACAAAACCAACTTCGCGACTTCCACGGAGTATCTGTGAGCGCTCGAACTGTTCGGAGAAGGTTAAAAGAACGCGATATGGTACCACACAAGCCAGCTAATGGGCCCAAACTAACGCGAGCCCACCGAACAGCGCGCCTTCATTTCGCACGCAGTCATTTAAATTGGACACAGCAAGATTGAAGCCGTGTACTCTTTTCTGATGAGTCTAAAATTGTGTTACATGGCAATGATGGAAGGAAGAAGGTCTACCGACGTAAGGGAGAGCGTTTCGCACAATGCTGCTTTGAAGAGAGAGTTGCTTATGGCGGTGGCTCATGGCCTGTCTGGGGCGGTATATCCGCGAGCGGCAAAACTCAACTTGAGGTTGTTACAGGACCACGGCTGCCAACATTAAATGCTGAAAGGTACATTCGTGAGTGCTTAGAACCTCACGTGATACCATACGCGGATTATGTGGGCCCAAATTTCCTTTTTATGCATGATAATGCAAGAGCCCATGCGGCCGGCATCGTCAGGGAATATCTTCGGGATGTGAACATCACAGTTATGGACTGGCCAGCCAGAAGCCCAGACATGAACCCCATTGAGCACATGTGGGACGAGCTAAAAAGACGTGTTAGGGCTCGTCAGCCAGTTGCCCAGACGATGCAGGAGTTGAAAACTGCCATAGAAGAGGAATGGGAGATGATCCCTCAAAATTTCATAGAGCGGTTGATAAACTCTATGCCTAATCGTATGAGAGCTGTGGTAGATGCCCATGGAGGCAACACGCGTTATTAAATTAAACCTGTATTTGATAAAACATGTTTTTTATTCAAAAATCAATTGCCTTTAACAAGGCGCATATCCGTCTTGTTAGGCGTAGCTCCATGTCGTATGGTATTCTGAATTCAAATTTAAAACAATACGATCGAAAAAGATGGTAAAATGTATCAGGTTTAAAACTGCATCAACAGTTTTTGTTCAATCTAGCAATCATATTTCGGTAGGGGCCATCGAAACCTAAACTCTAAGGTGGGCCAATAGATGTGTCCAGAAGTGTATATTACATATTATAGATAAATTACACCCAGACACAGAACAAATGATTGTGCTCGTCACACAAATTCGGAAAGCCTAAGGTTAAACCTAGGTTGGTCGAATTCCGCTCTTTTTCCGACATCTTGCAAGATCAGTTTAATGCTGATTTGAATATGATTCCTTGGTCAACTATTGGGGATATAAGTGATGTTGACACTATGGTGCACACTTTTAATTCATACTTTATCCAGCTATTTGATCTTCATGCTCCACTTAAGCGCAGGACCTTCAAGAGACCGCCTACACCATGGATAACTGACAATATACGTCTGATGTTCAAATTGCGAGATGAAGCTAGAGCCAGATATCATATGACTAGAGAACCGAATCATAGGCAGTACTATCTGGATCTTAAACATGAAGCAGCCGCCGCGTTAGTGAGGGAGAAAACAGCATACTTTGCCAAAAACATCAACGAGCAAAAGAAGGATCCCAAACTGCTATGGAAAAAACTGAAATCAGATGTGCTTCCAGATCACAGCCAGAAACTACTTCCTAGTCATTTTGATAACCCGGAAAATATCAATGCAGCATTTCTGGATGTCCCTGGAAACTGCTGCGATAATGCCTCAAAAATTGGCTACTTCAAATCTTGCAGACACAGTCCGGCTGAGTTTTCACTCACTACAACCAGTCAGGATACAGTTCTGAAGATAGTTAGAAGTCTAGCTTCAAATGCTCAGGGTGTTGATGGTATCAGTCTGGAGATGTTATCTCTCACATTGCCAACTACCTTGCAAGCCATCACTGACATCATCAACAGATCCATTGAGACACGCACCTTCCCTAAACTGTGGAGACGTGCAATGGTGCGTCCTATCCCGAAGACCAATGACCCAGCCAACGTGAAGGATCTTAGGCCAATTAGCATCCTGCCCTGCCTTTCGAAGATCCTGGAGCGTGTTGTGTACTCACAAGTTATTGAGTATCTGGAAACAAATAACATTCTTCCAGACCTCCAGTCCGGTTTTCGGAAGGGCAGAGGTACTGCAACAGCTCTGGCTGATGTTGTGGGCAATATCCTGGAGGCACGTGATCAGGGGGAGGGATCAATCCTGGTTCTTTTGGATTTCTCACGGGCGTTCGACGCAATTAATACCAATCTGCTGCTGTCTAAATTAGCATACTATGGCTTCAACGAAGACGCTGTGGATTGGTTTAATAGCTACCTAACTGATAGGTCTCAGTTCGTGCAAATTCATAGGAAAGATGGATCAACTATATCTTCCCCCCCCCTTCCTGTGACGAGAGGAGTCCCACAGGGATCAATTTTGGGTCCTCTTCTGTACATTCTCTATAGCGCTGATATAACTGGATCGTTCATAAACTGCAAGTACCATATGTATGCCGATGATATCCAGTTGTACATATCCTTTAAAGGAGAAGACACGTCATTGGCTGTGCAGAGGGTGAATGAGGACTTGGCACGTGTTGTGGCCTGGTCTGAGGAGAACTGTCTGGTCCTGAACCCGCTTAAGTCGAAATTCATGGTGCTGGGCACAAAGAAACAAGTTGCTGCAATACTGTTGGCCAAGCCTGAGGTCATGATTGGGGGAGAAGAAATTGAGCGTGTAGAGCAGACATGCAACCTGGGGCTGATTCTGGAGCCAGAGCTGCGCTTTGAGGCCCATATAAAAAGTGCACTAAGACACTGTTTTTACAAGCTAAAGGTTTTGTATGGGATACGAAAATACCTTAGCATCCCACTCCGTAAGCTGCTTGTTGACAGCATAATCTTATCAAAACTCAACTACTGTGACACTGTTTATGGGCCATGTTTGCTTGCTAGGACGGATAGACTGATTCAGCGCATCCAGAACGCATGTGTTCGCTTTTGTGTACATGTCCCACGTAGGAGTCATGTGACTCCATACATAAATCAACTGAAGATCTTGAAAATGGCTGCTAGGCGCAGGCTGCATTTGGCTAGTTTACTGTTTGGCGTTGTAACAACCCAAAAGCCACGCTATCTATTTGACAAACTTACTTGGCGACAAACACACTACAAGTATGGTCTTCGCTCTGGAGTTGCTCCACTATCAGCACCGCGACACAAAACCGCGGCATTTAGAGGTTCCTTCAAATACATGGCTGCGAAGATCTGGAATGTTATTCCTCCACCGATGCGAGGCCTAAAATCAATACAATCATTTAAATATAACCATAAAAAGTTACTCTTGCTAGCACAACTTTCACAACAATAAAATAAACTTTTTGTCACCTTATGGGTGCATGACCTGCAGTACTTGGTTTGGATCTTCAGCGGTGCTGTGGCTTGGCATTCAATTTGTCTTGTCCCTGTGGTGTTTCGCTGCTGTCAGTTTGCGTTGTCATACTATTTTTTAAATATAATGCTAGGAACCTACAAACAAAACAAATATTAATTATACGTTTTTAATTATCTTCATTACACTTTTCACAATAAAGTCACATTACAATGCATATAATTTTAATTTTTACTGTTTATTCTTATTTGTTGACTTGGTAATCCATTATTAATCTAATTACAGATAAACTAATTATATTTATACATTCGTCCCGTTTGTTTTCGTCCCTGGAATTTTCCACAAAGCAATGTGAGTGAACAATTTGATCAACCTTACCTGTTCCCATGTTCGCTTTTCTTGAGTTCGTCTAATTTCACATCTCGTCACAAATACTTAAAACATTGTCGCAAACATGAACCATCATAATAGTACTATATAACAATTATTTGAATTTCCAAAACCATCTTATCTTGTCGTCACATTCGGTCATATCCTTTTGTCAAAATATTCTGTGAGCGGCACCGCGATCGCGTCCAATCACGTACCTATAGCGTCTGTGGTCTATGCAAATTGCCACAGATTATAAAAACGAGTGCTGCTACGGGCGCGTCGTGGTGTTGCCACTTTATATTATATATATACTTGTCACGTTACATATTTATTTATTATTTTAATTTAATTTAATTTTCCTTTTAATTTGTAATTCTGTAATTATTTTTATTTCCTTTTTCTGTCGAAATCTCGTTGTACGCTGCACCGTTCGGGCGTCTTTATGTCAACACCGCCATCGGCCCACGCTGAAAAACAGCGCTGTGAGCTCATCGCATAATGCGTGAGGCCGCAGCTTTATGCTGAGCGTTCGGCCGTTTTGCGCGGATGTGACGCATATCTTCCCTATTCAACTGATAATGTTTGTTAACTAGTTTTAAGATTGCGTCATTTCGCGCGAATAAACAGTTTTTCTTTCTTTCTTTCTTTCAAATATTTGTCCTGGGTGGGAATCGAACCCACGATCCCCACATAGCAGTCAGGGCCACTAACCACTAGACCAACAGGCCAGTCAAATAAAATGTGAAACTTGTATTTAAATCACCTTCATAACCTCTTAAAATTAACAGCCAATATTTTTCGCTGCACGAATTCCCAAGTTTCCACTACCCCAAACCGAATTGCGTCCACCGCACCCTATACGTTTCGCCTAAATCGGTATCATTAGTGGTACCTAGGTTGGAATGCACCTCTCGCCCACCGAGAACTTACTTTGGCCGGTCGCCAAACACTACTATCAGTTTTTACCAGTTTATCTCGTTACTAACTCGCATGGCACTCTATATTTTTACCGAATGAATTACCGAATGCTAACAGAGTTTTCAGGCGTTATCTCTCTTTTCTCGCGTTGCCTTTTCATCAAACATCGCGTTGAATTACGTTAGATGAAGTAACAAGCTTTAAAACTATGCACGATGTTGACGATAGGCGAGTGAAAAAGGACCCTTTTAATTCATGGTATACAATTAAGAGTACCTATAATAAAGAAAGAAGAATGAAAAAATGTATATTCGTGCCTCACACAATCGTATATTTATTTTTTTAAACTTCATGTATAATGGTCGTACATTGGCGGACTTAATGCCACAAGACATTCTCTACCAGTCAACCATTGGGTTAAAAAAGACAACACTGTATATAAACTAAAAATACATATAGAAAAGTAAACTTAAAATTATAATCTGGGCGCGGCGAAAATGGCGCCTAACTGAGCTTAAATTGCGATATTTTAAACAATAAATAACGCAGCGTCTTGCCACGGACACTAATAAATGTACTTAATGTGAGTAATAAAAATAATAAAACAATTCAATGTAATTCAAAGTAATCTATATCACATAGTGCCTATTAATGGCACTTGTAAAACGCCAGAACTGTGTGTTGTTCAAATACCCGGTTCCAAAATCCCACCTCAATTGATGAGCACTCTATACTAACTCGAAACCAACTTTCTCTCATAGTAAGAACTAAAGAGATCACGAATTCTCGCCAGGTAATTGTGGTGGACAAAGTTGGCGAGCCAACATCCACTGCCGGCTTACCTTCAAACTTGTGCATCGCTTGCCAAGACTACTCGAACATGCGACACACTTTCCAGAACTATGCTAAAAATATCGCAATTTTTAGGCAAAGTAACAGGTTTGCATTTATTTGTTTTGTTTTGTTTTAGAGTCAATTTTCAAGATGAACCGATGACCTGGTGAGGGTAACGGCAATCCGATGGATGCGAAATGGACTGGATCGTTTGTTGTGGCGACACTTGTGGGAGGCCTATGTCCAACAGTGGACGTCGTTCGGCTGAAATGATGACGATGTCGATTTACAACTTTTATTTGTTTAGAATTTTTATATCAAGCCACATGGGTTAACACCAGTGGTCGGAATTAGGTAGAGTGATACATGTACTTGCATCGAAATGTTGATATTAATATGGATATTCCCGGGATTTCTAAAGAAAACTCCCGTGTAGCCAACAATATTACAAATAAATAATAATAAAAAACTGAGAGATAGATAAGACAAATAATACAAAAAATAATTAATCCCAGCAGTGGGAACATTGAAAGGTTGATTATGATATACCATGTATCTAAAAACCTAGTATCATAAATAACTACGGTCTAAGAATTCTAGAGAAAGTAACACACCATCAGTGAAAATTATTATCAGTGATATGAATATATATCAATGATATATTTGGTACGACGAGGTGACATTTCGGAAGCGTTTGACACCCACACTTCGAACGCGAACTCTTTATCAATTGTGATCACTGATACATACATATAATGTCACTTTCTCTAGGCTCTCGATTTCAATAAAATAAGAAGTAACTTCTTGGTATCTAAAATAGATCGGAATTCTTTCATATTCGAAAATAAGAAAAACTTCAGCCTGAGGCGACAGGTGGAAGGCAGTCTAATATAAAACCAGAATATTTCAAGAATATCTTACGTAGCATTTTCGCTATGGTTAGGAATATATTGGACAATTCGTTTGTATTCGGAATCTTCAGACGATGATCGTCGTTGTATATTACTAACTTTCAGAGCTTAGATATTAAATAAGAAAAAATAATATATTTTTCTAGCTTCTGTCAGCGACTTCGCCCGCGTGAAAGTCGATTTCTCCATAATGATAAATGATAAATGATATTTATTCTGCAAATAGGTTTATAAAAAACTTTTACGCGTCAATTTTTTTTTGTCATTTTAAACTAGATGAGGCCGGTGTTTCCTACTGACTACCCTGAGAAGAAACACCGAAACAAACTCAGGGGTGAACATGAGAACCATGCAGATTTGTCTGAGATGGTCTTTTGAAGAAAGAACCATACAGATTTGAGTGGACCTGTCCAGTCAGTGCAAGCATTTGTCAGTATTCGCAAAGCTCAACTCAGGACTACTAAGGAGCTCAACGACTTGACGAACAATACCAAAGAAAGGACATTTGGGTAGGCCGCAGAAAATACTCAAATTGCCAGACATACGTTAAAATTACTGAAAAGGAAAAAGAAAAGCAATCAACATAGTAAACAACATACAAACTTTGGACCCCCGTTTCATCCCCTTAGGGGTGAATTTCGGAAAATCCATCCTTAGCGGATGTCTACACCCTATAAGGAACCTACCTGCCAAATTTTAAGTTTGAAGGTGTTATAATTTATGAGATCTCGTGATTAATCAGTTAGCGGTATTTCGCTTTTATATATACAGATTCAGGACAGGTGGTATTTTTGGCTGAAATTCTAGGACGTACGGTGGGCGTTTTAGAAAACTCTAACTCAATGTTATTTTACATAGGCCTACATGGGCACTTATAAAATGTCAGAAGCTAGCGCACAGTTCTAATTGGTCGATTCCTATGGAGAAGAACCGGAAAAAAGACTCCATGGTTACTCTTTAAAAAAAAACCGGCCAAGTGCGAGTCGGACTCGGCGTACCGAGGGTTCCGTACAAACTTACCTACGAAAACAGTTCAATTCCCGAATTGAGTTTCGAAGATTTTTCCGAATCGTAAAAAAAGTATTTTTTTTTTGTGACGTAACTACTCACACTTTTCAGTTTTTTTCCTATACTTGTGCTATGAGACCTTGCTTCATGCCGAATTTCAGGATTCTAGGTCAACGGGAAGTACTCTATGAATTTTGATTCCCTTGAGAGTGTCGAAATACACGTTTTTTGCGACATGAACGGCCGTATCTTTTTTTTTCGTTAACTCAGAAATTTGATTTTTTCACAGCTTCAAGGGACCGCAGATCTGAGTATAAAAATATTTTAAATTAAATTTATTCAGAAAATAAACGCCAAAACAACTAAAAAACTAATCTATTGAATAGACGGTTTGCAACTAAAACATTTCTACAAAACATTAACAAAATAATTAATTAACCATGTATAATTATAGCAAAAACATCAATCAACCCGGGTGACCCTCGGTCCGACAATAGGCGAATAAACAAGCAATTTACGCCCAAAACCGGCACGTCTTAATCACGGCAAAGGCCGCAATAGCTCGTGCAAGGAATTCAATTAGGTGACACGTTGGACCAGCGTCACTAATGGAATCGACCCTTATAACGGCCAGGGCTGCCCTATGTATGTTCCTAACTACAAGCAATGCAGAAGGTAATCAAGCAGACGGGGTTGCACAAAGTGGATGTTTAAAGCTGATAATTTTGGGATATAGCAGTTCTGAGTATCATCTATCTATCAGAACCTGGTTTCCGCACTTAGTCTTATGCTGACCATTATGCGTGGGCCATGGCAGTCAACCTTTGCTGGGCTCATTAAACAGATTCGGCCGCCCTGGTTTTTCAGGGCGTCTGTGAGGGAATTCATGGATCTTATGGTTAGCATGCGTGTATCAGTGACATCTGTGCAGTGAAGGAGCATATGCACAATTATCTCCTTCTTCAAGCGTACTCTGCATAGGGGACTGTCAATGATATCTATTCTGTGGAGGTGTTTATTCAATATGTAGTGTCCGATGATGGTCCCCACCACCAGGCGCAGGCTTCCTCTGTCCAAATAATTATCTTCTGAGTATCATATAAAATACTTATAACTATTTACCTGCGTCTGATTGGACTAGAAGCTGATCGTAAACTTTAAATTGAACCAACGTTACAATTTATTTTCATAATTGGAATATTTTATGGTGTGTCCAGACCTGGCGAATGCGCCGCTTGCGAGCTGCGCGCGTGCTGCTCGCGTGCGTTTACAGCCTAAGTTTGGTGTGTCGCTGTAGTGCAGCTCCGGCAAGGCTCGAGGGAGGCGCGCGTGCAGCATGCGCTCACGTAGCTTCTTTCGTGTATGAACTATGTATGTGTACCGCGGGCGGCACGCGCGCACCCCCTGCACCGCTCGAGTACAGCACGTAGCTTGCGCGCGAGCGGCAGGGGCTTCGTACGAACATGAAATGCACGCGCGCGGTGGCAAGCAGCTCGCGAACGGCTCGCAAGCGGCGCATTCGCCAGGTCTGGACACAGCTTTAATGTCTGTCTGGAACTATAACAATTTTCATTAGATCTGAACAATAGTACCTAAACTAGACGATGTCTGATACCATAGTCCTTTTTACCACTGGCTGAAAAGGTAATTAAATGCAACAATTATGAAAGCGGGCTTGAACGGGTGAACAGATTTTTATGAAACTTGGTATACGGGTAGAACACATCCTGAAGTAGCACATAGCTCTTTATCTCAAGAGTATGTTCTCTTGGGATAATTTTCTAATATCACGCGGACAAAGCCACTGGCAACAGCTAGTGATAAAAGTGTTATCAGATTGAGTTATTCCGAAATAGTAATAGCGTAAGCCGTGCTAAACAAGGCACCGTATTTAAAAGGTTCAACAAAATATAAAATTATGATGGGATTTCGAGTATGAAAATGTTTTCGGATTCAACGTATGAAGTACTTTAAACATTTTTACATACGGACGAGAGGGAGAGATTTTTTTGGACATGGACAGGCTACTAGTGATCTTATTATGTACAAAAGTGTGCTTATGGATGCTGCCTCTAGTTCGAAGAGACCTGGTTCGTTGAAGTGGTATGTGAAAAACGTGTTTTAAAATTGTCAATTTTTGTTTTTATAGGTCAACGTATTGTAACGCAACATTGAAAGAAAGAGTTGATTGATTTTTGATTGTTTTTTTTTTTTTTGAATTTTTGAAGAATTGATTGGATTGATTGATTTGATTGATTTTTTTTTTGATTGTTCGAAAGATTTCCTATAAGACCTTAAAGGGCCACTGGAAAAATACAGATATGTTTTAGTCTGTAATAGTTTGACACTCCCTCTTATTCCACCCAGAGCGGAAAAAAGTAATGTTTTAATGTTCTATGTTTCAAAATAGTTTACCTGCCTGTATCCCAGCTGAATCAGCTACGATTTAATTAATACCCTAAAAACTCTATGGATGTTTCTTTATAGAGACAAACGTATTTTTTATTTGATAACTACGTATTCTGTTTGCCGGAACAAATTTTCAAAGCCGAATATTCACTGCTTGATATACCCAAGTGGGTGTCGAACTGTGTCCAACCTGTTACCTAAACCGATGTGTAAAGAGGCAGGAACTCGATCGCAAGCTGCATTGAATGTGTATCTTCATGTCAAAGGCCTAATCCTCTATATTCGTGATTTTTTAGTCTGTCTACTATGGCATTGAGGATAAGTACCATCAGGTGGGATCGCAGTCAAGCACTATATAAGTTATATAACAATTAAAAAAAAAAGTGTTATTTAGGTAGATGTTACGAGGAAACATTATTGAATGTTTCTGGTTCTTAAAATTGGTTTAAAACGAAAGACGTCCATTGTAAGACAAAAGCTTCCCCCATTTTCGTAGTAGACCCCCGCAGCTCTCACTAGGCCATTTGTTCTCCTTCTGGGCGACCTTCCAAAACTGCCGTTCGGTACGAGATCCCCGCCTTTTTGGTCCCATCTTCTGATGAAGTCTATTGTAAGCAACCAATGTCCAGGTTAAATAGGTTACTTAACATAAGTTCGAAAATTATTTGACCGAATTTCATTTCACCTAACACTTTTCAACTATTTTCGTTTCGTTTTTTTTTTTATTTCATCGAAGTCACGTCTACCACTGTATCAGTTGATTAATTCGATATTTTTCGTTACTCCGACGTTTCATTTGGTCGAAAAACTTTTCACTGATGTTACGCTTAGCCGAAATAACAATTTTATTGTTCCAAGTATAATGTTTCCGATCATTCATTATACCACCGTTTTAATTACCATATTTTCATTTCACCATACGCCTAAAAATTTAATTATTACACTAGCATGATCGAGGCAACAGAAGCTGATTTCAGATTAGTTTAACCTAATATTTTGTTTAATGAATTACTTAAATTTAATGGCACTTAATGATATAGTTGATTATGAACATAATTGGTTTTTATTGGTTCCAGTAAGAAGCGTGCAAACAAAGATGCTTGCTTTAAGCATGCAGCATCCAAGCAGGCATGCAACCTGCGGCATGCAAGTTGTTAAATAAGAAACAAACAATACCCAAAAACACGAAAAAGTTTTTTACTTAACACTTATTAGTTGCGATACACTTACAACCAGAGTGCCTATGTCTCATGCCAATAACAATTAAGTCAAACACTGCTAGGATATATTGTCTTATTATGAAGTTCCCTTATCTCCCTTCCACCTTCCGGCTCCATCATCAGATCTGTTCGATAGTACCTTATAGCCAAAGCATCTCATGATAATTTTAATAAGCCCAAACATGCCTAGGATACATTGAATAATTACGAAGTTCCGGTGCCTATCTTCCGGCTCCATCATCATCATCAGGTCACTTTTATGATACCATTTTCAACATTACTATTCAAAATCATTTATTTGTATTGTCATAATCGCTTAACAATCTTCATTTTGATAGGTATCTATGTGAGTATGAAGTTCCGTTGGCCATTTCTGGTCTTTTTCATCAAATGTTACATTTTGACTGTAAACGTATAAGTTCTCGATGAAAATATCAAAATCACTAATATTTAAGGAATTCCCTCGATTCCTCATAGATCCTATCATCAGAACCGAATTTCGAAAAAATTGGAACCAATCTGAAAGCATATATTTTAAGGGGATAAAAAATTTTGCGAATCGGTTCATAAATGACGGAGTTCTGAGGTAACAAACTTAAAAAAAATACAAATTGATAACCTCCTCCTTTTTTGAAGTCTGTTAAAAACAGTTCAATTCCCGAATTGAGTTACGAAGATTTTTCCCAAACGCAAAAAACGTTTATTTTGTGACGTATCTACAAATTTACAGTTTCCAGATATTTTCCTATACTTGTACCAAATAACCTTGCTTCACACCAAATTTCAGGATTCTAGGTCAACGGATAGCACCCTATGAATTTTGATTCTCTCAAGGGAATATCGCAAAAAAACGTATATTTCGACATTTCCTTTCCTCGGTCGTATCTTTTTTGCCGTTAACTCAGATGTTTTTTTTTTTTCACAGCTTCATGGGATCGCAGACTTCAGTATATTTATGGTGTTAATTTCAACTCGATACCTCCACGCGTTCCCGAGATAAAGGCTCTTGACAGATATACAGACATACGGACAACAAAGTGATCCTATAAGGGTTCCGTTTTTTTCCTTTTGAGGTACGGAACCCTAAAAATTTCAAATTGTAACATAAAATTAATAAAAGCTGTATATTTGTAATTTATATGTTACATTTATGGGTCCATTTTGCTAGCGTACTTATAGTTTTGTAGATATGTAAGTACAGTATTCTATATCATTATTTACGAGTAGATAAAAAATAATCAATCCGTTCGCGGTGGTCTCCTTCGCTAGCATTACTGCTTCGCAGGAGGGGACCGCCTGCCATTCCTCCTTGCTCTGGATCTGGACCATAAGCTGTAGCCAGGGAACAGCGCGAGAGGTCGCTGCCGCCGATCGCCCCCACGAGGACACGATGGACGGAGCACGTCCAAGCAGGGAAAATAATAAAGAGTCGACCTAACGACTCGAATTGTTGAACCTTTTTATTCGCGGATCTTGTAGCCCCGCTCTACCCTACACTATCTATTGTTTTAAACAGCAAGTCACAACATTGATATCGCTGACAGTAAATGACAAATTACACTTCGGACCGTAAATTAGACGCATGTCGCTTCAGGGTGACAAAGTTTGCGTTAATGATCTAAGATACGGAACCACACTGTTTTGTTGCTGTAAGTGTTGCTAATACGCGTTAAAGTTATGTGTGGCACTATTGTTATGTATTACGCAGCTATATTTGCTTTCAATGGTAAGTGTCATAAGTTTGTTGTATAAGAACAGGAGTGACAGTGCCCCTGAATCGGACAACTGAAGGTCAACATATGGGTAAGTTTTTTTTTAATATTCCACAACTATCACACAACGCCATCTAGTCACAAATTAAGCAGAGCTTGTGCTATGAGTACTAGATAATTGAAAAACATACTTATATATTTCTAAATACATACATAACATAGGTAAATTACACCCAGACGCAGAACAAAATGATTGTGCTCATCACACAAATATTTGTCCTGGGTGAGAATCGAACCCACAACCTCAGGCTTAGCAGTCAGGGCCACTAACCACGACACCAACAGGCCAGTCAAAACAGTCAGGTTTAGTCAGCAACAGTCTGATGCTCAGCAACCCAGAGTGGGTTAAGCTACTTGATAACTTCCTACTCCAAAAACAACAGATTAAGGCTCCATCCATTGGAATCCCGCGACTTTCACCAAGTTATCAGTCCACTTTGAGGGAGGCCTTCTTATGCTGCGTCGTCCGATACCTGGTCGCTAATCCAGAACCTTACGGTTCTTTTCGACCATCTGTTCTGCGAGGGAGCGGTGTGTGTGAATAACATCCGATTTCTGAAATAGACGCATCGCAAATCAAACTCAAGTTATGTGATTGGCATTTGATTAATTTTTTACATTGATTTTGCACTAATATCCATTTTAGAAACTGAGTCTTAGTTTCGTTTTGATGATATCTTACGATTTAAAAACGCAAAAAATAAAATGAGTCGTTTTGGTAAATAAAATAAATACCACTGAAATGACAGATGAGGAACTTCTTTGGTAACCAACGCAATTTATTTATTTATTTATTTATTTAATTTATATTGCATTCATGTCGTTTACAAGGTTGTTAAAAATTAAATATAAGATTCGTACATGAACCCTGCTAGGGCACCGCAACATTATGTTTCTTAATTATAAATTTAATTATTATTGCATGCATTATTATATTTAGAAATATATTATTACATTTTTAATGTCATCATTTCATTATTAATTAATTTATTATTGGATGTCTTTATTCAATTTCTACATTATTACATTGCGTCAATCTTCAAATAATCTAAAATATTGATTTTACAGAATGTCAATTTGTTAAAAACTCATTTAAGCTATAATAACACTTTTGTATTAGGTGCATTTTAAGTGCGTTTATAAATTTATTGTCAAATTCAATGTCTTTAATCTCATTGGGTAATTTATTATAAATTTTTATGCACATTACAAGAGGTCCTGAGTGAAACATAGCTAGTTTTGAACTCGGCATTACTAATTCATTTTTTACTCTTAAGGAGCGTTGCAGCGGTCTTTGATTCTTAGCTACAGGGAATAACGACGCATGTTTTCTAACAAACTTGCTTACTTCCATAATGTAAATGCTTGTTAAGGTGAGCATTTTATATTTAATAAAATAAGGTTTACAGCTTTGCATTTGATCTATATTCGCTAGAATTCTCACACATCTTTTTTGTAAAATAAATAGTTTTTCTACGTCAACGCAATTTCCCCACACTGTAATGCCATAGGTTAACCATGAGTAGCCGTAGGCGTAGTAATATGCTGTCATCGCTGTTTTGAAGTCGGTTGATCTTTTCAACTCATTCAAAGCATACGCGAAACTTGCAAGTTTGTTTGCCACAACATTAATATGTGCCTTCCAATTTATGTTAGTGTCAACTGTCAGACCCAAGAGTCTAAATTCATCCACACACTGGAGCGGTATGTCATTGAACGAGTAGTTAATATTCAATGGACGTTTTTGATAAGGTCTGTATTGCATAAGTTTTGTTTTTGAGAAATTTATTTCCAAATTGTGGTCCTTTAGCCAATTTACTATTTTTATAAGTATATCGTCCAGTATTAAATTTAATTTGCTACCGTCGTCACATGGAAACACTACTGAGATGTCGTCAGCAAAAAGAACACTCTGGACATTTATTTCTCTCGGCAAATCGTTGATATAGATTAGGAATAAAATGCACCCTAAGACACTGCCTTGTGGTATAGACATATTTACGTGCTCCATTTGTGATCTCGCGTGGGTTACTATGCCAGTATCCGGGTGAAAATATTCCACTTCAACGTACTGTGTGCGATTTTTTAGGTACGAGCAAAACCACTCATACGCGATACCTCTCACACCTATTTGGTACAGTTTATTTAATAGTACTTTATATGATACTCGATCATAGGCTTTACTCATATCTAGCAGTAACCCAACTGCATATTTCTTATTATTTATTATTTTTAATGCTTCTTGGATGTAATTAAATACTGCTAATGTTGTAGACTTATTTTTCCTAAATCCATTTTGACTGGTGCTAAAGATCTTATACTTTTCGCAAAAACTATTTAGCCGTTTAGACATGGCAGTTTCAAATATTTTCGAAAATGTAGATAATAATGCAATAGGGCGATAATTTCCTGCGTCAGTTTTTTTGCCCTTTTTATAAATAGGTTTTACTATAGATATTTTTAGTAAATCTGGGACAACACCCTCCATGAATGATTGATTGATGAGAAAAGTCAAAGGTATTATTAATTCGTCTATACATGATTTAACAAGCAATGGTGGTATTTCGTCATGACCAAAACTTTGCTTATTTTTTAAGTTCTTAATGATAAGTTTTACTTCACTTGGATCAACTGTTTGCAAATATATGGAATTTTCGCAAGGAGTAACAACATGTCGACCAGGTGGGTTCTCGTCAGATCTCGTAGCATTTGTTTTTCCTACCGATACAAAATAGTCATTAAAGGCGTTTGCGACCAATCTCGGATCTTCAACAAGAATATTATTTACGTCAAGTTTTATACTTTCTCTAGTTTTTTTAGTCAGTTTGTTAGTACGACTTTTTATGATGTGCCACATTGATCTTATTTTGTTGCTCGATTTTTTCATAAGGTTTATATAATTTTGTTTTTTAGATGTAGTGACTGCCCTTTTGAGGATTTTCTCATATTGTTTGTAATATCTTCGAAGTGTATGGTTATTAGTAGTATTGATTAATGATTTTAGTTCACGTTTATGTTTACAAGCTATTTTTAGGCCAGTAGTTAGCCATGTTTTTGTTTTCTTATTTTTGACCTTTATCAACTTTTTTGGTATACATAGATTTAATAGTTTTTGTATGGTTTCATGGAAGGATGCGTAGTTTTCATTTACATTTTGGTTATTTTTGATGATTTGATTCCAATCTACTTTGCCGAGTTCTGATTTGAATAGTGATATATTATGGGAATTATACTTGTCTCTTTTTCGTATAACGTAGTTTTGTTCGTTCCGATTGTATGTTGTTGTTTGGTAGGGTAATCAGGACTCCTTTATGGTCTGATAGTCCCAGTTCTTTAACATCTATGTTAATCTGATTATCAAAGTTGGTGAATATAAGATCTATACACGTTGAACTGGTAGCAGTTACTCTTGTAGGTTCAGTTACACGTTGGCGGAAGTTGTACCTATTCATTGTATTAAGTAATGTAAATGAGATTGGTTTCTTTTCTAAAATGTTTGTGTTGAAATCTCCACCAATTATTATTTGTTTTTTACTGTCTTTTAAATAAATTTTTTGTAAGAGTTTCTCTAGACAACTAAAGAATGTTTCGGTTTCCCTATTACATTGTGGCCAATATATTACAATTAATAAAGTGTTTAATTGGGGTATTTCAACTGCACAAGTTTCAAATATAAATTCAACTGTCAAGTCTTTAATATCTTGCCTTTCATTAAAATCTAAATTTTCTTTAAGGAATATACATACGCCACCGCCCATATATTGGGTACGGCAGAAAACGGTAGCCAGGTTATATCCCTCAAGTTGTAGTAGATCTTTTTTTATATCTGATATCCATGTTTCTGACAAACAAAAAGCGTCTATATCATTACTGTCGTGTTTTAATGATTCTATTAAATGTCGTTTGGTTTTTATGCTTTGTATATTTTGATAAAGAATATTAATTTTATTAACGAAATGTCATATTGCTGCGATTGTCAATAACTTCACTCATGTCATTAGAATTAGTCAGAAGTATAGAGTCACTTTGGGTCATTTGATAGTTAGGGTCAACAGTTGGATAGGTCAATGTATCCTCGATATAGCTATTTATTGTGGATTCTATGGAGATCATCATGTCTTTTATATTTTTAAATATTATTTGCAATCCAGCGTTTTTTAAGGTACCGGTGCGTCTATCGAACATCGTGCTATCGTATTTCAAATTGAGATTACTATCTAGGAAGTAAGCATGTTCGTGTGTAAGTACATCAAGATATAGCAAGTTATTGAATGTCTCTACCCTAGAATTGTAAAGATAATAATTATTAAAAAATTTATATGTTGGCGTACAAATAATTATGTTTGTATGGTTAAGTTCTTGCAAAGTGCTTCTTATATGAAGGATAGTGTCCAGGTAATTGTTTGTAGTTCTGAAGTCCTCTTCTCCCAGTAGTATAATGCAATAGTCTTGAGTAGAAAAGTTTTTAAGCTTCTCTTTAATTCCTTTTAGTAAAAGCTGTGTATTTCCTAAAGGTATGATATAGTGGCAGAGTTCAAACCTATCCAAAATATTTTCCGCAATCTCGAGTAGTTTGTTTTTATTGTCTGTGCTTAAGATAAATACTTTAGGGCGTTTTATGTAGGCTGATTTATTTTGGAATACTTTCTTATTTTTTTGTTCTTCTTGTGTGGCGTTTTGGTTTACTTTAGTATTTGATGTTTTTTCTTGTAGTGGTATGTTACTTATTTTTGGTTTTTCCGTAGTAATAGACTGCGTGCATGGCGATGACACTCGTTTGTTGGTGATTACACTTATGATAGGCTCGTTATTTATAGTTTCGGATATATTTATTAAATTATCTGTTTGGGTCTCCTTCGTATTTGTTTGTCTGTTTATAGTTTTCTTTGGGGTAGCTCTTCGTTTAGCGGGGCTGTTAATTCTTTTGAGGAGTTCGTTTTTTTTACCTAGTTCGTCGTTTTGTGTCTTCAATTTGCTATTCTCTAAGGACAGCAATTCAATTTCCTTGTGCGCACTGTTTAATTGAGATGCAAGTTTTTCGATTTTGTTTTTTAATGTTGTGAGTTGTGAGTAATCTTCGTCCTCAGACATGTCAGGCATACTGTTGATGGTTTCATTTTGAGAAATATTACTATCGTTTTCTGGTTCCGAGCGGGTACGCGTGCGACGGAACGTAATATTCTCCAGAAAATTCATTATAACCTTTCAAAAATAATTTCGTGTGCTGAGATTCGAACCCAGAGCTCTTTGCGTCAAAGTCTGTCGTGTCAGCCAACTGGCTATCTGTTAAGTTATTGGGTCGTTCAAATAAGCAGATCACGTTCTGTTGATTTTAATATTCTTATTTCTTAGACAATAGGTGTCGCTACTTGTAATGTAAATGGTAAGTATTAATATATTTTTACGTTGCAACACTTTTTATTATGTGGTATCATTTGGTGTGGTCGGTGACATGTCAGTTTGCAAATTGGCCACGAGATGGCGTTATTATAAATTGATTTCAAATAAAAAACGAATCTTGTTATTGCAATTTGATTTTGAGAGATTTTGCATGATTATTAGGTTTGTTTACTTCGAGTTCACTTTACTTTTCTTTTATTACACTGGTTTTGAGACTTCTCACATCTCGTATCACTGTTTATTAGAACTGATTCGCTAGTATTTGTTCATCAATTCTATATCACTTTTTATAGTTTACACACTACGAAAGTCATTGATAACACTGTTACGGTTTATTTTGGTGTCCTTTTTCACTTTTAAGTTCCATTTGCAGTCTCTTGAGCACTTTTAATATTTTTCGAAATATTTTTACGAGAGCACAATCAAAAACTTTGTTTACCTCAAAGCGCCATCTAGCGAGTCCAATCAAATGTCGACCCTGTTTTGGTGGGATATCATGAAATAATTCGTGGGAGAGGTAGTGTCAGACTTTTACTGGCTAAAACCTACCGATGTTCCCTCAGTTGTTCTTAGTGAGGGTCGCAGTGACTCTTTCGAATAATCTCGCAGCCCTAAATGTTGCGCAAGGGAGCGGCCTTCACGCCCCAGCCGCCGAAATCCCGATCCCAATTTCCGGCCACTGTAGGCGCGCTTGCGGACGGCGAGTAATGGGCAGCTAGCCGTCGACCGAGCCCAAGTCGTCAACGGCGTATACTGGGAGACGTCAGCAAACCGTAGGGGCCCAGTAGGGTCGAAACCTACTGGGGCCAAGAGTTTGCTTCTGAAAGGAAAATTCGGCCCTGGTATGAAAG
Source organism: Mythimna impura (assembly GCA_905147345.3). Classification (NCBI taxonomy): domain Eukaryota; kingdom Metazoa; phylum Arthropoda; class Insecta; order Lepidoptera; family Noctuidae; genus Mythimna; species Mythimna impura. Next base: position 25,202,207 of record LR990350.1, read on the forward strand.
GCAACGAAGGAACAGGAGTGGGTTTCTAGTCAGTAAAAGTCTGACACATCCTCTCGCTCCGCCCAAGAGCGAGAGATGTCATTGGATGATTTTCCCACCTAAAAAAGAACTGAAATGGTTGATAAACCTGAACTGTAATGGTTAAGTTACAGTTACAAAACGCAGTACTTTTTTAAGTTATTGCTTATCATATCTAATCATAACCTTATAACGTTCCCTACTACTAGGAATCTGGCCTCCTCTCTAGGAGAGAGGATGGGACGTAATCCACTACGCGGGTGCAGTGCAGGTTGGTAGATGTGAGTCCTCTACCAGTTGTGTAAATAAAAAGTACGAACTTGAAAGGTCACAAAGAAAATAAAATAGATAATATAGTATATTTTTAATTTTCTAACTTATTTATATACTCTGTGTCTACATCTCTCATCCAACTCTCCTGTCACAGGTCTGCTGGAAGAAATTTCGTTTGAAATAAGCAGTACCTTTGTGCTCTTCTGTCTAAGTCAAGTCAAAGTAAATTTTTTTTTATTTCACATAGGCCTACATGGGCACTTATAAAACGTCAGAAGCTAGTGCGCGGTTCCAAACTGGTCGTTTCCTATGGAGAAGAACCGGCAAGAAACTCCATGGTTACTCTTTTAAAAAAATGTTGTTCTTACAATATTCCCATATTACAGTATAAGTTGATATTATGTAAGGACAGGGTAGACCGGTCTATATTGTACTAAAAAGTACAATAAAAATAATCATAATAAAAAGTGAGTCGTAACAGGAAGTAACCTAAGAATTCGCGGAGTCTACAGTGTTCTCACATTCACATTATAAAAAAGAGGCTATATAAAAAAAGCAAGAAAAATAAATAATTACAATAATATTATCAATAAATGAGACGTTAACAAAATAAATTACTAACGAATTTATGGTGTTTGGGGTCTAATAATATAAAAAAAGAAAAAAAAGCAATGTGTTAGAAAAAAAAAAGGAATTAAGTAGATATATATTACAACAAATGTGGAGCAATTAATAGATACATTTACACAATATTATGAGTTACCAGGGGCTGTCTGCTTTTGTTCTTTTCATTTTTAAGTGTTTTTGTGTACATAAATAAATAAAAAAAGTCCCGTCATCTTTCCCGACATCCCTTCAGCATATTTACAATGCGCAGCCACTGCGAATGACTCTCATTATTCTAAAATCTAATCTGTTTACCCCTAATCTGCTTAAAGCTAACTTACCACTAACACACGTAGCGATGGATGTATACTTTGTTTTTAAAGTGGGAAATCATCCAATAACTTCTCCTGCTCTTGGTGGAGAGGGAGGGCGTGTCATGCGGTGTAGTGTTCCATGCTCGCCTCAAAGAAATGTCAGCAAAACCGCAAGGGTCCAGTAGGACTGAAGCCTATCCTGGCCAGGGGTCGACTTCCTAATGGGAAACCCGTGGTCCTAGCAATGGGTAACTGAAGGAATATAGCTGTGGTTTTAGTCAGTAAAAGTCCGATACGCCTGCCCGCTCTGCCATAGAGCGAAGAAGTCATTACATGATTTTCCACCATTAAAAGTGTATAAGCGGTGTTGTACACACACTAGTACAAGGGTTTTTTTTTTTATAGGTGGGAAAATAATCTTATGACAAATCGCGCTCTTGGGCGGAGCGGGAGATAGTGTCAGACTTTTACTGACTAAAAACCCACTCCTGTTCCTTCGTTGCCTTCGTCCCAGGGCCACGGTTTCGTTTTCACACTACCCATGGCCCCAGTAGGCCTCGACCCTGCTGGGCCCCTACGATTTGCTGACATCTCCCTGAGGCGCGCGCGGAACAATACGCGCCGTCGACGACTTGGGCTCGGTCCGGAAGGTTACCGGACGGTCGGACGGCGGGCCACCCATTGCCCGCCGTCCGCAAGCCCGCGCCTACGGTGGCCGGAAATTGGGATCGGAATCCCGGCGGCGGTTGGGGCGTGAGGACCGTTGCCGTTGCCTCACGCGATCGGCCGCCTCTTTTGCTAGCATTACTGCTTCGCAGAAGGAGGCGACCGCCTGCCACTCACTAGTACAAGGGTAAACACATTGGCTCGTTACGTCACCAGCAGCTAAAGTCAACACGTGCACCTATGCCCACCGACGGCGTGCTCTTGAACTGTGTCAACGGTCACTGCCTGTACACTCAAGACAAGTATACAAACACTACAAGGGGTAAAGTGAAAAGCAAAGGTAGCTTAGAGCTTAGCTACCTTTTTTTAAGGGTGAAAATTATCCAATTAACTCTCCCGCTCTGGGCGGAGCGGGACTTTTACTGACTAAAACCACACCTGTGTCTTTCAGTTGCCCTTTGCGTTGTAGGAAAACGGGTTTACTTATCAGAAATTCCCCGCGGTCCTAGCTAGCGGGAATCAGCCCTGCTGAGCTCCTACGGTTTGCTAACATATCTTTGAGGAACGTGTGGATCACTAGCCGTTGTTGACGACTGGGCTCGGTTCGGTCAATTACCGGACGGCCGAACGGCGAGCTACCCATTGTTCGACGTCCGCAAGCCCGCGTCTACCGTGGAATCTCGGCGGCTGGGGCGTGATGACATTCGTTCCCTAACGCGTGCGGCCTCCTCCTTCGCTAGCATCACTGCTTCGCAGAAGGATGCCACCGCCTGTCATTCCTCCTCGCTTCGGACCATAGCCCGAACAAGGGCCCGGCGGCGCGAGAGGTCGCAGCTGCCGATTGTCTCCACGTGGACACGGTGGTGCTCCGCCCAAGCGAGAGCTTAGCTACCTGTCTCACAGTGGAGAAACAGCCTAAGGGACTCGGGTGGCAAGCAAGTTTGCTCGATAAGAGGCAGCTCTAGAAGCTACTTAAATCGCGATTAACAAATTTGCACGCGCACCCCTATCTCAGAGTCTGGCATTACCGAACGATTAGTGACGACACTGCCGTCTACGTCATCTGTTTTAAGGGAGAGGCTTTGTGTGCAGAGTGACGTTAATTTCCTTATCTGTGATCCTTTTGAGGCGTTAAAGTAAGTAAAGAAAGATATCGTTGGAAATTCAGCCATTTAAGAGAGAGAAACGACTGTGATGATGATCATAATTATATAGTATTTTTTTTATAATTCTTTAAAGAAAACACTTCAATGTTTTATTAAGATACAAAAAGATAAAAATCAATGTTTTATTATGATATAAATTCATAGTCCAAAACTACTACTTTCGATTCAAACGGCCAAATTTTAAACGATGAATTTGAGAATGGTTTCTTATCTCTCACTTTTCTTGTAAAAGTAACTTTTGTGCAATCTAACATACAAAAACACAACCTTGCTACGTTCGACCTTGATACTCGTATGTCTCCTCCGAAGAATCATAAAATTAAAAAAAAAAAACGATATTATGGATCCGTAAATGTTAATCGAGATAGGAGACATAAAGACTTAAGCTGTCCATACGTCTGGTATCTCGAAAAATTATGAAATAAAAAAAACCGATGTGGACCCGTACATGTTAATCAAAAAAACTCTAATCAGAATTTATAAAATAAACGTCACTAAACACAATCTTCAAGTGTCCTCAAATTAGACGATAAAAACTATTTTTTTTTTAAATCAATGCGATTCGAGTTCATGTTAATTAAGTCATCATCATCATCATCATTATTTCAGCCGAAAGACGTCCACTGTTGGACATACGCCTCCCCCAAGTGTCGTCACAATGAACGGTCCTGTGCGTCTCGCATCCATCGCATTCCAGCAACCCTTACCAGGTCATCGGTCCACAATTAGGTATCTTGTATTAAATATAGGCACAAAAAGTGAATTGAGTGTAGGTTGAATAATTATAATAAATCAGGAATGAAGATATCCCCAGGTTATCGAATAGCCCGAAGAATCGCGACCTAACCCGAAGAATCGCCAAAATTATATTACAGGGCTCGGGCACATTGCTCGCAGTACAGATAGCCGTTGGGGTCGAAAGTTTCCGGAGTGGCGACCGCGTACCGGAAGACACAGCGTTGGAAGGCCTCCGACAAGGTGGACCGATGACCTAGTGAGGGTCACTGGAATCCGATGGATGCGAGATGCACAGAAACAGCTTTATGGCGACACTTCGGGGAAGCCTATTGTCCAACAGTCTTTCGGCTAAAATGATGATGGTAAGCAAATATTTAAGATCCAAACCCAAGCTTGGTCCTTAGTTCCTGGTCCTTGGTCCTGCAATTTGCGTCCCGGGGGGAGATTTTCTGCTGATTTAAAACCAACAAATTTTTAACCTAAATTCCATGACCAAGTTTCTTTTCATGCTAAACCGTGTTGCAAAATCACAAACACGACCTAAACTCTCAAGGTATATCCCGACAAAAAATCCTCACACATCCAAAAGGAAATTTGTTGTCACACATAAAAATACGTAAAATATCGTAAAGGTCCTGTCATATACAAAACCAGAATATTGGGCTAAGGGTACTTGTAGACAAGATGTGACTCGTAGCGTCGTACGCAGGAATAAGTTATATTCTCGTCTGGACTAGTACTCGAATAGATGGATAAAACGTAAATATCTTGTCTGCTGTCTATTCGACTATAGTTGTAGTTTTTATTTTGTAGTATTTCTGTCTGTTTTTAAGGTTTCGTACCTCAAAAGGAAAAAACGAAACCCTTATAGCATTACTTTGTTGTGCGTCTGTCTGTCTGTCAAGACCCTTTATCTCAGGAACGCGTAGAGGTATCGAGTTGAAATTAAATTAAATTGAAATTGTGCTTCATACTAAAGAAGGGATTCTCCACTCGCCGCGTATTTACATTCTATACTTACATGGCCTGAACGCAGCCATAGGAAACTGCTCGCTAATTTGTATTGCTATTTTTAAATCTGCAATTACAATGTATACACGAATTTTTCGGACTAGTCTTGTATAGTTTGTAACGTATACGCGCGCGCCCTGGTTCCAAATTATACTACAGTAAACATCACTTACGCCTGACAAAATCTGAGATATATAATGATCTTATATTATAAGATCATTATTTATATAATGGAATGATGAAACGGTCAGTAATTAAAACGTAAGGTCACTATAAACAGTTAGTATATTTCAGTTCACAACTTTGTTTATAAAACTAGACTTATGCAGTACGATGGTAAATAAAACTACACGGTACGTTCCCAGCGAGTTCGTGTCGCGCGAGGCGTCGCGAAACAAGCAGGATGCGTAACCGCGGGACGGAGCGGGGAGTACGTCTAAGCTAGGCGAGCTCTTCCAATGCGTGGATACAGCGGCGCACTAGCACAGACTGACGGCTCGCGTCGTGGCTTTCGCTACGTCCCCGTCAGGGGGCGTGGCAAGCGGTGTCAGGGCTTCGCCCTCTGACCGCAGAGTCCAGCCGGGGCCCGTAACAACGGACCCGTCGTCATGGTGCCTAACTAGGCTCGGCGGTTGTAGAGCAGATGGCTCTATGTGTTTATGCTTGTATGTGTGTACTGTAGGCACGTCACGACGCTGCTGCACACAGCGCCGACTCTTCACGACATACCGGCGGTCAGTCCCCGCCAGGTGAGACCCCTAGGGGAAGCCCGGCGGGAGACGACCTGCGACGAGTATGCCGACTTGTTACGGACCTACAGTAGGATATGTGACCCCCGTCTAACCCGCTTCCAGAGCGAGCCGGTTACGGTTCAGACCGCAGGGACGTTTTATGTGTGTGTGTGAGCGGCATTGTATTGTGTTACATCGCTCAGTGCACGTGCACCGAATAGTTAGCTTGCGCTATCCATTCGGTGCGTGAGTCTAGCGCGTGTGTAGTGGCGAATGTGTGGTCGACTCGCGTCGTGCCTATATTAACTTAGCACACGACGTTTGTCGGGGTGCGAGTGAAATGTAGAGTCATGTTGTTTGAGTAGGCCGCGTGTAGACTGGTACGGCCTACTCAGGCGTCAGTCCGGGGGGGGGGGGGGGACTCGCTGCCCGCAATCAGGTCGCGGGGGAGTCGTCTCGCGTCAGGGGGGCGCGTATGCCAGGGCGCCAGGTGCTTGACGTGAGGCCAAGCTGAGGCGTCGGCACGCGCGAACATCCCCTTCGCGAGGCGGCGCACAAACTCATCCAGGCTCTCAATCCCGAGGTCGCGTTCAATGATGTCGTTCCTCACATAGCGAGGAGCGTCGACGACTCTACGCAACGCAAGATGTTGTTGCGCGCTTTGCCACTCTGAAACACCTGTTAGACAGGAAAGCTTGGACCACTTTAACGATTCTACGGGGCGTGGGTGAGGTGGCGAGTTTGTAAACTAGCCCCTCGTGCCACACACGATCGAAAGCTTTTTCCATGTCGAGGAATACTGCCACTCCGTACTCCTTCTTGTTCATCGCTGATGACAGGAGGTGCAGTACCCTCGACAACTGGAGCGTCGTACTGTGCTCCGCCCGAAACCCGAATTGTTCCGGCCGCGGAGAGATGTGCGGGGTGAGGTGTCGCAGCAGGAGTTGCTCGAACACCTTAGAGATTGAGGGCAGCAATGTGATAGGCCGATAGCTTTCCGGCTTCAGTGGATTCTTCCCCGCCTTGGGCAGCATTATGACGCGCCCTTCCTTCCAGGATGTGGGGAAGACCCCCGTGCGCAGTATCCCCGTAAACAGGCGCGCCAGGGCCGCAACAGTACGGTACGGCAGGTGGCGCAGCGCTGTGTTGGTGATACCGTCAGCACCGGGGGCCTTACGAGGCTTCGTGCGCAAGATGGCGCGTCTAACTGCGCCAGGCGAGAAGAATATGGGGTCCTCTTCGGGGGCTATCGGCGACGCGAAGTAGTCTCTAAGGTGTTGCTCGACTGCTGCGACGTGGTCGTGTTCAGTAGTCGGGTTCGGGCTAAACTGACGCTCCAGGTGCTCTGCAAAGACTTCCGATCGGTCCTCAGCTACGTACCTAAGGGCCCCGTCGGCTGCTTGTAAGGGGCGCACCGGAGCTGGGGTGTTCGTGAGCTGGCGGCACAGTCTGTGTGTCGCCTGCCAGTCACAAGTAGCGGCGTCAATTTGTTCCTCCCAGCTCTCGGCGGACAGGGCCTCCAACTCGGCCTTTACCTTCGCCGCAAGACGGTTGAGCTGCAGTTTGATGGTGGGGCAGCGCAGTTGCTGCCACTGCTTGCGTAGGCGCCTCTTCTGGGCGACCAAGCGCTGGATTCTGGGCGGTAGGGGCGGCTGTAGCCCTCTCCCCTGCGGCTGCGACTCTATCGTCGCTTCATCTAAGGCGCATTGTACGCAAGCAGTGACGTCGTTCGCTAGGGCGTCGACGTCCGCGGCGGTATCAATGGGCCGAGTTGGTGTTGTGGTCGCAAGCTTTTCAGCGAACAAAGTCCAGTCCGTTGTTCGACGTGGCGCTAGTGGCTTCAGTCGGGTCGGCATCCCCGAGAGGACGACGAGTACAGGATGGTGATCGGACTGTAGCTCGTCGTCAATGACCTGTTGACTGACGGCTCGCGGCCGCGTCGGCCCCTTATATACGTGAAGCGGCTAACGTTGTGTGCGTGAGCGGCGTCCCGACACGGTAGTGTTGTGTGGCTTGTAGTTGTAGACGTTCGGTGGTGCTACAGGCTCCCCCTCTGGATGCGAAGTCGCCCCGACGAGTAGCCAGTCAAGATGAATGTTCCACCAACTATGCTGGCCGAGGCGCGCGTCGCCGTGGTCGTCCTCGGCCACGAGAAGGCGGAGTGGCGCCTTCAGGGTTGGGCCTAGGTTTAGGCGGACGCCCGCGTTTCTTCAGTGGGCGCACCGGTGGAGGAAGTGGGTTTGCCGCATGGCCTTGGAAGGGCCTCAAGGCAGATGTATGATACACTCCAAGGGGTTTATCTGGAGTAGCGGGGTCTGAAATCAGATAGGAAGAAGCACCATGTCGTGCTAGGATTAGATAAGGACCGTCCCTGCGAGGACAAAATTTAGCACTAAAGTGCGTTTTTTAATTAAAGAAAATGATTTGACAATTTGAATGTTGCATGTTTTTTCCATTTCATAAATAGTGATGTACCTCAACCGATATTGAACCAAAAACCGAAAATATTCGTTAAAATTATTTCGTTTTAAATTTATGCAACTAATTATGGTCTTTTTTGTATTTTCTGAAGGTAATTTGATAGATACAAATGGTAATTTGATACTCATAAAATAAAATATAATTGAAGCTTAAGAATTGAAAGACTAGCAAAAACTGTGTCATTTTATTTTTTCGTCTGTCTCGATTTGGTGATAATCCAGACGAAAATATAGAATTACTCAAGCTGATATTTTTGCCGACACATTATTACGACTCTACTAATAGGTACTATTAATAATGACTCCGGTTTAAAAACTAATATTAGATAATTTTAAAAACATACCTAAGTCCTATTCTTGTACTATTTTCGTATTGTAGTAATAAAAACGAATTGTGTATCAGTTTCTTGTAATGTAGCCATTTGTATTAACAGGTTGACGACCAATGATGATAACTTTTTAAATTCTAAAGCATAAACTGCGACTTTCTCGTCCTGCTCTTGTAAACTAGATATAAAATTGTGTCGGGACGCCTTTAAACTGGAACTCCCTGGTAAAAGGAAGTAGTTTTAGGTGTGGGTTTAAGTATATTCGTATCAATATTTTTTTATCGTAATTCAGTGTAGGTTTCACATTCGTACCTGTACCTACTGCATTTTAACTTCCGAGTTGATCATCTACAGTTTCCTGTTCAATCTTTTTTTTGTAAGTTTTGTAAAGATTCGTACAAGTTTTGTAAAGTTGTCAATCTGTCTTCGATGTCTTTTAAAATATGAACGTAATATCTTATTGAAATGTATTTTTCGTCTTCGTTAGCACAACCCACAGAGTACTTTGTAATATACCTACTGGTACAACCTGAAGTATGCTCATAACCGTTTTAGATTCTATAGTTCAACAGACTTCGTCGTCGCCAATGTTCAATAAATGATAAATATGTCTATTACGTAAAAAAAATCATTCAATAATATATTGAGAGAATGACAAGTTTTAGAAATCAACACGGTCGCTAGGCTACGCAAAGAGTATTTATTCTGAATCTGAAGAGTCTGAGAGTATTTATTCTGAATCTGATGATTCTGACAAATCATCTAGATTTGTCAGAATCGCTACCAACTTCAATTATAAAATTTTCAATTATATTTTCTGCGATATGACCCAAATGGCACATTTTGTCTTCCACTTTAATGACATGTGAGATGAGTTCATCATGTTCTGGGTGCATCGGATTTCCCTACCCGCTGAAGGCCACTGCGGGCGCTAACCGACCGCAGTTTGCGGGAGGTACCCGCCGAGGCTGCGGGTTACCGCAGCCCACGTGATTCTACTAGTTCCTCGCCGTTGCAGCGGGAGCCACAAACAACCGCGAACACTGTGGTCGTAAAACGCGTCGTGAAATACTTATATATTCTACAGAAGTAGCAGGCCCGCAACCGCGGTGTACATGGGTGAAAACCGCTTCGTGAGATCTTAGCCTAAGTAAAAGGCCGAGTGTTATCAATTATTTTAATTTTCAATTCATATTAGACTAAAAAAACACTACCGTATTAGTCCTACTTTCCTTAAAGGTTCTATTGTTAAAAAAACCGGTATGAAAAATCGAATTTGGAGACATCACTTTTATCAAAAAGCAGGCAACATATTTCTGGAGTTTGACATTTTGCACTTGTCAAATCATTATCTGGAATGAAAAAACGCATTGTAATTCCTCGGGCAGCATTACTGATTGGATGGGTAGTTGCTAATACCAAGTCACCGGGACTGTAACCGGGATCTTCTCTACGTCCTTGGTCTGCTATCTTCTTCCTGCGTTCTTCCAGATTCTCTCTGATATCTCTAGCTTTGTTCAATGTGTTGGCGAGAAGTAGTAACTTCGGCGTAATTTCAGGCACAAAGTTTTCAGACAGTAAAATCTGACGAAGGTCGTGAATATTGTCATCCGGAGTACGCAATTCTCGTGCAAATGTTAAATATGCTGGCGTATGTCCTGTAGTGAGGCAAGTTGCGGTATTCATCGCAAACCGTAGCTGGGTAACTTATCACTCCAAGTCCCATGTTCATCTCCTACCAGAATGGCCAGTTGTGTCTTTAAGTCTCTGTTTTTCCTTTCCACTGGGTTTGCTGCTGGGTGATACACTGGTGTGAATGTGTGCTTAATTTGTAGACAATAGGTTAATTGTTGCATCACAGCACTTACAAATTGTGGTCCATTGTCGCTAATAAGGCGTCTGGGCACACCGTATCGAAGGAAAACCTCGTTCATCAAAACTGTCGCACAATTTTCAGCGCTGGCAGTTTCCAAAGCAAATAATTCTATCCAAGCAGTAGCAATATCTTCGACTATCAATATCCATGTCTTGCCGCTAGTCGTTGACGGCAAAGGTCCAAACAAGTCAAATGCAAGGGTTTCAAAACGTTGATTGATTGGCGTAGTTTGGAGCAATCCAGCCGGTTTCAGGTTGGACGGCTTAAACCTCTGGCAAGCAACACAGTTCTTAACATATGCTTCGATATATTTTCTCATGCCTTTCCAATGATAACGCTTCGAGATGCGTTGATATGTCTTATCAGCGCCGTAATGTCCAGCCAAAGGGTCATCGTGGTATACTGAAAGAACGTTTGCCCATTCATGTTGAGGAACTACGAGCTGAGCCTCATCTGAGTCATCTGACGGGTGATATCGGTATAACAACCCGTTGTTCATGACGTATCCTTTGTTGCTCCAGTACACGGCATTATCTTTACGATCTGCATCTTCTAAGGCAGTTATGATGCTTGCGATACTTTCATCCTTTAGCTGTTCTGCCCTAATTTCAGATGATGGTCTCTGCGGCATATCTACGGCTACGCTACCCATTCCACAGGTGTTTTCAGTGCTTTCATCGCAAATAGGCCTGGATAACGTGTCTGCAACCACATTTGTCCTACCAGGTGCATACTTAATGGTGATGTCATACGCCTGTATTTGCAACGCCCATCTAGCCAATCGACCAGTTGGAGACCGTAACGACATCAACCACTTCAGGGCTTGATGGTCCGTAACTACTGTTACTGGCAGGCCTTCAATGTATCCACGGAACTTTTTAATCGCCCAAACTACTGCAAGTGCCTCCCTCTCAGTTGTGGAATAATTGCGTTCTGCAGGGGTCATCAGCCTACTGGCATATTCGACAGGATGCTCGTCCTCTGCCTCCCCCTGCACTAGAACTGCTCCAAGTGCATAGTTGCTTGCGTCACTTTTGATAATATAACCTCTCGTCTCGTCGGCTTGTCTTAACACAGGGCTAGATGTAAGACGTATTTTGAGATCTTGATAAGCTTGCTCCTGTTCTGCTGACCAAGTCCATTCCGAGTTTTTCCTAGTTAAACGGGAAAGTGGTTCACTGATTCCGGCAAAGTTTGGTATGAATCGTCTGTACCAGGAACAGGTCTGCAGGAACGTCATCAGCTGCTTCAGATTCTTGGGTGCTGGGTAGGCTAGTATTGCTGCTACCTTCTCGGGATCAGTCTTTAGACCCTCTGGAGTAATAATGTGTCCTAAATACTTAATAGTTGAGCAACAAAAGCGGCACTTACTAAAGTTTACATAAAGGTTGCTCTCTTTCAGCTTACTTAGTACCTTTTCCAGATCTGATAGGTGTGCTTGATAGGTAGCCGAAAAAATTATTAGATCATCTAAATATGCTAGCATCTTTACATTTTCCAGGCTAATTCGAATCCTGTCTATCAGACGCTGGAACGTAGAGGGTACATTGCAAAGTCCAAATGGCATCCTCTTAAAACGGTACATACCGAATGGAGTTATGAATGACGTCTTGTCCTGATCCTCAAGTTTTACTTTCACTTGCCAGTAGCCAGCGCGTAAATCCAGGGTTGACATGAAAGGCGTTGGCTTAGCAGCATGAAGCAAATCATCAATGCGTGGGATAGGATACTTGTCGGGAACCGTTACGGCATTAAGTTTGCGGTAATCAATGCAAACTCGTACTGAACCGTCTTTCTTTGGTACCATTACAACGGATGCGGACCAGGGTGATGAGCATGCTTCGATTACTCCACCGTCCAACATCTTCTCTACCTCTTTCTTTAACACGGCCATGCGTGGCGGTGAGAGGCGGTATGGAGGTACAGAGATGGGGTTATGCTCACCTGTGTCGATGCAATGTTCAGCGAGGGTAGTTGGCCCTCCACCTTCACCGAAGACTTCTTGATACTCCAATAGTACTTCCATTAATTGTTTCTTCTGAGTTGCGTCTAGCGTGTCTGATGAGGCCTTTTCCACTTCCAAAGATCCAATTTCGACATCATTGCTGCTATTACTCTGGTCGCTAGGGAAGAGTGCTTTGGAGTGTGGAGATAGTTCGCATGGAGCATCGTGAAGCTGCATTTGGGCATCACGAACCATAAAGTCCACGAACCTCGGAGAATATCCATCGAATAATGGTCGAGATCGCTTCCTTGGTATAGGGGACAGTTCAATTGGCACTACGCGATATGGCATCGTGTTAGTAGTGCAGGCACTCGTTTCCGGGAGTGCTGGTTCTCCGCTGGACAATGGACTGCCAGTTGCTGGAGTACATGCGCTGGGTTGTGGCAGCGCCGGGTTGAGTACGCTTTCGTCTCGTGAAACCATCGACAAAGGAGAAATAAATTCGGGCAGCTCGACATCTTTTAGCATAGACCGCAACTGAGGATCAAAATAAACGGGTGTAGCCTCCACCTTAGCCATCGATATCTCCTCTGCATCCTCGTTTTGTAGGTCAAAAATGTCGTCAGGGTAATCCTCGAAATGCCATGTCATTTGTGGAACGTTAAGTACCATCTTAGCATCCTGGATAAAGCCGACGCCCAACAATGTGCGAGATTCTCGAGCTTCCGGGAACACGATAAAGGACGTTTGCACAACACGGTAACAGATACTGACGGGTGCACTTACGGTCAAAACGTCTCTCGTCGTCTTCGTGCCATCAGCCAGTTTCACCACAAGCTGTTGTGTCTGGAATGCAAATCCGAGTCTTCGTAGGCATTTGTATAGCGTGTATGATGCAACGCTCGTTTTTGCGCAAGTGTCTACGTAAGCGCTACCGGTTATTTTACCTATGGCAATACCGATAATCGGCCTAGGACGTACATCTGCTTGAGTGCTCATGGAACAGAAACTTACTTCAGCCTTTTCCGCCTTTGGTACAGCCTTGGTGCAGGTTGTACATTTCGATCGGATCACTCCTGGTGTACCACATCCGTAACATGCAAACTTTGGTGTAGAAGGTGATGGCGCTTGGGTGGCTATAGCGACATTTGTAGGCGCAGGTTTCGCGGCAGAAGTACCACTACCAGAAGCGAGATCCTTCTTTTCCTTCTTCCGACATGTCTCAATCGAATGTCCAGGCAATCGACAGTACGTGCAACGCTTCTTTTTAAATGACCCTTTTTCTGTTTCTTTTCCCTCTTCTGGCATTTCCTTCTCAACCAGGAGCTCTTCCACTCCCCTGGCTGCCTTCACTAGGGCGTCAAAAGTATTGACAGTCTCGCGTGCCATTTTTACTCTTATTTTGTACCTCAATTGTCCGTAGATCATATCGATTTGTTGGGACTCTGTGTGTGGCTCAGGCATTTGTGCAATAAGAGCCCTCTTCTTAGCCACAAACACTTCTGTCAGTTCATCCTCACCTTGTTTAATGTTCACAACGTTCTGGTACAGCTGGTAGGCAGGTCTTTTAGGAGCAAACGCGTGGCGAACACGCGACTCAAACTCGTTCCAAGTTTTCACCTGATCTTTTATCCCGTTCCACCAGGTAGCTGCTTCTTGCTTTAAAATTAAGGGGTCGCTCATGATGGCATCTTCGTCGGAAATCAGTTCCACGGACTTGAACACTGAAGCTGCAGCAAGAAAAGATTCTACTGATTCAGTATCTCTGGCACCATTTAAAGTGATTTTGCAAGTGGCGAAAGAACCTCGTCGCTGTTGGTTGCCAATCACCGACAATAACTTCTCGAACTGCTCAGCTGAAAGATTCATGTTGGTTAGCGGTTCCTCCTTTATTCTTCTACGTGATCTTGATTTTGGGCTAGCCTGTTTCCGGGCCTTTACGTTGAGCGCCAGATTGAAACGGTCAGTAATTAAAACGTTAAATTTACAAAATTAAATTGCAGTGAGCAGGCCCGGGCACTTTGTTCGCAGAACAGATAGCTGTTGGGGTCGAAAGTTTCCGGAGTGGCGACCGCGTACCGGAAGACACAGCGTTGGAAGGCCTCCGACAAGGTGGACCGATGACCTAGTGAGGGTCACTGGAATCCGATGGATGCGAGATGCACAGAAACAGCTTTATGGCGACACTTCGGGGAAGCCTATTGTCCAACAGTCTTTCGGCTAAAATGATGATGGTAAGCAAATATTTAAGATCCAAACCCAAGCTTGGTCCTTAGTTCCTGGTCCTTGGTCCTGCAGTTTGCGTCCCGGGGGGAGATTTTCTGCTGATTTAAAACCAACAAATTTTTAACCTAAATTCCATGACCAAGTTTCTTTTCATGCTAAACCGTGTTGCAAAATCACAAACACGACCTAAACTCTCAAGGTATATCCCGACAAAAAATCCTCACACATCCAAAAGGAAATTTGTTGTCACACATAAAAATACGTAAAATATCGTAAAGGTCCTGTCATATACAAAACCAGAATATTGGGCTAAGGGTACTTGTAGACAAGATGTGACTCGTAGCGTCGTACGCAGGAATAAGTTATATTCTCGTCTGGACTAGTACTCGAATAGATGGATAAAACGTAAATATCTTGTCTGCTGTCTATTCGACTATAGTTGTAGTTTTTATTTTGTAGTATTTCTGTCTGTTTTTAAGGTTTCGTACCTCAAAAGGAAAAAACGAAACCCTTATAGCATTACTTTGTTGTGCGTCTGTCTGTCTGTCAAGACCCTTTATCTCGGGAACGCGTAGAGGTATCGAGTTGAAATTAAATTAAATTGAAATTGTGCTTCATACTAAAGAAGGGATTCTCCACTCGCCGCGTATTTACATTCTATACTTACATGGCCTGAACGCAGCCATAGGAAACTGCTCGCTAATTTGTATTGCTATTTTTAAATCTGCAATTACAATGTATACACGAATTTTTCGGACTAGTCTTGTATAGTTTGTAACGTATACGCGCGCCCCCTGGTTCCAAATTATACTACAGTAAACATCACTTACGCCTGACAAAATCTGAGATATATAATGATCTTATATTATAAGATCATTATTTATATAATGGAATGATGAAACGGTCAGTAATTAAAACGTAACGTAACGTCCAGTTCGGTGCGCGCACTTGTTCTCGTCGCACGTTATCCAAGCTATCCTCTCGTCTACGTCATCTTTATCCTAGTGATGGAAGCACTTGCTATCGATAAAAAAATATCGATAGTCCTGAAGTCAATATGGACAAATTCATTACAAGGAGCTTCTCAAATCCATCTCTGGCCGCAAAGCGCCCAATTGAGAATGATGAAATTGAACCCAATGTATAGAATATACCGAAACGACCTGCGCGCCCTTCAAAACTCCAACCTGAAGTTCCTGTCAACACCACCAACAGGTTCAGCAAGTTAACTACTGAACATACATTAAACGATCCACTGAAAACGCATAGCCGCAGCAGTTCGACAGCCATAACCAGAAAAGTGGGTAAGATACCTCCTATTTTTATTAATCTGAAACCTGAATGGACCCACTCATACATGAAAACGTTGATTTCCCGTTACACGAAAGGGTTTCACCTGGAGTACAAGGGTAACAACAAAATCTCTGTCAACCCACATACATCAGATGGTCATCAAGCACTAAAGGAAGGTCTCCAATCAGAAAGCATTCCTTATCACACTTTCTCTCGCAAGGATGAAAGGATGCCTAAGGTCGTAGTTTTCGGCCTTCCCGAGTATGTCGAAGAACAACTTTCGGAAGAGCTATCAGCCAATGGGTACCCTAACGCTAAAGTTCGCAAAATGAAAGTCGCTGAGGGCAAAGATGTATCATGCCCACCGTATTTGGTTCAACTACAAGCTGGTGCCGACGTGTCGAAGTTTAAATCTATAAAATATTTAAGCAACTGTGCTGTTCGAATCGTGAAGTATCGCAATAAAAACATGTATGGAACCCAGTGCTACCGATGCCAAGCGTTTGGACACTCATCTAAAAACTGCAATTTAAAACCTCGCTGCGTCAAATGTCCTGAAGCCCATCTTACCGCTGAATGCCCAAAAAGTAACCGTATGGAGCCTGCTAAATGCTGTAATTGTGGAGAAGATCACCCAGCTAACTTCCGGCATTGTAAAGAGCGTCAGAACTATCTACAACTTCTACAAGCTCGGCAAGTAAAAATCAAAACAGCGCAAGAACAACGTCAAGCTAAAGTTTACTCCAAAGTCGACGGTCGCTCCTGGGCTACAATTGCATCTACAACAAATATGGACTCTAAATATAAACCCCTAGGCGATGTACCCCTTGATCAATCTACGTCAGAAATGCTGTGCATCCTTAAAACTATAAAATCTTTAAAAGACCAATTCATTGCTTGTGATAACATGATGGACAAGGTTATACTTATTTTAACTCATCTTGGTCAATATGTTCAATAATGCAAGTGAGCTTCGTTTTCTTTATTGGAACGCTGACGGGATCCGTTCTAAGCTATCTGAATTTTTGGATTTGACTAGCGAATACTGTGTCGATATTATCTCATTATGTGAAACACGATTAAGTGAAAATAATACGTTACATACGCCTGGATACACTTGTTATCGATCGGATAAGAGATCTAATGGTATTGGCCAGGGTGTCGCTATCCTAGTTAAGAACGATATTCCTCATACATCACTCTTTATTCCTCCCATGAACGTGTAGGAATCCGCTTAACATTACGTGAGAGCAACATAATTGTTGTGGCTGCATATAATTCACCAAATCTACCTTTATCTTCCAGTGATTTGGATAGTTTGTTCCAGTTAGGGACAAAAGTATTGATCATGGGTGACCTTAACGCCAAACATGAATATTGGCATTGTCGACAAAATAACTCCCGCGGTACGGTATTGTTTGATCATATGGTACTTCATGATTATCAAGTCTATGGACCTACCTCTCCAACATTAGTGCATTACAACCACTCACATACTCCTTCCACACCGGATATACTTCTCAGCCATAATGTTACGTCCGTGTCTGAACTTCGCACTCTGCCAGCATTATCATCCAATCATCTTCCAGTCTTATTTTCAGTTGGTTGTAACATTACGCGTCTTAACTTTAAGCAATATCGATATTCTGAAGCAAATTGGGTGGAATATAGATCTTATTTGGATAAAAATATTACGTTACCGACCACAACTTATACGTCTATAAAAACTATTGATGCAGCAGTTGAACACCTTCAAAACACCATTTTAATAAGTCGCGAAATAAACGTTCCATCAGGCTCTTCATCTATTAAGCGCTACACTTTGCCGAGACGCGTCAAAGGTTTGATTTCTACTAAAAACAAACTAAGAAATATGGCTGCAAAAGAAATTAATCCTACAATCAAGCTGCAAATAAACAAAGATATTAACGTTCTAAAAGCTAAAATAAAATACCAAATACAAATATTTAATGACAAAATATGGAATGACAAACTAGCTAAAATTCATAATCCATCGACTGATATCTGGAGGATTGTTAAATCTCTTACGTATAAACCGACAGTGATTCCACCTTTGAGGTGTGCAGGTGGACAATTGACTGCTTCTGCAACTGAACAGTGCGAGGTGCTTGCTGACACGTTTTGTGACAATATGAGTCTGACTATGAATTGGCCTAGTGACAACACTACTGAGGCTGCCGTCAATGAGTCTTTAAATACACTTAATAAGGTTAAAAATTTCACTCCACCCAATTTGGTGCGTCCGAGAGAGGTGTTTAAATTAATTAAAAATCTTAAAACTCGTAAGTCTCCGGGAGACGACGGTATACATAATTGCTTATTGAAAAACTTATCACGTAAATGCATAGTATACTTAACTAAGATTTTTAATGGTTGTCTGGCTATTGGCTATTTTCCTTCTACGTGGAAAAGAGCCAAAATAATAACATTTAAGAAACCAGGTAAAGATGAAGCTATACCAACTAGCTATAGACCTATTAGTCTCCTCCCGTCATTGGGAAAATTATTCGAAGGAATAATATCGTCGCGCTTAGCAAAAGCCACAAACCACCTGCTAATGCCTGAACAGTTTGGCTTCAGAAGGGCTCATTCTACTGTTCAACAACTAGCTAGGGTTGCAGAGCACGTTACACACCACTTAAACATGGGTGAATCTACGGGTATGATGTTGCTTGATATAGAAAAAGCTTTTGATGCCGTCTGGCATGCTGGACTTTTGCACAAGCTCATAAAGTGCGATGTACCTATTGGACTTATTAAAGTTATCCAGGCGTATTTGACTGATAGGTCATTTTGTGTACATATCGGTAATACTGTGTCCAAACCGAGATCTATACCTGCAGGTGTGCCACAGGGTTCGCTGCTGGGTCCTCATTTATTCATACTGTACATAAATGACATGCCCAAGCAGCCTCACACTCACCTTGCTTGTTTTGCTGATGACACAGCCTCATTTACGACAAGCAAAGACACAGATTTAATAGTTGAACGGCTCCAGTTATCATTACAACTTCTAGTTCAATATTTTACGAAATGGAAATTAAAACTAAATTCCACAAAAACAGAAGTCATAATGTTCACTAGGAAGAGACCATTACCAAAAAGACACATAAAAGTTGGGGATACGACTTTGCCATGGAGTATGTCAACTAAGTACCTTGGAGTTATACTGGACAATAAAATGAACTGGACTAAAAACACTGATTACTTCCGTATCAAAGGAATAAAAGCCCTAAACAGCTTACATCCAATTTTAAACCGGCGGTCCAAAATCAGCTCAAATACAAAATTGAAGATGTACACAACTCTAGTCAGACCTTGCATTACATACGCGGCCCCGGTCTGGAGCAGCACATGCGACAGCAATTACACGAAACTACAAGTGGTCCAAAACAAGGCTGTAAAAATATCTTTTAATACACCCTTAAGAACTAATCTTAAAATGTTACACAATCGATTAAATTTCCCAACATTAGAACAGTTTATTACAAAAGTCACTAAAAAGTTTTACCTTCAAACCAACCCTAAACATCATAATCCACTTATTTCTAATATTGGACTGACACGATTTAAAAATTTAAAATACATCGACACATATCATGGATACCGCCTCCCACATCACTTACTGCTATATGAGTAACAAAGACGGAACGACTCCATGATCGGACATTTTTTACAAGTTCGACAGAAATGTAGGGTAGATTTTGAGCGAGACTCGCGCGGTACACGAAGTTCACTTGCATTTTAGATAACTTAATTACCATTATTTAGCCTAGTCGAAGTAAAATTAATCTTAAGTAACAGTGTACTTGTTACTATTACTTATAAATAGTGTATGTGTCAAAAAAGTGCGTTTTGTGCCTTATCATCGCGCTGTAAGTAGATACCTTAGTTATTTAACGTAAGTAAAAAGATACCGAAGTTTTATAACAAGTAGTTTTGTACATTACTTTACGTATTCTTAAATGTTTTATAAAGGCGTCATAGTCTGCAGAAAACACGCATTCTTTATATTTAATGCTTTTAGAATAAGATCTAATTGTCGTTTAACTGTTCTATTTATGTGAAAATAAAGAAATTTCAAATCAAATCAATCAATTAAAACGTAAGGTCACTATAAACAGTTAGTATATTTCAGTTCACAACTTTGTTTATAAAACTAGACTTATGCAGTACGATGGTAAATAAAACTACACGGTACGTTCCCAGCGAGTTCGTGTCGCGCGAGGCGTCGCGAAACAAGCAGGATGCGTAACCGCGGGACGGAGCGGGGAGTACGTCTAAGCTAGGCGAGCTCTTCCAATGCGTGGATACAGCGGCGTACTAGCACAGACTGACGGCTCGCGGCCGCGTCGGCTCCTTATATACGTGAAGCGGCTAACGTTGTGTGCGTGAGCGGCGTCCCGACACGGTAGTGTTGTGTGGCGCGTAGTTGTAGACGTTCGGTGGTGCTACAATGATGTTTAAACATTATTAATGTAGAATTAGATAAATAATAATGATTTTTAACTCAAACTAACCCAAATAATTCATAAACATTAGAAGGGGGTCTGGCGCTCGGCGGCAGCTGCTGCGGCATGCTCGCCTTCGCGTTTTGATGGTCACTGTTCTAAACCTAACCTAACCTACATCATCGCTTCGTTCACTCGCCATCGTGTTCTAATAGTCACAATTCTAACCTGACCTAGTCCAGGCGCGATTATTCCGATCTACGCACGATTAGTCTATATTCGTACTGGCACTGTATACTTTGTTATAAGGCTAGGTAGTTAGGTCACTAAAAAGTAGATGCAAGTATTTGTATACTACACGTACATTGGAAGACCTTGATCAAAAAGTGATTTCCAATCTATACGCGACTAGTAGCACAGCCTTGCGTTCTGGCCATGTACAGAATGTAAATACGCCCACTTGCCTATCGTCAACGTCAAGCATGGTTTAAAAGCTTGTTACTTCATTTAACGCAATCCAACGCGATGTTTGATGAAGAGGCAATACGAAAAATGAGAGATAACGCCTGAAAACTCTTTTGGCATTCGGTAATATTCTGTGATGTACTCGAATATTTCACAAAGATTTTTCCAGGAAATACGTGTTTTTTTAAACCCTTCAAAGTTTTTCCAAAAAATTGTCGTGATTCACAATCTCGATTAAATGTGCAAGGCTTCTATGGATGTATTTTTTTATATACATTATGGAAGACCAAATTTCACGTAAAATAGCTGATTTTCAGTGGTCTTTATTGGATTACTTTTACACAAATTTATGTTTTTATTTCTATACAAGCCTATTTAATATCCACAAGATAGCTCTGTGTAACTTAAATATCTAGAGAAAGATGTGTAATAACATCATAATCAAGCATTGAGCGGTTGTATGGAAATGTACCTCGAGTTGGCCGCTCTTAATTGGATCTGCTAATTTATTGGTAAATATCTGATCTGATGATTTCCCTTTACAAGACAGGCCGTTTACCAAACGGTCACTAGATGTGCATTTATCTTAGGTAACCGACGACTGCAGGTAACATGCAAGTCACTGCAGCGCATCAGCGCCTTATATAAGAACAGTCGAGCTTGTCGGCTATCATCATCAGCACACTGTTGGTTAGTTGGTTAACGATGTTCTTAATTGTGTCTCCCCACTGTAACAAAATACCAAGAAAAAACTATTGCCATTATTCAAATCATGTAAAACACAACTACACAGATGTCACACATATATTTTACAGATGTCATCCATGAACGTCAATTCCAAAATCAAACTTGTCCAACGTATCATCAGCCCAATGATAATAGCGTCATTTGATAACCGAATACCGATCGCAAACAATAGTTTGTTAATTCGGAGCCCCACAGAAATAACTGTGGTGCAAATTACACATAGTTGAAGCCATGTCCCAACTATTCCAATAGCGGACGAATCAAATTCATGTGACGTCACTGTACGTGGATATGAGCAGTAATCTAAATTGACAGATGCTAAACTGGTATGTAGACGTAATATTACGCCTATTTTTATTATATTATTAATTATTATTGCATTTAGCCTATACTGTCCCAAAGCTGGGTAAAGGCCTCCTTCCATTCCTCCCATTGTTCCCAGCTTTGCGCCACTTCTTGTCAATTACTAAGGAAGACATCTAAGTCGTTCCGCCATCGGTCTGCCGCGACCTCGTCGTGCGATTTCAGAGCACCAACTTTGTGTTTTACTGGCCCACCGCTCGATCGGCATGCGGCAAGCATGTCCAGCCCAGTCCCATTAAATCATAATAATAATAACTTTATTCCGGACCAATTAATCCATATAGTGTTAGTAACATTAAAATTGCTTATAAACAAGGGTTAGTATTTATTACTCTATGGACAAACTTCTTTAAAATCGCAGAGCTAAAGCTGTCCGCTTGAGTTTTTAGGATGCTGTTTCAAGTATCCCTCACTCTCATTAACATCGAAGCTGTTTTTTTCGTATGATTGCATAAAAATCGCCTGTCAGTGCTAGCGCAAACATTTCTGATGCACTGCAGAAACGAGGCAGTTTCAACAACATCCCAAAAGCATTATTATACTGGACGCGCAAGGCATCCAGCGATCTTTTAGAATATTTGACCCACAGATTGCCCGTCTACATACTTTGGCAGTATGCCTTGAAAAGAGTGATTTTCACCTGGTCACAGTTGCACACACAGTGAAAATCTACGGGTCAACATAATTTAAGCTGGTCAGCCTTCTGAGCCACGTCAACGATCAATTATTTTAACACCTAGTACCTATACTGCGCTCCATAGCACGTTGGCAAACATTATATTACGCTTTGTACTCTTCAAAACTCTTCTTTCTTGGAACGATGACCGATGACCTGGCGAGGGTCGCGGGAATCCGATGGATGCGAGACGTACAGGACCGGTCCTTATGACGACACTTGGGGAGGCGTATGTCCAACAGTGGACGTCTTTCGGCTGAAATGATGATGATGATGATGATGACTCTATCAAAAGGGTCAGTAGAGGTGTAAGTCCCCACTTTCTTGCCTAAGCGAAAGTTCTTGATCGAACACTTTTACACACCATATTCCAAGTCATTCCTTCACTCGACTTAAACTTGACCTAAGGCTTTACAATAACGTGTTAAAACGTCAAGCGCACGAGCGAGAAGAAGGAATGGAGCAATACACCCTATACAGCTCCATCCCTTTAACAGTTCAGTTAAATCGTCAAATGGATCACGTTAGCTTGTGATAGGGTCCCTGAACTGTTATTTATTGTCATGAACGTCCTCGACTTTTTTTTTTCGGTGGGAAAATCATCCAATGACATCCCCCGCCCTTTGGCGGAGCGTGAGATAGTGTCAGTTTTACTGACCACTCCTGTCCCTTCTTTGCCTTCGTTCTAGGGCCCCGGGGTTCTCTTTCGCATCACCCATGGCCCCAGTAGGATTCGACCCTGCTGGGCCCCTAACGTCCTCGACTTAAGATTTTTTCCGATGTCATGAAGACTGAGTCATGTGATAAACTATGAAATTGTGAAGGGTGAGCGTTTTGGGGAAAATTTTACTTATGTAATACTCGTACTGTCATTCAAAAAGTGCTGGCTCTTGGCTAAGTTTAATGAATGCATGAGTTTGTCTTTAGTACCAAAAATTTGTAAGTCGAATTTTTCGGTTTGTACAAATGCGAACACCCACACATTTCGCCAGTTTTATGGGCAACATCACCGTTCTTTTTGGCATTAACTATAAGTCATAAACAAACGGTGAATTTTATGGAAGCCCGACCTTTAGACATGAATGGACAGGTTCAAGAACAAGGTCAACCACAACCACACAGGCTTTTGAATCGAACCCGAAACAAACAACGCACCGATCAAGGACGGATCAAAAGGGATCAATACCTTAGTTTAAATTAATATAGGTCCATTTCCTAAAACGATGCTCAAGCATATAGGGAGCCAAGACGTCCTGTAAATTACTTTAGGAAGATTTATGTAATGATGTGATGGCGGCAAAAAGTACAGTTGTGATCACTTGATCACAACTGTATTTTTTGCCGTCGAGATGGAATCACCAGTCCACAAAGTGGGAGGCCTTTTTTTAGGTGGGAAATCATCTACTGACATCTCTCGCTCTAGGAAGGAGTGCAAGAACGTGTCAGACTTTTACTGCCCCACAACTTTGTTCCTTCAGTTGCCCTTTGCGTACTAGGACCACAAGATTCCCCTCCAGAAGTCGAACCATGCTCAATGTAGGGTTCAGCCTTGCTGGCCCTACAGTGGGAGGCCTATATGAGGAAATCTTCAAAAGAGTTACCTCGGTCCAGGATCGCAAAGGGCAATTGAAGGGACATCAATGGATTTTAGTAAATACAAGTCTGACGCTCCCTCTCACTCCAACCTGAGCAGGGGGAGTTTCCACCTCGAAAAGGGGTTAATTGAGACAGTGGCTGAAATGAAACAGAAATGGTTCGATTGAATTATTGACATTAATTTAGCGTTGGTCAAGTTAGTTTGAAAACAATTTGCTTGCTGCGGTCTTCCCGTACGATTATAATTTAGGTATCTTCAAGGCAAGAGTGAATAGGCTCTTAATAAACCAGTGCACCTCACCATCAACGATTGCATCACTGCTTACCATCAGGTGGTCGCAGTCAAGCACTATAGTTTATATTAATTAAAAAAAATCTTTGAAGTTCATACGAAAGTATTATAGGTAGGTACTTCTGTTTCTACCTGTATAATAAGGTAAGTGTACAAATGATATCCACAGTCACACCACATAAATACGCAGCGCCGGTTAAATTATTTCCTGTAATTGTGTTACCGATACCCATGAGTTAAATTTATCTGGTAACCAATTTTATAAAAAAATAAAAAAAAGGTTGCTTTTGTAAAAAATTCACCCCCTAAGGGAATAGTGAAACCCGGGGCCCTGGGACGAAGGCAAAGAAGGAACAGGAGTGGGTTTTTAGTCAGTAAAAGTCTGACACTATTTTCCGCTCCGCCCAAGAGCGGGAATTGTCATAAGATGATTTTCCCACCTAAAAAAAAAACCCCCTAAGGGAATAAAACTGTTCCCTAAGGGGTTAAACAAAGTTTGTATGGAGAAACCTTACGCGGGCAAAGCTGCTGCTAGTCCTTACATTAGCGAACTCCCTCACCGCTTCTGTCTATCTCAAATACTACTGCACCGATGTTCATGCAGTTTTCCCAACTGTCCAGTGACTCATGAGGAAGGTTTAGGTGTATAATACATGCATAGTAAGCATAATGCATGCAGAAAAGTTGAGATTTTTAAAGATTACTAACCCGTGCAAAGCTGGGACGGGTCGCCAGTAATTATTAAGGGTCAATGCTTCGTTAAGCGGGCGCAAGCGCGGGAGCCCGCGCGGTCACCCGTTGCGTGAAAACGCGTGCGTGTTTTGTGTGCGGCGGTCCCCATAGCGGAAACCGGATATATTACCTGCGCAGTGTCGCTAGTTCAACTTTAACGGTGTGCATGTAGTCGTGTCGATGGAGAACTTTAATCTATTATTACGTAGCAAAATGGATGCGGTGCGCGACTGCTGGCGACGGGTGCCCGCGCGCAGCGTCGGCCCTAAAACATGTTGCACATACCACAAGTAACATAGAACAAGGACCAAGAAAATGATGAAGAAACCAAATAAATTGTTTTCATAAAAGCAAAAAACTTTTCATAATTTCAGTCAATGGCTGCGTTAAATTCATTGTTTATAATTTTACCCGAAATGCTTTCAAGCCACCTCTATGACTAAGTGTGTAAAAGTGCCAATTTCCAAGTTACCAAAACACTTTGTACGATATTGTCTCAAAAACCCCAAACGCTAGCAATAAATAAACCGCGAAGATAAAATGTCTGCCGTAAAAATACAAACGAAACAGGTTATGTACCAAATTGTGGGGAAACGTGAGAATTAATCTCACTACCTCATCTCCGCTTGTTGACAGCTAAGCTTAATCTATTTCGCTGTAGATAATCCGGGGCTTAAATGAAATGTAGGTATCATTTTGTAAAAAAAAATTTGTATGTATTAGACCTTGGTACTCTGATAAAGAAAATAAGGAAGTAATCATTAATTTTGATGAACGTGTACTTTAAAAAAGAATCTTTTTCATAAAGTCCCTTTTAAAATGTTTGTTAACGTACCTAGCTTTACTTAATTTTTATGTTTACGTTATGCTTTTTATGTTTTTAACATTATTGTTACTTTTTTTAACGTTTGGGAGTTGTCATGGATATCCTGCGCTCCGAAGTGGGTGTAGAGGTTTGTCTTTGAGATAGAATATCATCCAATGACTTCTTTCGCTCAAGGGGGGTGGGTTCAACTCATCTGTTACGTAGGTGCACCGGTCTATCAGATTTTTATTGATTTAAATCACTCGGTGCAGTTCTGAATAGCTGCAGAATACTGCCTTTGGCCGGGTCTTGTATTACTTGCTCATTTCGTCACGCTCCTTCGACCAGGTATAATTCAGGCGCAATTCGTCTCTTGGGGAAGTAACTGTTCAGGCAACAGACTCCCCTAGTCTGTTACCAATAGGTCACATCCCATGGCAGCTGGAGTTCGTTTCGCCCTCTACTACTTAATATGGCGACGTGCCGCGATGCGCTAGAGCAAGGCGAGTACCTGATAGCCCCGCTCTCGCGCATCCCGATGCCACCGGTACTGACGCAAGTACCCCTTAAGATCCCAGGTGAGGATCCAGTCAACAGGCTCGCCACCTCGAAGAAGACCACACGGTATCTTCTTATCACCCAGACGACCAGGTCACAAGTTGACCGCCTAGAGAGGCGCTCTGTAGAGCGCCGTGGACTATATAATCCCAACATAAAGCCTTATGCAAAAGGTATTAGCCCCGCCACCCATTCCGATAAGCCAGTAGCCGCGACACTGCGTTCACAGTATTCGTCAAACGGATTTTGATATTTTTTCACTTTCCGGGGCCTATGGATTAAAAGGGCCTCCTACGCTAGGCCATAAAACCCATGGGTTTTATGGCAGAGCACCGCCGTGTCCGAGCTCTAGCTCGGGCCATGGTCCGAAGCGAGGAGGAGTGGCAGGCGGTTGCCTCCTTCTGCGAAGCAGTAATGCTAGCAAGGGAGGAGACCGCACGCGCGAGTGAACGGCCCTCACGCCCCAGCCGCCGGGATCCTGATCCCGATTTCCAGCCACCGCAGACGCGGGCTTGCGGACGGTGAGCAATGGATAGCTCGCCGTCCGACCGTCCGGTAACCGTCTGGGCCGAGCCCAAGTCGTTGAGGGCACGTAGTGTTTCACGCGCGCCTCAAGGAGATGTCAGAAATTAAAGGAAAACCCGGCCCTGGAATGCAAGGCAACGAAGGAACACAGGAGTGTGTTTTAGTCAGTAAAACTCTGATACGCCCTCGCGCTCCGCCCAAGGGCGGGATGATTTCCCACCTGAAAAAGGCCATAAAAACCAAGAAACTTTTATAAGTGAAATGGAGACGAAATCATTAACAAGTACGCGAAACAAATTTATAACAGACATTACAGACAGACGTGATGAAATGGAAAAAGAAAGAACTAGTATGGGAATCTTGACAAGACAGAAGACCAATTCAAAAATCTCAGTTTAAAAACAACACTATTACAAATTCAGCAGAAGAAAGTTACTCCTTCTTGAATATCTCGGCATTTATTATGCCAAAACCACAAAAAGTAATAAAAACAAATTGACCTTAGAAAATCAAAATTATTATTTTTATTCAGCCACAAAGTTTTCTCGGCTGAATTCTAAAACTCGTTCTTTGTATAAACATCTGGAAAGGAACGGTATCTTGTAGCTAGGCCCTTGGGAGAAATTGTAACTCCACAGTTCAGTTCAAAACTCAAGTCGAACATCTTGACCTTTTTGCAAAACTTTTTTCACTGCAAAGATATACTGTGAATATATTTTTTATGTGTTCTTCCTTTTGCGGGGTTTTTTTCTTATAAAGATTATTTTAACTTGTTAATTTTTTTATGGTTTTTTTTTGGTGGGAATATCATTCAATGACATTCCCCGCTCTTGGGCGGAACGAGAGATAGTGTCAGACTTTAACTGACTAAAGACCCACTCCTGTTCTTTCGATGCCTATTGTACCAGGGCCGAGTCTTCCTTTCAGAAGCAGACCCTTGGCCCCAGTAGGCTTCGTCCCTGCGGTTTGCTGACATCTCCTTGAGGCGCGCGTGGAACAGTATGCGCCGTCGACGACTTGGGCTCGATCCGGACGGTTACCGGACGGTTGGACGGACGGCGAGCTACCCATTGCTTGCCGCTGCTCCATCGCCCCCACGAGGACACGGCGGTGCACTGCCCAGGCGGGGTACACCTCCACCGTATGCTCAACCATGTCCTCCGGGCGATCCACACAATGGTGACACCCGGGCGGTTCTTTCGCACGAATCCGGTACAGGAACCTCCCGAACTTACCATGACTGGTGATGTCCGGTGAGGAACTACGTCATGCGGAAGGTGAGGACGCCGTGAGGTCTTTTCAGCCACGCCTCAAAGAGCGGACTTACCGCCATAATTATGGAGTGCCCAGCACTGGGTCGTGAAAGTCGCTGTCACCATTTCACCAAGACATCCCGCCGTAACTCTGTCCGCCACGCCATGCCATGTTTTTTTTATGTATTCTTCCTTTTAGGGGGTTTTTTCTTATAAAAATTATTTTAACTTGTTAATTTAGACTCACCTTTGACCACTATACTTGTTATTAAGCGATGGAGTGGTCGACAATGAAAAACGCTTACCTAGAAGTAACCTATTCATTCTTGACTTAAAGAGCCCTAGGTTGTAGCTATCAGGAAACACAAACTCCGGCAGGAAATCTACTCCTTAGCTGAACGCACAATAAATTTGTTCCCAAAACGCTTTGTACTATTGATGTTAATTAAATCTATATATATAAAAGCGAAATACCATAGCATAGCATAGCATAGTCGGCCTTATAATGTTCCCACTGCTGGGACTCAGGCCTCCTCTCCGTAATCCGCCACGCGGGCCCAGTGCGGGTTGGCGGATGTCACATGTCTTCGAATTTTTGGTTCTAGGACAAGCGAAATACCACTCACTGATAAATCACAAAATCTCAGAAACTAAAACACCTACAAACTAAAAATTTGTCAGGTAGGTTCCTTATAGGGTGTAGACATCCGCTAAAGACGGATTTTAACGAACGGGGGCCAAAGTTTATATGGAGAAACCTAATTTCACGCTGGCGGAGCTGCTGGCAGAAGCTAGTAATTTATTGGTAAACAAATTTAATAAACAAAGTTAATTAACAAATATTTTATTCATGCATACGAGGCATGCCTTGTTTTTTCGTTTGAAGAAAAAAACACAACTAGAACCTTATAGTACTTTTTATCGTTTTTCAAAGTATTCACCACGTAGCTTAATATACTTTTCCATTCGCTCAAACCAGTAATTATAACATTTTTCACTCTAAAGTGAGGGTATTCAAAATGGCTGACTTGAACGCGTCGACTGCTTCTTCACCGGACTGGAACCTTTGACCACGAAGACTTTTCTTAATTTTAGGAAATGTAAAGAAATCGTTAGGGCTGCATTGGCGGTCAGGACTGTATGGAAGATGGTCAAGAATTTCTACTTTTTCCTGCTTCAAATACTCAATCGTTTGACGAGGCTGTGTGAGCTTGCGTTGTCGTGTTGCAGGATGATGCGTCGCTTTGAGTTAGATTTTTGAAGTTCGGCGATGACTTGTGGTAAACAAACTGTAGTATACCACTTTGCGTTAACCGTTTTACGATCTTCAAGTGCAATAGTCGTAACATGGCCGGTTTTTCCAACGAACGTGGCCACCATCTTCTTTGAAGTGCTTCGAGAACGAACAACTTTAGTCGGCTTTGGCTCGTCTTGAAAGACCCAGATTGTAGATTGTTGTTTGGAATCAGGATCGTAGGCATAGATCCAAGATTCGTCACAACTGATGATGTCGAAGACGTGATTTGACTCTCCTCGGTTGAACGCAGGCCGCCTTATCATCGTCGGAAAGCATATGCGGTATCCAACGGCAAACTAGCTTTCTCACACCAAGCGCTTCATGCAAGATCTTCTGAATGGTTGTCCCTGAGATGCCTAATAGAGCCTCTATCTCTCGATACGTCACATGACGATCTTCGAGAATTATTTGTCTCAAAGCAATGATGTTATCTTCAGTGAAGGCGGATTTTTGTTTCGCAAAATTTGTCACTAACACTAGTATGTCCACGCTGGAATTCTAAATACCAGCGTTCAACAGTCCGCAGACATGGGGCTTCATCACTGAACACAGATGTTAGCTCTTCAAAACACTGAAGCCGTGTCAGGCCTCTTCTAAAGTTGTAGAAAATTATTGCACGAACATTTTCCTTTTTCGTACGTTACCTGACAGATTCCAATCGACACTGTGAATTAACAATAGCATTAATCCTAATACTTTCAACTGTTTTGAGATTCAAAATTTAAACACATTCGAATGTAGAACAGTTCCAAATTCAAAATTGCCGGGAAATATGGAAACGACAGAACTTAAAAGGCATGCCTAGTATTGTCTACTGATGGACCCAGGCTCACGCGTCCCTTTCTATGTTAACGCCTAAAGCACACTTCAATAAATAACAACACAAATGTATTGTGTTGTTGTTTATTGAGGCGTGCTTGGTTACATTGGCTAACCATGATACGAGGTTAGTCGTATCATGGTTTACCAATGTAATATAATTGCTCATTATCACAACAATTCTCACACAAGACAGAACAAACAGGAAAAGAGAAACAGAAACAGCCATCCATCAGTTACGACCGCGGACACATGATTACTGTCTGAATAGTTTGCACGCCACTGACATATTTCTGCCGTAAAAAGAAAAGGAGTATCTGCCCTTTCGTGCAAATCTGACTTATTTACATAATTTGCAATCAAGAAAACAAAGCAAATCTAGTTATTATTTTCCGTGTTCGAATTAAACTTATCAACAGTCTTTTAAAATTGCAATTTGGCATTAACTACTAACGTTCTAGTTTTAAAATAAAATACGTTGTATATATAGCAAACTTCATCAACTTTCTTTAAAGCAATAGGTTTTTATGTTAAAAATTTACAAATTTATAATGATAGGTATGTACTAGGTACTTCTTCTTAGCTTCAAAGAAAGTAGAAACATTTTTTATTTCAAAATTCTAACTTCAATAGCTGTTGAGAACAAATTTTAATTTAAAAAATGTGGCTCCTATTAAGTTTTGAAGGCTAGTGTAGTTTCAAAAAGAAGTGTCGAACATTTTAAAAATTTATTATTTATTTTCTTGCTAATTTGTCAGATGCGCCTATTTTGATTATGGTGGCAGTTCTGGTCGCGTCCAATTGGACGGTCGGTCGTCCCGGACAAGGGTCGGACAGGGACAGCTGTGCCCGGTGATCCGGACGCTCTTATTGGCATGTGTACCGATGTTTTGTTTCTGAATATGTCCGGTAATAAGGTTTATATAGGTCTGGTGTTGCTAACTGGTATTGTTCCTTGAGTTCTTTTTTGTTACTTAGCTGATCCTGTCCCAAACTTGCCCTGCTTATTTTTTTCAGTTTATTTATTTTATTGTAATCGGAAAACAAACAGTATTAACAACTAATAAAAACAACAAATTATGCAACTATAAACCAATGACATGTTTTCGCATTTAAATCGCTATGAAGAGCATGCTTGATAGAGAAAAAAAAAGTTAATTACGACGTCTTTTTACGTTGTAAATCATCATAAAAACTTTTCCCGGCGTAGGTGTAGTGGTAGAGATTGTCAGATTTTTACTGGCTAACTCCACAGTGTTCCTTCATTCGTTCTTTATTGCGAGAGCCACGGTAACTCTTTCGAATAATCCGCAGCCCTGGCAGAGGGGCTATATGGCTACGTCTGCAACCTTGGCTACTCTGAACCTATAAAAAGTAGTACCTATTTAAATACCTACGGCTAATTATTTTGTATATGCTGGCATCACATGAGTTTGAGACTAAATCTTAAAAATTTATCAGTGTACGTAGCACTGACATATAAATCATACATTTTCACTGTTTTTCAGACAACCGCTCTTACGCGATTATGATGTTATTACACATTTTTCATTAGATATTTTGGAAACACAGTATCTTGTGGATATTATCTAGGCTTCTATTGAAATCAATTTATAAATTTATGTAAAACTAATCTAGTTAAGACCTCTGAAAATCTGCTATTTTGCATGAGCTTCGACACTTCATAATTTACTCAAAAATTTAAAAAGTATAACAATAGAAGCCTTACAAATTTAATCAAGATTCTGAATGACAACAATTTTTTTTAAACTTTTAAGGGTTAAAAAAAACACGTATTTCCAGGAACAAGTTTTGTTTTACAAAACTTGTTCCTGGAAATACGTGTTTTTTGAGTTCGAGTAAATCACGGAATTACCAAATGCTAACAGAGTTTTCAGGCGTTATCTTTATTTTTCGCGTTGCCTTTTCGTCAAACATCGCGTTGGATTGCGTATGATGTAACAAGCTTTTAAACCATGCTCGATGTTGACGATAGGCGAGTGAAAAAGGACCCTCTTAATATTATAAAGGCGAAAATTCGTGAGTGTGATGTGATGTGTGTGTATGTTTGTTACTTCTTCACGCTCGAATCGCTTTACAAATTTAGATGAACTTACATGAGTAGACTATGTTTTGGAATAGCACATAGGATACTTTTTATCCTGGGAGTATGTTTCATTGAGATCATTTTCTACATTCAAGCAAACAAAGTCGCAGACTTTACATTCAATCAGCTTCGCCAATAAAATTGAAGCTAAGAAATTAAAACTGCCAGTAACAAAAACAACATCAATCGGAGCTACATCGGGCGAGGTTCACACAATGCTTAATACTTAATTATAAATAGGGCTTATTTATTGCCAATCACAAAGCAAAAATGTCGTTACGTTGCGGACCGCATAAAACAGTTGCGTTTTCGCTATAAGTGAAACCAATTGTGTACAAACCCCGGCCGCAAAGCTCAGCAACAGCCAACAACATACGTCTAGGGAACAATGGGAAATTTTAAATTGGACGTGTTGGGCGAAACGAGAAGTAATCGTATTTTTGGGGAAATATCAAAACAACACAATATTGTACCTTTGGGACATTGAGGAATATGACACAACCTCTTTGATGTCGGATTCGGCCCTATTGTTGCTCAAAGTGGTGAAAATCCCCTTTTTTACGGCACGATGTTTAATTTGGGTTTGGCGTATTTTGACGTTTGAAAAGTTAAAAAAAAAATCTGCAGTTTTGCAAATTTCTGTTAAAGTGATGTAAGTTGAGAGCAGTGGTGGCCGAGTGGTAACGGCTTCGACTTACGAGTTGTAGGTCACGGGTTCAAACTAAAACCAGACACATTACTTTGTGTAATTTATTTCATCACCGCTCTCAAAACGGTGAAGTAAAACATCGGGAGGAATCCGGCATGTCCTAGAACCAAAAATTCGAAGACATGCGACATTCACCAACTTGCACCGGGCCCGCGTGGTGGATTACGGCCCATTCCCTCTCCTAGAGAGGAGGCTTGAGTCCCAGCAGTGGGAACATTGAAAGGCTGATTATGCTTATATATGATGTAAGTTACTAAAAATCTCATACGAATACTCAACAAACTTGAAACAATCATTTTTTTACAGATCATTTACGTATACTGCCTTATTTTTTACACTTTTAGCACAAAGTTAAGTATATTTTTAGTAAATTACAGCAATTTATCAGAAAAATTCATATTTGTTTTCTACTTTGCACCCGTCAAGCCACTATTATCGTCTAACCGGTCAATATATTTTTTATCAGAAAGTGGTTGGTCTATAAAATATATTTTGGTTTCTTTTAAGTTTTCCTCCTCTTTAATGTATTATTAAAGACAAGGTGGGCCGATGAGCTGGTGAGGGTCGCGGGAATCCAATGGATGTGAGACGCACAGGACCGGTCATTATGGTGATATTTGGGGGAGGCCTATGTCCAACAGTGGACGTCTTTCGGCTGAAATGATGATATGAAATAATGGAGACCATATAAGTTTAGTTACCTAGATTCTGATACGTTTCTTTAACTATTCAAAAAAATGATAAAACATTTAGACTATCAGGAACTGTTGTACAAATAGTGTTAAAATAATTTAAAAATTATTTATTAATTTAAAATCTAGATTATTCAGTATTCAAGGTAGAAGCTAACAAGCTAGGAGCAAGATAGGGCTGTAGGAGCGACTGAAAAAGTTACCCTATAGTTGAAATTGTGAATGTCGTTCTAAAAAAGACAATATTTATTTTTGTTTATCAACTAATAGATTAGTTTATTATTGAAGCCTCCTTTTAAGCATGCTAAAGCCTGTATTAGAAGACTCCGTTCTTTCATAGCTTTAGCTGTTTGCACAACTTAAAAAATATCATTTAACAAAATTATATTTGTCATTATAACTACACTAAGTAATATATATTTTTTTGAGAGTATAATTACTTAAAATTGCAGTATGCTTTATGTGCTTTCAAATAATACAGCATTTCTAACCTGGTCATGATATAGTAAACCATATCATGACAAGGGACAACTGAATGGTCTGAATAATTGTTTGTAAAAGTTACTTCGGCTCTGAAACGTAAATATCAACCTAAAGGAACTAGGGAGAATTTTAAAGATCAACTAAAGAAACTAAGGAGAATTTTAAAGAGCAACTAATGGAACTAAGGAGGATTTTAAAGAGCAACTAATGGAACTAAGGAGGATTTTAAAGAGCAACTAATGGAACTAAGGAGGATTTTAAAGAGCAACTAATGGAACTAAGGAGGATTTTAAAGAGCAACTAATGGAACTAAGGAGGATTTTAAAGAGCAACTAATGGAACTAAGGAGGATTTTAAAGAGCAACTAAAGGAACCAAGGAGGACTTTAGTCAGTAAAAGTCTGACACACCCTCTTGCTCCACTCAAAAACGAGACGAGTTATTTAATAATTCATCTAAAAATAAAAATGAAAAAAATTCTAGCTCAGTAAATAATTGTCATTCCATTTACAGAGAACTAAACCAGCTTGACAACCAGTAATGGATCCATTAAATTTGAACTGAAGCTTATGTCTATCTTAATGCTTATTCCAGGTATTAGCTACTAAAACGGGCCTATTATACACCTTATCCCCTTATCACTATAATGCTCTAGATAATAAGATTTTGCGGAACTCAGCGTAATGTAACGACTCGCGGAGCGCTTAATGTTCGTTTTGATAAAAACGGGATTAAAGAGGAATTCAAATTGTACCTGGAGCGACCGTGCGATAGGCGCTTCTGTTCAAATATTGTACACAGTGCTGAAGAGGATGGCATGATGATTATGCTAAATGTGTTTAAGTAGATAAAATTTGATAAATAGGCAAAAAAAAACTGGGCAAGTGCGAGTCGGATTCGGGCACAAAGGGTTCCGTACCGTCCGTAGTAAAAAAACGACAGAAAAGTCACGTTTGTTGTATATTTTATTTTGTCTTTTAGTATTTGTTGTTATAGCGGCAACAGAATAGTACATTTTGATACAAGTACAGAAAGTTTGTCATTGCGACCGAGGCGGAATTCGCACGAGCCGTAGGCGAGTATGTTATGGAGCCGAGGGCTGCAGTGACAAATTTGCACGTGTATCGAAATACTTTTTTCAATATACTTACAAAATGAATAAACGGGGGTTGACCGGTGACTCGTGAGGGTCGACGCGCGCCCAGCCTGATACGATAAAATTTAATAAAATTGTGGCGGGGGAGAGCACGCGAACTTTTCTGCGCTAGTGCAGAGAACAGTCTATTGCGTGCCTTAAAGCGGTGGGATAAGAGTGGGTTTTCGAGTAAGTGTATTGAAAATACATTATCTCTCTTCTTTATGAAAATTTCAACTGTCTAACTATCACGGTTCATGAGATACAGTCTAGTGACAGACGGACACACAGACAGACGGATGGACAGCGGAGTCTTAGTAATAGGGTCCCGTTTTACCCGTTGGGTACGGAACCCTAAAAATGTAACTGGCTCTTTTTAAAAACTACCAATCAAACAACTCGGCCTATTGTAGTCAACCTCTGAATATAGACCTCTCCTAAGCTGCCTCCCTACCACGATAATCTGTTGTTCCAGAATCAATGAGTTAGGTTAGTAATAATAATAATAATTATAATAACCCCATCGCCGTATCTCTACGTTGACGTCGTGGTGGGGCTTGCGTGCTCCAATATACCCTAGGTCTGTATCGGTAAAGTTTGCTTTGCCGTAATATGCCTAGGGTGAGGGGCCAGACTAAGAGAGATACAATCCGCAGTGCAGTTTTGTGGCGAACTGTTGGGCATTAGCGACCCCACGGACCCGATCTCCCGGGAGAATTCTTGTTCTTCATCTCCGGCTTGCCTTTATTGGCCGGCCGTAGTGAACACTGACGAGGAACTGAGCTCCCACCTCTCTCTTGCCTTTATTGGCTGGCTTGAGTGGAGATTCGCAAGAGCAAACGTGCTCGGGTGAAGGATGTATAATCCAGTAAGGTGCTGGTAGGGATCTTGACCGTACTTCCGGGATTGTCCTGATAGCCGTGGTATACCTCTCCACTCCTTAAGCACCTCAGGATATGTTGCCCTCTTGTTGCTACGTCACTTCTTGCTAGCGGCCGTTTTTGGGGGCCCATTTATTGAGTGTGCAAGTCACCCCCTGCCTTTTTTCGATGCATATTAATAACGTTGTTCAGGCAGGGGCCATAGTCTTGACATAGTTCCATATTACCAGTCCACTTAAGACTCCAAAAACCATAGCCCTATTATCTTTGTTCTCCATATGTCGCAACAGTTTTTCAATAACCGGGGGTTGTCCTTGGGTGCACTAGCATAGCGCGTACAGGGATAATCGTCGGTTGGTATCATGTTCCATTATAATTGTCTAAAGGGCCTCTGCGAGTTGGCTTCGGCTCCTCGTACGCCTCCCAAAGGTCCAGGACCTCAGGGTCCTGAGATAAATAAAATTATAATAATAATAATAATTTATTTATTTTTGAAGTATCATAGACTCATACATAAAAAGAAAAAATAATTATTATTACATAGTCACAACATTTAAAATCATAATTTGTAAAATTAATTACTTAAATTAAAATTAAAGGCATTTATGTAACTACAATTAATTAAATTGGATTAAATTAAAATCAGTTATGTCAAATTATAAAATTAAATAACAAAAAATAAAATAAAAATTAAATCAGAATTGCTTGTTAAGTCACAAGCCTGTCACGTGTCGCAAACAACAGTGCATTATAATGCAACAATCTTGTAGATATAGTGCGCCCTATGTGTCGCTCGTAAACGCATCACAGTTAAACACACAGTTAAACAACATCAATGTCGAAGCTCTTGTCTTATTTAACAGTGGTGATGAGTTACGGGTACCTACGCACAGAAAAAACAACAATGGTGAATTTTATAGGGTCTGTACCAACTTTTGAGCACTGCCAGGACTGGAGCATCTTCAAAGAAAAAGTCACAGCCGGTTAACGGCAAAGACGTTGCTAAAAAGCTGAAAAAGTTTCAAGTCTATATAACAAATGGTGCCTATGCAATGAATATGCCCACGAAAAGAGTTCACAATCAGTTCACAGAGTTTTGTAAGGTTTAATAAAACTTAGGCATTGGTAGCTGTAGCATTCTAATCATCTTAGCGGTTTTGTGCGGATCGTATTCATCAGATACCCGTGACTCTCACCAGGTCGTCAGCCCACCTTAGGGAAGTCCTTCTAACGCCGAGTCTTCCAGTACATTTTTTACATTCATTTTTTTATTTAACCTATACTTTCCAACCAGCCCTTGCGGTAGGCGTCTAGCTCTTCGCAGGTCGGCCTCGGCTCTTGTCTATCCTCAGGGACACACTTCATGGAGACTATTGCCCAGCGGTCAATATGCACGCAGCTGACGTGGCTCACCCAATCCCATTTAAATCTGGCAGCCTGTATATTCTACAATGCTTATAGGTATGTTGCTTTATGATACGGGACACAAAAACGTGCGCAACTCATAAAAAATTCCTGCAGGAATCGTTGAGGAAAAATCAGTTGTTTCCCTCAAATTCAAACCATGTGTCAGCCATTACTTTGGAAAAAACCTTGTGAATAGAAGGCCGCAAAGCCCTTTGTTCAAATACACAACGTTTGCTAATATCAACACGCTTTTATTCGCAAAAATATTCAATTTCACCATGAAAGAGGATTCCTCTTATTCAGAGGAATGAGGAATCCTCGTGAATGATTTTAAAGATATTGTCTTCAAGCACCAATGTATTAACGCTCGTTTTAATATTTAGCAGGGATGTTATGCATATGAAATTTCGGATCTGGATACGGTTTCGGATACAATGACGGATATGAAATTATTTCGGATTATCCGCTAGGTTCGGATAATAATAATAATACTCTTTTTTAAACGGTTTCTCATAAACGATCTTACCAAATAATGAAGCCCTGATTCCAGAGTTAGGTATTAATACCTGTATTTCAGCAGTCAGTTTATTCTTTCTAAGTACATGGTGATGCAAGAATTAAAAACAGCATACATTTTTGAAAAAATAAATAAATTGACAATTAAATTAAGATGAATCAAAATTATTCAATAGCAAAAGTTAAATTAATATTTAAATACAATTTTCGGAAATGAAATAAATATATCGATTATTATAGGTTTCAAACTTAAAAAAATAAATAACTTAATAAAATGTGTATATATATATATTTATTAATTTATATATACATCTTAACTACTAAATATTATAACTTAATAAATATATAAACAAACTGAAAATAATATATGTACAAACGGGTAGAAATAAAACTCATAGGGCATCAAAAAATTCGTCCACATCGATGTCAATGGGAGATGTGCCCAGAACGCTGGCAGCATTACCACGCTGGATGGCAATGCTGATTCGTTGACCGAAGAAAAGCCCAGCCCTCTGGTCACGTGAAGAGTCGACCAGCTGTTTGCTGATATCCCGAACAACTCGATGAGCGCTCGGACCCCATGGCCCTAGTGTTTCAACCCCAAACGGCTCAAATATATAACCTCCGATGAGGTTATTATATTTACGCCGTTTGAGGTTTTCTGCACCTGCAGCAGCCGCCCCAGCACAGCCCGCCGTACTCAGAAGATGGGATGGCGCAAGGGTGTCGACACATGTTGCATCCCACACCAAAGGCCTACCCAATTTCCAAGGCATTATAGTCATCCCGTCTGGCCTCTTCCCATCGTCACGTGCCAAGCCATTGGGTTCTAAAACAGCTGGCACCCCGGCGGTGACAAGAGCTCGGCGGATGATGTCATTAATACTGGCATGTCGTGCTATCCGACCAGCGCTTCTACTGCATGATAGGCCATAAAAAAAAACGAAAAGTGGCAAAAAAAAAAATATATATATACTATTATTTTTATACATTTATTTATCTCAGCACCCTAAGGTCCTGGACCTTTGGAAGGCGTACGAGGAGCCGAAACCAACTCGCAGAGGCCCTTTTAGACGCTTTTAATGGAAAGTGGTACGAACCGGTGATTATCCCTGTACGCACTATGCTAGTGCATCCAAGGACAACCCCCGGTTGGTGAGAAACTATTGCGACATATGGAAAACTAAGATATAAGGCTATGGTTTTTGGAGTCTTAAGTGAACTGGTTACCAGGAAATATGTTAAGACTATGGCCCCTGCCTAAACAATGTTTTTAATATCCATCGACAAAAGGCAGGGGGTGACTTGCACACTCAATAAATGGGCCCCATAAACGGTCGCTAGCACGAAGTGACGTAGCAACAAGAGGGCAACATATCCTGAGGTGCTTAAGGAGTGGAGAGGTATACCACGGCTATCAGGACAATCCCGGAAGTACGGTCAAGATCCCTACCAGCACCTTACTGGATTATACATCCTGCACCCGAGCACGTTTGCTCTTGCGAATCTCCACTCAAGCCAGCCAATAAAGGCAAGAGAGAGGTGGGAGCTCTGTTCCTCGTCAGTGTTCACTACGGCCGGTCAATAAAGGCAAGCCGGAGATGAAGAACAAGAATTTTCCCGGGAGATCGGGTCCGTGGGGTCGCTAATGCCCAACAGTTCGCCACAAAACTGCCCTGCGGATATACTATTATTATTATTAAGGTACTTCCCGTTACGGAAACTAGAATTTTAAAAATAAAATACGAATAGCAAGATTTGATTTTTATTTCAAGTCTGAGTATCATTTCTTGGCCGGGCAAAACAAACAAAAACCTGTCTTATTTTTTTTATTTATTAAAACTTCATGCAACATGCCTTAGGCATTCTCTACCAGTCAAACAAGGGTGTTGAAGAGAAAACAAACAAAAGTACCTGTCGTAATCTGTCATTTAGACTCCGTCTTATCCGAAAACATGGTTTCGGTTACGATTGCGGATTTTTTTATTTATTTCGGGTATTCTGTAGTTTCGATTACGGTTTTGTTGCTCCGTAACATCCCTGATATTTAGACGTAGGTGTATGTTATTTGAATGAAATATTTTGGGTCGCATTGTTTTCATAGGTTTTGTTGAAGGTTGTTTAGTAATGCGATTATGAACCTATTGTTGTGAAAGTTATTTTTGGCAAAGTATGTGCCCTTTAGAATACATGGTTGTATTTTAATTTACTGATACATGCTTAACATCATAGTAGCGACAAGAAACATGTAACTAGAGAATGTAGTTTCTTGCATATTCTTCTCCATAGAGATCTTACGTTTTAGAATGTGCAATTAACATCATTTTTCTGACTGACTTCTTGACAATTCGAAAATGCCTGTAAATGTATTGTTGGAAATAATTGCTTTGACTCTTGATTCTGAATATTGCAAACATAATTGGAGGTCTGATAGGCAGTCGCTTTGTGTAAAATTTATTCGTTTTTTTGCGACATAAATGGCCGTACTTTTTTTTCGTTGTCTTAGAATTTTAGTTTTTTCACAGCTTCAAGGAATCACAGACCTGAGTAGGTATATGGTTTTAACTTCTACTCGATATCTCCATGCATTTCCGAGATACAGGGTATTGACAGATAGACAGACAGACAGACGGACAACAAAGTGATTCTATAAGGGTTCCGTTTTTGCTTTTGAGGTGTGAAACCCTAAAAACAGCAATATCTACGCAATCAGAATAACCGAGTGAAACATTCATT
This sequence comes from Mythimna impura, assembly GCA_905147345.3. Classification (NCBI taxonomy): domain Eukaryota; kingdom Metazoa; phylum Arthropoda; class Insecta; order Lepidoptera; family Noctuidae; genus Mythimna; species Mythimna impura. The sequence goes on from LR990350.1 coordinate 25,243,144, forward strand.
CATTCATTAACATTTCAGCTAATGACACATTCACCGCCAAGCGAGCGCAGAGAGATGTTATCAAATCAACGTGGAATATTCTAGAATAATAATAATTGTCACAGCCCGTTACAGGCATTAACACTGAATAAAATTGTTCGTAAATGTGTAATATCAGTCTCTGACTATTACCGTGGCGCGGTTGGGTTCTTTGGTAAATACAGCTTAATATTGAAGAGACGTCTAGAGATTTTGTTATAATTATCTATTTTCATTTTTGCTTTTTCCTTCTGGAATTTCTCAGAAACTGTTTTGAGTGCATTTTTTTTTACGTAAATAACTTTAATTTCGGAAGTCGCTATTTCTATAATAGTTTTATCTCTTCGTTATTTAACACCGACTTCCGCAATTAAAGTTATTTTGCAATTTTTTGTGTTTGTTTTTTACATAGAAGTCGGTTGTATTTTTTTATTGTAAACATTTTTTTTAGGGGTTTCAACAACTATAACGTAGTGCATGGTTTAAATTAAAAGCTTGTTCTCGTTGAGGGGTCAACAAGAACAAGCTTTAATTTAAACCATGCTCGATGTTGACGATAGGCGAGTGGAAAAGGACCCTCTTAAGAGACCCTTATCAAGACAGTACCTGAACTTACCTAAAGTAATCTAGGCCTGGATCATAAACAGACAGACAGGTAGATTTGATGTTTTAAATTAAGCGATACGTCAGACGTTGTTCTGTCCAATACTCTAAGTTCATATGCCGTAGAATAAAGGACTTACAATGTTTCCCAGACTTCCATATTTACCGGACATCTTTTCCAAAGTTTATTTGTGCAAAATCTTATGCGATTTAGCCGTTCTCAATGGACACATTTACCAAAAAAACTGAATTAAATTTTAATTTGTACAGAGGTTGATAAGGTTCAATCAGGCAGTCCAGAATCCAGGTGGCGCGTAGTGTTCCACACACGACTCTCTTAGACGTCTAGGAGAGCTTGTTTCCAATAGGGAACGAGACCCAAAGGGAGAACGAGTCAACACTAGTCCTGGGCAGTGGAAGTTAAACTGCACCCGCAGCCCTCGACACAAGTGTACGAGGGAACACCAGGGGTTGGGAACCCAGAAAGACTGACAGACTTATAACCAAAAAAGGCAGTCGAAAATAATGTAAAATATAATATACTACCATGCCTATTAATGCGAAAGTAACTGCGTCTTCTGCTTGTTATCTTTTCGCGTCCTTAAAAAGATAGATAGGTAGATATACTGTTTAATGTATACCATCAAAAATTATAGTAGGATCTTAAAGTGAATAGCATGTAACAATGGGCAGCCTTATCGCTGATAGGGTTTTTTTACAGACAATCTTAGGATGGATTTGACAGAGAATTAGTATAGATGCGCCAGAAGTTCGTGGCGGTCATACACCACGAACTACTGACGTATCTATTCTTCTTCTTTCTCTACACAAATACTCATCTTTAAATATTATCAGAATCAGAATAATTTATTTGTAAACATAGGTCAGATTACAACAGAGTGTGAGGAGTTAAAAATAGGTAGATCCTCTATGTTTTACCCAGAGGCGTACAAATATATTATATAATTAACATTGTCAGTTTTCATTTAACTTCTAGGACTATGTAAACGTCACATCATTAATAAAATTAATATTATTATAAAAACCTTGTTTAAGCTTATTCTTAGTAGGGTTATTAAGACAGCTACCACTAATATGAATTAGCTTGAACAAGGCTTTTAGACACCAATAACCCCGTGGATTTTAAGATCAGTTGCGTAAAAAGAACGATGATGGGGCAATTCTAGGAGATTTTCAATTCTGTAGTTTACTCGGAGGAAAGTCTGAAGTGACTATCACATCACATCCAAAGAAATCAGCTGTATTTAGATTTCACGCAGTACAAATATTTTGACTAGTTAAGTTTAACGTTCAAGAGCGGGATCCCCGAACGCGCGGGTCCCCCAAATGTGCGTGGCCTTTAGCATTTGCTACTCTTGTTACATGGCTAATGCGCCACTGAGTGCCGTCTAAACTTTGCAAGAATGTCGAGTTTCGTAGCAGCTACCGTGGCGCCCAAATTTAGGTTTAAGAAAATTTTAACTCTCAAGAGCTGAAGGCGGTCGATGCACTCCAAGGGTACATTCTAAAAAGCAGGAGCCAAGGTGAACGGGCTCCTTTTGGCAGTGAACGGGCACGCTTGTGTTTTGGCGGCGTTGAATATCGCGGCTAAATAAATAGCACATGTTTAATTGTTAAATAAACATGCATCATAGATGTATCGCATACGTATTATTTTCATGAAAAGTATCAACTCCGTTTAAGCGGCGTACAGCTAGGGTGAACAGCTTTAATTTTTTTTAATACGGGCTCCTTTTTGTTGTGCCATCTTTCGTTGGCCAGAGTCTAACACCAACAAATTACAACACTTTTTTTTAGTTGACAGGCAGTTTGACAAGATATAGAAGGTAATTTGTTCGAGATCTAGAGTATAAACTAAGCCTAGGTCATATAACCAACAGATAATCGAATCGGGGTTTAATATTGTTTGTGAACGCAAACGTTACTTTTGTTTTATTTTTAGGTGGGAAAATCATCTAATGAGAAATCTCGCCCTTGGGCGGAGCGGGAGATAGTGTCAGACTTTTACTGACTAAAAACCCACTTCTGTTCCTTCGCTGCCTTCGTCCCAGGGCCCCGGGTTTCGTTTTCACACTACCCATGGCCCCAGTAGGCTTCGACCCTTCTGGGCCCCTACAGTTGCTGACTTCTCCTTGAGGCGCGCGTGTACGCGCCGTCAACGACTTGGGCTCGGTCCGGATGGTTACCTGACGATCGGACGACGAGCCACCCATAGCTCGCCTTCTGCAAGCCCGCGCCTGCGGTGGCCGGAAATTGGGATCGGAATCCCGGCGGCGGTTGGGGCGTGAAGACCGTTGCCTCACGCGATTGGCCGCCTCCTTTGCTAGCGTTACTGCTTCGAGAAGGAGTCGACCGCCTGCCACACCTCCTCGCTCCGGACCATGGCCTGTACCAAGGCCCGGCGCGAGAGATCGCTGCCGCCGATCACCCCCACGAGGTCACGGCGTTGCTCTGCCCAAGCGGGGCACACATCCACAGTGTGCTCCACCGTGTCCTCCGGGCGGTCCACAAAGTGGCGACACCCGGGCATCGCTTCCGCACAAATCCGGTGCATGAACTTTTCGAACTTACCGTGTTCGGTGAGAACCTGCGTCATGCGGATGGTGAGGACGCAGTGGGGTCTTTCCAACCACGCCTCAAAGAGGGGACTTACCGCCATAATTGTGGCGTGCCCAGCACTGGGTCGCGACAGTCGCTGTCGCCATTTTGCCATGAGAACACGCCGGAGCTCTGTCTGAGCACGTCCTGGATGGACTCGGGGCATTGCCGCGTCGCAGATTTGTGACATGGTCTCCCGGAACCATTTTGCCTCGACATCGATGGCGACAGGCCTGTCCGGTGCTTGCACCCAGGCCTGTACCGTCGCGGCTTCCAGGAGGAGCACCCGGTCCATCTGCCTTAGCACCCACCGCGGACCACTGGGGTTCTGTTGGACAGGCGCGATCTAGGTTTGGGCGGAGACGTCAAACCGGATGTACCGGTGGTCTGAGTACGTCTCCACCCCTCCATTACGCGCCAGTCGACAACACGCGGTGACAGAGCCGGGCTGGCGAACGAGATATCCGCCACTGAGTCACCCCGCATCCGCACACACGTGGGGACAGAACCCCGGTTTAGGACGACCAGGCCTGTCTCCAGAGCCCAGTCCTCCACCATCCGACCCTGCTGGTTCGTGAACCGGGAACCCCAAGCCAAGGTCTTGGCATTAAAGTCCCCGCACACGACCACGGGGAGGGACCCAGCAACCAAACCCAGCGACGACGGCTTTCAGCTCCATTAGGGAGATGTGAAGATCGCCGAGAGATCTGTTCGGGGACAGGTAGACGCCTACCACTGCAATGTCCCCGAACCGTGCTGCCACGCAACCCCGTCCCCTCAACGCAAACGTTACTAAGAATTTCTTCTGTAGTGCGGCAATACAGAAGAAATTCTTAGTAACGTTTTTTATTTAAAGATTTAATTTTATGAAACTAAGTCTAAACGAATCTATTTTTTTCACAGACTACTGTAAAAAATATTGGAAAACTACGAGAAGAAATTTTATTAATTAAAGAAGGAATGATTTAAGAGGCTTGTGACCCTTAGCACAAGGGCCTCTCGAAAGTGCCTGTTTTCGGTCTACGTCAGGGAAAAAATCTTGACTTTAAAGGCATTTTGAGTTATTGGATTTTATTAAATGAAATATTCGTTTGTTATTTGTGGTTCGGTCTGGCAGGGATTTAAAAATCTATAATATTTTTAAGAGAAACAAAACAAATTTATTCAAAAATCTTGTATCTACCAGGCCACGCCTCCGATTCCTTTATTCTGACGTCATCTCTACGCTCAGTCACGTGATCAAGACAAAGGAATAGGAGGTGTGGCCGACTCGAGGCGATCAACGAAAAGAGAATCGAAACGAAACGATTGTAATTTGGCTAGGGGGCAGGTATCAAAACAGAAAAGCCAGACAGACCAGCCATTTTTTAAGTAACGAACGCCTTTTTTAATGAACATAAAATCTTTTTAAATTTTAGTGAAGTTACAATAAAATTGTCCGATATAATTGCTAGTCCGCACCGCTTACGTTAGCGATACAAGGTAAAGCATAACACAATGACAAAACTAAAAAAACCGAGCAAGTCCGAGTTGGACTCGCGCACTGAGGGTTCCTTACAAACTTACTTATAGAAACAGTTAAATTCCCGAATTGAGTTACGAAGATTTTTCCGAATCGCTAAAAAAGTATTTTTACAGCTTTCAGATTTTTTTTCCATATTTGTGCTATGAGACCTTAAATTGCTTCATACGAAATTTCTGGATTGTAGGTCATCGGGAAGTACCCTATGAATTTTGATTCCCGTGAGAGTATCGAAATATACGTTTTTTGCAACATAAACGACCGTATCTTTGTTTTCGTTAACTCAGAAGTTTGATTTTTTATATGGTTTTAATTTCAACTCGATACCTTCACGCGTTCCCGAGATAAAGGGTCTTGACAAACAGACAGACGGACAACAAAGTGATCCTATAAGGGTTCCGTTTTTTCCTTTTGAGGTACGGAACCCTAAAAATGGTCAAATTTAAAAAACCTAATCAAAGCCGGACAGGCCGGTCTCCTTCTAATTTGGCCGGACACACAACCTAAAAGCCTGAACGTGTCCTGCTTTATCCGGACGCCTGGCAACGCTAGCTACACCCATAGCCGGAAAAGTTATTTGATGATTTCCAACCCATCAGAATAATGTTACCACTCTTTCTTCAGCTCGAAATTGTCCATGTTGTATCTCGGCAAAAACATCTCTAGATCGAGCCTATTTTATATTTCCCAAACATTTGTGGTGAAAACAACTGTGCAAAACGGTCTCGATTATAATCTTGGCTTGCCTTACCTCTTTTAAAAATTTCGCAAACACATTTACAATGTACACTAAACATTCTTCGGAACAATGTCACCGTGCGTCTGAAGAGAAAAATAAACATTAGGTAATTTAACATAGAACATGGAATTCATTAGAATAGACACTCATAGTTCGTTCAGCTTTGACTATTTATTCAGCCTTTAGATGCCGCATAAAAGACATCTGCCATACTTTTTAACCGACTTCAAAAAAACGAGGTTATCAATTCGGATGTTTTTTTTTTTAAATATTTTTTTTTACCCCAGATCTCCGTCATTTATGGACCGATTTGCAATATAGTAATTTTGGTATTTTCATCGAGAACTTAAGCATTTACAGTCAAAAAGTGACATTTGATGAAGTGGATTTAACACCGACTTTCGCAAGTCGGTGTTAAATAAGAAACAAACAATACCGAGAAACACCTACTTCCGAAATTAAAGTTATTGTGATCCTTTTAGTGTTTTCTTTGTATTGAAGTCGGTTATTTTATTTTTTTTGTAAAAAGTTTTTATTTACCTTTGTAATCTAAATAATTTTTTTTTATACACCTTAGGTTGAATGGTAGAGATTAACCTAAGGCATTAAAAGGGCCTTTCCTCACTCTTCTATCGTCAATTTGAGCATAGTTATCTTGTTGCTTCATCCAACGTCAATGCAATGCACAAAAAGAAAAATAACCTCTGAAAACTCTGTTGGCATTCGTTAATTCCGTCATTAACTCGAATATTTTTTTAAACTTATTCCAGAAAATACGTGTTTTTTTTATCTAAGTTTATTGAAATATTTTTGTCATTTAGAATCTCGATTAAATGTGCAAGGTTTCTATAATATATTTTTAATACTTTTAATTTATGATTAGGTGCATTATGAAGGGCCAAAGTTCACGAAAAGTAGCAGATTTTCAGAGACTATTAATGAATTAGTTTTACACAAATTTATTGTATCTATAAAAATGTAACTCGGGTTAGCCGCTCTTAAGTCCGCTTTGTACTGTTTTTTTTTTAGGTGTTAAATCTTCCAATGACATCTCACGCCCTTGGGCGGGGCGGGAGGGCGTGTGAGACTTTTACTGACTAAAACCCACTCCTAGTTCCTTCGTTGCCTTTCATTCCAGGCCCGGGTTTTCCTTTCAGAAGCGAACCCATGACCCCAATATGCTTCGACCCTGCTGCTGGACTACGGTTTGCTGACATCTCCTTGAGGCGCGCGTGGAACACTGTGCGCCGTTGGCTCGCAGTGCTCGCACGACTTGGGCTCGGTCCGGACGGTTACCGGACGGTCGGATGGCGAGCTACCCATTACTCCGTAAGCCCACACCAACGGTGACCGGAAATCGGGATCGGGATCCCGGCGGCCGGGGAGTGAGGGCCGATCCCACGCGCGTGCGCGTGCGTCCGCCTCCTTTGCTAGCATTACTGCTTTGTAGAAGGAGGCGACCGCCTGCCATTCGTCCTGGCCTGTACCAAGGCCCGGCGCGAGAGATCGTTGCCGCCGATCGCCACGAGAACACGGCGGTGCTCAACCCAAGCGGGGCACACCTCTATCGGATGCTCCACCGTGTCCTCCGGGCGGTCTACACAGTGGTGACACACAGCCGATTCTTGCGCACGAATTCGGTACAGGAACCTCCCGAACTGACCATGTCCGGTGAGAACCTGCGTCATGCGGAAGTTCAGGACGCCGTACGACCGCCGACGAGGTCTTTCCAGACACGCATCAAAGGCCTTTGTACTTTTATGTTGCATGAAGATTAAACAAATTTTATCCGACAATTTTATAATATCCATAAGAATAATATCTCTATTTTTTTATTGTAATTTGAAATGCGCTTGGAGCTGCAGTGTCGCCTTTACATTTTCTTATAGTCTATGGTAGTACCTACCTAAACAAACACTGTTATGAACAAAATGTGTTTGTTCTCAACGACTCTGCATTTATAATGGGTATTAATTATACCCACGCAGTGTATGAACGCAAGAAAGGTAAGCTGAGCCTACCGAACCTACTTATAATTAGAATATACTTCTAAGATGACAAGCTATTTAGCTTATTTGTGTTAAACTCATTTTTTTAGGAGCAGTGGTGACCGAGTGGTAACGGACTTACGAGTTGCTGGATTTGAACCCAGCCAGGCGCATTACTTTGTGTAATTTATTTCATCACCATTGCTCTCAAAACGGTGAAGGATCAAAACGGTGAAATCCAGCCAGGCGCATTACTTTGTGTAATTTATTTCATCACCACTGCTCTCAAAACGGTGAAGGAAAACATCGTGAGGAAACCGGCATGTCCTAGAACCAAAAATTCGAAAATATGTGACATTCACCAACCCGTACTGGGCCCGCGTGTCCACGGCCCATTTCCTCTACTAGAGAGGTCCTGAGTCCCAACTGTGGGAACATTGAAAGGCTGCTTATGCTATATTTATGCTTATGCATTTTTTTAAGGTGGAAAATCAACCAATGACTTCTCTTGCTCTAGGGCGGAGTGGGAGGGTGTGTCAGACTTTTACTGCCTAAAACCACATATGTTCCTTCTTTGTCTTGCGTTACAGACCCCGGGTTTCCCTTTCGGAAGTCAGCCCATGGCCCCAGTAGGCTTCGGCCATGCTGTTATTGTCAAATAATAGAAAACAAATATAAATCGATTTTATTTTAAACTATGTTGATTTTTGCTGCTTGCTTGCTAACATTTCGTGTAGCTATTGACATTGATACAATTATTTAGCAGAAGTGTAAAGATATAATAATATACTTTAATTCAGATATAAAAATAATAAATTACGTACGTATTTTTTTAAAATAACAGAAAGATATAAATATAAATACATTGCAAGCTGTTAGATTTTTTTGTTACCTTTTTATTAAAATATGATGAGCGTAGATATTGACGTGATGTAGCCCGAAGAATCGCCAAACTAAAGTGGCAGTGGGCAGAGCACAACAGTCGTAGAACGGATGGTCGATGGGGCCGAAAGGTTTTAGAGTCGCCACTCTACCGCGCACCGGAAAACGCAGCGTTGGAAGGCCGCCCACAAGGTGGACCGACGACCAGGTGAGAGTCGCGGGAATGCGGTGGATGCGAGACGCACAGGATCATTCGTTGTGGCGACGCTTGGGGGAGGCCTATGTCCAACAGTGGACGTCTTTCGGCTGAAATGATGATGATGATGATGACATAGACAGATGCGGTGGGGGACTTTGTTTTATAATAATAATAATTTATTGAACTGCAACATTTTGTACAAGCAAACATTTACAAACAACACAAAAAACAAAGACATATTAGATAATAAAAATGTATATGTAGTATGTTAGTAGTATTTGTAATAAATTCTGGTACCCAAGGAAAGATTTAACTTGTAATATGGGTACCAGAATTCTTACACTACCTTTACAGCATACGCATCAGAAGGTAAAATAGTAGTCGGTCAAAAGCCAAAAAGTTAAAAACGAGAACAGCCCTTTCATGCGTTGGGTATGGAGTGTGTAATTATTTGTTCACAGAGAAAAAATTGGATTTATAATGTGACTAGCACTTTGCCCGTAATTTCTTTTAGCAAATGTTACTTTACTTAAGTGAAACTACTTTGGTCATGAACAAACATTATATTGATACAGATCACAACGACTGTCTTACACAAAAAATTGTTAAAAACTGAACGAATAATTCTCTCGTCTCTATATTTGTGGGGAACGCTGGTTGTGCTAACATTCCCGTGGCACTTGAGCCCGGAGGTTATCAGATGTTTACGTCTGGGCTCAGGGTGGCGCAGCACGAGTACTTCAACACCGTCACCGTGGCGACCACCACGCCGATCCCGTGACGTCACCCAGCACTACAACGTCGTCGCTGACTGTGATGCCAATCCGGTGACATCACCCTTACACAGCACAGCGATCGCCAACACTTCGTTCGCGAGAATGTTTTCATAAAAACTTTAACACCCCTTAAACTGTATTTTGACAGTTATAGTTTTGAAAAACTAATAATGACAGTCTCTATTATTCTTCATTTTTATTAGAATTTGTGCCAAGTATCAAGTTTATTAACCCAAGGAATAAGATTCTCCCATACAACTTTAATACCCCCTAAATCGTTTTATATGGGTAGTTTTGGAAAACAAATAAAGGAAACCTTTTTTTATTTACTTGAGTTACTATTTAGAGTAAGTTTTAAGTACACAGGCCCAAGGAATAAAATTTTACATACTAACAAATTTCCCCCTTTACATCCCCTTGAAATTCTGATTTTTAAAAATCCCTTCTTAGTGCTGGTCCACATCATAAAAGGAAACCTTGTGCAAAATTTCACGTTCCTAAATCCAGTAATTTCGGCTGTATGTTGATATATCAGTCGCATGTTACATAACGCATGTTACTAAAAGAGTTATGAGTATACATGTGGATGGGTGGAGAGGGAGAGGGAGGCCAAAGAAAAGATGGATGGATTGTGTGAACAGTGATATGAAAGAAAAGGAAGTTAGTGATAGCATGACGGTTGACAGGATAGAATGGAAGAAAAAAACATGTTGTGCCGACCCCAAATAAGATGGGACAAGGGCAGGAAGATGATGATGTTGATATATCAGTCAGTCAGTTTCACCATAAATAAATAATAAATGATAAATGATATTTATTTTGTAAATAGGTTTAAAAAACACTTTTACACGTCAATAATAATAATAGTGTACCTAAATGTTGTCAATAGATAATGATTGAATCGAATGAAAGGAAGATATTATTGTGGAGATAAGGTAAACAGTAGTTCTGTGTAAAATATTGATATCCAACTGCATACGGTTTGACTGGAAGTCACATACTAGGAAAAAGAACACGCAGGTTGATTGGACTGATTTCGACTCTCTAACTCTTACAGTTTATGAGATACAACCCGCTAAAAGACGGACGGACAGACAGACGGACGAACGTAGGGAGGACATCGGAAGCTTAGTAAAAGGGACCCGGCGCCGTTCGGGTACGAAACACTAAAAATTTCCAAAATAACATTCCCAAGCTGCAGCGGTACCACGAACTGTTAAAGGGATGGAACTATACAACAACATTTTTTATTGGTAAAAATACTTAAAGGACTTATTAGAAAAGGTATTGTTATTATTTAAGTAAAGTCTCAATAAATAATATTCATAAACAGCAGAGTTATTAAGATTTGTTTATATCCCAAAATGTCACTCAATTTATGGAAATATTGTTCAGGCTATTGAATTATGAATGGCGATCGAAATGGAAAAACACTGCACGTAGTATTGTCTAGTGGCAATTGTTATGAATTATTGATACAATTATGACCAATTTTCGTGGACAATTTTTTGGGGATTTCTTTTTTTTTTTGACTACACAAATATGCTCAATGCTAACGGGTCCGTACCCAAAAAATTAGTACAAAAAAATATAGTTGTGTATAGGGTGTACACATGCAGTTCCATCTCTCTTTCGCGCTGGCATGACTGATATTTTATCATGTCACGGTAAGTCCCTTGTTCAAGGGCGCCGACTCCGTGGGTGCTCGGGGGCTCGAGCACCCATGAGAAATAAACAGTGGGTGCCGAGCACCCCTGAGAATAGACTTCAAGAAACAGATCAGTAATCGCCTTTTAGGTTACGTAAAAATTATGATATTTCTTGATACTAAAAACTAGATTCATTTTTATATGATGGTTGCATTTTATATTTTTATCAAACATAATTAGTAATTAAGTAACTACGCAGTATGTAAGTAGGACATTTATTTATTTTTGGGTTTATCAGTGTGCATTTCTCTTCTCATACTTCGCCGCTTTTTCGAGTCCATCAAATGAGCGTGAGGTTTCTAAAAGCCGGCCTCTGCCCTTGTTCATTTTAAGGCAACGTTTTTCAATATTAAAATATGCGTTCTCTAAGTGAAGCTCCCAAAATATGACTAAAACAGCAGTTACTTCATAACGCTCATATAGTATCTCATAACATCAAGTCCTTGAATAAAACCTAGACTTTATACCCTCTCAATACCTAAGTCCTCCATATTTTTGTAAGAAACCCGTCCCTACTTCATCACCATTTCATATATCGATGGTCATTTTGTAGTTAAGTCACCATTTTAGTTAGAACCTCTAAAATATGTCTATCTGATTGAATTATGAAGATTGGAAGGTTCAGAGTAAGTTGGTCGGTATTATGTGTAGGCTTAGAGCTAACTTCGGACAGTCATATGACATAATATCTTGCTCTTTTGTTAGAAAATCGCGTCCATTTCTCAAGGGGATAGCCACGTAGAGTATAAATGCAGTGCACGATTTTACGTCAACATTTGTTGACTAGTATTATTCTCATCGGAAAATGGAAGATGCTGTAGTGAACAAAATGTCAGATCTATTGCTGTGTTTGTTCCATTTTTTTATTCGTATCTTTGGAGCATATAGACACTTAAAAGATTATTAGCTTCTGCTAGCAGCTTGGGCCGTCTGATATTAGGAAAATAGTCTAAGGGAACGACATAAAAAGATTGATAGAAATAAAAATAGATAAAATATTCTACGTGATATTTCAGGCATGGTGTGCTGTTTGCCAAAATTTCATCCAATTCCGCCCAGCCGTTTGAGTGTGAAAGAGTAGTAAACACACAGACTTATAATATTAGTGAGATTATAAATGAAGTGTGATTGCATGAATACTATGAAGTTCGGTTCTGCTGCCGAGATTAACACCTAAGTTAAAAATAGGCTCATGCACCAAAGAGCGATAGTTCAGTTCAGGTTGTACCGAAAAACATACCTATTCCAAAACCTAGTCCCGATCAGGATGCTCTTACTTACAAACGAAATTAAGAGAAAACCTCGTCCACGAGTGGAGAAAACTTTAATATAAAATATCCAACAAGTACCTTCAAACAAAGTAAACAAATTAAAAACAGACACAAACTGTAATCAGCTGCACAATGTTCAATTTCCGAACTTTGCCGAGTGCCAACGAGAGTTGCAAACATGCATTTTACTATGGAATTAAACGAGTCACCGAGTTGTATAGACTGTCTGGGTACGATATGTTGCCCGGGTGTCGCCACTGTGTGGACCGCCCGGAGGACACGGTGGAGCACACGGTGGAGGTGTGCCCCGCTTGGGCAGAGCAACGCCGTGTCCTCGTGGGGGCGATCGGCGGCGGCGATCTCTCGCGCCGGGCTTTGGTACAGGCCATGGTCCGGAGCGAGGAGGAGTGGCAGGCGGTCGCCTCCTTCTGCGAAGCAGTAATGCTAGCAAAGGAGGCGGCCGATCGCGTGAGGCAACGGTCCTCACGCCCCAACCGCCGCCGGAATTCCGATCCCGATTTCCGGCCACCGTAGGCGCGGGCTTGCGGACGGCGAGCAATGGGTAGCCCGCCGTCCGACCGTCCGGTAACCGTCCGGACCGAGCCCAAGTCGTCGACGGCGCGTATTGTTCCACGCGCGCCTCAGGGAGATGTCAGCAAATCGTAGGGGCCCAGCAGCGTCGAAGCCTACTGGGGCCATGGGTAGTGTGAAAACGAAACCCGGGGCCCTGGGACGAAGGAAACGAAGGAACAGGAGTGGGTTTTTAGTCAGTAAAAGTCTGACACTATCTCCTGCTCCACCCAAGAGCGGGATTTGTCATTTAGATGACTTTCCCACCTAAAAAAAAAAAAAAACCATGGTATGTTAAAATGTCCCTGGAGCTATAAACCCTATACAAAATTATTTTTATATGCGAAACCTGATTATAGTTTGTTCGGAATCAGTAACTGAATCGATTCCTACAAATTTTTACACCATGTTATATTTTTTTCCAAAAGTATTTTTAAAAAGTCACAATTTGGACACCACCGACATTAGTGTCACGGCAGGTCATAGCGGGCATTAGGCACCAGTGCACAGCTGGGTGCGGGAGCAAAACAACCCCTCAGTCACCCAAATGACCCGGTGACCATGTATTTGTGCGGACAACCAGGTACCATAAAGAAGCCTATAAATTTGTGATTTTTCATGTTAGAGTTATGAAATTTTGTACATAGATTCTTTACATAAAAATACTAGACACGTGTTTCGGGTTTCGCATATACAAAAGCTAATGTTGTATTATAGCTCCATTTCTTTAACAGTTCAGTTTAGGTCGTAAAATGGATCGTATTAAGAGCTCGTAGTAGGGCCTTTGGTATGACAGTGCCAATGGGCCATTCACTCCAATGTATTTGGAAGGAGAGTTTCAATGTTTTCTTATCTAAATTGAATATTCGTAACACCTGTGCTTATTGCCCGTTGCTCTGTTCCTATATTCCTAAATGACAACTCTGTGCCATACTTTTTGTGATGAAGTTTCTACTTTGATTCGTGTTTTTCGTTTTAGAACTTATAAACGCTCAGCCTTAAATGTATTTCAAACATTACATTTTTTTTTTTTTGTGTTAAACGCATTTAGTGTTTTATGTTGCAAGCAAACTGTAGTTTCTATATTTATCGAAACACTGAAACCACGTGAAAGTAGTACTTCATCCCATTACAAATTATAACCTATTTATTATTGTGTATAAATCATATTATGTATTTTTTTGATACTCATACATATATCATACAAACTTTACCTTTATAATATTACGTGTGGTTGGAGAATCTGAACGGAGACCCGTGGGGGCGCCCCTATAAGGTGGTGCGAGAAAAGCTCCGCCCCTGGGCTCCCCCGCTGACGCAGAGTCTGCGGCCCCAGCTTGTGAAGGGTGTGGTTGGCGCTCTGTTCCCCTCACGAGGGGAACACTCTCCCACGCCTATGGCTCCGACAGTTGCGGTGTCCGACGTGGACCACGACGGCGACGACGACGACGACATTGCTCCAGAGGTGACCGAGGTAGAGATGCGAGTGGCGGTACGTAGGCTTAGTGCCAAGAATACCGCCCCAGGACCCGATGGCCTGCCTGGAAAGGCCTGGGTCCTGGCCATGGAGGAACTCGGGCCTCGACTAAGAGGGCTCTTTAGCGCATGTATGGAGAGGGGCCAGTTCCCACTTCGCTGGAAGACGGGGAAACTGGTCCTCATTGCGAAGCCGGGGCGCCCTGCGGACTCACCGTCCGCGTACCGGCCCATCGTGCTGCTCGACGAGGTGGGCAAGCTCTTTGAAAGAGTTATTGCAGACCGCCTCGTCGCGCACCTAACACGGGTGGGGCCGGATCTTTCGGACGGCCAATTCGGCTTTCGCAGGGCGCGATCTACGGTGGACGCCATCATGCGCGTGCGAGCCCTCACGACGGGGGATGCGGTATCCCAGGGCAGGTGTGTCTTGGTGGTGTCTTTGGACATCGCCAACGCCTTCAATTCCCTGCCCTGGAGTAGCATTAGGAGGGCACTCCGGTATCACCGGGTGCCTGACTACCTCTGTCATGTTATCGAGGCCTACCTGACGGACAGGTACATTATCTACCCTGGTCACCTGGGAGAATGGAAACGGCGAGAGATGTCGTGCGGTGTTCCGCAGGGATCGGTACTAGGACCACCCTTGTGGAACATCGGTTACGACTACGTGCTGCGCGGCGATCTCCCTGACGGGGTCAGCGTGGTCTGCTACGCAGATGATACGCTGGTCCTGGCGCGGGGAGAGTCGTACCAGGCGGCGGTCGAACTAGTGACACGCGGGGTTGCGACAGTCGTGGAGAGGATCCAAGAGTTGGGACTCGAGGTGGCATTGCACAAGTCAGAGGCCATGTGCTTCCACGGCCCTCGGAACGCGCCACCATCGAGTTCCCAACTAACGGTAGGAGGAATTCACATCGGCGTCGAGTCGACGATGAAGTACCTTGGACTTGTCCTCGACAGCCGATGGAATTTCGAGGAGCATTTCCGACGTCTGGCTCCCAAATTGCTGGCTCACGGCCGATCGCGTGAGGCAACGGTCCTCACGCCCCAACCGCCGCCGGGATTCCGATCCCGATTTCCGGCCACCTTAGGCGCGGGCTTGCGGACGGCGGGCAATGGGTGGCTCGTCGTCCGATCGTCCGGTAACTGTCCGGACCAAGCCCAAGTCGTCGACGGCTCGTAGTGTTCCACGCGCGCCTCAGGGAGATGTCAGCAACCGTGGGGGCCCAGCAGGGTCGAGGCCTACTGGGGCCATGGGTGATGCGAAAGTGATCCCCGGGGCCCTGGAAAAATGGCAAAGAAGGAACAAGAGTGGGTTTTTAGTCAGTAAAAGTCTGACACTATCTCTCGCTCCGCCCAAGAGCGGGGGATGTCATAAGATGATTTTCCCACCCGAAAAAAAAAAAAAACCTTTATAATATTAGTTTAATATTCAAGCAATATTTTTCTAAGTGTTTTTTTAAACTCAACTTTTTATATTCAGCTAGCGTTCCCAACAGACATATTTATCATGCCCAGAAGCTGGCTTACTATCTGAAAAAAAAATAGAGAACTCGATTGCAGCGCCACCTATTGTATTTTCGAACCATTCAGAGACCCACTAAAATATACGTACAAAGTTTCATCCAAATTAGTCGAGCCGCTTAGGAAGAGTTAGGTGACAAACACACTTCCAGAAATCAGAATTCAATCAATACTGTACGTTTCTGATTTCTCTTCATTGATGAAACTTTAAGCGATCATTTTAATTAAACCATTTACATGCATTTTTAAATTATTAAGGTGTTTCAGTCAAAAAACAGATTAAGTTATTTGCACGTTGTATAGGGTAGAAATTTACCTTAAGAAGATGAACTTGGAAGAAACTCCAATAACCCTCTTTCAAATCAATAAATATATAAAACAAAATTATGGTTCACGTACATTGTTAAAGTTGAAATTTTAACTTCCACAAAACATTAGTTCACAAGAGCGAGTTTCTCACTAGAACACCTAGTACAGCCATCCAGTCTAAAAACTATCAGAGACAATCAAACGACTAAATTCTTTCCACGTAGCCGTGCGCCGTGTTATCGCGTCTTTTATGACTTCATGTGATATTGTTACAAAAGATGCCTCCAGCAATATCTAAGTTTACTGGGTCATATTGACCTTTTTATGTCAAAAGTATTTTTTGTTGAAATTTTTTACATATATGATTAAAAATAATCTTCCCAACTGAATTTCGATCTCAGTGGCTGATCCCAAGAGTCAAGTAGGCAGGAGATTAATAAACACACACTTTTCTTTAACTTTTATTGAATTTGTTTTGATTATCCATCAATTATATTATGCACATTATGTAAATTCATATTACTTACGATTAGATAATGTGACAAATAATTTAGGCTAACACAACTCACATGATTTTTTTTTTTGTGATTATACATATTATTATTATTAAAACAAAAATCAAACACAATTTGAGAACTAAGTGGATTATATGGTAACAATTAATAATAAAATTAAGTAAACAAAAAACGATCGGTAGATCAATAATTAAAATTGCATTACAACACACAACAAATGAAATGAGAGCATTAAATTATTATAAATTAAATTGAAAACAAAATGATTGATCAAATAAATCAAACATAATATAAACATATATTCAAATGACATTATAATATTTCACAACCTTCCCACTTCACATTCGTACAGAATTGATTCGAATCAATCAAAAATTTTCCAAATCCAATTCCAAATCAATCATATTTTATTTACTCAATTTAATACCTACAATGGTCCATGTCATAATTTATTATTATTTTACAAATTCAAGAAATGATCTTTAGTTTTTAACTGACTTAAGGACATTCTATGTTCGACTGAATGTATTTTTTTTTTGTTGTGCTACTACAACTAAAAAGTGTAAAAAAAATTATTAAAATAATTATAGACAACCGACATCAAAGTAAAAAAAAAACACTAAAAAAGTACAAAATAACTTTAATTTCGGATGTCGGTGTTAAATAACGAAGAGACGAAACTATTATAGAAACACCGACTTCCGAAATTTTGTACTTTTTTGTGTTTTTTTACGTTGAAGTCGGTTGTACTTTTTTGTAAAAAAATAATATTTTGTTTATACTTTACCCTGAATAAAGGTCTATATACCACTAAGTTTTAATTACTACAAATACTTAAAAGGCTTATTAGAAAATGTCTTGTTATTATTTAAGTAAAATCTCAATAGATAATATTCATAAACAGCAAAGTTATGAATTATACGTTTAAATATCCCAAAATGTCACTCATCTTATGAAAATATTGTACAGGCTATTGATTATGAATGAATGACTGGCGATCAGTGGAAAAATACTGCGCGTAGTATTTTCTAGTAGCAATTGATATGATTGATGGATTCAATTATGAATTTACCAATTATGACAAATTTTTGTGATACCATGCCACTAATTCCTGGGCAATTTTGCTCCACCATCTCTTTCAATTCTTTGTTATTCACCTGTGTCACAGAATAAGAAATAGTACAAGTACAGAAATTGCACTCCGTGATAGCCAACATACGAATTTAAACCTACTAATAACAGCGATAATGTCCATAATACATTGCACGGCACGGACACGACCTTGATTTTATTAGCCTACTAGATCCAGTGGCGCTCGTAACGAATCAAAATGCACCGTAAGTCCGCGTGACGAGAGTCTCTTTTATTATGCCCGTTATGCGCCTTTGAACAGGCCGCTCTTTTTATAGGGTTAGGACTGGTGTGTTTTTGAAAAATGTGAAATAGGTACTTACGTTTTATTACATAAAATATAATCAGATTTTCTAAAATTATATGGTAGATAGGTACCTAATTGATTTCTACCTATTTACTTATATCCATACTTTAAAAAATATGTTTTTAAAAGTCATCTCATAGAAGTGTCAAGAGATTGTTTACATTTAGTTAGGTATCTAAACAAATGAAACAGGTAATTAAAATGAAGTGTATATGATTTTGTTGGTTTTGTATGTGCGTTAGCTTTGCGTTCATATGTAATTTTTAAAAGGTAGGTCGTTTAAGACGTTATTATACATAATAATTAACATTTTGTAAGATATAATTCCAATTATGTTGACCTTGCATTAGTAAGGTAGTCACTGGTACTGGGAGGTCTACTAGGAATGATTTTAAGGTCATTGACTCGTTTACGTGAAAAATGTCGCAAATACTTGAAATAAAAACTCGATAGAATATTCGGTAAAGAATTCAAAAATATTTTTTGTTAGCACGGGTCAAGCGGAAAATCGAACACGCGTGTGACACTCTACCGAAATAAGCCTCGCAAGAGAGGCCGCGGGCGTAGGCAGATTTCTATACCTATAGTTAGAAGTGCGCCAGGCCTGCCTGTGTGAGCGGTCTTCCACTTGGTTCGTTTTTCAAATCAAAGTTTCCATCACGAAAGCGTTTAAGCCAAAATCGCACGGTGCGTTCATTAGCAGTTCCCTCTCCAACGCAACCTTGATATTACGAGCTGTTATAATAATCGAATATTGCACATTTTTAAAAGAAGAACTTCATAGGTTAAATTTCCTCCATTTGAAAAAAGTTTCACTCAAAAATCTTAAACCATGAAGGTTCTATGTTAATTCGAAATACCTATTACAATAAAACGGCAATTTCATACTTTAACCCCTGTTATTTTAAGCTTACAATAAATCAATTAAGCACGTACAAAATTTATTTAATACATCGTCCTCGAAAAATAAAATTTATTGATCTCATCGTGTAGGTATTCGCGTCATAAGCAGCTTATAATATTAAATACGTGGTGAACAACATAATTTCGCATTCGTATGATGGCTGCTAATA
This sequence comes from Mythimna impura, assembly GCA_905147345.3. Taxonomy (NCBI): domain Eukaryota; kingdom Metazoa; phylum Arthropoda; class Insecta; order Lepidoptera; family Noctuidae; genus Mythimna; species Mythimna impura. The sequence goes on from LR990350.1 coordinate 25,262,375, forward strand.
TAAAATATGGCTTATGTGACAGACAGTGCAATCCATCACAATTTAGGAATGTTACATATATTTAGAACTGACGACCCGCCCCGGCTTCGCACGGGTGCAATGCTGATACTACCGCAACCGCTATGACTCTGGATTTTAATTCTGTAAAATCTTCGAAAATATTCATTTAAATTACATGCTGTGATCTATTTTATATGTATAGGGCCATATTGATCTATTTTATATGCACAATTTGTTTAAGGTACTTAATTGGATAAGGATTAATGCTGTATTGCTTAAAATTGCTTTGTAAATAAGCCATTATTTCTCGTAAAAAGTAAAGGATAAAAAATGGTTATTGTGGGTTATCCATAACAGATAGCATAGCATAGCATAGTCGGCCTTATAATGTTCCCACTGTTGGGACTCAGGCCTCCTCTCTAGGAGAGGGAATGGGCCGTAATCCACCACGCGGGCCCAGTGCGGGTTGGTGGATATCACATGTCTTCGAATTTTTGGTTCTAGGACATGCCGGTTTCCTCACGATGTTTTCCTTCACCGTTATGAGAGCAGTGGTGATGAAATAAATTACACAAAGTAATACGCCTGGCTGGGTTTGAACTCACGACCTATAACTCGTAAGTCGGGGCCATTACCACTCGGCCACCACTGCTCCTTGACAGATAGATACGAGTATCCATCGCGGATTTTTTTGTAGACCTTTTTAAGGTAGGGTTCAGCTAGCCTTTGCAATGTAAGTGCAAAAAAATGTGTTTATTTACGACATCACATTAGAAACCTACTCGTTACTCTACTATATTATGCATATATTATACATATAAACCTTCCTCTTGAATTACTTTATCTATTTAAAAAAACTTAACTTAAACAAATCTAAGCAGACAGCGGGAAGCGACTTTGTTTTATTCTATGTAGTGATGTACTCTTAATGGCTTAGCGGCCGTTGTGATTTAGCTATGATACTTTCAATTTGAAATGAGAGGGATTTGGTTAATTAACCCCGGGGCCCTGGAACGAAGGCAAAGAAGGAACAGGAGTGGGTTTTAGTCAGTAAAAGTCTGACACGCCCTCCCGCCCCATCCAAGTTGGGAGATGTCATTGGATGACGTCCCACTTAAAAAAAAAAAACACATTACAGGAGTAACTCCTAATATGGGGGCGACATTACATAAAAAAAATACTTTTAAGAAGCTACAATACTCTTGTATTAAAAACATAAAATGAAATACCAAGCGAAACCACGAGTAAAAGTTTGTACTCAATTATTTCAAATTCTCGTCCATTTCACGCAGAAACCTTTAGATTCATACGAGTATATTGTCAGACCATTTTTATTCGCCAATTAAACATTAAACTGGGGCTAACAAATAATATCGAAATAACGATTTTATGCTGATAGCTCTTTGAGGCCCTTTGAGGAACACAACGAACCGTCAATTTGGGCCTGGTGATTATTGGACAGCGCATAATTAAAAGGACTTGCCAGGGCGGCAGAGTTGTTAAAAAGAGTAACAACGACCCTTGAACGCAAAGGCAACTGAAGAATAACAGGTGAGTTTTAGACAGTAAAAATCTGACCTCTCATTCCACTCAGAGCGCGAGAAGTTATCTGATGACTTCCCACCAAAAAAGTACGTTTCAATCATCATCATTTGAGCCGAAAGACGCCCACTGTTGGACATATTCCACCCCCAAAGTGTCGCCACAATGAACGGTCCTGTGCGTCTCGCATCCATCGGATTCCCGCAACCTTTACCAGGTCATCGGTCCAGCTTGTAGGAGGCCTTCCAATGCTGCGTCTGCCGGTACGCGGTCGCCACTCTTGAACCTTTCGGCCCTAACGGTCATCTGTTCTGCGAGTAATGTGCCCTGCCCATTGCCACTTAAGTTTGGCGATTCTTCGTGCTGTGTCGGCAACCTTGGTTCACAATCATCAGTTTGTTACCACTTCACGCCCAAACGGCTGAACGAATTTAAACGAAATGTGGTATTCGAACAGACCATGTCCTCGAATAACACAAATTATATTTTTCCCGGAGTATGTTTCCTTGAGATAATTTTCTATTTCCACCCAAACAAAGCGCTAGCAGAAGCTAGTTTTTTTTTTTTGTGAAAATGAACAATTGTACATTATGTCTTACGTCTAATTTCATCTTAAAATAAGTTAACTTACAATTCACACATTTATTTCCACGTTATCCATTAGTTTAAAAGATTATGTTTATTTATTTATTTAACCAATGTTGGTACTAACTATTTTATTATAAAAACGTTTATGTAATAAAATAAAATAAAAAAGCCTTTATTCTATTACTTACATTAATTGAGTTACTTAATTCTACACTTTACACTTAATTACACATTTTATAATAATTATATATTTTTACCCGACTGCAAGAAAGGTTATGTATTTCGCGCGTCTCTTGTATGTATATATATATGTATGTATGTATGTATGTATTTATGTATGTAATATTATTTATTACCTAAATCATTCATCTCAGTAAAACTTATATTATGTATAACAAATAAATTAATTTAGGTGTTCTGTCAAGTTATAAAACCATAATAAAGGTCAGGCGAATCACCAGTTTATCGAATAAAAACAAAACTTTTCTATAACTAATCAATCAACAACTTGACAAACGCAATCGAAAATCAAAAGTAAAATAATCCTTGAAAAAATAGATCTAAGTTTCGGTCTCGAGTTAAGTCCAATATTTCGGCAGTTCCCCAATCGGGGCCTCCGAGGTATTGATCAAACTTATCCGGTGATAATCTTAGGCCCGTCCGAAATACGACCTTTTATTTTTTTCTGTAGGGTTCCGTGGTAATTAATGGCTTTAACTCGCCTAGAATATTTAATTACCTCTTTTGTTTTCATTTAGAAAACATTTTTAATTTTGTGCTGAACCTGGCTTATATGTGAATATTGAGCTAGATTTTTTTAATTTGTGGATTATAGAAAACAAAAAAAAATAGCTGGGTTATTGTGAATCGAATTTCATCATCACAATTTCAGCCGGAAGATGTCCACTGCTGAACATACCCCAAGCGTCTCCACATTGACTGGTCCTGTGCGTTTCGCTTCCATCGGAATCCCGCGACCTTCACCAGATTATCGGTCCTTCCAACATTTCATCTTCTGGAACGTGGTCGCCACTCCAGAACTTTTCGGCCCCATCGTCCATTTGTTCAGCAAATCTAATTTATCAAGCTGTTATGATTTTTTTTTCATATCTACATTTTTTTTTAATAGCATATAAAACAAATATGTACTGTTTTAGAGAATCTTTCATCAGGTCCTCTTTAGACGGTTTAGAAATACACTTTGATCTTAGCCAAAAGGCCGAGAAGCGATTTAGAACTAATAGCACAATTCAAATAATTAGAATTTTAAAATAAGAATACTGTCACATAGAATTTTTTTTTTTGCTTTTAATGTCAGAAAGAATAAGGACGGCTATTAAGCTGAGGTGTGAGTGATTTTTCTAAGGATGTCAAAGTAATTAAATAAATAGTAAATAGGTATAAATCCCTTACAAATAAGCTTTTTTATTTTCTCCGGTCGTCTCAGTACCCATGTAGATCACGCCTATACTTAAGGAGTTTATTACGAACCCACTTTAAGTGTTAAGCTACATTACTTTTAGACAAGTATTTAAGTGACGAGACTTAATGGCAACTTAAAATTATTTTGCGTTTACATTGAGCCTGAAGTCGTTAGCTTTTAGTAGGACAACAAAGATACAAAACACTTAATAAGTTTTAAGCGAATCTTTATTCTCTCACACATCTTTTAAGTATATTAGAGACAGAAACTTTTGAATTCATTTAGTGCTAAATATATTTAGAATATGGTGTTGTACTCGTAAGTGGTGGTTCAGTGATAACTGCACCGACTTACGAGTTGTCTCCAAACTGATCCAGGCGCATTTCTTTGTGTAATTTATTTCATCGCCTCTGCTCTTAAAATGCCGAAGGTAAACATCGTGAGAAAACCGGCATGTCCTAGAACTAAACATTCGAAGATATGTGGCATCCACCAACTCGCATTGGGCCCGCGCGAGGGATTACAGCCCATTCCCTATCCTAGAGAGGAGGATGCTTATGCTTATACTTATAGTCGTAAGTGGGACTAAATCCACACTAGAGAGAGAGAAAAAAAAGGAAAAAAGAGAAAAAGAGAGAAAGAAAAAGAGAAAGAGAGGTAAAGTTTGTTTATAGGAGCAAAAAATTTTTCACCGATAGAGAGCTTTTTTTTTTTTTTTTTTTTTTTAGGTGGGAAAATCATCTTATGACAAATCCCGCTCTTGGGCGGATCGGAAAGTAGTGTCAGACTTTTACTGACTAAAAACCCACTCCTGTTCCTTCTTTGCCTTCGTCCCAGGGCCCCGGGTTTCGCTTTCACACTACCCGTGGCCCCAGTAGGCTTCGACCCTGTTGGGCCCCTACGATTTGCTGACATCTCCATGAGGCGCGCGTGGAACAATACGCGCCGTCGACGACTTGGGCTTGGTCCGGACGGTTACCGGACGATCGGACGGCGAGCCACCCATTGCTCGCCGTCCGCAAGCCCTCGCCTACGGTGGCCGGAAATCGGGATCGGAATCCCGGCGGCGGTTGGGGCGTGAGGACCGTTGCCTCACGCGATCGGCCGCCTCCTTTGCTAGCATTACTGCTTCGCAGAAGGAGGCGACCGCCTGCCACTCTTCCTCGCTCCGGACCATGGCCTGTACCAAGGCCCGGCGCGAGAGATCGCCGCCGCCGATCGCCCCCACGAGGACACGGCGTTGCTCTGCCCAAGCGGGGCACACCTCCACCGTGTGCTCCACCGTGTCCTCCGGGCGGTCCGCACAGTGGCGACACCCGGCCGTCTCTTCCGCACGAATTCGGTGCAGGAACTTCCCGAACTTACCGTGTTCGGTGAGAACCTGCGTCATGCGGAAGGTGAGGACGCCGTGAGGTCTTTCCAACCACGCCTCAAAGAGGGGACTTACCGCCATAATTGTGGCGTGCCCAGCACTGGGTCGCGACAGTCGCTGTCGCCATTTCTCCATGAGAACCCGCCAGAGCTCTGTCCGCCATGCTGCGACTTGTCGCGGCAGCGGAGTTTCGCCCCGGCGTTGCATCTCCATGCGCAGATCGTGCATGTGAGCAAGGCCTGTTGCTACCAGATCCCATGGTGGCTGTCCAGCAAGGAGGCTCGCCGCTTCGCGGGAAATCGTCCGGTATCCTCGCACCATCCGTATGGCCATGACCCTCTGGCATGCGTTCAGCCGGGCCGCCGGCTGCTTCCGCAGCGCCGGCGCCCATACCGGTGCGCCATAAAGGGCCATGGACCGAACGATTCCTGCGTAGAGCCTCCGGCAGGAGGCGTCTGGACCCCCCAGGTTGGGCAGGAGCCGCCCGAGGGCAGCCCCAGTCCGATTTAGTTTGGGAGCCAGACGTCGGAAGTGCTCCTCGAAATCCCATCGGCTGTCGAGAACGAGTCCCAGGTACTTCATCGTCGACCCGACGCCGATGTGGACTCCTCCTACCGTTAGTTGGGAACCCGGTGGTGGCGCGTTCCGAGGACCGTGAAAGCACATGGCCTCGGACTTGTGCAGTGCCACCTCGAGTCCCAACTCCTGGATCCTGCCCACGACTGTTGCAACCCCGTGTGTCGCTAGTTCGACCGCCGCCTGGTACGACTCTCCCCGCGCCAGGACCAGCGTGTCGTCTGCGTAGCAGACTACGCTGACCCCGTCAGAGAGGTCGCCGCGCAGCACGTAGTCGTATCCGATGTTCCACAAGGGCGGCCCTAGTACCGATCCCTGCGGAACACCGCACGACATCTCTCGGCGTTCCCACTCTCCCTGGTGACCAGGGTAGATGATGTACCTGTCCGACAGGTACGCCTCGACCACACGACAGAGGTAGTCGGGCGTCCGGTGATACCGGAGTGCCCTCCTAATGCTACTCCAAGGCAGGGAGTTGAAGGCGTTGGCGATGTCCAGAGACACCGCCACGACACACCTGCCCTGGGCCACCGCATCCCCCGTCGTGAGGGCTCGCACGCGCATGATGGCGTCCACCGTGGAGCGCCTCCTGCGAAAACCAAACTGGCCGTCCGCCAGATCCGGCCCCACCCGTGTTAGGTGCGCGACAAGGCGGTCTGCAATTACTCTTTCAAAGAGCTTGCCCACCTCGTCGAGCAGCACAATGGGCCGGTACGCGGACGGAGAGTCCGCAGGGCGCCCCGGCTTCGCGATGAGGACCAGTTTCCCAGTCTTCCAGCGAAGTGGGAACTGGCCCCTCTCCATGCATGCGCTGAAGAGCCCTCTTAGTCGAGGCCCGAGAGCCTCCATGGCCAGGACCCAGGCCTTCCCAGGCAAGCCATCGGGTCCTGGGGCGGTATTTTTGGCACTCAGCCTTCGTACCACCACTCTCATCTCTACCTCGGTCACCTCTGGAGCGTTGTCGTCGTCGTCGCCATCGTGGTCCGCGTCGGACACCGCTGGTGGCGGAGCCATGGGCGGGGGAGAGTGTTCCCCTCGCGTGGGGAACAGAGTGCTCACCACACCCTCCACAAGCTGAGGCCGGAGACTCTGCGTTAGCGGGGGAGCCCAGGGGCGGAGCTTGTCCCGCACCACCTTGTAGGGGCGTCCCCATGGGTCCCCGTTCAGAGTCCCCAGCCACACGTTGCGGGCCTCGAGTTTGGCCCGCCTTATCTCCGCTCGGAGGGTGCGCTTTGCCTCTCTGTATCCCTCGTACAGCTCCGCCTCTCTGGCCTCCGCATCCGGTGGACGGATACGGCGCCTGCGGTATCTGGCATACCGGCGTCGCGCGATATTGCATGCATTGCGCAGTGCCGCAATCTCCGGCGACCACCAGTATACCTGGCGCCGAGCACGTCCTGGATGGACTCGGGGCATTGCCGCGTCGCAGATTTGCGACACGGCCTCCCGGAACCACTCTGCCTCGACGTCGATGTCAACAGGCCTGTCCGGTGCTTGCACCCAGGCCTGTACCGTCGCGGCTTCCAGGAGGAGCTCCCGGTCCATCTGCCTCAGCGCCCACCGCGGACCACAAGGGTTCTGTCGGACCGGCGCGGTCGAGGTTTGGGCGGAGACGTCAAACCGGATGTACCGGTGGTCTGAGTACGTCTCCACCTCCTCCATAACACGCCAGTCGACGACACGCGGCGACAGAGCGGGGCTGGCGAACGAGATGTCCACCACTGAGTCACCCCGCATCCGCACACACGTGGGGACAGAACCCCGGTTTAGGACGACCAGGCCTGTCTCCAGAGCCCAGTCCTCCACCATCCGACCCCGCTGGTTCGTGAACCGGGAACCCCAAGCCAAGTTCTTGGCATTGAAGTCCCCGCACACGACCACGGGAAGGGAACCAAACCCAGCGACGACGGCTTTCAGCTCCATTAGGGAGATGTGAAGTTCACCGAGAGATCTGTTCGGGGACAGGTAGACGCCCACCACTGCAATGTCCCCGAACCGTGCTGCCACGCAACCCCGTCCCCTCGTGATAGCCTCAAGGGTAGGGGTACCGGCGGCGGCCGACGAAATTAGGGTCACCGAGCCGTCCAGGTCCCGCACCCAGTCTCCCCTGGGCAGGACATAGTACGGCTCGGAGACCACGGCGATATTGATCGACCACTGCGCCATGCTCTGGAGCAACAGATCCTGAGCGGGGGCGCAGTGGTTGATGTTCGCCTGGAGGAGACGCAATGGAGTCACTAGTGACAGTCCATTACAGTCTCCTCCCGAGCCCCCCGTGAGGACCCCACCGCGGCGGGTGCGGCGGCGACAGCGGCGGCAGCCAAGGAGGTGGCTGCGGCGGTGAGTACGTCCGGGTGGATGGGCCTCCGAACCTTGCCCTTGGCCTTGGCGGGGGGGTCGCAGGACCTGCTCCCAGCCCGGTGGTCGGCCGGCTTGCCTGCCGCCGCACATGCGTAGCAGTGCGGCGTTGCACGGCATTCAACGGCCTTGTGACCAGCCTGACCGCACTGGTAGCAGCGGTCACTGCGGTCCACCTCCGCGGCGCAATAGGCCCCCACGTGGTGCCCTACGTGACAGCGGTAGCACCGCAGAGGTCTGGGCTCCAGCAGTTTTACCTGCGCGGAGACCCAGCCCACCAAAAGCCTTCGGCCTTCGCCCGTGATGGCTTTGGCCGCCGACACGGGGCAGCTAACCGTAACGGCTCGCATGCCCGTGCTGTCAGCACGGATGGTACCCGCTCGCACTTGATCGGCCTGGCACCCTCCCGTCCTGACGACGGCGGCCACCACCTCATCCACCCTAACGGAGTCATCCAGGCCCATGATGCGCATGTCTATGCACTTTGTGGGCCTGGACACTCGGACCTCCTCGACGTCCAGGGACGCTCTGATCCTTGCGGCCAGGGCGTCCGCGGCAGAGCCACTGTCCGCACCAGGGACCTCCAATATTCGGGCCCCGGTTGCGGTGCGCCTCATTCGAAAGCCTTCAGAGGCTCCGAATTCGTCGAGGTGCTCCACCACCGCCTGCTTCGCCTTTGCCATGACCATGTCATAGTTCACGCCCTTCTTTTCCGCAGCTGGCTGTAGTGTAATCACTACAGCTGCGGAATTCGGGGCGCGAAGTCTGGCTGCCATGGCCCGCTTCCTACGCTGCTGTCGCCGCTCGCGCTTTTTCGCCGCTCTAGCTGCCTTGCCCGCCTTCCTGCTGGCGCCGACAACCGTCCATTCGGCGCCAACCGGGGGCATTTCAGATAGACGCGGCCTAGTCGCCGCCGCAACAGGAGCTCCTGCTGATTTAGCAGCATTGGCCGCCCCACCCTTCGGGGAAGGAGCAGTCTTCTCCTGCCGCTGCCGCTGCTTGGTCGCTGGGGCCGGCCTCGCAGGCTCCGACAACACGGCCCCGCGCCCAACTTGCCCCGACGGGCCCGCCTTGGGCGCAGCAGCCGCGGCCGCGGCGGCGGCGGCGTACGTCATCGCCCTCTTCTGGCCGGAGGCCGCAAGCGGGGGGCGCAGCACAATGCCCTCCAGGACAGCGAACTGCCGCTGGACCCGCTCTTGGAACTGCTGCTGCTGCTCCCGCTGCTGCTGCCGGAAGGCAGCCAGCTCTTGCCGCAGCAGGGTCAGCACCTCATTCTCTGGCTGGGGCAGGGGCTGCGACTGATCTTGCCCTTGCCTGCGTCCCCCTTTTGGCGCCACCTGGGGGCCAGTTCCACGGAGACCGGCTAGGTCCGCCTCGAGCCGCTCAATCCTCTTGTTGAGGGATTTTTTGAACGGCTCCAGGACGATCCCCAGTGCCTCGGTTATTGAGGTCGTGGCCTGGGCGATGGATCGCCTCTTGGAGACCTTCTCCCTCTTCTTGGCCACGCCTGTTATGGCAGCTGCCACGATCTCCGTGAACTTGGTCAGCGCCTCCTCCATGCCTTCTGGCTCACTGCCTGAAGGCTCCGGCTCCGAAGGGCCGGCCTGACCACTGGGTGCCCCGGGTTGGTGCCCCTCCCTGGCGATTTTGAGGGATCGCCGGGTCACTTCCTCGTTGGTGCGCCAGCTCCCCTTTCTCGTCTTTCGGCCCGCACCCCGTATAGCGGTGGAGATTTTGCGGGCCGATGCACCCAGTTCGTCATCGGAGGAAGTCCTCCGGCCATCCCCCAAGATGGGGCGTTTGAGGAACTGGGTCGTCCTCCTGGAGGTGAACTCTTCCACCTCCATTCTCTCTGAGTTGGGCGAAGACGCGGCATCGGAGTCCGACGCCGCGTCTCCGCTCACTTCCCTGAGGCCGAAGCTCCTGCCGGCCTCTGCAGGACCCACCGGCGCAGCGGACGTGCTGGGAACTGGTCCCAGGGACTCCACGCTACCGGAGAGTGAGCCACCCTGGCTCTCTGCGTCCACGAAGGACGGTAACAGATCCTTGTGGGATCTGGCGCACTCTTTGCCCCCCCCAGAGTACGAGGGGCAGACCAAGCTCTGCTTGGTGAGGGATTCTCCTCCTGCGATGCAGGCGGTACCCTCCTGGGGTAATAACTTTTTAAGATGTGCGTCCATGATAGTGCTGAACTCAGCTTTGCCTTTTTTGTGGGGTGGGGTCCCCAATAACCACGTTCGCCATCTTGGTCACGTCTGATAAACAGACGCGTACCCGAGGCGAACCCACTCTCCCGAAACCACTGTCCAAAAACACCAACAGCTGTTGGTGCCGATGCTTCTGGACAGCGCACCCTCCGTGGCGGTCCGTCTGGACTCCGCCTGTGTGTTCCTCTTGGTCTGGTCTCTCACTTGAGGCCTTCCGGCATGAGTAGCTCTACCGGCATAGCCCTCAAGATCACAGAGACACGCAAGCCCCACCACGACGACAACGTGGGAACACAGTTGGTGGGGACCGATAGAGAGCTGCTTTATTCCTGAGTGACACAGGTTATATTTTATGTTCACGGGCGACGCCACGGGCAAAAGCTAGTATCACAATATAGAAACTAAGTCTAAAGAAGAACCCATAAATATTCTTGTTCAAAATGGCTAACAGATTGTTAGAAGCAGTCGTGTTCAGTTACCCACGTCCGCTGGACTCGCATAAGTTATTCAGGGCACGACTGTAACTTGGAGGTACGAGGATATCAGGCCTTACATACTTTATATTCGTAATTGCTCAAAAATTTCTACGTAAATGCTAGTATCTTGGAAAAGGTTATGAGGTCGTGGGGTAGGGAATTATGTTTTTGAATTTTAATTGTTATTTAAAGGTTTATTTTACATTCAAATGATTACTGTATTTTCGAATTATTTTTAATACGAAAAAGTCCGAGAATACATCCCACCTATACGCACGAAACGTTTTGGGAACACATTCATTGTGCGTACAGCTAAGGAGTGGAATTCCTTGCCGGAATCTGTGTTTCCTGATGGCTATAACCCGGGAATCTTTAAGTCGAGAGGGAATAGGTTATTTTTAGGTAAGCGCGCTCCATCAGCGACCACATCGTCGCTTTCCATCAGGTGAGATAGTGTTCAAGCACGAACCTATCAAGAATTAAAAAAATAGAAAAGTTAGCTTTTGATCATTTCTTATTATTAAATAAATTCAAATTACACTAATTTTCTTATGAATAACTGAAGTAAGTTTCAACTGGCCATATCTACATTTCTATACTAATATTATAAAGCTGAAGAGTTTGTCGGTGTGAACTCGCTAATCTCAGGAACAGATAAACATATTTATTGGTAAAAAATAATAATTATTTACAAGTCACAAAATAACAGCAATAGATCTCTCAAAATTAGTCATTGACTTCTGATTCGAATAAATTCAAAAATCTATTTAGTATTGATTTCCTCCTTTATCGACGTCTTGCTAAGACTAAAAACGGCGAGTTGTTAATAAAACAAAGACGGCAAATTGTTAATAAAAAAAACTTTTAACTTCTCTCAAACTCGCTAATATTTCATAATTACCCATTAGCTATCCACAGGAGAAATATCCACAAGGTTGCCGACATAGCACGAAGAATAGCCAAACTTAAGTGGCAATGGGCAGGGCACATTGCTCGCAGAACAGATGACCTTTGGGGACGAAAGATTCTGGAGTGGCGGCCGCGTACCGGAAGACGCAGTGTGGTAAGGCCCCCTACAAGGTGGACCGATAACCTGGTGAAAGTTGCGGGAATCCGATGGATGCAAGACGCACAGGACCGTTCATTGTGGCGACATTTGGGGGAGGCCTATGTCCAACAGTGGACCTCTATCGGCTGAAATGATGATGATGATGATGACCCATTAGCTTACCATTATAGATCCCCTTATCATATAAAAGAATGGTTTCCTGTCACTGGTGTATAGGTATAACTGCACCAAGAACATGTTAGTTTAAAACTCAACAAAAAAAAATATTTTTTCCCATACTCCTTTTTTTTTTTTTTTTTTTTTCGGTGTTAAAATCATCTTATGACATCCCCCGCTCTTGGGCGAGGCGGGAGATAGTGTCAGACTTTTACTGACTAAAAACCCACTCCTGTTCCTTCGTTGCCTTCGTCCCAGGGCCCCGGGTTTCGTTTTCACACTACCCATGGCCCCAGTAGGCTTCGACCCTGCTGGGCCCCTACGATTTGCTGACATCTCCCTGAGGCGCGCGTGGAACAATACGCGCCGTCGACGACTTGGGCTTGGTCCGGACGGTTACCGGACGGTCGGACGGCAACATTTCTTAATGGCAAATAAGATTATTTAAATGAAGAATGTTTTCGTGTCCCCCCCCTATCATATGAAAATAATGGTGTCCTGTCACTAGTATATCACTTTACCTACTCTATTAATGGCAAATAAGATTATTTAAATGAATAATGTTTTCGTGTTCCCCCCCTATCATATGAAAATAATGGTGTCCTGTCACTAGTGTATCACTTTACCCACTCCAAGAACATGTTAGTTTCAAACTCAACTATACGGAACCCAACCTTTTTTCTCTCCCTTAAAATTGGCGAGGCGGGTTTTCTTTCAGTTTTCTCCCTTCGGATGATGGATAGGGGCTTTGTCTTTACAAATTGAGATCTCGTTGAGCCCGTCTTTGCTCACAGAAAACACGTATAAATATCGCTACTTTAGGGAAATATGTACATAATACTGGCGTTTTATTAAAATTATGATTGACGCCCTCTTGGATTACGTGGTTATTTCTATTTGCCTGTCTTAGATGTATTTTATACACTAAAAGGGGATTTTATTCTGTGATGTTAGGATTTCTTTGTTTAAAGTTCAAGGCCTTTTTAAAATACCGTCAAACGGGGTGAATAGGAACGCAGGGGTGAATAGGAACAAAACTTTAGTTAGGTTTTTCACATTGGTATAAATATATATAATTGATTTCTATCAAAGCATCCGTTTTCAATACAATTAATGAATAAATTGGAGCACTTAAATGCTGGGAACAATTGTTAATTAACGCGAAGATCCCCTTCAAACTTTTGTTCCTATTCACCCCAGCGTTCCTATTCACCCCGTTTGACTTACTTCTTCACGCTAGGAATTACGTTAACGTTTTGGGAACACATTCATTGTCTGTACAGCTAAGGAGTGGAATTCTTTGCCGGAATCTGTATTTCCTGATGGCTACAACCTGAGGATCTTTAAGTCAAGAGTGAATAGGTTACTTCTAGGTCAGCGCGCTCCATCGACGACCGCATCGTCGCTTTCCATCTGGTGAGATAGCGGTCAAGCGCAAATAATAAAAAATTCGTCTGTATTGTACAGACCTACGGCTCGTGCGAATTCCGCCTCGGTCGCAATGACAAACTTTCTGCACTTGTATCAAATTGTACTATTCAAGGTTTGTGCTTTGTTTTCTCGACTTGATATCAGGGAATAGGGACCCGCGTACCTACTTAGTAGAGACAGTCGTGCGTATGAAATCCGTCAACCATGATAAACGAGTTTCTGGTTTCACTCGGAATAACAGACTATTATTATTGTTCTACTTCAGAAAAAGATTTTGTTATTTCTACCAGGTTGAAATTAAATTGAGGATGAAAACAAAAACAATAAAATATTTAAAGCTGAAAATAACAAAGCTTCGAAAATCGAACAAAGAATTTCGAAATATGAACTCATCCAATTTTTTCGGTTTTGATTCGAAACAATAAAATAAAAATTAAAAATGGAATATAAATAATTGTTTCTTTTTTTGATTTATTCATTCGCTTTTCAAATTTATTCACGTAAATGCACTCACCACAGCACATTTGTACAGGATAAAAAACGTATTATCTTTGCCCGGACTAGAAAAATAAATGTAAGGTTGTAATAGAGTGACGTTACGGTAAACGACGACGAGATTAGGTTTTATGGCAGCTAGTTTAGTCAATGTTGTCGCAGTTTGTGTGTGATTGCAATAATTAAGTAATAATCATTCAGTAATTATTATTTTTACTTGAGCAGTTATTTTTTATTTTATTAAATAAAGCATCTAAGTGAACGTAGATAAGTTTATACGTGAGTGACATCAATAAAAAATTTTATCTTTACTAATATTACGCAGTGGTGACCGAGTGGTAACGTCACAACGTAAGTCGAAGGACTTTCGAGTTGTAGGTCGCGGGTTCAAACCCAGCCAGGCGCATTACTTTGTATAATTTATTTCATCACCACTGCTCTCAAAATGGTGAAGGAAAACATCGTGAGGAAACCGGTATGTCTTAGAACCAAAAAATTCGACCACGTGTCATTCACCAACCCGCACTGGGCCCGCGTGGTGGATTCTCATTCCCTCTCCTAGAGAAGGAGGCCTAAGTCCCAGCAGTGGGAACATTAAAAACCTGACTGGCCTACTGGGGCCAAGGGTTTGTTTCTGAAAGGAAAACTCGGCCCTAGTGTGAAAGTCAAAGAAGGAATAGGAGTGGGTTTTTAGTCAGTAAAAGTCTGACACGCCCTCTCGCTCCGCCCAAGAGCGCGTGATGTCATTGGAAGACTTTCTGCACCTAAAAAAAAATGTAGTGACAAAACAAACGTTTCAATTTGGTCAATTTGGTGTATTTGGTGATTGGTTTTTGTAAGTTACGTGAAGGTCAATAACTTTAATTTTAGCTGTAATTTTGCCTAATATTTTTTTTCACAAAAATAATACACCTGAAAAATTACAAAATAACTATAACATCGGAAGTCGTTCTTAAAAAACGAAGAAACAAAACCAGAAGCACCGGCTTCCGAAATTATAGTTATATTTCATTTTTTCACATTATACAAGCACTGCAAGGTACAACATACCGCAAAACTTTATAAAACATTCAGAATAATTTATCATAGTTAAAATCGACATAGCATATTTCGAACCCACCCCCTCCTAACCACCTAAAAATCCGTGTCAAACAAACATCAATTTTTATCTCGCACCAGATTTAAAAGTCAATACAACTCTTTGTTTTTTTCGGGTAACCATTGTCAAAATCGAAATACAGATATACAGCGGTTGGCCATGCGTTTATTTCACAGCTTTTTGAACTACAATCGGGTCAAAGCTCCGCGGTACGTAAAACTTTGATACGTGAAATCTAGAATATGTCCGTGACACCGACGCGATAAAACCTTTTTTGTTTTTTTTTCTATGCACTGAGCACATGCGTCGTTAAACGAGACATATGAAACCAGCAGTTGATATTTTATATCAGTTTTGTTCAGGACAATATTTTCTAGTTGCTACGGAAGCTTTTCATGAGAGTGTAAAGTTGCATTTAGATTTTTCCTTTGTTTTACTTTTCGTGAGTGATTTTTTTGTTTATCACTGGCTGAATATAGATCAAAATTAAAGTTCACGAATAGAATCAATCAATTGTTTCGTTTAGATTTTTTTAAGTTATATAAACTAGTTTGCTGTTTGACTGCAAGCCCACTTGATGGTAAACAGTGATGCAATCTTTGATGGTAAAGCGCACAAGTTTATTAATCTAAATTATCTACTTCAAATCAAATTGAAAATAAAGTAGTCATAGAAAAAGTGTTCTAATTATTTTGCTCTCTCACTCGAAATGGCCAGTTAATTAATGTCAATTAATTCTTGTCGCATATCGGCACGAGTTATATAACGCTAGGTCATGTCCTAATATCGCAACGCGCGAAATTGTGCTGTAGCTCTAGGACGCAAAAAGCATCTGCGCGAACGTAAGTAGGTTTTAGTCAATAAAAGTCTGTCACTCTTTCTCTCCTCACAAAGCGGGTGAAATTAATTGATGATGTTACACATCAAAAATCAAAAAGTATAAAAAACAAAAAAAAAAATAACCGACTTCACTAAAAAAACACTAAAAGGATCAAAATAATTTTAATTTCGGAAGTCGGTGTTTCTCGGTATTTTTTGTTTTTCTTATTTAACACCGACTTCCGAAATTAAAATCATTTTGATCCTTTTATTGTTTTTTTTAGAGAATTCGATTTTTTTTTTTTTGTAAAAAAAAATTATTTTACACTTTTTAGTTGCGAACCACTTATAAACAGAGTGCCTATTTCTCATGACGATTCCAATTAACCCAAAACACTGCAAGGTTACATTATTTTATTAGAAAGTTCCTGTGTCTACCGTCCACCTTCCGGCTCCATCACCAGATCAATTCGATAGTATCTTATAGCCAAAGTGCATCTCATGACAATTCTAATAAGCCCAAACACGGCTAGGATACATTGATTAATTACGGAGTTCCTTAGCCTACCTTCCGGCTCCATCATCAGATCAGTTCGATAGTACCTTATAGCCAAAGTGCATCTCATGACGATTCTAATAAGTCCAAACACGGCTAGGTTACATTGATTAATTATGGAGTTTCAGTGCCTACCTTCCGGCTCCATCATCATCATCAGATCACTTCGGTGATACCATTTCCAACGTAACTATTCAGAACCATTTATTTATTTGTATTGTCATAGTCGCTTAACTATCTTCATTGTGATATCAATGTGAGTATGAAGTTCCGTTGACCATTTCTGGTCTTCTTCATCAGTTCCACTTCATGAAATGTTACTTTTTGACTGTAAATGCTTAAGTACTCGATGAAAATACCAAAATCACTATATAGTTGCCTATAATATTTGAGAAGTTTCCTCGATTCCTCATGGATTCCATCATCAGAACTGGATTTTGTAAAAAAATGGGACCAATCTGAAAGCATATCCTATAAAGGGAAAAAAAATTTTTGCAAATCGGTCCATAAACGACGGAGTTCGGAGGTAACAAACATAAAAAAAAACCTCCTCCTTTTTTTGAAGTCGGTTAAAAATGTAATAACGTCACGATAGAATTTATCCAAGGACCAAGGGTGTGTTCAAGGCTATAGTAAATATACTATAGCCTTGAACACACCCTTGGTTGTCAATAACGATTGCATCACTGCTTACCATTAGGTATTTTTTTTCCGGTGGGAAAATCATCTTATGACATCCCCCGCTCTTGGGCGGGGCGGGAGATAGTGTCAGACTTTTACTGACTAAAAACCCACTCCTGTTCCTTCGTTGCCTTTCGTACCAGGGCCGAGTCTTCCTTTCAGAATCAGACCCTTGGCCCCAGTAGGCCCCTACAGTTGCTGACATCTCCTAGAGGCGCGCGTGGAACAGCACGCACCGTCGACGACTTGGGTGGGATCGCAGTCAAGCATTGGCTTATATAAATAAAAAAAACCGGGCAAGTGCGAGTCGGACTCGCGCCCTGAGGGTTTCGTACCAACTCATCTATGAAAACAGTTCAATTCCCGAATTGAGTTACGAAAATTTTTTGGTGACGTAACTACAAAATTACCTTGCTTCATGCCAAATTTCAGGATTCTAGGTCAATGGGAAGTACCCTATGAATTTTGATTCCCTTGAGAGTATCGATATTTCTCTCCCTCGCTCTAGATCGAGCCAGAGATTTTAGTCAGTAACAAATATGTATTTTTGCTTTTTCAGCAGGTGTGATAAAGCGCTTACAATGAGATCACAGAGAGCAATATAAGGGGAATTACTACTATAACGGCATTAGTAAGACTCCTAAAATCATTTTTGTTCTTACCCAGTAAAAGATACTTGTTTGGAGGTATGCGGAACAGAGAGTAAAGTCCCGCAAACCTCCGTTGAAAAGGGAGGATCCTCCGGTCAGACGGGTGCTATGTCTGGTGGGCAACTGCTCGATAGATGATTTCGTGCTGTTTTATACGTTCTAATCGCGCGGAGAACTTTAATTGCGCCATGCAGGATTAGTTCTTGTGATGCCATAGATGTCGCTACACTTGTAAGTGTGTTTGTTCTTACAACAGCATTAACAAGATTAATGTACGATGAAAAAAAACAATTAGTGAGACCATCATAAAACTACTATAATGGTAAATAATCTTACAAGGTGTGCCCAATTCCACACTTACAGACGTTAAGAAGCGTGTTATAAGAGTACAAAAATATGGTCTTAGGATACTTGTAAGATAAATTTTTGCTAGTTGGGAATCTGATACTCTCCATCAGACTGTTACTAACTAAAATCCACGTGTGCTCCTTCAATTGCCCTTTTCATTGGACTGCGGTGACTCTTTCGAACAATCCCGCAAATGTATAAAACCCATAAAAGATTTATCTTCAATTGAGAGTCCAACCCAGATCGTCAAGCCTAGCAGTAGCGCTTGCAACTTCTAGATCGACTACTAAGTAAATAACTAGAATTGACTTCCTCAGCACGAAAATCAATTAACTACCGACGTAGCAACAGCAATGAAATCTTCCTGATTTATATCCCGATTTAACTTCCGCAAAATTGTCGTAAAACTCTCGAACTGGAACCAATAACGCCAGGAGCTGGCAGTCTTCCCGAACATACTATAAGAAACCAATCAGGTTTTTAACCGACTTCAAAAAAAAGGAGGAGGTTATCAATTCGGTTGTATGTTTTTTTTTTATGTATTTTACTTTAGAACTCCGTCGTTTATGGACCGATTTGCATTTTTTTTTTTCTTCTTAGAGGATATGCTTTCCGATTGGTTCCATTTTTTTCAGAATCTAGTTCTGATGATAGGATCCATGAGGAATCGAGGGAACTCCTCAAATATTATAGGCAACCATATAGTGATTTTAGTATTTTCATCGAGAACTTAAGCATTTACAGTCAAAAAGTAACATTTGATGAAGTGGAACTGATGAAAAAGACCAGCCGGAAGGTAGGCACTGGAACTCCGTAATTAATAAATGTAACCTAGCCGTGTTTGGGCTTATTAGAATTGTCATGAGATGCACTTTGGCTATAAGGTACTATCGAACTGATCTGATGATGGAGCCGGAAGGTAGGCACAGGAACTCCGTATTTAATCAATATATCCTAGCCGTGTTTGGGCTTATTAGAATTGTCATGAGATGCACTTTGGCTATAAGTGTAAACAACTAAAAAGTGTGAAATAAAAAACTTTATACAAAAAAAAACCGACCACTAAAAAAAAACACTAAAAGGATCAAAATAACTTTAATTTCGGAATTCGGTGTTAAATAAGAAACAAACTTCCGAAATTAAAGTTATTTTGACCCTTTTAGTGTTTTTTTTAGTGAAGTCGGTTTTTTTTTGTAATTTTTTTTTTTTAATTGAAGGGTTTTTTTTGGATTTAAGTAATAGACAAGGATGTGCTTATGCATTCATGTAAGGACCTTATCTTTCTGAGTTACTGTATTATTATATTTTATGTAACATCAAAAAACCGACCAAGTGCGAGAAGGACTCGCGTACGAAAGGCATCGAATCGAAAACATTATCTACAATATTAGACACTATATTATAACTATTATTAAAATCAAGCAAAAACGATAAAAAAAACACGTTTGTTGTATGAGAGCCACTTAAATACTTATTTTATTCTGTTATTCAGTAGTATAATTTATATTTATTTGACTGGCCAAGTGGTTAGTGGCCCTGACTGCTATGCCGGAGGTCGTGGGTTCGATTCCCACCCAGGATAAATGTTTGTGTGATGAGCAGGATCATTTGTTCTGTGTCTGAGTGTAATTTATCTATAATATGTATGTATTTAGTAATATATAACTAGGTATGTTTGTCAGTTGTCTAGTACCCATAACAGAAGCTCTGCTTAGCTTGGGACTAGACGCCGTTGTGTGATAGTTGTGGAATATATTATTATTATTTGTTATATAACGGCTACAGAAATACAGCATCTGTGAAAATTTCAACTATCTAGTTCATGAGATACAGCCTGGTGATAGACATACGGATAGTGAAGTCGTAGTAATAGGGTCCCGTTTTTACCCTTAGGGTACGGAAACCTAAGAATTAGGTGGGGCACATCAGCTTTTACTAAATGCTTATTCGGTACTTGTTGAGCGCTTTCAAATCTCATGGAAGGTGGAAGGCCTCCTACAAGATGGACCGATGACCTGGTAAAGGCTGCGGGAATCCGATGGATGCGAAACGCACAGATCCGTTTATTGTGGCGACACTTGAGGGAGGCCTATGTCCAACAGTGGACGTCTATCGGCTGAAATGATGACGATGATGAAATAAACTTTATTTATTTACACGAATAATTTACATTTAAAAAATACTTAACTATAATTACCTACAGTAAAATAAAAATAAAAATCCTTCCAAAATATAATAAAGAAATAATAAAAAAAAACGGAATAAATTCTTTGAATTACAATTTGAGTTACTAAAGATTGTTTTTAATCATATGAGGGAAAATAGATTAGTTAGGCTGGCAACATTAAGCACGCCCCTAGCGACGCGCACAGTTAAAGGGCCTATGCGACATTCCGACATTCAGCACACGATATTCAGACTGTCTCATTTTTTGTTCCGATTAAGACCGGTCTAACCCTTATTACACTACGCGACCTCGACTAAGACTGTCTGAATATCGAATAGTGTAATAGGCCCTTAAGAAAACACTACTAGTTATTCAGCACATGTTAGTCCGCATCGCGTAGTGTAATGAGAGTTAGACCGGTCTGAATCTGAATTCCGCGTTCGGCGTGTCTTGCTTGCTCTAAGACAGTCTGAATATCGTGTGCTGAATAACGTGGAGTGTAATAGGCGCTTTAAAGTGCGTGGGCTCTAATAAGTACCTTCACCGAGCAAAAAATACCTAGAAACAAAATACAGTTCGTATTTTGTCAGACCAGACAGGTTCACGTAAAAAGCTGTTTCATATTTGTAAACTTTTTTCATTACTGAGCACGAAAACACTTCTTTTTTCTGTATTGTCAAAAATTCATGTGCTAAAGAGAAAAAGTTTTTCGTTGTTAAACAAAGATGTGTTATGTATGTTTTATAAAATAAATAAAATGTTCAAATGTGACATAGCAATGTACTAAAGCAAAAAAAAATTGCGTGTTTTCACTTAAGAGGGTCCTTTTCCTATCGCCTATCGTCAACATCGAGCATAGTTTAAAAGCTTGTTGCTTCATTTAACGCAATCCAACTCGATGTTTGATGAAGAGGCAATGCAAAAAAAAGAGAGATGAATATGAGATGAATGAATGCCTGAAAACTCTGTTGGCATTCGGTAATTTCGTGATTTACTCGAATATTTCACAAAACGTAAGAAATACGTGTTTTTTTTAAACCCTTAAAAGTTTTTTAGAAAAATTTTCATGTTTCAGAATCTCGTTTAAATGTGCAAGGCTTCTATTGATGTACTGTTTTACATTTTTAATATATGAGTACATTATGGAGGGCCAAAGTTCACGTAAAATAGCTTGTCAGAGGTCTTTACTAGATTAGTTTTATACAAATTATCACAAGATAGCTGTGTATCTAAAATATCTAGAGAAAAATGGGTAATAACATCATAATCTCGTAAGAGCGGTTGTATGAAAACGTATGTACCTCGATAAGGACGCTCTTAAGTAATCTAATTTAAGTCGAAAGTAAAAAATTGAGCACACAAAATTTTGTTCTTTCAAACCTTGCTACACCCTTGAATTTACTCCTATATTGTGGGTGTGCCCAGAAACATGCAAATTCAAGACATCCATACCTAGAACGAGTGTCGGATTCCCGCGATCCTCACCAGGTCATCGATCCATTTTGTGGGAAGCCATCCAATGCTGCGTCTTCCGATACGTGATCGCCAGTCCAGAACCTTTCGGCATCATTGACCATCTGTTTTGCGAGCAATGTGGCTATACAAATATTTATTTATTAAAAGTTTAAGCAACACGGTATAAAGGCGGACTTAATGCCTTACGCATTCACTACCAGTCAACTAAGGGTAGTGAAGAGAAAACATGGTAGGTGCATAAAAAAAAAGTAAAGATTAATAGGAAAACAATGTATATATCAAAATAATGTTTAAAGATAAAATAAATAAAAAAAAATATATTTAAACAATATGATGATGATGATAATGAACTAACTTCATTTTTTTTATAATAAATATTTGTTTCAGGGACATGCAGAGCAGGACCCATTCGTTCAACCACTGTACCACTAGTGCGCCTCACCATCAACGATTGCATCACTGCTTACCATCAGGTGGGATCGCAGTCAAGCACTAGTTTATATCAAATTAAAAAAAAAATCACAATGCATTAATAAAACATGCTGATTTAAAATGGGAGCGTGGCTAGTATAATAACAGCTACATGGGTCGATTTCCAAAGTTAACACTAGAAGTGCGGGCGTTCCAAAGACCCATTCCTGTGTTTTTTCTGCTCTAGTTTTAAATACATAGTAAAAATGTTGTATTATCAGTTACCTTCTTCTTAGCGTATCGATGGCAAAACTAGTTAAATTCCTTGCCTGGCCCAGTATTCGGCCACGGCAATGCCGTCCGCTGATGCTGTCATTAGATCCTTACGTGAACAGGTAACAGGGCACGTGATGCAAGATCGAAGGTGGGACGTGGTTTGCGGAGAGACGCCGCAAAAACAATGAAGATCGGAACCGTCCGAGAAACCCCATCTATGGAGATTGTCTTTGCTGCGTCCAACTGCGCAAAACCAGCTTTGTGTGTAATCTCGATCAACATCGAAGGCTTCTCACAGAATAAAGCAGAAATTCTCTGTGTTAAGGAAACTCATCGAAATTCCTCACAGAGCAGGCCTTACATTCCTGGACTGTCACTTGTCGCCGAGATCTGTCACCCGAAGCACGGTAACGCAGTGTTTGCTGCTCCCGGCGTAAGTATCACATCCACAAAATGCATCAGTTACCAATTTCATTTGTATACCATCCCTCCATATTACTCTAGCAAAAATAAAATGGCAAAAATATATTTTGCGGTTCTAGTGTTAAGCAACGCTTGCCGAGGTCAGTCTGTGGATGAGTGACCATTTTAACATACCGTAACTCCTCCGCGCCTCAGAAAACACGTTAAGCTGTTAGTCTCGGCTGTTATTTATAGATCTTTGACAGTCGTTACCGATAGTTAGAAACCAAGAAATTTGGCACCTGTCTTTCCAAGGATTAATATTGTTACCCAACCACCAGCTCATACTCAAGCTCAGCCTTTTGCAACGAAATAAATTTAACGGCAAATGCCATATTGAAATAAGCTTTTAAAGAAAAAAGATAAAAAAAACCGGTGGGTTCTGAAAGCCTGATTGACAGTCGCGCCATGTAAAATATTGATATCCAGCTGCATCTCGTTTGACTACCCCCAACATAGTTACGGGGGTTGCGGACGTCGAGCAATAGGTAGCTTGCCGTCCGGCCGTCCGGTAATTGACCGGGCCGAGCCCAGTCGTCAACAGCGCGTAGTGATCCACGCGCTCCTCAAAGAGATGTCAGCAAACCGTAGTAGGGGCCCAGCAGGGCCGATGCCCGCTAGCTAGGACCGCGGGGAATTTCTGAAAAGGAAACCCGTAGTCATAGAACGCATAGGGCAACTGAAGGACACAGGTGTAGTTTTAGTCAGTAAAAGCCTGACACGCCCTCCCGCTCCGCCCAGAGCGCGAGAAGTCATTAAATGATTTCCACACTTATAAAAAAAACCCAACATATAAAATAGCTGGGATACTGATTGATTTAAAATGGGGCTCAGTAATACACGATAGTGATCAAACTATGTAGAGCGCTCCGCCCGTATCTAACAACACAAACAACTAAAGACCTAATTACAAAATCATCTACGCACTTACAACTTAATATTCTCTTTATATCATACAAGCTTCTGCCAGCAGTTTTGCCCGCTTTCAAGTATAAAAATATCCCATTGAAACATACTCTCGGGATAAAAAACATCTACCTTTTACAATGACTTCTCCCGGTTTCGGGTGCAGCAAGAGAGCGCGTCAGACTTTTACTGATTAAAACCCACATACGTCCTTCTGTGGCCCTTAGTGTTCCAGGACCACGGTATCCCTTTCATAAATTTCCCGTGGCTCTAGCGGGCATCGGTATTTGCTAGCCTACGGTTTTGCTGACATCTCTTTGAGGCGCGTGGAACACTACACGCCATTGAAGACTCGAGCTACGTAAGTGAACAGGAACCTCTTGAACTTGCCATATCCAGTGCAGACCAGACCTGCGTTATACCAAAGGTGAGGAGACCGTGGCACCTCTTCAGCCACTCCTCAAAGAGAGTATTTACCGCCGCGATTATGGCGTACCTAAGGACATGGTCTACCTGTATACAAACGCCAATGCAAACTATTGGCATGATTTACTTTTTTCTTTTCGTCAGAAATAATAATAATAATAAGTTTTTAAATGTTTTTTTTTAATATGATTTTGTTAAAAAAATATTTAAAAATTTAATTAATATGTATATTAAATGAATAAAGAAAATAATAATAATATTCCACAACTATCACACAACGCCGCCTAGTCCCAAGCTAAGCAGAGCTTGTATTATGGGTACTAGACAACTGATAAACATACTTATATATTTCTAAATATATACATATATAGATAAATGAAACCTAGGTTATATGTTAGAGGCCAATACGAGGAATCAATAGCAAAAAGAACTAGGTATTTAAACCATAACCGAACGAAGATACGTATAGAAGAATTGCTAGTATATTTTTGTCAGGCGTTACCTATTTTCGTTACATTATAATGAAATGGAAATATAATACGTATTATTTTGAGGTTTCCATTGATAATGGCACTGTCAGTTGAGACTGGTCATCTCTTAGCTGCCAGTTGCTATTTTAATATCTATATTTAGTTTTTATTTTTACTTTATTGACATTGTTTTCACATGATAGCGACAAGAAACATGTAGGTAACAGAGATATTTGTAATTGCAAAACATGATTGAAAAGAGTGTCCATGGAGTTTCTTACACATTCTTCTCCATAGAGATCTACGCTTTGGAATGTGCAATTAGCATCATTTTTTTCTGACTGACTGACTTCTTGACATTTCAAAAGTGCCTGTAAATGGTTTAATTGAAATAAATGCTTTTGAATCTTTGAATCTTGAATATAAAATAGATCAAATTGGTTATTACTGTTATATTTTTTTTCACACTTGCAGTTTTTTATCACTAAAACTAGTAAAAAAATAAATGATAAACAAATCGAAAAGATACGCGTTAGTGTTGCGATAGTGATTGACACTATGTAATGCGTACCCACCATAAAAACCGAAACAAAAACTATATTTAGCAATGGGAAACTTAAAATATCAGACATACAGTATTTTTATTTAAGAAAAATAACGCCTGATAACAAACTATAGCAATAAACTAAATAGTCTCTAACTTCGTTTGGTTACGGTTGGTAGACATAATTCTTTTTGCTATTGATTTATCATACAGTCCTTTAAGTTTCACTTCTGGTGAAAAGAAAAAAAAATACATGCCAGCAATGGATAGGAAAAGTTTCATTCCCCTTTAATTCGATGTTCTGACGTTTGAGCGCGAATGAATAATCAAAATATACATACACACAGACACATATAAACTTTTCGCCTTTACAATATTAGTGTGATCAAACTTACACTCAAACCCAAGAACCGAGATTATTTAGTCCAAACAAGTCAAGTTACAAAGTCGCTAATACCTCTAACCTGACGACGCAAAACTTCACTTGAGTACATCGAGTTAAATTTTGTTCAAAACCTCCTCGGTTATTTGAATATGTATAAAATTGAGTTCCGCACAAATTATGTTTTGAAGAAGCTTGAGTCACGTTGAGGAAGTTGGAATTGGGATCGAGAGGGGCTTTATGTGAGTGTAATTTAATCATCGTGTGCTACGCTTGTTATCAATTTTTGATAGGAAAGTGAGGATTAGGTTAGAGGGAATAGATTAGTATACGTGTATGAAAAAAGTTATCAGGTGTGACTTTCTTAGGGTTGCGGGATAGTTTGAAAGAGTCACTGCGGCCCTGGAACGCAAAGGGTAACTGAAGGAACACGGGTGGGCTTTAGCCAGTAAAAGTCTGACAATTTTTCTCGATCCTCCCAGAACGAGAGAAGTCATAAGTATCTAATCCTTTAAACATTGTGGTAAATGTTAGGTGATTCTATAGCAATAATTATAAATGTAGCTTGATATTAATAAAGCTACATTTATAACATTATATTAGATATTATAATTAAAGCTTTTTTTTTACGTGGGAAAATCATCTTGCGACTCGACTTGCAGGCGCGGTTTTGCGGACGGCGAGCAATGGCTACCCATTCCGCAAGCCCGCGCCTACGGTGGCCGGAAATCGGGATCGGGATTCCGGTGGCGGTAGGGGCGTGAGGACCGTTGCCGTTGCCTCACGCGACCGGCTGCCTCCTTTGCTAGCATTCTGCTTCGCAGAAGGAGGCGACCGCCTACCACTCCTCGTCGCTCCGGACCATGGCCTGTACCAAGGCCCGGCGCGAGATATCGCCGCCGCCGATTGTCCCCACGAGGACACGGCGTTGCTCTGCCCAAGCGGGGCACACCTCCACCGTGTGCTCCACCGTGTCTTCCGGGCGGTCCACACAGTGGCGACACCAGGGCGTCGCTTCCGCACGATTCCGGTGCAGGAACTTCTCACCGAACTTACCGTGTTCGGTGAGAAACTGCGTCATGCGGAAGGTGAGGACGCCGTGAGGTCTTTCCAACCACGCCTCAAAGAGGGGACTTAACGCTATAATTGTGGCGTGCCCAATATAATTATAGCTGGAGATTTTTTGTTTGTTTGAATACACTAATCTCAGGAGCTACGACCAATAAGATCAGAGCAGTAACCAAAGACGCGGGTCAAACAGCTGGGGCCAGATAGCATTTAATACGAATTTTTATCTTAAACCATACTAATATAATTAATCCAATAGTGACTCTGTCGGTCCATCTGTTAGTTTATTACGTTTTCACAATTAAAGCGCTGGATTTTTAGGTATAGAAAAAGACAGGATAATTTTTATCCCGGGAGTCTGTTTCCACGAGATATTTCCGACATTCACACGGACGAAGCTGCTGGCAAATTCTAGTTGGTCACAAAATAAAAATCTGAAATGATATCATAAACCAGAGCCACTTTGATTTATCCACATAACAAACACACGCTTGATAAAAATATTACGTTAGTTAAACAATTTCTACTAACAAACGCATGTCACACGTAGTGACAGCTATATACGATAAAACAATGAAAAAAAAAAAACTGGGCAAGTGCGAGTCGGACTCGCGCACTGAGGGTTCCGTACAAACTTAAAAGGTAAATTGCGGTTTACGATTTATGACGTATTAAAAAAAAACTAATTACAAGATCTCATTTAAACCAATTTTCGGTGGAAGTTTTTAAGGTAATGTACATCATATATTTTTTTTAGTTTTATAATTCTCTTATTTTAGAAGTTACGGGGACACACACACCTTTTACCACTTTGGAAGTGTCTCTCACGCAAACTATTCAGTATATAAAAAAATTATATTAGAAACCTCAATATCATTTAAAACCTATCCATAGATACCCCACACGTATGGGTTTGTTGAAAAAAAAAAATTGAGTTTCAGTTCTAGGTATGGGGAACCCCCAAAATTTATCGTTTTTTTTTTCTATTTTTTGTGAAAATCTTAATGCGGTTCATAGAATACATCTACTTACCAAGTTTCAACAGTATAGCTCTTATAGTTTCGGAAAAAAGTGGCTCTGACATACGGACGGACAGACAGACACATGACGAATCAATAAGGGTTCCGTTTTTTGCCATTTGGCTACGGAACCCTAAAAATAAGACATTATTTTACGTGTTGTTTCATTAAAACAGTCTAGTTGGGCACGTCGGAAACGAGACGCGTAAAAACGTGATAAAATAGAAATACCAATACACTACAAACCTTTGAAACCAACACATACAGAAAACTAAACCTTATACCTCTATAATAAGAGTTGTGAAATTTATTTCCGAGTGAAAATAATAAGTTGGTGAAGTACAAAAGTAAAGCCATCTAAACAGCGACTTCTGCCTTCGACAAGCCGTTTGTATAACAAATGAAATGTAGATTTACGAGGATTCCAACTTTTCTATTAAAAAACTAATACAAAACAGACAGGATGAAATATACGTTTTGTTGGTAACATTGTTAAAATGTTCACACAAATGTACTTATTGTGTGCTCTTAGCGTATCGATGGAAAAAAATCACAATGTCTGACCTGAAATACAGCTCTTTGAACTTCCTTAGGCTTCACTTACGTAAAAGTCGAAAATTATTCCTAGGGAACGTAATTCTTGGTATAAAAAGTGGCATATATACTCAAACTTGTTACCTAGTGTGATATTGAAGATGCCAGAGCGATCTGACATAACTTATTTTCACATGGAAGAAACCTTAGGTTCTCAGTAGCGTCTCATGTGCTTTGAATACCTGTGTGCTTGTGGAGCTCCCCCTTGGGGCCCCTGAGCAGGTACCAGGTGAGAAAGGGAACTAAAAATAAGAGTTACTTAACATAAATTTTTATTGCTGATTTTTATATAATTATGTTTTGTAGAATATTATTCTAAAGTAGTATCATAAGTGACAGACACTTTCCATGAACCAAAACTTCTGTCAGACGCTTTAAAGCTTCACAAATAATAAATAAACTTTACTTATTTTTACATGTCTGATTTTTAAATATGTTATTAAGGTAACTATTACAAAGTTATATTTCATTAGTCAGACAAATTGTAGTGACCAAACATCCAGTCAGTGCATGAAATCGTCTCACTTGCTCTGCAACAAATTTCTCTCGCGCTCATACTCTCGGCTGAATAATTTTTGTGTCTAAGGGATTTTTGGTCACTACAATTTGTCTAACTGAAATATAACTTTGTAATAGTTACCATAATAACACATTTAAAAATCAGACATGTTAAAATAAGTAAAGTTCATTATTTGTTGAGCTTTAAAGCGATCTTCGATGTATGTATCTGGAGGAATGGCAGTGCTCCCCCCTAGCTACTACGGCTATGCCTTTTTGCTCAGCCTGCATAAAGAAATAGCTGATCCAATGTCTTGAATGACTTCAAGAAAAGGATAGAATATCCTTTTCTCGAAGCGATTCAGGACATTTTCGACCTTGTATAACTTTTTTGAAAGTTAATCTAGAAGCCTGAACCTGATCAAGAAGACATTTTTTTTTTTATTTATTCTGAATTACAAGCAATTTGGACTGGTAGTTTCATAACTATTAAAAACCAATTTTCCTAAATCTTGTCACTTTATTCACTCACCGATCTTCAAAACTCTAAGCTTGACTGGACTAACTTGGCAATCACGTCATCATCATCATCATCATTTCAGTCGAAAGACGTCCATTGTTGGACATAGGCCTCCCCCAAGTGTCGCCACAACGAACGGTCCTGTGCGTCTCACATCCACCGCATTCTCGCGACTTTCACCAGATCATTGGTCCACCTTATAGGAGGCCTTCCTACGCCACGTTTTCCGTTGCGCGGTAGAGTGGCGACTCTAGAACCTTTCGGCCCCATCGACCATCCGTTTTACGAGTAATGTGCCCTGCCCACTGCCACTTAAGTTTGGAGATTCTTCGGGCTATGTCAGCGACCTTGGTTCTCCTGCGGATATCTTCATTCCTGATGCGATCACGTAGGTAGTTGAAAAATCGATACGAGGAGATGTTAAGATACTAGACTAATTATATTAAATTCCATCTGCTTATGTGTAATGGATGTCAAAGAATTCACACAATAATTTATTTACTGTGGTAATGTCTTCTCCATAGATATCCGGTCTTTTCTATTCAACACGCTTTGTTTTTTTGTGGAGCATGAATATTTGCAAATAAAAATTTACTATTATCAATTGGGTTGTTGATAGACTGTGAAAGGTATCTGGAATACTCGATGTGGTTCGACATAAGATCTCACTTTTTGACAGCGAAACAGTGCGAGACTTGGCAGCATTTTTAAGGTTCCGTACCTCAAAAGGAAAAAACGGAGCCCTTATAGGATGACTTTGTTGTCCGACCGTCTTTCTGTCTGTCTGTAAAAAAACCTTTATCTTGGGAACGCGTAGAGGTATTGAGTTGAAATTAAAACCATACTCGTATACTCAAGGTATTGGTCTCTTGAAGCTGTAAAAAAATCAAATTTCTAAGGTAACGAAAACAAAAGATACGGCCGTTTATGCTCAAAAAACGTATATTTCGACACTCTCGAGAAAATCAAAATTCATAGGGTACTTCCCGTTGACCCAGAATACTGAAATTTTGCATAAAGCAGTTTCTTATAACACAGATATAGGAATAAATCTGAAAACTGTAAATTTGTTGTTACGTCACAACAACAAAAAAAAAATTGAGATTCGGAAAAATCTTCGAGACTCCATCCGGGAATTGGACTGTTTACATAGGTAAGTTTGTACGGAACCCTCAGAGCGCGAGTCTGACTCGCACTTGCCTAGTTTTTTAAATCCACTAGAGATGTCTGCCTTGGATTATCACACAGTATTGATCTATTACCTCTTCATAGACGAGCAAAGCCATATTTCATTCTACCCTTTAGGGTATACTCTGTGGAGTAAACAGACTCAAATTTCCGTTACGCAAGCTTCCCGTGTTCGATGTCACTGCTAGATTAACGAAAAGGTTTATGTTTGTTTTATTTTGATATTTGGTAAGAAATATCTTTTCCTTTTGTGGTGGCTTAGGAAAGAGTAAGTAATCTTCTTCCAAATACAACATTCACGAAGAAGTCATCGTGCTGTCAAAAAATTACTTTTCAATACACTTAATGCTCACTCAAATGTCTCGCTGATGGTGGCACGTGTTATTGGGTCATTCAGTTCCCTTCAAATTGGTTGAGCTGAGTGGGGCTGATACACGCATCATGCTCGTGTACGGGTGCCGTCAGTTGAGACTGGTCATCTCTTAGCTGCCAGTGGCTTAATTAAATTTCTATGTTTTTAATTAGTTTATATTCTTACTTATCTACATTGTGCTCACATATTAGAAGCGACAAGAAATATGTAACCAAGATTTATGTAACTATTAATATGATTTAAAAGAGAGAACGACCGATAGAGATCTAAGCTTTGGAACGTGCAAAAAAGAAAAGAAGTGAAGCTAAATTAGCTTCACTTCTTTTCTTTTTTTGACTGACCGACATTTTGACAATTCAAAAGTGCCTGTAATTGGTCTATTTGAAATAAACGTTTCTGATTTCTGATTTCTTAAGTACTCGAACCACCTACCGTTTTGCGGCACGCAATTTACCATTTTAAAGCGCACAAGCTTGCCCCGTCACAATTTATTGTATTTGTCGTATTAGGAAGGACGCAAAGCAACCCCAATTCGTCGCCGGTCAATCCCTATTTATTTATTTCTTCGTAAGTGTAAAAAATTTGTCACTGCAGCACTCAGCTCCATAACACCCTCGACCGCAACTCGGGCGAATTCCAATTCGGTAGCAATGACAAACTTTCGCCACTTGTATCAAAATTTACTATTATCGCTTTCGGCCGGCAATGTCTTTCAATCTACCAAAACTCTTCGTACCAACTATTATATCGGCGTGCTACAAATATCTACGAGTAGCTTCATTAAAAGTGAGACACATCAATTTCATAGTCACTTTAGTCAAAACTAGAACTATTAAGGTAAAAGCTACATGCCCGAGCGTGGCCATGTGTTACTAGATGAAGCTGAACTCAATATTTATAGTTTATTTTTTTTAATATATCATGTCATGGTCATGGAAATGGTATTTGCTAAAATCGGACATTCCACTTTATTGAATTTAGTTTAATTAATGACTCAAAATCCACTTCATTCGCCAAAAATATATAAACTAACATCCGACTCTCGCATTATTGCTCGATTATAGTCAATAAAGCAAACTAAAAATGTTGAGTTCCGCACCATTTAGTGTGTGGTGGGATATCATACAACCTCTCTCGCTCTAGGGTTTTCTTTTTTGTCGGTAGGAAAATCATCTAATGACATCCCTCGCTCGTGGGCGGAACATGAGATAGTGTCAGACTTTTACTGACCAAAAACTCACTCCTGTTCTTTCTATGCCTTCATTCTAGGGCCCCGGGGTTCTCTTTCATATCACTCATGGCCCCAGTAGGCTTCGACCCTGCTGGGCCCCTATGGTTTTTCTGACATCTTCTTGAGGCGCGCGTGGAACACTACGCGCCGTCGACAACTTGGGCTCGGTCCGGATGGTTACCGGACGGTCTGACGGCGAGCTACCCATTGCTCGCCGTCCGCAAGTCAACGCCTACGTTGGCTGGAATTCGGGATCGGGATCCCGGCGGCTGGGGCGTCAGGGCCGCTCTCTCGCACGTGCAATGCTAGCAAAATGGCCGCCTCTTTTGCTAGCATTACTGCTTCGCAGAAGGAGACGACCGCCTGCCACTTCTCCTCCAACAACTTCTCTACCAAGGCCCGGCGCGAGAGATCATTGCCGCCGATCGCCCCCACGAGGACACGGTGGTGCTCTGCCCAGGCGGGGCCTCTCGCTCTAGGGTGGACTAAAGTTCAGGTTGGCGAGAGGGCTTATCAGACTTTTATTGACTAAAACCCACCTGCGTTCTTCAGTTGCCCTTTGCATTCCAGGGCCACAGTAACTTGTTCCAAAATCCCCTTAAGTTAAATAACGTAAAAGTACCTAAATTTTTGTATAATACGACCGCTATTTTGAATTTCATCTTTTGCAAACTCAAGAACCTGCCTAATTAGAAAAAAGCTTTCATGCCGTCAAAATTCAACTTATATTATAACTCTTGGAAAATCAAACATGAAATAATATTGAAATATATCAAGAGCTACTTAATCTAAGTGGACCTTTAATCAATACCCCTAATTTATGAAGTACTGGTACACATTCATTTGGCTGGTAACAAGTTGCTCGGTCCAATAAATGAGACCGAATCAAAATTTCTCTCACGGAAGGTTCTGGCCGGAGTTTCGAGTTCCGAGACCTGATTAAGAACGCTTGTATGCTTTGAGAACTTGTGAAATTAATCTATTTAATTTGTAGATGAAGTTGGGATTAAAAATTAAATGTAGGTTTGGCGTGATTTTTAAATATTGTTTCACAATTAGCCTTCGCTAGTACGTTAATGTAAATAGGTTTCTATCGTTAAAATCTTTGCCTGTAAAAAATCGCTTTTAGCAATCAGAACAGACAACAATAACAACAACAATTGCCAAAAAATCGTTGAACAGACAACACGTATTTATTTTGCTCCGCTATTTTTTAAACATACAAGTCGAAAAAAGTAAGTGTTTATGTTAGTGTGTTATACCATTGTGAAGCTGTGAAAATAGACTACACTTTAAGCGCATACAACATTTCTAAACCCGAAGTACTTCGTGAGTAATTAGCAAATAAGTTCTCAAAATACTGCTAAATAACAATTAATCCCTGACCTACGACACCGTGCACCGCCTCACCGCACGCACACAGACACAGGACACGCACGTGCGGAACGCAGGTGCGTCCATTTCTTCGAATTTTTGCCATTTTTACCTATTGCATGATCGGATACGCTACCGGCGCATACAGTTTATGAACATCACGCTTGCTATTGGGACCACGGTGAACAGAATTTAAAACAAACTGCTTTGCATGCAATTACTAACATGGCACCGAACGATCATAGTTGCTCAAGTTGCCTAAAAACCTTACCAAAAAAGGGGCTTCTAAAATGCTACAATTGCAAATCCAAGTTCCATCTTCTTTGCGTGAAAGTCACTGAAAAGAGCTTCCTAGCAATGACACCAACGAGCAAATCTTCCTGGTCCTGCAAGAACTGTCACAGCAAACCGGCAAAAGTTAATACCTCGTCCCCATTGCTTAATAAAACTAGCTTATCTGCTAACTGTAGTGCCAGCGTTTTTGATGACTCCACGGATGACGAAGAATGCAATATAACATTGAGACAAAAGCCTAACACCCGCAATGTATCTATGGACAATTTAGTATCAGAACTTGATTTAGAGGATAAACTAAGGATCATCATTAAACAGGAGTGAAACTGTTTCCTCGAAACTAAAATTAAAATACTAGTAACAGACCAGCTTAAACAGATGTCAGAACAACTATCAGACTTTAAAAACTCAATGAACTTTTACAATTCGCAATATGAAACCCTTAAGGCGTGTCTAGAGGAAAAAGACGCTAACATCAATAAATTACAAGCTGAGAACGAACGTCTATTAGTAGCATCCGCTGACCACTCAATGAGACTATCGCTAGTGGAGCAGAGCCTTCGCGTGAATAACGTTGAAATCAATGGAATCCCGGAATACAAGGCAGAAAACGTTACCACTACCGTGATTCAACTAGCAAAAACTGTAGGAGAACCACTTAAGGATGGTGACATCCTACATGCAACACGAGTCGCCAAACTAAACTCTGACAGCAACAGACCCCGTCCAATGGTTGTTAAATTACGTACACCTCGTCTTCGTGACAGCTTAATAGCTGCAGTAGTTAATTTTAATAAAAAAAAACAACCACAAGAAAAACTCAACTCTACACACCTGGGTATAGGAGGAGATTGCACACCGGTGTATGTTTCGGAGCATCTGTGTCCAGCAAATAAGCAGCTGCACGCTGCCACAAGGAAGCTAGCCAAGGAGTTGGGTTACAAGTTTGTGTGGGTACGAAACGGGCGAGTGTTTGTTCGTAAAGATGTTTTTCATGCCGCTATTCTTATTCGCAACCTGGACAGTTTAGCACTGCTCAATAACAATAAATAACTTAACAACCTACCATACCTTCACTTACTCAGATAATGTTTTTGGATATAATAATTTAACCAATGTTCGATATTTACTACCAAAATGTAAGAGGCTTGAGAACAAAAACTAATGACTTGTACCATGATATTCTGCTGAATAATTATAATATAATAGCTTTTACTGAGACTTGGTTGAATTCAAACATCCTGAACAACGAGTTGTTCGATTCTAGGTACATTGTTTACCGTCGTGATAGAATATGCCATAATACTGGCAAAAAAGATGGCGGCGGTGTTCTTTTAGCTATTTCACGGGATATTCCTTCAGCCAGAGTCCACTGCTGGGAAACCGATAGCGAAGATCTCTGGGTGACTATTAAATTACAATGTAATAATATTGTGAAAAACATAGCTATTTGTGTCTCATATTTACCTCCTCCTGTAAAAGCAGAGTCTTTGTCAATTTTTTTGAATAATGTCAGTAATACTGTAAATAACGTAGAAGATGTTCTCATCCTCGGGGATTTTAATCTCGGATTCATTCATTGGTCATCTTTACAAGGACAAACCCATACTATCCCTAATAACTATAATAATACTTTAGGAGAAATGTTTGTTGATTTTCTAGATAATAACAGTCTTTTTCAATTCAACAGTGTTTGCAACATTGATCATAGAACTCTTGATTTAGTTATAAGTAATATGCGCAGTCTTTCTGTTACTCATACCTCCGACCCTCTGACTAGACTTGACCCTAAACACCCAGCTGTGATAATTTCCTTATCACATGAAAATATAAAATGCTTACGTTCAAAGAATAATATTCGCCCAAATTTCTTCAAACGTGATTATGCAAAAATAATGTCAGACCTACAAGCTATTGACTGGAAACTAGAATTTTCACACTTTAATGATATAAATAATCTCATTTCTTTATTCTATTCTAAATTAAAAGAGCTTATCCATAAACACATACCGAGTTATATTTGTAAAAATTCAAAATATCCTTCCTGGTTTAGCAAAACGCTTATAAAATCCCTATCTGAAAAAGAGAAGTACCGCAAAAAATTTCGTAAATACAATAATCCTAGAGAAAAGTTGAGCTACGATTTACTTAGAAGCCGTTGTCATACCATGATCAATCAAAACTACAGTAATTACAAAAAACATATTGAGACTGAAATAACGAAAGATCCTAAAGTATTTTGGCGCATATAAAAAATAAACGAAATAGTAAAACCGAGATTCCAGCCAGAATGCATATGGATGAAGTAGTAGCTGAGAAAGGTACTGATATTGCAAACCTTTTCGCTTCTCATTTCTCTTCAATTTTTACCGACCCATACGATAATACCTCAACCAGTCTCCCAGAATCATCTGGAGTACTAAGTGATATAAAATTTACATCACAAGAAGTCCTAATGAAGATAAATAAACTTGATACATCTAAGGGTGCTGGTCCTGATTTAATTCCACCAGTTTTTGTAAAATCATGTGGGAGAGTGCTTGCAGAGCCACTATGTCTCTTATTTAATCGATCTTTAGAGACGGGAGTATTTCCAGACGAATGGAAGAAAGCTCGCATCGTGCCTGTGCACAAAAAAGGTGACTCTAGCAACATAAAAAATTACAGGCCGATCTCTATCTTGTCATGTTTCCCAAAGCTCTTCGAAAGTCTCGTTTGTCCCATTATTACCAACTACCTGGAAACCATGCTATCTGATAAGCAACATGGATTCCGAGTTGGACGTTCTAACGAAACTAACTTAGTTAGATATTTAACAGACATATCCGAAGTGCTCGATAATGGGCTCGAAGTCGACGCAATATACACAGATTTCAGCAGCGCGTTCGACAAGGTGAGTCATCCACTCTTGTTAACTAAACTTGAGCTTAGCGGCGTCCACGGGTCCCTGTTGAGGTGGTTTGCATCCTATCTTAAAAATCGCTCTCAGTTCGTAGCAGTCAATGGCTATGTTTCTTATGAATTCTATGCACGCTCCGGTGTCCCACAAGGTTCCCACCTGGGTCCAGTTTTGTTTTTGTTATTCGTCAATGACATCACAAGTCATATTAGACATTGTCAACCGTTATTGTTTGCAGACGACTTAAAGATCTACAGACCGCTCTTGTTCAATCTGATTTAAAAAATATAGAAAACTGGTGCATAAACAACAATATGACCCTACACGCCCAGAAATGCTTCCATATTCGCTTCTCAAGAAAGAAATCTACTATTCTTACAACCTACTCATTATGTAACACTTTGTTGACAAAAGTATGTGAAATACGGGATTTAGGTGTTCTAGTCGATGATAGACTCAGCTTTAAGCCGCACATCAACGATATCGTAAAAAAATCGGCGCAAATGCTGGGCTTTGTAAAGTGAAACACAAGAGGCTTCCAATTGCCCAAGACAAGAATAGTGTTGTTCAACACTCTGGTACGTAGTCGTTTAGAATACGCCAGTGTCGCCTGGAACCCGTTCTACGCAGCTCAATCTCAAAGGGTTGAACAAATACAAAGAGCTTTCACCAGACATCTTGCATTTATATCTAGAGATATTAGTCATCGCTGTCCCTAGGAACAGCGCCTAGATTTTTTCAGAATAAAGACACTGCGTGACCATCGCCGTTCGCGTGATCTAATATTCCTTTACAAAGTAGTTAATGGGTTTGTAAAATGCAGTGATCTAGTAGAGCGTATTCATTATTCAGTCCCTTCAAAACTTCCCAGACATCCCATCTCTAGATTACTCCATATTCCTTTCCGTAAAACTAACCTTGGCCTCAACGCACCCTTGCTCCGAATGTGCAGAACCCACAATAGTTTTTGCAAATCACCAGACACCGATTTACACGGTGTCTCACTCAATAAGTTTAGGAGAGCAGTCTCGGAGGTATGAGATTGTACAAATGTTCCAATCAATTGTTAATTGTAAGCATAAATTCCAATGTTATATACACTATCCTCTTTTTTTTGTAATGATTCATTTTTAATTTTATTTGTCTACTTTCTATTTTTTTATTTTTATAATTGTATGATTTTTTACCCATTTTGTATGTTTAATTTTTGTGGTAATAATTTTTTTTTATCTCTTAAAATAACATTTAATGTCATAACTATCATGGTGTAAGCTGTGCATACCTATAATAGGCATGCATACCAGATACTAAATATTAATATTATTTTTTACAATAAATCATGTATATAATGCTGTTGGTGTGCCCATAAATAAATAAATAAATAAAATAGAACGCCCACTGTTAAACCGTATGTATTAATTTTAACTTCTTACTGTTAAGAAGTCAAATCTTCTCAAGTAGTTACCATGCTTCTTGGTTCCAATTTACAGTTAATTTGATTTCTCTACAAATAAAATTTATTAGGTAGTGCAGTTACCTAGCAACTGCTGATATGGCAACCCTTTCGGTTCGGCTACCCTCAGCGCAATTGTATTGTGTAATTCCGTACTTTGCTTCTTTTTTTTTTTGTTTTGTTGCTATATTGTCATCTATGCTGAATAAAATATTATTCTATTCTTGCAAGAAAAAATATAATATACTACAAGAAGTTAGCCGCAAGTTATTTGCATCTGCTGGATCGTTGAGAAGACTGCGTAATTTTCTGCCGACTGCCACCAAGATTACGCTTGCGCAATCTCTTCTTCTACCCATCCTTGATTATGCTGATGCCAGCTATCTTGACCTCTCTGAAGTACAACTGGATAAACTTGAGCGACTTCAAAACTTTTGTATAAGGTAAATATGACCATGTTTCTGAATTTCGTGTTAAACTCAAGTGGTTGCCAATTCGCCTTCACCGTAATGCTCATATTCTTTCCCTCTTGTATAATGTGCTCTTTTCCCCTTCTACCCCTCGTTACCTCAAAGAACGGTTCCAATTTCTTTGCGACTCCCACACGAGAGTTCTTAGGTCACAGCTCCTTAGCTGTGAAAATATGAGATGTCATGCGATAACAAACACATTGGTCCTTATTGAGGTTGTGTTGAGGAACGTTCGTATTGGCATCTCAGTCGAAAACTGTCAAAATCGCCTCAAGTTTTCCCATTTTGATATGTTTTAATTGACATTGATTGTCACCTCGAATATGAACGTTTATTAGGTATAAGAATTGGCCTTCAGTAAGCCTGCTGAAAGCCAATTCTCATACTATACTCATGTTTGGCGCAAATAAACTTTTTTCATACCTACACACAAATGCCTTTTCTTTTAGCGTTCCCGCAAAACGCTAAGTACCAAATGTATGGCAATAGTGCTGCGGAGAAGTGGCGTGGCAGGATATGTAACTATGTTGTCTAAGCCTGGCCACCCATTGTATGTATGTGTGTGACAAGCCACGAAAACCGCCCGTATAATCGGTAAAGTTAATAAAGTAATATAACGCACTTAGTGTAAGAGTAATATAACACACAACGCGCAAGTAATTCGATTTAGTAATCGAATTACTTGCCTCGCTTCCTAACTTGAAACAAAATTAAAAAGGATAACTTCGCAAAAGAAATTACATTTTTATACTGACTACGTAATACGAACGACCATAAACCTTAATCTGGTTTAATTAAAACCTTACGTTTATTAAAGTTAATTATGTTTTGGTTAAAATGTTGGAGTTTCCGTATTTTAAAAGTTTATTACGGCACAGACGCGTGCATCCATCGGAGACTATCATCAACGGCATTATTTTCTTTAATTCTTTATTGTACACAAAACTTAATACACACACACACACAGTGATTTGACAATTCATGTACACGGCATTATTCTGTTCTTATCCCATGAGTAGTAAGTAGCGTGATGTTATAAAGCCTATACTATTCGGCATAAACCTGGTTATCCCATACAGATAGGTTTTTCCAATCCAACTAGTCATTTTTGAGATTAGCCCGTTTAAATAAATAAAAAATAGTACCTAAGTATAGTCGCCGACCCAATGCGCTTTTTTCCATTAGCCGGCCCGGCAACGGCACCGACGCCGGCGCCGGCGCTGGCATATGATATGAAGTCACGGTTGTAGTAAATGGTGGTCATGACGGACAGTATATAGTTTATCGTAGAAACACTAAAAGATTAACATTAGTTTCATTTGATCAATCGTCGTTGAGCGTGCAAAACCGCGAAAGAGCAGTTTGTAGATACCGCGTAACAGCAAAAGTCGCAATATTGACATATCGCCTCAGCAGATCCTTTAAGCTAATTCGCTTATCGTAGATCTCACACGATTTGAATTAGTCAATAGGAAAGCTCGATTTGCCATCGAAACAATACCGCGTACTAGGAACATGTCTGAAGTTGGCAGCAATTGCGCGTATTTACCAATTCAACGAAGAAGCCGCAACACGTTTTTTTTTTAAGATGGGAATTTATCCAATGACTTCTCGCGCTCTGGGTGGAGCGTGAGGGCGTGTCAGACTTTTACTGACTAAAACCACACCTGTGTCCTTCAATTACCTTTTGCGTTCTAGGGCTACGGGTTTTCTTTTCAGAAATTCCCCGCGGTCGTAGCTAGCGGGCATCGGCCCTGCTGGGCCTCTACTATTTGCTGACATCTCTTTGAGGAGCGCGTGGATGACTACGCGCTGTTGACGACTGGGCTCGGTCCGGTTAATTACCGAACGGAGCTACCCATTGCTCGACGTCCGCAAGCCCACGTCTACCGTGGCTGGTAGTCGGGGTCGGAATTACGGCGGCTGGGGTGTGAGGACCTTCGTTCCCTCACGCGTGCAGCCTCCTCCTTCGCTAGCATTACTGCTTCGTAGAAGGAGGCGACCGCCTGCCATTCCTCCTCGCTCCGGACCATAACCAGCCCGAACCAGGGCCCGACGCGAAAGGTCGTTGCCACCGATTGCCTCCACGAGGACACGGCGGTGCCCCGCTCAAGCGGGGCACACCTCCACCGTGTTCTTCGGGAGGTCCACACAATGGTGACACCCGGGCGTTTCTTCCGCTCGAATAATCCGGTGCAGGAATCTCCCGAACTGAACATGTCCGATGAGGACCTGCGTCATGCGGAAGGTGAGGACGCCTTATTGCCGCTCCAGCCACTCCTCAAAGAGGGGACTTACCGCCGTGATTATGGCGTACCCAGCACGGGGTTGTGACAGTCGCTATCGCCATTCCGCCATGAGATCCCGCCGGAACTCTGTCCGCCATGCCGCGACTTGGTGCGGCAGCGGAGTTTCACCCCGGCGTTGCATCTCCATGCGCAAATCGTGCATGCGTGCAAGGCCTGTTGCCTCCAGATCCCACGGTGGCAGGCCAGCAAGGAGGCTCTCCGCTTCGCGGGAGACCGTGCGGTATCCCCGCACCATCCGGATAGCCATGACCCTCCGGTAGGCATTCAGCATGGCCGCCGGTCGCTTTTGCAGTGACGGCGCCAACACCGGCGCCCCGTAAAGGGCCATGGACCAAACGATTCCCGCGTAGAGCCTCCGGCAGGAGGCGTCTGGACCCCCAAGGTTGGACAGAAGCCGCTTGAGCCAGCCCCGGTCCGTTCCAGTTTGGGAGTCAGACGTCGAAAGTGCTCCACGAAGTTCGAAGAGTAAATGCTATCAAACTTATTATTTTTGTTAAGTTCATATTTGATATCACGTATAAGTAAATAAGTGATAATCTTTTCTAAATAGACTTTTTAGAAGTTCTTTTTTTGTTACTTTTTTCATAATAAATTCAATACTCTATCAAAGTGTTTCATTTAAAATCCGCGTACCTACCACAAGTTTACTACAATTTCTGATTTTTATCACCACAATACCGCGTAAATGACTTTACACGGAACCTAACCAAGATATTGGCAAATTTACAATAAGTAATTTAAAATAAGTTGCAAAGAAATAGTAAACAAGTTCAGTCGCAAAAATATATTTGATTGGTCAAGATATTAAGTTTTTTCTTCGTCCTGTAAAATCGTGAAAACACAGATACGCGGTATTTACAAATTGCTCTTACGCGGTCTTGCACGCTCACCGACGCAATGTTATTTCTTCTAAAAAACACATTTACTTGATATGTTACGGATTTCGTGTTCATCATCATCATTTCAGCCGAAAGACGTCCACTGTTGGACATAGGCCTCCCCCAAGCGTCTCCACAACGACCGATCTTGTGCGTCTCGCATCCACCGCATTCCCGCGACTGGTCGTCGGTCCACCTTGTGGGAGGCCTTCCAACGCTGCGTTTTCCGGTGCGCGGTCGCCATTCTAGAACCTTTCGGCCCCATCGACCATCCGTTCTACGAGCAATGTGCCCTGCCCACTGCCACTTTAGTTTGGCGATTCTTCGGACTATGTCGGCGACCTTAGTTCTCCTGCGGATATCTTCATTCTTTATGCGATCACGCAAGGAAACTCCAAGCATAGCCCTTTCCATTGCCCTTTGGATGACTGTAAGCCTTCTGATGAGGCCCATTGTAAGCGATCATGTTTCAGTGTCTTAAGTAATCACTGGCAACATGCACTGGTCATAGACTTTCGTCTTGAGACACTGTGGTATGTTGGACGAGAAGATACCGCGTAGCTTCCCGAACGCTGCCCAGCCGAGTCGGATTCGACGATTGACCTCTTTCTCAAAGTTAGACCTACCCAACTGGATTGTCTGTCCCATTACGAATATATTGCAACTAAATATATTTGACTAGACAGAAACGAAATATTTTGTATTTAGTTATAATAGTCCGTTATTACAATAGTAGGAAGTAGATATTAATCTAATTTTTAGTGACTAATTTTCAAGACACAACTTATTCGTTAAGTGCTTTACTAAATTGATGATATTTCACATTTTTGGTTCTAAAAGCCAAAAGTAGCTATATGCTAAAATGTAGCTATATGTATGCTATAAAAATGAATAATACAATAATAAATAGTTGAATCTATTATACATTAAATTAAATTAAATCTTGTAAACATTTTTATACTTTGGCAGTAACTCGCAGATGTCTAAGCTTGTAGTTTTAGCCAACGCATTATATTACCTACAAAGCCTTGACACCGGACCGGTTGCCGGACGATCGGACGGCAAGCTACCCATTGCTCGCCGTCCGCAAGCACGCGCCTACGGTGCCTGGAAATCGGGATCGAGATCCCAGCGGCTGGGGCGTGAGGGCCGATCCCTCGCGCGTTCACGTACGGCCTCCTCCTTTGCTAACGTTACTGCTTCGCAGAAGGAGGCGACCGCCTGTCACTCCTTCTCGCTTCGGACCATGGCCGGAACCAGGCCCGGCGCTTGCCGCGCCGGCGGCGCGACGTTACCGCTGATCTCCCCCACGAGGATACGGCGGTGCTCTGCCCAAGCGGGGCACACCTCTACTGTGTGCTCCACCGTGTCCTCCGGGCGGTCCACACAGTGGTGACACCCGGGCGTTATTTCCGCACGAATCTGGTGCAGGAGCTTCCCGAACTGACCATGTTCGGTGAGAACCTGCGTCATGCGGCTGGTGAGGACGCCGTGAGGACTTTACAGCCACTTCTCAAAGAGGGGACTTACCGCCATAATTGTTGCGATAGTCGTATTCGCCATTCCACCATGAGATCCCGCCGTAACTCTGTCCGCCACGCCGCGACTTGTTGCGGCAGCGGAGTTTCGACGCGGCATAGCATCTTTACGCGCAAATCGTGCATGCGTACAAGGACTGTTGCCTCCAGATCCCATGGTGGCAGGCCAGCAAGGAGGCTGTATCCCAGCACCATCCCTATGGCCATGACTCTCTGGTGCCAATTGGTTTTAGAAAACACTTCTACACGTCAATTTTCTTTCGTCAATTTATAATATGACCGGTTTTTCCTAGCTGACTACCCTGAGAAGAAACATCGTAACAATATTAGAGGTGAGTCTATTTTAAAGTCCAAACAGCAAACATGTAATGGTCAAATCATATGAGACCATGCAAATTATTGTCTGAGATCGTCTTTTGAAGAAAGAACTACAAAAGATTATATCCAGTGGACATGTCCATTCAGTGCAAGCAATTGTCAGCTTTCGTGTAGCTCATTTTAAAATTATAAAGGAGATCATCGACTTGATAAACAATACTAAAGAAAAGAAATTGCAGTAGGCCGCATTAGGGTGTTACATTTTTTTTATTTTCATTCTCATGCACAGTGTTTTAATATCAAAAATCACCATAATCGGTTAACATATTATAATAATTATATATTCATATCAAACTTAATTTAAAGAAATGTCAAATTATAAAACAAAATTTCAAAAAAAGAACACTATTTTACTAATATGGTACGTAGCATAGCCTGACAGAACATTTGGAGAGATAATAAAATATATCCTAATATTTTTAAGGCTACAATAAATTATATGTATTTATAAGAAAATCTCACGATTTAACCAAAACAGTGGATATTCTTTTGATTCAATATAATATTGTGATTAAATGACAATGGTAATGAAACAGTAAATTTATGACATAGTGAAATATTATTATTTTAGTTTACTAAATTAGTAGTAAGGTTCTGGCGTGGCGACCGCGTACTGGAAGACGCAGCGTTTGAAGGCCTCCTACAAGATAGACCGATGACCTGGTAATGGTTCCGGGAATCCGATGGATGCGAGACGCACGGGACCGTTTATTGTGGCGACACTTGGGAGAGACCTATACAACAGTGGACGTCTTTCGGCTGAAATGATGATGAAATTAGTAGTAAGTAGTTCATTACTTATATAAGTTTCATGTCTCTAATGTCTTGGTTATCACTTTTACAGTAGTACACAGTACACATGACGTTTAATATA
Organism: Mythimna impura; assembly: GCA_905147345.3. NCBI lineage: Eukaryota > Metazoa > Arthropoda > Insecta > Lepidoptera > Noctuidae > Mythimna > Mythimna impura. Next base: position 25,306,699 of record LR990350.1, read on the forward strand.
CCATTTTTTTTTAATACACTTATTCCTGTGGCTTTACCCCTTTCCGTTACCTATTCCGCAGAAATCGTAAAAAAAAAGTAGCCAAACATATACTCCAAAATAGCGTAGCTTTCTATGTAAGTAATAATTTTCTAAAACAGATAGGCTAGCACGAACATTTAAGATGTATTGATTAGTGCCAAAGGAACTTTGACAGTAGGTAAAGTTAATTTCCACGAGCAAGCAGCATGAATTTATATCATTTATGAAACTAAATAAAATGATTAAACTGTAACATAACAATGAGATGGTCAACAGCCAACGTGAATACAATTGGCAGCATGTACAACCCAGCACAAATCTTGCTCGAAAGATTTATCTCCAATGGATTCTTCTTTATCAGACGTATGAAGTCTTTTATCAATTTCCCTTCAGCTTCGCCTGAACCTAAAGCAAAATATTATTGGTTTTATACGAGTGCTTACATCAGAATACTAGTAATATTTGTAAGAAAAATCTTACCAATGATCATTTTATTATAAAGTCGAACCAACACTCGGTGTAACTTCACGCCTTGGTTTCTCATCAGTTGTGCAGCAACTAGTGGCATAATCATAACAACCATGTAACTAAATAGAGTAACTATAATTCTAATACCGTCGCTACTGTACCTCGCCTGTTATAAAAAAAGAAATAACATTCAACAAGTAAACTCATCAAACTCTAGCCATAATTTTCTTGAAAACAACCAAACCCTAACATGCTTACCGTAGAAAGATAACTGTAAAATACTTGATATGCCGACAAAACGTTCTGTGATATTGATAGGACCAGTGAATAGAAATACTGAAACATGTAATTTTAAATTGTTAGAAAAGAAAATACTTCAGTAAATTAATATTTCACATAATATAGTACATTAGTTCCATTTTATATAACAAAAGGAAAGTAACTACCTGGCGTCCAAAGCAAAGCGTCACTTTTTTACAGCAATTAACTAAGTCCCGGTACAGTTCAACCCATATTTGAATTTTTTCTCTTGTTATATCACAATGGTCATCCAAACCACTATCGTTCCTACCTACTCTCTCCTGATCGGCTGATATTAATGAATTGAGACATCTCGTCAAAAGAACCACCATCATAATAACAACATGCAACATGAAGTACTGAAACACTACAGTCATTCTCATTACTACTTGTGATAACATTACGGGAACCAACGATATGATTGGATCTGATGGTAAGGACTGTATTAAAGCTTCCGAAGATCTGTAGGCAGAAAACGAAAAAGTAAATAATGTAAAAGAAATGCTGGTATAGACTATAGTCTTGATTGATTTATTTAATGTTGAAATATCTTTAAAATATCCAAAGAAAAATTCATAGACACTCCTGATGCTTCTTAAATATGATATGAAGTCGCAGCTGTAAAAGATACCGGTCACGATGTATGATAAACAGTTTATATAAGTAGAAACACTAAAAGATACAAAAATTAGTTTCATTTGATCAATGTTATTTCTTCCAAAAAACACATATATTTGATATATTACAGAAATTGTGTTCAACATAGCCTGGCCGAATATTTGAAATATAATAAAATATTTTTTCCTGTTATTTTGGCTACTGTAAGTTCTATATATGCCGAAGAAATTTTCCAGTAACAACAAATTATTCAACCACTTGAATGAAGACATTTTCGTTTGTAATGTTGCGTGTCTAGGTGTCCACGATATAGCACCTAAATGAATACGACTACGCTGAAGCAAAACATTTTCATAGTTAATTGCAATATTACGTCATTACAGTAACAGTAAGTACTATTATTGTAATTATGGACACTCTGACAAACAACAGACAATTAATCAATCAGTCAGTTTTGAAGATCTAACCTAATCGTTAATTTATTGATGACATTTGACATTTGATTGATAGTTATAATCGTTTTACTAAAAGCTTAATACAGTTAAATCATTAAGTTAATTGTACGTCTAATACAACATTTAATTAACTGGCTGGCTATTGCTTGCACCATTCATACTATACGGCAAAATGTGACGAAAAAAAGAATTAGAAACAGACCAACATGGACATGTTAGGTTCAAAGTAGATAACGCGAGTTAGAGTGACTGTGCATAGCGAACAAACAGCCTCCATCATCTTCTTTATGTTATTATACTCAAACGGCTTACTTTTCTTATGACGGTCATTAGCGAGCAGTTGCGACATATATGCTTGAGCAAATAAACATTTATCTTTTCTTATTTTCCTTCATATATTACTAAATCCACTGAAAAACTTTTGGGTGTCATGGCTTTTATCTTTTGTATTTAGACAGGTACATTGCAGTCAATTTTATCTAGCTCTTTTAGCATAAATTTAGGATTGAGTTTGCCATCAATACATTGCTACTATTGCCGCAAAGGGCTTTAATTTTCAAAAATTTCTATATCTCTATAAGTCACACTATTTATGCCCTGTAAACTGCAATCATGAATACATCGTCATCGTGCTCTCTAAATATGAAGTGGCTATGAAATCAAAATCATATTTAAGCCGAAAGACGTCCTAGCCAATAGCTAGGCATGGGTTTTTCCGAAGCGTCGACTTATCAACCGGTGCTGAGCTTCAATGGGACTCCTGTAGCATTCAACTATTGATTGCTTTGTTTAAAATATTAGCTTTAGTTGTTAGTTCTAAAAAAATCATAATTATCACTTAATGTACGATTTACGTAAATGACAATAAAAATTGTTAAAATGACTTATTTACTTCTTGCAGTGGGTTTTTTATTAAAATTATGAATAAAAAATAATACCAATTTAATCTTTCCAGTATTTAATCACATTTACACATTTTCATTTATTTTAACATAAAATAAAAATGCTGTACTTGTAATCTAGCAGTTATTAAGTTTTAGCTAGATGGCTTTCCATAAAAACATACTAACGTCCATCATCTTTCTGCCCTTGTCCCGTGTTATTTGGGGCCGGCGCAACACGTTTTTTTCTTCCATTCTGCCCTGTCACTCGTCATGCTATCACTAACTTCTTTTTCTTTCATATCATTCTTCACACAATCCATCCATCTTTTTTTATCCATCATAACTCTTTTAGTAACATGCGTTCCATCCTCCTCCAACAATTCCCAACCCTCCTGAAGAGGGTTGGGAATTGTTTGACTAACAAATTCCCTTTCAACTTTTCAGTCACTGGCGACTCGGATAGATTGACTGATAGATTGATTGATAGATTGATAGATTGATAGATTGATAGATAGATTGATAGATTGATAGATTGATAGATTAATAGATTGATAGGTTGACAGATTGATAGATTGATAGATTGACAGATTGATAGATTGATAGATTGATAGATTGATAGATTGATAGATTGATAGATTGATAGATTGATAGATTGATAGATTGATAGATTGATAGATTGATAGATTGATAGATTGATAGATTGATAGATTGATAGATTGATAGATTGACAGATTGACAGATTGATAGATTGATAGATTGATAGATTGATAGATTGATAGGTTGACAGATTGATAGATTGATAGATTGATAGATTGACAGATTGATAGATTGATAGATTGATAGATTGATAGATTGATAGATTGATAGAATGATAGATTGATAGATTGATAGATTGATAGGTTGATAGATTGATAGATTGACTGATAGATTGATAGATTGACTGATAGATTGACTGATAGATTGATTGATTGATTGATTGATTGGATTGGATTGGATCCAATCCAATCGTCATCATGTGCTATGTGTTAAAAGTAATGACGACGGTGTGAAATGTACCGGTAAACAAATTATTACTACACATTGAATGATTTATTAATATTTGAAATTGATTTAGGCGTTGATTTAAATGACATTCCAGACACTATGACATTACAAGGAAAATTATTTACACTGTTGTCAGTGATTGAGTATTTATCAAATATTCGCCATTACGTCGCTCACTGCAAGCGTTTGGATGATACTTGGGAAACATATGATGATCTATGTACTAAAGTTACGAGGACTAAAAACCAACAAATTAATGTTCATTTTAATAACGCAAAATTGTAAATTATAACTTATTTTTATCAAAATGTTTATTTTTAATTTAGGCCTTGCATTTTAAAGTTGGAAAATAACTTCAAATCTCCTTTATTTGTAATACTGATTAACTATATTTTCAATACGCGGTTTTGGTACACTCTTTTTTTCATTGTTATTTCTTGTTTAGAGGGTTAAATGCTTAAATTCAATCTATTGACTTTACTTTGTTATTTAAAACACTTTTCCGTCATTTACAATTCCTTGTATTAACAGTTGTTAATATTTGATTATGAAAATATATTTGTTAAACGTATCATAGTTATTGTTTATTTAAACCAAAATTTTCATTTACTTCGTCAAATTAACTACCTATTCTTAGGTAGATAGGTAAACAAAAACCAAAAGATTATAGATGAAGTCCAGGTCTTTTTATAAAGTACTTATTATGCAGTTTTCGTTGGCATAAAGAAATAAAGCATATTTCGTTATATTTGCTGAAAGTAATTCTCCCTAGCCGCGCCACATACTTTAAAGATTAATTAATCAAAATGAATAGTTTCTTGAGAGAAAAAAGTATCAACGAAGAGTAGAGAAAAGGTACTATTATATAAGTTGATTTATGGATAGTTAATATTAAATATTGCAAAATTGACTTGCTGTAGAGTATACCTTCCAGCCGGACCACACCCTACGACCAATAACTTCTTAACTAATGGGGTTTATTGGACCATATTTGTCGTATGCAAGGTACTCTTTAGGTAGTTTTTTTTCGGGATATTGATTTATTAATAGTTCATTATACTCTATATAATTTGAGGTGGCGCGGCCAAAGAGCACTGCCTGGCGGCCGGACCACATAAATTGTTAATTAAAAAGATATCTCTTGAGGTACTAAAAATATATATATATTCCGATGAAAGTAGACTTTAGGTAGGTATTATTTCAAACTATAGCATCTGAGTACTAAACTGTGGTCCGGCCACAGAGGAACACACAGCTCAGCTGCATATGCTGTTAGAAAAATCCGCCAATTTACGGATGTTGATACCGCTAGACTAGTCTATTTTAGTTATTTTCATAGTATCATGTCATACGGTATCTTACTATGGGGACGGGCTGCAGACATCGACTCAAGCTTTATACCAGGATTGTTGCGAATATCAGCATCAGCATCAGCATCAGCGGAACATCAGCATTATTTTCCGCATCAGCATCAGCATCAGCATCCGCATTGATTGTTGCTGATGTTAGATGCTGATGTTCAAAGTTCGTGTCGCGACATGACCGACGGAGGGCGGAGTTAATGGCACGTGCCGTTGTCGCTTTCGAGTTTAGGCCAATCAAAATACGTACATTTCAAAACAAATCATCAATATTATTCTCTGTGATTTAGTCAATATTGGAAGCAAAGTGTATGCAGAGCGCATTGTTTTTTTGTCCGTGTTTATGATTTTTAAAATGCCTCCCATATTTAAAAGCGGAATTTGGCAGTAGTTTAGATTAGTGAATCAAGATACCGCAAACTGTGTAATATGCAAGAAGAATTATTCACGCAAAGGACGTACAAATACGTTACAAAAAATCATTTGAGATCATCCCGAAGAGTACGACAAGTTTTTAACCAGCAGCGAATCTGAAATAAATTCGACTAAAGAATGTACCTACATAAGTAATTAAATGCCTAAATTTCTTTGTAATTATTTATTATTTTAACCTTCATAGAAACAAAAAAGTTTTAGTAAATTTATTTACCATGGTGTAGTTTTTTAGGGTTCGATACACGTATTTGTTTGTGTCTCCGTCTCCCGTCTATCAGTCTGTTTGTAACAGTCATTTTTCTCGTTGGCTATTGATCTTAATTTAATGGCGCAAAATCTGTAAGCGGTTTACGTACCTGCATTACTGAAAAATAGAAATGAAGAAAATATTTTACAGACAGAATCATTAAAATATATCTTTTATTATAATATTTACCTAAAAACTATGAAAACCAGTATTTAAAAAAAAAACTTAAAATCAGCATCAGCATCAGCATCAGCTGATGTAAATTACAAAAAATCAGCATCAGCATCAGCATCCGCTGATGTGACAAAATCCTGCATCAGCAACAACCCTGCTTTATACTACAGAAAAGAGCCATCAGAGCTATTTACAATCTTCGCCGGTGCGATTCTCTAAGGGAACTGTTTAAGGATATTAATATCATGACGGTGCCTTGTCAGTATATTTATGAAAACATCATGTACGTTAGAAAAAATCTTCATCTTTTTAGCAAAAGAGGCGATAGACATAATTATGTTACAAGAAATAGGGACCAATTAGTTCAACCAGGTTTCAGATTGGCTAAAGTGGCCTCTTCTTTCATGGAGTACTGTTTGAAATGTTATAATAAAATACCTCCACAAATATTAGAACTCAATGAAACGAAATTTAAATCTTGTATTAAACGCACACTATGCAGGCAAGCATATTATATGTTGGAGGACTATATTCAAGATAAAAATGCTTGGCTCAATGCTGTTCCAGCTCCACTACCACCGGGGTGAACAAATTGATTAGTTTGGAAATTATTGTTATTATTTTTTTATGATTTTTTTTTTTTGGAATTGTAAAATATTATAAGTATTGTATAATGTAGAAGCATTTTTTTTTTCAAAGTTTGTAAATGTGAGTACCATGGAGCTATTTTATGGTTTTTTATGTTACTATTGGACTTGTTTGACATAAATGAGCATGGTAGTTGAGAGTTTGTCATGCTCACTCAAATGTCTCACTGATGGTGGCGCATGTGTTGGATCATTCGGTTCCCTTCAAAATGGTTGAGCTGAGTGGTGAGTGGTGTCATGTTCGTGAACGGGCGCTGTCAGTTGAGACTGGTCATCTCTTGGCTGCCAGTTGCTATTTTAATTCATTAACGCTCAGGCGGTAGCCGGCGCCCGCAAGCCATTGTCTTACTATTGTGTACTAATTACGCACGTCAAAAGGTTAATATCTATATTTAGTTTTTATTTTATTTGCATTGTTCTCACATAATAGCGACAAGAAACATGTAACAGAGATATTTGTAATTACAAAACATGATTGAAAAGAGTGTCCATGGAGTTTCTTGCACATTCTTCTCCATAGAGATCTACGCTTTGGAATGTGCAATTAGCATCATTTTTTTTTTCTGACTAACTGACTTCATGACATTTCAAAAATGCCTCTATATGGTTTATTTGAAATAAAATGCTTTGAATCTTGAATCTATAATGTAATTCACCTTGATATCAAAAAATCTGAAACTAAATTTTCCTTCAAATGTAAAATTCGGAACTACAACTTAAAGTTCTCAAAGCCTTAGTTCGATCTTCGTCATAATTGTTATATTTTATGTTCTATTAATTATAATGATTTAATATTTATCGTAGTATTGATTCGTTTATAATTTTAGTATATATATTTATTTTTATACACTTATTTATCTCAGCACCCTAAGGTCCTCGACCTTTGGAAGGCGTACGAGGAGCCGAAACCAACTCGCAGAGGCCCTTTTAGACGCTTTTAATGGAAAGTGGTACGAACCGGTGATTATCCCTGTACGCACCATGCTAGTGTATCCAAGGACAACCCCCGGTTGGTGGGAAACTATTGCGACATATGGAAAACTAAGATATAAGGCTATGGTTTTTGGAGTCTTAAGTGGACTGGTTACCAGGAAATATGTTAAGACTATGGCCCCTGCCATATACCACGGCTATCAGGACAATCCCGGAAGTACGGTCAAGATCCCTACCAGCACCTTACTGGATTATACATCCTTCTCCCGAGCACGTTTGCTCTTGCGAATCTCCACTCAAGCCAGCCAACAAAGGCAAGAGATAGGTAGGAGCTCTGTTCCTCGTCAGTGTTCACTACGGCCGGCCAATAAAGGCAAGCCGGAGATGAAGAACAAGAATTTTCCCGGGAGATCGGGTCCGTGGGGTCGCTATAATGCCCAACAGTTCGCCACAAAACTGCCCTGCGGATATATTATTTATTTTATTATTACAAACAACATAATTTAAAGATACTTAATTCCATTTGAAATATCTATTATTGATTTATTGTGCACACCTACCCTACCACAGTGTTATCTTTTTTAACTCTAAGATTGACTGGTAGAGAATGCCTTGTTGCATTTAGTCCGCTATGTATCACTACTGTACCTATATGTGCATTTTTTTAAGCTGCGTAACTCCTCCATGTGTTAAGAAGATCACATGGCCGACCATGATTTAGTAAAGTTATTGATAAACTTTACTAACTTTGCCATGATGTTAAAGTTATAGTGAAAAAAAAGAATAGAATATACAAAACAATACAACATTTCTTTGCGACGTACGATTCAAACTACCGTGGGAGGTATGACCAAAAATGCCAGTATCAACAAGAACGAAACGTGTACCAATATGAGATATCGACTGTGAACTGGCAACCGGTACTATCTCAATTTTGACAACTTTACAGGATGAAGAAAAAACATGTTTGCATCATTTATACAGCATCTCGTATGTTAAATAAAAATACGTAGTTTTTAAATATTTTTATTGCACATGTAATTAAAAACAAAAGTAACATTATATGCTTCCTTCCAATATAAAATCGAGATAGGACAATATAAATCAACAGAAGAACAAACATAGGACTTTTTACTTGGAACAATATGGGATATCTTCAAAATCAAAATAAAACAATAACGATAGAACATTATCAACACAATATTCTTTATAATAAAATTAACTTATTAATAATAAAAGAACATTTTTAGGTAGGAAATTTCATCAAATTTCATTTCTAGGTGGTTCAGTCAAGGACAATGTTTTTTTTAATATTCTCAATTTTAGAGGGCATAATTTCTTAGAACCTATTTATCAACAAAAGCTTTAGATCACAAATCTTATTTTATAATAAAAAAAAACAATAATTACTAAAATTAGGGAATCTGCAAAAAGTTACAAAATAATGTTTCTTTTATGCTACTTTTGTCTACTGTCCTACACCAACAATAACGATGGGTTCGTGGAAACTGTCCATACGGTCGGGTCTAAGTTTTTCAAGACTCACCGTACAAATAACAACAAAAAGCTCTCTGATCCGACCCTCGAGCTAATGAAGAAGAGGCGTGAGATGATTCTGCAGTCTTCAGACGATGCGTGCATATACCGGCAGCTCAATAGACAAATCTAAAGCGGCGAAGGTCGCGTTTCAGAGACTTCGTCTCTGAAACGCGACCTTCGCCGCTTTAATAGCGCAAGTTAAAACTAATAAGCTGAAAAACAACAAGGCGTCGGGTGAGGACGGAATTACGGCTGAACTCCTGAAGGCGGGTGGAAAACCAGTCCTTAAGGCCCTTCAGAAACTATTTGATTCCGTCATACTCGAGGGAAAAACGCCACAGGCGTGTAGCAGAGGCGTGGTGGTACTCTTCTTTAAGAAGGGCGATAATGCCGTGCTTAAGAATTACAGGCCCATCTCGCTTCTGAGCCATGTCTACAAGCTGTTTTCCAGAGTCATCACAAACCGTCTCGCGCGCAGGTTCGTCGACTTCCAGCCTCCCGAACAAGCCGGATTTTGAAAAGGCTTCAGCACCGTGGACCACATACATACGCTGCGGCAGGTTATACAGAAGACTAAGGAGTATAATCAGCCTCTCTGCTTAGCGTTTGTGGACTACAAGAAAGCCTTTGATTCGATTGAGACTTGGGCTGTACTGCAGTCTCTCCAACGGTGCCAAATTGACTATCGGTACGAGTACATCGAAGTGCTGAAGTGTTTGTACAAAAACGACACCATGTCAGTCCGAATACAAGACCAGACCTCGAAACCTATCCTCTTGCAGCGGAGCGTGAGGCAGGGAGACGTTATTTCTCCGGAACTGTTCATGGCAGCAATGGAGGATGTCTTCAAGGTTCTGGAATGGAGAGGGCTAGGCATTAATTTCAATGGCAAGTACATCACTCACCTTCGGTTTGCTGACGACATAGTAGTCATGGCTGAGACTACGGAGGAGCTCAGTACAATGCTCGGTGAACTCAGTAGAGCTTCCGAAAGAGTGGGACTTAAAATGAACATGGACAAAACCAAAGTCATGGTAAACAGCCATGAAGCACCCACTCCTATCAAGATCGGCGACTCTACACTCGAAGTTGTAGACGACTACGTTTACCTGGGACAGACGGTCCAGTTGGGAAGGTCTAACTTCGAGAAAGAGATCAATCGTCGAATCCGACTCGGCTGGGCAGCGTTCGGGAAGCTGCGCGGTATCTTTTCGTTCAATATACCACAAGTGTCTCAAGACGAAAGTCTATGACCAGTGTGTGTTGCCAGTGATGAAATATGGCTCCGAAACGTGGTGGCTTACAATGGGCCTCATCAGAAGACTTAAAGTCACCCAAAGGGCAATGGAAAGGGCTATGCTCGGAGTTTCTTTCCGGGATCGAATCAGGAATGAAGATATCCGCAAGAGAACTAAGGTCACCGACATAGCACGAAGAATCGCCAAACTTAAGTGGCAATGGGCAGGGCACATTGCTCGCAGAACGGATGGCCGTTGGGGCCGAAAGGTTCTGGAATGGCGACCACGTACTGGAAGACGTAGCGTTGAAAGGCCTCCTACAAGGTGGACCGATGACTTGGTGACGGTTGTGGGAGTCCGATGGATGCGAGACGCACAGGACTGTTTATTGTGGCGACACTTGGGGGGGCCTATGTCCAGCAGTGGACGTCTTTCGGCTGAAATGATGATGATGATATTTATTGGTAAACCTAATGAAACGTATTTTCGGTTGATGGTAACCTTAGTTGAATCGAACCAAGAAGTCCTATCTCTGAATAATTCCAACCTGTCAAAACTTTGAACAGCAATGCATAATGTACTATTTCGATTTACAGATTATTAACGTAGAAATCTTAAATATTAATAATAAATTTATAACAAAACTTACCATTTCAGCTACTAGAAGTCCCCAATAATGTCAATTTATAACTTAGGGCACAGAAACCTAATAAATCCACATAAAACAGTTATTTGTTTCAAGAGCGCGCGAAATCGCGTTCAAGTCCGTACACATTTAGCGAGATAGGATAAAATGCTCGCATTCGCTACGCGTTAAAGTTAGTATTAGTTGAATGAAGCCAATTCTGGCGCCAAATTTAAATGTATTTTAGTTAGGATTTCTTGCAACGATGTGGAGAATTAAATAGTATAAAATGGCATTAAAAAGTGAAATCTTCAAAAAATTGAGATAGGACCGGTTGCCAGTTCACAGTCGATATGCTACAATTTTTTTACTTGCGTAATTAAAGAATTTATAAAAATTAAAAAATTTAAAAAAATGACCTCTGGTAAACAAATTGAAAAAATATATCTTCAATAGCAACGCAGTTATAAAGCTTCAAAGCTGCTATTGTGAAAAATAAAGCCGATAATTATGGTATTTGACGTCGCAGGCCTTGATCTACACACACACTTCCTTGTCTATACATTTATGAAGTTTGTTTATTCGTAAAGAAATATTCTCACTTGTTCCCATTATATGAGCATGTTTCCAAAAGAGTACAGAACAAAAATCCAAACGAATTAATGGTACCTAGACAGAGACTACATTTATACAGCAGAAATTCCTATTGCATGGCAATCAAATTTTTTAATAATTTACCTGCATACATTAGAGTGTTGCCTACTAATAAATTCAAGAAAAGTATTTTCGTTTGGCTTTTGGATAATTGTTTCTATTCAGTTAATGAATTTTTAAATCGAAAATAAGTAGTAAATATTGACATTGTATTAGTAATTTATAATGACATTGTAGTAGTAATAAATATTGACATTGTATTAACAATAAATATTGACATTGTATTATTAATAAATATTGACATTGCAGTAATAATAAATATTGACATTGTATTAATGATAAATTTTGACATATTATGAATATTTTTTAAATAGTTAACATTGAAATCATTAGTCATTTTTTAATTAAGTATGTCTGCAAAAAAATATGTGGTCCATAAAGTTACATATTCATATTCATTTAAAACTGCCTCTATTATTATTATTATTATTATTTTAATTTTACTTAATATTGCGTGAACTATAATTATGTGAATTTGCAAATTAGATACTCATTAAATATTTCTACACCGGCAAAGGTAGTATATGTGATTCCGTCTAATATTAAGATCTTTATATACCATGTACTCAGAAATAAACGATTCTATTCTATTCTATTCTATTCTATTCTATTCTATTCTATTCTATTCTATTCTATTCTATTCTATTCTATTCTATTCTATTCTATTCTATTCTATTCTATTCTATTCTATTCTATTCTATTCTATTCTATTCTATTCTATTCTATTCTATTCTATTCTATTCTATTCTATTCTATTCTATTCTATTCTATTCTATTCTATTCTATTCTATTCTATTCTATTCTATTCTATTCTATTCTATTCTATTCTATTCTATTCTATTCTATTCTATTCTATTCTATTCTATTCTATTCTATTCTATTGACACCCGTGCGGCTGCTATTGAAAACGTCGCGGCGTCTTGGTGAGAGAAAATTGTTATATCTCGTTTTCTTTCCCACCCATTTTGATATTGTTTTCACAATTAGAATTCCGTTTTTGTATATTTATTGATAAACTTGTTTTCTTTTTTTCTACGATAGCGATACGCGGGGTTGCGATAGTCGTGGAGAGGATCCAGCAGTTGGGACTCGAGGTGGCACTGCACAAGTCCGAGGCCATGTGTTTTCACGGCCCTTGGAATGCGCCACCACCAGGTTCCCAAATAACGGTAGGAGGAGTTCACATCGGCGTCGGGTTGACGATTGAGTACCTGGGAAGCTGTACGCATGCCAGAGGGTCATGGCCATCCGGATGGTGCGGGAATATCGCACGATTTCCCGTGAAGCGGCGAGCCTCCTTGCTGGCCAGCCACCATGGAATCTGGAGGCAACAGTCCTTGCACGCATGCACGATCTGCGCGTGGAGATGCACGCCGGGGCGAAACTCCGCTGCCGCGCCAAGTCGCGGCATGGCGGGAAGAACTCCGGCGGGATCTCATGGTGGAATGGCGACAGCGACTGTCGCAACCCAGTGCTGCCCCCCTAGCCAAGTTGCAAACGATAAACGTGAACGCTTAGTAATCTCCAATAGATTTTCAACTTTATACCTAAGATCATAAAGTTGAAAATCTATTAAAGACTACTGAGCGTTAGCGACCGGAACGAACGAAAACACTATGTAATCTTCAATAGATTTTCAACTTTATATCTAATAATATAAAGTTGAAAATCTATTAAAGACTACTGAGAGTTTACGTTTATCGTTTGTGACTTGGCTAGGGGGGCTGGGTACGCCACAATTATGGCGGTAAGTCTCCTCTTTGAGGAGAGGCTGGAAAGACCACATGGCGTCCTTACCTACCGCATGACGCAAGTCCTCACCGGACACGGTAAGTTCGGGAGGTTCCTGCGCCGAATTCGTGCGGAAGAAACGCCTGGGTGCTGCCATTGTGTGGAGCGTCCGGAGGACACGATGGAGCATACGGTAGAAGTGTGCCCCGCCTGGGCAGAGCACCGCCGTGTCCTCGTGGGGGCGATCGGTGGCAGCGATTTTTCGCGCCAGGCATTGGTACAGGCCATGGTCCGGAGTGAGGAGGAGTGGCAGGCTGTCGCCTCCTTCTGCGAAGCAGTAATGCTAGCAAAGGAGGCGGCCGATCGCGTGAGGCAACGGTCCTCACGCCCTAACCGCCGCCGGGATTCCGATCCCGATTTCCGGCCACCGTAGGCGCGGGCTTGCGGACGGTGAGTGGCTCGCCGTCCGAACGTCCGGTAACCGTCCGGACCGAGCCCAAGTCGTCGACGGCGCGTATTGTTCCACGCGCGCCTCAGGGAGATGTCAGAAAATCGTAGGGGCCCAGCAGGGTCGAAGCCTACTGGGGCCACGGGTAGTGTGAAAACGAAGCCCGGGGCTCCGGGATGAAGGCAAAGAGGGAACAGGAGTGGGTTTTTAGTCAGTAAAAGTCTGACACTATCTCTCGCTCCACCCTAGAGCGGGCCACTGTCACCAAAGGAAAAACCTATTCATGTTGAAAAATCGTACTCAAGTTGTCATTGTTTATTATTCTGTTTATTTTTTCATTACTTTTAAACACATTTTATTAACATGGTATCCATTATTTTCTATGTCTAAAGCATCACCATCATCATCATCATCATTTCAGCCGAAAGACGTCCACTGCTGGACATAGGCCTCCCCCAAGCGTCGCCACAACGAACGGTCCTGTGCGTCTCGCATCCATCGGACTCCCGCAACCGTTACCAAGTCATCGGTCCACCTTGTAGGAGGCCGTCCAACGCTACGTCTTCCGGTACGTGGTCGCCATTCCAGAACCTTTCGGCCCCAACGGCCATCTGTTCTGCGAGCAATGTGCCCTGCCCATTGCCACTTTAGTTTGGCGATTCTTCGTGCTATGTCGGCAACCTTGGTTCTCCTGCGGATATCCTCATTCCTAATTCGATCACGCAAGGAAACTCCGAGCATAGCCCTCTCCATTGCCCTTTGGGTGACTTTAAGCCTTCTGATGAGGCCCATTGTAAGCGACCACGTTTCAGAGCCTTATGTCATCACACATGTCTAAAGCATACTTTATTTAAAAACCTGCAGGCTATATCAGGCCACGCTTGTTGCCGAACGCCTTTGGGCTTACATGACTTCATATTTAGAAAGAAGAATCAGTTTCCAACGCACAAATTATGTGACTTGTGAGGTAGGTAAGTTTACATTTTTAAAAACTTAAGTCCCATAGGTGAATAGTCATAAAAGACTGACAAAAACGCAACCCTAAATCTATGTTATAAATTATACCAATAAAAGTACGAAATGCAAAATGTATGACAAACAAAAGGATTTCTATGGATATGTCGTGGCTAGATCTCAGAATTGATCACTTCATGATATATGGCCAACTAAAACTGGCTAGATCGTTTAAACGTTAACATTTAATGATATTGTCAATCCTCGTTTGGCCATATCATTGATGTAGGATTTCAATTATTATAAAACGTCTAAAGAAAGTAGACCAAACGAAGATAGAAATATCATCAAATTTTAATGATTAAAACGATCTGGCCAGTTTTACTTGGCCATATTATAAAGTGATCAATTTACAAGACCTGGCCAGGACAGATGTACTAATATAACAAGATCATTACTTTAAAGCGAATGAGAAATACACAATACACAATACACGTATTGTCATTTTGGTGTCATTAGAACAAATTTTTTAGTCAGTGTTTTTCTTTAGTGTTTTTCTATTTATTATTTAGTTTTATTAATTATAAATAAGTTAGTGCATAAGTGTAAATCCTTGTGTAATGTTTAGCGGGACCAGTGAAGTGGTGGAAAATAGTGCCAGTCAACCTCTAAACATCCTGAAGAGGTGCCCTCTGTGCACCCAGGCACGATTTTTTAAAGGTAAGCGGGGTCTGAGTGTGCATATTGGAAAGATACACAAACCCCAAAATGCACTCACTTCGGACCCTGTAAGTACACCATCTCCTACACCAACTACATCATCTTTAGATCCGTTTTTGAAAATCCTTTCAAAATTCAAAAACTCTTGTCCAGTATTAAAGCGAGTTCCCCGCGGCGCTAGACCTCTTGTGGCGCAACACCTAGCAGGGTGCGTTCGCCTTGCCGTACGGGAGAACTCGCAAAGTGCTTGGGAACATCTGCTTACCTTCCCTTACAGAATTTTACATGTACAAAAAAATTTGGCTACAAAAAAGACCTTAACTGCACAAATTAAAGAAAACTGTAATCTTTCGGCCTGTGATTTAGATTCAAAATTACCGATTCAGAGGTTTACCTCTTCAAAAGGTTTATCCCATTTGGTTGAAACGAAGTTGGGGGAAGGTGACATTAGCGGAGCAGCCAGGATTATTTTTAGTAGTGATGTGGTGGCTCCCTCCGTGTTCTCCAGATACTCTTGCAGATCTGGAGAGAAAACACCCTGCCCCAGCGGATGGCCTTTCTTTTTCCGACCCCCCCTGATCCGGACATTCACACCCTCACCATTACAGGTCGAGAAGTGATCACAGCTGTTTGTTCTTTCCGGAGCGGCTCTGCTGGCGGCCTCGATGGTTTCAGTCCTCACCACCTAAAGGACCTTATTTGTTCAGGCGCCGATTAACCTTAAGCTCTCTGGCAATGTGAACGAATCCGTCATCGACGTCTTGTACGGGGCTAATTTATGTGCTCTGCGCAAGAGGGATGGCGGTATTCGTCCCATTGCCGTGGGAACTACTTACCGTCGTATGGCAGCCAAGATTTGTTGCAAATTTTTTGGTGAGGTAGTTTCGGAAAAATTTCAGCCCCTGCAGCTTGGTTACGGCTCCAAAGGGGGTTGTGAGGCTGCCGTACACGCGTTGTCGACCTACCTAAATTCTGGCAAAGGAGAGGCTACCTGGTTGACATCAAAAATGCATTTAATTCTGTTGATAGAGACACCTTGCTGGCAGAAACTAAAAAAGAAATACCTCAAATCTTTATCAGTTTTCTTTGGCAATGTTATTGACATCCATCTAAATTACTATATCGGGACAACCTTTTGGAATCTGCTGTTGGCTGTCAGCAAGGTGACCCACTCGGGCCAGTGATCTTTAGCTTAGCTATTCACCCAATCATTCGAAAACTAAATTTTAAATTTAACGTATGGTACCTCGATGATGGAACCCTAGGAGGCGATGTAGACATCCTTTTAAATGATTTAGTATTTTTTTAAAACCAATTCTTTTCTATAGGACTAGATCTCAACTTTTCTAAATGTGAATTATTCCTATCTGACAATACTGACAGACTTCTGACTCTTCCAAAATTCAATGCAATAGCCCCTGCAATCAAAATTATCGATAAAAGTTCTCTTCGTCTCCTTGGGTCCCCAATCTTTGAGAATTCCTTTCCTAGTTTTGTGGAGGAAAAGATACAAAATTTCAATGACGTTTCGGAAAGATTGCTCCAAATTAACATGCATTCGGCCATTACCCTTATTCGTTATTGTTGTTTCGGCCCTAATTTAATATATTTCCTTCGTTCTTCCCACTTACGAAAGCACCCTCTACTTTTAGAAAAAATGGACCAAATTATCCGGCATACGCTTAAATTAATTTTAAATGTGACCTTGGACGATCGAGCTTGGGCTCAAGTTACTCTTCCCATCCGTATGGGAGGCCTCGGCGTCCGCAAAATTACCAGTATTAGTTTTATTCATATCTTCGGTCCACGGCACTGACAAATTAATCAGGAATATTCTAACTTCAACACTGATTCCTTTTGATGTGCCGTGCTTCACCGAGGCTATGGATGCCTGGAGACTCGCTTGCCCGAATACAAATCCGCCCGACAACCCCTCTTCCCAGAGGCGGTGGGATGAGCCGCTCTGCAAAGTAGTTCAGGAAAACCTAATCTTGACATCTGCTACTACTGCAGAGCGTGCGCGCCTACTGGCTGTGGGAGAGTGGGAGTCCGGCCTCTGGCTCCACGCACTACCATCGTCGAACATAGGCACCTTGTTCGACGATACTACTTTCCGCCTAGCTGTTTCCCTACGCCTAGGCGCTCCTTGCTGTTCGCCTCATCGCTGCCACTGTGGCGAAGTTGTCAACAGCCTCGGTCACCACGGCCTGTCATGCAGTCGAAGCGCGGGACGTATAGTGCGGCACGCGAATATTAATAACATCATTCGACGAGCCCTTGTCACCGTCGGCGTTCCGGCTGTTTTGGAACCTCATGGCCTGGCACGTGACGATGGTAAGAGACCGAACGGTATGTCCTTATTTCCATGGAAGATGGGTAGGCATTTAGTATGGGACGCTACCTGTGTCGACACTCTTGCGCCATCCCATCTTCCTAGCTCGTCGCGCTGTGCTGGTGCTGCCGCTGCGGCTGCGGAGAACCTCAAGCGGTGGAAATATAACAACCTCGTCGGTAGTTATATTTTTGAGCCGTTTGGAGTTGAGACTCTTGGGCCGTGGGGTCCGAGTGCTCATGTCCTTTTTAAAGAATTATCCAAACGGCTAGTTGACACTTCGCGTGACCAAAGGGCTGACTTTTACCTCGGTCAGAGATTAAGCATTGCCATACAACGTGGCAATGCCGCCAGTCTTTTGGGCACACTTC
This sequence comes from Mythimna impura, assembly GCA_905147345.3. Lineage (NCBI taxonomy): Eukaryota > Metazoa > Arthropoda > Insecta > Lepidoptera > Noctuidae > Mythimna > Mythimna impura. The sequence continues at coordinate 25,324,958 of LR990350.1, forward strand.
CAGTCGACAGCGATGCGGAGGAATTTTTTGTCGCCATATTTTAGATAGGAGTTATTCACTACACTCTAAGCTAAAACTTATAGATTTGCCTCGGGAGTTGAGTGATTGTTGTGATAAATTCTGTGATCACAGACAACATTGCTCAGTTCTCGATGAAATGTATTTAAATATTGTAAATGTACTGGCAATGGCAGCCGCACAGACTTATAGGACAAAGTGTAGGAGGAAGGGTGGCTATGTCACTGGGTGGAACAAATATGTCGCAGACGCTCACCGTGAGGCGCGGCTTAAGTTCCAAGTGTGGACATTGGCCGGTCGCCCAAGAAGTGGTCGTGTACATTCTGATATGTCAGAGGCGAGGAGACATTTTAAGACCAAACTCAAGTGGTGTCAAAACAGGCAGGAGCAGCTTAAAATGGATCTCCTCGCTTCCAATCATGCGACTAAAAACTTTAAACATTTTTGGAAAAACACAAACAAAATGAATGTGAGGCCTAGTCTCCCGGTAAGTGTCGGTGGTATGACTGATCACAAGGATATTGCTGATGCTTTTAGGGATCACTTTTCTGTGCGGTCACCTTTGTGCACTGGATCTGGTGAAGCGGACGGTGCTGGGGCCGTTGTGACTGGGCGGAACGCAAAAATACCAGCTAAGAAAGTAGCTGCAATTATTACAAAAATGCAACGCGGAAAGTCGCCGGGTCACGATGGTCTCAGTATCGAACACTTTAAACATGCGGGAGTCCATCTGCCTAGAGTTTTGTCACTATTTTTCACTCTGTGTCTGGGTCACTCCTATTTGCCGGAACCGCTTATGCGGACGATAGTAGTCCCCGTAGTTAAGAACAAAACGGGTGACACATCCGACATGAACAACTATCGACCCATCTCGCTCGCTACCACCACGGCCAAGGTGCTTGACGGTCTGTTAAATGGCTGCCTCTCTGAACACGTAGAAGTGCAGGATGCGCAATTCGGGTTCAAAGCGGGAGTGTCTACTGAGAGTGCCATCCTTAGCCTGAAACACACCGTCAAGTACTACACTGCGAGGAGGACGCCGGTATACGCGTGTTTCCTCGATTTGTCGAAAGCTTTCGATCTTGTCTCCTATGATGTGTTATGGGACAAGTTGAGGGGCACGGGTGTGCCGGTGGAGTACATAGCCCTCCTCAGATACTGGTATGCTCACCAGATGAATCGGGTGAAGTGGGTCGGTACTCTGTCGGATGAGTACAGAATGGAATGTGGTGTAAGGCAGGGAGGGTTAAGCTCGCCCCTGTTATTTAATATATATATCAACCAGCTTATCGAACGACTGAGCAGCACACATGTCGGCTGTCACATCGACAATACGTGTGTCAATAACATAAGTTATGCGGACGACATGGTGCTGCTCAGTCCGTCGATAAACGGACTGAGAGAGCTACTATCGATCTGCGAGACGTATGCGGAGGTACACGGCCTTAAATACAACTCAAAGAAGAGTGAGCTCTTAGTGTTCAAAGCACCTAAACAACAGCCTCGCCGTGTGCCTCCAGTATATCTTAACGGCGTGGTACTCAATGTGGTTGATAGTTTTAAGTACCTGGGTCATGTTGTCACTAGTGACCTACGTGATGATGGCGACATAGAGCGCGAGCGCAGGGCGTTGGCAGTGCGGGGTAATATGCTCGCCCGTAGGTTCGCTCGCTGCACGGCAGACGTCAAAATTAGTTTATTTAGGGCGTTCTGTCAGTCTTTCTACTCGAGCGGCCTGTGGGTGTCATATACAAACCGGGCTTACAACGTCCTGCGCGTACAATATAACAACGCTTTCAGGATGCTGTTGCGGTTGCCGCGGCGTTGTAGTGCGTCGGGAATGTTTGCCGCGGCTCACACGGATGGCTTTCACGCCATCATGCGTAAGAAAGCGGCTTCCTTACTGCAACGCTTGCGCAACACTCGTAACAGCATCCTGAAAATGATTGCTGACAGGCCGGATTGCCCCATCCAGAGACACTGGGTGGAATTAGCTATAGGTTACTAATAACACTAATATAGTATTTAAGCACTTTCTGTTATTAACACACTAACAATTTATGGACTATTGGGTCTGAAATAAAGAAATTTTAATTTTTTTTTAATTTTTTTTTAAATTTAATTTTATTGTATATATATTATGTAATTTTAATTAGTTAAGTGTTTTTATTTTTCATGTATAAATAAAAACCCAAAAAAAATTCCAAAATTTTAATTGAATTTTTTTTTCCAAATAAAATTGAATACCTTTTACTATAATTAACAAATATTTTGTGTTTCAATACTGACAAACAATCAATACTTAATATTATTGTAATGACGCACTAAGTAATATTAAATAATTTGTTTTTTACTTTCATCTATTCCAATTCATTTAGATACAATATCATTGACACGCATCATTACAAACGAAAATGTCTTCATTCAAGTGGTTGAATAATTTGTTGTTACTGGAAAATTTTTTCGGCATATGCAGAACTTATAGTAACCATAAAAACAGGAAAAAATATTTTATTATATTTCACATATTCATCCAAATTATGTTGAACACAATAATCATAATATATCAACAATATTTGCTGTTAAGAAAAAATGATATTGATCAAATGAAATTAATTTATATTTTGTATTGTGTTACTTCTTATATGAACGGTGTGTCGTCTGTCGTGACCGGCATCTATTACAGTCGCGACTTCTTGTCATATTTAAGAAGCATCAGTAGTGTCTATGATTTTTTCTTAGGATATTTAACAGATGTTTTAACATTGACTTACTCAATCAAAAAAACCATTTACATTGTATTTTCTTTGATTTTGTTTACAATTTCATTTTATGCCTACAGAACTACAGTAGTCTTAATAAAATTCTTACCATCAGATTCAATAATAACGTTGGTAACCCTTATGTTATCGCAACTAGTAATGAGAATGATTGTAGTATTTCAGTACCTCCTGTTCTATGTTGTTATTATGATAGTAGTTCTTTTGATCAAATGTCTCAATTGGTTGATATCAGCTCATATGAGAGTAGGGAGTAATGGTGATAGTTCGGATAAGCAATATGATATCACTAGAGAGCAGATTCAAGAATGGGTTAAACTTTATCGGGACTTAGTGAACTGCTGTGAAAAAGTGACGCTTTGCTTTGGACGCCAGGTAATTATTTCTCTTTCGTTGTATATATACAGAGAACTGAGGTGTTATATATGTGATTCTCACACGACGTTGCTCAACAATGCGTCACTGTTTAGATTTTAAAATGTATGTCATGAAATATTAATTTACTGACGAATTTTGTTTTCTAAAAATATCATTAAAATTGCATGTTTCAGTACTTATATTCACTAGTCATATCAATACCACAGTACGTTATGGTGGCGTACCAAGTATTTTACAGATATCTTTCTATGGTAAGTATGTTGCTACTTTTTGTTCCCAAAAAAGTACAGTTATTTGATGAGTTTGCTTATTTATAACAGGTGGGATACCCTGACGACGGCGCCAGAATTATAGTTCAAATAAGTAATATGGCAGTGATGCTTATGCCACTAGTGGCTGCACAATTGATGAGAAACCAAGGAGCAAAGTTACACCGAGTGTTTGTTCGTCTTTACAATAAAATGATAATTGGTAGGACATTTTCTGACCAACTTTTCCAAAATTCAGATGTAAAGCATTCAATTAAAACAAATGATCTCTGGTTTTAGGTTCAGGCGAAGCTGAAGCAAAATTGATGAAGGACTTCATACGCCTGATAAAGAAGAATCCATTGGAGATTAAGCTTTCGAGCAAGGTTCATGCTGGGATGTACATGCTGCCAATTGTGTTCACGTTGATTGTCAATTATCTTATTGTTTCGCTGCAGTTTAGTCATGTTATTTAGTTTTATAAAAGAGACAAAGGATCATGACCAACGATGTATGGAAATCCGTCTTAAGTTGAAGCACAATAAATGTTTATTTAATATAGACTACGCTTTATATACTATTAAATAAAAGTGTTCATTTTCACACAAACACCCGAGTTTTAAAGTAATTAAACAAAAACGGAGATAACCTACAAATTTTGTCTAACCAACTCGCAACTTGTAAAATGACCACAGATCACTCATGTAGGTACAAAACAACATTGTTAGTTATCATCCATCTGTCATCTGGCTTGACAGCTGCATCTGCGTGAGACGAAGCACAAAATAAATATTATATTATCGGAACGATAAAATACATATACAGTACGTTATGGTATTACTAATTACTTAGCTATTTAAGATATTGATATCATTTTTGTGATGTTTTTGTCTAAAGGTTCATACTTACGTACAAAGAATATAGTAATATATAGCTTACGTAACTCGTACAAATGAAGAGAACGAAACGTCAATCATGACTGGAAATGTACCTAGCAATCGTTAATTTACTGTTTATCTTAAAATCATAATTCCGGATACGAAAACAGAATTCCTGAAGTGAAAAGCTGTAAAAAAATAAGCAAATAATTTCTATATTAATTGATTTTCGTTCACGCATCTTTGCTAGACTGCTTTTGGTCAATCTCCTTTATTCTATTTGCTTGTGGAAATTAACTTCACCCTGCGTAAAAGATTATGATAAAGAAATGTGTTCATTAGTGCTAAAGAATCTTTATATGTTTGTAATCTATGCAAGTTTTTCCTCTGATCTGCATCAAAATTTTATTAGTATAAGCTACTCTTGACCTGAATTTTCGTGGAATAGGCCACAGTGATGAAGCCGCAGAAATAAGTACCTATATTTTGAACATTTATGTGCAAATATATGTGTACTACAACTGTGATAACTAAGACATCCGAGATACAATACATAAATAAATAATAAACTAAGCATTTTTATTAAAATGCGGATAATGCAGAAATCTTAGTGATAACCATAGTGGCCACTATGGTTATCACTAAGATAACCATATCTGGAAGCTGAAGCAAAATTGATGAAGGACTTCATACGCCTGATAAAGAAGAATCCATTGGAGATAAAGCTTTCGAGCAAGATTCATGCTGGGATGTACATGTTGCCAATTGTGTTCACGTTGATTGTCACCTATCTTATTGTTTCGCTGCAGTTTAGTCATGTTATTTAGTTTTATAAAAGAGATAAATTTATTCTACTTGCTTGTGGAAATTAACTTCACCCTGCGTAAAATATTATGTTAAAGAAATGTGTTCATTAGTGCTAAAGAATCTTTATATGTTTGTAATCTATGCAAGTTTTTCCTCTGATCTGCATCAGAATTTTATTAGTATAAGCTACTTTTGATCTGAATTTTCGTGGAATAGGCCACAGTGATGAAGCCGCAGAAATAAGTACCTATATTTTGAACATTTATGTGCAAATATATGTGTACTACAACTGTAATAACTAAGACATCCGAGATACAATACATAAATACATAATAAACTAAACATTTTTATTAAAATTCGGATAATGCAGCGGGCCACACAATTGTTATCGCTTAGATTTATTGTTAATTTATTAGTAACCACTATTCATGTTTTTTGTGGCTATTAATTGTCCCTAAATAAACAAAATAAAAAGATAAACTACTCCTTTTTATTATTTTTTAAATTGTTGATTGGCTTGCGCTTAACCACTATCTCACCTGATGGAAGGCGTCGTTGTGGTCGACGGGAGCACGTTTTACTAGAAGTAACCTATTCACTCTTGTCTTGAAGATCCCCAGGTTGTAGCTATCAGGAAACACCGACTCCGGCAGGAAATTCCACTCCTTAGCTGTTGTACGCACATTTAATTTGTTCCCCTAACATGCATATGGGTGGGATCTCCACCATGTATCGGTGGTGCATTACCCTATGTTCGATTATGGCACGGGCTTGACGGAATAAGGTTATGCAATTCCAATGCACACTCCGCGAAATGCAACCGGTACAAAACCGACAGGCTGACCACTCGGCGTTGATGCTTAAGACTTTGAAGCTTCGACTCGACGAGTGCATCATTGTCAATGGTCTTACCACTAATTAAGTAAACTAAAATAATAGTTATTATAGCAACTTTTTAACAATTAACTTTTTCATTACCGTTGTCATCGAAACAGAACATTACAAACAAAAATATAATTTACTTTTAATAGTGAAATAAACATGATGAAATATATTTTTATTATTGTACTTTCGAATATACAATCTGACTGCTACTAATATCTATTTCTATCTGACTTTGCATACTACATTAGTTTTCTTAGAAAGAGATAACTGTTGGCGAACAAAACATTTTTTTGCAACTTTTAGTTTTTAGCTTGTATAAATGCGGTTCCATCTGTCGTGACTGTATAAGTTGCATACTGTACAAGAGTCAGTGATATCTACGAAGACTTTAAGAGACAAATCAACTAATCATTTTCTAAAGAAAATATAATCGATGAAACTTTTCAACATTCTTTATGTCGCCGTAGCTGTCTGCAAAACAATCTTAAAAATAAAAATGAAATTAAATAATCTTTGACGAAATTGGTACACTTCAAAAAAAGGAGGTGGTTCTCAATTCAGTTGAATTTTTTTTATGTGTGTTACCTCAGAACTCCGTAGTTTATGGACCGATTTGCAATTTTTTTTTTTCATTTAAAGGATATACTTCCAGACTGGTCCCAATTTTTTCAAAATCCAGTTTTGATGATGGGATCTATGAGAAATCGAGGGAACTTCTCAAATATTATAGGCAATCATATAGTGATTTTAGTATTTTAATCGAGAACTTAAGCGTTTACAGTAACATTTAGTAAAAAGTAACATTTGATGATTTGATTTCATAATCACATAAATATTACAATGAAGATAGTTAAGCGACTATGACAATACAAATTAATAAATAGTTCTGAATAGTTATGTTGAAAATGGTATCATCAAAGTGGCCTGATGATGATGATGAAGCCGGAAGATAGGCACCGGAACTCTGCAATTAATCAATGTATCCAAGCCGTGTTTGCGCTTATTAGAATTGTCAAGAGATGCACTTTGACTATAAGGTACTATCGAACTGATCTGGTGATGGAGCCAGAAGGTGTAAGGGGGACATGGTAACTTCATAATAAAACAATGTATCCTAGCAGTGTTTGGGTTAATTGGAATTGTCATGAGAAATAGACACTCTGGTCATAAGTGTCAAATAAAACTTTTTACAAAAAAGAAATAACCGACTTCACTAAAAAAACACTAAAAGGATAAAAATAACTTCAATTTCGGAAAACGGTTTCAAATAAGAAACAAACAATACCAAGAAACACCGACTTCCGAAATTAATGTTATTTTGATCCTTTTAGTGTTGTTTTTAGTGAAGTCGGTCATTTTTTTTTTGTAAAAAGTTTTATTTGACACTTATGACCAGAGTGTCTATTTCTCATGACAATTCCAATTAACCCAAACACTGCTAGGATACATTGTTTTATTATGAAGTTACCATGTCCCCCTTACACCTTCTGGCTCCATCACCAGATCAGTTCGATAGTACCTTATAGTCAAAGTGCATCTCTTGACAATTCTAATAAGCGCAAACACGGCTTGGATACATTGATTAATTGCAGAGTTCCGGTGCCTATCTTCCGGCTTCATCATCATCATCAAAGTTTTTTTTTATATCAGAAGCTATTGTAAAATTTTGTATAGTATTTCAGCATCTAAATTGACTGTCAGGTATTTTATCACATTCATCAGTCGAGGAGTTGACACAAATGTTGTACGAGTACACAAAGGATGGAAGAATCTTAACAGACAGCGAGGCTACCCAGAAGGCTGATGTAAGGACGACATTAGCAAGTTTTGTGAGTAATGGCCGGTTTTCAAATTATACGAAGCCGTTATGTAAAAGCCAATGCAAAATATTGGCATAATTTACTGTTTTCTTTTCGCCAGAAATGAAACAATACAATACGAAAAAACAATAGCAAAAAGAACCAAGTGTTTAAACTGTAACCGAACGAAGATACCTATAGAAGCATTGCTAGTACTTTTTGTCAGGCATTACCTGTTTTTCTCATATTATAATTAAAACGACTTGAGGACTCGAGTTTTTTACAACACTAAACGCCTTCTTACACACCCGGCGTTATAAGCTAAAGCGAGGGCCACAGAATAACTCATTAGAGAAACCGTGTAGCATATTTAACAATGAGTAACTTAAAATATCAAACACGGAGTATTTTTATTTAAGAAAAATAGCGCCTTATAAAAAGCAATGATCTACTAAAAAGTTTCTAACTTCGTTCAGTTACGGTTGGTAGACATAATTTTTGCTTTTGATTACTAACAGTCCTCTAAGATATGGCCATATATTATGAAAAAAGAAAAAAAAACATGCCAGCTATGTATGGGTAAAGTTTCATTCCCCTTTATTAAGTCGTTAATAATTAATGAAAGATAATGAATAAAATTTATAGTTTCTTTCGCACATAATCATCATCATCATTTCAGCAGAAAGACGTCCACTGTTGGACATAGGCCTCCCCCAAGTGTCACCATAACAAAAAATGCACATCGCAAATAAATTTTATTAGTATTGCTTTGTGTAGTTTATTCTACTTTATTTTATCTATACTTCTATAAAAAATATTAAAAAGAGAAAAGATTTGTATTTTTGTGTGTAATAAATAAACACAAAAACTACTGGACCGATTTTAAAAATTCTTTTACCAGCAGAATACTATTTAATCACGGAGTAACATGGGCTACATTTTATATTAAAAAACAGTAGGGTTCCCTACTAAAACTGGTTATGCCCACTTAAGGTAGCCATACACGTTGACAGGTTTGCCTGTACAGTTTAACAGTCAGGTAAGCTTGAGCTGAGTAGAGGATATACACGTAGCGGTACACCCGTACAAACTCTCAGTCGAAGATATGGCCCCGGCAGCAGATCTCGACGCTGTAGCGCTAATCTGTTTATCTCTCGCAGTCACCGCACAACTGACGTGACGCCTGTACAGGCGACCGCCACACACGCTCAGTTTTGTATGTTGCCTGTACAGGTGTGGAAACCTGCACAGTTGTGCAATATACACGCTCCGGTTTACCTGTAAAACTCAAGTGTACAGGCTAACCTGTCAGGTATACCCTAGCGTGTATGGCTACCTCAGTCACATTGACCGACACGTGTATGTTTCTGAAGATAGTGGTAATATTAAGAAGCTCAAGAGTCTATTTGTTTGTTTGCGCTCTAAATAAATAAAATAAATCTCAGGAATTGCTGGTTCGAATTAAAAATTATTTTAGTGTTGGATAGCCTATTTCTCGAGAAAGGCTATATGCTATATATAATATGATTACGCTACAACCCACGGGAGCAGAGCAGTAATCAATGACGCGAGTGAAACCGCGGGGGACAGCTAGTTTTATATTCTATTATTTATTGTCACGAGGTGATGCGAGTTTCGTGTGGTACCGAATGGGTGTTATCTTCGATCACTTTTTAACCAACTTCAAAAAAGGAGGTTCAATTTCGCCACATGGTATAAACCCATTTTAGTACTTACAGAGTTTTCTAGTGCATAAAGTTTTTATAGAATTCGATGTTATTATTTTTATCTCTGAAGTCCATTATTTATGAACCAATACGAATAAAAAAAATTTTTGCTTGAAAATATGCTTCCAGATTGGTCTCATTTTTACCAAACTTATTCTGACAATAGGATCTATTAGGAATTGTAGTAAATTTTCCAAATAATATATTATAGGCATTTAAGTCTTTGATGTCACAGTCAAAGTCAAAGCGTTTATTGCGAACTGTTTACAATGTATCCAAACCAATGTAATGTAAACTCTGATATACCTAAATGTTCAAAATATGGCTTAGCTTCCGGTACCCATTCTGCAGAAATTAGCTTTTTTTTAAATCTTTATTAAGGAGTTTAGTCACAATATTGACTATGTCGCTCCAACAAGAAGAAAAAGATTTATTTAACTCAAAATATAATTTAAAAGAGTGTCTGTGGAGTTTCTTGCATATTCTTCTCACTTTGAAACGTGCAATTTAACTTTATTTTTTTGACTGACCGACATTTTGACAATTCAAAAGTGCCTATTTGAAATAAACGTTTCTGATTTCTGATTTCATCATGGCCAAATTTTGAAGTTTAAGTAATTTTAAATTATTGTAATATATTTTATATATTAAAAGTAGCCTTCCATTTCACTTATGAAATATTTTTCATCAGATCAAACCAAAATCTTGCAAAGATTACAAAAAATTAAGATACTATACCGATTAGTGTCAAAGGATCTTTTATAGAAAGTAAAGTTAATTTTCATGAACGAGCAGCAGTTAGTTTAATTCATGAATTTATCATATTTACGTAACTAAATAACATGATTAAACTGCAGCATAACAATGAGATAATTGACAGCCATCGTGAATATAATTGGCAGCATGTAGAGCCCACTGGGACTCTTGCTCAAGAGTTTTATCTCCAGTGGATTCTTCTTAATCAGGCGTATGAAGTCCTTCATCAATTTTGCATCAGCTTCACCTGAACCTTAAACAAGAAATTACCAGAAAAATCAAAACACCTTTCAAGTCTATGTTTTGTAAGGATTATCAGAAAAAGGTGTATATTTAGGAATATAATATGTCAAATGTCATTTAATAGTGAATAACATGAGGTTTTCATAACCTAATGTTAATTTTCTAAATTCAAATTATATTTTCATAGATTTCGTATTTTGTTTATTAACAAGTAATTTTTACCCTGTATGGAATATGAAGGAAATAGATAAAACAACACACATAAATGAAAAAAAAAAGCTAAGAAACGTTTATTTAATAAATGCTTAAATCGATTCATAGAAAACACACCAGTCTTCCTAAGTCCGACCCAAACAAGCGAACATGTGTTATCCCGGGTACTCAGCACAAAACTTCTTTCGCTAATCGCCAGTTTTATACCCTAAGTGGGCACATTTACAAAAAAGTTCACAAACATCTAAAAATTATAGATTTAAATTCACACACATTAAAACAAACAGTAACAGAGTGGCTACTACAGAAAGACTACATATACACGGAGTCTTTACTCACTTACATCGCCTAAATGAAAAACGCTCACTTACAAACATATTCACGCATACATCCACACACACTCACCCCTATATTTACACACAAACTCACAACAAGCACGTACCACATCACACCACTACACATCCCCTCCACATTTTATTCGTACACGCACAATTATTACTGCTGTCAAGTTTAAACGGTAGATCGACACTGTCCACTGTTGTATAAAAATGGTGAATTCATAAGCTAAACACTGTCTCTTAAAATACAGGATATCCTAGTTTAAGAGGCAGGGTTACTATAAGTATGTATAGAAATTTTTGCAACACACTGTAATGTTTAGAATAAGTCTACCTCCTAATTATATCTACTTGTGTACATTTCTGTAACTATTTTGGTAAATAAACTTTATTATTATATGTATTTTCAATATTTATCTCAGGACCCTGAGGTCCTGGACTTTTGGAAGGCGTACGAGGAGCCGAAGCCAACTCGCAGAGGCCCTTTAGATAATTATAATGGAACATGATACCAACCGATGATTATCCCTGTACGCGCTATGCTAGTGCACCCAAGGACAACCCCCGGTTGTTGAAAAACTATTGTGACATATGGAGAACAAAGATAATAGGGCTATGGTTTTTGGAGTCTTAAGTGGACTGGTAACATGGAACTATGTTAAGACTATGGCCCCTGCCTGAACAACGTATTATTATTATGTTTTTTTTAGGCAATTTTTCTCAGGCTAGTTCCTGGTATTCTTTTAGAATCTCACGGGTGTGAACCAAGGTTAGATCCTAATTATTGGTTTAAGATGGTAAAAGACTTTGTACTGAATTCAAATTATTATCTAAGTCCAGTTGTAAAAATTTTCTAACTATACGACAAGTGTTCAAAATAGCCGCTTTTTGTAGTGTTAGATATGTATATTTTGATAGATTGAGAACATTAAAACTATTGAATATTTGTTTTGGAATAACACCTGTTGTTGATATTACTATTGGGACTATTGTGACTCTATTCATTTTCCAAACTCTGGTGATTTCCTCTTGTAATTCTGTGTACTTCCAAATTTTTTCCGTGATAGTTTTTTGTATGTTATTAGTGTTTGGGACTGCTATATCAATTATGTATGCATGTTTGTTTCCTTTATCAACTAGTGTTATGTCGGGTCTGTTGTTATATATAGTGTGATCTGTAATTATAGTGCGGTCGTAATATATTTTGTAAAATTGATTTTCTAAAACCGCTCTTGGTGAATATTTATAATATGGTGTGTATGGGTCTTGCATGAGTTTAAGTTTAATTGCGAGTTTTTGGTGTATGATGTTAACAAGTTGATTATGTCGGTGAGTATAATCGTTCTGTGTCAATGTCATACAAGCACCCGTAATGTGTTGTATTGTTTCCGGTTTGCTGTGACATTTTCTGCATAAATTATTCCTTAATGTACTATCTTTTATTATAAATTTTCTATAATTTTTGGTATTAATGACTTGGTCCTGAATGGCCAACATAAACCCTTCTGTTTCAGGGAACAGCCCACTTAGTTCTAACCATTTGTTGGAAGCTTCTTTATCTATAATATGTGATTGTTGTAAATCATTGGGATGTCTCCCATGTAGCTCTTTTTGCTTCCATTTTCTATTTATCTCTTCTATATGTTGCACTTTATCTACTGTCTCAATATTATCATCATCGCTAAGGTTCAATGGTGTATACTGTTTATCTATCTCTATAATTGTTTTGTGTAAATTACTGGTACTTTTCTTTCGCCTGAAAAATTGTTTTAGATTAATTATTTGTCTTTTGTGGAGATGTGAAATTTCGATCAATCCTCTTCCTCCTTCCTTCCTGGGCAATATAACTCTTTCTATTGCAGATTTTGGGTGGTGATATCTGTGTTGTGTCAGTGTAGTTCTTGTTTTTACTTCGAGACTATGTAATTCTGTGTTAGACCATTTTATTACCCCGAAAGAATAAGTAAGTATTGGTACCGCGTAAGTATTAATGGATTTGAATAATTTTTTACTAGATAGATGCATTTTGCATAACGAATGTAGTCTACTATTGTATTCTTTTTTTAGTTTATCTTTAATGGCCCTATGTTCTAAAAGTCGAGCTTGATTATACCCTAAATATTTGTACAGTTCTTCGTCTTTAATTGCTTCTATTGTTTCATTGGTATCTGTCGAGTAGTTTCCTCCTACAATCTTACCTTTCTCTATATTTAGTTTACGGCATTTGTCTAGTCCAAAATCCATTCTTATGTCTTTCGAAAATGTAGTTGTAATATTTAATAATTCGTATAAATTTGAATTTTTATTAGCATACATTTTTAAATCATCCATATATAATAAATGTGTAATTTGGTGTAATATTGACCTACCATTTTTGATGTCAAAACCTAACTTAGAATCTATTAATGATCGGGAGAGTGGATTTAGGGCTAAACAGAACCATAGAGGGCTTAATGAGTCACCTTGAAAAATACCTTTTTTAATCGCTACTTCATCTACGGTTATGTTTGCTGTTTCAGTTTGTAACATAAGTGTAGTTCTCCAGGATCCCATTGTACTCTTGAGAAAATTTATTATTAAAGGATTAATTTTATAAATACTTAATATTTCGATCAACCACGAGTGCGGAACGCTATCGAAAGCTTTTTTATAATCTATGTATGCTACGTATAAGTTTTTTCTAGATCTCTGAACATATTTTAAAATAGTGGAGTCTATGATTAATTGTTCTTTACATCCCATATGCCCGCGCCTACAACCTTTCTGTTCTTCTGTTAGGATATTATATTTTTCAGTGTGTTTAATAATTCTATGTATAATACAAGATGTAATGATTTTATATAAAGTTGGTAAGCAAGTAATAGGTCTGTACTGTGAAGGATCCTGGGTTCTATTAGATTTTGGGAGCATATATGTGATTCCTTTAGTCAAAAATTTCGGAATATTTTGATTGCCTTTTAGAATATCACTTATCTGTTCTGCTATAGTTTTATGAAGTGAATGAAGTCTTTTTATCCAAAAATTGTGTATACCATCGACTCCTGCTGCTTTCCAATTATGCGTTTTATTTATAATTGTATTTATTTCAAGAGCATCTATATCTTCAAATGGCATTTCGTTTATAGTTTCTGATCTACATACTTCCTCTTGTATCCATTTAGCGTCTTTATTATGTTCTGTACTGTCTGACCAAATTCCTTGCCAGAATTCTTTTAAAGCCTCTTGAGATGGAGGGTTTAGGATTCTTGTATTTTTATCATTGCCTTTAAGTTTTCTATAAAATTGTTTTTCACTTACTTTAAACAATATATTGTTATCTTTTCTTAATTTTGCTTTTTTATATCGTGCTAACCTATGGCTCTTAACAAGAAGTTTTTGTTTCAATGTGTCTAAATGATCTTCTATTCGTTTGTTAAAGTTTTCATGTGTACTGTGTTGTTTAGTATTATTGATAATCTGTTTGACTTTTTTTCCAGTTTACTTGATGTATTACCGTTTTTGTACTGTGTTAGTCTATTTATATCTTTTCTCAATTGCTCTATATCTGATTCTAATCTTTTTTGCCAAGGTGGATCATTTTTTACTCTATTACTTTTAAAACTTCTGTCCGTATTTACTTTTAATTTAAAGTAATTTGCAGTTGAGATAGCTACGCAATAAATTAACGAATGTGTGTCACTTAGATTTTCTAGAGATGTAAGCCTTGAAGGAATAATTTTTTGGTTAAAAATATTAATTATATCGGATAATTTGCGAGATGGTCTCATTTTTGGTAGTAACGGTCTACAAGTAGGATTAATTCCATTATATTTTAACATATTTGTTTCTAATTCGTTGCTTAATGTATTCACTAATGATGAATCAAAATCAGTATTATTTTGTGTCTCAATTAATGTCGAATTATTTAAAATAGATTGAGTGGTGTTTTGTGTAGGTGTAGGTACACTTGAATCTGTAACAAAATATTCAGTCCCGGGACTCGTGTCGGGTTCCAGGGAGGTGTTTATGTGTTGTGTAAGGTTTATTGTTTCCTCTTCTTCTTTCTTCAATTTTTCTGCTATTTCAAATCTAATTCTACTTAAAGTGTCGTCCGATAACAACTTGTTTCTGATAATGACCCTTCTTTGGTCTGCTATCCTTTGCTCAGTTACATTCATTTCTGGGTATTGTAATTTAAATTTTTCAAATAATTGTGTGCAGTACATAGTTCTGTCCTCTTCAAGTTTTGTAACATGAAAATAAGTACGCATGATGAATATGTTCATATCTTCAGTCCATTTCATGCGCACTCTGGGTTTTCCCGCTTTGGTGGTCGCAGGCTGAGTAGCTGATGCCGCCTGCGAAACATCCAAGGCGGATGTAACTGCTCTACTGTCACTGTTGTCTAGTCTGTCTGTCGGTTCGGCTGTAGTATTTTTGTCGGGGAGAACCCGCCTGCTCAGTCCTCCACCGCCGATGGGTCGTATGCTGTGACACCCAGCATCGGCCCCAGGTGCGCCCCGACGATTGCCCTCGGGTAGCGGTCCTATACGCAATCTCATTGATCTAGTCTCCATTTTGAATGGGTTTCCAGAGCCACGTTAGCCACGCCAGTAATTTCAGCTTCGTGTGTCCGCCCCCTACGTGATTAGATGGTCAATCAGGACGTGTGGTTGTTTAGGTTATTATTATTATTATTATTATTTATAACTTGTATTCCCTCCCTGAGTTCTTCTTACTGCTTCCATACGGTTCTTCATCGATCGGATGAGAGTCACGATCAAATTTTGTGGCACTCCATTCCATTCCTCTTGGATTGCATTTTGCAGCTGGCTAAATGTTTCTGGGGCAGGATTTCTTGCACGAATTCGTCTTTAATTCATCCCATAGATGTTCAATCGGATTCAAGTCCGGGCTTCTTGCTGGCCATTCCATAATGGAGATACCGACTTCGGTAACATAATCTCGTACGACGCTCGCGGTGTGAGCCCTAGCATTGTCGTGCATTAATATGAAACCGTTGCCAATAAAATGTGCATAGGGCATCACGTGAGGCTCAAGACACTGTTCGATGTACTGATGACTGTTTAGTGCAGGCAGACGTGGCTCAAACACAAAGACAAGCTCTGTCTTACAGTCAGCGCTGATTCCCCCCCAAACCGTCCACGAACCGCCACCCTAGCTGACCTTTTCTTCAATTCAGCATTGTGCAAAGCGTTCTCCATCTCTTCTGCAAACCTTGTTCCTTCCGTCGTTACCATACAGTATAATTTTACACTCATCAGAAAAGAGGACTTTGTTCCACTGAAGGTACGACCAATTTAGGTGCTCACGTGCAAAGTTAAGGCGCGCTCTTCGATGGTCAGCAGATCATTTCGGCACATTTTCTGGCTTCTGCGGTACCAGTCTACGTTCCTTCAACATTTTTCTAATTGTAGAGTCACTTACAGCCACCCTACGTACAACATGAAGTTGCTGCTGCAATTGAAAAGCATTAAGGCGTCGATTTCGTAAAAAAGTTATTACAATAAATCGATCATCTCGCTTAGAAGTGACCCGATTCCTACCAGATCCTGAACGGCGCGTAAACAAACCAGTCTCCCGATAGCGTTTGTAGACTATGAACAGTCGACCGGCTTAGATGCAATTTTTCAGCCACAACACGCTGACTAAGTCCAGAATCCAGCAATGCCACCACTTGGGCGGCTTCTGCGGGCGAAGTATCCATATGTTTTAGAAAAAATACTTTTTCAGACGTCCAAAAGTCAAAGTAAACAAATAAAGAACATAAAAAGTTTTAAGATAAGCGCTAATTTATAGTTTTCAAAGGTGAAATGTACTCCAACTCTAAACACACATTTGTCTCAAAACAGTGAATCATTATATTTATAGAATAAACAAATGAAATTCTAATTTTGAATTTTTGCTTAGCACGGTAATGGCCAAACTACCAGCTACACAATCATGTGATTTTTTTCATGAAATGAAAACTCTTTTGTGTTAAATTAGGACAGAAACCATAAAAACGGATGTGTTTCGATTTTTCTGATGAGAAGTGTATTTTACACAAGCCAGCTTACATTCAGAATTTTGAAAAAAACAATGGCTTACCAATGATCATTTTATTGTAAAGTCAGACCAACGTTCGGTGTAATTTAGCTCCTTGGTTTCTCGTCAATTGTGCAGCAACTAGTGGCATAATCATCACTATAATATAACTAAATAGAACTATGATTTTATTACTGTCGGTGTTGACCTCCGCCTATTGTGAAAAAGAATAACCTTCAAAATGTAAAATCAATCCCGTACTTATTTTGGGAGCAAGAAACAAATAGCACAAACTTACCGTAGAAAGATACATATAAAATATTTGGTACGCTACCAAAATGTACTATGATATGTATATAATCAGCGACTAGAATACTGAAACATGTATTATAATTTTAATAATTCTTAGAAATTAAATACTACGGTAAATTGATATTATATTTAAGTAATTTCCAAACCTAGATATATATTTCTACGTGCGGTATCGTCCGAGAATCAGCTAAACATACATGTCTAAATTCTGTATCTAATATTTAACTAAAAGGAAGTTATTACCTGACGTCCAAAGCAAAGCGTCAGTTTTTCACAGCAGTTCACTAAGTCCCGATACAGTTCAACCCATTCTTGAATCTTCTCCTTTGTGATATCACTTTGCTCATCCGAACTATTACTATTACTCCTTACTCTCTCTTGAGCAGCTGATTTCAACGAATTGAGATATTTGATCAAAAGAACCACTATCATAATAACAACATAAAACATGAGGTGCTGAAATATTACAGTCATTCTCATTACAATTTGTGGTAACAATACGGGTACCAATATTATTATTGGATCTGATGGTAAATATTTTATAAAAGCTTGCGTAAATCTGTACGCAACGCACAAAAAAGTAATTAAAACAAAAATAATGCTGGTGTAGACTATTTTCTTGATTGAATTAATCAATGATGAAACATCTTTAAAAAATCCAAAGAAAAATTCATAAACACTACTGATGCTTTTTAAATATGATATGAAGTCACGGCTGTAACTGATGCCGGTCACGACGGATGATACAAAGTTCATATAAGTAGAAGCACTTAACAAACTAGAAATTAATTTCGTTTGATTAATATCATTTCTTCCTAAAAACAAATATAGTTGATATATTACGGATATGGTGTTCAACATAGTCTGGATGAATATTTGTAATAAAATAAAATGCTTTTTCCTGTTTTTCTGGCTACTATAAGTTCTGTATATTCCGAAGAAATTCTCCAGCAGTAACAAATTATTTAACCACTTGAATGAAGGCATTTCGTCTGAAATGTTGAGTGTCTTGTTGTCAACGATATAGTACCTAAATCAATTTGAATAAATAGAAATAAAACGTTTTGGCATGTAATTTCAATAGTCCGCCATTACATTATTAGTAAGCAAATACCAACATAATTGATAGACTAAATGACTGGAATAAATGACGAATGTTGAAGTAAATGACTGATGAATATCAGTTTTGACACAACTTTTTCTTTACCTATTATAAAATGGGTTCATGTCACATTTGCTTGATAGCTATGATCTTTTTCCTAAATATCTAATAATAATATAATGTAATGAATTGTGGTGCCAACTCGCTCAATTCACCTTTTTGTTAACAGCTTAACCAAACGGTGCCATTCAAATAGTGGCGTGAATAATATTCAGCTGCTACGTCTAATTTAACATTTAGTAATCGACCTGCTACCTGCTGGAGAGGGAGGCCAAAAGATGAATTGATTGTGTGAGGACTGATATGAAAGAAAAGGGAGTTAGTGATAGTGTGACGGGTGACAGGACAGAATGGAAGAAAAAAAATTGTTGCGCCGAACCCAAGTAATATGGGATAAGGGCAGGAAGAAGAAAAAGATTAATCGACCTGCTAATGCCTAGGCCTAGATACTAAAAAAACTTAGGACAACCCGGATACGTTTGTCCATCATGTGAAGTTCCTTTAAACCTTGCAGAAAAAATAGTAACCCCGCATCAAGGCACCGCCGGCTTATTTTACTTATGACCGTCGCCGTGTCGACAACACATTAAAAGCTGTGCGCAAATCAAAATTAATTTACGACTTGCCACAGCTTCTCTTGAATGTCTTAGCAAGGTAAGTGTTAAAACTTTACCGATCTAAGTCATTCGCCTAAATTTAATATTTAATGGCTGAATATTATCCGGAGGGTTAGGTAAATGGAGCCAGTTATGAAAGACTAGGGTGTTAACTGAGCTGATGTAGAACTTTTTACGAAAGCAGGCATGCAGTATGCCAGCAGGCATACAACATGCAGCAGGCATGCAACATGCAGCAGGCACGCAGCATGCAAGCCGGCATGCGCCCTACCCCTCCGCGCCTACGCGGGTATTGAATTACACTGAACCAACGAGATCGGAATGAATTGTCGCTAAAAATTGATAATAAAATCATCTCAGATAGGTCAAAAGTGGCTGAGACGTTAGAAAACTTTTTCACCAACATCCCAATAGAAGTTACGAAATCTCTCCCTTGTTCGTCTTTGTTAGCTGAATCTTTTTTAAAAGAACATTTCACTAAGGATATACCAACCTTTGAATTTAAGCGTATCTCTGTTGATACAATTATAAGAACATTCAAAAGTCTTAACATAAAAAACACTGAAGACTTATAGGGTATATCCGTTAAGGTTCTTTGAGATATTATTGATACTATTGCTCCTGTCCTAACAGGCATATTTAATCAATGCTTAGACAGCGGAATGTTACCTGATTTAATGAAACATAGTAAAGTAGTACCAATTTTCAAATCAGGTAGTAAGAGTGATCCCTCTAATTATAGACCTATATCTGTGCTTCCAGCATTGAGTAAAATCTATGAAAAAATCATGCTCGACCAGATGTTGTCTCATTTTAATTCAAATAGGATTTTGCATAGTCATCAGCTTGGCTTCACGAAAGGAAGGTCAACGATGGATGCAGGAGTGAAACTCATCAGTCACATCTTGGAATCCTGGGAGAAGTCCCAGGATGCTATTGGCATATTTTGTGACCTCTCAAAAGCATTTGACTGTGTTGACCATAATACTCTGATCCGTAAATTACATCATTATGGAATTCGTGGACGAGCTGCTGATCTTGTTTTTTCCTATTTATCTTACAGGCAGCAAAAAGTATCAATTAATGGGGCGACGTCCTCGCGGTCTTTAGTAAAGATGGGCGTGCCTCAGAGTTCAATTCTTGGCCCTTTCCTTTTTCTAGTTTACATTAATGACCTTTCTTACATGATGGCTAATTTATCCGATATAATTCTGTTTGCTGATGATACTTCTCTTATTTTTAAAGTAGATAGAAAAGTTGGGGATGTCTTGCATGTCAACAAAAGTCTGCCTGTTCTTTCGAAATGGTTCGCAGCTAATAATCTCTTATTAAATGCGAATAAAACTAAATGTATAAAATTTTCATTACCGAATGTCCCTCAAGTTGGCGTCAATCTAATTCTTGACGGCAACAAACTTGATGTTACTACGGAAACTGTGTTTTTAAGTATAACTATCGATTCTAAACTGCAGTGGGGCGCTCATATTAGAACTCTTTCAGGTAGATTAAGCTCAGCCGCATATGCAGTAAGAAAAATAAGGCAATTGACAGATGTAGCCACAGCTACGTTAGTTTACTATGCTTATTTCCACAGTATTATGTCTTATGGCATTTTACTGTGGGGATCTGCAGCTGGTGTAGACTCAATTTTCATATTGCAAAAAAGAGCAATCCGGGCTATTTATAAAATGGGTCCTCGCGAGTCCCTCAGAAATAAATTCAAAGAAATCTATATACTGACTCTGCCTTCTCTTATTATTTTAGAAAGTATTTTGTATGTTCGTAAAAACCTAGGACTCTACAAAATTAGAATCGATTTTATAACATAAATACGCGTAGTAAACACGAAATTGTATTACCAAAATGGAGATTAGCTAAGACCAGCAAGTAATATTTAGTAAACAGCATACGCTTTTATAACAAGCTGCCAAAGGCGGTGACTGAACTTAGCGAGGGAAAGTTCAAAACCCATATTAAGCGTATCCTAACTAAAAAAGCGTATTACAAGGTTAAAGACTATGTCGAAGACACGCTTGTTTGGCAATGACTGCTTCTGCACATGTGGCCCCCTGGTAGCTCATAGTATTCGGTTTGCCGACGACATTGTCCTTTTTGCCCCTACTGCTCTAGAACTACAGTCCATGCTTCAAGACCTAAGTACGGCCAGCCTCAGGGTGGGGCTCGCGATGAATCGGTCTAAAACTAAATGTATGACCAACAGCACTAAACGTAGGGTCGAGGTAGATGGGCAGGATATAAACTATGTCGATGAGTATATCTACTTGGGTCAGTTAGTTTCTTTCGAAAACAGGCAGCAGAAGGAAATTGATCGCCGTATCAAAAACGCCTGGAAAAGCTACTGGTCCATGAAGACGCTAATGAAGGGAGATCTACCGATCTCCCTGAAGCGAAAACTCATTGATATGTGTATCCTGCCCGTCCTAACCTACGGTGCCCAGACATGGTCGCTCACCGATTCGCAAAAGTTTCGCCTTGGGGTGTGCCAACGAGCAATGGAGCGCAGCATTCTGGGTGTCAAGAGGGCCGACAGAGTGAGGAACACCACGCTGCGTCAAAAGACGGGAATTATGGACGTCGGAAAAAAGGCTGCCAGGCTAAAATGGGATTGGGCGGGTCACATCAGCCGCATGCACTCTGACCGGTGGGCAAGAGTCTCCACAAAGTGGGTACCTCAAGATGGACGACGCCGCCGAGGTCGACCGGTCGGGAAGAGGTGGCGAGACGACCTAGATGCCTACCGCAAAGACTGGTTCGAGGTGACCCAAGAAAAGAATACCTGGAAGAAGTTGAGGGAGGCCTTTGCCCAGCAGTGGGACAGTATAGGCTATTAAAAAAAAAAAAAAATACAATATTCTATATATATTATTTTATTTATTTATTATTTATTCTTTTGCAATACTTTATATATTATCATACGTCAACCACCATAAATTCGTTAATAATTTATTTTGTACATGTCATTTATTGATTATTGTAATTATTTATTTTTCTTGCTTTTTTTATATAGCCTCTTTTTTATAATGTGAATGTGAGAACACTGTAGACTCCGCGAATTCTTAGGTTACTTCCTATTACGACTTCCTTTTTTTTAATATGATTATTTTTATTTTGCTTTTGGGTACAATATTTACTGGTCTACACTGTTCTTACATAATGTCTATTAATACTGTAATATGAAAATATTATAAACAACTACTTTTTTTAAAGAGTAACCATGGAGTTTCTTGCCGGTTCTTCTCCATAGGTAACAACCAATTTGGAACCGTGCACTAGCTTTTGACGTTTTATAAGTGCCCATGTAGGCCTATGTGAAATAAATACTTTTGACTTTGACTTTGAGTTTGGGGTAGGGCAGACAAGACTGTGTAAATTTGGTTTGGCAGCAATTCGATTCTGTCACTAAATTTTGTAGCTAATTTTTTTTTTATTGTCTTTTTATGACACTATTTTAATTTACTACTGAAAATGCTATCAAGTAACCGTCTATATATTTGTGACCAAATTCCGAAAAATGTTGTTTCTGTGTAGTACAAATATGGTAAATAAATCATTTGGCAAATAAAAAAAGTTCAAAAGAGGCTTCGGCTAATAGCAAAAAGTTATTTTGTAAATCGGCGAAATATAGTTCGGTAAAATAATACCTATGACACATGATACTTCGATGATCTAAAAATATGTCAATTAATGCATACTTATAGCAAAAAGACGTCGGTCAATAGTTTTTGGTAAAATGAAATTAGAACAAAAAAAAATCAAAAAAGTGATCGGTTTCCAAGAATGTCTTGTGCAAAATGTCAAGCTACTAGTCCCAATAGTTTTCTTGTATTTTCTAACGTACATGATGTTTTCATAGATATTGACAAGATATCGTTTTTAATTTTAAAAATAACATGTGCCTGCTGTGACAAAAAAAAAATATGACCGTCATTTATGACGAAATCAGAAATAATAAAACTCTCGTGAAAATTAAAAAAAAAAAACACGAGGGTAATGTACATTGCAAGTTAAACGTAGCGTTAAGAGCTAGTTTTCGAGTAGTCTGGAATAATATTTGAAAAAATAATAAATTATTTCGACATGTATTTCTGGCCACGATAATTTTTTATATTATTTCTGAGAGATTCTCTACTAATGGTACATAATTCAACCTAAACAATTCATTGGTTATATTTTTGTTTGCACTGTTCAGTTTCGTTGGCAACGGAAATGAAACAGTTAATTGTTGACGGAAATAAAAAAAATACTATTACTTTAGTTTACTAAATTGGTCATAAGTAGTTCATTATTTATCTCTAATATCTTTGATGCAATGGTTTATACACGGTTTCATATAAACTGTCAAAATATACTTATTCCAGTGATTTACTCTTGTAGTATTCAAAAATAGTGTAGCTTTCTCTCTGAGAAATAATTTTTTGAATGGTATCAGAGGAAAGACTTGAAAAGATTACAAACATTTAAGATGCATTGATTAGTGCTAGAGAATAGATAATGGGATAGTGTGAGGTAAAGTTAATTACCACGACAGGGCAGAAGTTAGTATGATTAATGAATTTATCTCAATTAAGAACTAAATAACATGATTAAACTGCAGCATAATAATTAAGTAGTCGACAGCCAACGTAAATGCAATTGGCAGCATGTACATCCCAGCACGAATCTTGCTCAAAAGCTTGATCTCCAATGGGTTATTCTTTATCAGACGTATAAAATCCTTTATTGATTTCGCTTCAGCTTCGCCTGAATCTAAAACATAACACATGAGTTCAGTACACGAGTATACAGTACTTTTATCTGTTATTTGGCAATTTATGACAGAAAAGTCTTACCAATGATCATTTTATTATAAAGACGAACTAACACTCGGTGTAACTTCAATCCTTGGTTTCTCGTCAATTGTGCAGCAATAAGTGGCATAACCGCTACTGCCGCGTTAGCGAATAAAGAAAGTATATTTTTAGTACTGGTGTTAGTGTACACCCCCTGTTTTAAAAAAGAATAATCATCAACAAGTAAAGTCATCAAACTCTAACCATAATTTTCTTGAGAAGAAACTTTAATATACTTACCATAGAAAGATAATTGTAAAGTGCTAGATATGCCACCAAAACGTATTGTGATGTTGCTATGGCCAGCGAATAGAAATACTGAAACATGTAATTTTAATATCATTCTAACCAAACTAATACTTCAATGAATTAATATTTCCATTTCGTAATTTTCAAATATCTTTATTGCCACGATGGTGCTTTTTTTTAGGAGGGAAAATCATCTAATGACAAATCCCGCTCTTGGACGGAGCGCGAGATAGTGTCAGACTTTACTGACTAAAAACCCACTCTTGTTCCTTCTTTCCCTTCATTCCGGGGGCCCCGGGTTTCGCTTTCACACTACCCGTGGCCCCAGTAGGCTTCAACCCTGCTGGGCCCTTACAATTTGCTGACATCTCCCTGAGACGCGCGTGGAACAGTACGCGCCGTCGACGACTTGGGCTCGGTCCGGATGGTTACCGGACGGTCGGACGGCGAGCTACCGCCGTCCGCAAGCCCGCGCCTACGGTGGCCGGAAATCGGGATCGGTATCCCGGCGATGGTAGGGGCGTGAGGACCGTTGCTTCACGCGATCGGCCGCCTCCTTTGCTAGCATTACTGCTTTGCAGAAGGAGGCGACATACTGCGCGAGAGATCACTGCCGCCGATCGCCCCCACGAGGACACGGCGGTGCTCTGCCCAGGCGGGGCACACCTCTACCGTATGCTCCACGGTGTCCTCCGGGCGGTCCACACAATGGCGGCACCCAGGCGTTTCTTCCGTACGAATTCGGTGCAGGAACCTCCCGAACTTACTGTCCGGTGAGGACTTGCGTCATGCGGGAGGTAAGGACGTCATGTGGTCTTTCTAGCCACTCCTCAAAGAGGGGACTTACCGCCATAATTGTGGCGTGCCCGCCACTGTGTTGCGACAGTCGCTGTCGCCATTTCACCATGAGATCCCGCTGGAGCTCTTTCCCGCCATGCCGCGACTTAGCGTGGCAGCGGAGTTTCGCCCCGGCGTTGCATCTCCACGCGCAGATCGTGCATGCGTGCAAAGACTTTTGCCTCGAGATCCGATGGTGGCTGGCCAGCAAGGAGGCTCATCACTTCACGGGAAACCGTGCGATATTCCCGCACCATCCAGATGGCCATGACCCTCTGGCATGCGTTCAGCTTGGCCGCCGGTCGCTTTCACAGCGACAGCGCCCATACCGGCGCCCCATAAAGGGTCATGGTTCTAACAATTCCTGCGTAGAGCCTCCGGCAGGAGGCATCTGGACCCCCTAGGTTAGGCAGAAGCCGCTTGAGGGCAGCCCCAGTCCGATCCAGTTTGGGAGCCAGACGTCGAAAGTGCTCCTCGAAATTCCATCGGCTGTCGAGGACGAGTCGCAGGTACTTCATCGTCGACCCGACGCCGATGTGAACTCCTCCTACCGTTATTAGGGAAACCGGTGGTAGCGCATTCCGAGGGCCGTGAAAGCACATGGCCTCGGACCTGTGCAGTGCCACCTGGAGTCCCAACTGCTGGATCCTCTCCACGACTATCGCAACCCCACGTGTCGCTAGTGACTGTCGCGACCCAGTGCTGGGCACGCCACAATTATGGCGGTAAGTCCCTTCTTTGAGGCGTAGTTGGAAAGACCTCACGGCGTCCTCACCTTCCGCATGACGCAGTTTCTCACCGAACACGGGAAGTTCGGGAAGTTCCTGCACCGGATTCGTGCGGAAGCGACGCCCGGGTGTCGCCACTGTGTGGACCGCCAGGAGGACACGGTGGAGGTGTGCCCCGCTTGAGAAGAGCAACGCCGTGTCCTCGTGGGGGCGATCGGCGGCGGCGATCTCTCGCGCCGGGCCTTGGTACAGGCCATGGTCCGGAGCGAGGAGAAGTGGCAGGCGGTCGCATCCTTCTGCGAAGCAGTAATGCTAGCGGTAAGTAAGTAGTAGTAAGTAAGCTAGGAGGCGGCCGATCGCGTGAGGCAACGGCAACGGTCCTCACGCCCCAACCGCCGCCGGGATTCCGATCCCGATTTCCGGCCACGGAGGCGCGGGCTTGCGGACGGCGGGCAATGGGTGGCCCGCCGTCCGACCGTCCGGTTACCGTCCGGACCGAGCCCAAGTCGTGGACGGCGCGTATTGTTCCGCGCGCGCCTCAGGGAGATGTCAGCAAATCGTAGGGGCCCAGCAGGGTCGAAGCCTACTGGGGCCATGGCTAGTGTGAAAACGAAACCCGGGCCCCGGGACGAAGGCAACGAAGGAACAGGAGTGGGTTTTTAGTCAGTAAAAGTCTGACACTATCTCTCGCTCCGCCCAAGAGCGGGATTTGTCATAAGATGATTTTCCCACCTATAAAAAAAAAAAACCCACGTGTCGCTAGTTCGACCGCCACCTGGTACAACTCTCCCTGCGCCAGGACCAGCGTGTCGTCTGCGTAACAGACCACGCTGACCCCGTCAGGGAGGTCACCGCACAGCACGTAGTCGTACGCGATGTTCCACAAGGGCGGTCCTAGTACCGATCCCTGCGGAACACCGCACGACATCTCTCGCCGTTTCCACTCTCCCTAGTGACCGGGGTAGATGATGAACCTGTCCGTCAGGTAGGCCTCGATCACACGACAGAGGTAGTCGGGCACCCGGTGATACCGGAGTGCCCTCCTAATGCTACTCCAGGGCAGGGAATTGAAAGCGTTGGTGATGTCCAAAGACACCGCCAAGACACACCTGCCCTGGGATACCGCATCCCCCGTCGTGATGGCTTGCACGCGCATGTTAGCGTCCACCGTGGAGCGTCCCCTGCGAAAGCCGAACTGTCCGTCCGCAAGATCTGGTCCCACCCGTGTTAAGTGCGCGACGAGGCGGTCTGCAATAACTCTTTCAAAGAGCTTGCCCACCTCGTCAAGCAGCACGATGGGCCGGTACGCGGACGGTGAGTCTGCAGGGCGCCCCTGCTTCGCGATGAGGACCAGCTTCCCCGTCTTCCAGCGAAGTGGGAACTGGCCCCTCTTCAAGCATGCGCTTAAGAGCCCCCTTAGTCCAGGCCCAAGTTTCTCCATGGCCAGGACCCAGGCTTTTCCAGGCAAGCCGTCGGGTCCTGGAGCGGTATTCTTGGTATTCAGTCATCTCTACCTCGGTCACCTCTGGAATATTGTCGTCGTCGTCGTCGTAGTGGTCCACGTCGGACACCGCAGGTGGGGGAGAGTGTTACCCTCGCGCGAGGAACAGAGCGCTCACCACACCCTCCACAAGCTGGGGCCGGAGACTCTGCGTCAGCAGGGGAGCCCGGGCGGAGCTTGTCTCACACCAACTTGTAGGGGCGTCCCCACGGGTCTCCGTTCAGAGTCCCCAGCTACACGTTGCTTGCCTCCAACTTGGCCCGCTTTATCTCCGCTCGGAGGGTGCGCTTCGCCGCTCTGTATCCCTCGTACAGCTCCGCCTCTCTGGCCTCCGCATCCGGCGGGCGGATGCAGCGCCTGCGATGTCTAGCGTACCGGCACCGCGCGGTATTGCACGCACTACGCAGTGCCGCAATCTCCGACGACCACCACCAGTACACCTGGCGCCGAACACGTCCTGGCCGGACTCGGGGCATTGCCACGTCGCAGATTTGTGACATGGCCTTCCGGAGCCACTCTGCCTCGACGTCGATGTCGACAGGCCTGTCCGGTGCTTGCACCCAAGCCTGTACCGTCGCGGCTTCCAGGAGAAGCTCCCGGTCCAGCTGCTTGCCACGATGGTGGTTGAAGGTCACCATCTGTGACTATGTAATATGTACATACTCGTATATTATGACAGAGAAGTAATTACCTTGCGTCCACCACAAAGCGTCACTTTTTCACAGCAGTTCACCAAGTCTCGATACAGTTCAACCCATTCTTGAATCTGATCCCTTGTTATATCAAATTGCTCATCTGCTAATCTACTACCATTACTCCCTAATCTCTCCTGAGCCGCTGATATAATTGAATTAAGACATTTGATCAATATAACCACTATCATAATAAAAACATACAACATGAGGTGCTGAATTACTATAGTAATTCTTATTACTACTTGTGATATCATTATGGGAACCATTGTTATAATTAGATTTGACGGAAAGTTTTTTAAAGTTTCCGTAGACATGTATGTATAACACAAAAAATAAAATAAAATAAAAAAAATGCTGGTGTAGACTATTTTTTTGATTGACTTGACCAATGATGAAAAATCTTTAAAATACTCAAAGAAAAAATCATAGACACTACTGATGCTTCTTAAATATGACATGAAGTCACTGCTGTAACAAATGGCAGTCACGACAGAAACTACAAAATTCATATAAGAACAAACACTAAATGAAATCGAAATTAATATCTTTTGGTTAGTGTCATTGCTTCCTGAAATTAAATATTTTATAAATAGAGACAGTGTGATTAGCAAAATTTGAATGAATATCTGAAATATAATGAAATATTTTTTCCTATTCTTTTGGTTACTATACGTTCTGTATACGCCGAAGAAATTCTCCAGAAATAACAAATTGTTCAACCATTTGAATGAAGACATTTCGTTTGAAATGATGCGTGTCTCAGTTTCAACGATAGAGTACCAAAATATCTGTCATTACAATAATAATAATAGTAAGTAGATACAGACGTAATTGCTTGTCTGTCAGTTTTGAAAATTGATGACCTTTCACATTTGCTTGATTGTTAGGATACCTATTTTGTTCTTAGAGCTGAAAGCAGTGAAGCAATTTTATATATTCGTGGGGTAAAATTTTCCAACTAACAATGATTAAAACAAAACTACACATCCCATCCATTAGCAGTTCTAAGTTTGTTTACGTAAATATTGCATACCGTTTGAATATAACATCCAAATTCAAGGTTTGGTATCTCGTTAACGGAAATCAAGAACGGACGGATCATCATTTAAAACCCGTGTCTACATTGCCTCTCAATGTAGACACGGGTTTTGAATTATGTACAATAACATTTTTTTTTTATTGGAGTTGCTTTTTAAGAAGTTGTACACGTTATAAGACTTGTATAAAGTCTATAACCAGTGTGTGTTGCCAGTGATGACATATGGCTCTGAAACGTCGCTTACAATGGGCCTCATGAGAAGACTTAAAGTCACTGGTTGCGCCTATATCGCTTGGTAATTGCCGCGTAAAAATTAGTTCCGTAATTAGCCGCATAGAATTAAATACCGCGTTTTGTTTGTGTGACAACTTGCAACACTTCCCATTTTGCATCCCTTTCCTGCACAAACCTCGGGAGAAAGAGCACGCAGATAGACTCGCTCGGTAATTGCTCGCATCGCTAAGACGGCGTACCGCGCATTTTACAAGAAAAAAAATTAGTTATTTTATTTATTTATTTTATTTTATTAGGAAAACATACAGTGTATATTATTGTAGAACTTATCCGCTAAAGACACTAAAACCGCTAACGCTTTGTGCTTGAGAACTGTGCAGTGTTCAGTGAGTGTTATATCTCCTCGTCACCGGAGCAGGTGTCGCGAAATCCAGAGAACGCCGGCCGTCTGACACATGGACACGTGGAGTTCAAAAGGTTAGTGCAATTTCCTCCCATATACGAGCTGTTTTTCTCTGCTTCCTAATCCTAAACGGCTCCAATAAGATCCATCTACTGCAAGGTGTCAAATACATTATCTGAGAAACGCTAATCCGCAAAATACAGTCCACTTCCAATATTAGTAATATATGCGCATCCAGTCACCCAAAGGGCAATGGAAAGGGCTATGCTCGGAGTTTTCTTGCGTGATCGAATCAGGAATGATCCTCATTCCTGATTCGATCACGCAAGGAAATAATCCGAAAAATCCGCATGAGAACTAAGACCGACATAGCACGAAGAATCACCAAATTTAAGTGGCAATGGGCAGGGCACAATGCTCGCAGAACGGATGGCCGTTTGGGCCGAAATATTCTGGAATTGCGACCACGTACCGGAAGATGTAGCGTTGGAAGGCCTCCTACAACATGTACCTGCTGTAATAAAAAAAATATATGACCGCCGTCTATGACGAAACCAGAAATAATAAAACTCTCGTTGTGAAAATTGAAAAAAAAACCACGAGGGTGATGTACAGTCAGGGGACAGAAGTTCACTTACACCACAATGACCATTATCGCCCGCACTATACAGGCTGCGGCGCCTATACACACATACGCATATTTATCCGTGTGAGTGATCAAATTAACATGTCGTTTAGCATCGCTACGAGTAGTTATAGATGTGGTCAATGCTAGACAAGGATGACAATATCTCAATAACTTGTTTTTTTTATCACCGTCTGATTATTTTTTTCATACTAATGCAAAATTTCGACAAGTGGACATAAATTAACATTAATTAGATCGGTAACGAGGTTGCACTCGCTAATGTGATCGGGATAGATGTGAGTTCAAATCCTAGTTGGGCCAGTTTTTTTTTTTATGGTTTTTTTATATTATTGTTATTATTTGTATGTTTTAGTAATTTATTTTTGTAAATTAATTTATTATTATTATTTTCTTATTATTAAAAGGTAATTTATTATTATAATATGATAATAAATGAAACAAATTTTGATATGGTAAAATTGTAATATTTTTATATAAAAGAAATCCTTTACACTTACTTACTTATTGTATTAATTGAATATTGAATAATTGATTGAGTATTGAATGTTAAAAAACACATTTTAGGTTACATGTACGAGTACCTAGATATTATGAAAATTCTGATATCATTTAAGAGGTTATAGCTTAATTATTCATTTTCTCAATGCAAAGAGGATTGAAACTTAACCTCAATATTACAATAATATAAATACTAATTTGTTCAAGTTACGGCCACTATGTGACACAAAATTACCCTACCTGTTTAGGATTTTTAATTTTTCGTGTGACCTCCATTAGCCTCGATACAGCTAATGAGATGTCGACGCATAGACGCCACAATATTTGCACAGATATTTGTGCCGCGAAAACTTTTCCGATAACAGCATGCAATGAGATTTCAGTAGCTCAGGGCATCTCTCGTCCCGAGCTTCCCATCTTTGCACCATTAAACCCCATATATTTTCTACGGGGTTTAAATCAGGGGACCGAGCTGGCCAAGGAATAACATTAATTTTCGGATGATTGCTAAACCATTCGCGAACAATGCTGGCACGATGAATAGGACAATTGTCTTGTACAAAACTTATCTCGTTTAAGTCTTCTGCGGGGTAGATATTACGCACCGTAGGTAACATTACATCGTTCAACACTTCCACATAGTTGACACTGTTGGCTCGCGTCGATATAAAACTTAATTCACCGGGCCCTTGAGCACTTATGCACCCCCACATATTCACACTGATTCTGCCTGACTCCGTATTTGATCTGACATTGCCTTCAGAACAACGCGTGTTATTTTTACGCCACAAATGCAGCCTTCCTTTTTGGCACGATTTAAAAGATTTTTCGTCGGTGAATATTGTTGTCTCCCAATCAAAGTCCAAATATTCCCGGGCAAAACTTAACCTCTCCTCTTTATTTTAAAAATGGTTTGCGTTAAAAATGGTTTTTTAGCCGGCCAACGATGTATTCTGATGTGCCGAACTCATCTGCAAAAAGCCTGGTTAGGATGAAACCATTCGTCTCATATTCAGCTACCATATAACGTCGCTGAGGTTGGCTAATAAGGGCTGGTCTTCCACTCCTCTCACGACTCTTCAGGCTACCTTCTTCCTCAAATCTCTTCACCCAACGTCTAACAGTCTCTCTCTAAAAAAAAAACTATATTACACACTTGCAACAAGCGATTAATCTACCATTATATTTTGTAGGTATCATCACATAAAATTAAAAAAATAACTTATGCACAAGCCGGTTTCATTCGATATTTGAGATATTATATCTGTTGATCCCCGCATTAACGCCGGCGTTCACGCGCCATTGTCTTACTATTGTGTCTCTAATTACGCACTCAAAAGGTTAAGATCATTCGAATATTCGAATATAGGGCCACAATATTTGCCTTTGCTTCAATACTAATATTAGCCTGTATATTGAATTTAGAAGAATACTAAAATGGCAACAACAAGATAACACAAACGCTCGTAACTATGTTCACCAACCAACAACAGCGAATAGTGGAATAATTTATGTGAACTAGTAAAGTAGTTATACTATGAGTGTAGATTTGAAACAAAGTGAACTTATCACTTTGCTTCAAATCTACCCTCATATTTTAATAACGACGCTAAGATTGAAAACAATTGTAAAACGAAAGAATCTTCGTTTAGTTGTGGAATATTTAACATATTTGTTAGCAACTCGGCATTCTTATTTCACATGTCATCATTTCAGCCGAAAGACGTCCACTGTTGGACATAGGCCTCCCCCAAGCGTCTCCACAACGACAATTCCTGTGGTTCCGCATCCACCGCATTCCCGCGACTCTCACCAGGTCGTCGGTCCACTTTTTTTTTTTTTTTTATAGGTTGGAAAATCATCTTATGACAAATCCCGCTCTTGGGCGGAGCGAGAGATAGTGTCAGACTTTTACTGACTAAAAACCCACTCCTGTTCCTTCGTTGCCTTCGTCCCAGGGCCACGGTTTCGTTTTCACACTATCCATGGCCCCAGTAGGTTTCGACCCTGCTGGGCCACTACGATTTGCTGACATCTCCCTGAGGCGCGCGCGGAACAATACGCGCCGTCGACGACTTGGGCTCGGTCCGGATTGTTACCGGACGGTCGGACGGCGGGGTCGGTCCACCTTGTGGGAGGCCTTCCAACGCTGCGTTTTCCAGTGCGCGGTCGCCACTCTAGAACCTTTCGGCCCCATCGACCATCCGTTCTACGAGCAATGTGCCCTGCCCACTGACACTTTAGTTTGGCGATTCTTCGGGCTATGTCGGCGACCTTGGTTCTCCTGCGGATATCTTCATTCTTTATGCGATCACACATGGAAACTACGAGCATAGCCCTTTCCATTGCCCTTTGGGTGACTGTAAGCCTTTACCGTGGGGTACGCCGACGACATAACCATAATAGTAAACGGCACTCATGAAAACACACTATGCAACCTTATGAGCCAGGCCTTGAAAATAGTAGAGGATTGGTGTAAAGAATACCAACTAGCAGTGAACCCCACCAAAACCGAACTGGTTTTATTTACAAAAAAAAGGAAGCTACCAGTACTGAACCTACCACGCTTCTTTGGAACTACCCTAAGCCTTTCAACTGAAGCCAAATACCTGGGCGTCTACCTGGACAAACAGTTGAACTGGGCAAAACACCTGGACTACACTACTAAAAAAGCCAGTATATCCATGTGGCAATGCAGACGCATGTTGGGACGAAACTGGGGCATTAGCCCAAAAGTGACCCACTGGCTATACACCACAGTCATCAGACCAATCATCACATATGGCTCCCTAGTCTGGTGGCCCAGGACCGACTTGAGCACAGCCCAAAAAGAACTCGAAAAATTGCAGCGGCTGGCCTGCGTAGCAATCACCAGTAGCATGAGAACGGCACCCACTGCTGCCTTACAAGCAATGATAGGACTGCCTCCACTGCATCTCATGGTGCGGGAGGAGGAAGCCCTGGCTGTTTTTAGACTTAACTTATCGAGTACACTGAGAACAGACTCTCGAATCAAACATACACGTATTATGGAATACGCTGTTAAACGAGAGCCCATGATGACGGCCCCCAACGATAAAGCCCCTAAAGCACTGCACTTCAAAAAACACTACAGCATCCAACTCACAGAAGAATCGTACGACTACTCGGGCCCAAAGGAACTGAGAATATACACTGACGGATCAAAAACGAATACCGGAACAGGAGTCGGAGTCTTCTCCAACGACCTTAATATAAAGATATCCAAACCGCTAGGAACACTCAACTCTGTCTATCAGGCAGAATGTGTTGGCATCATTCTAGCGGCCCACGCCATAGAAGCCAGAGGAGTTATGGACACTCACATCCGCATAATCTCCGACAGTGCCTCAGTACTACAATCACTGGGGAAAACCACAACAACCTCGAAACTCATACAAGAATGCCACTTTGCACTGGAACGCGTTACAGTGCCAAACAATAACATCGTGACACTGCAATGGATAAAAGGACACAGCGGCTCACTAGGTAACGACGCAGCTGATGAGCTGGCAAGGCGGGGGTCTGACACGGTGGTCTTTGGACCCGAACCCATCGTGCCAATACCCTTTGGTCAGCTGCGTGTTTGGCTACGTGAGCACACTAATGCACAAGCGGAAAGGTGGTGGTCCCTGGCACCGGGTTGCAGGCAGGCTAAAGAAGCCATGCCATACTTGAATAAAACCCTAACCAGTAACCTTTTGCGTTTGGACCGAGGTAGCCTGCGTCTGGTGGCAGGGACCATCACCGGACACTGTTCACTGAACAAACACTTCTTCGTAATGAATATCACGGATAGTCCTCTATGCAGAGGATGTATGGAGTCAGAGGAAACTGTCGCGCACGTGCTCCTAGAGTGCACAGCCGTCAACGAAATAAGAACACGAACCTTGGGAGCACCGAATTCACTGGTAGATGCCCTGAGCAAACTGAAAAGACTGATCTGTTTCTGGAGTGAGGTGGGCTGGTTGGAGTGAAGGCCGCCATGGCTCACGCACAATGGTCCGCCAAGGACTAAGTGCGGAAACCAGACCACAATAGATAGATAGAAGCCTTTTGATGAGGCCCATTGTAAGCGACCATGTTTCAGTGCCATATGTCATCACTGGCAACACGCACTGGTCATAGACTTTCGTCTTGAGACACTGTGGTATGTTGGACGAGAAGTACACAGTAGAACACATGTAATACTTAAAAAATATTTTTCATGTTTGATGTGACACTCGGACCCGAACGTTTACCATGCGAGGCACAGTGCTAACTACTTTGGCCAACGTAACGCTTACGAAACTTATTGAAATTTGTAGTAACAATCATAAGCGGGCAACAAGTTGCCAATGTGTAATGTCGTCAAACGTTCTTATAGAAGGTCATAAGTACAACTAATATTGCTATGCCATAGTTTTGTGAGATTGCTAGTCGACTTCTGACTGTTATAGTACATTGCATGTTGAACGTAGCGTAAAAAGCCAGTTTTCGAGTAATCTTGAATAATATTTGGAAAAAAAAAGTAAAAAACCAAAACCCGACTACGACAAAAAAAAAACGACTAGAAACAGTATGAAACAAGATTTTCATACTTCGAACAGAACAAAAAGAAAAGCCGTAGTCACGCGTTATAGGTACCAACCGAAACACTTTAACAACGTGTGACTACGGTTTTTCTTTAATAATAATCATAACCCTCCTTTGGCATTGCCGTAGTCGGGTAAAAAACAATAAATTATTTCGTCATGTACTTCTGACTACAATACATTTTTATAGTATTTCTGAGAGATTCTCTACTAACTGTAAATAATTCAACCTAATCAATTCAATGGTTATATTTTTGTTTGCACTGTTCAGTTTCGATAGCAACGGAAATGAAACAGTTAATAACAAAATAAATGATTGATTGATTGTTGACGGAAATAAAAAATACTATTACTTTAGTTCACTAAATTATAGTAGTCATAAGTAATTCATTATTTATCTCTAATATCTTTGCTGCCATAGTTTAAACACGGTTTCACACAAATTGTCAAAATATACTTATTCCAGTGTTTTACTCCTGTAGCATTCAAAAATAGTGTAGTTTTCTCTCTGAGAAATAATTTTTTGAATGGTGTGAGGTTTCCGAATAAAACACATAATATTTATTACGATGTCTGGAGTTAAGGATTGACACGACCGACTCGCTCGGTGGTTAGCTTACAAATGAGGGTCAACTATCCCCGCCACCTAGCGGCCGGCCTATGCAACCGATAACTACATACTTTGTTTATTTGTATACTATACATCACAAATGGTATCAGAGGAAAGACTTGAAAAGATTACAAACATTTAAGATGTATTGATTAGTGCTAGAGAATAGATAATGGGATAGTGTGAGGTAAGTTAATTACCACGACAGGGCAGAAGTTAGTATGATTAATGAATTTATCTCAATTAAGAACTAAATAACATGATTAAACTGCAGCATAATAATTAGGTAGTCGACAGCCAACGTAAATGCAATTGGCAGCATGTACATCCCAGCACGAATCTTGCTCAAAAGCTTGATCTCTAATGGGTTATTCTTTATCAGACGTATAAAATCCTTTATTGATTTCGCTTCAGCTTCGCCTGAATCTAAAACATAACACATGAGTTCAGTACACGAGTATACTTTTATCTGTTATTTGGCAATTTATGACAGAAAAGTCTTACCAATGATCATTTTATTATAAAGACGAACTAACACTCGGTGTAACTTCAATCCTTGGTTTCTCGTCAATTGTGCAGCAATTAGTGGCATAACCGCTACTGCCGCGTTAGCGAATAAAGAAAGTATATTTTTAATACTGGTGTTAGTGTACTCCCCCTGTTTTAAAAAAGAATAATCATCAAGAAGTAAAGTCATCAAACTCTAACCATAATTTTCTTGAGAAGAAACTTTAATACACTTACCATAGAAAGATAATTGTAAAGTGCTAGATATGCCACCAAAACGTATTGTGATGTTGCTATGACCAGCGAATAGAAATACTGAAACATGTAATTTTAATATCATTCTGACAAAACTAATACTTCAATGAATTAATATTTCAATCCATCTGCCACGATGGTGTGCGGCAATGTGTGAGAATCACTATCTGTGACTATGTAATATGCACATACTCGTATATTACGACAGAGAAGTAAGTACCTTGCGTCCACCACATAGCGTCACTTTTTCACAGCAGTTCACCAGGTCTCGATACAGTTCAACCCATTCTTGAATCTGCTCCCTTGTTATATCAAATTTCTCATCCAAGCTACTACCATTACTCACTACTCTCTCCTGAGCCGCTGATATAATTGAATTAAGACATTTGATCAATATAACCACTATCATAATAAAAACATACAACATGAGGTGCTGAAATACTATAGTAATTCTTATTACTACTTGTGATATCATTATGGGAACCATTGTTATAATTAGATTTGACGGTAAGTTTTTTAAAGTTTCCGTAGACATGTATGTATAACACAAAAAAGAAAATAAAATAAAAGAAATGCTGGTGTAGACTATTTTTTTGATTGACTTGACCAATGATGAAAAATCTTTAAAATACTCAAAGAAAAATTTATAGACACTACTGATGCTTCTTAAATATGACATGAAGTCACGGCTGTAACAGATGGCAGTCACGACGGAAACTACAAAATTCATATAAGAACAAACACTAAATGAAATCGAAATTAATATCTTTTGATTAGTGTCATTTCTTCCTGAAATTAAATATTTTATAAATAGAGACAGTGTGATTAGCAAAATTTGAATGAATATCTGAAATATAATGAAATATTTTTTCCTATTCTTTTGGTTACTATACGTTCTGTATACGCCGAAGAAATTCTCCAGAAATAACAAATTATTCAACCAATTGAATGAAGACATCTCGTTTGAAATGTTGCGTGTCTCAGCTTCAACGATAGAGTACCAAAATGTCTGTCATTACAATAATAATAATAGTAAGTAGATACTGACGTAATGGCTTGTCTGTCAGTTTTGAAAATTGATGACATTTCACATTTGCTTGATTGTTAGGATATTTTGTTCCTAAAGCTGAAAGCAGTGAAGCAATATTATAAAGAAAGAAAGAAAGAAAAATATTTTATTTGGCACACGTACACAGATACACACAATGTAGAAACAACATGAAAACACCTAAGATAAAAAATAAGAAAATAAAATAACTAACATTGTGTGTCTCGCACCTGCACCAAATAGGTCCAGCAAAAATGCCAGACAAGTTCGTGGTAGTTGCCTGACGCTGGTTTTCAATTTGAACCTTATTGAGAGTGTACGGTAGAAAAGTTAGATTATTTATAATAGTTGTTAGTGTTAGGTTATTTACCTTACACACACATATATACATCTTTAATAAGTGATGGATAACAAATAAATAAATACATAGATAGTTGTTCAGTGTACAAAATACATACAACTTTAAGAAATAAA
Source organism: Mythimna impura (assembly GCA_905147345.3). Classification (NCBI taxonomy): domain Eukaryota; kingdom Metazoa; phylum Arthropoda; class Insecta; order Lepidoptera; family Noctuidae; genus Mythimna; species Mythimna impura. Next base: position 25,363,315 of record LR990350.1, read on the forward strand.
AAATAACGTAAATCTAATCGTGCATCATTCCATGTGCACAAGAAAAACCGGTTTTGAAGCGACTCAATCTCAATCTCATCAGCGCGCGCAATGCAACGATACACCAATTTATTATGCCTGGGGCAGCTAAGCGCAACGGACGAATTTCAAACAGTGCATATCGAAAGAAAAAATGTTTCTATAAACTTCGCGTACTTTGGAAAAAAAGTTATTAATAATATCACGATGAAATAATGCATGAGTTCTTTTAACGTTATCAATTTATGTGAATTATAGAAGAAGGAAATGGAAAAAAGATTTTGTATATAGGCAGAAGGTGAGTGTCGCTTGTTCATAATAATAACTAGCTATTTAAATGAATCAAAGTGTATATGTATAAATATATATATTTTTATGTTTAGCTGCGGCTCACAATGACTGCCGTGTCACCAGAATGGGTGGCGACGGCGACACCGAATGCAAGTACTGGATGCATGTAGGCCAGACACTTAGGGTAAGTTAACATAAAAACAAATAAATAAATACAGCAATATTGTTATTAATATAATAATTCCTAGTAAAGTGTCCCACGTTTCCCACAGGTCTCGCAAGAACGCGGGAACGTAGATCAGGTGTCGCGGATGAATATGTGCACCTCCGGGCCGCAGACACAACGAGATGAGTAAACAGCAGTGCCCAAGGAAGGCTTCATCACCCACATGCCGTAGATATGCTTAAGCTATTTTTATATTTTCATGCAACACAGTTAACACAAATGTCTTACGAATGAATCATTTTAGTTAAAGTCCAATGTAGGCAGTTTATATGACTGAGACGTTAAGAGTGACCATATCCAGTTTCCTTTGCGCATCTATCAGGTACTGCCGTAAACGCATTCTGAAAGTATGGATGATGCCCAGTACTCTTAATGGTGGTGGAATATTATTCCACACCTTGGATGCAGAGTACCGAAAACTGCCTCTGAACGCCGCTGTCCTATGAGGCTGTATTGCGAGTTGTTGTGCACAAAACCTGGGAGTGCATTCGCGTCTACTAGTTATCCAGCTGAGCTTGTCGTACAAGTACCTCGGCTTCTTAGTTTTGACGACGACAAAAAGAAGACAGGCTAAATGTAACTTTCGCCTTGACTTCACTTTTAGAATAAAGTGTTTGTGGGTGAAAGGGGGTGACATGACTTCTAGGGGGAACCGAATAACAGAAACGACCGCATGCATTTTGGACTCTCTGTATAAGTCTATCGGTACGAGCTAGCAAGCGTCGGCCATAAAACGTATCAGCATAATTGAGTTTATATAGAACAAGGGTTTCGACTTACTGCTCGCGAAGCTTCTCCGACAAGAAAGGTCTCATCTTGTACAGCAATTTAAGGCGATAAAAGCAATTTTTAACGGAGTCTCACGGAGTCTCACGGAGTCTCACGGAGCTCACCCATAAGTGTTAAACTTAGGCTTGCGGGCAGCTTCTTCAACTGCTGCTTCGTACAAAACAACATATACTTTGTTTTCACTGGATTTAACGTCAAACAGTTCTCATTCGCCCAGGTGGAGGTTCTTTCTAGATCATCGTTTAGATCCCTAATGGCTGGTTCGTAGTCTTCTGGTTTAAAAGATAAATACAATTGGACATCGACCGCATAAATGTGATAACTGCATTTCTGAAGGCACTTTAATATGTCTGCACAGTTAATGATGAAAATAATGGGACCCAAAATTGATCCCTGGGGATCCCCTCTCTCTAATGCAGAAAGGGCTGAAGTCAGGGTAGTACCGTCCGCCAGACGTAATTCTACTAGTTGCTTTCTGTTACCGAGATAGCTTTGGAACCACTGGATGGCATTATCGTCAAACCCGTAATATCTTAACTTTGAAATTAGCAATGAGACGTTGATACAGTCAAATGCGCGTGAAAAATCAAGTAGCACCACCAGTGAACCCATGTCCTTATTTTGAGCTGATAGTATGTTGTCGGTAACGTTCAGCAACGCCGTAGAAGTACTCCGCTGTTTCCTGAAACCGGATTGTAGGTCAGGTAACAACTCGTTTTCTTTCAAAAACTGAGTCAATTGACGGCACACTACCTTCTCCATTACCTTTGAAAAACATGATAGGATACTAATTGGCCTTAAGTCTTTGACTTCTATAGGGTTAGGACTCTTGGTTAGGGATCTGACTATAGCAATTTTCCATTGGTAAGGAAACTCAGATGTCCATGTGGAGCAATTAATAATGTCCGTTATAGTAGGTAAAGTTCATACTTACCCTGAGTATGCTTACCCTTACCTTACCATATGCATACCACCACCACCACCACCACCACCACCTTATCATGAGGTAAGGTAAGGGTAAGCATACTCAGGGTTATTTGGACGTAGCCTTCAGCATTTGACTTAAGGTCAGTGATGATACGTGAGATATCGCTTTGGTCAACCGGGGCAAGTGAGAATATTGCGTCGCTATATCTGTTAGACTCATAGAAAGATATAAGCGACGGGCTAGCTACCGAGTTGCCTGGAACATTCAAAAATGTGTTATATATTAGGTCAGAGTTTCTAAAATGTGGTGGAAGGTCTTGCCTTTGTTTTGAAGGCATAAGCACAGTATAGATATATGGAACAGTACGGAAACTACCCACAAATGTTCGAAACGGCTCACTTACACAAACATACGAATCGTCGAGACTCCTAAGCGGCATTCACTACTGACAGGACCGCGAGAAACGCTTAGGAGTCTCGTCGATGCGTATACTGATTTCCGTATAAAAACTATCCCTACAAATATCTTTTATAGGCCAAAATTTTACTGTAAATGGTGTAATTTTGTCTCGCTGTATATTAAACTCGCTGACTATAATAGAGTGGTCAGTAATCGAACCGAAGGCTTCCGCTGCCGTGTATCTTACCTTAAGGTCAGTGCACGATAGATCGATCAGAGTCTCGCTCGTATCCGTGATATGAGTCGGCTCTGTGACTAGCAGTGCGAGACTTGTGTGGTTTAAAAACTCGAGTACATTTTTTAGTTTTGGCCTCGCTCATGTTGAGCATATTAATGTTAAAATCACCAAGTAATATGTGATGATCACAATTACCCAATGATGCAAAAGTGTTTGTGATACCATCAAGAAACAGATCGAGGTCGTACCACGGCGGTCGATATGCCATACCAATCGCCATTTTCTGACCGCTTAGTTTAATTGTTAGCCACATATTCTATGGAATCGAACCTGGGATCAACCGTGCCAGTGACGTTACGCGCACAAACCACGGCGCAAATAAAAACCAATTCCCCCACCTCTCCCGCCGCGAACAGCTGTCAGTCGCGGAGTGTGCCGTAGACGATAGCCGGGCACGAGCGGCGCCCGCCCCTCTTCGCGGGGCCGAAGCCAAGTTCCGTTAATAGCGAAAATATCGAAACCATATTTGTCGATTGCACAAATCAAATCGTCATGACCCGTACCCATACCCATACCCCGAAGCCAACCTTGAGATATTTCCCCCTTTTAGCCAGCATGGTTATAACGTAAAGTGACACCTATAGTTACTTGGGTCAGTACTTGCATACCGTTTTTAGAAATCAAATTCTCAATAATATTAGTAAAACTTCGAAATAAAAAAAAATGTATAGTGATTTGTAAGTATTGAACAAATAATAGAAATGTGATAATAATATGTAAATAGATTAGAATTAAGGAATAAACATGGGTAACATGGGTAATAAGTAAGGATAGCTTTGGACACTGTTACACCATAGAGTAGATACCGTCACTTTATATATTCGTGAGCTAAAATTTTCCAGCTGACAGTGATTAAAACAAAATTACACATCTCATCCATTAACAGTTCTAAGTTTGTATACGTAAATATAGCATACCGTTTGAGACGCATTGTTTCCACGGAAGAACTCGTATTCCAAAATAGTATGAGTTTTTTAATTTTTATATACAAAAATGATTATAAATATATTACAGAAAATACAAAACACAAAGAAACTAATAAACAACTATAACAAAAAAAGAATAACATACCTTTAATATAAAATTATTTTGAACTTTTTATTCCTAATTGGTCCAAAGATATCACAGTTCAAAGTATACCGTTTTAAAAGACAGCAATTTCGTAGGTATAATAACATTCTTAACATTCTTAATATTTTTTCTCAATAAATCATCATCATTTATATGACTACATAGAGACAACCTTCTGGTATCTTTTGTTAACTATCTGCTGTTAACTTTTTCCGACTATTTTTAAGTGCATTTGTATGGTTAAAGATATGTATTTTTTTATTCAGTGACATTTACGTGTTAAATAATATAGTAAGTCAAAGTAATTATTTCCCAAACAGTCCATATATACTGGTTTTTATTGGTGGCGACAGTTTTACTTAATAATTATGTATGTCCAAATATTGTAAAAACTCAGTGGGAATCACGTCGGTAAGTAAAACAAAACCTGTAGAATCTTGTCACCAATGCTTCCTACGGATTAGTATCAGTAAGCGAACGATGATAGCAAATATCCAAAACATGCAGCCCATGCACGCACCACTCTGGTGGCGCCGCCTACTTTCTTTACATATCATTACCTGTCGCAGTTATAAATCCGCATCTGTTAAAGATCCGCATTAATTTGATGCGAATGCGAATACGGATGTTGATGTCAGATTTCATGCGAATTTTGTTGGAGGTGCTTTTTTAGAAATTGTACACGTTATAAGACTTGATCTCAACCTTCCGAAATGTGAAAAATTCTTATCTGACAGCCCTGCTAGATAACCGACTTTTTGAAAATTCAACGTAAAATTATTAAAAAAGCTCTCTTCATCTTCTTGGGTCCATAATCTTCGGGGATTCCTTTTTTAATTTCGTTGAAGAAAAATGAAAAAAATATTGATATTTCAGAAAGATTTTTAAGTACAGATATACCAAATTAACATACATTTGGCCATCATCTTAATTCGTTTCTGCTCTTTTGGGCCCTAACCTGTATTACAATCATATTAAACATTGTTAAAAAGACTATTGGTGACAATGATTTGTTATTGCCTAAGAGGATCTCCTCATGAAAATAAAATATTCTTATTGAAAAAAGCTCTCTTCATCTCCTTGGGTTCCCAACTTTCGGGACTTTCTTTCTTAATTTTCTTGAGGAAAATACATTTTTTTTTGATATTTCGGAAATATTGTTATAGATTTTATTTATAGATAGATATACTACGATAACATGCATTCGCATTTAATTTGCATTTAATTTCTGCTGCCATAACCTGTATTACATGTCACAAATTGTTAGGAAGATTACGCGTGATAAAGATTTGTTATTGCTAATGAGAAGATGACTGACAAGGAAACGAAGTCTGGTTATAACATAAGCATTCCTTCCTAAGCAAAATTGGATGTATTAATTACTTTGTTTTTTAAGTTAGCCATCAAATAACTTCTCCCACTCTAGGTGGAACGAGAGGAAGCGTGTGACTGCGGTGACTCTTTCAAACAATTCCGCTGCCCTGACATCTTGATTTTGAAAAGCAAATAGCTTAAAGCAATTAGCCAATAGCTAAAAGATCTGTTTTTTTTTTTTTTGAAAAAAATAATCTCATTAAATTTAACTTATTATGAAAAGATTAGAATAGTTTTTAAAAAAATGCCACGATCAATATGCCTATTTTTTATTTCTTACGTTACGTTATGTTAGTAATAGACCACAAAGCTTCTATTTGTGCCTTTTACACATATATGACAAAAGCTTTCGACTGTGTAAAGCATGACGAGTTATTAGATAAACTGCATAACTATGGTATCAGAGATAATATTTTAAAATTACTCGAATCTTATCACTCCCATAGAAAGCAATGTACAGAAATTACCATAGTATCTCAAAAAATAAAATTTAAAATTAGTTTTTTTATCTCATTCTACATTGATTAAGTTTGGTGTCCCACAGGGTAGTGTGCTTGGACCACTTCTTTTTTAATCTATATAAATGATCTGCCAAACACGATTCAACATCAAATGGTGAGGTTTGCAGACGACAGTACTGCTATAGTGAAATGTATTAATCGCAATATTAATCAAGATGACATAAATAATATACTGTCGAATATAATTACTTGCTTTCATAAAAATAATTTGGTTATCAACCAAAACAATGCAATTTCACCACAGAACTTCAGTACCAAAAGTAAATATCAAACGTAGTAACTGTGACATTGAAGACGTCAAAGTAACAAAATTCTTAGGTTCGTTGCTTGATAACCAACTTAACTGGAAGGCCTTATGGAGTGGAATTCCTTGCCGGAATCTGTGTTTCCTGATGGCTACAACCCGGGAATCTTTAAGTCAAGAGTGAATAGGTTACTTCTTGGTAAGCGCGCTCCATCGTCGACCGCATCGTCGCTTTCCATCAGGTGAGACAGCGGTCAAGCGCGAATCTATCAAGAATAAAAAAAAGGCCTACATAGATGTCCTAAGTAAGAAAATAAATAAAACGTGATACACACTTTTCGAAATCGTTAGAAAAATAAATATGGATGCACTACTAGTTGCATTTCACGGCTTAGTAGCCTCAATTTTGCGATATGGCATTATTTTATGGGGCAATTCTACTGATAAAGATATTGTTTTTAGGGCACAAAAAAGATGCATAAGATCAACATGTGGCCTGAAAATTGATAGGTGTACCTTACTTTAAATTACTGAAAATACTTAACTTTCCATCACTATATACTCGTATTTTTTAATTATTTTTCGTCAAAACGAACATGAGCTTGTTTGAAAAAGACTCAACGTGATGTTACAATTCGCAGCCAATACCCAAACGTTTAAAGCAATAAGCGTTGTAAGACTGCCTTGATGAGAAAACGCGTTTTAGGCATGGCACCGCACATCTATAATAAACGTTTACATAATTGTTGATGGGAATAAATAAAACACTATTATTTTAGTTCAATAAATTGATTGTTGGTTGAAGAGATTTCAAAAATTTTAGATAGTATATTGAATAGTGCTTTAAAAGCAAAATGTTTTTATTTCACATAAACCTATATGGACACTTAAAAAACATCAGAAGTTAGTGCACGGTTCCAATCGGGCATTACCTATGGAGAAGAACCGCAAAGAAACTATATGGATACTCTTTAAAAAAAATTGATTAAGGATCTTTTAAAGTACGTAAAGTTAATTTCCACAAGCGAGTAGATGTTTTTTATCTCATTTACGAAACTAAATTGGAGCAGTGGTGGCCGAGCGGTAATGGCCCCGACTTACGAGTTGTAGGTCGCGGGTTCAAACCCAGCCAAGCGCATTACTTTGTGTAATTTATTTCATCACCACTACTCTCAAAACGGTGAAGGAAAACATCGTGAGGAAACCGGCATGTCCTAGAACCAAAAATTTGAAGACATGTGACATTCACCAATCCGCAATGGGCCCGCGTGGTGGATTACGTCCCATTCCCTCTCCTAGAGAGGAGGCCTAAGTCCCAGCAGTGGGAACATTAAAAGGCTGATTATGCTATGCTATGCTATGCTACGAAACTAAATAATGTGATTAAACTGCAGCATAATAATTAGGTAGTTGACAGCCAACGTTAATACAATTGGCAGTATGTACATCCCAGCACAAATTTTGCTCAAAAGCTTAATCTCCAATGGTTTATTCTTCATCAGACGTATAAAGTCCTTTATCGATTTCGCTTCAGCTTCGCCTGAACCTAAAACCAAAAACACGAATACAGTACACGAGTATTTACATCTGAAATTTAGCAATGTGTGTCAGAAAACTCTTACCAATGATTAATTTATTATAAAAACGAACCAACACACGGTGAAGCTTCGCTCCTTGGTTTCTCATCAATTGTGCAGCAAATAGTGGCATAACCATCACTGTCACGTTAACAAATAGAGTAAGTATACTTACTGTACTGTCATTAGTGTACTCCGCCTGTTTTAAAAAATAATAACCATCAGTAAATATAGTCATCCAACTCTAACCGTACTTTTCTTACAAACAAACAAACTGTAACATATTTACCGTAGTAAGATACTTGTAAAATGTTAGATACGCCGCCAAAATGTATTGTGATGTTGCTACGATCAGCGAGAGGTAATACTGAAACATGTAATTTTTATATTATTCTTACAAAACTAATACTCTTATGAATTAATATTTCACTTTAGTCATTTTCAAATCTATATACTGCCACGATGAGCGCCATTGTGTGAGAATCACCATCTGTGACTATGTAATATGCTTTTTTCTCGTATATAACAAAGGAGTAGTAACTACCTGGCGTCCACAACAAAGCGACACTTTATCACAGCAGTTCACTAGGTCCCGATACAGTTCAACCCATTCTTGAATCTGCTTCCTAGAGATATCACATTGCTCATCCGAACTGCTACCGTTACTCCCTACTCTCTCTTGGGCCGTTGATATCATTGAATTGAGGCATTTGAACAAGAGAACCACTATCATAATTAGAACATACAACATAAGGTGCTGAAATACTATAGTGATTCTTATTACTACTTGTGATAACATTATGGGAAACATTGTTATAATTAGATCTGACGGTAAGTAAATTATTAAAGCTTCCGTAGACCTATACGTATAACTGAAAAAAGAAAATAAAATAAAAGAAATACTGGTGTACACTATTTTCTTAATTGACTTGACCAATGATGAAACATCTTTAAAATATTCAAAGAAGAATTCATAGACACTACTGATGCTTCTTAAATATGACATGAAGTCACGGCTGTAACAGACGGCGGTCATGACAGATGACACAAAGTTCATATTTATAAGTAGAAACACTAAAAGAAATGGAAATTAATTTTATTTGAGTAGTGTCATTTCTTCCTAAAGACAAATATTGTTGATATATTGTGCACAGTGTGTTTAGCAAAATTTGGATGAATATTTGAAATATAATAAAACATTTTTTCCTATTCTTTTGGCTACTATACGTTCTGTATATACCGAATAAATTCTCCAGAAATAACAAATTGTTCAACCACTTCAATGAAGACATTTCGTTTGAAATGTTGCGTGTCTCAGTTTTAACGATAGAGTACCAAAATGTCTGTCATTACAATAATAATAATAGTAAGTAGATACAGATATAATTGCTTGTCTGTCAGTTTTTAAAATACCTTATTTGTTAATTATAGTAAATTGATGACATTTCACATTTGCTTGATTGTTAGTATAATTTGTTCCTAAAGCTGAAAGCAGTGAAGCAATTTTATATATTCGTGAGGTAAAATTTTCCAGCTGACAGTGATTAAAACAAAATTACACATCCCATCCATTAGCAGTTCTAAGTTTGTATACGTAAATATTGCATACCGTTTGAGATGCATTGTTTCCACGGAAGAACTCATATTCCAAAATAGTACGAGATTTTTTTTTTAGATTTCATAAAAAAAAATATTATAAATATAGTGACTTACGTCCGAATTCAAGGCTTGGTATCTCGATAACGGAATCCAAGGGCGGACGAAAAGAGGCAATGTAGACACGGGTTTTAAATGATGTACAATTACATTTTTTTTTATATTGGCGTTGCTTTTAAAATAGACATACTTAATAATCATAATTATGTATTTACCTACACATCTTTTGTTTTGTTTTTCTCTTCTTTTGACAGTCGATTCTTCGTACGCTCGTGTTCCTCCGTTTAACTATAGTAATGACCACAGAGTACCTTTTTATGAATAGGTAATGACAAATGGTATATGTTGGAGCATCAGGCGTCGGTCGAAGGTTTATTATTTATTCTTGCATGCACAATTTTTAAATATAATTGTTTTTCATTTACATTACACACATAAACATAAATTCACGAATTTTATCTATCTCATCATTATTTATTATTTTATTTCGATAGAGTATTTAACGTCCGTAAGTGTGTTCGTGGCATCACAGCGGGCACTAACACAATACCAGAAAACCAGCGCTGCGTTATTTATCGTTTTAAATAACGCAGAATATGCTGAGTAAGGTGCCTTTTTGGCCTCGCACAGATTATACCTCTTTTTATCGTGTAATTTTAGTTTATACGATTGTGTGAGGCACGAATAAACGTTTTTTCTTTCTTTCTTTTTTAAAAATTGTACACGTTGTAAGACTTGATCTCAACCTTCCGAAATGCGTAAAATTCTTTTTTCTTGATAATAGTATATAAGAAATTCCTGATAGATTACCGACTTTTTGAAAATTCAACGTAAAATTATTAAAAAAGCTCTCTTCATCTTCTTGGGTCCATAATCTTCGGGGATTCCTTTCTTAATTTCGTTGAAGAAAAATTAAAAAATATTGATATTTCAGTAAGATTGGTACAGATATACCAAATTAACATACACTCGGCTATCATCTTAATTCGTTTCTGCTCTTTTGGGCCCTAACCTGTATTACATGTTAAACGTTGTTAAAATGACTATTGGTGACAATGATTTGTTATTGCCTATGAGGATCTCCTCATGAAAATAAAATATCCTTATTGAAAAAAGCTCTCTTCATCTCCTTGATTCCCAACTTTCGGGAACTTCTTTCTCAATTTTCTTGAGGAAAATACAAAATTTTGTGATATTTTGGAAATATTGTTATAGATTTAATTTATAGATTTACTACGATAACATGCATTCGCATTTAATTTGCATTTAATTTCTGCTGCCCTAACCAGTATTACATGTCGCAAATGGTTAGGAAGATTACGGGTAATAACGATTTGTTATTGCTAATGAGGAGATGACTGACAAGGAAACGAAATCTGGTTATACTCGTAACATAAGCATTCCTTCCTAAGCAAAATTGGATGTATTCATTACTTTGTTTTTTAAGTTAGCCATCAAATAACTTATCCCTCTCTAGGTGGAACGAGAGGAAGCGTGTGAACGCGGTGACTCTTTCGAACAATTCCGCTGCCCTGACGTCTTGATTTAGAAAAGCAAATAACTAAAAGCAATTAGCCAATAGCTAAAATTTCTGTTTTTTTTTTCGAAAAAAAAAAATGTCTCATTAAATTTAACTTATTACGCAAAGATTAAAATAGTTTTAGAAAAAACACCACTCAATATGCCTATTTTTTATTTCTTACGTTACGTTATGTTAGTAATAGACCAAAAAGCTCATATTTGTGCCTTTTACACATATATAATATGACTAAAGCTTTCGACTGTGTAAAGCATGACGAGTTATTAGATAAACTCCATAATTATGGTATCAGAGATAATAATATTTTAAAACTACTCGAATTTCATCACTCCAATAGAAAGTAATGTACAGAAATTACCAGAATATCTGAAAAAAATAAAATTTAAAAAGAGTTTTTATCTCATTCTAAATTGATTAAGTTTGGTGTCCCACAGGGTAGTGTGCTTGGACCACCTCTTTTTTAACCTATATATAAATGATCTGCCAAACACGATTCAACGTCAAATGGTGGGGTTTGCAGACGACAATACTGCTATAGTGAAATGTATTAATCGCAATATTAATCAAGATGACATAAATAATATACTGTCGAATATAATTACTTGCTTTCATAAAAATAATTTGGTTATCAACCAAAACAATGTAATTTCACCAAAGAACTTCAGTACCAAAAGTAAATATCAAACATAGTAACTGTGACATCGAAGACGTTAAAGTAACAAAATTCTTAGGTTCGTTTCTTGATAACCAACTTAACTGGAAGACCTACATAGATGGCCTAAGTAAGAAAATAAATAAAACGTAATACACACTTTTCGAAATCGTTAGAAAAATAAATATGGATGCAATACTAGTTGCATTTCACGACTTGGTAGCCTCATTTTGCGTTATGGCATTATTTTATGGGGCAATTCTACTGATAAAGATATTGTTTTAAGGCACAAAAAAGATGCATAAGATCAACATGTGACCTGAAAATTGATAGCTGTGTACTTTACTTTAAATCGCTGGAAATACTTAACTTTCCTTCACTATATATTTTTAAATTATTTTTCTTCAAAACGAACATGAGCTTATTTGAAAAAGTCTCAACGTGATGTTACAATTCGAAGCCAATACGCAAACGCTTAAAGCAATAAGCGTTATAAGACTGACTTGATGAGAAAAAGCGTTTTAGGCATGGCACCGCACATCTATAATAAACGGTTACATAATTGTTGAAAGAAATAATAAAAAAAAACACTTTTATTTTAGTTCAATAAATTGTTCGTTGGGTGAAGAGATTTTAAACATTTTAGATATTATATTGAACAGTGCTTTAAAAGCAAAATGTTTTTATTTCACATAAACCTATATGGACACTATAAAACATCAGAAGTTAGTGCACGGTTCCAATCGGGCATTACCTATGGAGAAGAACTGCAAAGAAACTACATGGTTACTCTTTAAAAAAAAAATTGATTAAGGATCTTTTAAAGTACGTAAAGTTAATTTGCACGAGCGAGTAGATGTTCTTTATCCCATTTACGAAACTAAATAACGTGATTAAACTGCAGCATAATAATTAGGTAGTTGACAGCCAACGTTAATACAATTGGCAGTATGTACATCCCAGCACGAATCTTGCTCAAAAGCTTAATCTCCAATGGTTTATTCTTTATCAGACGTATAAAGTCCTTTATCGATTTCGCTTCAGCTTCGCTTGATCCTAAAACCAAACACACGAATACAGTACACGAGTATTTACATCTGAAATTTAGCAATGTGTTTCAGAAAACTCTTACCAATGATTAATTTATTATAAAGACGAACCAACACACGGTGAAGCTTCGCTCCTTGGTTTCTCATCAATTGTGCAGCAAATAGTGGCATAACCATCACTGTCACGTTAACAAATAGAGTAAGTATACTTACTGTACTGTCATTAGTGTACTCCGCCTGTTTTAAAAAATAATAACCATCAATAAATATAGTCATCCAACTCTAACAGTACTTTTCTTACAAACAAACAAACTGTAACATATTTACCGTAGTAAGATACTTGTAAAATGTTAGATATGCCGCCAAAATGTATTGTGATGTTGCTACGATCAGCGAGAGGTAATACTGAAACATGTAATTTTTATATTATTCTTACAAAACTAATACTCTTATGAATTAATATTTCACTTTAGTCATTTTCAAATCTATATACTGCCACGATGAGCGCCATTGTGTGAGAATCACCATCTGTGACTATGTAATATGCTTTTTTCTCGTATATAACGACGGAGTAGTAACTACCTGGCGTCCACAACAAAGCGACACTTTATCACAGCAGTTCACTAGGTCCCGATACAGTTCAACCCATTCTTGAATCTGCTTCCTAGAGATATCACGTTGCTCATCCGAACTGCTACCGTTACTCCCTACTCTCTCTTGGGCCGTTGATATCATTGAATTGAGGCATTTGAACAAGAGAACTACTATCATAATTAGAACATACAACATAAGGTGCTGAAATACTATAGTGACTCTTATTACTACTTGTGATAACATTATGGGAAACATTTTTATAATTAGATCTGACGGTAAGTAAATTATTAAAGCTTCCGTAGACCTATACGTATAACTGAAAAAAGAAAATAAAATAAAAGAAATACTGGTGTACACTATTTTCTTAATTGACTTGACCAATGATGAAACATCTTTAAAATATTCAAAGAAGAATTCATAGACACTACTGATGCTTCTTAAATATGACATGAAGTCACGGCTGTAACAGACGGCGGTCATGACAGATGACACAAAGTTCATATAAGTAGAAACACTAAAAGAAATGGAAATTAATTTTATTTGAGTAGTGTCATTTCTTCCTAAAGACAAATATTGTTGATATATTGTGCACAGTGTGTTTAGCAAAATTTGGATGAATATTTGAAATATAATAAAACATTTTTTCCTATTCTTTTGGCTACTATACGTTCTGTATATACCGAATAAATTCTCCAGAAATAACAAATTGTTCAACCACTTCAATGAAGACATTTCGTTTGAAATGTTGCGTGTCTCAGTTTTAACGATAGAGTACCAAAAGGTCTGTCATTACAATAATAATAATAGTAAGTAGATACAGACATAATTGCTTGTCTGTCAGTTTTTAAAATACCTTATTTGTTAATTATAGTAAATTGATGACATTTCACATTTGCTTGATTGTTAGTATATTTTGTTCCTAAAGCTGAAAGCAGTGAAGCAATTTTATATATTCGTGAGGTAACATTTTCCAGCTGACAGTGATTAAAACAAAATTACACATCCCATCCATTAGCAGTTCTAAGTTTGTATACGTAAATATTGCATACCGTTTGAGATGCATTGTTTCCACGGAAGAACTCATATTCCAAAATAGTACGAGTTTTTTTTTTAGATTTCATAAAAAAAAATTTTTTTTTTTCTTCTCTTTTATCTGCAATCAGCTGTTGCTATAAGCAGATGTGTTGTGAGATGTTGTCGCTTTGAGTGTGTCTTTCAGTAAAGGCATCTCCTCTTCAGTGGGCAATATTAATCTATACGGTCAAAATGTCTTTCCTCTTTAGCCTTTTTTTGTAGCTTTGAGTTGTCAGCCTTACAGCTAATGCATTGGGATGTCTTTCAAGCCTCCCGAGGTATACTTCCCCAGCTCTGTGAATTTCCTCCTTCACAGTGCTCATCCTGAGATGTTGGTGAATTTCAGTATTGGTGATGAACCATGAGACATTGCAAAGGTTTCTAAGGATCATGTTCTGCATTCGTTGAATTATTAGAATGTTGGAGTCGCTAGCACTGCCCCAGAGCTGTAAGCCATACATCCAGACAGGTTTTAGTATACTCTTGTATATGAGTAATTTGTTATCCACAGATAGCTTACTGTTTCGACCCAGTAGCCATGACAGATGGTTGTATCGAATTTTGAGTTCTTGCCTCTTGGTTTTGATATGGTGACTCCATGTTAAACGTCGATCTAAGTGAAGGAGAAGATAACGTATGTTGTCATGGTGAGGAAGCGTGTAGTTTTCCATTTGTACAGCAGGACAATTTCCTTTGCGCAGTGTGAAGGTTACATGTACAGATTTTGATGCGCTGGCCTTTATTCTCCATTGCTTAAGCCACTTAGTGATGTTGTCAAGACTTTTTTGTAGTTTTTGTGTTGCTGTTTTAGGGTCCTTGTCGCTAGCTAAGATGGCGGTATCGTCGGCGAATGTGGCGGTAGTTACATCCTCCTCCTCTGGTAGGTCAGACGTGTATATTACATATAGCACAGGTCCGAGTACTGAACCCTGTGGCACACCTGCTTGTATTTGGTAGAACTTAGAGGTGGACTCAGTTTCTTTCACTTGGAATATTCTTTCAGAGAGGTAGGACTCAAATAGTAAATAGTAGCTATGAGGTAAGGTCTTCTTGATTTTGCAAAGCAGGCCCCTGTGCCAGACTCTATCAAAAGCCTGTTGCACGTCCAAGAAGGCTGAAGAGCAATACTCTTTCTCCTCTAATGTTTTTCTTATCTTATCTACTACTCTGTGAACTTGCTCTACAGTTGAGTGTTGCTGCCTAAAGCCAAACTGGTGGTGCGGAATTATATTATTTATCTTAAGTTCAGGTAGGATTCTATGTAGTAATAGTTTCTCGAACACCTTAGATAGGATTGGCAGTAAGCTAATAGGTCTGTAAGAGGTGACTTCGTTAGCCGGTTTTCCCATTTTGTGGATCATTAGGATCTGTGATACCTTCCAGAGTTTGGGAAAGTACTGTGTTCTTAATATGCCATTAAAGAGCATTGTAATGAATATTACAGCTTTCTTTGGGAGATGAAGTAGTATTTCCTTCGTGATAAGGTCAAATCCGGGAGCCTTCTTGTCCTTAAGTTCTTTGTTGATTGCTCTCCAGACCTGGCGCACAGTAATTGGGATTGGCGGTGGCGACATTTGCAGGTCTTGATTAATAATATCATCCACTTGTTTTTCAGTGTCCGTGTCACTAGCCTCATTTGGGCAAAATACATTTGCCAGGAACTGGGCAAATGTTTCTGCCTTGTCTTGTGATGTACGCGCCCATCCTCCGTTTATTTTTAAAGGAGGTTTGGCTGTTTGTGGTCGGTCATAATTTTTTGTAAACTTCCACAGTGAATTGGTCGAGGCAGTGGCTGTAAGTGATTCTAGCTGCGATTCGAGAGTGTCATTGTGCCAATTGGATAGCATATTCTTCAATTGTTCAGCCGCTTTTGTAAAGTGCACTCTATCTTCACTCAGTCTAGTTTGCTGCCAAATCCGCCTCAGCCTGCGCTTCTCGAGGACAGCCTTTTTTACTTCAAAAGGATAATTAGTATGCCTTATTTGAGTGTCTATAGCAGGTGTGCTAAGCCAGCAGGCTTCTTGAATTAACGTTGTAATTTCTTTGGTGGCATTCTCAATATCTTCGTTTGTTTTGAGAGCTGTTCTCCATTGCACCCTTTGTTCAAGAAGCTCCTGAAATGCCACCCAATCCGTATATTTATTATATAATTTTTCTGGATCTGTGGACTCGACTAACATTGTGCTGATCGTTAACAAGACAGGAGTGTGGTCCGAGGAGCCATCATAACAGGATTCGGGATAAAAAAAATATTATAAATATAGTGACTTACATCCGAATTCAAGGCTTGGTATCTCGATAACGGAATCCAAGGGCGGACGAAAAGAGGCAATGTAGACACGGGTTTTAAATGATGTACAATTACAATTTTTTTTTTATTGGCGTTGCTTTTAAAATAGACATACTTAATAATCATAATTATGTATTTACCCACACATCTTTTGTTTTGTTTTTCTCTTCTTTTGACAGTCGATTCTTCGTACGCTCGTGTTCCTCCGTTTAACTATAGTAATGACCACAGAGTACCTTTTTATGAATAGGTAATGACAAATGGTATATGTTGGAGCATCAGGCGTCGGTCGAAGGTTTATTATTTATTCTTGCATGCACAATTTTTAAATATAATTGTTTTTCATTTACATTACACACATAAACATAAATTCACGAATTTTATCTATCTCATCATTATTTATTATTTTATTTCGATAGAGTATTTAACGTCCGTAAGTGTGTTCGTGGCATCACAGCGGGCACTAACAGAATACCAGAAAACCAGCGCTGCGTTATTTATCGTTTTAAATAACGCAGAATATGCTGAGTAAGGTGCCTTTTTGGCCTCGCACAGATTATACCTCTTTTTATCGTGTAATTTTAGTTTATACGATTGTGTGAGGCACGAATAAACGTTTATTCATTCTTTCTTTTTTAGAAATTGTACACGTTATAAGACTTGATCTCAACCTTCCGAAATGTGTAAAATTCTTTTTTTCTTGATAATAGTATATAAGAAATTCCTGATAGATTACCGACTTTTTGAAAATTCAACGTAAAATTATTAAAAAAGCTCTCTTCATCTTCTTGGGTCCATAATCTTCGGGGATTCCTTTCTTAATTTCGTTGAAGAAAAATTAAAAAATATTGATATTTCAGTAAGATTGGTACAGATATACCAAATTAACATACACTCGGCTATCATCTTAATTCGTTTCTGCTCTTTTGGGCCCTAACCTGTATTACATGTTAAACATTGTTAACAAATCATTGTCACCAATAGTCTTTCTATTGGTGACAATGATTTGTTATTGCCTATGAGGATCTCCTCATGAAAATAAAATATCCTTATTGAAAAAAGCTCTCTTCATCTCCTTGGGTTCCCAACTTTCGGGAATTTCTTTCTCAATTTTCTTGAGGAAAATACAAAATTTTGTGATATTTTGGAAATATTGTTATAGATTTAATTTATAGATTTACTACGATAACATGCATTCGCATATAATTTGCATTTAATTTCTGCTGCCCTAACCTGTATTACATGTCGCAAATGGTTAGGAAGATTACGGGTAATAACGATTTGTTATTGCTAATGAGGAGATGACTGACAAGGAAACGAAATCTGGTTATACTCGTAACATAAGCATTCCTTCCTAAGCAAAATTGGACGTATTCATTACTTTGTTTTTTAAGTTAGCCATCAAATAACTTCTCCCTCTCTAGGTGGAACGAGAGGAAGCGTGTGAACGCAGTGACTCTTTCGAACAATTCCGCTGCCCTGACGTCTTGATTTAGAAAAGCAAATAACTAAAAGCAATTAGCCAATAGCTAAAATTTCTGTTTTTTTTTTTTTCGAAAAAAAATGTCTCATTAAATTTAACTTATTATGCAAAGATTAGAATAGTTTTAGAAAAAACACCACTCAATATGCCTATTTTTTATTTCTTACGTTACGTTATGTTAGTAATAGACCAAAAAGCTCCTATTTGTGCCTTTTACACATATATAATATGACTAAAGCTTTCGACTGTGTAAAGCATGACGAGTTATTAGATAAACTCCATAATTATGGTATCAGAGATAATAATATTTTAAAACTACTCGAATCTCATCACTCCAATAGAAAGTAATGTACAGAAATTACCAGAATATCTGAAAAAAAAAAAAATTTAAAAAAAGTTTTTATCTCATTCTAAATTGATTAAGTTTGGTGTCCCACAGGGTAGTGTGCTTAGACCACCTCTGTTTTAACCTATATATAAATGATCTGCCAAACACGATTCAACATCAAATGGTGAGGTTTGCAGACGACAATACTGCTATAGTGAAATGTATTAATCGCAATATTAATCAAGATGACATAAATAATATACTGTCGAATATAATTACTTGCTTTCATAAAAATAATTTGGTTATCAACCAAAACAATGCAATTTCACCACAGAACTTCAGTACCAAAAGTAAATATCAAACATAGTAACTGTGACATCGAAGACGTTAAAGTAACAAAATTCTTAGGTTCGTTTCTTGATAACCAACTTAACTGGAAGACCTACATAGATGACCTAAGTAAGAAAATAAATAAAACCAAATACACACTTTTCGAAATCGTTAGAAAAATAAATATGGATGCAATACTAGTTGCATTTCACGACTTGGTAGCCTCATTTTGCGTTATGGCATTATTTTATGGGGCAATTCTACTGATAAAGATATTGTTTTTAAGACACAAAAAAGATGCATAAGATGTGACCTGAAAATTGATAGCTGTGTACTTTACTTTAAATCGCTAGAAATACTTAACTTTCCTTCACTATATATTTTTAAATTATTTTTCTTCAAAACGAACATGAGCTTATTTGAAAAAGTCTCAACGTGATGTTACAATACGCAAACGCTTAAAGCAATAAGCGTTATAAGACTGATTTGATGAGAAAAAGCGTTTTAGGCATGGCACCGCACATCTATAATAAACGGTTACATAATTGTTGAAAGAAATAATAAAAAAAAAACACTTTTATTTTAGTTCAATAAATTGTTCGTTGGTTGAAGAGATTTTAAACATTTTAGATATTATATTGAACAGTGCTTTAAAAACAAAATGTTTTTATTTCACATAAACCTATATGGACACTATAAAACATCAGAAGTTAGTGCACGGTTCCAATCGGGCATTACCTATGGAGAAGAACTGCAAAGAAACTACATGGTTACTCTTTAAAAAAAAATATTGATTAAGGATCTTTTAAAGTACGTAAAGTTAATTTGCACGAGCGAGTAGATGTTCTTTATCCCATTTACGAAACTAAATAACGTGATTAAACTGCAGCATAATAATTAGGTAGTTGACAGCCAACGTTAATACAATTGGCAGTATGTACATCCCAGCACGAATCTTGCTCAAAAGCTTAATCTCCAATGGTTTATTCTTTATCAGACGTATAAAGTCCTTTATCGATTTCGCTTCAGCTTCGCTTGATCCTAAAACCAAACACACGAATACAGTACACGAGTATTTACATCTGAAATTTAGCAATGTGTTTCAGAAAACTCTTACCAATGATTAATTTATTGTAAAGACGAACCAACACACGGTGAAGCTTCGCTCCTTGGTTTCTCATCAATTGTGCAGCAAATAGTGGCATAACCATCACTGTCACGTTAACAAATAGAGTAAGTATATTTACTGTACTGTCATTAGTGTACTCAACCTGTTTTAAAAAATAATAACCATCAATAAATATAGTCATCCAACTCTAACCGTACTTTTCTTACAAACAAACAAACTGTAACATATTTACCGTAGTAAGATACATGTAAAATGTTAGATACGCCGCCAAAATGTATTGTGATGTTGCTACGATCAGCGAGAGGTAATACTGAAACATGTAATTTTTATATTATTCTTACAAAACTAATACTCTTATGAATTAATATTTCACTTTAGTCATTTTCAAATCTATATACTGCCACGATGAGCGCCATTGTGTGAGAATCACCATCTGTGACTATGTAATATGCTTTTTTCTCGTATATAACGACGGAGTAGTAACTACCTGGCGTCCACAACAAAGCGACACTTTATCACAGCAGTTCACTAGGTCCCGATACAGTTCAACCCATTCTTGAATCTGCTTCCTAGAGATATCACATTGTTCATCAGAACTGCTCCCGTTACTCCCTACTCTCTCTTGGGCCGTTGATATCATTGAATTGAGACATTTGATCAAGAGAACCACTATCATAATTAGAACATACAACATGAGGTGCTGAAATACTACAGTAATATTTATTACTGTTTGTGATAACATAACGGGAACCGTCGTTATTATTAGATCTGATGGTAAGTAAATTATTAAATTTTCCGCAGACCTATACGTATAACTGAAAAAAGAAAATAAAATATAAGAAATACTGGTGTAGACTATTTTCTTAATTGACTTGACCAATGATGAAACATCTTTAAAATATTCAAAGAAGAATTCATAGACACTACTGATGCTTCTTAAATATGACATGAAGTCACGGCTGTAATAGACGGCGGTCATGACAGATGACACAAAGTTCATGTAAGTAGAAACACTAAATGAAATGGAAATTAATTTTATTTGAGTAGCGTCATTTCTTCCTAAAGATAAATATAGTTGATATATTATACACAGTGTGTTTAGTAAAATTTGAATGAATATTTGAAATATAATAAAACACTTTTTCCTATTCTTTTGGCTACTATACGTTCTGTATATACCAAATAAATTCTCCGCAAACAACAAATTGTTCAACCACTTGAATGAAGACATTTCGTTTGAAATGTTGAGTGTCTCAGTTTCAACGATAGAGTTCCAAAATTTCTGTCATTACAATCATAATAATAGTAAGTAGATACTGACGTAATTGATTGTCTGTTTGTTTTGAAAAGACAACATAAAGTAAATTAATGTCATTTCACTTTTGCTTAATTGATAAGTATGACCGTCTCTTTCAAAAGCTGAAAGCAGTTCTGATAGTACCGGTGTTTCCACCAAGATAGCATAGAACTGTTCTATTATCAAACTGGTCTAAAAACGTAATTCCTGTGCATTAAAATAAGGCCAGAATAAAAATCAAAATTTAGGGTAATAGTTTATGGCATTTATCAACATGTTCGTCATTTCAATTTGTTTTATTCAAATTTAAATATTCCAGTAAAGTGTTTACAGAAAGACTCTTTATTTCACTGACCATATATGGCTGCAGTACTCTACACACGATCGGACCTTTGTATTTGGCTTTGTACAACATTAGAAGCTGTCCTGGTGTAAAGTACCGTCTGACCTTTGCAAGAATGCCAAGTTTCCTAGCAGCTGCCGTAGATTTGGACTCAATGAACCGTCCAAAGTTTAAGTTTGAGGAAATTTCAACTCCCAAGAGCTGAAGGCGATCGGTACACTCCAAGGATATATTCTAAAAAGCAGCAGCCATGGAGAGCAGGATCCTTTTGTCGGTGAACAGACACGCTTGTGTTTTGGCGGCGTTGAATTTTATTTTATTTTATTAGGGAAAAAAAGCGATATTACAATATATATTACACTTATTAGTACGTATACAAAACAAAATCAATGTAATAACCACAACATTTTCCACATATTATTTTTTTTTTTTATTATTAGGTACGCTATGATGAGGACTAATAGGCAAGCTAGGTATCCTACCAGATTGGCGTTCGCTCCACTAAGGCCTCTCTTTTGGACTGGATTAGCTTCTTACTAGCCCGAGCATACGGCAGGCAACTCTCTACAATAAATTTGCTAGAATTTTTTTAAATTTATTATTTACTCGATTTTGCCCGCGGCTTCGCTCCCATCAACTGACTACTCTATTCTATTCTACCCAACTCTACCCTACCCTATTCTGCCCCACTCTACCCTACTCTACCTTACTCTACCCTACTTTACTCTACTCCACACTACTCCACCCTACTCTACCCTACCTAGTTACCAACCCTACCCTGCCTACCCTACGCTACCTACCTACCCTACGCAACTTACCTACCTACCCTACAACCTGCCCTGTATGCTGGTGAACAAAACAAAAAAGAATTATTAAAATTTGTCCAGCCGTTCTTAAGTTAAAGCGTGACCAGGAGAAATAGGGGTTCATTTTTATATAATATTCAAAGTTCATATATCACAGTTTATTTGAATATGGAATATTCCATATTCAAATAAGAACCAAAATGTTCTAGTCCATATCATTTCAAATTTCAAAGTTTCGAGGCATTCTACTTTTTTAAGAGTATTTGCATTGCACCAAGCTTTTATGTGAGTTCAAACAGAATGTTCATCATTATAACAATAATAAGTAGATGCTAATGTAATTGATTGTCTGTCAGTATTGAAAACGCAACTTATTTCATAATTAGAGTAAATTGATGTAATTTGATATTTTCTTGATTGTTAAGACCTTTATTTCTAAAAGTTGAAAGCAATGAAGTGATTTATTAAGTTTGAGAGAACTAAAAATGTAATTTATTGTTGTAGAAATATCAATGTACATTTTTCATTGTATCGTCATAATATTATCTCTTATCTTGTCCCAATTATGATATTGTTAATTAATTTGACTAAATAAGACAATTTTTTTAGTAATTTTACTAAGTTTGATACTTTTAAAAATTTCACTCCAAGTGACATTTTCAAATAGTTTCTAATCTCATTTTTACTCATGTTTTTAAAAATAAATAATTTTATTTAAATATGGCATTATAGAATGTAAATTTTTGTTTTCGTTTATTAATATTTGCATGCCATTGTCCAAGGCAAACATGACCATCTATTTCATATTTTTCATTTAAAAATCTCTTGCGCGCTGGATTGCTGACAATTTGTGACCAAAAGCTTTTTTTGGGACGTGAGAAATCATCTCATGACTTCTCCCGCTCTAGAGAGGAACGAGGGGGTGTCAGATTTTTACTGGACACACCTATGTTCCATATTTGCCCTTTGCGTTCTATGACCACGGGCTTCCTTTGCAGAAATTCTCCATGACCCTAGCGGGCATCGGCCCTGGTATTTGGGCCCCTACGGTTTTGCTGATGTCGCCGTAGACGACTTGGGCTCAGTCCTTAGCGAGCGGTCAGACAGCGAGTTACCCACTACTCGTCATCCGCAAACCGGAGTTTACGGTGGCCGGAAATCGCTCTGCGACTCTCGATGTCCGGGGCGATTTCAGTTGCGGCTGTCGAGGCGTGAGGATGTACGTTCCCTCACTCTTGCGGCTGCTTTCTTCGCCAGCATTATTGCTTCGCAGAAGGTGGCGACCGCATTCCATTCCCTCTCACTCCGGACCATAGCCTAAACCAGGGCCGCCCAAGCGCGGCCCGCCTGCACCGTAAGCTCCACCGTGTCCTCCGAGTGGTCAGCACAATGGTGACACCTGGGTGTTTCTTCCGCCTGCATTCGAAACAGTTACCTCCCGATTGACATGACCCGTGACGCAGGTGTCATGCGGAAAGTGAGGACGACGTGGCACCTCTCCAGCCACTCCTTAAAGAGGGGGACTTACCGTCGCAATTGTGGCATGCCCAGCGCTGGGTAGCGACAGTCGCTGTCGCCATACCTGGACCTATTTGGCGCAGTCGTGAGATATGATGTTAGTGTTCTGTTTTTAAATTCTTAACTTGTTTGTACACTGTGTGTAACTACGTGTGCCAAATAAAATATTATTCTTTATTTTTTCTTTTTTTTACATTCAAGAATTGGAAATTGGCAAAACTTTTTACGAGGACATTCAAATCGAATGTATTATTATTACTTACTAGCCAGAATCCACGAAAAAATATGTAAAATGTAAATACAAAACCAAAACCTGCCACCAAACAAACTTCGTTTCAAACCGTAAAAATTCTCTTTAAAATTTTGTACGAGTATTATAAGCATAAATAACTCCTATAAATAAATATCACGGGAAAAATACAAGTTCAATGAAGCTTAGAAACATGGTTTTCATTTCATAACGATTTATTCCAGTTTTCCTCCCTTTCAAGAGAGCCCTTAAAGTGTAAAAAAACGAGTAATACAATTACGGAAAACAAAATTGCCAGTATTGTTAGCCAATGTTGGAGGATTTTGAACGTATTTATTTACATTGCCAGAATAAATAATTTATAATATAATAAAACATAATAATCTAAATTCCACTACTGCATTACTCCACTCAGTTGCCATGCACACTGTTTTTAACCGACTTCAAAAAAAAGGTTATCAATTCGGTTGTATTTTTTTTTTCTTATTCTTCTCTTTTTATTTTTTTATGTTTGTTACCTCAGAACTCCGTCGTTTATGGACCGATTTGCAATTTTTTTTTCAAATTTTTTAGTCCCATCTCGGATTCATCCCCATGAATTTATTCATGCGTACCGAGATGGGACTAAGCCACGTCATCAATCCTAAACGTTTTGGTTTTTCGACTGTCGCTACCACCGATTGAATAGGTATCACTTTGTCTGGAGCCCAAGTAGAAGAAATATTTTTGTAAATACGGGGTTGTACATTTTATCACCATAATTAATAACATTATTTCCACTCGACTCAACTTTAATTATCAAATAATTTTTCTCGCACCGGGTGGACCGAGAGGGAGTGTCAGTCTCGAACCCACTAGTGTTCCTTCAGTTGCTTTTTGCATTCCAGGGCGCAGACAAACACTAGTTTATAACCAATTAAAAAAAGTCGCATCGCCATAGTGAAAAACCCCCGTCTTTATTTTACTGAGATAATAAAAACACTGTTTTATTTAAGACCAATTCTATTTGTAACGTTTGCGTAGTTAATCAATTTGCCACGTGCCCGAAAATAGAGCGGTCCAATAAAACGTGACGAGTCGGCCAACATTGGTTTTATGAATTCGATTACACTAGATAACTTAATCCGTGTTCGCGTAACTAGTGGTTCGTTGCTGATTGCTACAGGTTTTCCATGATTGGTCAGATGAAAGAGGATTTTGAGATTGATTGCTAGACCAGACGTAGTAGGATGTAGGCTGGTATCATGTGTATCATTGATAGTCTAAGTTCAGTCTTTTTAAAATGCGGCTGCATTGACTCTACTTTATGCATCGTTCTAAAGTATTTTTTAGACCTGAGATCGGCTTATTGTTTTGCTTTGTTTAAGTTATAGATTATTGGTCCAGCCAACTTTATAAATAGAATGCATATCTATAAAGTTATGGTACGATTACGTGCTACGCGGTGACGGGGTCAGCGTGGTCTGTTACGCAGACGACACGCTGATCCTGGCGTAGGGAGAGTCGTACCTGGTGGCGGTCGAAATAGCGACACGCGGGGTTGCGACAGTCGTTGAGAGGATTCAGCAGTTGGGACTCGAGGTGGCGCTGCACAAGTCCGAGGCCATGTGTTTTCACGGCCCTCGGAGCGCGCCACCACGGCGTTCCCAATTAACGGTTCAGAAACACTTTTTTTTTCCCTAAAGAATATGCTACCAGATTGAAAAATCCAGTTTTGATGATGGGATCCATCAGACATCGAGGGAACTCGTCAAATATTATAGGAAACTATACAGTGATTTTGATATTTTCATCGAGTTTACAGTCAAAAAAGACATTTGATGAAGTAGTTCCACTTCATCAAATGTTATTTTATTATGAAGAAGACCACAAATGGCCAATGGAACTTCATACTCACATAGATATCACAATGAAGATAGTTAAGCGACTATGACAATACAAATGAATGGTTCTGAATAGTTACGTTGAAAATGGTATCATCGAAGTGTTCTGATGATGGTGATGAAGCCGGAAGATAGACGCCGTAACTCCGTTTAATCAACGTATCCTAGCTCTGGTTGGACTAGTTAATTAGAATTATCATGAGATGCACTTTGGTTATAAGGTACTACCAAACTGATCTGATGATGGAGCCGGAAGGTGGACACGGGAACTTCATAATAAAACAATGTATCCTAGCAGTGTTTGGGTTAATTAGAATAGTCATGAGAAATAGGTACTGTGGCTATAAGTATATCTCAACTAAAAAGTGTGAAATAAAAAAGTTATTACAAAAAAACCGACTTCACTAAAAAAAACACTAAAAAGATCAAAATAACAATAATTTCAGAAGTCGGTGTTAAATAGGAAACGAACAATATCGAGAAACACCATATTTTTTTTAGTAAAAAAGTATTTAATTGTAAATAAGCAATCTCATTCTTATTTTTGTTAAAGCAGTCCAGCTAGTCTAAGCCCACCATTATTAGATGAGCACACATAAGAAAGATTTAATTTTTTACCGACGTACCACAAAGAACTCTTTTGAAATTGAATTTTTATATAATAACTAAAACTGATTTTTCATTTATTTATCTTCACAAATGTGTTGAGATATCGTCGGATGATACACGTGAGTATTGATGATTACTGTCCTCGGCTTTCTAAAGACTGTCGCTTCCGGCTCGAGTTTAAATATTACCTCAGCGGTAATCACCAACGGTAATTACACACTTATATCATAATGTATTATTTATTTTTCGGTCGACAAAAGCATATAAAAAAAATATTCAAAAAATAATTTTATTATTATTACTACCCATGACGACAATTACAACGACTTCTTCTTTTCAATTTAATTCAAGGAGCACATCAAGGTAAGAAAATTATTGAAATTAAATGAATCGGTTAAACTGCAATATGACAATAATATAGTTGATGGTCAGCGCCAGTAAAACTGGCAGCATGTACATCCCAGATGGAATCTTGGACAATAACTTGATCTCTACCGGATTTTTCTTTATCAGACGAATGAAGTCCTTTATCGATTTTGCTTTAGTTTCACCGGAATCTAAAACAATAAGATCAGTGTTTTTAGCCCTAAAACAAGTAGTCAATTGGACGCCGATTGTGTAATTAATTTCTGTATAGTAAACAATACAACCAGTAATGAGTTTCACACTAATATAATAAAGTTTTGCGAAAATAAAAAGTTATATATAAGGCACTGGCTACTCGTAATTATTTTGAATACTTTTGTTACTTAAAAGTAAAAATACTATTGTTCGGATTTTGAATTTCCCTCCACATTTTTTCGAGAGGCAAATCAAATTATCGTGTCTCATATAAAAATGGATCTGCATCGAGAATATTTTCGTGCGATGATTTTCTAAGATTTTAAATGTGGCCTTACATATTTATATATTCTTATTCCATTATTATTCCAGGCAGGTGAAGATGGTGGCAGAAACTAGTATTAAACTAAATATATATTTTATTTTAGTAGTATTTAGATAAATATTTTACTGAAACTTTCTCACCAATAAACATTGTATTGTAAAGTCGAACTAACACCCGGTGGAACTTCACTCCTTGGTTCCTCGCCACTTGACTAGCAAATATTGGCATCATCATAACTGTTACGTTACTTAACAGAATAATCACAACTATCTTTTTGTCTATTTCGTCCACCTGTAATTTATCGAGATAATTAAAAATCTGTCCACCTGCTTTTTTTTATGGAAAAAAATGTATATGTGTAAAAGGAGAAACTGACTGACTGACAAATCAACGCACAGCCAAAACTACTAGGACTAGGAGCGTAAAAGTTTGCACAAATTTCTTTTTATGTCGTAGGCGAGCACTAAGAGAGGATTTTCCAAAATTCACGCCCTTAAAGGATGAAACGGGGGCTCAAAATTTGTATGAAGAAACGTACTTTCACGCAAGCAATGCCGCTGGAAGAAGCTAGTTGCATATAATAAGTATGTACTTACATCAAACAAGTTTAAGCCAATTTGATATGTCGACAAAATGTACTGTACTGTTGATAATGTTAACGAAAAGAAAAACTGAAACAAGTATCAAACACAGGTCACACATTACTTATAAAAGATTACAAGCTAAAATAAAGAACACCATATATAAGTACCTGGTGTCCAAAGCATAACATCAGTTTTTCACAACAGTTAGCTAAATCCCGATAAAGCTCAACCCATTCTTGAATCTGCTCACTTGTGATATCATACTGCGCATCCGAAGTTACATTACAACTCTTTACACTCATTTGAGCGGACGATATCAACGAAGTCAAGCATTTGAAAAAATTAACCACCATCATAATAATGACAAAAAATATTAGGTATTCAAATGTTATAGTTATTTTTATAAACGCGAGTGAGGTCATGAAAAGAACCGAAATAGTAAAAGGCTCAGTCGGTGACAATAGTTTTAGTAGTTCCGTAGAATTTTGGAAATGAATTAAAATAGAGATTGAAATAAAAGCTATATGGAACCAGAATATCGTCTTCAAAGAATCAGTTACTATTTTATAATCTTTAAACCAATCAGAGACACGAATGATACTTATATGAAATGACATGAAGTCGCGGCTATAACAAATACCAGTCAGAACGGATGACACAGAGTTTAAATAAGCTGCAACAGTAAAACTAGCAACAATTATTTTTAATTCAAAATATTCATCTCTTCGAAACATATCGTATAGTACAAAAAATATGATAATGGCATGCAATAATGTTTGAATGACTATTTGTGAAATAATAAAACATTTATTGATCTTCTTTTGACTGTAATAGTTTCTGTATATGCCCAATAGATTTTCCATACACAGTAAATTGTTAAGCCACTTCATCGAAGACATTTTCGTTTATTATGTTGGGTTTCTCGACAACGACTATATTTTATGGAAAGTATCAAAACCTTGGCATTTTATAAAGACTAGTGTATACTTTCTTTCTTCAATTTCTTAATAAGTAATCACTTAATAAGGAAAGCAAATAGTATCAATTGACTTTTAATCAGTTAGATAACACGACAATATACTTAAATGTATTTTTTAAACAGATAATATTTATCACTTCAAAAAATACGGCTATGCTTACGAAAAGACTTGATGACACCGGTTTGGTACCCGTTTCTTTACTTGCTCATTTTCAGCCAATCATATTCTTCCGCTGAGTTTTTCTGTCCAAATATCATTATTTAATCGATGCACCTACTAATGCAACTACCAGCAAATAATGAAAAGACAAACGTAGTTAAATTCATGTTATTGAATAATCAAATAAAATCAACTCTTAAAACAACCCAAACATGACAAATAATAAAATATACATGTCTTTCAAAGTTATTTTATGAAATACACTATCCATTTTAAGTTAAATAATATGATTAAATTGCAACATTACTATGAGATAGTTGACTGTCATTGTTAGTATAACTGGCAGCATATACATCCCAGCAGGAACCTTAGACAATAATTTGATCTCTATTGGATTCTTCTTTATCAGACGTATGAAATCCTTTATCAACTTCCGTTCTGCTTCACCTGAATCTAAAAGATAACGTACCATGGTCAGAAATCAGAAACGTTTATTTCAAATAGACCAATTACAGGTATTTTTGAATTTTCAAAATATCAGTAAAAAAAAATGTAGCTTAATTGCACATCACAAAGCATAGATCTCTATGGAGAAGGACGTGCAAGAAACTCTATGGACACTCTTTTGAACCATATTATGAGTTACATAAATTTTGGTTACATTGTGATATATACAAGTTGTTTGGTCCCTAGATTTAATAGAAATAGTATTATTACCAATATGTATTGTATTGTAAATTCGAACCAACACCCGATGGAACCTCACTCTTTGGTTCATCGCTAATTGTCCTGCAATTAGTGGCATCATCATCACTGAGACGTAACCAAATAGAACAATTCCAACTCTCGTATACTCTTCGGCGTTTCCAATCTGTAATTTACAAAGTCATTAACCTAGTACCAATAACGAATTATGATATCAATTTGCAACGAATACTCACATTCAAGACATTCTTGTAAAAAATATTGTACGACATTAAAATGTAGTGTGCTATTGATAATATTATCGAAAAGAAAAACTGAAACATAAAAATACAAATAGCATTTAAATAGGTATCTATGTACCGTTCCCACATATCTAGGAACTGTTGGTGATATTTTATCTTCAAAAAAGGAACATGAACCTGGCGTCCGAAGCAATACATAACTTTGTCACAACAGTTAGTCAAATCTTTGTAAAGTTCAACCCATCCTTGAATCTGCTCCTTCGTGATACAAAATTGTTCATCCGAACTAATGTCAAAACTCTCTACACTCCCCTGAGCGGCTGATATCAATGAAGTCAAGCATCTAAACAAATGAACCACCATCATTACGACAACATACAACATTAGGTGCTGAAATACTATTGTAATTCTTGTCATTGTTTGTGATATCAAAATTAGAACTAAAATAGAAGTCCGAAACTGTGAGAATTTGAGATAAGTGTCCACTGATCGGAAGACAGAAAACGCAAAAGAATATATAATGAAACCAATGCTGAACCGGTATGTTATCTTTAGTGAGTTCATAAGTCTCTTATCATCTTTAAAGCATTCAGAGACACGACAGATGCCTTGGAAATATGATATGAAGGCACTGCTATAACAGACTCCGGCCATGACGGATGTCACCGAGGATAAATAAGCAGATGCAGAAAACCCAGCGAATATTAAATTAATTTGATTATAATCAACCTCTCCTAACAACAAATATTGTTCATATATAGCGATTATAGTATGCAACAGAGTCTGAGCGGATATTAGGAGGATAATACAATATTTCTTAGTCTTGTTTTGGTTACAATAATTCCTGTATATTCCAAAGAAATTTTCCATGATCACTAAATTGTTGATAAACGTTGCTGGAGACATTTTTTGTTGTTTATGTGGTATGTGTGCCTCGGTGACGACTGTAATGTAATACTTTTAATTGGTAGCAGCATAACATTCCTTGTAATTTCCTGGCGACTAGTTGCTTATGTAAGTAATTACTTTAGCTGTCGTTTACATGACATAGTCAAATATTTTGTTTTTTTATTTATCTAATCGATGTTGTCAAGCCCACATGGCTTCCAATCTTAATTAAAAAGCTCTTTTCTTCCAGTTGCACCTAATTTATTAGTTTCGATTTCACTAATACACAAATTGAAATAAAATTTGATTGGATGATTTTCCCACCTAAAAAATTAGGGCAACGCATTTTTTTCTTCCATTCTGTCCCGTCGCGCTATCACAACTCCTTTTTCTTTCATACCATTGTGTTACGGACACGAGCATGTAATTTAGAATCACTAAATATAATCAACATTACGCCATTCATAGATGCGTAATGTATGTACATAAGCGCTGTACATAATAGAGGGCAAGCCAATCAGAGGCCAGACTATTGTCCAATCGGCTACTGGGATAGTATATAAGGCTATGTACTGAGTTCTTAGAAGTACATAATGCGGTTCTTAGAAGTAAATAGCGCAGAAAAACCGTTAAGAATAATCTGGATTTCTATTGGTAGATTACAACGGAGAAAATCACGCCACTATTGATGACCAATAGTGTGCTTGCTGTATGCGGGGGGTCGGGAGGTAAACGTCAGCCGGCCTCAACAGGATTAGGGAACAGACTAGAGGGATAGGGACTCTCTCCCACGACTTGCGACCGGCTGAAAAAGTACTTAAGCTGCACTTTCCTTGAAGACGACGTTCACCCCCGACGACCCCATTACCCTGCTCCAAGAGAGCCGTAAGGAAACCAGTACAGTTCGTAGACATTACAGACCGCCGTCATTCCGTCCTCGCCGCCGAGGCCCGCCGCGACAGACCCGTCAACGTCCTCCCCGTCCTTTGCTCGAGCCAGCCCGCGCCGCTGAGCCGTAGTTTTAAAATTCACCGTTAATAATAATAATATCTTTGTGCGATCCAGCCCGTCCCTTGCTACCCCCCCCCAGCGACGCCCTAAGCCGAGGTCCGTACCCCACAGGGGGTGCCCTTAGCGTGTAGTCGCTTAGTTTTTAAGTTAGTTAAGTAAGCCCTGGCTGGAGGCTTTGATTCTCGAATCGAGGCCGCCACAGGCAAGACCGGTTAAGCAGCCGACAACCTCCTAGGTTGACCTGCGAGAGGCCACACACAAAAAAAAAAAAAAAAAAGAAGACGACGTTCTCTCTCTGCAGTTCGACTTGAAGCGTCACTACGACAGTTTGTCTTGGCACCCTACGCTCCTGGAGCGGCCCTAGATTTCCAGATTTCCTAAGTTATCTAACGTATTAGAGTCAGTGAAGTATTGTAAAGTAACTGTGAACTATTTGTGAGTTAGCGTCACGCGTATGTACGTAAGGACTCGATTATGTGAAAGTATTTACACGTGTTATGTGAAGTCTGTATTTTATACGTGTTAAATAAATGGCTGAGGCCTTTCAAGCGTGACCATTGTGTTGTGTAATTATTTACATCCTCTGCCCCCAACACATTGGTAGGACCGATTTGCAAAAAAAAAATCCCTTAAAGGATATGCTTCAAGATGTCATTTCTTTATAAATTAAGTTATGATGATGGGATTCATGAGGAATCGAGGGAACTCCTAAAATATTATAGGTAACCATATAGTGATTTTGTTATTTTCATCGAGGACTTTTTTTTTCGGTGGGAAAATCATCTAACGACATCCTTCGCTCTTGGGCGGAGCGAGAGATAGTGTCAGAATTTACTGACTAAAAACCCACTCCTGTGCCTTCATTGCCTTTCGTACCGGGGCTCAGTCTTCCTTTCAGAATCAGACCCTTGGCCCCAGTAGGCTTCGACCCTGCTGGGCCCCTACAGTTGCTGACATCTCCTTGAGGCGCGCGTGGAACAGTACGCGCCGTCGACGACTTGGGCTCGATCCGAACGATTACCGGACGGTCGGACGGCGAGCTTTCCAGTGCTCGCCGTCCTCAAGCCCGCGCCCATGGTGGCCGGGAATCGGGATCGGAATCCCGGCGGTGGCTGGGGCGTGAGGACCGTTGCATCACGCGTGCGGCCTCCTCCTTTGCTGGCATTACTGCTTCGCAGAAGGAGGCGAACGAATGCCATTCCTCCTCGCTCCGGACCATGACCTGTACCAAGGCTCGACGCGAGAGATCGCCGCTGATATGTAATATAATTAATTAATTAGCAAATACCTACAATTTAAACAGCCATAGTTTTTCGTTATTCGCTTCTTTATCACACAAAACTGATCAAATTAAGAATTGAATGTTAACCTACTTAGAAATTTGTTTCTATTCGTGCGGGGTAGGTAAACCTACCCCTGATTAGAATATTTGTGAAGTTACGAGATAATATTTATCTCTAAAACTCAAACTGGCCATTTATCGTTTCCACACATACACCACAACCACAAATATCGTTTCCGAATTCATTTCAAAGTTTAATATAAACATTTATCACTTCAAAACCAAGTACAGCAATAACTAATCATAAAACTTTAACTTTAAATTACAGAAAACAAAAAAAAAACTATCAAAACAATTACGTACAACACGATAACCGCTCAAAGCAAATTTGAACTAATTTGTAGTTTGCGAAACTGTTTTACGCGTCATAGAGGGCGCCTCGTAGTTTGCGTAGTAAAAGTTTGCCTTGTAGTAAAATTCGTTGATTCAAAATTACAAGCCTGGACTATTCTAATAGAAAAATGTTCTATGAGTACTTGCACACAGTATCAAATTTCACTCACACAAATTCACATTTTTATGTGTTTATAGGGAAAAGTGAGATGGCAGATTAAACCAAATACAAAGCCTCTGCGACAGAAAGAGGCATCTCTTTTTTTGATAAGTCTTAGAGTGAGATCGAAGAGATTGCGCTCAGAGCGGCAACATTGCATAATGCATGTCATAGGTATCGTATCTTCTGAAAGAATTTTAATTTCACACTGAACACGAAATGGCAACTAAGCGTAACCACGCAGGCACGAGAAGTTTAAAAATTCGAGTTTTATTTAATTTAATTCATTTGTTGTGTTCTATAACATAGATGTAAGGGATTATTTTCACATCAAGCCGGACTTATTTACTTGTATTATTGCCCGCACGTCCCTGATAGATATCACAATGAAGATAGTTAAGTAACTATAACAATACAAAGAAATTAATGGTTCTGAATAGTTATGTTGAAAATGGTATCATCGAAGTGTTCTGATGATGATGATGGAGCCAGAAGATAGGCACCGGAACTCCGCAATTAACCAAGCCGTGTTTAGGCTTATTAGAATTGTCATGAGATGCACTTTGGCTTTATGGTACCATCGAACTGATCTGATGATGGAGCCGGAAGGTGGAAGGTGGACACAGGAACTTCATAATAAAATGATGTATCCTAGCAGTGTTTGGGTTAACAAAAATAAAATGAGATTGCTTATTTACAAAGAAATAAAAACTTTTTACAAAAAACAAAATAACCGAATGAACTAAAAAAAAAAACACTAAAACGATCAAAATAACTTTAATTTGTGAAGTCGGTGTTTCTCGATATTGTTTGTTAGTTATTTAACACCGACTTCCGAAATTAAAGTTATTTTGATCGTTTTAGTGTTTTTTTTTTAGTTAATGCGATTATTATGTTTTTTGTAAAAAGTTTTTATTTCTTCATAAATAAGCAATCTCAAACTTATTTTTGTTAAAGCAGTCTAACTGATCTATGTCCGCCATTTATAGTTGAGCAGACATAAAAAAGATTTAATTTTTAGCGACGTACCACAAAAAGGTCTTTTTAAATTGAATTTTTACATAATAACAAAAACTGATTTTTCATTTGTTTAGCTTCACAAATGTGTTGAGAAACTACGTATGATACACGTGAGTATTGTTACTTACTGTCCTCGGCTTTCTTAAGACTGTCGCCTCCAGCTCGAGTTTAAATACTGCCTCAGCGGTAATCACCAACATTACACACTTACATCTTATTGTATTATTTATTTTTTTTTCAACAAAAGCATATCAAAAAATGTTTAAAACAATATTTTTATTATTGCTAGCCATATCGACGATTACAACGATTACAATTTTTCGCTTCTTCTTTTCAATTTAACTCAAGGAACATATCAAGGTAAGAAAATTATTGAAATTAAATTACTCGGTTAAACTGCAATATGACAATGATATAGTTGATGGTCAGCGTCAGCAAAACTGGCAGCATGTACATCCCAGCTGGGATCTTGGACAATAACTTGATCTCTACCGGATTTTTCTTTATCAGACGAATGAAGTCCTTTATCAATTTTGCTTTAGTTTCACCGGAACCTAAAACAATAAGGTCAGTATTTTTAGCCCTAAATTGGATGCCGATTGTGTAATGAATTTCTGTATAGTAAGCAATACAAAGAGTAATTAGTTTCACACTAATATAATAAAGTTGAAAGTATGTATGTACCTTATATATACGAGGCTACTCAAAAAGTTTTGCGAAAAAAAGTTTTTATGTATAAGGCACTGGCTATTTGTAATTATTTTGAAAACTTTGGTTACTTAAAAGTAAAAATACCATTGTTCGGATTTGGAATTTCCCTCCGCATTTTTTCGAGAGCCAAATCAAATTATCGTGTCTCATTTAAAAATGGATCTGTATCGGGAATATTTTCGTGCGATGATTTTCTACGATTTTAAATGTGGCCTTACATATTTATATATTCTTATTCCATTATTATTCCAGGCGGGTGAAGACGCTGGCAGAAACTAGTATTAAGCTAAATAGATATTTTAATTTAGTAGTATTTAGATAAATATTTTACTGAAACCTTCTCACCAATGATCATCGTATTGTAAAGTCGAACTAACACCCGGTGGAACTTCACTCCTTGGTTCCTCGCCACTTGACCAGCAAATAATGGCATCATCATAACTGTTATGTTACTTAACAGAATAATCACAACTATCTTATTGTCTATTTCGTCCACCTGTAATTTATCGAGATAATTAAAAATCTGTCCACCTACTTTTTTTTTTACGGAAAAAAATCTATACGTGTAAAAGGAGAAACTGACTGACTGCCAAATCAACGCACAGCCAAAACTACTAGGACTAGGAGCGTAAAAGTTTGCACAAATTTCTTTTTATGTCGTAAGCGAGCACTAAGAGAGGATTTTCCAAAATTCACGCCCTTAGAGGATGAAACGGGGGTTCAAAGTTTGTATGGAGAAACGTACTTTCATGCAGGCAAAGCCGCTGGAAGAAGTTAGTTACATATAATAAGTATGTACTTACATCAAACAAGTTTAAGCCAATTTGATATGTCGACAAAATGTATTGTACTGTTGATAATGTTAACGAAAAGAAAAACTGAAACAAGTAAATAACACAGGTCACACATTACATTTAAAAGATTACAAGGTAAAATTTAGAATTTCATATATATGTACCTGGTGTCCAAAGCATAACATCAGTTTTTCACAACAGTTAGCTAAATCCCGATAAAGCTCAACCCATTCTTGAATCTGCTCACTTGTGATATCATACTGCGCATCCAAAGTTACATTACAACTCTTTACACTCTCTTGAGCGGACGATATCAACGAAGTCAAGCGTTTGAATAAATTAACCACTATCATAATAATGATAAAAAATATTAGGTATTCAAATGTTATAGTTATTTTTATAAACGCGAGTGAGGTCATGAAAAGAACCGAAATAATAAAAGGCTCAGTCGATGACAATTGTTTTAGTAGTTCCGTGGAATTTTGGAAATGAATTACAACAGAAATTAAAATAAAAGTTACATGGAACCAGAATATCATTTTCAAAGAATCAGTTACTATTTTATAATCTTTAAACGAATCAGAGACACGAATGATACTTAAATGAAATGACATGAAGTCGCGGCTATAACAAATACCAGTCAGAACGGATGACACAGAGTTTACATAAGCTGCAACAGTAAAACTAGCAACAATTATTTTTAATTCAAAATATTCATCTCTTCGAAACATATCGTATAGTATAAAAAATATGATAATGGCATACAATAATGTTTGAATGACTATTTGTGAAATAATAAAACATTTATTGATCTTCTTTTGACTGTAATAGTTTCTGTATATGCCCAATAGATTTTCCATACACAGTAAATTGTTAAGCCACTTCATCGAAGACATTTTCGTTTATTATGTTGGGTTTCTCGACAACGACTATATTTTATGGACAGTATCAAAACCTTGGCATTTTATAAAGACTAGTGTATACTTTCTTTCTTCAATTTCTTAATAAGTAATCACTTAATAAGGAAAGCAAATAGTATCAATTGACTTTTAATCAGTTAGATAACACGACAATACTTAAATGTATTTTTTGAACAGATAATATTTATCACTTCAAAAAATACGGTTATGCTTACGAAAATTACAGAAAATATTGTTTGACACAGGTTTGGTACCCGTTTCTTCACTTGCTCATTTTCAGTCAATCATATTCTTCCGCTGAGTTTTTCAGTCCGAATATCACTATTTAATCGATGCACCTACTAATGCAACTACCAGCAAATAATGAAAAGACAAATGTAGTTAAATTCATGTAATTGAATAATCAAATAAAATCAACACTTAAAACAACCCAAACATGACAAATAATAAAATATACATGTCTTTCAAAGTTATTTTATGAAATACACTATCCATTTTAAGTTAAATAATATGATTAAATTGCAACATTACTATGAGATAGTTGACTGTCATTGTTAGTATAACTGGCAGCATATACATCCCAGCAGGAACCTTAGACAATAATTTGATCTCTATTGGATTCTTCTTTATCAGACGTATGAAATCCTTTATCAACTTCCGTTCTGCTTCACCTGAATCTAAAAGATAACGTACCATGGTCAGAAATCAGATACGTTTATTTCAAATAGACCAATTACAGGTATTTTTGAATTTTCAAAATGTCAGTCAAAAAAAAATGTAGCTTAATTGCACATCACAAAGCATAGATCTCTATGGAGAAGAACGTGCAAGAAACTCTATGGACACTCTTTTGAACCATATTATGAGTTACATAAATTTTGGTTACATTGTGATATATACAAGTTGTTTGGTCCCTAGATTTAATAGAAATAGTATTATTACCAATATGTATTGTATTGTAAATTCGAACCAACACCCGATGGAACCTCACTCTTTGGTTCATCGCTAATTGTCCTGCAATTAGTGGCATCATCATCACTGAGACGTAACTAAACAGAACAATTCCAACTCTCGTATACTCTTCGGCGTTTCCAATCTGTAATTTACAAAGTCATTAACCTAGGAGCAATAACGAATTATGATATCAATTTGCAACAAATACTCACATTCAAGACATTCTTGTAAAAAATATTGTA
Organism: Mythimna impura; assembly: GCA_905147345.3. Classification (NCBI taxonomy): domain Eukaryota; kingdom Metazoa; phylum Arthropoda; class Insecta; order Lepidoptera; family Noctuidae; genus Mythimna; species Mythimna impura. The sequence continues at coordinate 25,401,813 of LR990350.1, forward strand.
CGACATCAAAATGTAGTGTACTATTGATAACATTATCGAAAAGAAAAACTGAAACATAAAAATACCAATAGCATTTAAATAGGTACCGTTCCCACATATCTAGGAACTGTTGGTGATATTTTATCTTCTAAAAAGGAACATGAACCTGGCGTCCGAAGCAATACATAACTTTGTCACAACAGTTAGTCAAATCTTGGTAAAGTTCAACCCATCCTTTAATCTGCTCTTTTGTGATACAATATTGGTCATCCGAACTAGTGTCAAAACTCTCTACCCTCCTCTGAGCAGCTGATATCAATGAAGTGAAGCATTTAAACAAATGAACCACTATCATTACAAAAACATAGAACATTAGGTGCTGAAATACTATTGTAATTCTTGTCATTGTTTGTGATAGCAAAATTAGAACTAAAATAGAAGTCCTTAACTGTGAGAATTTGAGATAAGTGTCCACTGATCGGAAGACAGAAAACGCAAAAGAATATATAATGAAACCAATGCTGAATCGGTATGTTATCTTTAGTGAGTTCATAAGTCTCTTATCATCTTTAAAGCATTCAGAGACACGACAGATGCCTTGGAAATATGATATGAAGGCACTGCTATAACAGATTCCGGCCATGACGGATGTCACTGAGGATAAATATACAGATGCAGAAAACCCAGCGAATATTAAATTAATTTGATTATAATCAACCTCTCCTAACAACAAATATTGTTCATGTATAGCGATTATAGTATGCAACAGAGTCTGAGCGGATATTAGGAGGATAATACAACATTTCTTAGTCTTGTTTTGGATACAATAATTCCTGTATATTCCAAAGATGTTTTCCACTATCACTAAATGGTTGACAAAATTTACTGGAGACATTTTCAGTTTTTTATGTGGTATGTGTGCCTCGGTGACGACTGTAAAGTAATACTTTTAATGGGTGCATAACATTCCTTATAATTTCCTGGCGACTAGTTGCTTATGTAAGTAATTATTTTGGCTGTCGTTTACATGACATAGTCAAATATTTTCTTTTTTTATTTATCTAATCGATGTTGTCAAGCCGACATGGCTTCCATTCTTAATTAACAAGCGCTTCCGGTCTAATGGTTAGTGGCCCTGACTGCTATGTCGGAGGTCGTGGGTCCGATTCCCACCCAGGACAAATATTTGAGTGATGAGCACAATCATTTGCTCTGTGTCTGTTTTTATCTATAATACGTATGTATTTAGAAATATTTAAGTATTTTTATCAGTTGTCTAGTACTAATAACACAAGCTCTGATTAGCTAGGGACTAGACGGAGTTGTGTGATAGTTGTGTGAATATTATGTTATTATTTATATGTAATAAGTGTTCTGTATCAGACTTTTACTGACTAATAATAATAATAATAGTATATATCTGTGACGTAGCTACACGACCGAAACCAGCCGTGCCGGCTTGGCAGTGCAGGATCGAGCGTCGTATTGGTGGGGCCAGAGCACTCATCGGCAAACTAATCTGCTTCAGGGAGGGCAACACTCGCCCAAGAGTGATGCGCTTTGTGAGGCGGGCGTTTTCGGGGACTGACATCAGCCCCCGAGACTATATGTCCCGTGTCACAGAGCGCATCGACTTCCTGAAGCAGAAGGTGTATGCATGGGCAAACCGTATCCGCAGGTATAAGCGGCGGGTGGAGCGATACACCCAGAATCGCACATTCCGGAGTAATGAAAGGTGGGTTTATAGGGCTTGGGAGAGACCTGACCAAGGTGTGACTGATGCGTGCCTCCCGGATGATGACGCCATGAGTTCATTCTGGCGCAGCATCTGGTCGGTGCCTGTCAGTCACACCGAGGGTGACTGGACTCGAGAGGTCGAGCGTGCGTGCGATCCAATACCACAAATGGGGGCAATTGACATCAGCCCCCAAGATGTAGCTCGTGCAGTCCGTCCGTTGCCAAACTGGAAATCTCCAGGGCCGGATGGGCTGCACAATTTCTGGATTAAGTGGTTTACAAGATCGCACGCTCGCTTGGCATATCAGTTCCAGTCTGCCTTAGAGTCAGGGTCGCTGCCCCAGTTCCTAACAACAGGAATAACCCACCTGCTCCATAAGTCAGGTAGTACTGCGGAACCTAAAAATTATAGACCGATCACGTGCTTGCCGACGGTCTATAAAGTTCTTACATCCATACTGAGAAGCAAAATTAATAGTCATATTGACAAAAATTTAATCATGTCACCTTCTCAGAATGGATGTAGGAACGGGTCCCGCGGTACTAAGGAGCTGCTCCTCATTGATATGACCATTAGCCAACAGGTTCGACGTTCCCGAAAGGATCTGTCGACATGTTGGATAGATTATAAGAAGGCCTATGACTCTGTTCCTCATACATGGCTCATGAGGGTGCTGGAATTGTATAAAATAGATACAACACTACGCACCTTCCTGATGTCGTGTATGAGGCAATGGAGTACGGTCCTCCGCTATCCAGGATGTCGACATACCCAGAGGAATAGCGAACCTGTAAGGATCGAGCGAGGTATATTCCAGGGAGATAGTTTGAGTCCACTTTGGTTTTGCCTAGCCTTGAATCCTCTAAGCACACTGCTGGAGAATTCAGGTCTAGGCTATCGGTTGAAGAGAGGTGGTCAGGTAATATCTCACCTACTTTACATGGATGACCTGAAACTTTTTGCCCCCAACAATCTGCAACTGATGGAGCTACTGAAGGTAACTGAAACCTTCAGTAGTGCCATCAGGATGGAGTTTGGTGCGGACAAATGTGCGGTCATGCATGTAAAGCGAGGGGAGGTTGTGGAATCCGTGGGCACTCAACTCACGGATTCCATAAACCTGAGATCCCTCTCTCCAACCGAAACCTATAAGTATTTGGGTATGTCGGAAGCTTTAGGCATCAATATCACTGACATGAAGCAATCGTTGAAGGAGCGTTTCTTTGGACGCCTGAAGAAGGTACTCAATAGCCTTCTTTCAGGCGGAAACAAGGTGCGCGCCTTCAATGGTTGGGTCATGCCGGTATTGATGTACTCTTTCGGTGTACTCAAATGGACTCAAACGGAACTTGACGCCCTGGATAGGAGGGTCCGCACTCTGCTGACTGCATACCGAATGCATCACCCACGATCGTCGGTGATGAGATTGTATATCCCGCGGAAGTGTGGGGGGCGAGGTTTTTTAAATGCTAAGACCCTACACAACCGCGAGGTATGCAGTCTCAGGGAATATTTCCTAGCTGCCGACGTGGGTATGCATCGAGATGTAGTGGCAGTGGACAAGGGACTCACCCCGCTCTCCCTGGCTAATGAGAACTGGCGCAAACCGGTAGTGCTTGACACTAACGATCGCAGGGAAGTATGGCAGAGCAAGAAACTTCACGGACGCTTCTTCCGGGCCCTTCACGGGCCCGATGTAGACCAATTGGCGTCCGTAGCCTGGCTGCGTTTCGGTGACCTCTTTGGGGAAACCGAAGGTTTTGTCTGTGCAATTATGGACGAAGTTATCATGACGAATAACTACCGGAGATTTATTGTGAAGGACGGCACGGTTGACATCTGTCGGGCATGTCACCGTCCGGGAGAATCAATTCGTCACATTATCTCTGGTTGTTCTCGTCTAGCTAACAGAGAGTACTTGCATAGGCACAACCTTGTAGCCAGGATTATCCATCAGCAACTTGCTCTGAAATACTCTCTTGTGGAATCGGAAGTGCCGTACTACAGGTATGAGCCCGACCCAGTTCTTGATAATGGTCATATCACTTTGTACTGGGATCGGTCCATCATCACTGACAGGACTATTGTAGCCAATAAGCCTGATATAGTGATGGTGGACCGAAGCGAGAGGCGTGCAATGATTGTTGACATATCCGTTCCGCATGACGAGAACCTCGTGAAAGCCGAGAAAGATAAACAAATCAAGTATATTGACTTGGCTCGCGAGGTTGTCGACATGTGGGATGTGGACTCGGCGATCATTGTACCGATAGTCGTGTCAGCCAATGGCTTAATAGCCAAGAGCCTCGACCAACACCTTAGGAGGCTCGCGTTAGGCGGCTGGATCAAGGGCTTGATTCAGAAAGTGGTACTCTTGGACACGGCTCGTATTGTTAGGAGGTTCCTTTCTCTGGAGCCCTGACCGCCGGTAGCTTGGACCCTGTTCCCGATACTGGTGGGACACTATTTTTTATATTTTTAAATGTTTTTTTTATTTTTTATTGAAATATTTAAAAATATAATTTATATGTAGATCTATACGAATAAACGAAATGATAGTTTATTTCTGAAAAATACACAGAAAATTCAATTGATAAAAACAATTTTGCCAAATAATAATTGGTAAATACAGAAAAGGAGTTTCGCTGGTACCTGTACTAATGAAAAACATTGTATCACAGGCACCAGCATCTTTCATTCTTTCATAATAAAGGATAACTTTTTTTAACTAAAATCCACAGCGTTTATTTATTTATTAAATACTTTATGCACAGCGGCGGACTTAATGCCTTAGGCATTTTCTACCTGTCAACCTTAGGGTAATGCAGAGAGAAATAGTGGTAGGTGCAATAAAAAGAGAGAAAAGGCGAATAGGTACATGAATAGATATACTAATAAACCATAAATATTGTACAATTATACAATACATACACAAATTAATAAACTATATACATATATATCTACACTAATAAAGTCAAACAATTGGTACAAATCGACAATTTGAAAACATTAACGCTGTGATGACATTACTGCCAACTTCTTACGAATTAGCTCGCGAACTTTAGTTTTGAATGTTAATCGATTTGTAAGAAATAGCTTGATCAAAGAAAGAACAGTGAAGAAAGTCAGAACGATGAGTGGGACATTGAAGTAGGCGGTTATGAGATGAGCGCAGATTTCTATTGTGGTTGGCGCAAATGTATTTTAAGAGAAGGGCTAAATAACTAGGGGAATTAGAAGAATTAAGACATGAAAACAAGGTAGTGAGCGCCCTTTGCTCTCTACGCCGACGTATGGGTAACCACTTTAGAAGCCACCGATGCGCTGAAACATGATCATATTTACGTAGATTGTAAACGTATCGAATGCAGTAATTAAGAAGACGGTCAAGATTGTTGAGGAGATCTGCATTCAGGTCATAGTAGCACACGTCACCCTAATCGATGATAGGAAAAATCAAGGTCTGCAAAAACATTGTCTTCGTACTCGATAGTAGCAGGTTTTTCAACCGAAACAGAGCTCGCAACGTTCCTGTAACCTTCTGACTAACACTAGCCACTTGAGTACGCCAGTTCATAGTACTATCGATGCGCAAGCCCAGATCCTTTACATTGGTGTTAAATGGGACGATCGTACCGTCGAAACGAACTGAAGGCAATGTTGCACTGTCCATTTTAGCGATGCTTCGAGGACTCCCAATGATGATGATAGCCTGACATTTATTGGGGTTTACTGCAACACCAAACCTATCGGAGCATGCTTTTATGGCTGTTAAGTTCCTATTTAATTGATCGATAGCGGCAAATACTTAGTCGATTTTTCCTTGACAGTACAACTGCAAGTCATCTGCATGCAAATGATACGAACACTGAAGTTCAGTAGTAATCATCATCTTCCTGCCCTTGCCCCGTGTTATTTGGGGTCGGCGCAACACGTTTTTTTCTTCCATTCTGCCCTGTCACTCGTCATACTATCACTAACTTCCTTTTCTTTCATATCACTCTTCACACAATCCATCCATATTCTTTGGTCTCCCTCTCCCTCTCCATCCATTCACATGTAAACTCATAACTCTTTTAGTAACATGCGTTTCATCTCTCCTCTTCACATGACCATACCAAGACAAACGATTCCCTTTCAACTTTTCAGTCACTGGCGCCACTTTCAAACTTCCCCTAATATACTCATTTCTCACTTTATCCATTCTCGTCACACCACACATCCATCTTAACATTCTCATCTCCGCTACGTGCAATCTTTTTTCATCCGTCTTTTTCACAGCCCAACATTCTGATCCATACAGTATGACAGGCCTTATCACGGACTTGTAGATTTTACCCTTCAACTTGAGGGGCATCCGTGGGTCACAAGTTGTTCCCGTGACCTGTCGCCATTTCATCCATCCTGCGTTGATCGGATGTGTTACGTCCCGGTCTACCTCACCATCCCCTTGGACGATTGACCCGAGGTACCGAAAGTCGGAGCAGATCGGTATGGGTGTTCCAGCGAGAGATAAGGGCACTGGATTGGAGAGACCGCCGAAATCGCAGAACAAGTATTCCGTTTTGGTTCTACTCAATTTCAGGCCAACACTCTCCAGTCTGTGCCACCACACCTCCAATCTGTTCTGGACCTCTAGGCCATTCTCGGCAACCAACACAATGTCATCGGCAAACAGCGAACGCAGAGCATCCATTATCATCAGGAAGAGGTAAGGGCTGAGAGCCGACCCTTGATGTAAGCCGACAGCCACATTGAAGCTGCCAGTGGTGCCCACTGTAGACCGGACTTGGGTACTGCATCGACTGTACATCGCTCGGATCAACTGCACATACTTCCCAGGCACACCTTTCTCCTTAAGGGCCCACCACAGAACCTCACGAGGTACCCGGTCGTATGCCTTTTCGAGGTCAATGAATACTATGTGCAAGTTTTTATGCGTACCTCTGTATTTCTCGCACAGCTGGCGTATAGCAAAAATGGCATCCGCTGTACCCCGACCCGGCATAAAACCGAATTGGTTCTGTGAAATTTCACTCTCTTCTCTCAGTCGCCTTTCAATAACTTTAAAGTTCGGTAGTAATCATATTAATAAAAACAGAAACAGAAGAGGAGAAAGGATACCGCCTTGAGAAACGCCAGCTTCCAACCCACACCAGCGAGATGAAGAATCTCCGACGTGAACCGACTGCTGACTCTCCTGAAGGTAGGAAGAGAACCACTCCAGCACTTCGGGAGAGACCATAATATAGGACAGAATGGCTAAGAGGATCTCGGGATTGACGGTATTAAAGGCGTTCATGAAATCGACCAACACTAGTACAGTGTCTTTGGTTTCTTCAAGTCCTACTCTTATATCGCCAGTCACTTTAAGGACAGTTAACAGTGCTATGCCCCGGTCTGAATCCAGATTGCAAAGGGCTTATGAGTGAATTATACCACACAAAACTTGAGACCGTTTCTTTAGTTGAAGCGAACATCGCCCCAGTTGGGCCCCTACGGTTTTGCTGACATCGCTGTGAGGTGCTTGTGGAATACTACGCGCCGTCGACGACTCGGGCTTGGTATTTACCTACCGGCAGGCCGGACTGCGAGCTACTCATTATTGTTCATTATCCAGAAACCCGCGCTTACGGTGATTGGAGATAGCTCTGCGACTCCCGACGCCCAGGGTGTCTCCTGTCGAGCTGGCTCTGGCGTGAGGATGTACGTACCCTCACGTGTGTGGCAGCCACCTTCACTAACATTACTACTTCGCAGAAGAAGGCCACCACATCTGATACCCGGGCCTCTCGCTCCTGAGCTCGCGGCAATTTTTTTTTTGAAACTATATCACTATGATACATATTAAACACTAGTAGATGCCAATCTCTTTCTGTAAGTTAAGGGCTTTACGATATAAGATGCGAGAATACCACTTTGGAACCGTAGTTGCTGCGGCTGAAGATCTGTGCTCCGCTGATTGAGATGACACTGAGGCCATCACCTCCGTCACCGACTATCAGCAAGAAGAAGAGTGCAAGTATTGACTGCCTAGATACTAGACAGGAACCTTTCGAAATAACCGTGGCCGGTGAGGACCTGCGTCAAGCGGAAAGTGAGGACGCCATGGCACTTCTATAGCTACTACTCAAAAAGGCCCCACTTTGGGGAGTAGCTATATCTTGCTAGCTGTAAGCTAGCTGCTTACAGCTAATTACTGCTAGAATTTTAGAGTGCCCAGACACTATAAGGTCGAAACATGGGATACACTAATGACCATGTTGTTATCGCTGTTTTTTTTACAAGGTAGGAAAACATCCAATAACTTTTCTTGCTCTAGGGTGGATCTGGAGAAGTCACAATGGTGACACCCAGGAGTTTCTTCCGCAATAATCAAATTCAGGAAACTCCCGAACTTACTATGTCCGGTGAGGACCTGGTCATGCGGAAAGTGAGGACGCCGTGACGGCTTTTCTATCCACTCCTCAAAAAGCAGACTTATCGCCATGACTATGGCGTGCCCAGTCGTTATCATTGTTAGAATATCAATTCGTCTACCCCAAAAAATACCGAAAATAATAATAATATTTTTTTCACCCATGACTGAAGTCTCATACAGCTGCTATTCCATAAATTCTTCATACGTAAACGGAATCTGAGAAAAACGCCAAACACAGAATCCTGTTTTATATTCCATACATTTATATTGTGTTTTACATATGAGATACCTCCATGTGATTCAGATACCGATGCCGTTTTCGCATAAGGGCTTAGAGTACCTTGAACGATTAATACCGTTTGCGTATTCTTCAAACGGTTCCAATCATAGATACAGGTAGAAGAATGGACTGAGCATTCTCTATCCGGTTATATTGTATTGTATTTCTGTATTGTTTTGTATTTAAATTTAATTTTAATTATTGTTTTATATCTTTTTCTGTACGTGTTTAAATGGTGTAATTGGCTTCGGCCGTTCTGTTTAAATTAAATAAATAAATAAATAAATAAATAAATAAATAAATAAATAAATAAATAAATTTCGGGCTGGTGTCCGCACCTCCAAGACTAAAGTGCGTATTTTGCGTACGCGTGGGACAAATGTGTCATTCGATCCACCCCAAGCTCCTGAAGAAAAGCCAGCAGCGCCTTGGTGTTACTGACCGTTTCACGGAGGGTACCTGGGTTTCCGAAGTACTTTGCCCTGTATCCAGCGACTACTGGGCAGCTTAGAAGCAGATGAGCTGCTATCTCGTCCTCGTGCAGGTCACAACTTGTAACATTTATAATGTTTTAAGAAAAACACTGTTGTTGACCCCACAGTCGTTACCTCTCTTCTTGCAGAGTAGTTAATTCTGTGTCTATAATCGAACTCAGTCTATTCCTCTATTTTTGTTTCCAATTTAGTAAATAGACTAGCGACCCGCCCCGGTTTCGCACGGGTGCAATGCTGATTCCTTCATAGTAGAAAACAAAGTCGCTTCCCGCTGTCTGTCCCTATGTACGCTTAGATCTTAAAAACTACGCAACGGATTTTGAATCAAAATCCGTTGCGTACCGCATCAAAATTTTTGATGTGGTTTTGTCCAGCATTGCACCAGGGCAGGTCGCTAGTAGGTACTAAATATACTACAGAATGTCTTTATATACAACGGTCACAGATTTTTTGTCATTAGACATTACAAACATGTTTTCTTTTGAGGTTACTCTTGAAAGAGCGACATATAATTGGCCATGTGAAAAACATTTAACGCTCAAATCTAAGCCTGCAACGTTGAAAGTTTGACCCTGCGATTTATTGATGGTCATTGCAAAATATATCTTTAGCGGAAATTGTAGGCGTTTATATTGGAACGGTAAATTCGATGGTATTAGAATTCAATTTCAATTAACCCAAACACTGCTAGGTTACATTGTTTTATTATGAAGTTCCTGTATCTACGTTCCACCTTCCTCCATCATCAGATCAGTTCGATAGTACCTTGTAGCTAAAGTGCATCTCATGACAATTCTAATAAGCACAAACACGGCTAGGATACATTGATTAATTACAGAGTTTCGGTGCCTATCTTCCAGCTCCATCATCATCATTATCAGGTCACTTCGATGATACCATTTTTAACATAACTATTTAGAACCATTTATTTATTTGTATTCTCATAGTCGCTTAACTGTCTTCATTGTGATTTCTATGTGAGTATGAAGTTCCGTTGGCCATTCCTGATCTTCTTCATCAGTTCCACTTCATCAAATGTTACTTTTTGACTGTAAATGCTTATGTTCTCGATGAAAATACCAAAATCACTATATTGTTGCCTATACAATTTAAGGAGTTCCCTCAATTCCTCATGGATCCCATCATCAGAACTGAATTTTGAAAAAAAATGGGGTCAATCTGGAAACATATCCCTTAAGAAGAAAAAAAAATTTTGCCTATCAGTCCATAAACGACGGAGTTCTGAGGTAACACGCATAAAAAATAAAAATAAAATAAAAAACATACAACCAAATTGATAACCTCCTCCTTTTTTGAAGTCGGTTAAAAACACTAAAATGATCAAAATAACTTTAATTTCGGAAGTCTGTGTTTCTGGTATTGTTATGCAATGCTATGGTATGTCTAAGCTTGTTTTTTAACGCCGACTTCCGAAATTAAAGATATTTTGATCGCATAAGTGTTTTCTTTTTTGTAATGAAGTCGGTTATTTTTTTTTGTAAAAGTTTTTTTTATTTCACACTTTTTAGATCTGATGCACTTATAGCCAGACTGATTGGGTATAGATACTATCGATAGTATCGATACTATCACTATTATGGTGTATTTTACTGCAATCACTGTCGATATTATCGATACTATCGGCGCTATCGATAGTTTTACTACATCGATATTTACCCAAAGTTGAATAGTATTGCACTGGAATTTTAGTCAACATTATTAGTTCATGATTATTATTAAGTAATAATAATAATATGATTTATTTGCCAGAAAACACGTGCTTTACATTTCCTTTACATACTACTTATGCCTAGATATACAAATACATATTATATTAAAAATACACAAAGGAAACAAAAATTACTGTTGAACTCCACACTAGGTCGAGCCTGTCTCGTGGAGTCCGAGAGTGAGGTTACCAAAAGAACGCGTAATGAGGTAATACTGTTTGACTATCATTGTTGCAAACAATAATAGCCATTGTTGTTACACTAAAGACTAATTGTAATTTAATAAGAAAAAAAAAAAGAAAAATACATAGCAAGCATAAAAATAAAAAAAAAAGGTAACGGAATAAGGAATGTAACAAACATGATGCGCAAAGTACACTAGGTTGGGCATAAGTGTAAGTGTAGGTATGTATGTAAGGGTGTGGGTATGTGGGTACACACCCACACCCAGGTGTGTGAGTGTATGGATATGTGTATGTGTGAAATTAGCCTGCTCAGTGTCCTATGTAAGTATTCTTATGAAGGATTCAGTTTCACAGTATGATTGCGTTAATAGCCATTTACGAACAATCTTTTTGACAGCGCTTATTTTGCAGGTTTTAATGTCACATATTTTGGCTACTTTATTATATATGTGGCTAAGCATAATGCATTGCATGTGCTGAGCAAAATCAGTCCTGGTCCTAACCGACCCACACATAAACACTCGTCGCTTGAGAAGTTGCGGATATTCTGGTGATTGGAGGATGATTTTGTGTTGTTTCAGAGTTAATTTATAGATATATAATTGACGAATATTTAATATAGTAGCTTCCTTGTATAAGAGATCGGTTGGATATTGAAATGGTTTTTTGTACATAACTTTCAGTACCGAACGTTGAGGTCTTTCGATTTGGATCATGGTTGAAATTCCAACTCCACCCCACACAGTTATGCAGTAGCAGAGAACTGATTCACACAATGCCAGATAAACCATATGTAAGATATTTTTATTGTTGGTGTTACGTAAGAGTTTCATAATGTGAATCAGTCTTCAGCAGCGCTTGGCTACCAATTCAATATGGGGTTTGAAAGAGAGTCGTTGATCTATTAAAACCCCTAGATATTTAATCACATCCACCTGTTTAATACTCTCGCAGCGGCAATAGAGAGGGTTGCATGTTGCTAAATATATTTTGATGCTAATAGGGCGTTTAAGGGCTGTTGTCTGGGTTTTGTAAAAGCACAGATAATTAGTTTTATCTATGTTTAAAGATAGAAGATTATAGTCCAGCCATCGCTTCATACTCGTAATGGTGTTTTGAGCTTCTTCCTGCACAGTTTCCCATGATTTTCCATGCAAGAGGATTACTGTATCGTCAGCATAACATATAACGTCTGCGTTTGGAGTTATTGCATCGTGTATGTCATTTAGGTAGACGATGAATAAGGTCGGACCAAGTACGCTTCCCTGTGGCACACCGAAATTTAAATCTTGGTGGCAGCTGGTGTGATCACCCACTTTTACACACTGGCGTCTACTCGTTAGGTAGGATTCAAACCATTTCAGTGGTAACCCTCGAATGCCCATGACCTCCAATTTTTTTAGAAGAATGGGAATAACAACAGTGTCGAACGCTTTAGCGAGATCCAAAAACACTCCCAGGCACTTTTCGCTTTTGTCCAGGTAGGATGTCACCAGTTTAGTTAGGTGGCTTACCGCATCCTCTGTGGACAGTCCGTTCCTGAAACCAAACTGTCTACTTGATAACAGCTTGTTTGTCTCTAGAAAGGAAACCAAGCGCTTATTTACTATCTTTTCCAGTATTTTAGAAAATATACCCAGCAGAGATATGGGCCTGTAGTTCGCCGGGTTTTGTTTTGGACCATTCTTATGGATAGGAGTGACCCGGGCTTCTTTCCATTTATTAGGAAAGACACCTGAGCCCAGACTGAGATTAATAATATGCGTTAGGGGAACTAATATTACATTTCTTATCTCTTTTATAAGTTTTAGGGAAAGACCATCCACGCCAGCAGCACCATCGCTGTTCAGGTTCACAATCAATTTGTCAACTTCATAGATATCAGTGGGCTGCATGAAAAAATTGGTTGCCAGCGGCTCTCCTAATTTCTGTTTAGAGACCACTGACTCCTGGGTTTCATTTATAGCAACAAGAATTTGACTTGCTAAATTTGTGCCAACGGAAGAAAAGTATTCATTACAGTAGTCAACTGAATTTTGAGGAGAAAATTTACATTTTAGTAGGTCGCAGTTGTTACTTATATTGTTGCTTTGCTCGGTAATGGACTTTATGGCATTCCACAAGGTTTTAGGATTCGATTTGCTCTCTTCCAGCTTTTTGCTGTCGTGTTCACATTTTAATTTGTGCATCAGATTGGTAAAGAAGTTCCTGTATCGAGTATAGATTAATTTTTTTGCTTTGTCACCAGGGTATTTATTAGACTCTTTATGGAGTTTGTCCCTATGATTCATACATTTGATGAGGCCAGGTGTGATCCAGGGCTTCAATATATACTTAGACCGACTGAACCTCTTTACAGTCGTATGAGTTTTTATAGCATCAGCTAGAAGTTTGTGGAATTCATCAGTCGTTGTATGGACGTCTGTATTGGATAGCACATTATACCAGTCATAGTGCCGGAGGTCTTCTATTAGCGCGGGGAAGTTTATTTTGTTTATTGTGCGTTGTGGAGACTTTGTGCCAGTAGTAGCGACAGTTTTGCACCCCATCATTACCAGACGGTGATCGGTAATATCAGCGTCACAGACGATGCCCAAAGCACTCTGTTGTCTCGATTTTAAGAATATGTGATCTAGGCACGAATTTAGTCTGGTTGGCTTGGAGATTACTTGCTTCAGACCATGTTCAGCCATGAGGCAACAGAATTCTGAGGAGTTATTATTCGCCATTGACAAAAGGTTTATATTAATGTCACCGGTCAATATAATTGTTTGGTATTTATTAATTGAATTAAGAGTCTTATCCAAGGTGGAAAGAAAAGCATCAATCTGTCTGTTTGAAGGGGAACGGTAAATTGCAATCATACAAACATCCTTGGATAGTTCTAATAAAATAGATTCAGCGTCACGAAGATCAGGCTCCGACACTGTTGCATTCCAGCAGTTTCTGACGTATGTTACAACGCCACCAGATTGGTTGAGGTTATTTACGGTGCAGTATGATGTGTAACCCTCAATTTGTCCCACAGTTGGACAATTTCCTAACCAGCATTCGGTGAGAATTATAACATCGGGTAGAATATTAAGACGTTTTAACGCAATGCAAAAGGTATTGAAATTGCGCTGTAAACTGCGTATATTGAATGTCACCATTTTAAATATTGTAGTAAGTAGTCAAAAATTTCTGGCATTCTTCAATTCTATCGAGATCCAGACACTCCAGATTAGTACCGTTATCAATTTCGTCCACTAGAAAAGTCGCCATTTAAAGTAATTTTTACGATAGGGTTCGCATTTAAAGCAATTAGGGTAGGTGTCTAGAACTCTATAATAGAAATTATAGATCAGAGATTTGTTTGCTTCAGATAGCATTACGAATACATTACCATTTAGGCAAGGGTCTGTGAACAATAGTACCACGTAACTAAATGCAGTCTTAAAGATGTTTGTAGGACCTAATAAAGTATTGGAGTGAAAATCGTGGTGACTGAGGGCTATTAACAATATGCTAGGTTGAAAAGTTAGGGGTGCGGCAGGGATAGATTGTTTTACGTAGGTGGTCTTTGTGTAGTAGAAGAGGCTTGTGAGGTGATGTAAAAGGTTGCTAGTTTGTTTGAAGTGTATGTCATTATAAGTGTACAAAGTATACATGCGCAGGATATAAACTAAGTCTAAGATATAAGGTATATTCCGTTGTAAGATTAAAAATGGTAGAATGAACAGCTTAAAAATCATATATGTACAACTATTAATCAACGTGTGTCGGTGGCTGTGTGGTTTCTTTGTCCAAGTTGGCAGAATCCATTGGTAGAGAGGAACCCACTTTCTCGTCCAAGTCAGTCTGAGTACGAATAGGAAAAGATGGTCGCCCCTCTGCTTTCCGAACGTAAATTGTGCCATTTCGTATCCAGCAGTACCTGAAACCGTGCACTTGTGTCCGAGTTCGTGCTTCACAAAACAACCACCTGTTGCTGGCAGTCAAGCGTTCATTTATGTAGACTTTATTAGAGGTCCCCCTGATTATATCATCAGAAGAAAGCGGGCGTCGTTCTTTCGCAGCTTTTAGCATATGAGAGCGTGTACCCCGGCGGGTAAGTCTCAGAACTATGGATCTCAGAACTATGAAGTAAATATATCAACAATATAGTCGGAAATTATTACTTTATTATTATATTATTATTATTAATATGCAAAAAACGTAAAAAATGCCGCCCTTCATCTTAACGCATTGAAGATTAGGCACGGCCGTTAATCGTTCAGCTATAACAACCATTAAATGATGCATTAGCTGATTTATGTTGAATTTACTAATAGCGTTGAGTTATAGTGTTGTGTCGTTGTCGAGCGCCATCGAGACATCGCGGTGCTTCGCGTGAGCACTCGTGTTTCTAACTAAAAGCAATGCTCAGCGCGTGGAAGGGTTAAGTGTGATAATTGTATTTATTATAAGTAAAAATATACAATGTAAGGATTATTACTTACCCATTTAAAAAAAACAGTCACTGACAAAGATAATATTATCAATTAGTAAATTCGACGGTTTACTTAACTTTTTCTGCATAAGTGGCTAATAAAAGTTTGAATCCAACACGATACTATTGAATTTCGGTAAAATATCGATGTAGTAAAACTATCGATAGTATCAATACTATCGATAGTATCAACAGTGATTGCAGTAAAATACACCATAATAGTGATAGAATCGATACTATCGATAGTATCTATATCCAATAGTATCGATACTATCGATAGTATTGCACTTTATCAATATTATTGCTCAATTTCTTGGATAGATACTATCGGTAGTATCGATAGTATTGTAAAATGTCAATAGTATCGATAGGGGTATCGATATTGTGACTATTTTTCGAGGTCAACTATCGATAGTTAGGCAAGCTTATTGCCAGCCATTTCGACGATTACAACGATTACAATTTCTCGCTTCTTCTTTTCAATTTATAAGTGACATGTAACCTGTTTATTTTGTTTTATTAACCAATGAAATAAATATATATTCTATTCTATTCTATTCTTTTCAATTTAATTCAAGAAACACATCAAATTAAAAAAATTATTGAAGTTAAATTACTCGGTTAAACTGCAGTATGACAATGATATAGTTGATGGTCAGCGTCAGTAAAACTGGCAGCATGTACATCCCAGCTGGAATCTTGGACAATAACTTGATCTCTACCGGATTTTTCTTTATCAGACGAATGAAGTCCTTTATCGATTTTGCTTTAGTTTCACCAGAACCTAAAACAATAAGGTCATTATTTTTAGCCCTAAAACAAGTAGTCAATTGGACGCCGATTGTTTAATTAATTTCTGTATAGTAAACAATACAACCAGTAATTAGTTTCACACTATTAAAATAAAGTTATGCGAAAAAAAATTTTTTATGTATAAGGCACTGGCTACTCGTAAATTTTATTTTGAATACTTTGGTTACTTAAAAGTAAAAATACTATTGTTCGGATTTTGAATTTCCCTCCACATTTTTTCGAGAGCCAAATCAAATTATCGTGTCTCATTTAAAAATGGATCTGTGTCGAGAATATTTTCGTGCGATGATTTTCTAAGATTTTAAATGTGGCCTTACATATTTATATATTCTTATTCCATTATTATTTCAGGCGGGTGAAGACACTGGTAGAAACTAGTATTAAGCTAAATATATATATTTTATTTTAGTAGTATTTAGATAAATATTTTACTAAAACCTTCTCACCAATGATCATCGTATTGTAAAGTCGAACTAATACCCGCTGAAACTTCACTCCTTGGTTCCTCGCCACTTGACCAGCAAATAATGGCATCATCATAACTGCAATGTTACTTAACAAAATAATCACAACTATCTTGTTGTCTATTTCGTCAACCTGTAATTTATCGAGATAATTAAAAATCTGACCACCTGCTTTTTTTTACGGAAAAAAATCTAAATGTGTAAAAGGAGAAACTGACTGACTGACAAATCAACGCACAGCCAAAACTACTAGGACTAGGAGTGTGAAAGTTTGCACAAATTTCTTTTTATGTCGTAGGCGAGCACTAAGAGAGGATTTTCCAAAATTCACGCTCTTAGAGGATGAAACGGGGGTTCAAAGTTTGTATGGAGAAACGTATTTTCACGCAGGCAAAGCCGCTGGAAGAAGTTAGTTAAATACAATAAGTATGTACTTACATCAAACAAGTTTAAGCCAATTAGATATGTCGACAAAATGTACTGTACTGTTGATAATGTTAACGAAAAGAAAAACTGAAACAAGTATCAAACACAGGTCCACACATTACATAGAAAAGATTACAAGGTGAAATTTAGAATTTCATATATAAGTACCTGGTGTCCAAAGCATAACATCAGTTTTTCACAACAGTTAGCTAAATCCCGATAAAGCTCAACCCATTCCTGAATCTGCTCACTTGTGATATCATACTGAGCATCCAAAGTTACATTACAACTCTTTACACTCTTTTGAGCAGACGATATCAACGAAGTCAAGCATTTGAAAAAATTAACAACCACCATAATAATCACAAAAAATATTAGGTATTCAAATGTTATAGTTATTTTTATAAAAACGAGTGATGTCATGAAAAGAACCGAAACAGTAAAAGGCTCAGTCTGTGACAATTGTTTTAGTAGTTCCGTGGAATTTTGGAAATGAAATAAAACAGAAATTATAATAAAAGCTACATGGAACCAGAATATCGTCTTCAAAGAATCAGTTACTATTTTATAATCTTTAAACGAATCAGAGACACAAATGATACTTCTATGAAATGACATGAAGTCGCGGCTATAACAAATACCAGTCAGAACGGATGACACAGAGTTTACATAAGCTGCAACAGTAAAACTAGCAACAATTATTTTTAATTCAAAATATTCATCTCTTCGAAACATATCGTATAGTACAAAAAATATTATAATGGCATGCAATAATGTTTGAATGACTATTTGTGAAATAATAAAACATTTATTGATCTTCTTTTGACTGTAATAGTTTCTGTATATGCCCAATAGATTTTCCATACACAGTAAATTGTTAAGCCACTTCATCGAAGACATTGTCGTTTATTATGTTGGGTTTCTCGACAACGACTATATTTTATGGACAGTATCAAAACCTTGGCATTTTATAAAGACTAGTGTATACTTTCTTTCTTCAATTTCTTAATAAGTAATCACTTAATAAGGAAAGCAAATAGTATCAATTGACTTTTAATCAGTTAGATAACACGACAATACTTAAATGTATTTTTTGAACAGATAATATTTATCACTTCAAAAAATACGGTTATGCTTACGAAAATTACAGAAAATATTGTTTGACACAGGTTTGGTACCCGTTTCTTCACTTGCTCATTTTCAGTCAATCATATTCTTCCGCTGAGTTTTTCAGTCCGAATATCACTATTTAATCGATGCACCTACTAATGCAACTACCAGCAAATAATGAAAAGACAAATGTAGTTAAATTCATGTAATTGAATAATCAAATAAAATCAACACTTAAAACAACCCAAACATGACAAATAATAAAATATACATGTCTTTCAAAGTTATTTTATGAAATACACTATCCATTTTAAGTTAAATAATATGATTAAATTGCAACATTACTATGAGATAGTTGACTGTCATTGTTAGTATAAATGGCAGCATATACATTCCAGCAGGAACCTTAGACAATAATTTGATCTCTATTGGATTCTTCTTTATCAGACGTATGAAATCCTTTATCAACTTCCGTTCTGCTTCACCTGAATCTAAAAGATAACGTACCATGTTCAGAAATCAGAAACGTTTATTTCAAATAGACCAATTACAGGTATTTTTGAATTTTCAAAATGTCAGTAAAAAAAAATGTAGCTTAATTGCTCATCACAAAGCATAGATCTCTATGGAGAAGAACGTGCAAGAAACTCTATGGACACTCTTTTGAACCATATTATGAGTTACATAAATTTTGGTTACATTGTGATATATGCAAGTTGTTTGGTCCCTAGATTTAATAGAAATAGTATTATTACCAATATGTATTGTATTGTAAATTCGAACCAACACCCGATGGAACCTCACTCTTTGGTTCATCGCTAATTGTCCTGCAATTAGTGGCATCATCATCACTGAGACGTAACTAAACAGAACAATTCCAACTCTCGTATACTCTTCGGCGTTTCCAATCTGTAATTTACAAAGTCATTAACCTAGGAGCAATAACGAATTATGATATCAATTTGCAACAAATACTCACATTCAAGACATTCTTGTAAAAAATATTGTACGACATCAAAATGTAGTGTACTATTGATAACATTATCGAAAAGAAAAACTGAAACATAAAAATACCAATAGCATTTAAATAGGTAGGTATATATGTACCGTTCCCACATATCTAGGAATTGTTGGTGATATTTTATCTTCTAAAAAGGAACATGAACCTGGCGTCCGAAGCAATACATAACTTTGTCACAACAGTTAGTCAAATCTTGGTAAAGTTCAACCCATCCTTTAATCTGCTCCTTTGTGATACAATATTGGTCATCCGAACTAGTGTCAAAACTCTCTACCCTCCTCTGAGCAGCTGATATCAATGAAGTGAAGCATTTAAACAAATGAACCACTATCATTACAAAAACATAGAACATTAGGTGCTGAAATACTATTGTAATTCTTGTCATTGTTTGTGATAGCAAAATTAGAACTAAAATAGAAGTCCTTAACTGTGAGAATTTGAGATAAGTGTCCACTGATCGGAAGACAGAAAACGCAAAAGAATATATAATAAAACCAATGCTGAATCGGTATGTTATCTTTAGTGAGTTCATAAGTCTCTTATCATCTTTAAAGCATTCAGAGACACGACAGATGCCTTGGAAATATGATATGAAGGCACTGCTATAACAGACTCCGGCCATGACGGATGTCACTGAGGATAAATATACAGATGCAGAAAACCCAGCGAATATTAAATTAATTTGATTATAATCAACCTCTCCTAACAATAAATATTGTTCATGTATAACGATTATAGTATGCAACAGAGTCTGAGCGGATATTAGGAGGATAATACAACATTTCTTAATCTTGTTTTGGTTACAATAATTCCTGTATATTCCAAAGATGTTTTCCACTATCACTAAATGGTTGACAAAATTTACTAGAGACATTTTCAGTTTTTTATGTGGTATGTGTGCCTCGGTGACGACTGTAAAGTAATACTTTTAATGGGTGCATAACATTCCTTATAATTTCCTGGCGACTAGTTGCTTATGTAAGTAATTATTTTGGCTGTCGTTTACATGACATAGTCAAATATTTTCTTTTTTTATTTATCTAATCGATGTTGTCAAGCCGACATGGCTTCCATTCTTAATTAACAAGCGCTTCCGGTCTAATGGTTAGTGGCCCTGACTGCTATGTCGGAGGTCGTGGGTCCGATTCCCACCCAGGACAAATGTTTGAGTGATGAGCACAATCATTTGCTCTGTGTCTGTCTGGGTGTAATTTATCTATAATACGTATGTATTTAGAAATATTTAAGTATTTTTATCAGTTGTCTACTACTAATAACACAAGCTCTGATTAGCTAGGGACTAGACGGCGTTGTGTGATAGTTGTGTGAATATTATGTTATTATTTATATGTAATAAGTGTTCTGTATCAGACTTTTACTGACTAATAATAATAATAATCGTTTATTTCTGAAAAATACACATAGAAAATTCAATTGATAAAAACAATTTTGCCAAATAATAATTGGTAAATACAGAAAAAGAGTTTCGTTGGTACCTGTACTAATGAAAAACATTGTATCACAGGCACCACCATCTTTCATTCTTTCATAATAAAGGATAACTTTTTTTAACTAAAATCCACAGCGTTTATTTATTTATTAAATACTTTATGCACAGCAGCGGACTTAATGCCTTAGGCATTTTCTACCAGTCAACCTTAGGGTGATGCAGAGAGAAATAGTGGTAGGTGCAATAAAAAAGAGAGAAAAGGCGAATAGGTAGGTACATGAATAGATACACTAATAAACCATAAATATCGTACAATTATACAATACATACACAAATTAATAAACTATCTACATATATATCTACACTAATAAAGTCAAACAATTGGTTCAAATCGACAACGCTGTGATGACACTACTGCCGACTTCTTACGAATTAGATCGCGAACTTTGGTTTTGAATGCTAATCGATTTGTAAGACATAGCTTGATAAAAGAAAGACCAGTGAAGAAAGTCAGTACGATGAGTGGGACATTCAATGTC
Organism: Mythimna impura; assembly: GCA_905147345.3. Classification (NCBI taxonomy): domain Eukaryota; kingdom Metazoa; phylum Arthropoda; class Insecta; order Lepidoptera; family Noctuidae; genus Mythimna; species Mythimna impura. The sequence continues at coordinate 25,422,934 of LR990350.1, forward strand.
CCACTCATCGTCATCAGCCTAGGCTAGCCTAGCCTAGCCAGCCTAGTCTTTTAGGAACAGTCACAATATATATCTACGCTAATAAAGTCAAACAATTGGTACAAATCGTCAATTTGAAAACATTAACGCTGTGATGACACTACTGCCAATTTCTAACGAATTAGCTCGCGAATTTTGGTTTTGAATGTGAATCGATTTGTTGCCATCCTAATCTCCTGGGGGAGCGCATTCCACAAAGAAATAGCTTGAACAAAGCGGCTGCGCTACGGAAAAACAAAGTAATTGCAGTCAAGCAAAATTATCAGGAGGAGCAAAAAACCGAAAATCACAAATTTAAAACGTACTGGCGACAACTTCAGTACTTTTGTTATTTCATAATTTGTAAAATAATTAGTTCTATCTGTTTCAAAGCAATTTTTTGAGTAATTTTGGGTAACTTTCCTTTAAATTGAAAAAAATATTTTTTTATAGACATAAAATTAATATTAAATAAAAAGAACAATTCAGTAAGAAAGTAATTACAATCACTTTCTTTTTTAAATAATTTTAAAAGAGATGGACAAGTTAAGTTTTAGTTTTAATAACAAAGCAAATGCATTTAATGGTTTTTAACAAAGACAATGAAGCCATTTAAAAATTAATATGTCTACTATAAGATTTGTTGGCTTTTGCTTTTTATGAATCACATAATTTGTAATAATTGTAAAAACTAGTTCATCTTAGGATTTATTAAGATATTAAGTGTCACTCAAGGAATAGGGCATGTATATAACGGTTACCTAAAATAAATTCAAAAATCATTGATATAAGTTGTAATCGTGAGCCAGCTCACGAAACTGAAGACCGACGGTGGCAGAGTCATATCCGCCAAATCGGAGCTTCTGGGAGAGATCGAGGCATTCTATGGACAGCTGTACACGTCTATCACAAAACCCACAACGAATCTAGCAAACGACCCAAGAGCTAGATTAACCCGGCACTATACCGAAGATATCCCGGACGTCAGACTGTACGAGATTAGGATTTCTCTGAAGCAGCTTAAAAACAACAAGGCGTCGGGTGACGACGAAATTACACCCGAACTCCTGAAGGCGGGTGGAAAACCGGTCCTAAAGGCTCATCAGAGGTTGTTCGATTCCGTCATACTTGAGGGAAAGACGCCACAGGCATGGAGCAGAGGTGTGGTGGTACTTTTCTTTAAGAAGGGCGACAATGCCCTGCTTAAGAATTACAGGCCCATCTCACTTCTGAGCCATGTCTACAAGCTGTTTTCCAGAGTCATCACGAACCGTCTCGCGCGCAGGTTTGACGACTTCCAGCCTCCCGAACAAGCTGGATTCCAAAAAGGTTTCAGCACCGTAGACCACATACATACGCTCCGGCAGGTTATACAGAAGACCGAGGAGTATAACCTGCCTCTATGCTTAGCATTCGTGGACTACGAGAAAGCTTTTGTTTCGATCGAGACTTGGGCTGTACTGCAATCTCTCCAATGGTGCCAGATTGACTATCGGTACATCGAGGTGCTGAAGTGTTTGTACGAGAACGCCACAATGTCAGTCCGACTTCAGGACTGGATCTCGAAACCTATCCTTCTGCAGCGGGGTGTGAGGCAGGGAGACGTTATTTCTCCGAAACTGTTTACGGCTGCAATGGAGGATGTCTTCAGGGTTCTGGACTGGAGTGGACTAGGCATTAATGTTAATGGCGAGTACATCACTCACCTTCGGTTTGCCGACGATATAGTAGTCATGGCTGAGACTACGGAGGAGCTCAGTACAATGCTCGATGACCTTAGTAGAGCTTCCGAAAGAGTGGGTCTTAAAATGAACATGGACAAAACCAAAGTCATGGTAAATAACCATGTAGCACCCACTCCGATCAAGATCGGAGACTCTGCACTCGAAGTTGTAGACGATTACGTTTACCTGGGACAGACAATCCAGTTAGGTAGGTCTAACTTTGAGAAAGAGGTCAATCGTCGAATCTGACTCGGCTGGGCAGCGTTCGGGAAGCTGCGCGGTATCTTCTCGTCCAACATACCACAGTGTCTCAAGACGAAAGTCTATGACCAGTGCGTGATGACATATGTCACTGAAACATGGTCGCTTACAATGGGCCTCATCAGAAGGCTTACAGTCACCCAAAGGGCAATGGAAAGGGCTATGCTCGGAGTTTCCTTGCGTGATCGCATAAAGAATGAAGATATCTGCAGGAGAACCAAGGTCGCCGACATAGCCCGAAGAATCGCCAAACTGAAGTGGCAGTGGGCAGGGCACATTGCTTGTAGAACGGATGGTCGATGGGGCCGAAAGGTTCTAGAGTGGCGACCGCGCACCGGAAGGCGCACCGCCGGAAGGCCTCCCACAAGGTGGACTGACGACCTGGTGAGAGTCGCGGGAGTGCGGAGGATGCGAGATGCACAGGATCGGTCGTTGTGGAGACGCTTGGGGGAGGCCTATGTCCAGCAGTGGACGTCTTTCGGCTGAAATGATGATGATAATGATGAAGTTGTAATCATTTAATGAAGTTTTAAATAAAACAAAAATTAAGATACAAAGTACATATTAATCAAAACAAAAAAATAAATAGGTGTTACATAGTAATTAAACAAACAATTGCTTGAAAACTATTACTAGTTAAGGAATATAACAGGCGTAATCCTAACAATAAAATAAACTCCTCTCACTTGGGTTACGAAAAACCAACAACGCCAATCTACGTTGCAGAGCAACTAACTGCGTATTCAAAGCGACTTTTCTATCTGGCCCGTACCTACGCGAAAGCCAACGAGTACTCGTATTGCTGGACCTCAGATGGTCGCATCCTGTTGAAGAAAAACCCCGAGAGCCCATCCATTGTTATTAGAAGCGAACAACAACTAAACAGCTTATCTATACCTAAAGTTATATGACTAGTTTTGCTGAATCAGAGTTTACTATTTTTAGTTTTTTATTGTTGTTATGTTTTTTCTGGTATTATTATTATAACCACTACCTATATTGATCAAAGCATCCATTCTTCACACACACTATATAAACACACAGCACACTCATTACAATTATGCATGTTTAACACACATTCTAGACACATTCACACACAATACATACTATTTAATATGTCAGTCCAAAATACACACAACACGCCTACTTTTCTTTCAAATCATATCTCATACGAGCTTTCAATCCGCGCTTTAATATCCAGGCCTTTCATCCAAAACCCGGTCATTGCATTAGTCAACTGTTTAACCTTAACAAAAACCAAACACCATGACTGATAACGTCTTAACATTTTTGAACAATGTGGATGAAACTTCTGTTTCTGAAGCACATACCTGCACACCATCACAAGCAAATCAACTGTTAGGCAACCCTAACGACTATTTAAAAACGTTTTGTCAAAACATTAGGTCTATTAATTGTAACTTTTTAAGCTTGCAAGCATTTCTAAATCTCTTTTCTTTTGACTGTGAAGTCTTGATCCTAACAGAATGCTGGTTACCCTGCCTGAGAAATCAACTAATTCCTGAAATAGACGGTTACACCAGTCACAAAACCACTAAACATATTAACCAGAGTGACGGTGTAATTGTCTATACGAAATCGTTTCTTAACCCCACGGTAGAAGAACCAGACTTTGGTAACTCAGCGTCTGGGATGATCATCAAGACTCAAAACGATATAGCACTTCTTTGCGTTTACCGCTCACCATCTACTGATAATATAGACAGCTTTTTGCGTGCGCTAAATGACATAATTCCAACACTACGTGAATTTAAATCTGTTGTTCTCACTGGCGACATTAATATTGACATTGGGTCACCTTTGGATACTCGCTCCCAAAACTACTTGAATTGTCTTGCATTCCATGGCTTTCTCCCTGCACACACTCTACCTACAAGAGGTAACAACTGCCTCGACCACACTTTTGTGCGAACAAACCGTCCCGCAATCACTTTCGTTTTCGAATCCACCATAACAGACCACTACTCCTCCTTAGCATGCATCAAAACTAAAAAAACGCGCTCAAATGAGATTTACACCGTAACCAAAATTAATTTTGAAAGCCTAGACAAATCATTCGAGCAGCTGGATTTCAAGCCTATTCTGTCTATAAAGGATGTAAACGCTGCCACTGATAATCTAGTAAATATAATATCTAAAGCTATATCTGAGAACTCAATGACGTCGAAACAGCCAGCGAAGAAAAGGATACTCAAACCTTGGATAACTGCGGGTTTGTTGAGATGTATCCGCAACAGAGATGCTCTGCACAAAAGGCTTAAATTGTCACCAAACAACGAAGTTCTCATTGTTACCTATAAACGCTACAGAAATTTCTGCACTAAACTTCTAAAAAAAGCTAAAAGGCAATATGACAGCGAACAACTAAAGAATGCAGGTAAAAATACTAAGGCACTCTGGACCGTAATAAAAAACATAACTTACACTAATAAAGCAAAGCATTCATCTACTCAATTACTTCATTCACACTCACATACTGTTTCCTGTAACAAAGTTAATGATTTTTTTGTCAACATCGGTAAAGAGCTCGCGGATAAAATTATTAAAACTTCTGTACATCAAACACAAACGACCTCGACACAGTCTCATATCAGCTTGTCTTCTTTTGTCCTCGAAGAAACTGACAGTGACGAGATCCTGAAAACTATTAATAGTTTAAGATCTACCGCAGCGACTGGCTGGGATGGGATCTCATCTACCATCCTGAAAAGGTACTCAGCTACTCTGGCACCTATTTTATCTCATATTTTTAATCTCTCATTTCAGACCTCCGTCTTTCCCACTTCTTTCAAAAGAGCTATTATTCATCCCATCTTCAAGGGTGGCGATGGGAACGTAGTTAACAACTATCGACCAATTGCAGTGCTGAGTGCTCTTTCTAAAGTAATGGAACGCATCATTAATAAGAGACTGAGAGACTATTTAGAGCACTTTAATCTTATTTCACCACAACAATTTGGTTTCCGCATAAAAAAGTCCACCTCAGATGCCATTCACGAATTGACTACTTTTATTGTTTCTAATCTTAATAACAATAAAAAAGTACTAACTGTGTTTTTAGATCTCGCGAAAGCGTTTGACACCGTTCCCACCAAAACCCTTTTACAAAAACTCGAAAATATAGGTGTCAGAGGCTCACAACTAACATTTTTCAAAAGTTACCTCACAGGTCGAACACAAGTGGTTAAAATAGGGAACCACGTAAGTGACGAGCTTGCTATTGAGTATGGGGTGCCACAAGGGAGTATTCTTGGGCCTACATTATTTCTTGTTTTTATCAACGAACTTTGCAATTTCAAAATTCAAAATTCTAATATTGTTACTTATGCCGACGACACTGCTATAACTTTTTACGCAGACTCCTGGTCAGAACTTCAACTTGTAGCACAAAAGGGTCTTAACTCCACTCTTGACTGGCTTACTGCTCACACCCTAACACTAAATACAAGCAAAACTAAATTTGTTACATTTTCTATTAGCTCAACGTCCCAGCCAAAAAATTGTATAACGCTCAAAGCTCACACATGTCGCACACAAATTAGGCAAAATTGTAACTGCGCTCAAATAGAGTCGGTAAATAATATTAGATACTTGGGCATAATTTTAGACAGTACTCTAAACTTTAAACCCCATGTGGAAGCATTAACGAGCAGATTGCGTAAGTTGATATACATTTTTAAAACACTTAGACTTGTAGCTAACCAATTTATTATCCGCACTGTCTACTACGCACTTTGTCAACCAGTTATATCTTACGGAATTTCTTGCTGGGGTGGGGCCTCCAAAACCACATTGCTTCCGTTAGAGATTGCTCACAGAGCAATATTAAAGGTTGCAACTTTTCGACCAATTTTATTTCCCACCACTCAGTTATATAAGGATTGCAATGTTTTGAACGTACGACAGCTGTTTATGTTCCAAGCGATCTTGCTTCAACATCATTTCACTTCCTTTGTTACACTTAACAAGCGTCGTAAAGATTTAATTTGTACCCTTCCACAGACCCGTTACTCTTTTACAAAAAAATTTTTCTTTTACCTTGGTCCCTTCTTGTACAACAAAATTAATGCAAATATTCCCATATACTCTTTACCTTACCATGAATGTAAGTCAGCAGTCCGCTCTTTTCTATTAGACAAAACGTACGAGGAAACAGAATCTTTTTTTCCGTGACACACACACGCACACACCTTTTTTACACACACTCGACCCATTAATTAGACACACACATAACACATTCACATACACACACATAAATATACTACACACACACCCACACAAGAAATTTACTGATTCGTCTTTCGTCTTTCATTTCTCTTTATTTTTCTGCATGCATGATATTGTTACTGGGATTATGTACCTAATTATAAAATGTACCACGTCTTGCGCCATATAAGACCTCCATATTTATATTGTATAATCGGGATCGGTCCTGTCTCTCCTAAGCTCAGGTTGCTTTGTAGCCTATTTAGGAGTACAGTGCTTCACCCGCTTACTAGATTCTTGTTTTACTCATATATGTGCCTATTGTATCCATTTGTGTAATCTGGTCCTTGTAAACAATCAATAAAATTTTTATTATTTATTATTTATTATTATAAGCGTCCATAATAGTTCTCGAATGTAAACTGCGGCTATTTTGCATTTTAAACATTTTCCAAACAAAACACACAAGAATCACAGCCTCGGCAAACTTATGACTTTGACACGAAGTTGTAACTGACAACTTGACAAGTTTAATTGTGGGAAAAGTATTTAAAAAGTGCGTTCAGAAATGTGATAAAACCGAGTATTGTCAAATAATTTAGACATTTGAAATTTTGAAATAAACGACAGCATATTAAAAACCAAGTAAATGGGATATAGTAATAGCTTGAATTGATTTACAATAAAGAAACAAAGCAACTGTTATTCAGTTGCTTTGTTTTACATTTGTCATTTTACTTGCATTATTTTTACGTTAACAAATTTACCATTTTGGCCATTTTTAACAATTCAAAAACAAAGTAGAGTTGTTTGATTTTCTTATAGCTAGATATAGGGGCTAAAAAAGAAATATATATCAAATGAAAAGCCAATTAAATCATTTCACAACGTAAAAACAATGTAATCGACGTGCAATTACTTTGTTTTTGCTTAGACATTGTGGTTTACTTTGTTTTACCGTAGATATGTTGGACAAGTACCTGCAGTTACTTTATTTTACAAACTTTTATCTCGAAAAATAAAGCCTTTTCGATGATTCTGTGAATGTAGCAGTGTCCGTTGTAGGCAAAATGTTCTAAATATGTAAAAAAATTGATTTTGAAAAATACGTTAGTTGCTTTGTTTTTCCGTAGCACAGCCGAAAGAAAGAACAGTGAAGAAAGTCAGTACGATGAATGGGACATTGAAGTAGGCGGTTATGAGATGAGCGCAGATTTCTATTGTGGTTGGCGCAAATGTATTGAAAGAGAAGGGCTAAATAACTAGCGGAATTAGAAGAATTAAGAAATGAAAACAAGGTAGTGAGCGCCCTTTGCTCTCTGCGCTGACGTATGGGTAACCACTTTAGAAGCCACCGATGCGCTGAAACATGATCATATTTACGTAGATTGTAAACGTATCGAATGCAGTAATTAAGAAGACGGTCAAGATTGTTGAGGAGATCTGCATTCAGGTCATAGTAGCACACGTCACCCTAATCGATGATAGGAAAAATCAAGGTCTGCAAAAACATTGTCTTCGTACTCGATAGTAGCAGGTTTTTCAACCGAAACAGAGCTCACAACGTTCCTGTAACCTTCTGACTAACACTAGCCACTTGAGTACGCCAGTTCATAGTACTATCGATGCGCAAGCCCAGATCCTTTACATTGGTGTTAAATGGGACGATCGTACCGTCGAAACGAACTAAAGGCAATGTTGCACTGTCCATTTTAGCGATGCTTCGAGGACTCCCAATGATGATGATAGCCTGACATTTATTGGGGTTTACTGCAACACCAAACCTATCGGAGCATGCTTTTATGGCTGTTCAGTTCCTATTTAATTGATCGATAGCGACAAATACTTCGTCGATTTTTCCTTGACAGTACAACTGCAAGTCATCTGCATGCAAATGATACGAACACTGAAGTTCGGTAGTAATCATCATCTTCCTGCCCTTGTCCCGTGTTATTTGGGGTCGGCGCAACACGTTTTTTTCTTCCATTCTGCCCTGTCACTCGTCATACTATCACTAACTTCCTTTTCTTTCATATCACTCTTCACACAATCCATCCATCTTTTCTTTGGTCTCCCTCTCCCTCTCCATCCATCCACATGTAAACTCATAACTCTTTTAGTAACATGCGTTTCATCTCTCCTCTTCACATGACCATACCAAGACAAACGATTCCCTTTCAACTTTTCAGTCACTGGCGCCACTTTCAAACTTCCCCTAATATACTCATTTCTCACTTTATCCATTCTCGTCACACCACACATCCATCTTAACATTCTCATCTCCGCTACGTGCAATCTTTTTTCATCCGTCTTTTTCACAGCCCAACATTCTGATTCATACAGTATGACAGGCTTTATCACGGACTTGTAGATTTTACCCTTCAACTTGAGGGGCATCCGTGGGTCACAAGTTGTTCCCGTGACCTGTCGCCATTTCATCCATCCTGCGTTGATCGGATGTGTTACGTCCCGGTCTACCTCACCATCCCCTTGGACGATTGACCCGAGGTACCGAAAGTCGGAGCAGATCGGTATGGGTGTTCCAGCGAGAGATAAGGGCACTGGATTGGAGAGACCGCCGAAATCGCAGAACAAGTATTCCGTTTTGGTTCTACTCAATTTCAGGCCAACACTCTCCAGTCTGTGCCACCACACCTCCAATCTGTTCTGGACCTCTAGGCCACTCTCGGCAACCAACACAATGTCATCGGCAAATAGCATACACCAGGGAGCCTCTTCCTGAATGTCCGACGTCAGAGCATCCATTATCATCAGGAAGAGGTAAGGGCTGAGAGCCGACCCTTGATGTAAGCCGACAGCCACATTGAAGCTGCCAGTGGTGCCCACTGTAGACCGGACTTGGGTACTGCATCGACTGTACATCGCTCGGATCAACTGCACATACTTCCCAGGCACACCTTTCTCCTTAAGGGCCCACCACAGAACCTCACGAGGTACCCGGTCGTATGCCTTTTCGAGGTCAATGAATACTATGTGCAAGTTTTTATGCGCACCTCTGTATTTCTCGCACAGCTGGCGTATAGCAAAAATGGCATCCGCTGTACCCCGACCCGGCATAAAACCGAATTGGTTCTGTGAAATTTCACTCTCTTCTCTCAGTCGCCTTTCAATAACTTTAAAGTTCGGTAGTAATCATATTAATAAAAACAGAAACAGAAGAGGAGAAAGGATACCGCCTTGAGGAACGCCAGCTTCCAACCCACACCAGCGAGATGAAGAATCTCCGACGTGAACCGACTGCTGACTCTCCTGAAGGTAGGAAGAGAACCACTCCAGCGCTTCGGGAGAGACCATAATATAGGACAGAATGGCTAAGAGGATCTCGGGATTGACGGTATTAAAGGCGTTCATGAAATCGACCAACACTAGTACAGTGTCTTTGGTTTCTTCAAGTCCTACTCTTATATCGCCAGTCACTTTAAGGAGGAAGGTAACAGTGCTATGCCCCGGTCTGAATCCAGATTGCAAAGAGCTTATGAGTGAATTATACCACACAAAACTTGAGACCGTTTCTTTAGTTGAAGCGAACATCGCCCCAGTTGGGCCCCTACGGTTTTGCTGACATCGCTGTGAGGTGCTTATGGAATACTACGCGCCGTCGACGACTCGGGCTTGGTCTTTACCTACCGGAAGGCCGGACTGCGAGCTACTCATTATTGTTCATTATCCAGAAACCCGCGCTTACGGTGATTGGAGATAGCTCTGCGACTCCCGACGCCCAGGGTGTCTCCTGTCGAGCTGGCTCTGGCGTGAGGATGTACGTACCCTCACGTGTGTGGCAGCCACCTTCACTAATATTACTACTTCGCAGAAGAAGGCCACCACATCTGATACCCGGGCCTCTCGCTCCTGAACTCGCGGCAATTTTTTTTTTTGAAACTATATCACTATGATACATATTAAACACTAGTAGATGCCAATCTCTTTCTGTAAGTTAAGGGCTTTACGATATAAGATGCGAGAATACCACTTTGGAACCGTAGTTGCTGCGGCTGAAGATCTGTGCTCCGCTGATTGAGATGACACTGAGGCCATCACCTCCGTCACCGACTATCAGCAAGAAGAAGAGTGCAAGTATTGACTGCCTAGATACTAGACAGGAACCTTTCGAAATAACCGTGGCCGGTGAGGACCTGCGTCAAGCGGAAAGTGAGGACGCCATGGCACTTCTATAGCTACTACTCAAAAAGGCCCCACTTTGGGGAGTAGCTATATCTTGCTAGCTGTAAGCTAGCTGCTTACAGCTAATTACTGCTAGAATTTTAGAGTGCCCAGACACTATAAGGTCTAAACATGGGATACACTAATGACCATGTTGTTATCGCTGTTTTTTTTACAAGGTAGGAAAACATCCAATAACTTTTCTTGCTCTAGGGTGGAGCTGGAGAAGTCACAATGGTGACACCCAGGAGTTTCTTCCGCAATAATCAAATTCAGGAAACTCCTGAACTTACTATGTCCGGTGAGGACCTGGTCATGCGGAAAGTGAGGACGCCGTGACGGCTTTTCTATCCACTCCTCAAAAAGCAGACTTATCGCCATGACTATGGCGTGCCCAGTCGTTATCATTGTTAGAATATCAATTCGTCTACCCCAAAAAATACCGAAAATAATAATAATATTTTTTTCACCCATGACTGAAGTCTCATACAGCTGCTATTCCATAAATTCTTCATACGTAAACGGAATCTGAGAAAAACGCAAAACACAGAATCCTGTTTTATATTCCATACATTTATATTGTGTTTTACATATGAGATACCTCCATGTGATTCAGATACCGATGCCGTTTTCGCATAAGGGCTTAGAGTACCTTGAACGATTAATACCGTTTGCGTATTCTTCAAACGGTTCCAATCATAGATACAGGTAGAAGAATGGACTGAGCATTCTCTATCCGGTTATATTGTATTGTATTTCTGTATTGTTTTGTATTTAAATTTAATTTTAATTATTGTTTTATATCTTTTTCTGTACGTGTTTAAATGGTGTAATTGGCTTCGACCGTTTTGTTTAAATTAAATAAATAAATAAATAAATAAATAAATAAATAAATAAATAAATAAATAAATAAATAAATAAATAAATAAATAAATAAATAAATAAATAAATAAATAAATAAATAAATAAATAAATAAATAAATAAATAAATAAATAAATAAATAAATAAATAAATAAATAAATAAATAAATAAATAAATAAATAAATAAATAAATAAATAAATAAATAAATAAATAAATAAATAAATAAATAAATAAATAAATAAATAAATAAATAAATAAATAAATAAATAAATAAATAAATAAATAAATAAATAAATAAATAAATAAATTTCGGGCTGGTGTCCGCACCTCCAAGACTAAAGTGCGTATTTTGCGTACGCGTGGGACAAATGTGTCATTCGATCCACCCAAGCTCCTGAAGAAAAGCCAGCAGCGCCTTGGTGTTACTGACCATTTCACGGAAGGTACCTGGGTTTCCAAAGTACTTTGCCCTGTATCCAGCGACTACTGGGCAGCTTAGAAGCAGATGAGCTGCTATCTCGTCCTCGTGCAGGTCACAACTTGTAACATTTGTAGTGTTTTAAGAAAAACACTGTTATTGACCCTACAGTCGTTACCTCTCTTCTTGCAGAGTAGTTAATTCTGTGTCTATAATCGAACTCAGTCTATTCCTCTATTTTTGTTTCCAATTTAGTAAATAGACTAGCGACCCGCCCCGGCTTCACACGGGTGCAATGCTGATTCCTTCATAGTAGAAAACAAAGTCGCTTCCCGCTGTCTGTCCCTATGTACGCTTAGATCTTTAAAACTACGCAACGGATTTTGATGCGCTTTTGTCCAGCATTGCACCAGGGCAGGTCGCTAGTAGGTACTAAATATACTACAGAATGTCTTTATATACAACGGTCACAGATTTTTTGTCATTAGACAATACAAACATGTTTTCTTTTGAGGTTACTCTTGAAAGAGCGACATATAATTGGCCATGTGATAAACATTTAACGCTCAAATCTAAGCCTGCAACGTTGAAAGTTTGACCCTGCGATTTATTGATGGTCATTGCAAAATATATCTTTAGCGGAAATTGTAGGCGTTTATATTGGAACGGTAAATTCGATGGTATTAGAATTCAATTTCAATTAACCCAAACACTGCTAGGTTACATTGTTTTATTATGAAGTTCCTGTATCTACGTTCCACCTTCCTCCATCATCAGATCAGTTCGATAGTACGTTGTAGCTAAAGTGCATCTCATGACAATTCTAATAAGCACAAACACGGCTAGGATACATTGATTAATTACAGAGTTTCGGTGCCTATCTTCCAGCTCCATCATCATCATTATCAGGTCACTTCGATGATACCATTTTTAACATAACTATTCAGAACCATTTATTTATTTGTATTCTCATAGTCGCTTAACTGTCTTCATTGTGATATCTATGTGAGTATGAAGTTCCGTTGGCCATTCCTGATCTTCTTCATCAGTTCCACTTCATCAAATGTTACTTTTTGACTGTAAATGCTTATGTTCTCGATGAAAATACCAAAATCACTATATTGTTGCCTATACTATTTAAGGAGTTCCCTCAATTCCTCATGGATCCCATCATCAGAACTGAATTTTGAAAAAAATGGGATCAATCTGGAAACATATCCCTTAAGAAGAAAAAAAAATTTGCCTATCAGTCCATAAACGACGGAGTTCTGAGGTAACACGCATAAAAAATAAAAAAATAAATAAAAAACATACAACCGAATTGATAACCTCCTCCTTTTTTGAACTCGGTTAAAAACACTAAAATGATCAAAATAACTTTAATTTCGGAAGTCGGTGTTTCTGGTATTACTATGCAATGCTATGGTATGTCTAAGCTTGTTTTTTAACACCGACTTTCGAAATTAAAGATATTTTGATCGTTTAAGTGTTTTCTTTTTTGTAATGAAGTCGGTTATTTTTTTTTTTTGTAAAAGTTTTTTTATTTTACACTTTTTAGGTGTGATGCACTTATAGCCAGATTACCTATTTCTCATGACAATTCGAATTAACCCAAACACTGCTAGGATACATTATTTTATTATGAAGTCCCCATCCACCTCCCGGCTCCATCATCAGGTTAGTTCGATAGTAGGTACCTTATAGCCAAAGTGCATAATTATCATGACAATTCTAATAAGCCCTAACACGGCTAGGTTACATTCATTAATTACGGAGTTCCAGTGCCTACCTTCCAGCTACATCATCATCATCAGATCACTTCGATTATACCATTTTCAACGTAACGTAACTATTCAGAACCATTCATTTATTTGTATTGTCATAGTCTAACTTTAATTTCGGAAGTCGGTGTTAAATAAGAAACAAACAATACCGAGAAACACCGACTTCCGAAATTAAAGTTATTTTGATCCTTTTAGTGTTTTTTTTAGTGTAGTCGGTTTTTTTTTTTGTAAAATGTTTTTATCAACATAACCATTCAGAACCAACATTTTTATTTATATTGTCATAGTTACTTAACTATCTTCATTGTGATATCTATGTGAGGGTGAAGTTCCGTTGACCATTTCTGTTCTTCTTCATCAGTTCCACTTCATCAAATGTTACTTTTGACCGTAAATGCTTTAGTTCTCAATAAAAATACCAAAATCACTATATAGTGCCTAGAATATTTGAGGAATTCCCTCGATTCCTCATGGATTCCATTAGCAGAACTGGATTTGAAAAAAATGGGACCAATCTGGAAGTAACCGAGTAGTATATTTGCGTCGGCGCATCAATCTTTGAAAGAATCAAGTTATTTACCTCAACAGCTGCATTTTAAATCTGTAATATCTTCGAAAATATTCACTAAAATTAAACGCTGTAAAGAACCATATTGATCTATATTAAATGCACAATGTATTTAAGGTATTTAATTGGATAAAGATTAATGCTGTATTGCTTAAAATAGTTTCGTAAATAAGCCATTATTTCTCGTAAAAAGTAAAGGATAAAAAATGGTTATTGTGGGTTATATCTAAAAGATAGACATATACCATCGCGGGCTTTTTATGTAGATCTTTTTAAGGTGTACAATACTGTAGTACATTATTTCGATCTATCTCTTAGGGTTCAGCCGGCGTTTGCAATGTAAGCTCAAAAAAATGTGACATCACATTAGAAACCTCTGAAATCAACAATGTTCCTCTATTATAATGTGCGCGTATTATATACTAGTCAAAACAAAATAAGGGCCACTTGTTATTTTTACACAGCGCACACAAACAGCGGTAGCGATAATTTATTTTTTATGCGTTCTCAAGTAACTGAACGTTTAAAGTAGTGTTATCTTATTTGTTTACAAATATTTTTTGATTGTCCAGCTACCTGCATAATTGTGTAAAGTGGCTAGTTTTTGATAATTTATTGTGGCCACTTTATTCTACCCAATTTTCAGATGGATCTTAACTCAGTCAAACTGACGATTCTGTCAAGAACAGTTTAAGTTTTGTTTAAGTAGTGTCTGAATTAGCATTTTAAAAAAGTTATGCCGAGAATCCGACGACATATGGACTTACCAACCGTAACTAGGGCCGTAACATTGCTTCAAGAAGGCCATTCGCAGCGTTCTGTTGCGTTGCAGCTGGTTTTTTCCCGGCAAGCGATTCAGAATGCTTGGAATCGATTTCAAGATACTGGGAGACTAACCAGGAGACGGGGATCTGGCAGAGTTCGAACAACTACCGCACAGGAGGACAGCTACGTGCGTTTGACTGCGTCCAGAGAACGCTGCATCACAGCCCGCTCCTTACAAAACCGTTTGCGGCAGGCGACAGGTACACGTGTTAGTGATCAAACCATTCGAAATCGGTTACAAGAGGACCAGCAGTTCTCCAGGAGACGCGTAGTGCGGATACCATTGACAAGTGCTCATCGTGCAAACTGATTATCGTTCGCAAGGCAGCATCTGGCATGGCATATGAGTGATTGGAGCACAGTATTGTTTACGGATAAGTGCCAAGTTAAATTTTTTAGTGATGACCGTCGCATTAGGGTCTGGAAGCGTGAAGGTGAGCGGTTTTCGGATGCTTGTATCCATGAAAGTGACAGATTTGGGGGCCCCAATGTTATGGTGCGGGGAGGAATCTCTATATCTGATAGAATCGAGTTGGTAATTCTCAACGAAGGCACAATTACAGCTTAACGTTATATCGAGGAGGTCATAAGACCCCATGTGGTCCCATATGCACCGAAAATCGGCGCAAGATTCCGTCTGATGCATGATAAATTTCGCGCTCATACAGCTAGGACTACCAGAGAAGCCCTAGAGGAGGCTGGTATACTGACATTGCCCTGGCCTGCAATCAGTCCGGATCTCAATCCCATTGAACCCATGTGGGATTTACTAAAAACGCAGTGTTCGGAGCACAAACCAACCCGTACACAATGAAAGACAGCTAATAAACGTTCTAAAATCAAGCTGGGAACAAATTCCTCAAGAAACAGTGGTACACCTGGTGGAGAGTGTACCATCCAGGCTTCAAGAGTGCATTAGAAAACGAGGAGGGCACACAAAATATTGAGGAAGTCACAAATCAACCAATACCTAATTTGTTTCTTTTTTCACTTAATGTTTATTCCTTACTTTTTGTTTGCACAAATGTCAGTTTTTAGAAAAAGTGGTGTAATTTTTTTTTTGGAATAAAACCTTCATCATTGTTTGCTGTTTACAATAAAAATCAGTTAATTTATCCAATCTAATCATTAATCAACCCTTGAACCTTAAGAATTCATGAGAATACTATAAAAACGTGGTGGCCCTTATTTTGTTTTGACTAGTATACTTATAAACCTTTCTCTTGAATCGCTCTACCTACTAAAAAAAACTGCATCAAAATCCATTGCGTAGTTTTAAAGATCTAAGCCTACATAGGGACTGACAGACACGAAAAGCGACTTTGTTTTATACTATGTAGTGATAACACGTAGTTAGGTTTGGTTACAACATTACCTACGTGTTATACTGAATGTGATAATTTTCTACCCAACACAAGGGTGAATTTAATATTACACAATATTTCATAACTATCACATAACGCCATATGGTCCCAAACTAAGCAGAGCTTGTGCTATGAGTACTAGATAACTGATAAACATACTTATATATTTCTAAATACATACATAATATAGATAAATTATACCCAGACACAGAACAAATGATTGTGCTCATCACACAAACCTTTGTCCTGGTTGAGAATCGAACCCGGTGGTAACCTTTAAGCCAAATCAGACAAAGCCATGCCGCCAAGCGATCCGTCGTGTTCCAGCGTGATGTCTGGTTAAGCCGTATGGTGGAAGATGGGTCTGAGCAGTTGTGTTGCGACGTTTACCGGGTATAATGCGCCAGCTGTTGTTGTGTCGGACGTTTGATCGTGGAGAGTAGTGGGATCCGAAGCACGGTGCTCCGCTGGCCGACCGTAGGTAGTTGGGGGCCCAAGTACTGGCACACAGCCACACACGAAAGGATGCCCCGCCAACTGCGAAAAATCCCAGGGTGGCCCCATCGTGGGCGTTGGCGACCGGGCGAGAGGACCCGATGGCGATCCCTGGAGGGGTTCGGGCGTCCCCGCAGTCTCCAGATCAACCCTCCATTGGCACAGCAACTCTGGTTGTGTTGTTGGGTTCAACATCGCATCACCTCGCTCAACCGCCATCTTCCATCTCTCCTATTCACTCCACAAAAACCATGAAAGTTAAAAAGAAAGGCAAGTGTCAACAGCGGATGCACGTCGACTCATTTCAAGTGCAGTTCTCGAATATTAGAGGGCTGCACTCCAATCTCGTTGCGGTCCACCACCATCTTGAGACTGACAAGCCACACTTGCTTTTCTTGACGGAGACCCAAATTAGATGTCCTTCAGATACGGCGTACCTCAACTACCCGGGATACTCACTGGAGCATCATTTCCTGTAGCGTGCCGTGGTCTGTGTGTACGTCCGTAATGACATCTGCTGCCAGCGTCTCCGTCACCTTGAAGACCCTAATTTATCTACGCTATGGCTGTTGGTGGACACTGGCATGGACAAAATTGTTTATGCCTGTGTCTACCGTTCGCACAGCGCTGATCAGGAGACGACTCGGTTGTTCGACCACCTCAGTGAGGCTGCCGATAAGGCTCTGCATCGGCACCCTGATGCGCAGCTTGTCGCTCTGGGGGACTTTAACGCCTGCCACCAAGACTGGCTGTTCCCATACCAGAGGACCGACCACGCTAGGAGAGAAGCGCGAAACTTTGCAATATCGATGGGCCTTTCCCAGCTGGTCAAGCAAACGACTAGGGTGCCTGATGTAGTTGGTCATACTGCCAATTGTCTGGACCTTCTGCTGATCACCGATCCGGACAGATGTATCGTAACAGTTTCCTCACCACTTGGAACTTCAGATCACTGTCTGGTGAAAGCTTAAAGTGAAAGTGAGACAACCCTCAGCACCAGAATTAAAATGGAATGAGAACACCTGACCTTGTTCCTGGTGGAGGATCGACAACACACGTCAGTCAACCTCTCACTCGCTACGTAATGCCTTGACGTCACCGTCACCGTTGCGTCACCCTCATCAGGACACCGGAAGGAGATGTGACCTTGTTCTCCACATTTGCAGCATACGATGTGGCTGACCATGGGATGGAGTCTTGAAGCTTGAATATTACGTTATTCTGTCGGTTTCCTACTGTTTCTTGCTTATGAAAACACAGCCTGCTTCGTTCACAGTGAAAACATTTGACCGGTGACGTTTGAGATGTCTTCATACGTTTTGTGTGAAATATTTTCTGATCTGGTAGCGCACTTGACATACTGCATCTCAGGCATGCACAGACATAATAATGATAAAAAATATTAGGTATTCAAATGTTATAGTTATTTTTATAAACGCGAGTGAGGTCATGAAAAGAACCGAAATAATAAAAGGCTCAGTCGATGACAGTTGTTTTAGTAGTTCCGTGGAATTTTGGAAATGAATTACAACAGTAATTAAAATAAAAGCTATATGGAACCAGAATATCGTCTTCAAAGAATCAGTTACTATTTTATAATCTTTAAACCAATCAGAGACACGAATGATACTTATATGAAATGACATGAAGTCGCGGCTATAACAAATACCAGTCAGAATGGATGACACAGAGTATACATAAGCTGCAATAGTAAAACTAGCAACAATTATTTTTAATTCAAAATATTCATCTCTTCGAAACATATCGTATAGTACAAAAAATATGATAATGGCATGCAATAATGTTTGAATGACTATTTGTAGATCTTCTTTTGACTGTAATAGTTTCTGTATATGCCCAATAGATTTTCCATACACAGTAAATTGTTAAGCCACTTCATCGAAGACATTTTCGTTTATTATGATGGGTTTCTTGACAACGACTATATTTTATGGACAGTATCAAAACCTTGGCATTTTATAAAGACTAGTGTATACTTTCTTTCTTCAATGTCTTAATAAGTAATCACTTAATAAGGAAAGCAAATAGTATCAATTGACTTTTAATCAGTTAGATAACACGACAATACTTAAATGTATTTTTTGAACAGATAATATTTATCACTTCAAAAAATACGGTTATGCTTACGAAAATTACAGAAAATATTGTTTGACACCGGTTTGGTACCCGTTTCTTCACTTGCTCATTTTCAGTCAATCATATTCTTCCGCTGAGTTTTTCTGTCCAAATATCATTATTTAATTGATGCACCTACTAATGCAACTACTAGCAAACATGAGACAACAAATAATAAAATATACATGTCTTTCAAAGTTATTTTATGAAATACACTATCCATCTTAAGTTAAATAATATGATTAAATTGCAACATTACTATGAGATAGTTGACTGTCATTGTTAGTATAACTGGCAGCATATACATCCCAGCAGGAACCTTAGACAATAATTTGATCTCTATTGGATTCTTCTTTATCAGACGTATGAAATCCTTTATCAACTTCCGTTCAGCTTCACCTGAATCTAAAAGATAACGTACCATGGTCAGAAATGAGAAAAGTTTATTTCAAATAGACCAATTACAGGTATTTTAGAATTGTCAAAATATCGGTCAGTCAAAAAATCGTGCAGCTAAAGGAGACAATTTTTTTTGTTTGGGGAATAGGCCCACCACAAATTGTGGCGTATAGCAATGAAATGCACGTTAGTTTATTCCTTATAATCTCTAGATTACATTGGTAATATTAGCAAAACTTTATGTAACTGGAGTACCGTGAAATACGACAGTCAAAACATGACTCTCATAATAACCTAAAATCTCACAAGAGCGATTGTCTAATGAGTGGATAGGTCTCCTTGGTATTTTAAGTTAAAATAGTGCACTGTTCAATAATATACAGTATAAAAGTCACGTCTGTACTACGTGACAGACTTTGATTTGATTTACACGATTTGATAGACTTATTCATGAAAATGCGTAGATGTATTCATTTCGAAATAGCGCGGCTTTTGCCGGCCATTGACTGTAGATCTAAAATAATAAGGTGATATGTTTTATGCTGGTTGTGTAAGGAGAAAAAAAAACCACATTATAGGTACATCACAAGTATTTATTACTGATGGCTTTATTATTGAATAAAGGAATTGAAATATGTTGAAATAATTAGAACACTCGTTGTACCACAGAATCATAGAGAATATATATTTTAGAGAAAAACACCACAGAGTATATACGTAATATTAAGGTTGAACAATTATGGAAAGGCGGGGGATTTAAATATTAGTTCAACACTCCTGCCAAATTCAAGCCTTCCATGTACTAAATTAATTATAACAGTAACAACATAATAAACACATCAACTTAAATTAAAGATTACATAACATATCAACAGACAGTATTCCAATTTCGTCTCTCAGATATTGAAATTTATCTCTAGGTAAAGCCTTAGTTAGAAAGTCAGCAAGTTGATTGCTTGTTGAAACATATTTTAGATCAATAACTTTGGAATAATACTTTTCTTTGATGAAATGATATTTAGTGTCTATATGTTTGCACCTCTTGTGAAAGTTTATGTTTTTAATAACACTTATTGCACTTTGATTGTCTATGTTTATCACAATGGTTTGATGCTTTAATTCACCCAGGTCACATAACAATTGTTTAATCCAAATTGCTTCTTTGGTGGCAGCACAGGCTGCCATAAATTCAGCTTCTGTTGTAGATAGAGCGACAGTGTGTTGCCTTTGACTGGACCATGTCACGGCAGCTCCATTTTTAATGAATATGTATCCAGTCGTTGACCTTCTGGTTGTGATGTCATTGGCATAATCAGCATCACTGTAGCCAATTAGCTCTGAAGATTTCGATGCTGATAGGTAACATAGACCAAAATTGACAGTATCTTTGAGATACTTCAGAATTTTCTTGACAGCTGTCCAGTGAGATTCATTATAGCAGTTCAAAAATCTACTCACCAAGCTTACAGCGAACATTATATCTGGTCGACTTACTATGGCAACATGCATCAGAGAACCAACTGCTTCTCGGTAAGGAAGATTCTTGTCGGGCTGGTGCTCACTTTTCTCTAGCTTTGAATGAGGATCAACTGGAACGCTGTTGGGGTTGGCATTTTCCATATTAAATGTATTTAATAACTGTTTAATATATTTAGATTGATGTATAAAGATGTATTTGTCAGAAACTTGAATGTCCATTCCAACAAAATTTCCAGGTGGGCATATTGTCATATCAAATATTGTTTTCAAATCATTTGTTACAGATTGCAGAACAGACTCTGATTTTGAAAATAGAAGCCCGTCATCCACACATATATACAGAGATAACACTTTGTTCCTTTGACATTTGCGACATAGACACATTGATCTGCTTTACTATTTATGAAACCAAATTTCTGAAGTACAGAATTAAATGTAGTATTCCAGCACCGTGGTGCTTGTTTGAGACCATACAGTGACTTTATTAATTTACATACTTTATTGGGTTCATATATTAGACCTTCAGGGGGATACATATATATGTTTTCTTCCAGTTCCCCATACAGAAAAGCTGTCTTAATATCAAGTTGAAGGATTTCATAACCATTTTGAGCAGCTAGAGATAATAATAAACGTATAGAATCATACCTGACAGTGGGTGAAAATGTTTCTTTATAGTCTATACCTTTCGCTTGTGCATAACCCTTTGCACATAGTCTGGACTTGAAGCGGGGACCCGTTGGTTGGTCTTTGACTCTGAAAACCCATTTAGAGCCAATAATGTTTGTATTTTCAGGTTTGTTTACCAATATCCATGTACCATTTCTTCTGTGGGCTTGGCTTCAAGTTCCTCTTTAATAGACTTTTTCCATTTTTCAGCATTCTCACAACTAATAGCTTCTTTGTATGTTTCAGGGACTTGTTCAGGTACAAAGCATTCATCATAGCAAAGGTAAGTTTGTTCTTTATTTTTATTTCTAGGTCTCAATGTTATGTTGCTTCGGGAGGGAGTATCAATCTTACCATCTGGTAAGTATTCATCTGAATCTGAGTTATATTTAACAGTATTGTATGAGCTTTCTGAGCTATAGGATTCTTTTCTGATTTTTTCATTGGACTCATTTGACATTAAACTTTCTTCATTACTTTTGGAATGTATATCTAATGTTTTATTTTCTGTTTCAGACAATTCCAGAGCGGCATAGTTTCTCTTTACAGTGGATTCAAGAAATACAGCATCCCTGCTCTTTATAACAGTTCTAGTATTTGGTATTATGAACCTGTATCCTTTTGTGTTCTCACAATAGCCAATAAAGATCATCTTCTGTGCTTTTGGATCCCACTTTTTGCGTTTTTCTTTTGGTAGGTGGACCATAGCTTCACACCCGAACACTTTCATATGACTCAGATTTGGTTTATGACCAGACCAAACCTCTTCAGGGGTCTTAAACGATAAGGATCTTGTTGGAGATCTGTTTATGATATATGCAGCAGTTTTTATAGCCTCAGCCCAGAAAAACTATGCCAAGCCAGCATTCAGGATCATACACTTTGCTCTCTCGACTAGAGTCCTGTTTAGCCTCTCTGCAGCTCCATTTTGTTCTGGCGTATAAGGTGTTGACGTTTGATGTCTTATTCCAGCACTTATTAGGAAGTCAGAGAATGGTTTGTTGACATATTCTAGGCCATTGTCAGTCCGAATACATTTGAGTTTACATTCAGTTTGATTTTCAGCTTCTGTTTTGAACTCTTTGAATTTTGACAATACCTCTGTTTTGTTGTTCAAAATGTACACAGATACCTTTTTGGAATAATCATCCAAAAATGTTAAGAAGTATTTAGCCCCTCCTAATGACTGTGTTTCCATGGGGCCACACAAGTCAGAATGCACCAGTTCCAATAGCTTTGAGGAATGTGATCCTTGACTCTTGAAAGGCAATCTTGTTTGCTTGCCCTCTTTACATGTTATACAAGTTACATTTCTCATTTGTTTATCAGATAATGTTAATCCTTCAGAACATTCTTTCAATTTCTTCAGGGTGTCAAAGTTCAGATGACCCATCCGTTGGTGCCATAAAAATATATCATCTTGTTTAACATCAGACATGCATGCATAATCAGTATTCATGTTAAGCCGGTACATGTTGTTAACTTTTGTTGCTGTTGCTACAATAACATTTTGTTGGTTCAGTATAACACAGCCTTTAGAATCAAATTTAACTTGATCACCATTTTCTGTAATTTGATGTACAGATATTAAATTCACTGCAAGTTCCGGTACATGCAAGACATTTGTAAATAAAATTGTGTTTGACTGATTTTCTCCATTCAATGTATTCAAGGTCACATCACCAGAGCTCCTTACTGAAAGTGTTTTGTTATTAGCAACTTTGATTTGCTCTATAGGTGGTGAGTGTTCATTTTGAAGAAGGTTTTGATGTCTTGTCATGTGCATGGTTGCCCCAGAATCAATGTACCATGCAGAGCTGTTGTTGTCAAACGGAGTGACAAATGCGGCAGCATATGAACTATTTGATTTAGCAACCTTTTCTTTCGGTTTTGACCTGCATTCTGGACTCTTGTGTCCATATTTATTACACTGAAAACATCTAGGACCTTTGTTGAACTTCTTTTTCACATTCTTGGTTTGAGAACCATGAGCAGATGTAAAAGCAGAGTTACTGTTTTCAGATTTTACTTCTTGGAGCAATTTAGATTTAACTGAGTCTGCGCTTATTTTCATCCCTGAGCTTTCTATAGCGAGGATCATTGGTTTATAATGTTCAGGTAACCCGGAGAGTAAAAGTGTTCCAAGCCACTCATCATCAACTTCGAATCCTATATTTCGGAGTTTGTGCGCTGTAGACATTATCTTGCTCACGTATTCATCTATATTTTGGCAACTAGAGAGTGTAGTTGTACAGAGATCACGTAGTAGGCCAACTCTGCGTGTAAGCCCTGAGTCGTCGAAAGCGCGGGACAGGTTTTCCCACACTTCTTTTGCTGTTTCTGCCTCTTGGATATGTACGAAGTTGATACTGTCGACAAGTAAAATGATTTTTGATTTTGCTTTTGTGTCCTTTTTCTTGTCAATTGGTTCGTTGTTGGGATTTTCAATACATTCCCAAAGCTCTTCATGTTGGAGGTATGTTTTAACAGCAAACCGCCAGGTACTGTAGTTTTCTCGGCCTGTTAGTTTTTCTATAAGTGCCAGAGGATTGCTACTAGCCATGATAATTGGTATTCTTAACGACTTGACGATTTGTTAAAACTGAGCCACGCTGCTTTTAGGTTATATCGGTACACTACCAATTCGCCGGCTCGAAACTGTTTTTAATTTGAGTTTATGCGTATTAACTTTGCAAAACACTTTTCTTTACAACTTGGGCTTTTCTGGGCCCATAACCTGATGGCTTTATTATTGAATAAAGGAATTGAAATATGTTGAAATAATTAGAACACTCGTTGTACCACAGAATCATAGAGAATATATATTTTAGAGAAAAACACCACAGAGTATATACGTAATATTAAGGTTGAACAATTATGGAAAGGCGGGGGATTTAAATATTAGTTCAACAATTACTGTTCATCATCATCATTTTCAAAGTCATCTCTTAAAAGCAGTATTTCATCTAAAAAAGATGCAGGTGGCTCAACCTCACCTTGATGCCGCGCCCAAGATAAAAACCACACTATACACATCACATATGCACAGCAGCCAACAGTGCGTCTGCCCACTAAACAATTACAACAGTATCCAGCAAGAGCAGTATTCAACATTCCGTTGAAATCGTGCTGCACAATTGATACAACGGCTTTGTGGATTATGCATGTATCTACAGATGCCATTTTCATAAAATCTTTCGAATAAAAATACGAAAAGAACAGAAGAAACATGCAACTATCTAGTAATCGAAAACAATAATAATGTTGTCTGTAGCGGTGGGCGTTTCAACGACGAACAGTTTTCAAAGACCGTTTTTTGTTCTGCAACGTAACAACCGTTTTCCATCCTGCGACCAGTCTTCGTTGCACAAATCAGACTTCGAATTACTGTATGCGAATTATTATCTTACTGTTAAGAAAATAAGGTCGAAAATCCATTGCTTCAACTATCACACTTGTCACGTCGTCGTTTTTAAAACCAGCAATGAAAAATGAATTTTATGTTTATAGTCATAAAGTTCATTTTTCATTGTAATAACTGGTTTTGAAACGACGACGCGACGAGTACAGAATTTATTACCGTCCTCAAACTAGTTGCGACAACGAGCGTTTTCTGCAACTACTTCACTCAACGATAGTTTCGTCTTCAAACCAGTTGCGACGACGACCGTTTTCTGCAACCGTTTTTGTCGTCGCCAAAACGGTTACGTCTCGTCCGTCTAAAATTCGACAACGCGACCACCATTAGTTGTCTGTCAGTGTCAAACTGATTGAAACTGGACCACAGAGCATCTGCAACGGGCTATTAATTACGTTTCGTTCCACGGTGATTTTTAAAGTACGTTACTTGATATTTGTGTTAACCGTTAATAACAGCATTAAAAACAAGTTCGCTGTACCAATTAATTATTATCTCTTGAAACGCATTTAAATCCGATGTCACCGCTGCGCACTGTAGTAACATATTTTTTTTCACGTTAAAATAAACTTGAAAACGCTCCTAAACAAGCATTTTTTGCCGTAACACTTTTTTACTATTATTTCATTATTCCGGTTAGATTTCTATATATTTTTTGGTCTATTAATTATAATAAGATGATCGCTTTTTCCATGTGTAATATGATTAATAAACGTAACCGTTTACTAGTGGGCCCAAAAAAAATTGTCTCCTTTCACATTCCAAAGCATCTCTATGGAGAAGAACGTGCAAGAAATTCAATGAACACTCTTTTGAACCATATTATGAGTTAAATAAATCTTGTTTACATATACTTTGGTAACATAGTGATATATACAAGTTTTTTGGTCCCTAAATTTAATAGAAATAGTATTACCAATATGTATTGTATTGTAAATTCGAACCAATGCCCGATGGAACCTCACTCTTTGGTTCATCGCTAATTGTCCTGCAATTAGTGGCATCATCATCACTGAGACATTACCAAATAGAACAATTCCAACTCTCGTATACTCTTCGGCATTTCCAATCTATAATTTACAAAGTCATTAACCTAGTACCAATAACGAATTATGATATCAATTAGCAACAAATACTCACATTCAAGACATTCGTGTAAAAAATATTGTACGACATCAAAATGTAGTGTACTATTGATAATATTATCGAAAACAAAAACTGAAACATAAAAATACCAATAGCATTCAAATAGGTATCTATGTACCGTTCCCACATAATTATCTAGGAACTGTTGGGGATATTTTATCTTCTAAAAAGGAACATGAACCTGGCGTCCGAAGCAATACATAACTTTGTCACAACAGTTAGTCAAATCTTGGTAAAGTTCAACCCATCCTTGAATCTGCTCCTTCGTTATACAATATTGGTCATCCGAACTAATGTCAAAACTCTCTACCCTCCCCTGAGCGGCTGATATCAATGAAGTCAAGCATTTTAACAAATGAACCACCATCATTACGACAACATACAACATTAAGTGCTGAAATACTTTTGTAATTCTTGTCATTGTTTGTGATATCAAAATTAGAACTAAAATCGAAGACCTTAACTGTGAGAATTTGAGATAAGTGTCCACAGATCGGAAGACAGAAAACGCAAAAGAATATATAATGAAACCAATGCTGAACCGGTATGTCATCTTTAGTGAGTTCATAAGTCTCTTATCATCTTTAAAGCATTCAGAGACACGACAGATGCCTTGGAAATATGATATGAAGGCACTGCTATAATAGATTCCGGCCATGACAGATGTCACCGATGATAAATATACAGATGCAGAAAACCCAGCGAATATTAAATTAATTTGATTATAATCAACCTCTCCTAACAATAAATATTGCTCATGTATAACGATTATAGTATGCAACAGAGTCTGAGCGGATATTAGGAGGATAATACAACATTTCTTAATCTTGTTTTGGTTACAATAATTCCTGTATATTCCAAAGAAATTTTCCACTATCACTAAATTGTTGATAAACGTTGCTGGAGACATTTTTTGTTGTTTATGTGGTAGTGTGCCTCGGTGACGACTGCAAAGTAATACTTTTAATGGGTAGCAACATAACCTTCCTTGTAATTTCCTGGCGACTAGTTGCTTATGTAAGTAATTATTTTGGCTGTCGTTTACATGACATAGTCAAATATTTTCTTTTTTTATTTATCTAATCGATGTTGTCAAGCCGACATGGCTTCCACTCTTAATTAACAAGCGCTTCTTGTCCAATGGCTAGTGGCTATATCGGAGGTCGTGGGTTCGATTCCCACCCAGGGCAAATGTTTGAGTGATGAGTACAATAATTTGCTCTATGTCTGGCTGGGTGTTATTTATCTATAATACGTATGTATTAAGAAATATTTAAGTATTTTTATCAGTTGTCTAGTACTAATAACACAAGCTCTGCTTAGCTAGGGACTAGACGGCGTTGTGTGATAGATGTGTGAATATTATGTTATTATTTATATATGTAATTAGTGTTCTGTATCAGACTTTTACTGACTAAAATCCACAGCGTTTATTTATTTATTAAATACTTTATGCACAAACGAACAGTGGCGGACTTAATGTCTTAGGCATTTTTTACCAGTCAACCTTAGGGTGAAGCAGAGATAAATAGTGGTAGGTGCAATGAAAGAGAGAGAAAAGGCGAATAGGTACAAGAATAGATCTACTAATAAACCATAAATATCATACAATTATACAATACATACACACATTAATAAACTATCTACATATTGTGACCGTCTGTCACTTATTCCAAATTAATAACAAGATATTATATTTATTTTTAAACACCACGAATAGCGCCGGACCGAAAGAATTCTATAGAAACTGTTAAATTATGGTATTTCTAATGGCAGCACATGTGCAGGCCAGACGAGTCGTTGAGACCCAAATCGTCCCAAACCTCTTTAGAAACAATTAATAAAGTATAAAAAAAAACAAAGCAATAAAACGCTTGTTAGCAAAACGTGGGAATGGCTAAGGAATGCGGAGCCGTGAGGCAAGGGATGGGGAGTGTGGACTCGGACACGATAGAACACTTAGCATGAGGGCAGGATAGGGTTCGGACGACCAGCAGGAGCAGCGAGCAAAGCTAGCTGACTCGGTAGATATCATAGGGCTATGTCCCGTTGTAATTCTTAGGAGTGCTAGGATTGTGATTCAGTTAGCTACAAATGACCACAGTCCGATTGACTGGTCTAGTATTGAATTAGCAAAGTGCGTGTATGTGTTTGTTGGTGTGATTGGGTGAGACATTCATTATTCTAATTTATCCTGGGCTGATATTGTGTTAATATACACAGACTTGCGAGCGGAGCCGCGGGAGAAGCTAGTTTTTATAACTGAATAGACAGAAATGTGTTGCTGGAGAGTTTGTTTCGCTATTTCTTCTCCCCAACTCAAACACTAGGAAATAGTGAATGGTGGAGCGCTTTTGGGGCTGTCTATATAGGCATTCAAGAGAGTTGAAATGGTCAACCCTATTTATCTTTGGAGCGATGACTCCCGTCTATATTGTTTATTATTTATTGCATTTACTCTTGAGTTCTCTCTATCGAGAGCTCTCTATCTGCGACCATTAATTCGGTCAGATACAAGCACTGTATGTTGCAGATGTTCTTAAAGTACAAAGGGTGTACATCCTGGGGATGGGTTGACCTTATCTATCACATATTATACAGTCCAAGGACTGTTCCCTAACAGTCCTTGGACTGTATATATACCGTGGCTCAATAGGAGAATGATGCCGATGTCTTGCACTGGAACTAGCCCCGTTGCTGGACTAGGACGGTCGCACGGTTTGCAGCAGGGAAAGTTGCTTCATCACGTATTACAGTTCGAGAGAACTGCTAGGGACCTTGCTTAATAGGAGCATGTTGTTGAAGTATTGTTGCTGAAAAGCCGCATGCGTCACTTATGGAAGTGTTGCCCTGAGTGCTATGAGTTCGGATGTGAGGTACCGTGTGAGTAATTATTGACCAAACACCTTTTACGCTTGCGTACGGGTTGCTCACATGATCTAATGTTAATTAATCATAACTTTATGTCCCTTAGTTATATTGTATCCTTCTAAAAGCACTTCTTATATATTTCATACTATGAATTCCAAGGTCTCACTTAACAATTCTTTCAACCCTCTCCTTGTCCGAACAATATGATAAGGTAATGGACTACTTCTTACTAATGGAATTCACCTTTAAGACGGTAGAGGTTTGTCCAAGTCTCTAGGATGTGAACCACAGGGTAGGGCGGTGGTGGGGCCCTACCTTTTCCCCTTAGGGGAAGCCGACCTTCATACCTTCATGTAGGAAAATTCAAGATAAAGTAAAATTTTATCAGCCTAGGCTAGCCTAGCCTAGCCAGCCAAGTCTTTTAGGAACAGTCACAATATATATCTACGCTAATAAAGTCAAACAATTGGTACAAATCGACCATTTGAAAACATTAACGCTGTGATGACACTACTGCCAACTTCTTACGAAATTAGCTCGCGAATTTTGGTTTTGAATGTGAATCGATTTGTTGCCATCCTAATCTCCTGGGGGAGCGCATTCCACAAAGAAATAGCTTGAACAAAGAAAGAACAGTGAAGAAAGTCAGTACGATGAATGGGACATTGAAATAGGCGGTTATGAGATGAGCGCAGATTTCTATTGTGATTTGCACAAATGTATTGAAAGTGAGGGGCTAAATAACTAGGGGAATTAGGAGAATCAAGAAATGAAAACAAGGTAGTGAGCGCCTTTTGCTCTTTGCGCTAACGTATGGGTAACCACTTTAAAAGCGACCAATGCGCTGAAACATGATTATATTTACGTAGATTGTAAACGTATCGAATGCAGTAATTTAGAAGACGGTCAAGATTGTTGAGGAGATCTGCATTCAGGTCATAGTAGCACACGTCACCATAATCGATGATAGGAAAAATCAAGGTCTGCACAAGCATTGTCTTCGTACTCGATAGTAGCAGGTTTTTCAACCGAAACAGAGCCCGCAACGTTCCTGTAACCTTCTGACTAACACTAGCCACTTGAGTACGTCAGTTCATAGTACTATCGATGCGCAAGCCCAAATTCTTTACGGTGTTAAATAGGACGATCGTACCGTCGAAACGAACTGGTGGCAATGTTGCACTGTCCATTTTAGCAATGCTTCGAGGACTCCCAATGATGATAGCCTGACATTTATTGGGGTTTACTGAAACACCAAACCTATCGAACCAGGCTTTTATGGCTGTTAAGTCCCTATTTAATTGATCGATAGCGGCAGATATTTCGTCGACTTTTTTTGACAGTACAACTGCATGTCATCTGTATACAGATGATACGAACATTAAAGTTCGGTAGTAATGATATTAATAAAAATAGAAAACAGAAGAGGAGAAAGGATACCGCCTTGAGGAACGCCAGCTTCCAACCCACATGAGCGAGATGAAGAATCTCCGACGTGAACCGACTGCTGACGCTCCTGAAGATAGGAAGAGAACCACTTCAGTGCTTCGGGAGAGAATATAGGACAGAATGGCTAAGAGGATTTCGGGACTAACGGTATTAAAGGCGTTCGAGAAATCGACCAACACTAGTACAGTGACTTTGGTGTCTTCAATTCCTGCTCTTACATCGCCAGTCACTTTAAGAAGGGCGGTAACAGTGCTATGCCCCGGTCTGAATCCAGATTGCAAAGGGCTTATGAGTGAATTATACCACACAAAACTTGAGACCGTTTCTTTAGTTGAAGCGAACATCGCCCCCTACGATTGGGCCCCTACGGTTTTGCTGACATCGCTGTGAGGTGCTTATGGAATACTACGCGCCGTCGACGACTCGGGCTTGGTCTTTACCTACCGGAAGGCCGGACTGCGAGCTACTCATTATTGTTCATTATCCAGAAACCCGCGCTTACGGTGATTGGAGATAGCTCTGCGACTCCCGACGCCCAGGGTGTCTCCTGTCGAGCTGGCTCTGGCGTGAGGATGTACGTACCCTCACGCGTGTGGCAGCCACCTTCACTAACATTACTACTTCGCAGAAGAAGGCCACCACATCTGATACCCGGGCCTCTCGCTCCTGAGCTCGCGGCAATTTTTTTTTTTGAAACTATATCACTATGATACATATTAAACACTAGTAGATGCCAATCTCTTTCTGTAAGTTAAGGGCTTTACGATATAAGATGCGAGAATACCACTTTGGAACCGTAGTTGCTGCGGCTGAAGATCTGTGCTCCGCTGATTGAGATGACACTGAGGCCATCACCTCCGTCACCGACTATCAGCAAGAAGAAGAGTGCAAGTATTGACTGCCTAGATACTAGACAGGAACCTTCCGAAATAACCGTGGCCGGTGAGGACCTGCGTCAAGCGGATAGTGAGGACGCCATGGCACTTCTATAGCTACTACTCAAAGAGGCCCCACCTTGGGGAGTAGCTATATCTTGCTAGCTGTAAGCTAGTTGCTTACAGCTAATTACTGCTAAAATTTTAGAGTGCCCAGACACTATAAGGTCGAAACATGGGATACACTAATGACCATGTCGTTATCGCTGTTTTTTACAAGGTAGGAAAACATCCAATAACTTTTCTCGCTCTAGGGTGGAGCCGGAGAAGTCACAATGGTGACACCCAGGAGTTTCTTCCGCAATAATCAAATTCAGGAAACTCCCGAACTTACTATGTCCGGTGAGGACCTGGTCATGCGGAAAGTGAGGACGCCGTGACGGCTTTTCTATCCACTCCTCAAAAAGCAGACTTATCGCCATGACTATGGCGTGCCCAGTCGTTATCACTGTTAGAATATCAATTCGTCTACCCCAAAAAATACCGAAAATAATAATAATATTTTTTTCACCCATGACTGAAGTCTCATACAGCTGCTATTCCATAAATTCTTCATACGTAAACGGAATCTGAGAAAAACGCCAAACACAGAATCCTGTTTTATATTCCATACATTTATATTGTGTTTTACATATGAGATACCTCCATGTGATTCAGATACCGATGTCGTTTTCGCATAACGGCTTAGAGTACCTTGAACGATTAATACCGTTTGCGTATTCTTCAAACGGTTCCAATCATAGATACAGGTAGAAGAATGGACTGAGCATTCTCTATCCGGTTATATTGTATTGTATTTCGGGCTGGTGTCCGCACCTCCAAGACTAAAGTGCGTATTTTGCGTACGAGTGGGAGAAATGTGTCATTCGATCCACCCAAGCTCCTGAAGAAAACCCAGCAGCGCCTTGGTGTTACTGACCATTTCACGGAGGGTACCTGGGTTTCCGAAGTACTTTGCCCTGTATCCAGCGACAACTGGGCAGCTTAGAAGCAGATGAGCTGCTATCTCGTCCTCGTGCAGGTCACAACTTGTAACATTTGTAGTGTTATAAGAAAAACACTGTTGTTGACCCCACAGTCGTTACCTCTCTTCTTGCAGAGTAGTTAATTCTGTGTCTATAATCGAACTCAGTCTATTCCTCTATTTTTGTTTCCAATTTAGTAAATCGATAACACGTAGTTAGGTTTTGTTACAACATTACCTACGTGTTATACTGAATGTGATAATTTTCTACCGTTGGGTCCCGTTGGGTTGGTTACATTCACCCTTGTGTTGACAAGGGTGAATTTAATATAACACAATATTTCATAACTATCACATAACGCCATATGGTCCCAAACTAAGCAGAGCTTGTGCTATGAGTACTAGATAACTGATAAACATACTTATATATTTCTAAATACATTCATAATAATAATAAATATCATTTATTTCTCTCATAAAGGTTTATTTTACAATTTTTGCCTGAAGGCTAAAAAACCTTTGTGAGAGCTGGAATCTGAACTAGGTTCGAGACCTGTAAGACAGATCTCCAGGCTCACACCCTTTTAAACATAATCGCAATTTGCGGCACATAAACATGAATCTTATGTTTGTAAGATTATTATTTGAGAGATTTGTAAAATTACATGTTAAGTGTAAAGGAAAAGGGATGTTTTATTGAAATGTGTGTGTAGTGTATAATGTATGTGTGTGTATGTGTTTATAATGAATGTTATTAAATTTACTTTATGATTTGGATGATACTTTCTGTGTCTTCATAGTCCAAATCAAGGAGCCAGTTCCTTACTGTTGTTTTACATTTATATTTAGTCATTTCATACATATGTAAGATTTTATTTACTCTGTTGTAAATATAGGGACCAAGGAAATTATAAAAACGTTGAGCTAGCCTCGAACGAGAAGGGATAGATGAACAAACTGTATGCTTTCGTCTCAGGGATTTAAACTTGTCCGGGTTAAAGGAACTGTGAGTGTGGACTGTTAAAATTAAATTTAAAATGAACAATTTCCGAATGGAGAGAACCTTACAGGTTTTGTAAAGTTCCGTGGTAGGAAATTGATAAGGAAGAGACCACCCAACTTTAAGGATCGCTCTTTGAGCACGTTCCAGTCTTATAACATGAGTTTTTGCTGACCCACCCCACACAACTATACAGTACTGGGCAACTGACTGACAGAGGGCTAGATAAACTTGTCTCAGGACAATTTCATCAGCCACATGGCGGAGGTTCTTAAAAATAAATATCAATTTACGAAGTCGGAAGGTAAGTAAGTCTATGTGGTTCGAAAATGATAAAGAGTCGTCTATCTGGACACCCAAATATTTTATAGTATCTGTGCGACTTAGATGAGCACAGCTGCATGGTGTTTGTGCTGCATTACAAGAGTGTGCATTTAAAGAAAAATGGGATGACGAAAGTTTACCAGGTTTAGACAGGGAAAAGGTAAGAAACTTAGATTTTTCCACATTTAGGGTTAGCAGATTTTGTGCCAACCAGTCAGTTACAGTATCAACTCCTAGTTGTGCATATTGGAATGTCGACTCCCAGGATTCACCATGGAATATTAAGGCAGTATCATCAGCGTAAGTAAAAATGGATCCATTAGTAAGCTTATGACAACAGAGGTCATTAATATAAATGAGAAACAGGGTCGGCCCAATAATACTACCTTGTGGTACACCGTAGAGTATAGGGAGTTCGTCACTCATCCATTCGCCAATTTTGACACATTGGCGTCTTCCTGTAAGGTAACTCTTAAAAAGTAGGAGCTGATCACCTCTGATACCTATGTTCTCGAGCTTAGTTATGAGTTAGTTGTGAGTTAGTTAGTAATAGAGATGGTATCAAAGGCTTTTGCCAGATCTAGGAAGACGCCAACACATTGTTTGTTGTCCAAATGACTAACGATGTTATTAGTGAGATCTAGTACCGCATTACTGGTAGAGATTCCTGAACGAAAACCGTATTGGCAAGGAGACAAAAGACGATAATGCTCAAGGTATTTAACGAGCCTGTTATTCATTAGCCTCTCAAGTAGCTTGGATAGTGTAGGAAGAATTGAAATGGGTCGGTAATTATAAGGTTTGTCTCTGTCGCCGCCTTTGTTCACGGGATGAACGATTGCCAGCTTGAACGCATCAGGAAAGACTCCTGTGCTGAAAGCCAGGTTATATAAATATGTCATGTGTGGGATAAGTATGTGTTTGAATTTTTTAAGAAATGTACCCGACACGCCATCGGAGCCCACTGCACAGTCAGTCCTTTTCCGTTGTTAATTAAATGTTCCAACTCAGAATCATCTGTTTGTAAGAGGACAAAGGTTTTGTGATCATCGGAGTGGTGAGGTCGTAAGGATGTAGTTGGTATAGCTATATTTTCAGCTAATGAACGTCCAATACTCGCAAAATAGGTATTGACTTCATTAACAGAGCGTTTACAGTCAGAAGAAGACAAAAGATCAGCTGCATGTGTTTTTTGTTTGGTAGTGTTTGTATTGCTTCCCATAGCTTTTTATTATTATTTTTTGCGTTATGATTTTTTTTTTTTCGGTGGGAAAATCATCTAATGACAAATCGCGCTCTTGGGCAGAGCGAGAGATAGTGTCAGACTTTTACTGACTAAAAACCCACTCCTGTTCCTTCGTTGCCTTCGTCCCAGGGCCCCGGGTTTCGTTTACACACTACCCATGGCCCCAGTAGGCTTCGACCCTGCTGGGCCCCTACGATTTGCTGACATCTCCCTGAGGCGCGCGTGGAACAATACGCGCCGTCGACGACTTGGGCTCGGTCCGGACGGTTACCGGGCGGTCGGAAGGCGAGCCACCCATTGCTCGCCGTCCGCAAGCCCGCGCCTACGGTGGCCGGAAATTGGGATCGGAATCCCGGCGGCGGTAAGGGCGTGAGGACCGTTGCCTCACGCGATCGGCCGCCTCCTTTGCTAGCATTACTGCTTCACAGAAGGAGGCGACCGCCTGCCACTCTTCCTCGCTCTGGTGCGTTATGAATAAGATTTTTATCATGGTTACATTTTGCAGTTTTGAGCAACATGGAACAATAATTTCTGTACCTTTTAAATGTAACTTTTAAAACCTCATTTTCTGGAGATTTTTTTTAATTTTAGGTGCTGTCTATCGCGGTTTCGGAGACATCTTAAAAGACCTGGGGTCATCCACGGCTTTTGCAACCGTTTACGACATGGCACAACTTTTTGAACCGTGCTTTCTCGTATGATCATATTTAGCGTATTTATAAAGAAATTAGTAGCTTCATTAACATTTTCGAAACTGTATAGTGGGTGAAAATCTGACTGTGCAAGCATTGTTTCAATGTTAGCGTAGTCAATAATTTTAGACGTTCTACATTTTAACGGAAGGTTTAGAAAGTTGGATGAAAAACAGAACAGTATCATGGTCAGTCACAGATGTGTTTGCAACATAGGAAAACGCCGGAAATTTTGATTTTAATATCACATGATCAAGGCAAGTGTTATTGTTACGAGTGGGAAGCGTGTGTGCTGGCAACATACCGTGAAATGCTAACATAGTGAGATACTCAGTGGAGCGAGGGTCGCTACTATTATTAGAAAATGTCAATATTGATGTCCCCTGTGATAATAACATTACTGTAAGAAGATAAGACTGAAGCAGTACACTTAACGATTCAATGAACGGGGAGACATTTCGGTATGAGGGGGGACGATATATAGCTATGACTACTGTGTTTTTGTTAAGATTTGCCACAAGACAGTTTGCATCTTGTATTATATGTTCCGTGGCGGAAAACGGGTGGTGGTTCCTAAAGTAGATTACCACTCCCTCGTTTTGTGTGTTATGTAAGGTTAGTACCTTTGCTCCTGTGCTATATCTCCGCTGCTAGTGCAGCGGAGGTATAGTCGTCAAGTATAGGCAGTGGAGGAGAGTTATACAACCAGCATTCGGTGAGAACTATTATATCCCAGGGTGCTCCACTTCTTTCAAGTAGGGTAGTAAAGTCCATGAAGTTTTTATTAATGCTTCTTATATTTTGACATAATAGCCCTAATGCATTCCTATGTGATCTAGCAATTTCCTTGTAGTCTTCCATGTCACAGGTTGCAGAGTCAGCTATTGAGACGCTGTCTAGTTCATCTTGAATGTGATTTAAATTATCGAATGATTAAGGTAATATAGTAGTGATTCAATTTTAGGTGGTTCTCATATTGGAAGGAGGGCAGTGCTATTCGACGCGTAGAGAGTATGATATGAATATGTGAATATGTAAGGAAACTGGGTCGTATATTAAATAACACAAGCGAAGTGCTGACGCGTGTGTAAGTGTGAAGGCAGTTTAGGCATATTGAGAGGTGTAGATTAAAGGATGCTGGAATGTGTGAGATTGTATATGTGTACTAGGTGCTTAGTGGTTCTAGGTGAGTGTAGGTGAGTAATCATTATGACAGTATAGTTAGTTACAATGGTTAATAAAAAGTAAACAATTAAAAACGCAATAAAATAATAAAATAAACAAAACACAAAAATTTTAAAAATGTGAGGAACAAAGAGAGTAACTATAGAGTGACATGCGGAAGACTGGATTCATTGCCTAGTCATATTTCAGGAATCTTAGATAAATCTTCTTCAGAGTAAATGCAATACCGTTTCGCCCTATCTTTTTTGTGAATATACACTTTGCCATGGGCTGACTAACAGTGTTTGAAGTGATGTAGTGCAGCAAATTCTCTAGATAGGAAAAATAATTTCCGTGTTTTCATAGGCAAATTATCTGAAATGTATACTGGGAGTTTTGCACCATCGATATGCAGTTTGGAGGTATTCAATTTATTATTCCTGTTCTCCTTATTGTAGGTCCTGACAGCTTGCAATATGCTTTCTTTTTTTAAAACGGTTGTGAGAGATAAATTATACCCAGACACAGAACAAATGATTGTGCTCATCACACAAACCTTTGTCCTGGTTGAGAATCGAACCCGGTGGTTACCTTTAAGCCGGCAGCCGATGCTATGATCGGCTGCCGGCTTAAAGGTTACCACCCATCAGACAAAGCCATGCCGCCAAGCGATCCGTCGTGTTCCGGCGTGATGTCTGGTGAAGCCGTATGGTGGAAGATGGGTCTGAGCAGTTGTGATGCGACGTATACCGGGTATAATGCGCCAGCTGTTGTTGTGTCGGACGTTTGATCGTGGAGGGTAGTGGGATCCGCAGCACGGTGCTCCGCTGGCCGACCGTAGGTAGTTGGGGGCCCAAGTACTGGCACACAGCCACACACGAAAGGCTGCCCCGCCAACTGCGAAAAATCCCAGGGTGGCCCCATCGTGCCGATTGGCGACCGGACGAGAGGACCTGATGGCGATCCCTGGGGGGGTTCGGGCGTCCCCGCAGTCTCCAGATCAACCCTCCATTGGCACAGCAACTCTGGTTGTGTTGTTGGGTTCAACATCGCATCACCTCGCTCAACCGCCAACTTCCATCTCTCCTATTCACTCCACAAAAACCATGAAAGTTAAAAAGAAAGGCAAGTGTCAACAGCGGATGCACGTCGACTCATTTTAAGTGCAGTTGTCAAATATTAGAGGGCTGCACTCCAATCTCGTTGCGGTCCACCACCGTCTTGAGACTGACAAGCCACACTTGCTTTTCTTGACGGAGACCCAAATTAGATGTCCTTCAGATACGGCGTACCTCAACTGCTACCCGGGATACTCACTGGAGCATCATTTCCTGCAGCGTGCCCTGGTCTGTGTGTACGTCCGTAATGACATCTGCTGCCAGCGTCTCCGTCACCTTGAAGACTCTAATTTATCAACGCTATGGCTGTTGGTGGACACTGGTATGGACAAAATTGTTTATGCCTGTGTCTACCGTTTGCACAGCGGTGATCAGGAGACGACTCGGTTGTTCGACCACCTCAGTGAGGCTGCCGATAAGGCTCTGCATCGGCACCCTGATGCGCAGCTCGTCGCTCTGGGGGACTTTAACGCCTGCCACCAAGACTGGCTGTTCCCATGCCAGAGGACCGACCACGCTTGGAGAGAAGCGCGAAACTTTGCAATATCGATGGGCCTTTCCCAGCTGATCAAGCAAACGACTAGGGTGCCTGATGTAGTTGGTCATACTGCCAATTGTCTGGACCTTCTGCTGATCACCGATCCGGACAGTGGTATCGTAACAGTTTCCTCACCACTTGGAACTTCAGATCACTGTCTGGTGAAGTCTGTTTCGTCCTTCTCCCCACCTGACTGCGACTCACGCGGTGAACGGCGAATGTGGCGTTACAGGTCAGCAGATTGGGATGAGATGCGGTATTTCTTTGCATCTTATCCTTGGCAGCAGGTCTGCTTCTCTTCTGAGAGTCCGTCGTCGATGTGATTCGTCAAGCTATGGAGTTTTTCATCCCTTATAGTGACGTACCCATCGGAGGCTCAGCTCACCCATGGTTCAACGCCGATTGCGTTCAAGCTGAAGAGCGTAAGCATTCGGCGTTTCTCGCCTGAGTTGACGCTCGTGACTACAAAGCACCGGATTTGAGCTCAAAGAAGAGAACTTTCAACCGTGCTGCCAAGTCCTACAAAAAAGCACTGAAGAAGGCTCGGTTCGACCGAATTACCCATATTGGCACAAAGCTCTCTGCACAGCCGTCCGGAAGCAGAGCATTCCCTTGCCAAGTCGGTCGAAGCGAACTTCTGTAGGCCCACATTGCCAGAGGCTTATTGGGGATCCAGATTTGGTTAAGTCCAATCTACAAAGCCTCGAGCTCAGGCGCAGGGTAGCCAGCCTATCGGTATTTTACAGGTTGCATTTTGAAGAGTGTGCGCGAGAATTGCATGAATTGATTCCGCCATCTCCTTTCTACCATCGGACAACCCGACGTACGGCGAGTATCCACCCTTACGTTGTTGAAACTTCAACGGTCCGGTCTAAGCGTTTCGCTTCGTCGTTTATACCGCGTACATCGAAGGACTGGAATAATTTGCCTGCTGCGGTCTTCCCGTCCAACTATAATTTAGATGTCTTCAAGGCTAGAGTGAATAGGCTCTTAATAAACTAGTACGCCTCACCATCAATGATTACATCACTGCTTACCATCAGGTGGGATCGCAGTCAAGCACTGGTTTATATCAATAAAAAAAAAAACCGCAACCTCCGGCTTAGCAGTCAGGGCCACTAACCACTAGACCAACAGACCAGTCAAATTTAATTATAAATAATTTAATTGTATACAGAGACTTCCGCAATCTGTAGCCATCTATATTCAGTATCTATTTATTAATTCGAATCCCATTACTATTGAAGTACCGACCTCAAAAGGGCCTTTACAAAACAGGTACCAATTGTTTCCCACAATACTTGCCACAAATAATTCTCTTTTGTCGAATACAAATTCAAATGATGCTGTAACTACGGCCGCAGTCAATAACTCCGTAATGATTTCCAATTAATCCAATAATTAACGTATTGTGGACATGTTGTGGATACATATTCACAACATGTCCGCAACACATCTGACTAATTAGTTAGTTTGGGTTTGGCTCTGAATTAAGGCCAGGTTCTACTTATTTTGAAATTTTTTAAATCTCTGGAAATCCACAAATGTAAAAGAGAACACTATAAAAAATTATTTGATTAAAATTGACTATAATATGAGCAACCGGTAAAAGTCAAAACATGATATAAATCAGTTGGCTCAATAAAAAAAAAATCGTGAATCTGACTCTAACTTACGATTTCAAACGTGTGTGTCTACGAGATTACGTAACGAAACATTTGAAAGTTACAAAAAATAATAAAGTTTGTTTTTTAAAAGGGCCTCGCAAAAACAAAAATCTTGAATAGTTATTGTTTTTTTTTTTCCGCCGTTGACATAGACCCAGGCGGAGTTCATACAAAATACTCAATGACTACAACCGGCCCTTAACCTTTTAACCACCTAAAACAAAGTACAATAAAGTATATAATAAACAATAAATATGTCGGGCGCGAGAGTGTTTGTTGGGTATATCCCAACAAACACTCTCGCGTTTATTCCCGCAAGGTCGCACATCCACGACCAAATACTCCATCTCGTCAGGTCGATCGAAGAACTAAACGAGATAGTGTACCCAGTCGCAAACACACGTCGGACGAATCCGATGCAAGTGGTTAAAGGGTTAAACTACCTCCCCGCAAGGACTTCGCTACACTCAAGGTCGTTAGTGAAAATGGCCAACAAAAACCCGACGTACGGCGAGTATCCACCCTTACGTTGTTGAAGCCTCTACGGTCCGGACTAAGCGTTTCGCCTCGTCGTTTATACCGCGTACATCGAAGGACTGGAACAATTTGCCTGCTGCGGTCTTTCCATCCGATTATAATTTGGGTGTCTTCAAAGCTAGAGTATAGGCTCTTAATAAACTAGTGCGCCTCACCATCAATGATTGTATCACTGCTTACCATCAGGTGGGATCGCAGTCAAGCACTAGTTTATATCAATTAAAATAAATAAATGTGGACCTTTCATGACCAGCCAGCCACATTATTCCTCACGACTGTGACTCTTGAAAGTCAGAATCAATCATGTAAGGTATGATAAGGACCAAACCCTGATCGACGTGGACGGCGCGTTGTGTTCCTCGCGCGCGTCAATGAGATGTCAGCATGTCGAGGCCAGTTAGGACAATGCCTGCTAGGGCTGCGGATTGTTCGAAAGACTTACCGTGGCCAATGCAACTCTGTGGGTTTTGGTCGATAAAAGTCTGATCCTCGCTTCACTCAGAGCGGGGAAAAATCAAAAATAAAATTACTTTTCAGGAAGTGAAAAGTTACTCGATGGAACAGCAGTACAGTGTGGATGTCCTGCCCTATATGTCCTAAAACATGAAGCTAGAATGATCTCTGGCTGCTGAAGACGATTCTGAAAAATTTCAGGCCTGAAACTTCACTACTTCTAGTGAAGGTTCAGGCCCGCAATTTTCC
The DNA here is from genome assembly GCA_905147345.3 of Mythimna impura. Classification (NCBI taxonomy): domain Eukaryota; kingdom Metazoa; phylum Arthropoda; class Insecta; order Lepidoptera; family Noctuidae; genus Mythimna; species Mythimna impura. The sequence goes on from LR990350.1 coordinate 25,464,117, forward strand.
ACTTAAAGAATGTGTGAAAGAATGACTGGTATTCTGTAACTGTCAAATTGTTGATTGAAGGGCTTCAAATAGTTCAGTCATTCAAAAGGTCACAACTCAATTGTGGTTTAAGGGAATTTAAACTATATCTTAAGATCATTTTCAACTGGCGATGTTCTAGCACAGATCTAAGTTCCGACAAACAACGGGTACCAGGGTACACAGTCCTGCCCGCGAGACGTAAAAAAGAAAATACTCTGTGAGTAATTTTAACAAGCGTGGTCATTTTATACCGCTCAATATAAAAGACCACGAAGTATTGAACATAGCTAGGCATCACAGACATCACTCTCTCGGGATGATTAAGCTCAGCTGCATATGCAGTAAGAAATATAAGACAATTGACAGATGTAGTACACACAGCTAGGTTAGTTTATTATGCTTATTTCCACAGTATTATGTCTTATGGTAATTTACTGTGGGGATCTGCAGCTGATGTAGAATTAATTTTTATATCGCAAAAGAGAGAAATCCGGGTTATTTATAAAATGAGTCCTCGCGAGTCCCTCAGAAATAAATTCAAAGAAATCGATATACTGACTCTGCCTTCTCTTTATACGAGTATCTTAGAAAGCTTTTTGCATGTTCGTGTAAACTTTTCGCGATTTTCATAACAAAAATACGCGTAGTAAACACGAAATCGTATTACCCAAATGGATATTAGCTAAGACCAGCAAGTCATTCTTAGTAAACAGCATACGCTTTTATAACAAGCTCCCAAAGGCGGTAACTGAACGTAGCGAGGGAAAATTCAAAACTCTTATTAAACGTGTCCTAACAAAAAATATTAACGATATTAAAAACACCCTAACCCAATGCCTCGTCAGCCGAGCATCAGAGCTAATTCTAACTTCAATATTTGAAAATAAGGTTTACGTCACTCACGCCACTTTTAGGTCAACAGTCCACGCATAGCTTCACAGACGCGTATTCGTAATTATACACTTAGTGTACGCCTGCTCACAGCTTACATACAAAACTATGAATCTCTGTCGACGAAGCGGCAACGACACGACGGCACGATATTGTTATAATGACGAATACCTACGCGTCTATGAAGCTACGCGACCATAAGCAGTAGGCCTTAACCGGACCATGACAAAAAAAAACCTGGGCAAGTGCAAGTCGGACTCGTTCACTGAGGGTTCCACACAAACTAAATTATGTAAATAGTTCAATTCCCGAATAGTCTCGAGAAAATTTTTCCGAATAAAAAAGTAATTTTTTTTTTTGACGTAACCACAAATTTTCAATTTTCAGATCTTGTGCTATAAGACCTTGCTTCATGCCAAATTTCAGGGTTCTAGGTCAACGGGAAGTACCCTATGAATTTCGATTTCCATAGGAGTGTCAAATTTACGATTTTTTAGACATAAACGGTCGTATCTTTATTTTTCGTTAACTTAGAAGTTTAATTTTTTCACAGCTTCAAGGGACCGCAGACCTGAATATTTGGTTTTAATTTCAACTCAATACCTCAAAGCGTTCTTGACAGACAGACAGACAGACAGACAGACGGACGGACAACAAAGTGATCGTATAAGGGTTTCGTTTTTTCCTTTTGAGATACGAAACCCTAAAAATCAACCATTCCACATAACTTGAGTAAAACAAACCTCAAAAACTCGTTTCAATCGTTTTCTAATAAAACCGCTTCAATTCTCAATACTTTCCAACATATTCGCTCAAGTGGGCTTCAAGTTAGCGATAGAATCACAGCAAAGTGAGTAAAATTTCTGAAGTGTATCGCGATTTATGAATATTGGGACGCCGCGACCGCAACGTTCTGCTGTCCATTTTTAGTTTGTCCGTGTAGTCAGCCGCGAAATCAAGGGTTTTAGATCCGACAAACTACATTTGCAATCCAAAAAATGAGTAATCAACTCTACCGCGGTAAAAATAGAAGCGAGGTTTGGAGAATTGAAGAGTAAGATGATATTGTAAAACGGATTTTTCTTATAAATTATGATACAAACTAGAAGACTGTTAAATAATGCTTCGGGAAAAATCTTTATTTTATCTTTTGTGGTTGCTTGTTCGGGGGATTTCCTTGACTGATTTTATAATATTAAACTTGAGAGGAATACAAAATTTACAGACTTTTATAGAGTGCTCTTTGATACTGTATTTCGTGTCTCTCGTTCAGGATGGTTCATTTATCATTTATCATTTCGTTAACTTAGAAGTTTGATTTTTTTCATAGCTTCAAGGGACCGCAGACCGAAGTATATGGTTTTAATTTCAGCTTGATACCTCCACGCATCCTCGAGATAAAGCTTCTTTACAGACAGAAAGATGGACAACAAAGCGATCCTATAAGGGTTCCGTTTTTTGCTTTTGAGCTACGGAACCCTAAAAAAAGTTTTTAACACTTCACTATCTTTATAAAATAAAAACTCCAAACAACTTCACTTTGTCATCCGGGAACAAAACTTGTAACACTAAACACCGAGGGACACGGCCCCTTCAAATAAAACAAACTGCGATCACGTTGATACTTTCATGGGAAAAGGAACTCACTTGTGTGAGCAAAGCTGATTTGGGTATCAGCAATGCCCAAAGAGACGTCAGCAAAACCGTAGGTAGGGGTCCAGCAGTCCAACGCAAAGGCAAAAAAAACACATAGTGTGGTTTTAGTAAATAAAAGTCAAGTGACACGCCCTCTCGCACTGCTTAAAAAAAATGCTACAGGTTACAAAAAAACCACTCCTGTTCCTTCGTTGCCTTTCGTACCAGGGCCGAAATCCTTTCAGAATCAGACCCTTGGCCCCAGTAGGCTTCGACCCTGCTGGGCCCCTACAAATGCTGACATCTCATTGAGGCGCGCGTGGAACAGTACGCGCCGTCGACGACTTGGGCTCGGTCCGGACGGTTACCGGACGGTCGGACGGCGAGCTACCCATTGCTCGCCCTCCGCAAGCCCGCGCCTACGGTGGTCGGAAATCGAGATCGGAATCCCGGCGGCGGTTGGGGCGTGATGACCATTGCCTCACGCGATCGGCCGCCTCCTTTGCTAGCATTACTGCTTCGCAGAAGGAGGCAACCGCCTGCCACTCCTTCTCGCTCCGGACCATGGCCTGTACCAAGGCCCAACGCGAGAGATAGTCAAATTAAAAGATTCCTTATTCATGTTACATGTTATCTTCTACAGTCAGTCCAAGAACCAACTTCGCTTCAGCTTGTAATTAAAAGTATTGGATATCTGGATTCGGATTGTTGATTGATGTTACCGTGGCCCTGAAACGCAAACGGCAGCTGAAAGAACACATGTGGGTTTAGTAAAAGTCTGAGAAAGTTATTCTTAAGTCGGAAAAAGTTATTTGATGATTTCACAATTCACATCTATGGCGCCACATGTGAACTAAACTACGAAATCGAGTTCTCCGCGCAATTTGAACATATACAACAGACCGAAATCATCTCTCGAGCAGTTGCCCAGATCAGACATAATATCCGCCTGGTAGGAAGATCCTCGCTTTCAATGGTGTACGGAATTTACTCTGTGTTTAAAGAAATTTATTCTCATAAAAGACTACAGTTACTTTTTTGTTACTATTTTGGTGTACAATAAAGTTTATTCTATTCTATTCTATGAGAAACATGGTACAAACAGTGCTTATTATTAGAATTTTCGTCGTTCATAAATATATATATTTTTTGGATGAGTAGGTACTTCTATAATGCATTCAATAGTAGTTGGTTTTCAGTGGAGTATGGTTAATATTATTTACTCTCTGTTCCGCTTACCTCCAAACACACTTCAAACAAAAGGCTGTGCAAAAATGTGCTTTAAAAACGTATGATTAAAAAGCACACCTTCAGAAGTCTCAAAAAACTGCAACAACCCAAGACAACAAAACGAATTAAACTAGCCAGCCGAAGTGCGACACCTCTGAAACAAAACAAGCTGGATCACGTAACCGGTTGCCGGGACAGCTTGCAGCGAAGCAGCTCGAAACAACCCGAACAGCTCGAAACAGCCCGCTCTCGTTTCAGACACGTTTCGCAGCTGACAGAGGCGATGTGCCTCTATTTCGGAATGAGGCTAGATGTCTTTTACGTTGAACTATTTTAGGAAGAAACTGGCTTCCTTATCCCACTTCATCTTAAGTAAAGCTATAGTTTTGTTAAGTAAGGAACGTACATCCATACGTTTGTCTTTCTGCAAGTACTAAAATCTTTCTTAATAAAATCCTATAATTCTTTCATTCATTACAAATAATGCAAAGTTCACAATTGTTCCCAATATAAAGTGCTATCGGACACACGGCTTGTTCACAATTAAATTAGGTAACTATAGCAATTTGGATAGATCGTAGGAGTCCGAAATATCCTCGATTTACATTAGTAGTGAAGTGACCGCTCAAAGAATGGGCTTTGGTTTCGGCAAAAAAATCTGCCGAAGTTTCGGCTGTACCGCAACTATACTATGCATATGTCTATTGTATGTAGGCTATGTATTGTTCGTGAATTGTATTCTACGTCGTTCGGCTAACTTCGGGTAACCAGACTTCGTGGCCCGTGTGTCACCCGCCATTATCAGCCAATTTCGCCGGTCTCTCAGATCGGTTGGTAAAACACATAATCAACGAGCTCCTTTCTTTGTTGTGTAAGTTGAATTATTGACAGATTTTTTGTTCAAGATGTTAAATTTTGTCAAGCAGGACCACGAGCAGGACCGAAGCCTACTGGGGACATGGGTTCGCTTTCGAAAGGGAAACCTGGAGTCCTGGAACGCGAGACAAAGAAAAGGTAAAGAAACAGGCGCGATCTCGGTAAAATGGAGTTGAGAATTTTATTGTAGTCAGTACCTCAACGAAGTTTGCTGAGAAGGCTGACTCGATACATTTGCTGCCAAATACTACAAAAACATTTTAATGTGTTGCACCCGCACTCTAATGTGATACACATTGCATTGTTTTGAAAAATAAAATAAGACTTGACTTAAAGGTCCAGGTGACCAGGTCACTAAAACTAAAAAAAAAAAAAACGTAAACAACTACATTTCTAACATGCCCAAAAAGTTTCAGATTCGGTAAAAAGCCCAGGAGCCTTACCATGAACTGTTAAAATGTCAGGCGTACGAGCGAGAAACAAGGATGGAGCTATATACCACTATTAGTACAAAAAAATGGGGCTCTCTCTATCCGTACCCGTTACTGATCATATTTGTGTAGTAAAAAGTAAAAAAAAAAAAAACGAAATCCCACAATTGTCCACGAAAATTTGTCATGATTGGTAAAATCATAATTAAGTCATTCATTCATAACAATTGTTATTTTAAAATACTACACGCAGTGTTCTTTCATTTTGATCGCCATTCATTCATTCATACTTAATCAATAACCTGTACAATATTTCCATGAATTGAGTGACATTTTGGGACATAAACAAACGCTAATAATTTTGCTGTTTAAAAATATCATTTATTGAGATTTTATTTAAATAACAACAAGACCTTTTCTAATAAGCCCTTTATGTATTAGTACTAATTCAAAATTAGTGGTGTATAACTCCATCCCTTTAACAGTTCAGTTAGGGCCTCTGTACCGGTCGGACACTACACATTAGTATGTATTTTATTACTTTGGGTACTAGCTTATAATAATAACACTATCAAACTTATGGGTGTCCATCGCGTGGCGGACGGGTTGATAATCGCAGTTTACAGTTATCACTAAACGAAGGGCGTTGCTAATCTCCCCTTTAGGTATCTTGTACCTAACCCATCACTTGGAAAGGGCGCATCATCATTATACTAAGTTAAAGCCCCTATTACCATTATGAAAATCGCCTCAGGGTAGCGAAAACCTGTGGGATTTTTCGAAAGAGCTACTGAACCGGCTTTGGGATGATTTCCTTTTTCCCATCCTGTCCTCCCTTATTTGAATTCGCCGCCAATCGCACACGCATCGCACCACCATCTGACGGCGGATGGAAGAAGCAACAGTTCGAACTCAACAGCAAGTCAACCCGAGCGCGGAGTTAAAAGAAACCTGAAAATATCGTGAAATACTACTGCTAGTGATGCAGTAAGATCGCCCGGCTCCCAGCATCCCGTGAGTACCTGACTAATCCCAATTTCTATAATCCTCCAGCCTGTTCTGTGTAGGAAACTTAGGGAAGCATCCCTGGTTGGACGCAATACTCATTCAGCTACTGTACGGTAGAACCGCACATACTGCAAGTCAGCATTTACGCCTCACACTCATTTTATTTTCAGTTCGCGTCGAGCCATCAAGCCGGACGATCTCATCACGGCCAACAACGGCCACGTGTCACTCATTTCACACACATCAGTTCATTAGCTCATTTTACCTATAACCTTTGGAACAATACACATGACTGGCCTGTTGGTCTAGTAGTTAGTGGCCCTGACTGCTATGCCGGAGGTCGTGGGTTCGATTGCCACCCCGGATAAATGTTTGTGTGAAGAGCATGATCATTTGTTCTGTGTCTGGGTGTCATTTATCTATATAAGTATGAATTTAAAAATATATAATTATGTTTATCAGTTGTCATAACACAAGCTCTGCTTAGCTTGGGACTAGACGGCGTTGTGTGATAGTTTAAAAAAAAATACAGCAGTTTTTTTAAATAAAATTATTTTTTAATTTAAATTATTTTACAATCTTTTATTCTATTCCGCCCACATCATCTAATAGTAGTGTGTGATCTAGCAAGCGATCATACAGCTACTGTGACCCTGGAATGAAAAGTCTCACACTTCTCTCTTGCTCCACCCAAAGAGGGGGAGAAGTTATTTGATTCGCACCGCAATTAAAAATGATACAGTAGAACTGAATTTATTAGCTAAATTAATTTTGTTAGTCTAAGCAAGTACTGTCCCACAGCTGGGAAACCCTGGGCCTCCGTCCATTCCTTCCAATGATCACGATTTTTCGCTTCTTATTTACAATTCTCAAGGAAGATATCCAGGTCACCCTGCCATATCCTTCATGGTCTGCCGCGGTCTGGTGTCGCTGGACGTAAACATAGTAGAAAGTGGTAAAAATAGACCACAATCGGAATAATTTCTCACCAATAATAGTACATTATGATACAAGTGTATAATGTTGGTGATTACCATCGAGGTGGTATTTAGACCCGAGCCGCGGCGAGGGTCTTAAGAGAGCCAAGAACAGTAATCACCAATTACTCACGTGTATCATATGACGTTTTTCAATACACTTGTGAAGAAAAACAATTGAACTAACTATTACTAAAATAGTAAAGTATTTTGTGACATGGCGGTAAAAAATGAAATCTGTTTTTTTTTTCTGTTTACCCCTTAGGGAAGGATAGTCGTTCGACCATATCGCCTAGTCTTTCGTCTATCTTTTCTTGTAAAAATGTCTTTCGTATTCGAATATCGTAGTTGCTTCTTTTCGTTTTACATTAGAATGCGGGTGTAACACATTCTAATGTAAAACGCCTTCAGCCTTCTCAGCAAACTTCGCTGAGGTAGCCAAAACTACAATAAAATTCTCAGCTCCATTTTACCGAGATCGCGCCTATTTCAATGAATCCACTTATTGTCCAGTTGCGCAGACACTTGAGATACAAAACTACACCAATTTTACATCACAATATCCACTAGGAAACAATTTGTGAATAATTAAAACAGCCACTGAACTTCACTCGAAGAAATCCTGCCAAAAACTCCAAATCTGTTTTCATATGCGCGGTCTTTTTTTTTTTATTTATCCCTAGGGAAGGCCTTTTGATCATAGTGCCTAGTCTTACGTTTATGTTTTCTTGCGTGAAAAGTTTATACGATAATGGCTTTCATAGTGACAATAGAATACGGATGTAACGTTTTCTAATGCTTTGTAGTATCTAATTTGATTTAATTAATACAGCCACTGAACTTCACCCGAAAATATCACGCCAAAAACCGCGGGCATCTTAGAATGGCGGCCATAGACCATAAAGCAAAATTCAAGTTTTATTTGAATGAACAAATTAAAATGGACGAAATTGCATGAAAATTGCAAAGAGGTTCAACAAAAAGGTTTTTTTAACACACTTGCTCAGAAAGTGACTCTTATTGCACTGCACTTAGGCATATAATGGCACTCGTTACCAAACTGACATTTTGATTACCATTACGCACTAGTGCTATAATGTAGTTAAAACCTTTTTGTTCAACCTCTTTGTTCGCAAAACAAATTTTGAATTCGAATAAAATTCCCTTAAGTGATTGCGTTCAATAGTATATAAATTAGTGTCTTTACCTAATTCATCCAATTTACAAGTTAAAATAGACAAATTTAACTTGTACAAACGATTTATGTAATAAAAACATTTAGTAAATAAATCGTACATTCAAATAAAATTTGTTTTTTTTTGTGGTCTATGGCCGCCAAAAAAAAATATGCCAAAAACCGCGTGCACCTTGCACGCGGTTTTTGGCATATTTTTTTTTTATTCCAGTGAAGTTCAGTGGCTGTATTAATTAAATAAAATTAAATACTACAAAATCATTAGAAAATGTTATATCCGTATTCTATTGTCACTACGAAAGACATTATCGTAAAAACTTTTCACGCAAGAAAACATAAACGTAAGACTAGGCAGTATGATCAAAATACCTTAGCCTTCTTCTAGGGGTAAATAAAAAAAAAATGATGCGCGCGCTCGCTTATGAAAACAGATTTTTACCACCATATCATAGAAAATTTTACTAGTTTTACTGTTGTTTTCTTCACAAGTGTATTGAAAAACGCCGTATGACACACGTGAGTAATTAATGATTACCGTTCTTGGCTCTCTTAAGACCCTCGCCACGGCTCGGGTCTAAATACCGCCTCGACGGTAATCACTAACATTACACACTTATATCATAATGATGATGTTAATCTATAACTATGTACATTATAGCACTAGTGCGTAATGGTAATCAAAATGTCACAGTTTGGTAACAAGCGCCATTATATACCTAAGCACAGTGCAATTAGAGATTGTAATACGTTTGTTACCGTTTAACACACAGAACACTAGTTTTACATCTTGTGAGAAAAAAGGGCAGTGACGCCATGACAGTCTACACTTTTTTTATAGCTAAGAGAAGGTGCTAATGTTGCCACATTAAAAACCAGATTATAATATTTATTACAGATTACAACAATATCATCTTCCGCACAGTCATTCCATCATCTCTTTGACTGAACTACTCTTATAACGTCTTGAGTGTGTGGATGACACACTGAAGACTTTCCTCACATACTCCTCATCAGATGTCAATTACCTCCTAGGACAAAATTACAACGCATACTCCTCCCCGCTTTCTAATTACTCAATAGATATCACTAATTAAACATAATGACAATCAACCATCGCTTAGCAACACGACGAGCGTAATTACAGTCTGAAATACATAATGTATTGGAAAATTATTCAGGAATTACGTTTATTACTTCCTACTTCCTGTTTTATCTTTTAATGTGATACTTTCAAAGCAACCCCTGTGGACTCAAGGGGTAAATCACTGAATTTCCCATTTCACTGCGCTTACAAAAGTCATGATTGAAAAGCTACCTTTTTCCAAATATGTTTTTCTTTGGATAATATTACTTATACTATTCGTACATGAAGAAGAAAATTGTGTTTTCATCTCAGCAGCTCAAACATGTAGGCTTTACTGTGGGTCATCGGCTATCCTTTCAGACCCCTAAACACTTTTCATGCCCTGTGGATTTTTTTTCATTGACTTTTTATTGTTTTATGAAAGTAAGGCCCAAATTTTTCATTCAAATACAAATTTAAAAAAATATATAAGGTGTAGACTCTGAATTTTAATTTTATTTAGATGTGTATTGTATTAGAGTACTTTTAAATTAAAAATTAGTGGCATTAGCTATCTATTTTTTTTAAATTTACTTGCAAAGTTTTGAACTTGAATTAAAGCTGTCCATGTTATAGCTATTTACTTGGCGATAAAAAATAAACCAAAAGCGACCGGACACTACCAACTTCCTCAAAAAATCTTTAGTTTATCCTCTTGCTAGTAATGTGTCACACGCCATAAAAAAGAATTCGCTAGAATTGTGAATCGAGTCATTATGTGACTCGATTCACAATTCTAGCGAATTCACTAATAATCAAAATTATGATTTAAAATATTTTTGCTTAAATGATACCTGAAAAACCTATCAAAAATGTTATCTCACTCTTATAAGGTAAAATCTGTCTCGTATCTCTCTCTTCGTGGGTTTTACTAGAAATAAAAAAAAAATGAAATTGCATTTTTAACATTTATTTCATATTTTTTTCAAATCCTGCTCAAATTGTTGGTCTGTGTTGTGAATGCAGGCCCAACATCTGTTTCGTATTTCGACAGTTGTTTTACGAAGCCGTATTTCCTCCTTAATTGTTCGTCTGGACCATTTCAATTTAGCACACGACGCACCAAACACCCTGTACAATATTGTGACGAAGTAACTTTTAAGTTTTTTCAATCAAGAAAGCCGCGAATGAAAGTATCTAACGCTGGATTAACCATACAATTGAAAATATTCGAACTGCACTGCACTCTGTCACTTTCCCGCCCTTATAAAAAAGCGAATGACAGAAACCGGCCAATTGCGAGTTGGACTCGCGCACATAGGGTCCAAAAAAAATCAATTCTGTTGTATGGGAGTCCCCTTAAATATTAATTCTAACTATCACGGTTCTGGTGACAGACGGACAGACAGACGGACGGAACCCTAAAAACAAGCCATTTCAAAGTTTCGATTTTAGAATTCGACCTCAAAGAAATACGTTCGGAAACGCATAATACCCTAAAATTAACATAATTATTGTTAAAACAGATAATTACGTAAATTACTAAATTTCGAAGTTAGGTATCATTGTATCAACGAAAATAAATATTTTTCGCAGCACATAAAACTAATATATTTGACCTTTTTTTCGGTGGGAAAATCATCCAATGACATCACCCGCTCTTTTGCGGAGCAGGCGATAGTGTCAGACTTTTACTGACTAAAAACCTATTCCTGTTCCGTCGTTGCCTTTCATAACAGGGCCAAGTCTTCCTTTCGGAATCAGACCCTTGGCCCCAGTAGGCTTCGACCCTGCTGCAATGTGCCCTGCCCTATGGGCACTTTAAGTTTGGCGATTCTTCGGGTTACTTTTACTGTGGTTCGTTCTCAATCCGCTACCGAAACAGAAACCTTAGTAGATAAACTCAAGTCAATTTAACTACCTATAACGATGCTGGATATAACTGTTATTTTTAACTTGCAGAATCGCAATTATTGTACAACCAACTTTTAAAATTTTCAGCATAATTTCAATTCATAATTAAGAAACGTTAATTCAATCTATTCCTGTTCATTGGTTCAGTTGCTAAGTAATGTGTTCTTGCCGCTGAAGTGAAAAGTTATACATGTGTATTACTCGAGAGCAAAGTTATTTGCATCTCGTACCTACCTTTGAATCTTTCGCCACGCTCAGGCTTCTACTTTAGAATTCTCTCATTCACTGTTAAAAATAATTTTACTCTCTTGTTGCACAAATAACTTTTGTTTGCACCGTGGTTGACTTTTATTGCGAATGCATAAGGATAGCATTAAAAGTAAAAAAGTGGTTACAATACCAACTGTTTACTGCAGCTACCATTTATCATGCCATCAACCTCCGGCCCCCAAGGTACAGGCACTGCCTAGTTTAGGGACCACAGTTCAATTTAATGTTAATTTTACCAGTTACTGTAAATACCCATAGGTAACATAACTTTAGTATTTTTTTATTTTTTTTTTCGGGTGGGAAAATCATCTAATGACATCCCCCGCTCTTGGGTGGAGCGGGAGATAGTGTCAGACTTTTACTGACTAAAAACCCACTCCTGTTCCTTCTTTGCCATTTTTTTCAGGGCCCCGGGGGTCACTTTCGCATCACCCATGGCCCCAGTAGGCCTCGACCCTGCTGGGCCCCTACGGTTGCTGACATCTCCTTGAGGCGCGCGTGGAACACTACGCGCCGTCGACGACTTGGGCTCGGTCCAGACAGTCACCGGACGATCGGACAGCGAGCCACCCATTGCTCGCCGTCCGCAAGCCCGCGCCTACGGTGGCCGGAAATCGGGATCGGAATCCCGGCGGCGGTTGGGGCGTGAGGACCGTTGCCTCACGCGATCGGCCGCCTCCTTTGCTAGCATTACTGCTTCGCAGAAGGAGGCGACCGCCTGCCACTCCTCCTCGCTCCGGACCATGGCCTGTACCAAAGCCCGGCGCGAGAGATCGCTGCCACCGATCGCCCCCACGAGGACACGGCCGTGCTCTGCCCAAGCGGGGCACACCTCGACCGTATGCTCCACCGTGTCCTCCGGGCGGTCCACACAATGGTGGCACCCGGGCGTCTCTTCTGCACGAATCCGGTGCAGGAACCTCCCGAACTTACCATGTCCGGTGAGGACCTGCGTCATGCGGTAGGTAAGGACGCCGTGAGGTCTTTCCAGCCACTCCTCAAAGAGGGGACTTATCGCCATAATTATGGCGTGCCCAGCACTGGGTTGCAACAGTTGCTGTCGCCATTCCACCATGAGATCTCGCCGGAAGTCTTCCCGCCATGCCGTGACATGGCGCGGCAGCGGAGTTTCGCCCCGGCGTTGCATCTCCATGCGCAGATCGTGCATGCGTGCAAGGTCTTTTGCCTGCAAATCCCACGGTGGTTGGCCAGCAAGGAGGCTCGCTGCTTCGCGGGAAATCGTGCGATATCCCCGCACCATCCGGATGGCCATGACCCTCTGGCATGCGTTCAGCTTGGCCGCCGGTCGCTTTCGCAGCGACGGCGCCCATACCGGCGCCCCATAAAGGGCCATGGACCTAACGATTCCTGCGTAGAGCCTCCGGCAGGAGGCGTTTGGACCCCCTAGGTTAGGCAGAAGCCGCTTAAGAGCAGCCCCAGTCCGATCCAGTTTGGGAGCCAGACGTCGGAAGTGCTCCTCGAAATTCCATCGGCTGTCGAGGACGAGTCCCAGGTACTTCATCGTCGACCCGACGCCGATGTGAACTCCTGCTACCGTTATTTGGGAACCCGGTGGTGGCGCAATCCGAGGGCCGTGAAAGCACATGGCCTCAGACTTGTGCAGTGCCACCTCGAGTCCCAACTGCTGGATCCTCTCCACGACTATCGCAACCCCGCGTGTCGCTAGTTCGACCGCCGCCTGGTACGACTCTCCCTGCGCCAGAACCAGCGTGTCGTCTGCGTAACAGATCACGCTGACCCTGTCAGGGAGGTCGCCGCGCAACACGTAGTCGTACCCGATGTTCCACAAGGGCGGTCCTAGTACCGATCCCTGCGGAACACCACACGACATCTCTCGACGTTTCCACTCTCCCTGGTGACCGGGGTAGATGATGAACCTGTCCGTCAGGTAGGCCTCGATCACACGACAGAGGTAGTCGGGCACCCGGTGATACCGGAGTGCCCTCCTAATGCTACTCCAGGGCAGGGAATTGAAGGCGTTGGCGATGTTCAAAGACACCGCCAAGACACACCTGCCCTGGGATACCGCATCCCCCGTCGTGAGGGCTCGCACGCACATGATAGCGTCCACCGTGGAGCGTCCCCTGCGAAAGCCGAACTGGCCGTCCGCCAGATCCGGCCCCACCCGTGTTAGGTGCGCGACGAGGCGGTCTGTCCGTCTTCCAGCGAAGTGGGAACTGGCCCCTCTCCAAGCATGCGCTTAGGAGCCCCCTTAGTCGAGGCCCGAGTTCCTCCATGGCCAGGACCCAGGCTTTTCCAGGCAAGCCGTCGGGTCCTGGGGCGGTATTCTTGGCATTCAGCCTTCGTACCGCCACACTCATCTCTACCTCGGTCACCTCTGGAACATTGTCGTCGTCGTCGCCGTCGTGGTCCACGTCGGACACCGCAGTTGGCGGAGCCATGAGCGGGGGAGAGTGTTCCTCTCGCGCGGGGAACAGAGCGCTCACCACACCCTCCACAAGCTGGGGCCGGAGACTCTGTGTCAGCGGGGGAGCCCAGGGGCGGAGCTTGTCTCGCACCAACTTGTAGGGGCGTCCCCACGGGTCTCCGTTCAGAGTCCCCAGCCACACGTTGCGGGCCTCCAACTTGGCCCGCTTTATCTCCGCTCGGAGGGTGCGCTTCGCCGCTCTGTATCCCTCGTACAGCTCCGCCTCTCTAGCCTCTGCATCCGGCGGGCGGTTGCGGCGCCTGCGATGTCTGGCGTACAGGCGCCGCGCGGCATTGCACGCACTACGCAGTGCAGCAATCTCCGGCGACCACCAGTACAACTGGCGCCGAGCACGTTCTTGCCGGACTCGGGGCATTGCCACGTCGCAGATTTGTGACATGGCCTCCCGGAGCCACTCTGCCTCGACGTCGATGTCGACAGGCCTGTCCAGTGCTTGCACCCAGGCCTGTACCATCGCGGCTTCCAGGAGAAGCTCCCGGTCCAGCTGCTTCAGCGCCCACCGTGGACCACACGGGGTCTGTTGGACTGGCGCGGTCGGGGTCTGGGTGGAGACGTCAAACCGGATGTAGCGGTGGTCTGAGTACGTCTCCACCCCCTCCATGACGCGCCAGTCGATGATACGCGGTGACAGAGCGGGGCTGGCAAACGAAATGTCCACCACTGACTCACCCCGCATCCGCACACACGTGGGGACAGAACCCCGGTTTAGGACGACCAGGCCTGTCTCCAGTGCCTAGTCCTCCACCATCCGACCCCGCTGGTTCGTGAACCGGGAACCCCAAGCCAAGTTCTTGGCATTGAAGTCCCCGCAAACGACCACGGGGAGGGATCCAAACCCAGCGACGACGGCGTTCAGCTCCATAAGAGAGTTGTGGAGTTCGGCGAGAGTTTTATTCGGGGAGAGGTACACCCCAACCACAGCCATCTCCCCGAACCGTGCTGCCACGCAACACTGTCCTCTCGTGATACCCTCGAGGGACGGGGTACCGGCGGCGGCCGACGAAATTAAGGTCACCGAGCCGTTCAGGTCCTGCACCCAGTCAGCCCTGGGTAGGACATAGTACAGCTCGGAGACTACGGCGATGTTAATCGACCACTGCGCCATGCTCTGGAGCAACAGATCCTGAGCGGGGGCGCAGTGGTTGATGTTCGCCTGGAGGAGACGTAATGGAGCCATTAATGGCAGTCCATTATAGTCTCCTCCCGAGCCCCCTATAAGGGCACAGCTGCGGTGGTTGCAGCGGCGGCGTCTGCGGAAGCGATAGCGGCGGTGGCTAACTTGGCGGCCGCAGCAGTGAGCACATCCGCTAGAATGGGCCTCGGGGCCTTGCCCTTAGCCTTGGTGGGGGGATCGCAGGACCTGCCCCCAGCCCGGTGATCTGCCGGCTTGCCTGCCGCCGCACATGCGTAGCAATGCGGCGCTGCACTGCAAGTGGCGGCCTTGTGACCAGGCTGACCCCACTGAAAGCAGCGGTCACTGCGATCCACCTCCGCTGCGCAACAGGCACCCACGTGGTGTCCCACGTGGCAGCGATAACACCGCAGAGGTCTGGGCTCCAGCAGTTTTACCCGCGCGGAGACCCAGCCCACCAAAAGCCGTCGGCCCTCCTCGGTGATGTTCTTGGCCGCCGACACGGGGCAACTCACCGTCACTGCCCCCATGCCCGTGATATCAGCGCGGATGGTGCCTGCCCGGACCTGGTCGGTAAGGCACCCTCCCGTCTTGACGACGGCGGCCACAACCTCATCCACCGTCACGGAGTCGTCCAGGCCCATAATGCGCATGTCAACGCACTTTGTGGGCCTGGACACTCGGGCCTCCTCCGCATCTAAGGACGCCCTGATTTTGTCGGCCAGAGCGTCTGCGGTGGGGCCGCTGTTCACCCCGGGGACCTCCAACATAAGGGCTCCGGTCGCGGTATGCCGCATTCGGAAGCGGCGATACCGAGCTCAGTGAGGTCCACCGCCCGCCTCGCTTTAGTGATGACCTTGCCGTAGGTCACGCCCTTCTTTTCCGCAGCCGGCTGTAGCGACAGCTGTAGCAACTACAGCTGCGGGGCGCGAAGCCTAGCCGCAAGGGCCCTCTTATGACGCTGCCGCTGCCTTTTCCGCTTCTTGGCCGCCCTTGCCACCTTGCCCGCCCTTTTCTTCTCTCCGACCACCTGCCACTCGGCGTCGGCCGGAGATTCTGTAGGCTGGGGTAGCGGGGGCGAACGGTGCACTGCCGTGGCAGGAGATTTTGCCACCTTAGCAGCCTTGCCTTTTCTAGGGGGGGCAGGCTTCTCCTGCTGCTGCTTAGCCGCCGGGGCTGGCCTCGTGGGCTCTGACACCATCGTGGGCCCGCGTTTGGTTTGCCCCGACGGACCCGGTTTAGGCGCAGCAGCTGTGACTGCGGCGGCATATGATGCCGCCTTCCGTTGGCCGGAGGCCGCGAGCGGTGGGCGCGGCACGATGCCCTCCAGAACGGAAAACTGCTGCTGCACCCGCTGCTGGAACTGCTGCTGCTGCTGCTATTGTTGCTGCCGGAAGGCAGCCAGCTCTTGCCGCAGCAGGGTCAGCACCTCACTCTCCGGCTGGGGCTGGGGCTGGGACTGGCATTGCCCCTGCTTACGCCCTCCTTTTGGCGCCACCTCGGGACCAGCTCTTCGGAGATCGGCCAAGTCCGCCTCGAGCCCCTCAATCTTCTTGTTGAGGGACTTTTTGAGGGTCTCTATGACGGTCTCAAGGGCCTTCGCGATTGAGATCGTGGCTTGGGTTTTGGCCCTTCCCTTGGAGGACTTCTCCCTTTTCTTTGCGACGCTTGTTAAAGCGTCTGCCACGACCTCTGTGAAGTTGGCCATTGCCTCCTTCATGCCGTCTGACTCGCTGCCAGAAGGCTCTGGCTCCAAAGGGCTAGCCCTACCGCTGATCGCCCCGGGATGACGCCCCTCCCTAGCGATTTCTAGGGATCGGCAGGCCGTCTCCTGAGCAGTGAGCCCCCTCCCCTTCCCCGTCTTGCGGCCCGCCCCCCGCCTAGCGGTAGATATTTTGCGGGCCGAAGCTTCGTCGGAAGACGACCTCTGGTCTTCTACCGACATGGGGCGCTTTCGGAGGAACTAATCCCTCCTGGACGAGGTTTTTTCAACCTCCATTGTCTCCGAAGTGAGCGAAGATGCGGTATCGGAATCTGACACCGTATATCCACTCACCTCCCTAAGGCCGGAGCTCCTGCCGACCTGTTCTGTACCTGCCGGCGCCACGGACGTGCTAGGAACGGGTCCCAGGGACTCCACGTCACCGGCAGGTGAGCCACCCTGGCTCAATGCGTCCAAAGAGGACGGTACAGGGTCCGAAGACCCGAGGCGGTAGTTGCCCCCCCCCAGAATACGAGGGGCAGCCCGAGCTCTGCTCGGGGACGGATTCTCCTGCATGCAGGTACCCTCCTGGGGTAGTTATCTTTTTACTACTCGCGCTCATATTGGTGCTGGCCACAGCTTTGCCTTTTTGTCAATGGGGTGGGGTCCCCAATAAACACGTTCGCCATCATGGTCATGTCTGATATGCAGACACGTACCAGAGGCGAACCCACTCTCCAAAACCACTATCCAAAAGCACCAACAGCTGTTGGTGCCGATGCTACTGGACAGTGCACCCTCCGTGGCGGTCCGTCTGGACTCCGCCTTGTGTGTGTTCCTCTTGGTCTGGTCTCTCACTTGAGGCCTTCCGGCATGAGTAGCTGTACCGGCATAGCCCTCAAGATCACAGAGACACGCAAGCCCCACCACGACGACAACGTGGGAACACAGTTGGTGGGGATAACTTTAGTATTAAGATCATTGATACATTATTTAATCTAAGATTAAGATACATTCTGTAACACTCTCTGGCCCCCTAGCCAAGTTACAACCGTTTCGTTTCTCTTTTCGTCGATCGTCTCGAGTCCGCGCCTCCGATTCCTTTGTTGTGACGTCATCTCAACGCTCAGTCATATGGTCAGAACAAAGGCGTAAGAGGCGTGGCCGACTCGAGGCGATCAACGAAAAGAGAATCGAAACGAAACGGTTGTAACTTGGCTAGGGAGGTTGGACTAATAAATTATTATTATTATCAACATAATAGAAGTTAAAATCGGTTGAACGAACAGAAAAAATGATTTTTTTAATGTCTAATCCTATGTCGATTGGAGTATACATTCAATCGAAAACCAACTAAGAGAATTTTGTTTTAAATGTGTAGACGCATCGTTGTCGCACAGTCGCGGTGCGTCTATCTGCGGTAACCTTAACAGAAGCGGAACGATTAGGCGTTCGAAGATGACATGATCCGTAAAGCCTGCTGTACGTAAACTGTTCAATTTATCGTCATTGTCGACACAAGATTGATTGCAGTAAAAAAGTCGTACTATGTCCGCAGTTCGATTTATCAACCAAGGCTCGTGTTTTCGATCCAAATACCTAACAACAACAAAAGCTGTCCGTTCGTGGCACAACGAAAATATAGTACAAGAGAAGGATCGTGTCATAATATCACAGATATTTATAAAAAAATTGATTTGACTCGGGTAAAAGTCGAAAAACACCCCACGAGAACTATATTACCGTATTCAAAAGTAAAAATCCGAACTGATGTAATAAATGGGGAAGTTTGAATAAAACTGTCTCATTAATAGTAAGAAATAATAAATAAAACAACCAAACTTATCAAAACAAATAAAGAAGAAAGTTTCATCCAAACTTCTTCCTTTTTTCTTTCTTTTAAACTAGTTTGTTTGACAATAAAAAAAAAACATACTATTACATAATAAATGAGAATAATTGAATAAAACTTTGTCATTTATTATATTTGTATGACAAAGCATGCGGGAAAGTCCGAAACAGCTAGCCAAGTTACAACCGTTTCGTTTCGATTCTCTTTTAGTTGATCGCCTCGAGTCGACCACGTCTCCGATTCCTTTGTTCTGACGTCATCTCAACGCTCAGTCAAGTGGTCAGAACAAAGGAATAGGAGGCGTGGCCAACTCGAGGCAATCAACGAAAAGAGAATCGAAATGAAACGGCTGTAACTTGGCTAGGGGGGCTGGAACGTAAAGGGTGACTGAAGCAATACAAGTGATTTTTAAAAATTATTAATAAAAGTCTGACACTCCCTCTCGATCCACATAAAGCGGGAGTAGTCATTAGACGATTTCCTAATCCAAAAAAAAGTTGTAGATAGTAAGATCAATAGCACAACTGCCCTTTACCTTCTATCCATATTTATCACTATGGTTTTCGACCTTAAAACTACTTAGCATTCCATGGTTAGAACTATACTACACGCTTATGAGTATCATAATTCGTTTAAAATTCACTCATAAGCTGGCAGCTACGAGTCTGCCAAAGGTTGGCAGTAATTAGATCGCCGATTAATGGCACCACTGACGCTGTTAGGGTCAGCTTACACCGCGACGAGACGCGGTCCAACGCCGTTTAAAGAGGGCAGGAGCCGCGAAACGTATTTCATTGTCGCGAGGGAAAACACGAAGCCACGGCGTTTTTCGATTTTCTACTATTACTGTATTAAACTGTTTCGCCCTGTGCCTCGAGTTGCAGCATGATACTATCTACCTACTGATCTTCTCTTACTTTTAAAAACTTGGCTTTTAAACAGTAAAATTATCATTTAAGAAAGAAAGAAAGAAAATGAATTTATTTTGTCACAACGCAAGGCATACAAACAATAGTTATGTAAACACGAAACCAAACAAAAGAGAACCAAAAAAAAAAACAAAAATACAATTATAATAAAAGAAAAGAAAAAGGAAACAGAAAAAATAGGTACAAAAGTGATGCTTATTCATCGTCATCATCATCATCATTTCAGCCGAAAGACGTCCACTGTTGGACATAGGCCTCCCCCAAATGTCGCCACAATGACCGGTCCTGTGCGTCTCGCATCCATCGGATTCCCGCGATGCTTATTAACAATTTTTAATTTAGCGTGTTTTGTTTAAGAAGCCATCAATTTGTTTTCCCTATTATTTTCTAATGTTTTATTGTTGCTCTTGCTCAGTTTACAGTAACATACTGTACACTAAACCAACTATTTCTTATTCTGTGACTAAACTGTCCATCAGTTCATCCAAAGAATATTGTGATGCACAGTAACTGAGTTGGAGGTCTGACAGGTAGTTGATTCATATAAAACACGGGCATTCAGTCCCATCCGGTTAGACTGGAATTCGACCCTAAGTTAGTCTGTTGTGAAAAGGTTATAAAATAATGATTGTAATTTAAACAGTTCTTTTTTTTTCACAAGATATATCGTGCAATCAGTCCTTCTGACTATTAATAGATGCGTTGAACGAAAAATTCCAGTGGAGTGATATTTCTCATTAGAAGTATCCTCCATACTAATATAATGTCTTATATACTGCCGAGTTCGGAGGAGAGAATGGATAAAATTGGGCAATTTACTTTATTTAACCGATAGTTTGCAAGTATCTTAGACGTAAATTACAAAACTGTGTAATAAATGGCTATCATGCTGAACTGGACCTATTTTGGCGCAGCCGTGAGGCACACAATTGTGTATGTACATGAATTGTTAAATAAATAAATAAGTGTCTCGCAACGTTGCGCATCGATGTGAGCTAGCCCTTAATGGCACCAAATGTCGCCGTTATACAGTTCAGTGCCAATACCCGGCTTTTGCGCTAACATGGGATGCCAAACTATGTCCTAATAGATGGCAGGATTTACTTTAGATTATGTTGTTCGTTAAAGATAATAGCGGTGTGGTTTGTGAGGGCCGTACTTATGCATAGCCTGACCAGCCTTTACAGTTGCCACTGCTGTGACACAATCCAAGCGTTTTTTTTTTTAAGGTGGGAAATCATCCAAATGACTTCTCGCGCTCTGGGTGGAGCGCGAGGGCGTGACAGACTTTTACTGACTAAAACCACACCTGTATCCTTCAATTACCCTTTGAGTTCTAGGACTACGGGTTTCCCTTTCAGAAATTCTCCGCGGTCCTAGCTAGCGGGCATCGGCCTTGCTGGGCCACTACGGTTTGCTGACATTTCTTTGAGGAACAATCCAAGCGTGGATCTACCTTTATGGACACGATGACCATGTCCGGTACCACCATTTATTGTAAAATGGCTGCTGGATATTTTATTTTATGGCTCATTACTACTATGGATCACCGACTCCTAAGCTACAGGAACATACACCTAATTCAGGAGTCAAAGCGTCAGATTAAAACTGATTTAATTATTTTAAGCCTTTGTTTAATTTCTTGAGTTAGGAATTTTGTAACAAAATATTTATATTATTATTTTTATTTAACCATAAGCCGGTTAAATAAAAATAATAATATTTTAAAGGCAAAAGCTTGTGCGCGTGTGTGTATGTTTTTTATTCATTCTCGTTCAGTTAGCTGAACGGAGTTGGTTGAAATTTGGCACACGGGTAGACCATATTCTGGAATCTTTTCATCCCGGACGTATGTTACCATGGGTCAATTTTCTATTTTCACTCGGATGAAGCGGCTGGCAGCAGCTAGTTGATTAATAAACTTTAATACCATTCAAGTATTTACTGAATCGGGTAATTATTCATTTTCAAGTATTCACTAAATCGGTTAGTTATTAATTTTCAAGTATTTACTGAATCGGGTAGTTATTAATTTTCAAGTATTTACTGAATCGGGTAGTTATTAATTTTTAAGTATTCACTGAATCGGGTAGTTATTATACTGAATAAAATATACATAGGTACACTACTTATAAGCAACTACGACGAAATAGAAAGAGTGTTCTTTCACTCCTTTTTTGAAAACTGCAAGAGTTTGGCAGCCCCTAATGTCAAGCGCTAGTGAGTTCCACAACCGCACTGCGTGCGCAGTAAAGGAGTGAGGGTGTAATTAATTTCAAGTATTTACTGAATCGCGTAGTTATTAATTTTCAAGTATTTACTGAATCGAGTAGTTATTAATTTCTTACAGCGCATTTGGAGGCCACTATTTGCAGTAAAAGTAGAATAGATATATCAACCAACACTAGAACGATGAAGCACGATGCAAAATCTATATATACTTTTTGTAACAAAAGACAAAACACAACAGGGATAAAAACAGACAGGAAAAAAAACCGTCAGAATCCTTCGAAGCCTTAACGGACTTCGCTACTCTTTCCGGAACCTCGGATAACGTGTTGTATTGTATAAACCCCCCGGGACCCCTCGGGGATTCTTCACAATTGTTACACATACGACCTTATGTAAATACGAGGGATTTCACAACTTTTTGTGTCAATCGGAACAATTGGATACTTCGAACATTGTTCGAATGCATTTGGTATGCGAAACAAAAAGTCCGCGACACAATAGAGAGTGTTTTAGTAAAATTCTATTCATTGACAATTTCTTCAGCCATGGGGACGTTTTGCAATAATTATGTTTTTTTTCTTTCCGAATCTGTTTCGCTGCTCACGACACGACGATGTTGCAAAGAGTCAAGAAACAAAAGGTTTTCGTAGATATCTATAAGAACGTCAAATTGATTTAATAAATAATATTCCGAACCGTGATTACCCGTCATATTAGAATCGACGGGCCTTAGGGCCAGGACGAACGACGAAGTAGATATTATTATTTTTTTGTTTTCAAAAATTTGTTAGGTTTTTAAAAAAACGCGCATATCGCGAAGGTTTGTGAAATATTCGAGTGGATGGGAAAACGCCTAAACGCTCTGTTGGCATTCGGTGTTACGATCGAATTATCGTTTAGGCGTTTTCTCTCTTTTTTCCCGTTGTCTCCTTATCAAGCATTGCGTTGGATTGCGTTAGATGAAACAAGTGTAACAAGCACGGCGTGGTAATGTGGCCAAGCCCTTATTTATTACCATGTCATGAGTTTAAACACAGCGTTAAAAGCTCTTAATTCAAAATTTGAATTAAGAATCTGCTTCATATTACTAGCAAGTTTTATAAAAAAGGCTGCTTAAACCGGGTGGCGCAAAATTAATCATCGAATTTGGTTTTTGTATAACTTATTAAGTAAATAAATAAAAAATGATTTTGAGCGATGGAAATCTTTATTAGGACCTTGAATTTTTCTGTTAAGTGAAAAAGATATCTGTCAAGTGGCTGCCACCAGTGTCGATACACTTTTGTGTTCGCATTCCTGCCGCGATGGTCTGAGGCTTGTTACCATAACCCTGCAACTTCAAGTAACCTCAAAGAAAGAAGTCTGAGGTGGTTAAATCGGACGATCTTGCTGGCCATGCCAAATCACCAAAAAGGGAGATTACTACCAGCTCGTAGCTCGTGCTGTGTGTGCGGCTGCAACATCTTGTTGAAACCACGTGTTCACCAAGCCCCTCTCCTCCAATACTAGCAGTAAGAAGTCAAAGTTTTTACTAAAATTGTTCGAGTCGAGCAGCTAATGTTTGCCAAGTTGGCGCGACACGATTAGGAAACCGACATCACAACGCACGCTGCGCTAACACTACCAACCGATTATTATTGGTCAAAAGAATTGACACAATTATTCCACTCTTGCGGAGCGCTATAGAGTTCCATTGCTTATCAGTTTATATTCTGCATCTGTCTAGTTCACAAATACCAAATATGATTGACGTACGACGCCATTTGCAATAATTATAACATCTTTCAATAGAGTGATTAATTTTGCGCCACCTTTATTATATATAGTACACTGAATTATTATACCACTTTTTTTGATATCGGAAATCATCTAATCACTTCTCCCGCTTTAGGGTGGAGAATCAGCTCTACTAATAATAATAATACATTTCGACCAACACAGGATCATAGCACACACACAATAAAATAACAACAAAAACATATAGGTACAATTACAATTACAAAGACCAATACACAAAACAATCAGACACGTAATATGTATTTACAGATTCCGATTGTTCAGTAAGTGAACCATACAGTAATGGTTCAGGTACGATCGAACCTCTTCGCGAATGCCCTCAGGATGCCATTGGAGCTAGCCCGAACCCTGCGCACCAGGGATATGCACCGTTTAATACCTTTGTAACATAGTTCGTACAATTATTTCATTGGAAAGATGCATACAAAACCAAAAGCAAATAGTAATACACACGCACCTGTATATCCCATTAACAGAAATATATTCGTTCGTAGATAATACTCCTACTACGCTCATATAGCTTCAGTATAACATAATTACAGCAATGTAGCTAGCATCCTCCTATGAGTCACGTATATCGGCTTCCTAGGATGCAACCTCCAAGATTCCGCAGTCAATGTATCGGAAACATGCCCTGTTTAGTACTAAAGTACCAACGGAGCTTGGTTCACTTGGTATGCAAAGCCACATTGTTAATAAGGAGATATATAGATGTAGACATGTTCGTAAATTACTTTAGTGCATCCAGAAAATTCCCTTAGAGAAAATCTGGAAGTTCTTGATATTTTTCACATTTTTGTAAGGTAAACTAAGCTATTCATAGCAAATATCTACCTATATAGCGCAAAAAATACCGACTGTAAACGATAATATAAAAAAAAAATCTTTTTCAATACACTTACCCGAAAACGCGCTCTTATCCCATCGCTTTTAGGCACGCAATAGACTATTTTCCACACTAGTGCAGAAAAGTACACGGGCTCTCCCTCGCCACAATTTTATTACATGTATCGTATTAGGTTGGGCGCTCGTCGTCCCCCAAGAGTCGCCGGTCAACCCCCGTTTATTCAATTCTTTGTAAGTGTATTGAAAAGAGTCGTTTGATACACGTGCAAATTTATCACTGTAGCCCTCGGCTTCATAACACACTCGCATACGGCTCGTGCGAATTCCACCTCGGTCGCAATGATAAACTTTCTGCACTTGTATCAAAATGTACTATATTCAAATTTGCCTTTTACATACTATAAAAAAATATATCTGGTGGTTCTCTTTTTATTACACATTTGATTTTGGAATGTCCCCGCACATATTTAAAGAATGGTTTTTCCCAACGCGTTACCAAACCTCCGTACGCACCAATCATAAACAATTCAGAAAACCATAAACAAGCCAAAAGATATTTTGATTGCGTTCAAAAATAGCAGCGTTTCCATCGCAGGGTTGTCACGTTCGTCGTATACATTTTTGTAAAACCACGGAACCCTGTGACGACCACCTGGGCTTGAACGTGATACGCGTCCCAAACACGACATTTCGACTCTTTTTGTTTTTAAATACAACGCGGTTTTCAATCTGCCATTTTGGATATTAATTTTCCTTCACGTGGATTTTCGTAAGTGGTTTCTCAGAATTTTCAGATTCTCTGAAAATTGTTAAAGCAGCACGCATTTTTTTTAACTAGAAAATGAATTATTTAAGTATAATATCGAGATCCAAGGTAACAAGTTGTGTTTACCCTACTTTCTTATACTAATAATCCTAGACGGAGTAAGCTCTCTTCTGAAAATGTGGTTTCCACGAATACGGTTTTTTTTTTTTCGGTGGGAAAATCATCTTATGACATCCCCCGCCCTCGGGCGGGGCGGGAGATAGTATCAGACTTTTACTGACTAAAAACCCACTCCTGTTCCTTCGTTGCCTTTCGTACCAGGGCCGAGTCTTCCTTTCAGAATCAGACCCTTGGCCCCAGTAGGCTTCGACCCTGCTAGGCCCCTACAGTTGCTGACATCTCCTTGAGGCGCGCGTGGAACAGCACGCGCCGTCGACGACTTGGGCTCGGTCTGGACGGTTACCGGACGGTCGGACGGCGAGCCACCCATTGCTCGCCGACCGCAAGCCTGCGCCTACGATGGCCGGAAATCGGGATCGGAATCCCGGCGGCGATTGGGGCGTGAGGACCGTTGCCTCACGCGATCGGCCGCCTCTTTTGCTAGCATTACTGCTTCGCAGAAGGAGGCGACCGCCTGCCACTCCTCCTCGCTCCGGACCATGGGCTGTACCAAGGCCCGGCGCGAAGGATCGCCGCCGCCGATCGCCCCCACGAGGACACGGCGTTGCTCTGCCCAAGCGGGACACACCTCTACCGTGTGCTCCACCGTGTCCTCCGGGTGGTCCACACAATGGTGACACCCGGGCGTTTCTTCCGCACGAATCCGATGCAGGAACTCCCGAACTTAGCATGTCCGGTGAGGACCTGCGTCATGCGGAAGGTAAGGACGCCGTGTTGCCATTCCAGCCACTCCTCAAAGAGGGGACTTACCGCCATAATTATGGCGTGCCCAGCACTGCGTTGCGATAGTCGCTGTCGCCATTCCGCCATGAGACCCCGCCGGAGCTCTGTCCGCCATGCCGCGACTTGTTCCACGAATACGGTGGATCCCTTGCGGCGCATAGACTTTAATACACTGTCGTTCGCAAAAACTCAAAAATTGCTGGTTTTCTAAAAAAAATAGTCGCGTCCATTAAATTTATTTTAAAAAAGTGAAAAAAATATCTATATATCATAATTTATTATAATCTGTAGAAGTTTTTAGTCGTGCGCACAACACGTAAAATTTACGAAATCGATGCAGTTAACTTTTATACATTAAAATTGTGCGTAACTTGATATACTACTCAGGATTTGTTTCATCGCAATCGGCTGACTATATCAAAAGATAATAACGCGTGCCGGGTAATGCTGGGGTTGCCGCGTTTCTGTAGCGCGTCGGGGATGTTCGCGGACGCGCGTGTTCCAGATTTCGGCTCACTACTGCGACTGCGAAACGCATCACTAATGCGTCGGATGCGCAACAGCCCCAATAGCCTCGTGGCTACTGCAGCCGGCAGAGTGGATGGCCTAATGGTGTGTCACTGGATGGCGGTACACAGACGACAGACCGTCTTTCAAGTATGTGATGCAGGCTTATTATAATTATGTCTTTTTGTTTTTAGTTAATAAGTATCAATTTAATGTAACTGAAACTATGGATCTCTGGTCTAATAATAAAGTTTATTATTATTATTATATACTACATTCGACTTAGGTGACTATTCATCCGCAAAATATTTCATCCGCGGATGAAACGTTACCCTTTTAAAATTGTAAGGCGACGAATCATCCGCAAGTTCGGATGAGTTGTCGCGTAGTTATATTAATGTGGTCATATCAGCCAAATAGACAAACTTGGAGAGGGAGTTATTTGTTTTTTTTTTTAAATAAAAAGTTCATATATTTAAAAGCGGCGGAAGGAGAGAAAAGCTGACAGCGAGGGAGGGGGGGGGGGTAAACAATCATTCATTTACTGTATATATCTTGGTTAAATTGAATCGTTTTTTTATTAAGAACATAATTTTTTATACTGCAAAATCAGAATAATGAGTAATTTACCTAAATAAATGACAGGTTAGGTTACTGTTTTACTGGGAAAATTGAGTTCTTTTATAAATATGAGATGCATAACATTTAAATAGATTGTTAAAGAATTTCTTTATATAGGACAAATGTTTGTGTGATGAGCACGATCATTTGTTCTGTGTCTGGATGTAATTTATCCATAATATGTATGTATTTAGAAATATATAAGTATGTTTATCAGTTGTCTAGTACTCATAACACAAGCTCTGCTTAGCTTGAGACTAGACGGCGTTGTGTGATGGTTGTGGAATATTATTGTTATTATTATATTATATGTGTGTGTGTGTGTGTGTCATTTTAAAACGTACTGCTTAGCTCATCTGTGGCTATGACATGATTCCGTTTGACTATAGACCTAGACCGTAACCACAGTATTTAAATAACTATTTTGATGAAAGGTAGGTAGGTGAAAATAAAGGCAATTATTTTAACATTAAGTAATCATATTAATCACAGTAATGTTTTAATAAAGGTGAAAGTTTGCGAGTGGTGTGTACATTAAATTTGTTACTTTTTCACGCTGAACCGGCAAAACGGATTTGGAAGTAAGGTTCCGTACCTCAAAAGGGAAAAACGGAACCCTTATAGGATTACTTTGTTGTCCGACTGTCTGTGTGTCAAGTTCCTTTATCTCGGGAATGCGTTTTGGTATCGAGTTGAAATTAAAACCATGTACTCAGGTCTACGGTCCATTGAATCTGTGAAGAAATCAAACGTCTGAGTTAATGAAAAAAAAAAAGATACGACCGTTTATGTAGCAAAAAACGTATATTTTAATCAAAATTCATAGGGCACTTCCCGTTGACCTAGAATCCTGAAATTTGGCATGAAGCAAGGTCTTATAGCACAAGTATAGGAAAAAATCTGAAAACTGTAAATTTGTAGTTACGTCACAAAAAAGAAAAACTTTTTGCAATTCGGAAAAATCTTCGTAACTCAATTCGGGTATTGTACTGTTTTCATAGGTAAGTTTGTACGGATCCCTCAGTGCGCGAGTTCGACTCGCACTTGCCCGGTTTTTTACTTTCACGTGGGCGTTGCAGCTGTTCGTAGTTATAGTACATTTATTATAAACGTTAAAGCTAGGTCTATAAGCAGCTTTCTTCAGAACCACCTTCGTATTCACCAACAAACACCCGTCTATTTCTCACCCGATCAAAAATAAACATTTCCAAACTCTAAACTATCCAATCACTTAAGCCTTCACACTTTTGACAGAAACATAACAGTTTTTAATCAATTACAGAGCTATAAAACTTGATTGAAGTGTCACTTGGAGGCATATAGCGCCATAGCCTCGGTCAACATCTGGCGTCTGACATACGGCTCGTTCGATCGACCCATTACTTAGATTGGATCTTGCTCGGTAATCTTGAAAACATAAGTGTTGAGCAAGTTTTTTTGGGAACTCGTCTCCGTACTAGATGAGATAGATTAGCTAGGTCTTTTTTTTGGGGCGACTAAAATATGCGTTAAAACAGCTGGGTTCTGAGATATTATTTGAGACATTTTTGTTCTGTTTTACCTTGGCAATCGCTTTTCTCCCTTTATAAATAATGTAAATATCATAATTGGTTTATCTATGAAATTGCCGTTTTTTAAAACGGGTTGCTTGGAAGTGTTATATCTTTGGAATGTCTTGGAATTATAAGTTTAAATAAACTTTATATTAAAGGTACGTTATTCTTTTTTAGAAATTATGTATTTATTGGTTTCTTTGTGTTTTGAATTTTTTGTAATATCGTAGTACTTGCCGGAGCCGCAGGCGAGGGGCCTGCGGCTCGGGCAAATTCCACCTTGGTCGCAATGATAAACTTTCTCCACTTGTATCAAAATGTACTATTTCTGCATCAGGAGAGAATGGAAGAAGGAAATGTGTTGCACCGACTCTTAATAACAAGGAATAACGATGGAACGACGATGATGATCATCATAAAATATTTTAAAACCATTTAAAAATAAAAGTCCACAACGCGTCGTATACTTAGGGCATACTAAAAGTTTCTGGATTCTGATAAATAAGACTAGATATAAGACTTACGATACATTTATTGTTTTTCAAAGTAGGTATATTCCCTCGCAATTAATGCATTTTTGCATTCGCTGAAACCACTGTACAAAGCAGTCAGACCAGTCTTCTTTGGGACCTCTTCAATGGCTTTATGGAACGCATTCACCGCCGATTTCCCACGTACTAACAAAAGAAACAAACCGAATAACGAAATCAATCTTCAATCTAAATAACTATCAAAGTTTCCTACAGTAAAATCACAGTGAACGATGAACTATAAAACCAATGCATAGAAAATGTATTGAATAGCAATCCCGGTTCTGAAGTTAATGAAAACACGTAGCTGTGTGCTCGTTCCAACGGAAACTAATCATGGCGCCGAAATGTCGGGGGAATAGAGAATTAAGCACATTTTTTTAACGAAATAGAGATGATACTTCTCTTTGTCATGCATTGTTTACACTGGTAGGCCAGACTGCAAGATTGCTACAAACAATTACCGTAGCTCTGGAACGCAAAGAGTAACTGTCCTTCACCCAGGTGGGATTTTGTCAGTACAAGTCTAATACTCCTTCTCACTCTTCCCAGAATAGGAGGTACGATAAACCATCGTACCTGCACATGGAAAAAAAAACATCTATTAAGAAATCGGTAAAAAGGGGTTAGTATATTTATTTTATTTTGAACATACGATTTAGCAAGAAAAATAAAAACACTTAACTAATTAAAATTACATAATATATACACAATAACTCCTACCTAAAATATGGCGTCAAAAAATTCCTCCGCATCGCTGTCGACTGGAAGTGTGCCCAAAAGACTGTAATATGTCTTCTTGACTATTCCTTACAGGTGTTGTATCAGAGGTAATTAAATAGTAGTAGCCATTGACCTTATAATTATTAACAGATTAAATGCAATATTGTATTGCAGATTCAGATTTGGTTAAGTCCAATTTACAAATCTCGGAGCACAAGCATAGGGTAACCGGCCTTTCGGTATTTCACTGGATGCATTTTGGAGAGTGTGCGCGGGAACGTACACACGGAACATGACTTGATTCCGTCATCACTTTTCTACCATCTGACAACCCGACGTTCGGAGAGTGTCCACCCACACATTGTTAAGATCTTTACAGTCCGGACTAAGCGTTTCGCCACGTCGCGCGTCGTTTATAGCGCGTACATCGAAGGACTGGAACAATTTGCCTGCTGCGGCCTTCCAGTCCGATTATAATATTTAGGTGCCTTCCTTCAAGGCTAGAGTGAATAATAGGTCTCTTAATAAACTAGTGGGCTTCACTATCAACGATTGTATCACTGCTTAACATCATGTGGGATCGCAGTCAAGCACTAGTTTATATCATTAAAAAAAATAGTAATTTAAGTTGCTCTCTTAACCTTTTGAGTGCGTAATTAAAGACACAATAGTAAGACAAAGACGCGTGAACGCCGGCGTTAATGCGGGGATCAACAGCTTAAATAAAAGCATTATAATTTAAATTAAAAATATTACTCAATTTGATTTCAATTACAACGACAGCCACACCGGAATCTCGCATCCATCACAACCCTAAACTCCAATAACACAGCACCACTCAACGCCACAACACAAAGGGCATTAATAACATTGACGACCTGTGACGTCACATCACAGTAAACTAATCTCATCCCGCGAACATGCAATAATAGGCTAACTAATGCATAGCGACTGACCACTACCATAACGTGCTAACGCCATCATGATTGCGCGATGAGAATGAGACAGAGCTACACAAGACGTATATCGCTATCTCATTTTAATTACGGCAATGATGCGTCGTAGTAAAGGGGTAGGGCTGTCTCCCATCTGCGCACGCCCATGAATATTATACTACCCACATATCTTGAACAGCAAACGCCGCAGTAAAGCGCGCTAAGGACCCGCACAGCTATCATCATTATGCTACAAATTGTGCCATCCATATTAGGCCAGGAGACAGATGTGATTTTCAAGTGAGAAATTCTGGAAGTAAATTGCATGTTACGTCTTGTGTGTATGATGTGTTGTCTGGGTTGAGGACACGCAGATTGTTTGGTGTGGTTAAGCTACTCTGCCGGTAGCTTATCAGAGGAATTGCTTGGTACTAAAAGCTCATTTAATTGTTTACATCTTAAGAATTACTTTGTTAGTTGTTGTACTAATTCAGATTTATATTTGGGATATTAAGCCAGTTTTTTTTTCTTGTAATAAATTCGTCGTTTTTTTTTTATTTTTTGTTTTTTTTTTTAAGAGCATATTAAAGATTCGATTCCGGAATTAACGAATTAATGTTAGTAAAATATTAGTCGTGTTTAGGACTTATTATTATTAATTAAATAACAAGTCATAAACAACGGTAGCATTAATCGATTTTTTTAATCGATTAATTTGATTAATATCAATCAGATTAACTTTAATTGTGATTAATTAAATCACGATTCATACCTATGCTTATTGAGAAACAAATCATTAATCGTTAATTATTAATTTGATTAAATAGATTAACACCTATACCTTCTTCCGGCTCAGTAGAAATAATGTTTTCCTATGCACCCATGTGTTTACCTAACTCGAAAAAACTCTTGGACGATTTATTTGAGAAAATATTATCCTGAAATCTAATTTTAATTAGGGATCTTCCATAAATTAAAAATGAATGAATCACTGTTTCAGTAATGTTGATTCCTGGAATTTTTCATAATATTTCAATGAAAAATATGCTAAGTTCGTTTCTTTTTTTTAACAGGTTTGAACAACCGCAACATATTTTTTGAAGCGTGATTAACGATTACGATTAATTAATCTTAATCGTCAATCATGATTAATTTTTTAATCGTTAATTTTCCGACCGTTAAAATGACAATTATAAAAAAAAATCACAGCTGTAAAAACCACTATCTCCTAACCTAGAACCAGTATGTAATGTCAGACAATGTTTCCTAATACGACACTTTAGCCCCACAATGATAGTACAAATGGTCGTTGTCTTAACTGCCGCTTTGCGTTCGTCACGTTATGTACAAACATACACATATATTCCTTAATTATATAGTTAAAGTGTCCAAGGGCACACGAGGGACGCAGTAAAGTTTAAGAAGTTAGTACAGAAAAGTTTGTGAACATAATTGTGTGAAGTTGGCTAAGTATTTTTGTGTCACGAGAGAAATAGACAAATGAAAATTGTTTTTATGACTGTAGTGAATTTCAGGGTTTATATCAAGACCTGCGGGTAAGGGTTGGAGTGAGCTAAAATATATGTTTATTGTGGCGAATAATAAAACCTTTTTTTTTTAATTTTGCTAACACTACCGATTTCTTAATCTTTTGAAAAAACGGAACCCTTACATAACTTTGTTGTCCGTCTGTCTGTCTATCCCTTTATCTCGATAACATGTGGAGTTATCGAGTTGAAATTAAAACCATATACTCAGGTCTGCGGTCCCTTTTAATTTCAACTCGATACCTCCATGCGTTCCTGAGATAAAGGGTCTTGACAGACAGACAGACAGACGGACGGACCGCAAAGTGATTTTTTCTTTTGAGGTACGGAACCCTAAAAAACAATAAGATCGGATAACATTTATAAAGGTAGGGTCTATGCTAGAAGAGCCAAACACAGGCGGAGAACGAGCCGAGCTCAAATTCACGTAGTGTCGCTCATGCTCGGCTCGGTAGAAATGCTCCATCATCATCATCATCATTTCAGCCGATAGACGTCCACTGCTGGACATAGGCCTCCCCCAAATATCGCCACAACGAACGGTCCTGTGCGTCTCGCATCCATCGGATTCCCGCAACCTTCACCAGGTCATCGCTCCACCTTGTAGGGGGCCTTCCAACACTGCGTCTTCCGGTACGCGGTCGCCACTCCAGAACTTTTCGGCCCCAACGGCCATCTGTTCTGCGAGTAATGTGCCCTGCCCATTGCCACTTACTTAAGTTTGGCGTTTCTTCGTGCTATGTCGGCAACCTTGGTTCTCTTGCGGATATATCTTCATTTCTAATTCGATCACGCAAGAAATGGTCCACACTACAAAAATTGGACCTCGGCTCGTGCTCGGCTCCTCTAACGTAGACCGACCTTAAATTTTGCGGAAAAAAGGAAAAATAAAAACCGTTATGGTTTCGCTTGCTTTTCATTATTGGTGCTAACAAAAAAGTTGGACTTAACGCTTGGCACCGCGTTTGCACCTCTGCTATTCTATTTCAATATTTATGTAATATAAAATAAAGTCGCTTTTCGCATACGTCTATTTATACGCTAACACCTCTTAAACCACTCAACGGTTTTGATGCGGTTTTCGCTAATAGAAAGAGGAATAAATAAACGACGAAGATTTATGTGTATAATTTGAGCTCATGCAAAAATGGGGCGGGTCACTAGTGTAGTAGTACATACAAACACCAAATAAATGCTTATCATTGGTCTAGTTCCAGGGTTCGATGCCCTGAATCAATCAATCAAGCCTTGTAATATTTTCACACTGCTGGGACTCAGGCCTCCTCTCTAACAGAGGGCTTGGGCCGTAATCGTCGGCCACATCATCGCTTACCATCAGGTGAGATAGCGGTCAAACGCGAGCCTATCAATAATAATAATTTTAAAAAAATCCATCACGAGGGCTGATTGCGGATTGGTGGATGTCAAATGTCTTCATGTTCCAGGGCATGCCGGTTTCCTCGTGATGTTTTCCATCACCGTTTTGAAAGCAATGGTGAAGAAATAAATTACAAAAAATAATACACCTGGCTGTGTTTGAACCCGCAACCTACAACTCGTAAGTCGTGACCGTTACCACTAGGCCACAACTGCTCTCAATCATCTCATGCCCTGATCAGGTTAATGAGTTTTTTCCAGAGCTCTAACCACACCATCCGCAAGCTGGGGTCGGCGACTCAGTGTTGTGCGGAGGAGCCCATGGACCTGGCAACCATGACGTGTTAAAATGTCAAGACAAGCGAGCACGAAAGAACGGCGAGTTTCCCCCCTTACATTGTTTAAACCTCTACGGTCCGGACCAAGCATTTCGCCTCGTCGTTTATACCGCGTACATCGAGGGACTGGAACAATTTGCCTGCTGTGGTCTTCCCGTCCATTTATAATTTAGGTGTTTTCAAGGCTAGAGTGAATATATAGGCTCTCAATAAACTAGTGCGCCTCACCATCAACGATTGCATTACCTTCAGGTGGGTTCGCAGTCAAGCACTATATAGTTTATATCAATTTATTTTTTTATTCTCTGTGTTCATTTGCAATCAGTCGTGCGTTGTCTCATGCCGATTGTGCCCCCCAGCGGAGACAACTCCTCAATGGAAATGGCTAAACCTGGTCTGGTCCCAGGATTAAGCGCCGTTCCAAACGGGTTTCATGCCTGGTACGTTTTAGCTGGATAGCTAGATCATTAGGATGATTTGCTAGCCTCTTCTTGTAAGTTTCAGAACTGTACTGGATTTCTTCTTTCACAGTGCTATTTGTAGGTTCCCATGTATCTCGGCATTTATAACAAACCATGGTACACTTGTTATATGTCTTAGTATAATGTTTTGAAGTCGCTGTTGGATGTTTATATCAAATAAATTAATAAAAAAGAGTCATGGAGCTATACACCCTATATCGTCAAATTGATCGCGTTAAGACCTCCTGATAGGGCCTCTAATGCGGAATAATAATAATAATAATATAATACTACGACTGGCCTGTTGGTCTAGTGGTTAGTGGCCCTGACTGCTATGCCGGAGGTCGTGGGTTCAATTCCCACCCAGGACAAATGTTTGTGTGATGAGCACGATAATTTGTTCTGTGTCTGGGTGTAATTTATCTATAATATGTACGAGTATGTATTTAGAAATATATAAGTATGTTTATCAGTTGTCTAGTACTCATAACACAAGCTCTGCTTAGCTTGAGACTAGACAGCGTTGTGTAATAGTTGTGGAAAAATAATAATAATATTGATATTCCACAACTATCACACAACGCCGTCTATTCATTTATATATCTATATATATATATAAATAAATAGCTGTTCGTTAGTCTCGCTAAAACTCAAAAACGACTGGACCGATTTGGCTAATTTTGGTCTTGAAATATTCGAAATAGTCCAGGAAAGGTTAAAACGGTGGTAAAAAATGGTAAAAATCACGAGAAAAAAAAATTGAAATACAACATCTCTAATTAAAATGTCATTATAAAATGAATTATGCTGTTCTGGTAATGCCAGTAGATGGCGTTATCCTTTGACAGTTTAGCTAAAAGGTATCACAATATTGACTATTAGGCGGTATGAAGAATGCCGGGGTCAGCTAGTTATAGATAAATTACGCCCAGACACAAAACAAATGATAGTGCTCATCGCACAAACATTTGTCCTGGGTGCGAATCAAACCCACGACCTCCGGCATAGCAGTCAGGGCCACTAACCACTAAACCAACAGGCCAGTCAATGTATCCTGGAATGTGTAAAGTATCCTGCAACAACAAAACCTAAGGAAGGCAACGCAAGTTTTAGGTTTTAACACTTTTGAAATACTGTCTTAGTAGAAACCCGGAGCTTGGAATTGTGCCTGGTTTTGGAATTGTGAAATTCTCTAACAACTTCTCCAGCTCAGAGTGAAGCGAGAGTTAGTGTCAGACTTATACTGATTAAAACTCACGATATTCCTTCCTTCATTAAATGTGTGAGAAATTAATATATTTTTAATTTTTTTACTCAATTTACAAGCTCGGCATCTCGCTAGGATCATGACGAATTTGTGAATAGGAAACATGGACAGGACCTTAAGCAACTGAAAGAACATAGGTAGACTAATTCTGACTAAGATCCTTTTAGTCAGAATAAGTCAGCGTTAACGTCAGTTATTTTTAAAAAAAGAAATCCTTTCCAGGCCGTAGTGTTTCAGGGCCGAAATAAAACTTTTTCGATCAATATCGCAGCCCTAAAATCACACTCCTACCCCAAGATTCCTCCATCTTTAACAATACCCTGGGCGGTCCCGTCATTAAGTTGTACATTTAATTAAAGGAGGGTGCCCGATGCACTGGACAATGGACACTAGAGGACATCACGACCGGCCATTGCGCATTACACTCTCTTTATTAAACGCACCAGTCCGTGCTGCGATCCACCTACTCTAGGATAGGTGGGATATACGGGCGATTATTGTGTCAAGCTTGTTTTTTTTTTGGAGCGAGAGGAAGTGTCAGACTTTTTCTAACTAAAACTCATCTTTGTTCCTTCAATTGCCATTTGCGTTCTAGGACCACGGGTTTCCTTTTCAGAAATCTAAAAGCGTAATACCACTCACTGATTAATCACAAAATGTGTCGTAATACGTCATAATCGCGTAAGAGCGGTTGTATGAAAAACAGTGAAAATGTTTGTCGGGTTGCATCCCCTTAAACTAGATAATATATGTAGATTTGGAGCAGAGCAGTACCTAACAAAAGTCAGCTAGTTATAAACAAAAAGGTTTTTGAAACAAACAATCCACTTTTTCCATCTAAATCACCCGACATTGGATTAAAACTTCAGCTTATCGACAGGGATGGCGCATCCCACTTTTATATTTCGACATTCCCGACGCATAAAGTCGTAACGTATTTTTTGAGAAAACTTGTATTATAAAAAGAGGGCAAGTGCGAGTCGGACTCGCGCACTGAGGGTTCCGTACAAACTTACCTATGAAAACAGTTCATTTCCCGAACTGACATCGAAGATTATTTACACATGTTTATGCAAATAAATAAATCTGAATCTGAATCTGAAAGATTTTTCCGAAACCAAAAGAAAGTTTTTTTTCTGATGTAACTACAAATTTACAGTTTTCAGATTTTTCCCTATATTTGTACTATGCGACTTTGCTTCCTGCCAAATTTCAGGATTCTAGGTCAACGGGAAGTACACTATGAATTTTGATTTCTTTTCTTTCGAGTTTTTTGCGACATAAACGGCCATATCTTTTTTTTTTCGTTAACTTAGAAATTTGATTTTTTCACAGCTTTAAGGGACCTTAGTATTTTAGTATATGGTTTTAATTTCAACTCGATACCTCCACGCGTTCCCGAGATAAAGGGTCTTGACTGACAGACAGACGGACAAACAACAAAGTGATCCTATAAGGGTTCCGTTTTTTTCCTTTTGAGATACGGAACCCTAAAAATGTAAAATAAATATTGTTATTTCTTATTACATCCAGCTTCTGATACTGTAATCTTAAACATAATGCAAATACATCAATTAAAAAATGCTTTTCGTAAATTACTTACACAATTAACAATAAAATTACACAAACTATTCTCCTGAAAAATGCACTTTTTGCCTTACGACCTTATGCGTGGGAGGTTTCGATTTATATTTCGGTGGCACCAAATGCCTGGATTTTACAAATAAATGTTATCACCGAGGCGGATACGGTAGGCCAGATAAGCGATATTAATATTGCTATAAATCGCCAATAGCTTTGACAGGATTAACTGTGCTGACTATTGTTTGGTAAACAATAATTTGCTAAATAATTTTAAGTTGTATTTTGATTGTGATACTTACTAAAGTTGTCAAAAAATAAAAGGCCCGTTTTGACATTTGTATTTCGACTACCTAACGGCTTGTCCGGTGTAGTGTAGCTACTACTATAATAGCTAAAATAGTTACTACTACACCGGACCCCTAATTATTATTTCATTGTTTCCTTCAGTTTCGTTCTAAGTTACATTCTAGAGTTTCTCTCAAATGACAAAATGGGGCACGCCATAATTATGGGGGTAAGTCCCCTTTTTGAGGAGTGGCTGGAAAGGCAACACGGCGTCCTTACCTTTCGCATGACGCAGGTCCTTACCGGACATGGTAAGTTCGGGAGGTTACAACACCGGATTCGTGCGGAAGAAACGCCCGGGTGTCACCATTGTGTGGACCGCCCGGAGGTCACGGTGGAGCATACGGTAGAGGTGTGCCCCGCCTGGGCAGAACACCACCATTTTCTCGTGGGGGGGATCAGCGGCAACGACCATGGTCCGGAGCGATGAGGAGTGGCAGGCGGTCGCCTCCTTCTGCGAAGCAGTAATGCTAACAAAGGAGGTGGCCGCACGCGCAAAGCAATGGACCTCGCGCCCCAGCCACCGGGATTCCGATCCCAACTTCCAGCCACCGTAGGCGCGGACTTGCGGACGGCGAGCAATGAGTAGCTTGCCGTCCGACCGTCCGGCAAACGTCCGGAGCGAGCCCAAGTCGTCGACGGCGCGTAGTGTTCCACACGCGCCTCAAGGCGATGTCAGCAACCGTAGGAGCCCAGCAGGGTCGAAGCCTAGGTACTGAGGCCATGGGTGATGCGAAAGAGATCCCCAGGGCTCTAGAACAATGGCAAAGAAGGAACCAGGAGTGGGTTTTTAGTCAGTAAAACTCTAATATTTCGCAGCGCCCAAGAGCGGGGGATGTCATTAGATGATTTTCCCACCCAACAAAAAAAAAGTCAGAATGGGCCTTTTATTTTTTGACGAGTTTAGTTAACTTTTTGGCTGTTTAGCATACTAGCACTTTGCCAGTGACTTCGTCCGCGTGATTGTAGAAAATTGTTCCAAGGTAACATACTACCGGGACAAATAGTATTCTATGTGCTATTCCAGGACATGGCATATCACATAGAATCGATTTCCTCGCGAGCCGTCAACCAGAGTGCACGTGTGTCAGTTGTGCTGTCTGATGTTGTGTCTTGAATTTTTCTGATTGGCTAATGTCGTGATTTTCGATTCTCGTTCTATCTTGAGCTGTTTAAAGGTGTGAACTCCGCCCCGTGGGCGCGGAAAGACAGAGACAGGTGTTTTTGTGCTAGTGCCACACCGAAAAGTTAACACCCATAGAAGACTACTGGTAAACCGGACCGACATTCGGTAGGATTGAACTCGCTACCTGCTGCACGGCGATCGCGGTTGTAGCCACTTGACCAGCGAACGGTGTAGTGAGCGCGCGAAACTACGGATCGATTAATCGGCTACGAAAAAATCACTGACGTCATCTGCTACGGCTACGCACGGTGAGTGGGGTGCAGCCGCGCGCGCTTGCTACGAGTCATCGCCACTGCCGTGCGCTACGAGTGCTACGCGAACGGCTTCGACTGCGCTGCTCACATTATACAAAACTAAGGTGATTACGCTACGAGTTTACTCTGTACCTATAAAATATAAACATGTCTCTGCGACGCACGCCGCCTCCGAGAACTCAGTCTTCACAAGTCTTCACGCAGTCCGACTCAGACATACCGAGCGCATTGGATGGAGAGGTCAATGTTACGAACCGTGTCAAAAGAATTTATGCTAATATTGAAACCTCTCCAAAAAGAGCTTGTTTAGCTTCCTCGTCAGCAAGGAATGATTTCTCTGCGTTCCAAGACGAAATCAGACAAATGTTTGAATCTTTGAAGTTAGGCCAACAAGCATTACTGAATAAGTTGATTGATGATGTTAATGATATTAAATTACAAAACTTAAACATTCAGAAAAGCAATACTGAGATTGAAAAATCTATAGAAACCATAAAAAACAACTACGAAGATATGAAAGCAAAACTTGGGAAGCTTGAGAGGGAACGTCTAGACTGCTATAATTATATAGGAAAGTTGCAGGATCGAATTGAGGATTTAGAATTTGGTTCCAGGTCGTCATGTATAGAACTACGAAATATCCCATCGAAAGAAAACGAGACCCCAGAAGATATCGTAAAATATCTGCTTAATATTGGGAAGACACTAAGTTTGGACATAAACGATTCACATATAAGAGATGCATACCGGCTTCCGGCTAAACCGGGCAGAAATAAGACTATCGTGGTGGACTTCAGTACGGTGCTAATAAAAAACAAAGTTCTTATCTCGACAAAAAACTTCAATAAGATCAAAGAGCCAGGGCAGAAGCTTAACTCTAGTCTGATTGGTATAGAGGGTCAACCACATCCAATATATGTTTCCGAATACCTGCCGGGGAATGGCAGGAAACTATTCTACCAAGCCAGAGAATTTGCCAAAGGAAACAATTTCAAATTCTGCTGGACCTCGAACCAACAGATTTTTATGCGTAAGGATGAAACCAGTAAACGTATACGGATTCGCTCGGAGGAGGATTTTGTTTCTTTAAAGTCAATATGACTAGCTATGTCTTTTTACCGTAAAGTTATAATGTTTGCATTAGCGCTAAGTCGATTTTTGAACATTTTGTACCCACATTCTTTTAACATAATATATTCTTGTATGCCACACATTTACGACCTACACACAAATCACTCTGTCACAAACTACTCAATACACACACCTTTCCTTTTAACTATTAGTAACTCACTAAGTAAATATCTCCTGTATGATAAACAAAAATATAACAATATCCCCAATTCTGTCTCATTATTGCGTTGTGCGGGAGCGGTGGAGTGCTCGATGTTCTGCGAACTTAATGTTTATATTTGTTTTTTATATAACATAACAATTTACAATGGATAGTAATATTGACAAAATATCGTCGGAACTTGAAGCGCTCCATACAACGCAATCGTATATTTGCGCAACAGATAAATGTGAGACTTTTGTGCGCACAGTTAATAGACCCTTTTCAATATTTCATTTGAATATCCGCAGTATTAATAAAAACTTTGATCAACTACAAGCTTTACTCACCTCAATGCATGTCAACTGCGATATAATAGCGCTTTCAGAATGTTGGCTTTCTAAGGTCTCAAGTATTCCTTCTATAGACGGGTACGTATCACATTTCACCAATTCTACGTCAAACCAAAATGATGGCATCGTGTTATACATTAAGACAGGGCTTGATTGTACTATAAGCGAAGCGGAAGATATCGAAGATTTTAACTGTCTAATATGTAAATTTGGTAAAGAGTTAGCTCTCATAACAGTCTATAGATCACCCTCGGTACATAATATCGACGGTTTTCTTAACGGGCTAAACGATGTGTTGGCAACGGTCAAAAGCTATGCTAATGTTTGTATTCTGGGAGACATGAACATTGACATAAAAAACAACAGCTCCGATCGTAGAGCTGGGAACTATTTGAATCTGTTGGCATCTCATGGCCTCTTGCCGACACATGTATATCCCACAAGAGCAGGAAATTGCTTGGATCATGTTTTATTGAAGTCTCGGCTAGATTCTGTCACATTGGTCCTTGAATGTTTTATTACTGATCACTGTCCAACGCTTTTTACAATATCTTTAAAGAAAACACCAATATCATCTGGTGTCTATCGCAATCGAATTAATTATTGTGCAATACGTGACGCTTTAGTCCAAGTAGATTTTACGCCTGCATTAAATACATCTGACGCAAACTTTGCTGCAAGTTTTTTGGTTAGTGTAGTATCTGAAATAATTAAAAACAACACTAGCAGTTATAAAGTATCGCGAAGAAAAAGAAATGTAAAGCCCTGGATCACGCCGGGGCTGATACGTTGTATTCATAACCGAGATAGAATGCACATGGCACAAAAAAGGGATCCCACAAATGTTGTACTTAAACTATCATACATTAGATACAGAAATTTCATTAATAAATTACTTAAAAAACTCAAAATACAATTTCATAAAAATTTACTTCAAGATGCAAAAAACAATTCGAAGGCTACCTGGGACGCTATTAAAACTATAACAAACTCGAATAAGATATCTTCATCAGCTAAATCGCTTCTTAAAATTAAGGAAAACCCGACTTTGTCAGTAAATGCAGTTAACCATTTTTTCACTAACATTGGTAAGGAGCTAGCTACACAAGTTCAGCGGAAACCATCTTTTTGCACATCATCTCCCAATGACTCACTGGTTGCTTCTCAGTGTGATTCGCTAGTTCTGATTCAAACCGACACTGAAGAAGTGGAGCTTCTCATAAAAAAATTACGTAAGGATTGTGCTGTCGGCTATGATAGTATTTCAGCATTTATTCTACAGTCTTCACTCGATATATTTGTACCTGTTTTGACGCACATCTGCCAACTATC
Organism: Mythimna impura; assembly: GCA_905147345.3. Classification (NCBI taxonomy): domain Eukaryota; kingdom Metazoa; phylum Arthropoda; class Insecta; order Lepidoptera; family Noctuidae; genus Mythimna; species Mythimna impura. Next base: position 25,506,440 of record LR990350.1, read on the forward strand.
ACTTTCTACTGGAGTCTTCCCTGACGTCTTTAAGCGGGCACTAGTGCACCCCATTCATAAGAGTGGCGATGGTGAAGTTGTTATTAATTATAGGCCGATATCGGTATTGCCAGCCATGTCTAAAGTTCTTGAAAAACTGCTAAATAATCGACTGACGAACTATCTAGAATCAAAGGGTATTATCTCACATAATCAATTTGGTTTTCGGAAAAACAAGTCCACGGAAGATGCAGTCTTATCATTGGTCAACAATATAGTGGACAGTCTGGACAAAAAAGAGAAGTGCCTGGGATTGTTTTTAGACCTCAAAAAGGCCTTTGACACCGTCTCTATTCCGATTCTTATCTCTAAGCTGGAGAGAATTGGCGTCAGAGGAACGGCTCTAAAATTATTTAAGGACTACCTGACAAATAGGACGCAAGCGGTGAAGATTGGGGATTGCATCAGTGTGGACGAGGCGTTGGTTTTCGGAGTTCCACAGGGGAGCATATTGGGGCCTCCTCTGTTCACAATCTATATTAATGACCTGTGTGAGCTAAAATCTCCCAATTGCCAAGTATTTGCTTACGCAGATGACACTGTACTCTTTATTCGCGGTCTCACATGGACTGATGTGAAAGCTGATGCGGAGGCCGCGTTAAGTAGAGCCATGTGGTGGTTATCGCGTAATCTACTGACGCTCAATATCGAAAAAACCAAGTACGTAACTTTTGCACTGAATAACTCTGTTCTCCCACCTCTGAATGCTTTCTCTATTAAATCCCATACTTGTGATCTACTTTCTGACTGTCGTTGTGTGGAAATATCCCGAGCCACAACTATTAAATACCTTGGCATTAATATTGACCAATTTCTAAACTGGCAGTGTCATATTGATGCCCTGACCTCACGTGTAAGAAAGCTAATCTACGTGTTTAAGCTACTCCGTAATGCCGCTGATTTGGATACCCTTATGTTGGCCTACCTTGCTCTATGCCAATCGATACTATGTTACTGCATCACAACATGGGGTGGGGCAGCGAAGACTATAATGCTACCTTTAGAAAGGGCACAAAGAGCTGTTCTTAAGGTCATGTCAAAAAAGACGTTTCGATACCCAACTGCTAAACTTTATAGTGACACAGCTACCCTGACTGTAAGACAGCTCTTTATACAGCAAATAATAATTAAGAAACACACAACTCTAACTTTTGACCCTTCAATTTATAAACGTAAACGCCGATCGGATATAGTCTGTCCCCCATTCAGACACAGAACAAAAATGGCTAAAAGGCATTATAAAGTTATCAGCGGTTTTTTGTACAACCGAATTAATAAAATTTTAAACTTGTACCCATTAAGAAAAATGGAGGCAAAAAGGAAATTGAAATCTTGGCTTAATAAACTGGATTATACTGACACTGAGAATCTCCTTAAATAACATATTTAATAAATCCCTTTTTAAAAGTTTAATTCCCCCAGATAATAGCCTAATTTAATTAATTTTCATCTGTCATATTATTTTACATAAACATACTCACAACAGTACACCTACTACCACTCACTCTCTCATACACAGCACATAGACACACTCTTACACGTCGTGAATGTGGCACATTCGCACTTTTAATTTTAATTTTAGTTCGTAATTGTTATGGATTCCCTATATACAGGCATACCTAGATGGGGAATCCAGTGATTCAGAAACTTTTTACTACAGACGGTTAGTGTTATGATCCTAGTGAGGTGATGGAGCATCCCCTAGTGTCCGTAATACAGGTTAACTCCTAGCACGGGACTGGGTCTTGCTTCGTTATCCACTGTAGTCTTTTATCCGTCACTCTTGATGTAGTATTAAGTTAATTTGTACTTTGGTTTTATTACAATAAAGATTTATTATTATTATTATTATTATTATATCCGTGTGCCAGAATAGAATAGAATAAACTTTATTGTACACCAAAATAGTAACAAAACATTTACACTAACTTAAACAAGATTCCAAAGAAAGAAGAAAGAAGAAGAAGAGAAAGAAGAAAAAAAGAAGGAGAAGATTTTTTTTTCCAGATTTCGTCGTTTAGCCGTGCGAGCATGAAGAAGTAACAAACATACACGCCTCACCATCAACGATTGCATCACTGCTTACCATCAGGTGGGATCGCAGTCAAGCACTACAGTAGATACAATTACTATAGGGTGGTGCGGGTGACAGCTGTCGGATTCATACAATATAGCTACCTATCTTTTTCTCTCATTTTAAAGATGCCTATTTTTAACCGATTTCAAAAAAAAGGGGGAGGTTATCAATTCGGCTGTATTTTTTTTTATGTGTGTTACCTCAGAACTCCGTCGTTTATGGACCGATTTGCAAAAATTTTTTTCGTCCTAAATGATATGCTTATAGATTGGTCCTATTTTTTTCAAAATCCAGTTCTGATAATGGGTTCCATGAGGAATCGAGGGAACTCCTCAATTATTATAGGCACAAATATCGTGATTTTGGTATTTTCGTCGAGAACTGCATTTAAATTCAAAAAGTAACATTTGATGAAGTGGAACTTATGAAGAAGACCAGAAATGGCCGTGGAAAAAAAAAACACTAAAAGGATCAAAATTACTTTAAATTTGGAAGTTAGTGTTAAATAAGAAACAACCAATACCGAGAAACACCGACTTCCAAAATTAAAGTTGTTTTGATCCTTTTAGTGTTTTCTTTTTTTTAGTGAACTCGGTTTTTTTTTTGGATATAGTTTTTTCGATCTGCTGTCATCCATGTTATGTAAAAAAGACCTTAGTTTATATCATTTAAAAAACACACACAAACTTTTGCCTTTATAATATTAGTGTGATCGTGTTCGACATTTTACAAAATTGTATGTTTTTGTAACACAGCGTCTCAGGAATTCAAATATAGACTTAAAGACAATATTAAATTATCCCTCACATCAAACCTTTTTAATATTTATTACGATGGTAGCATTTATATGTGCCATTGCTGAATAAATATAGCTTTTATCTTTTTTTTTAATGCGTTGCCCCACACTAGGGATGACTCGCAAACATGCACGCTAACATATACAAGACACCGAGACCTGGAACCACTCTCTGTAGGCCATTGAAATACTTGTACCGTGCGAGAATCGAACCCACGATACGCAGCGTAGCACCCAATTGCGCCAACTGTGTGAACTGTTAACAACGCTGTAATATAAAGTTGACTGTAATCTTCAATACCAATTTTCAATACCATCTATATAAATACATAATGGATTTTTTGCCTTTGGGGAAAATCATCTAATGACATCCCCCGCTCTTGGGCGGAGCGAGAGATAGTGGCAGACTTTTACTGACTTAAAACCTACTCCTGTTCTTTCTTCGCCATTGTTCCGTGGCCCCGGGGCCTCCTTCGCATCACCCATGGCCCCAGTAGGCTTCGGCCCTGCTGGGCTGCTACAGTTTTGTTGACATCTCCTTGAGGCGCGCGTGGAACACTACGCGCCGTCGACGACTTGGGCTCGGTCCGGACGGTTACCGGACGGACGGACGGCGAGCTACACATTGCTCGCCGTCCGCAAGCCCGCGCCTACGGTGGCCGGAAACCGGGATTGGAATCCCGGCGGCTGGGGTGCGGGGGCCATTGCCTTGCGCGTGCACGTGCAGCCTCGTCCTTTGCTAGCATTACTGCTTCGCAGAAGGAGGCGACCGCCTACACCTCCTCCTCGCTCCGGACCATGGCCTGTACCAAGGCCCGGCGCGAGAGATCGCTGCCGCCGATCTCCCCCACAAGGACACGGCGGTGCTCTGCCCAGGCGGGGCACACCTCTACCGTATGCTCCACCGTGTCCTCCGGGCGGTCCACGCAATGGTGACACCCGGGCGTTTCTTCCGCACGAATCCGGTGCAGGAACCTCCCGAACTGACCATGTCCGGTAAGGACCTGCGTCATGCGGAAGGTGAGGACGCCGTGAGGTCTTTCCAGCCACGCCTCAAAGAGGGGACTTATAGCATAATAATAGCATAATCAGCCTTTTTAATGTTCCCACTGCTGGGACTCAGGCCTCCCCTCTCTAGGAGAAGGAAAGGGCAGTAAACCACCACGCGGGCCCAGTGCGGATTGGTGAATATCACATGTCTTCGAATGTTTGATTCTAGGACATGCCGGTTTCCTTAAGATGTTTTCCTTCACCGTTTTGAGAGCAGTGGTGATGAAATTAATTACACAAAGAGGGGACTTACCGCCATAATTATGGCGTGCCCAATGTATACATATGGATTGCCATAAAGTATTGAGTATCTTTTTAAGTAGACCTTAATAACTATGAAGTTTGATCAATTTTGATCAAACTTCCACCAACTGAGTATTTTGAATGCAAATACCTAGTACTACAAACATGTAGTCCCTTGAAATTAAGTTTAAAACTAATGTGTAGAGACTTGGCAAACATTTGCTTTCATCTACAAACACTCATTAGGTATCTCTTTGAGAAGGTAATGAAGTTAGTTTCTAATTGCCTACAAATGTTACTTTAGCCTTGAATTATATTGTCTTAACCTCTCAGTACAAAGCGTCTTCAAATTAACCGTTCTCAACGCGAAGCAAAACACCTGCTTTTCTTCACGAAATTCCGCTTTTCTAAGTGAAAAATAAGGGCGACATCCCTGACATTTCTTAGGGAGACAACGATTTTACGCTGACAAAGTACCCTTTATACTGCCATAAGTTAAATAAGCCCTTCTTACTCCATTTTAGGGAAAGCATCGAAAAAATTGTTTCATATTTCTAACGTAGCGTCAATATTTAATTTGACGAAAAGCCACTTTGTATTTATTTATCGTGTACTTCAGTTACAACAAAGAGTGTTGTTGTCAGCACAAACAGTATTTTCTAACAAACTGACACGTAGAGATGAGCGTCCATTTTGAAATGCTCGCAATATATCGACGTTCTTTATCTGTTGAACCACCACTGCAGTTTGCGGGACACATACTTGTATAACAGCTGAACTTGTTAAGAGCCGGTTGTAGTCACAGAGTATTTTGTAGGTACTGGCTCGGGTCTATGTCGACTTCGCGGCGCCGTAACAGCGATTTTAATTTTATAAAAAAAAAATTGTAACTATTCAAGATTTTGGTTTTCGCCAGACCCTTTTAAAAACAAGCTTTATGTAACTTTCAAATATATCCCTGACGTAATCTCGTAGATGTTGGCAGGGCACATTGCTCGCAGAACAGATGGCCGTTGGGGCCGAAAGGTTCTGGAATGGCGACCACGTACCGGAAGACGTAGCGTTGGAAGGCCTCCTACAAGATGGACCGATGACTTGGTAACGGTTGCGGGAGTCCGATGGATGCGGACCGTTCATTGTGGTGACACTTGGGGGAGGCCTATGTCCAGCAGTGGACGTCTTTCGGCTGAAATGATGAATCTCGTAGATATACACATTCGAAATCGCAAGTTAGGATCAGATTCGTGATTTTTAGGGTTCCATACCTCAAAGGAATAAACGGAACCCATATAGGATCACTTTGTTGTCCGTCTGTCTGTCTGTCTGTCAAGACCCTTTATCTCAGGAACGCGTAGAGGTATCGAGTTGAAATTAAAACAATATACTCAAGTCTGCGGTCCCCTGAAGATGTAAAAAAATCAAACGAGTTAATGAAAAAAAAGATATACGGCCGTTTACGTCGCAAAAAACGTATATTTCGACACTCTCAAGGGAATCTAAATTCATAACGTACTTCCCGTTGACCCAGAATCCTGAAATTTGGCATGAAGCAAGGTCTTTTAGCACAAGTATAAGCATAATCAGCCTTTTAATGTTCCCACTGTTGGGACTCAGGCCTCCTCTCTAGGAGAGGGAAGCTTAAGGTTAGCACAAGTATAGGAAAAAATTTGAAAACTGTAAATTTGTAGTTACGTTACAAAAAAAAAACTTTTTTTGCGATTCGGAAAAAAAATTTGTAACTCAATTCGAGAATTGAAATGTTTTCATAGGTAAGTTTGTACGGAACCCTCAGTACGTGAGTCCGACTCGCACTTGCCCGATTTTTTTTATGGAGCCAACTAATTAGTCAACTTTTATAAAATAATTTTTCAATGTGTTTTCTTTTATATTTGTGGATTTCCAGAGTGCAACTTCGCCTTAAGCAATGGATCGTGTAGATTGAAAAAGATCAGAGCGTAAAAATTGTGGCAAAAGCATCAGTTTTGTACGTCGGTCACGTTCCAACTCATTCAAGCAGATCGTACGAGTCATCGCATGAACGTATCTGTTTCTTATTCAAAACTTGACACCTAGTCCTTTTACCTCTATTTCACAAATAGCATATGAGTTGGCAACTTCGCTATTGATAACCAACTGTGTAATGTTCTTGGATCGGGTTATTTGAGCTGAAAAGGTGTACGTGCGCATTTGAAACGATTGGGGGCTGGACGTGGTAACATTTTTTATTTTTGTGAACTAGTCTAGAATCTAGGTTACCTACCTACGTGTACAATTTACTGTAAAAAATTGATAGTGTTTCTTTTTTGCATCTTTTGTCTACGCCTAGATTTTTTTTCATAGAAATAGTTTTGTTGACTCTTTTTATTATTTGCATCAAAAACTTTATTCAATTCGCAAACAGAAAGATTTTTTTCAAATTCGTTCAGAATTAGTGGAAGGTTGAAGAAGAAGCTGTCAAGTAACCGAAAAAGGATAAATAAACTGAAATGTGACGTCACCGCCATTAAATTACGAGTGTGCAAAAGAGATGGTGAGATAGTTGGAAGATGGTAAGGGCATCTTCCACATACCAATATTTTTATAACGAATTTAGTTGACACTTCGCGTGACGCAAGGGCTGGCTTTTACCTCGGTCAGAGATTAAGCATTGCCATACAACGTGGCAATTCCGCCAGCCTTTTGGGCACACTTCCAGTCGACAGCGATGCGGAGGAGTTTTATGACGCCATATTTTAGCTAGTAGTTTTTGCCTTTAGTGTATATATAGTTTTAATTAGTTACGGTTTTTATTGAATTAAACTTGAATCTTAAGTATTTTAATGCCGGTTTCAGAAAAAAACTGGTTTTCTTGTTATTAGCCATTTTATGTGGGTATATAAATTGTTGTACAAAAATAAACCCAGGGCCTCAAGTCTGCTATTACAATAGTGTCAGAATGGTCTATCATTGATTTCATAATTGTTGATTTTGACAAGTTTGGTAATCTACTAATATAATGGCGTCATTATGACTTTCCAGTGGCACTCCATTGAAAGAAGTGGCATAGAATGGTAATCTCGTACATATTGACAAATTAATATCTGACGTATGCGGTAATCTGCTAAACTAATTTTGACAGTTCCTTTGGTCAGTGACCTACAATTAGAACGTCATTGTTCAGTCATTGCTTTTAGTAAACTCGATATTGTCATTCTATCACAACTCTATTACGCGACCATTAACCGATCAATGATCGATCATTATGAATTAGCAGATTACTAACTTTTAGCAAAATGACAATGGGATCGTGTTGGAATGACGAATTTATAAAAATAGCAGACATGGGCCACAGGAGTATTTTTTTTTTTTTTTTTAGGTGGGAAATCATCAAAATGACTTCTCGCGCTCTGGGTGGAGCGCGAGGGCGTGTCAGACTTTTACTGACTAAAACCACACCTGAATCCCTCAATTACCCTTTGCGTTCTAGGACTACGGGTTTCCCTTTCAGAAATTCTCCGCGGTCCCAGCTACCGGGCATTGGCCCTGCTGGGCCCCTACGGTTTGCTGACATCTCTTTGAGGAGCGCGAGGATCACTACGCGCTGTTGACGACTGGGCTCGGTCCGGTTTATTACCGAACAGCCGGACGGCGAGCTACCCAGTGCTCGACGTCCGCAAGCCCGCGTCTACCGTGGCCGGTAGTCGGGGTCGGAATTACGGCGGCTAGGGCGTGAGGACCTTCGTTCCCTCACGCGTGCAGCCTCCTCCTTCTCCAGCATTACTGCTTCGCAGAAGGAGGCGACCGCCTGCCACTCCTCCTCGCTTCGGACCATAGCCTGAACCAGGGCCCGACGCGAAAGGCCGCTGCCGCCAATTGCCTCCACGAGGACACGGCGGTGCTCGGCCCAAGCGGGGCACACCTCCACCGTATGCTCCACCGTGTCCTCTGGGTGGTCCGCACAGTGATGACACTCGCGCGTTGCCTCCGCCTGAATCCGATGCAGGAAGCTCCCGAACTTGCCATGTCCGGTGAGGACCTGCGTCATGCGGAAGGTGAGGACGCCGTGTTGCCGCTCCAGCCACTCCTCAAAGAGGGAAATTATCGCCTCAATTGTAGCGTGCCCAGCACTGCCCAGGAGTATAGGTACCCAACTGTTTGAGGTCACTAAGTATCCTGTAGTTTACTGTAATTATTTGCGTACCAATGTAAATGTATTTATCTTGTATCCACCACGTTAAAAGAAATTTTAAGCAAATCGTTCTCATGTTCTATCAATTACAATTATTTATAAGTACACTATATTATGTGTGTATATTTTGTTTCTTTCTTTCATTTATTGTTTGATTCTTGTATTATAATTAAAACTTTAATAAATAGTTTTAAAATAAAGTACTTACCTATAGGTAACCAACAACATTATAGACAATAATGTTCTCGGTCCAATGATATTAGAATATCATTGTGTCCGTCCTAATGAATAAATAAACAAAATGGCTCATATTATTTTAGAGCATTTAAAATAAAATTGGCATAAACATGAGTTATCCACAAAGGCTAAGCGATAAATATCAATCGAAAAGATTAAAATCAACATATTTTAAAAGCTTCAAGTAAAGCTCTTTAATGCCCTTTTCCATTATGTGAACAAGTTCATGAACGCCGTAATTTAGTTGGTTGTACGCTGGTAAATAATGTGTCTGCGATGATTATGGTATTAATTACCCCATAATTAGTGCGTTTCGTTAATATGCTTTAATCTACGCGTATTTTGCTCTGAATCAAAATATGGTGTGAAAATTTTTCGTTGCTCTTGAAGTTGTAAAAGATTAAATTAATTAGGGTACTTAAGAAATAAGAAGTAGGTATCCCCATCGCCCATCTGAGGCGATGGGGATGAAAGGTTCTGGAGTGGCCACCACGTACCAGAAGACGCTGCGATGGGACGCCTCCCACAAGGTGGACCGATGACCTGGCGAGGGTCGCGGGAATTTGATGGGTGCGAAACGCACTGATGATGATGAGTTAAGAATTATGGTCATTACCAATACCATATTTATATTGTGATTTCTAATGCTCTGGCAGGAATAATATTTACCTGCCACGATCGTTGATAGGAATTAGAGATATCTGTACTTTTTTTTTAATTGTTGCCTATTGTATTGCCTGCATCGAATAAATACTATTCTATTCTATTCTATTCACGTGCCACGATCGTTGGCTGGAATAAAAGTTACCTGCCACGATCGCTAGCAGGACTTAGAGTTACCTGCCATGATCGTTGGCAGGAATTAGAGTTACCTGCCATGATCGTTGGCAGGAATTAGAGTTACCTGCCACGATCGTTGGCAGGAATTAGAGTTACCTGCCACCATCGTTGGCAGGAATTAGAGTTACCTGCTACGATCGTTGGCAGGAATTAGATTTACCTGCCACGATCGAAGGCAGGAATTAGAGTTACCTGCCACGATCGCTAGCAGAACTTAGAGTTTCCTGCCATGATCCTTGGCCTGAATTAGTGTTACCTGCCACGATCGTTGGCAGGAATTAGAGTTACGTGCCACGATCATTGGCAGGAATTAGAGTTACCTGCCACAATCATTGGCAGGAATTAGAGTTTCCTGCCACGATCGTTGGCAGGTAATAGAGTTACCTGCCACGATCCTTGGCAGGAATTAGAGTTACCTGCCATGATTGTCGGCAGGAATTTGAGTTACCTACCACCATTGTTGGCAGGAATTTGAGTTACCTACCACGATTGTTGGCAGGAATTAGAGTTACGTGCCACGATCATTGGCAGGAATTAGAGTTACCTGCCATGATCGTTGGCCTGAATTAGAGTTACCAGCCACGATCGTTGGCAGGAATTAGAGTTACCTGCCACGATCGTTGGCAGGAATTAGAGTTAGCTGCCACGATCGTTGGCAGGAATTAGAGTTACGTGCCACGATCATTGGCCGGAATTAGAGTTACTTGCCACGATCATTGGCAGGAATTAGAGTTACCTGCCACGATCGTTGGCAGGAAATAGAGTTACCTGCCACGATCCTTGGCAGGAATTAGAGTTACCTGCCATGTTTTTTGGCAGGAAATAGAGTTACCTGCCACGTTCCTTGGCAGGAATTAGAGTTACATGCCATGTTTGTTGGCAGGAATTAGAGTTATTATTATTATTATTTTATTTATATCAGATAGGTACATCCATGTTATGTTAGTAGAACTTAAAACTATGTTAGTAAAATTGTGGTGTGGTGGTGGTGTGTGGTGTTGTGGTTGGTTGTGGTGTGGAATTGTGTTGTGTGGTGTGGTGTGGTGGTGTGGTGTGGTGTGGTGTGTTGTGGTGTTTGTGATTTTGTGTTTGTGTGTTGTATTGTTGTGTGTGATTGTGTGTGTGTGTATTTTTGTGATTGTGTGATATTGTGTATTGTGTGTTTGTGTTGTTATCTGCCGCAATCGTTGGCAGGAATTAGAGTTACGTGCTACGATCATTGGCAGGAATTAGAGTTACCTGCCACGATTGTTGGCAGGAAGTAGAGTTACCTGCCACGATCCTTGGCAGGAATTAGAGTTACCTGCCATGATTGTCGGCAGGAATTTGAGTTACCTACCACGATTGTTGGCAGGAATTTGAGTTACCTACCACGATTGTTGGCAGGAATTTGAGTTACCTGCCATGGTCGTTGGCAGGAATTAGAGTTACCTGCCACGATCGTTGGCAGGAATTAGAGTTACCTCCCATGATTGTTGGCAGAAATTAGACTTACCTGCCACGATCGTTGGTAGGAATTAGATTTACTTGCCACGATCGAAGGCAGGAATTAGAGTTACCTGCCACGATCGCTAGCAGGACTTAGAGTTTCCTGCCATGATCCTTGGCCTGAATTAGAGTTACTTGTGCTACAAAACCATGGTGTAAGAGGAGGCTCCGAAACTATAGGCCTATACTATATTCCCTTTTCTTTCGCTCGTTCATATTCTTTCCAAATTTCGTGACCCCCTGAATTTTAAGTGACTCTATTTTCAATTCATAATTTATTTGAAATATAAGTATAGTCTAGATTACCCGGCCATATGTCATAAATTGTTATTAAAGAAACTTAATGATATTGGTGTCACTGGTAGCGCGTTTGATATCTTCAAATCATATCTAACAAATCGTTGCCAAGTAGTTAAGATTAACGAAAACCAAAGTAGTCCTAAAAACGTAAATTTTGGTATTCCACAAGGATCAATATTAGGGCCCTTATTATTCCTGATTTATATAAATAACATTCACGGGATTGGACTAAAAGGCGATATATCATTGTATGCAGATGATACAGCTTTATTTTACTTTGGACACTCCGTAGACGCTGTTATGTGCGACGCTCAAAATGATTTACGACTTTTAAATATGTGGTTTCAGTGCAACCTACTTACCATAAATATAGCCAAAACCAATTATATAATTTTTGCCGCAAAAAACAAAAATATATCACACAACTCACAACTAACCATAAACAATCAACCAATAAAAAAAGTTGATCACGAAAAATATCTTGGACTAATTTTAGATAACCACCTGAACTGGAAATCTCATTTAGAAAGGGTTAAGTCTAAGTTGACGTCTCTCACGGGAGCCCTACGGGGTGTCGTTCGATGCCTTCCACGTCAAGTACGTTATAATATATATAACGCTCTTATAAAACCTCACTTGGACTATCTAATAGAAGTATGGGGAACAGCGACTAAAACCAATATTCAAACACTACAAATATCTCAAAATAAATTAATAAAAACACTTTTCCACTATGATTACAGTACACCAACACAAAAAATATACAGTGAAACTAAGCTAATGAATATATCACAAATATACTTATATAATAATTGTATTCTTATAAGAAAAATACTTAATAAAAACATTCACACACAAATACATTTTATGAAAAAACATCAAATACACAAAATTAGGCTTAGAAATACAAATGACATACAATTATACTCACCACGCACAAACTATGGCAAAAAAAGTGTAATGTACGAAGGTGCTGCACTGTATAATAAATTACCAAATAATATTAAAAATGCAAAGTCAATGTCAATGTTTAAAAAATACTTAAAATTACACATCTTTAACAAACCAAGCGCACCTTAGTACATGTCGCTTCCAGTTGTTCGTACTCCGTGTATGTTTACGATTTAAGTATGCAACTATTTATCGACTACCCTACACTTTTTGATTATTTCTCTTTAAATTGTAATTGAGACAAAACTGTTACTGTACGCTACCAATAACGTTTGTAAATTAATTTTTAAGTTTTCTCATGTAAGTGAATTGTAAATTCTTATGGGAAATAAAGATATCTCAAACCTCATATGCTTTTTCGAGGTCAACGAATACCATGTGCAAGTTTTTATGCGCACCTTTGTATTTCTCGCACAGCTGGCGTATAGCAAAAATGGCATCCGTTGTACCCCGACCAGGCATAAAACCGAATTGGTTCTGTGAAATTTCACTCTCTTCTCTTAGCCTCCTTTCAATAACTTTCTCCCAAGCTTTCATAGTATGTGACATTAGCTTTATTCCTCTATAATTGTTGCATTCAAGCACATCAACCTTGTTTTTAAAGATGGGCACCAGGGAACTGTTGCACCACTCATCAGGTATGGCTTCTTCCTGCAACAACTTATTGAAGAACAAAGCTAACCACATCCATCCATCCACTCGCAGCAACTTCCACACTTCAACTGGTATTCCGTCTGGACCAATTGCCTTACCATTCTTCATTCCATTTACAGCTATTCTGACTTCATCCATACTAATCATTCTCACTAAACCTACGTTCACTGCACATACTTCCCAGGCACACCTTTCTCCTTAAGGGCCCACCACAGAACCTCACGAGGTACCCGGTCATATGCTTAGTGATAGCATGACGGTTGACAGGATAGAATGGAAGAAAAAAACATGTTGTGCCGACCCCAAATAAGATGGGACAAGGGCAGGAAGATGATGATAAGTATAGTGTAGATGTAGATCATCTACACCATAATATTATAAAGAGGTAAAGTTTGTTTTATTTCGTTTTTAGGGTGGTTTATTCCTGAGTGACATAGGCTATATTTTATGTTACCTACATAAAATATACGCAGGGGAAGCCGCTGGCAAAAGTTAGTAAAATATATAAAAGCATAAATACAGTACATACTACAATATTTTAGACCTACTAAATAACAAATAACACTAAAAAGAAATCTTTTTCTGACAACAGCATCAAAATTGATGGTTTAATACAGCAGCAAATTAGCTTTTCAAATATTGGTATGAGGAAGTGTGGGAGTATGATGGGGATATCTCGCATCTCTTTTGTGTATCTCATCTGTAGTCCATCGAAGCAAAGGCTCAACTGGCAGCAAAAAAGCTGGGAATCCTCGCGAAGGTCAGACAGTACTTCACGCCGGAACAACTGCTCAAACTTTATCAAGCGCAAGTTCGATCGTGTATTGAGTACTGCTCTCATCTTTGGGACGGATCTGCCCGATACCAGCTTGATGCACTTGAGGCAATTGAGAGGCGAGCCAGGAGGATCATTGGCAATGATGCACTCGTTGAGTCGAGGCTTCAAAGTCTTGAGCATCGACGCAGAGTTGCTAGCCTGTCGGTTTTCTACCGGTTGCATTTCGGGGAGTGTGCGTCGGAATTGCATAACCTAATTCCGCCCAGCCCGTTCCATCATCGGACCACCAGGCGTACGGCAATGCGCCACGGGTACATGGTGGACATCCCACATATACGCACAAAACGTTTTGGGAACACATTCATAGTGCGTACAGCTAAGGAGTGGAATTCCTTGCCGGAATCTGTTTTTCCTGATGGCTACAACCCGGGAATCTTTAAGTCAAGAGTTAATAGGTTACTTCTAGGTAAGCGCGCTCCATCGTCGACCGCATCGTCGCTTTCCATCAGGTGAGTTAGCGGTCAAGCGCGAACCTATCAAGAATAAAAATAAATAAAAATAAAAAAAAATATATTCTAATGGCGTTGCCGTCATATTTTAGTGTGTGCATCCCTATTCTTTTAAATGACAGTTTCCCTTTTCATCAGATGTCAAAGGCTTCAAACTTACACTACAATTCCTATAGGATGGTGCGGGTGACAGCTGTCGGATTCATACAATGTATGTACCCATCCTTTGTCTCATCTTAAATATGCATATTTTCGTCCTGCTGTCATCCTACCCATGCTATGTAAAAAATACCTATAGAATGAATTTGAAAAATGGTTTCTATTTGCGATTATAGATGAAGTTACTTTTTAATACAAACAATAAAAAAAAACTTTTTACAAAAAAAAAATAACCGACTTCACTAAAAAAAAAACAAAAAAAAGGATCAAAATAACTTTAATTTCGGAAGTCGGTGTTTCTCGTTATTGTTTGTTTCTTATTTAACACCGACTTCCAAAATTAAAATTATTTGATCCTTTTAGTGTATTTTTTGGGAAATTATAAGTCTAGACACAAAATTATTTATTGGACACGTGATTAAACTTCTAATTTTATAACTAAGCAACGGGAAAATGACATAGCCTCTAATAAACTAATTCGTCTTTTTTACAACGCCAACTAAATATTCTATAGAAAGCTTCAACGAAATGTCCTCAAAAAAATATAATTCAAGCTTCTACAGAAAGCATCATTTATTATAACTTAGCATGTAAAATAATACATCATATTCTTTTATCGTGAAAATAGCCACTGCATGATTTGGCGCGAGTACGCGAGACGACCGCGACCGGCCATCTGCACCAATCAGAGAGCGCCATTCGATTCATGTAACGACGAGTTGAGTTGATCACGTGTAATTGTTTATTGTCGTTCGTGCGTTCGTATTGCAATTGTTTTCGCTATAATTAAATTAAAGTTTTCGATGAGTAATAATTAGTTATGACGTCTAAAAGTGAAAATGAAGTACTACTTTTTTATTGTAGATAGTACTCATACTTAAATAGAAAGCTTTTTGCAAAATATTAAGTTGCGCAAACTTACCGTTTACGAGATATAATTTTCTAAAGTTCCATAAAAATTGTAAATTAATACGCCATTTAGGTTAGATAAATTGTCATTGTAGATGTCAAAGTTGACGTTTCACGTTTCGTTAAGCATCCACGCTTGTTTGTGGTTTGTTTCATTCAATTTTGTCATATATTTTTTTAAATATAATTTTATTTTCACATATTAAATTACGTATGTAATTAATGTGCACAAAAACCATGCAGTAATAAGCAATTACATTGACTATTTACATAAATAAAAACTTTTTACAAAAAAAAATAACCGACTTCACTTAAAAAAAACACTAAAAGGATCAAAATAACTTTAATTTCGGAAGTCGGTGTTTCTCGGTATTGTTTGTTTCTTATTTAACACCGACTTCCGAAATTAAAGTTATTTTGATCCTTTTAGTGTTTTTTTAGTGAAGTCGGTCATTTTTTTTTTGTAAAAAGTTTTTATTTCACACTTTTTAATTGCGATACACTTATAAACAGAGTGCCTATTTCTCATGACAATTCCAATTAACCCAAAAACTGTTAGGTTACATTGTTTTATTATAAAGTTCCTGTGTCTACCTTCCTCCTTCCGGCTCCATCATCAGATCAGTTCGATAGTATCTTATAGCCAAAGAGCATCTCACGACAATTCTATTAAGCCCAAACACGGCTAGGATACATTGATTAATTACGGAGTTCATGTGCCTACCTTCCGGCTCCATCATCAGATCAGTTCGATAGTACTTTATAGCTAAAGTGCATCTCATGACAATTCTAATAAGTCCAAACACGGCTAGGTTACATTGATTAATTACGGAGTTCCAGTGCCTACCTTCCGGCTCCATCATCATCATCAGATCACTTCGATGATACCATTTTCAACGTAACTATTCAGAATCATTCATTTATTTGTATTGTCATAGTCGCTTAACTATATCTTCATTGTGATATCTATTTGAGTATGAAGTTCCGTTGACCATTTCTGGTCTTCTTCATCAGTTCCACTTCATCAAATGTCACTTTTTGACTGTAAATGCTTATGTTCTTGATGAAAATACTAAAATTACCATAGGGTTGCCTATAATTTTTGAGGAGTTCCCTCGATTCCTCATAGATTCCATCATCAGAACTGGATTTTGAAAAAAATGGGACCAATCTGGAAGCATATCCTATAAAGGGAAAAAAAAATTTGCAAATCGGTCCATAAACGACGCAGTTCTGAGGTAACAAACATAAAAAAAAAAAAAAAAATAATGATGATAAAAAAAAAAAAAAAATACAACCGAATTGATAACCTCCTCCTTTTTTTTGAAGTCGGTTAAAAATAACAAATATTTGTTTTCACTGAGGAATGGAACGGAACGGAACGTGAAGCGATCCCATTTTGTTTTAAAGTCGTTATGTCAGTCATCGTTCGTATGTTGCCCTGCAAGTTGCGTTCGTATGACTACCATGGCAACAAAAATATCCCTTGTGTTTTATTCTAACTATCCGAAAAATACCCTAACCTAACCCCCCTCTAATGTTAGTGAATCATTTGGGTTAAGTTAGGTTAGAACTGTGACCATCAACGCGCGAAGGTGAGCGAGCGTGCCGCGGCAGCGGCCGCCGAGTGCCAAATCCCCTTCTAATGTTAAAAGCCATTATGATTTAGGCCCCAAAAAATCGATACGCCATAAATCGATAGAAATTAGTGTTCTAACTTAACCTAACCTCAAACTTTAAACATGGATATCTCCATAACCATGGGGTTCTGCGAGGTGGGGATGGTACAGGGGGGTAGTCCTGCTTCTCCCCCGCCCTCCCCGACCCTTAAATCAGCGGAAATTATTGTTTTAACCTAACCTCAAACCTTAAACATGAATATCTTCGTAACCATGGGTTTGCGTGGGTTGGGAATGGTACAGAGGAGTAGAACTCCCTCCCCCCCTCCCCAACCCCTCCTCGACCCTTAAATCGACGGTCCATAAAGGAAAGTTTAACCATATTAGTGGCCAATATACTATTTTTGATGACATTTTTAGCAAAATTTTGATGATCAATTAATATGGGATGAGTTATATTTTAAACGTACTGAGTTAAAAAATTAGAAGCTAAATAAATATATTTTTGATGTCATTTTAGAAGTTTACTGTTAGAATGCATTTTACTTTAGATGCTAAAAAATAACCATCATGCTGAGTTGTATTTAGAGTGGTTTACATAGAAGATAACTAGTGGCTAAGATAGTATTATTTAGATGCTCGTTAATTGTGGCTGACTTAGTAATTTAGAAGGCAACATACATTTTAGAAGGCGAAAATGATATTAAAAAGAAGCCTGTTTAATTAGCACCCGTTTTTTTAGTGAAGTCGGTTATATTTTTGTAAAAAGTTCTTTATTTCACACTTTTTAGTTGTGATACACTTATATATAACCAGAGTGCCTATTTCTCATGACAATTTCAATTAACCCAAACACTACTAGGTGGATGGATGGTGATGGATCCAATCATCAGAACTGGATTCTGAAAAAAATGGCACCAATTGGAAAGCATACCTATCCTCTAAGAGGAAAAATAAATTTTGCAAATTGGTCCATAAACGCCGGAGTTCTGAGGTAACACACATAAAAAAAAAACAGAACCGAATTGATAACCTCCTCCTTTTTTTGAAGTCGGTTAAAAAACGACCCTTAGCATTGAAGAATATGACGCAAGGAGTAGGAATAAAAAAAACAACTACCCAGTTTGCAAGACAAATATCGTTTATCAATAATATTCACACAAAAAACCTTTTCTTTTCCACATCTTTATTTCGTGCCAAATTGCTTGAGTAGCTCTAACAGTAACGCTCAAGAAATAAAAAACAATCCTAGAACGTTATACGTAAGAAGAGCTAATAATACGAAACACACTGGCTCACTGGCTAATGTAAATACTTGTAACATTGAGATAAATAAGCCAAACATACGTAGATACAAGATGATCATGTTATTGCCATATTTGCTATCAGCTTTCCGGCTGAATGGCTTTTACACCCTCATCAACTCACTATACTTCTGGATTCAATATTGATGGATAGGAAAGATTCAATTAACGGCACAGATTTGTTCATCGAAGAAAATGGAACAATGATTGTGAATTTTACCCTAACCAGAACTTTTCCATATTAAGAGTGGCCAACTCGATACATTTTCATAACCGCACTTACATGATAATGATATTATTACATATACCTAATAAACTAACAACTAAAATTTCTGCTTCAAGCATAGATATCTTGTGGATATTATGTAGTTTTCTATTGAAATCAAAACAAATTTGTGTAAAACTAATCCCGTAAAGACCTCTGAAATCTGCTATTTTGCGTGAACTTTTGCGTGAGATTCTGAAGGACCAAAATTTTTTTGCAAATCCTTTAAGATGTTTTAAAAAACACGTATTTCCTAAAACGAGTTTCGTAAAACATTCCAGTAAATGACGGAATTACCGAATGCCAACAAAGTTTTTAGGCGTTATCTCTCTTTTTCACGTTGCTTCTTCATCAAACATTGCGTTGCGGCGTTGCATGAAACAATAAGCTTTTAAACCATGCTCACGTTGACGGTACACGAGTGAGGAAGGGCCCTCTTAATGAGTTTATTTTATTTGGGTCTTTCTTGCAGGTACACAGGTAGGCGATAACCCATAGCTAGCGTAACTTTGACACGACGCGTGCAAAACGTCATACCCATACACAATATTTTCTAAATACATATTTATTGCGAATAGCAATTTCACCACTGCTTCTTGACCGACTCATATAACTACGCCACAAGAAAAAAACAATTTAAAATTATGTCAAAAACAAAATAAACCATCTTTCTTATCCAGTCTTCCACAATCCATCCCTGATACCAATCCCAGTGTGTCATTACAATGTGACCACTTAAACTAGAGCCCTGACAGCTGATCGTTTCGCGCCATTTACTACGATTGACAGCTCACGTCAAACTGGACGTTCTGGTTAACAAGATGGCGCCGTCAGGATTTTATTTGTGACGTAATAACGCTGTGTGACGTATTTGATGATCTCTTTCGCGCCAATTATGGTCCTTTGATGGGAGAAGGAAGCTTGCGATGAGCTGATATAGCCGATGTTCGGACATTTTCGATGCAGCTTGGTTTTCTTCGTCAAGTATGTTATTTTATTTTGGGACAATATTTGATCCTCTAAAATCTAATTGTTCTATTATAAAAGAGCACTTTTTAAAATAAATTATGTATTTTTTTTCTAATATTGTATATATGTATATATACATGTGTATAATACCCATTAACATGTCAAAGTGTCAAATTTCGCATTATGAAGTATATAAAAAGTCATTTTCAAGTCCGTTTAAATCCAGCTCTTTAATGCTAAACCCAACTGCGTACATATATACAAAACAAAATACATTCAGGCGTAATAATTAAATACAAATATAAATCTAATCGGTTTGAAAATTGAAATGAATAAATAGATATAATTTATAATTGGCCTGCTACGGTCTTCCCGTCCGATTATAATTTAGGTGTCTTCAAGGCTAGAGTGAATAGGCTCTTAATAAACTAGTGCTCCTCACCATCAACGATTGCATCACTGCTTACCATCAGGTGGGATTGCAGTCAAACAAAAATAATTGTATCAATACTATTTATACTTACTTTACTAATATTATAGAGCCGAAGACTTTGTTTCATTGTCTGAACCAATCAAATTGCGTAACAGTAACCAAAGAAGCGGGTACAACCGCGCGGGACAGCTAGATGTTCCATAATTATGTACTGTTTATATTGGTTTGTCTAGCAATCACAAGGACAAGTATTCCTGGTTATATCGACATGAATCTCACTTACGAGGTTATTTGGTCTAGTTTGAGAGGAAATACTACATAGAAGCTAGACCAATTGAGAAGTTTTCTCGATCTTATAGGGACAGCAAACATCCGGTCGTTAAGAAAAAAGTCGCTCCAACAAATCTTTTAAGATTCGATTGATCAAGGTTGCGGAAACAGCCATACCTCTGTATAAACAGCGTGGCTATGTTTTATATCTCTCTAATATTACAAAGGCGTATGTTTTTGTGTGTGTGTGTGTATGTTTATTACTCCTTCACTCTCAAACCGCTGAACGGAATTGGATGAAATTAGGCACACTTTTTATCACTGGAACGATAATTTTCAGCTTTCGGGCGGGTGAAGCCGTTGACAGAAGCTATTCACACTAAAATATAATATATTAAGGCGTAAGTTTGTATTATGTGTGTATATATTTGCTTGTGTCGGAAGGCTCCTACAAAGTGGACCGATGACCTGGTGAACGTTGCGGGAATCCGATGGATGCGAGACGCACAAGACCGTTCATTGTGGCGACATTTGACGTCTATCGGCTGAAATGATGATGATGATGATATTTGTTAAATTTTTACGCTTAAACGGTTGAACGGATTAAGATAAAAAGTGGCACACTAGTTCTGGTAGGTTACATTTCAGATGTATGTATGTGTGTATGTGGGTGTACGTTTTATGTTTTATGTTTTCTTGTCCCGTTATTACCAAAAAATGGCTTTGTTAGCTATGGAGAATCACACCTTAGGAGTCAGACGATCGGCAGCCATTCTGAACGCTTGCGAGAGGGTCACGGCCATCTGGATGATATCCGGGGATACCGCACGGTCTCCCGCGAAGCGGCGAGCCTCCTTGCTGGACTGCCAGCATTCTCAGGATTAATTTCTAAGGTTTTGTACCTGAAGGGCAACCAACGGAACGGAATTACTAAGCCGTCCCTGCTCTCCGTTCGTATCAATGGGCTTTTTTTTAATTGATAAAAACGAGTGCTTGACTACGATACCACTTGATGGTAAGCAGTGATGAAAAAGTTGATGGTGAGGCGCGCTAGTTTATTAGGAGCCTCATCATCATCTTCCTGCCCTTGTCCCGTTTTATTTGGGGTCGGCACAACACGTTACCCTATTCACTCTATATCTATGTACAAAGTGTATATTTAATTTCCGGTTTTGGCAACAAATAAATGAAACATAGGAAACGTGATTTTTTAGGTTTATTATGCGGAACCATTCATGGGCGAAGCCGACTTGTACTCGACCAGTTTGTGTTTATAACTTTGTAAGGGTGTAATTTGGTTAAAGTTTAGGCTTAGTTTTAGCTGTGGTTGTTTAATTTGAATAATTCAAGTAGGTACGTTTTATAATATTTCATTGTACAATAACATGGATAAACTTCAAGATTACTTACCTATATGCAAAATAATGTTAATTTGCAAATAGGTTATAAATAATATTTTTTCAATACACTTACTCGAAAACCCGCTCTTATCCCACCAATGCAGAAAAGAGTGCATGCTCTCCCCCGCCACAATGTTATTACATGTATCGTATCAGGCTGGGCGCGCGTCGACCCCCACGAGTCGCCGGTCAAACCACGTTTATTCATTTCTTCGTAAGTGAATAGAAAAAAGTCGTTTGATACACGTGCAAATTTGTCACTGCAGCCCTCGGCTCCATAACACACTCGCCTACGGTTCGTGCGAATTCCGCCTCGGCCGCAATGACAAACTTTCTGCACTTGTATCAAAATGTACAATTTCACGCCACTTTTTTTTTTTAATTAAAACTAGATGATGCTGGGGTTTCCTAACCGACTATCCTCAGAAGAAACACTGAACAAAGTCCAAGTGAAAAGACGGCACTGTTGGGGCAGTGATTGAGCGATTGGCTGCTGTGCTACGGGTTCGATCCCCGCACAGAAACAAATACTTTATGGCCTACAGATAGGTCTGTTCCGGGTCTGTGGGCGTTTACTTACTTACATGTATATGAACGCACTCACAATACAGAAGTATTTTTTTAGTGTGGGACAACACTTTAAAAAAAAAACTGTTTCAAAGTCCAGACAGTAAACATGTAATGTTCAAATCATATGAGAACCATGCAGATTAGTGTCTGAGATAAACACCGCCATAAGTTTTGAAATAAACACCGCACAGTCTTGCATTGATTACTAAACTAATTCTATTATTACAAAGTAAATCAAACAAAAAAAAACTATCCTGGTAACAATCTAAACTGAACTACCCAACATTATTATGCGTAACCCCAAAACTTAGTTCGTAAGTACAAGAGACGGGGGTCAAACCGTCAAACAGGTCGCAAGTTCGTGACCAATAGGCAAACAGGGGCATATCACAGATGGTGTAACTAATAGCGCTGAGTACATTCATTAATCGTGGGACGTCCGATCATTAGTAACTGCCAACGTCGACTGAGAGGCATGCGTGGTCGCGTGTCGCAAACTACCCGCGAATTCGCTTGATTAGTATATTGGGTGGTAGGCTGAGTATGTGAAAGCTATTAAGATTTTATGTAGTATAAAGGGGTGACCAGACGGTTGCAAACCTATGTCTCAACCAAGGTGATTTTGCTAGTTTCAATCTGTGTAGACAGCAGTTGTAATCCATGACCTTCAACGCCCTTGGTTGAGAGGCGCGTTTTCCCAACCACCGAACGTGTTGGCGCTTGGTTTACATCCATGTAGCCGCAGCACAAACCAAACACATAAACCAAGGTCACCTTGGTTGGAACGCTAGTTTGCAACCATCTGGTCACCTCTTTAGCTTCGGCCAGCGGTTTCGCCCTCGTGAAAGTAGGATTCCCCATATCATATTTGAACCCCCGTTTCATCTCTTTAGGGCGTGCATTTTGGAAAATCCTCTTTTAGTGCTCGCCTACGTCATTCATTAAACCCCAAGCGAACGCCGGCGTTCGCTCTCTCATTGTCTTTCTATTGTGTCTCTAATTACGGTATTCGAAAGGTCATAGAAAACCTTGTGCAAAAAATCACGCTCCTACTACCAGTAGTTTCGGCTGTGCGTTGACATGTCAGTCAGTCAGTTTCCCCTTATTTATTATATACTTTATTGTACACCAATTACATATACAAAAGGAAACTAAAACACATACATACAATGGGCGGCCTTATCGCATTCCGCGGTCTCTTCCAGGCAACCTGGAATGGACAGTAATTGCCTGGAAAAGAAATGGGGCTTTCATTGGTGTTACAAAACCATCATTAAAAATATATATTATAATAGATATACATATGCTGTATAATAGATACATATATACATACATATTTATTGAAAACTATAGACATAAATATAAATTACGACTATCGATATTCACAGCGACAAGTAATGTTCCCTAACGAGTCTTTTAAAAACAGGCAACGATTGAGAGCGTTTAATTGTGTCTGGTAATTCATTCCGCAGACGAGCAGCCTGGACAGTAAATGATTTATCATAGAAAGTCGTGGTATGGATTGGCAATTTAAGTCGCAAGTTCTCCTATGATCTTAGCAATTTTATATGTGAGTTGCAGAGAAACTCAAAACGTTTTTTAAGGTAAAGAGGCGTGAAGGGGGATATTATATAGAAGGTCCCCTTTTATATATGTAATAGGTATGCATTTGTTTTGTGTGGTGTTATCCATCAAACAAGTTACTCCGCACTGAGTGGAGCGAAAGGGAGTCAGGCTTTTACTGACTAAAACCCTCTTTCGAACAATCCCGCAGTCCTGGTAGGCAAGGGCCCCGGCGGACCCCTTCAATTTTGTTGACATCTCTTTGGGGCGCGCGTAAAACACGATGTGCTGCCGTCCCGGGCCTGGTCCGTTTCGGACGGTAAGCAACAATAACGCCATACCAGTCGACAGCGATGTGGAAGAGTTTTTTTACGCTATATTTTAGTTTGATTTTAGTTAGTTGAGAGTAGGGGTTTTTTTTTATTTTACTGTAATTCATCATCATCTTCCTGCCCTTGTCCCGTTTTATTTGGGGTCGGCGCAATACGTTTTTTTTATTCCATTCTGTCCTGTCACTCGTCAAGCTATCACTAACTTCCTTTTCTTTCATATCACTCTTCACACAATCCATCTACCTTTTTTTTTGCCTCCCTCTCCCTCTCCATCCATCCACATGTATGCTCATAACTCTTTTAGTAACATGCATTTCATCCCTCTTCTTTACATGACCATACCAAGACAAACGATTCCCCTTCAACTTTTCAGTCACTGGCGCCACTTTCAAACTTCCTCTAATATACTCACTTCTCACTTTATCCATTCTCGTCACACCACACATCCATCTCAACATTCTCATCTCCGCTACATGCAATCTTTTTTCATCAGTCTTTTTCACAGCCCAACATTCTGATCCATACAGTATTGTCATACTACTAAGACCTGTCGGTCTTATCACGGATTTTTAGATTTTACCCTTCAACTTGGGGGGCATCGGTGGGTCACAAGTTGTTCCAGTGACCTGTCGCCATTTCATCCATCCTGAATTGATCCGATGTTTTACGTCTCGGTCTACCTCGCCAGAGAGAGAGCAGTGGTGGCCCAGTGGTAACGGCCCCGACTTACGAGTTGTAGATCGCGGGTTCAAACCCAGCCAGGCGCATTACTTTGTGTAATTTATTTCATCACCACTGCTCTCAAAACGGTGAAGGAAAACATCGTGAGGAAACCGGCATGTCCGAGAACCAAAAATTCGAAGACATGTGACATCCACCAACCCGCACTGGGCCCGCGTGGTGGATTACGGCCCATTCCCTCTCCTAGAGAGGAGGCCTGAGTCCCAACAGTGGGAACATTATAAGGCCGACTATGCTATGCTATGCTACCTCGCCAAATCCTTGGGTAAGCGACCCGAGGTACCGAAAGTCGGAGCAGATCGGTATGGGCGTTCCAGCGAGAGCTAAGGGCACAGGACCGGAGAGACCGCCGAAATCGCAGAACAAGTATTCGGTTTTCGCTCTGCTCAATTTTAGGCCAACACTCTCCAGTCTGTGCCACCACACCTCCCATCTTTATTTTACTGTAATTATAGTTAGGTAAATGTAAATTATTTGTGTAAATAAATAAATGAAGGGTTATAAATTTATAACACCATATTGACCCTTTCTTTTTTCTAGCACCTACTGCCCCACTACTGCACAAAGGCTTCCCCAAGTCGATCCAGAGATTCTTTTCCCGCGCCAACTCAAACCGGTCCTCGCGGTACGCGTCCAGATCATCCCGCCACTTCTTTCTAGAACACTGCTTTCCCTCTACAGGAACCCACTGTATGGCGACGCTTGCCCAGTGGTCACTTTATTAACAAATAAAGAATATAAAAATTCAATACCACTTTTCTCTTCACAGCATTTTCATTTGTGCCGTTTTAAAAAGAAGCAACTTAATTTCAGCCTTAACGAACGAGTATTTCAATTTTACTGAGCGGCCAATCAAAGCACTCCACGGCGAGCGGCGAGATATGATTTTTTTACGGGTTCGAGGAATATGTCGAGAGAGCTGTAGTTTTATGAGAATATCTGTATTTTACTGACTTGCACGGTTCAGAGACGGACGACGGGACAACCTCAAAAAATCTCTATTTTTTACTGTTGCTGTCGATCGATATTTCGATACCAGCCCCTGCCACGGTACGACCGTTTCGTTTCGATTCTCTTGCGTGGAAAGTCTTGAGTAGGCCTCGCCTCCGATTCCTTTGTTCTAACGTCATCTCAACGCTCAGGCACGTGGTCAGAACAAAGGAATCGGAGGCGAGGCTTACTCGAGACGTTCGACTCAAGAGAATCGAAATGAAACGGTCGCAACTTGGCTAGGGGGGCTAAAGCATGAATTAACGTAAAGGACATTTTTACGTTTTGCGTAAAATACCCTTACAACAATCATCGTGAGGTACATTTTTACAGTTAGAGGTACATTTTTACAGTACAGTTTTTAGCACTAGTGGAGAAAAATAAGGCGGCCACAATTCATTATATTGATTATATCAGGCTAACCAGCTTGATATATATAATAAATTGTAGCAGCCTCAACCAAAGCACATGGAAAAAAATCCGCAAGATATTACAACAATAATTTGTTACTAAATATATTATGCCTTTACTATGTATAAAAAGTATTACTCATTATTACAAGCTTTTATTTAGTTTCACCTGTCCCGATGTTTCTTTGTCTGTAATCAAATCTTGCAAATTAAATTTGATCCACTTCCCGGTTACCGATTGAGCTGAAATTTTGCATACATGTGTAAATCTGATGGTACGGGACCTCGGCTAGTTGACAAAATTGTTTTGGTGCGCTAGTTCAAGCATGAGGCGTCTAGTGGCTGTAAGGTCGTTGATATGGAGAAAGTTTGTATGTGTGTATGGGTGTGTGTATGTTTGTTAATGAACGAACGGGTAGGTAGACCGTATCCTAGAATATCATAAAGGAGGCGGCCGATCGCGTTAGGCAACGGTCCTCACGCCCTAACCGTCGCCGGGATTCCGATCCCGATTTCCGGCCACCGTAGGCGCGGGCTTGCGGACGGCGAGCGATGGGTGGCTCGCCGTCCGACCGTCCGGTAACCGTCCGGACCGAGCCCAAGTCGTCGACGGCGCGTATTGTTCCACGCGCGCCTCATGGAGATGTCAGCAGATCGTAGGGGCCCAGCAGGGTCGAAGCCTACTGGGGCCGTGGGTAGTGTGAAAACGAAACCCGGGGCCCTGGGACGAAGGCAACGAAGGAACAGGAGTGGGTTTTTAGTCAGTAAAAATCTGGCACTATCTCCCACACCGCCCAAGAGCGGGATTTGTCATTAGATGATTTTCCCACCTAAAAAAAAAATGGAGTATGTTCCCTTGAAATAATCCCTTGCTTACACACGGGCGAGGCCGCTGGCAAAAACAAGTCAATAATACGGTAACAGGTAACGGTAGCAATATTCACCAAAAAAAGATGTGTGTAATATAGGTCTTCTCCTATGAAATTGCAACTTTTTAAAACGTTGCTTTGAAGTGTTATATCTTTGGATTGACTTGGAATTATAAGTTCAAATAAACTTTATACTATAGGTATGTTATTCTTTTTTTGAAATTAGGTATCTACTTATTTTCTTATATTTTCTTTGTGTTTTGTATTTTCTGTAATATCGCAGTACTTATAAACATGAAAGCTAATAAAAAAAAAGTTTTTCACGTTAAGGGTTCCAACGTAGAAACTATGCATTTCAAAGGGCAAGCAATATCAATGACGTATACCTACGATCTTTTTCTTACAATAGAACTGTGTTCTTGGTAATAAGGTAAGGTATATGTACTATAGAAAATTCAAAAAAGCTGTAAGGATTTTCAAGACTCAGATTTATCTGAAAAAACTGGGCAAGTGCGAGTCGGACTCGCGTCCTGAGGGTTCCGTACAAACTTACCCATGTTCGGTTCCCGAATGGAGTTACGAAGATTTTTCCGAATCGCAATTTTTTTTTTGTTGTGACCGTAACAACAAGTTTATAGTTTTCAGATTTTTTCCTATACCTGTGATATGAGATCTTGCTTCATGCGAAATTTCAAGATTCTAGGTCAATGGGAAGTTGACCTAGAATCTTGAAATTTGAAGAATCTGGAAATTGAAATTCATAGGGTCCCCTATGAATTTCAATTTCCTTGACAGTGTCGAAATACTTATACGTTTTTTGCGACATAAACGGCTGTATCTTTTTTGTTTGTTAACTTAGAAGTTTGATTTCAAAGCTTTAAGGGACCGCAGGCTTGAGTATATAGTTTAAAGGACATGGCTAAATGGAAGTATAGACGACTGCTCCCGCAATGTAAACGCATGTATAAACATGGTACCTAGCAATATATAATGCTGAATAGCTGAATATTAGTATTTCGTATTTAAAAAGTATCAGGAACTTTTCATATCTGCACAATCCTGAAAATAAAATCGTGTAACTCCTACGACAAAAGAACAAAATACTTCAAACAAATGACATTGCTATGAACTTTTATGTAGGCGTTTAAATGTTTCTGCGGCGATTTTTATTTATAATTATGCTTTTGACTAGCGATTTCGCACTAAGGTACTTGAAATAAATATCTACAAAGGGATTGTGCCAAAAAAATCTTGATACAACGGGCTTTCGATGTATAATCCCCGTAAAAATCATAATAATATAAGTATTCAGTTGTAAAACCTAATGAGTTGAAATAAAGACAGTTTTCACAGACAATATAATTATTATTGTTGAAATAATAGGTATTTGAAAAAGATTTTAAAGATTAACTGACCCAGACATCTGTAGATTTTTGTATTTATGGTAGGTAAACACCTTTCTACTTAAACTAGATTATGAACGCACTGAGTAACCAAGGAAACGAACAAGTAAACGGCAGAACGTTCAAACGACGTCTTACGTTTGTTTTTTCATAGCTTAGAAAAGGGATTGGACTTCAAGTTCAAACAGAATCGATAAAACTAATCGAAAGGGTTGAAAGAAAAAAAAAGTTAGTAATCTGCTTGTCTAGCCACAATTATGTAGTTTCAGAATATAAATTGTTTTGATAACTGTTATTAATAATCGATATAAGTAGGTAGGTATAGTTTCGATTCGAAATTCTGGAAATGTGACGTCCTTTCCCTAGCTTGCAGTAATCCTTGTTCTTGTCATGTCAAACCAAAACAAAGCATAAAAACAATTAAGAAACTTTTTTATGTTTAATAATTCACGAAAGTTATAATAAATGA
This sequence comes from Mythimna impura, assembly GCA_905147345.3. Classification (NCBI taxonomy): domain Eukaryota; kingdom Metazoa; phylum Arthropoda; class Insecta; order Lepidoptera; family Noctuidae; genus Mythimna; species Mythimna impura. The sequence continues at coordinate 25,535,245 of LR990350.1, forward strand.
TTAAACACTAAATAATTCATGAATGAATATTTAAATATTAAGGGTTAGTGTTTGATTCCTATTCGTGGGAGATATTCCTATTCATGCTGGGGCAGTCGTTTAGCCATCTCTTTTCAACTCGATACCTACACGCGTTCTCGAGATAAAGGGTCTTGACTCTTGACAGACAGACAGACAGAAAGACAGACGGATGGACAACAAAGTGATCCTATAAGGGTTCCGTTTTTTCTTTTATAGGTACGGAACCCTAAAAACATTATTCTCCATCAAAAACTAACTTTAACTTGACAATAAATACTCACACTACGACAAACATTGTAAATCTCGCTTCCCAATCGAGTTTTAACTTATTCCGACGGATCAATTGCATCAGAAACGAGTTTAAAATTGATTTTCATTGCGTTTTCATTATGTATTCATGCAACGCACACAATATACCCTGATTGATGTACTCGCGGAACATTATTACGTTTTATGTGAGGATATAATGAGATTTAAATTATTTTGGGGGAACTTCGTATGTGTTTGGCATCCATTAACTCATTATTCGAATCTAAACTTATGTATTCTCACTGTACGTAAATGTAGCGGTTTCAGTACTATAGAGTAAATTGTGGATTTCGCATTAAACCGAATTTCCTGAGATGAAAGGTGAAGATGTAAGAAATTCCGCGTAAACTGCTTTTATTTGTTGAATTAATTTTCTACAGTCAATCGCATCATTAGTTTTGTATTTAATTTGTAACTTTGTCGTTAATTTCTTTGCCGAATCCAGGGATTAGTAAGGCTTCAAGTGTCACCATTTGTTGCGACTGCCCCGTTTCTGTAGCACCTCGGAAATGTTCGGAGAGTCCCACACAGATAGCTTTCAAGCCATAATTCGCAAAAAGACGGCTTCGCTGCTATGCAGAGTGCGGAGCAGTCGCAACTATATCCTGAGAGCGGTGGCGGAGAGCTATACGCGAAATATTAGCCATTTTGTGGGGAGGGTGATTAGGTAGGAAACATATTTTTATCATTATTTCAGTGTTACTAACACTAGGACATATTTTTTTTGTAATACTAATAAAATATGGATCGCTGTTGTCCGAATTAAATGAATTTTAATTTAATTTTTAATTATACAGATCGCCGGGAAGATACGGTGGAGCACCGCCGTCTCCTCGTGCTGCTGTAGCTGGCGGTGACCTCTCACATCCGGTGCTGTTCCAGGTCCTGGTACAGAGCGTGAGGCGGAGACAATCCTCACGCCCCGGTCCCCAATGCAGACGCCGTAGTCATCGGGATTCGCAAGGCGACTCTCGGCCATCGTAGGCGAATAAATAATAATCAGACACAGAACAAATGATAGTGCTCATCACGCAAACATTTGTCTTGAGTGGGAATCGAACCCACGACCTCCGGCATAGCAGTCAGGGGCACTAACCTCTAGACTAATTCATTGTATTAAATTTGGCGAAATTAAATTTATAAATACTTCTTTTAACAAATTCAAAGTCTAATAATTATTAGACTTTGAATTAATTATTTAATTACAATTAATCGATGTATTTCAATTAGACCATTAAGCTAGAACTACATTAGACCGACGCACACGTGTAACACGCCTGATCTGTACGTAGAATGACGTCGCGTGGCGTGGATCAAGTGTAGCTCTACAAGTCTAGTTTCCATATTAAATGTATGGAGACCGACGCGCCCAGATTGGCGTGTGTGGCACACGTGTGCGCAGTGTAGTTCTAGCTTTAAAAGGAACTTTTGGCTGACAAGATGTATCTAAATCTTTTTAATAAGTTATAGCTCTTCTCAGTGGCTCAAGCTATCTCGTTTTGTCTCGTTTAAACATCGTCGTCTTCACATCAGAATATTGCGAAATATTTTTCTTTACCTTCAAAACATACGCTTAACATCAAAGAAGACATACCGTAAAAATTCCTCGTATATATCCTTATATTTACGGAGATTTCTTACCCTTTGCGCTAACGAAGTGTCGCCGCCTTTGCCTCCAAAAAGGAAAACGAAATGATGCAATGCGTCCGGATGAAATTTCGGAATAACGAGCTATCCTGTTATCAAGCTGGAGTTGAGTCTAATGGTCTCAAAATCAACTTGCGCCTAATTGAAGAACGCTTGCTCAACTCAAATAGCAGCAAAATATAGAACAAGCTAGTTGGCAAGCTGGTTTGGAGATCTGCTCCCCCTAGCCAAGTCACAAACGATAAACGTAAACTCTCAGTAGTCTTTAATAGATTTTCAACTTTATGTTATTGGATATAAAGTTGAAAATCTATTGAAGATTACTAAGCGTTCACGTTTATCGTTTGCAACTTGGCTAGGGGGGCTGCTCCCCTAGCCAAGTTACAACCGTTTCGTTTCGATTCTCTTTTTGTTGATCGCCTCGAGTTGGCCACGCCTCCGATTCCTTTATTCTGACTTCATCTCAACGCTCAGTCACGTGGTCAGAGCAAAGGAATAGGAGGCGTGGCCCACTCGAGGCGATCAACGAAAAGAGAATCGAAACGAAACGGTTGTAACTTGGCTAGGGGGGCAGGAACCTCCATGAGGTGTTAAAATATCAGCTGTGCGGGCGAAAAAGAAGGATGGAGCTATACATACTACAGGCATTGCGCGCCCGAACCGCGTTCATTGGTTAAGTGTTTTGTAGACACATAAACATAGGGTGCCCCGCTACCTCCGCCACATCATTGGGGCTTATTGTACATAGCTAATAATCAAATGTATTCATATTTAAATGTTTATTGTAAAGTAATATATTTTAGTCAATGTTTTTAATTCAATTTTTAATGGAATTTTAGTATTAATGCACTAATTATTTGGGAGAAGACACTGATTCCTGTAACACAGGTGTTTCCACCTGGCACAGGAGTCAGGGCCTCACTATATCTGTACATGTTTGTTTTATGCTAATAAATTTATCTTATCTTATAGCTCCATCCCTTTAACAGTTCAGTTTAGGTTGTCAAATGGATCACGTTAAGAGCTCTGTTCGTTTCTTTCATAAACATTTTTTTACAAAACATAGTTTATGTGGCTAATGTTTTTATGAGTCAGCTTTAGTTTTTTAAATTTTCGTTCGGTAATTATGTAAACGAGCCAGTTTTGGCATTAATCGTTTTTTAGGGTTCCGTACCTCAAAAGGAAAAAACGGAACCCTTATAGGATCACTTTGTTGTCCGTCCGTCTGTCTGTTTCTCTGTCTGTCGATCTGTCTATCAAGACCCTTTATCTCGGGAACGCGTGGAGAGATCGAGTTGAAATTAAAATCATATACTCAGGTCTGCGGTCCCTTGAAGCTGTGAAAAAATCAAACTTCTGAGTAAACAAAAAAAAGATACGGCCGTTTATGTCGCAAAAAACATGTTTTTCGACACAGTTAAGGGAATCAAAATTCATAAAGTACTTCCCGTTGACCTAGAATCCTGAAATTTGGCATGAAGCAAGGTCTCCTTAGCACAAGTATAGGAAAAAATCTGAAAACTGTAAATTTGTCACAAAAAAAAATGGGATTCGGAAAAATCTTCGTAACTCAATTCGGGAATTGAAGTGTTTTCTACGTTTGTACGGAACCCTCAATGCGCGAGTCCGACTCGCACTTGAGTTTTTTCAATTACTTCATTGAATAATTGTAATCGTAGGTTATCGATATAATAAAAAAAATCATTAATTTTATTAAATAGATAATTTTATTAATAGAGAATGCTTTCTTCCGGCTCAATTAAAATAATGTTGGACGATTTGAGAAAAAAGTAATCATGAAATTAATTTAAACTCATTTGCAGAAATTAAATTACCTTCCAAATGTAAATAATAATAAATTTGTATTTCAATCATTTTAAACTGTGATTTTGCATTATAATTCAATAAATAAATGTTTTTTCCGAAATATGCACATATTCGAAAAAATATGCATATATGAAGTTCGGAGTGGTCACGATATTTCGGCCGTACTGTACGTATCATCATTAATTTTGTATCTGTCTTTACATCTATATATCCCCCAAACTGTCGGACGCTCCCGCGGCGTTATCTGTCTGTTTACCTAGGAGTTAACACTCCTACTAAACAAAAACACAGTGCAACGGATTTTGATGCGGTTTACACATATAAAATAACAATAAACGAGATAGGTCTATGTATGTAATTTAATTTTAAATGTATAAAATAATAATAAAAACAATAATAATATGTTCTGTTCTATTCTGTTCTGTTCTGTTCTGTCCTGTCCTGTCCTGTCCTGTCCTGTCCTGTCCTGTCCTGTCCTGTTCTGTCCTGTCCTATCTTGTCCTGTCCTGTCCTGTCCTGTCCTGTTCTGTTCTATTCTATTCTATTCAGTAATAAAATAGCATTCTAATATTGAGAGCATTCTAAAATTCGGTCCAGTAGTTTTTGAGTTTATTTAGGTATTACAAACAAAAATATAAAAATCGAAACCAGTGTAATTGTGAACAATGATGTATTTTATTTTATTTTAACAGTTATTTACTTATAAATATTGTACACCTTATGGGTATGTTCCAGCGATTCATCAAAATAAGTAATTGTAAGAACTAACCATTCTCCTGTAACAAGCTGTAAAAACTATGTATCCGTAAAAAAAAAAAATCACGCGTGCGAAACCGGAGCAGTTCTCAGTTGAAAATATATAAACCGCCATCTTTATTTTTCAGAGACATTTTATCCTGACTAATTGACGATTTCAAACGGCAAAATAAATATCTAGACAATTACCTATTATTATTACAAGCATTCGAAATATAGCAATTGTATAAGTAAAATACATGTTTAGAATTGTGAGTTTTATTTTCTTTTTTCCTTTCCAATCACAAATCATCCGTCCGCAGGAAATGTATCACTCAAATTCTCGTTAACAGCACCGACCCCTTGTTTTAATCACCCATCAAACCACCCAATAATTACCGGAATACCTTTGCCGAATTAATCTCGAAAAAGCAATTCGAAGTCGACGTTTAATTCGAGCCGTTTTCGAGCTTCCGTTCAAAGAATGATTTATTTCTGCAATCAAAGCGTCAACTGCGAATATCATCGGTTTGCGCCGACAACGAGACGGCGTTTCATCGGACGATGCGGCTAGCGTGACAACCGATATTTAATTACATTTTTTATGAGTTCTGTAGTAATTTATTAAGGAAGAAGAATTGACCGGAACTGTGTGATATATGGGAGTTATGATCAGTACCGTAAGTAGGGCGGTGCCAGCAGTGCCCAAGCACAGGGCGCAGACCCTGATGGGGTACAAAACTGATCAAACCAAGGCCAAGTTTTGTATCATTCATTTCATCAGAAGGAGGTTACTATTTCCCACTGCCTCTCGCTCCGTCTCGGGATCGGATGCTCAGGTCGCCACCGTCGATCGCCTCCACGAAGACACGGCACCGGGGCTCTGTCTAAGCGAAGCAAACTTCCACCATATGCTTCTCCGTGAGCTCCGGGCGATCCGCACAATGTTGACACCGGAACGTTTCCGCCAGATCCGAAACAGGTACCTTCCAAAACACTCCGACGTTCGATGAGGACTTGCATCAGGCGGATTAGACTTACCTAACTCGGACTTTTTTAATGGGCGCAGTCTCAGAAAATGGCAACGGGCGTATAAAGCACTAGTTACGGCACTGGTTTCCAGGGGTCGGAATTAGGTAGAGTTATTCATGTACTTGCATCGAAATGTTGATATTAATATAGATCTTCCTGGGATTTCTAATGAAAAATCCCGTGTGGCGAAATTTGTTCATGGAGTCCCTGTTCGTTTGCTTTCTGAAGCTCTAACATATCTTTATTGTAGACTAATTCATTCAACAGTCATCATCATCATCATCATTTCAACCGAAAGACGTCCACTGTTGGACATAGGTCTCCCCCAAGTGCCGCCATAATGACTAATCCTGTCCATTCAACAGTGATCAGACCTAATATGATTTAGTAAAAATGAATCAAAACTTTTTATTGCCATAAATAGAGATTTTCAGTTTTCGCATAATAAACTCGCAACAGTATCAAACGATAAAATGTCCGATTAATGCGTCCGGGCGCGATTTATAAATGCGGAATACCGTTGAAATAAATTGTCCGAAGATAAAACCGGTTTGAGCCCAAAACATGAAAATATCAGTATCATAATTAATTTACAACGCCTTATTTCCGGGTTTGGTATCCATTTTACAATTAATTAAATTACTCTGTTGTTAATAAAATAGTTGCGGTTATGGTTTTAAGCTAAATTTAAAATATAATAATAATTATTTAAATGCAAATGTTTTTCCTGTCAGGACCATTTCATGTAATTTCGAAGCTTACAGACTTACAGACTACATATCTTTCTTATCATTCTATCTCCTTTGTCAAATTTTGATCATAACTGACAATGCAAAAAAAAAACAAAACAAATAAAAAAAAACATTTTTTTCATAATTTGATACTTTCACCAAAAACTGCCAGTATGTATGATTAAAGCATGGAAATAGTACGTACTACATAGCACCTACAGCAGTCATCAAAAAAGTTTGATATTACAAAAGTAAGGCGAAGTTCGCACAGAAATTTCTGTGAATTACTACACAGAAAATGTGTGAAGAACATCTATTGCTTTAGGCTCAGACAAAGGCATAAAAATAAACCTTTTAGTGAAGCTAACAAGCTGGAGTACTCTCTAATACTTCTGGGCTTATATTTTTTTGTTTCAGTAAATAAGACAGTTTCGTTCGTGACTCTTATTATTATGTGGCACGTGCTCTTCTCTGTAACGGCTGGGCAAACACGAAATTGCAAAAACAATTATTTCTGGGGAAAGTCTAGAAACACATTCAACATATTTTTTCTGTACATTTTATGCCACACAGCCAGAAGGCGATGCAGAAGGTAGAGGGACGAGCTGTACTTAACAGCCAAGGTTTCTTTTGCCCAATCCTGGTCCGCAGCAGCTGAGTTAGTGGAAAAACGGTTAGTAATTAATATTACATAAATTCAGAATTTAGCTACTCAGTCAATTCTTACAAAGCGACTCCGATTACCTATCCCTTCATACTAAGGAACTTCATCAACGCATTTAGTTAGTAACTTACTGACAGTCAATATCAAACTAAAAACTTGAACATTTTCAACAAGTTTTACTTAAACAGAAACTAAACCAACCACAAAGCTTCTAGTCTCTGTAATCCAATTGAAGTAATCACAATCCCAGCAGCCGCCCGCATCGCACCGTCCTGGACGTCCGAAATCGGCCGCAAATGGTGGAATAGCACGAAGATTGCACAAATTGGCCTTCATCCAGTGACTTAAAGGGAAACTAATTTACTCCGACCCAGTATATGGGATTACTGAATTTTGGTGCAAACATTTATTCGTGTATATCGGTCGCAGTATGATTGGATAAATCGGTTTTTCACGAAGTTACTAGACTTTTGATACATTTATCATTATTTTATCGATAGGTTTATTTTTATTTTTGTATAGACTCTTTTTATAATGTGAATGTGAGAACATTAGACTCCGTGGATTCATTTTTAGTGTGCTTTTGTGTACAAAGTTGACCGGTCTGCATTGTTCTCTCTTAACTATTAATATTGTATTATGGAAATATTTTACAAATAGATTTTTAGGTTCTTCCCCATGGGAAACGACTAATTAGAACCGTCTTCTGACGTTTTATAAGTGCCCATGTGAAATAAAATTATTTTGAGTTTTTAGACAAGACTATGATTATTACCAAAATGAACTGTATTTTTTTATCTGGTAACTTTTAATTTGGGTTTTAGTAATATCAAAAACCTAAGTTAAAAGTTTTGCGCCAAAGCGCCAATTCTGTGTTAGCACAATTGGTCACTTGAATGATGATTGGTTCATCTAAGAATCAATAAATATAAATGCAAAATATTATATTTTTTTTCTCATTGATAGGTATGTTAGCTATTGACCAATTAACGTAATCGTCAAGGCATAACATTTATATCAGATCAGCGTTCATGTTCGTTACTGTTACAGCATAAAGTAAAGAATATGAACGCTGTTTTAATATGTTCTTTGAATTTAATAAATTATTATTAATATTTGTTGAGTGCCTTGGTGGTGGTGTGTGTGTATCCTGGGTACGGTGTAGCGGTGGTGGGTCGGTGTAGGGAGTATGATTAAAAGTCACTGCAGAAAGTTACATGAAGATTTATTTGATTCAGTTCACATTACGGTTTACGTCTATTGTCCTAATATGGTACGTACGCTACTTAGTTGTGTTGTGAGACATGTTTGCACCACCACTGTGCGTAAGGGACTGGCGCTCGCGCACGCCACGGTCCCGCTTAGCGACTATACATTTTGTCGTGTAAGCATGTGTTGGGTGATTCCCTACATATTCATTATTGTTGCGATTACCCTAACATAAGATGTTCTTTTTTGCAAATGCTACTGTTATATGGTATGATTACTAAAATATTTCTTACTTACTAACATCCGGTTATTTTTTTAAATCCCAGGTTTTTCACAGAAAAACGATTTTTCCAATCATCCCGTGACATATCGATGGCAGAAATTTTGCGAGCCGAGCCGCCAACGAATAATTTGTGGAGGATTTCGCGTAACGAGTTTTACAGGACCGTAGGTATGTAGGTATTTGTTGAATTATTGCCGGCGATTTTTTGTATGAATTATTATATATCTTTTTAATTGTTTACTGAAAAATATTTCTGGGTTATATTTTGCTTTTATTTTCATATTGTTTTTTATTACAGTCACAAGTCAAAGTCACATACATAACATGTCAAAGCACAGCCACAGGGCTTAGCGTGAAATTTTGCACAAGGCTTCCTTTTATGACGTGATTTCCTATAATGGTGAATTGTATACTTGAGATGATTTCCTATAATTCACCATTATAGGAAATCCTCTCTTAGTGAGATGAAGCGGGGGAAGGGGATGAATTTACTTTCACCCCGGCGAAATCGCTGGCAGAAGCTAATTATAAATAAAGAAGATAGATTTGTCTTCTAGAATAGTACATTATGATATAAGTGTGTAATGTTAGTGATTACCGTCAAGGCGGTATTTAGACCCGAGCCGTGGCGAGGGTCTTAAGGGAGCCAAGAACGGTAATCATTAATTACTCACGTGTGTCATACGACGTTTTTCAATACACTTGTGAAGAAAATAACAGTAAAACTAGGAAAATTTTCTGTGACATGGCGGTAAAAATCTGTTTTCATGAGCCGCGCATCATTTTTTTTTTATTTACCCCTAGAGGAAGGCCAAGGTATTTTGATCATACTGCCTAGTTTTACGTTTATGTTTTCTTGCGTGAAAAGTTTTTACGATAATGTCTTTCGTAGTGACAATAGAATACGGGTGTAACGTTTTCTAATGATTTTGTAGAATTTAATTTAATTTAATTAATACAGCCACTGAACCTCACTAGAATAAAAAAATCACGCCAAAAACCACGCGCATCTTAAAGTGGCGGCCATAGACCACAAAAAAAAAACAAATATTATTTGAATGTACGATTTATTTACTAAATGTTTTTTATTAAATAAATCGTTTGTACAAGTTAAATTTGTCCATTTTAACTTGTAAATTGGCTGAAATAAGTAAGTAAGATACTAATTTATATACTATTGAACGCAATAACTTAATGGGAATTTTATTCGAATTCAAAATTTGTTTTGCGAACAAAGAGATTGAACAAAAAGGTTTTAACTACATTATAGCACTAGTGCGTAATGGTAATCAAAATGTCACAGTTTGGTAACGAGTGCCATTATATACCAAAGTGCAGTGCAATAAGAGTCACTTTCTGAGCAAGTGTGTTGAAAAAATTATTTAACCAGTAAAATGTCATTGTAACTGAGTGAGAAAAGTCGTATTTTCACACGGGCGAAGCCGCTGCTCCGGCAATAGCTAGTAGTAGATGTATATCGTTCAATATTCTCGCGTCTCGGTGTGTGCTGACTCTTGTTTGATGACGGAAAGCAAATAAATCAACGTTCAGAGAATTTTAATTAAAACTTCATATTCACCAAACAAGCATGGCAACCTGTTAATTATCTGTGGTAATAATTATAATTTCTGGAAAACGTTGTCCCTGAAGATACTGCCTTTTCTATGAGGAGGGAAATCGTCGACTTCTTCCACTTTAGGGTCCAATGGAAGGGCATATCAGACTTTTACTGACTAAAATTGTAATTGTAAACCTGTGTCCATTAATTTATACGGACCATCCGGAGGATACGGTGGAGGTGTGCCCCGCTTTGGGCGGAGAACCGCAATGTTTGGGTTCGCAAAAGTTTCGGATAAAGATGGACCTTTATCCGAAACTTTTATATCGGTTACGAATAATTTTTTATTTCGGGTATCCGATAGTTTCGCTATTCTATTCTTTAATGTTCTACAAGTTTGTAACTAAGCATCTAAAAGGAATTTTTAGCGGGATGTTTTTGCGAATGAAGTTCAGTGGCTGTTTTAATTATTCGCAAATAGATTGGTGTGGACATTGTGTTATAAAATTGGTGTAGTTTTGTATCTCTAGTGTCTACACAGCATGAAATTATTGAAAGAGGCACGTGGTGACGCGTATAAATAGCATCACCTTAAAGGGTGGAGTTTTAAGACTACCAATATGGCGGTGAAATTATGGTTATATTACACAAAATTAAATCCCTGTTGACGATTCCCTGAGACACCAAAATCTGGCGACGTTTATAGCAACTGGGAAGCCCACGTACCTTGCTAATCCAGTGACCCCACTTTGCATGTAGGAATGCGCCTCGCTCACGGATGCGTGGTCGGTGTGTGTGGCTGCAGGCCGGCGAGCTAATTCTTGATTCATCCACCGGTGGGCTGGTCAGAACTCGTGAAACCAACACTGCACTATAAGGTCTCAATGTCTCACAGGAGCAGATACACTTATTCCACGAGAATTCTCAGGTTTTCAACAGATATGGGATTTATATCGCGGAGCGGTTTTTATTCGACGCAATGTCGAATTTGCGTAGCGGACACAACTTTCTTAGCGGGGGTCGACGCCATCTCACGGTCTTTAGCGAGCGTCTCAAGAAAGCATTCGATACGTCACCAGTGGGCGTTGCGGTCGTAGGTATTGGTGAAGGAAATCCTCAACAGAGACTCGATTAACTTAGAGAATGCGGGAAAGGTAACTAATTTATATTATTTATTCTCTAAAAATACATATACCTTAAGAAAAGGCATTGACGCTTCACCAGCACGATTTCGGTAAAACGGAGCAGAGAATTATTTTAGTATTACCTACTACCACAACGAAGCTATCCGAGAAGGCTGATTCGACACATATGCTGCTCAAAGCAACTTAAAGTGACTGAAAACCTAATACTTACTAAACTTGACACTGGCTAAAAGCACAAAACGTGTGAAGTCAAAAAAAAACATCCGAAACCTCCTCACTTATTAATTTTTTATTATTTTTTTAAGGCATAATAAACAACAGGAAATGTTTCAGAAGTTTCCTGGAAGAAGCCATAAAGAAAAGACCGACAAAAAACAACTCAAAACTCGGTAACCTTATTAACATTCATTTACCTTTAGCATTTTAATGTTAAAATATAATAAGTTGGTAATGAGGAGCTCGTGTCGAGTCGATCCTAAAGTTAAGCAACACCTGCTGAGTTCGTCTGTGGATGGCTGAGTTAAAGGCATCCAACTCAACATACATTTTCACTGTTTTTCATACAACCGCTCTTACGCGATTATGACGTTACTACACTTTTTCATTAGATATTTTGGAAACACAGCATCTTGTGAATACTATTAATAAATTTGTGTAAAACTAATCTAGTAAATACCTCTGAAAATCTGCTATTTTGCATGAACTTTGTTCATAATTTACTCAAAAATTTAAAAAGTCAAAAAAGTATAACAATAAAAGCCTTGCAAATTTAATCAAGATTCTGAATGACGACAATTTTTTTCAAAAACTTTTTAGAGTTTAAAAAAAACACATATTTCCTGGAACAAGTTTTGTAAAATATTCGAGTAAATCACGGAATTAACGAATGCTAACTGAGTTTTCAGGCGTTATCTCTCTTTTTTCGCATTGCCTTTTCTTCAAAAATAATTACGCGTTTGGTTGCGGTAGATGAAGTAACAAGCTTTTAAACCATGCTCCATGTTTATTTATTTATTTATTTAAACTTCATGTACAGTAGTGGTACATAGGCGGACTTAATGCAACAAGGCATTCTCTACCAGTCAACCTTTGGGTTAAAAAAGACAACACTGTGGTAGGTTTGCACAATAAACAAATAACAGATACTTTAAACAGAAAATAAAATAAAAAAATAAGTTATTTATAATAATAAAATACATATATATGCTAAAATTACACACTAATAAATACTAAGAAAAATATCAAATCATTAAGAGAACTTAATAATAATTCCGACGAAGACCGAGCTAAGGTTGAGAAGACTTCAAGTAGTAGTTCCGAATTTTACGCTTGAAGGAAAATTTACTTTCAGCTTTTTTGATGTCAAGGGGAAGCACATTCCAGAGTTTTATGGTGGAAACAGCGTATGAGTTGGACATAAAGCCAGTACGGTGAGAAGGAATATGAAGGAGCATGTTTTTGGATGCACGAAGGTTAAGATTATGAGAACTGCCCAACACTTTAAAATATTGTTTTAAATAATCAGGAGAACAAGGATCGTTCATTATGGTGAAGAGCATGCAGAGGGATCTGAGGGATCTCCTTTGACGGATAGGCAGCCATTTAAGCTGAGAACGGTAGGAAGAAATGTGATCATATTTACGAAGGTCAAATATGAAGCGAATGCAGTTGTTGAGAAGTCGATCCAATTTGTTTAGAAGTTCTTGGGAAAGATCAGAGTAACAAACATCAGCATAGTCAATTATAGGTAACACAAGCGACTGTACTAAAGTAGTTTTAGTGCTTGACGGGAGGAAATTTTTGAATCTATAGAGAGACCGCAGCGTGAAGGAGGAGGCCATGTTGACAATAGGCGATTGGAAAAGGACCCTCAAGCAAGACCTACTGAGGTCGTCTGTGGATGGCTGAGTTAAGGAACACCTGCTGAGTACTTCTGTGTATGGCTGAGTTAAGCAAAATCTTCATATACCAAGATTATCTTATCTTATCTTATAGTGGGGCTGGCCCTAAACCAGAGCACTTCGACCCTTCTGGATCTTTTGTGCTAATCCCCCTCCCTTCTACTCAACTCCCAGCCCTCCGTGCACCTTCTTCATGAGTCCCAGTATGGCCTTGATGGGGCTGAGCCTGTAGTCCTCTGGTCTTGGAAATGGTTGGCCCAGATACTCTAGTCTTTTGGAGCCTAGTGCTGCACAGTCGCACAGTAAGTGTAGCATATTCTCTTCTGCCTCTATACAGATCCTGCAAGTCGGTTCGCTTGCTAGTTCCATGTTGTGGAGCTGTTTGTTGGTGGCATAGTGCCCCGTAAAGACTCCTGTGATTTTTCGGAGCTGTGATCTGCTGTACCTCCATCATTTTTGGGTCCAGGCCTTATCTATGTCATTAAGAAATAGCTTTGCATGCTTCTAGCCTGTTGTGTTGTGCCAGTGTGTGCTGTGTATTTCCAAAGCAGCCCTTTTCAATGCTTGGTTGATGACCCTTGGTGAGAGTCCTATGAAGGGTTCCGGTCCGTATAGGGGTGTCTCGGATCCTTTCCTTGCTAGAGTGTCGGCTCTTTCGTTACCTTTTACTCCTGTATGACCTGGCACCCAGATCAATCTGACCTTGTTGCTCCTTTCTATCCGATTTAGTATTTTAATACAGTTTAGTACAAGCCCAGAATCCACTCTATTGGACGTGAGTGCCTTGAGTGTTGCTTGGCTGTCGCTTAAAATGTAGACAGTGTCCCCTTCGGTGCCTCTGTCTAGTATTTCCTGCGCGCATGCGATTATAGCATAGGTCTCTGCTTGAAAGACCGTCGCCAGTTTGCCCATGCTTAGGCTGAGATTGCAGTTGTCGCTATGTAGGCTCCTGTACCGGTGTTCATTTTAGAACCATCCGTGTACCATACCTGGTTCTTCCCTTTGTGGGGTTTTATCCCACCTTTCCATTCCTCCCTACTCAGAATGTAGATCTTAAACTCCTTTTTGAGATTGTGAATGGTATGTATTTTGTCACATCCCATGTCCATCATCCAGTCAAGTTCCCTGTTTGGTCTTGTGTTTGTATGGTTTATTTTACATCCGGAGTTCGTCCAGTGCCCCATACTTTTAAGCCTATGAATGGCCCTCCTCGCCTCTAGTTCCACTTCAATGTGTAAAGGGGTGAGATTGAGCAGCGTTTCCATCGCCGCAGTTGGCGTGGTCCTAAATGCTCCTGTAATGGCCATGCAGGCAGTCCGCTGTACTTTGCTTAGGGCCTGTATGCAAGTTGCCAGCTTGGTTCTGGTCCACCATACGATGCTCCCTTATTTGATCAGCGGTTTCACCATCATGGTGTAGATCCATTTGAGAAGATATGGGGTCTAAGGCCCCATATCTTCTCATAGGCAGAGCGACACATGCCAAATACTCTTAGAGCCTTATTTGCTGTCGCTTCGGCATGGCTTTTCCACGTGAGTTTGCTGTCTAGATATTTTACTTCTGTGGACAACTCTAGTACAGTGTCGTAGAGCTTTATGGTACCCATTGCTGTTAGGTCCCTCCTTCTGGTAAACGGGATGATATGATGATGATATACCAAGATTACTCCGTGCCTCGAAAAACATGTGAAGCCGTTGATCCTGGCTGTCATTTGTAGGTCTTTGACAGTCGTTCCGGATAGTCAGAAGCAAGAAAATCTGACAGCAGTCATGCCATGGTGTATCGTGTTACCCAATTGCTGGATTATGGAGTTCAGATAGGCAGTCGCTCCATGTATAGTAGTGGATACCGACCCCAACATCACACTAACCCTGGAAAGTATGTTCCCTTGGGAGATAATTGAAGATAGAAGAGATAGAAGATAGAAGAGATAAGTGAAGCCTCAGGCTGCAGCTAGTAGTGTTATATAAGTTCATCATCATCATTTCAGCAGAAAGACGTCCACTGTTGGACATAGGCCTCCCCCAAGCGTCGCCACAACGGCCGATCCTGTGCGTCTCGCATCCACCACATTCCAGCGACTCTCACCAGATCGTCGGTCCACCTTGTGGGAGGTCTTCCAATTCCAACTCTGCGTTTTCCGGTGCGCGGTCGCCACTCTAGAACCTTTCGGCCCCATCGACCATCCGTTCTACGAGCAATGTGCCCTGCCCACTGCCACTTTAGTTTGGCGATTCTTCGGGCTATGTCAACGATCTTGGTTCTCCTGCGGATATCTTCATTCCTTATGCGTTATAAGTATGAGACTGTAAATTTGTGAGTGTGAATTTGTATGTGTGTATTTGTGTAAAGAAGTATTGTAAAAAGTAGTGCTTGGCGCTATGGTGACCTAACACTCTTTTCGCGTATTGATGGTAGGATATGGTTTGTGTGGTAAGTTAAAGTCTCAAATTGTAAGGAAAATAACTATATTACACTGAATCACTACAACACTTAGTTACTAGACAGATAAAATGGTAAAATGGTAACGGTAATGGTAAAATGGTACTGGTTTTGAGTGCGTGTAGCTCTAACGAGATCCGAACGCGAACTAGTCCACATTTTGGTGAACGAGCGAATGTGCATACTTGCATTCGATGCAATTATGCATTTTCGCTTAGTGTTCGATTAAAACTCGAACATATTCCCGAGAGCGAGAAGAAATGCGGGATGATTGCTAAAAACTACACTATGATAATCAAATTCGATTCTAGCAGATAATCTTAACTGGTAAGTACAAAAATTATGAGTAAGTACAGTATAAGCTTATTGGTCTACTTATATAATCATAAATTATTAAATACATTGACACCGATTTGAAGTTACACTATAGAGTCTTCTAAAGTTAAATCAATATTTCGATTGCGTGTGTTCGTATTTTTGCCACGTTTGATCGCACTATAGCTCGCACTAGGCCACCGTTTGGCACAATCGTGTAAACGAAAACCGATTTCACTTTTATCCTTTAGATCTTTGGCACTGAGCACTTCACTATAATATGATTCGTGTCTTCTGGCTGGATTCGGTGTCAGTGAAGCCGCTGCAAACTCCTGCTGGCGGCAACTCTCGCTGTGGCGTCGTTGTTTTGGAGGCGGTGCGGTCACCGTGGTCTGCTGCTGGTGAGATTCATCGCCACGGTGTCCAGCTGCGGCCCCTCGGCACAGGCGACATCGCCTGGTCCGCCACAACCAGGCGGCTGCTACGCATATAGCGATTGACATCAACACGTAACAAATTACGTATTGGTGGATATCATGTGGCGATATGTCGTCTATTTCTGAATCGCTTTTCTTCAGTTTTTCTATCGCCTCCCCCAAACTGGTCATGGATATGGTTAGGTTACCGTCATCAGTCTGTCTTTCGTCTGGGATCTTGATGTTAACCAAGTGATTAATTTGATCAAATTCAGGCATATAAATGGTTGGTGAAACGTTTATTTGGTTGGACTGATGGCGTATTGAGTATAATGCGAAATCCTTTCCTTTGATGACGCACTCCTGACCTATGCCAATGACCCCGGCTTGGCTCAGCTGACGGACTGTAACATGGTCGCCGCATATTATTTTTATTGTGTAGGTGTCACAACAAAAGTAAAAGTGCTGAGAAGTCAAATGTAATTCAAGCCATACGTTTGTGCACTTGGTTTGTTTTACTTTACATTTGTTGGTTTCCGTGTTCTTGTCGCAAAAACTTTCGTCATTTTGAAGATCTGTTATTGGTTTTAGCAGCTGACACATAAAGGTTGTTCCATGGTGTAGGCATGCCGTGAGCTCTTGTGTGGACATGCTAAAGAAGGAATCCTTCTTTAGGTTGACAGCTACGTATTCGGATACTGGTATGATTGTGGTCTTAATGGTGTTTGTTTGATGCGGTACAGGTATTATCTTGTACAATTTGAAACTTTCTCTGGATACTAGCGGAAAAGTAACTTCAATTATAACAAACTTTTGAGTCGCTCTAGCTTTGACTTTCAGTAGATTGTAAAGGTACTGAAGATCTGTGTCTAAATTGGTGATTGGTAGTGTGAGTTCGCTTGGCATCTGGCCATATATGGTTTGGAGTTCCCGTTTAAGTTGCGTTGGTGGCAGTAAATGTATACTTATTTGCCCGTGATAAATATCTGTTAATGCGTCGAGCAATGTGTCTTGAAGTCGTCTCAATCCTTGTAGCAAGCTGTTTCCAGACATCGCTGACAATGTGAAGTCATTGACGTATGAAATGTTTTGTATTTCGCGTTGGAGAGTGCTCGCGTTTTCTTGCAAATCCAAAAGCTTCTTGTTTATCAGTTTGTGCTGTTTGTTTACAGTGATTTCCATCCTCTTCATGAGGTTGAACTCTGCTTCGATTATGGAAGTTTGGTTTTTCCATAGATTGGACAGGTATTTCTCATTGCGATGTATGGTTTCAATGTCCTTTTCATATTGGTCAGCGAAACGTGAGTCCAACACACCGAATAAGTCATTCGCTAGATATCCGATACCGTTGATTAGACCTCGTCTGTGCCGCGCTGTCTTCCCTGCGGCGCGTCGCTGTCTGGCGTGGACATCAAAATGCTGTGTTAGCAAAAGTTCATTGTAGTACTCCAGTTCCTGGTAGTTGTGACGGGCTTGCTGCACGATCGTATTACAATGACTTTGTGATTCAATCTTTGCGCACAATCGTTCTTGATAGTCCGCTATTTTGTTATAGGTGGTTATACCTGCCCAATAAGGTCTCATGTCGTAGTACATGACTAATGCCCATTTGTCCCTAATTAGTTGTACCTTTGAAATAGGATCAAAATAAAGTGTCTGGTTGTTTGGAAATGGTTTGACGTCGTGTAAACCGTAAGATGGAAGAATCAGCATGAAAAAATACAATAAAACAGTTGCTACAGTTGCGATTTTTGATCTCGGTTTTCTATTCCTTTTTGTCAATTTGGTTATTGGTTTTACATCTGGTTCTGGTGTCGTTACGAGTACGTTGTTTTGGTTTACAGGCAAAACTGAGAGTTTCACAATAGGACGTTTCATGACTCCATTTTTGGTTTTTAATGAAACCGCTCTGGTTAGACCGTCATTTCCTGGGTGTGTGTCGATCACCCGTCCAAGAGCCCATTTTCCTGGAGGTAGATTCTCATCGTGAATTACCACTAGATCTCCAATTTCGATGTTTTTTTGTGGTTCCATCCATTTGCTTCTCGATGAGAGTTGTACCAAGTATTCAGTCTTCCATCGTTTCCAAAGGTCTTGGAATAATTTGCTGGTTAGATGCCATCTAGTTCTAGCATCTTGCTCTGTTTCTATTACAGTTGTTCCTGGTCTTCCAGATAAGAAATGAGCTGGTGTTAGGAAGTTCACGTCGTCAGGATCCTCGGATAACGCGCAAAGAGGTCGCGAGTTGAGGCACGCTTCTAGTCTAGCTAATAGTGTGGTGTACTCCTCGAAGGTTAGTCTTTGTTGACCGATAACTCTCTTGAGATGATGTTTTAAACTACGTACTGCTCGCTCCCATAGCCCACCGGCATTAGGCCAGCTAGGCACATTAAAGTGCCATTCTATTCCCATCTCTGCTATCTCGGTCATGTAACTTTCACTGAACCCTTTGCGAAGTTGGTTGAATTCTTCCTGTATCATCCTGTTTGCTCCTACGAAGTTAGTGCCATTGTCACTGTACATATGTCGCGGAGCCCCTTTTCTGGCTGCCATTCTGGTTAGGGCTGCCAAGAAGGCAGAGCTGGTCAGGTCTGACACGAGTTCTAGGTGAACCGCTTTCGTGACCATACATACAAAAACTGCAATGTACCCCTTTGTGGTTTTAATTCCCCGTCCTTTGTTTGCCTTGACCTCTACGAAGCCGGTGTAATCTACGCCACAGTGAAGAAATGCTTGTTCTGGATTCACTCTTGGTTCTGGTAAGTCTCCCATAAGCTGGTGTTGCCGCAAGGGATTTTGTTTCCTGCATGTGACACATTTTCTTATGAACTTTTTTGTGGCCATGTATCCGCCAATTATCCAGTACTGTTGTCGCAGATTTGCTAATGTTAAACGCGCTCCACCATGGAAGGTCAGTTTATGAGCTTGATCGATGAGCAATGTGGTTAGCTGATGATCGTGAGGTAAGATGATAGGATGTTTCATCTCCGGACTCATATGGGCGTTTTCCAGTCTCCCGCCCACACGTAACATTCCGCGTTCGTCTATGGTTGGGTTTAAACTCAAAATCTTGCTTTTGGAGTGCACTCTTCCGTGTTTATTCAATGAATCTATGTCGTTTGCAAATTCTGTTTGCTGAACGTTTTTTATTATCAGCTGTTTAGCGCGACGAAGTTCATGTAATTCGAGGTAGGGTCGGCGGTCTTGTTTATTCAAAGTAGGCAATCGCAGTATCCATGCAAAAATACGTATGATTTTTGTAATGGAGCTGTAATTGCTGATCAAATGTTTAATAATTGCGGTGGTCAGGGATTCTGTTGGTTGTTCAATGACTACCGCGTTGGTTTGTTTTAAGAAGGACGGCTTTACTTCTAAATTCGTCTCATAAATGGTATGATGGTTTTCTTGGTTTGTGTATGATGATAGCCACGATGGTCCTTGCCACCATAATTTGTGGTCCTTAAGTTGCCGGACAGTCAAACCACGGCTTGCACAGTCCGCTGGATTGTCTGTCGTCTTCACATATTGCCAATGTTTTGACGGTATGGTTTTGGTGATTGTTGCTACCCGATTTGCTACGAATGGTTTCCATCGGGCGGGATCTCCTTGTATCCATCCTAGGACTGCAGTTGAATCAGTCCAGCAGTAGACATCCGTAGGGTAATCTGATAAACAGCCTCTGACTTTTTGCATAAGTTGTGCTAACAGATGAGCGCCCATTAGCTCTAGTCTCGGTATTGATAAGGCTTTGGTTATGGGTGCTAACCTGGCCTTCCCAGCAACTAATGTAATGGTTGTCTTTTCTTCATTCTTTACCTTACAGTAGATTACACACGCGTATGCCTTGTTGGAGGCGTCGCAGAACCCGTATAATTCTATATTTTGGTTTTGTCCCATTCCTAACCATCTGTTGACTTCTATACTGTTTATTTCCGGAAATTCTTGCTTTAATTCAGCCCATTCCGAGTTCATTGCCTCTGGTAGGGCATCATCCCATTTTATGTTTGACAACCAGACATTTTGAAACAGGAGTTTCATGGTAGTGTTCAAGGGGGTTAACCACCCTAATGGATCGAACAGCTTGGAAACGTCCGAAAGTAAAGCTCTTTTGGTTATAATTGTAGGTGATTCAGGTTCTATCTTCGAGTTGAAGGTGAAATTATCTTTCTGCGGGTTCCAACGGAGACCTAATGTTTTGGTAGAGTCGTTTTGCTTGAACTCGTATGTTGACTGGTCACATTGCTCTCTCTCTAAATCGGTTAATAGCTCTGGTTTATTCGAAGTCCATTTTCTCAGATTAAATCCTCCCAATCGGCATAATTTGATGAGATCTGATTTCAGTTTATTTGCTGCTTCTATTGAATGACGCCCTCCGCAAAAATCGTCCATGTAGAAGCTTTCTTCTAATTCTTTTGCTGCGTCCGGAAAGCTTTGTCTCTCATCAGATGCTAGCTGCTTTAGGCACATCATCGCTAAGAAGCCGGCTGGTTTGGTTCCATATGTTAGCGTGACGAGTTGAAAGGCTTTTATAGGTTGGTTGTTTGATTCTCGCCAAAGTACTTTTTGGTAAGCTTGATCTTCATGGTGCACTCGGATCATTCTGTACATCTTCTCGATATCGGAAGTATATACAAATTGAAATTGTCTCCATTCCAAGATAAGCTCTTGAAGATCCTTCTGTATATTTGGACCCCTGTACATGACGTCATTTAGACTGTACCCTGATGAAGACTTTGCCGAAGCATTGAAAACTACTCTAAGTTTGGTAGTGGTAGATTCTGCCCGAATGACTGCATGGTGTGGTAAGTAACATTCAGGCTCTTGGTTATTGCTGCATGGTGTCATGTGGTTTAATGCAAAATATTCGTCCATGAATTTTTTGTAATCTGATTTCAATTCGCTGTTCTTCTCAAATTTCTTCTCTAAGTTCCGAAATTGAGCTAATGCCTGTGGTTTAGTTTGACCTAATTTGTCTTTGTGTTCTGGCTTAAACGGTAATCGTACTTCATACCTTCCGTCTTCAAGCCTCTTAGTGGTTTTGATAAAGAACTGTAAACACTCATGGTCGTCGTTGGACATTTCTATCTTCTGGTTAATGTCTTCGTTCTCCCAATATTTCAGAAGGTCTTCTGTGTTGTTGAGAACTACGTTGCATTGGTAGTGTGTTTTCATGGATCCACAGAGTAGCCATCCTAGTTGCGTCTGTTGGGCGATTGGTTGTTTGTCATTGTCTCCTCTTAAGATTCCTCCTAACACAATCTTGCTATAAACATCTGCGCCTAGAAGCATGTCTACGGGTCTGCTTATATGAAACTCTGGATCGGCTAATTGTATCCCGTGGATATGGTTCCACGTTGTTGGTTTGGTAAACGTATTATTTGGCAGTCGCTTGATCAAGTTGTTCATGACAATGACGTTCGTGTCACAAGTAAATTCGCTATTTGCTGACTGCAGCGTTACTTGTAAAATTCCCTTCGCGTTGTTTTCTTTTTCACCGACACCGTAAATTTGACCTTTAAAATGATCCCTTTTTAATCCCAATGTTTGAGCTGCGTTTTCGGTGATTAACGACAGTTGAGAACCCTGGTCAATTAAGGCTCTCATCTTGTGCTGTGTTCCATCAACTCCCTTTACTTTTATGATTGCGGTGGCTAAAAGTACTTCAGAAATGTCATCCCAAGACACGTGAGCTGACCTAGGTGTGCTTCTTTTGGTTGCTACACTCTTGTTAGAGGTTTCTTCTGCTGACGCAGTTGGACTTTGTTTTCCTAATGCTTCGTGAAGCAGAGTGTTGTGTGTACCTAAGCATTTGCGACATCGTTTGCTCGATTGACACGGTTTATTGTTATGACTGCATAGACAGTTTTTACAGTAATTTAATTGCTCAATTTTGTTTGCCTTTTGGTCGTGCGTCATTTGCAAAAATTCAGGGCAACGCCACAACCCGTGTTCAGAATTGCACAATGCACAGGTTATTGACCGCGACACATGTAACGCATTCATGTTAGACTTGGAATTGTCTTTGTTGCCTGATAGATGGTTATTGCGATGAAAACTTTTCTTCTGGTTTTGGTTATGGTTTTTGCTTGATTGATGTGGCGTGGTTTTTTGGTTAGCTGGTTCCTGCTTGCGTCGAGACGCTTCTAGCGCTGTAAATTTTGTTTCCAAGAATTCCAGGAACTCCTGCAGCTCAGGTAGCTCTCTAGGGTTCTTGACTGATTCTATATATTCGGTGAAGGTGTCGTCATCAAGCTTTTGCGCTAGTAGGTGCACTAAAAGTGGATCCCAAGTTGTTGTATCAACTCCCAGATTCTATATAGCGTGCAACGTCTCCTTGGTTACGTCATGCAGCTTCTTTATCGTGGCTAGCGACTGCTGTTGTATGCTGGGAAGTCCGAGCAGTATATTAATATGGGACGTGAAAATTAACTTTTTGTTGCCGTACCTGTGGTTCAAAATCTTCCAACATACATGATAATTGTCAGAGCTAATCTGTAAATGGTGGATCAGGCGCTCTGCTTCTCCAGTCACCTTACTCTTCAAAAACTGCATCTTTTGTGCATTAGACATCGACGGGTTTTTGTCGACAGTTTCGCTGAACAAGTCTTTGAACGGAACCCATTGGTTATAGGTCCCATTGAATACGGGGATGTCCATTTTTGGAGCTGATTTTTCGCGGTGCCGCACTGCCCACATCTTTTTGTTGATTTCGTTTGTCAACTCGCTGTACTTTTCCTCGTGCTTGCAGAATTCTATTTGGTACGTGATATCGTTGCCTCTATCCTCTCCTTCAATTTCCCAATGAAGCTTGTCGATCTCACCCCATCGGCTATCCAACGATTTTAGAGCGTTCTCGAATTGCCATTGATTTTCGAACTTGTCTACTTGTATATTACTCACGGTTCTCATGAACGCTTTGAAGTTAATGTTCTGCTTCTTTATTAACCCGTTCAGCATGCTGGAGCCTCTGTCTTTATAAAGTGAATGCTCTCGCTGTGGGAAATCCTCATAGCGAGACGAAGTACCTGGTTGTGGCTGCGCCGCCTCAGCTTCCTGTCGTCTATATTCCGCGTCTAGTTGCTGCCTAGACAGGTTACCTGGCAATGGTTGTACCTCTTCCGCTTCGACTCTACGGGGGCTTTCATCTTTCAGCTGCTTCGCGCCTAACTGGCTCATGGTTTTGTCAATAATCTCTTTGATTTTCAAATAAACTTCCTGGGCTGTTTCGAAACAACCTTTTTTGAAGTAAATGTGGTCAAAATCCGCAAACTCGCACATTTTCCTATGGTTTTCTTGATAATCATGCCAGTATGCTTCTAACATTTGAGCCTTGCGCTTGTAATTGTCGACGGTTTTCCTCTCGGATCCATCTTTCTTTATGTTGGCTAAAAACTTGCTCAGGATTTCATAAAGTTCCGTTTGGTTGATGAACAAAGTATCGGACTCCATAATAAAGTTGGTAAGAAATTATTTGATAATAGTAAGTGTAAATAAATGGTTTGATCTGACCTTATAGCTTCAACCGACCGATTCTGCAATCGAAGGTTCTCGAAACTGCAGCGATCTTCTGGTTCGCGTGGCACTGTTTCACTTGGTAGTCACTGGTAAATAAATGCTCGAAGGACCATGTAAAAAGTAGTGCTTGGCGCTATGGTGACCTAACACTCTTTTCGCGTATTGATGGTAGGATATGGTTTGTGTGGTAAGTTAAAGTCTCAAATTGTAAGGAAAATAACTATATTACACTGAATCACTACAACACTTAGTTACTAGACAGATAAAATGGTAAAATGGTAACGGTAATGGTAAAATGGTACTGGTTTTGAGTGCGTGTAGCTCTAACGAGATCCGAACGCGAACTAGTCCACATTTTGGTGAACGAGCGAATGTGCATACTTGCATTCGATGCAATTATGCATTTTCGCTTAGTGTTCGATTAAAACTCGAACAAGTATCAAACTTCTTTACGCTCGAACGACTGAACGAATTTCGATGAGACTTGGTACACGGGTAGACCATGTCCCGGAGTAGCATATGGGAACTTTTTATCCCAGGAGTATGTCGTGCGCTTTTGTTTGACAGTTCATAGCTAAGATGTCTGTCAGCGTCTATCGGGACAGATATAATTCGACCTGCCATGGTCTGGAGCGAGGAGGAGTGGCAGGCGGCCTTCTGCGAAGCAGTAATGCTGGCAAAGGAGGCGGAAGCATGCGCGAGGGAACGGCCCTCACGCTCCAGCCGCCGGGATTCCGATCCTGATTCCCAGCCACCGTAGGCACGGGCTTGCAGACGGCGCGCAATGGGTACTTTCATCGACGGCGCGTAGTAGTCCACGCGCGCCTCAATGAGATGTCAGCAAATCGTAAGGACCCAGCAGGGTCGAAGCCTACTGGGGCCATGCGTTGTGTGAAAGTGAACCCCGGGGCCCTGGAACAAAGGCAAAGGAGGTACAGGTGTAGGTTTTTAGTTAGTAAAAGTCTGACACTATCTCCCGCTCCGCCCAAGAGCGGGGGATGTCATAAGATGATTTTCCCACCGAAAAATCTAATATATAAAATTCTCGTGTCACGGTGTTCGAACTTGAACTCCTCCGAAACGGCTCGACCGATTCTCATGAAATTTTGTGAGCATATTGAGTAGGTCTGAGAATCGGCCAACATCTATTTTTTTTTTTTTTTATTTTTTTTTTTTTTTTTATTATTTATATGGCAGAACAACGTTTGCCGGCTCAGCTAGTATATATATATAATATATAATTCGACCTGTACGCGGGCGAAGCCGCTGACAAATACTAGTAATAATAAATATAAAATCTTGTGTCCATCACTTCATAGTGGCAAAATAAAATGGCACGAAAAGTTAATTAGATGAAAACTTTTAATAAAAGTTTGACGACGTGGCCAAGATGTGGCTCCGAGTATCTTGTGTTATGACGTGCAAGATATTGCAACCCTAGTTAATAGATACAGACTTACAATGTATTTAAAGCAAACAGTGTTGCAATTTTGAGAGTTATTTTCGACAGATGATTTTATGGTAACACTGGGCAACTCATCCAGCAAATATACGACAATAATGAAATAAAAAATAAAGTAGGTTTTAGAAATCTATTTTCACGAGCGGCTGTAAAATAATGTTAAACAACATGTAACTGTAATAATGCACCATAATTAGAATATTATGTTCCAATTATAATTCATTTATTCCCTCTCCTAGAGAGGAGGCCTGAGTCCCAACAGTGGAAACATTATAAGGCCGACTATGCTATGCTATAATTCAAGTACGTACTGAAATTTGAATCGAATATGTTTACTCTTTATAATTCAAAGGTTTGCTGGGAGACAACTCATTGCTGAGTTAAGCTCGCCTTTGTACATGAACTATCTGTATCTCCATATACTATGTTATGTTTTTGTGTACAATAAAGAAAAATAAATAGCTATCCTAATTGTATGTAAATAATAATTATGGGAGTCACGGCGTCTTCACCTTCCGCATGGGGCAGGTCCTCACCGGACATGCCTGACGCTCCGGATTCAGGCGGAAGGAACACCCGGGTGCACCATTGTGCTGACCTAGAGGACACGGTGGAGCATACGGTGGTGGTTTTTCTGACTAAAAACACTATATTCCTAGGCAAAGAGCCCTTTGCGTACCAGGATCACGGGTTTCCCTTTCGGAAATAAATAGTCTAATGGCCTTGTAGGCTTCGGCCCTGCTGAGCCCCTACTATACGGTGGGGATATGCCTCGCTGCCCCGAGCACTGCCATGTCCTCGAGTAGGTGATCGGCGGTGGCGTCATCTCACGCCGGACCCTGGTTCAGGCCATAGTCCGGAGCGAGAGGTAATGGGAGGTGGTGATCTCTAGTAAAAAAAGAAAAAAAAAATTTAAGCGAAGGAGGTCGCTGAGGTAGAGATGAGTGTGGCGGTACGAAGGCTGAGTGCCAAGAATACCGCCCCAGGACCCGACGGCTTGCCTGGTAAAGCCTGGGTCCTGGCCATGGAGGCTCTCGGGTCTCGATTAAGAGGGCTCTTCAGCGCATGCATGGAGAGGGGCCAGTTCCCACTTCGCTGGAAGACGGGGAAACTGGTCCTTATCGCGAAGCCAGGGCGCCCTGCGGACTCTCCGTCCGCGTACCGGCCCATTGTGCTGCT
Organism: Mythimna impura; assembly: GCA_905147345.3. Lineage (NCBI taxonomy): Eukaryota > Metazoa > Arthropoda > Insecta > Lepidoptera > Noctuidae > Mythimna > Mythimna impura. The sequence goes on from LR990350.1 coordinate 25,561,636, forward strand.
CGACGAGGTGGGCAAGCTCTTTGAAAGAGTAATTGCAGACCGCCTCGTCGCGCACCTAACACGGGTGGGGCCAGATCTGGCGGACGGCCAGTTCGGCTTTCGCAGGAGGCGCTCCACGGTGGACGCCATCATGCGCGTGCGAGCTCTCACGACGGGGGATGCGGTGTCCCAGGGCAGGTGTGTCGTGGCGGTGTCATTGGACGTCGCCAACGCCTTCAATTCCCTGCCCTGGAGTAGCATTAAGAGGGCACTCCGGTATCACCGGGTGCCCGACTACCTCTGTCGTGTGATCGAGGCCTACCTGTCGGACAGGTATATCATCTACCCTGGTCACCAGGGAGAGTGGAAACGGCGAGAGATGTCGTGCGGTGTTCCGCAGGCTACGACTACGTGCTGCGCGGCGACCTCTCTGACGGGGTCATCGTGGTCTGTTACGCAGACGACACGCTGGTCCTGGCGCAGGGAGAGTCGTACCAGGCTGCGGTCGAATTAGCGACACGCGGGGTTGCGATAGTCGTTGATAGGATCCAGCAGTTGGGACTCGAGGTGGCGCTGCAAAAGTCCGAGGCCATGTGTTTTCACGGCCCTCGGAGCGCGCCGCCTCGGCGCTCCCAATTAATGGTAGGAGGAGTTCACATCGGCGTCGGGTCGACGATGAAGTACCTGGGACTCGTCCTCGACAGCCGGTGGAATTTCGAGGAGCACTTCCGACGTCTAGCTCCCAAACTGAATCGGACTGGGGCTGCCCTCAAGCGGCTCCTGCCCAACCTTGGGGGTCCAGACGCCTCCTGCCGGAGGCTCTACGCAGGCATCGTACAGTCCATGGCCCTTTATGGGGCGCCGGTGTGGGCGCCGTCACTACGAAAGCGACCGGCAGCCCAGCTGAACGCGTGCCAGAGGGTCATGGCCATACGGATGGTGCGGGGATACCGCACGGTTTCCCCCGCGAAGCGGCGAGCCTCCTTGCTGGCCAGCCACCATGGGATCTAGTGGCAACAGGCCTTGCACGCATGCACGATCTGCGCGTGGAGATGCAACGTCGGGGCGAAACTCCGCTGCCACGACAAGTCGTGACATGGCGGACAGAGCTCCGGCGGGGTCTCATGGCGGAACGGCGACAGCGTCTATCGCAACCCAGTGCTGGGCACGCCATAATTATGGCGGTAAGTCCCCTGTTTGAGGAGTGGCTGGAAAGGCAACACGGCGTCCTTACCTTCCGCATGACGCAGGTCCTCACCGGACATGGTAAGTTCGGGAGGTTCCTGCACCGGATTCGTGCGGAAGAAACGCCCGGGTGTCACCATTGTGTGGACCACCCGGAGGACACGGTGGAGCACACGGTGGAGGTGTGTCCCGCTTGGGCAGAGCAACGCCGTGTCCTCGTGGGGGCTATCGGTGGCGGCGATCTCTCGCGCCGGGCCTTGGTACAGGCCATGGTCCGGAGCGAGGAGGAGTGGCAGGCGGTCGCCTCCTTCTGCGAAGCAGTAATGCTAGCAAAGGAGGCGGCCGATCGCGTGAGGCAACGGTCCTCACGCCCCAATCGCCGCCGGGATTCCGATCCCGATTTCCGGCCATCGTAGGCGCGGGCTTGCGGACGGCGAGCAATGGGTGGCTCGCCTTCCAACCGTCTGGTAACCGTCCGGACCGAGCCCAAGTCGTCGACGGCGCGTGCTGTTCCACGCGCGCCTCAAGGAGATGTCAGCAACTGTAGGGGCCTAGCAGGGTCGAAGCCTACTGGGGCCAAGGGTCTGATTCTGAAAGGAAGACTCGGCCCTGGTACGAAAGGCAATGAAGGAACAGGAGTGGGTTTTTTGTCAGTAAAAGTCTGACACTATCTCCCGCCCCGCCCAAGGGCGGGGGATGTCATAAGATGATTTTCCCACCGAAAAAAAAAAAAAAAAAGCGAAGGAGCTGCACACGAAAGGGAACGGATATCCTCACGCCCCAGCCGCCGCCGTGACCCTGACTCCGACTACCGGCCACGGAAGTCGCGGGCTTATGGGCAACGAGCAATGGGTAGCTAGTAAAAGTAAAAATAATTTGAGTAACGCCTGATCAGAAAGATGTAGCAATAAACATAATCGTCGTATGACCGTGGCGAAAAAAAGATTAGCGTTCAATCAATCTTCAATCTATATATATATATTAATTATATAAAAGGAGAAACTGACTGACTGACATATCAACGCACAGCCGAAACCACTGGGACTAGAAACGTGAAATTTTGCACAGGGCTTCCTTTTATGACGAAGGTGAGCACTAAGAAGGGATTTTTAGAAATTCAACTTTTAAGGGGGTGAAACAGGGGTCCAAAGTTTGTATGGAGAAACCAACTTTCACACGGGCGAAGCCACAGGCAGATAGTCTTATTATAAAAAATGCAAAATTATTTTAACTATGAATTTTCTGTAATGAGGTAGATGAATCTTTCAATTATTGTGGATACTATCCAAGGACTATCGTTTTGCCCAATAACCCGGATTTTGGAGGTCTGACAGGCAGTCGCTCCATGTAAAACACGGATATTCAAACGCATCCAGTTAGACTGGAAACCGAGCCCAAGCTAGTCGGAGAAAAAAGCCAAGGGAGATGACGATGAAATGTATGGCAAAAGATGATTTTAACTATAAACTTTCTGAGATATGGTGGTTCTGCCTTTTTATTACCCGACTACGGAGGTCTCGTGTTCACCTGTTCCCTCATAGCTCCTAAACTGCTTATTGGTACACTGGACAAATGAGTTTCGTTAGAACCGTCTTAATTGTCCGCTGAACATAGATGACGTGTCACAAAACTCAATATGATGCCCTCTAGCAGACAAAAAGTAATGTGCCGCTGCGGCTGCGGAGAACCTCAAGCGGCGGAAATATAACAACCTCGTCGTGGGGTTGAAACTCTTGGGCCGTGGGTTCCGAGTGCTCATTCGCTTTTTAAAGAACTATCCAAACGCTTAGTTGACACTTCGCGTGACGCAAGTGTTGGTTTTTACCTCGGCCTCGATCAGAGATTAAGCATTGCCATACAATACAACGTAGCAATGCCGCCAGCCTTTTGGGCACACTTTCAGTCGTCAGCGATGCAAAGAAGTTTTATGACGCCATATTTTAGTTAGGTGTAGCCTTTAGTGTATATATAGTTTTAATTAGTTAAGTGTTTTTGAAATAATCGTGTAAATATATTTCCAAGTAAAAAAATAAACACACAATTTTAATGTATAAAAGTTATACACAACTAAAAGCTTCTACAGATTAATTTTATGTTTAGACAGATGATATTGTTTTTCAGTTTCTTATAAATCACTTGGAGGTATGAAAAGTCATATTTAATATTTGTTGTTATGGTTCGATTATAACCTCAAAATCTGATACTTTTTTTGAAATATATCTATTCTGCAGCTAGTCCGCTATAAAAATAAGATCATATAGGAGTTTATTAATGTTAGAGAATACAAACAATACATATTTTTAGGGTTCCGTAGCCAAATGGCAAAAAACGGAACCCTTATAGATTCGTCATGTCTGTCTGTCTGTCTGTCTGTCTGTCTGTCTGTCTGTCTGTCCGTCTGTCCGTCCGTATGTCACAGCCACTTTTTTCCGAAACTATAAGAGCTATACTGTTGAAACTTTGTAAGTAGATGTATTCTGTGAACCGCATTAAGATTTTCATACAAAAATAGAAAAAAGCAATAAATTTTGGGGGTCCCCATACTTAGAACTGAAACTCAAAATTTTTTTTTTCATCAAACCCATGCGTGTGGGGTATCTATGGATAGGTCTTCAAAAATGATACTGAGGTTTCTAATATCATTTTTTTCTAAACTGAATAGTTTGCGCGAGAGACACTTCCAAAGTGGTAAAATGTGTGTCCCCCCCCCTCTAACTTCTAAAATAAGAGATTGATAAAACTAAAAAAAATATATGATGTACATTACTATAAAAACTGCCAACGAAAATTGGTTTGAACGAGATCTGGTCAGTAGTTTTTTTTTAGTACGTCATAAATCGTAAACCGCATTTTACCTTTCATTCAATCAACTCAAATATAAAAAAAAAAAACATTTAATTTCATAAACATAAACCTTATAATTATGTACATACACCGTGAACCATTATTATGTTACTTGCTGCTACGGAACCCTCCATGGGCGAGTCCGACTCGCACTTGGCCGGTTTTTTAGATACTCCGCCGGCTCCAGGGCCAACAATGTACGGGTGCACAGCAACACGGGTGCCGACTCCGTGGGTGCTCGAGCACCCATGAGAAATAAACAGTGGGTGCCGAGCACTCCTGAGAATAGACATCAAGAAAAAGATCAATAATCGCCTTTTAGGTTACGTATAAATTATAATATTTCTTGATATTAAAAACTAGTTTCATTTTTATATAATGGTTTCAGTGTATATATAGTTTTAATTAGTTAAGTGTTTTTGAAATAATCGTGTAAATATATTTCCAAGTAAAAAAATAAACACACAATTTTAATGTATAAAAGTTATACACAACTAAAAGCTTCTACAGATTAATTTTATGTTTAGACAGATGATATTGTTTTTCAGTTTCTTATAAATCACTTGGAGGTATGAAAAGTCATATTTAATATTTGTTGTTATGGTTCGATTATAACCTCAAAATCTGATACTTTTTTTGAAATACATATATCTATTCTGCAGCTAGTCCGCTATAAAAATAAGATCATATAGGAGTTTATTAATGTTAGAGAATACAAACAATACATATTTTTTAGATACTCCGGCTCCAGGGCCAACAATGTACGGGTGCACAGCAACACGGGTGCCGACTCCGTGGGTGCTCGAGCACCCATGAGAAATAAACAGTGGGTGCCGAGCACTCCTGAGAATAGACATCAAGAAAAAGATCAATAATCGCCTTTTAGGTTACGTATAAATTATAATATTTCTTGATATTAAAAACTAGTTTCATTTTTATATAATGGTTTCATTTTATATTTTTATCAAACGTACGCAGTATGTAAGTAGGACATTTATTTATTTGTCGGTCGGTCAGTGTGCATTTCTCTTCTCACAATTCGCCGATTTTTCGAGTCCTTCAAATGAGCAGAGCACCCACCCATGAGGTTTTCTAAAAGCCGGCGCTCCTGCACAGCAATGTCTTTTACATGCTTAAAATTAAATAACATGATTGAACTGCAGTAGAACAATAACATGGTTGATAACCACCGCAAGCATAACCGGAAAAATGTACATCCCAGCAGAAATCTTCGACGATAACTTGATCTCTACGGGATACTTCTTTATAAGACGTATAAAATCTTTTAATAATTTCATTTCGGCTTCTTTAGAATCTGAAATCAAAGGGCATTTTATTTTATATATTTCTTTATTTATTTACATAAACAAACGCTTGAAAATGAAAAGAACAACTACAGATAGAAGAGCTCAAAGGTGCTGTTGTGGACGTTGTTGGAATCTCAAAATATTTGGAAATGATCGGTGATAGCACAGGATAATAAAAAAAAAATGGCTTTTCTACAATCGTTACTATTGATAAAGCATCTGTATATCTATAGATACACACAGACAGATATTTTTAATGTTTTCATCTGATTTCAATTCATTTGTATTCAATTTAAAAAATTAACACTTAATGAACGAATTACAGGATATTAAAAATGTCCTGTAACACAGAATAAGAAATAGTACAAGTCTGTAATTCGATTTGTTTTTAATGTTAATGTAATTTGACTTTTTTTAAGTTATTTCGTCTTAATCAGACTATACAGTGAGTTTATGTTAAATATAAAATTATAGTTTTTAGGGCAGCAAAATTATTGTAGTGAGCGCTATGTACCTATGCCATGTGCATAAGTCATTTTGTTTTGAGTTTTTTTTTTAATGTGAAATGTATGTGATGTGGCTGTACTTCATGTAAATAAATAAATAAAGTATAAATACTACTATACTAAACCTAACTATGTGCATATAATACAAATACACAAAATACACTCAGGCGTCGAAGTACTCCTCCACTTCACTGTCATCCGAAAATGTGCCCAGAAGGCTGGCAGTATTGCCACGTTGAATGGAAATGCTAATTTTTTGGGCAAAGAACGAGCCAGCCCTCTATATTACCGTGCCTCTGGCCACTCAAAGTGCTGTTTTGATTTTTATTATTTTTCTGTTGTTTATTATTAGCTGTTAAGGTGTATAAAATAGTGCATGTAGTACTCTTCTTTAAGTGATAGTGCACTTAGAATAAGATTGCAATATTTTACTTTGCATGTAACAACGTACTCACTGTTGAAAAACCAAATAAATAATCTTACCAATTAATATCATAGAATTATAAAGACGGGCCAATACTCTGTGGAATTTCCTTCCTTGGTTACGTGCCAATTGTCCAGCAATGACTGGTAATAATAATACAAATAAGTAAAAAATAATAGCAATAATTACTTTTTTAAATTCACCTGTGTATTTCTTCTGAAATTGCAAAAAAAAAATATATAAGCAAAAAGTAAAAAAGAATATTTTAAATTGTTAGGAATACACCAAAGAATTTAAAATTTGTTACACACACCTACAGAAAATCAAAATCGTAGGTATTTCTTGTGCGTTTGCTTTTGATTGAAAAATGCACTTAATTCATATAATTATATATAAGTACTTATATATGTCGTGGCCAGAGCTTAGAAATTGATCACTTCATTAAATGGCCAAGTAAAACTGGCCAAATCGTTTTAAACGTTAAAGTTTGATGATATTTCAATCTTCGTTTGGCCTACTTTCTTTAGATCTTTTATTATCATTGAAATCCTACATCAATGATATGGCCAAATCTGGCCAGTTTTAGTTGGCCATATCATGAAGTGATCAATTCTAAGATCTGGCCACGACATAAGCGTTATACTATAAAAAATTGAGAGGGAGTGTCAAACTTCTAGTGATTAAATCCCACCCATGTTCCTTTAGTTGTCCATTGCGTTCCAGGGCCGCGATGACTCTAGCAAACCATCCTGAAGCCCTGACAGGCATCGGCCCTGGTGGGCCCCGTCACTCATGCTGACATCTCTGTGAGGTGCGGGTGTGTGGAAACACAACTTGCTGTCGATCCGGGGCTGGTCCTTATCGGCGGACCTATTGGCTGCCGTGCGCAAGCCCCGGAATCGCTCAGCGTCTCATGTGGCGGTCGGGGCATGATGATTGCCTCTCTCTTACACTCTTCGCCACCTCCATGGCCCACATTAATGTTTCGCAAAAAGAGGTGATTATTTTCCATGCCTTCTCGCTCCGTATCATGGCCCGAATCAGGGCTTGATGCTTTATTAAACCTAAATTTTAATTTAAAGTACTCTCAGAACTATAAACTAGTTAACATTTCAGCATACGTACCTTCATACCGATCTGGTAAAAAATCTGGTAAATCATCAAAATGTAGTTTGGTGTTGACACGATTAATGAAAAGAAATACTGAAACATAAGAATTTGTTTACTTACGAAATAAAAGAGAACTAAGCTGTCTTTTTCAGAGAAAAATCCAGGAACAAAGTTTATTAATATTATGTTCTATGAAAGAGACAAATCCTATTGAGGGAGGAATGATGTGGAAGAAAAGAGTGTCAGTAATAGCATGGAAGACGCAGCCTTGTAAGGCTCCCACAAGGTGGACCGATGACCTGGTGAAGGTTGCGGGAATCCGATGGATGCGAGACGAACAGGACCGTTCATTGTGGCGACATTTGGGGGAGGCCTATGTCCAGCAGTGGACGTCTATTGGCTGAAATGATGATGATGATGATGACGAAATAAAATATACTGACAAAAGATCGTTACATACATAATTTAATTTTATATAAATATTTTTATTGGAACAATAAACTTGTTTACAAAATTTTAAGTGTTCGTTAACAACTGGCCCATTCCCTCTCCTAGAGAGGAGGCCTGAGTCCCTACAGTGGGAACATTATAAGGCCGACTATGCTATGCTAACAACTACATTAGTTTAAAACTGTGTTGTAGCCATTAGCGCCCACCTCCAAGAGGAAGACATCGGCGTTCCAAAACTTATGATAATAAATTTACAATTAATTTATATTCGTAGTTAGACTTAATTACTCTTAATCTAGAATTAGAATAGGTTAAGCAACTATCTATTAATTTGAATTATAATTACAATTTATTTATATTATTACAATTTATTTATATTATTACAATTTATTAATTAAAATCATTTAATAATTTAAAACAAAAGTGAGATCCAGGTGCTCTAGTTCACTTAGTGTGAGTGTTTGTGGGATGTGTGTGTGTGATGGTGTGTGTGTGTGTGTGTGTAGGTTATTATTAAGTAGATAGACAGAAAATTGAGTAGATTTTACTCCTATTTTTTTCTAATATAAAACTAGGATACCAATTGTTGATCTGCTAAGCCAGCTTCCAATCAAACCGGATGCAACTACATATCAGTATTTTATGTGAAACTACAACTGCTTATCAAATCACCATAACCCAGTAATTAGATAACACGACAGTCCTTGGATAGACTGATGGTCAGACCACATCCGGTTTTTTTTTCGGTGGGAAAATCATCTCTTGGGCGGAGCGAGAGATAGTGTCAGACTTTTACTGACTAAAAACCCACTCCTGTTCCTTCGTTGCCTATCGTACCAGGGCCGAGTCTTCCTTTCAGAATCAGACCCTTGGCCCCAGTAGGATTCGACCCTGCTGGGCCTCTACAATTGCTGAGGCGCGCGTGAAACAGCACGCACCGGTCGGAAGGAAGCCCGCGCCTACGGTGGCCGGAAATCTGGATCGGAATCCCGGCGGCAGTTGGGGCGTGAGGACCGTTGCCTGACGCGATCGGCCGCCACCTTAGCTAGCATTACCGCTTCGCAGAAGGAGGCGACCGCCTGCCACTCCTCGCTCCGGACCATGGCCTGTACCAAGGCTTGTCGCGAGAGATCGCCGCCGCCGATCGCCCCCACGAGGACACGGCGTTGCTCTTCCCAAGCGGAGCACAGACCAAATCCGGTTGGATTGGAAGCCGATCCAAAGCTAGTTGGGAAAAGGCTAAGAATATAGCTCTTAAAGGGCACTAATAGTTAATATTATGATTTATTATTTACATTTCAAATACAACTACATACCTGACCTCCAAAGCATAATGTAACTTTAACACAACAGTTTACTAAATCCCGATATAGTTCAACCCATTCTTCAATTTGTCCCCTTGTGATAACCCGTTGCTCACCTGAACTAATATCACTCCCTACTCTCTTCTGAACGGTCAATAATAATGAATTTAAGCTTTTGAACAAATAAACTATTATCATAATGACAACAAATAATATTATTTGCTGATAAACAAGAGTGAGTCTTACGATCGTTTGTGCACCAAAAATGAGAGCAACAATGATTTCATTCACATCTGGAAACTTTTTTATAACCTCCCAAGATCGACTGATCACAAAGACAACAAAAAATAAAGTAAATATTATTGTACACCAGTACAGTTTCTTTAGTGATTTTATTAATTCCATATCATTTTTAAACCAATCAGAAACACGACTGATGCTTCTATAATATGACATGAAGTCGCGGCTGTACCAGATGCCAGTCACGACTGATGACAAGGAGTTTATAAAGGCTGAAGCCGAAAAAGCACCATAAATTATATTTACTTGATCAAGTACAATATCTCCTCCCCACAAAGAATATAGCTTAACAGAAACGACTAAAGAGTAACATAGAGTTTGTAAGAATATTTTGAAAATTATAAAATATTTCGTCATCTTTTTCTGATTACAATATTTCCTGTATATGCCTAGGAGGGTCTCCAGAAACAATAAATTGTTTAACCATTTAATTGCAGACATTTTTGTTTATAATGTTGTGAACCTCGTTAAAGTCGATAATGTAATGGTTCAAGTGTACGGAAGTAAAACATTATGTTATGTTAATTATCAATATGGTTTAGTAGTTACAAATTTTGTAGACTGTCAATAATGTCGACGACACAATTTTTATTGAACTAGTTCATTTGAATGTTCTTTTTCATCAATGCTGTAATTAATAGTACCATCTATAACTTTCATAATTTGTTAAAGTAATGGAATAGATACGGCTTGTTATTGTTTATTTATTTATTACAGCTTTGAGGACTTAAAGCTTAGACAAACAAAAAATAAAAACAAACATAGACGACAGACTGTTGATTGTTGTAACATCAACAAAATATGTGGGTCAACGACAGACTAGTGTATTCATAAAATCATACTAAACTACCCACCACCATCCCTCACGACGGGGGATGCGGTGTCGCGGGGCAAGGTCGTAGTGGTGGTGTCCTTGGACATCACCAACGCCTTCAACTCCCTGCCCTGGAGTAGCATTAGGAGGGCACTCCGGTATCACTAGGTGCCCGACTACCTCCTTCGTTTGATGGAGACGTACTTAAAGGACAGGTTTATCATCCACCCTGGTCACGAGGGAGAGTGGAGACGGCGAGAGATGTCGTGCGGTGTTCCGCAGGAATCGGTACTAGGACCACCCTTGTGGAACATCGGGTACGACTACGTGTTGCGCGGCGACCTCCCCGACGGGGTCAGCGTGGTCTGTTACGCAGACGACACGCTAGTCCTGGCGCAGGGGGAGTCGCACCAGGCGGCGGCCGAACTAGCGACACGCGGGGTTGCGACAGTCGTGGACAGGATCCAAGAGTTGGGACTCGACAAGGTGGCACTGCACAAGTCCGAGGCCATGTGTTTTCATAGCCCTCGGAACGCGCCGCTACCGGGTTTCCAAATAACGGTAGGAGGGGTTCGCATCGACGGCGACGTCGGGTCGACGATGAAGTACCTGGGACTTGTCCTCGACAGTCGGTGGAACTTTGTGGAGCACTTTCGACGTCTGACTCCCAAACTGGAACGGACCGGGGCTGCTCTAAAGCGGCTCCTTCCCAACCTTGGGGGTCCAGACGCCTCCTGCCGGAGCCTTTACGCGGGAATTGTTCGGTCCATGGCCCTTTACGGGGCACCGGTGTGGGCGCCGTCGCTGCAAAAGCGACCGGCGGCCATGCTGAAAGCTTGCCAGAGGGTCATGGCCATCCGGATGGTACGGGGATACCGCACGATTTCCCGCGAAGCGGCGAGCCTCCTTGCTGGCCTGCCACCATGGAATTTGGAGGCAACAGTTCTTGCATGCATGCACGATTTGCGCGTGAAGATGCAACGCCGGGGCGAAACTCCGCTGCCGCGTCAAGTCGCGGCATGGCGGACAGAGTTCCGGCGGGATCTCATGGTAGTATGGTTACGGCGACTGTCGCAACCCAGTGCTGGGCACGCTACAATTATGGCGGTAAGTCCCCTCTTTGAGGAGTGGCTGGAGCGGCAACACGGCGTCCTCACCTTCCGCATGACGCAGGTACTCACCGGACATGGCAAGTTCGGGAGGTTCCTGCATCGGATTCAGGCGGAAGCAACGCCCGGGTGTCATCATTGTGCGGACCACCCAGAGAACACGGTGGAGCATACGGTGGAGGTGTGCCCCGCTTGGGCGGAGCACCACCGTGTCCTCGTGGAGGCAATTGGCGGCAGCGACCTTTCACGTCGGGCTCTGTTTCAGGCTATGGTCCGGAGCGAGGAGGAATGGCAGGCGGTCGCCTCCTTCTGTGAAGCAGTAATGCTAGCGAAGGAGGAGGCTGCACGCGTGAGGGAACGAAGGTCCTAGCCGCCGTAATTCCGACCCCGACTACCAGCCACGGTAGACGCGGGCTTGCGGACGTCGAGCACTGGGTAGCTCGCCGTCCGGCTGTTCGGTAATTAACCAGACCGAGCCCAGTCATCAACAGCGCGTAGTGATCCTCGCGCTCCTCAAAGAGATGTCAGCAAACCGTAGGGGCCCAGCAGGGCCGGTGCCCGCTAGCTAGGACCGCGGAGAATTTCTGAAAGGGAAACCCGTAGTCCTAGAACGCAAAGGGTAATTGAAGGGTACAGGTGTGGTTTTAGTCAGTAAAAGTCTGACACGCCCTCACGCCCCACCCAGAGCGCGAGAAGTAAGCGCGTTACTACTAATTCCGATACTGAAGAAGAAATTTGCTTAGGGCGATGTTGACATCCTTGCATCGTATATCGCTCTCTTTATTGTTTTTTTTTTAGTTTTGACTGCGTTCTCAGCCGCGCCATTGCCCTGTCGCCTATATGGTGCCGAAGTTGTGTGCTTGATACAATTTTTTTCACAATATAGTTTAAACTCTTTTTTTTTAGGTTGGTAGATCATCTAATGACATCTCCTTGTGGCGCGAGTGGAACAATACGCGCCGTCGACGACTTGGGGCTCGGTCAGGACGGTTACCGGGCGGTCGGACGGCGAGCTACCCTTTGCTCGCCGTCCGCAAGCCCGCGCCTACGGTGACCGGAAATCGGAATCGGGATCCCGGCAACTGGGTCGTGAGGGCCGCTCCCTCGCGCGTGCACGTGCGGCCTCCTCCTTTGCATAGCATTACTGTACTCCTAGCATTACTGCTTCGCAGAAGGAGGCGACCGCCTGCCACTCCTCCTCGCTCCGGACCATGGCCTGTACCAAGGCCCGGGGCGAGAGATCGTTGCCGCCGATCGCCCCCACGAGGACACGGCGATGCTCTGCCCAAGCGGGGCACGCCTCTACCGTATGCTCCACCGCGTCCTCCGGGCGGTCCACACAGTGGTGACACCCGGGCGTTTCTTCCGCACGAATCCGGTGCAGGAACTTCCCGAACTGACCATGTTCGGTGAGAACCTGCGTCATGCGGAAGGTAAGGACGCCGTGAGGTCTTTCCAGGCACTCCTCAAAGAGGGGACTTAGCGCCATAATTATGGCGTGCCCACACAATATGGTAACACCTGGGCGTTTCTTCCGCCTAAATCAGGTGCAGGAACCTCCCGAACCTACGAGTAGATTAAGAATCCTGTACCACCATTTTACAGCTAAACTAGCGTGCGCCCGCGGCGTCGCTTGCGTGGAAGTAGGTTTCTCCATACAAACTTTGGACCCCCGTTTCATCCCGTTATGGGGTGAATTTTGGAAAATCCTCTCTTGGTGCTCTCCTACATCATAAAAGGAATCCTTGTGGAAAATTTCACGCTCTTAGTCCCAGTAGTTTTGGCTGTGCGTTGATATGTCAGTCAGTCAGTTTCTCCTTTTATATATAGAGATATAAGCACTATTACCAGAAATAGATACCTACTAGTACATTGGTACGTATAGTATGAAGGTAGGTAGTGATATAATCCAAACACTTGAGAGTGGAAACGGTACTAACTAAGTACCTACAAGAGGTAGATATGCCAATTGTGGCGACCACACTACAATCAATTATTATCAACAATACCCACACAGTTGACGTAATATTGATCTGTCTCGACCACAACTACCGATAGGATTGTTACCTTGTTATTGTCTTGACAGCCAGCCAACCATATCTCCTCGAATTAGGAAAGGCTGTCAGGCAGTAGCTTTGGAAAGATATAAACTATTCCGAAATTACTGTGATTTTGAGTTTAATTTCTGTTGGTTTTTATAGATTTGATACGATCGGTCCACGAATTTAGTTCGCTTCTGAACCATTTCAGTCTATTTACAGAGTAGGGATGGTGGTAACTCTTCCTAAAAAATATCGATTTTTTAATCTATTCGCAGTCTAAGGAATCGATTCAGTAATAAATCGAGTTTTAAAGAATCAATTTAGTATTAAATCAGGTTCTAAAGAATCGATTCAGTAATAAATCCAGTTCTAAAGAATCGATTCAGTAATAAATCGAGTTCTAAAGGATCGATTCAGTAATAAATCGTGGTTTTAAAAGATCGATTTCCTGAATATCGATCCGTTGGTTACCCTGCAGGTGCTGAGTCCACAGCACAGATGATCTTACAATCCACATCTGCATCATAAATTGGGAATACAGCATTCACAACTTGAAGAAAATACGTGGCCGCAGGAAAAACATTGAATCTCAATTGCAAGTTTCTAAGATCGATCGATTGTTAAACATCGATTTGAAAAATCGATTTTCTTGACCTTTATTTATTTATTTATTCGTTTTACTTTAACAAAAACGGCTACCCGCAAATCACATTAGTTAAAAACTATCTATACCTATTAATATACAAAAAAATTGACACAGTCATCTCACAGAACTCACACGTACTGACATGATCGTCTTCCAGTCCGCGAACACATCACAGTCAAGGTGCGTGTCCAAAAGAGTGTTGAGCGCAAAAAGAGTGTGAGGGACAGGAGACTGGGCTCGCGTAACAATGTGACTCGCAAGCACAGCAAACAAGCTATTTCTCCTGATGCGGCTATACTTAACTGGGGCACAAAGTTGAGATGCAGCTCTGGAGTAATAATATCGATTCAAAGTCAAAGTCAAAAGTTTTTATTTCACATAGGCCTACATGGGCACTTATAAAACGTCAGAAGCTAGTGCACGGTTCCAAATTGGTCGTTTCCTATGGAGAAGAACCGGCAAGAAACTCCATGGTTAATCTTTTAAAAAAAGTAGTTGTTTACAATAGTTTTCATATTACAGTATTAATAGATATTATGTAAGAATTGTGTAGACCAGTCAATATTGTACCCAAAAGCACAATAAAAATAATCATATTAAAAAAAAAGTGAGTTGTAATAGGAAGTAACCTAAGAATTCGCTGAGTCTACAGTGCTCTCACATTCACATTATAAAAAAGAGGCTATATAAAAAAAAGCAAGAAAATTAATTAATTACAATTATCAATAGATGACATGTTAACAAAATAAATTACTAACAATTCTTCTTGCCACCACCACCACAGAGCAGTCCGTCGACCATAATTATTCTTATTTGAGTCCGTGTAGGTCCACTAGCAGATGGCGTGCACTTGACGTCATACATAAAGGGCTTTGTCCGGGTATTTGTTGCAAGAACGGATTTGGTCCGTCGTACCAAGTTCGAGATACTATTAGATTTCCCATGCTAATTACTATTATCTATTGATAATGATAAATACACTTTTATAGGAGGGAGGAGGAGGATAGGAGTTATTGTGTATATATTATGTAATTTTAATTAGTTAAGTGTTTTTATTTTTCAAGTATAAATAGTTATTCCAAATAAAAATGTAAAAAACACTTTTATCTCGCAAAACATTTAATTATTACTTCTAATTAGAAAAAGTACAAGAGCGCAATTCTCTGTGTCCCGGTTGTCAAAGATGCTAGTGCGGGGCGATGGGACGCGGTGACGTAGGGATGCGCTCACTCATCGACTTTTTAGTCTAACACTATTTACTCCATTTTCCTGCCTACCAACTAGCAGAGCAGGTGATTCTCTACTAAAAAGAATAAAAACCAACAAACGTCCACAATTTGGACGCAGTTACCATATTTCTTGATGGTATCAACTATTCAACAGACATACTAATACTATACACCTTCACATACATACACACACACACTCATTACACACACCCACACACACTCATTACACACACCCACCCTCATTCACTCAATTCACTTCGTTTTAATTATGAACTCGTATTGTATAGTTTACACTTCTTGTTTTTGAAGGAGCGGAGTCTCCTAATACAGGCATCTTTTGCTTAAAAGGAGGCTCCAATCTCAAATTTGTTGTACGTATAAGGTTATCAAATAAACTATTATTATTATTATTATTATTATTATCAGACATGGAATACCTAAACGATCTCTTTATTTCTCGCGGTTCCTACTAAACGGGAATATTTAGCAGTTATCGCTGTTCTAAAGAAAACATATATATACCTAATAGCTTCTGCCAGCGCGGCTTTCGCCCGCGTGATAATAGAAAATAATCCCATGGGAGAATACTCCGGGTATAAAAAGACAAGTATCCTATATGTTATTCCAGGGCATGACCTACCCGTGTGTTGCATTTTATCCAAATCCACACACACACATAAACAAACAAAATTTCACCTTTATAGTATTAGCGTGATTATATTTGCCAGCTGATGGTGCCAGTGGATGTGAATTTTATGAGTGGGCTGATGAGTAGATAACAGAACCTCGATGAAAAGTAACTTTTCATCGTGGTTCTGTTATCTATCTACCAACAGTCATAGTCTTTTGAAAAGTATGACTGTTGGTAGATAGGTATGTTATGTTATGATTTTAACATTTATCAACTTTATCTGTCTTTTGTTTCCTGATAAAGATTTATTTATTATAAACAGTCTTACTTCAAAATTTTAAATAACATTACGTCTGTATTACTCGCAGGGACCAGCATACACTTAAAAACCGGTCAAGTGCGAGTCGGAATCGCGGACAACGGATTCCGTACCATCCGTAGCAAAAAACGGCAATGAAATCACATTTGTTGTATAACATTATTCTGTTTTTAGCATTTGTTGTTATCCCTTCCCCGGGCCTCGGGGCCCTGGAACAATGGCAAAGAAGGCACAGGAGTGGGTTTTTAGTCAGTAAAAGTCTGACACGCCCTCTCGCTCCGCCCAAGGGCGGAGGTTGTCATTAAATGATTTTCCCACCTAAAAAAAAAGGCCTGGTAACATTGACTACACTAACATTTTGTTTGTATTAAGTAGATACCTACCTATTACATCTACACGTACCTATGTCCCAAAAGAATATAATTAATCAGGTGCCATTACAGTTACAACTTTATCTAAGTTGTAAACTGATAAATTGTCTTTTGTTAGCTCATTACTATTATTACCACGAAAATAGTAAACAAATATGTTAATTCCTCCGCTAAGTAGGTACCAACATTATAATTCCATCAACATCGAATACAGTGGGGTAGCTAGATGACTAATGGTCCTGGGGCAATAAAATCTGGGGCTCCTTTTTTTACGTGGGAAATCATTAAATAACTTATTTTGCTCTGGGTGGAGCGAGAGGAAAGTATCAGACTTTTAAAGACTAAAACAGGTTGCCATAATTAGTGTTGCAACCTATTTTATTTAGATTTTGAAGGTGGAAGAATTTTTTGCTGGTTCAATAAGAGGTTTGTTAATCTGGTTTGGGGCCCCCTGAGCTTAGCGGCCCCGGGGCGTGGGTGAAGTGGGCCCTCGCCCACGGCCTCGCACCCAAAGGGGCCTCGCATAAGGGAGGGCTCTTTAAGAACGAGGGTTATTTTTTTAATTGATAGGCTCGCGTATGACCACTACTTCACCTGATGGTGAGTCACGATGTGGTCGAACACTGGGTTGCGATAGTCACTGTCTCGTTTTCGAATTTATGAACGACAAAAGCCTGCAGTGCTATTCTGTAAGAAAACAGCCTTGAGCGCAGCGCTGGCCGCAGCGACGAAATCCAAATACTTACGTACATAGGATTAACAATCCAATGTATAGGATCATTGAATTGTTAATCCCATGTACTCTCTTTCTAAGAGAATCAACTGGCCGAAGGATGTGCCTTCGCCCATGTCTAAATTAGTCCACGTTACGCCTCTGTCGCCTAACTTCGGTAGCTACCTAGCTAGCTACGCTATCGCTAGTACGAATACACTTGATTCATAAGCACTGTTTATATTCTATCTCACTCGCACTGCGATATGACGCCATATTTTTAAATCCAGTATGTGGTGAATCACCTCGTCCTTGAACGACGCAAGCAAGGAATGAGTAATCGTGACGTCATTTTGTAGATATAGAACGCTGTTTTCGACACTGAATAACAAGACTCGTTAGCTCAGTAGGTTAGAGCACCGATATAACCCAAATCTTGACCATCGGAGGGCGGAGGTTCAAATCCTTCACGAGTCGTCCTTTTTAAAAACTTTTTATTTCTTTTGCTTGTTTTTTTCAAACTTTTTGGTCAATTAACTCACAGTTTAACAAGTAGAACTTTGTAGGTTTATTTTATTTTGCTATTCTTTAATTTATTGAATTTTGATTTTTAATTTATTTTATCCGTTTTTATTTAATTGATTTGTATATAAATGGACTTAAATTTTAATTTATTTGATTTGATTGTAATCGTTTTTTTTATTATTTCAATGTTTTTAATTTGATTTTAATTTAATTGTAATTTATTAACAGTGTCTTATTAATTTTAATTTTAATGTATTTAAGTTATTATGTATATTGTTATGTATTTAGGTTTCATTTTGCTATTATTTTATTTTATTTTAATGTATTGTTTACGTTGTGATGTGTTTTGATTCTGTAAATAGGTAAGTATATTTGACCTAAATAAAAATTATTATTATTATAAACTAGTTTAATACAGATGATAATTCGCTTATAAGGGCTATCCTGATGGTACAGCACGAATCATCTCCGGATGAGGGAATGCTTTGGCAGTTTTTGGCACTTTACTTCAGCAGGTGTCTATAGCATGAACAAATTAACGTTATCATACTACGTAGACCTATCTATACATCTAGCTAAGGCACCTAGCTAAGGTTTTTCAAGTACCTACGTACCAGTAATTATGACGTCATATTATGATAGAGAAGGCTATTTCCAATTGCCGTAGGTGAGACTCGTTAGCTCAGTAGGTTAGAGCGCCGATATAATTCAAATCTTGGTCATCGGAGGGCGGAGGTTCAAATCCTTCACGAGTTGTCTTTTCAGAAAAATTTCTGTGACAATTTTCTTTTTTCTTTTAAAATTTGGCCCTATTTTTTCGCGGCCTAGTAATTAGAACTTTTTACTCGCAGAGTATATTAGTTTCGTTCCGCATGTCTTTAGCCAATAATGAGGACTCTTTATCATAATTCCGATGTGAGAGAGAGACAGACAGCTATACATATAGGCCGTACAGCGGTATCCTTTTCTTACTGCGGATTCCTGACGATTTTAAGATGCCATGGTATCTTGTTGGTGATTACCGCTGAGGCGGTATTTAGATCCGAGCCGAAGGCTAAAGTTTTAAGAGAGCCGAGGATGGTAATCCACCAATATTCACGTGTATCATACGACGTTTTTCAACACACTAGTGAAGAAAAATAATTTAAATAAATATTCATTCAACAGAAAAACTAGTAATTGTGTTTTTTTTTTGTGATATAGCGATAAATAATTGATTCTGTTTTAGACTAACGTCTTATACCACAGCGCCTCGTCAAATAATAATAAATAAATTTTTGATTTACATTAAGCTGGATACAGACTTTGTGAAGAATGCACCGCGCACGGCGCACAGCCAATGCTTCACAAGCACATGCCTCGCCACAAACATGAAGACAGACAAATGAAGCATTTGCTTCGCACGCCATGGCTCGACCCGAGTATATGTTGGATTGTTGGTAGGTACATATATTTTTTCGACACGCACACTTCAAGCAGAGGCATTCGTTGTGTGCTGTTCGCAGCTCATGCCTCGCAAAGTCTGTATCCACAACTAGAATGCGGTTGCAACACATTTTAATGTTTTTGCAGTATTTGACAGCAAATGTATCAAGTCAGCCTTCTCGGCAAGCTTGGCTAAAGTAATCAATACTACATACAGGGTTGGGCAGTATTTGAATCACTTGTAATTAAAATACGTAATTGAAATACAAATACGTATTTGGTATTTGTATTTCAATTACTTCCTTAAAATGTAATTTGTAATTCGTATTTCAAATACCTGACGGCTAAGTATTTTGTAATTAGTATTTCAAATACTTGAGGCTTCAAAATACATTTTAACATTAAAATACATTTAACCTTCAAGAGAGATTGTTTTCTTTAGCAGGTTTTATTCACTCTCCAACAATAGGCTGTTTGTCTGACGTACATTTAAAAATCTAGTATTCATGAAAGGAAACTCTGGTTTTACTGATTAATTAATATTGTTTTCCACTACTTTTCAGCACATGCTGGTCTAGATTACTTATTTTGTAAAATGTAATTTGTATAAATATTTCAATTAAAAATAGCTGAAACACTGTATTTTGTATTTTATATTTCAAATACCTACCTTAAAGATATTTTGTATTTAATTACTTGCGATACTGTATTTTGTAATTTGTATTTCAATTAAAGCAAAGCATGTACTTTGCCCATCCCTGACTACATATGGAGCACAATAACCATACTAGTAACTGGTTATTTTACTTCATGCAATACTATAATAAAATTCTTAGCCCCATTTTTTTTTTTATTTAAACTTCATGTACAATAGTGGTACATAGGCGGACTTAATGCAACAAGGCATTCTCTACCAGTCAACCTTTGGGTTTAAAAAAAGAACACGGTGGTAGGTGTGCACAATAAATAAATAACAGATATTTCAAATAATATGTAACCACTGGGAATCAATTTGTGAATAATTAAAACAACTGAACTTCACTCGAAAAAAACACGTCAAAAACCGCGCGGTAACACTAAAACGATCAAAATAACTTTAATTTCGGAAGTCGGTGTTTCTCGGTATTATTTGTTTCCTATTTAACAGTACGAAGTTCTACTTACGAGGCCGCGAAAAAATTGGCCAAAAGTTAAGCAAAAAGAAAATTGTCACAGAAATGTTTCTAAAAAGACAACTCGTGAAGGATTTGAACCTCCGCCCTCCGATGACCAAGATTTGAATTATATCGGCGCTCTAACCTACTGAGCTAACGAGTCTTACCTACAGAATTGAAAATAGCCTTCTATATCATAATATGACGTCACAATTACTGGTATGTAGGTACTTGAAAAACCTTAGCTAGATGTATAGATAGGTCTACGTAGTATGATAACGTTTGTTTGTTTATGCTATTGACAACTGACGAAGTACCAAAAACTGCCAAAGCATTCCCAAAATAAATTTAAAAGTTTTTAAAAAGGTCGACTCGTGAAGAATTTGAACCACCGCCCTCCGATGGTCAAGATTTGGATTATATCGCCTGCCCAAATGGGGTTAAACATAAGAAAACAGAATCAATTATTTACCACCATATCTCAAAAAAATCACAATTACTAGTTTTGCTGTTGAATAGTTATTTCGGATCTAAATACCGCCTCAGCGGTAATCACCAACAGATACCATGGCGTCTTAAAATCGTCAGGAATCCGCTGTAAGAAAAGGATACCGCTGTACGGCCTATATAGCTCTGTCTCTCTCTTACATCGGATTGTGACGAAGAGTCCTCACTATTGGCTAAAGACATGCGGAACGAAACTAATAGTCTGCAAGTACGAAGTTCTACTTACTAGGCCGCGAAAAAGTTGGCCAAAACTTAAGCAAAAAGAAAATTGTCACAGAAATGTTTCTAAAAAGACAACTCGTGAAGGATTTGAACCTCCGCCCTCCGATGACCAAGATTTGAATTATATCGGCGCTCTAACCTACTGAGCTAACGAATCTTACCAATTCCGTAGGTAATAGCCTTCTCTATCATAACATGACGTCATAATTACTGGTACGTAGGTACTTGAAAAACCTTAGCTAGGTGCCTTTAAAACTAGATGTATAGATAGGTCTACGTAGTATGATAACGTTTGTTTGTTCATGCTATAGACACCTGCTGAAGTAAAGTGCCAAAAACTGCCAAAGCATTCCCTCATCCGGAGATGATTCGAGCTGTACCATCAGGATAGCCTATGGCGGTAAGTCCCCTCTTTGAGGAGTGGCTGGAAAGGCAACACGGCGTCCTTACCTTCCGCATGACGCAGGTCCTCACCGGACATGGTAAGTTCGGGAGGTTCCTGCACCGGATTCGTGCGGAAGAAACGCCCGGGTGTCACCATTGTGTGGACCACCCGGAGGACACGGTGGAGCACACGGTGGAGGTGTGTCCCGCTTGGGCAGAGCAACGCCGTGTCCTCGTGGGGGCTATGGGTGGCGGCGATCTCTCGCGCCGGGCCTTGGTACAGGCCATGGTCCGGAGCGAGGAGGAGTGGCAGGCGGTCGCCTCCTTCTGCGAAGCAGTAATGCTAGCAAAGGAGGCGGCCGATCGCGTGAGGCAACGGTCCTCACGCCCCAATCGCCGCCGGGATTCCGATCCCGATTTCCGGCCATCGTAGGCGCGGGCTTGCGGACGGCGAGCAATGGGTGGCTCGCCTTCCGACCGTCCGGTAACCGTCCGGACCGAGCCCAAGTCGTCGACGGCGTGTGCTGTTCCACGCGCGCCTCAAGGAGATGTCAGCAACTGTAGGGGCCTAGCAGGGTCGAAGCCTACTGGGGCCAAGGGTCTGATTCTGAAAGGAAGACTCGGCCCTGGTACGAAAGGCAATGAAGGAACAGGAGTAGGTTTTTAGTCAGTAAAAGTCTGACACTATCTCCCGCCCCGCCCAAGGGCGGGGGATGTCATAAGATGATTTTCCCACCGAAAAAAAAAAAAAAAAAAAAACCATCAGGATAGCCCTTATAAGCGAATTATCATCTGAATTGAACTAGTTTATAAACCTACAAAGTTCTACTTGTTAAACTGTAAGTTAATTGACCAAAATGTTGGAAAAAACAAGCAAAAGAAATTTAAAAGTTTTTAAAAAGGTCGACTCGTGAAGGATTTGAACCTCCGCCCTCCGATGGTCAAGATTTGGGTTATATCGGTGCTCTAACCTACTGAGCTAACGAGTCTTGTTATACGGTGCCGAAAACAGCGTTCTTTATCTACAAAATGACATCACGATTACTCATTCCTCGCTCACGTCGTTCCAGGACGAGGTGATTCACCACATAGGTACTGAATTAACCTTTTGAGTGCGTAATTAGAGACACAATAGTAAGACAATGGTGCGTGAACGCCGGCGTTAATGCGGGGGGGGGGATCAACAGCCTAAATAAAAAAACTTTTACAAAAAAAAATAACCGACTACACAAAAAAAAAACACTAATAGGATCAAAATAACTTTAATTTTGGAAGTCGGTGTTTCTCGGTGTTATTTGTTTCTTATTTAACACCAACTTCCGAAATTAAAGTTATTTTGATCGTTTTAGTGTTTTTTTTTTTAGTGAAGTCGGTTATTTTTGTAAAAAGTATTTTAGTTGCGATACACTTATAACCAGAGTGCCTATTTCTCATGATAATGAGGATCAATCACATAATAGCAAGTCCGATTTTTACTAAGTGCATCGTATGTATAATTTACTGAGCATTCAATTTTTAAAATTATTAAAATCCGTCAAGAAATGGTGGATTTATTAAAGTTTTTCTTGATCATTCGCCGGTGGAGACCGATCATGACAGATGACGTCATTCGCGTTTCTGGAACTAATGTACTAAAATTGCTGTATCTTCGTCATCTTTGGTCCGATTTAAATAATTTCTTCACAGTATTTACTGTTTTGTTTTGACGCTATAAGACTGCATACTCCTCAAAAATCATGACTGATCCTCATTCCAAATAACCTAAACACTGCTAGAATACATTGTTTTATTATAAAGTTCCCGTCTTTACCTTTCACCGGCTCCACCATAAGATCAGTTCGATATTACCTTATAGCCAAAGTGCATCTGATGACAATTCTAATTAGCCCAAACACGGCTAGGATATATTGATTAATTACGGAGTTCCGGTGCCTACCTTCCGGCTCCATCATCATCAACAAAGTAACTTAAAGTGACTGAAAACTTAATACTTTCAAAACTTGACATTGCATTGGCTGAATGCCGAAACCGAGCGAAGTAATTTTTTTTATAGGGCATTTAGGGCCGAGTCACACCGGAATGGCAGCGGCCGGGAGCGGCTGGCTAGGCTGGAACTACCGACTAGACGCGCGTGGCGCTCGGCCGCTCGCGTCGCGGCACCGCGGGCGGCCTCGCGACCTTTTCATGATTTTCAAGCGACACTGGTCTTTTAAGTATGTAGATAAAATTTAAAATTATTTCACACTGAAAGTGCTCGCCGCGTCGCTGACATTCCGGTGTGACTCGGCCCTTAAAGTTGTAACTCTAATAAAGCTTATTTTGAGAAAAAGCGATTTCTTAGTTTGTAAACAGGTAGCACACTTCTACTTGTTTGATAGATAGATTTGGATTTATTTTTAACATGGCGCAATAATTTGAATAGAGAACGCTGTTTTCAGTTTGTACACACGAGACTCGTTAGCTCAGTAGGTTAGAGCGCCGATATACTAAGGGCGGAATTCACCAATAAAACTAATAAATAAAGTGACAGCGGCTAAACGCGATTATGCGAGCCAAACGTTAAAACGCGATTAGTTTTATTGGTGAATTCCGCCCTAAATATTTGACCATCAGAGGTCAAAGGTTCAAATCCTTCACGAGTCAACCTTTTTGGAAACTTTTACACTTCTTTTCCTAACAAATTTTCAAGTAAATTATCGCCTGTAATCTTGAAACTGTATTTCTTTATTCGCCTATTCCTCTGGCAATTCATTTATTTTGGAATGAGGTAACGTGATGATGCAGCCAGAATCGTTTCCGCACAAGGGAACCCGTTAGGGGTAACTGAAATCAGCTTAATGTAGGTACTTAGGCATTTAAAGGTTGGTGTAAGTTAGTGGTAACTGACATCAGGTTGAATTAACATATTTTAGGGCACTAGAGAAGGCTAATGCAGGAGCGAAGCGGACCGGAACTCCCGCCTTCACCTTCGTAGTTATTTTTTTTTATAAATACCCAGAAGGGTATGGTAGTGTCAAACTACTGTAATACTGCACCAACGTACCTACTCGTACTATTGAATTTCAGTACTCACACAAGTAGTAGTCGCACAATCGTTTGTCACACCAGCGTGATGTCGAACTTCAGTGTGCATTCGAAATAAGGTGAGTCACAGTACAGTTTTGTCGCACGATCCATTTGTCGATCTCACGTAGGACACTCGGATAGAAATGCGGACCTTATCATATTATAGCAGGGTGTTTGGAAAGAGTTACCGTGGCCCTGGAACGCAAATAGCAACTGAAGAAACACGGGTGGGCTTTAGTTAGTAACAGCCTAACACTCCCTCTTCCTCCACCCAGAGTAGAAGTTACTTCACACAGATGAGACCATGAGCAGCAGCTGCTATGTACTGCATGTCTCAGGCATTATCGTGTAGGTACAGATGAGTTAACATGGCGCAATAATTTGAATGGAGAACGCTTTTTCAGTTTGTACACACAAGACTCGTTAGCTCAGTAGGTTAGAGCGCCGATATACTGAAACTTGACCATCGGAGGTCGGAGGTTCAAATCCTTCACGAGTCAACCTTTTTGCTCACTTTTCACTCCATTTTTCTAACTTTTCCGAAATTCCCTCAAGTTTTATAATCGTACAGCAATAAATGTACCTAACTTTCCTGAAATTTCGTCGTGATCTAACAACCTTACAGCAATTGATCCACCTAGTGTCTTCACAGTTATATTGCGGTCGGTATCCACATTTTATATGGGGGACTACCTATCTAACCTGAACAATCCAATAATCGGGTGACAGAATACCCCTCGGCGAGACGGTGTCAGATTTGCTAGCTTCTGACTACACGTAACAACTGTCAAAGATCTACAAATGACGGCAGTGACCAACAGCTTGATGTGTCTGCCTTGAGCTAGCTTGAATCCCGCGCTGCATTCAGAATTAACTAATTTCCCTTATTACATAAATCTAGTACTTCACACAGGTGAAACCGAAAACGGCAGCTACTATAATTATATTAGTATTACATGGTATTATCGTGTAGGTATAGATGAGTTAACATGGCGCAATAATTTGAATAGAGAACACTGTTTTCAGTTTGTACTCCCAAGACTCGTTAGCTCAGTAGGTTAGAGCGCCGATATAATTTAACTCTTGACCATCGGAGGTCGGAGGTTCAAATCCTTCACGAGTCAACATTTTTGGATTTTTTTTTTCTTATTTTCCCAATAAATTTAAAAAAAATTGTCGCCCGTAAAGTGAATCTAAGTTGCTTTACTCGCCTATTCCACTGGCAATCTGTTTATTTTGGAATGAGGTAACCTGATGGTGAAGCCAAAATCTTCTTCGCACAAGGAAAGCCGTTAGTGGTAACTGACATCAGGTTAATGAAATAACATATTTAAGAGCACGCCGACGTGGACAGATTAGGTTAGAAGGCAAGAGCAAAAGCGAAGTGGAGCGGAACTTCCGTAACGTCTTCACCTTCGTAGTTTTTTTTTGTATAACTACCCAGAAGTAGGAGCACCGCAGAGCGGGGCAATAATTTGAATAAAGAATTCTGTTTTCACTTTGTACACACAATAAAACTCCTTAGCTCAGTAGGTTAGAGCGCTGATATACTTTAACTCTTGACCATCAGAGGTTGGAGGTTCAAATCCTTCACGAGTCAACCTTTTTGGCAACTTTTCACTTAATTTTTCTAACTTTTCCGAAACTCCCTCATGGTCTAATAATCTTACAACAATCAATCTTTTCCGAAATTTCGTCGGCAAACCTTACAGCAATAAATCTGCCTAGCCTCCTCCAAATTATATTGGTATCAGCAACCAGAATTTTTTATGGAGCGATTACTTATCTGACCTGAACAACCCAATAATTGAGTGATAGAATACTTCCTGGCGAGACGGTGTCAGATTTCCTAGCTTCTGACTAACGTAACGACTGTCAAAAATATACAAATGACGGCGGCATTCGACGACTTGACATACTACGAGGTACGGAGATATCTGCCTTGGGCTAGCTTGGATACCGCGTTACATTCAGGATTGTCAATTCCCCTTGTTACATAAATCTAGTACTTCACAGAGATGAAACCATGAGCAGCAGCTACTATATACTACACGGTACCTATTATAGTGTAGGTACAGTTGAGTTAACATGGCGCAATAATTTGAATAGAGAACGCTGTTTTCAGTTTGTACTCACAAGACTCGTTAGCTCAGTAGGTTAGAGCGCCGATATACTGAAACTTGACCATCGGAGGTCGGAGGTTCAAACCCTTCACGAGTCAAACTTTTTTCATAAACATATTTCTCACTTATCAGATTTTACTTTTTTTATAAGTTCCACGGGTAGGTTACTCGGGTACCTACTCTTAAGAGACGTCAAGAAGTCCGAGACAAACATTGACCTAAAACTTTAATTAGGTATTTAATAATATATCCGAGTGTTACTTAACTCAACAAAAGGTGAATCTCCAACTGAATCACCATTTATCACATACAAACATCTATAAACACCACAGCTAATTCCCTAGAAAACAAACCACGCATTGTAATTATATTAGAATAACACAAAGATACAAAACACGTGTATTTTGGGACTAAAATAGGTCCTTACATACAGTCCCTGGCAACGAACAGGTTACAATGTTAAGACTCTAATGCCCCTTATAAATATGAGTAGGTAGCAGGCACATTGCAACAACGTATGGAAATGTTTACTAAGCTTTTCCAAGTATTCAGTATTCACACCAATACTTTGCTTGTTGTTTTAAATAAATAAGCTCTACTAAGTTGTACTTAAGTAGGTAAGGAACTCGGCTTTCGGGTACTGTTGTACTCAATGAAGCAAAAGGGGGATGAAAATCCTCTGCGTATTATGAATTTTATGTGTAAGGTGCTATCCATAAATTACGTCACACGCTAAAAGGAGGAGAGGGGGTTGACGAAGTGTGTTGTCAAGTGTGACCAGTGGTGAGAGGAGGCACAGTTTCGAGACGTCACATTTCAAAATTCGAAATAAATCTAAGTTAAAAAGTGATATTTTAAAATTAACAAGAATTTAAAAATATTTCTAACTATTTATAATTATGATAATAAGGTGTTAGTTATTTTGTTGGCGAGTTCGGATACGAATGTCGGAAATATTGTTTTAATTTAATATTTTCTAGTTGTAAAATTGCAAAATATGGGAGGTCACGTTAAGGAGGGGTCTCACAAAGGTGACCAGTTGTGACAAGAACGAGGAGGGATCAAAAATTTTAAAAATTCGCAGGACATCATTTATGGATGACCCCTAACCATGTATTGGTGAACGAAAATATATGCCTGCCTTCCCCAAAGAAGCTGGCAGCAGTAATGATTACCTAAAATTAAATAGTAATAGATGTAATACCTATTACATAGAAAGGCAGTTATGTTTAAATCCCATATAATGCCGGCAAGCTGATTACCTAAAATCAAATAATGAGAAATTAATTTTCATAAAAGGACAATAAGTAGGTATATTAAAACCTCCATGATTAAAACTAATATTAACCCTTGTGTCGGATTGGTTCGACGAATGTTTTCATGTCCTATTCGCCAGAGTCGTGTGTTTGCGACTGGGTACTCCATCTCGTTTCACTCTTCAATCCCCATACTTGGCAGAAGAGCTGACAAGATGGAGGGTAGTGGATGTGCGACCCTAGCGGGATAAACGTGACAATGTTTGTCGGATATACCAGACGTAGACGGTTAAAAAGTTAAAATAATATCGGTATCATGTAGTGTACTGTGTTTTAACAAAATTAGACACTAATAATAATAATAATAAGTTTATTTTCAGACTAAATTTGTCCATAGTTTTGTTAGTATTTGTGTGTTAGTAACAATAGTGCGTCTATAGGGTGTCTAGCAATTAGTGTACGATACTTAAACACGTGATTGTGCTCATGATAACCAACAACTTTTACTATGGGAACAAACCTGAAATCGCGAAAAAAAATCAGCTGTTCAGTACATTTATGTATGCCTAATGTACTGAACAGCTGATATTTTTTTCGCGATTTCGGCTTTGCTTCTCTAACAAAAATTGTTTGTTATCATGAGCACAATCACGTGTTTAAGTATCGTACACTAATTACCTGTCACCCTATATAAAGTGGTCCCCAAAGTAGGCGACGCCTGTTTTTTGGGGGCCGGAGTTAACTTTTTAAAAACGTTTCATTGAGTTAATATAATATAATCATCATCATCATCATCTTCCTGCCCTTGTCCCGTGTTATTTGGGGTCGGCGCAACACGTTTTTTTCTTCCATTCTGCCCTGTCACTCGTCATACTATCACTAACTTCCTTTTCTTTCATATCACTCTTCACACAATCCATCCATCTTTTCTTTGGTCTCCCTCTCCCTCTCCATCCATCCACATGTAAACTCATAACTCTTTTAGTAACTTGCATTTCATCCCTCCTCTTCACATGACCATACCAAGACAAACGATTCCCTTTCAACTTTTCAGTCACTGGCGCCACTTTCAAACGTCCCCTAATATACTCATTTCTCACTTTATCCATTCTCGTCACACCACACATCCATCTTAACATTCTCATCTCCGCTACGTGCAATCTTTTTTCATCCGTCTTTTTCACAGCCCAACATTCTGATCCATACAGTATGACAGGCCTTATCACGGACTTGTAGATTTTACCCTTCAACTTGAGGGGCATCCGTGGGTCACAAGTTGTTCCCGTGACCTGTCGCCATTTCATCCATCCTGCGTTGATCCGATGTGTTACGTCCCGGTCTACCTCACCATCCCCTTGGACGAGTGACCCGAGGTACCGAAAGTCGGAGCAGATCGGTATGGGCGTTCCAGCGAGAGCTAAAGGCAAGGCAGTTAATATAATATAATATAATATCTAATAATATTCCACAACTATCACACAACGCCGCGCCGTCCAGTCTCAAGCTAAGCAGAGCTTGTGTTATGAGTACTAGACAACTGATAAACATACTTATACATTTCTAAATACATAAATATTATAGATAAATTACACCCAGACACAGAACAAATGATCGTGCTCATCACACAAACATTTGTCCTGGGTGGGAATCGAACCCACGACCTCCGTTATAGCAGTCAGGGCCACTAACCACTAGACCAACAGGCCAGTCAGTTGGTTTTTAACCGACTTCAAAAAAAGGAGGAGGTTATTCAATTCGGTTGTATTTTTTTTTTATTTTATTTTTTTTTTATGTTTGTTACCTCAGAACTCCGTCGTTTATGGGCCGATTTGCAAATTTTTTTTTTCCCTTTATAGGATATGCTTCCAGATTGGTCCCATTTTTTTCAAAATCTAATTCTGATGATGGGATCCATGAGGAATCGAGGGAACTCCTCAAAAATTATAGGCAACTCTATAGTAATTTTGGTATTTTCATCAAGAACTTAAGCATTTACAGTCAAAAAGTAACATTTGATGAAGTGGAACTGATGAAGAAGACCAGAAATGGTCAACGGAACTTCATACTCAAATAGATATCACAATGAAGATAGTTAAGCGACTATGACAATACAAATAAATGAATGATTCTGAATAGTTACGTTGAAAATGGTATCATCAAAGTGATCTGATGATGATGATGGAGCCGGAAGGTAGGCACTGGAACACCGTAATTAATCAATGTAACCTAGCCGTGTTTGGACTTATTAGAATTGTCATGAGATGCACTTTGGCTGTAAGGTACTATCAACTTGATCTGATGATGGAGCCGGAAGGTAGGCACAGGAACTCCGTAATTAATCAATGTATCCTAGCCGTGTTTGGACTTATTAGAATTGTCATGAGATGCACTTTGGCTATAAGGTACTCTCGAACGGATCTGGTGACGGAGCCGGAAGGTGGAAGGTAGACACAGGAACTTTATAATAAAACAATGTAACCTAGCAGTATTTGGGTTAATTGGAATCGTCATGAGAAATAGGCACTCTGTTTATAAGTGTATCGCAACTAAAAAGTGTAAAATAAAAACTTTTTACAAAAAAAAAAATACCTAACCGACTTCACTAAAAAAAACACTAAAAGGGTCAAAATAACTTTAATTTCGGAAGTCGGTGTTAAATAAGAAACAAACAATACCGAGAAACACCGACTTTATTTTTTTTTTTGTAAAAAGTTTTTATTAGTATAGTGTTTTTGAGGGAGGGGAAGACTAAAGAAACCATGGATGACTGGCTTGAAAGCTAATATGGTTACAAAGGGGACTGCAACAACTTGATGACTTAACAATCAAGTTTGCTATATCCGAAGCAAGATGCGAAAATAGCTCTAACATAATTCTTCTTTAGTTCTTAAGCTATTAATTCTGCACAAGTCAACAAAGTTTGATCTATCTCTTGTATGAATGGACAAAGAAAAACTACTTATTCGAAGCGGGATTCTCAATATGCACACGCCCCAGCAGCCGGGATTCCGATCCCGATTTCCGGCCACTTGAGGACGGCGAGCAATGGGTAGCTCGCCGTCCGATCGTCCGGTAACCGTCCAGACCGAGCCCAAGTCGTCGACGGCGCGTAGTGTTCCACGCGCGCCTCAAGGAGGTGTTAGCAACCGTAGGGGCCCAGCAGAGTCGAAGCCTACTAAAGCCATGGGTGATGCGAAAGAGATCCCCGGGGCCTTGGAAAAATGGCAAAGAAGGAACAGGAGTGGGTTTTTAGTCAGTAAAAGTCTGACACGCCCTCTCGCACCGCCCAAGAGCGAAGGATGTCATTTGTGCACACCCTGAAAATAGACTTTTTGCCAGCACTCTTGACTTATAGAGAAGTATGGAGCCGACCCTAATTAAATGGAAATAACAACAAGAGCAATCAGATTAAAGTTCAAACGAATTTCATCCTTGTGTCATTCATTAAAATTCTATCTCTTAATAGGAACTTAAGTAGTGTAACGAATACGTCTAGGGGAGCACTAGCGTCATTACGTCTAACGACTTGAGAAGAATAATAGCTCTCTAATTTATTACTCACTAAGTGAAAAGGTTGAGATTACCCTCACTAATGAATTCGAAACATCTGGAGCCAAATCCTCTGTTATTAATATCCGACAATTGTAATAAATTAATAAAGGAATTAGTCGTTTCAGTGCGCCTGGAGACTACACTAATTTGTAGGTGCTTATTTTGTTTTCTGGTTTTTTAGTTAAGATTTTCCTAGTAAAGTATCTAGGGAGATATCGGAAAAGATTACTAAGGATTGTGGATTGGGGAGCAGTGGTGGCCGAGTGGTAACAGCCCCGACTTATGAGTTGTAGGTCGCGGGTCAGCCAGGCGCATTACTTTGTGAAATTTATTTTCATCGCCACTGCTTTTGAGAGCGGTGAAGGAAAACATCGTGAGGAAACCGGCATGTCCTAGAACCAAAAATTCGAAAAAAATTACAATCCGCACTGGGCCCGCGTGGTGGATTACGGCCCATTACCTCTCCTAGAGAGTAGGCCTGAGTCCCAGCAGTGGGAACATTATACAGCTGATTATGCTATGCTTTGATTATGCTATTGTTATGCTATGCTATGCTATGATTATGCTATTCTATGCTATGATTATGCTATGCTATGCTATGATTATGCTATGCTATGCTATAATTATGCTATGGATTAGGAAGGTACAATTAGTATCAAGGTAACTTATAATATGACTATCTTCTGCTAGCTGCTTTGCCCGCGTGAAAGTAAGTTACTTCATACAAACTTTTGACCCTCGTTTCATCCCCTTAGGAAGTGATTTTTTTTTAATCCTTTCGTATTCTTTGTATACCACATACTTACGCTGCGGCAGGTTATACAGACGACTGAGGAGTATAATCAGCCTCTCTGCTTAGCGTTTGTGGACTACGAGAAAGCCTTTGATTCGATCGAGACTTGGGCTGTACTGCAGTCTCTCCAATTTGGTACATCGAAGTGCTGAAGTGTTTATACAAAATCGCCACCATGTCAGTCCGATTTTATGACCAGACCCCGAAACCTAATCCTCTTGTAGCGGGGTGCGAGGCAAGGAGACGTCATTTCTCCGAAACTGTTCACGGCCGCAATGGAGGATGTTTTCAAGGTTCTGGAATGGAGAGGGCTAGGCATTAATGTCAATGGCGAGTACATCATTCACCTTCGATTTGCTGACGACATAGTAGTCATAGCTGAGACTTCGGAGGAGCTCAGTACAATGCTCGGTGACCTCAGTAGAACTTCCGAAAGAGTGAGACTTAAAATTAACAAAACAAAACAAAACCAAAGTCATGGTAAACATCCATGTAGCACCCACTCCTATCAAGATCGAAGACTCTACACTCGAAGTTGTGGACGACTACGTTTACCTGGGACAGACGGTCCAGTTGGGTAGGTCTAACTTTGAGAAAGAGGTCAATCGTCGAATCCGACTCAGCTAGGCAGCGTTCGGGAAGCTGCGCGGTGTCTTCTCGTCCAATATACCACAGTGTCTCAAAACAAATGACCAGTGCGTATTGCCAGTGATGACATATGACTCCGAAACCTGGTCGCTTACAATGGGCCTCATCAGAAGGCTTAATGTCACTCAAAGGGCAATGGAAAGGGAGTTTATTTGCGTGATCACATCAAACATGAAGATATCTGCTGGAGAACCAAGGTTACAGACAAAGCCCGAAGAATCGCCAAACTTAAGCGGCAGCGGGCAGGGCACATTGCTCGCAGAACAGATGGTCGATGGGGACGAAAGGTTCTGGAAGGCCTCCTACAAGGTGGACCGATTCCACAGGACTGGTCATTATGGTGACAGTTGGGAGAGGCCAATGTTCAGCAGTGGACGTCTTTCGGCTGAAATGATGATAAATTAGTATCAAGATACCCACACAGTTTTTTTTTTTAAGACAATTTTAGTGATAATTTAACAGAAAGGGTCAGCCTTCGGGTAAAATAGACCGAGCATTTTACGATTCTTACTAATCAAGACAAGTATAATAGTTACATGGAGGCTCTGAAATCCGCTGCGTGAACATCTGTAAGCATTTTTAGGGCACACGCACATCCTTGCACACGCCATGGTGCCCTTGTGCCGCAGTTTCCACTGGGATTACTCGGCAGCAAACATAGTCTTCAGTTCCCCACTCTGTCGTTCCGCTATCCCAAAGAAAGTTTGCATTGAACTACACATTTTCCACAAATATATCCACGCAGTATTGAACGCGTGAGCCGGAGCACGGCAGTCTTCAGTCACTGCGTCAACCGTGCCAACAACTTTTTTTTTTAGTTTCTGTGGGAGAATCATCCAATGACATCCCCCGCTCTTGGGCGGAGCGGGAAATAGTGTCAGACTTTTACAGACTAAAAACCCACTCCTGTTCCTTCTTTACCTTCGTTCCAGGGCTCCGGGGTTCTCTTTTGCATCACCCATGACCCCAGTAGGCTTCGACCCTGCTGAGCCCCTACGGTTTTGCTGACATCTCCTTGAGGCGCGCGTAGAACACTACGCGCCGTCGACGATTTGGGGTCGGTCGGCACGGTTACCGGACGGTGCTCGCCGACCGCAAGCTCGCGCCTACGGTGGTCGGAAATCGAGATCGGGATCCCGGCGGCTGGGGCTTGAAGGCCGCTCCCTCGCGCGTGCAAGTGCGGCCCTCGTCCTTCCTGCGTCATCCGTACCATCAACAAAAGCTCCAGCCTGTATTTTTAAGTCTCGGAGAACAGATTCTTTTTTTATTATCATTATTATGGATAGGCTCCTGTTTGACAACTATCTCACCTGATGGTAAGCGATGATGTGGCCGACGATGGAACACACTTGCCTAGAAGTAACCTATTCACTCTTGACTTAAAGAGGGTTATAGCTATCCCCTAGGTTATAGCTATCAGGAAACAGACTCCGGCAGGGAATTCCACTCCTTAGCTGTACGCATAATGAATGTGAAAACAAAACAAACATTTTTCGATTCTTACTAATCAAGACAAGTGGTGGTGGACACATGGAGGCTCTGAAATCCCCTGCGTGGACGTATGCCTTTTTCATTTTCTTGTAGTCCCAGCAGTTTTGGCTGTGCGTTGATGTGTCAGTCAGTTTCCCCTTTTATATATATATATATATATATAGATAGATAGTTAATAACAAATTCATTAATAATATGAGATTACCCATGTCATCCAAAATTTACACAAGAAAAAATTGTAATATTGCCTCATGAATCTTGGGCTCATAGTGCTTGAACTCTGTATCAGTGTTATTCTTGGTATCCGCATCCCCGATGTGACGTATCGTGAAATCAAGATGAGCTAAGTATAACGATATAGTTCATGGATGGCGTATCAGCTCCCACGATCCCCGGTCCAAGTGTGGAAGGGAACACCAAGGTGGTTTTTAGTCTCTAAGAGTCTGACAGACCCCTTCGCCTGCCCCAGGCGAAGGACATCCATGAGGATTTTCCACCCCGGCAAAAAAAAAAAAAGTAAACGATATAGTAAGTATTGGTAGGTATATTTTAATACAAGAGGGTAAACCATTTTTAAACCGCTTTTAGGCACACAATGCAGTATATTTTGCACTAGTGCGGAAAAATGCACCGGTTAGCCATCGTGCCTAATATTCAATGTGATAACATCAGGTTGGTCGCTGGGCAGTTTCCACATTGGTCGATCGCTAGACAGCCCTACGAAAATCGACCTTGTCGCTCCGATAAGAATCCGCTATTTCTCACAATAATTTAATACGAAATAGTATGATTTCGAGTGTGTTCAAAAACGTTGTTTGATACACGTGGGCATTAATTTGTCGTTGCAGTCTCTCGGCTCCATAAGCCCGAGTCGAAACGTTTTCCAACTTGTATCAAAATGTAGCTACTATTTCGATTTGTATGTGTTGTAGGCTTGACGCTCGGAGTTGCTTGACGCTCGGAGTTACTTGACGATTTCTCACCTCAGTCTTGTGTGGCAGCTTTTTTTACCTACCCCTTACTCATAGCTGGGCAAAGGCCTCCTTCAAGTCCTTCTAGACATTCTTCTCCCGTGCCTTCCCAGGCAGTTTACTGTTCCATTGATAAATATCTCGTATTCAGATATTTATTATAGGTTCCTACTTACCAATGCAGCTTGGCTGAATGCTTACAGGTATCCAACAATAAAACCACAAAACTATACATGCATGGTGTTTTATTACACTGTACAATAAATATTGGGCTGTATACAAAATATAGAGGAATTCCAAAAGATATTGTCAACACTCTAGCATACGTTAACATGAGTGTAAAACGACTCCTAACATATGTTTTAAAATTCATAAAATACAATTAACTTAGCAACCACTTGCTTAGGGCTTCGTGAACTACCGAAATATTCCATAGGCCTAACGATGCTATGATTACAACTTACATTCGCGGATATTTCGAGCAATACGATTGGCACCCTTAACTTACAACTACCCCTGTTGCGTGGAACATTACGTACATGTTGGTTGATGAATTGGAGATCTTTTTTCATAGACAATGACCCCTCCGCCTCCTCCTCCTTTGTACCATGAAGTTTGTTGCATGAAGTTTTACTAAATAAATAAATAATAAATAAATGACCGTGCTTTTGATGTTTCCTAAGAGCTCATTTAAGTTTAACCAACTAATATTATAAACGTGAAAGTTTGTATGTATGGATGTTTGTTACCTCTTTTCTTCGAATGGATTTCGATGGAACTTGGTACACGGGTAGAATCCGTCCTGGAATAGGATACATTTTTCCCTTGGGATAATTTTCGCTGCTTGGGGTAAGCCGCTGGCTAAATACCTAAATTCAATGAAATAAAATTCATTGAATTTATGTATTTAGATACAATTCATTGCGAATATGAATTAAATTTTTCTGGTACTTTAGCACCTTACAAGTATTGGCAGCAAAAAATCATGTTGTTGGAGCTCAGTAATACAATAAGAATAAATAAAATTCATTTATAACTAAAAATCAGATCCATTGCTTTATCACTTATTAAAAAGTTGGTACTATTTGTTTAGATATGTTTGAACAAGAGTCTACTGTTTTATTGTCCAGGTCTTTTTAATCGGAAATTTATTATTCTACTTCTCTATGTGTTTAATTTTATTTTTGTTTTTGTGTCAACATAAATAAAACCAACTCGAATTTCATCTAAACTTATATTTTATTCTAATACCAGTAAACTAAATGTATTTTTTGTTATTATTTGTTAGAGGGACGTGAGTTAGCCCACTAACAAAAACAACACAAGAATAATATCAGATCATAAATTTACCAACGCATCTCAACAGATTAAGCCATGAAAAAGCTGCCTTAGAACTTCGTAAAAATACCAAAACCCTATGTAATGATTACCTATTCGAAAATTGAGCTTCTATTTTTAAAGTCGGCAAGAATTTTTTATAAATGACTAGTCAAGCTATTCGAAAATTGAGCAGACTGCCTAGTGCAAGTTTGTATTACGTTAGCGCGATCGATTGGCCCGCTCCAAGCTCTTGACCAATCAGAGAGCCAAACGTGGTACAGTCAAACGGGGTGAATAGAAACGCGGGGGTGAATGGAAACAAAACTTTGATTAAGATTTTTACTTTGATATATGATCATATTTTTGGTTTCAATAAAGTAATGTGTTTTAATATACCATTTCTATAATTTTGAGTACTCAAATACTGCAAAAAATTTTTCAATTACGTGACAATCCCAATTAAAGTTTTGTATCTATTCACCCCTGCGTTTCTATTCACCCCGTTTTACGGTAAACGTTACAATCGCGTTTACGTAAAAATAACTCGCACTTGATGCACTGACCTTTTAACTCTGACACTTCATTAATCCAGCCAGGCTAACATGCGTATTGCGACAAAATTTGTATGAAAATATTACAAGAAACTTGATATGTTTTAAGTTAGCAATTTCAAACGAACATGAACCTTTTTTGCTATCAGTTAAAGTTCATATAAACGAACGAAGGTCATATAAATCTTAAAGGCATACAATAAGGTTTATAATCGTATGCAACGCTAACTGTACTATCAAAGCGAGAATGTAGATTTAGCCCTTAGTATATCCCCCAGTCTTTCTTGCAAATACATGTAAAGATTCAATTTCGCCCCGACGTTAATGTACCCAAGTTTTTCTTCATCAACTTTACGAATATAACTTATATTCCATTTGCAATAACATCAACATTAAACAAACCTTTACTGTCCGTTCAACCGATATTGAATTCTATTGTGTTGATGGCAACTACAGTAAATTTTTGGTATTGTAACCAGTTTTTTTCTTCTTATTCCATCCTTATGCCTACGAAATAGAAATCAAAATCGATTGAACGGACAGCAAAGACGGTTTGTATATGTCTTTTATTTCAAATGGTGTATAAAGTCTGTGTAAAAAAAGATTTGTGTAACAATTTTGATATACTATAGAGTATTATATCTATAACAACAAAACAAAATGTTCCACGCAACAGTATCTACAACAGCATTGTATAAATCCCACGTCGACTTAGTCGCTACCAATTTGAGACCCACAATCACCTCACTAATACATTTTCCAACTTCATAAATTATACACATCAGTTCATCTTTGTGAAATATTTCATTATCAGACAAAGTCGCGTGCAAAAATATGGTACCAGTCAAAAACTTCTTAAAATCTTACACGGTGGTTGATATTTCATACACTTTCAAGTCCAAAAGCTCGGAAATTAGTAAAACCGACCGACCGTCGGATATATCCGACGGTCGGTCGGTTGTGTGTCCTATTCGCCAGGGTCGTGTGTTTGCGACTGGGTACTCCATCTCGTTTCACTCTTCAATCCCCATAGGTGACAGAAGAGCTGACGAGATGGAGTATTTGGTCGTAGAGACCCTGGCGGAATAAACGCGAAGTGTTCGTCGGATATATCCGACATTAGCTGTTAAAAGGTTAAACATCATCGACTTTTTTTCTAATTCATATAAACCAGTGCTTGACTGCGATCCCACCTGATAGTAAGCAAAGATGCAATCATTGATGGTGAGGCGCACTAGTTTATTAAGTGCCTATTCACTCTAGCCTTGAAGACACCTAAATTATAGTTGGACGGGAAGACCGCAGCAGGCAAATTGTTCCAGTCCTTCGATGTACGCGGTATAAACGACGAAGCAAAACGCTTAGTCCGGACCGTTGAAGTTTCAACAACGTAAGGGTGGATACTCGCCGTACGTCGGGTTGTCCGATGGTAGAAAGGAGATGGCGGAATCAAGTCATGCAATACCTGCGCACAATCTCCAAAATGCAACCTGTAAAATACCGATTGGCTGACTCTATTTTAGTAGAAAACGCTTTTGAATGTCAATGACTGTATACATATTTTTGCACGCGACTGTACAAACGACTGCATTTATTAATTACAGGTGGTAACGAATTGATGTAGCAGTCAGTACATTATTACAACAGTCAACAGGATTGAAGTGTTCCATATTTAAAGGCCTGACTTCTTAGGACTACAGTTTTTGAAGAAACTATATTCTATTTGCAATAAGATACATTATAAGCAAATATATTTTACTGTCCGTTCAAACGATTTTGACTTTTATTGCGTTGGTGGCATGACAAATAGCGCCTGCAGTAAATTTTTGGTATTGTTACCACTTTTTTTTTGGAGAGTTGTGGTGGCCGAGTGGTACCGGCCCCGACTTACGAGTTGTAGATCACGGGTACAAACCCAGCCAGGCACATTACTTTGTGTAATTTACTTCATCACCACTGCTCTCAAAACGGTGAAAGAAAACATCGTCATGAAACCGGCATGTCCTAGAACCAAAAATTCGAAGACATGTGAGATCCACCAACCCGCACTGGGCCCGCGTGGTGGATTACGGCCCATTCCCTCTCCTAAAGAGGAGGCTTGAGTACATTATAAAGCTGATTATGCTATGCTATATGACCACTTTTTTGCTTTCAATGCCATCCTTATATCTTCGAAATAGAAGTTAAAATCGGTTGAACCGACAGTAAAGAAGGTTTGTTTAAAAATAGTGCTTCTTACTGTAAGAGAAATAAAAATAAAAAATAGCGTACAGATATCAGAATTGTTGCTTTTTATGGTGTAATATTCAATTATGATCATCTTAAAAGTGAGAATAAAATTGTTTTATCATAGCATACTTTCATTATAAAAATACAAAATTAACTACAATTGATTCTGAATTATAAATTACTTAGCTTTGCTCTAATCCGTGACCAATACAGCATTAGATGAGAACTATTACGCATTTCAATTTCGTAAGAAGCCAAGCCTTTATGCTGTATTTTACATACCAATACTGAGCACCTAACAATTGTATACAAAGATTATCGTATTATCTCCGTGTCAAGATGTTAGTCAACCTTTGGCATCAATAAAAGTTAATTGATAATACACCAGTCTAATTAATCAAACTGTCATAAACGGCAAAAGCTATGGATTCTAATAAAATAGCACTGTTACATCGAGATTTATTATTACATTATTCATTATAATCATTTCTGAGCCAATATAAATTTAGAGTAATAATATATTTTAAAAAATCCAACCAATTACGCGGCAGTGTTGACATTATATTGTTAGGTATGTTCGTCTTCCAGTGGCAACACAGTTTGTGCCACACAATGGCACTACTAAATGCAAATTTATCACTGACATTGGAAATAGAATCCGTAATTCATTTCTAACCGATCAGACCATTGAATTAACCAAAATTTATTAAAACTAAAATACTAAGAAACGATATACAGAGTAAAGTTAAGAGGTATTTACACATTTAGCCTCAGTAAATCATCCGTAAAAATGTACACGTAATCATTAGATAACTTCTATCTAAAAACTCTCACGTAAACAAACAATAGTTGTCGACGATCTCAATAAATATACTAACGCTTATGAGACTTACAACTAAATGAGTATAATTATTATGATCGAAAATTATGCGTTGTACTTAAATAAAAAATAATAAAATCAGATCATATCCCTCTCACGTACAAAAGCAAGTGCAGATAAAATTCACATTAAAATTACCAAAAAGGTTGCACATCTCCGTGCCCGCCTTTAAAAATATAAATTATCTTGTATATTGTACAAAAATTTTATAATTAGAAATACGTGGTAGAAGCTATAGTGAGATTACACGTCTTTGCATTAAATTGTGCCAAGGGACGGAATACTCGTAAGATTAGAACACCCGACTCAAAAGATACCAACATCAGCGCAATGAATAAAAAAATTTGAGCGTCATGTGTCAACCGTGTCAAACGTCAAAAAGCATTTTTTTTTTGTTTGTTGCAAGATACACTTCGTTGCTGTTTACAGCCTAATACTTTTTACACTTTTAATCACAGATTATAAACGATTTTTCTAACAATGGTTTTTATATACATTTTTACTCCCGGGAGGGATCAATATAAAGTCTTCCCAACGCAAAGGAGTTCCTTCGCTTAGTGGCACCCTATAAGAGCAATCTCATTGTAACTACATCTATATGATATAGCGGTAATCGGCACTACCTCTAGCGCTACGACTTGGCACTGCTACCTTGAGAACCAAGTACCCTTGCGATGCCAACGGAACTGACAACTGAACGGGAGGAAACATTATAGATAAATTACTTCATATCAATTATCCTAAGTTATATTAGATGTGGCTTCAAGCTGTGATACAACTACATGTGGTTTTATTTAGAAAATGAAGTACTCCATTTTAAGACTAACATAAATAAGGTTACATGGCATTTTTGTTTCACTTCACTCCAGCAAAATTGACAATCCCGTCGTTATATTATCATCGCAAGTTAATTAAGAGTGTAATCGATATAAAAGAAATCTACATCATTGAGAAAAACAGTTATAGAAAACGGCATAAGTTTATAAAATCCCCCTGGCATACCGTACTTCGTCTAATTCGCTACGTTTATATTATTGCGCACTTGTGTGTTATGCGTGTTTAGTAACAGCACTACTGCGTGTCGGTCCTTCGCGGACAAACATCGCGTGATAATATCCCAGTGATCATAATAATGTCAATCACGTGCAAAATCTACATTTTTGGTCATAAATATACTGATATACAAATTTTATAATTACAATACGTTAGACTAAGGTACATAGTTTTACCAAATCCCATACATTTGGTAAATAAATACATGTCATATTACATTTATACAAGAAACACTCCCGACCGTTAGGCCATCAACAAATCACATTCTTTGTCTTTTCAGATGTGCTTTTACACTATTATGCTGGTTAGCAAGTTAGAAAAACACAGTAATGGAACAAAAAATCGCGAGGTTTAATCACGAAATGAGAATATTGCCAGCAGATATCACAATTTACCAATTCCGTATGTGCAGTTCTGTGTGGTTCGTCACTGCAGCATTAGTGATTCGAGATTACGATTGAGGATTGTGTCTTTGACGGAGTTGAAGACTACCTCGATGTTGTGCGTGTCTATCGCGGTGGTGAAGTGGTGGTACAGGGTGGTCTTGGGCTCCCTGCGCACGTTCGCGAATATCTTGAGCAGGAACATTTGCACGTCTCGCAGATTGTGCGGGTCGCCGGCGAACTGCGGGTAGAACCAGCGTATGTCCGTCTCCTTGCTGGCCACCTTCCGCGCTAGTAAGTCGGACTTGTTGAGGAACAAGATGATGGAGATACCCTTGAAGTTCACGTTGTTAACGATCGTGTCGAAGATATTTAGCGCCTCTTCTAGGCGGTTCGTTTTCCTGGAATCAGAGAAGAATATAATTAGTCATTAATTTATTAATTATCGCCGAATTTTCTGTTTAGATTGTTAAGTTATTCGCGAGTATAAATTAAGGAAAAGATCATATTATGAATGTGACATTTCCTGCTAATATCATGTTACTAATAAACCCTGATATTATTTTATTTATTTAATGTGATTTTGTTATTTCCTGGTAATATCATATTAATGTCGTGGCCAGATCTTAGAATTGATCACATGATGTGACCGGCCATATCATGAAATGGTGTCATTTCATGATATAGAACCTCGTCCGTTGGCCACATCATGATATGGGCTAGCCAAATCAATGAACACTCTGAGTTTAACGATATGAACGGCAAAACGCATGATTATTTCATGATATGGCCAAACATGGCTGATCATATCGTAAAATAGTTACATTATCCACCGTTAGAGGTGCTGATGTTGTTTTATTTTTGTTATGAATCATGGCGCGGACAGTTATTCATGTGGTTATTCTGATAAAACTGTTAGTAATAATGTGCCAATTGATGATAATGATATAGTGAAATGTCATTAGCATTACGATAAGAAAATACTTGAATTTTACGAAAGCCATTCAAAAAACGAGCGTAACGTAAAAATACATTGTAGTTCAGAACGTATTTCACAGGTTAGTAGATTTCAATCTCTAATAGTATTATTTAGTGGTTAATCTTTTAAAATTTAAGCTATTTAAAATGTCTTATTTATCTTTAATATTCTTTATTTGGATTTTTTATTAAACCCTTGATGTCATGGAAACCCTTACAATATACCTACTAAATCATGATATGGCCAAACGTTGATTGAAATATCATGAAACGACGATCTAGCCAGTTTTAATTGGCCATATCACGAAATGCAATCATTTCATGATATGGCCGGTCACATCATGAAGTGATCAATTCTACGATCTGGCCACGACATTACTAACAGACAGCCCCCCTAGCCAAGTCACAAACGATAAACGTAAACTCTCAGTAGTCTTTAATAGATTTTCAACTTTATGCTATTGGATGAAAAGTTGAAAATCTATTGAAGATTACATAGTGTTTTCGTTCGTTCCGGTCGCTAACGCTCAGTAGTCTTTAATAGATTTTCAACTTTATGTTCTTAGGTATAAAGTTGAAAATCTATTGGAGATTACTAAGCGTTCACGTTTATCGTTTGCAACTTGGCTAGGGGGGCTGATATTATTTCACACCAATCTTAATTAAATAACCGTCACATCTTTCAAAACCCTGATAACATAACTACAGGACTGTTCGAAAGAATTACCGCGGCCGTGGGATGCAAAGGGCAACTGAAGGAACACGGGTGGGTTTTAGTCTGTAAAAGTTTGACACCTCCTCTCGCTCCATACATTTCAAAAATAATAATAATTCCATAACTATCACACAACGCCAACTAGTCCCAAACTAAGCAGAGCTTGTGCTATGACTACTGATAAACACATGTACTTATATATTTCTAAATACATACATATTATAGATAAATGACACCCAGACACAAAACATGATCGTGCTCATCACATACACATTTGTCTTGGGTAGGAATCGAACCCTCGACCTCCGGCATAGCAGTCAAGGCCACTAACCACTAGACAAACAGGCCAGTTCAATATCACATTCTTACAAAACAAATCTGTAGAATTTTTGTACAATTCCTCGCATCCGTTACCGTTCTAGCATAGCGTTTAATAAATATTTAATGGACGTTACGGCATAACTAATAATGCACATATTTAAGTACATGTTGTCAATGACAATGTTAGTGCATAATCGCGACCTTGATCTCAACATGCGGATGTTGTCCATATAATAACGTAATGTGATGGAAAATCAATCGGATAATTATCACTCAGCTGGTTCTAGTAGCTACAGTTATGACTTCTTTTTGGATGAAAGGAGAAACCCGTTTCTGGGCTTGAGCGTTCCACGAATAAAATATGTACCAAAAAAATCGTCTATTTTGTTTAATTAACCCATTTAAATCTTAGTCTCATTAGCATAGCATAGTCGACCTTATAATGTTCCCACTGTTGGGTCTCAGGCCTCCTCTCTAGGAGAGGGAATGGGCCGTAATCCACCACGCGGGCCCAGTGCGGGTTGGTGGATGTCACATGTCTTCGAATTTTTGGTTCTAGGACAGGCCGGTTTCCTCACGATGTTTTCCTTCACCGTTTTGAGAGCAGTGATGATGAAATAAATTACACAAAGTAATGCGCCTGGCTGGGTTTGAACCCGCAACCTACAACTCGTAAGTCGGGGTGTAATTGATTTAGTGGAAATCGATACTTTTTCAAATAATTAAATAATACGCCTCCGTTTTAGTATAACTGTTTATTTGATGTTAAAAACTTAAAATA
The DNA here is from genome assembly GCA_905147345.3 of Mythimna impura. Lineage (NCBI taxonomy): Eukaryota > Metazoa > Arthropoda > Insecta > Lepidoptera > Noctuidae > Mythimna > Mythimna impura. The sequence continues at coordinate 25,606,246 of LR990350.1, forward strand.
TGTAAACGTCAATTTTAACTCCTGTCATTGCTATGGCTTCGGCCTCACTTTTGGATTTTGAATATTGATAATGAGGCGATATGGTCTAAGACCTTAGCCTGCCCAATAAGGACGAAGGAAAAAAAACATTGTTGTGGTTATAATGCCATGTTATTCAATGTCATTCGCTTTTTTTCATATTTTGCGCAAGTGACTTCTTACTGCGGGGAGCCTAAAATCTCATCATGGTGTGTTATGGCAACTGTGTTTAGCACCTTCCATGTTTGTTCCAGATTTATCGATAATTAGAAGCAAAGCTTAAAAATAACATTTTTTTATTTAAATACCATAGATACTAAAAATAACCTAAAATGTAAACATTGCCTGATTTTACCAATTTGGCCAATGCCGAGAACCGTGAAACTTGGGCTCGTGAAATCTTCCTATATGCTCTAGTTTATGGCCAAATTCCAGCCCTGGAACCAGTCAGGCCCAAGTATGTATGGTATGGAGTTTGGGTTTGTCCTTTGGCACACGGATATGTCGGAACGGATGTATCGGAGCGTACTCATTCCCTCTATCTCCAATGGCCCCGGGCTCTGGTACAGGCCATAAACACTAAAGAGTAAAAAAACGACCTATTTAATCCGGGTCATGATTGACGAGTACCCGACCAAAACACGTTTACGTAGAACGCAAAAATCTAACCAGTAACATCAAAGGAATACATCTGGGCGAACCAAAGATATGTTAAGCAAATATTTTAGGGCCGCAATAAAAAGTTTATTAACAAAACTAGCCTACGGCTGCGGTTTCGCTCGTATAAGAAATGTTGAAATGAGTTTGTGATCCCTCGAGTAACTTTTAATTTCGAAATAGAAATCTAAATTAAACTTTTGGTTAGATTACTTTACGGCTATGAATGTGTGAGTTGTGTGAACGAATTGCGAACGATTCGCAAGGGAATATGAAATACACTAGCTCCTGACAGCGGCTTCACCCACGTATAGATACCGGCACGGATCTTGAGCGCTGACTTCTACAGTTCTACTTGCGCAGAAGCACGCAGAAGTGAAATATCGGGTCTCTTTAGTAGTATGAAGAGAGATGCGGGGGCGGGGAGTGAAATCCTTGGACAGTGATTGGCTCGCCGATATTGTACGATGCGCAAAGCGATCCCCGCTCTTTCGCCGAGCGCTCAAGATTCGTGGCGCTATCTGAATAATTATAGCATAAGCATAATCAGCCTTTTAATGTCCCCACTGCTGGGACTCAGGCCTCCTCTCTAGAAGAGGGAATGGGCCGTAATCTACCACGCGGGCCCAGTGCAGGTTGGTGAATGTCACACGTCTTCGAATTTTTGGTTCTAGGACATGCCGCTTTCCTCACGATGTTTTCCTTCGCCGTTTTGAGAGCAGTGGTGATGAAATAAATTACACAAAGTAATGCGCCTGGCTGGGTTTGAACCCGCGACCTAGAACTCGTAAGTCGGGGCCGTTACCAGTCGGCCAGTACTGCTCTGCCCAAGTGATAATAGAAAATTATTCCAAGGGAACGTACTCCCGGAATATAAACTATCCTATGTGCTATTCCCGGACATTGTCTACCCGTTAATTTCATCCAAATACGTTCAGCCGTTCGAGCGTGAAGAAGTAACAAATATACACAAACTTTCGCCACTATAATATTAGTTGAAGTGTGATATTATTATGAATGTTATCCACTGAGAATTTCTGAAAGGTATACCAGGGTCCTGGAACGCAAAGAAAGAACATAGGTGTGGTTTTATTGAATAAAAGTCTGGCACGCACGCCCTCACGCTTCACCCTAGTGCGAAAGAAGTGATTGGACGATTTCCCTGACATTTTGCAGTCATGTTCAGTTTTGATGACAATGCATGCTTAGCTAAGTAACGTAATTCTAAATCTAATAAGGTGGACTCCTGAAGACTAGTTTTTTTTTATGCACCCTCATTATCTATATTAAAAGGGTTTGTATAGAAAAATAGAAAAAAAAAATAATCGTCGCGATAAATCTAATATGGTGGACAATTTTTAAAAAGCTTATTTTTTATTTTTTTTTAACAGGTTGGAAACCACCACCCTAAACTGAGGATTCATAATCCTGATTAAAATAACAGGTCAGCCACGTAATCATTAGACAAACAAACATCGTACTGTTAAATACTATAGCAGAATTTTGTACAAATAAACACATACGACGCACGTAAAACCATAAAAGCACGCACATCTTTTTACACACACACTCACACACATTAGTATAAAGTCTATATAATTACACATTTTACTGGCATAAAACGTTGGCATCGACAAAATAAAATTAATGTATTTTTAGTACTTCTGTAACGTCCGTAATTCCATATTGATGTTTGATGAATAAATTAGAATTAGCATTAGAAGACAGAAAACATAAACAAGCGTGACCCGAAAGTCTGAATTCTGTGTTTGATTTCATTACTTAAACCATACCCTGTGTCATTCACATGAGAGGTAACGTCCCAGAACCACAAGAGAAGCCATGGGCTTTGGAAGTCGCAGGACGATCCGACCTGACCGGCCACCGTAGGCGCTGGTATAGACGACGAGCAATGAATAACTCAGACTAAACCCGAGTCAACAGCGCGTTATGTTCCATGCGCGTCTGGAGATATCAGTAAAATGGGGGCCACTACCTGGGTCGATGCCTGCTAACGCTGTCGGATTGTTCGAAAGGGCAACTAAAGGAACACAGGTGGGTTTTAGCCAGTAAAAGTCTGACACCCGCACCACCCAAAGCAGGAGAAGGTATTTGACGATTAAGCATAAGCAAAATCAGCCTTTTTAATGTTCCCACTGCTGGGACTCAGGCCTCCTCTCTAGGAGAGCGAATGGGCCGTAACCGTAACCCACCATGCGGGCCCAATGCGGGTTGGTGAATGTCACATGTCTTCGAATTTTTGGTTCTAGGACATGCCGGTTTCCTCACGATGTTTTCCTTCACCGTTTTGAGAGCAGTGGTGATGAAATAAATTACAGTAATGCGCCTGGCTGGGTTTGAACCCGCGACCTACAACTCGTAAGTCGGGCCATTAATTACCACTCGGCCACCACTGCCTCTTCATTTGACGATTACCCACCTAAAAACAAAACGGTGATGTCCCAAAAAGAGTAAATTGTCCTACTAACTCAAAAAGTAACTAATCTCAATCAATAAACGCAAAATTATTCCGATGTGCCCTTTCTGATACACCGAAGTAGGTTGTCGTGAACACGCAACCCAATTCGGGTCAACAGCAAATTTTAAATGTCATGTTTCGGAGACATGAGGTTAAACACCGTGGCTAAGTAACGTAATATTTTATACGACTACTGTACGAGACTTTCACCGTCCTAGGCACACTGTGTGTATACTTTTTTGACTGTCCTGTTGGTCAAGTGGTTAGTGGCCCTGACTGCATTGCGGGGGGTCGTGGGTTCGTTTCGTACCCAGGACAAATGTTTGTGTGATGAGCACAATCATTTGTTCTGTGTCTGGGTGTAATTTATCTATAATATGTATGTATTTAGAAATATATAAGTAGGTTTATCAGTTGTCTCGTACTCATAACACACGCTCTGCTTAGCTTGAGACTAGACGGCGTTATGTGATAGTTGTGGAAAAAAAACTTTTTGTATTTTTGACCTACAAGGAACTTTTCAGGAAGGTTAGTCATTCGCAATGCTTTCACTTTCGAAAACGATATTTCAAAGCGGGACTTTTCACTTTACTGACATTACTGACATCCCGTATCTCGGAAAGCACGTAAAGCTGTTGGTTCCGGTTGTCATTCGTAGATCTTTGACAGTCGTTACAGGTAGTCCAGACGCCAGACGGTCTGAAAATCAGTCTTTCCAAGGAGTATCGTGTTGCCCAATAACTTGTGTTGTGGACTTGTGGTGGTCTGATAGTCAGTCGCTCCACTGGTATTTAGCCGCACCCGGTTAGACTAAAAGAAGACCTCAAGCTAAATGTGGCGACATTTGGGGGAGGCCTATGTCCAACAGTGGACGTCTTTCGGCTGAAATGATGATGAGACCTCAAGCTAGTTGGAAAAAGGCTAGGGAAAAGATTACTGCATCGACGCACAAACGAATACCACGGATCCAGTGCATGATTCTGGACCACTCCCAGTGGTGAAATTTTTCGTCGGCTTTTTCCTAATTAAAAAAAAAATCTGTACTTTTTTAAATTTAAACTGTGTAAAATTGTTATTCTAACCAACTCCGATGATATTTTTAGTGAATTATTCTAATCAATCCCGATGACTTTTTTAATTTTAAAAGTAACGATTTCAAGTATAAAGTTTATATTAAAAAACGTAAGGATTTTTTTTTAAATTATGAAATAACCGACGAAAAGTTCCACCACTGGGGCGTCCAGAATCATGTACTGGATCGATATTCGTTTGTGCGTCGATGTCAAAGACACCCTGTATTGTGTATAAGACCAAACTCGCCTTCCGTATCCGTCTGTTTATCCGCTAACTCCTAAAACACGTAATGGATTCTGATGCGGTTTTCACTAATAGAAAGAGTGACAAACGAGGACGGTTTGCATACATCATTTGCGCTCGTGCGAAGTCGAGGCGGGTCGCCAGTCCATAATAATATACGTCTGTCGTCTGCTGTCTCTCGTAGTCTCAGTAGTTACCCCGCTAGACTTCTTCATCATCTTTTACAGTCCATTCATTATTTTTTCCCTACTCAAAAGACATCCACATCACACTCAAAACTTTCCTCACGTCATTTTCCTCATACCTCTGCATCTATGCTCATACCGTGACAACCGAACTCACACCAACGCACACAAACACACAATTTTTGTTTTATTATTATATTCATCATCATAATTATCTATCTATGACCAATTAATTACCAAACAAAAAAAGAAGAGACCATTCAAATGAATAAAATGATGGATCAATTTTCAAAATAAGCACGCACTGCTATGATGCTCCCCTAAGGCCAGACCTATGATATAACTGATACTGTGACAATATAATACTTTTCTGAATATTTAATAGAGCCCTTTTCCACTCGTCTATCGTCAACGTCGAGCATGGTTTAAGGGCACACCGAGTTTCTAGCGCTCATCGATTTTAGGTATTCTATGCGCTACGTGTGTGTGCGTGAGGCACACCGGCAAGAGAGCGAACGGCTAGCTAGACAGATAAGAGCACTGCGCCAAACGCTCGCCGCGCGCGTCGAGCCGTGCGCCGATCGACTAGCGAGGTGCTACCAATATTTACAAAATAAAAATAAAAAACGATTTGAAATACTTTTATTGGAAATATTCACGATATTGAAACCTTTTACAGATTTTACACAATTTTTAAAATTTATAATTTACCGTCGTTAGGCAGGTATCTATGATCAATGAAAAATGAATATTAGGTATAATTTACTTAGTCGAATAATACTCAATTAATTACCATATATTATGACAATATTCTAAGTACAATAGAAACTTAAAAGTGATCTCAATAACGTAAAATAACATATCGGCTAAAAAAGTAGGGTAAAAGTCCCAGTAGTCGACCCTTTATTTTCAATTTCAAATTATTATTTTTTTCTTCAAAGTAGATTCAGTAAAATACTTTTGTTAGTACAGGAAGAAAGAAGCCAGCAAAATTGTTATTTACGATACCATCGGTTAGTATACCGGATGATTTTTTACCGGTTACAAATTTATACAGGTGTTCTACCCATGACTATGAACAACTTTCACTATAGGACCATCTCTGAAATCACGAAAAAAAAACATCTGTTTAATACAAAAGTTCAATACCTACTTGACCAAAGTCAAAGTTAAAGCATTTATTTATGTTTATCAGTTGTTTAGTACCCATAACACAAGCTCTGCTTAGCTTGGGACTAGACGGCCTTGTGTGATAGTTGTGGAATATTTTATTTATCTCAGGACCCTGAGGTCCTGGACCTTTGGGAGGCGTACGAGGAGCCGAAGCCAACTCGCAGAGGCCCTTTAGATAATTATAATGGAACATGATACCAACCGACGATTATCCCTGTACGCGCTATGCTAGTACACCCAAGGACAACCCCCGGTTATTGAAAAACTGTTGCGACATATGGAGAACAAAGATAATAGGGCTATGGTTTTTGGAGTCTTAAGTGGACTGGTAACATGGAACTATGTCAAGACTATGGCCCCTGCCTGAAAACGTTATTAATATGCATCGAAAAAAGGCAGGGGGTGACTTGCACACTCAATAAATGGGCCCCCAAAAACGGCCGCTGGCACGAAGTGATGTAGCAACAAGAGGGCAACATATCCTGAGGTGCTTGAGGAGTGGAGAGGTATACCACGGCTATCAGGACAATCCCGGAAGTACGGTCAAGATCCCTACCAGCACCTTACTGGATTATACATCCTTCTCCCGAGCACGTTTGCTCTTGCGAATCTCCACTCAAGCCAGCCAATAAAGGCAAGAGAGAGGTGGGAGCTCAGTTCCTCGTCAGTGTTCACTACGGCCGGCCGATAAAGGCAAGCCGGAGATGAAGAACAAGAATTCTCCCGGGAGATCGGGTCCGTGGGGTTGCTAATGCCCAACAGTTCGCCACAAAACTGCGCTGCGGATTGTATCTCTCTTAGTCTGGCCCCTCACCCTAGGCATATTATGGCAAAGCAAACTCTACCGATACAGACCTAGGGTATATTGGAGCACGCAAGCCCCACCACGACGTCAACGTAGAGATACGGCGATGGGGGTGGAATATTATTATTATTATCTTTATTTCATTCATATTAGTTACATTTTTAAATATTTCAAAAATATAAAATAAAACATTTAAAAATATAAAAAAATAGTATCCCACCGGTATCGGGAACAGGGTCCAAGCTACCGGCGGTCAGGGCTCCAGAGAAAGGAACCTCCTAACAATGCGAGCCGTGTCCAGGAGTACCGCTTTCTGAATCAAGCCCTTGATCCAGTTGCCTAACGCGAGCCTCCTAAGGTGTTGGTCGAGGCTCTTGGCTATTAAGCCATTGCCCGACACGACTATCAGTACAATGATCGCCGAGTCCACATCCCACATGTCGACAACCTCGCGAGCCAAGTCAATATACTTGATTTGTTTATCTTTCTCGGCTTTCACGAGGTTCTCGTCATGCGGAACGGATATGTCAACAATCATTGCACGCCTCTCGCTTCGGTCCACCACCACTATATCAGGCTTATTGGCTACAATAGTCCTGTCAGTGATGATGGACCGATCCCAGTACAAAGTGATATGACCATTATCAAGAACTGGATCGGGCTCGTACCTATAGTACGGCACTTCCAATTCCACAAGAGAGTATTTCAGAGCAAGTTGCTGATGGATAATCCTGGCTACAAGGTTGTGTCTATGCAAGTACTCTCCGTTAGCTAGACGAGAACAACCAGAGATAATGTGACGAATTGATTCTCCCGGACGGTGACATGCCCGACATATGTCAACCGTGCCGTCCTTCACAATAAATCTCCGGTAGTTATTCGTCATGATAACTTCGTCCATAATTGCACAGACAAAACCTTCGGTTTCCCCAAAGAGGTCACCGGAACGCAGCCAGGCTACGGACGCCAATTGGTCTACATCGGGCCCGTGAAGGGCCCGGAAGAAGCGTCCGTGAAGTTCCTTGCTCTGCCATACTTCCCTGCGATCGTTAGTGTCAAGCACTACCGGTTTGCGCCAGTTCCCATTAGCCAGGGAGAGCGGGGTGAGTCCCTTGTCCACTGTCACTACATCTCGATGCATACCCACGTCGGCAGCTAGGAAATATTCCCTGAGACTGCATACCTCGCGGTTGTGTAGGGTCTTAGCATTTAAAAAACCTCGACCCCCACACTTCCGCGGGATATACAATCTCATCACCGACGATCGTGGGTGATGCATTCGATATGCAGTCAGCAGTGTGCGGACCTTCCTATCCAGGGCGTTATTATTATTATTTCAAATAGGCATATATAAGGCAGTTTTGAACGTCAAAAATTACATTAAAATAGGATTGATTCTAGTCGCCCCTTCCAAAATGTATGAAACAGCTTTTTTTTTTTGGGATTTCTGAGTTGGTCCCATAGTGAAAGTTGTTCACATTCATAGGTAGTTTTTAGTGAATCTGCTGTTACATTTGAAGTCGGTTACACGTTTTTTGTTAAAAGTTTATTTTAATACACGTACAATTTTGTACACATGTGCACTATTTTATAACTTTTTCCGCTTCTCTTCTGGCATAATAGTTGCGGAAGGTATAGCTTTTTTTCGTTTTGCTGACTCTTTCTTGTCTATTGCGTCTAAAATATATTGTGGCTCACGAATTTCCATTAATCTGTCCAGTCTTGAATCGATTATTTCTAGTAGAAGAAATTTATCCTGGAAATTGAAAGTTATAAAGATAAGGTAGTACTTAATTTATAAATATTTAATTTATTATAATTATTGTAAAATAAGTATAAGCAAAGCACCACCCTATCGCTTTGGGATATCCAGTAATTATAGAAATGTTGTGTTAAATAAATAATGTTTTCTTAGACAGATCTGGTCTTGTAGTGAAGTGCCAACAACTGGTACATTTACCCTATAAAACAGAAAACGATAAAGAGTTTTCCAGTGTACCTATTTTTAAAAATATCGTAAGTAGGTAGATAAGTGACAACTAGGTACTTTTAATAACTAGGTATAATAGGTACCACACGAAAAAAAAATTACGAAATTCACAAAGACTGCATTCGAACCTTGATACTCAGCACTTACCGAGTCATCAGTATGAATTACTAGAAGTAGAAAGTAGGTAGGTACTGTACTGAGTATACTTACGAAGCAACCGGGCGGTAAGTCCCCTCTTTGAGGCGTGGTTGGAAAGACCTCACGGCGTCCTCACCTTTCGCATGACGCAGGTTCCCACCGAACACGGTAAGTTCGGGAAGTTCCTGCACCGGATTCGTGCGGAATCGACGCCCGGGTGTCGCCACTGTGTGGACCGTCCGGAGGACACGGTGGAGCACACGGTTGAGGTGTGCCCCGCTTGGGCAGAGCAACGCCGTGTCCTTGTGGGGGCGATCGGCGGCGGCGATCTCTCGCGCCGGGCCTTGGTACAGGCCATGGTCCGGAGCGAGGAAGAGTGGCAGGCGGTCGCCTCCTTCTGTGAAGCAGTAATGCTAGCAAAGGAGGCGGCCGATCGCGTGAGGCAACGGTCCTCACGCCCTTACCGCCGCCGGGATTCCGATCCCGATTTCCGGCCACCGTAGGCGCGGGCTTGCGGACGGCGAGCAATGGGTGGCTCGCCGTCGGACCGTCCGGACCGAGCCAAGTCGTCGACGGCGCGTATTGTTCCACGCGCGCCTCAGAGAGATGTCAGCAAATCGTAGGGGCCCAGCAGGGTCGAAGCCTACTGGGGCCATGGGTAGTGTGAAAACGAAACCCGGGGCCCTGGGACGAAGGCAACGAAGGAATAGGAGTGGGTTTTTAGTCAGTAAAAGTCTGACACTATCTCTCGCTCCGCCCAAGAGCGAGATTTGTCATTAGATGACTTTCCCACCGAAAAAAAAAAAAAAAAAATCGACGCAACCGGAGTATTCTCTTTGTCTTCAACATTTTCAGCCTGTAGGTTTCTTGCTCTAAAAAGATATATTAAATTGTTTTTAAAATACCCCATTAAAAATAAATAACACCACCTAGTAAGGCAACTAGTAAATAAGTAGGTAAATATACGAGTTTTACTTACTTCATTTTTTCATGCAAGCGTTTAGCATTGGTTTTTCGCCAACCCCTTCTATCCCTTGATTTCTTTATTTTGTTCCCCATTTCGAATACGCTACAGTGAATTTTCATACAATTTTCTTGGTTACGTAATTAAATCCGTGCGTAAGCGCAAGCGACACAAGCTCTGCGTCCGATGGCCGACGCAGGACTAAAGCGGACAGGAGGGCGGCGCGGTAGCTCTCTGGAAACTCGCGCGACTTTAGGTATTTCCTTCTTAATTTTAAACTAATACACATTTTGAAAATGTAAAGTATATACGTTATATAAAACATGTAGTTTTGTTATTATTCAAAAACTGATGAACATCCGCGAAGTATTCACGCCGTACTAAGCGTTTGTTGTGTTTTTTAGAGATAACTTTGTGAATTTATTCTATCGAGCCAACTTTATCAAATCGTGTTTCAATCGTGTATACTGGCTAGTATATATGCCCAATAATACCAATTTATTTCCTTAGATTTTTATTTAATTGTTTACTACTTCAAACAACCGTTATAAAAACGTGTTTTTGTGTATAAAAAGCTCGGTGCCCCGTTAAAAGCTTGTTGCCTCATCTAACGCAATCCAACGCGATGTTTAATGAAGAGTCAATGCGAAAAAAGAGGGATAACGCCTAAAAACTGTTGGCATTCGGTAATTCCGTGATTTACTCGAATATTTCACAAAACTTTTTCCAGGAAATACGTGTTTTTTTAAACCAAAAGTTTTTCAGAAAAATTGTCGTCATTCAGAATCTCGATTAAATGCGCAAGGCGTCAATTGATGTACTCTTTTATATATTATTAATATATTATGGAGGGCCAAAGTTCACGTAAAATAGCAAATTTTCAGAAGTCTTTACTAGATTAGTTTCACACAAATTTATGTTTTATTTCTATAGAAGCCTAGATAATATCCACAAGATAGCTGTGTATCCAAAATATCTAGAGAAAGATGTCTAATAAAATCATAATCAAGTAAGAGCGGTTGTATGGAAATGTACCTCGAGTTGGCCGCTTAAATTTTTTTTTTTCTTTTAATACTGTTATTACTCTCTAAATATTCTCTGCTGCGTTTGACGGTGTATTAGTTCACACGTGTTATTGTTATAAAATTGTGGTGTGTCTTCCACAAATGCCTCTAAGGTGTAAAAGCAGGCCTTTTCCTCCCCGCTATAAACACAGCGATCAAAAACAAAAGTAGCCACAACATTAATCATGGTATAATGACCTATCATCGCCTCCCACTATGATACTTTGAACCCTCTCGTAAAAGTCAGGTTATAATAACACAAAAGTGTTAACACTTAATGACGATTAGCTTATCTTTTGTGGGAAAATACGCGAGCAAACATACCTACATAGTTATGCAAATTATATTCAAACATGACTTTGTTCTCGTTAACTGTTTGCGCTTGTTCATTACCTACGCATGGATGGGACTTGTCATGGTGCAAATGCAGTACTTAATTAAGTTCAAATCTTTTATTTTGTAACTAATTAAATACTAAAAGAAGAAAAACAAAAACACGTTACTAATTAAAACTAAAGATAATAACTCCTTCTAAAATATGGCGTCAAATAAATTCTCTGCAGCGCTGTCGACTGGAAGTGTGCCCAAAAGACTGGCGGCATTGCAACGTTGTTTATCAATGCTTAATTTTTGACCGAGGTTTAAGCCAGACCTTGGCTCACGCGAACTCACTGTCAACTAGGCGTTTGGATAATTCTTTATATAGCGTATGAGTATTCGGACCCCACGGTGCAAGAGTTCCAACCCCAAATGGCTCGAAAATATAACTGTATGCTGTAAAAGACTTGAAAAATTACGATGCGCTATTTTACTGTTTCGATGTGATTCATCGCAGTCGCTGGTGTCAGAGACAAATAAACGATATTTGATTTGAGATGACGTTAGCTTTTCAAATGTCGGGTCAGGTGAGATGAATGCACAATGAAAAACCTGACTAAGATATGAAATTACGCAGTGAGAAAACAAGATAGTCACCGTAACTAATTAACGGTTATACCTTTCCTTATGAGAAACATTTCCCTTATTGTAGGATCATATTACTAGTTAATTTACTATAGTAATCATATGTCGGGAATACCATTACCTGGGCCTAGTAGTCTCTGTCCAGCAAGATAACTGATAACTCCAGGTAAGGTTACTGGTCCATGAAGGACCTGTTCAAAGGTGATTTGCCCATGGCACCAAAACAAAAGCTCATGGACATGTGCATTCTCCGTCTTGATCTATAGCGCACAAATTTGGGTCTTTGACTAACATCCAGAAGTCCAAACTCAACGTCTGCCATCGAATAATGGAGCGTATTGCTCGTTGGCAATCCTTGAGTACACAGCACAGTATAGGTCTGTGGTGTTAAATGTACGGATTGAGTTCGAACCACTCCAAAACCAGGTTAGCTGATGCGACTCAGGCTGCCCAACTTAACTGCGACTGGGCAGGATATATATGCAACATGCCCCACCAACTGTGGGTCAAAGTAGCACAAAATTAGTACCCTGAGTCAGTGACATGAGGTCGCGGCAGACCACGAAGGAGATGGCGGGAAGAATTAGAATTAATTTTCGCCAGAAATGATAGGAAGGAGTGCGGGCCCTCGAAAGATAGGAGTGGAGGAAAGTCTTTGCTAAGGAGTGGGACAGAACAGACTAAAAAAAAACAAGTGTAATCCCTGAATGCAAAGTTATCTCCGTACCCAGCGAGGAGGAGTGGCAGGCGGTCGCCTCCTTCTGCGAAGCAGTAATGCTAGCAAAAGAGGAGGCCGCACGTGCACGCGCGAGGGAGCAACCCTCACGCCCCAGCCGCCGGGATCCTGATCCCGATTTCCGACCACCGTAGGACCGCCTAAGCCAGCGGGCTTACGAACGGCGAGCGATGGGTAGCTCACCGTCCGACCGTCCGGTAATCGTCTGGACCGAGACCAAATCGTCGACGGCGCGTACTGTTCCACGCACACGCCTCAAGAAGATGTCAGCAAACCGTAAGGGCCCAGCAGGGTCGAAGCCTACTGGGGCCAAGGGTTTGTTTCTGAAAGGAAAACTCGACCCTGGTATGAAAGGCAACGAAGGAACAGGAGTGGGTTTTTAGTCAGTAAAAGTCTGACACACCCTCTCGCTCCGCCCAAGACCCGGAGAAGTCATTGGATGATTTTCCCACCGAAAAAAAAAAATCTCCGTACCTAACATTTTATTTCCCGGATGCAGTTTCTTCACACAATTCTGTGGGCATAGATATAGTAATCACCTTTCGCCCCAATGTCCTCTTTTAAACTCAACTTCATTGATCAGTATACCACAGGCAGTTTACATTACTCATTCATTGTTACACAAACAAAGAATCCGCCAATTATCACATAACTTAGTAATAATACCTACGTGCCCCATGGGTGCTGTTATAAAATGTGATTTTCTCGTCACAGCGAACACCCGCTGATTCCATCATGACGCCTGACTCATTAACTTGTAACGAAACTGACGTAATACTACCTATATAATAATATATTTACTCGTAGATAGGCAACGTTTCGCCTGCTATGCAAGAAAATTACGAAACGATGTATTACGGGTGTTAGATCATAGATAAGATTAACACTCCCGTTTAGGTCCTGTTTACATCCTAATACGCAGGTGTTATGAATCAGGCCGCAAAGATTTATAAATCAGCCAAGTTCGAGTCGAACTTGCTCAAGAAGGGTTCCGTACCGTAGCAAAACACGGCAAAAAAAAAAAACACATTTGTTGTATGGGAGCCCGACTTAAATATTTATTTTATTCTGTTTTTAGGGCAACAGAAATACATCATCTATGAAAATTTCATCTGTCTAGTCTAGCTATCACGGTTCATGAGACAGATGGTGACAGACAGATAGACTGATAGACAGACAGACGGATGGACAGCGGGGTCTTAGTAATAGAGTCCCGTTTTACCGTTTGGGTACGGAACCCTAAAAAGTACATTTTTCGCTTCAGGAAAACTTCATTCAATCCGCCCGAATGACGTCCGAAACTAATCGTTCTCGCTCGTATAGAAAATAACTCTCGATTTTTTGTTTGTACACCCCCTCAGTTTTCGTACACGATAATTATTTTCGAATATATGTTTATGTAATATGATGCATGACTGTTTTATGGTAGAGCAGCGTGGGTGGGGCTTGAACTGCAATTTGAATATTAAAATTTCTATGACGACACTGCAATAAGACTAATTACCTTTCGCATTTTATCGGTTGATTACATTAATGTATGAATGTGTAATGACATGACTGGAGTTGATTGAATGCGGAAGGCGAGTAACGAAGAGTCTTATGTCTGCAGTAATTAGTCGCGATCGCAAACGGGTGCATTGATTGCACACCTAGTGATGTAACTGTACAGAATCGTCGCACTAACATTGTCTAGAGATGACAGTACTAATCAAATTCGTGGCGCCAAAAGACCGTCATCTGCCATTCAAGCTTGTGACTTTTTAAACGTCATCTGTGTCATACAGCGAGTAAACGATGATATACATGCTTGGTTTATAATCGAAGTGTTGCCAATACCGCCTCAAAGGTCTTTTTTTTACGTAAGCATGGGTAGGATGACAGCAGGACGAAAATATGCATCTTTAAGATGAGAGAAAAGGATAGGTACATACATTGTATGAATCTGACAGCTGTCACCCGCACCATCGTATAGCAATTGTAGTATAGTAGCTGTCGCAGACGCCACACACAGCTCTATGATCTAAACTATAAATAGCCAAATAGATTAACGAAAAGATAACTAATGCTAACCACTAAGATCCGGTTGAAACATACGCCTCCAAAGAGTACAAAATGCATTCTTTTTTCTAGCACTTATACAACATATTATTCTAAAACGTACCTGTCTTCCGACAAGACCTGGTCGAACTCTGAAGAGGAGACGAGGAAGAGTATGGACGTGACCGAGTCGAAGCACTGCGTCCATTTCTGCCGCTGCGTCCGCTGCCCCCCCACGTCGACGAACACAAATGGCACATTGTTGATGTTGATGGTGCATTCCGTGATGCCTTTAGTGGCCTTTCGACAGTGCAGGATATCTTGGTGGGAGGGCACGTAGTCAGGTCTTGCGATACGTTCTAGCTCGTCGAAGAAGTAGCTGACTGAATCACTCTGGAATTGAGAGGAGAATACGTTAATATGTAGGTTGGTGTCCAGTAAACACATAGTCATGATTGTTAATAGTGATTTAAGTAATCTTTTCCTCATCACTCGCATTTATTTTGGCGTAATTTTTCCTGCTTTTCGCAGAATATGTTTGATGGTCATCGTTTTGATTCGTCGATTAAATCTACTTTGTGGATTTGTTAAATGGGAGATGTTCCTGTCATAGTTAAATGAATGGTCAGGACCAGTACCGGGCAATCTTCTTGATTCATTCGCTACTTTTTAAAAAAAACAAACATGGCAAAAGTTTGACCTCATTTTTCCTGAAACACAACAATTTCAGTATCAGCGTCCAGGTGGACATTGCTGGCCATTCATCTGACACAATTTAGTCGCCTCTTACAATATGATCCACAACAGAAACAGTGACCCATATTCACCCGGAACAGAACAGGAAGCCTGGCATGTTACAAAATAAATAAATCTATTTGCCAATAGCTATATACGTTTAAAATGTAAGGTAAATAAGAGTACAAATATAATAACGGTATTTTGTTAACAGGTGGGTCACCAGTCACAGTGGGGTACGTCACGACAATCAACGTTAAAAATATAAACGTACACAATGAACAAGTGACCCGATTATTGTGGAATTTACCAAAACTATTTATTAACAAAGTAGTGAATACGGGCAGGTCTTGAACTAAAACATAGAACAGGCAACATTAAAGCTAGAACTACATTAGGCCGACGCTCACATGGACCACGCCTGATTTGTACGTAGAACGACGTTGCGTGGCGTGGATCTAGTGTAGCTCTAGAAGTCTAGTTTCCATATAAAATGTATGGCACGCGTGTGCGCAGTGTAGTTCTACCATCATGGTTTTACTCTGAGAATTTTACATGGTTCCTCTACTTATATCAACCATACATTAATATAAGATGCTAGTGAACCCAAGTTAGAAGTCTACCTTTTGGTAAATGTTACTTTATCTGACATAACGCACTTTTTTCTGGTTGGGAAATCATCAAACAACTTCTCCAGTTCTGGGTGGAGCGAGGAGTGTCAACTTTTACTGACTAAAACCCACCCGTGTTTCTCCAGTTGCCCTTTGCGTTCCAGAGCCATGGTGACAGTCCCTATGGGTCAGTCACCATTGGAACATTGTAATCAAATGATCTAATCAAGTACATATTTACATTAAACAGGTTTAATTATAGTGTGTTGCTGATGCTTGCACAGTTGATAAGACTGCGTGATTTGCACTATCGTTGCTTTTTTGTAACAACTTTTTTAACATAAACATTATAACAAGCAAAATACCTGTGCCAGTCAGGCATGATTAAATATTTAGATTTTTCTTCTATTCTCAAATCAACTGCTCGATAAACCCAACAGTTTACAGAGTTCAAAGAATTATAAAAATAGGTAACGGCTTATTGTGTCCTTCGGCCTCATTCGGGGTCATATAAACAATATTTGAGTCTAGCATCTTCCGTTTCCGTGTCACATCTATGTGGGTATATGCTACAATCTCCCACCATCATGACGTATTTCCGCTTTCGTTCACCAGGTGGCTGCAGCGCGCCAACTCGTTCATTGGCGTCCTGTTTTTCGGACGGTTCACATCTTTTAAAGTTAACGTTGTTAACGTTCGATACTTTACTAAATAAAATTCGGTATATGCTTAAAAATATAAAGTATATAAAATAATTTTGAAAAGTGTTAATTTTTTATTACAATGGCGGATAGTGTACGTAACTGCAACGAATCCGATTCTTCATTGGATTCGTCAAGTTCAAGTTCCTCGGAGTCATCACCGTCGGAGTTGGAGACTGAACAGGTGGAAAGATCCCGTAAGAGGAAGAAGGTAAGTAAGAAGAAGAAAAGTAAGCGTAGCCGAGGACAAAGCAAGGTAATCAAAAAGCTTGCAAAACAGGTTAGTGATTTGAAAAGTTTATATTACTACCCTCAATATCCACGATGAAATCAAGTCTTTAGAAAAAGTTTGTCATCTACCGTCGGCAGATAGATTTCTAGGCGCTGTAACTCGCGCACTTGTAATGCAAAGCGATGCTATGCAGCAAGGTTTTAGGCAGATAGTTGACTGGGTCAAGGTTTCCGGCAACGTGGAACCAGATCAGTTGGCATTAAAATTTAAAGAAGTTTTTTCTGGTGATTATCATAAGATTTCACGTGATTATTGGTTTGCGGCCGTAGAGCCGATATAGTAGAACAAAGGCGCGAAGTGTTCATTAAACAATTAAGAGAAAAATCATTTAAGCCATGTTTGAAGAAGATACCGCCGTCTAGTGAATTTTTGTTTGATAAAGTACCTTTTAGTGAATTTGTTAAGAATAATGGCGGTGTCAACAATTTTTTTTTTTTTTTTTTTTTTTTTTTTTTTTTTTTTTTTTTATAAGTACAAATAAAGTAAAATTTTCTGGGCAAGAAAAGAAAACCCCTAGACCCCAGGCGGCGTACCCTGGACCTAGCGGATATAGATCGTCCAGTCGCCCGTCGGCACTGACGATGAATTATAGATTTCTTTGTTAAGAATATTGGCGGTGTCAACAAAATTTTTTATACAAGTACCTAAAGTAAATTTTTCTGGGCAAGAAAAGAAAACCCCTAGACCCCAGGCGGCGTACCCTGGACCTAGCGGATATAGATCGTCCAGTCGCCCGTCGGCACTGACGATGAATTATAGATTTCCTTGTTAAGAATATTGGCGATGTCAACAAAATTTTTTATACAAGTAAAGTAAATTTTTCTGGGCAAGAAAAGAAAACCCCTAGACCCCAGGCGGCGTACCCTGGACCTAGCGGATATAGATCGTCCAGTCGCCCGTCGGCACTGACGATGAATTATAGATTTCCTTTTCCACAGAGTGTAGAATCTTTTTATAATTATCACGCGATGAATCCAAAATTATTATTATTATTATTATTTTTTTTTTTTTTTTTTTCGTCCTCAACCAAGGGGACAGCTGGCTGGTCAACGCCCTTACCAGCCCTCTAGTTTTCGGAGAAATGAACCGCAAAACAACGTACGAGGTAGGGGTTCGAGTAAATTTAATAGAAAGTTCTGACTCGGATCAGGTTTTTTGGGGGGGTTGCATACAAAATCATGTTACGGAATGGATACATTGGAGAGCACCAGAACCATTCATAAAAATAGTGAAGGGGTATCGAATTCCATTTCGAAAGAAACCGCCTCTGGTCCCACCAAGGCAGGTGAAACGTTGCAATCTCACTGTACCATCTCCAGAGATGGACATAGTAATTCAAAATTTGTTACAACAGAAAATTTTAGAACATGCCCTCATAACTCCGAGTTTTGTATCAAATTTCGTTTGATTTCGGTAAATCGGATTCCAGATTTCATTCTGGAAAGGGATTGGATGGTCAAAATAGACCTTCGGCAAGCTTACAACCATGTAAGTGTAGCACCTGCTCACCGTTGTTTTCTAAGTCTAATATATCGAAGCCGATTACTGCAAATGACTTGTTTGCCATTTGGCCTGGCGACAGCGTCCAAAGTATTTGCATCGCTGACCAACTGGACAGCCGAGATTTTCAGGAATCTAGGCATTCGTGTAGTGGTTTTTCTCGACGATTATCTTTTAGTAGCACAGGACAGAGCGACACTAATAAAACACGTCAAAATCGTTCTCCAAATTCTGAGCCGGTTGGGTTGGCAGGTAAACAGGGAGAAGTCGATTCTAGTCCCGCAAAAGATAATAGAGTATTTGTGTTTGATATGGAGTCCCTGGACAAATCAAAAAGGTTTACCAGAAAACAAGATTCGGAGTATACAATGTTGGCGAAGTTGCTTCGACGACAGAAGGCGTCTCTTCGAGAAATGCAAAGTATCATAGGCGTTCTGAATTTTGCTCGACTGGTAGTTCCAATGGGTCGCTTAAATTTTCGTCATCTCCTAGCTTATTGCAACCTAGTCCTGAAAATGCCATATCAGTCGACTTATCCCTTGCCTGGGGAGGTGCTAACAGAACTGAAATGGTGGAAGGTTCACTGTGTGGAGAAATCCAGGCTTCATCCTCTACAAGCAAAAAACTTTTTAACTACACACGCAGCAGATACAGGTTGGGGGGGCGGAGTTGAACAGTCTTCACATTTCGGGCACCTGGACAGAAGAAGAAGAGCGACTTCACTCGAATCACAAAGAGATGTTAACTATTCTGAAATGTTTGTTAGAATTCGCTCCGTCTCTGAGTCACACCTCTCTTCTGTTGCAGTGCGACAACAAGGCGGTAGTAGCGTACGTAAGCTGTTGATCCCCGCACGAACGCCCGCGTTCGTGCGCCATTGTCTTACTATTGTGTCTCTAATTACACTACTCAACCAGTTAAGAAAGGAAGGGGGAAACAAGTCGCAGACCTTGATGAAGTTAATTTATCAGATTTTTTAAATTCTTCAAGAGTACGATATTCATGTAGTTCCCTATCACATTCCAGGCAGGTACAACAACTTGGCGGACGGTCTGTCACGTCACTCGAAGTTACAGGAATGGCATCTGCTCCCCGAGTTCACCAGCATTGTCTTTGCGAAGTGGGGTGTTCCCCAGATAGATCTGTGTGCATCCAGCACAGCTCACGTAGTACCTTGTTACGTAACTCTAGATCAAAGGGATCAGCGAGCATGGAGGCACAACGCGTTTGCATTCAAATGGGATTTTCATCTAGCTTGGGTCTTTCCTCCTCCGAGTTTAATACCTCGTGTGCTGATGCATCTAAATCAGGCTCGAGGTGTATTTCTAATAGTCGCTTCGAGGTGGTCTCGAGCATTCTGGAGAGCAGATTTGAAGACAAGAGCGATAGCGCCTCCATTCACGATCCACAGGTTATCGAAGGTACTCGTAGACACGAGGACCGGGCAACCACCACCACGGGCGAGGGAGCTGTATCTAGAAGTATGGAAATGTGAGGGTGGTTTGAATCCTTAGGAGACTGGTCTGAAGAACAAAAGTTCTTCAGACCAGTCAAAGAAGGTTGGAGATCGTCTACTTTGAATACATATAGACCAGCATGGCAGAGATGGTTAAATTGGTGTTCCAGGTTTAGTGTAAAATTTTTCAGATCCTACAGGTAGTGAATTGGCTCGATATTTGGCAGAAGAAAAATTGTCTTTTCGTACTATTCTTCTTCATAGATCTGTTGTGTCTACTTTATGCAATACTAAAAGCGAGGCCCGTTTAAGTTCAAATATTTTGGTAAAACAAATGATTAAAGCTATAGCATTGCATCAGCCTAAGAAGTGTCCACCCCCGGTCTGGGACCCTCAATCGTTGATAGGTTGGTTGGGCAGTAGGTCTCTACAAAGTCAAGGTCTATTCGAAATTGCAAGGTTTTGTGCAGTGCTACTGTTGTTGTGTTCAGGGCGAAGGATACACGACTTAACATTACTTAGCGTGTCCCCAGACAGATGTATAGTAAGCGATAATAGCATTATGTTTTGGCCGCATTTTGGTTCGAAGACGGATTCTGAAACACATGGACAGTCAGGTTGGAAGTTGTTAGGTAATCTTGAAAGTGTGGCGCTTGATCCAGTGTTCTGGCTTCTAATAGACACCTGGAAACGTCGGTTACTTTGTTCTGGGGATAGATTATTTATTACAGCATGTGGAAAAGCTAAACCAGCTACTAGAACTATTTTGGCAGGTTGGGTTAAATCTATTTTGAAGAAAGCAGGAATTGAAGCTACTCCAGGTAGTTTCCGTTCAGCAGTAGCTTCACGGAGCTGGTTGGATAATGAGCCTCTTGATGAGATAATGGGACGGGCTAATTGGAAATCTGGTAATACTTTTAAAAAACATTATAGGAGAGAAGTGATCCCACCACAAGGTAGCTCCTTGATTCATCTTTTTCAGCCAATTAATTAATTACTTAAGATTAATTAAAATAAATATAAAATATGATGGATATGGTAAGTTAATTCACATACAATTACAATAATTGAGGATATTTTATGTGGTATGTATGAATGTTTTTGTTTATTTTGTAATCAAGGGTTAAGATTGTAATTATCTTATAATTATTATTTTGCTTTAAAATATAAGTGTTATAATCTATTGGATGTTTTTCTACTTATTCTATAACGGTTTATTGATCTAATTTAACTTTTATCCTTTGCAACACATTGGCGTCCCGTTCACCAGGCGATAACAAACAAAGCCTCAAATATTGTTTATATGACCCCGAATGAGGCCGAAGGACACAATAGCAGCGTTTTACCTTCAAATAAAACGCATGTTGTGTCCGGAGACTCATTCGGGGTCATACTTTTAAAGACTGCCTGGTTTGATTACTTCTTAAGTTGTAGGATTTTGAGGCCACAATGAACGAGTTGGCGCGCTGCAGCCACCTGGTGAACGAAAGCGGAAATACGTCATGATGGTGGGAGATTGTAGCATATACCCACATAGATGTGACACGGAAACGGAAGATGCTAGACTCAAATATTGTTTATATGACCCCGAATGAGTCTCCGGACACAACATGCGTTTTATTTGAAGGTAAAACGCTGCTACTTTTTTTGCAATAACACCAAAACTAAGGTGTCATTCAGCAAAGTTATCGTCAGAATCTAGATTACCTACAATAAAAAGTTAGAATTCACGCACGCTACAAACGAATTGCGATTTTCTGTTTTTATTATAATTGTTTTATCCATTATCGATTGAATTCACCTTCACGGTATATATACTAAGTGAGAGAAAGGAGATCGTACGAGCTAGCATTATGCAATATAAATTAAGTACAATATTCTATTCAAACCTAACGTTTCCCGGAACTAAGTATTTATGTCGTACAAAGTATGCAACATGACGTAAGGTAGCAGTTGGATAAAAAACTGAGCCCATAATTGCACAGAATTATGTATGTGTCGGTGATTAAGTGTTTTGCTGGGTGGCCAGTCGCAAAAACTATTGAATCATTTCGTTCATATATTTGTATAAGTGAGACAGCGTAGTCACATTTCTATATTACTGACCCGTGTCCACTTCGCTGGTTGGCTTATAAAATATTATAAATCACAATAAAACATAGCCTCACGGATAATGTACAGACAACTGCATCAATTGCGACACTTCTCTCACATTAAAATACCATAGAAAAGAGGTACGTACTGTCCCTACGCAGATTTCTACTGGTGAAAGAATTTTCAAAACCGAGTTAGTAGGTCCAAGATTACTTCCTAAATAATACCAAACTCGCAAACTTTATTTATTTATTGAAACTTTATGCAGGTACAGTTATGGCACATAGGCGGACTTAATGCAACAAGGCTTTTTTTTTTTAATTGATATTTACCAGTGCTTGACAGCGATCCCACCTGATGGTAAGCAGTGATGCAATCATTGATGGTGAGACGCACTAGTTCATTCTCTGCCATTCAACTTTACTTCTTTAATTATAATACTTATTGGTGTAGAAATTTAGATGCGTGATAGATATAAAAGGTGAAACTGACTTGACTGACATAACTAACTAGAAGTGTGAAATTTTGCACAAGGTATCCTTTTATGACGTAGGCGAGCACTTAGAGAGGATTTTCTAAAATTCACCCTTTAATAGGATAAAATGGGGGTCCAAAGTTTGTATGGAGAAACGTAAAAATCTAGTATGAAATACGTAGGATCCTACTTCAAGCTTCGCAGAGACCACATACTAGTAGTAAGTAGTACCTACATTAATAAAATTTCTGTAAAGCTAAGCGCATAGCCATGCCGCATCTGGCCGCATTGCGGCGCAAGAATGCGTGCCGTACTACACATCAATTCATTTTATGTGAACGTTTCGCAAAAAATGGCTGCCAGACCAACCGGAAAATCGATGTAAACTCTGAATAACATCGATCAGCTTACTTGCTATGTAATTAATATGTGTTAGACTTCAAGAAGGTTAAAAAAATGGAAGATGATGTGGAGAAAAAAACTTGATTGCCAGACCAATCAGAAATGCGGGATTGTTCGAGAGTTATCGCGGCAAGGAATACAGATGAGTTTTAGTTAGTAAAAGTCTGACACCCCCTCTCGCTCCACTCAGTGGGAGACGACTTATTTAATGATATATATCCCACATAAAAAAAAAAAAACAATAAATCATTGTATAAATCCATACTATAATATGTATTATAAATGTGAAAGTAACTGTCTGTATGTCTGTCTGTTAAGCTTTCACGGTCAAAATACTAAACCGATTTTGATGAAATTTGATACGGAGGAGCTTGATCTGATAGGCTACTTTTTATAAGTCTTCGACTTCGCGACCGGCAATAACCAATATTTACGCGGACGAAGCTTCTGGCTGAAGCTAGTTCTAAATAACTCCGATCAGTTTACTTGCTACGTAATTGATACGCGTTAGCCTTCAAGAAGCCTCACAATATGGGGGAAAGTCGGATATGCTTGATTCCGGTTACTAACATGAAATAATCTAAGAAACATGTCTGGCTAAGCTCAATCGTCTGCAAGTTTAGAATTTTAGAAATAGTTGCTTTACAGTACAAGGTAATAAGAGGGTCCTTTTCCACTCGCCTATCGACTCGAGTCTACATCGAGCATGGTTTAAAAGCTTATTGCTTCACCTAACGCAATCCAATGCGATGTTGGATGAAGAGGCAATGCAATAAAAGAGAGATAACGCCTGAAAACTCTGTTGGCATTCGGTAATTCCGTGATTGACTCGAATATTTCACAAAACTTGTTCCAGGAAATACGTGTTTTTTTAAACCCTCAAAAGTTTTTCAGAGAAATTGTCGTCATTCAGAATCTCGATTAAATGTGCAAGGCTTCTATTGATGTAATTTTTAGTACATTATGGAGGGCCAAAGTTCACGAAAAATAGCAGATTTTCAGAGGTCTTTACTAGATTAGTTTTACACAAATTTATGTTTTGATTTCTATAGAAGCCTAGATAATATCCACGAGATTGCTGTGTATCCAAAATATTTAGAGAAAGATGTGTAATAAGATCATGATGACGTAAGAGCGGTTGTATGAAAATGTACCTCGAAAAGGACGCTCTTAACTTATGCTAGAACAGCAGTTTTGTTGGAAAGAGTTACCGCGATCTAGCGTTCCACGCGAGCCTCAAAGAGATGTTAGGAAAACCATAGGGGCCCAGCAGGGCCGAACCCTACTGGGGCCATGGGTTGACTTCCAAAAGGGAAACCCGGGGTCCTGGAAGGCAAGGCTAACAAGGAAAATAAGTATGGCTTCAGTCAGTAAAAGCCTGTACTCCCTCTCGCTCCACCTTAGAGTAGGAGTCATTGTATGATTTCCCACCTTAAAAAAAACCCTGGCACGCAAAGGGAGGCGTTATTTGAGGATATTACACAGGAAAAAAAAATAGTTTATGGTTGTAAATAGCCGAGAAGAAAATCCATACATAAACCATGAAGTAAAATTCACAAGCAAGCAAAGCTAATTAGATATTTTCCACTTTAATTTCGATAAGTGCACAATAACAAATCCAATAACACGCTTCGCTTTGTTGTCACTTGAACTACAATTACTTTTAACCTTTTTTAGGACTTTTTTGAGGTGGAAAGTCACCTTTATTAGATGATTTCTCCCGTTCTAGTGTGGAGCGAAAGTTCATGGCAGACTTATACCGGGTAAAAGCCACTTTGTTCCCTTGCGTTCCAGGGCTTCTTTCAAATATTGCCGCAGTTTATAAGTTCAATTCTACGGTGAACTATGGAAGCGATCCTCAATCGTATCAAAAGCATTTTACTAGCATTAGGAAAATATTAGAACTGTACTCAACTCCTTGACCAGTTTTGTTTTATTTACTATACCCTATTCAGGGAGTTGTGAGACAAAAGATAAACAAACCATATATTATATTACTAAATTAGAGACCACAGATACTGCAAACATTTTACATTAAAATGTGACGTTTTGTCATGGGTTATAATCCGCCATCTTTTTCACTATCGATCAATTTGCTGATACGAGAGTGCCGCTTTCAAATATTTTCGTTGATTTCTGGTTATTTGCCGAAGAAAAAGCGTGCAAAGAAAACGCCAATGCATTCAACAGAAAAGGAGACTGTTATTAATGTATTCGAACACGTCGAAGAAACTTGGCCGAAGGTACCTACATCGTTTTCTTTGTTTACATTTTGTCTCATGCCTAGATGAATAGGGTTTAGTTAATACATAGCGGAAATTATCCCAAGGGAACAAATTGCCTGGATAAAAAGGAAGGGTTTATCCTACGAGCTCATCATTATCTCCCTGCCCTCGTCCCATATTACTTACGAGTCAGCGCAATACGTTTTTTTAGGGTTCAATACCTCAAAAGGAAAAAAACGGAAACCATATAGGATCACTTTGTTGCCCGTCCGTCTGTCTGTCTGTCAAGACCCTTATCTCGAGAACGCGTGAAGGTATCGAGTTCAAATTAAAACCATATACTTAGGTCTACGATCCCTTGAAGCTGTGAAAAAATCAAACTTCTAAGTTAACAAAAAAAAAAGATACGGCTGTTTATGTCGCAAAAAACGTATATTTCGACACTCTCAAGGGATTAAAAATTCATGAGGTACTTCCCGTTGACCTAGAATCCTGAAATTTGGCATGAAGCAAGGTCTTATAAGTATAGGAATAAGTCTGAAAACTAAAAATTTTCAGTTACATCACAAAAAAAAATACGTTTTTTTATTCGGAATAATCTTCGAGACTTGATTCGGGAATTGAACTATTTAAGTACGAGTCAGACTCGCACTTGCCCAGTTTTTTTTCTTCCATTCTGCCCTGTCAACTGTCACGAGCTTATCCTACGAGCTATTCCTCCCGACGGTATTTTTGTGTACTGTGGAGATTCCATCACAGTACCTACATACCTACTTAGAAGCAAAACAAATTAGCAGAGTTGTTAAAATATAATTATGAATAAAAACTTGTAAGAAAAACTTGAAGTATGTATCATACTTCATGTTTATTTCTAACAGTTATTGTTGATTTTTTTTCCCAAATAATATCCTGGATCGGTCCTTGTCTACCTGTGTGCCAGATTTCATCCAAATCACCCGTTCGAACACGAAGGAATAACAAACAAACTTATACATAAAAACTTTTGCCTTTTTATTATAAGTGTACAGAGTGATTTTATTATGAGTCACCGCGGTCTGGAACGCAAAGGACGACTGAAGGAACACAGGTGGGTTTTAGTCAGTAAAAATCTGACCCCTTGCAACGGAGCAATTTTTTTTTTATATGATATAGACTAGTGCTTAACTGCGGTCCCACCTGATGACCTGATGGATGATGAATCAATTGAAATCTTTTCACTAAAAAAAAGGATACTCATGCTCAGCTTGTTTGCACGCTCAACATGGGTGGTCATCGTGGAAATCATCGTGATCTAATCATACTTATTATATTATCAGATTGTATACTTTCGAATACAAAAACTAACTAGCACTGGAAAAACGAAAACTTCCAATATTAGAACATTGCACCAAAATTCTAGTTGCGGAATTAATAACCTAGGAATACAAACTCGATCTAGTTCTAAGACTGTTTAATTTCACCTGCACATACGCATCAATACATCACTCCCGAAACACCACAAATGTAACGGTAACGGTGCAAAATTGTACGTTCTTAGCACAAAATGTCTGGAAACTTATTTCACGATAAGAATACCGGGTCAGTTAGCCATGAATGAAACTGTATGTTTATGGTCAACGACATATAACAAAGACTAATACTCTACTGCAGATATGAACGTGAGATATTATAAAAATAAAATTGTAATATTAAAAATATGCATTTATTCATTGTCGTTCGCAGAAGTCTTTCTGAGCTGATCTTGTTTAATAAACAAATATCTTGTTCAAGAATTAATGGACTAGAAAATCTTGTGATCATTAGAAGTTAGGTGTAGATGCAAGTAATAACATTCTAGAACATTTTTCAATCAGACATGAATCAGACGGCGCCGGCGCTTCGATAGCCCACATGTGACTTTATTTACAAAATGACGCGTTTCCACGTTTTTGTTGTAACTCAATTCGTTCAAAACAAACGTCATCCAACAACATCGTGGTCTTTCATCTCGCCATTTTTAAGGTTCCCGTACCTCAAAAGGAAAAAAACTGAACCCTTATAGGATCACTTTGTTGTCCGTCGTTCTGTGTGTCTGTCAAGACCCTTTATCCCGGGAACGCGTGGAGGTATTGAGTCGAAATTAAAACCATTTAATCAAGTTTGCGGTCTTTTGAAGCTGTAAAAAAATCAAATTACTAAGTTAACGGAAAAAAAAGATACGGCCGTTTATGTCTCAAAAAACGTTTCGACACTCTCGAATTCATAGGGAACTTCCCGCTGACCCAGAATCTTTGCATAAATCAAGGTCATATAGCACAGGTATAGGAATAAATCTGAAAACTGTAAATTTGTTGTTACGTCACAACAAAATAAAATTTTTGCGAATCGGAAAAATCTTCGAGACTCCATTCGGTAATTGAACTGTTTGTACGGAACCCTCGGCGAGTCCGACTCGCACTTGCCCAGTTTTTAAATATTAAATGGGGTATTATACTATGTTTATTTTTACACATTTTTTTATACTCTACAAACTTTAAAAAACAATCTTTTTCTGAAAACAGCATCCAAATTGCTTATTAAACAAAGCAGCAATTAGCATTTCAAATATTGGTTTAGAGAAGAGTGAGAACGTGGTGGGAACATATCGCTATCTCTTTTGTACTCGAATGGCAGTGACGTCACATTTTAGTATGTGTCCTTATGTTACTTGACAGTTTCCCCTTCCATCCGATTTAAAAGGTTTTTTCACTTACCTATTATTAAAATGTTTTGAAAAATCTGTCTATTTGCGACTTTGGATAAATATTCTTTTCGATATAATCTACAAATAACAATAAAAAAGTGAGTCCATTACCGTATTATTTACAATCAAGTACCAACTTGACAGTTATCTGAAAGTAATATTAACCTGTCAGTTGTGATGTCACTCAATCATATGTACTTGCAAATTGCTGTGAGCCTGTTTGACTACTTCTTGCAAAAGTCACGGGATATGAGTTTCAAAATCGTGATTATAAAAATTCTCAATGAGTATTTAAAGACTTTTACACAAACTAACCTCTTGTAACTTTTGTTGGACGCAGCAAAAAAGCCAAAAGTAACTATCACCGGATGATTGCTAATGCCGTTTATAATAAGTGATTTTCAATAAAACTGACGACTCGACTAGTGTTTAAAGACTTTTACATAAGCGATATGCAAACTAACCTCTTGTGTCTTTTGTTAGACATGATAAACGCAGCATAAAGGCCAAAAGTATCTATACTACACCGGATGATTACAAACGCCGTCAGTTTATAATAAATCACGTAAAATTGAACTCTTTATTAAAAAAAAAAAAACTGACGGATACATTGTAAATTATCGAATTTGGATGAGATTTTTGGTACTTGAAATGATCTATTCAAAATATATCGAGAGTTAAGTACATAAGATTTATAACGATTTTACGGGGTATACAATTTTCCGGTGACATATGTCAAGAGAAGGAAAAGGAGGGAGGAAGAAGAAGAAAATGGTTCAAAGATAAAACATGATACAAACTATTACAAACTAAGCTCTTTTATCCTGTTAGACCAGGTGGGTTACCATGACGTTTAAAGTAAGATTGTTTTATTCCTATTCCATTGTGGGTAAGAGATGGCGCTAGACAACCTGTATAGCTCTGTCTCTTACCCACACAGAAATAAGAATGAAACAATCTTATTTTGAACGTCATGGTACAGGGGCAGATACCCGCAGCAGAAAACCAAAAAGTATATCATTAACGAAATGAGAACAGTTTACTTAGTGTAAATTAGTCCGAGGTTTTTGTAGTGTGAACCAATATCGATAATTAAACCCTTTACACAAAGGTTTTACTATTTCACACCGTGGAGAACAAAAAGGAAATACACTTGATACCAAAGCCACTGTTTGATCAAGATAAAGGCTATCACGTAAATGAAATCAATTTATCGCAACTGATTATGAAAACAGTTGTGTTAGCAAATAGTTTTATTAATACCTTGCATACTGATTCATAGCGTGTTGTGAAAAAAGAAACAAGTAAAAAAAGAATTGCGTCTGCGCTATGCTCCGTGTGTCAGAGTCAGCATCAATTGCTATACTAACCAAAAATGTTTGGTCCCTGTTTTAGCATGATGACTAAGGGATGCCATAGCTACATAAACTGATCAATAATTATATAACAGTATTCTTGAAAAAGTACCGACTATTTCCACCTTATACCTTGACATTGGCAAAATCATCGGACGTTCGTCGATGGAGCCATAACCTTAAAAAAAAAAAATTGAATTGACCGTTGTGTTAGCAAATAGTTTAACTACGTCTTCCATACTGATTCATGGCGTGTTGTGAAAAAAAAAACAAATAAAAAGAATTGCGTCTGCGCTATGCTCCGTGTGTCAGTCAGCATCAATTGCCTTTTTTACAGTCACAGATGTGTTGTGAATCACATTTTAAGGCCTTGTTCAAATTAGCCAGTACCCAGAGCGGTTAGGAAGCTTTACGAAATGTAATTATGACCAAGAACAAAACTTATAGAAAACGTTACGTTGAGTTCTATCAATCTTAAGATGAAGAAAGCTGAAAATTCTGTCAGTGTTGAATAGCCCGTTTATCGAGGAAGATTATACGCTATATGACATCACGATACGACCAATAGCAGCGGAGCAGTAACCAAAGACGTATGAGAAACCGCGGGGGACAGCTAGTCGGTGACCAACAAGTCTCGTGTAAGTGGAGGACAAAAAATGGCAAAGGAGTTCCCCAAAAAACGGTTAAAGTTTAATAAGGAAACCATCCATTTTAAATACGGATAGCTTAGATTAGATAGTACGGGGATATGTATTTAGGAAGGACAAAGGAAAGAGTTAAAAAATTATGGTCATCGGGCAACACCTCAAAGCATACAATAGAATAAACTTTATTGTACACCATAATAGTAACAAAACCTTTATCCAAACTTAAATCTATGAGTACAATGGCGGTCTTATCGCTGCCATCGATATATACCAGACAACCAAGAACATGAAAAGTACAGGCAGCCATAGTAGCTATAATTTAATTTCCCATGATGGTTGGAGTAAAAAAAAAAACAATAATATACTTGACGACTACAATAAAAATTCCAATGTTGTGAGAAAAAAAACTTTTATTACATCAGCTGCTTGCTATTTCGCACAAATCATTAGATTCGAAGTACTTTTCCCCAGCGACAAAGTTTAATACGGATTTGAACAACTGAAATATCTGCTTATTTCTTTGGACATTTATTTATTAGCCTGTTCTGTCCCTACTTCTCCACTTCTTCTATCTTTCGCGGGCCCATGCTTTCTCTTGCCAGTTCTGGCGAAATCTATCTAGTTTGTCCCGCCAACTCCTTCGTGGTCTGCCGCGACCCCGTCGCACTGCTTTAGGGCACCAACTTTATGCTACTTTGGCCGATAATTTGTTGAGCATGCGGCAGACATGTCCTGCCCAGTCCCATTTCAGTTGGGCAGCTTTTTTACGCACATCAATTAATAACTTGTATAACCTATAGGTATGTATGTTTACGTGGTAGACGCCAGTCAGAGATGATTTAGAAACAGCTGTACGGCGGGCAGTTGCCAAAAGCGGCCATATGCGGTCACTTTAAATTCGCATCGATCACGCAGCTAAATACCCGACCAGACACATTAACAAGTCAGTTTCAATCATCGTTAAACGACCGACCAACTGAAACATCGTGTTTAAGACTAGAAACGTAACTTTTCAGTTTCAAAATTCAGGAAACAAGAAGGAAATAAACTTTAAAAAAAATCCAACGCAATTTTTTTCTTTTTATAAAGTTAGTACGAATCAATCACCATAACTTTTAAACACGTAAACCAATTTTTATTCAATAAACAGTTTTGTGATATAATACATCGTATACCCGTTAATTTCATACCACACTTGGGCATATTTGCTAGAAATCTGAAACGTTTATTTCAAATAGACCATTTACAGGCACTTTTAAATTGTCAAAATGTAATTCAGTCAAAAAAGTAAAGCTAAATTTCTCGCACACATTCGGTTGTTTATTCCCGCTACCAGGAGTGTGTAAATGGCAGAACCGATTTCAAAAGAAAAAACCGGATCCAAATTGGTTCCGGTGCTACAGAAAGACACACAGCGTTGAAACTTATAATACCCCTCCTTTTGCGTCAGAGCCTTAAAGCATCCGGAATACTTAATCTAACGAATAAGCAAGAACCCGGCGTTCCGGATTCGATAAGACCACCGGAATATCTCGTTACTATGCCGTAACTCCATGAGATAATAGGACATTAATTAGTTAAGCGACTTAATGCTTCTAGTCCCGACCTAATTATTAGAATTGTTAATGTTATCCCTGAGGATTAGAAAGACGAGCGCTGAGTAATTAACCTAAAACTAGAAACAACAGTATCTAGAACACCTTTGGGAGATCATATTGATCGTTGCGCAACTAATTACCAACTGCCGAAAGGATCTAAACAACCTGAACTTGTTTTACACCAAACAATACCAAATACAACATGTGCTAAGTAAACTAAGTAACTAAGTTGAACCAAGAAAATCTGTGTTGATAGACTTGATAGTCAAAGTTTTCGCAATATGCGACACGAACAGTTTATGGTAGGTGTACTGGTATGTAGGTCGCCAAGCGATGCGTCGTTACGCTGTGAATGCGAAAATGACGCCAATGACAAGGAAACCAGGATGTAATGGTCGGGATTACTTAATTATTGTTTGACTAATCTATTCTTATTTATTTATGGGTTTCACGCTGAATTTGTGAATAAAGCGGTGGGACGAATGTAAGTGGCAATGCTAATTCGTTTAGTTGTAATGTTACAGTTATTATTGTTTAGTTGCTGCCGGGTTTCGACTTGCAATGTGTTTTAGGTGACAAAATGTAATTCACAGATGCGAAAATGGCTACTGTTACAGAACTAAGTAAACTATTGCATAAGCTGAGGACTGTTCTGCTACCAGAAGATTTAAGCTGTTTTTATAATCAGCTGAAGAACTGCTATAAGCGTTTCTTACAAAAGTGAAAGACCATGCCAAACAATACGACTTTCTGGGAAAGAAAACTAAAGTCTTAAGGACACGTGCCACATTGTTACGTACACTATCATTGCCCCAAGTACAAATGCACTTTGAACACCTCAACAAGGCCACAGACAACACGACTGGCTTGGCCACTTATTGGACAAAAATAATATAACAAACGATCATCGGAAAAAAAAAGAAGTAAGACTACATTCCTGGGATATGAGAAAAAGCTAATAGATTAATTAAATTCTAAATTTCTAAGGTTGAACAAAGAATTCGAGATAATTGTCAGATTTTGGAACAACAAACTCTAGGTATTATACTAAGCCAAATTCCATTGAAAGTTATATATTTTTTAGCGCAATTTTAATGCAAAAAATCACAAAAAAAAATATCAGTAAACTAACACAATACTAAAGTCGACACTTGAGTTGGTGGTTATGGATTCAACTTATCTCGAATTAAAAATTCAACGTTACGATTATTATTTTGTAACTGAGAGCACCCTTTGAGAGATTTAAGATTCTCAAATGCCTGACGGGGTTAAATGGCGTGCAATGAAGTAGACCCTCACTCAACATTGAATAAATACGGGTTGTTAAAGAAGACAGATTCCTAATAGTCTTTCAAATGAACTTGGTAGTTCGTCATATAGGTTTATCCGCAATCCAATGGACCTTGAAGATGCTAAGATATTCATAACATACGCATTCAAAAAGGGAAAGTTTAATGATAACTACGTCGGCCGTTTCCAAGAATTAGCGTGATAATGAGCAGCTAGGAATTAGGTCACGCCCCTCGTGAACTAAGGACGAATTCAATTACTATTTTCTATCATATTCAGTATTATCTAGTCCCACAACGTTAGTTTGAACTTTTTCTAGACCATTGTACCAGAATGGTGCGCATTTTAATGGTTGAAAGGAAAATCTTCGTGACTTAGATTCGTGGAAAAACGCTGTTCTCGAACTAGTGACCTTAATTGGTGAGCTTTTCTACATGTTAAATGGAAATATAGAGATATTCAAAATATTTTTATAATAGAAGTCAATTAGTACGAAAACTAGTAATATATAATAATTACAAAAGACTACTAGTTATAACAAATTTTTATCTAACTGTAGAGGAAGCAGTAACTTTTGCAAATAAAAGTAACATAATATTGATGGGCGATTTCAACGCAAAGATAGGTAAAAGGCAACAAGGTGAAGAACAAATTTTAGGGAATCACTCATATGGAAAAAGAAATGATCGTGGACAAAGGCTGGTAGAGTACGCTCTTGAAAAAAATTTAAAAATAATTAATACGATGTTCCATATGAAACCTCATAAAAAATGGACGTGGCGTTCACCAAACAATCTTTATCATAACGAAATAGACTATATATTAACTAATAAACCAAAACAAATTCATAATTTTGATATAATAAATAACCTTAACTTTGAAACCGACCACCGTGTGATAAGATGCGCACTAAACCTAAAAATAGGGAAACACAGAAACTTTATAAAACAGAGCAGCACGTACACAAATAAGTTACCAGTTTGTTCGAGTGAGTTTGGAAAATATTGGGAAAATAAATTAATTCAAGCCATAAGCAAAGAGCCAAGCGTCCAGTGCCAGTACAACGCCTTTGTGTCGGAAGTAAACTCATTGATGCAAGAATTGCCAAGGAAAGAAAAAGTTACTGGAAATAAAATCAG
Source organism: Mythimna impura (assembly GCA_905147345.3). Taxonomy (NCBI): domain Eukaryota; kingdom Metazoa; phylum Arthropoda; class Insecta; order Lepidoptera; family Noctuidae; genus Mythimna; species Mythimna impura. The sequence continues at coordinate 25,640,014 of LR990350.1, forward strand.
CACGAGAACTCATAATTTGTTAAAGGAACGTAAGGAACTATACCGATTAAAAAGGACAAAGCAGGTACGCACAAAAATCACCCAAATCAGCAAGGAAATAAACAGAAACCTACGCAGAGATGATAAATTATTTAGACAGCGAATATTTGAAACCTACATACAAAAAACAGGAGCAATTAAGAAAGCTTTCAAAGACCTCAAAAACAAATCTGAATGGGCACCTAACTTAAAAAATAAAACCGGGAAACAAGTCACAAAGAGACCAGATATATTAAAGGTAGCAACTGACTTCTTCAGTGCTCTGTACACATCCAAAGAACCAATCACTTCACAAGTAAGCTACCATGTGGAGGAAAATCCGACCTCACATCTTAGTGTTCTACACGCCGAGATCAGGTATATTATAGAGTCACAGAAAAACAACAAAGCACCCGGCGAAGATAACATCACAAACGAACTTTTAAAATCTCTCTCTGAACCATTGCAAACCGTTCTCTCAACGCTTTTTGACAATATACTAAGAAATGGGTCAACTCCAGAACAATGGTCAGACTCTACCATCGTACTCCTACACAAGAAAGGTGACAGTAGTGACCTAAATAATTACAGACCAATCAGCTTAATGTCAAACATCTACAAGCTATTTTCTAAACTGATACTGAACAGAATAACAAAAACTCTAGATGAGAACCAACCGTGTGAACAAGCAGGGTTTCGCAAGAACTACTCAACCATGGATCACATACAGGTGGTAACCCAAATAATAGAAAAAGCCAAGGAGTATAATAAAACCCTTTATATGTGTTTTGTAGACTACAAAAAAGCGTTTGACTCTCTAAATCATTCTTCAATATGGGAGACGTTACAACAACAGGGAGTTGAGAAGAAATACATAACCATACTGCAAGAAATATACAGAAAAGGCTGCGCAAAAATCAGACTAGAACGTGACGGAGACAAGTTTCCCATAGGAAGAGGCGTCCGGCAGGGTGACCCTTTGTCACCAAAAATATTTACAGCAGTCCTAGAAGGTATCTTTAGGAAACTCAACTGGGAAGAAAAAGGATTAAAGGTTAACGGAGAATATCTAAGCCACCTCCGTTTCGCAGACGACATAGTCATATTCGCAGAAAATATAACAGACTTGAAAACTATGTTAAACCACTTGACAGAAGAAAGTAAGAAAGTAGGCCTGTTTATAAACATCACAAAAACTAAAGTATTGACGAACAGTGAAGAAACCGGTATTATAACTATCGAGGAACAAAACGTAGAATTCGTAAAAGAATACATCTATTTGGGCCAACTGGTTTCCTTTGAAAACCAAAATAAAAAAGAGATAAATAGAAGAATCGCTATTGCATGGAAAAAATACTGGAGCTTAAAAGAAATAATGAAAAATAAATCTGTCAGTATAAACGTCAAGAGAAAGCTCTTCGAAATAGCAATATTACCATGTTTGACTTATGGTTGTCAGAGCTGGTCGTTGAGAAAATGTGAAGAAGACAAATTAGCCATATGTCAACGTAAGATGGAAAGGAGTATGTTGGGGATAAGGCTATCGCATAAAATAAGTAACCAGGCGATCAGGAAAAGGACTAAGACCACAGATATTGTGGAAAGAGTGAGGGCTCTGAAATGGAACTGGGCGGGTCACATATGTCGGATGCAGAACGACAGATGGACCAAGAAAATCATGGAATGGATACCAAGAGACAGAGTAAGGTCACGAGGACGTCAAAGGAAAAGATGGGCAGACCTATTCATGCAAAGGCTGGGACCGGACTGGATGTCCAAAGCTAGAGATAGGAAATATTGGAAAGAGTTGGGGGAGGCCTACGCCAAAGAGGCGACTACTACGTTGAGTAATGAGTTTAGATAAATGAGATTAACACTTCATTTCTATTTTAAATAAAATAAAATTGCTAAACCAAAAATAATTAAATAATTATAAATGAAATTTTTTACTTAAATAATTTTATAGATTTTGGACATTTATCATGAATTTTATTGTATTGTATTTTTAATTTTTGACTATGCGATTTTTATTTTATTGTATTTTATTTTATTTCATTTTTATTTGACATTTATTATTATTGTGAATTTTATTGTATTATTATCTTAATTTGTAATATATTTTGTGTAAAATTTGTTAAATTTTTATGGTATAAATGAATTGAATTAGTAATGCTTAATATGAATTTAATGGAATAATGATGTATATTTTGAGATTGATTATGTAGTAGAATAAATGGCTTTTTTATTTTTTTTTTTTTTTTTTTATTTATTTATTTTATTTTATTTACTAGTTATAACCGTGAATGTGTGTGAATCGTTAATGACCATACATCATGTAAAATAAATAGAAATAATAATGACTGATGAATAGACCTAGCGTTATTCGCAATCGATGACAAATATACCGATCATAAGGTGTTCTTCAAACGAACCAAGTCGCAAGGTTTCCTAGTAAAAGCAATTTCAAATGAATATCAACGCATTATAGATTAATTCGAACGCATGTTAAGAACACCTAAAGCGTTGCCACAGAAGGCATGACGCAACCAGTGTGACTAATCAAATGAGATAAGGAATGCAATTACAATTATTTTATTTATGCCCGACCCAAGACTTTAAAGGAATAAATTCGTTCTTCAGATGGTCAACTAGACCGGAATGATATATCGATCATTATTATATTTATGGCATAATTACATATTTACTTGTTCGTCAAGTTACTGTCGTGGTCTACACTTTATAGTATGATCTTTGCCCCTTATAAACGAAAACTCGGCAACGCGACGGTCTAGTGTCATGTTGCTTTTATCGCTCCAAGTTGAGTAAATTTTGCATAATTGAGTCTATTTCGTTATAGACTCAATTATCCAATTAAAGTCACCACAACTTAAGCAGGACATGCATCGGCCACAAAGGAATGGGTATAATGACTAAGTTAAATTACCAATCTAAATAACTAGCCGAGCGAGGGGCAAGGCAGGTGCGAAAATGTCTCCGAGGGCATTAACCCGAGCACTTAGGACAATATGGACTGCAAGGAGGCCTGCATCTAGCCTTATGACTACGATCGAGTGGCGAAAAGTGAAAGTTTTCATTAGGGAAGCCGGTTCAAAAAGCCTGCAAATATTGAAAGACGGATGTTATTGGAATTTTTGAAAAGGAAATTTGAAAGGAATATTTTCTTTCACCTTTGCTTCGGTGATATTGTAGGGCGAGATAATCTGTTAAAGTCCGCGAAAATTTCTGGCGGCCGGAAGTTCAAGTGGAGTTCGTTCTTACCGATATTTCATACTTCCGGTTTAAGGGTCAGGTAAAGCGGATGTAATCTTTTATATTTTTTATGAGGTTGTAGTCTTTCATCCATTGCGTGTTTACATTATTTGCTGTTTGTAGTTTTTTGGCTTTTCTAATGTAACTGAGTTTCTTTTTGGCAACAATACATTCTCTTTGAAACTAACATCAATAAAGACTGACTAGCTACCTACATTATTTTTTAATTATTATTATTGTTCTCAATAGGCTCGCGTATGACCATTATCTCACCTGATGTTAGGCGATTACGTAGTCGCCGATTGAGCACGTTTACCCAGATGTAACCTATTCACTCTTGATTTATATATACATACTTATAGCTATCACGAATGTAATTTTACAATTTGCAACACTAAAAATTTCCTTTTAAATCGACTTACAAATGTTGCCAACGTCCAACCTAAACCCTAATTAGTACCAATTTTATTTGACCCTATAAGCGCTCAACTTCCATGCAATCAATAATAAAACCTGATTTAAACTTTAAATATACCTAAGGGCATAAATCGATTCCAGAGCGAATGCCAAAAGACAAAAAATGGAACAGACAAACTGGTTTCGCAACTAAATTACATTAATTGAGTGACAGGTTATCTCCATAATTCACGAGAACCGATCCTTGTGGACGGAACGACGATCGAAATATATTTTTATTTTCTCATTTAGTACTACATATTATTTTGTAACAGAATAATAGGGGACCTACTAGACCATGGTAAGGACCATGACGTAGTGTTGTAAGAAACGTGAGTCTAAAACTTCTTTTAGACAAGACTAGGACTCGTTAGTCACATGAGTCCGAGTCCTTCGAGTCTTCTGAGTCCTTTCGAGTCTTTTAAATTCTTTGAGCTAGACCGATTCATGAACTTGAGTTGATGTATTATAATAGGTAATACTGGGAGATTGTCGTTGAGGAAAGACTCTAAAATCTGTAGGACTTGAGCTCTAAGTTTTATTTATAAGACTCGAGTCTTCAAAAACAGCTCAAGTCTTATTAAATATGACTCCAAGACTCAAGTTTCTTTCAACACTATCATGACGTAATAAAATGTCGCATGAGAGCGAGAAAGAAGGATGGAGCTATACACCCTAAATAGCTCCATCTCTTTAACCGTTCAGTTTAGGTAATGGATCGCGTTAAGAATTCGTGGTAGGGCCTCAGTTGGTTATTCCATCATTCCATGTTCAATGCGACTTCTAGCGTCTATTAAAGGCGTTAGCTATAAGACCACTTCAATACAACATGAATGTATAGCGTAGTCAGCTGTATAATGTTCCCACTGCTGGGACTCAGGCCTCCCCTCTAGGGGAGGGAATGCGGCCCCAGTGCGGGTTGGTGGATGTCACATGTCTTCGAATTTTTGGTTCTAGGACATGCCGGTTTCCTCACGATGTTTTCTTTCACCGTTTTGAGAGCAGAGGTGATGAAATAAATTACACAAAGTAATTCGCCTGGCTGGGTTAGAACCCACGACCACAACTCGTAAGTCGAGGCCGTTACCACTCGGGTCATTAATGTATATACAACATTATTTATGTAGGAAATCATCAAATAACTTCTCACGTGTTTGGAAATCGGAAATCTTGCACTCAGGATGAAGCAAGAGGGAATGTCAAGCTTTTACTAACGAGAACCTACCTGCGCTCGTCAAATCCCTTTGCGATCCAGGGCCATGGTAACTCTTTCGAACGATCCTGCAGCCCACGTCTACGCGACGCTAGCGCACCGTTCACGCGACAATCACGACGTGACGTCAACGCCAACGCCAGATACGAACACACCCAACGTCAGATGCGAACACACCCAACGTCGGATGCAAACAGACCCAACGTCAGATGCGAACACACCCAACGTCAGATACGAACACACCAAACGTCAGTTGCGAACACACCCTAACCACATTGCCATGGGTTGTGCGAAACGCAACCCCGGGGTCCTGGGACGCAAAGCAAAAGAACATAGGAGTGGGTTTTAGTAAGTAACAATCTAACACGCCCTCTCGCTCCGCCCTAGTGCGCGAGAAGTCATTGGATGATTTCCCACCTAAAAAAAAAACTAACCATATTAGTTTCGTGAAGGAATTCTTATAGTTTTCAATGCCACCAACTATAAAAAACTTGAAACAATAAAGATGATTCAGAGCTAAATGATATCAAAGGAGGTAACAATAAAAAGTCGTCAAGTCTAACCAAGTGTTCGCTGGAGCAAGAATTTACCTACAGCCACATAATATAAATGTGTCAGCAAACAGGTTTTAAATGAAGTGATAAAATTAATTTATTTTATCTGTAGTCTATAAAATGAGGTGGAAGTGGGGCTAGTCAGTATCAACAATTATAGTATTCAGGTTTTCCATTTTCGTCATTATGTTATAGAATGTAAAATTCAGACTTAGAACTAGAATTTAAAAAAAAAACTACAACAAATGTTGGAGAACCCTTTCTTATATTTTTTTTATGCGGTATATCATCAAGTAACTCCTCTTGCTCTGGGTGGAAAAGACAGTGAGTGTCTTTTACATTGTGTTTCAGAGCTTTTTTTTAGTGTGGAAATCATCCAATGACTTCTCCCGCTCTGGGCGGAGCGGGTCCCGGGCGTCTCAGACTTTTACTAACTAAAACCACACCTGTGTCCTTCAGTTGCCCTTTACGTTCTAGGTTTACGGGTTTCCTTTTCAGAAATTCCCCGCGGTCCTAGTGAGCGGGCATCGGCCCTGCTGGGCTCCTGCGGTTTGCTGACATCTCTTTGAGGAGCGCGTGGACCACTACGCGCTGTTGACGACTGAGCTCGGTCCGGTCAATTACCGGACAGTCGGACGGCAAGCTACCCATTGCTCGATGTCCGCAAGCCCGCGTCTACCGTGGCTGGTAGTCGGGGTCGGTTTCAGTGCTGCTGTAACGCTTTTGAATAATCTTGTAGCCTAAATGATGGAGACCATAATGACTTCTTTTATGGACTCAATAAACCAGTTGTTTATGAATGTGAATACAAGACCATAGGTTAGTTACTTTAGCTCAAAAGAAGGCGAAACGGAACAAATAATGTGTCTATGATTAGCTCCAAGCCTTTATTATGCAAAGTAAGCAAAACACTAAAATGTAATGGTTGCTGCTGGTGAATCATTGTCAAGATGAATGAGAGTGTATAACTATTGCATCATTGTGGTCAAAACAAAGAAACTACAAATACAGAATGAAGGAAATATCTATATTATCCTTTAGTTCATATCTGTATGGCATAACAGCGCCTATTACACCACTCGATATTAAGACAGTCATAGGGCGGATTTCTGAATTGAGTATTTTGAGTTAAGAACGTCTCAAACCATACTTAACTGCCAAATTTTGACAGGTTTTCAGGGCAAAATAGAGTTTGAGTAATTCTCAACTTCTTGCATAAATCAGAAACCGAGTATAGTCTATGTAGCGTCACACAGGAAAAAGAGCAACTTACGCCAATGTCGTAATCGTAACATAATGATGAGATAAATAGATAAACATAGACTAAGACTGTCTCTGTCTGAATATCGAGTGGTGTATTAGGCGCTATAATATTTTATTTATCACTAGCAAAGCCCCCCCCCCCCCCAATTTTGCATGTGTTAGAAATCTTTAAAATTTTAGGCTTTTCTCTATTAGGTATAATATATATGTATTATACACGTAAACGTTCCTCATGAGTCACTCTGTCTGTTGGTTTTTTTTTTAGGTGGGAAAATCATCCAATGACAAATCACGCTCTTGGGTGGAGCGCGAGATAGTGTCGGACTTTTGCTGACTAAAAACCCACTCCTGTTCCGTCTTTGCCTTCATCCCGGGGCCCCGGGTTTCGCTTTCACACTACCCGTGGCCCCAGTAGGCTTCGACCCTGCTGGGCCCCTACGATTTGCTGACATCTCCCTGAGGCGCGCGTGGAACAGTACGCGCCGTCGACGTCGACGACTTGGGCTCGGTCCGGACGGTTACCGGACGGTCGGACGGCGAGCCACCCATTACTCGCCGTCCGCAAGCCCGCGCCTACGGTGGCCGGAAATCGGGATCGGAATCCCGGCGGCGGCGGTTGGAGCGTGAGGACCGTTGCCTCACGCGATCGGCCGCCTCCTTTGCTAGCAATACTGCTTCGCAGAAGGAGGCGACCGCCTGCCACTGCTAGCATTACTGCTTCGCAGAAGGAGGCGACCGCCTGCCACTCCTCCTCGCTTCGGACCATGGCCTGTACCAATGCCCGGCGCGAGAGATCACTGCCGCCGATCACCCCCACGATAATTTGCTTTTGAGTTTATCACATATTATCAGATAGATAGACAATCAGATGTGGTGCGGGACTTTGTTTTATAATAATGTATGACTACAAGAAGCAGGGAAGACCAAAGAAACAATCGACGGACTATATAGGCAGTAATATTTCACTATGTAACTTATTCCTTGTCAGCAAAACCATAGGGCCAAAGCCTGCTAGGGCAAAGGGTATTTCTGAAAGGGATACTATGCTCCTGGAACACAAAGGGCAACCGAAGGACACCACATGGATTTTAGTAGGCAAGTAAAAGTCTGGCATGCCCTCTTGCCTAAAGTGGCAGAAGTCATTGGACGATTATCCACATAAAAAAAACCTATACTTTGTTCTGGCTAGAACAAACTTTAGCATCTACTCAAATATTTATAATATTAAGTATTATTGATAGGTCAATAACTGAACACAAAAAAATAACTGTTACAATGTGTTCCAAATAAGAATAGGATCGATTTCCATGTTGTAACGTCACATCATACTGTCAAATCAAAGAATTATTATAATGAGGAAAACAAGAAATTTTTAAAATTCTATTTATTTACGAACTGTGAATGAAAAAAGTTTAATCAAAATTCAGTTCTTCAATTTTGCTCATCTCTGAGTTCTTCATTTTTGCCCAATTTCTTGCGATTTGACAGTATGATGTGACGTCACAACATGGAAATCGATCATATTCTTATTTGGAATGCATTGTATCTCACCTGATGGTAGGCAGAATTGGTAATAAATTAGGTTAAGCAAGAGTTTTTTTTTTTAAATATTACACTAATAACACCCTCCTTTGCAAGGGTGTAGCTTCTATTCTTAATAGTAACATTTAATGGACAGTTAACATACAAGGCAACTGCATTCATGAATCAAACATTAAATAAAATAATATCTGTTAACCAGTTATTACTATAATTCACCTAACATATGACCTCATAAGAGCCACTTAGTATTTAATAGCCTTCTAGATTCATAAGAAATAAATAATATTATTCAAGAGTCAACTAGATGAGCATAATCTCATGATTGTACTCTGCCTTTGACTTATCCCAACTGAATTGAGCTGTATTGATTTTTTTTTTTTAAGGTAGGAAGTCATCTAATGACATCTCCCGCCCTTGAGCGGGGCGGGAGGGCGTATCAGACTTTTACTAACTAAAACCAACTCCTGTTCCTTCTTTGCCCTCGTTTCAGGGCCCCGGGGTTCTCTTTCGCATCACCCATAGCCCCAGTAGGCTTCGACCCTGTTGGGGCCCCTACGGTTGCTGACATCTCCTTGAGGAGCTGTATTGGCTTGTGGGATGGATATTTGGATGCTGTTAATCATCAGTATTTTACATGGACAATCTACCTATCTGAACTGTCTTACCCAATAACTCTAGTTACACTATACTAGACCCTGCTAGAGGCTTAGTCCACGTGAAAATATTATGCCTATGTCACGCAGTGATATAGTAGCATTATTCTATTGGTGAAAGATTTTTTTAAATTGGTTTAGTAGTAATTGATTTTATTAATTACAAACAAAAATACAAATCTTTTCTCTTTATAATAATAACACAACATTAGAAATATTAAATAAATTTAAGTTGGCGGCTTCGCCCGCGTGAAAATAAGTTTCTCCATACATACTTCCAACCCCCGTTTTACCCTAAGGGGTGGAGTTTCGTAAAATCCGTTCTTAGTGGATGTCTACACCCTATAAGGGAACCTACCTGCTAAATTTTAAGTTTGTAGGTGTTATAGTTTCTGAGATTTCGTGATTAATCAGCGAGTGGTATTTCGCTTTTATATATATATAAATAGCATAATCAGCCTTGTTAATGTTCCCACTGCTGGGACTCAGGCCTCCTCTATCTAGGAGAGGGAATGGGCCGTAATCCAGGCGGGCCCAGTGCGAATTGGTGAATGTCACATGTCTTCGAATTTTTGGTTCTAGGACATGCCGGTTTCCTCACGATGTTTTCTTTCACCGTTTTGAGAGCAGTGGTGATGAAATAAATTACACAGTAATGCGCCTGGCTGGATTTGAACCTGCGACCTACAACTCGTAAGTCGGGGCCGTTACCACTCGGCCACCACTGCTCTCTAACTTTATATATTTATATATTAAAGAAAAAGTTTAATTGACATAAATATGTATAGGTCTTACATGAATTTCATGGCCTCTGAACTAGCACTCAAGTTGTCAAAAAATAAAACGACTGTTTTGACATTTGTATTTTGACTACCCAGTGGCTTGTCCGGTGTAGTGTAGCTACTACTGAAATAGCTACTACTACACTGGACCTCTAATTATTATTTTATAGTTTCTTTCAGTTTCGTTCCAAGTTACATTCTAGGGTTTTTCTCAAATGTCAATTTGAGAGCCTTTTATTTTATAATGAGTTTAACCTTATGAAAGACACCAGACATCATCGTAACTTAACCCACTTCCCATATAACATAAGCGTTGTAAAAGCTCCCACATTGAACTGCTTTAAAAATTGGTTGGACAGACTAAACATCTCCAAACTGTATGAAACACACGCATCAGCTAATAAGCTGCTAGTGTGTCTTACCAAATAATAATAATTTAATTCATGAGTGAAAGCTGCGTTCGCTCGGTCATTGTCTTTCTATTGTGTCTCTAATTACGCTACTCAAAAGGTTAAACATAAAAACTACAAAGATAAAATAAGTTCCTGATACAACAGTATGTGTACATCAACATATTATGCATGCATGTTACATATGCAGGTGTAAACCAATGAATAAGCATCATACAAATTGCAAATATTATGATGGCAACGTAATTGATATTCCTAATGTGTTGCTCGATTGGTGCCAAACTTAAGCAGTGTGCATCATTTCACTTTTTATATGAGGTAGGTAGGTTTTAAAGACTGGCCCTAGCAGACGACAGAATTGTGTGGAAAAGGGAAACGGAAAGCTTTGATCTGCAGTAGAAATTCCACACACCAGACCACACACACACACCACACATGAATGGACACCACCACATGAGGTGTACAATAAAGAATATAATAAATGAATAATAATTAAACTATGCTGGCCTAGTTTGATTAGACTAGACAGGTTGACAAGAATTTTATTCTAACTCTAGAGTTGGAATAAAGGGTTAATATTTGTATATATAAGAGTTCCAGACATTTACCATGCCCATGAAACAACAGCTTCAATTTTTTTAAAGAAGCCTTCTATTTTCAGCACACTTTGTAAATAACATACCAGTTTAAATTGTGTTTTTGTCAATCATATAATAAGAAGTTTAGTTAATTACACTACACAGCTAAAAAAAGCTCAAGTTTAGAAATCTAGAACCAGATTTAAAATCTCAGAAATCAGATAAGAAATAAATTGGCAGCAGCAACATAAACAAAGTTTGCAAGACACAAAGATTTATCACAAAAACAAGGAAAACAGTTACAAAACTGAGAAGGAGTACAGATATATACAATTTCTTGCAATACTCTAAGAATGTGTTAAAATAATAATTATAAAAGTAAACTATCATGTTCTGTCTATAGTCTAAAAAACAAAAAAGGCTGGATGATACAACTGTGACTTTGAATTTGGAACAAAATAACAAAAAATTCCACAACAATAAACAAATTTAACCTACCTTTATTATTACCAGTGTTGATCATATTCCATATTATTATTTCGGAAAAACAATTGACTACCAATAAAACAAACAATAACATGTTTGTTGTTTGTTTTATCAGCTACTGCTATTGATAATAAAACAATTACCTACCTAACATTTGGTTTGCAAAGGTGACTAAACCTACCACATTGATACACAACCTGTGAATTAATGATTAGGGAAAAGTAAACATTGAGTTAAACCACAACAGGAATCCCGAGTGGACACACAAAGACAGCACTTGTCTTGTACCTTTGTTTACTTGGCAAATATTGAACATTGTAACTTACCAATTGAAATTCTCTCCGCCTGTCATAGGCTCTTTTTATGGCTCTGTCTAACCACAGCGAGTGTATGTGCGGTGCGTAATGCACGAACAGCCGACTGTCCAGCGATGACATGCTGTTAAAGTGCAGCGCTTGCTGCCCGATGTCCAAATTCCTCGGGTTCTCCCACGGAATGGCGAGCTTATCCCTCGCGTCTACCAACACTTGAATCCCCTTCACTATGTTCTGGTATATCACATGCTGGTACTCGCGCACCAGTTCCGGCTCAAACTTCACTTTGTGTATTATCCTCATCTGTTTCAGGAATGTTGACTTTCCGCTTTCACCCGCGCCGAGCAACAATAGTTTTACCTGTCGTCGTAGCGCCTGTTTCTCCTTCTCTAGTATTTTATCTATTTCTTTGCTCCTGTATCGCTGCTCTATTTCCTCCGGCGACAGTTTTAGGCGCAACCAACACGTAAGAGCCTCCGTACAACAGGTACATGACCACAAATCGTTGGCCATTTTGCATGATTATCAACGCCCATAGAATAGAAAGAAACTGAGCAAAGTATGTTTCACTATAGTTACAGGTTCATACAACACTCATTTTTGTAACAGCACAACGTACACACTATTTAACGACAATACATAATAAATTAAAGCATAAATCCGGAATTCAGAAATACACACGCATTCTACCCCTCCCAAACTCATTGAGAAATGAAAAACCACAGATAGCAAAACCTAAACTGGTCCAAAGCTGTCAGTAACGTACTCCATTCCACGACACCAAAATCACTTTGAAAACATTCTCTAAGATCTGTGATATTCGTAAGTACTTCAATATTATAATACAAAATCCTTGCATCAAATGTTTTATCTATTTCTATGTATGTACTTAAATAATATAATAAATAAATATACTTATTTTTACGTGGGCAATCATCCAATGACTTCTCTCGCCCTTGGACGGAATGGGAGGGGTGTCAGACTTTTACTGACTAAAATCCACTCCTATATTCTTTCTTTGCCTTGCGTTCCAGGGCTCCGGGTTTTCCTTTCAGAAGCGAACCCATGGGCCCATTAGACTTCGACCTTGCTGGGCCCCTAAAGTTTGGCTAATATCTCCTTGAGCGCGTGTGGAACACTACACACCGTCGACGACTCGGGCTCGGTCTGGACGGTTACCAGACGGCCGGACGGTGAGCTACCCATTGCTTGCCGTCCGGCATTGGTTGGGACCTCGGCGGCTGGAGCGTGAAGGCCGTTTCCTCGTGCAGAAGGAGGCGACTGCCTGTCATTCTTCTTCACTCCAGACTGTGGCCTGTCCCAGGGCCCGGCGTGAGAGGTCGTTGCCACCGGTCGCCCCCACGAGGACACGACAGTGAAGTAAATATATTTAGGGTTAGAATACATTATGACGGTATTGCACAATAAATTATGACACTCAAGTTTTATAAAAGTATTACAATCTTTGCAAACGTGAACTAATAATATCTACTTTTTCTGCTAACTTTTTATACTGGAAATACACAAATGGCCCTGCTCACAAACTGCAGATGGACACAATGTTAGTTATTCGACTCGCCACTCACGCGAATGTGTGAATGCAGTGTCTGTGTAAGGCTTAAAAAATCAAAGAGGAAGACAAAAAAGAATCTCTTTTTTATTAGGTGGCAATAATTTGTTCAAACGTCAACCAGTGTGGACAACGTAGGTGATTTGTCGCCATTTAGAATACTCAGAACAAGAACAGGCGATGAAAAAACGCGAAAGGTGATTAGGCGCCTTTTAGGCTACTTCAGAGACGAACTCACAAATGAATAACCTTTTAATAAAAATCATAGCCACCCTAAGGTCTGTGATATTAATAAAGAATGATGGTCGCCCTATTAGTTTATGGTTCGCTAGTTCTGGGAAATTCCCTGAATTTGTTTGTAATGAAATGATATGTATTTGTTTTGAAAGAAAGAAAAAGAAAGAAAAACATTTTATTTGGCGGAACAAGGCGCAAATTTAAAACTAACAAATTATAAGCACACTATGTGAAAGAAATATGCGCCACATCCGCGCAAAACGGCCGAACGCTCAGCATAATGCCGTGACCACACGCAAAATGCGATGAGTCTACGGCGCTGGTTTTCAGCGTGGGCCGGTAACGGTATCGACATAAAGACGGTTTTGCTGGTTATGATAACCACAACTATCTATGTTATACCGACTATAAACTTCGGCTAAAAATTCCCCTTTCAATTCAAACAACTTATCTTGTGCAGGTGCAAAATAATTATTACTTCTTATAACAAAACACATCTATACTGTTAATGAAAGTTCCGTCAAAATCTGTTAATCCATTTCGGGGATTTTTTTTCGGGGCGAAATTCATCCATTTCGGGGATGCCCCCGGGAAGTAAGTCCCGTTCCCGTGAAAAAATAAAAAGCATTTTAACACAAACTGAGTATATCCCAGTGAATCCCAATTAATATTTAACCGTTTCGAAGACGTTCCTATTCCGTAGTTTGAAATACCGTTCCAGCGGGAAAATAAAAAGTAGTCTTTTTTTTAATTGATATAAGCCAGTGCTTTACTGCGATCTCACCTGATGGGAAGCAGTGATGCAATCATTGATGGTGAGGCGCACTAGTTTATTAAAAGCTTATTCCTATGATTCCTATCCTAACAGTTACTCCTTGTAACTTCAGCTATCCGTCAGTGAAAATCCACCCGTTATGGAGTGGCCCGAACAGACAAACTGTCAGACAGTTTTTTTTTTAATTATGTTTTTGTTATAAGTATCGTATATATTTCCATATAGCATAGCATAGCATAGTCGGCCTTATAATGTTCCCACTGTTGGGACTCAGGCCTCCTCTCTAGGAGAGGGAATGGGCCGTAATCCACCACGCGGGCCCAGTGCGGGTTGGTGGATGTCACATGTCTTCGAATTTTTTTTGGTTCTAGGACATGCCGGTTTCCTCACGATATGTATATGTATATAATAAAAAATAATTTGATATGACAAACAGACACTTTGAATTTATATGTATAGATGGGTCGGTTCAATGGCTGCTGTGGTGTAGTCATGCTAGGGTCGTGAATTCAAATCCTCATTTCTCTTCTAGACTCATAACCAAATCATAAGTTCGAAAGTAACATTGTTTGTTAAATTTTCGCGTTTGAATACCTGTACGTATCTTAATGAAATTTGGCATGGATATGTAAAATCCATGGGGATGGGAATAGGCTATACATTCGGATCATGTGGGAACTATGTGAACGAAGCCGTAGGCTGAAGCTGTGTATGGTAAGCAGTATGATATGCACCGTATAGGTGTATAACTGTTGGCTTGGCATATTTATTTAGGTCAAGTTTTCTTACAGATTGGCTTACTCGAGCATCTGTTGAAGTGACGGACAATGGTAAAGGCGAGTCATTTTGTAAATTATGTGTCACCCCACACCGTGCTCACAAAACCGATTTAGAAAAGCATATAAAATAAAAATACCGTGAATTGGGATTATCTAAAAACAATCCAAGCTTTTATCATTTGACTGCTCCTCAGTTAGTAGTGAAATTGAAACAAAAGAAAAAATAATTCTGCTTCCGCCGCAGCATTGATTGAATTTTGTGATCAAAATTATTCTATAATACTAGATGAATCCACCGATGTGGCAACAGAACTGTGTTTTTTTTTTATTTATAGCGATTTTAAGTTTGCAAGCAGTTTTGGGCCACTTTAGGCTACAGGAGCTAAAATTCGACTCGACTACTTTAGGCTACTCATGCTGTGGAAAATGGCGACATCAGGCTCTCCGTTGTTGGCAACACTGACGTCAACTTTAAAATTTAAAAAATTAAAAAAAAAAACATTTATGACGTCAAGTGTCAACACTGTCAACCCATATCTATTCTGTCAAAGTTTGATTCCGCGTAGTTGTGCACGTGTTCTTTTGCTAATTTTAACCATAAAAAGATACATTTTAGATATAAATAGCACAAGTGAAATTATAGGAATACAGAACTTGTGCAATAAGCTTTAGTTTGCGGTCGTAAACTATGCCCTTTACAATGTAAAATTTACGCAAAGCGATGTCCAAAGAAGGTTATAGTCCGGAAAAAAAAGAAGGTGATAACAAAGTAGTGTTAGAGAGATTGCAGAATTATCTGAAAGACAAGAGGACCTCCGAAGCCTCTGATCCGAGTCTCGGGTACAACAAGCCCAGTACCAGCTACGAGCAGCCACCGCAAAGTTTGCCGACACTCGAAGACAGTAGCAACATATTGCGTGAAGTTTTGAACCACAAGAAGGCTGAACTGCTACGGCAGCCGGAAATAGTTGAATACTTGAAGTCAATATCATCGGATCTCAAGAAATAAAGATGGCAGTGACTCCTAAGAGTGTTGCATCGTTGATGCAGAAGACGATAGAGCGGCAAGCGGCACTGGCGCGGATGAAACTGCGATTTACGAAGAACCAAGTAAATCAAATACTAGTGAATTACGTCAGTAATAAAAGCACTGGACCATACCATGAGTTAGTAAAAGTATTAAAAGAGTATCCTCTGAATGAGGATAACTTTAGGATAGTTTTTGATGACAGTCTGTCATGTGTGGTTTTGTTAGGGCGAGAGTTGACTCAATTTGTAGATGTAGTGTGTAATATTGAGTGGTTGAGTCGGAGTGAAGAGCTGGTGGACCTGTTCCGGAGGTTTGTGCTAGACCTGGTGACTGCACATACATACCACTGCGAACTCGTCATGATGCGGCTTGTCACTCTGTTCAAAGGTGAGCATCCAAAAGTATTGCACAATGAAAGTCAACACTATAATACTTTCAATGTGCAATATGTATGTCAACTTTACAGACTGTTGTACACTGTGTGCAACTTGGAAGATGATGATAAAGAAAATATTGTAAATCATAGGATTGGGAGCTTTAATTAGCTAGATTGCTAGTTTAAAACCATAATTAATTCATTAAACCCCAAGCGAACACCGGTGTTTGCTCGCTCATTGTCTTTCTATTGTATCTCTAATTATGGTACTCAAAAGGTTAAAGCTCCCAATCCTATGATTTATAAACAGGTAAGTAACCCACACGAAGTTTACTATTGTTGATAAACATTATGCAATGTTATTGAAACCAAAATTTACTTTCTCAACATTATTTCACAATGTCAATAAATTTAAGTGTAACACTGTGTAACTGTGTGTGTGTGTGTCACATAATTAGAGACACAATAGAAAGACAATGAGAGAGCGAACACCGGCGTTTGGTTGGGGTTTAATTAATTCATTTTGGTTTTAAATTAGCAATCTAGCTAATTAAAGCTCCCAATCCTATGATTTACAATATTTTCTTTATCATCATCTTCGAAGTTGCAATATGACTAAAAAGAAGATAAATAGAAAAGTTTTAAATATTTAAAGGCACCAACATCAAATAATTCCAAAGAGCAAGATAATGGTGGATTGAATGAATGGGGCCCTTTAGTTTTATTGTTGTCTCTGCATGACACATTAAATTGGGTTGACATCAACCCAATTTAATTCATTAAACCCCAAGCGAATGTGTTTGCTCTCTCATTGTCTTTCTATTGTGTTTCTAATTACGATATTCGAAGGTTAAGAAATGATAAAGGAAAAGTTTCCTTTTTCAGGTGATGGTGAAAACTGGGAAGACAGTCCACCATCAGAACTTTTGAACAAATGGTCTCATGTACACGATATTATAGGAAACATAGTCGCCATAATGCCTATGTAAGTATTTCAATTTTTTTATTATTTCACAATAGCTTAAAATTCCAGGAACTTATGTTAACCCGCATATAGGAAAGCAATTTGTAGAAAAAAAAAAGACTGAAAATACACAGCACTGATGTTTATCAACACTCAATAAATAAATATACTAATTTTTATTTTTTACTTCCCAATGTGTACAACATAGCATATCAATAAAAAGGTTGATGTATTCAGAGACCATGTCTTTGACCTACTTTGCATAGTGGTATAGACTTATAGAGATATGGTTACGGAGTTACCTGCTGACCTTCAAAGGTATGCTGTGTTTTCAGAAGGCCCTGGGACATTGACTGTTATTGTAAGATGCAGTTTTCATGACAATTTTAGAATAAATAAGTCAAAAAAAATAATTCCTTTTTATCACTTTCCATTGCATTGCTATGATTTTATCAAAAATAAATGGGAAAGAAAAAAAATGTTTATGCATGCCCCACACAATCGTTATAAATTAAAAATACATAGGTAGGTAGGTATGGAAAAAGTAAATTGAAATCTGTGTGAGGCCGAAAAGACACATAACTCAGCATATTAACATATATGATTAAAAATTATAGATTACTGATATATTGCACAAGATATACTTGTGCAATATATTAGCTCGACATCTCGAAAGTTCAAACGTAAATTACACCTACAACCTTATCCAAGATTTACGTTTGAACTTTTTAGGATGAAATGATAAATGTATGGCATGTGTTTGTTTTCACATTGAAACATACATTTTAACCTATCAAGGAAATAGCCGTAAACCTTGGATTCACCTTGACTAACTTTATGGGAATTTGCAACAATGCCTAGTAATGTGAATTTAATTGTTGTGGCTGAATTCTTCCTTTCATCGTCAGTCATGCTGTGATTTAGCATAACAAAATTACTTTACAGAAAGTCAAAGTCGACCCCCTTACTTACATTTTGTATGTAAGTGTATAATCGTAAAAGCGGTTGAATCAATTTCAACAGCTTTTATGTTTTTTTTTTTAAGTAGAAATAGTAATGCACAGTCTTCACTGGGCTTTTCTGAATTTTAGGGGTGGGGTGGATACTTAGATGACAATCACAAGATATGGACATTCTGGAGAAATCTTTCCGCATGAAATATTGCTGCATTTGACAAAACCAAATGCATTGGTAAGAAAACTTTGTACATTAGCACTTGTACATGTTTTGGAAAACATTACTTTCCAAAAACTGTTTAAACCAAGATTGGTCTGAAGACTAAGTAAATTATCTTTTGATGAACCACTTTATTAACCAGCCCATTTACTGATTATGGACCCATAATTAAAAAATTTTATGATTTGAAGAAAACTGTCTATCCTGAAATGTAAAATCGGAACGGTCTCTTTACAAATATGATAGAAAGAACCAATTATGAACAAACCTTTTGTTTTTTTTTTTTCATGTCCATATAAAGTAAGTAAAGTGGTTCTTAAAAGTAGTTTCGTTATGGTTCAAATAACATTGCCGTAAACTTTAGTTGAGTTTGATGAAAAATGTTATTTGACCTTGGTCAATGTCTGGAGAATTTGTTTGGCAAATTCTTTATTTTTAACATTTTGTCTTGGAAGCAGTAGGTAGTTGAGCGATTGGCTTCTGTGCAAATATTCGTATGGTCTACAGATAGCTGCTCCAGGTCTGGGTGTCTTGTGTGTGTGTGAGATTAGTGAACGGACCTACAATATAGGAGTATAGTCTTGTGTGAAACAACATAAAAAAAAATAAGCACTTTTTAGCTTGAACATTAAGAGATTTAAAAATGATGAATTTCCAGGACAAATAAGTTTTGGTAAATTAGCACCTACTGTTTGTTTGATTCACATCCTTAAACAAAATAAATTGACTATTGTCAACTGATAGTGATGTTATAATATTATCAGCTTGTGAGTCATCTAGCAAGATAAGTAAGGATTGTTATTTTATCCAGGTCAGGCTCTTCAGAAAACGAGGTACTTAAACAATACGTACAAGTTGCCTGCTGCGGTCTTCCCGTCCAACTATAATTTAGGTGTCTTCAAGGCTAGAGTGAATAGGCTTTTAATAAACTAGTGCGCCTCACCAGCAATAATTGCATCACTGCTTACCATCAGGTGGGATCGCAGTCAAGCACTGGTTTATATCAATTAAAAAAGAAATTGTTAGAAATATATAGATAAGTTTATCAGTTGTCTAGCATTCATAGCACAAGCTCCGCTTAGTTTAAGATTAGATGGCGCTGTGTGATAGTTGTGGAATATTATGTAAGCAATCCATGATGCACAGAATGCATGCCCTTTGCAGCAGATTCTTAACCACTCTATAAGGGTCGTGTGGCTCTTTGGACTGGGACCGCGTTCGGTATAAATCTGATTTGTGACTGGTGGGCCCATTTTTTTTTGTGTTTGGTTTCTGCACTCAGTCCATAATGGACCATTGTGCGTGGGCCATGGCGACCATTATTCAGAGGGCTTTATTCTAGCCAGCCCACCTATCCCCAGAAGCAGATTAGACCTACGGGCAGCTGGTAGGCCCATTACCATAACTTATATGGTTACGCTGAATGCTCCAGGGTAGCTAGCGAAAGATTTTTGCAATTTACAGCTCAGTATCAGATAGTATAATAACGGTTCTTACACTCTTCAGTGTGAAAGAACTAGCGATGAAGGAAACAAATGGTATTAACCCTTTAACCGCTTGTGTCGCATTGGTCCGACGAGTATTTTCGTGTCCTATTCGCCAGAGTCGTGTGTTGGCGACTGGGTACTCGCACCTCGTTTAGCCCTTCAATCCCCATAGGTGACAGAAGAGCTGACGATATGGAGTATTGCAAGCCATCTGCTACTATCCATAAGGGTTCCGTACAAACTCACCTATGTTAATAGTTCAATTCCCGAATGGAGTCTCGAAGATTTTCCCTAATCGTTTTATTTTTTTGTGTCGTAACAAAATATTTAGGGTTTTCAGATTTATTCTTATACCTGTGCTATAAGACCTTACTTTATGCTAAATTTCAGGATTCTGGGTCAACGGGAAGTACCCTATGAATTTTGATTCCCTTTAGCGTGTCGAAATATACGTTTAAACGGCATACGACACAAACGGCCGTATCTTTTTTTCCCGTTAACTTAGAAGTTTTATTTTTTCACAGCTTCAAGGGACCGCAGACCTGATTATATGGTTTTAATTTCAACTCGATACCTCCACGCGTTCCCGTGATAAAGGGTCTTGACAGAAGGACAACAAAGTGATCCTATAAGGGTTCCGTTTTTTCCTTTTCAGGTCTGGAACCCTAAAAACGAACTAAGGAGCGAGGGATCTGGGATGTAGGGTACTAATAATAGTATACTTCGTCTGTAGGAGCTATGTTACGACCTAGTTCGTTCGCGAAATACACAAACCTCGTGACCTGTCACAGGTCGAGTGGAGCAGGAACTGTTTATTCCGCACACACGTAACTGTGACAGATTGCTATTTTCAGATATCTGTTATATTTATCTGGTACGATAATACGCCTCACTCTTAATCCCTAATTTATTAGTATTTATTTATTGTTTACAGGACCAGCGACCTTTTAATACGCATAGTGATACAACAGTTCCCGTACTACAAAGCTGGGTGTTACGAGAACAGGGCGTACATATACAATTTAATATGGATGAGCAAATACATCCCTTCACTCAGAGAACATATTATGATGGCTATTATAAATAAGTAAGTGAATTTTTGTATTTATCAGATTTACTTAGAATACATAATTATAGTTTCTATAGTAAGATCGGTGCAAGTATAATGTACATTTTTGGAGGTATTCAAGTCCCCACATACCTCCGTTGAAAAATTAATTAATTATAGTAATTAATTGCGTGATGCAGGATTTCGTAGTTTAGTTTGGTAGCTTGTGAAAGTCTGACACTACTTCTAGTTCCACTCAAAACGTGAGGAGTTATTTAATTATTTTCCACCCCAAAAAAAAATAGTACCTAACAGAACAGAACAAACAACACACACATAACAGAACAACAGAATATACATACTAGTGTTGCAACAGAACTCTGCATCCGCTTCCGCTTCTGCAGAAGTTCCGCAAGCTTTTTCACTTCCGTTTCCGCTTCTGCTTCCGCAAAATTTATATCAGAACTCTAAACGGAAGTATACAGCGAGGAGCGCGGGGGTGGGGGCGTGTGGACGACTGGATATTGGAGTTTCTTTTTCTTTAAATTTTTTGGTTTATTCTGCGCATCACCGCGCCTCGTGACGTGATTACGATATAAACCATCTGTTGTTTTAAAAAAATAAAATTGTGCTTTTTCTTCATAGTATTAACGCTTCCGCTTCCGTTAAGACACTTCCGTTGCATCACTAATGCATACATACAAACACACACATATACATTATGATGTGTTCAATAAAGTATATAATAAATAAACAACAACAACACAACACAAAGAGCAGAACTCACACGGAACAGTTGATCTGAATTTATTTGCTAAAATATTAATTTCGCCTTTCCAGGATGATACTGATGGACGTAAATATAGTAGAAAGTAGTAAGAATAAACCACAATCTGAAACAATGTTCGACATGGATATAGATGATCGGGATGATGTGGCTGAAACTCTGGACTATTGTATGCTAGAAGTTCTGAAGTGGTTGGAAGACGAGAGGGACCCCACCATGAACATACTCTGCAACGTGTTTGACAGGATTATATTACCTACTTATGGGATTAGGTAAGTAAAAAAAAATGGCATTTTTCTACAAGCATGTTCAGTCCCTAGACTGAACTGTTACTGAAGTAATTTTTCCTTCAAGCTTAAAATTCGGAACTACTACTTGAAGTCCTCTCAACCTTAGTCCGGACTTCGTCAGAATTATTATTAACTTTTCTTAATGATTTGATATTTTTCTATGTGTATTTTATTATTATAAATAACAAAGTTTCTGTTATTTGTTTATTGTGCAAACCCACCACAGTGTTGTCATTTTTAAACCCAAAGGTTGACTGGTAGAGAATGCCTTGTTGCATTAAGTCCGCCTATGTACTACTACTGTACATGAAGTTTAAATAAATAAAATGCATCTCTTTTTCCTTACAGGCATGTCCAATTCCTGCTCTTGTACACGATATCAATAAACCAGCAATGCGCGGATCGCGTCTTAGACAGCTTGTGGATAGTAGCAGCTGGCTTGCAAGGCCAGGGTCCTGGAGCCCTAACCACACGCCGAACGGCAGCTAGCCACTTAGCAGGACTCCTCGCCCGGTGCGTTAGAGTACCTAACACAAGGTTAATAAAATACTTAAAGAATATGGCTGAGTGGTGTCATGCTTATATCTCGGCGACGCAAGAGTCGACAACGGCGAGCGATAATCTGAAGGCCCATGGAGCGTTCCATGCCATCTGCCACGCTATTTTCTACCTTGTTGCCTTTAAACATCATTTGCTGTTCTTGAATAAAGAAAGTGAGTATTTTTTTTTAAGTATTTTCTGTGTTGTAGGTCTTATTTATAGGTTCACTAGCTTCTGCCAGCGGTTTCGCCCGCATGAAAGTAGGTTTCTCCCAACGACCTTACAGCCACTAGACGTGTAATAAAAGGCAACCCATGTTTGTCAACACATAATTATGATTTATAGATCTGATGTCTCGACCAATCAGAACGCAGTACCCCGCTGTCCCGTACCAATCAGAACGTAGTACCCCGCTCTTCGTACCTCGGCTAGTTGACACAATTGTTTTAATGCGCTAGTTCAAGCCTGAGGCGTCTAGTGGCTGTAAGGTCGTTGGTTTCTCCATACAAATTTTGGAGTCCTGTTTCATCCCAATTTAGGTAGTGAATTTTGGAAATTATTATTCTTTGTATGCAACATGAAAGGAACGTCTGCGCAAAATTTCAGCATACTAGGTCCAAGGGTTTGGTGTTTTCGTTGATGAGTCGAAAGTTGACTCATCAACGAAAACACCACGACTCTTTATAATATTAGTATGATTTGCAAAATTAACATCATTTTTATCATTATCTGTTGGGAGTTGTAATGCCCAACAGATAGAATGTTATGTTCTTGTTATGTAAACCTTTTGAAAGATGCTATGTTATGTTATGTAAATGAGAAGACAAAGAATGGTGCAAAATATTATAATAAATAGTCTTTTGCACCATTCTTTGTTTATGCTGTCGGGAACTTCGTCGTCCCATTGATTGTCATCCGGCTCGAAGGACCGATTGTTAGGGTTGTAATGCCCAACAGTGAGAATGTTATGTTCTTGTTATATAAACATATATGTAATGTTATGTTATGTAAATGAGTAGACTAACTATCCCCTGTTGGATTTATTGCTACTTGATAAGTATAGTTACATAATTATTCCACTTAAATGCTATGTTAAATGCACAGCTAAACTAATATGTGCATTCATAAGTGTGACGTACAAACTAACACAAAGGTACAGCGTTGCTAATACATTATCATTTATCTCTCCTCATCTTTTTTCAGACGTAAACTTCGTAGAATCCCTGAACCTGCCCCGACTAGTGACGTGCCCACTGAACCCGCTGCGCACGTGCCCGCCGCAGGTGACGCGCGCGTTCGCGTCCATAACGCGCTCGCACCAGGTCGTGTACTGCCAGGGCATCATCGAGAAGAACGCGAGGCATACGCTGCAGTCCACCGCGGTACAGCAGTATGATGAGTGGTTCCCCTATGATCCTTATACTTTGCCTGTGTAAGTAGTTGTGGATTTATTATGTGAATAGCTATTGCCCGCGGCTTCGCTCCTTCTATTCTACTCTACCCAACTCTACCTTACTCTACCCTACCCTACTCTACCCAACTCCACCCTACTCTACCCAACTCCACCCTACTCTACCCAACTCCACCCTACTCTAGGGGCCCAACAGGGTCGAAGCCTACAAGGGTTTGTTTCTGAAAGGAAAACTCGACCCTGGGACGAAGGCAAAGAAGGAACACGAGTGGGTTTTTAGTCAGTAAAAGTCACGCCCTCCTCCGCCCATGGATGATTTTCACACCTACAATAAAAAAAAAAATAGTTACCCTACCCTACTCTACCTACCTTCCCTGCATGCTGGCGAAGGAACCAAAAAGAATAATTTTATTATTAAAATTGGTCCAGCCATTCTTAAGTATGTTCCAAAAATGGATGTGTACTAATAGAATTTATTTTTCTATTCTATTAGAACACGTCCTTTTTCACATCAACTAGTGCGCCTCACCATCAATGATTGCATCTCTGCTTACCATCAGGTGGGATCGCAGTCAAGCACTGGTTTATAACAATTAAAAAAAATTATTATTATAGTCAAAAAAGTAACAAAATTTTCACTTATATTTAAATCTATGTGTACAACGGCGGTCTTATCGCTGACAGCGAATAATTGACAGCTAATGTTGGTTTTAATCATTTATTTTGCTCTCCAATAAAACAGTATATGTGCTATTCGGCCTCGGCCTCATCTAGTTTAAAAATGACGAAAAAAAAAATTGACGTGTAAAAGTGTTTTTTTAAACCTATTTACAAAATAAATATCATTTATCATTCCAAGACATTGTCTATCCGTGTACCACATTTCATCAAAATCCGTTCAGCCATTCGAGCTTGAAGAAATAAGAAACAAGCAAACACACACAAACTTTTGCATTTATAATGTTAGTACTATATCTGTGATTGAACTTTTTTAATCTAATGTTCAATGTTTTTTCCTCAGATCCGGTAAAGTGATATGGCCACTATGTATAGACTACAAAGATTGGCAAAAGCAGGGTGAGGACGAAACCCAGTACTCCTCAATGAAGAGAAAATTGGAAGAGGACGACGATTACTTGGTGATGGTCAGCCCCACGCAACGACTGGCCAGCTCACTGTCCAACGGCATCTCTCCCGGTTTTAGAACCGGTGAAAATATATTTATATAATTGTTATTAGTGTTTAGACAAAATATAAAGAAAATTACTCCTCTACAAGTAGATTTAGACTTAATGGCGGCTCGAAACACGAAGTGAGTCACAGTAGCTTATTTGGTATGTTATCCAGTTTATTTTTGTACTGTATTTTACACAAAAACAACAAATAACACTGAACATAATATAAAACAGCATCAAAATTAGTTACCTATTAAATGAAGCAGCAATTAACATTTTATATTTTGATAGGAGAATGAGTGGGTACGTGGTAGCAATATCAACGATCGCTATCGCTCTTGTACACACACATAACCAAATGGCGATGACGTCACATCATGTGATTCTTCTGTTATTTGACAGTTTCAATTTTAGTGGGTTAGTTGTTTGAGTTGACTCATCATTGAACGGATTTAAAAAACTTTCTATTTGCGATTTTGGATAAAATTATTTTTTGTTACAAATAATTCAAAAAAATGACTCAACCTAATTCAAGTGAAGTAAAACGTACATTTCGCAGCCGTTATTGAGTTTGAATCGATCTATAACAGTAACTAGTCGATAGTGACGAATTTCTGATTTTATTTTTAAGTTATTATTCTATGTAAGAGATTGTTACATAGATACTCTACTATTACTTACTAAGTTATAATATAGCAGTAAGTTGTTTATATAGAACAGCTTCCACTTTGAAATTATTTTGTTTTAGTTTTCCTTGAAGCGTGTGACAAATTGTTTACTATATGACAATCAAATAACCTGAAATGTGTGTTTCTTACTCAGTCTAGAAAAATAAGTTGTCAAACTCGCGCACAAATCTTCCTGATTAGATTTATAAAAAACAATAAGTACCTAGCAACTATGTAAAAATCCCATCGTAAATCAGTTTCTGCTTAAAAAGATGTTTTATTTTATGAGTATACTGTCTTACGGCGCAGCTTCACTCGCATGGAACCCTCTTTCACTCCCTTTTAGGGGTTACTTTTGAAATCAAAAAATCCGATCTTATTCCTCGCCTACGTCTTATAAACGATACATGTGAGAAAAAAAGCAGCTTTCTAGTTTTCAAGGGAAATGAGGATCAATCACATAATAGCAAATCCGATTTTTACCGAGTACATCGTATGTGTAATGATTTACTGAGCATTTAATTTTTTAAATTATTAAAATACGTCAAGAAGTGGTGGATTTATTACTGTTTTTCTAAACGGCTATTTGGAAACGCGCGCTCTCGCTGTACTATTTAGATGACGTCATCTGTCATGATCCGTGCGACGAACGGCTTGATCGTATTCATTCGCTGGTGGAGACCGATCATGTCAGATGAGGTCATATCGAGTCGCTTCATTCTCGGAACTAGGCTTGCCTAACTATCGATAGTTGATGTATCGATAGTTGACCTCGAAAAATAGTCACAATATCGATAGCCCTATCGATACTATTGAAATTTTACAATACTATCGATACTACAGAAATTACAACTATCGATAGTACCGATAGTATCGATAGCATCGACAGTGATTGCAGTAAAATACACCATAATAGTGATAGTATCGATACTATCGATAGTATCAATACCCAATAGTATCGATACTATCGATAGTATTGCACTTTATCAATAGTATTGCTCAATTTCTTGCATTGATAGTATCGATAGTATTGCAAAATTTCAATAGTATCGATAGGGCTATCGATATTGTGACTATTTTTCGAGGTCACGATAGTATTGACAACCTATCGATAGTAAGGCAACACTACTCGGGACCGTTTCTGGTACTAATACACTGTATCTTCGTCATTTTTAGTCCGTTTTAAATAATTTCTTCACGACACATGACTGATCCTCGTAGGCTCACTGGGCGTTACTGAGTTTTTATCCAAATAGACTATTATATTGAATAAACATCTGTAGAAGATACAAATAGATTTTATATTAGTACAATTTGTCTGATTGTTATATATTTTTTTTACATAGTTTAAGTGACTGATGTACATTTTTAGCAATGCATTAATAAGCTTACTACATAATAAAATCTATTTATTGATTATTGTATTTTATTTATACTTATGTGGGATTGGGCCGGACATGTCTGCCGGAAATGTTGCCTAATGAATACCCGGCTTGAGATTAAATCAAGCAAAAAAAACCGGGTAAGTGCGAGTCGGACTCACGCACTGCGGGTTCCGTACAAACTTACCTATAAAAACAGTTCAATTCCCGAATTAAGAATTACGAAGATTTTTTTCCGGATCACAGAAACCAGTTTTTTTTTGTGACGTAACTACAAATTTAGTTTTCAGATTTTTTCCTATACTTGTGTTATGAGAATGAGACCTTGCTTCATGCCAAATTTCAGGATTCTAAGTCAACGGGAAGTACCCTATGAATTTTGATACCCTTGAGAGTATAGAAATATACGTTTTTTGCTACATAAACGGCCGTATCTTTTTTTGTTTCATTAACTCAGAAGTTTGATTTTTTTACAGCTTCAAGGGTCCGCAGACTTGAGTATATAGTTTTAATTTCAACTCGATACCTCCGCGCGTTCCCGAGATAAAGGGTCTTGACAGACAGACAGACGGACAACAAAGTGACCCTATAAGGGTTCCGTTTTTTCCTATTGAAGTACGGAACCCTAAAAAACTGACCTAAGTGAGAGTACTATAATAGTAAAATCGAACAAAAAAAAAAAAAGTTTCTTTTATTAATTAAAGGGGTCGCTCTTTAATTTTTTACTTTATTATTTGCGGCTTTACTTTAAATTTTCAACTCTACACTTTACCGTTTAAGAGTCCGCTGACAGACGGACAGCGAATGCTTTAGTAATAGGGGTCCCATTGGCACGGAACCCTAAAAAAAGTGAGTTTGGACTTGCTAGGCGGGTTCAGGGGAACGAGGAAAAGGGATGGAGCTATATACTCTATATAGCTCCATCACTTTAATAGTTCAGTTAGGGTCGTGGTTGCACTGCTGAGTATGAACACAAGTTAACAACAACTTGGGAGGTACCTACGTTCTTACCACCGCAAGTGTTAATGTAGGGGAACCATAAAAGAAATAGTACATTTTGATACAAGTGGAGAAAGTTTGTCATTGCGACCGAGGCGGAATTCGCACGAGCCGTAGCCCGTAGGCGAGTGTGTTATAGAGCCGAGGGCTGCAGTGACAAAATTGCACGTGTGTCAAACGACTTTTTTCAATACACTTACAAAGAAATTAATAAACGGGGCCTGACCGGCGACTAGCGGGGGTCGACGCGCGCCCAGCCTGATGCGATACATGTAATAACATTGTGGCGGGGGAGAGTACGCGCACTTTTCTGCACTAGTGCAGAAAACAGTCTATTGCGTGCCTAATGCCGTGCGGTGGGATAGAAGCGGGTTTTCGAATAAGTGTATTGAAAAGTAAATTTCAGAGTTAAAAGCTAAATTTATTCACAACAACCTGCACACAAATCACATAAGGTAACCGTAAATAGTTTGAACTATGAGTATTAATAAGTTTGCACGTCATCTTAATATTGTGTACTTTTAAAAGCGATTCGTTGATTACTTCCATAGATATAACAAACACATAGATGAACACACTGATGGTAGGTACAAGGCTTAAAACTATTTGTATACAAGACAACATCGTCAAAAGCTAATTTTCAAATCACAAAAATACAATAATTCCTTTCTAATATTAACTCGATATACAAATTCTCAATTATCGACATTTCTATATTTTGTAACTATCGTGACAACACTTCACTTAAAAGCTAACATTGAAAAATCGTAATACTTATAAATAAATCACATGTAACGTGTCAACGTCGAAACTAGCATTATTCGCAAAATAACTACTATACTAATTATTATTTGACGCTACTGTGATATACTCTCGTTTCTTTGTCAACTTACAAGTTAAGAGAAAATAAAGAGTTTAATAATAAACTACCGTAAGGTCGGGTTACTTTGAGCCAAGCTCGTTAAGCTATAGAATCACAGTGTCCCGTGTTCCTATTGGATAATAATATTGAGCCAAAGTAATCCCACTTTACTGTATTGTACAAAAGTTATGTAAAGTGCCATACATTTCTAATTGATCAACAAAGCCAGTAAATTCATCATTCTTGCACAGTTAAGTATCATTAAGTACCCTTGCACCAGATCTGTCTATTGGGCAAAGCCAGCTCACGAAACTGAAGACTGCCGATGGCAGAGTCAAATCGGAGCTTCTGGGACAGATCGAGGCATTTTATGGACAGTTATACACGTCTATCACTAAACCCGCTGCAAATCTAGGAAACGACCCAAAAGCTAGATTGACTCGACACTATACTGAAGATATCCCGGAGGTCAGCCTGTACGAGATTAGGATGGTTTTGAAGCAGCTGAAAAACAACAAGGCGTCGGGTGAGGACGGAATTACGGCCGAACTCCTGAAGGCGGGTGGAAAACCGGTCCTTAAGGCCCTTCAGAAGCTATTTGATTCCGTCATACTCGAGGGGAAAACAAGAGCAGTGGTGGCCGAGTGGTAACGGCCCCGACTTACGAATTGTAGGTCGTGGGTTCAAACCCAGCCAGGCGTATTACTTTGTGTAATTTATTTCATCACCACTGCTCTCAAAACGGTGAAGGAAAACATCGTGAGGAAACCGGCATGTCCTAGAACCAAAATTCGAAGACGTGTGACATTCACCAACCCGCACTGGGCCCGCGTGGTGGATTACGGCCCATTCCCTTTCCTAGAGAGAGGAGGCCTGAGTCCCAACAGTGGGAACATTAAAAAAAGGCTGATTATGCTTTATGCTAGGGAAAAACGCCACAGGCATGGAGCAGAGGCGTGGTGGTACTCTTCTTTAAGAAGGGCGATAATGCCCTGCTTAAGAATTACAGGCCTATCTCGCTTTTGAGCCATGTCTACAAGCTGTTTTCCAGAGTCATCACGAACCGTCTCGCGCGCAGGTTCGACGACTTCTAGCCTCCCGAACAAGCCGGATTCCGAAAAGGCTTCAGCACCGTGGACCACATACATACGCTGCGGCAGGTTATACAGAAGACTAAGGAGTATTATCAGCCTTTCTGCTTAGCGTTTGTGGAATAGAATAGAATAGAAACGAGAAAGCCTTTGATTCGATCGAGACTTGGGCTGAAGTTGCGTTGGAACTGCGCGGTATCTTCTCGTCCAATATACCACAGTGTCTCAAGACGAAAGTCTACTAGTGCGTGTTGCCAGTGATGACATATGGCTCCGAAACGTGGTCGCTTACAATGGGCCTCATCAGAAGACTTAAAGTCACCCAAAGGGCAATGGAAAGGGCTATGCTCAAAGTTTCTTTGCGTGATCGAATCAGGAATGAGGATATCCGCATGAGAACCAAGGTTACCGACATAGCACGAAGAATCGCAAAACTTAAGTGGCAATGGACAGGGCACATTGCTCACAGAACGGATGGCCGTTGGGGCCGAAAGGTTCTGCAATGGCGACCACATACCGGAAGATGTAGCATTGGAAAGCCTCCTACAAGGTGGACCGATGACCTGGTAAGGGTTGCGGGAATCCGATGAATGCGAGACGCACAGGATCATTCATTGTATAAATCAGAATCGACGCTTTGGGGAGGCCTATGTCCAACAGTTGACGTCTTTCGGCTGAATTTATCATCATCATCATCATTATCATGACGATGATGAAGTACCCTTGTGATGAAAATGATTACTAAAAATTTCGAGACTTTATCGCAATACTGCTGCTTAGGTGTTAAACTAACGGATAGCGTTTGAAACACTATACTGCGCACCAAAACACAGATCATTCACATGGCTTAGAAGGCTGTCCAGTTTAAGTGGGACTGGGCTGTATAGGCGTAGCGTGAACTAATTCAGACGTGGACAAAGGCACATCAGCGAGGCCTTTTTCTCTCGTAAATTCGAAAAATATAGCTACACGAAATATACTTAACCCTCGCTTGCGAGGCATTTTGGCCGTGGGCGAGAGGCCGCTTCGCCCACGCCTAGCTACGCTACTGCTGGGCTGGACATGTCTGCTGCATGCTGATCGAGCGGTGGGTTCGTAACACAAAATTGATGCTCTGAAATCGCATGACGGGGTCGCGGCAGACAACGGAGTAGAGGGGGGGGGACTTAGATGTCTCCCTTAGGAATTGGCAAGAAGTGGCGCAAAGACAAAAACAATGGAAGGAATGGAGGAAGGCCTTTGACAGTATAGGCTAGACATAATGATAATATAGTAATATCAGAATTTGTTCTGTAATAATAGCTGTTATCAATCAACAAGTTGGCAAAAAAGACTGGCAAAGATCCAAATTGTACCACCATAACACAATTAAAATTACAAGGAAACATTAAAATAATTTTAAAGTGAGACCATACAAAAAGCACAAGCTTGAGATTACTAAATTCCTAAATCTAAACTTCACAGTAGCGCCTGCTTGCTCCGTAATAAATAATTAAGGCAATATTACATTTAAAAAATATTAAATACCATTTTATCTCTTCTTATGGTAAGGATGCCGCCTTCTGAAAGACGTAACAGACTTATTTTGAGGCTGATATTGCTTTGTTTGATACTGGGAAATGATTGGAGTTTCGTTTGCAGCTAATTTGTTGATGACAAAGTCATCTCCCGCCTTCATGTTCTCCATCATCTTGAGTTTAGCTTCGATGGACTGGATAGCGGTCTTTTTGCTCAGTTTCAGTTCTGGTTTAGCACCTGCTAGAACTGCTATGCCTAGCTCTGGTTTTGGTTTCTCTTGATCATCCTGGAAAAAGAAAGACTCAAATAAATATCAGAACAATTATAAGTATTGTAGTCTCAAAAAGAAAAGTTACAAGATAGGACAACATTAATAGGTACTATTCCCCAGAAAAACAAAAATTATATTTCAATTTATACATTAAACCCCACGACAGTGTTCACCCACTCATTGTCTTTCTATTGTGTCCCTAATTTATGGTGTTCGAAAGGTTAATGAAATGTGTAATTCCAACAAGTTATGATTCATAATCAACTCACCGTGTTCTTAGCGAATTTGACACTCATCCGTTTTGTTCCAAGCATCTGGCCGTTCAGAGAGTTCATAGCTTTGATAGCATCCTGCCTCAGCTTATACGTGACAAAGGCAAAGCCCCGTGGCTGTCCCGTGTTGGGACCACTCCGATGAAAAAGCATGTCAAACTTCTCGATGTTTCCATACACACGGACCATTTTCAGTAGTTGATACCGGTAATGAGAAAAGGTTATTTGTTAAAAACTATGTTCCAATAAATAAAAACTCTTCTTTTGAGAGAGATTGAGATTTTTCTGGATGGGTCGGTTATGAGTAGAGATTCTAATAATAATCTGTTAAATATCTTCTGAACTGTGGCTGCCATATTGCAGCTTCTTTTGAAATTATATGTTAAAATTACATGGCATGAAAAACTTTCCTATTAATTAATTAAACCCCAAGCAAACGCCAGAATTTGCTTGCTCATTGTCTTTCTATTGTGTCTCTAATTACAATATTCAAAAGGTTAATAAAGAGCATTATTTATTTTATTTATTTATTAATTCTTTATGCACACAAAAGTACAGAGGCGGACTTAATGCCTTAAGGCATTTTCTACCAGCCAACCAGCCAGTGAGCATGGTCAAAAAGAAGCCATGGGTAGTGTAATATTGACTTTAATCAAAATGCTACTTTTAAAATTTCATAGAAGATAAAATGTTTATAGGATAAAATAATCATACTCATTAACTCTGGTGTCAAGATTCCCGATCCAGATCCGCTTGTCGGACACTTCGCCGTGTTGAAAAGGCTCGAGGTGTAAAGGCACCTGCAAAATAAGGTCAAGTATTGATCGATCCGTAGGCCATAATAACTCAGATGGGCCATTAATAATACAGCAAGCATGTGCAAATGAAAAGTGCGCCTTAATCTGAAACATAATAGGTAGTAGAAATAAGCTTGAAAATAGGAAATCAAAATAAAAAAAAGTCAACATACCGTAGCGTCTTCCATGGTTTTTGTACTCATAAACGCAGAAATCAACACACTAAACTAATATTATATGTACACGACAGAAACCTGAACATCATAAATTAGTCATTACTTCTACAGCGAAACACATTCTCCGAAAATAGAATCAGTATTTGCAATTTAGCGAGCTGCACAAAATATCGAAATGATGCGATCGAAACCGTGAAATCGTGAACAATCGTGAATCTGAATAGAAAGAAACGTCTATTCATCTATTGACTTGACAGCAATTGACAGATAGACAAACCATAGACGAGAGATACTAGCCCCGTGTTCCGAATTGCGATAAAAGTGATTATATCGCGAATCCGACTAAATTTAATAGTCACAAAATATAAGAGTCATTGAGTAATAATTGTGACGTTGCGCGTTGGTCGGATTCGCGATATTATCGCTTTTGACGCAATTCGGAACGTAGGGTAGGACAAACTACAAACCAGCCCTGCGTTCAAAAATAACCAGAAGTAGAGTCGCTACTCCCACCGTTCAAAAATGCTTCGATTTGTATTGTAATTGTAACCCAGGGCCGATCTTTTATAACTCGAGTAGCTAGAGTTAGCTCAAGTAGCTCCGAGCAGGGTAGGTTGGTGTAAGCGGCCATAAATGGCACATGCTTGGCATTGACAGTTGAACTCTACAGGTACAGGTATCGGCACGGATCTTGAGCGCTCGGCGAAAGAGGTACTAAGTACTAAGTAAAATAAAAAATAAAATAGGTTTACATTTTTTTTTTTGTGCGGGAATTCTCAATTCTTGTTTAAATCTAATAATAACGTAATTAAAACTAACTTACAAAATAAAAATAAAAGCCATAAAGGTTTACATTTAAAAAAAGAAAACGCGTACGCAAAGCGATCCCCACTCGGGATCGCTTTGCGCATCGTACACATATGGCAAAAAAAAATGTTTACCTATTTTATTTTTTCTTTTACCTGCTATCTTCTTGATTCTGGTTGAAGGTAAAAGTTAAAAAAAAAAAAAACATAAATAGTTTAAATCAAAGTCGCTGTGTTCGTATGTCTGTTTTTCCGTTTACTTTTTAACCATGCAACAGATTTTCATACGGTTTTCATTATCTTTTAGAGAATGTCTACCGAAAGGTCGAAAAAAAAGCATATTGTAGCAAAGACGAAAATTTCAAAGATTTGTAACACCCCTACAAAGAAATTCCTAATATTTTACTTACTTTCAAAAGGAACTTTGTCTGTGTGCCTGTTATGCGTTCTCGGCTAAACTATTATTTATCCATCATAATAACAATTAACATACCTTGGAGGTAAACGGAGATACAGAGGTGGGGAAAGATATAGACTGTATAAATACCAGATTAACTCTAACATTCGCCATTAGCAAAAACTAGTATTACATCACTTGCCCCTATCGGTTTCACGCGACTCCGCCCGCACCACTTGGCGATAATTTATGTGATGATAAGTAATTGTAAAGATCTCGTCATTACTATAATATTAAAATTTAAAAAAAATACCTATTTAATGACAATCAAACATATATTTTTTTAAACTTTTTGGTGACATAATAACCACTAATAAAAATAAAACCGATGGATTAAAAATCACGAGTCAATTTAATGGCACGAAAGTGTACTCGTCGTCGTTAGGTACGTGCAGCAAGCGCAGGGAACCAATCACGAGTGACGTAAATGATGCGATGCGCGGCGAGCCAATCACTGACACTCCCCACCCCCGCGTTTCACTTCATACCACCAAAGAGACCCAATATTTTACTTCTGCGCAAGTAGAAGTCAGCGCTCAAGATCCAAGCCGGGATCTGTACGTTCGCGTACAAAAATGCGAGCGTAGAGTATCTACCCTGATGACGTCATGTCATTAGAGTTAACTCTAACCTCAGTTTTTGAACGCCGCCCAGATATACACTGCGTTCCGAGTGTAGACAGAGAATACTCTGTCTGCGGCGGTTCCGAGTTTCGACAAAAGCGATAATATAGCGAATCCAACTAACGCAAAACATCACAATTATTACTCAATAGCTTTTATAATATTGTGACTATTAAAGGTCCGATTTGCGATAAAATCACTTTTATCGCAATTCGGAATGCTGGGTACGTATGATCCTGCCTGCCTAAAACTCCTGCAAAAAATTAAAACTACTAAGATTCATAGACAGCTTCATCCGCAATCTAGAAAGAGTTTCCCATTTCCCACCTGCAATCTAAGCGCATATTGATTATGCAGGATACACATTCGTGCTTTCCACTGCCTCATCAGACGTCAGTCACTAGCCAGTCGAATCTTTGTTCAACGCAAGATTTGTATACCAAGTGCGCAAGATAAATTAAGCGCCTATACACTACACACACACTATACATACACTATACACTACGCGTAAAGGGCCTATTGCATTACGCGATATTCAGCACACGATATCTTTTTCGTCTTATTTTTTATTCCGAGTAAAGTCTTATTAATATGCTATGTACGCTATACTAAGGTCGGTCTAGACTAAGACAGTCTATGTAGCGTCACACAAGAAAAAGAGCAACTTACGCTAATGTCGTGTAAAGGAATGAAAGAGAACGACGAGATACATACATATACTTAGACTAAGACTATCTGAATATCGAGTAGTGCTAGTAGAGGTCCTTTATTGGTTTTATTAAACTACTCGATATTCAGACTGTACGACAGTAAGCCTCGTCGAGCCTGATTTTGCCGTCGGAATTCAGAGTAAAACAGTCTTACCCTTAATACACTACGCGATATTAAGACGAGTCTGAATATCGCGTGCTGAATAACGCATAGTGTAATAGGCCCTTTAGAATCGCGCGTCGCCAAGCCCGATCTTGCTGACTGAATTTAGAGTAAGACCGCCTGAACCTTATTACACTACGCTACATAGACTAAGACTGTCTGAATATAAGACACATGACATGACACATGAGACAGCCTGTGATGATGAGATGATTACATGAGATGTAGTTTGTCTGTCTAGTTGTAAGTGCGCTGTTTAGACATGCGTGCTGTGATGGTGCTGTGCTTGTCGTTCACTTCGCCACTCGCATGAATGTATAAATGAGAATAAGAATAATGTTTATTGTTCATTGTTACAGTAAATAAAGAATACCTTAAAACTATTATATAATGATTAATATTGTCTGTAAGACTGTAACTAATTAGTAATTATACATATTGGATGGTGGTCCCCAAACTAGGTAGAATCTGTATGTTGGGGACCTGAGTTGAGATAACTTTAATCTATAATAACATTGTATTGGGCGGACATGTAGAAATTCGGTTTTTTTAACCGACTTCAAAAAGGAGGAGGTTATATGTTCGGTTGAATGTATGTTGTTTATTTTTTTTTTTTATGTATGTTCACCGATTTCTCGGTCAATTGTGGACCGATTTTGAAAATTTTTTTTTTGATTGAAAGGTTATGCTTCCGAGTTGGTCCCATAGAAATATTGTTACGATCTGATCATGAACTTCGAAGATATGGAACAGAACTCCTCATAGGATCACAGCAGAACCGTCGTAAAAAGTAAAATTGCTTTGTTTATACGTGTAGTCGATGACTGACTAAAAGTAGAGGGGGAATATATCGAACTGATCTGATGATGAAGCCTGAAGTTAGGCACCGGAACTCTGTAATAAATTAATGTAATCTAACCGTGTTTGGGATTAACTCTGGCTATAAGGTATTTAAGTTTGGCTGAGGGGTACTTTTTAGTGGTGGTACCATAACTAAAAAGTGTAAAATAAAAAACTTTTTACAAAAAAATACAACCGACTTCAAAGTAAAAAAAAAAAACACTGAAAAGTGCAAAATAACTTTAATTTCGGAAGTCGGTGTTAAATAACGAAGAGACAAAACTATGAAACACCGACTTCCGAAATTAAAGTTATTTTGCACTTTTCAGTGTTTTTTTTTTTACTTTGAAGTCGGTTGTATTTTTTTGTAAAAAGTTTTTTATTATATATAACGAAGAGGTTGTTGTAAACAATGAAACAACAAACAACAAAATGAATAATAAAAAGTAAAAATAGGATAAAAACAAGCTAACTTAAAATAAAGGTTTTTGTGTGTAGTTTATGTATGTAGTGTACGTGTGTAGTGTATGTGTGTACTTATGTGCCAAATGCTATTGCCGTATTGTTTTTGTTTATTGCTTGACTGGAGTAGTTCTGTGTTATTTTAAAATTTTCTCTGTCTGTTCGTACGATAAAAGGAAAACTAACAGACAAAACCGTTAAAATTGCATTATGGGGAGAAAGAGAGAGAGGTGAGATTTGATGATACAATTAAGGTACAACCAATCCCAAACAAAGCAATATTTTCACTCCTTCAATTTTGGTAATATTCTTTTCTAAAAAGATGCTGTGTCAAAGCTACGAATTTTAAAAACTAAATTGACAGTCAGCGTCTTGTCGTTGCCGCTTCAACATGTTTTTTGAACTTGAGTTTTTGGCGGGATTTTTGCGAGTGAAGTTCAGTGGCTGTTTTAATTATTTGCAAATTGATTCCTAGTGGATATTGTGATGTAAAATTGGTGTAGTTTTGTATCTTATGTGTCTGCGCAACTGGAATAATATACGTGGAATCATTGAAATAGGCGCGATCTCGGCAAAATGAAGCTGAGAATTTTACTTATTGAGTAGTGTAATTAGAGACACAATAGAAAGAAAATGACGTTCGAACGCCGGCGTTCGCTCGGGGTTTAATGAACTAAAATTTTGTTTGAAGGCTGAATCGAACATTTGCTGCCAAATACTCCAAAAACATTAGAATGTGTTACACGCATTCCAATGTAAAACAAAAAGAAACAACTATGATATTCGAATACGGAAGACTTATTATTCAAGAAAACATGGACGAAAGACTAGGCGATATAGCCGAACGACTATAGCGTTCCCTAAGGGGTAAACAGAAAAAAAAGCACGTTTGAAGTTTGTGAAGTTTTGAGCTTGACGCAAAATGTCAGCCGGAGAATAACAAAATATATAAATAGTTACGTTCTTCGAGATTACTGAATTTACAAACAAATCTATGTATAAAATACATTATGACAATCTGTGTTAACTTCTACTAAACTATGAAGGCAATAAATAAAAAGATTCCAGGAATATTGCCCCCACCGCCAAAAACCGAAATAGATGGGAAGATCACGGATTTGTCATCAAAGAACATTGTAGAACTTTGTGAATTACGTGAAAGGCAATTGAAACTCTTGAATAATAAGTCTTTTATATCGAAGCTACCTGATAAAGGTGCGAAGATCCAAGCTTTTCATGATAAAATTGTAACTGAACTGAAGGCTAAGCAAGATGAGGAGCAAGCCTGTAGTATGTTTGATAACTTGAAACTTAGTGAAGTAGACAAAAATGTTGTACAGCAAGTTGAATGGGTCGGTAAAATAGAAGGTAAAAATGACTCATTTCTAGACTCTGATGATGACAGTGAACCAGAAGATGTGTTACATATCCTCAGTCAAACCACAGCTCTAGAGAAACAAGTCAAAGTTTTATCCCCAGAAAAACCACTTATAACCACTGAAGACTTATTAAACATTGGTGAGTTACCTCATGTAAAGTACATAGTTGATAAAACAGAGGTCAAACCCAAGTCTAAATCTACAGGGAACTTTAAACCTTACAAAACTACAACATCTAATTCACATAATCCAGAGAAAGAGATTTTAAGAAAAAAACACAAATATTGGGAGGTGACTGCTGCAACTCCTCCTCCAAGTGTCTATGGTCCTGCTAAAATTTTGTCTATAGAAGAGTCTTTAAAACTCCAAAAAGAATATAACACACATTTGAAAGAAGTTGAGGCACAACATGCAGCTGAGAAGTTACTGGCTCGAGCGGGAATCAAGATGGCGGAATTGCCAGCAGATAGAAGTAACTTTGGGAAATATAGAGATGGAGAAAGTGATGACTCTGATGCATCAGATCCTGAAGGAAGCGATAAGGAGGTACATGATGAAGAGCCTGAAAGAGGAGGAGTTGTTTTTACTGTCATGAAATAGTCATACTTATTTCTCTTTTGAAAATTCTGAACCAAATGAACTATCAATTCCGAGGTTGTATTCTGTTGACCAAACCTTGCAGAGTCTGATTCATTCCAAGGTATGTGTGCATCTTATAGTTGTAATGTAATAATTATGAAATTAGATTTTATTGAATTTATGTAAATAAGACCAATGTTTAAGTATAATAAGCAAATAAAATATTTTGGTCAGAGAATGGATTTTATTGTAATGTCCTTTCCCAAATTGTACCTACTTTGCTGCAATTCAACAGGACAAAAGGCATTTTCCCGGTTATGCTTTGGCGCTTGTCTTGCCCTACCATCTTCTCATATGTTCACACACCTACTTTCCCAGGATAAACATCCTTGCATTTAGCGGGTAATTCTAAGAGTCATTTGCATCCATTTACTACGACGAACATACGCCTCCCTACCACACACGATACTTTTTGATGTCGATAAACTCGCGATTCGAAACGCCAGCGCACTCAAACAGTACCTATCTGTCACTTGCTCACTCGTTCGCGCGCGCTCGCGAGTGTTGAACGCACCTCTGCTATCTGTACCATTCGCGATAAGTTTATCGAAAACTATCGATAGTAAACTCGCATCAGTTTGTGAAAATGGCACCTTCTTCCAATGCTGTAGTTGGAATTGATGATGATCAACGTTTCGCGTTGATGAAGGTAGGTCTTTTTTTAAAGCATCCAGTTTTAAACAAAGAATCTGTGTCGTTCTTTATTTGTTTACGAAGTAAATTGCTATCATATTATGAACTAGATAGACATATTTGAGCGTAGGTATTAAATTATTTGTCAGCAACTTTAGCTAAAATCGGAATAGTGGGTTACATTCACAAACGTGGTCTAGTTTACTTTTCCTATCATAAGTTTATTGTCTAATAATCGAACAAAGAATCTCATTTATTGACTATTCATTTAACTAAATTTATAAATACGATAATGATAGGTATAAAAAAAAAACATGAAATTACTTCATACGTAAATTCTGTGACGCTAACTGAAGCAAATGTACTCTGTGCTGAAGCACTCAAGGTTGCATGTAGGCACAAAAACAAAACAAAACAACAAGATTTAAATTCTTAAAATAACCACAGTCAGGCATTGTATTGTACTTGGACTGGGTCTAAAGATGTCTAGGTAGGTATCCCAAGTACCTAACCAACCTAGTTTTTAAAGTCAGGTTGTGTGTGAATATAAGTATAATCGCAGCTTCCAATGAGTTCATCGACCTACCTATAAAAATATCGAACGATGAATAAGATAAAAAAAGTAAAAAACTAAAACCCGACTACGACAAAAAAAAAACGCTGAAAAGGTATGAAACAAGTTTTTCAAGATGCTGAAATAAACAAAGTAACTGGAAAAACAAGAATAGAACAAAAAGAAAAGCCTTAGTCACCTATTATAGTGTTTCGATTATTACCTACCTATAACGTGTGACTACGGCTTTTCTTTTTGTTCTATTCTTGTTTTTCCAGTTCCTTTGTTTATTTCAGCATCTTGAAAAACTTGTTTCATACCTTTTCAGCGTCTTTTTTTTGTCGTAGTCGGGTTTTAGTTTTTTACTTTTTTTTATTTGAAAGATTTTGGTGTTAAATCACTGTGCTTCTATACTATTTATTTTGGTATGAACAAGTGAAGTCCTTTCAAATGATACCAAAACGACGCATTTATCTTATTTTTTTTAACACAATACTTTTTGTCCACAAGTACCAGTGAAGCCCTTTCAAATGATATGAAACACGGTGTATTTATAATTTTTTTTAAACACGACTTTTTGTCCACTAGAAGGCGTCGTTTAAATTTGAGAAATATTTTGGAAATGTACAAGTGAAGCCCTTTCAAATAATACCAAACACGGCGTATTTATCTCCTTTTTTATTTTTAACGCATTACTTTTTGTCCGCTAGAGGGCGCCATATCGATTTTTGTGACACGTCACGTAGCCTATGTTTAGCGGACAATTAAAACGGTTCTAACGATACCTCATACGTCGAGTTCCGATAAGTAGATTAGGAGCTATGAGGGAACAGATCATCGACTTACTCGTATATGTACATATATATCGATGGAACAGATGAACATACTCACATACCTACATACATAGCCTGTCAAAATCATAACCCTCCGTAGTCGGGTAAAAATGCAGTGAAGTGCA
Organism: Mythimna impura; assembly: GCA_905147345.3. Taxonomy (NCBI): domain Eukaryota; kingdom Metazoa; phylum Arthropoda; class Insecta; order Lepidoptera; family Noctuidae; genus Mythimna; species Mythimna impura. Next base: position 25,681,457 of record LR990350.1, read on the forward strand.
GCTAATAAGTAGGTATTTTAGACGTAACATTTACCTACCTACAATAAAAATCGTTTATCATAATTTTTATAATGCGATTTGGTGATAAAACTTATGGAAGCGAAGTTTTTAATTAATTAAGTAGGGAAGATAAAGAAGCTAGGTATCTAATCAGTTATAATTAGTTAAAAAATACCTAAAGAGCTACCTACTGTAACATTTTTAAGGTCAAATGGTAAATAAAAAAAACTGGCCAAGTGTGAGCCGGACTCGCACACGAATTACGTTCCATTAATGGGAAACCCCTTTAATGTTTATTGGTTCAAACCTCCCCCCCCCCCTTAAGTCTCGATTCCTTTCTTACCAAAGAAGCGCAACATTAAGAAATAAACTGTAAGGTTAAAAAAATAAATTCAAATGTAATAGTACATTATGATATAAGTGTGTAATGTTAGTGATTACCGTCGAGGCGGTATTTAACCCGAGCCGTGGCGAGGGTCTTAAGAGAGCCAAGAACGGTAATCATTAATTACTCACGGGTGTCATACGTTTTTCAATACACTTGTGAAGAAAACAACAGTAAAACTAGTAAAATTTTCTGTGACATGGCGGTAAAAATCTGTTTTCATAAGCGCGGGCATCATTTTTTTTTATTTACCCCTCGTGGAAGGCTAAGGTATTTTGATCATACTGCCTAGTCTTATGTTTATGTTTTCTTGCGTGAAAAGTATTTACGTTAACGTCTTTCGTACTGACAATAGAATACGGATGTAACATTTTCTAATGATTTTGTAGTATTTAATTAATACAGCCACTGAACTTCACTGGAATAAAAAAATCACGCCAAAAACCGCGCGCATCTTAAAATGGCGGCCAAAGACCACAAAAAAAAAACAAATTTTATTTGAATGTACGATTTATTTACTAAATGTTTTTTATTAAATAAATCGTTTGTAAAAGTTAAATTTATCCATTTTAACTTGTAAATTGGATGAAATTTGAACCATAGAAAAATTGTAAGACACTAATTTATATACTATTAATCGCAATAACTTAATGGGAGTTTTATTCGAATTCAAAATTTGTTTTGCGAACGAAGAGGTTGAACAAAAAGGTTTTAACTACATTATAGCACTAGTCCGTAATGGTAATCAAAATGTCACAGTTTGGTAACGAGTGCCATTATATACCTAAGTGCAGTGCAATAAGAGTCACTTTCTGAGCAAGTGTGTTGAAAAAAATTATATGTACCTACCTGTCGAAGCCGTTTGGCAATCCCGAAGTTCATTTACACGAACTAGTGCTTTTTTTTTACTTACTATATTTTCAATTCATAATATCTACTCACCAAAGAGCTCTTACGTCAGATTGGGCACGCCATGCCATAATCATGGCGGTAAGTCCCCTTTTTCCTGGTCCTCACCTTCCCCACATGACGCCTACCTGGACTAGGGTCGAATGCGAGTGGTTGCCGCCGCTAATCGCCTGCAAGAGGACACGGTGGTGGTCCACCCAAGCAGAGCAGACTTCAACCGTATTCTCCACCGTGTCTTTCGGGCGATCCGCACTATGGTGACACTCGGGCGTTTCTTCCTGCTGAATCCGAAACAGGAGTCTTCCGAAACAACTGTTCGTTGAGGACCTGCGTTTGGCGGAAAGTGTGGACGCCGTGGCGTCTCTCTAGCCACTCTTTCAACAGGAGACTTACTGCCGCAATTATGGTATGTCCAGCGGTGGGTGGCGATAGTCACTGCATCCATGCCGCGCCATGAGATCCTGGAGATCTGATAGCTATGCCGCAATTTGTCGCGGCAGCAGAGTTTCAAAACTTCAAAAGAAAACCCAACCTTGCTAATGTGAAGTGCAAAAATCTGCGAGCTCGCTTTGGTGGCTCTAGCATCAATTGATAAAATTGTCAGCATATGCAGAGAATTGCATATTTTACTCCCATTTCTGCAAAACATCCGAGACTAAAGTGTGTGCGAAAATTTCAACTGTCTTCAACTTTCAAATCTAACATAAGCACCAACGTCTATGATTTACCAGAAAAAAAGAATACAAAAAAAAATAAAACCGACTTCAATGTAAAAAAAAAACACCGAAATGTGCAAAATAACTTTAATTTTGGACTATATAAATAACTTTAAACTATCATAGAAACACCGACTTCCAAAATTAAAGTTATTTTGCACTTTTCAGTGTTTTTTTTTTACATTGAAGTCGGTTTTTTTTTGGAAAAAGTTTTTTATTTTACACTTTTTAGTTATTTATGGTGGTACCACTAAAAAGTACTCCTCAGCCAAACTTTAATACCTTATAGCCAGAGTGCATCTCATGACAATTCTAATAATCCCAAACACGGTTAGATTATATCGAACTGATCTTATATTTGATATAAGATCAGTTCGATATATTCCTCCTCGTCTTTCAGTCAGTCATCGACTACACGTATAAACAAAGTAATTTTACTTGTTACGACAGTTCTGCTGTGATCCTATGAGGAGTTCTGTTCCATATATTCGAAGTTCATGATCAGATCATAACAATATTTCTATGGTACCAATTCGGAAGCATAACCTTTCAATCAAAAAAATAATTTTCGATATCGGTTTACAATTGACCGAGAAATCGGCGAACATACATAAAAAAATAAAAATACATTGAGCCGAACATAGAACCTCCTCCTTTTTGAAGTCGGTTAAAAATAACTTGTTTTGTTTTTTTAGGGTTCCATATATATGTTGGCAAAAACGGAACCGTCATAGGATCACTTTGTCTGTCCGCCTTTTTTCTCACGAACTCGTAGAAATTAATATCAAATACTTAGATCAGCTTCCCCAACGAAAAGTGAAAATGAAAGTAAACGCAATCTAAAGTTAAGGCGGTTTATGCTCCGTTTAGGCCCATATTTTGACACTCACTAGGAAATCAAAACTTATCCTATAGGGTACTTCTCGTTGACCTAGAATTCTGAAATTGGCATGAAGCAATATCTCATAGCACAAGTAAAGGAAAAATTCTGAAAACTGTTTTGTAGTTACGTCAAAAAAAAAAAACTTATTTTTGCGATTCAGAAAAATCTTCGAGATTAGATTCGGGAATTGAACTACAAATTTACATAGGTAAGTTTTTACGGAACGATTATAATGTCGTGTGGGTTGACTCTACTTTGTTAGACTATTAGATAAGTATTACTTGCAACAAGTAAACAGTGGCAGGGTGAGTTATAATTTAGTCTAACCATCAATTATAAATGGTATCAAAGATTACTGAATTAAACTGCAAACTGCTTATGAATGCGTCATTAACTTCATAACCTTTGTATACACACAGCAACCTATTATTAGAAACCAGACAAAGTTATGTTGTAGCAAACTTTATCTCCATTTAAAAAATCGGGAAATGGTTTTTTTTTTAATATTGACAATGACCAAATCAACGCGCTTGGAGTACCTACTTATGTCATTGAAATTATCAAATTAACTGGTGAACAATGGTCCACAAAAAACGCTTGCAAGTCTCGAAGATTGTGTTGCGTTTAATTAAACAATGCCTTTGTTTGATATTTGCAAATTAATCTTGATGTTACTTATATGCATTTTGTTTGAATGTACATGTATAAAGGTAGAACTACACTTTGCACACGTGGGGCACGTACGCCAATCTAGGCGCGTCGGTCTCCATACATTTTATATGGCAACTAGACTTGTAGAGCTACATTAGATCCACGCCACGCGACGCGAATCTACGTGCAAATCAGCCCCCCTAGCCAAGTTACAATCGTATCATTCGCGCCGAACGCCTCGAGTAGGCCACGCCTCCGATTCCTTTGTTTCCTCCGAGTGTCCTCCGAGGCGTTCGGCGCGAGCGAAACGATTGTAACTTGGCTAGGTTTCGCCCACGTGTACGTCAGTCGAATGTAGTTCCCGACTTAACCGATTGAGTTGTTCTTGACTTGACTCTATGTTGTTTGCGGTGGTCAAGTCGTAAGTTTTAATCTCCATTGCCTTGATTTTCTTTGTCTAACCTTTCGGAATATGTGGACCAGGGGCCTTACCACTTTTTTTATGTGGGATAATCATCCAATGACATCTCCCGCTCTTGGGCGGAGCGAGAGGGTGTGTCAGACTTACTGACTAAAACCCACTCCTGTTCCTTCTTTTCCTTCGTTCCAGGGCCCCGGGTTTCACTTTTACACTACCCGTGGCCCCAGTAGGCTACGACCCAGCTGGGGTGGGGCCTTTTTTTTTTAGGTGGGAAAATCATCTTATGACAAATCTCGCCCTTGGGCGGAGCGGGAGATAGTGTCAGACTTTTCCTGACTAAAAACCCACTCCTGTTCCTTCGTTGCCTTCGTCCCAGGGCCCCGGGTTTCGTTTTCACACTACCCATGGCCCCAGTAGGCTTCGACCCTGCTGGGCCCCTACGATTTGCTGACATCTCCCTGAGGCGCGCGTGGAACAATACGCGCCGTCGACGACTTGGGCTCGGTCCGGGCGGTCGGACGGCGAGCTACCCATTGCTCGCCGTCCGCAAGCCCGCGCCTACAGTAGCCGGAAATCGGGATCGGGATCCCGGCGGCTGGGGCGTGAGGGTCGCTCCCTCGCGCGTGCACGTGCGGCCTCCTCCATTGCTAGCATTACTGCTTCGCAGAAGGAGGCGACCGCCTGTCAATCCTCGCTTTGGGCCTGTACCAAGGCCCGGCGCGAGAGATGGCCGTCATCGATCGCCCCTACGTGGACACGGCGGTGCTCTGCCCAAGCGGGCACACCTCTACCGCATACTCCACCGTGTCCTCCGGGGGGGCCTAACCGTGACGTGTTAAAATGTCCGAAGAGCGAGCGAGAAAGAGGGATGCAGCTATACGTGTACACCCCATATATCCCTTTTACAGTTCAGTTCGTCAAATGGATCGTGTTAAGACTAAGAGCTCATGGTAGGACCTCAGGTGCCTTTCGTCAGAAACCCAACCGCCTCGACGCCTAAAACGCTGAAACCCCGCTTGCAACATTTAAGGTAGACGGGACTCCGAGGTCACGGGATCTAAGAGTGGGGACTCTGTCCGCCCGCCAAATGACTTCAAAAAAACCGGTGGCACAGTGATCACGTGCTACCGTGCACAACGAGGTTAAGGGGAGACCTCTCACAGTCTCCTCAGGGATGTGCCCTAACAGGCGTTGTACAGAGGGGGTTCCGGGGTGGTCTTTTAAGAGGTCGCGGGGCCCTCTTCCATGTGCTGATGGTGATCACCGGGATGGGTTTAGTGAGTTAAAAATCCCACACTCCCTGGTCTTTTCCCCAAAAGTCCAGGCGCTTTTTGAAGGTTTCCCCCCGCAAACAAAAAAAAAAAGGACCTCAGGTGCCTTGCCATACGTGTTAAAATGTCAAGCGTGCAAGGAAGAAAAAGGGATGGAGATGTACACACTATATAGCTCCATCTAGTTAACAGTTCAGTTTAGGTTGTAAAATTGTTCGCGTTTACCTAATGTTTGTGTTTCATGAATTCTTAATAGTTTATTTATTTATTTATTCAATCTTCATGCAACACAAAGTACAAAGGCGGACTTAATGCCTTAGGCATTCTCTATCAGTCAACCTAGGGTGATGAAGAGGCAATATGGTAGGTGCATAAAAAGAAAAAGTTGTTAAAATAAACATACGTATATATTTAATATAATATATACATATAAATTAATATAAGGTAAGGAAAGAAGTTTTTGAGACGATTCTGCTATTAATGGAGAAAATAATTCCGTAACTCATACCGACTTTCGACCGCCCGGCCGTCCTGATATCGAGAGGAAGCGCATTCCACAGAAGTATGGACTGTATATAGAAGGAAGAATGGACAAAATCAGAATTATGAGAAGGACAGAGCAGTAGGCTTTTAGTTTTTTCAATTACGAATTTCTAATTACCAGCCCGTCTGTCTGGTTTTATTTACCAACAATCTGGGTTCCTAGTTACTGCATAAGATAAAACTAAAATGATTAGATACTGCTGTAATGTCAATAACCCCTTTTTGTGTAGATACAGACGGACGACCAGACGTGTTACTCTATGTTACAAATTCACAACACAATACATCATCAGATACAAGAACCACAAAATACAACAATCACAACACACAACAACTACAACACACAACAATCACAACACGCAACAACCACAACAACATTTTGATGTATTCTAATACCTACAACATAAACCAGACATTAATCTGCGACCTTGTCCGACTTTTTCAAAGTCAATTAAGTTAACCGTCCGCCCCAGACTGGTTTTAATAAAAAACGCATGCAGTTGCATATTAATTTATAAATAGAAAGGAGAGTTCTAAGCAGTCTGTTTGTCTGCCGATTATAATAAAGGTTTCTTGGCCGGACCGCATTTTGATAATGATTAGTTAACTTACTTTCGTTCGCGTGGAGTTTAGGAACATACTCTCCTTGTTTGGAGTAATCTTTTTCTTGGTTGATGTAATGTAAATTACCTACATATACTGTTCAGTTATCATCACTTATCATCATACTAATAGCCCAGTCTAATAGTATAAAGGCTATATTTGTATAATGTACTAGCTTTTGCCCGCGGCTTCGCTCCCGTCAACTGACTACTATATCCTACTCTACCCAACTCTATCCTACTCTACCCTACTAAAAAAAAAAAAAAAACCTATGTCCGTCTCCTGGTTCTAAGCTACCTCCCCACCAACTTTCAGCCAAATCGGTTCAGCCGTTCTTGAGTTATAAATAGTGTAACTAACACGACTTTCTTTTTTATATATAGATTTGTGTTTGTGTATGTTTGTTAGTCCTTCACGTTCAAACGACTAAGAGCTCATAGTCATAGGTACACATGAGCGGCATGTTGCCAACACGGCAGAGGTAACTGCAGCCGTTGATACGGGTCGACGGCAGAAGTCGACGCGTCGGCGGCAACTGTCGTCCTATAGTGACATTTGACACACACGACGGCTGCCACTGACCATCAGAGTTAGAATGTCGACGGCCGCCGTCGACACGTAAACAGCTGCCTCCGACGCGTCGACGGCTGCAGTCACCTTTGCCGCTTGTGTGTACGAGCTCTAAACGGATTTGGATCGTATTTGTGCACTCTGGTAAACCATGTCCTGGAATAAGCACATAGGATATTTTTACACCGTGATTGTATAATTAGTGTACGCCGTGTACGGTTTTCGGATTTGCGGTAACTTAAAATAAATTTACTTGATACTTTTTGCCTTCTTTTTTACTTTTTAGTAATTATTATTTAAATTATTAGTGTTGATAAGTTAAATGTTACCTATACTAAAAATATAAATTGATGAATTTTCTCGATACCAAATGTTTGTGTTTACCTGATTTATTGATCTGAATCGGAAACGAAGTGGAAAAATTTGTTTCACAACGCCCCATCTAAATTATTCGACGCCTTACCTAATCATTGTTTGTGGCGACTGACCATTACCTGTACCATTACCGTCGCACGAAAAACCGAACATTTTTTACCACATTGGTAGGTAATATAAAGTACTTAATAATTCCATGTTTTTCACACAATGATATAAGAACAGATTACGTAAGAATATTCTGAATGTTGTGCCTAAGTTTCGCCGCACACGTGTCGCCGGCCACAACCACAAACCCCGCCACGAGAAGCTAGAAGCGGCCATAATGGAAGCTGAAGTGCACGACAGCCGCTTGTGGCCGGTGGCGCCTACTTTTTTAATCCATACGCGCAGTATCATAATGGACTCTGACGAAGCATCGATATAAATATATGTGTGACGAAGTAGGTTTAATGCGCGAGTGCCGTGTGACGGCGTTGTGTATCAGCGTTTAGTGGTCAGTGCGGGCCACAAGAAGCGAGCAGCGGCGATTTGTAGCGTGTGGCGGCTACCGGCGTTAACCGTGTGCGGCGAATCCATATAAAATATATGAGAACTATAGGAAATATGCCGGTGGCGGCGTTTTGTGGTTGTGGCCGGTGGCCCGTGTGCGGGTTTCCCTGTGATTTCCGTTGTCATTCTGTTTACGTTTTCATTTAAAATCAGTCAATACATAGGCGGTAAAGCTGATACACAGGTTTATTTTAACCAGCTGTGTTACCTACGACTTCGTCCCCGTTTGTTCACAATATTTAAGGTTTCAATGTATTTTGCGACAAAACCCTAATTCCTTTACTAAAAAAAAAGTGTTTGTGCTCCATATCTGTCAGGGCCCGCTACTTTGAATTTGTTTTTTTTTTTTGGGCATAAGAAACGTCTATACAATAATTATTAACCTTTCGACTGCTTTCAACATTTCCAAAAAATCAATAAAATTGTGAGGGATGAACTATTTAGTTCAATAAAATGCAGAAGCCTGTTCTAAAGTGAGCCAATGGTGCTCACAGGTGAACCAGTCAAAACATTTAGTAAAAAGTTGTTATTTTGACATCACAAACAGACATTTCAGTCTTGTTAATTTGTATAGAGAATAATTTAAATGTGTTAGTGACCACAACCAATAACAATACCTAACTAAGTAACTATATTTTAGTGTCGAAAACAATCCTAATAAAAATTTGCAAATTCACGCTGCATTTTATTTAAGCACCTAGCGAGCTGCCAATTTGCTGCCATTCGTTTTTCTCGGTTCATTCAAAACGACATTTTCGAAACATACACAACACGGTAGGTACTTGAATCTAATTTGAAAGTTCCATTTATAAAAAAAAAAACGATTGGTCTATAGGACTTTCATTTGTCATTGTCTGTTGAAAAGCTTTGCTAAGTATTTTGTTTTTTTTTTGGCGGGATTTCTTCCAGTGAATTTCAATTGCTGTACCTATTAATTAGTGGCAAATTGATTCCACACACATTGATAGTGGATATTGTGATGTAAAATTAGTGTAGATTAAAGTAGTGTAGTGTATCTCAAGTGCCTGCGCAACTGGACAATATGTGGAATCATTGAAATAGGCACGATCTCGGTAAAATGGAGTTGAGAATTTTTTTGTAGTACCTATTTACTACCTCAGCGAAGCCACAGTATAAGTAATAGTACAAGTGAAGCTTTCCGAGAAGACTGACTCGATACATTTGCTGCCAAATACCTACTGCAAAAACAGAATGTGTTACACCCGTATTATAATGTAAAACAAAAAAGATAATCGGTAATAATTATTACTGAAGACGAGGCAGTGTGGTCTAAGACCTTAGCCTGCCCAAATGGGGCGAAGAGAAAAAAAAAGCTTCAATATCTTCGAATGAATAGATAGGTATTTTGTTATGGATAGTGATTCAAACTTTTGGCCTTTTATAGCCATAAAACTAAAATGCAATTAGTAAGCGTATGCTAACTAGCTAAACTAAGAAACCTAATAAGAAATTCTTGTAACGAAACACCGTTATTTGGTTATGGCATTAGATATGACTATCGCACCCTTCACATAAAGAATACGCAATACATAATTAAAGAACTTTTAACAAAAACAGAAATTACTAATATACGGTTCCTGCAAATCACAGGATTAAAACGAAGGAAAGTAATAAAAAAATGTGTTTAATTAGAAACAAAAACTTTTTATGTCTTCAAAATTGTCTGAGCAAGTGTTACTCAAGTGAAGTCCGAATGATTTTAAGTAACTGAGTAGATACGTTTTTCCAACTTGTTACACGGCTGCAGTACGAACAGAAAGATGACGTGATGCAAGTGACTATTACAAAATGTTTGCAAATCGCACTAACTGGCGAGTAGAGATTGTCAACGTGGCTGCACACGCGATAACTAGGCACGTTATAAAATATTAACGACTGCATTTATTCGATAGAATGTACGTCGAGGATAAAAAATGTGACGTCACGTTCTCTTTATGAAAATATCAAGGCAGTTGCTAAATTGGACTTCATTGGTTCCAACGATTATCATCATCATCTTTTCAGCCGAAAGACGTCCACTATTCGACGTAGGTCACCATAAGTATCGGGCCTGCAAGTCTCGCATCCATCAGATTCCCGTGACCTTCATAGATCATCCGTCCATTTTGAGGCTTTCCAACGCTGCGTCTTTTGCCAAGGGGACACCACTCCAGAACCCTTGCACCCCATCGACCATTTATTCTGCGAGCAAAAGTGCCCTCCCCACTGCCACTTCAGTTGGCGATTCTTCAGGCTAGGTATGTCACCAACCTGGGTTCACTTTCGGATTTTTTCATGTCTGGGCCGATCACGCAAGGAAATACCGAGCATAGCCCTTTTTATTGTCCTGCATTGGGTCAAACGATGTGAGATGAGATTTATAATGTGGCAAAAGTTTTAGCTAGTGTGTCAAGGTGATTGCAGATAACTCTAAAGCCAGAGCGTGACGAGAGTAGCTGTATATTTCGCGACATTAAAAAAAACAATGGCTATGTTTGTAGAACCGCTTCCAAAATGAATTTGAGGGAAGTTTAAATTTACCATCAATTTGTTTTTACGCGATTGCCCAAAAATGGAGTTTTTGTAATTTTGGCACAATCAAGATAAGATGATCTATCTATTCTTGGCGTACTTAATTTCGATCTCGAGTCAATTTTCTTTATATATCTCATCTCACACCAGTGCCGATGACGTGTTCTATCTGCAAAAGTACACCTCAATTTTCGTATTATGCAGCGATTGAGTCATAATCGATACGAACGCAAGCGCACTGCGATCGTGTAGCAAGTACCGGTACCAGTGATCGTTATGTCAACACATTGACAACTAACGATCGCGGCGACACTTAGGTACCTTCTTTACTTAGCTTTTTTTTTACCTTCACTTTCGTATGCGGTTAGGAAATGTTTATTTCTTTTTTACAATGGTTACGTATTTGCGTTTTTATTGATGGCAACATTGTGATTGTCAATTTTGCTCGTGTTATTCTGTACTTAGAAGGGCGATCCTCTTAAAACTTTCAAAATAGGTATGTACTTACCTGCGTATTGGTATGTTATTTACTCTTACGTAACCGTAAGAAAGAAAAAAGAAGTAAAAAACTAAAACCCGACTACGACAAAAAAAAATGACGCTGAAAAAGTATGAAACAAGATTTTCAAGATGCTGAAATAGACAAGGTAACTGGAAAAACAAGAATAGAACAAAAAGAAAAGCCGTGGTCACACGTTATTAGTGTTTCGATTATTACCTACCTAAAAGAACTAACAAAAAGAAAAGCCGTAGTCACACGTTATAGGTAGGTAATAATCGAAACACTAATAACGTGTGACCACGGCTTTTCTTTTTGTTCTATTCTTGTTTTTCCAGTTACCTTGTCTATTTCAGCATCTTGAAAATCTTGTTTCATACTTTTTCAGCGTCATTTTTTTTTGTCGTAGTCGGGTTTTAGTTTTTTACTTCTTTTTTATTTAAAAGATTTTGGTGTTAAATCACTGTGCTTCTTTACTATTTATTTTGGTATGTACAAGTAAAGCCTTTTCAAATGATACGAAACACGACATATTTATCGTATTTTTTTTAATACAATACTTTTTGTCTGCTAGAGGGCGGGCGCCACATTGAATTTTGATGATACTTTTTGATAAGTACTAGCGAAGCCCTTTCAAATGATATCAAACACGGTATATTTATCTTAATTTTTTTTTTAAACATGACCTTTTGTCCGCTAGAGGGCGTCACTTTAAATTTGAGCAATATATTGGAAATGTACAAGTGAAGCCCTTTCAAATGATACCAAACACGGCGTATTTTACTCCATATTTATTTTTAACACATTACTTTTTGTCCGCTAGAGGGCGCCATATCAATTTTTGTGACACGTCACGTAGCCTATGTTCAGCGGACAATTAGGACGGTTCTAACGATACCTCATACGTCAAGTTCCGATAAGTAGATTAGGAGCTATGAGGGAACAGATGAACAAACTCACATACATACATAGCCTGTCAAAATCATAACCCTCCGTAGTCGGGTAAAAATTGACTTAAAGCCCTAGCTCCCGAGCAGTGCCATAAAACTGATTTTCTGAAGCCTACTCGTTGGTAACGGCTAGGTCAATATATAACATTATCAACATCTAGTTTTTCTTACGACTAATACTATTGTCAAAAAAAAAATTACCAACTTAATATTTTTTCCCTGGTTTTCCCTACTCCTTTCAAACGGCTTTGATCTTTAGAAATATGTTTACACAAAAAAATAGCTGGCTAAGTGTTCTTCAGAATGTACTTAGCATATATAAATCAATCAATAAATAATTCGCAAAGAAAATAGATTTAAAGGTCAGCGGGGCTCTATGCGGGCGCAGGCGGCCAGTACGAGTATGTGTGCATTTAACTCCGGACAGTCAGAAACTAGTCGGTACGAATACTTAAAATTAAACTGTATCTGTAAGTACAAAAATATCTGATATAACCGTCTTCCTTTGCTGTCCGTACTTGCTTGTTTGGTCTAGACTAAATACAAGTATACCTCTCACCGACAAACTTACGTGAAGTAGACTTGATGTGAATTGACATTTTTTCTTTTTTTTTTAGGATATTATAACTTGTTTTGTACATTATATTATTAAATAATTTATGCAGTTGAAACTAATTCTGATAAAAAAAGATTGCATGTAGCGAAAATGAGAATAATGAGATGTATGTGTGGTGTGACGAGAATACATAAAGTGAGAAATGAGTATATTAGAGGAAGACTGAAAGTGGCACCAGTGACTGAAAAGTTGAAGAGGAATCGTTTGTCTTTGTATGGCCATGTAAAGAGGAGCGATGATGCGCATATTACTAAAAAAAAAATTACAAACGTTCCTGTATCTACCTTTCACCTTCCGGCTCCATCATCAGATCAGTTCGATAGTACCTTATAGCCAAAGTGCATCTCATGACAATTCTAATAAGCCCAAACACGGCTAGGATACATTGATTAATTATAATATAATATAATATTCCACAATTTACTATCACACAACGCCGTCTAGTCCCAAGCTAAGCAGAGCTTGTGTTATGGGTACTAGACAACTGATAAACTTACTTATATATTTCTAAATAGATACATATATAGATAAATTACACCCAGACACAAAACAAATGATCGTGCTCATCACACAAACATTTGTCCTGGGTGGGAAACGAACCCACGACCTCCGGCATAGCAGTCAGGGCCACTAACCACTAGACCAACAGGCCAGTCGTCGTCGTCAATTACGAAGTTCCTGTGTCTACCTTCCGGCTCCATCATCAGATCAGTTCGATAACACGGGACAAGAGCAGGAAGATGATGACAATGCAGTTGAAACTAATTGCAATGTTGAAACAAATTTGCCGACATTTGAGTATGACATGTTATATAATTCAGATTGATTAATTAAATCATGAAGGAAGTAGGTACATAGACATTACATTCAGTGCAACGTCTGTCTAGACTGGTCTTACAAAAATAAAAGTGTTGCATTGTGTGCAGGTATTACACAAGAGTATTATTTATATTACTAAGTGTGAAAGGAGCTTTTAGCTAAAAATAACAGCAAGTTAGTCAGTAAAAGTCTGACCTGACACCCCCTTACGCCTCACCATGGAGTGGGACAAGTCATTGAATGATTTACAATTTAAAAAAAACGGGTGTCTCTTCAAGATTAAGCAACGCTTGTCGAGGCCGATCCGTTGTTAGGAGACCATCCAGTACAAACAGCGATTCCTTCGTGCCTCGGAAAACACGATACGCCTTAAGCCGTTTGTCCCGGCGGTCATTTAAAGATATAATAATATGGCAGTTGTTAGGGATAGTCAGGAGGCAAAAAATCTGACAGTCTGTAATATTAACAAATAGCTAATTACAAGCCTCCACACATGGCTGAATAAAAAAATCTATAAAAATAAAATACATACAAGTTAAGTTGAAAAATGACTGTGCCAAATGCCGTCTAGCGGTCGCCACATTGGTGCCTGTATATGTATATATTATTTTAACGTAAATTACGTTACACAAAAATCGAATTTATAAATTAACAAACAACTGTACACTCATCATCTTCCTGCCTTTGTCCCGTGTTATTTGGGGTCGGCACAACACGTTTTTATCTTCCATTCTGCCCTGTCATGCTATCACTAACTTCCTTTTTTTTCATATCACTCTTCACACAATCTGTTCCATCTTTTCTTTGGCCTCCTTCTCCCTCTCCATTTAAAAAGTTCATAAATTATTATTTAATAATTAGGTGGCTTTCAGCTAAATAATTCCGGTTTAGCTGAAAGTCACCCAGCCATGTAAGCATGTCAGTCTTCATCAGTCAAGTAAACGTAGACTGATATCGAGTTATTGTTACATTTGTACCTTTATTTTGTTCTAAATAGAATTTAGGACTGTTATCAGCATTTCTGTCCATTTCAAGTATTTATTGGGCATTCCCTTTGTGTAGGTGCAATTAAAATATTATAATAATTTGTTACATTTGTATCTATCTTATCTATACCAACTTGATAATTATTTAGTTAGGCATATTTTGTTCTAAATAGAATTTAGGACTATTAGCCGTTTCGGTCCATTTCATTTTTTGGTCAAGCACTGGTTTATATGAATTAAAAAAAAAAAAATTGGGCATTCCCTTTAGTGCATTTGCAATAAAAAATATACTTAGTAAAATATACTTACTTAGTTAAACGCCTTACAAAGTGATAAAATAGTAAATTTTTATAGAAAGAGTTAAGAGGTATTGGTAATACATAGTCAATTTGATAGACTTACCCACCTCTTCTTCTTCTTCCTTATCGGTATCACTCTTGACAGAGTGGTCGTGGTCATCACTTCAGGAGCAATGCAAGCTTCACAACACGCCGCCACACCTCTCTGATGGCCGCCTTCATCGTGCATTCGTGCAGTGATCATGAGCCATTTACTGCCGCTTTTATCTGATCAGTCCACCTCATAGGCGATCTTCCTCGTGGCCTGGTACCCTCAACCTTTCCCTGGACCACAAATCGCTCAATAGCCACTTACCCTCGGCGGCATACGTGACCAAAAAAGGTGAGAATACGAGACTGTACCAAAGATGATAAACGCTGCTTGATGCCGAGTTATCGAAGTACTCGTTGGTACGGAATTCAGTCCACGATACTCCGACCATTTTCCTCCAGCATCACATCTCTAGGGCGTCTATCTTCTTCTTCTCTATTTCCCGTAAGGTCCACGTTTCTGCGGCGTACAAGAATATGGGAAATACAAGTGCTCCGAACTAACCGGATTTCTGTGGCCATATACATATATGTTGCAATTCCTCCATATTTTCCTCAACCTGTCCATCGCAGACCTGGAAATTGTCATACGCCTTTTCATTTTGTCATTACTTTCACATGATTATTTGCATAGACTTCCACTTCTGCACAAATTTCCCGAAGTTGGTCGTTCTGGTCCCGCCTACAAGCTTCCTGAATTCTAGCGGACTTTTCGTTGAGGGATCTTATATCAGCTCCAGATGCTTTCATGTTTCGCCTTTCCTCCACAAGACTTAACGTTGCATCGCTCATCCAATGCTGCCGTTTCCGTACGTTTACACTAGACTCTTTGATCGAGCTCACCATAATGTTTTTAGCCCGATCACACAACTGTTTTGGAGTCTCTGTGTTGGAGTTCATTCGTCCACGGTATCATCGCTTGCTCTAGTGCACCCACTTACCGAGCATATTATATTTCTTTTGTCTCTGCACTGTTAACTTTCTGTATAGGTACCAGCACAGAAACTGGTACCACCAGATATGGCGTGTTTCTAAGCTTCAACGTAATTTCATAAAGATACGCAATATGTAGAAGGTACTTACTATATGAGAGTGCACTATTGCTGACACTTTCATAACTTTCTACTCCATCGTAACACCATCGTCTATGGTTTATTTAATGACAACCATTCACAATAAGTAGTGGATAGCATGTGCCGATCTGCCATCTCATTGAAAATGTTTACTTAGCAATACTTTCGAAGACTCATTCAAGTACAATGTTCGAGTGGTCTTACGGTCTTACAGTGCGTTTCGAAGCATCAATGAATAATTTTATTACTATTCAAGAACTAAAAATGCTTAAATAAAAATAAATTTTGCTAAGTACGGATCTAAGCCATTAAGAGGCGGGTCTTGCTAAGTCGTTATACAAATAAATATAATTACACCTTTAGTCAGTCAAAGTAAGATTTGCAGTTTGCACTTTTTAAATGTTATGTAAAATTTTGTTTTTAATCTCATTTATTTAGCTTGCGCAAAAAATATATGTTTTATCAAAATAATACGTCTTTGACGTAATAGGAATTTATAGCCGAATTCTAACAAAATTATTATGGCTAACAAAAAATGTGTAGGTATTATTATCTTAATAAATCAATCATAAGTTTAAATGCAAGTAAAACACTGGTTAGGTAAACATAAAAACCTAGGTACCTACTTACTTACGTTAATTGAAAAGAATTTTTTAGATACAATCAGCAATCAAACGTCGAATAACATTTCAATTTTTTATTAGGTATTTAGGTAATGAAGTTGTACAGTATCTGGTCTCATAAATAAATATTCTAATATTGCCAATTCTAAAATGCATATATCATTGTATTTTCTATAACATCCTTGAGTAAATCACGCGAGTTTATACCATTAAATAGGTAGCTAGCGATAATGAGAAACAATAGTCGATTATTATCGTCTTTACGACGTGTCCAGATCCAGACCAAGCGAACGATTGGGAATCGCGCATGGAAGCCGCATGCTCGCTCGCTTCCACAGTCATGGACGCAGCATTATTTTTCAGATGTTTTTCTTTATAGGACGCGAATGTTTTTTACACCCACCTCAGATTTGTTAACTTTTCTTTTGTGACCATTCAGAATACAGAAAAATATGAGCAGGTACTTTACCAATCAAAGAGACAACCAATGCAGAGCGACTTTTTGTGTCCATCCAATAGGTTACATTATCTATTATTATAATATTTGTATTTATTGTTTTCTATAATTAATAATACGACTGGGGGTAAAATTGCACCCTCTTACACCTTCCTCTGCACACAGTCATTCGCGTTAATTTGCGAGCGCGTGCGTGTTGTGTAGCTGTAGAATTTTATTTATTTAAGTAAGTACTTAATTCTTTATGCACACAAAAGTACAGAGGCAAGTCCGCCTCTGTACTTTTGTGTGCATAAGAAATTTCTTTCATAGAATCTATCAGCAATCCCCATTCCTTAGCGTTAATTCGTTCTTTCGCTTGATATGTAACCTGTCATTATGTACATTATTGCATAAACTGAAGAAGTTGCAAGCCTAGTAATGACTACCGCTGAATTTTATATCATACAACGATACCTCGATTGTCTTGGGGTGCATTAAAAAGCGATCTACGTGTTTCACATTGTAATACTCGTAATATGCGACATCTTGAAAATGGAGGCTAAATACTATGGAGACGATGGTCGTTTGTCACGGCATTTTTGATGTAATACAATTTAGAGAGAGTTGGGTTACGCGTTAAAAATTTTCTGTAAGTAAATCTATTTTTAAACGTTTAAAAAGCCAATAACATTTTTTTTTTTAAATTATGTAAACCTTGACTGCGATTCCATCTGATTGTAAGCAGTGATGCAATCGTTAATGGTGAATCGCATTAGTTTACGTTTTCCGGAGTACAAATTCTAACGGCCAAATTAAAACTAAACGTATGGCGATTGTGGTAACTAATTTAGTAGGTAAGTACCTACCTAATTACACGAAATGAAATAAGCGTATTAGTTATAAATGAACACCTACTACGTTCTTAAAATACATTATTTTGTAAATTAAAGTTAATTAACCTACCTGCAAATCAAAATTCCAGTCGAGACACATGACCGAGAAGTGACCGCCAGTTAATTGTACTGCCTAACGAACCGAAATAATCACGTGTTTGACATTACAGACTTGGCAACAAAACAGGTGTAAACGGTGCAAATGAACCGGGAGTGGAAACTAAGGGAAGGCGTCGCAACTTCCATTACGATAATAACAATCATCTGTATTTAAAATTTTAAATAAACCAAACCAAATGTGCGTGTGTGTAACGCTAAAGCGTAACGCGTAAGCACACTGAATTCCGTACCAACGAGTCTATACTTCGATAACTCGGCATCAAACAGTAGTACTTTACCAACCAAAGAGACAACCAATGCAGAGCGACTTTTTGTGTCCATCCAATAGGTTACATTCTCTATTATTATAATATTAGTGTTTATTATTTTTTGTAGTTAATATTACGCCTGGGGGTTAAATTGCACCCTCTTACACCTTCCTCCCGGCGCGGCGGCGTTCATGCACACTCATTCGCGTTAATTTGCGAGCGCGTGCGTGCTGTGTAGCTGTAGAATTTTATTTTTTAATTCTTTATGCACACAAAAGTACAGAGGCGGACTTAATGCCGGCATTTCTTTCATAGAATCTATCAGCAATCCCCATTCCTTAGCGTTAATTCGTTCTTTCGCTTGATATGTAACCTGTCATTATGTACATTATTGCATAAACTGAAGAAGTTGCAAGCCTAGTAATGACTACCGCTGAATTTTATATCATACAACGATACCTCGATTGTCTTAAGGTGCATTAAAAAGCGATCTACGTGTTTCACATTGTAATACTCGTAATATGCGACATCTTGAAAATGGAGGCTAAATACTATGGAGACGATGGTCGTTTGTCACGGCATTTTTGATGTAATACAATTTAGAGAGAGTTGGGTTACGCGTTAAAAATTTTCTGTAAGTAAATCTATTTTTAAATGTTTAAAAGCCAATAACGACATGTTTTTTTTTTAAATTATATAAACCTTGACTGCGATTCCATCTGATTGTAAGCAGTGATGCAATCGTTAATGGTGAATCGCATTAGTTTACGTTTTCCGGAGTCCAAATTCTAACGGCCAAATTAAAAATAAACGTATGGCGATTGTGGTAACTAATTTAGTAGGTACCTACCTAATTACACGAAATGAAATAAGCGTATTAATCATATATGAACATCTACTACGTTCTTATAATACATTATTTTGTAAATTAAAGTTAATTAACCTACCTGCAAATCAAAATTCCAGTCGTGACACATGACCGAGAAGTGACCGCCAGTTAATTATACTGCCTAACGAACAGAAATAATCACGTGTTTGACATTACAAAGACTTGGCAATAAAACAGTTGTAAACGGTGCAAATCAACCGGGAGTGGAAACTAAGGGAAGGCGTCGCAACTTCCATTACGATAATAACAATCATCTGTATTTAAATAAACCGTAAAGCGTAACACACACGCACATGTGGTTTGATTTAACACAAAAGAAAGCACGTGTTTCTTTAACATTTTAACTGCTTACGTTGGATATATCCGACAAACACTCTTCACCTATGGGAATTGAAGAACTAAACGAGATGGAGTACCCAGTCGCAAACGGCCCCGGCAAAAAGGTCACGAAAACGCTCGTTGGACCCATCAGACAAAAAAACTCTATAAAAGTCACCCTAGTATCCAGTTATCTACTCGCTCAACAGAAATGACGTCAATTGCAGTTTGTAGAACAAAACGGATTCACAAGAGTTGAATGACCTACAGTTGACCCGCATCACCCGCATTAATTCGTCAAACGGGTTTCTAAACGGCGTCAGATTATCGAATTTGGCGGACTTTTAGAGTACTGTTATCGATTCCTTGCATATCCGACATATTTATATAAGTACACACATTTATAAAACGAGTTGCAATCAAACTAATTCAAGACCTATATCAAGGAGTGCCTAAAGAGGACGGTATTATATATTATTTTTTATTGTTTTATTACAAAGCTTTAACAATAAAACTTTTTACAAAAAAATATAAATAACCGACTTCCCTAAAAAACCACTAAAAGGATCAAAATAACTTTAATTTCGGAAGTTGGTGTTTCTCAGTATTTTTTGTTTCTTATTTAACACCGACTTCCGAAATTAAAGTTATTTTGACCTTGTTAGTGGTTTTTTTTAGGGAAGTCGGCTATTTTTTTTTTTATAAAAAGTTTTATTGTTAAAGCTTTGTCATCATCAGATCACTTCGATGATACCATTTTCAACGTAACTATTCAGAACCATTAATTATTTGTATTGTCATAGTCGCATTTAACTATCTTCATTGTGATATCTAAAAAGTTCCGTTGACCATTTCTGGTCTTCTTCATCAGTTCCACTTCATCAAATGTTACTTTTTTACTGTAAATGATTAAGTTCTCGATGAAAATACTATACCAAAATCACTATATGGTTGCCTATAATATTTGAGGAGTTCCCTCTATTCCTCATGGATCCCATCATCAGAACTCGATTTTGAAAAAAATGGGAACAATCTAGAAGCATATCCTAAGGGAAAAGAAAAATTTTGCTAATCGGTCCATAAACGACGGAGTTCTGAGGTAACAAACATAAAAAAATGATAAAAAAAATACAACCGAATTGATAACCTCTTTCATATTTTGAAGTCGGTTAAAAAAATACAACCGAATTGATAACCTCCTTTTTTGAAGTCGGTTAAAAAAATGCAACCGATTTTTTTTTAAATTTAATTTGATTTAATTTTAATTTAATTTAGTGCAAATCATTGGATTGGGATAACTAGGCCATATTTAATTGTGGTAGTGATGGACGATGGTAATAAAAATGTATTATTGTAGTTATATTATTATTATGTTAAGTATACAATTATTATTAAATTAATGATGTAAGTAATGCAATTATTATTAAATTAAAGATTTTGAATTTTAGGACCGAAACATTGGTTCGGTGCGCGGTCCATGGGATTCCAAGCATGCGTCTCTAGCACCACATTTCGAGTGCGTTAATCTTGCGACGAACCTTTGTGTTTCTGGTTATTCAGCAGTCCTTCCAAATTGTTGTGAGTTTTTCCGCTGAGGATCAAATCTATGTATAATGTACTGTAAATATGTGTAATTTTTTTTTTTAGTTTTTGTTCGATTGTGTAGGGCAGTAGGGCACGAATAAACATTTTTTCTTTCTATAATATACGATTTGGAGCTTAGTGAGCCTACTTAAATAATACAATAGTTAACGTAGACTTTATTATAAAATCATCGTCATTAATCATCATCATCATCATCATTTCAGCCGAAAGACGTCCACTGTTGGACATAGGCAGGCCTCCCCCAAGCGTCGCCACAACGACCGATCCTGTGCTTCTCGCATCCACCGCACTCCCGCGACCCTCACCAGGTCATCGGTCCACCTTGTGGTAGGCCTTCCAACGCTGCGTTTTCCGGTGCGCGGTCGCCACTCTAGAACCTTTCGGCCCCTTCGACCATCCGTTCTACGAGCAATGTGCCCTGCCCACTGCCACTTTAGTTTGGCGATTCTTCAGGCTATGTCGGCGACCTTGGTTCTCCTGCGGATATCTTCATTCTTTATGCGATCACGCAAGGAAACTCCGAGCATAGCCCTTTCCATTGCCCTTTGGGTGACTGTAAGCCTTCTGATGAGGCCCATTGTAAGCGACCATATTTCAGAGCCATATGTCATCACTGGCAACACGCACTGGTCATAGACTTTCGTCTTGAGACACTGTGGTATGTTGGACGAGAAGATACCGCGCAGCTTCCCGAACGCTGCCCAGCCGAGTCGGATTCGACGATTGACCTCTTTCTCAAAGTTAGATCTACCCAACTGTATTGTCTGTCCCAGGTAAACGTAATCGTCTACAACTTCGAGTGCAAGAGTCTCCGATCTTGATCGGAGTGGGGTGCTTCTTGGTTATTTACCATGACTTTGGTTTTGTCCATGTTCATTTTAAGACCCACTCTTTCGGAAGCTGTACTAAGGTCATCGAGCATTGTACTGAGCTCCTCCGTAGTTTCAGCCATGACTCGGCAAATCGGCAAACCGAAGGTGAGTGATGTACTCGCCATTGACATTAATGCCTAGTCCACTCCAGTTCAGAACCTTGAAGACATCCTCCATTGCAGCCGTGAACAATTTCGGAGAGATGACATCTCCCTGCCTCACGCCCCGCTGCAGAAGGATAGGTTTCGAGGTCCGGTCCTGAAATCGGACTGACATTGTGGCGTTTTCGTACAAACACTTTAGCACTTCGATATACCGATAGTCAATCTGGCACCGTTGGAGAGACTGCAGTACAGCCCAAGTCTCGATCGAATCAAAAGCTTTCTCGTAGTCCACGAACGCTAAGCATAGAGGCGTCATTAATAATGAATGACAATTATTAACAAATTTTGTCAAATCCATTACATCCTGATACACGAACATGTCGGATTACAAGGGGGGTCGGATTACCGTGGATCAAATCAAGTGTATTGGTATAAATCTGTACCTAAATGATACATTTAGTCATTTAGTAGATGTAGGTATTAATTTTGGAATTGTCCTACTTAATTTAAGATTAATTATTTGTGGTTGATCTTATTTGTTTATTCATAAAAACTTTATGCACCTTTGCTTTTCCTTGTTTTCGTTGTTTATTAGGAAATGTTTCTTTCTACACCATTTTTTTTGTTAACTAACCAGTATTTTTATTCATGCCTCTAAATGCCTTTTGATCTATACAAATTGTATTATTGATAGCACTTTTTTTTATAAAAAAACTGGGCAAGTGCGAGTCGGACTTGCACCCTGAGGGTTTCTTACAAACTTACTTATAAGTAAACAGTTCAATTTCCGAATGTGTTTTAATTTCATCTTGATACCTCCACGCGTTCCCGAGATAAAGGGACTTGACAGACAGACAGACAGACGGACAGCAAAGTTATCCTATAAGGGTTCCGTTTTTTCCTTTTGAGGTACAGAACCTTAAAAACGAGTGTTTTGTGTTGACTGAGATACCTAGTATTTTGAAATGACCTGTAACAGTATGTTGATGTCTAATACCATAGTGTAATGATTTATCATAACGAATGATTGACATACACCATAAAAACAACTGTCACATCCAGTCGTCACACTACACAATACACTGCTGGTAATTGTGACGTAAACTTACTTTATTCATACCTACGCAATATAAAGAAGTTGTTCAGAACATTATGTCTGCTCTGATATTATCTCAATCTCAGTTATGTAAATAACTATTTTACTTCCCTCAACTAGAAATGCAATTTGCGATATCAATCAGATTCTATGTAATGATGTGTCAGAATGTTACTCAAGACTAAATCGGTAATTATAATTTAATTTATGGATGACGACTGCTTGAATTAGCAGTTCATTCACACTGGGCTCTTCCTGTATAAAGAAAGTAAGTATTAATAATACGCAAATGAGTAAGCAATACGCATTGTTCATTAAAGAAATTAATAGATACCATAAAGTCGTATGACTTTGACCCTGGGGTATATCTGGCCCAAGCTTACTTAACCAATAACACAGAACATGGGACACTGTGTTTTCAGCTCGGGCCAAAGTCATATAATTACGAGTAGGTATGACTACTGTAGTCAAGTACTTATGCTATCGAATTTCTCCTCATGAAGAAATAATAATATTAACCCATATTTTATGAAGTTGCAAACGTTTAGCGATATAGATCAAGTTAGAGCCTTTCTTATATCTATGGTTAGAGCTAAGCGAAATGGCGGGATGAGCTTGATACAGCCCATGGTACGATTGCCTGCCTCTCACTATAACTCTATTCGCGATAGCATTACACAGAAGTTAAAAAAAGTTTTTGTAGGGTACACTTTGTAGTAAAAGTACAATATTGTAATTGTGCTTTATTACAGTTAAGATTGATGCTGAATTTATTATAATCAACATAGATACCAACTGTTATACTTAAATGAATTCATTTGAACTATCCATCTTCTGGATTTATAGGGCTTTTAATTAAATAAATTATTTAGTTCTTACTTATAAGTAAGTGTCCATGTTAAAAACTTAAAAGAAGCAGGGGTTGTCAATACCTGGAACGTTTTTCATTATACTATTTAATACATATTAGTTATTTCTATTTGTATGAATGTTAAATAATTATCTTGTTGCCTTGGATTGTGTACAATTCATATGTTTTTTTAAGGAGGAATCTTGTTGATACGCCACAATCATCAAATTTTTTATTAATAGGTAATAATACAATTTTATGTTGAAACCATTATTTATTAAAATTGTTTGAATTTATCTCGAAAAATAAATGTTGTGCACACCTGTTTTTATGAACCTCTTTTGTCTAATGCAGAAGTGAATGGAGTGGAATCAAAATGGAGTGTATTGAAAAGAAGAAAGACGGAAAGACGGACGACGAAAAAACAGATGGAAAATAAAATTAATAATATTGATTTTAATTTTTTTTTAATTCTATGTCGTGTCGATGAGCGAGACGGGAGCCTCAGACTTTTATTGACCAAAATCCACCTGAGTGTGTGCTTTCAGTTGCCCTTGCGTTCCAGGGCCGCGGTAACTGGCCTGTTGGTTTAGTAGTTACTGGCCCTGACTGCTATGCCGGAGGTTGTGGGTTCGATTCCCGGAGGTTGTGGGTTCGATTCCCACCCAAGACAAATGTTTGTGTGATATGTTCGATCATTTGTTCTGTGTCTGGGCGTAATTTATCTATAATATGTATGTATGAAGAAATATATAAGTATGTTTCTCAGTTGCCTAGTACTCATAACACAAGCTCTGCTTAGTTTGGGCCATCTAGTGATGGCCTGGTGTGAAAGGTGTAGAATATTAATAAATTATATTATATTATAATTTTTCGAACAATCCCGCAGCGCTCACTGATTTAGAAACGGGCAGAAAATAAAAAAGATAAATAATTTTGAAGCCTACGCTAATATTTATATTGAAAGATTAAATCCCTTGGATATATAAAAGACAAAGAATAATTAAATGACGTAGTTACACTCATAAAATAAATTACGAATAAGCTGATTCACGTTAATTGTGCTTATAGCAAAGGAGTGGAATTTCTTGCTCGATGGAGTCTGTAGCTATCAGGAAACAAAAAACACAATTCAATTCTTTAGCTGTACGCACAATGAATATGTTCGTTGAATCGTCGCTAATAAATAGAGATTGGAAATTAACCTTTCGAATACCGTAATTAAAGACACAATAGAAAGACAAAGAGAGAGTGAACGCCGACGTTCGCTTGGGGTTGTGGTCGTTGAATTAAGGGGTCTTCCCTGAAATCTTACTTCTCCAGACTAAATTTCTGTGTAAAACGAAAACATAACACACATTATACTACTTCTTCATCATTAGTGCAGCTATATGTAACACAGGAAGTCTGCTACATGAGAAGCTACTGAGCCACATTGTAGTATGTTGCATGTGCCATGTGCAATCTCTGTCCTAATTTGTTCTGCCCATTTCTGTGATACGTAATATAGATACCGGCACGGATCTTGAGCGCTGACTTCTACAGTTCTACTTGTGCAGAAGAAATATCGGGTCTCTTTAGTGGTATGCTCTTCATACCACTTCATACAGATGCGTGGGCGGGAGGTGAAATCCTTGTACAGTGATTAGCTCGCCGATATTGTACGATGTGCAAAGCGATCTCCGCTCTTTCGCCGAGCGCTCAAGATTCGTGCCGCTATCTGTACTACTGTGCTAATTGATTACTGACTCATGCAAATAATGTTGAGGAAGTCGTCAGACAGTTTTAACAGAAAAAAATATTAATTGTCTAATTAATATTTTATTCGTTTTTTTTTGAGATGGGTATTTATTCAATTATTTCTCTCGCTCTAGGGTGGAACGAAAGGGCGTTTCAGACATTGTTTAGTGTCCTTCAGTTAATCTTTACGCTCCAGGACCACGGGTTTCTTTTTCAGAAATTTTCCGTGGCCCTAGCGGGCATCGGCCGTATCTTTGAGGCGCGCGTGGAACACTACGCGCCGTCTTACTCGGGTTCGGTCTGGAAGGTTATCGGATGGCCGGAAGGCGAGCTACATATTGCTTGTTGTCCGCCAGCCCGTGCCTAGGGTGACCGGTAATTTTATTAGCTAAAACTTTTTTTTTTTTTTTTAAATAAACATTAGGTACTCCAGACCACCCAGACTAGGAATTACTACTTTATAGTGCTTGCTTCACAAACTTGCAAACTCACTTACCTACACGAGGCACCTAGACTCGAAACGACTATCTGTAGGCCATACAAATGGTTGTTCCGTGCGGGAATCGAATTCACGACACGCAGTACTTTAATTTAATTATTAGGAACAAGCTAATGACTGTCATCTTCCTGCTAGGTCTACCAGTTTATCCTGGCCCTAGAACGTAAAGGGACCCTAGAAAACTACTGAAGGACACAGGTAGGTTCTAGGTCGTAAATGTCTGACAAGCCCTCTCGCTCCACCTTAGAGTGATGATTTCACACATCAAATTAAAAAAAAATGACAGAAACCTTTAACATTTCTAGATCTAACTTTATTCGTAATACAAGATGGATATCTGCAAGCATAATTGCATAGTGTCATTATAGAATGAGTAACTTAAGTTGACCCTAGGGCTAATGATGTATGTGCTTAGGTACCTAGCAGTTATTAGGGATGTAACGGAAGTAGTTATATCGGAACCGGAACCGAAAGCAGAGGCCGAGGCAGAAGCGTCAAATGAAACACTACTAAAAGTAATAAAAAAAACTAGTTATGTATAAATAAGCGAATTTACAACATTCCAAATACGATACAAAACAAAAAAAATGTGTGCGTGTACTAGCGTACACTCGTAAGAAGTGAAACTTCTTTATGACGTTATTTTTCAAAAAATAATTTACTATAAGTATGCAACTTTACAGAAATTGGTTAAATGCAATCGCCACCTGGATTTCAAAAATGTAACTACTCAAAACGGGCCGCAAAATACATTGGAGACATTTACCAATCCCTACTCCGCTGGAGAAAGTATACTTCGAATCACGCGTGGTAGGGATAAGAAAAGGATGGCGCGTAACGGAAAAATGTGACGCGTAACGAAAAAATGTTACACAAAATTTTTGTCCAACCCTGATAAAGAAGTTTCACTTCAAAAAGTGAAATAGCAATGGACAAAAGACACGGGGGGAGGGAGGTTCTCTGCGCGACAAGAAGCACAACTTATTTGTACCTCCGAAATAAGTTCCGATTAAAATGTATCGTAACCGAAATCGGAATCGGAAGTGCAAAATCAATCGGAAGTTCCGACCTTTTGAAATCGGAACCGAACATCCGTAACATATCTGGTTATAGTTATTACCTTGACGTCTTATCATTCACAGTGTCGCAGTGTAAGCCATTGTCATAGTGTCATCGCTTGCAACGGTCCGCGGTGCCCCACGTTGCAAAACCTCATTGGCGAAGGTCAGGAACCGCTTCCAACGTTACTTGAACGCAATCTCAATGAGAACTTGCGAAAGTGTATCTACGTGTATTAACTTTATATGCGTACTTTTTTATTTTTAGAGTTCCGTCTCTACAAGAATATTTTTTTTTAAATATTGATAGGCTCGCGTTTGACCACCATCTCACCTGATGGTAAGCGATGATGTGGCCGAGCGACGTGGAGCACGCTTGCCTAGAAGTAACCTATTCACTCTTTGACTTAAAGAGTGTAAAGGGTTGTAGCTATCAGGAAACACAGACCCCAGCAGGGAATTCCATTCCTTAGCTGTACGCATTATGAATGTGTTCCCAAAACGCTTGTTACGTTACGTATGTCCACCATGTCCATGTCCAATATTTTTTTTTACTATATTTTTTATTTTTATTTAGCCTATACTTTCCTTCTGTTAGGCAAAGGCCATTCCTAACTTCTTCCAGGTATTCTTTTCTCGAGCCAGCTAGAACCAGCTCTTGCGGGAGGCATCTAAAGCCTTTCCACGGACGCGTAGCTTCATAGACGCGTATTCGTCATTATACGCTTGGTGTACGCCTGCGTGAAGCTTACATACAAAACTATGGCCTACTGTCCACGCACGCGTGGCTTCATAGACGCGTATTCATCATTATACGCTTGGTGTACGCCTGCGTGAAGCTTACATACAAAACTATGGCCTACTGTCCACGCACGCGTGGCTTCATAGACGCGTATTCGTCATTATACGCTTGGTCTACGCCTGCGTGAAGCTTACATACAAAACTATGGCCTACTGTCCACGCACGCGTAGCTTCATAGACGCGTATTCGTCATTATACGCTTGGTGTACGCCTGCGTGAAGCTTACATACAAAACTATGGCCTACTGTTCACGGACGCGTAGTTTCATAGACGCGTATTCGTCACTATACGCTTGGTGTACGCCTGCGTGAAGCTTACATACAAAACTATGAAACTCTGTCGACGAAGCGGCGACGACACGACGCTGAACGGCACGACGTCGACGTTGATGAATATTTATTTATTTAATCATCATGCAACACAAAGTACAAAGGCGGAGTTAATTAATGCCTTAGGCATTCTCTACCACTCAAATTAGGGTGGTGAAGAGACAATGTATACATATAGGTAGTTAAGGTAAGGAAAGAAGTTTTTGAGACTATTCTGCTATTAGTGGAGAAAATAATTCCGTAAATACCTACATACCGACTTTCGGCCGTCCTGATATCATCGAGAGGAAGCGCATTCCACAGAAGGATGGATTGTATATACAATCCATCCTTCTGTTGTCCATCTTGTTGAATCCATCATCCATACTTTTGATTTTGTCCATTCTTCCTTCTATATAGATAAGGACAGAGCAGTAGGAGATTGTTAGAAGAAAGCAGATTCCTTGCGTGTGAAGAACATATAAGTTACTGAATTACGCATAGATACTGAATACTGAATACGCGTCTGTGAAGCTACGCGTCCGTGGACAGTAGGCCTAAGTCATCTCACCACCTCTTTCCAGGTCCCAAGTATGATTACTTATGTAAAATCTAAAAACACGTTTTTTTGCACTTGATCGTTGGGCGATTTTTTGTAGAAGAGATTGTAATAAACTGCATTATCGTAACATGTCATTAAAAGGGCATCAAAATGAAAGTTAATTGACGTACTTGTCCGTTAAGGAACAATAGTACCTACCTACGTCACTTACTTAGTCAATTATGGGAAAGTAAATATTAAAAGGTTTCTTTCAATTTAGATGGCACAGTTGGCGCAGTGGCTGAACGATTAGCTGCGCTGCTGTGTCAAAGGTTTGATTTCCGTCAGGAACAATATATTTGATAGCCGTACGGAGGTACAGATAGTTTTACCGCATCTGGGTGTCTTATTTATGTGAGTTCACATGTTTTCCAACGCATGTAATACCTTGCCCCAGAATTGAGGAGCAATTCCTAGTGTGGGGCAAGAAATTAATAAAAATTGGGTTCACAATCAAAGTATTGATAATATCAGTGTTGGTCAACATAAAATCACATTCGCGGTTGTATACTTTCTGTTAATGATATAAAATATTTCAGGGAAACAGAAGCAAATTCGACAAAGAACACCTACCTATTTATTATTATTATTTGATAAGACACACTAGCAGCTATTAGCTGATGCGTGTGTTTCATATAGTTGGGAGATGTTACTCTGTCCAACCGATTTTTAAAGCAGTTCAATGTGGGAGCTTTCACAACACTTTCCGGGAGCCTGTTCCATGCCGTTACAACTCGGTTAGGTAGAAATTGCTTCAAAGGCTTCTTTTTGGATGCATTTCGCCATAACTTGAAGGAATGTCCTCGTAAATGTTTGTTGGCATTCAGTGTGTAAAGGTCTTGAAGGCTGGGCACATCGTAGTATTCTGTGAGTGTTTATCAGTCTCAATAAGCCTACCCCTTTGTCTACGTTGTTACAGTGTGATAAGGTCAAGTTCTTTAAGGCGCTCTTCGTAAGATAGATTGCGAATGGTACGAACCATTTAGTATAATTACTTATTTTAAAAATTTTAGGAAGCGTAATTCGGGCTGCAGGAATGTTACAAAGAGTTGCCGTGGCCTTGGAATGTAAAAGGCAACTAAAAAACATGGGTGGCTTTTAGTTTAGTAAAATCTGACATTCCCCCTCGCTTCACCCAATTCTTACCCCATAAAAACTTTTTACAAAAAAAAAATAACCGACTTCACTAAAAAAATCACTAAAAAGATCAAAATAACTTTAATTTCGGAAGTCGGTGTTTCTCGGTATTATTATACAGTATCTTATTTAACACCGACTTCCGAAATTAAAGTTATTTTGATCTTTTTAGTGATTTTTTTAGTGAAGTCGGTTATTTTTTTTTTGTAAAAAGTTTTTTATTTCACACTTTTTAGTTGCGATAGGTACACTTATAAGCAGAGTGCCTATTTCTCATGATAATTCCAATTAACCAAAACACTGCTAGGTTACATTGTTTTATTATGAAGTTCCTGTGTCTACCTTCCACCTTCCGGCTCCATCATCAAATCAGTTCGATAGTACCTTATAGCAAAGTTCATCTCATGATAATTCTAATAAGCCCAAACACGGCTAGGATACATTGATTAATTACGGAGTTTCAGTGCCTACCTTCCGGCTCCATCATCATCATCAGATCACTTCGATGATACCATTTTCAACGTAACTATTCAGAACCATTCATTAATTTGTATTGTCATAGTCGCATAAGTATCTTTATTGTGATATCTATGCGAGTATGAAGTTCCGTTGACCATTTCTGGTCTTCTTCGTCAGTTCCACTTCATCAAATGTTACTTTTTGACTGTAAATGCTTAAGTTCTCGATGAAAATACATAAATCACTATATAATTGCCTATAATATTTGAGGAGTTCCCTCGATTTCGCCAAGATTCCATCATCAGATCCCGACTTGGTGACTATGGGACCATTTGGAAAGTATACCCTTTCCAACAAAAAAAGAATTTTTCAAATCGGTTGGCAAGCGACGAAGTTACGCGCGAACAAACATAAAAAAAAAAAAAAAAATACATACATCCGAATTGAGAACCTCCTCCTTTTTTAGAAGTCGGTTAAAAAGGGTACGGAACTCAATAGCCACATCCAACTCGCGACGTATTTCAAGGTCTATCGGCTTAATAAATTGTCAATATTCTACAGACAGGTGTAAATCGGTGAAGGTCAATTCACATAACTTTTACAAGAGTAATGTTTCGTCAAATATTTGTCGTCTGTTTTTGGCTCCAACGTTTGTAAATAACGCATGACAAACATTTGTAACGGAAGGTTTTCCTGCCACTTTGAATGTTAATTGGCGCCTACAAATAGTTCCATAGAAGTGTGTGTGTCCAAATACGGTGGTGAATGTCCTTCTTATGATTTATGGCATATAATAGAATTAAAACTTTCTCTGTAATTAAGTATTGTAGCTATTATAATGATATCTGATGGTATTGAATCTGTTGACAACCATTATCATTATCAGGTCTGATTTTTACATAATTTGTGTAATCGATACAATAATGTAGATAAAAAACTTAGTAGGTACTTACATACCTCATTATTTTTATCTTATTTATATTTCTGTACTAGCCCGTATTAAAAGAGCAAAGGTCTCAACTCCTTCAAACGATCATGATTTTTCAGATCGTCTTTATTACAATTCTTAAAAAAAAACATATTCAGGTCGCGCTGCCATTTTCTTCATGATCAGCAATGGCCCAGTGTCGCTGAGACAAGGCATCAATTCCGTAGTATACGGTCGTGAGCTTGTTATGCAGGCAGTAAACCATCTCGCTTCCCGAAGTCCCGAGCCGTTATTATACGTAGCTATTGTTGACTAGTGTTCATGCTCAGTACTCGACAAGATTTAGACTGAAAATCTAAGCACTAAGAATAGTTTTTTTAGAATTTTCAATTAATGTACGACCTTTAATTATTTATAACTTTTAAAATGCACTAGTGAAACACTGTAGGTATAAAGGCGGACTTAATGCTTTAGGCATTTTGTACCAGTCGACCTTAGGGTGGTGCAGAGACATAACCTATGCTAGGTTGTTGGCCCTAAAAGTGTTAGATGGGCCACATTAAACTTTATTTACTAATTGATGCCCGCAACTTTGTCCGCGTCAGATTCATAAAATAGCAAATGCCATTTGGTTACAATTTCAAGAATTATTAGTTCTTGCGCGGAACCATAGTTCTTTTTCTAAAATGAAAATTAAGCCTTAAGTTACTCTAAAAACATCAGTTACCACCTGGTGTACCTACCAGTGAAAATCTCGTCAAAACTCGGTCCTGCCACATGCCGTTTCGGAGATTAGCTGCAACAAACAGACAGACATTTTTTTTGCATTTAATTGTGTTTTTGTTATAGATAGCTATCGAATTTACTTTCATAATGGATTCAGTAAAAAAAAATATATTTTGATATTACAAAGAAACACTTCAATTTTATTTGTACTTACTCATGTTTTTTTTAATATAATACTAGCTTCTGCCAGCGGCTTCGCCCGCTTGGAAATAGTTTTCTCCATACAAACTTTGGACCCTCGTTTCATCACCTTAGAGGGTGAATTTTGGGAAATCCTCTCTTAGTGCTCGCCTACGTCATAAAAGAAAGCTTTGTGCAAAATTTCACGCTTCTAGTCCTAGTAGTATCGGCTGTGCGTTGATATGTCAGTTAGTCAGTTTCTCCTTTTATATATAGGGTGACTGGCAATTAGTGTACGATACTTAAACACGTGATTGTGCTCATGATAACAAACAATTTTTATTAAGTATGGGAGCAAAGCCGAAATAGCGAAAAAAATATCAGCTGTTCAGTACATTAGGCAAACATAAATGTACTGAACAGCTGTATTTTTTTCGCGATTTCAAGTTTGTTCCCATAGTAAAAGTTGTTGGTTATCATGAGCACAATCACGTGTTTAAGTATCGTACACTAATTACCAGTCACCCTATATAGATCAAGATAAACTATTGCTTGACTGCGATCTCACCTGATGGTGAGGCGCACTTGTTTATTAAGAGTCTTTTCACTCTAGCCTTGAAGACACCTAAATTATAATCGGACGGAAAGACCGCAGCAGGCAAATTGTTCCAGTCCTTTGATGAACGTGGTATAAACGACGAGGCGAGGCGCTTAGTTCGGACCGTAGAGGTATCAACAACGTAGGTATGTATTGTATACATCATAGATATATAGATTGTTGAAAAGTCTTCATATTACATAACTAGCAAAACAACAGAACATGACATTGACGTCTCAGACTCAGTTAAAGCCGAAACAATAAATTTTAATTAATAATCGAATAAAAATCAAAGATGTCGGCCATGACGTTTGTCTCACTCAAGGAAATATCCGTTTCTAACAGAAGACCATG
Organism: Mythimna impura; assembly: GCA_905147345.3. Taxonomy (NCBI): domain Eukaryota; kingdom Metazoa; phylum Arthropoda; class Insecta; order Lepidoptera; family Noctuidae; genus Mythimna; species Mythimna impura. Next base: position 25,714,647 of record LR990350.1, read on the forward strand.
AATACTTAGCGATATTTGCTAACTTATTTGCTTTTCTGATATTATTCGACGAAGAAAAAATGACTAATGCATGCACATACATAAATGAATAAAGCTAGGACTACATTAGACCGACGCACACGTGTAACACGCCTGATTTGTACGTAGAACGATATCGCGTGGCGTGGATCAAGTGTAGCTCTACAAGTCTAGTTGCCTTATAAATTGTATGGAGAGGAAACCGACGCGCCCAGATCAGCGTGTGTGGCACACGTGTGTGCAGTGTAGTTCTAGCTTAATTGTACACTAGCTATCCCCCGCAGTTTTACCCGCGTTTTGGGTTACTGCTCCGTTCCGTGGGTCGAAACGTTAAGCCTTCCTCTTTAAATGGGCTACCAAGCACTAAAATATTGTTTCAATTTGAATCAGTAGTTCGTGAGATTAGCGTTGAAACAAACTCTTTATCTTTATATTAGTATACTATAGCGGTCCCACGGTTCCGGTTTTGGTCCACGTACCGAAAGACGCAGCGTTGGAAGGCCTCCCACAAGGTGGACCGATGACCTGGTGAGGGTCGCGGGAATCCGATGGATGCGAGACGCAGGACCTGTCATTATGGCGACATTTGGGGGAGGCCTATGTCCAACAGTGGACGTCTTTCGGCTGAAATGATGATGATGATGATGACTAGCGGTTTCGACAGACGTTTTCCTGCCCGAAAGATAGCTTTACTTTAGAAAAAAAATTAGCCAATTGCAGCGCCACCTATTGGGTCCAATTCGAGGGACCCACTCAAATACCTATACACAAAAAAACGTAACCAAATCGGTCAAGCCGCTTAGGAGGAGCTAGATGACAATCACACATACAGAACTAATGTATATTGCGGGAATGAAGCGTCGACCGCATCGTCGCTTTCCATCAGGCCAACCGTCCACCGCTATCTCAAGCGGTCAAGCGCGAACCTATCAAGAATTAAAAAAGAAAAAAAACAAAAGAGTTACCGCGGCCCTGGAACACAAAAGGCAACTGAAGGAACACAAAGTTTTTATTTACTGTTTTAACACGTCTCAGGGCCTACACATTACTCAAGGTTCTTCGCAAAGCAATCTGCTATCGTACCTACAGGTTACATAATTAAAGTTTATCTTGGCATGTCCATCAGTAATTACGCCGCAATTCCCTTATCTACTCTGAATTAAGAAACCATTTCATATTAGGTAAAAAAAAATGAAATAACATTGTAAGGGTCAATTAAATGAAAGCCTGCAATCCAAGCTTTTCGGAAGACTGGACATATTTGAATAATTATTATATAAAAATATTTATCACAGTAATAAAGCAATCTTGTTGGTATTTAATTGTATTGCCAAATGAAACGCTTGTAAAGCGTAAAAAATGAAATACTTGCGAGGATTAGCGTCATAATATTAATTTAATTAAGTAACCGTGTGAACCCAATAGTACTTACCTACACAAATTATTATGATTCCTGAGTCATGAACGTAATCAATAATAATTAGTCAGCAGAATGAATGTAACGTGTTACTGAGGTTACCATTGAGTAAGTTGATACAATTAGTGTTTTTATTTACATCAAAATGGAACTTTATCCAAAATCGCAAATAGAACAGAATTTTTCAAATCTAATGGAAGGGAAAACTGTAAAAATGTCCAAGGATCTTGTATACCCTTCGGACTAGTAACAGTATAAGGATGCACATACTGAAATGTGACGTCACTGGCACCATAAGGATGTGTGAAAAAAAAAGTAAAGAGATGGCGAGATAATTACCACGGCCCGCGCCCCCACGCTTCCTCCACCAAAAACAATATTTAATTGCTGCTTCATTTAATAACCAATTTTGATGCAGTTTTCAGAAAAGGATTGCTCTTTAGTTTTATTTGTGGGTTGTTCCCGAGTCCATGAAAAAAAAAACTCATTTTAAATGTTCCTACATCAATTTCCGACGAGTCCACGAGATTTGTCCAAAGTACTGTCAGTAAAAACCTTGTTATTGTCTGTCTTAATCAGTTTGTAAGCCTTGGGAAAAAGAAATAGTTACTAACTACGATTATTTTGATTTACTGCGATAATTCTGAATCTGATTTATAATGCAAAGTCTATTTTAGTATAAGATTAAAATTATTTACTGTAATTGCTAAAAAAAAATATATTTCATATTCATGACCATTCCCTCTTTGGAGAAATGCATGTAGAGTAATGTTTACCGTTTCATTAGTACTGAGAATATGAAATAAAAATATTCATTGTCTTTTATTTTATAAAAATAATAAACATTTATCCCTTAACAAAACTTTTACTGCTGACTGTACCAAACATTCTCATGGACTCGTAGGGAAAAAAATAAAATGACGTGAATTCATTGGGAACTAATGTTCGAACTTTAATTTTTCGAGAACAATAGACTCGTGGACCTTTACCACGCCTTTGGAACAAACCTTCTTGACTATAAAATGTTATACAAAAGTAAACACAGGATAATACCCAATTAGTTTAAATTAAATTAGCGTTAAAGTGATTTATGGTTGAAGTCGGCGTAAATGGTAGATAAAATGTCCTATGCTTCCAGTATTTTTATATAACTACATATTAACCTTTACCCTTTACAAGGGCTATACTAAAATATTTTATCTTCAGAAAGACCGGCGATTCATTAGACATTTCGTAACTGGCTAGATGATTTGCAGTTTTGCTCAATGCTTTTGTATAGTTTGCTCATACACAAAAAGATAATTGAACGGCCTCACTGAGCAGTGCTATATAAATATGGAGACGTAAAGGGGCACGATAATTGGAATCCAAATAGAATCCTTTATATGGGAAATCATAAACAATGAACAAAATAAAGAAAATTACTTCTGTAGGCCGACCTATATTTTGCTAAAGATTAGCAAAATTTATTTCGTAGTTATAAATATCGTTTTAGCTTGGTAATAGAGGCATTAGGACTTTTTCTTATGGGTGTCCCTTCGTAGGAACCCGAACAATATATACTGTAAAAAAAAACTAAGAATAAATGTTGAGGATTACCATTATACCGATTCAGTATAACTTCACAACTTTGTTTTTTCTTTTTCAAATTAAGAATGTCATTAAACGATTGTGCAGTTTTAGGCGGGATTTTTTCGAATGAAGTTCAGTATAAGCACAGAATAAGTAATAGTACAAGTACCTATTCGCTAAAATAATGATTCTTAGTTTATTGGTGGGATCGGTTCCCATGTCACAAAATTCGCGATAATTATAAAATTGGTGTACTTTTGTGTCTCTATTGTCTGTACAAGTAGACAATATGTGGAATCACTGAACCAGGCGCGATCTCTGTAAATTGGAGCTGAGAATTTTATTGTGATGGTTGTAGAAGTTTGCCAAGAAGACTGACAATACAAGCTCGCCCCGTAACTTCTTGTTTGCTAAAAGAAAATTGAGTCAAGTTTTTGAGCTCGCTTCGCTCGTTATTTTTCATCTTTAGTTATATATCCGAATTTTCACCATATTTTTTTTTCATCATGGAAATTCATACTGAACTTCTCTGAAGCGTTGTGTGAAACCGTTTTAGCTCGCTCTTTGTTAAATTGATTTTGTAATTGGTAGATTTCACCGAGTCGTTAATAAACAAGTTGGCCACCCCTGTTATAGCTAGACAAGTCCTACCTGCTGCGTACCTTCTAGACTGCATATGAGTGACGTAAGTATTACTAAAGCCAATGTCCTCGTAAAATAACTAGAGTTCCTAACGTAACAAAGTGCTGGCACCGCACACAGTGCAACCTTCCTTTCATTTACCTTCTAGTGGAAATTGAATCACATTTTATAACACTTGCACTATACAGGGTGTTTGGTGCATCGTGTGCCAAATTGAAATGGTCGACGGGAGGGGTCATCTGCTATCCTTTCAGACACCTAAACAATTCTTATGCCTTGTGGATTTTTTTCATCGACTTTTTATTGTTTTATGAATATATAACAATAAAAAGTCGATGAAAAAAAAACTAATTTTAAATTTTTAAAAGTACTCTAGTACAATACACATCTAAATAAAATCAAAATTCAGAGTCTACGCCTTATATATTTTTTTAAATTTGTATTTGAATGAAAAATATGGGCCTTATTTTCATAAAACAATAAAAGTCGATGAAAAAAAATCCACAGGGCATAAGAATTGTTTAGGTGTCTGAAAGGATAGCAGATGACCCCTCCCGTCGACCATTTCAATTTGGCACACGATGCACCAAACACCCTGTATAATATTGTAAAGACGACGAAGGTTTGTATGCTTGTTACTCCAAGTTCAAACGACTGAGTGGATTTGGATGAAAATCACACTGCACAGCTACCACAAGCTCTAAACGTGAACCATTTGACGATCTAAACTGCCCCCCTAGCCAAGTTACAACCGTTTCGTTACGATTCTCTTTTCGTTGATCGCCTCGAGTCGGCCACGCCTCCGATTCCTTTGTTCTGTCGTCATCTCAATGCTCAGTCACGTGGTCAGAACAAAGGAATAGGAGGCGTGGCCGGCTCGAGGCGATCAACGAAAAGAGAAACGAAACGGTTGTAACTTGGCTAGGGAGGCTGAACTGTTAAAGGGATGGAGCTGTACAGGGTCTATAGCTCCATCCCTCATTCTCCCTGCCCTGATCCTTGATTGATAGGTTGTTTGATTTGGCATGTCCTGGGATACTTATAACATAAGGATGATTTTTTAACCCGGGAGTATGTTCCCTGAGGATAATTTTCTATTTACACACGGGCAAAACCGCTAGCAGAAGCTAGTGAAGTAATAACCTGAACTGCTACGGGATTGAAACTGAAATCGAGAATGTTGTTATTTTATTGAAAAGTTAAGAATTTTGTTATCTAAATTTAATTCACAGACGAGACAAGTGGAGTAGGACAGAATATATGAATCTACGTGGTTTTACAACATTTGTAACAACACACGTCATTTACACTAAAGTAGTCTAGCTTTTTTTTATAAGTTCCCTCGCACTGGGTGGAGTACAGTAAGACTATTACTGACTAAAATCCACCTGTGTTCCTTTCCTTTAGTTGCCCTTTGCGTACCAGGGCCGCGATAACTTTTTCGAACAGCCTCGGAGCTCGGACAGGTATAGGCAGCTGACAGCTTTTTGAGACTAAGTAACCATCTAAGTAGCAGTGGTGGCCGAGTGGTAACGGCCCCGACTTACCAATTGTAGGTCGCGGGTTCGAACCCAGCCAGGCGCATTACTTTGTGTAATTTATTTCATCACCACTGCTCTCAAAACGGTGAAGGAAAACATCGTGAGGAAACCGGCATGTCCTAGAACCAAAAATTCAAAGACATGTGACATCCACCAACCCGCACTGGGCCCGCGTGGTGGATTACGGCCCATTCCCTCTCCTAGAGAGAGGAGGCCTGAGTCCGAGCAGTGGGAACATTTAAAAGGCTGATTATGCTATTAACCATCTAAGCCAGGGGTCTCCAAACTTTGAAGTTTTAGGCCCATAATGATTTTTTCAGTATGTTCCAAAGGCCAAAATAGTTTTAATTTTTATGTCCTTAACTTAATAATTGGTATAAGTAAAATTGATCCACAACTACAAACTATTGTCGGTGGAAAATCACAAATAATTATTTGTTAGTTATTAATATGCTTAGGTTTTCTGCATCATCAATTCTGTCGTTAAATTTTACTTTGCAAGTAAATAAAACCGAGTAATTAATTATCATTCTGTGTTTTCTTCTTCAACTTATGACAGCAATATTAACAACAATAAGATGTTGACTGTCACAGGCCAGATTAATGACACTCTAGTCTTAAGGTTGTCGCGGGCCGGATTACGGCACTGACGCATGGCGGGCCGGATTTGGCCCGCGGGCCGTATTTTGGAGACCCCTGATCTAAGTAAGCTAACCAAATAATTACTGCTTACACTCATTATAGACACTTCCAGACTATTGCTTCATCGTCTAATTTATGCATGTTATGTTACTGTAACTATCAATATTTATTTTTAAAAAAAGCTGTGTCCGTTACATTTTTAATGAGTTTACAGTTACCGTTCTTACGAAACATACACGGTCGATATAATAATATAACAAACTAGCGGCCCCAGTAGACGTTGTCCTTCCTGAAAGTTGACATTTTGTCAGAAAAAAAAAATAAGAACCTGATTGCAGCGCCACCTACCGGGTCCAATTGTATTTTCAAACCATCCAGAGGCCCACTCAAATATACACACTAAATTACAAAGAAATCGTTCAAGCTGTTTAGAAGGATCTAGGTGACAAACATACATAAGTATTATATACTATAAAAGTATAAAGATCGGTAATTATCACATTGCATTAAAATAATATAGGTAGGTACTAATGCTTACTTCGTTGTTTACAATCAATATTACCTATAGAGCCTCTAATGGCCAAGTGAGAGGACGGGCAGTGTGCCGGCAAAATAGGTAGACTATTACAAAATTCTTGGCTCCGTGTTGCCAATATGGGCTGCTGGAATGTCCGAAAGAGTTACCAAGGCACTGGAACGCAAAAGGTTAAATTGTAGGAACACAGGTGGGTTACTAAAAGTCTAACACCCCTCTCATCGCGCCCAGGCGGACGAATTCCCAATCCAAAAAAAATAAGTCCCTACCTACTAAGTCATAAGACTTGGATAACATATAGACAACATTTTTACTCCTTTCAGAATCAATTAATTAAATCAGAGAAAGTATCGACACCTATTGTCTGAGCTCTGACGTAACAATATCATAACTGAACCTTTAAGTTTAAAGTTCAGCTCAATCACAAAGGTGAAAAGGGCACAATAAATAACACAATACTTGTGACTGACACAGTGGCGTAATTTTATGTTCCGGGCCCATGGAAGGAGGTGCAAAGAATTTGGAATCACTTGAGGACGTCCTCTGTGGTTTTTTTTACTGTTGAATAGTCCTCTCACCCTTATTTTGTCTGATGTAAAGCAGTGTCTGCAAGAGGACGAGCGTGCCAAAGCAATAACAATTTTGTGCCTTCTGCCGATTGTAGACTCTATGTCGTAGATAACCCCTGACCCTCGGGTCCCTTTATTGTACACAAACTATAAAAGCAATGTTATTCAGAACAGCTGATGTAAACAGGCGAGTACACAATTGGGTACTCGCCTACAGTCAACCTTATACATAGAAATTTTGCACACGAGGACAACAAGTGCACAACAAAACTGCACCATTTTGCACCTTAGGTGCTACGCCACTGCTATATTAAGCAACTTTTTTGCATTACTGTACATTGTTGCAGCAATTATTATTTACACCGTAATTGTAAAACTCAATGTCAAAGTTCAAACATCGTGATCACAGTGCATGATTTCCTCATCCATTTTCATACAATGTTTTGTATGAATTTTTAGCATCTAAGTCCGGAGCTAATTAACGTTACCGAGTTATCTTTAATAATATGTAGATAATTTTAAAGTCACGTCACGTACCAACACGTGATGGAACATTTTGCATCCCCAATTATCAGTAAGCTTGTGATAATTAATTCGTTAATCTACAATTAGTTGTTTTAAAATCGTGATTAATATGTAAATAACTTGAATTAATGATAAATACCCAAATCCTTCCAAAATAAAATATGCAATTATTATCAAGTACTTGTGACCCGCCCCAGGGTCGCATGGGTATAGCATAGTCGGTCTTATAATGTTCCCACTGCTGGGACTCAGGCCTCCTCTCTAGGAGAGGGAATGGGCCGTAATCCACCACGCGGGTCCAGTGCGGGTTGGTGGATGTCACACGTCTTCGAATTTTTGGTTCCAGGACATGCCGGTTTCCTCACGATGTTTTCCTTCACCTTTTAGAGAGCAGTGGTGATGAAATAAATTACACAAAGAAATGCGCCTGGCTGGGTTTGAACCCGCAACCTACAACTCGTAAGTCGGAGCCGTTACCACTCGGCAACCACTGCTCAAATCTGCTCGCATGGGTGCTAAAATTTAAATCTTTGAAATTCTCCATTTCTCTCTACTACGACATTATCGATCATATCACTTTCCAAAACCGTTGCAACCAATTTTGGTTGCATCAACAGTTTATTCGGTTCTAAATTTAGCAAGTTACACTTCATACGGTTTCATAATGCATCAATTGCTTTCTAAATTTAGAATTGTCTTAAACTTGAATTTTGTTCATGTATATAAACCGGTACGGACTACTATTTGCAAAATGATTCATGATTATTTATTTAAAGGTATACTTATCTTATATGTATTTAGTGTAGGTATAAAAACCAATAGCTGTTGGTTAGTCTCGTTGAAGCTCAAAAACAGGCTTGACCGATTTTAATAATTCCTATTTAGTTTTTATAGAGGTGGTGGAAAAGAAAAAAAACCGGGCAAGTGCGAGTCGGACTCGCGCACTGAGGGTTCCGTACAAACTTACCTATAAAACAGTTAAATTTCCGAATCGAGTCTCAAAGATTTTTACGAATCGCAAAAAAGTTTTTTTTGTGACGTAACTACAAATTTACAATTTTCAGATTTTTTCCTGTACTTATGCTATGAGACCTTGCTTCATGCCAAATTTCAGGATTCTAGGACAACAGGTACTTCCCGTTGTCCTATAAATTTTAATTCCCTTGAGAGTGTCGAAATATACGTTTTTTGCAACATACGACCGTATCTTTTTATTTTGTTAACTTACAAGTCTGGTTTTTTCACAGCTTCAAGGGACCGCAGACCTGAGTATTTATGGTTTTAATTTCAACTAGATATCTCCACGCGTTCCCGAGATAAAGGGTTTTGACAAACAGACAGACAGACGGACGGACAACAAAGTGATCCTATAAGGGTTCCGTTTTTCCTTTTGAGGCACGGAACCCTGATAACAGGCGAAAAAAATTGAAAATTTTAAATTAGAAGTTGGGAGGTAATTTCACGGGGGCGGAGCCGGGGGTAGTTTCTAGTAGTAAAAGAGCTCAAAAAGTCACCGTGTTTATGAACCCAACAAGTAGTAGTGTGCGCACTTGAACACGTGACAGTTGGCTAAAAGCAGGTAAAAAAAATGACAAAAAAAATATTGTCACCTTTGATATGTCACCTCACCAGTGAGCGCTAGCTATAAGAGCTAGCGCGCACTGGTGACTTGTCTGGGTGCCAATATATTTTTTGTCATTTTTTACCCAACTGTCACGTGTTCAAGTGCGCGCACCACATGTTGGGTTCATAAGCATAACTTTTTGTCAAAAGTCACCAGTGCGCGCTAGTTCTAAGGCCCCTCGCCCACGGTTGACCTTTTGTTGCGATGCTGTCGCAGCATCGCTACTAACGCGCGTTAGTCGCATTTGCAACGCGCTACAGAAGCGATGCTAACGCGCTACAGCATCGCGATTGTATCGATGCGAACGCGCGACAGCTTCGCTACTGCATCGCTACAAAAAGTTGACGTGGGTGGTGAGGGGCCATAAATAGGTACGTAACTAGGTACCATTAGCAAAATTATTCAAGAATAATTAGTTTTTATTGCAAGCCAAGTCATTTTGTTTTACGACCATTATGCATGGCTTGATGAATGGTTGTAATAAATAAGTATCTATCTAACTACTTTGTCAGATCATTAAACCGCCAGTAACGTAAGTATAGGTAATTAATGCACAAATATAATAAACCTTCATACAAACATACAGTACCTACTTAAAAATTTATAAAAATTACTTTAGTTTTTTTAATTAAAATTGAGATTCCGATTGCAGCGCCACCTACCGGGTCCAATTGTATTTTAAAAACCGTCCAGGGACCCACACAAATACACAAAGTTTCATCTAAATCTAAATAAAAGTGACAAACACACGTATAGAAGGCACTTTTTAAATCACAACATTTAATTCATTTATTACAATAGACAAGTCTCCTACGAAGCACAAACTAACGTCTACTGTTTTAGTTTGACTTTCTCGGTGGCCAGTGCTAACTTCCTGATGTTGCACAGACAGCCCGCCGATGCCTCTTGGAGGACTGGGTCCTTGGATCCTATTGTCTCTAGCAGAAATTGAACCACGCCAGCCTGGAAGCAGAATAAATAATGAATTGTTACGTAATAAGTTAGTTACTATCATTGTGTATACTGTTATCTAAGGGGGATGATAAATCCAAGGTCTCCCCATCTCCTAGAGAGGAGGCCCGAGTCCTAGCAGTGGGAACAGTATAAGGCGGATTAAGCTGACAAGGTAGCCCGTAAAATTCCGTGAAAATGCCATTCAATAGGGGTAAGACGAACTGAGAGGTTTGTATTTTTGATTTTTGACGATTATAAATAAGTACGTATTACGGCCGCCAATCAACATACAACTTGACACAAACCTGAAAAAATATAAAAATTAAAAAAAAGATGAATTTGCATTTTACTAATTTATAGGACACAAAATATAAACAAAGGACACAAACAGTGGACAAAGTTTTTTTAAGATCCGTTTCCCACATAAAATAAAAAAAAATAGTAGATAGCCTACCAAAAAAAAATTTTACAAAAAAAAAAATAACCGACTTCACTAAAAAACACTAGAACGATCCAAATAACTTTAATTTCGGAAGTCGGTGTTTCTCGGTATTGTCTTTCTTATCGTTTTAGTGTTTTTTTAGTGAAGTCGGTTGTTTTATTTTTTTTTTGGAAATCTTTTTTTCACACGTTGCGATACACTTATAGCCAGAGCCTATTTCTCATGACAATTCCAATTAACCCAAACACTGCTAGGATACATTGTTTTATTATGAAATTCCTTTGTCCACCTTCCGGGTCCATCATCAGATCAGTTCGATAGTAACTTATAGCTAAAGTGCATCTCATGAGAATTCTAATAAGCCCAAACACGGCTAGGATACATTGATTAATTACCAAGTTCCGGTGCCTATCTTCCGGCTCCATCATCATCATCATCATCAGATCACTTCGGTGATACCATTTCCAACATAACTATTCAGAACCATTCATTTATTTGTATTGTCATAGTCGCTTAATTATCTTCATTGTGATATTATCATGTGAGTATGAAGTTCCGTTGGCCATTTCTGGTCTTCTTTACCAGTGCCACTTCATCAAATGTTACTTTTTGACTGTAAATGCTTAACTCCTCGATGAAAATGCCAAAATAACCATATGGTTGCCCATAATATTTGAGAAGTTTCCTCAATTCCTCATGGATCCCATCATCAGAACTGAATTTTGAAAAAAATGGGACCAATCTGGAAGCATATCCAGAATTTTTTTTTTTTGCAAATCAGTCCATAAACGACGAAGTTCTGAGGTAATAAAGATAAAAAATACAACAGAATTGATAACCTCCTCCTTTTTTTGGAAGTCGTTTAAAAAAGGCATAGTGAAAAGCTGTATTATTTCCGCTACCCCTTAAGATTTGCGATAATCTTTAAGATTTTTTTTTTTTTTATTAAAATGGCGGTTAAGTTTTCTAAGTCTGCGATTTTTGTTTTGAAACGCTGTAGCATTGAATAAAACGAGCCAAGATCGTTAAAAAAATGATACCTAATGCATAAATTTTAAATATTACATAATAATAAATTTTAAGATGCCTAGGATTAAAATTCTGCCAAAAGTTCAATAACACTTAAAAGTCAAGTTTAATTGATTTCTCATGATTCAGATCAGCACCTAGCAGAAAAATTAACATTATATCTACCTACCGTGTATATCGTTCTCCAATGACATCAACATTTGTGTCTGTTTCTGAATAATGTTTTCGCTTCACTGTAATTATGGATGTTTGCTCGTAGCCTTTACTAACAAAAGATCAACTTTAAACATTGACTTAAGTAACTGATGTCAAAATATGGTAAAAGTACATGTTTAAAGTTTTCCCTTAAAGGGTAAGAAATAAGGACATTTTAAGTAAATATTCATGACAAGTTGATCTTTTGTTGTGGTTCAGATTTTTGTATTAAAACAAGTGGCATTCAAGTACAAATTACATATCACATTTTACTATATATATTTTTTATTGCAAACTGACTGACTGACATATCAATGCACAGTCAAAACCATTGGGACTAGAAGCGTGAAATTTTCCACAAGGTATCCTTTTATGACGTAGCCACGGAGGCGAGCACTAAGAGAGGATTTCGCAAAATTCACCCATTAAGGGTATGAAACGGGGGTCCAAAGTTTGTTGTATGGAGAAAACTACTTTACATGGGCAAAGCAGCTGGTATTTTGGCAGAAGCTACTATTTTTTTTTTTTTATCATTGATAGGCTCGCGTTTGACCACTATCTCACCTGATGGTAAGCGATGATGTAGCCGACGATGGGGCACGCACACTTGTCTTGCTTGCCAATTTATAATCGCATTCATTTAAAACATAGATACAACAGTTATTATGAAAGCTATCAAATTAATTATACAGATAGTCATCTTTTCAAGTAATAAATAGATTGTCCCTATTTAATATAAGCTACGTACCTATTAGCCATCGCGAATTAGCTTAGGTACAAATAAAGTTGATGATTAAGGTGAAAGAAGGTTATTAAGTAAGGAGTATTTAATTATAAACTGAAATATTAATTGCTTACCTACAACACATTTAAATACCTAGGAAAGGGGTTACCAATGTATATACTCAACATTTTGTATGAAATAAATCATCTCAAGGTATCACGAACATTCTGACCTTCAGCACAAACAGAGCAAAACCGTTGGGTCTAATTATCTGATTAAAGTACAAGTAATCATTGTGTGTAAAGTTTATTTTCACGCATTAAATATATTTATGTCGGATCATTCAGTTCCCTTCAAAATGGTGAGCTAAGTGATGCTGATATATACGCGTCATGTGCGTGAACGGACGCTGTCAGTTGAGACTGGTCATCTCTTAATTATTTATCTCTAATTTCTATATTTTGAATTGTTTTATTTTATTCATTTACATTGTTCTCACATAAAGTGACAAGAAATATGTAACCGAGATATTTGTCGAGATAGTCTCCATGAAGTTTCTTGCACATTCTTGTCCATAGAGATCATTTTTCTGACTGACTGAGTTCTTGATATTTAAAAGTGCCTGTAACGCCACCTGTTACAAATCTATGCATACTCCTTACAATCCTTGCATACTCCTTACTGTCCTTGCATACTTCTTAGGATCCTTGGATACTCTTTTTGCTTCGTTTAGTATATCTATATAAAGCTACTATACCTGTAAAATAACTATCATTTCTATACCAAACGATTGAGTGATAGCCAACGATGACTCACAGCGTTCAGGCTGTGTTTACGTTCAAAGACGTGTTTATCCGCAAATCATCTGTTACAACATACTTGCACAAAAATATGAAGGCCAAACAGTCCATGAAGTGGTTATTTGAATTGAATGAAATGGAAACCGACCCGAAGATTGGATTTTGGTACGGTTTGGTTGAGAGTTTATTGTACTAGTTCTGCAGGGTGAACTGAAAAGGCAATAAAATACTTGCTCTAGGTATTTGTACGATACGTTTATGACGGTCGCCTCTCCGATTGGCTCGCTCCAAGCTCTTAACCAATCAGAGAGTCAAATGCGGTAAACGTTTCAATCGCGTTAAGGGCCTATTCCACTACGCAATATTCAGCACACGATATTCAGACTGTCTTATTTTTTGTTCCGACTAAGACAGGTCTAACCCTTATTACACTACGCGACATCGACTAAGACTGTCTGACTGAATATCGAGTAGTGTAATAGGCCCTTTAAACTGGACACGATTCGGTCGCATGACTACCCATGCCGACTGAGACGTGGAGCGAGTGCTCGGGCTTCCTGTGTTAGGGGCTGACGTCAGGCCTAGAGGTTGAATGGCTCCCCTTTGTTTCTTCCCTTACAAGTTTATTTTGTAAAAGTAACAACTGATTGAATCTCGCCTAAGATCCCACCGGCAAAATACTTGGTTGCGTGAGGTAACGGTGGAAGAGATGTGAGAGTCCCGTACTCCCGTCACGACAATCCGTGATGATTAAGATAAGTACCTAGTTGTCACTAAAGACTCAGGCACGTGACTGGGCTAAAATAAAAACTACTACTACTAATAAATTCGCACTAAGGCTTCAGAAACAGGTTTGTAATACCAGCCTGCTAAACTGGTCTCGGGAAATGGAATGCTACATTTTCTCATTAATTGAAATATGAATACTTAAATAAATTAAAATAGTAGTCGCTAAGGTTGGTGGTTTAATTGAGAACATATTAATATGCCATTCAACGATCCAGGGTTTGATTGGTTTTATGATTACCTATATTTATTAACTCTTATCTATTTTATCTGACTACAAAATAGATTTAGGTTATCTAATGTAGAAAATAAAATAAATTCATTTTATACCGACTAAAAATCATAACAATAATAGTATTCCCCTAGCACATAACAGCTCCGAACGTCAGCTGCTCCGATAGCGGTGGAGCTAAAGGAGACAGCATGAAAAAGTAATTGCAAAAGAATCTGCTCCGATGACTTTTATACTGAACAACCTCAACCTTAGTTCGGTCTTCGTCATAATTGTTATATTTTAAGTTCTCTTAATTACAATGATTTCATATTTATCATAATATTTATTAGTTTATTATATTAGCATTTAAACGTATTTTATTATTATAAGCCACTTAATTTAACGATACTACAATCTGTTTCAAATATCTGTTATTTATTTATTGTGCACACCTACCACAGTGTTGTCTTTTTAACCCAATGGTTCACTGGTAGAGAATGCCTTGTGGCATTAAGTCCGCCTATGTACCACCACTAAAAATGGAATAAATCATTGTTTCAATCACAAAAAAAATATCGTCAGCTGATTGTTTGTTGGTGTAAAAAACGTCAATTTATTTTCCAAAGAGACTATGCAATGCTCAAATGCATCGAGCGCGCAAAATGTTTATCAAACTGGCTGACGGTCTTACCCCCGTCAAAAATACAGCTGACGATTTTCTTTATTATTTTAAAAGTATAATAATTTTGTGTTTTTTTTTTAATTTCATTAGGCATAAAATAAATATGTATACGTTGTAAGTGACTGACAGATACCTAACTCCTTCTCGTCAATATAGCTGACGAAATTTTTGTTTTAAATGTAATTGAAACAATAATATACCTACTTAAGAGCGTTCACTCGAAATTACGCGCTATTTGGCCAAAAAACATGATTTTTAAACCCGTTTATATCCATTAGGTAATGGTTTATTGTATAAACATGTCAACATGTGACTTACCAATAACATTAGGAAATATTCTTGTCTAAATAGTTAAGTATAATTTTATTCAAATTAATAGCACGCTTGTGAACTATATTCACATTATGTAAATAGAGTTTTTTTAATTTTACTTTCAGAGCCAATTTTGAAGCTTGACAACTTCTACAGTTCTAATAGAATTAATAAACAAAAAATACATACCAATAACTAGAATCCTTAACAAAATAGTTATAGAAAAAAAATAATTGATTTAGTTTACTAATTAACCTTTTGAGTGCGTAATTAGAGACACAATAGAAAGACAATGGCGCGTGAACGCCGGCGTTAATGCGGGGATCAACAGCTTAAGAAAATTAAAATAAAAACAATGTCAAATTATTAAGAAATTATGGGTAAATAAAATGATCATTAGCACTGATTTAACTTCCTTTTATCATTAAAATAAAAGCATAATCTAATAGAAGGACATTTTATTCAAAATATACAATTTAAAATTTGGATTAAAATAGCTTTATCAATTTTTAACAAATATTTAAAAAGGACCATAAATATCGGCGCACGAGCGTCGCAAATTCAGTCGCTCAACAATATTCATCATCACGCTCGCGCGCCGATATTTGTGATATTTATTAAAAATTGACAAAGCTATTTTATTTAAAATTTTATATAGTAAGTTTTGAAACACATGTTCTTCTATTAGAATAAGCTATTATTATAATGATAAAATTAAGTTAAATCAGTGCAAAATAATGATCATTTTATGTACCCATAATTTCTTAATAATTTGACAATGTTTTTATTTTAATTTTCTTAATTATTAAACTAAATCAATGAATCTTTTTTTATAACTATTTTTTTAAGGATTCTAGTTACTGTTTTGTATTTTTTGTTTATTAATTCTATTAGAACTGTAGAAGTTGTCAAGCTTCGAAATTGACTCTGAAAGTAAAATTAAAAAATCTCTATTTACATATGTGAATATAGTTCATAAGCGTGCTATTAATTTATATAAAATCCTTTTAAGAATATTTCCTAATGTTATTGGTAAGTCACATGTTTGTACAATAAATCTTTAATGGATATAAACGGGTTTGAAAATCATGTTTTTTTGGCCAAATAGCGCGTAATTTCGAGTGAACGCTCATAATACATTTTTGCTCGGTATAAAAATCACCGGAACAGATTTTTTCCAATGACTTTTTCATGCTGTCTCCTTTAGCTTCACCGCTAGTGCGACAACTGACGCTGACATTACGGATTTCTGAATACTAAACAACTGTTTGAAAATAAAATTCCTAGAAAAATTACCAAAAACTCAAAGAGTTCCGCCCAAATCAAGACTCGGCACATAGATCGCACAATACTGTCATTTTTTTTTTTACAATATGTCGGAGTAAACTATATGGTACTTATCCTCCGTACAGTTCAGGTCTAGCACCCTGTGACTTTGGTCTTCTAGTCATTAGGGATCAGAGGTTTGCCAGCGACACCGAGTTGTTAGCTGCTCCGATATCCCAGAAAAAAATGGAAGCAAATTTTTAATGATTGGTTTCTATGAATGAATATGTGTACAAGATGTAATGGGAATTATTTTGAAAGACTGAAATAGATATGTGCGATTATTGGCTCACAGTAGGTGTTAATTAACTGATTGTAGAATTAAAAACTTATAGCCGAAAAAAAATACGATGACAATACTTCGACATTTAACTGGCCTGGATAATAATAACCAGATTAAGAGACCAACTTATATCTAAGGTTTTAAACAGGGTTATAGCAACTGAGGTGTAACGCAAATACAGCCATTTAGTTTATAGCCATCTTTTTTTTTTTCGCCTCTCCCCTTCTGCTGAGGATCACGACCACATACGACGCATCTCAAAGTTATTTTCTCTAACATGGTTATATTATTTGGGCATTGGCACTTACGGCATGCATGGTGACACAGTTGAGCGAGTAAAAGGAGAGGTGGTACAGCGCCAGCGCAGTGGACCTGTGCACGTTCGGGTCGCGTGACGTCATGTAGTTCACCAGTGGCGTTATGGCCCCGCGCTTGCCGAACTCCTGACGGTTCTGCGCCCATTCGCAGCAGTACGCTATCGCGACTCCAAGGTTCGCTCGGAGATGGTCATCTGTCGTATTCACTGGGAAGGGAATAAATATGTATTTATTTTATAAGGTTTCGTAACATAGGTAGCTAGAGGAATTGAAAGGGTCTACTCACCAAGTTTAGACAGTTTACTCACAACTCCATGGTCTGAAATAACCGCTAGATTCTCCTGGTCTTTTGCAATCGTTGCAATGGCGGCGCAAACAGCAGACAGTACGTTATGGTCATCAGAATCCAATAAGTCTACTGTAAGCTCCAAAGCGCCTACAAAGGATCTGACCATTTCGCCGGAATCTGCAGCGTTCTGCACGCAGGGACTCAGTGCTAACGCCGCATTCGTTTGGACCTTTTTAGAATCGTTCTTCAGCAAAGACCAAATCAATCTCACGCCATCCAGCTCGTCTATTTCATACATGCAGTTATGTTCTTTAGCGCACTCCATCAGAACTAGTGGAACGTTTTCCAGCAGCGGTTTGTGCGTGTTATTAAGGTGGTGAACTGCGATAAAAATATTGATTTAATGTGCATCAAACAAACCTTTGAAACCGATCGAACATCGAAACGTATGTTAAAACATCTGAACTTCTTCAAAAAAGGTTACTTACTTAGCATAGGAATCCCACCAGCAATTCTAATTTTGTCTCTATTGGGAGGGAACTTGGCACACTCTGCTAGTGCACCAGCAACATTCGTCAGTACTCCGTCATTCTCATCATCCAACAATTTAACCAGTATGGGAACAGTTCCGAGGGTGTCTAGTCTTTGAACGCTTTGTTCACTGCTAGCACATTTCCATATAGCGCCGGTTGCAGCGGCCATTAGGGGTTTGTTGGGCCTATTGGTAGGATCTGACACGGCGTGCACCAACAACTCCAGCCCTCCAGCTTCTCGGATCATGTTCCTTGTAATAGCATCGCTTGCGCACTTGTAAATCGCTAAGCTGCAGTATGTCTAAAAATAGCAAACAATTTAAATATTTCTTAATCTGTTAAACACACAAATGTAGAACAGTTTGTCGAAGCGGACTTAAGTCTATACGAATTTATTGATTTGCAAAAAATTTAAACCAAATATTTTGATGGATATTAAAATGTAACCTTGACTAATGTTTGCACACCTTCAAATCTTTGTCTTCGTTCGCTAGATGTTTGATCAAGTCATCCACCATTTTTTCAGTTTGAATAGCTAGTTGAAATGATGTTTCGTTTGCGCACATCTGCAATAAACCCGCTGCTGGTATAGCAACATCAAGATGGATAGTTTTCAACGTTTTGGCAATCAGCGGTATCATGCCATACTTTCTCATAGCTTCACGGTTTCTCTGGGAAGCAGACATCGACCAAAGCGCTTTAGCTCCAGCTCTTGCGATATCCAAAAACTGAAGTTCATTTAGATTTAACTCTTCACGAGGTGATTGCAAAGCCCTGAAAATAATAGCATTGTTTAAACACAAAATAATAAAAGTAATATTATTAGTTCCGGATTTGTACACTTACTTGTCTTTAATATCTAGTAAATCAATTAATTTTGGGATTCCACCAAATTTTCTGCAGAACTTCCTGCTCTTTCTTATTCTCCCCAAATTAGCGATTGTTTCTGCTGCCAGGATCTGGACGTCTTTTGCCGGATCCGATAAAAGACCCACCAATAATGGAATTGCTCCTAAGTCTGTTACTTTTTTTCTTATTTCAATGTTCGGAGTAATATCTTTAAGGACTGCCAGACCTCCCAAAATACAGCACAAATCCCTGGTTTCTAGTAGATTGACGAGCAGTTCCAGACCTCCAATCTCTTGTATTGCTCTTTGATTTACTTCTACTGTTAAGTCATGGTCTTTAAGGCAAGACAACGCTACCATAGTAGCAGTCTGGTTTCCAGCTTTCATATATTTGACGAGTTTCTGTATGTGCCAGTACTCAGGAGGTATATCTGATGATTTGATGAGGTCTGCCCAGTTGTCTTCTTCCGGAGAGGTGGATGAGGGCGACGAGACCGATGTGTCGGAGCCTTCCGTCACCATCACAATGCGTGGTAGACCGACGGTGTCTTGCCCGCCATCGGCACTAAACGACGATATATTATCTACTTCTCCCATGATTCTTATTCAAATTGATTGGTACGAAAATAAATAAGCTTAAAAAATATCTCGTTTGATTGTATCGTCTGTTGTTGACAAGATTGTGTCTCGTCAATATGGTTGCATAGCAACGTTTATTTCTTATTTTATGTAGAGCCTCTTTCTACATACGAGTACCATTCCGGCCCTATAGACTAATGAGGTTGTTTTCTTTTATTTTATTTTCACTTTCATTATTATAATATTTAAATTGTTTATTGTTTCAGTTCCGTAGGAGCGTGAAAGATGTTCTGAAGCCTGAACACAATGACCATTATCTATTACGATGGCTCAGAGGTAAGTTGATGGTTACAATATCGATATAATAAATAGTACACATGCCTATCTCACGTGTTATTCACAAAAAAACTAATCCTATGGCAACCAACAGATTTAAATAAACAAAACTTTAATCCAAGTATTGGAAACAAAACGTTCAGCACTTGACAGTAGGAATGCAAATGATACAAGGATAATTAATAATGTACCTTACACAAGAACTGCATTATCAATGTCCACTAGACCTTTGAGATAACTTACTAAATAAGGAAGTCTAGTGAATTTATAGGTAACTCGTAAAGTAAATGATATAAGCAAACGGAAAATAATAAGCACTGTGTCTTTCCTCTACTTATAGTAGCTACATTTTAAATACCAGATTAGATAACTAGTTAGAATAGATTCCTCATTTAATGCCTATTATTAAAAATCAATTATGAGTGGAAAAGATACAAAAATGACCAACACTGGGTCGCAAAGATAACGGGTCATTTAGAAAATCTGAGATATTTCCAGCCCCCCTAGATAAAGTTACAACCGTTTCGTGTCGAATTCCGTTCTCCAATCGGTAACGCCTCGGTGTCAGCAATTGTAGAAAACGATAAGTTGGTAGCCATGTTGACGCGCCTGAGTCGGCCGCTCGTTCTACAATAACAAAGGATGTAGTGTTGAACATTGTAGAAACGATAACATTTCATTCTATCATTTTGAACGATGTTAACTTGGCTACGAATTTTCTAATTTGATTAGTTTTCGACTAGCGTTAACGATTGCAGATTATCAACTTGGCTAGGTGTACAGGACACAGCCCCCCTAGCCAAGTTACAATCGTATCGTTCGCGCCGAACGCCTCGAGTAGGCCACGCCTCCGATTCCTTTATTCTGACGTCATCTCAACGCTCAGTCACGTGGTCAGAACAAAGGAATCGAAGGCGTGGCCTACTCGAGGCGTTCGGCGCGAACGAAACGATTGTAACTTGGCTAGGGGGCCAGATCGCTCGTATAACTATACATACCTATACGTCTATCTCGTATAGAAAGAGAAAGACTTACTTGACTGACTGACATATCAACGCACAGCCGAAACTACTAGGACTAGGAACGTGAAAATTTTCATTAGGCTTCCTTTTATGATACACTAAGAAGAGGTTTTTGAAAATGTAACTTTTAAGGGGGTGAAAAGAAAGAAATTCGTTTGTATCCCTTATACTTAAAACTAAGCACAAATAGTAACTAGTAACACAATTTTTATTCAGTTATGAATAAAAATTGTGTACATTATCCGTTATTCAAAACTACCCATATAAAACGATTCAGGGCTTGTTAAAACTTTTATGACAGAATTTTATCCCTTGGGTTTTTTTTTTTTTGTAGGTGGGAAAATCATCTAATGACAAATCCCGCTCTTGGGCGGAGCGAGAAATAGTGTCAGACTTTTACTGACTAAAAACTCACTCCTGTTCCTTCTTTGCCTTCATCCCGGGGCCCCGTGCTTCGCTTTCACACTACCCGTGGCCCCAGTAGGCTTCGGCCCTACTGGGCCCCTACGATTTGCTGACATCTCCCTGAGACGCGCGTGGAACAATGCGCGCCGTCGACGACTTGGGCTCGGTCCGGACAGTTACCGGACGGTCGGACGGTGAGCCACCCATTACTCGCCGTCCGCAAGCCCGCGCCTACGGTGGCCGGAAATCGGGATCGGAATCCCGGCGGCGGTTAGGGCGTGAGGACCGTTGCCTCACGCGATCGGCCGCCTCCTTTGCTAGCATTACTGCTTCGCAGAAGGAGGCGACCGCCTGCTCCTCACTCTGGACCATGGCCTGTACCAATGCCCGGCGCGAGAGATCACTGCCGCCGATCGCCCCCACGAGGACACGGCGTTGCTCTGCCCAGGCGGGGCACACCTCTACCGTATGCTCCACCGTGTCCTCCGGACGGTCCACACAATGGCGGCACCCAGGCGTTTCTTCCGCACGAATTCAGTGCAGGAACCTCCCGAACTTACCATGTCCGGTGAGGACCTGCGTCATGCGGTAGGTAAGGACGCCATGTGGTCTTTCCAGCCACTCCTCAAAGAGGGGACTTATTATCCCTTGGGTTAAATTAAATAAATAAGATGGGTATTATTAATTTTTCAAAACTACCTTCAATGTTTTGGTTTAAGAAGTGTTGAAGAAGTTTTCATAAAATCTATATCGAAGTCGCTGGCAAGCCAAAATGCTAGTATGCGTGCGCTTCACCATCATCGATTGCATCACTTCTTACCATCAGGTGGGATCGCAGTTAAGCACTAGATTATATCAATAAAAAAAACTGGGCAAGTGCGAGTCGGACTCGCGCACTGAGGGTTCCGTACAAACTTGGAAGGTAAATTGCGGTTTACGACTTAAGACGTATTAAAAAAAAACTACTTACTAGATTTCGTTCAAACTAATTTTCTCTGGAAATTTGCATGGTAATGTACATCATATTTTTTTTTTTAGTTTTATCATTCTCTTATTTTAGAAGTTACAGGGGGGACACACATTTTAACACTTTAGAAGTGTCTCTCGCGCAAACTATTCAGTTTAGAAAAAATGATATTAGAAACCTCAATATCATTTTTGAAGACCTATCCATAGATACCCCACACGTATGGGTTAAATGAAAAAAAATGAGTTTCAGTTCTAAGTATGGGGAACCCCCAAAATGTATTGTTTTTTTTTTCTATTTTTGTGTGAAAATCTTAATGCGGTTCACAGAATACATCTACTTACCAAGTTTCAACAGTATAGTTCTTATAGTTTCGGAAAAAAGTGGCTGTGACATACGGACGGACAGACAGACAAACATGACGAATCCACAAGGGTTCCGTTTTTTGCCATTTGACTACGGAATCCTAAAAACATATAGGCAGAACAAAACATGCATCGTAACAAAACACGTCAAGGCCATGGTTAAGTAACATCTTTCCGGCTGCATATAAAAATACGAAACTATTAATAGACATAATTAAGTAATAGCTGTTCCAAAAAAACCTTTCTATGTATTTATATTTAATTCAGGTTATGTTGCTGCAACTTTATCATTTTAAAGTGCATTCGTGACACTTCCTGGCTGAATATCAAAATACAAAAATATTAATAGACTTAATTATGTAATAGCTATTCCAAAAAAAAACTGTCTATAAATATTCGAAAAACTTTTTACAAAAAAATAACCGACTTCATCCATAATCATCATCATCAGATCAATTCGATGATACCATTTTCAACATAACTATTCAGAATTTTCAGAACCATTTATTTATTTGCATTGTCATAGTCGCATAACTATCGTAATTGTCATATCTATGTGAGGGTGAAGTTCCTGGGTGGTTGATCATTTCTGGTCTTCTTCATCAGTTCCACTTCATCAAATGTTACTTTATGACTGTAAATGCTTATGTTCTCAATGAAAATACCAAAATCACTATATAGTTGCCTAGAATATTTTAGGAGTTCCCTCGATTCCTTCGATTCCGAAAAAAATGGGACCAATCTGGAAGCATATCTTTTTAGGGGGAAAAACATAAAAAAAGAAAAAAATATATATATTACAAATAATAAAAATAGATTACATTAATTATTAACGAGTTCCGGTGCCTAACTTCAGGCTTCATCATCAGATCAGTTCGATATATTCCCCCTCTTCTTTCAGTCGGTCATCGACTACCGACTACACGTATAAACAAAGCAATTTTACTTGTTACGACGGTTCTGCTGTGATCCTATGAGGAGTTCTGTTCCATATTTTCGAAGATCATGATCAGATCATAACAATATATCTATGGGACCAATTAGGAAACATAACTAGTCAAGCAAAAAAAAAATTTTCAAAATCGGTCCACAATTGACCGAGAAATCGGTGAACATACATAAAAAAAACATACATTCAGCCGAACATAGAACCTTCTCCTTTTTGAAGTCGGTTAAAAAGAAAACTTTTTTCCGAAAGCAGCTTCAAAATTGACAATTAAATGAAGCAGCAATTGGCATTTCAAATATTGAAATGAGGAAGACTAGGAGCGAGGTGCGAACATATTGCTATCTCTTTTATACGGTTTGCTACATACTTTTTACAATAAAAAAACACATAACTAATTATAATTATATATTATACAGTAAAACAAAAAATAAAATAAAAACCCTTAATTATGGTTACGTCGTTAATGTTAAAATTATACAGATATGTAAGAACAATGTAGAAAGAAGTTTACGTTAAAAACATTAGTAGGTAGTGAAAAAAAAAAAAAAACAATTCAAAGAACAAATAAATTTAAGTAAACCGTGGCAGTGATCCCAATCGTGGTCGATCACAATGGGCCTCATCAGAAGGGTTAAAGTCACCCAAAGAGCAATGAAAAGGGCTATGCTCGGAGCTTCCTTGAGTGATCGCATCAGGAATGTAGATATCCGCAGGGGAACCACGGTTACCGACATAGCCCGAAGAATCGCCAAACTTAAGTGGCAGTGGGCAGAGCGTGTTGCTCGCAGAACAGATGGTCTATGGGACCGAAAGGTTCTGGAGTGGCGACCGCGTACCGGAAAACGCAGTGTTGGAAGGCCTCCCGCAAGGTGGACCGATAGCCTAGTGAGAGTCGCGGGAATACGATGGATGCGGGACGCACAGGACCTGGATGTGCACACTTGGGGGAGGCCTATGTCCAACAGTGGACGTCTATCGGCAAAAATGATGATGAATATATGGATGTATATACAGTCGACTCTCGTTAATTCAAACCTGCGATAATTCGAACCTCTCTATAATTCAAAGTTATCGCGAGTTCCCTAGAAAATCTCTTTATATTTCGAACTACATCAATACATTTTTATGCACTTGGTAATTCGAACGAAAAAATCATCGTGACGAAACGACGCGTTAATTCGAACTCATCGGCGTTAAACACTTGACAATTCAAAGTTGGAGAGAGAAACAGAAAAATATTGCAGAACTTGCAGAGGTATGTAATATACTAAGATCCCAGAGCTGTCTGACATAACTTATTTTCACATGGATGAAACCTTAGGTTCTCAGTAGCGTCTTCAAGGGGACTCTAAGGAGGAGCTCCACAAGCACACAGGTATTCAAAGCACATGAGACGCTACTGAGAACCTAAGGTTTCATCCATGTGAAAATAAGTTATGTCAGACAGCTCTGGGATCTTGGTCTATAAGTACATTTTGAGACAAGTTCAAACTTGTATCATCGTATACGAGCCTTTGTTTTTTTAATGATTAGTTTGACACACACTTCCGCACGTTTTGGTTTGTTTAGTTAAGTTTCAGTTACTGTCTCTCGTTTCGAACCATTTGATATTTCGAACACTCGCACTCGATAATTCGTAACATTTTAAGAGTCCCTTGAATTAACGAGAGTCGACTGTATATAATAAAATGTTTTATTAGCACAAAAAGCTTACATTCGTTTGTACGTAATAATGGTATACTTATGTAACAAATATTTATATTCTAATAACTGTAACTATAGGAGGCTACTTGTATCTTGAGAAACAATTTTCGGTTAAGATTTACTGAGCAACTAATGACTGAGACGTTGTCATCTTTTATAATAATTAATGAATTTTGAAACATCGTGAGGAAACCGGCATGTCCTAGAACCAAAAATTCGAAGACATGTGACATTCACCAACCCGCTCTGGGCCCGCGTCGCGTGGTGGATTATGGCCCCTCTCGGCGGATCCAGGGGGGGGGGTCATGGGGGTCATGACCCCCCCCTGGGCTGGGTCCAGGACCTAGGTGGACCACTGATTAAAATTGTTAAACATAATGTTTTAATGTAATTTTTTGTCACAATATAGATTTTATGTAAGCACCTTCAATATTTAATTAATTTAAGAGCGGCCAACCCGAGGTTCATTTTCTTTCTCCAGATACTTTGGATACACTGTTATCTTGTGGATATTATCTAGGCTTCTATAAAAATCAAAATATAAACTTGTGTAAAACTAATCTAGTATAGACCTCTGAAAATCTGCTATTTTACGTGAATTTTGGCCCTCCATAATGTACGCTTTTTAATATATAAAAATATAAAAAAGTACATCAATAGAAGCCATTTTCGTGCTATGATTTTCTATGATTTTAAATGTGGCCTAAAACCTGATGAGTCATTTGATCGACTTTAAATTGCTTTTATGGATTAAAGACCTTCAAAAGCTTCAAAAATCTACCGCTGGTATAGCGAGTTCAAGCGCGGTCGCCTTACTTTTGGGGGATGAAAAAAGAAGTGGTCGTCCTACGACGGCTGTCATGGAAGAAAGTGTGCTGGCAGTAAAAAAAAAAATTCCATAAAACAGTCGAATTATATAAGAAGAGATTCAGCATACACTGCAGATTGGTTCGGAAAGCGTTCACAAGATTCTACACGAGCACCTTCGTGTGAGGAGGATAGTTTGCCGCTGGGTTTTTTTTTCGGTGGGAAAATCATCTTATGACATTCCTCGCTCTTGGGCGGAGCGGCAGATAGTGTCAGACTTTTACTGACTAAAAACCCACTCCTGTTCCTTCGTTGCCTTTCGTACCAGGGCCAAGTCCTCCATTCAGAATCAGACCCTTGGCCCCAGTAGGCTTCGAACCTGCTGGGCCCCTACAGTTGCTGACATCTCCTTGAGGCGCGCGTGGAACAGTACACGCCGTCGACGACTTGGGCTCGGTCCGGACGGTTACCGGACGGTCAGACGGTGAGCTACCCATCGCTCGTCGTCCGCAAGCCGGCGCCTACGGTGGCCGGAAATCGGGATCAGAATCCCGGCGGCGGTTGGGGCGTGAGGACCGTTGCCTCACGCGATCGGCCGCCTCTTTTGCTAGCATTACTGCTTCGCAGAAGGAGGCGGCCGCCTGCCACTCCTCCTCGCTTCAGACCATGGCCTGTACCAAGGCCCGGAGTTTTCCACTGGGTGTCGCACAAACTCACCGAAGCTCAGAAGCAGGCCCATGTGGAGTGGTGCCGTGATATGATTCAAATATTTGAAGTAGTCTCGTCTCGGCGCGTTTACGTCATTGTAACAGGTGACGAATCCTGGACTTATCAATACGATCCAGAAACAAAGCGTCAGTTGACAGTTTGGCTGTTTCAAAACGAAACAACGCCTACGAAAGTGAAGCGATCGAGAAGCACAGGGAAAATTTTGGTCACTAGTTTCTTCACTTTGACGGTATCTGATTTCAATTATTACGAGACCAAAGCAGCATTAACGCCGATTGGTATACCACAAAATGCCTGCCAGAAGTTTTGTCTGCAATGAGCAACCAGCGACCGAACACCGGGCTCCGTGGGTTACTGCTTCACCATGACAACGCGCCCGCGCACTTAGCGCTCAAAACGAGGGACTTCCTGGACACCGCACCGGTCAGAGTCTTGGGGCACCCTCCTTACAGTCCTAATCTGCCACCAACTGACTTCTTTTTATTCCCTTCTTTTTAGTTTTTTATCGCCGGAAGACGCGCTAGCCGCGTTCAAGAAGGCCATGTAAGAGGTGTCTGCAGTGGACTGGAAAAAATGTTTCGAAAATTGTTTCAGACGCATAAAACTTTGTATGGAGGTTGGTTGGAGAGTTTGAAAAGATTTAATAAAAATATTTTATCAATAGAAGTTTTCTGACCTTATTTTAAATTGTGATTTTGAGACGTATCCTAATATAAGATTTTTTTAATGTATTATGGCTACACTACATGTTAGTGTAGCGACAGCGGGAAGATCTCTCTCGTTACGAAAAATCAAATTATGGCTAGAAGCTTCAATGGTCGAATGTCTAACCGGACTGGCACTTCTCCATGTCCATAAAAACGTAGCGTGTCGTACGTTCTTAGCGTGTCGATGGTAAAACTAATTAAATTCCTTGCCTGGCCCAGTATTCGGCCACGGCAATACCGTCCACTGATAC
Source organism: Mythimna impura (assembly GCA_905147345.3). Taxonomy (NCBI): domain Eukaryota; kingdom Metazoa; phylum Arthropoda; class Insecta; order Lepidoptera; family Noctuidae; genus Mythimna; species Mythimna impura. Next base: position 25,742,287 of record LR990350.1, read on the forward strand.
TGTCATAAGATCCCTACATGAACAGGTAACAGGGCACGTCATGCAGAATGGGAGGTAGGACCTGGTTTGTGGAGAGACACTGCACAAACACTGAAGGTCAGAACCGTTCAGGAACCCCCATCTGTGGAAATTGTCTTTGCTGCGCCCAACCTGCGTGCGGAGTCTGTTTAGAGTTTTCCAGATTGGCCATGGCAACTCGTGTCCAGGAGAGAGCATCACTTCCATCTCTAAGTAAAGCCATATGGTTTTACTTTGAGATGGGCTTACGCTTACAACAAAACTTTTATGACTTTTAAGTCTCAGGGGCACCGAGCTGTAATAGTGCATTGAATGGCGAGGGTCGATTTTTGTTTCGTCCTTTCTATGCGGCTAGCCACATTCCTGCGAATTTCTGGGGGTGAAATGCCGATTAGTGGATACAGCATTCGTACCGGAGTCGGCATAAGGAAACCAGTGGCAATTTGGCACGTCTCATTAAGTGCTGTATCCACTATGTTAGAGTGGGCGGAGCGGCTCCATACTGGACAGGCATATTGACCAGCGGAGAGCCATTCCAGTTTTTCGCAGAACTTGAGAAGACGCCCCCCATCTAGTGGATGTTAGGCGACGTAGCAGGTTGTTTCTCGTATGCACCTTCCCCTTAACGTTCTCGCAATTCTTTCTGTAGTTGAGAGACCTATCCAGAGTGATGAAGAGATATCTTGGATGGGGGTTATGAATGATTGGCACCTCCTGCCATGAGATATTGAGCATTCAACCCGCTTATCTGTTACTGTAGATCTGAGAAAGCTGTGATAAGGGTGGCCTCAATCTCCTCAAAATCAGTGGCTTAGCAAGTTAATGCCAGTTCGTTTGTTTATAGAAAGCGGGTTGTGTTAGGGCTCACCGGTTGGTCATTGGTGTAAACGTTAAACAGCAAGAGGACTAGAACACTACCTTGTGGCAGTCCATTTTTTTGAGTTCGCCACTTGCTTTTCTCGTTAGATGGAGTGATATCGCGTTTCGGGAGAAGACGTAAAAGAAAAATTGATTTTGTTATTTAAATATAGGTATTTTTAAGTACAGTACATACATCGATTAAATAGTAGGTATTTTATTGATGTATGTATTTTTAACCGTATCTATTATTATTAAAATTAAATCATTAACTTCTTATGACTTGACCATAACTATGTGACCCCCCCCCCTGGTGCCAAAGCTGGATCCGCCCTTAGAGAGAGGAGACCTGAGTCCCAACAGTGGGAACATTATAAGGCCGACTATGCTATGCAATGCTATGCTAATGAATTTTAAATTATGAAAAAAAGTAAAGTAATAACGATTAATAAAATATAAATGTGAGAGAAAGCGTAGCGTGCAATGCCTAGTGCGCAGCCTGCGGTCGCGGAACGAAGCGACCGCAAACTGCAGCACCCTGCACCAGTGGTGTCGCGAACCCCAGAGTTCACATGTACGAAATTGTCGACTTTTTCAGAAGATGATAAAGAGAAATTAAATTTGTTGCTGGTGATCCACACAAGTCGTCATCATCTTCTTCTTCTAACAAAAGTAAAGTATCGATAGCGTTGTTGGATATTCTGTCTCGCACGAATGTACTGGAGTGACTAAGGCATGGTTCTATGCATTGTGCACCCGCTACATGCTGTCTTGGAATAGAAGCAACTGCGACCGCAGGCAGCACTGCGGTCAACCGCAGCTGCTAGCCGCAGCCTGCGGTTGCAGTTTGCAGTCAGTCTCGGAATTTTACCTTTACGTTAACATGATCGACACCTCTATGGCGTTTGGCGCTCCGATTGGCCCGCTCCAAACTCTTAACCAATCAGGAAGTTCACACTCAGCGCAATCACGTAATCATCACTGCTCATCAACTTAATTAGTCTTATAACTAATCTTGAAATATTCACCTCGTTTTTGAGTTTTTCCTCTTTAACATTAAGCGTGCGACCGTATAATAATGAATACTCCTAAAATAGGTAATCAGATAAAGAAATAAACTTCGCAAAAATATTTAAACCTAATTTTTTGTGCTTTCAGCAAGACAATGGGATCCAGAGGCAGCTGAAAAAATGCTCAGAGATGTAAGTACCTACAAAAAACTACAACTACTTTATTTATTTATTAAAACTTCATGCAACACAAAGGTACAAAGGCGGACTTAATGCCTTAGGCATTCTCTACCAGTCAACCAAGGGTGGTGAAGAGAAAACATGGCAGGTGCATAAAAAAAAGGTTAATTAGAAAACAAGGTTACAAATGTATATAAATATAATAAACATAGATACATATATATTTAATATAATATAAACCAACATTATATTTATGTGTATAGTGATATATAAATATATATTAAGTATATGAAAGGGGTTTTTGAGACGACTCCGCTATTTAATTAGGTATTTATTTTATTCGCTATTTAGTTGCATAATATCATTATCGTTCTGGGCCATCCCAATTTATTTGGGCTCGGCGAAACATGTCAATTGGCATGAGGAACAGTAGGGGCGTGGTGGGAACTAGTGTTGGGCAATATGAAATCTTACTACTGATTAAGAACTACGACTAGGTACATGTTGTTGTAGTTAGTAATCATAACTACAAATTACATTAAATAATCGTAAAAAGTATTTAAACATTTTGATTACCTACAAATTGTAGTTGCAATCACGATTACGAGAGTACCTACTTTTTATAACTACACATCTAAAGGTTTATTTTTTGATTACTTGAACGCAATAATAATATGTATAGATAAATAAAAATGCACACGGAGGGTTTTAATAATCTATATAAATAATAAGGTAGGTAGGGTAGGTAAGGTAGGTGGGGTAGGTAGGAACCGTCGTAACAAGTAAAATTGCTTTGTTTATACGTGTAGTCGATGACTGACTGAAAGAAGAGGGGGAATATATCGAACCGATCTCATGATGAAGCCTGAAGTTAGGCACCGGAACTGTAATAAATTAATGTAATCTAACCGTGGTTGGGATTATTAAAATTGTCATGAGATGCACTCTGGCTATAAGGTATTTGTTTGGCTGAGGGGTACTTTTTAGTGGTAGTACCATAACTAAAAAGTGTAAAATAACAAACTTTTTACAAAAAAAAAATACTACCGAATTCAATGTAAAAAAAAAAACTGGAAAGTGCAAATAACTTTAATTTCGGAAGTCGGTGTTAAATAACGAAGAGACGAAACTGTTATAGAAACACCGACTTCCCGTTTTTTATTTAGTATTTGTTTTTGTCGGCATCAGAAATACATCATCTGTGAAAATTTCAACTGTCTAACTATCACGGTTCAGCCTGGTGACAGACAGATAGACAGACGGACGGACAGCGGAGTCTTAGTAATAGGGTCCCGTTTTATCCCTTGGGTACGGAATCCTTAGAATGATCTGATTCAATATCCGTACCTAGGTACCTAGGTAAATGGAGGTTTACCGCCTCCGTCGTTACACTTGACCTGAGAAAGTCGTTACAAAATATTACAGGCATTGTAAAAGAACTCGTCAAGGTCATGATTAAGTAACTTTACGACTGAACTTTCCGACAAAACTATTAATAAATTGAATTAAGTAATAGCTGTTCCAAAAACGGTTTAAAAATATTCAAGTATGATAATTTTGTTGCAGCTTTATCATTTGAAGGCACATTTGTACTTGCCGTTACGAATACTGTTCTACTAAGGGCCTGCGCACACTTGAGACAAGACTGTCTTAGACAGACTTGTCTACGACGTCGCAGACTTGTCTGCGACAACGATATCTATGGCGACAACTGTTTTGTCTACGACACGACGCACACCATCAAGACAAAACAGTCTAGCGGCGTACGGCCAGTGTTGCCAACTTAGTAGATTTTCCACTAAAACTGGTGGTTCGCAACGAAATATTGGTTTTAGTGGCTAGTGAATTTTTCTAGAATTTCTAGTGCTTTAGTAAAATTCAATTTCTTAATAAAAATGCGATCACTCGGGTGTAAATCAGTACCATAGAATCCATAATTATCAATCTGATACCGACGATGATGGTGCAAACCAAAATGATTTGTCTGAAGACGAATTAATATATATATTTTATCACTTTTTTAAAGGAAACTAATAACATATATGCGTACTTATTTTATTTCGTACAACACACATGTTTTTAGTGGGAAATTTTGCGTGTGGGATAATTTTTTGTTAGTGGTTTTCTGATGGTTTTAAAAGTTGACTCTAGTGGTAAGTTAGTGCAACTGCTGGGAACACTGGACGACTCAAAACAGTCTTGTCGCAGACAAGTCTGCGGTGCGGTGTCGTAGACAAGTCTGTCTAAGACAGTCTTGTCTCAAGTGTGCGCAGGCTCTAACACTGTGAATGTATGTTGAAACAGCTTAGCTAATTTGGCTGTTTGTAATGTAACGAGGGAAGAGCTTCCGCTAGAGGAGCCGAGCACGAGCTGAGCTCAATTTCGTGTAGTGTCGCTCGTGCTCGGCTCCTCTAGTGTCAGTCCACACTACACGAATTTAATCGGCTCGTGCGCACCTTAATGGAAGAGCATGCCATGGGTTAGGATGACTGATCGTAGATTTTATTTGTCTCAATAGTAAGCCTCCGGAGTTTTTGGCGGATTTTTTATAGTGAAATTCAGTGGGTTTTTTTAATAATTCGCAAATTGATTCCTAGTGGATATTGTGATTTTGTGATGTCAAATTCTCAAGTAAACTGCACAACTAGACGTATGTGGAATAATTGAAACGGCGCGATCTCGGTGAGAATTTTATTGTTGTTTTGACTAGCGAAGGCCGACTGACAAGTTGGCCTTAGCTGTCAAATACTGCAAAAATATTAGAATGTTTGTTACATCCGCATTCTAATAAAAAATAAAGTGACTGTATTATTAAAAAAAAATACTTCCTAAATTTGACACTTTTTAAATACACAAACCATTAATACGAAGCCAAAAGAAAAAAAAGTGAGTTAGGAATCTACTTACCTATTTCATAATATATTTTGTAGGAATTTGAGTTAGTACCAGTTTCACGAGGTCCGAATAACCTACTCCTGAATAAATTAAAAAACGAAACAATATTTTTATTATCTTTTCTGCCAAATGCAGATTAATTTACAATGCAAGATTTAAATTTATTTTCATATTTACTTTTACGTTTAAAAGCGAAAGTGATTTTGTCTCAACTAAAACACAAAACCGATTTTAATAAAACATAATATCAAAATAAACTTTAAAGAAACTTTGCTTTTTTGGACGATATAAATGTGTTTCAGACAGGATGGAAGAAAAAAACATGTTGTGCCGACCCCAAATAAGATGGGACAAGGGCAGGAAGATGATGATGAAATGTGTTTCAGACAAGCTTTTCTGTGTTTGTCTAGGCAAGTGGGTGTTATGTAATAAAATATACCTATGTAGAAATTATTAGGTAGCCTACTTACCGGTACGTTTACGACCGACTCATTAAATAAACGCAGTCTTTAAGTTTGTTTATGGTTAACCATAGCCTACGTGACCCACTTTAATGATAGGAAACTCATACAAACATAGTTGCTTTATTGCTTAAGAAATATCTACCTGGTTATAGTAGAATTTACAGTTAAAGACGGCTAGGAAGCTGCAGGAGTTTGCGAAAGAGTTTCCGGGGCCCTAGAACGCAAAGGGCAAATAATGGAACACAGGTGGGTTTTAGTCAGTAAAAACCTAGTCAGGTTATAGTGGATTGAGAGTCCTCAATCCACTATAAAGTGGGAGAAGTCATTTGTTAATTTCACGGCTCAAAAAAAAATAGGCGGCTCGGAATACACACTCTTCGATGCTCAATGATGATCTGAGATGCGATTTGGCGGTGAGGCACGCTTGTGCACAAACCTGCTGTGCCCTGTATAATATCTCATGCATACAGCTTCACTAATCTCTGTTGATATTTATTTATTTAATCTTCATGCAACAAAAGGTACAAAGGCGGGCTTAATGCATATTGACCGGCGTTACCGAAATTCGGTCCCCAGGCCCCGCCTTAACTGTTACGCGAGGCCCTGGGCGCCAGATTTAATAGTTCTATCTTCCAAAGTTGAAACTATGCATTTCAAAGGGCAAGCAATATCAATGATGTAGGTATAGCGATAGAAAACCGACAGGCTAACAACTCGACGTTGATCAAGACTTTGAAAGTTTGAAGTTTCGACTTGACCGAGTGCACTCACTACCAAAGAGAATTAAAATCTTAATTACCTACAACCTACAACATGCCAACTAGGAAACTGAGGAATTATTACGAGTATTATATCGTTATATGAAAAGGATAGATTGATAGAATGACTGACACTCTTTACCTATTGAAACATGTATATTTATGCAAATCACAAACTGGATATTAATGGACCATTAATATTTTATTAGTCTTCAGCTCTTTATATGTTTGATTTAGATATCTATAATAAAAAAGTCATAAATTCATATTCATTCATTTTGCTTCTACAATGTTGGTACGTTGGTACAAACAAGCTTAGAGCTTATGCATCATTGTAGACCTTGTTTGGGCACAGCAATATATATTTTTGATATTTAAATACTAGGAACAGGAACAAAATTATGCAAATATAATATCAGACAATTTATATGAAACTTAAATAATAACTAAACTATTTATACTAAAACCGAACTATGTACATACAAACTATAAAAACTATTATACTAAACCTAACTATGTACATATAATACAAAAACACCTATTACACTCAGGCGTCGAAGTACTCCTCCACATCGCTGTCATCCGGAAATGTGCCCAGAAGGCTGGCAGCATTGCCACGTTGAATGGCAATGCTAATTCTTTGGGCGAAGAACAAGCCAGCCCTCTGGTCATGCAAAGTGTCGATCAGACGGCGTGAAATTTCCTTAAAAAGGAGACGCGCACTATATTAAAAAAATATTTAAAATATATACACATATTTAAATTAATTGCACTTTTATCTGCTCGGTTCATGCAAACGTCAGCGCGGATTCTGTCAAAGTGACATGTGTCACTTTTCACTTAGCTCGTTCATTTCGTTCTCAAGCTTCCGTACTATTGACTTCACCGACAAATATATATGTATGTTATATATATCTACACACCTCCACTTACATAATACACACGTCCATATGCTCTAATGCACAAAGCATTGTCAAATATTTAAGTTTTTTGATTATGGGGGGGCCTGGAGTTCTAAGATACAGGCTTAGGCTTAGTTTAGACTCCAGATCTCCCACAAATTACAAATTCAGATATTTAAGTTTTTATGTTTTTCCTGCTAAATAACATGTGTAATTTGTGGAGATTAATAAACACTTTTTTGTTTTTTTTTTTTATTTTGAATTAAACATTAAATACACTAGAAAATTTTTCATTGTACAATTATACATGCAATTTAAATTATTCATTAAAAATTATAAATAAAATTGAGAATTATAATTATAGAATGTCAAATAAACTGGATATACAAAATAATACTAAATGTCAAACACAGTAGGCAAAATAGCAACAACAGTAAGGGCCTGCGGACACTTGAGACAAGACTGTCTTAGACAGACTTGTCTACGACACGGCGCACACCATCAAGACAAAACAGTCTAGCGGCTCTCTTGACTCTGACTCTCTCTCTGATGAGCTTTTTTTGTAGAGTAAAAATGGTAGGTTATAGCATCTGTGCTATTTCCCCATAGAATAATACCGTAGCTTAGCCATGCATGAGCATATGCATAGTAGGTGGCGAGTGCGGATTTTTGATTTGTGTTTTTTTTTTATTTCACGTAAGGCATATAAAAATTTTGAAAGTTTTGCTTGAATTTTTTTTATGTGGGACTTCCAGTTTATACATATAAGTAGTAGGTACATGTGTGTCTATGGATAAGCCGAGCCCCGAGGAGATTAAAAACATCTACTTGTTCTAATTTTGTGTTGTTAAATGTATAATCTAATGTTAATGGTGCTCTTTTGGGGGTGGAAAGTCATTAATTTAGTTTTGGAATAGTTTATTTCGAGATTATGGTTTTCCATTTAGTTAATTGCTGTAGAAAGAAGGGAGTCAATTTTGTCTTTTATATTTATTTTGTTTTGGCAAAAGGTCAGTAAGAAGATGTCATCAGCAAATAAAACACACGGCCTGCCAGATATCTCCAAGTATTCCACCAGTAGGTATCTGCTTAGATACCTACATATAGTTTTTTATACCATCAAAATATAAAATTCCTTGTATTTCTAAGGTATTTTAAGCGAAGAATTTCAACGACGCACATTTTATAACTTGCCTGTTTCTTTTTGAGGTGTAAAGTCGTCAAATAAATCCTCACGTTCTGGTTGGAGCGAGAGGGAATGTCAGACTTTTACTGACTAAAACCGACCTGTGCTCATGTCCTACAGTTGCCCTTTGCGTTTCAGGGCCGCAGTAACTGTAAAGATGAGTCAGATTTTTCAACGATATAGAACAGTACCTAGTATAGCCTGCTGTGTGCTAGTGTAACCTAGTGTAGACCTAGAATCTTACAGGCATGTACGAGATAGAATATTAAAATTGAAACCAGTTTTTGTGTAAGTATTAATAGAAACTAGTTCGACTGGTTATGGTCGCACTATCGGAATTATACGCAGTCGCATTAGAGAAATATTTCGTAAACAGTCCTATTTTTAGTCGACTTAATTTAAAAAAAGTGGACACAAGTTACTTACCAAAATTGATGCTTGGTGCTGTGCATCACCTTGAACTGAGTGGACGAGTTTGCCAAACAACAACTGATAAAAACTACGTGTAGACCAGGGTAAGAAGCCTTTAAAAATAATAAAAAGTGAAAAAAAAATAATAGTAGGATGAAACCCATTAGAAAAGGAGGAGAATATTATAAAAATGAAAGAAAAAATAATTTACGGGCAATCTGAGGTCGGGAAGGGGATGGGGGTGAGTTTTTAAGGGTAAAAAACGGTTTTTCTCGATTTCCGGCAAAACTAAAAGTCCTATGGAAAAAAGTCAAATGGCAAAGTTGTTGGTAATAAAAAGATCTAAAACTTTTGTATTTACACTTTTTTCACATAACCTCAAAATTTATGTGAAAAATTAAAAAAAACAAGTTTTTGGTTTTTTATTTTTATCTTTTCTAATGAGTTTCATGCTACTATTATTATTTTTTGGTTTTATAAATTATCGACCCTGGTCAAGTGATGGTCTTGACGTATTTTGTCACATAGCATAGCATCGTGCATCATCTTGAACTGAGCGGACGAGTTTGCCAAATCACAACTGACAAAAACTATGTGATGGTCTTGACGAATTCTGTCACATAGCATAGCATCGTGCATCATCTTGAACTGAGCGGACGAGTTTGCCAAATCACAACTGACAAAAACTATGTGATGGTCTTGACGAATTCTGTCACATAGCATAGCATCGTGCATCATCTTGAACTGAGCGGACGAGTTTGCCAAATCACAACTGACAAAAACTATGTGATGGTCTTGACGAATTCTGTCACATAGCATAGCATCGTGCATCATCTTGAACTGAGCGGACGCGTTTGCTAAATCACAACTGACAAAAACTACGTGATGGTCTTGACGAATTTTGTCACATTTGCACAGCCTCTGGTCGCGAGTTCGATATTTTCGAGACTCCCGAGATGTAAGCCCTACACAAGAGCACTTGCGCCCATCCATTCACCGCAATGTTACGGTCCTAGGGGGACACCACTAATTGTCTACTTAAAAAAGGGGTCACGTATTCAATAATATTGAAAAACACCCACCTAGTCAATAAATAAATCGGTCGGCTTCCAGTCTATCTAGATTTAAACTAAATACCAGCCTAAAAATATACTTTTAAAAATTATTGTCGTTATATTTTCAGTCCCAGAAGTGGCGAGAGAAGTGGGGGATCGACACAACGCTTCAGACGTGGGAGGCTCCAGAGGCCCTGACAAAACACTTCCCCAGCGGAAGCTCCGGCTTCGACAAAGAAGGATCACCAGGTAAGTTATTCTATAAGCCATCAGACTTATTATAATTATCTTATGTGTTCACTAGTTAGAAGTATAGTTCCCCTGGGTAGAGTTCCCGGGAGTACCTACCTACGTTCCGTAAATATAATTTTCTAGTACAATATTACCCCAAGGGAAAATACTCCCGGGATTAAAGTATCATAAATTATTATGCTATTCCAGGACATAGGTTACCCGAGTGCCAAATTCATGCAAATCCATTCAACTGTATAGAAGTGAAGAAGTAACAAAAATACACATACATCAGTGTTGGGTTAATTTTATTTTAAAGTTGATTGAACTAATTTTTTTAATCAATTGATTAGTCATGACTAATTTCATCATGAATGATTTAGTTATGATTAATTTAATCATGACAAAAAAATAAGTACCTAATCAAAATCATGACTAAATAAATCAATTATTGTTTCAATCATTATTTATGATTGAATACGACCACTAATACGACTACGAATAGGTTACTACCTATCCTTTGAAATTTTGAACATCAAATATCTGATCATCAGATCTTCTGGTTTCATACTGTTCAGATCGCGATTTTTTCGTATTTGGGTTTTAGTTATGAAAGTAATTTATTTTTGTTCTGTTTTGGTGTTTTTTTAACAACTAAACGACAACCCACTAGAATCAAAAACTACCATCAACTACTCAACAACAACATTCATCATTCAACAACTATATACCCACTACAAATAACAATCATCAACAGCTCATCGACATTTTGACAATTCAAAAGTGCCTGTAATTGGTCTATTTGAAATAAACGTTTCTAATTTCTGATTTCTGATTTCTGCTCAGCAATAACCAACAACAACAACTTAACAAGCCAAAACCTCAACAGTAACCAATAACAACCAAAAACATCCAATAACACCCCACTATAAGTCAACAACACAATCAAAAACTCAACAACACCGCAACAACATCCAACAGCAACCATCTAGAAGTCAATAAGAACTATCAAAAACTCGACAACAACTCCGCAACAACCATCAACAACAACGCAACAACATCCAACAGCAACCATCAACAAGTCAATAAGAACTATCAAAAACCCGACAACAACTCAACAACAACCATCAACAACTAAACAATCAAAAATTACTCGACGCAAGCCAACAACAACTTAACGACAGCCAACAACTCAACCACTCTTCAGATTTATAAGTATAGATTTTAATTTGAACTGAGAATGTTTACGTCTTTCATTAGATATCCAATTCATACAAAAACTCATTCATTAAAATCAGAACTCAGTAAGCAGTTTTACTGACCCGAGCGTCATCGGTCATTGAGATATCATGTAATATCTGCGATCGGCGATATCAGATTTAATAATCATTAATTTTTTGTATGCATTTCCAAAATGCATACAAAAAATTAATGTCTTTAATAGTGACCTCTATAACAACTTCATAGTCAAACTCAAGATTACCTACCATTAAATATAATTACATACATACAATACGACCGAATTCCAAACACGAATCAACGTATATTTCGACCAAACCGGTTCAATTACGATTTTATAGGCACACTAGCTAACACCGCAATAGTTGTTCTGCCATAAAACTATCAAAGAAAAAAAACCGGGCAAGTGCGAGTCTTACTCGCGCTCTGTGGGTTCCGTACAAACTTACCTATGAAAACCGTTCAATTCCCGAATTACGAACATTTTTCCGAATTGCTAAAAAACTACAAAATTTACAGTTTTCAGATTTTTTCCTATACTTGTGTTATGAGACCTTGTTTCATGACAAATTTTAGAATTCTAGGTCAACGGGAAGTACTGAATGAATTTTGATTCCCTGAGATTGTCGAAATATACGTTTTTTGCGACATAAACGGCCGTATCTTTTTTTTTCGTTAACTCAGAACTTTGATTTTTTCACAGCTTGAAGGGACTGCAGACCTGAGTATATGGTTTAAATTTTAATAAAGATAAATAAAGGGTCTTGACAAACAGACAGACGGACAACAAAGTGATCCTATAAGGGTTCCGTTTTTTCCTTTTGAGGTACGGAACCCTAAAAACAAAATTCATTTGTTTCAGGTCCTTCTGTGGTAATATATAGAGGTCAGTGATGAAGACGAAAAATTTGGTTCTTTTCGAAGTAGGTCGTCACCGGATAACTATGGTCGTCACAGTGTTTGATCGAACTCCTCCGAAACGTCTTGACCGCTTTTTATGATTTTTTTTGTATGGTATTGAATTATTTGGAAGGTCTGAGAACAGGTTGTAGTCTATTTTTTACCCTCCTACCCTTACCACACATTTTTAGGGTTCCGTCTGCATAGCATAAGTATAGGAAAAAGCTGAAAACTGTAAAATTGTAGTTACGTCACAAAACTTTTTTTGCGATTCGGAAAAATCTTCGTAACTCAATTCGCGAATTGAACTGTTTCCATAGGTAAGTTTGTACGGAACCCTCAGTGCGCGAGTCCGAATCGCATCTGCCCTTTTTAAGGTTCTGCCAGCAGCTTCGCCAGCGTGAAAGTAGGTTTCTCCATACAAACTTTTGACGTTGACTTTTGAAAATTTCTTTACGTCATAAAAAGAAAACTTGTGCAAAATTTCACGCTCCTAGTCTCAGTAGTTTCGGCTGTGCATTGATATGTCAGTCAGATTCTCCTTTTATTGAGGTATATATAGAATATTACGTTGTATTCTTCCTAATTAACTTTAAATTCGGGAGTCAATCTTCAAATGTTTGTCTCACGTAGACCGGGCCCTCGCTTTTCACGCGCCCGCGCCGGTTGCGAAACATTTAGGTCATTGTCACTGCCACTCGCACAGCACACAGCGCAGTTACGCGACATGAACTTCCCCTCGATTTCTTCATGCCCAAACCTTGGCCCTGACTACTCACATGAGTTTACCAAATGGTTGGGAAATAAAATGAATATATGGTGTAATATAAATATCTTCAGCGAAAGGTCAGCTAAGAATAGCATGCTTCTATTTTCGTGGGTGGAAAGAGTTACGACTTGTCGAAATGTGATTGATGCAATCTCCGCATCAATCGAAAGCAGTGTTTTTCAATCTGTAGTTCACAAAGTCATGGTTAGGGGGTCGCGAGTCAGGTAAAAGTGAAAAGTGGGGTTTACTGACCCTACGCTACCAAAAAGTGTAACAATTCAGTAATAAACCTATTCCTGTTTATGCTTCAGTACTTTTTCAGATCTTTGTTCTATTTTTGACTCGCAAATTGTGCGCGATTTAAAACATATTATTCAACTTAGTCGTCAAAATTCAAACACAAGTGTTGTCCACTCACTGTAATTTTACGGTCCTAGAAGACCGCCACCACTTGTTTATTTAAAAAATTCGGCAAGTGCGTGTCGGCTTCGCGAACTGCGGGTTCTGTACAAACTTACCTATGTAAATAGTGTAATTCCCGATTGTAGCCTCGAAGATTATACCGAATCGCAAAACAGATTTTATTTTGTGACGTAACTACTTTACTTGTTTCAGATTTATTCCTATATCATCTGTGCTATAAGACCTTGCTTTATGCCAAATTTCAGGAATCTGGGTCAACGAGAAGTACCCTATGAATTTTGTTGAGCGAGCGAGCGGGAATCGAAACAAATATTTGTATGAGCTACGGATAAGTGGTACGGGTCTGGGTGTCTTGTGTGTTTCAACATGAGTTTGTGAACGCACTTACGATACGAGAAAAGACTTTTAGTTTAATAATTGTTGTCCAGAATTGAATTATAGAGAGTTGCATGGCATGGCCATAAGTAGGTATCAGCCGAGAGACTTATTATTTTTGCCATGTTTGCTTGCAGCAGTTCTACCATGTTTTTGCTTTTAGGCCAGTTAGCTGTTTCGTTGACCTCAGTTTATGCATTTAATCGTATTTATTAACAAAGATCTTAAAACGGATCCGAATATTTTCCATGCTTATAAATCATTTCGGCTTTGTCCACATGAAAGTAGGTTTCTCCATACAAACTTTGAACTCCCGTTCCTTTATTCACTTACGCCCTAAGGGAATGGAACCGGGGAAAATTTACCCCCTAAGCCTTAGGGCCTAAGGCTTCGGGGGTCCTCACGGCGTCCTCACCTTCCGCATAACGCAGGTACTCACCGAGCATGGTCAGTTCGGGAAGTTCCTGCACCGGATTCGTGCGGAAGCAACGCCCGGGTGTCACCACTGTGTGGACCCGGTGGAGCATATGGTAGAGGTGTGCCGTGCCGTGTCCTCGTGGGGCGATCGGCGGCAACGATCTCTTGGTACAGGCCATGGTCCGAAGCGAGGAGGAATGGCAGGCGGTCGCCTCCTGCGAAGCAGTAATGCTAGCAAAGGAGGCCGCACGTGCAGGCGCGAGGGAACGGCGGCCTCACGCCCCAGCCGCCGGGATCCCGATTTCCGGCCACCGTACAGTTGGGGGGTTTTTAGTCAGTAAAAGTCTGACACACCTCGCTTCGCCCAAGAGCGAGAGATGTCATTGGATGATTTTCCCAACAAAAAAAAAAGCTTATGGGATAACTTTTTTCTTTAGGAAAATTCTTTTTTAGCGCATCAATATACTTAATAATTATAAAAATCAATGCCACTTTTCGTTGTAATTTTATAACTCAAGAACGGGCTCACCTATCCAAACCAAATGTTTAGGCTTTGTTCGGACTTTTTAGTAGATGGTTTATGTGAAGTTTGCACAAAATCGGTCGAGCGGTTCTTCATTTATCACATTTTTTGTAACAAATGAATTCAATAAAGGGTAGAATTGGATAGAGTAGGGTAGAGTAGAGTAGAGTAGGATAGAGTAGGGTAGAGGGGTGGGGTAGGGCAGGGTAGAGTTGGGTAGAGTAGGGTAGAGTGGGGTGGGGTAGGGCAGGGTAGAGTTGGGTAGAGTAGTCAGTTGACGGGAGCGAAGCCGCGGGCAAAAGCGAGTACGTTATAATAACTATGAGTGTGTAGATGGATCATCAGTCAGTCAGTAACGGTTGCCTTTTATAAACATACACAAACTACTGCCAGTGACTTCGCAATCAATGATAAATTAGCAATCTACTGGTGAAAGAATTTTTAAAATCCATCCAGTATTTTTTGAGCTTATTCATTACAAACAAAAATACAAATCGTTTCTCTATAGTATAATATTAGCTTAGAAGTATAGATTACGAAAAAATCTACACTAATATTATAAGGAGGTAAAGTTTGTTTTTTTGGTTGTAGGAGGTAATCTCTGAAAGTAGGTAAGTACTGGTCCGATTGCTAAAATTTGTTCACCGATAGAAAGCTGCTTTATTCCTGAGTGGCATAAGCTATATTTTATGTTCGCGGGCAAAAGCTAGTCGAATATATATATACTCGTACTAGTTTCTGTCAGCGGCTTCGCCCGCGTGAAAGTCGGTTTCTCCATACAAACTTTGAACCCCTGTTTCATCCCCTTAGAATCCGTTCTTTGCGGATGTCTACACTCTATAAGGAACCTACTTGTCTAAATTTTAAGTTTGTAGGTGTTATAGTTTCTGAGATTTCGAGATTTGGTGACTTTAATCAGTGAGTTTTGTATTTCGCTTTTATATATATAGGGTGACTGGCAATTAGTGTACGATACTTAAACACGTGATTGTGCTCATGATAACAAACAATTTTTATTATGGGAGCAAAGCTGAAATCGCGAAAAAAATATCAGTTGTTCAGTACATTAGGCAAACATAAATGTACTGAACAGCTGATTTTTTTTCGCGATTTCAGGTTTGTTCCCATAGTAAAAGTTGTTGGTTATCATGAGCACAATCACGTGTTTAAGTATCGTACACTAATTACCAGTCACCCTATATATAGATTACAAACGCTCTTACTACCTGGTATCGGGCGTCTTCTGTCTCAGGAAGGCGAATTCTCGATGCTACTTACCTAATGGTGATGTAATAAATTTTCAGTAATCATCGTCCCGTTCGTGGGGCTCGACGTGTGGGGGCTGCTGCACTCGGTGACCAAGACGGACGTCATCCGCATGATTCTGCGGCACCTGGAGAACTACCTCGACATCGCCAAGAAGCAGGCGGAGAAACATGGCCCCGCTGCGCTCAAGGTACAGAATTGCCAGCAGACATAAGTATGCATATAATATGTATACAGAACGTACGTACCCGTACGGAGTTCGTATATACAGTATCTATATGTATGATATATCATCATAATGAATAAAATCATAGTTTGTCTGTGTACCTGTACAATCAGCCAGTAATCACGGCTAATCTACGTTGTCGTTAATAGAATACCTATTGAGGAAAATTGTAAAGAGTTAAAGCGAACCTAAGTGCACAATGGCAACCCGTATGCAGCTCTGTAATTATGAGATCACACCTACAATATACCTATTAGCTACCCCTAAAGTGGTGACCAGACGGTTGTAAACTATTGTTCCAACCAAGGTGACCTCGCTAGACTTTTACTAATTAAAACCAACCTGTGTTCCTTTAGTTGCTCTTTGCGTTCCAGCTTCAAAGAATGCTAGCGTAACATTATTTTCCATCATCTCCAGGTGACAGTGATATTCGACTTGGAAGGCTTCAGCATCAAGCAATACGCGTGGAAGCCGGCCGCCGAGATGGTGTTCACGCTGCTGCAGGTCTACGAGGCCAACTACCCTGAGATCTTGAAGATCTGCTACATTGTTAATGGTAAGCCTGTTTTTATACGGTTTAGATATTAGACGAAAGTCAATGACCAGTGCTTGTTGCCAGTGATGATATATGGTTCTGAAACGTGGTCGCTCACAACGGGTCTCATCAGAAGGCTTAAAGTCGCCTAAAGGGAAATGGAAAGAGCTATGCTCGCAGTTTCCTTGCGTGATCGAATCAGAAATGAAGATATCCGCAGGAGAACCAAGGTTGCCGACGTAATGCAGCACGAAGAATCGCCAAACTTAAGTGGCAATGGGCAGGGCACATTGCTCGCAGAACAGATTGCCGTTGGGGCCGAAAAGTTCTGGAGTGGCGACCACGTACTGGAAGACACAGTGTTGGAAGGCCCCTTACAAGGTGGACCGATGACCTGGCGAAGGTTGCGGGAATCCGCTGGATGCGAGACGCACAGGACTGTTCATTGTGGTGACATTTGGGGAGGCCTATGTCCAGCAGTAGACGTCTATCGGCTGAAATGATGAGATATAACACACTAGCTGATAGAAAATTATCCCAATGGAATTCACCCGGGATATCTTATCTGCTAATCCAGGACATGGTCTAACCGATTGCCAAATTTCATCCAAATTCGTTCAGCTGTTCCAGTGTGAGGAAGTAACAAACATACACACTCCATCTTATTTCTACTATTACTAATATTTCTCCTATACCTACCTTTCTCTCCGCTTATCTCCAAAACTACTGAGTAAAGTAGAAAATGTATGGTGCTTTAAATACATACCTACGTAGCTATAGATTACAGAAACACAAAATTTTTCATCGGGCAAACGGGCATAGACACTATATATAAAGGTAAATGTATCAAGTCTCAACACAATTAAGATAAGAAATAAGAAGATAAAAATTTTGGAAAACCCTTTCTTAGTGCTCGCCTACGTAAAAGGAAACGTAAAAAGGAAAGGTACGCCTAAAGGAAACCTCGTGCTAAATTCCACACTCTTAGTCCCAGTAGTTTCGGCTGTGTGTTGATATACTCGTATATGTCGGTCAGTCAGTTTCTCCTTTTATCTAAGCAGCATTTTTACTATATGTGAAACCCGAAACACGTGTCTAGTATTTTTATGTAAAGAATCTATGTGCTTTCAAAACTGTATTATGAAAAATCACAAAGTTCTAAGCTTGTTATGTTACCTGGTTGTCGCCACAAATACATGGTCACCGGGCCATATGGACGGCCGAGGGGTTGTTTTACTCCCGCACCCAGCTGTGTGCTTTGGCCTAATGCCCGCTATGACTTGCCGTAACTTGTGTTGTACTTAGTGTCAGTGGTGTCCAACTTGTGACCTTTTAATATTTTTGGGAAAAAATCTAACATGGTGTAAAAACTATAGGAATCGATTCAGTTACTGATTCTGAATAAATTATATTCAGGTTTCGCATATACTAATAATAATGTCGTTTAGATAGATTTATATCTAACTCCTTCTCCGTTTTTTTCCAGCACCAAAAGTATTCTCCCTAGCCTTCTCAGTGATCAAGAAGTTCATGCACGAGTACACGATCTCCAAGATCAAGATCTTCGGCACGGACGCCAAGAAGTGGCAGACGCAGGTGCTCACCACGGTCGACAAGGATCAGCTGCCCCAACACTACGGGGGGACTATGCTCGACGAGAACGGGGATCCAAGGTGTTCGCTTATTGTAAGTTGATTGGATAATACCATCATTTCTCTTGATTAGATTTATTTACAATAAATACTTGTATGAAATGGACATTTGCTGGGCAAGAATGAGATAAAGGAAAAAGAAGAGAAACCGCTGCTATTGATAACAAAGCGCTTTTGCACTAAAATAATAAACCTCAATAACTGAGCTACTACTAGACGGCCTGTTGGTCTAGTGGTTAGTGGATGTGACTCAGGTTGGCTGGACAAATCTTCAAAATAGCTTGCGTTTAACTAGGTCAATAGGTCACTTTATGTGACGGCTTAACACCCTTATTTCAGAATTTGTGACGCTACAGAATCTTAGATAATCGATCGAAAACGTGTCCAGCCATCTTGAAAAACTACTTTTCGCTGGTCTCTCAATCTCGGTAACGGAAGTGATTTTGACGACTTTTTGCATATCAACGGGCGTCACATAAATTTGTGACGGGCACCGAGCTAAAAGTTTTGAGATAAGTACAGTGGTTTAGTAGAAAAATGCAAAAATCTGTGTCCAGCCATCTTGAATTTACGTATAAAACTTATGGCTGGCACTTCCGAATCTCAATAACGGGGGCGTTTTCGAATAATTGGTTCCTTTACTAATACTTGGTGACGCAATGTGTGACAGTAATAACGTTTTATTTATGGCGTCACATGTAAGGGTTTACGTGAAATCAATAAAAACTTAATGTCCAGCCAACCTGAGTTCAAGATGGCTGGACACATGTATCTCCACTGCCTGATGGTCTACGACCTTCGAAATGTGTTCAAAATGTTGTGACGGGGACGATAATGATAACCTGAAATTGTGACGGAGAAACTTTGCGTAGTTTCAAAGATATTGATCATTTAAATTTCCCCATACAAAAACTGCAGTAGGGTAACCAATATTGTAGGTTTTATGTAGGACAAGTATATTTTAAGGTGTTTTCTTTAATGGACGAAAATCCGTGTATTGGTGATACTAATACGAACAACTGTAGATATTTAAATCAATAGAAGATAAAAATGTAGAAGTGAGAAAGGGGGGGGTTTGATTTTTAAATGTTATTGATTATTTACGTGCAGATATCTATTCTTTTTAGTAGGTATATATTATGTCAGGAGAACTAAACTAATGCTCTGAAGGTATTTAAATGAAAAAATAATGTTCGCGTAAAAAATGTATTTAATGTGATTCCTTCGTGGTAGCCCGCGAATTTCAATTTTTCTTGCGTTCGTTCGTTTAAAGAAATCAAAATATGATTCGCGACAATAACAAGTATGTATTTACATAATTATAACCATAAGAATCATCATACATAATTATCTATAACTTATTTGTTTCCGCGGACGAAAAAAATAACTGCAAAAAACTCAAGAAAAATTGAATTTCGCGGGCTACCACGAAAACGTCGGAGGACAAGACAAACTATACTGCCATGATAGCTGATGTTGGTGACGCCATCTATTGTTTAAAGTTGGTACTACTAGGACAACTGGTCGAATCTTAACTCTTATTTAGGTTGTCTTACCGCAGATTAATTAATAGTTACTAGTACTCGGATTAGTGATAACACTTCGAAAAGTAAGTACATACACTGCCGGCTGTCGAGTTTAGTTCTCATTTTCAGTTACATAAGATAATGAACTAAACGCGAAATACAAGTGGGCTCTCTCTTGCAGCGCTGGTGGTCAATTATTATTTTGAATTAACACATACTTACTCTTTTCACTGCAGGAAAACCATTTATTCCCACGGGGAAATCAAATACAAAGCAGGCGTGGATGCTACCGGCCAATTAATCGATTAAAAAGAAATCCTTTATTTATGTCAAATTATGGTCACCTCACAATATTAATGGATGTTTGTATGGAAAAATTTAAATGATCAATATCTTTGAAACTACGCAAAGTTTCTCCGTCACAATTTCAGGTTATCATTATCGTCCCCGTCACAACATTTTGAACATATTTCGAATTTCGTAGACCATCAGGCAGTGGAGATACATGTGTCCAGCCATCTTGAACTCAGGTTGGCTGGACATTAAGTTTTTATTGATTTCTCGTAAACCCTTACATGTGACGCCATAAATAAAACGTTATTACTGTCACACATTGCGTCACCAAGTATTAGTAAAGGAACCATATTCGAAAACGCCCCCGTTATTGAGATTCGGAAGTGCCAGCCATAAGTTTTATACGTAAATTCAAGATGGCTGGACACAGATTTTTGCATTTTTCTACTAAACCACTGTACTTATCACAAAACTTTTAGCTCGGTGCCCGTCACAAATTTATGTGACGCCCGTTGATATGCAAAAAGTCGTCAAAATCACTTCCGTTACCGAGATTGAGAGACCAGCGAAAAGTGGTTTTTCAAGATGGCTGGACACGTTTTCGATCGATTATCTAAGATTCTGTAGCGTCACAAATTCTGAAATAAGGGTGTTTAGCCGTCACATAAAGTGACCTATTGACTTAGTTAAATGCAAGCTATTTTGAAGATTTGTCCAGCCAACCTGAGTCACATGTTAGTGGCCCTGACTGTTATGCCGGAGGTCGTAGGTTCGATTCCCACCCAGGAGAAATGTTTATATGTGATGAACACAATCATTTGTTCTGTGTCTGGGTGTCATTTATCTATAATATGTATGTATTTAGAAATATACAAGTATATTTATCAGTTGTCTAGTACTCATAGCACAAGCTCTGCTTAGGTTAGTACCTACTAGACGGCGTTGTGTGATAGTTGTGGAATATTAAAATATATACTGTACTTCGCTGTGAGGATACCACAAATGGGCGACGCCTGAGTTGTACGTAGAGTCGCGTCGCGTGGCGTGGGTCTAATGTAGCTCTACTGATCTAGTTGCCATATAAAATGTATGGAGACGCTCGCGCCCAGTTCGGCGTACGTGTTCTATACCTTTAACTTTCTCTCTTTCCAGGTGAAGCCTGGTGGTAAAGTTCCTAAAAGCTACTACTGCAATAACCCGTCCTTCGGCTCGGAGAAGGAGTTCAAGCGAGTCACCATTAAGACTGGAGAGAAACACGTCATCGACCTGCTTTGTTCAGACAATGACAGTGTTTTGAAGTGAGTACCACAGCTTATAATGCGTTCCAAATAAGAATAGGATCGATTTTGACGCCATGTTGTGACGTCATAGCTATCAAACCGAAAAATTTGGTAGGGTGAGCAAAACAAGTTTTTTTTTAAATAATATTTATTTACGAATCATGAACGAAAAAAGTTTAATTAGAATCTAGTTCACGTCAAATCACGTCACTGTGTGAAGTGTCCGAGTGGCAAATGGTAGAAGCCGAATTTTTTTTTTTTTTTTTAATTGATATAATCCAGCGCTTGACTGCGATCCCACCTGATGGTAAGCAGTGATGCAATCATTGATGGTGAGGCGCACTAGTTTATAAATAGAAATAAATAAATAGAATTGTTCCTAACAATGAAAATAAGAAAGAAAATAGTTTCTTTTTTTGAACTAATTATGACTTAAATAATATATTTAGATAATTTTGACTAAACAATAACGTTTTTACTTTTACTAGATAATACAAAGCAAAAAAAAATGTTATTACGCAAATAAGTTTTCTTTGCAAACCGTACTTATCAATCAACATTCGACTTTCCTATTCTTATGTGGAACGCATAGTAATTCTTGCTGAAATGTAAACTGCCTCACTGAGTGTAGGAGGTCCTGGTTTCGATCCCCAGGGCGGGCAGTGTCATTTTTAATTGATCCCACCTGATGGTAAGCAGTGATGCGATCGTTGATGGTGAAGCGCACTAGTTTATTAAGAGCCTATTCACTCTAGCCTTGAAGACGCAATTATAATCGGATTTGCAAAGTAAATATAATTTAACAATTTTAATCCTTTAACCGCATGCGTCGAATTTGTCCGACGAGTGTTTTCGTGTCCTAGTCGTCATGGTCGTGTGTTTGCGACTGCGTACTCCATCTCATTTAGCTCTTAAATTCCTATAGGTGACAGAAGAGCTGATGAGATGGAGTATTTGGTCGTGGCCCTAGTCGGAATAAACGCGAAAGTAAGCGTCGGCTATATCCAAGGCAGGCGGTGCCAAATAGTGTACCTACAATAGAGAATACTTACACTATCAAGCTTCGATGAACTATCTGGAATTCTGGATCAATACAAACATTTTAAATCTACCCATACTGCATGTCAACCAACTTACACTTCCTCATTCCGTAACAGATGGGAATGCGGAGTAGACCACCACGACATCAAGTTCGTGATAAAGCGACGCGACGAGGAAGGCAACGAGACCATCGTGCACGGACCCAAGAAGGTCACGGAGGGACCCACCGACGTCGGTGTACTCGCCGTCACTGGACCCGCCACCTGTAAGTTCTAAAAGATATCTATCTCATCTTACTAGCCTATCGTCTATTTAGTGCCGTAAATAGCTTTTATACGCCCGGTGCCGGTTTCTAAAACTGCTCCTCTTGGGCGGAACTCCGCCGTGTCCTCGTGGAGGCGATCAACGGCGACAACCTGAGCGTCCGGAATTAGTTCAGGCCATGGTACGGAGCGAGAGGGAATAGGAGACAGTCATTTCCTTCTGATGAAATGAATGATACAAAACTTGTTCTTGGTTTGATCATTTCTGCATCCTGTGCCTGGGTACTGCCGGCACCGGCCTAGTTACGGCACAGCCTAGATATTATTTTTGAGGTGAGCTATCATCTAATGACTTTTCGCGCTCTAGGGTGGAGTGAAAGAGCGTGTCAGACTTTTACTGACTGTAATCCATCTGCGTCCTCCAGTTGCCCTTTCGGTTCTAGGGCCAGTCACTCTTTCAAACTTTCCCGCATCAAGCCTAGGTTATACCTACACCACCGTGTCTGATTCAAAAAGAAAGACTCGGCCCTGGTACGAAGGCAACGAAGGAACAGGAGTGGGTTTTTAGTCAGTAAAAGTCTGACACTATCTCCCGCTCCGCCCAAGGGCGGGGGATGTCATAAGATGATTTTCCTACCGGAAAAAAAAATAACGGACACCTTACACCTAAAGGATTGTGAACTTATTATTATTTCACCAGACTCAGTGATATTCGACAACAAGAGCGCGTTCCTGCGCAACAAGAAGGTTTACTACGACGTGCTGATCACGGTGCCCGCCCGCGACCTCGACATCAGCGACGACCCCACGGGGGAACTGCAGCCGCCCGCCAAGTGCGGGACCAACACGGAGTCGCCCTAGCTAAACCATGTCTTGTAGCTTCCAAAAAATAATATGGAGAAACCAGTATCGGTTCTAGTGGATATCATCATTAACAGTAGGTAGGTACTGGTTTCTAGGAGCCGGTTCCAAATCTTAAAAAGCCAGTCTCTACAACAACCCACTGTTATACTGTATTCTACGCACACCTTTATACAAAGTAAAGCTCTTCTCCTTGTATTTCTTCTTCTTTCTTTTTTTTTTACGTGGGAAATCATTAAAATGAGCGAGCGAGGGGTAAAACTCTTACGAACTTTTACTAGGTAACACAGGGTTCCTTCAGTTGCCCTTTGTGAGGGCCACCGCAACTCTTTGTAACAATCCGCAGCCCTGGCAAGCTTTTTTCTTCCCTGGTCCCATTATTCGGGGTCAAGTATCCTCACTTTCCTGCGCAAAGTGACTGTATTGGATTGTTTATAAGGTCCTGCTCTGAAAATGTAGGCGGGATCTTCCACTGCGCCCGAAGCCCATGTTCTCACAGACGGATGCGTGGCTTACAAACATACATATAAATATAACCACGCAGTTAACAGGACAAGGGGATTGGCGCAGTGTTTTCCCTTCATCAACATTGAGTAAGCGGAAATTTTCGCACAATGGCTTTATTTTACCGTTTCCCATTCATCTTGACTCACACTGATTTCTCCATAAAATAAAGGTAATCATACCTTTCTTTGTAAAAATCATGACTGTACCTACTAGTAGCAGAATAATGTTAGTTGTATTTTGATATTGAATACGACAGAACTATTTTTTTTTACAAATATTTGTTAGTTTTTGGTGATTTTTAGGATAATTGTTTTTATTGATAGTTAATTAAATGTAAATGAATTGTACTTTTATATGGCGTTTAGTTTTAAGAAAATTTGTTTTATATAAACCTATAAGGGAGTTAAGGTTCATATGATAAGACTAAGGAACAAATGAGATGCATTTATGTACATCTTTAGAAGCGGAAGCATTTCTGTGATAGTTTCCAATAATGTAGCAATACATAAGCCTTTTAAATAGAGGAATAGAATAAATCTATGTATTATAAATACACGCACAATGTGAGTAAAAAGCTTATACCTACAACTTATTTTTTTTTTAATACTTACTATCTAACTCTTTTTCATGCACCTTTCAGACTCGATTTATACAAAAAAATAAAAAACAGCTGTACAGTACCTACATTTCTCCTTACATGACTCATCAAAACATAAGAAATAGCTGCTTTTTAACCGACTTCTAAAAAAGGAGGAGGTTCTCAATTCGGATGTTTGTATTTTTTTTTTTTTATGTTTGTTCGCGGATAACTTCGTCGCTTGCCAACCGATTTGAAAAATTCTTTTTTTGTTGGAAGGGGTATACTTCCCAAATGGTCCCATAGTCACCAAATCGGGATCTGATGATGGAATCTTGGCGAAATCGAGGGAACTCCTCAAATATTATAGGCAATCATATAGTGATTTATGTATTTTCATCGAGAACTTAAGCATTTACAGTCAAAAAGTAACATTTGATGAAGTGGAACTGACGAAGAAGACCAGGAACTTCGTAATAAAACAATGTAACCTAGCAGTGTTTGAGTTAAATGGAATTATCATGAGAAATAGGCACTCTGCTTATAAGTGTATCGCAACTAAAAAGTGTGAAATAAAAAACTTTTTACAAAAAAAAAATAACCGACTTCACTAAAAAACACTAAAAGGATCAAAATAACTTTAATTTCGGAAGTCGGTGTTAAATAAAATACAAATAATACCGAGAAACACCAACTTCCGAAATTAAAGTTATTTTGATCCTTTTAGTGTTTTTTAGTGAAGTCGGTTATTTTTTTTTTGTAAAAAGTTTTTTTTTAGGGTTCCGTAGCCAAATGGCAAAAAACGGAACCCTTATAGATTCGTCATGTCTGTCTGTCTGTCCGTCCGTATGTCACAGCCACTTTTTTCCGAAACTATAAGAACTATACTTTTGAAACTTGGTAAGTAGATGTATTCTGTGAACCACATTAAGATTTCCACACAAAAATAGAAAAGAAACAATAAATTTTGGAAGTTCCCCATACTTAGAACTGAAAGTCAACAATTTTTTTCTGTCTGCACAACTTGACAATATATGGTGAAATCATTTAAAAGGGGTGATCTCGGTAAAGTGGAGCTGAAAATTTTATTGCAGGTAAGTAGTATCGACTACCCCATCGAAGCTTACAGAGAAGGCTGGCTCAATACATTTGCTGCCGAATACTGCAAAAGCAAGAATCTGTTACATCCGCATTCTTGTGGAAAATAAAGTGACTGTATTCTGTATAAAAAAAAATCTTAATAAGTACTTTCAAAACTTGACATTGTTTGATTGGCTAAATGCTTTTGCAAGGCAAAACAAAAAAACCAAGGTAATTTATTAAAATTTTAGCAAAATTATCGCGGTTAGCATTGTAAACGCCCCCTACATCATCAAAACAGGTCACCGCTTTAGGGGGCGTCGGCGTCGCCATAGCTAATCAAAATGATAATGTTATTTTTATATACATTTTACTAATAATAAGCATTTATCAAAGGAAAATACTACTTTTATTACTCTATTGTCTTCCTTTGTGTTTTGCCAGTTACATACCATTATGCGACGCCTATAAATTAAATTAGTAGATTATTGTAAATATGCACTTCTGTGATTACTTTAGAATGACTGTGACTATCGAAATCATTTTGTAACCAGTAACCCGCCCCAGCTTCGCACGGGTGTTCTCTACTATAATATGCATGTATTATACACATATACCTTCCTAATGAATCATTGTCTTTTGATGAAAACCGTATGAAAATCTGTACAGTAGGTTTTGAGTTTATCGCGAACATGCAGACAGACAGAAGCGGTAGGGGGACTTTGTTTTATAGTAGGTATGTAAGGATTCTCAAAGGACTAAGTAAATATTCTTTTTCAAAACTAACAAATTGAATACCTATGCAATTTCGAAAAGGGCACATCTCTTAATATTACAAGTTTACATGTAAAGAAAAATATTCTAAAGTACCTAACATTTATTTTAGTTACGTTTCGGGGCTAATAACAATCGAAGTACAAAAAACATAAAAAAACGTATTTGTCAATTATATGAAATAAATCAATTTAAATATACAATTCCGTAAAGGTATGTCTTTTTCGAAATTGTATATATTCAATTATCTGTACTGACTGATTAATAATTGCTCAATTATAATCTATAATTCAGATGTCATATTCTTTAGTAATGTGGTAGCAACAAACATTGATAACACCAGCATTTTCTTTATCTTACGCCTTTATCTTTAAGCTATTCGGTATTTTAGGACAACCCAGATAAAAATCTGTGACTTTCATAATTACTTTTTTTAATTAATTACACAATATGTTGTTGCAGATATTTTTATACAAATACCAGATCATACAAAATGTATGCTGTATAAATGAGTTGTATAAATATTTAATAAATGATAAACACCACCTTCCTTAAAAATACATGTTATATACAAGGTTATGTTAAGCTCTCCCAGATTGTATAACATGATCGCCTTCAGTCATCATCTTCAAAGAGCATTTGAAGCAATTCTCTCTTGGTACACTGGGAGCCCTCCAACCTCTGCACTCCCTTCCAACGGATGATTGTGGGGATGACCATGAGCTTGAAGCGGGGGTCTGTCCGGAATGGGCAAGCCTTATCCTTCCACCTACAAGTGGTGACATAGTATTACAGATAATATCAATTACTAGATTTCACTCGAGTGAAAGTAGGTTTTTACATAAAAACGTTGGGAAAAACGTTTCATCACCATAAGGAATTATTATAGTTTCATCACCATAGTGAATTTTGGAAAACACTTTCTTATTCTTTGTATGTATCAAAAAAGGAACCTCTGACAAAATTTCAGCAATCTAAGTCCAACGCAACGGTTTGGGGTGGCTGTTGATGAGTCAGTGAATGAACCAGGAATTTGCCTTTTATATATACAGATTTTGATACCAGCTCTTTACACAACACAATAAAGAATGGTCTAGGGTTTCTATGAAATCTGGGCCTACCTTATAATAGCTATGTGTGTTATATTGTTGGATAGTTTGAATAAAAGTTACTATGGCACCAAATTATCTTATCTAGTTATTCAAATGCTTATGATAATGTATTTTGTGATTAAATGGCTTGTTTTTTCACTTGCTTTTTTATAAGAGTTTTATTTTGTCTCACGCTTCTACCACACATCTGTATAACCGCACATTTTGCTCACTGTTTTCACTACGCAAAACCTAAATCTGCCTCATCTAGTTTAATCTGACAAAAAAATTGATGTTTAAAAGTGTTTTTTAAAACCTATTTGCAAAATAAATATAATTTACTATTTATCATCTAAATATGAAATGACACAATTTATAACTATAGGTTAGTATCTACACAAGTACACACCACATGTATAAAAAACATAAATGCAATATATTGCATATAAATTGCTTAGTAATTGGCAAACTAACATGTTAAATGAAGGGACTAAGATGGAACTTGTAGCCATTAGGAACTTTTATTCAGCTTAAAAATACCTATCCAACAATATTATTACGACATTGGAAGATGGACCCAGATTGTGTGTATCCTCTTTTAATAAAATATGAGAAAAAGTTAGATTGGTAATTTAATGTTTATAATCTCATAGTGCTTTTCTAGACTAGTATTTTACAGTGTAGTATAAAAAAAGCACTTTAACTTACATAACAGAGTCACCCACATCAACGTAAACAAATATTACATCTTTGTTTAGTTCATTAAGATATGCCTTCACCACAGGCTCAGCTGCAAATAGAGAATGTTGACATCAATAAGGATAAGATCTATTATATTATTTAATCATTTTCTTCTGTGGTTATGCTTCCTTGGTCTATTGCAGGTATACAATTTTTCATTAAAAGTACAATCAATTATGCTTTCTACCAGTGACAATTTTCCATGATCAGATCAGTACATACAGAGATAATAATATATTACAAAAATAATTTAAAAAATCACATTGGTTATAGATTTCAGTATCATACCCAATTGGCAGTATATACACCAACTATAGCCATTATCTTTTTTTTTACCAGTGAAAAAGAAAAAAACTGAAGGCCCTTTGGGAGGTAGTTTATCAATGAACTGAGTAAATTGGTCATAATTTTGAAGTTCTTCTATTTTGGTGCTCATTTAATTAGTTGACAAAAGGTGATAACAAATCAAATATGTCACTAGTTAATACTCATATTTTAGGTGTATAAGTCTCAATTTTGATTATGCGACCTCTTTATAAGTAAGAAAGTAATTCTATTATTTATAATCTGTACAGTAATAGACATGAGTAGCCAAAAACACGGCTTCGCGGGCTGTGTCATACTTCGTTCAGCGTCAAAGCAATATTACTAATTAAATTAAAAAATTAATAATTAAACTCATTTCGTAGTTATGATCTTAGTACTTACCTTCAACACAATCGGGACACCAACTTTCCCCTGACGGCAGTTTTGAACCGGTGAAGCTTAACAGTACTGGGGGACCTTTTGGATCTACAGCTTCAATATATTTCTCAAACTCTGTATACCCGTGCAATTCAACTGTAGTTATCACCATTTTCAATACAAACACAAAGAAGTTCGTTAAGGCCGGCACAATCGATGAATAATGCACTATGATGAGTAGAGTAAAATGAGTAAAATACCGAAAGCACTTTGTAATGTTCACAGAGTACCTTTTGTAATGTTTTGATAAAATTGACAGCTTGACTCGTGAAGATGACGTTGCCTGACAGTGACATTAGATTAGTGTTGCAAGTCTGATTTAAAAAATTGTGAGGAATCGTTTTTTTAGACATTGAAACCACGTCTTGTTAAGGTAAGGAAAGCGCCCGAGTAGCGTATTTCATGAAAAGTCATTCAATAGGGTTCGCTGAGCCGAGAGTGTTGTATTGATCATTTTAATGATTACAATTTCGTTAATAAATACGTATATTTTTTTATCAACTTGCATCTGAAGATTTGAATTTCGCGGGCTGCCCTGGCTTTTTGCTGCTTTCGGAAAACAACAGTTAATTTTCGAGTGTGTATGCCAATATTGTCAAAAGTTTTAAACTAGGTATTCCTCTGAATCCCGCCGCGCTGGGCTTTATTTATTTAATTAAAATATCATTCTTTTTTCTTTGAGGTTCCTAAAAGAGAACAAAAAAGTAGGTACAGATTGTTTATGATCAAATAATCGTTCCGTTTTACGTGAAAAGTTATAATAAGGTACTGCCTATGAAAGTGAGTTAAAACGATCGTTTGAACAAATTTTTCTGCGTACAACAGATTTAAAAATTCAAGCCAAAATCGAAATGATTTTGACAGATTATACGGTTGACAATAAAACTATTTGAATGTTTTCATGTGTATTTGAATTGTTTTTAAAATATAATCGAAGCCTGAGTGATAATATCTATCACAATGGATACAACGACAAGTATAAAACCTAAATCAATGGCTGAATTGCTGCCCGGGCTTAGCGGTAAGTCGAAAGTTTACTCCCCAAAGCTATGTTTAGTAACACAAAAGTAACGTTAAATCAACTTTATGCAATGTTAATAGGTAATGCCTGTTGTTCTTTGAAAGCTAGGTGAGATAACATGCTTATAAGATATAAGATAGACACAGTATATTTGTTGTTTATTTTGCAGGTATATTGTCCAAAGACAGTATGCAAAGTCTAACTGCCAAGAAGCAGCCGCGCCAAACTATTGTACACACTCGCACTGCTGAAAAAGTAATAAAGCCTTTAACTATTGCGGAAATGAGAGCTGACATCTTATGTAAGTAAACATTAGAATTAAGGCTGCTAGCTTTTCGATTTATGTTTTGAATAGTATGTCAATATAATTATATTAAACTATAGGACTACCTTTTCACAATGAATCTTAAGCTTCATACTAACATCTGTTTCAGCCCTAAGAGTACAGTCCCCCAGGCGACTTGCCCAGGGGGCCACAAGTGCTAAAAAGAAAAATTGGAATTCATCCGTGAAAGTTGACAAAACAGTAAGCCACACAGCCAATGGAAAAATGAAACATAATCCTGTCAGAAAAGTGCTAAATTTTCAACCCAAACCTAAAGTAAGTAGTATTCATATAATTTATTGTCAGGTTATGTAATTACTCATTCAGTCCCTTTTTATAACTATCAAAGATTTTGTTTCTCACACTGGTTTGGTAGTGCATAGTCACTATTTTAATCTTGTATGAAATTGTTTACAGCCGGTTTCAAATATCAGAGCAACAATGGCTCCGGAGTCTCCAAAGTTCACCAGGCCTGAATTCAGACCCAAGAAGTCTCTATTTACATTGCAAGGTAATTAAAAGTTTTAATTTCTATCTAAATCACTTATTTATTTAAGTTTTTCACAATGTCTATATCTATGTCTGAGTATGGTTTCCACATTTAGTCCTATGCGGACCATTGTACGTGGGCCATGGCGGCCATAAACGTAGGTGAGCTTATTCCACACTTAGTCCTAATCTGTTTTTCAAGGCATCAATAAGGGAGTTCGGGGATCCTAAGGTTCTTGTGCATATTTCAGTGACACCTGTGCAGTCTAGGAGCACATGCGCAATTGTCTCCTCCCCCTCCCAGCATGCTTTGCACAGGGGACTGTCTGTGATGCCTGTTGTGTGGAGGTGCTTATTCAGTTGTGCAGTGTCCAGTGATGGTCCCCATCACCAGGCAGGCTGCGTCTATCCAGTCTTATGAGGTTTTTGGTTAGGGCTTTATTTAGGTGTGGCATGTTCTCTTTGGCTTGCCTGCATCCTGGTGTCGAGGGCCACCAGCGCTCTGCTTGAATATGTGTGTGTTCACGTACTACACAACTGACCGAAAGTCACTGGACTAATGGGTTCGGAACCGAAGTCACCGCACCAGATGGCCAGCTTGTCCGCTGTTTCGTTGCCCAGTGAGCTGCTATTACCTTTTATCCACTGTGGTGTCACAGTGTTGCGTTTCGACATTGTGACTCTTTCCAGTGCAGAGTGACTGTGGGCCGCTAGGAATTATATCAACACATTCGTTATGAGGGTTTGAAGATTCGACGAACTCTCAGGTATGCTTATATACATACTTCGAATGCCATTATCCAGCTTATGGAAGTTGAAATTAAATAAATGAAGTAATGTATTTTATTCTATAGTTAATGAAGTTTTTTAACTAAATATTCTATAAAGATGGGAGTGCGGTGGATGCGAGACGCACAGGATCGGTCGTTGTGGAGACGCTTAGGGGAGGCCTATGTCCAGCAGTGGACGTCTTTCGGCTGAAATGATGATTCTATAAAGAAAAATAATTTATTTTGTGGAAAATAAATCAGTTTAATTTTTTTTAATATTCACAAACTTGGACTAAGTACTTTAATCATTTTATTTTCTTTGTAATTAAAGCTCTTAGTGTTAACATATCGCTCGTTAAATTTCACAATGGACTTAAAAGTCGTTTAGGAGCCAGATCGATTACAGTGGGGGAGGTTGACGCTTATACAAACGCCACCATGTCAGTCCGACTTCAGGACCAGACCTCGAAACCCATCCTCTTGCAGTGGGGTGTGAGGCAAGGAGACGTCATTTCTCCGAAACTGTTCACGGTCGCAATGGAGGATGTCTTCAAGGTTCTGGAGTGGAGAGGGCTAGGCATAAATGTCAATGGCGAGTACATCACTCACCTTCGATTTGCCGACGACATAGTAGTCATGGCTGAGACTACGGAGGAGCTCAGTACAATGCTCGGTGACCTCAGTAAAGCTTCCGACAGAGTGGGACTTAAAATGAACATGGACAAAACCAACGTCATGGTAAACATCCATGTAGCACCCACTCCTATCAAGATCGGAGACTCTACACTCGAAGTTGTGGACGACTACGTTTACTTGGGACAGACGGTCTAGTTGGGTAGGTCTAACTTCGAGAAAGAGTTCAATCGTCGAATCCGATTTGGCTGGGCAGCGTTCGGGAGGCTGCGCGGTGTCTTCTCGTCCAATATACCACAGTGTCTCAAGACGAAAGTCTATGACCAGTGCGTGTTGCCAGTGATGACATATGGCTCCGAAACGTGGTCGCTTACAATGTACGCTTATAGACGCTTACATCAGAAGGCTTAACGTCACTCAAAGGGCAACGGAAAGGCCTATGCTCGGAGTTCCCTTGCGTGATCGCGTCAGAAATGAAGATATCCGCAGGAGAACCAAGGTTACAGACATAGCCCGAAGAATCGCCAAACTTGTGTTAGTGGCAGTGGGCAGGGTACATTGCTCGCAGAACAGATGGTCGATGGGGACGAAAGGTTCTGGAAAGGCGACCACGTACCGGAAGACGCAGCGTTGGAAGGACTCCCACAAGGTGACAGCCGATGACCTGGTGAGGGTCGCGGGAAGCCGATGGATGCGAGACGCACAGGACCGGTCATTATGGCGACATTTGGGGGAGGCCTATGTCCAACAGTGGACATCTTTCGGCTGAAATGATGATGATGAGGTTGACGCTGCGCAATCGTTTCACTGGAAAAATGACCAGGCCACTTTCCTGATATCTGTGTATTATTATAAAAAAAGAAGAAGAGTTTAAAACACGACAGTATTGTCATGATATCTGACGATTTAAAATACGACACTGCATCATTTTACAACTTTCGAATTTTTTACATCAGCTTCAAGACCAAAACATAACATAAAAAATATATATTACTAACCTATCCTATTCCATTGTAATCAAGATTTTGGAGCAGAAGTTGAAAATT
Organism: Mythimna impura; assembly: GCA_905147345.3. NCBI lineage: Eukaryota > Metazoa > Arthropoda > Insecta > Lepidoptera > Noctuidae > Mythimna > Mythimna impura. The sequence goes on from LR990350.1 coordinate 25,775,643, forward strand.
AAAAAAAAATTAAACTGATTTTTTCTCTATTAAAAAAATTTTTTTTTTTCTTTAGAGAATATTTAGTTAAAAACCTCATTAAATGAAGAATAAAATCCATTACTTAATTTATTTAATTTCAACTTCCTTAAGCTGGGTACCTAATAGCTTTCGAAGTAGCGTATCCCTGAGAGTTCGTCAAACCTTCAAACCCTCATAACTCGTAAATCATACGAAACACGATAAAAATATTATGTACGTATATCGGGAACATATTATACATATAACATACTCAAATAGTTAATAATAAAATCAGAAACATCGAAATTTTTTAGTTGTCCGTTTCACTGAAATGCCCCCGTATTTATTCGCCGGTAGAGACGTGGTAGAGACCGATCGCAACAGATGACGTCACAGCGAGTCGAGTTCATTCTCGGGCGCGTTTCTGGAACTAATATACTAAAATTGCTGTATCTTCGTCATTTTTGATCCGATTTAAATGGATGTTTTTTTTTGACGCTATAAGTCTGCATACCTACTCCACAAAAATCATGACTGATCCTTATTGGAGATTAAGTTTGTCGCGTTTTCTGTAGCTTAAGCCAGGTCTAGTAAAGTTTTTCACTTATTTGCTTTTTATTTCAGCTCGTACTAATGTGAGAATAAGTGGCATTAACAATATAGCTGAAACACCAGTTGTAAATAAGCCGGTCAAAAGTCGGATGACACTAGCTAATAAAGAGAATGTCTCCAACTATAGTAGCATTAAAAAGTTACCTCCACCAAGGCCACTGATTAAGAAAAAGATAATCCCTGCTATACCAGATACTCCCATGTCAAATGAATCTTGGAAGTCTAGTTGTGATGCTAGCTTCTTGCTGAAAGAGAAAGAAATTAATGATGCGGAAGAAAAAACAAAAGCTATAGCAGAGGAACCAACGCTAGAGAACATAGCTGCAGTCACACCACCTGTATCCACTCCTTTCAAAGAGTACAGAAATGTCCAGGAGTATTTCAACCACTCCAGTGAATTGGAAAGTTCTGCTGTCTACCATGACAATACCATCATGAGTTTTGAGAAGCCTGCTGAAACAGAAGAGAACAGTAAGCGAGAAGAGAGTGTCATAGTATCATTATGTGATCTACTCAATAAAGCTTCTGTTGCTAACTCAGGGAAAATAAGCACAGAACTTGAAGATTTAGTAAAGATTGAAAAACAGACTGAACATAACTTAAGGATGATAGACAACAGCATTGCGGCATTGAATAAAATTAAACAATCACAGTTAACTTCTCTTCAGTATGTCAGGAAACTTATTAATGATAAGAAACCTTGTGAAAATGGAGACCAAACTTTAACCGAAACCAAAGAGACTCCCAAAGTAATAAAAACAGAGAAATTCAGTTCAGAACGTAAAGCTGTAGTTAGTAAACCGTGTTCAGTAATAAAGTCGTGTTCAAAATCACCATCTTACAAGATACCAAAAAAGAATTTGTGTTTGAGAAAAAAAGTTTTCTGTAAATCGATGCCTAATGTTTCAAACGAAACAATTACGCCGGTAAAGGCTGATATGGGTAACAGAGCTCTAAGCATGTATATGAAGATGAAGGAACAGATGAACTTTTTAAACACACCTGTCGCAAAACATGAGTTTCATATCCCTGATACACCAGCAGTAACTTCACATAATTTACAAAAGCAGCTTGATAAACTCTATGATGAAAACTAGAAATTGTTTTGATAGTATTGAAAATAAATAAATTATAGAATAAGATTGTAAAGAAAGCAAATATTATTATTATTTTAGACAAAATTTTAATTTAATTAGTTACTTATGAATTGCCTTATTGTAAATTTTGCGCTACAGGTTGGCTATGCTATGTAATCATCACACTTACAATTGGGTACTAAACTCATTTTTTTAAATATTTGTGTTAAAAATTAACATTATTCAAAATCGCAAATAGAAAGTATTTTTAAAATCAGATGATCAAAATTAAATAAGTTAGAAACCTTTCAAATGTAGTGGAAGGGGAAACAAGTAACGGAGAAAGACTGCACAAACTATAAAGTGACGTCACATATTTGGAAGGCTAATTGTTGTTTCATTTCCAGTTTTGATATTGGTTTCAAAAAAATATTTGTTTTTGGTGTTATTTAGTACAAGATATTGTACAAAAATAAACACAGCCAAGTACCCAATTTTACCAACTATATTATACACCAATTTTCTAAATAAATGATGTAAATAAAATTTGTGACTGGAAATTCTGTTGTGATGAAATTTTTAAAATGAAATTTCTTAATTTAGATAATTTCTAGTAATATATAAATCTAATTGATTATTATAATATGCATAATGTAAACATTCTTGTGTACAAAATAAAGATTTTATGTAAAGAAGAAAGGTTTTGTTTGTTTCTTAAACATATTGGTTTGGCCTCAATTAAAATATTCTAGCATATTTCTTTATAATCCTAAAAGTATTAGAAGTCTTAGGACGAGCCACGAGTCTACTTCGACTACACAACGAACATGGAATGAAAATCTATAATAATATTATAAAGCTGCAGAGTTTGTTTGTTTGTTTGTTTGTTTGTTTGAACGCGCTAATCTCTGGAACTCCTGGTCCGATTTGAATGATTCTTTCAGTGTTGGGTAGTCCATTTATCGAGGAAGGCTATAGGCTATGTTTTTTTTTCAAAATTAGGGATCCGTAATAAAATTGCTATTTTGTAACACAAGGTGTAAAATCGAAAACCTATTTTTGCGTGCGCTGCAAAAACTATTGACAATAGAACAAAATGATGTACTACGGGTTTGTAGATCCCATTAAGACCTACAAAAAAGTCCGCGAGAACATATATCTAGCTATCATGGTTTAATCACAATAACCGATTTTGTGTTCAAAATAATTATTAAATCGTCTGAAGAAAAAAAAACTACGTTAAATATGTATCGTAATATTAATCTTTATCAAAATTAAGCATTATATTATCAAGAGTATTTATGTAGAAGTAAAATACTTTTTGTTTCATCTCAATCGGATATTTCGTTTAAAAGTTATCACGTGTATATGATGTTAAGAGTTGGTACCTATTAATGAGTTATGGGCCATAGAGTTTTTTATCAACATAAAATCCAATGAGATCAAGAAGATGCAGTCCATTATCCACAGGAATTTCTTAATTCTTTAAACCCGAGTGGCCTCCCCCCACATTCTCTCAAGTTAAAAATTGGTGCGCCAATTATTTTACTTAGAAATCTTAAGCCACCAAATTTATGTAACGGGACTCGACTTCAGGTTAAATTTCTTCGCAATATTTAACGTGATCGTTGCAACAGTTTTGACTGGTCCAGCGGTTGGTCAAACAGTACTTATACCTCGGATCCTAATGATTCCAAATGATTTGCCTTTTCATTTTAAAAGAGTCCAATTCCCAATTAAATTATCTTTTGCCGTAACGATAAATAAATCACAGGGGCAAACATTTAAATATGTAGGATTAGATTTACGGCAAAACTGTTTTTCGCACGGCCAACTATATGTCGCGTTGTCAAGATCAGGTTGCGGAAACAATCAATATATTCTTCTGCCACAAGAAAATAAAACGAAAAATATAATTTACTCAGAAGTACTTTAAAATAATATTTTAACCCGGTTTAAAGTGGACGGACACCCCGCCTATAGTCGTCATTCTTATGTGTCTGGCTGAATGTCGAACAGATAGACAGCTATTGCCTGCAACTTGTACAATTTAACTTAATCTATATTTTTCTTAATATTATAAAGCTGAAAAGTTTGGTTGTTTGTTATGAACGCGGTAATCTCGGGAAATACTGATCTGATAATGAAAACTGTTTAAATATTCAATAGTCCATTTATTGAGGGAGGCTATATTTATCTCGGTATTTCCACGGAAACGAGAAAAACGCGGGTGAAACCGCGGGGCACAGCTAGTAATCAAATAAAGCTTCAGATACATTGAAGGGCCAAAATGTCCCCCAACTTGACGCACAACGCTCAATCTACGTGACGCTGCAACGTTGCCGAGAGTTTCGCAACGTGCCAGCAACATTTTACAACGCGTTCACGAGATCCCGGCCATGTTGTTGGATAATTTGACAGCGTTTCGCGTCACGTTGGGGGACATTTTGTCCCGTAATATATCTGAGGCTAAGTACTCAACCTCTGATAAGTTAATATTTTCTGTGGAAAGAAAAGGTTTTATTGTAGTCGCCAACCGCGAGTGTTTTTTTTATATTCTAACGTAAGGGGAAAATTCGATTGACACAGTTCTTTTATTTTTCTCATTTTATTTTATTACCACAAATTTTATTCTGCATTTAGTAGGTAGAGAGAATGCGTGAATTCCACCGGTTTTGCTTTCATCCGAGAGTAGTTATTCATTTCATTATCCTCTTGCCCATATCCCAATTTAATTGGGGTTAGTAAAAGCAGCCGACTTCTTCTGCACACCTAGTAGGGGGTGTTGGGGCAGGGTGCAATTGAGCGACCCTCAAGCTCGCCAGAAACATGTTAGGGTCGAACCATTCAAAAGTGCTTCGTTGTGGGGAGCCGGCCCCGCGCACCCTTTTTGCTACGTAATATTAAGTTCTCCATCGACACGACTACATGCACACCGTTAAAGTTGAACTAGCGACACTGCATAGTTATTAATCCGGTTTCCGCAACAGGGACCGCCGCACACGACACGCGCTTAGTCACGCGACGGCTGCCCGTCGCGGGCTTCCGCATAACGTAGTTTCGGCCCAACCGCTTCTTCAACTTGATTCAAAACTAAATGAATAGAGTTTTTTATATTGTAATCCTTATCTAGTGGCGTTACTATAAAGTGGCTGTCAGGGTTAAAGACAGGGCGAAGTGGATTTGAGCTACCCTCCGCTTTGTGTTCTCCGCTCAGTCAGGCTCGAGGCCTGTAAGGTTCATTTGTTTTATTTGACAGTCTGCTCCAGCTTCACTCCGCTCTACTTGCACTGTTTCCACTAATACGGAGTATCCGCTCCATGTCTGTGGAAACAAGTGAGAGTTGGGAGCTCTCCCAGTCAGCGTTCACTACAACCGGCCAATGATAAAGGTAAGCTAACGGCTCGTTCACGACCTTGCCGATCCGAGCGGCAGCGAAGAGCGGTGCGGCAAGCGAAAAAATCAAAAGTATGAAAATGTTTGAAGCACGCCACGAGTCGCCGCTCATAGCGAAAAAGCACGCGGTTTTCTCAGAGCGAATTGGCAGCAACTAAAGGGCCTATTACACTACGCGATATTCAGCACACGATATTCAGACTGTCTTATTTTTTGTTCCGAGTAAGACCGGTCTAACTCTTATTACACTACGCGTTATGTCGAATCATATACTAAAACTGTCTGAATATCGAATGGTGTAATAGGCCCTTAGGTGCGACGCCACGAAACAGAGCGGCGCGAACAGCGGTGTAGGAGTGACGTACTCAGTGGCGAAGTAAAAAAACATAAAAAATAGAAATATTTTATACTTCTATGTGCAAACTTTTGATTATATTCTGCAATATAATCAAAAGTTTTCACACTCATTCTTATGTATCTACTCATAAAACTTATCTGGATATTTTCTGTAATTTTCGTATATGTGACGAAATTCGCCATTTAAACACCGATCTTTATTCAGTTCGTGCACTCCTTCTATCATATTAAGAATATCTTGTTTTAAAAATATATTGCTTTGTAAACAGAGAAGGGATAATTTTGATAATGCCATTATTTTGAGCACGTTCTGACTACCTAAATACGTCCACCGCGGCCGCCGCCGCGCCGCTCGGGTTCGTGGCGTGCAATTCGCACCGCTTGCCGCCGCCGCGCCGCCCGCTGCGCCGCGCGCCGCTAAGACCGAAGTCGTGAACTGCCCCCCTAGCCAAGTTACGATCGTTTCGTTTTCATCGAGCGCCTCGAGTAGGCCACGCCTCCGATTCCTTTGTTCTGACGTCATCTCAACGCTCAGTCACGTGGTCAGTACAAAGGAATCGGAGGCGTGGCCTACTCGAGGCGTTCGACGCAAACGAAACGATCGTAACTTGACTAGGAAGGCAGGCCGTAAGGGGGCAGACCATGTTGTGGCAAAGCAAACTCTACCAGATAAGACTTAGAGTTCACTGAAGCGCGTAAACTCCACCACGAGCGACGACGTCAACGGCAACGTAGCGATGATGGAATGAAATCAACATTTATCTACATAATTATTTTGTCATCTGTGCGACTGTACCCATGCGTAGTCTGTGTGTAGTCTGCGTCGCAGCTGACACATGTCAAAGGCTGGTGATATTCTAGGGACGGGGATTATTTCTAAATATGTTCGATCATTTAATAGTTGTTTAAAGAATTGATGCAGTAAACAATCGACTTCTAAAATACCAATTTCTCAAAGGTAGATTCGTTTGTTGACCCCTCGGGTACTGGATGCTAAAAAACAGGGTACAGAAAATCTTATTATGCACATGTATGTGCTAGCTGTTAATTAAATGGGTATACAATATAGGAAAATAGAAAAAGGAACCTACATTTCACATCTGATAATATTCAGGATCGTTATTGAAACAGAAAAAAATCGAATCGTTTTTAAAAAAGATTTTTGTTTTCTGCAATTAATCGATATCAGGTTCTATCCCTATAAAATTCATCCGTTTTCTCTTTGGAAATCTGCCAACAAAGAAAATAATCAAAGACATTAAATACATACTACCAATAGACAGGACATAGCGAACAAAATCGTGCTCCGATACTTATTACCTAGTGGTCATAAGTCGCTCAGTCTAGTATGACGGCCTTACACGTCAAGTCGTGTTTGTATCCGCTCTATGCATTAAAAGAAAATCATTTTCTGAGAAAATATGCCGAACTGCGCATTACGCTATTGCAAATCTTGTTAAGATAAAATGACTGGACCTAACTTCGGTTTATTTTCGTAAATATTTTTGGTATTTACGAAGTAATTAATTAAAATTCAATAATTTTGAGAAATAGTTCTAGAACATTTGCTGGTTTTATGATAACGCCATCTATTGCTGAAAAGCTTAACCTTACCTTTATCATACACTGAGGCTCCACCACGAGCTCATAATGTGATCCCTTTTACGACCTAAACCGAACTGTTAAAGAGATGGAGCTATATAGGGTGTATAGCTCCATCACTCTTTTTCGCTCGTACGACTGACATTTTAACATTATCATGGTAAGGCCCCTGGCCACCTACCGAGCGATAGTTAAATAATTATAAATTTTGACAAATTTAATTCGCGTGTTTGCTATTCAAAGCCAGATGGCGTCACTGAGACATAGGATGACAGTTTTTCTTAAGACATTTGTTCTGATAGCCGCTCTATTGTATCTCTTTAAATCTCTTTGAAAATAATACTCTCTGACTCTGCCAATCTGCTACGTTTGTTGATAAGCGATAACAACATACTTTCATTATCAGTTTATTCTGTAATTACGACCAGAATAATCAAATTAGATCATAAGAGCGCTAACTGTGATACTTCGAAGTAACGTTCATTGATCTTAAGCAAAAATGGCCTTATCAAAACCTATTATGAATTTGCTGGCATCGTATTTACAAAACTTATACATACATCCTATTAAAACTAAAGCAATTACAAGGTAAGGTATCAATAGCAGTATAATTTAAAACTTAGAAGTCATCAACCTATTATTGTCAAGATAACATCATGGTTGTATAAAGTTTGATTCCAAAGTCTAACTTGTTTGCATTGTATTTTTTGCTTGACCTGTGACCATGAATGTCACTAATTGTATGGTTAATTAATTTCAGCTGCGTGGTAGGTACAGCCGGCAGCATCGCATCTCAGTTAGTAGCTGGTGATAATATCAGAATAGATCCAATCTTAGCCTTTGGTCTTTATGGGTAAGTAATGCAATTTGTATTTGTTCTGAAAATTAATAATGAATAAAACCAGTGTGTAGGCACTCCTTAGTTAACAACGGCATTCTGCAAGCATTGGATGATATTTCTGTGGTTGTTCTACCCAATAGTAGAGTCCTATAATCTTGTTATGCCTTTGTAACTTACCAACTTTCAATTTTCATCATACATGAGTTTCTCATCATACATACTGTAATGAACCTTTTTATATTTCAGATTATTGTTTGGTGGCACTATCCCACATTACTTCTATGAATTCATTGAGAGATTTTTCGCAGAAGAAGTGGTTGCTTTCCCACTAGCCAAGAAGCTTATATTTGAAAGATTAATATTTGCACCTTTTATGCAAGCATTTTCACTGTACACATTGGCTAGGTTTGAGGGCAAGAACCACAAAGCTGCAGTAAAGCAACTCTTAGCTCTGTACTTGCCTATTTTAGAAGCTAACTGGAAATGGCTGACCTTGTTCCAAGTTATCAATCTAGCATTTGTACCTCCTATGGTAAGTGAAGCTAACTTTTTATTCTTTTTAAATTATCCTTAAAAATATATCCTGTTGTATGTGTGTGAGGCACTTGTTAATGTCCACAGTGTATATTCTGTGTAGAGGTAACACTTTTGGTGCTAAGGACCTGCAAAATCTAAGTATGCTTACCATACTTTGTACTTGCTAGTTACATACTGGGCAAGAACACAAGTGAATAATAGTTATGTACTTATATAACAGCAGGTTGTGGGCATGCAAAATAATTATTTATGTGTTCTTGTCACTAAAAGTGTTAACTTGTATAAATATTGTGGTGACTTTGTATACCAGTTAGCTTACAAAAACTATATTACTGTTACAGCTGCGAGTTCTCTTCATGAATCTTGTTGGATTTGGCTGGGCCATGTTCCTGGCCACTAAGAGACGTCAACAAAGTCAGAAAAAGAACTGAACCATAACTTATACTCAACACAAGGTGGTGGATGTATTATATTCAGTGATGGATGTTAAACATTCTATAAAAATCTTTTTATAAATATTTACAAGAAGTGGCATTTGAGAATTTGTGGGGTCAAGGGATCATAGGGTCAATTTGATGACCCCTTTAATGATGTAAACTGTCTGTTTAGCTTTGTTTTGTTGGTACTTGTTTGTGTATGGGACAGTGTTTGTACTGATAAGCAAATTCTGTTTGACAAACTTTAACACTCCTTGACACTGGCCTACATAAAGCAAGGATATTTATTATGCATTAAATGCATTTGTTTCTAAAATATTTTAAAAAGCCCATGATCATCACAAAAGAGTGTTAAATATAAGATGAAATGGTCAATTACTTTATAGTAATTCTTGTAAATTAAGGCCCCTCGCCCCCGACGACTTTTTGTAGCGATGCTGTCGCGCGTTTTCGTAAGCGCGCGACAGCATCGCTACTAGCGTTAGTCGCATTTGCAAGCGCTATATAAAAAATGCCAACGCGCTATAGCATCGCGACTGTATCGATGCGAACGCGCTACAGCATCGCTGCAAAAAGTCGCCATGGGCGAGGGGCCTAAATTAGCATTTTACAACATTCTTGAATAAGTAGTAATTACTAGTTATGTAACATTGAATTAGTGAGGTGGGAGGTCCAATACTAATCTAATCTTGTATTGATAAAATTTTATTGTTTAATCCATCTGTGTGAGGTATGTTTTATATTTTTTCATTATTTGCCAGGATATGGTAAATGAATTGGAGAATTAATGTTATGTTAATGAAAAATAATACTTATGTATCAGGGAACTTTATTTGACAGCAATCCATCCATTTATCTATTTACCAGTTGAATATACATGGCCTTGTTGTATTGCCTAACACTATATCTCTAAATTCAAATCTGCAAAATCAATTCTTACGCAGTGCATTTAAATGAGATTTCTCTATACAAACCAAATATGTATAATAAGTTCTGTGTATATTTTTGATATTCTTATTAAACTGTTTTTACTGTTACACTTGAGTATTATAATTGAATATCGTCATATTTATTGCTTATGTTATTTGAAACAAATATTCTGTTTCATTCATTTACAATTCAATAGCTTACATTGCTACAATAATTTAGTTATTACCTATTCTATAGTAGAACATCATTAAATTTAAAAAAAAGTAAAATGACTAGTTAAATTAATTAAATAAATTAGTGTAAATATGAGATGTCAATAAAATATATTGCACTTTATTTTTAAAAAAATATAGGTACTCGGTTTTTGACTAGAGTATTTTTGTTACTTATTACCAAAAATAAATTAGAGAATAATAATTTAAATAAAATTACCAACAATAAAAAGAGAAAACAAAATAAATACTTTTAGAGATCAAGTAATCGTTTCCAATAAGGAATTGATAGATTAAGCACATTTGACTAGATAAAATATCTTAATCTAGTTCTTTGATAAAACATCAATCAAAAAGTCGATTAATTTGGCCTATTAGCTACCTTACACGCAGTATGTATTTACAATTTCGACCAAACATTCAAACTTCATAAACCTTGTTTTTGGAGTGTGAATATGGAATGTCTATTGTAGAAAAAATATTTTAAGTGCATTCTTTGCTGGGCTCGAAATTTAACCTTTAACCGCTTGCGTCGTATCGGCCTGACGAGTGCTTTCGTGTCCTATTCGCCAGGGTCGTGTGTTTGCGACTGGGTACTCCATCTCGTTTAGATCTTCAATCCAGACAAGTGCTGACGAGATGGGGTATTTGGTCATGGATGTGCGGCCCTGGCGGTTATAAACGCAAGTGTTTGTTCTGATATATCGACGGCGGATAAAAGGTTAAGGGTTGATAACTCATATGGTGTAATAATGAAGCGTGTGTCGAGTCGTGAGCGAGAACCAGTTGTCCGATGTTACTGTCAGTTGTCGGGGCGCGGCGAGCGGGGGGACCAGCTGTGCGGCGACGAGCGGCTGCTCACGGACGACGTGGGCGTCGACGGCGTCGGCCGCCGGTACGGGATGGGGCGCTTGCGTGCGCTGCCGAGTGGGTTAGTAGAGGCATGGGCGTTAGTTTAGTTACAAGAGCATGCAACATTTGAAAGCGATTATGAAAAATGTTAATGTTAAGATTCAGACAATAAAAAAAAAAATATTTTGCATTTTCTTTTTTACAATGTTATCTTGAAAAAAATAATAATTTCAAGTTTGTCTCTACATTACAATATTAAAACATGAACATGAAAGATGCAATTTGGAAATAATCACTTACCTTTTATAAGCTTTTACAATTAAGTAAAAAAAAATTACATCCATACTAGAAAGCTTCTTTTACAGTTCAATAGAGTTCAAAATCGTGTACAACTTCTAGCTCTTCTACCATGCAGCAATAAAAAAATAAAAACAACAAAGAATTCGCAATAAACTTTAATGTGATAAACAAAATTAATATTCTTGAAACAGAAAACACACTTGCAGCATGTTCTACAGAAATAGCACACTGTCTACACCTGGCGAGCGTCACCGTAAACTCCATTTACGTCAATATCTCACGGGCACGCTATCTTCTTCTACACTTGAATTTGTTTTGCGGGTATGAAAGATCTATAATGGGTGCGCTACGGAGGAAAAACAACTATTAATTATATTTCTATTCCAGTAAGAGTCTCTGGCTTAGTTCATCACTGAGATTTATTTCAATTAAAGTTCATTTTAAAAATCCATATCAATTTGTAATGATCTGTTAGGGGGTATAACTTTACAGTAAAATCAATTTGTACATACAAGAAAAGAACTTAAAACTAGTAGCACACCCTGTTAGCATGATCAGTGTTAGAGGAACGCACACAACTAAAGTTGTTATAATATGAGAAGAGACTGACCAATGAGTGAGTATTCAAATATTGTTCACAGCCAATGGGAATATTTCAAATACATGATTTTTAAACCTAGTCAGCCTCTATACAGATATGGACACCCAGATTGTAATAAGAAAGAGAATAAAGACTTAAGCGATATATTAAATGAAAGTAGGGCTTAATATTTTAATACAATACATAATATTACTTAAACTAATTCACACTAGCACAATCACTTCACTACTCGGAGCTACTACTCGTGTCTTCAGAACTCGTGCTATATTTTCGCGACTTTTTTCTATAAAGAAAACAAAAACAAAATAGATAAAAGGAAAAAATAAGAATAAAATGCCATATCATGGTGTTACTAGTGCTTTGGAGCCATATACGTGTGTTAGTAGGTACCGAGGTTCTCCCCAACATATGTATCCCAACATTTGTAAATGTATTGTTTCCCAGATATAGACAATGTTTTCAAATATTGAGAAATTTCGAAACTCTACAAAATGTATTTAAAAACGAGAGGCATAAAGATTAAATTCAATTCGTTACATCGTCGTGGGAGCACCTCTAAACATCGAACGTAAACATGATATTAAAATGGATTATGTAGCTACCATGATACGACACACAAACGCAAAATATAAATAACAAGCACACCTATAAATCAGGATAAAAAGCGACACACGGAAAAAGTTAAAACACACTGTGCCATAAATGTGACATTCATTTGACAAGCATAGAACACTATTGAGTAAGATTAAATAAAAAATGTTCCAGTACGTATCAAATAAAAGTCATAATTGATTGCACTTAAATCCCTAGCAAGAACACAGTGCTTTTAGCAGACAACATAAATCTGTACATTTTTGCTGTCTTTCCCTTTGACTGTCACAAATAGACGACAAGCCACATTTTGTCCAGCTCATCACTATCCTTTGTCTTTTACTCATTACACTGCGTGTTAAGCATAACCAGCTGGGCATTGGGATTGTTTGAAAGGGTTACCGTGGCCCTGGAATGTGAAGTGAAGTGAAACTGACCACAGGTGGATTTTAGTCGGTAAGTTACACCTCGCTCTGCTCAAAGCGGAAGAAGATAGTAGATCATTTTCCACCTAAAAAAGGTATAACCAGCTACTGCGGCCGATTGTGGTTTATGACCAGTGACTGAATTTAGGCCAATTACAGTGACGGAAATTAGGTCAATCACAGTGACGGAATTTAGTCCGATTACAGTGACAGAATTTAGTCCGATTACAGTGACAGAATTTAGGCCGATTACAGTGACAGAATTGAGGCCGATTACAGTGACAGAATTGAGGCCGATTATAGTGACAGAATTTAGGCTAATTACAGTGACAGAAGTTAGCCAGTTACAGTGACAAAATTTAGGTCATTACACTCTGTGACGCAATTAAGATTGTCATATATTTGTGACCAAGGGTGTGTATATAGACCGAATGTGAGCATCGCATGACGCTTTTAATATTAAAAGCACTGTTCTTGTTGTCAACGATACCTCGTGATTCGTCGCCTATCCAAGAAGCTGGGCGAGCCAGCTCGGCGCGGTATGGAGGGCGAGCGAGAGCGCGAGCGCGCTCGCGACTCGGTCGATCTACGGTAATCCGCGTATACGCCCGTCATTGTTCTGATCGAACCGATGGCATGCATTCATTGTATTCCGAGTTGAGTTTAGTGGAAAGAGAAATTGGTGTGTTAATATTTTTGATATTGATATTTCAGAGAGAAATGAGCAGTTTCCTTTTCTTTTCTTTTAAAAGTGAAAAATAACTAATACTTTAAAATAACTCTTGGTTTTGGAAAGTACTCATTTCTTGCATTTTGAATGTCAAAATAGAAATAATAAATTGCCACAAATGTAATTACTGTATTTAAACGAATGCAGAGATCATAAAATATCACCATATTTTTGTGTAATTTTGATGTTCATGGCATTTCTAGTTTTTATCGAACATGGTTTCTGAATGCGCAGTTCAAGACCTTCAGGTTGTGTCTTTAAGATATAGGGCGCGTATGACGTGTCTGGGTTCTATTAAGGTGGGTCTGCGCTAGAGAAGTCGAGCAAGAGGAGTACGAGCCGAGCACAAATTCGTGTAGTGTGGACCGACTTACAAGCCTCGAACGAGCACGCATAGAGCGTTTGGTTCGTGCAAGACTGTGCTCTGCCTACTGACGAACACAAAGTGATTTGCATCGCGTAAAACTACGTTCGAGGACAGTCATTGTTGTGCGTCGTTGTACGTCCACACTTGTGACCGTAAGTAGAGCAGTTTGGCTTGTGCTCACGTGCTCGTGCTAGACCCACCTTTTGAAAATCTAACACTTTAAACGTGAGTCTCGGAAGATCCTTTTTTTTTTGCTTTAGAACCAAATACACAATCGATTGAATTGATTGCGTTAAGATTCTGCGTTGTTTCCTTAACACGCTAAAATTCATATTATTATCAGTGTTTCCTGCCCGAAGAAGTAACCTTATAAATCGTCACAGATATATAGATGAAAATTTCACAGAATGTGTAACCGGTTCACCAATTTTAAATATCCAACAATAAAGTTTTTAGGCCAATATGGTGCTGATTGTCCAAGTATTCCACCACTCATAAATAACACAGTATTTAGTGTCACTGAATAAGAAATCAAAATGAGGTCACAAGTAAAAACCATATCACCAAGTACTGTAGTGATTTAGTGTTGAAACCAAACAAATAAAAACAGTAAACTTTATAAGTGATGCAAAACATTTTTATTACTTTACAATAAATGTTGAAATCATGAAAGAGCAATAAATCACACCACTTTATTGTTGGTATACTTAATATTTGCTGCAATCTCAAGAGTTTGCGGAAATCATTGCAATTTAAACCTTATGTCAAAGACAAAGTATTACAACGCGCATTTGGCTTGCAACAACTATACATAGTTGGTGCCACATAAAATCGCAATAGCTGCCTTTCCCAACATTTCTTCTATAGAATCCGGACTACAAACATAAGCATTGTTTTTACTAGTGAAAAAGTATTAACGATAACGATGGCTATAAGAAGGCATTAGGGGGGCTATTCATTTATTACGTAAGACGATTTAGGGGGAGAGGGCGATCGACCATGTCTTATTTTTTCTTACAATGGGATGGGAGGGAGTCTTGATGGTTCTTACGACATCATCATCATTTCAGCCGAAAGACGTCCACTGTTGGACATAGGCCTCCCCGCGCGTCGCCACAACGACCGATCCTGTGCGTCTCGCATCCACCGCATTCCTGCGACTCTCAGGTCGTCGCTCCCCCTTGTGGTCGCCGCACCAGCGCAACGCTGCGCTTTCCGGTGCTGCTTGGTCGTCACTCTAGAACCTTTCAGCCCCATTGACCATCCGTTCTACGGGCAATGCGCCCTGCCCACTGCCACTTAAGTTTGGCAATTCTTCGGGCTATGTCGCCGACCTTGGTTCTCCTGCGAATTCGCAGCGTAACGCTGCGTATCTTCATTCCTGATGCGATCACGCAAGGAAACTCCGAGCATAGCCCTTTCCATTGCCCTGTGGGTGACTGTAAGCCTTCTGATTAGTTCTGATGAGGCCCATTGCAAGCGACCATGTTTCAGTGCCATATGTCATCACTGGCAACACACACTGGTCATAGACTTTCGTCTTGAGACACTGTGGTATGTTGGATGAAAAGATACTGCACAGCAGGTTCTTACGTAAGATCACAAAAATACGCAAAATTAAGATTTGAAAAAGCGCGGGCAACAGCGCGAGTGCAGATGTTCGCTCGTATAGGTAACCTATTTCCATGGCAACGTCACTGCGCCTCCCCGCTTGTGAACCAGACGTTACTTGTTTGCGTATACGACACACTTGTGAACGTTCCTAAAAATTGTTACTATTAAAAATAAACATCAAAACCAATCGAACTTATGTCCATTTTATCCTTTAGATTCTTATGTAATAAATATAAAACAGGGGGGGAGGTGTCGGCCTATTCTTATTTTTTTCTTATTTAGGGGAGGGGTGTCAAAAATTAGTAAAAATCGTCTTACGTAATAAATTAATGGCCCCTTACCGTGTCTCGTTTCTCAAGTGGTTCAAAGACCGCTATTGCCACTTTATTTGGCACCAACTATAGTTAAGTTTAGGGTGATATATTGGAGAGGTCAGAGTAGATGTGTACCTAGATGAGCGGGTAGAGCGTGAGGTGCTGCGGGACGAGCGCGACGAGCTGCGGCTACTGTACGACGAGGAGCGACTTGAGCGGGACCGTCTGGAACAAACACGAAGGATTTTGTACAAAAAGCGTACTCTGGGCTGATATCTCAGGATTCACTTAACTTCTAGCTTCTACGTAAATCATATAATTTTTCAAACAACCCATTTTTAAATCCCTGGATTTAATCGTCATGTTTATGATTCCGGGAATTTAGAGGAGGTAATTCCACAAACTATAGGTAAATTAAATATAATTCTGATCTCTGGTAATTAAAAAAAACTCTGCCTGGGCAGTTAGCCCAACATACAATATTAGAAATATAAAAACAGTTTTCCGGTACAACCACAGATTAAATTAACATCTAATATAACTGTAACTAAATTCTTAAGACATTATTGCTCTTAACCAAATCACTGAAAAATTCTATACCTCAAATGAAAATAAAACATACCTTGACGATGAGTAAGACCTGGATCTGGACCGCGACGATCGTGAGCGAGAGCGAGACCGCGAGCGGGAGCGTGATGACTTGTTGCGCGAGCGCGAGCGAGACGACTTGTTGCGCGAGTGCGAGCGGGAACGCGAGCGTCGCGACGCCGAGCGCGAGCGGCGCGACGACGAGCGCGACCAGCGCCGCCGCGCGCGCGCCCCCGCCACACCTGACGCGCCCCCTGCCACTACTCCCGACGCGCCCCCTCCCACTACACCTGACGCGCCCCCCTTCTCCTCAACCTTCTTCACCTCTGGAGAAGACTCCACGTTCACCGGCGGACTCTTCTCTTTAGGAGCCTCTTTCACAGACTCCGGACTCTTCCTAACTTCTACTGGAGGTGTTGGAGATTTCTCTTTCACTGCTTCTATTATTACTGGACTAACACTTTTCCTTTTGGTTTTCTCTGCTTCGGTTTCCTTCGGCTTGGAACTACTTCGCAGAGGCTGCGACGTGGACGTCGACGGAGCGGCCTCTTCCTCGATCCTCCTCCGCTCCATAGAGACTTTAGCGAGTTGCGCCAGTCTTTCTTTCAGTCTATTGAGCTCTTTGATATCTAACTCCTCCTGTCGGTCCCTGTCGTCCAGCCTCAGGAACTCGACCTCCGAGTCATCGTGTTCGCTGGACGAGCTGCGCATGCAGACAGCTTTAGGTTTGTAGTTCTCCGCTAGTTCTTTACTTTTCTTCTTCTTGGGTTGTAGATCGGAAGGGGATTTGATGTATTTGCGTTTATCTTTTTCTGGTAATTTCTCTATGATGTCGCGGTACCGCTCGGGACTGCGGCGCGCGGGGGAGTAGCTCAGACTGGACGTGCTGCGACTCTTGCGCGCCGAGCGTGACCGGGAGCGGTCTCTGTGCGAGTCCTTGCGGTCATGGTTCCTGTCCTTGTCGGAGCGCTCTCTATGTTCGCCCTTGGCCGGCGACGTGCGCCGCTCAGACGACTTCTTGCTCTTTTTAACCGGGGTCACACTCTTTCGCTTCTCCTTTTTTGAACTTTTTCGTGGAGTTGGAGATTTTGACCGGCTGGGCGACGCTTTACGTCGTGGCCTTTCTTCTGGTGAAGGTGACTTTCTTCTTGGTTTACTGCTCTCGCGTTTGCTTTCTACTGATTTTCGACTTGATTTCAAGTATTTTTCAACTTTACTTTTTGGTGGAGGGGATTCTTTCCTCTTGTGTTCAGGAGATGGGCTTCGTTTGCGCTGTTCCCTCTGTGGTGGAGATTCACTTCTCTCCTTGTAATAGCGAGCCTTGTTTTTAGAACTTTTCTCTGACTTTTGTTTAGGAGGTGGTTCCGATTCTGATTCGGACGATGAATACCTTCGTTCTGATCGAGAACTTTTATGGGATTTATCTGTATCTTTCCGTGACTCTCTATTTTTGTAACTCTTGCTTACAGGTGACCGTTCTTTGTATTCTGGAGACGTATCCCTTTTTTCCCTAGAGACACTCCTATCTTTCTTTCTTCGTGGTTTCTCATCATTCGTTTCCTTATCTTTTCGCTTCGTCGGCGCTTCTTCGTAACGATCATGATTATTTCTACTATTCTTTTCATATTTGTCATTTTTTTCTTTCCTGGGGTGTGACTCCTCACGTCTGCTATGCCTAGAACTAGGAGACTCACGTCTGCTATGCCTAGAACTTGGAGACTCACTTCTCCTGGGAGCCCTTCGTTCATCTCTGTCTCCCCTATGATTTTTACTATTTTCTCTGATTGATTCTTTTCTGTTATAGTATGTGTCTTCCCGCTTTCTGTATTCTGGAGAGGAGCTCTGCCGCCTCCTCTTTTCTGGCGGTGGGGAGGAGCTGGACTCGCGGGTGTAGTTTCTCTTGCTCCTCTTGTCCGGCCTGCCCTTGGGCGCGGGTTCCGACTCCGAGTCGGGGGAGGAGCGCTGGCGGTCGCGCTTGGCTCGCTTGGAGCTCTTGCGGCGCTCGGAGGGCTCCCGCGTCTTGTTGTCCACCTTGGTGATGTAGGAGCGCTGGCGGTACGAGGGCGATTCGTGCCGCGCCTCCCTCACGGGCGTGTCCTCTCGCTTGTCGTACTTCTTACTTCGCTCCTCGCGCTCCCTGTCTGCTTTTCTATATATCTGTACATCATTATTTCTCTCTTCGACGGAGCGATCCCGTTGCCTTTCCTTCGTGTGTTTTACTGGGGAACTAAAAATGAAAGAATTAGTACTGCGATGCTGGAACGTCAAACTAATTTGACTACGATATTAGGAGTGGTCTCACCTGTCACGGCTCGATGGCTCACTGCTGCCGCGTCGTCGGCTGCTCGACTTTTTCTGTTCAAAAATTCGACAACAAGCGTAAAGATCATGGTTCCAATAGACGGGCATACAACACCAGTGCCAATACAATAGACTATAGTGGTAATGGCAAATAAACATATTACACTAAAAGTTACACGAGAAATTCTTCAGGGGCTTCCAATGAACCAGATGAAGAATTTCAATAAAGAAACATAATAAAAATATATCACTTGTACACATGCACTCTAATAAGGAATAGTAATAAATAGAGAGGCATCAAACAAAAAGTAAAAGTAGAAAATAAAATCATACTTAAAGCTATTGATGGAAGCAAGTATAAATAAACATGTATCTGTTTGGAAGTGTATTATCTGCTCGATCTCTTAGAATGTTATATAATAGCGTATCCATAACATTCTCGAAGTGTGAACTCAAACAAATAAAAATAAATAAATAAATATATAGACAGTAGGGAAAATAACGGAAAATATTGATTGGTTGGCACCGGCGCGTTACTCGCTTATTATTATAATGATGTTAGTAACACATTACGGTTCAATATAATTAATCATAAATAAATGTAATACACAAAAATCAAATGTAAATATAACACTTCGGTAACGTACCTTATTTAACAAACGGTGGTGGTATTGTATACCATTTAAACATGTGGAGCATCCTTAATTAGTTTTGGGTAAATGAGAAGAGGGAGAATGTTATGGATTAGTTACATTTTAATAATCAGACAGTCTGGATATTAAGAACTAGTGCGTGGTACGAAAACATGCTCACTCACTGAAAGTATCAACATTTGTTTATCCATGTATTCACTTGACACAAATCGTCAAGGAATGAATTTGCAAGCATTTTATTTGCTATCGTAACAATGCAATAACGATCGTGTTATCATAGGTTTGTTCACAATTAGAGCACGTTTTTGTAGCACACACAGTCGCGTAACACGGAACAAGTTTAAACCACCATCTGTTTGTAAGTACTACACACCATGCATGAGGTAACTGTGCACACTTGGACCCACGATCGCACATTGTATGTAATTCATGATCTTGTGTTAGTCACAAATGCGATAGTTAACAATGCATTACCAAAATGATCACGGAGAACATAATTTTAGTATCACCTAACATAGTGTCTTACTGAGTGTTATTGCTTTGTGATATACTTACAGTATACGTTATTTCTTCAGATAAAGATGGCTATCCTATGAAATGATGCACAGTTAAACAGATAATTTTTACTGGCTATTTCTTGTATTTACAGAAAATAAAATAAAATGAGGTAAGAAGACAATAACATTAAATAATAGGTTTCGTGTGCCCCACACGACCGCTAGAGGAGCGTTCATACCGTCGCACGGAGCGACCAGCTATGCACATGGAGGCTCGGAAACTATAAGGTAACTGTGGCTGCAGTTAGTTCGACAGTTGAACGATGCAAAGAGGGATGGAGACAGGGCCGTGTGAGGAAAATATACACAAACCAAAATTCTTGAAGCCAATATTTTATGCAAAGGAGGTGCCGAAAATGTCATATTCATTGTATCAGGCCAATGTGTTCGTTTCACATCAACGTAAAAGTAAAGAAAGCAATGTGCTACTCGAGCTATCGGTTGTTGCAAAGTCACTATAACATTATACTAGTTTACTGAAGGATGGAACATTGTCTGAGAGGCAGTGGTCGAGCTGGAGGCACGCGGAAGAATCCCGAGTTAATCTAAACGAGGCATCGTGTGGCAATATATTGACTAGTCTGTAGCCCCAAACCCAACACGTAGTAGTAACGTTAGATCTCAAGAATCAAAGATTATGTTTACAATATTACAAGATCAATCAATCAAGTGCTTTCAAACATTCACTACTGCTTTGTATTTAAAAACAAAGACTAAACGTTTAATTTGGTTGCCATCAAGATTTAAAATTAAAAACAAAAGTAAAATGAAGCTAAGAGTTTAGTTCCAAATGAATTTGTAAACATGTATTGAAGCATAGGTTCCGTTGAAGCAAACCAAACATAATCTTTGAACTGCAGCACTCCTATCTAAAGAGTATGGCATCGACATAACAACAGAGACTAAAGAGATGTGTTAATTACCTTCTTCTTCTTCTTCTGACGTTCGTCCCCCGAGCTGGCGCTGTCGCTGTCTCGTTCTCCCTCGGAACTGCTCGAGCTCTCGGTGTCAGGCGACTTGGAACGTTTCTTCTTTTTCTTCCCGGATTCTTGTCTATGACAAATAAATATACCATAGATATCTCAAAATTTGGTACACCGTACAAGTCTCGTTACAGTTGTCTTAACCTTCATAAAACAGCTGTGTAATTGAATCATAATTACCTTCATAATGTATTATGAGGTTGTACAAATAAGACAACACATTAATTAATGTGGAAATAAATTGGTGAAAACTTAGCATTGGGGCGTCAATGTTTCATATTTTAAATTTCAAAATACTCGAGATATACACATTGGCATTTAATAACAAGGTAAATATCACAAATAATTGTTTCAAAACTACATCAATTTTTTTTTGTCTATTCGCTGAAACAAAGTAATAAAATAAAATCTTAAAATACATAAAAATAACGTTGTTGTTCAATTTAAAACTAAAAATATATTTAACCTTATACCATACCTATTCATGAAGTTCCATAACATTTTTCTTTCACTGAAATGATGACCAGACATTTTTGATACTTGAATTCATATAATAAAAGTATTTAAAGGCAAAATTTAAAAAGTTTAGATACTTGCCTTGCCGACAACCGAAGCGTCACCTGTCTGGGTTCAAATGTAATCTATGAAATTTACGCCAACATTTACAAAAATTATACAAAAAGATATAAATGAACAAATATTTTTTATGTAAACTGTATAGGGTAGAAACTTACTTCTCTTTTTTATTCTTTTTTGACTTCTTTTTCTTCAATTTCTTAGCTTCTGGTGACGCACTGAAATAGAACATTGAATGAGTGAGCATGGATTTTAGAAGAATATAGAATAAAAACAATCATAACACTCTCCCTGACTTTGTTGTAGGCGGGTGATAGTGAAGAGAAGTATTTATTTCTGAATAAACACATGAACAGAGAATAAAGAACTTCATAGATCTAAAATATTCAGTGAGTTTCTCCTCTTCCAAATAGAATTTTTAGATAGTGGACGATGGATAAAAAAGATCCATCTTTGACTAGCTTTAATTTAGAATCGAAACCTAAAATTGCCTGTTTTTACCGATTTCTTGTGTGTTGAATGTGTCCTTCATCCTATGTTATAAGGAGAGTCCAAGGTCCCTAAGCAAATCTAACTAATACCACAAAGAAATAGTCCTAAAAACAAAAGAATAGAAATGGTACAGTTCATAACACGAATAAACAAAAAAGAAGTACATTTATTTTAGGAATGTGTAAAAATTTTGCAACTTTGTCGCGTGGTAGTTGTGACATCAGGTACATAAAGTATCTGTGTCTTAATCTACCTTGTACCGAAGTCAGATCAGTCCGAAAAGAAGTAAAGAAAGAAAACACATTTATGTTGTACTTAAAGCGTAATTTAGTAACAAACAGCCAAACAACAACAACAACAACAACAACAACGAAGGAACAAAAGAATAAACGAAAAAGAAATGTCGAGTACGTCTGCCTACTACAATGGATGTAGGAAAGGAAGAAAAAAAGAAGGTATACCGCGGGATTCGTACCTTCGTTTTTTCTTCCGTTCCGGTGACTGCTGGCCACGGTCAGAGCTGGGCGACCTGGAGACCGAGTATCGCTGCACACGCCGATCGTAGCTCGGCGAGATGCCGAACGCATTCCGCATCCGAGCGTTCTTCGCCTCCTGCGCATCCGAGAACGCTTGCGTCTCGCGAACGCTGATGAACAGTTTCGGTCCATATAAAGCAGGTAGGATATTACTGGACCTATTTATCGTAGATAGCTAAGCCTCGAACCACCAGGGCGACGTGACAGGGTTCAAGGCTAAATTAAACAAAAGTGGGCCCAAATTATCTTCCTGAGGCATTCCTAGGTCAATTCTGGTATACTCACCATTTTTCCGAATTTGCTGACTTCTAAAATAGCGCAGGATAACACTATTTCAAAGACTATATTGAAGAATACACAGCAGAAAGTTGTCTCTTTTTTTAAATAAGGTCTTTCATTAGCTCGTATAATTATATCAAATAATAATGTGTCAAAGGCCTTCTTATAATCTATCCAAACAGTCGATTCTTCCAACATCAAAGGACGAGTTGATCTATCTGTGACCATGTCAATGAGGAGCAGTTTCTTCCGCGAGACTTACTCCTATATTCTATTAATTATTCATATTTTAATTGTTTGTTGTTTTGGCTGTACCCTTTTCTATTTTACCTATGTTTTTAGGACCATATATTAGGACGTTTCGCTTGAGTTTATGCTAATTATGGGGATGATTGGTCGACTTGATTTGACCTTGAAAAGGAATGTGTACCTACCTTCTCTTTTTCTTCCTCTTGGGCGGGTGATCTTCGCGTTCATGACTGGGCGTCCTGACCAGCGGGTACCTCGCCGCGTGATCTCGCGCGCGCCTCTCAGGGTCTAAGCTGGAGCCCTCTACGAACCGCGGGGAAATGCCAAATGCGTCCCGCAGTCGAGCGTTCTTCTCCTGCTGCGCCTCCGCGACCGCGTGTGTTTCGCGAACACTGGCAAACACGATAATACAAAATGAACGACCGCATTAATGAGCCTGGGAATATACACAATACCAAAACAATAATTCTACTAAGGAGGTATTTTGTATGTAAGAATCGAATAAAATCCTTCTGACAGAACACATATTTACCTGCACAGCACCTAAGTGCGCTAAAAATAGGGAAATAGTATAAATTTAGCATGACAATTTCGACTAAAATCCAATATTTTTAATAAAAATAAATCTTTACATTTGACATTGCATACAATCAATTATCTATGCATAGAGTGTATATCAAAAAGTGTGAAATCGTATATATATTTCAATTAATACCTGTTTGTACTGCAAATGTGTAACTTTTAATTAAATGTGAAATGGAATGCATATCGCGCGACGGGTACTGACCCAAATAAGTACAATAGCCTATAAGGTAATCGATAAAACTCTGTGCACACCTTATGACGGATCGCATGGACTTCCTCTCCTCATCGTTGGAGAGACAGACCTGCAAATTGTCGTTAAAGTTGTTTCGATCGGTGGCGGAACAGTTACAATGGCAGCAGCACGAGGTGCGCAAGCCCTCGAGGATGGTGCGGAGCGCGGGCTCGAGCGCGAGGGGCGGCGGCGCGCGGGCGAGCGGCGCCGCCATGCCGGCCAGAGCATCCGTGCTGGGGTCCAGCGAGGAGGCGCGGCCGCGGCGCCCGCCCTCCAGCACGGCCTGGAACGTGCCGCGCCACAGCCGTTCGAACACGACCCTATTATTATGCGTTGCGTCGCGTCGCGGTGCCCTGCCCCTTTGCATCTTAATCTACTTACTTAGCTAATGGAAGACTTGTTTTCTTAATCCTAATATTTTTTTCTTAGACTAATGCATAGCGGCTGTGCCGTGGAAGACTTGTTTGAGCAGAGGAGCGTAGAGGCTACATTCTGAGCGGCCGGCAGCGGGCCGGCGGCGCTACTGCGGGGCGTCGGGCGCCATAACAGGAAGCACGCCGACGCGCGCAGCCTGCGCAAACATCGGATACGCGCCCTGTCGCGGGCCGCGGATGCTACACAAAGGGCTCTTCCCTCACACCCTTTTGTGCAACCCTCAAGTAGTATACTTTCATTTGCTAAATGTTTTCAATCTTCTGTTGTTCTTAGCGAAATTAAAATTGCTTCTATTATTTAATTAATTTTGGGTAACTTGTTCTTTGAACCTGCGCAGTCTGGTCAAGTTGTTGTTTACGATAGATTAATAAGCATTCAATCCATTATAATATTCTCGTTTACATGTGTTCCATATAAAAGTCATTATAACTGATGTATCAAATCGGATTAGCCGCGGTCGCGCCTGTTTGCTGACGACATAAAATATCGCGGCGTCTTTAGTTCTATTCTTAAGCTGTACGCATGCACACGCCATTGAATAAACTGAACATCTCATGGAATATTTTTGGATCGATAGTACTATTTTTTACATAGCAAAGTTGTTGGAATTCTTTCTCTTCAGCAGTTCATTAGAGAAGCTTCCTAGGAGTAATTTATTAGCTTTAGTGTGGAGTAATGAGCTGTAATTAATGAGCGGCGTGTAACAAACAGCATGCTCATTCGAATCATAATAGTAAATCAATCTTGTCATCATAATAGTAATCTCTGTGCATAAGACGTGCTTTGGATTCTACGTATATTCAATTTTTTTTTTGTGGAGTTGTATTGACAATTTCATTAAATTGGTTAGAGTATACATTGATATTCGACGAAGAAAAACTGCTACAAGCTTTGAAAGTAAAGGTGTGGGAAAAACGTGAACCAAATCAACAAGACCTACATAGTTTATACAATAAAACACATGTTAGAGTTTAGTTTATTTCCAGTGTTGCGATAACGAAAATAATAAAATGTTTTACAATAAACACTGACCCAATTTCCTTGATAACCTTGCCAATGTTGTGGATTTTTGTTTTTCAAATATTATGTACCTACTCGTAAGTATCTTCGCTCTTATTGAGTACCAGCGTGGGTGAACACTACTTAGGTGTGGACTATGGCGTAATGGAACGAAATGGATAGCAGCACTGTTGAATGTGTTGTCAGCTGGCACTATCATTATTGTTTTCTTTATTTCATTTACATAAACATATTAGTTACATTTTTAAATATTTCAAAAACAAAAAATAAAACATTTAAAAATATAAAAAATAGTATCCCACCGGTATCGGGAACAGGGTCCAAGCTACCGGCGGTCAGGGCTCCAGAGAAAGGAACCTCCTAACAATACGAGCCGTGTCCAGGAGTACCGCTTTCTGAATCAAGCCCTTGATCCAGCCGCCTAACGCGAGCCTCCTAAGGTGTTGGTCGAGGCTCTTGGCTATTAAGCCATTGCCCGACACGACTATCGGTACAATAATCGCCGAGTCCACATCCCACATGTCGACAACCTCGCGAGCCAAGTCAATATACTTAATTTGTTTATCTTTCTCGGCTTTCACGAGGTTCTCGTCATGTGGAACAGAAATGTCGACAATCATTGCACGCCTCTCGCTTCGGTCCACCACCAATATATCAGGCTTATTGGCTACAATAGTCCTGTCAGTGATGATGGGCCGATCCCAGTACAAAGTGATATGACCATTATCAAGAACTGGGTCGGGCTCATACCTGTAGTACGGCACCTCCGATTCCACAAGAGAGTATTTCAGAGCAAGTTGCTGGTGGATAATTCTGGATACTAGGTTGTGCCTATGCAAGTACTCTCCGTTAGCTAGACGAGAACAACCAGAGATAATGTGACGAATTGATTCTCCCGGACGGTGACATGCCCGACAGATGTCAACCGTGCCGTCCTTCACAATAAATCTCCGGTAGTTATTCGTCATGATAACTTCGTCCATAATTGCACAGACAAAACCTTCGGTTTCCCCAAAGAGGTCACCGAAACGCAGCCAGGCTACGGACGCCAATTGGTCTACATCGGGCCCGTGAAGTTCCTTGCTCTGCCATACTTCCCTGCGATCGTTAGTGTCAAGCACTACCGGTTTGCGCCAGTTCCCGTTAGCCAGGGAGAGCGGAGTGAGTCCCTTGTCTACTAACACTACATCTCGATGCATACCCACGACGGCAGCTAAGAAATATTCCCTGAGACTGCATAACTCGCGGTTGTGTAGGGTCTTAGCATTTAAAAAACCTCGCCCCTCACACTTGCGCGGGATATACAGTCTCATCACCGACGATCGTGGGTGATGCATTCGGTATGCAGTCAGCAGAGTGCGGACCCTCCTATCCAGGGCGTCAAGTTCCGTTTGAGTCCATTTGAGTACACCGAAAGAGTACATCAATACCGGCATGACCCAACCATTGAAGGCGCGCACCTTGTTTCCGCCTGAAAGAAGGCTATTGAGTACCTTCTTCAGGCGTCCAAAGAAACGCTCCTTCAATGATTGCTTCATGTCAGTGATATTGATGCCTAGAGCTTCCGACATACCCAAATACTTATAGGTTTCGGTTGGAGAGAGGGATCTCAGGTTTATGGAATCCGTGAGTTGAGTGCCCACGGATTCCACAACCTCCCCTCGCTTTACATGCATGACCGCACATTTGTCCACACCAAACTCCATCCTGATGGCACTACTGAAGGTAACTGAAACCTTCAGTAGTGCCATCAGGATGGAGTTTGGTTTGGTTCCATCAGTTGCAGATTGTTGGGGGCAAAAAGTTTCAGGTCATCCATGTAAAGTAGGTGAGATATTACCTGACCACCTCTCTTCAATCGATAGCCTAGACCTGAATTCTCCAGCAGTGTGCTTAGAGGATTCAAGGCTAGGCAAAACCAAAGTGGACTCAAACTATCACCCTGGAATATACCTCGCTCGATCCTTACAGGTTCACTATTCCTCTGGATATGTCGACATCCTGGATAGCGAAGGACCGTACTCCATTGCCTCATACACGACATCAGAAAGGTGCGTAGTGTTGTATCAATTTTATACAATTCCAGCACCCTCATGAGCCATGTATGAGGAACAGAGTCATAAGCCTTTTTATAATCTATCCAACATGTCGACAGATCCTTTCGGGAACGTCGAACCTGTTGGCTAATGGTCATATCAATGAGGAGCAGCTCCTTAGTACCGCGGGACCCGTTCCTACATCCATTCTGAGAAGGTGACATGATCAAATTTTTGTCAATATGACTATTAGTTTTGCTTCGCAGTATGGATGTAAGAACTTTATAGACCGTCGGCAAACACGTGATCGGTCTATAATTTTTAGGCTCCGCAGTACTACCTGACTTATGGAGCAGGTGGGTTATTCCTGTTGTTAGGAACTGGGGCAGCGACCCTGACTCTAAGGCAGACTGAAATTGATATGCCAAGCGAGCATGCGATCTTGTAAACCACTTAATCCAGAAATTGTGCAGCCCATCCGGCCCTGGAGATTTCCAGTTTGGCAACGGACGGACTGCACGAGCTACATCTTGGGGGCTGATGTCAATTGCCCCCATTTGTGGTATTGGATCGCACGCACGCTCGACCTCCCGAGTCCAGTCACCCTCGGTGTGGCTGACAGGAACCGACCAGATGCTGCGCCAGAATGAACTCATGGCGTCATCATCCGGGAGGCGCGCGTCAGCCACACCTTGGTCCGGTCGCTCCCAATCCCTATAAACCCACCTTTCATTACTCCGGAATGTGCGATTCTGGGTGTATCGCTCCACCCGCCGCTTATACCTGCGGATACGGTTTGCCCATGCATACACCTTCTGCTTCAGGAAGTCGATGCGCACCGTGACACGGGACATATAGTCTCGGGGACTGATGTCAGTCCCCGAAAACGCCCGCCTCACAAAGCGCATCACTCTAGGACGAGTGTTGCCCTCCCTGAAGCAGATAATTTGCCGATGAGTGCTCTGGCCCCACCAATACGACGCTCGATTCTGCACTGCCAAGCTGGCACGGCTGGTTTCGGTCGTGTAGCTACCTAGCTACGTCACAGTTTGGAAACTTGACGTGAGCTACAGGACATGCCGCTACAGCTGCGCAGTACATTATCGAGTGTGTATCAGTGAGATTTTCGCAGTCGTCAAAATAGTTTGACAACTGCGAATCCAGAGCAGCCACCAGCGCCTTATTCTTATTATGCATGGGCAAACGAGGTAAGCGCGGCCTAAGTTCAAGCGGCATGTTGCGATACTCCCGAATAGCACTCCACAACTCATCGTTGCACTGGGTACTTACATATGTAACCATATCGGTAATCTCTTCGTCAACGTGGTTGGAAAGAAGGTAGGACGGTGGTACTGGCTGTGCTGGTACCACTTATTGTTTTTATTGTTAAATATAAAAAGACATGCGATTAGGAGAGCGACGCATTAAAGACGAGTTCAAGAAAAGGAAAGTATTCCGTTGGTAAAACAGCAGATTTGCTGTATGATGTATGTCTTTGTAGAGCTTTCGTTAATAATGAAAATCAATTATTTTAAATGGTATTAATTATTATGCGTAGAAATCACCAAATATATATGGATAGTGATAGCGAACACACACACAATCATACAAATATAATAAGGAGCACAAGGTAGTTTCTATTCATAGGACTATCTCTCTTGGGGTCGCGTTTAGTTAGTCTATGCTTACGCTAAATGTCAGGGAATAATGTTATTTAAAGGTATACCCAGCTAACCTGGCACTTTCTACTGTGTAGCGTTTAGTTAGCTGTATAAGGGCGCCTTCAATTTATGCGTATTTTGACGGCCGGTTGCGGTACCGTAGCGGTGCGTTAGTCGTACTGCGCACGGACAATCGTATTCTTTTTTTTTTCATACAAAACGCGCGGTGCGGCAACAGCGCGGCGCCGCTACCGCTAACGCTCGACAACTTGATAATTTTCAACAAGAACATTAAAAGGCACGGCATCATTCAGTTACGCATTCAATTTAGGCGTTTGGTGTTGGAACTTGGACTGCTACCATACGGCAGCGGGCCGACTGCGGGATATAACCAACGACACGGTAAACGTGTGGCAGCGGTCCGACGTGAAACGTCTAAATTGAAAGCGCCCTAAAACAATGCATCCACCGCACTCGGCGAAAAACAGAAAGCCCTGAAGTCGGTCTTTGAGTGGGTTCTATTCTCTGCCGTGAATGGGGGCAAACAATTAACTTTCACACAAAGAACTATAATTGGATCATTAGGGAAAGGTTTGCCTACCAACCAGGTTTCTTTATCGTGTTGTGATTGTAATAATTACTACATGTGCTAGCTATGGGTGGTTACTTAGTAACATATAATATTTAAATAGACCAAAGCGTTATGCGCACGCGATCAAGATAGCAAGGTTTTGTTTTAATTATTTAGTTACGTGCATAATATTATAAGGGACACGTAGATACGTTTAAATGTTTATTTAACCCTTTTGTAGAATACTAAGTATGGAAGGTTTTTTTATGGTTTAGTGGTTCCCAACTTTGTTTTTGATCGGGGACCATTGTAGTTAATTTATAGCAGGGACCAGAAGTCTAGAAGAAAACAGTGCATGCGTGTGGCGGTCGCTCCCGTTGATTCTTGATTGTAAATAAAAACTTAACATAATACACAATTAGGCCTTGCACTCATGCACGATCTGCGCGTGGAGATGCAACGTCGGGGTGAAACTCCGCTGCCGCGACAAGTCGCGGCATGGCGGACAGAGCTCCGACGGGGTCTCATGGCGGAATGGCGACAGCGACTATCGCAACCCAGTGCTGGGCACGCCATAATTATGGCGATAAGTCCCCTCTTTGAGGAGTGGCTGGAAAGGCAACACGGCGTCCTTACCTTCCGCATGACGCAGGTCCTCACCGGACATGGTAAGTTCGGGAGGTTCCTGCACCGGATTCGTGCGGAAGAAACGCCCGGGTGTCACCATTGTGTGGACCGCCCGGAGGACACGGTGGAGCACACGTTGGAGGTGTGCCCCGCTTGGGTAGAGCAACGCCGTGTCCTCGTGGGGGCGATCGGCGGCGGCGATCTCTCGCGCCGGGCTTTGGTACAGGCCATGGTCCGAAGCGAGGAGGAGTGGCAGGCGGTTGCCTCCTTCTGCGAAGCAGTAATGCTAGCAAAGGAGGCGGCCGATCGCGTGAGGCAACGGTCCTCACGCCCCAATCGCCGCCGGGATTCCGATCCCGATTTCCGGCCATCGTAGGCGCAGGCTTGCGGACGACGAGCAATGGGTGGCTCGCCGTCCGACCGTCCGGTAACCGTCCGGACCGAGCCCAAGTCGTCGACGGCGCGTGCTGTTCCACGCGCGCCTCAAGGAGATGTCAGCAACTGTAGGGGCCTAGCAAAAAAAAAAAAAAAAAAAAAAAAAAAAAAAAAAAAAAAAAAAAAAACATAATACACAATTATTTGACAATTCATGTACAAAAGTGAGCAGATAAAAAACAAAAAAGCTTATACTTATCATAAACTCAAAACTTGTAAACAAAAGCACAATAAGAAGAATAAATGAATTATTCATATTGTGCTTTTGTTAGAAACTTAATATTTGTTCACGTCAGTGTTACTTCATTGTAGGAAAAAAAACTTGATAATGTTCAGTCGGAAAGTTTAAAATTATTTAGACCTTTCGCGGACTATATTTTATTTAGCTCGTGCGAACGACTTTTAGAGCTGCGATGAAAATCTTACAATGTTTGGAATTCTCAAGATTATGAATAGACTTCGAATACAATAAATAAAACCCAACGAAATTGAATGCTTTGGCAATCAATCGGTATCTAACCGAAAAAAAAAAAGTATTTTACGAGATCTTTCGTAATATAACGGATTTTGCAATAAGCCCGTGACATATATAATTAGAGCATATTTTTTGCTTATTATTTTACTAACGCGTAATTCTGTCACAGTCGAGCTATGAGATACAGCATTCGAAAATGAAAATTATTATCATAGAGCGTACAATGCGCACCTGTGCCTGATCGCTCAGTGCCAGACTGCCAATCGTAGTGTTGATCCTGGCAGGCGGGTCTCATCTCGTGCCAAATACCCATGTATCAGAGTATGAGTATCTTTAGCTGGCTATAAGCACGGAGGCGCGGTTTCTGGCACGCACTATGCCTATCCCGCGGCCGCTCCCGTTAATTACAATATACTTCTGTCCGTCTCAACGTTCATTTGTTTTGCGATCGCGTGACTAATAAATAAATGTGTCAAAATTTTGTATGTCCTCGGATTTTATGGCGCACACGTTATGATTTGATAGCATTCGGAATGTTTATTAGTGGGCTTTTATTTTCATTGTATACGTGAGCTTTTTCTTGTAGTGTGATGAAAAAATTGTTTCAGGTATTCATAAAGACAAAACAGAGAATTATTTAGGATGGATGATCTAAAAAAGCTATATTGATCTTTATTTCGCCTCGTCTACAGAATGCTACAAAAATCTAATATTCCATTACACCTAATAGACTGACGAAGTATGGTATAATATGCAAATCTTTATACACGAACTCAAGCTATGTATTTTTAGTACAGCACGACACAGCAATATTATTTATTTTATTGTTTCAGATAAGCGCTGCAAACACGTAAGCCACAAACACGTCTTGGAGTATGACAATACATCAATGACTACAGAATCTAGTTTATGAAATGGCGTTATAATTCATTGCATATTAATAATTTGATCTTGAACACAATTTTGGCAAGCAACTTTAAATACACAGACAGACAGCATAACAATCAGCACCAGCTCTTTTAGAAAGAAAATTTAAATAAAGTTTTCAATGAAAAACCATATTTTCATAACCAGAAACGTGCAATGTACAGAATTACAGATTAACTCGAATCTCGTCGGATATATCCGACGTAGGCGCTTAAAGAGTTAATCTGTAGTAAACATTCTCGCGTTTATACCGCCAGCGTCGCACATCCACGACCAAATACTCCATCTCGTCAGTTCTTCTGTCACCTATGGGGATTGAAGAGCTAAACGAATTGGAGTACCCCAGTCAAAAACACAAGACCCTGGCGAATAGGATACGAAAACTCTCGTCGAATCCGTTAAAGGGTTTAGACTTTAGACCATTCCATAGAGATCAAACATGATGGGGTTATCTTATTGCGCTCAGTAGTTGCTATAGCTACTATCCGACTCCATCATCAGACAGACAGACAGCTCCATGGTACTATAGGTATACCAAATTTCAACTCAATCGCTTAGGGCCTTAGGGGTTCACTGTTTTTAAATCTATTGCCCATAATAAAAATATCAAGTTAAAAAAAACTTGTAGAAATACTCAAAACGCCCACCCCTCACGACTTACCCCCGATTTCTGAATTAAGCATTTGAAGTTAAGTATTTCTCAAACTCTACTTTAGCCTGCAAACCTGTCAAAATTTAGCATCTAAGTATGGTTTGAGACATACTTAACTCAAAATACTCAATTTCAATTCAGAAACTCGCCCTTAGTCTTATTCACCGTGTGTTTTATTTAAGTCGAAAAGAAATAAATTAGCGCAACAATTTCCCTGTCCAAAAACAACTACAAAGAAAATAGTCAGAAGCAATGTTTATTGCTTTTGACTAATAAAAATGTAGGCAGTTACTGAAGAAAACAACTGTTCTATTCTTAGCAAATAAGTTAGGTCAGGGAAGTATATTTCGAAATATTACAAGTTCGGTCCACGAGGTAGAAAATTCGATTTTAAGTGCGGTGCCTATCCGTGCCACGAGAATACGTTTAAATTGGATCCAAATTGATAATTTATTTGGAGGGTTTATTTTCTGGCTGTTACACGATTCCAGTGCGATGTTATTGGCATGTTTCAATCCTATTACGGTTATAAACAGACCGAATTTGAATTCTTTAGCCTTCTTCAAGGAGTACCCGTACTCATGAATATGATATGATCAAGTTTTACTATATGAACAAACCGTGAAGGACCCAAAAAAAATATTTTTGGGTATTCAATTTTTGTATGAAATAGCAAATACATTTTCGGGGAATACATTTTCTTTTGGGGGGAAATCATCAAATAAAGCTAACCCATTTTGGGTGGAGCGAGATGAAAGAGTCAGATTTTTATCGACTAAAACCAACCTGTGTTCCATTAGTTGTATTAGAGAGAAAAGAAATGGTCGTTCGTTCTACTTAATTTAATTTCTTCCTTTATTTTTTCCCTTCCTTCTATAAAATTGTGTAACATATAATATGTATTTGTTATGATTAATTTGTTAGCAGTATACCGCAGACTACCCCCTTTATAATTTTGTGTTCCTATGATCATCAAAAGGTTGTCTGATAGAAATCACTATCAGCGGTAAGACCGCCATTGTAGAACATTTAAGTTTATTCTATTCTTTTCAAAGGCTTTTCATTCCACTTCGTGTTGGTTTGACCGACCAATCTCCCGCAGTTTATGTTAGCAATGACCTTTTACCAAAGTTGGTCCCATTTTACATAAAATATTGTTCGTATTCAATTGTTCTTTCATTTGAAAGATTTCAAAGAGTTTAAAGCTCACCTTATTACCTTAGTTACGTATTACAAGAGTGACGCACAGCGGGGTGCGACTTCGACGTATTAAAAGTCCTGCGACCTGTCTCCCCTTAGCGGGGGTGGGTTGGGGGACAGCCGTCATCCGCGATCGATATGCAAGGACCCTAGAATATCGGTTACGTTGGGAGGTCCACGAGTAGACAAGCGTAGGTATACGTAGACCAGGTTTTAAAATATTGAAGCTATGATACCTGGGAGTGGCAATTTTTGTTATCGTTTTACTACTATGCCCGGCTCATGCCCGGTTACTAAATCAAGAATTTTATATCAAACGCCAAATAAAACGAGGTACTTTGAATCTACTGCTTATGATCCTACAGTGTTCGAATGAAATTTCGAGCGTTGATTATAAGAAAGTGAAGGGGTTAATTTCAAATTTGGGTGATTCAGGCTAATTAGAGTTCGATAAATCGTACTCTTAATGCAAAAACCAACTAAATGCACCAAAATTTTTGTATTATTACATTATATTATTATATTCGATCAAATCTGTAGGATATTTACTTTCTGCCGAAGCTATCTTTATAAATAAGTGTCGTAGCTAATAACCGGTTTTACCTGTAGATTCATCTTGATGAGACGAATCGGTAACTATATTTAACTTAATTTGGGTAAAAAAATTGCAGATAGTTGGTTTTTGCAATAAGGGTACGAAATACTTGTCAGAAACTGGGAGCCAGGCGCACAGCGTATTTAACAAGATTAGATTGTACAAAATGTTTCCGACATGTTAAAATATTATCCCTTTATCGCCTACTAAGTACTTGTTGTGATTTTGTTCTATAACATCATAATAATTATCATGTAAAATAGGGAAATAACACCACAGTTAGTAAATAAATCATTTTGGAATAGGGTTTTCCTCGTCCAATTGGAACTTGTCTGATATGAAATATTCAACCTTTTGATAACCGATACAGGGGCATTACCATGACGTGGTAATATGTTAAGCGTGAGAGCGAAAAAGAGGGATGTTAGGTAGTTATACACCCTATATAGCTCCATCCCCTTCAGTTCAGTTTAGGTAGTAAAATGTATCGCGTTAAAAGCTCGCGGTAGGGCCTCAGAGCCCACTTTAATCAATTTAGTAAAGAATAAAAAGAAAAAACCTACGCAGTACTAATCTAGGCACGATTTTATGAGAACTGAGGTAATTGGTTTTCCCAATTACTTCTGTTAAGCTGTAAAATTTGCCCGTTGACTCTTTAGGGAGTTCTCAGGAGTGATAGAGCCCAGCAATCAAGTGCTATTTAAAATAACATACGAGGCAAAAAACATTTATTTTAAACTCATAAATAGTAAATAGACCATAGGGGCCCCATTTCAACTTTCTTCGCGAGTTTGAATGAAAGTTTGTATTTTTTTTTATTATTTTTGTTGACAGGTTCACACTCGACCTCTATCTCACCGATGTAGTGGTCGACGTTTGAGCACACTTGCACTTTATTGTACATCAACAAAATAATTATGACCATTTGAACCTTTTTAAAAACATACAATGGCGGCTTTATCGCATTCCGCGATCTCTTCTAGCAAACCTAGAATGGACAGATTGCCTGGACACAAAATAAATAAAACAAGGTAAAAAATTGTGGAAAAACAAAGTACATAAAAGTAGTAGAAGTAGTAGTAGTTATTTGACATTGTTATGTACATAATCATTTGTTTTCATATTTTATGTAACATTATATAAATGACTTGTAAGAATCCCTTACCAATAAAAAACTATGACTATGACATA
Source organism: Mythimna impura (assembly GCA_905147345.3). Classification (NCBI taxonomy): domain Eukaryota; kingdom Metazoa; phylum Arthropoda; class Insecta; order Lepidoptera; family Noctuidae; genus Mythimna; species Mythimna impura. The sequence goes on from LR990350.1 coordinate 25,811,293, forward strand.
CTTATACACACATAAGACTAAAATAGATATACAAAAACAACTTGACACCTTGGCTTTCAGGAAACACGAATTAATTTATTTAAAACGTTCGTAATCCATTAACGGATAACAAATGTGTAAAATTGTAAGGTTTCTTTCTTTCAACAAACCTTTATCGATGAACCTTGAGAGCCGGAAGCAATTTCCTTAAAAGTTCATACTTTCGACATTTTCCCGAAAGGAAAAAAAAAAACTAAAATGATAAATAATATTTATTTTGCAAATAGGTTTTTAAAAACACTTTCACACGTAAATTTTTTTGTCAATTTAAACTAGACAAAGCCGGTGTTTCCTAGCTGACTACCCTAAGAAGAAACACCGAAACAAACTTAGGGGTCAAAGTCTCTTTTAAAGTCCATACAGCAAACATGTAATGGTCAAATCATATGAGAACCATGCAGATAGGAGTCTGAGATGGTCTTTTGAAGAAAACCACACAGTTCTGAGCGGACCTGTCCAGTCAGTGCAGGCATTTGTCAGTATTCGTGTAGCTTAACTCAGAAACGTCCAAAGACACCAAAATTCTTTTTATAGGACAAGTAAACCCTTAATACTGAGATCGTAACACATAACGATCTTGCCGATCCATTCGATATACATATGAGACGGTTTACTTGACATTTACAATACAATACGCCACTAGTTATAAATTATGTTATCGATATGGAACAACTGAAATAGATCAGCGTACTAACGCAAATAGATTATCAGCGTACTAACGCAAATAGATTATCATCGTTTCGTTATGTATTGAGGAACATTTATCTGAAATTATAGTACGAAGACCTCAGAAAATTTTCATGGTAAAAACATGTTATGCAGAGACATAGAATATCTTTAATTTTGGGAGGAAATCATGTAGTAGGTACATAATAACTATTTCTTCCACTCTTACGAACAATACGCGACTGAAGGAACACAGCTGGCAGAGGCGGATCGTGAAATTGTTGGGCTCTGTGGGCAACGCTACTTGGGGGCCCACCTAAGTAATCAAATTAATTGGCATTTTGTTAAAAATAAGTTTATATTTTTCTTGAAGTGTACCTTTTCGACAACGATCGATCACTGCAGAAATGTCGTCCTAATGGGACAAGAAACCCTCAACTGATCATGAGTTACTATAGCTAACTTGAAAGTCTTTAAATATACTTCGTTTTGTGGTTTTCTGTAAGTGCGATAAGACCGCCGATTGTACACTTAGTTTTTGTAAATGTTTATCCTGTCCACATTATGAGGTGTACAATAAAGTATATAATAAATACTTTGATCACTGGTCGAACTTGAACTCCAACGTTGAGCGCGTGTAAACCATTGACCCGTCATATTAGTAGCGATATGAATGACTGCTTCCATAATTAATAAAACAAAGCCTTATTGTAGGTTGTTTTTTTAGGACTGGGGGCTCCTTATATTCCTGGGGCCCTGGGCTGCAGCCCATTTAGCCATTAAGTAGATCCGTCCATGACAGGTGGGTTTTAGTCTGTAAAAGTCTAAGACTCTCTTGCTCCACCCAGAGCGGGCGGAGTTATATGGTGATTTCCATTAACCTCAAAAACAAAAGTACTTTGATAGTGTTAGTGAAATCGGGCAATAAGAATTTGATATGAGTTTGGGAAGAAATTTTCATCTCATATTCGCAAGTACGAGTAAACTCGAGTTTTGATTGTATAGTCATAATTTACCTGGTGTGATAGTTGGCACTGGCAGTACCGTGATCTATTTTGCACGTGTTTCCTTGAGAGCTTGAATGTATTGATCGGGCGTCTATTATTCAACTAGGTTAGATAAAGTCTATATTATATATGAAGATAGTCGTATCGTTGGAGCAGTTAAAATGATGTGCTAGTTTTATGTTGAATGCAATTTTTGACCAAGTAAGGCCTACTGTCAACGGACGCGTAGCTTCATAAACGCGTATTCGTCATTATACGCCTGCATGAAGGTTACATACAAAACTGAAACTGTGTCGACGAAGCGACTACGCGATTATGACGATTACGCGTCTATGAAGCTATGCGTCCGTGGACACGAGGCCTTAGTTACTTAGATCCTAGCTACATAATCTTAGCCACAGAAAATTTGTAGTAGAAAATAGGGCTCACGTCACTAAGAGCAAGAATGACACTTCCCTAACATGTATTTATTTACGTTAGAGATACGTGGCCACGGCCAAGGCTCGGATACCGGTTAAATTTTCAAACCGTTATTATGTACTTGGCAAAAAAACCTTTACATTAGGTTTCGTTCGCATAAACCGTTTTTTTTAAACCGGTTTTTGGAAGAGTATTTACATAAAGGTTTTTTCGGATTAAACGGTTTAGAGCAATAAAAACCGGTTAATACGGGCGTACGATAAACAAACGTCCCGCGTTGTTCAAGCAGCGCTTCGCGGCTATCCGAAGCTGTACTGAAATTCTAAACCCTGACTTCGGTGTCCATGTCGCGCACCCCCATTACTAAATTTCGTACCGGATTTGAAACGGTCCAACTCTAAACTTGGTTCATTTCAAAATATACTTACCGTCCTACAACATAAAGGTGAACAATTTTTCTCACGGTTAATTTGATATTTTTACCTGATGTGTGGTGCAATTAGCTCTTTGGTGCCGATTTTTAAAAACAAAGGTGCAATGACGATGATGATGTTGTTGATGATGGTGGTGGTGGTGCTTGAGTGCAATAATTATAGAGGAATAAAGCTAATATCACATACTATGAAAGCCTGGGAGAAAATTATTGAAAGGCAATTGAGAGAAGAGAGTGAAATTTTACAGAACCAATTCGGTTTTATCGGGTCGGGGTACAGCGGATGCCATTTTTGCTATACGCCAGCTATGCGAAAAATACGGAGGTGCGCATAAAAACTTGCACATGGTATTCGTTGACCTCGAAAAGGCATACGACCGGGTACCTCGTGAGGTTCTGAGGCCCTTAAGGAGAAAGGTGTGCCTGGGAAGTAACTATGTGCAGTTGATCCGAGCGATGTACAGTCGATGCAGTAGGTACCCACGTGCGGTCTACAGTGGGCACCACTAGCAGCTTCAATGTGGCTGTCGGCTTACATCGAGGGTCGGCTCTCAGCCCTTACCTCTTCCTGATGATAATGGACGCTCTGACGTCGCACATTCAGGAAGAGGCTCCCTGGTGTATGCTGTTTGTCGATAACATTGTGTTGGTTGCCGAGAGTGGCCTAGAGGTCAAGAACAGATTGGAGGTGTGGTGGCACAGACTAAAGAGTGTTGGCCTGAAATTGAGTAGAACCAAAATGGAATACTTGTTCTGCGATTTCGGCGGTCTCTCCAATCCAGTGGCTTTAGCTCTCGCTAGAACGCCCATACCGATCTGCTCCGACTTTCGATACCTCGGGTCGCTCGTCTAAGGGGATGGTGAGGTAGACCGGGACGTAACACATCGGATCAACGCAGGATGGATGAAATGGCGACAGGTCACGGGAACAACATGTGACCTACGGATGCCCCTCAAATTGAAGGGTAAAATCTACAAGTCCGTGATAAGGCCTGTCATACTGTATGGATCAGAATGTTGGACTGTGAAAAAGACGGATGAAAAAAGATTGCACGTAGCAGAGATGAGAATGTTGGATGGATGTGTGGTGTGACGAGAATGGATAAAGTGAGAAATGAGTATATAAGGGGAATATTGAAAGTGGCGGCAGTGACTAAAAAATTTAAAGGGAATCGTTTGTCTTGGTATAGTCATGTGAAGAGGAGGGATGAAACGCATGTTACTAAAAGAGTTATGAGTTTACATGTGGATGGATGGAGAAGAAGACCAAAGAAAAGATGGATGGATTGTGTGAGAAGTGATATGAAAGAAAAGGGAGTTAGTGATAGCGTGACGAGTGACAGGACAGAATGGAAGAAAAAAAACGTGTTGCGTTGACCCCGAATAAAACGCGACAAGGGCAGGAAGATGATGATGATGACAAATATTTGGAAAAAGAAAAATTTAATGCTTTTCAATATATCAGTTTCAGTTTCCAGTTTATCAGTAATCAGTCTTCTAGTTTACATATTAGGTACAATTAGGTGGCTTAATTAAAAGTAATAATAAAACTATACGCTAGTCTAGCTCAATAGTTTAATCGTTGAACAAGTGAGACATTTTTCCCAGTTGGTCCACTTGGTACAATTCCTTTTAACGCTTGAACTGCTGAGACAAAAAAGTTGAACTGTCCCAGGTAAACGTAGTCGTCCACAACTTCGAGTGTAGAGTCTCCGATCTTGATAGGAGTGGGTGCTACATGGATGTTTACCATGACTTTGGTTTTGTCCATGTTCATTTTAAGTCCCACTCTTTCGGAAGCTCTACTGAGGTCACCGAGCATTGTACTGAGCTCCTCCGCAGTCTCAGCTATGACTACTATGTCGTCGGCAAATCAAAGGTGAGTGATGTGCTCACCATTGACATTTATGCCTAGCCCTCTCCACTCCAGAACCTTGAAGACATCCTCCATTGCGGCCGTGAACAGTTTCGGAGAAATGACGTCTCCTTGCCTCACACCCCGCTGCAAGAGGATAGGTTTCGAGGTCTGGTCCTGAAGTCGGACTGACATGGTGGCGTTTTTGTATAAGCACTTCAGCACTTCGATGTACTGTACCGATAGTCAATCTGGCACCGTTGAAGAGACTGCAGTACAGCCCAAGTCTCGATCGAATCAAAGGCTTTCTCGTTGTCCACAAACGCTAAGCAGAGAGGCTGATTATACTCCTCAGTCTTCTGTATAACCTGCCGCAGCGTATGTATGTGGTCCACGGTGCTGAAGCCTTTTCGAAATCCGGCTTGTTCGGGAGGCTGGAAGTCGTCGAACCTGCGCGCGAGATGGTTCGTGATGACTCTGGAAAACAGCTTGTAGACATGGCTCAGAAGTGAGATGGGCCTGTAATTCTTAAGCAGGGTATTGTCACCCTTCTTAAAGAAGAGTACCACCACACCTCTGCTCCATGCCTGTGGCGTTTTTCCCTCGAGTATGACAGAATCGAACAACTTTTGAAGTGCCTTTAGGACCGGTTTTCCACCCGCCTTCAGGAGCTCGGCCGTAATTCCGTCCTCACCCGACGCCTTGTTGTTCTTCAACTGCTTCAGAGCCACCCTAATCTCGTACATGCTGACGTCCGGGATATCTTCGGTATAGTGTCGAGTCAATCTTGCTCTTGGGTATCGTTTGCTAGATTTGCAGTGGGTTCGGAGATTGACGTGTACAACTGTCCATAAAAAGCCTCGATCTCTCCCAGAAGCGCCGATTTGGCGGAATGACTCTGCCATCGTCGGTCTTCAGTTTCGTGAGCTGGCTCTGCCCAATAGACAGATCTCGTGCAAATACTCTAAGAGCCCTTAATCCGCTCAATCGCATCCTTAATCCTCTTGGTATTAAATCGGCGAAGGTCGCGTTTCAGAGACTTTGAGATCCGTTTATTGAGCTGCCGATATGTGCACGCATCATCTGAAGACTGCAAAGTCATCTCACGCCTCTTCTTCATAAGCTCGAGAGTTTGATCTGACAGCTTCTTGTTCTTTTTTGTACAGTGAGCCTTGAAAAATTTAGACCCGACCGTATGGACAGTTCCCACGAACCCATCGTTATATTCGTCCACGGAGCTTCCTAGGCACTTGAAACGATTGTGGAGTTCGAGCTGAAAGCTCTCGGAGTTTTGGATCTGGATCTGTGCTGGACGGAGCGTAGACTTCACCAGTCGAGACCTTTCAAGCTTAATATTGATATTCAATGTGCCTCTTACCATGCGGTGATCACTTCCAGTTTTCACCGCATTGATCACGCTTAATATTGATATTCAATGTGCCTCTTACCATGCGGTGATCACTTCCAGTTTTCACCGCATTGATCACGGATACATCATTGAATATTTGCTTTTTCGTCGACAGAATGAAGTCAATCTCATTTCTAGTCGCACCGTCGGGACTTTGCCAGGTCCACCTCCTATGCTCACGTTTTTTGAAGAAGGAGTTCATCATGTAGAGGCCTTCCTTTTCCATAAAACTAGCCAGTAGGTGTCCCCGGTGATTCCGACGTCCAAATCCAAATTGCCCCACTCTCAGCTCGTCACCATCTCGTTTGCCCAGTTTCGCGTTGAAGTCCCCCATGACCACGGTGAAGTGGGTCTTAAAACCATGCATGGCTCTGTATACATCCTCATACATGGTCTCTACTTCGTCGTCGGGGTGCGTCGAGGTCGGGGCGTAAACCTGTATGACCTTCAGCTAATATCTTGGCGATATTCTGAGTATAAGGTACGCCACCCTGGTCGACACACTCTCGATCTTCACCGATCAATATCGTAAATTCGTAAGTACGTTTACATACCACGCCGCTATACGCGGCATCCTTACAAGTAGTCACAAGTTGCAACGCGTTACCCGACATGCCGTTCGTCGAATAAACCGGTTAATTTAGGTTAAAATAAAGTTCTTAAAACGTTTACGTTCTTATGAAAAGTTCGGAGGAAAACCGAAATAAACCGGTAAAAACCGGTATTTTTTAAACCGGTTCCGAGCCTTGGCCACGGCTATCATTCTAATTAAACAAGTAATAGCCAGTGAAAATTAATTTAACGGCAGTAAATTGGCAATCAAATTAATTAAAATCGCGATTATTTCGCCCACTTCCAAGCAGTGGATTTTCTCTGCGTTTTGAAAATGAAATTAAAGTGAAATTTGCTAATTGAAACATGCATTGGATTATGACTATGTAATCGAATTACCTGGCAACGTTAGCTTTTTGTAGGCATAAAGTAGTAAAGTTTTTTTTCTATTGCGAATGTAAACATTTTCAGAAATGCTTTGGCGGAACCAAAAGCATATTTGAAGGAAAGACAAAATATATCTGTAATTCTCGTGAAAACCGATGGATATCAGGAAATCCAGTAGATAGGTACTGCCCAAACGATTTCCTGTAATATAATTTGTTTTATTGACAGTTGACACAGCCATTGTCAAATTGAACGCGTAGATCTTGTGAGATCCAAAGTGATAGATTATTTATAACAAGTTCTGTGGAAGCATACGTGACACAGGTACTAAAATTATAAACGGAACACTAATGTTCGCATTAGCGTAACGTATCTACATTTTCATATTTATTTTCGTCGAGCTTATTAACAGGCCATTTCAACTAGAAAATTAATCACGTATTTTCTTAAATAAAATCCGATAAAGGTAAACGTAATGCGTTAAATTGTACGTTCGATAATCGCTCGTTATTTATTTTTTCTCTTTGTTAAATTATAATAACTGTAATAAAATACTTGATCATATCAAGAGCACAACATGCGCGTGAGCAAGTGATCTTAATAGTCTGGATGCACGACGGTTTTTGCTCGTCTCGATTTATGTTAAGCAGTAAATTATAATGTTAGCGTGATCATTAGTACGAATTAATGCATGGCTTCCTACTACCACTATGATTTATTTAACTTCAAACGTTTTTAATAATTTTTCTTCTAAAACCGTTTCAATTTTCTGGAAGGATTTTAGTAAATAAAAATCACATTTGGAACACTCCCTTATCTGTTGGAGATAAATAAACAAAAGATGACTCACGCAACTCTCCCGAACTCGTCCTTTGGCACGTCCTTGTCTCCTGCGCCGATGGACAGCTTCGCTCGGAAGGCAGCCACGCGCGCCGCGATCTCCTCCTTCGGCAACCTACGCAACCATACCAGGGACACACTCATTATTCACAAACTAAATATTACAATACAAAAAAAAAACTAAATAAGACGCGCGCGCCGCCGAACGCGCGAACGTTTACTTGCAGGCAATGGTTTCACGAATGTCTCACTGAGCGACCGCGTACCGACAAGCGTAAATGAAAATCTTATAATAAATTTCTCAGTGTAATACCTACCAGTGCATGATACGCCGAGCCGCTATAACGGCGTAGAATTACTTTTCAAAAACAATAAAACCCGATAAGACGTTCTCGCTGCGCAACTGTAAACTGAATGCGGACGGGGACAGCTTATTGAATAATATAACAACAAGGGTGGCCTACGGCATGGTCTCGCGCTGTTGAATTATTGATCTGACTCCGGCGCAACGACCAGCGCCCCTTACGAAGGGTGCGATCTATCCGCATGGCCTTAGAGGGGGTACTTTCTATTGAGCAAAATGAAACAAGGGATTTTATTGAGTAATAAATCGATAAGGCAACGTGACTTAAGTGAACATGTGCAAGTGCATGTAAAGCTAATAGAGAACTTGCTACAACTCGACTTACAAATGCCGACAAATTTTACAAATTCGAATATGTGTTTAGACGTTTGTTTCTTAATCTTGGCTGATTGGATGGCATTTTTATTAGCTGGAAAACGGAGCTTTCAATTTCTTCGATTTGCTATTCCAACGTCACTATCTGTTTGAGGCTTTTAAGTTACCATCTCTAATACAGTGCCTGTGTAGAGCAAAGGACATGCTTCACCTGCTATGCTGTGCATCCTGCACAATACCCTGCACGTTTTAGGATCTATACAAAGCCAATAACAGAACCGTACAGGTTGCCAAATACTGGTCAGAAAAAATTTAGTAAGAATACATCGACACGAAAAGAAGAAGTTACTCTCGCCATAGGGAGGATCCCTGATACTGTCATTTGCGATTGGCAATATTTACGTGAATGACAATGTATTGACAATTGCTTTTTTTAGCGCCAATTGGCGTCAATAACGTTAATATTGTCAATGTCAATTGACCATTTCGAAGAACCTTTGGGAATATTATTGCCAATTTGCTTTTAATAGGTACCTACTTGATTTATCAAATGGATTCTTATTAGACAGGCGCAAAGAATAATTCTATCAAAAAGACAACTAACGAAGTTTTAACAGCATATCCTAATTCGAGTAACATCAACACACTAGACAGAACACGAAGGTGGATTTGCGATTAATTTCGGCGAATGTAAAAAAAATACATAGACATTTCCAAAAGGGATGACATTGGCAAACTTCTACAGGTGCAGAAGGTTTACCTGGATGAAGCATAGGGTAAATATTAAAACCACATAAAAAACAAGTAATACGTGGGTAGTGCGACATTTGACGTAGGTGTACTATGAACAATACAGTAACTATGTTATTCAATATCCTGACATATTGTAAAACATACGCGATAAACTCAAAAACTACGAAACAGAATTTCATACGGTTTTCACCAATAGACAGAGTGATTCATGAGGAAGGTTTAGGTGTATAATAAATGCATATTAATACAGTAGAGAAAAGCCGAGAATTTCAGAGATTTCATAACACCCGTGGCGAAGCTGGGGCGGGTAGCTACTCGCTGTTAGCACTAATATTGTGTTTGTTACTTCTTTACGATCGAACGGCTGAACCAGTAGCTGGGCAGAATCACGTCGGGGTCACCACTTTGGAGATGGTAGCTGAGCAGTGATCACATGGAGATGGCTATGACTATGCCACCATGCCAGCCGGCAGGCATAAACCAGGTCCGTGGCTGGGTGAGGAGCATGTCGGGTGTGATATCTACTCTGAACGGATTTGGATGACATTTGGCACACGGGTAGACCATAGGTCCTGGAATAGCACATATTATCCTGGGAGTATGTCCCTTGGGAACGATTTTCCATATTCACGCAGGTAAAGCTGCTGGCACCAGCAAGTGCGACAATAAAGCTAGAACTACATTAGACCGACGCACATGTGGACCACGCCTGATTTGTACGTAGAACGACGTCGCGTGGCCTGGATCAAGTGTAGCTCTACAAGTCTAGTTTTCGTATAAAATGTATGGAGACCGAGCAGAGGTGGCACAGTGGTAACGGCCCCGACTTATGAGTTGTAGGTCGCGGGTTCAAACCCAGCCAGGCGCATTACTTTGTGTAATTTCATCACCACTGCTCTCAAAACGGTAAAGGAAAACATCGTGAGGATGTCCTAGAACCAAAAATTCGAAGACGTGTGATATTCACCAATCCGCACTGGGCCCGCGTAGTGGATTACGGCCCATTCCCTCTCCTAGACAAGAGGACTGATTCCCAGCAGTGGGAACATTATAAGGCTGAATATGCTATTATTATTATGTATGGAGATCGACACGCCCAGTTCGGTGTGTGGCACACGTGTGCGCAGTGTAGATCTTTCTACCTTAAGACTATGTAGTTAGTTTACATATCGCCATTTAATGCCTGAACAGCGCCAGAAGGAGGGTATTTTCGTTTGCGAGTCAATAGTGCTTTATCTGCTTTGCTGCGAAACCTAGATGCTGATGCAGTATGTTTTTGTCACGATATACGCGGATAAAAACAAGGACAGTTATAAAGTCCACAAGAGTTTTTCAAAAGTTCCATAAAAGTTCTACAAGAGAAAAATTCTATCCTTTAATATCAAAACAAGAGCGTTTCAAAAGCAATGGACACGTCACACTTCAAATGGCGCCATACCGCGCAAAAGGTTTGCGTGTTATGTTCATTAATTATTACGGCACCGGAGTAAGAAATGGAAAGCCCGTGCGATGGGGTAAACCTTTTTCGACTTGTAATGTAAAAACATGGGTCTTGGAATATTGTCGCACTGTGTCGAATAGAAAATATCGTCATCATTTCAGCCGAAAGACGTCCACCGTTGGACACAGGCCTGGGACCAAGTGTCGCCATAAAGACTGGTCCTGTGTCTCGCATCCATCGGATGAAAAAAAAATATGCATGCAATTTTTTTATCTGCTAAAAAAATAAATAATTATTAGCTTTAATAAACCAATATGAAAGAATTTTTACAACTTCTTCATCAAAAACGAATTTATAAAGCTTCAAAAATACTATATAAGAAAAAGAAGTCCGACGTGGAGTTTGACATCAAGTTCATCACGCCCATTCGGCCGCCATAGAAAACGGCAATTTGACGAAAAACACCAAAAATATATTAAAAATTGTTATATCTGGTTAGCTTTTCTACCAATTTTGATATTGTTTGCACTTTTAATTAATATTCAATTTTTGTATTATTTAGTTAACAAATATTTTTTTCAGGCATATTCCCTATAAAAGTAATGGAGTAATACTAAAATGGAGTTACGGAAGAATTTGTATGCCTTCTCGAGTTTTCCTTTGTGGAATTCGTTTTCCTGTATATTTGATAACGTTGAAGCTATTGTTAACATTTATTTCGCTTGTTAAAACTTCCTATGTAGATATAACTGATTGCCAAACTTTTGTTCAGTGTTTTATTTAATGTGAAAAGTCAACACATTTTCTTTTAAGTTGGTCCTTTGCGTTCTAGAGCCACAATAACTCTTGAACATTTCCGTAGGGCAGCTGAAGGAACACGGGTGGGTTTTATTCAGTAAAAATCTGAGACTCTCCCTCCACCTGTAGTGAAAGAAGTTATTTTATGATTAGCCACCTCAAAAAAAAGATTACTTCAGAGTCGTACGAAAATTCAGTCAACGTAAAAAAGTTCATGTTTATTTTCTTTTATTTGTGCAGGAATTGTGAATCAACCTAATCTAATTCGGCTTTTACCTTGGACAGAGGATTGCCATATAGCGTGGTAATGCCGCCAGTCTTTTGGGCACATTACCAGTCGACAGCGACGTGGAGGAGTTTTTAGACATCATATTTTATTTATTTTTTAGTTTTACTGTAATTGTAGTTACGGATGGTCGATTAGGCCGAAAAGTTCTAGAGTGGCGACGGCGCACCGGAAGACCCAGCGTTGGAAGGCCTCCCCACGAGGTGGACCGATGACCTGGTGAGAGTCGCGGGAATGCGATGGATGCGAGACGCACAGGATCGGTCATTATGGTGATACTTGGGGGAGCCCTATGTCCAACAGTGGACGTTCTTCGGCTGAAATGATGATGATGATGAATTATAGTCTATTATCCGTAGATAGCTAAATTTAAAAATGAATGCTTTAATAATTATATAAAAAGGTGCAGAAGTAACTTAAAGGTACAATTCCGAGATGGATGATGGAGATGGTATGGAAGACTTTTCTGTAATGTTTTACCAACTCTACAATAAATGAGCTAGTACCTTTAAGGTTCAATTCTGAGATGGACTGCAGACCGCAAACTGCAAGCGACACTACTAGTTTCTATTGAATCTCTTGTAATTGATTCCGAAGCACGGCAACACTGCGGCCTGCAGCCGCGGCGCGCAGCCTGCGGTCGCGGAACGAAGCGACCGCAAAGTGCAGCACCAGTGGTGTCGCGAACCCCAGAGTTCACATGTACAAAAATTTCGACTGTTTCGGAAGATGATGAAGAGAAATTAATTAACATTGTTGCTGGTGATCCACATAACTCGTCATCATCTTTCTCTTCTAACAAAAGTAAAAAATCGATAGCGTTGTTGGATATTTTGTCTCGCACGAAGGTACTGGATTGATTCAAGCATGGTTCTATACATTGTGCAGCCGCGACATGTCGCCGCACTTGGAATAGAAGCAACTGCGACCGAAGGCAGCACTGCGGTCAACCGCAGCCGCTAGCCGCAGTGCTGCCTGCTGTTGCAGTCTGCAGCCCGTCTCGGAATTGTACTTTCAAGGTATAATATCCAACAACGTTATCGATACTTTACTTTTGTTAGAAGGGGAAGATGATGACGACTTGTATGGATGACCAGCAAAAAGTTAATTAATTTCTCTTCATCAATTAATTAATCATCTGAAAAAGTCAACATTTTTGTACGTGTGAACTCTGCGGTTCGCGACACCACTGGTGTTGCGATCTGCGGTCACTTCGTGTCGCGGTTGCAGACTAGCGCCGCGGCTGCAGGCCACAGTGTTGCCGCACTCGGACTTAATTTCAAGAGATTCAATAGAAACTAGTAGTGTCGCTTGCAGTAAGAAAAATAAGGCAATTGAGATATAGCCACCACAGCTAAGTTAGTTTACTATGCTTATTTCCACAGTATTATGTCTTATGGCATTTTACTGTGGGTATCTGCAGCTGATGTACACTCAATTTTCATATTGCAAAAGAGAGCAATCCGGGCTATTTATAAAATGGGTCCTCGGAAATAAATTCAAAGAGATCGATATACTGACTCTGCCATCTCTTTATATCTTAGAAAGTATTTTGTATGTTCATAAAAACTTAGGACTCTTTAAAATTAGAAGCGACTTTCACAACAAAAATACGCGTATTAAACACGAAATTGTATTACCCAAATGGAGATCAGCTAAGACCAGCAAGTCGTTCTTAGTTAACAGCATACGCTTTTATAACAAGCTGCCAAAGGCGGTAACAGAACTTAGCGAGGGAAAATTCAAAACTCATATTAAGCGTGTCCTAAGCAAAAAAAGCGTACTATAAGATTAAAGACTATGTCGAAGACACGCTTGTTTGGCAATGACTACTTCTGCACATATGGCCCCCTGGTAACTCATTATTATTGTGTCTATTAACTGCTCCATCTTTGTTTTAATATATACTTTTTTTTTTTACACATTGCTTTTGCAATATTTTTTAAATTATTTGGACTTCAACTACCTTAAATTCGTTATTAATTTATTTTGTTAACATCTCATTTATTGATAGTTGTAATTATTCATATTTTTCTTGCTTTTTTTTTATATAGCCTCTTTTTATAATGTGAATGTGAGTACACTGTAGACTCCACGAATTCTTAAGTTACTTCCTATTACGACTCACTTTTTTTTAATATGATTATTTTTATTGTGCTTTTGGGTACAATATTGACTGGTCTACACTGTTCTTACATATTATCTATTAATGCTGTAATATGAAAATATTGTAAACAACCACTTTTATTTTTAAAAGAGTAACCATAGTGTTTCTTGCCGGTTCTTCTCCATAGGAAACAACCAATTTGGAACCGTGCATCTATGTGAAATAAAAATATTTTTTATTTTGATTTTGCAGTTTGCGGTCTGCAGCCCATCTCGGAATTGAAGCTTTAAGCTCATTTATTGTAGAGTTGGTAAAACATTACAGGAAAATCTTCCATATCATAAAGCCAGCTAAGCTCCAAAAAGTATTAAACTTTTTTACTCAGTAGGTATTGGCAAAGCAATACTGAGTAAAAAAGCAATATATAACCTGAAATATTGGATAGTCATGTTTTAGTCAAGACAATGGGCATAGCATTGTAATGCCTAATCATTATTGGCATTGCAAATTAATTAAATAGGCATTTCATAATTATTACAAAAATACAACCCTGTGTTGGACAGATGGCCTTAGTTGAAATATTTTTTCATAATTACTATTTGAGTACAAGTCCTTAAAACAAATTACAGTTGGCCTGTCGTAATTCGCCCCCTGTAATCCAGCACCCCATATCATGACATGCCTACAACATTATGTAATTGATTGAAAACAAAGTGTTTAGATATTGTATTGCAAGTCCTAATAACATTAATTTTATAATATTCTATTGTGTCTATAATATTCTATTGTATACTTCTATTGTGTTGTTAAATGTAGGTACTATGTTGAATACATATATAGCTTTGATCTAACCATTTTTATAGTCACATAAAATTGTCCACCGTGGAATAAGTGCAGAAAAGAAATGCAGATAGATAGAAGTACGTATGTAATTTGACTGTTTACAAGATACCTACTTGCTTCTAAAAAAGTTCTGGAGAACAAGCGGTCTGCGGCAGTACTCTATTGTCCAACTGTCTGGATTATTGCAAGCACTAAGTTTATAATAAATCATATGGATTGGATTTGTTTGTTGATGAATGGAAGACAATATTATTTGAAAGTTTGGGATTCTGTGAGAAGAGAGAGTGAAATGTTTAACATAATTTTATGTTAATAGCTATTTTGCTGTACTAAATAAATAAAAAATAAATATGATAGACTTGTAAACAGAATTTGCAATGAAAAACACAATGCATGTAATACAATAAAAATATGTCTATTTACTTTAGAGAAAAAATGTACAGTAATGATGATTACATACAGAAAGCAACTTTTAAAAGTTATAGAGCATCAGTCTTATAATTTCTAAGCTGATAAAATTAAGTTGGCAAAATTGTTAATTTGGGTTCTAGACTAAGTTAAGCTAAGTTAAGTTGGGTTTGGATCTATGCACTATCTGTCACAGAGTTGTATTTTTTCAATAACAAGAAATATATTATATCAACTTCTTATTATATTAAACTAGCTTCTGCAAGCGGCTTTGAACACATAAAAGTAGGTTTTTCCAGACACACTTTCGTCACCCGTTTCATTCCCCAGGGAGTGCGAATGCTGAAAAAGCCTTTCTTAGTGTATCATAATAACTATCTGCATGCCAAATTTCAGCATAATCTGTTCAGTGGTTTGAGCTGTGATAATGGCAACCATTACTGACTTTTTATAAATTTATATAATAATTAAATTAGATTATATTTATAGTCATCAAAGTTACATTTCTAAAACTACAAAAATAATTTACGTCCGAGGTGATATATATGATTATTTACATAAAGAATATCATTTAAATTGATAAGTTGAAACCATGTATGCATAAAAATGAGTTATTTTAAAATAATGACAGTTTCAACGTGAGTTATACTAATTTTACTGAACTCCTTTGCTGAATTTTGTTGGTAGTTACAAGTAACATTATTCTTGACTCAAAATGACGTGGACGATAAAAAATGCATGAAAAAAGATACTGAACAATAATAACTTTTCTGATTACTTCAAAACTCTGAAACTATTACGTCACGTAAAGTTAAAATATTATAAACAAGGTTCACAAGTAAAAGTTCATTTATGTTACTTACCCCTGCTCCTCGAGACTGTCCTCAAGTTCCGCACACTTCACTTCTATCTTCCTCTTCCTCTCATGGTCGAGAATCTCCCGATTTGGTTGTTTATTTGACGCAGAGTCCAACTTGGCTATTTCTTCTTCGGTACGATAATTCACCGAGTCTTTGGTTTTCCGTACTCCTGCCCAGTTTCTTTGCACATAGCCATTTGTACCGGAGCCCCGTGGCGTCGTTAAACCAATACCATTATACATTTCGCCGGTTTATTTACCTAAAAATCATAAATCAATTTTATGGCATGCTGTGCTGTGGGTATGGCTGCACCGGACAATCACAATGTAGGTGTCAAAAGTAAAATGACTTCACTACGATGTTGCAGACACACTTACAAAGTTATTTAGGTCAATTACCACACAAATATCTCACCATTTACAAGCACCTCGTTATTTTAATTTTTACTCATAAGACACACGTCCATCTTGGCTGGTTCTGATTTTTTTTATAGTTGACTTTGTGACAGAGTTGCCATTTCGAGAAAAATAGTAAAAAGCTCACAAACAACATTATTACTTTCAACTCTTATTTATTAACAGATATTTCAGCAGGAAGATTACTAACACCAACACCACTTTGAATAAGTGTAAACAAAAAATATAAAATAAATAATTCATCCAAAATGATTTGGTATCAATCTATGACTTTTGGTTCCACAGCTGCACAGCTGCACGCGTGTAAAAAAAACCATTTGTTTGACGATAGTATCCCTCTCTAGTCTGTGGTTTGACGTCTAAAATGAAGTTTAACGTTTAGGTTATGTTTTGTTTACACGCCAAATAAATTGACCGAATTAAATTAAGCTATAACTAGTCTTGAAATACTGGTCATTTATTCATTAAATGTTCCTCGGAAACTAATCATGCTTGACAAAATTCTCTACAACACTGTTCTTTCGCAAACACTTTCACCCTGTGGAAAATATTTGGTTGCCGGTAATATTTACAGTCAGATTGCTGTTTTCGAGTGAGTACTTTCTGTATTGATTTTATGAATTATCTACCTATGTAATAGGTCAGTGGGTAGCCTTAGGGGCGGATTTTTGTGTTTTTGAGTTTTGAGTTTGTGAACAGTACATTATTTTGATCTCCCTCATCACGCTAATATCGGCACGACTCGATTCCCTACTTTACTGTTAATCTATTTATTCCAGTCTGGATCGAGTCCTTAATCCTGTTGTGGAGCTGCTTACTTCAGATTATAACAAGCCGAAATACACCCACACTCTTGAATCTGGGCGCCAAGTCTGTAGCTTGGCTAGCACAGAAAAGTTTTTAATCGCTGGAACAGTTAATGAAATCTTTGGATGGGATTGGAAGAATGTGGTCAGTTCGAAGCTAAGTAAACCTTCATGGGCTATCAGGATACCTTCACAATCATCATCCTTAGAACAGACTGATGTGAATAGTCTATGGTTGTCTGAAAATGAGGCAAAACTGTATGCAGGATGTGGTGACAATAATGTTTATGTCTTTAACTTAGAAGATGGATCACTAGTATCTACTTTGAAAGGACATAAAGATTTCATACATGCTGTACATGGACAGTAAGTATATTATTTTTATTCACACCTATTTATTTATTTACTTGATCCCCTGTATTAGATCTCATGATATTATACAAATTAACTTTTATTAATTGCATGCCACCAGATAATACACAAATATTTAAAGAATTCATTAAATTTAAGTCAAGACTAATTGATCTAATAAATGAATGCTTAATTCTGCTGAATCTATGTTAAGTAAGAGACTGATGAAAGCATTACCTTTATTCTTGGGAAATCTGCATAAAAATAAATTATATATTTTTATGAATCCTTCGTTTTCTTTGACTCTATTTCTTTACTTTAACTGTTCAATATGTTTACATTACAGCAACCAGCAACTTGTTACAGCCAGTGAAGATGGGTTTGTGATGCTGTGGGACACCCGTACTGGCAAGAGCCACAATAAAGTGCAGCCTCATGCCAACAGCAAAGTGACTAGACCTGACATTGGCAAATGGATTGGATCAGCTGCTGTTGGAGATGACTGGATTGTAAGTGTAGATCTAGAAATCTTGACTATTGCCTCTTTGCTTTGTCTTTATAAAAGTCCAATAATATTATTGTGGGACTTATCACATTGTCGAAGCAAAGAGGCATTACCTATGTATTTGCAATACAGCGCAGATATGGATCTGCGCTAAATATATAATGGTATTTATAATGGTTGATATTTTATATCTGGGTTTAAGATGGTTTAAACCCAGATATAAAATATCAACCATTGTTATTTGACAGATTACCACTATGCAGGAACCAAAAAAATAATGCTCCCTTGCATTATGCAGTTGGGTAAAAAATTGTGCAAAGCAGTAGTATGATACAACCACAACCAAATACTCCGCCTCGTCAGCTCTTCTGTGTCTCAAGTGTCACAAAACACTTGTCGGACTTAAACACTGATTTCATAAATCTTAATAGGGGAAGGCTGACTCATAAATCCAAATTATAAAGTTGATCAATCCAACCTACAAGTTTTTCTAGTTCAATGTACATTTGTGACAACCATGTTTCATGTAAACCAAGAAGGGAATTATAAACACCTAGCCACTGTCAGCGGCTTCGCCCGAATGATAGTGGAACATTAACCCAAGGTTACATACTCCCAGGATAAAAATAATGTTTTATGTTCTATTCCAGAACATTGTAAAAATATCCTATGCTCTATTCCAGAACATTGTAAAAATATCCTATGTTCTATTCCAGAACATTGTAAAAATATCCTATGTTCTATTCCAGATTATTGAAAAAATATCCTATGTTCTATTCTAGAACATTGTAAAAATATCCTTTGTTCTATTCCAGAACATTGTAAAAATATCCTATGTTCTATTCCAGGACATTGTAAAAATATCCTCTGTTCTATTCCAGAACATTGTAAAAATATTCTATGTTCTATTCCAGAACATTGTAAAAATATCCTATGTTCTATTCCAGAACATTGTAATAACATCCTATGCTCTATTCCAGAACATTGTAAAAATATCCTATGTTCTTTTTTTTTATATTTTGATAATATCATTCTATTTATC
The DNA here is from genome assembly GCA_905147345.3 of Mythimna impura. Taxonomy (NCBI): domain Eukaryota; kingdom Metazoa; phylum Arthropoda; class Insecta; order Lepidoptera; family Noctuidae; genus Mythimna; species Mythimna impura. Next base: position 25,830,195 of record LR990350.1, read on the forward strand.
ACTTTTACTAAAACTAGAACTAACATCAAAACTAATAAATATTAATTAATAAATAGGAATTTATACTAACTAAAAATAATAATATTTAAAAACGGGTAGAAAAAGAAATTATTGGGCATCAAAAAATTCATCCACATCAATATCAATGGGAAAAGTGCCCAGAACGCTGGCAGCATTGCCACGTTGGATAGCAATGCTGATTCTTTGTCCGAAGAAAAGCCCAGCCCTCTGGTCACGCGAAGAGTCGACCAGTTGTTTGCTGATATCACGGACAACTCGATGAGCGCTCGGACCCCATGGCCCTAGTGTTTCAACCCCAAACGGCTCAAACATATAAACTCCGATGAGGTTATTATATTTACGCCGTTTGAGGTTTTCTGCACTTGCAGCAGCCGCCCCAGCACAGCCTGCCGTACTCAGAAGATGGGATGGCGCAAGGGTGTCGACACATGTTGCATCCCACACCAAAGGCCTACCTAACTTCCAGGGCATTATGGTCATCCCGTCTGGCCTCTTTCCATCGTCGCGTGCCAAGCCATTGGGTTCTAGAACAGCTGGCACCCCGGCGGTGACAAGAGCTCGACGGATGATGTCATTAATGCTTGCGTGCCTAGCTATCCGACCAGCGCTTTTACTGCAGGATAGGCCATGGTGCCCGAGGCGGTCGACTGCTTCACCGCATTGACACCGATGTGGAGCTCCGCTAGGAGTACCCAATCGCAGGCACGTAGCGATCCGGAAGGTGGTGTCACTCAGCATAGTACCTATGTTGGGCGACGGTAGTGTCTGTAGCCAGAGGCCCGACTCCCATTCACCCACAGCCAGTAGACGGGCACGCTCAGCAGTATTGGTAGACGTGTTAATAAGGTTATTCCGTACCAAACTGCAGAGCGGCTCATCCCACTGTCTCTGGGAAGATGGGTTCTCGGGCAACGCCTTGTCCGGGCAAGCCATTTTCCAGGCGCTTACGGCATCGGCCAAGCACGGCACCTCACAGCTAACCAATGATGGAGTCAAAATTCTATTGGTCATCCTATGTTCTATTCCAGAACATTGTAAAAATATCCTATGTTCTATTCCAGAACATTGTAAAAATATCCTATGTTCTATTCCAGAAGATTGTGAAAGTATCCTATGTTCTATTCCAGGACATTGTAAAAATATCCTCTGTTCTATTCCAGAACATTGTAAAAATATCCTATGTTCTATTCCAGAACATTGTCTACCTGTATACCAAGTTATATCGAAATCCATTCAGCCTTTCGAGCGTAAAGAAGTAACATTTCGTCTCTATAATATTAGTGTGATGACCACTCTACATGCGTTTGGTGTTTTAGTATCTTACATGAGACTTATCTCAGCTTATACTAAATCAAAGCAATTCTTAATTCTAATCAATGTTATCCATCAGGTTTGCGGTGGTGGTCCACGTCTGGCTCTCTGGCACCTACGCTTCCTTGACGCCGTCACAGTATTCGACCTCCCTGACCACGGCATCCACGTGTCATTCTTCCACGACGACTGCGTCTTCGCGGGAGGAGCAGCTAAGCACCTGTACCAACTGAACTACTCTGGAGAGGTTAAGGTCGAACTACCTGTCTCAGCAACCACAGTATACTCAGCAGTCTTGAGAACAACCCCCAACAAAATCTTAGCCATTGCTGGCTCAAGCCCAGAAATAGACCTCTGTACCACCTTCAATTACAGGGATCAGGTTCTACACTTCCGATAGGTAAGTATTTTAAGTTCTTTTCTGTTAATTAAGTTATTTTTACTATCAGACAATAAATAAACGAATGATGTAACAAAACTTTATTTTTTACAATTTACTGCTAAGTGGAAACTTTTAAGCGTACTAAAATAATCAGTTTTAATAACATTTTATTACTAGCAACACTCATCAAGACATAGCATGTGCATTGTTACACAGCATTATACATTTTATTAACTTCAAAGATTAATTTGAACTTGTATTACTGTTTAATTTCTGCTCATCTAAAACACACGTAGGCAAGCTTGCTCCATCATCGACCACATCATCGCTTTCCATAAGGTGAGATATGGGTCAAGAGCGACCCTATCAAAAAAAAAAACCGGGCAAGTGCGAGTCGGACTCGCGCACTGAGGGTTCCGTACAAACTTACCTATGAAAACAGTTCAATTCCCAAATTGAGTTACTAAGATTTTTCCGAATAGCAAACAGTTTCTTTTTTGTGACGTAACTACAAATTCTCAGTTTTCAGACTTTTTTCTATAGTTGTGCTATGAGACCTTGCTGCATGAGGCTTGTGCTTGCGGCACAAGCCTCATGCAGCAAGGTTGAGGTACGGAACCCTAAAAAAACACATTTTTCTAATCAACAACTATATGAACTAGTAGTTTCCTTTGCCGTATAAAAAACTTAAATATATCCATGTCCAGCCACTGCAGCCGGGATGAACCCTTGACTGCCATCTCTCTTCTTTACATAGAACCACTCTGCATCCACGTCTGCTTCCACCCCTCCACCTTGCACTAACACGACCACATCTCCTTTCTGCACTGTCAAAGTTTTATTTAGAACACTTCCCATATAATCACTGTTCACTACTAACAGAGTCTGTCTCTTCACTTGTTTGAAATCTTTTTCGTGTATCTTATCTATGTTGGAGGAAACGGATTTAGTCTTTAAGTATAGGGTGTCAAAGTCTTTTTCTGCGCACGAGTTCTTGGACTTGCGTCGTGTGGTTCGCGCGGGGTAGCGGCATTCGGAGCGGGTGCGGCCGCGGAGCTGTTCCTTCTCGTTGTCCGTGAGGTTGCCGCATGGACGCGGGTAGATGTCTGTGCTGCTCTCCCAGCAGGGCGTCTTCTTTTGTGGTGAAGTTCTGGAAAGTTGGTGACAGTATAGTTAGTTTTGCTGTGGATTAAGACAGTTTACTATAAAGACACAGCTGTTTGGCAGTATTATATATGATCGGAATATTGGAGAAAAATTGAACACTAATAACTAAGTACAAAAGGTAAAAATTACACGGCTACCTGACCAAATTTTTTATTGAGGTTTTTGAAAGCAAAACGACATGCAGCAGTTGTTTTGCAGATAACAAGACGTTCAAACCCAGAATACGACATGCCACATTGTACTACCCATATTTTCTAACTACATACACAACGCACTTATTGAGCAGTAAAACTCAAATGCAATGTTTGTGATTGAACTCGTACTTTAGGAGTTCAATCACTAATAAATCATTTTTTGCACAATGCCTATTATCCTACCCATATTTTCGTTCATATTCATAAACACACTTATTGTGCAATATTAACCTATTCATATCATCCAAGTCACGAGTAATGCAGTTAATCCGCAATACTGGGTTTTTATACACCAAAGATGTACTTAGCCCAGCCTTAGCGTACCTATCTCTGGTAGAAAAGGGCTAGTAGAGCTAGGTATTTTTAGATACAAAAAGGCGAGAGGTACGAAGCATGCGGACGAGGAATGTATGCGACAGATGCTGGAGAGGAATGTGCGCCCGCGTACGGCTGAACAGAGTCCGCTAAGCATCCTCTTTCCGTATAACGCAATATCTTCTAAGTACAGCCACAAACTCACCTGTTAGGCAGTATTCCCAGTGGCAAGCACGCACTATACAGCACGTATCCTTCGTCGCCATGCGGTGTCTGCGCGTACAGCCACTGCTCGTTCTTGAATACCGCGTTCACGACTGTACCCAGCGGTAATGGCAGTTCTTGCTGGATGTCCTTCTGTGTTTGGTATAGAGTGCTGGGGTACGCGATGACCACGGGAATATTGCCGGGACGATCTATTGAAGCCTGGAACGGGATAAAGAATGTTTAAGGGGATGCAACTCGACATATATTTTCACTGTTTTTCATACAACCGACGTTATTACACATTTTTCATTAGATATTTTAGAAACACAGTATCTTGTGGATATTGTCTAAGCTTCTATTGAAATCAATTTATAAATTTGTGTAAAACTAGTCCAGTAAAGACCTCTGAAAATCTGCTATTTTGCATGAATGAAACACTTCATGATTTACTGAATTTAAAAATAACTAACAAAATACATAGCAAACATTAATTTACTAACTCCAAATTTTCGAATGTTTCTTTCTAAAATGATTAGGTATGAATGTAAATAGGTACTTTTCTTACCATCAAACATTTATAAATACTTCATGTTTTTGCTATGTTCACAAAATACTTAGATATTATTTTATACATACCTACATTTGGTTATATTAAAAGCTTGTGTTTTAATAACACCATTCGAAATAGCTAAAACGTGATATAACAATGCTAGACACACCGCCAAACCTAACAATTAATTCGATAATATTTTGACCGCACATGCTAAAGGTAATAATTTTCCAAAGAGCTTTTAATCTTATGTTCAATAAAGGTCAATTACAAATTAATATGACCTGGGGAGTCGATTTTTAAAAGTCTCGGGAAAGATTGTATTGCCGTCCCGTCGAACTGGCGCAATTAACACCGTAACATTTAACCCCTACAAAGAAATATTGTTGTTTTAAATAAAACGTATAGGTAGTATCCGATCGAAACTGGTTTTTACGACCGAAACCGAATTTCGGCAACTGTCTCAGTTTCGGCCGATACCGAAACTTCCTAACAAGAATCATGTTTTGAGGGAAAAATAGAGAAAACGTTTTTATAATAATTATAATAACGGATATATCGGTAGGTACCTATCAGTACCTATGTAAGTACTTACTCATTAAATTATGAGTGGGTTAATTTTATTAAAAAAAAAAACAATTAGGGACGTAGGTAAGTATCTAACGGTAGTTGCCACTTGAATACTTTGGCAATAAGTAATAAAATTAATTTTGAAACTCTGAATCCTTAATATTATTACCTACCTAAGTACCAAGTACCTAACTAATGTTTGTTTAGGTATAGCATTAGCGAGAGAGCTAATCAACCAAAAAAATATTTAGATAGTTCATTTTTTTTTGTTTTTTACCTTATATACTTTTATGCTATATCTCATTCCCTCTCCTAGAGAGGAGGCCTGAGTCCCAACAGTGGGAACATTAAAAAGGCTGATTATGCTATGCTATGCTATATCACGTAATAAAACTTACCGAATTCAAAATAAATCACACGAAAACTCACAACAAACAAAACAAATTGCAAACATAAGCTAGTTATGACATGATTAGGCGCGTGTGGGGTGGATGCGGCAAAATGTCTTCGTCGCTTACTCGCTTGGATGGACGCCTTTTAACGCGCCGAACATGACCGATCACAGCGCGAAAACTTCCGAATAAAGTTTCGGTTTCGGTCGTAGTTTCGGCAGGTTTGCCACCGAAACCGAAACTAAACCGAAACTCGAAACCTAACATTCGGTCGGACACTAAAAATGTATTGATGAATGGCCCTCTTCTCTCGAGATTATCTTGTAACCCCACATTATTACAACCCTAAAAAACATTCACTTTAGGACCATTATCCTGAACACATACCACAGAAATAAAATTGCTTCAATAATTTGCCAGTCCAAAGCTTTCGCCCGAATTTATACTAAAAACTTCGGAAAGGATATCGAAATTTTTAAATGACTTGCAATTTATGTGTTGTCCAATTTTGCGCCAATTTCGCGGCTTACGTTGTACAATCGGGTTTACGCTCCGAGGTAACGCACAAAAACCGTATGTACATCGTAACGTCATAATAACCCCAAGAAATGAATAATGATCGAGATTTACAGGTGCATTTAAATTCTTTTGTAAGAACATCCGTTAATATTGCAATAACGAATGCCATAAATGATGAATGACTTTTCATAAATTAAATTGGGTTACGTGATACATTATTTTGTTTTAAAGCTTATCGTCTCTTACGGACTTTTGTGATTGGCTCGGCTTTAACTGTAAATCAATAATCAAACCAAAGAGTATAATCAAACAAGGTCTCACCTCGGTAAGGAAGCTGTCCAAATCTCTGATGTCATATCCGAATTTTCCGTTTTGGTTCCTCTTCTTTCTCCTGTGTCGATGCCTGTGTTTCTTCCTCACGTACTCCTCTGTACCAACACTGGTGTCTGAGTAAGTGTCCTGCACGTTAGCAAACTCTTCACACGCATTCCTAAACCTAAGATTATGGTAATATTCGTTACGTCCCACGACCCTATCTTTCACATCTCTAGGCTTGCACTTTCTGTAACGTTCGATTTCATTTGGCTTCTGATTGTGATTCTTATCAACTTCGCTTTTTACTATAGTGTTTTTTATTCTATCTTCAGTTTGAAACTTATCAGCCGTCAGTTTCGCATTTTCTAAGTTTTCTTTCAACACCCATGTAAGCGATATTTTAGATTTATGACGATGGGCTAAAGGTGTGGAGTGCCAAAGACCCATATCTTTAATTTCAGCGTACTCGACACTGGTATCGGGATTGTCATCTATTGGAGACGATATTTTGCAGTTCGCTAGCAAGTCTAAGACTTCGCATGCTGGAGGTGCGTTACTCTGGAATTTATAAGTCACTAACTGTAACAGCAATTCACGGTTATCAAAATGCTCATGTTTTGTTTCAAAGAAACATACCGTATTGTTCAATCCTTGATTTTCAATACCATCCAAATCATTCACTCGTTCACTATACGGTGGCGGTAACTCTTTAAACGTGATTTCTGTAAGTTAAATAACAAACGATTAAAAATCACAATCGGTCGTGCTTAATGCCTCACCGGATACTATTAATAACGAGATTTATACCACAGTCAGCTGAGCGGATTATTGGGCATAAATAATCAAGTTGCAGTCATAACAATGAAAGTGGGCGAGTGCGCGAAACAATGCCCTCCCGGGGGGATGCGCGCTCCCGGACTACCCGGCGGCTCCTGTGTGCACTGCGCGGGCGCACAGCGACTCGCTCGTCTCGGCATAAATCCCCGACGCGCGCGCCGCCCACCGTCCGCGGCTTCGCGCCCAACACTGGCTCCCCGTACTGATACACTATCGACATCGCCCTCCTCTTAAAAAAATCTCGGCACATTCTCACAGTTCAAAGTAGGCGCACTCATGCGAGCGCAATGGAAGACGCCGAATCAATCTCGGGACACGATTTGCAGCCATCCATCAAACATTCATTTGCATAAGTCAATTCACTATCTAAACAAAGCGCAAGTTGTATCTAATGAAATCGGGTGAAATTGTAGAAATGCGGCAGTCACGAGCCACTAATTGTCAGGTGCTAAGAGTCAGACAATAAGTTCTGAAGGCAAACGTTTTAACACTTCTCACGTTTTTCGAAGCATACTGAATAAACACCTGTGTTTGTGTTTCGTTATCTTGTCTCGAGCTTGATTTGTATTTTTTCTTAATAGCCCCAAGATTCCTGTACAATTGAGCGCTGTTTAACTTACCGTAACGTAACAATCGTAAATACATCACAAATCAAAGATTTCCCGCGAGCATTTAGTTATTGTATAGTTAAAATATACAAACTTATTTACGTCTATTGTGCTTTTGAAAACTTGCGATATAAACTGTGTACAAAGTTTTATGTCATCACGGATTTCCAAGATGAACTATGCATGCAATGCACATTTGCAAGTGTAAATCCGCGTTGAATGCAGATATACTTTTCTTCGCATTAGACGAACGACGGAGATATATTGCCATTTATTTTCTCTGTTTTTGTTTCGTGGTGGCTGGTGGTTGAATCTTTCATTGCTGTATGCTACGAAAGTTTCTCGTCAGTCTATTGAGACGTTAGTCGTTCTGGTTTAATTTAATGCGCTAAAAGTTGTTATTTTTTACCTAAGTTTTTTTTTAGCAATTTTGATATTACTCTCTTCGGACTTCCGTATCAAAGAGCGTATCGCCGCAGTCTACTGCTGAACATAGGCCTCTCTCAAGCTGCGCAAACCACCACACGCAATTATTCGCCTTCCGCATCCACTTTGTTTCAGTTGCTTCAATAAGATACTAGCTTCTGCCAGCGACTTCGCCCGCGTGAAAGTCGGTTTCTCCATACAAACTTTGGACCCCAGTTTCATCTCTTTAGGGGGTGAATTTCGGAAAATCCGTTCTTAGCGGATGTCTACACCCTATAAGGAACCTACCTGCCAAATTTTAAGTTTGTAGGTTTTATAGTTTCTGAGATTTCGTCATTAATCAGTGAGTGGTATTTCGCTTTTATATATATAGATTTCAAAGGCAGCAAGATCGTCTGTCTATCAGCAGGGTAGATGACATCACAGCGCAGTGGTCTTACGCTGCCCTTAGCGATATGAGACTATCAGTCCTTCTACAGACAAGATCGGCCCATCGCCACTTCAGCTTGCTAAATCTACAAGCTATATCGGCAACTCTAGTTCTGTTACGGATAAATTCTTTTAGGGTCATTTTCTAGGTAATCAAATGCATACGGTTGATAGAGTGAAAAAACGAAACTACGATCTCAAATGAATTTTGTTTTTTTCCAGTCAGGCTTAGGGTGAACTCTCACATGGAACGTATCGTGTGTGTCCCGTGGATCTTTTGAGGTGGTTGAACTGAGTAAAATATTTGAGCACATGTTCATGATTCGCTCTGTGATAATGGTTTGACAATGCTCATTAGCTGGAGACTATATAGTTTGATCTTGATCTTCTAGAATAATATCTGTTTCACGGGTCATTCACACTCTAAAGACATTTAAAGCCTACGCCATGACGTCGTTGGCGATTTTTGTTTACCCCAGATAGTGACAATTTTATTACTCTCTTTATTTACGAACACCATAAAATAAATTAATGTTTTACATTCCTCGAAATTGGAAAGTGAGACAGTTTGTTGAGGCTCTGTCGCGACTCTCGTACGACGCGACGTGCGTTACTCGCCGCCAATTTCACGGTTTTATTGCGCCCAGTATTACTTTACCGCTCTCACATAATAATTGTTATTACATACTTGAAATACGCACGTAATTATACAATTCGTTACAAAATATAGCCTCGCTGGCTACACAACATAGACGGTATGGTTCCGCGAGAAAACGTGTTTATGTCTGCTGTTATTATCGTTTTGAAGACGAAATTAATTACTTTCATTAGACGCCTTCGCTGACCACCCACGTCTAATGTTTTATTAGTAAATAACTAATGTTAGCTTCACTGCTATGCGTTGTTTTAACCCTTTATAGCTGGGAAAATTGGTTTTCGCGAAAAAAAAATCATTCTCGATAAGGTTTAGGTGAGGGTATTTTTTGTTAGAATCTTATTCATATAGCTTGAAAGAAGCGCATCAACAAGAACTCTAAATAACAGAAAAATGATTTGTTTCTGTAATCTGACATGTTACTGTACCTACGTTATGAAAATGAAGCGGTATTTTCATTTAGCATACTAAGCAAGTTCATTTGGATCATATTAAATGTAGAGAGGTTTGCTTTCAAAAATCGTAACATAAAAATGTTAAAAAAGCAGCGACATCCTTCTATAAAGATGCAATCCATTGGCAAGAATTCCAAAAATATTTCATCAATTTTTTCCGTATTCTTGTCGTGATTTAAGAAGCGTGAAAACTGAAGACAATGCGTTTAGCCCAAATCACGAGCATATCGCTATGTGGGGAATGTGTCCCCACAATGAGGAGGAATGCTGCGCAGATCACGACGACTGCCGAAAACGTGCGCACACGCATCCCGCCGGGCATCCCGCCGCGCAACGCACCTCATCAAATAAATTATGGATTTTTAAACTCTTGTTTTTTTTTTAATCTATTTTTAAATTTTACTACTTCTTTCTGGTATTTTTTATTTCTTAGCTATTTGGGGAAGGGTTGGGAGTGAACTATTAAAGTAAATATATTTTAGGTAATATAGAAACGGTAGCTTTTTCATATTTTGTGACTAAGAGTATGAAATATAAAAAAAAACGTATTGGACGCAACCCCATAATAGTGGCGTAGGCTTTCTGTATATACATACTTAAACATATGACGTACATAGGTTTATGCAAGATTTAATGACCAATAAATAATAAATTATATAACCGTTCCATTTGAGCAAATTAAATGGTTTACAGTTCAAGTTAGGCTAGATTCTAGGCGTTCCTGTAATTATCAAGATGATGTACGCCTTGTAATTCTTGCGTTAATGTTGAGAAATTACGGTACATAGCGGTTTGTAGTACTAAACAGTTGTCTTAAAAACAATGACTTGTTATTTTTTATTGTTATTTATTAGTTAGGTACTTGTTGTCTTTGTTATTTGAAGACAGTGGTAAAACAAAATGCGGTAATAACAGAAATTGCGTACGCACAATAATTACGCGTGACATTACCGTTATACCTGACTAGCTTTTGCCCGCGGCTTCGCTCCCGTCAACTGACTACTCTACCTAACTCTACCCTGCCCTACTCTACCCTATTCTACCCTACTCTACCTTGACATAAACCATCTACTAAATGTGTGATGTGTGGTGAGCCCGTTCTTGAGTTATAAAATTACAACGAAAAGTGGCATTGATTTTTATATAAATAGATATGGGTAATATTGCGCATCCGTTATTTTTTGACATGTAATCCGTAATAGTTCAGTCTCTCCGCACTATTTAAAATTACTAAATTTTCAGAGAAATCTTCAGGGAATTAAGGTGTAGGATCCAAGTATATTACATTGTATCTGATCAGTAACATTTAATTTAAATGCGAATTTAAATAAGTCGTAAACGTTCGCATTTTTTTGTATTTCCAATATAAACTAAATCAACTTTAATGTCTGGCGGCTTTGAATATTTTGTTATTATTGACATACGAATTTATTACAAAACATTAAGTAATATCCGATATTATTTATGTTAGTGTGACATTATGTCCTTTTTTGTCGTAATTAAGTTACGCCGACATTAATAATTTTAACATTTATGGGTTTTATAAGTATCGTCTCCTCGTTTATCTGACTTTGATAGTTATTCCAAAAGAAATTATAGATGTTCGATAATAACATTTAAAATTCACCATATAAACTACAATATGAACTAGCCATTAGTTTAAACGTGTTATTATGTGATCATTATCGGTAAGTCATTATGTTCGTCCACGAAATATTTTTTAGGAACGCCTACGTTGCGCTTAGATACAAAACTTAATAACATTAGCTTTATCTCGCCAAAATCTAACATAAGTTTATAATAAAAGGTGCCAAGTCCGTGCGTTTTGTAAAACTAAGTCCCCCGTTGCGTTTGTCTGTTGGCGATAAACTCAAAAACTACTAACAGATTTTCATGCTGTTTTCGCCAATTGAGAGACGGAATGAATTATGAGGAAGATGTAGGTGTATAATACATGCATACTATAGTTGAGAAAAAGCCAGAATTTTAAAGATTTGTAACACCAGCGAAACTGGGACGGATCGCTAATAAGATGCCAAATTTTAAATAATTCATTCTGTTCAAGCGTGCTTGGATGACTGTGTGATGTCTCCGCTAACAAGTTTGAATTCATTTGTGACAGGTAATTATAAAAAAAATATCTAAGTGGTCATTTGGATAACTAACTGGTTGACACTTAAGTATAATGGTTTGTGGTTTCGTAGTTAAACTTGAGTCACTGTTGAATTTGTCAGTCACAACGATCGAAGGTCTCAATTTTTATGAGGCTGTGAATATAATTATTGTAACTAAGAGCCCTGTGGACATTAAGATAATGTGTTCATAAATAATTATAATGAATTGCTTAGATACCTGGCTTGATCTAAACACGATCTGTTTGCAACAAAAATCTTAACAGTTCTTAACTTCCAATTGTCAATTAAGAAAACGGAGGCCTGCCCATACAAATCAAGCAGAAACTCATGGAGGCAAAACTCCTTGAAAGTCTTTAATCATTTCTCGTTTAGAATCGCACTCATGTACGTCCGTGACTCAAATTCGTGAACGCGTCAGTGAGGGATCATTGGTGGAACTGGTAGGAGGGCAGGAGGGAATTAAGGGTAAGTGTAGGCAACCGATAATTGCGCCCGCCGTGGGAACGCGCCCTGCGCCTGCGCCTGTGTCCGCGCCGACAGCACAAAAGTATTGCCAACTTAAAAAAAATATATCTTAAGCTTCGGTCTCTAGATCGGAACGCACAACGCAACGGTATGCGGTGACGAACACGACATAATCTTCCTCACCATACTGCAATGGAACCTTTCTTGACGTTATTCATTGAACAGATTTTAAAAATTCTTTCTGTTTGCAATTTTGGATAAAATTACTCATTGATAGTCTATCAAGAGCCCGAAGCTTTACCAGTGAAAGTAAAACTATTTTTTTTTTTGAGATATTATTAAGTTTTTAGATAGTTGTGTAATAAACTTAAATGTTTATATGTTTTGCTAATTAGATGGAAGAAGACGTAACAGATTCCGCGTCTCGCAATTTATTGGCACCGATTCGTATTTTACCAGTTAATCGATCTGTGATTGTAATTTTATGTAACTGATTGAGAGTTTGAAGCGAGGAAGAGTTTTTATTTTTCAGTGTTGGCAACAGTCGTAAACATTCATCAAAAATTTAATTTAGTTAGTTTTGTATGCAATGGTGAGTCAGAGATTGTGACAAAATTTGGTTCAATTAATCGTACCTAATTCGAGATTAGTACCTTGGTACATTTTGCTCGTGCAGTCCTAGTACTCACAGATTAAAGACCTATCTATCCATGCTGACACTTCGCGTGACCTGGGTAGGCTTTTACCTGGCCCTGAAGTATGCATTGCCATACTGCGTGGTAATGCCGCCAGTCTTTTGGGTACATTAGCAGTCGACAGCGATACGGAGGAGTTTTTCGACGCCATATTCTAGATTGTTTTTATGTAGTTTTAATTAGTTAAGAGTTATTTTTATTAATTTGTTTTAGTGTATGTATTATTATGGTTAGTTCAACAATTCGTCTAATATAAATTTCTTTATGTGTTAAATAATTTTAAATCAGAAATCTTAAACGACTAGGACTGTAGGATTATAAATTGTATTTTTATATTAGGTAATTAGCGTAAGGTGACTTTGCGAACTCTACTTCCCCTATGCGCCTCCTACATCGCATTGCACGCCACAATCGGCGAAAAGGCAAAATTGTTGCACGGGCGCATTCTGCGTCCCGAGCGCGCCAAACCAAGGATCAACAACTGCAGAAGAACCATTGCCTAAGTTTTTTATAGGAAGCAATCACACCCGTAAATAAGTACATTCAAACGTAACTTTAAAGATATATCGACGTCACGATAACCGATCGGGAAAGATTTACAATTTAAAAAAAAAGTCCGAGTGTTTATTCCAGAGCTTGAAAGGAATGCACTTTCTGGTACCCCCTTTGTGGTGGCCCACCGCTGCCCAGCGCATAAGATGCACACCTGCACGAATCATGCATTGTGTGCATCACAGTGCATCCCGTAATGATCGCATGTATTGCTAGATATTCTCCATTAAACGCTGAGGAAAAATGTAGATATATGCGGATGTTGCTCGCACAAAACCAATTCACTTTTAAAAGGCTTCAAATATCCATTTGAACAGGATTTGGTTGCCGTTATGCACACACGTTATCCATAAATTATATCCAACAGCATTACATCCAAAATTCAATCCGGTAGACCAAGTAAATCTCTTATTTATTTAGTCGTGTGCAAACTGGTTTTTGCTAAAGAAAGTGGCACTTTTTGTCTGCTAATATTAGGATTCAACAGTCAAATAATGTTGAATTTGCCGATAGAAAGAGAAATCCGGAGAGGTTAGTGGAACGCTTTCCTAATGTCGCAAAACATAGTATGACTGTAGCGAATAGGTAATCACAAGTACGGGCTCGCGATTCGTCCTGCCCACCCGTTGTTACCACTGACGATGGGTGTTGACATCTTTACAAAATGGACACGCAATTATCTTTAAATCCTTTATTACGTGCATTACCATCTCGGGCCAAAGTAAGTGCATTACAATTGACGGTGATTTGCGAGTTACGCAAAATGCCGACTATATTCTAGTCTCGAGTGTCGGAGGATAAAAGCAACAAAGATGTTAGAAGTTTAAGATTTGGTAAAGAAGCCTTTTCAGTTGAAGAAATGTGTTGACACCTAGTTATTGCGATGTAATAATACAACCTCTATAGATAAGCTATCACTGACGAGGCTTTTTAGTTTCGTGCTCAGGAATTAAGAAATCAAAAGTGTGACTGAAGCTCTTGCACGTTTTTAAAGTCCCTCTTTACCTAACCCACTTAGCGCCCATAACTTCTAATATTTGGTAGTATTTATCGATAAAAATACCAACACAGTTATCAATCAAAACGTATCAAGGTACATCTAAAATAAGCCAACAATAGCCATTGTATACTCTACCCTTTTTATAAAATACGTCTTGATGGAAAAAAATAACAATACTGCTAATAAATAAAAGTATGTTACAATAGAGAGGATGATTAAGTTAATCTGAACACTTTGGTTATGCAACGATGTTCGTGGGGTCATTACAATAGCACTGCAGGTTACACAGAATAAGCCAGCCTAGAAGCTCTAGGCTTTAAATCTTTAATCTACAGGAAGATGACGAGGCTTGTTGAAAATGCTCTGATAGAAAGAGGAGATCTAGGCTATGAAGTGATTGTCTGGTGAGATGAGGACGACGATGATGGACGGATTGAAGCTAAAGCAGTTCTGGAAGAAACTATTTGCGAAAATAAGCACATAAATAGCACTAACAGAAAAGTATAATTATCTAGTTTTGATAAGTTGACTAATTTCCATTGAAAAAAGAGTTTAATCCACCTATATTGAACGGGTAAACTGAGCCGACGGAGTTCCGTCACATGCTGACGTGTCTAAGGTATCTCCCTGACATGACATGGTCAAGGAAGCGTCTGTCCCTTCCGATTCGATCTAGCTCACTGGCCACATTCCTATTCTTCTCGGATTACAAAATCTCGCATAATTTATCTTAAAAGGGAATGCAATTTGTTTAGACTGACGTTAAGTGGACGATGCAGCTCGGACAATGCTCTATGATTCGTTTATGATATCATTTGTTTTACAGCGCCTAAACACAGCCTCGCATTTGTCTCTACTGTTGAAGTGAATCAAGATCCGTAACCGTAGATTAAACGATGCTCGCATCGCAAAACGTTTAATTATTACATCTATGGCCAGTTCCAAACGTATTATTAACAATTCGACGTAGCGATGGTATCATAAAAGCGCGATCATCGCTGGGCTGCTTTTCGGCATCCATATGGAATTCCTGCTACGCTGGCATTCGGGAAACCGATTAAAATTCAGAAAAAAGAGCTTTACGTACAATAATTTAAGGTCAAGAAGGAGCGTGATCTCGACGCAGTGGATAAAAATTATTTATTTGCGTGGGGCGCGGCAATTAGGGGGGCGGAGCGCGTCTGCGCGCACGACCTCTCGACCCTCGCCGCGTCCGCGAGCGCCTGCGCCTCGCCGCCTGTGGACACTCGTCCTGTCACGGGACGCGGCCGGCGGCGGCTGCCCAGCGGAATATATGAGCGAAATTGCATTCGCTCTTCGCTCTGCAGCACGATTTCACCTACTTTCGTGAAATATTTTCAACATTTTTCATGTACGTTATATTATAACGACTCGTGCAATTTAACCAAAAAAGTTTTAATTTTTAAAAAGTAAGTAAGTACAGTAATTACACGTTTTCAAAATAATAAGACGGACAATGAACAACAACATTAAAATCAATTAGGAAACAAAAAAATAACTCATCGTTTCAACAATCTTCATGCTCTAAATACCCATATGCCACGGGTCGTCTTGGTCAGTTTTATTATTACATTCTTAAAAGGAGATGCAATTACCGATACAGCGAGTATCGATGGACGCACGCGCACGCATGCTCTCATCGTACAGCGCGCCGACGAAATGTAGGCGGCTCGGCGCGGGCGCGGGTAGGAATTAACCCTGACTCTAGTATCTGATAGCATACCATGTTGCATTTTAGCTTTGTTATGCTTTTGTTTCGAATGATTGGACGACGGGAACTAGCCATGAAGACGATTAATTTACGCGCTACAAGACGGCCACTCACGTTATGTTATAACGAGATGAAAATATGCGTGTATTCGCGGTATTTTGCAGAATAAAAATGGAGTTGTAGTTTGTTAAGTGCATAGATACACGTTTATAATGATTGAGGCTAATGGGATCTTGAAAGTAAGCGTAATATCCGCCATTTAGAAAACAAGTTAATGTTAAGTGAAATTGAATAAGCAGCGTCAGAGTGCATAATCATTAACAAAACAAAGAAACCGTATCAAAATCTTAAAATCTCGGTGATTCACCGGAACAGACAGTCGCTCACCTACTTGACCAGCATCAATTAGCGCACATGTAACAATTATATCATAATAATGTTGGATAACTGAAATTACGCTAGTCACGTTCAACTTACTCTCTCTGAATTTATTGAAGATCCTCTTCATTTTGAATTGGGGGTCTGCAAGTCTTCAACCCTTGGCTCTGTAGCTTTGTAAGTGATTGTTTGACAGGTGTGGGACTGCAAGAGGGGTCTCTTTAGCCAGGTGTTCCCGCGCACGCGCCCGCGACACTAATGCTGTCTGCATCGAGCTGGCCACCGTCACGCCTGGCTGCGCCTGCGCCGGTAGCGTCGCGAGGTGGATAAACTTTACATCTGAACGTAGGGCCTCCTGATACGGTGCGATCATTTAATTTTCAAATGACTAAGCTTTGTTTTTGATTCTTTCTGTCCTTTGTTTTTGGTAGACTCAGATCTTACATAAGTATCTCTGGATCTTGTTTACGGAGCGCACAAGATTATATTATAAGTGTAAGTCGATTCTCTTGAATATGAAACAGACTAAAGGGACAACCATCAATATATATAATGTACCTACTACGTACTTACATGGGACAAGCATAATCGTCAACTATAAGACAGAAAATTAACGGATTAATGATTGCAGTGTGATAGTGGACTATTGGTAATTCTAGGTACTTCACTACAAAAAACAATATCAATCACTAACTCTACAAAGTCAGCTCAAAAATTTTAGCTTTCCAGTTATCGCTGCAACCATAATCCCATAATACCAACCTATAGGTATGTTTATAAGTAACCTAACCACCTAACTGTTGTTGCAATTAAAGTAATGGCACATAATAACAAAACTGTGACCCAAGGCGAGTTATTAAGAGCGCAGACAAGTATGGTGGGGTGAAGCCCATAAGCGGAACCACGCTCAGCAAAGCGCAACGTCGGGTGAACGGCGTGCGATATGCTCTGCGGAACCCATGTCTTACACATGCGTCAATTTATACACACTACACATTTGTAAATGTGATACGGATACAGTACGGATGTTATCCTATTTATTTATCTATTATTATTTTTATACTTACAAAACACAATAAACTAGTACGATTCTCCATCAACGATTGCATCACTGCTTAGGTACTATCAGGTGGGATGTCAGTCAAGCACTAAAAATATGCAGATAGAAACAAAGAGAGCACAAAAAAACTCTTTGTTTGCATTCATAAAAGGGCCCTCAGGTTTGCGGTTAGAAATCAGAAAGCCAATTCTGATAATTAGATTGATTAGTTGAAGATTTTGGACCATATTCTGGAATGTAAATGATCGAATTAATGTAACAGATCCAAAACTGCTGGGATGACCACGTCACAGCAGCAAAGGTGCTAATTATTTAGGATCCTATTTAGCTGGTGCCAGCAACTAGCCCATCCAGACAACTCCCCATTTTTAAATATGGGCATCACGTGCCGCTTGCTGACTACAAAGTTTTTCCTTTTCCGGTCCAAAGACGTTGATAATACGAAGTGACCTCAGACAATCGACTTCAGTGGAATAAATTTAACCTGAATGCCAATCGCATCATTAGACTTGGGATACATTAATTGTCTATAATTTGCAGACTCCGATTTGGTGTCCGATGGGTGATCTTGTGGGGTGTTAATAATTAAACTTCATCATTTATCATACATTTTATTTTTTAAACAGTAACTTAATTTAAATCATATCTAGTTAAATAATAATTCATTGAAATAGGCAGGTAACTTGAAATAAAAAACCCGGCCGAGTCAGACACACGCACTAATTTATACCTAATACATATACCTATTTGACTCTATTTTTAATTGGACGGTTTGGCATCCCATTCAGTCATCAATTATGATAGCTTTGCGATTGCAATAATTTTGAACTTGTCTTTTGCTCTCTAAACCTCAAAAGTTTATCAAGTTGCTTCAACATGTCCGGCCTCGTGCATAGAGCTTTTTTTATAGCATCATCCAGCATTCTCTTTTGGTCATACGGAGGTATCGGTGTGTCCTCTAAATGGAATGTATGAAGCCTACCTAATGTGTCTCCAACAAACACGTTTTGCCCCGATTCCTCAAACCTTACATAAGTCAATGTCACGTTTGCAGGAAAATTGTATTCAGCACATGGCATGTGAATTTTCCGCCGAAGGTCCCAAACCGATAGTGAGTTCCCACTCGAGGCAAGTAGAATAGTCGAATTGATTGGACAAAAAGCGATCCCGTTCACTGCACTCGGACAAACTAATGTCATTATGACGTCGTCCAAGCCATCTATCCAGAGTCGAATAGCGTGGTCAGATCCGCAAGATGCTAACAAATAATCCATATAAGGTGAAACGCACATGTCGGTGACGGGCCCGGAATGAGCGCGGAACACGTCCATGTGCTGGTTCAGATAGTGTGTGGAGCAGCGGTGGATGCAGCCCTCGTCCGTGCCAACCAGGTAGATGTGTTCAATAGTGGGATGCCATATCATGCACAACACAGCTGGATACCTTGTGATAGGAACGTCTACTTTTAAACACGACTTGGCTATTTCTAATCCCTTTAATTTTCCTTCGACAGTAGATACTTGCATTAAGGGGGAACTAATAAAGTCGTGTGTTTTGGTACTCTGCAACCTGCGAATCCTCCCGTCTTGACAAGTTGTTATTACGTATTCGTCTCCATCTATATTTCGCCAAGTAATTACCCATATTGGCTCGAAGCAAGGACTTGTATCACGTTTGCTCCTAGCTAATGTCTTAATAGTGTACGAAGTTATATCTAATACTATCACATCACCATTACAAAAGCCACAAGCCAACCAGTTCGGGTTCTTGTCGGAGAAACACACCGACGTGACAGAATCCTCAAAGTGATAAACTCGTTCTGGTTCTCGTGGATTTTTGGTACACCAAACACAGACTACGCCTGTACAATAATCTGCGTATCCAAATTTCCCATGAGCTATTGCGCATATATTTGTAGACTTTGGATTAAAAGATATACATGAGATTGGTTTGTTAACAGACTCTTCACATTCGTAAGTCCACAGAGGCTTTAATGTGTAAATATACACCAAGTCTAATGATAGTGGATCCATAGCTACGAGTCCACGGAACTTCTTCTGAGCCGCGTCGAATTCTAATGATGCGAGCACACGTTCTGTCAAAAGCACTGCATCTAAAAATTGCGGCGTCGCCCCTATTTCTTGGAAAGTTTTACCTCGGGTTATTACAGTTTCTTCGACTTTCTTTTTCTTCTTCCGTAACAAATGGCGTGCTGAAGACTGGTACATGACCATTTCATCTTCCTCCTCTTCGGGCTCCGCTTTAGCGATACGTGAATAAGTGTCGTGCATGTCCCACATCGAAGCGAAGCACATGGCGTTCTTCTTCTGGGGCCGCGTTGCTAACGTATGTCTCGATTGCTTAATAGTTTCTTTTGTTTGCGTTTCTTGTCCGACCATTTTTCGATTTCTTCCTTTTCCGACGGTTATGTACTCATAGTATGTATTTTCTTCTTCAACTGCATTGCCTTCAGATGTTCCTTTATCGTAAGTTAAACTTGGTAACGAAAATAAAAATACTGTATCAGTTTCTTTAAGTGTGATAGCTATTTCTGATGGATAACTTGTAACCGGGTTCATTTTTGGTAAATAGAATGCGGATGGCGCTATGGAAAGATCGTCTACGCCGGGTTCTACCCCTTCCTCAGTGTTCATTGTGTGATCGATTTGTATGTCGTCAAGGTTAATAGTGGTGGCGTACACCTTCGTACCATCCGGCACCATGACGCCCGTCCGGGACTTGGATCTCGACAGTCTAATAGCTGCTTCGCTTCTAGCTCGTGCTCTACCATCAAAAGCGGCGTGTAAATCCCTTTCATCCATAGTTATGTACTTGGGATCGCTGATGGGATCTGGCGTAACATCCACATCGTTGAAGATCACTTGATACAAGACGCGTTTATCAGTCACGGAGGGAAGGAGCTTCACTTCTTTTTTACTCGACAAACTTTCACCGAGAACATAATCTGACTCCGGCTCTATGTTTTCAGAAACATTGTCGTCAGCGTCAATTTTACTTTCGTATTCGATCATTCTTTTACTATAGATAGAAATATTAAAAGTACAATTAATTGCAGCAGAGATGTACCGAAGATAATATATTCAAATTAGTTTTATTTTATTGATACGGAGAATTGACAAATTGACGCGCTCATGTGACAAGTGTGGAGGATATAGAGTTTGACAGCGATAGCCTGCATAATGATAACATTGAGGTTTAATTACAAACGTTTTTCCTTCCAAGTCCTTTTCCACCATCGGAAAACCCGACGTACGGCGAGTAGATATCCACCCTCCTTACGTTGCTAAAACTTCTACGGTCCGGACCAAGCGTTTCGCTTCGTCGTTTATATCGCTTACCTACATCATTAAAGGACTAGAACAATTTGCCTGTAGCGGTCGTCCCGTCCGATTATAATTTAGGTGTCTTCAGGCTAGAGTGAATAAGCTCTTAATAAACTAGTGCGAATCACCATCAACGTTTGCATCACTGCTTACCATCAGGGATCGCAGTCCAGCACTAGTTTATGTCAATAAAAAAAGCTTGCTCTTGCTCTGGCATCAGATTATGATAGAAATCTAGTTGTAGTTCTCGTGTAACCCTCTATGGCTTGGCCACATTAGCACGGCGCTTTACATAATAATTAATTAACGATTACGATTTGCTGACATCTCCCTGAGGCGCTCGTGGAACAATACAACTTAGGGGTCTTTAAGTCAAGAGTGAATAGGCTACTTCTAGGCAAGCGTGCTCCATCGTCGACCACATCATCGCTTACCATCAGGTGAGATGGTGGTCAAACGCGAGCCTATCATTAATAAAAAAAAAAAAAAAAAAAAATACGCGCCGTCGACGACTTGGGCTCGGTCCGGACGATTACCGGACGATCAGACGGCGAGCCACCCATTGCTCGCCGTCCGCAAGCCCTCGCCTACGGTGGCCGGAAATCGGGATCGGAATCCCGGCGGCGGTTGGGGCGTGAGGACCGTTGCCTCACGCGATCGGCCGCCTCCTTTGCTAGCATTACTGCTTCGCAGAAGGAGGCGACCGCCTGCCACACCTCCTCGCTCCGGACCATGGCCTGTACCAAGGCCCGGCGCGAGAGATCGCCGCCGCCGATCGCCCCCACGAGGACACGGCGTTGCTCTGCCCAAGCGGGGCACACCTGCACCGTGTCCTCCGGGCGGTCCACACAGTGGCGACACCCGGGCGTCGCTTCCACACGAATCCGGTGCAGGAACTTCCCGAACTTACCGTGTTCGGTGAGAACCTGCGTCATGCGGAAGGTGAGGACGCCGTGAGGTCTTTCCAACCACGCCTCAAAGAGGGGACTTACCGCCATAATTGTGGCGTGCCCAGTGGTCTGTAGTAACAAATTCATAATTAATATCTATCGATCGATAGTTTTCTGTCCAGTCTCGCGCATCCCTACGCAACAGCGCATATATACAGTAACCTGTACGCCACTGTCGGGAAGACACGGCAAGCTGTGACGTCATTAGCGCTACGAGAGACTGTTAGTGATTTCCTTCTTTATTATAACCGGTGATAATAATAGTAACGGAATTATTACTGTGCGAGTGAACAAAATTGATTATAAAAATGGCTAGCAGTCAAAATATGATTACTGAAGAACTCCTTCGTATATTAGGAAGTGTGGAAGAGGATGATGAATTCTCTGAAGCAACATCTTTCTACGAGGATGATTTAGAGGCGAGTTTTATTTTTATAAAACTTTCACCAACCTGGACCTAGCGACCCACGAAATGCGGCGTTCGGAAGACTCATCGCTTTTGAGTTAGAGTGCCAGCAGAGAAGCGTTCAGTAACGTACGCGTACGTCAATTTACTGAACCTGATAAGAAAAGTGCGACTGCAGAAGGACTTAGATGACATAAGTTCGTCGAGTTATGTAGAGTCAGACTTATTAAAAGTGAATTGATTAAATTGTTGTTAAATACTATATGATTATTATTTATTATGTCCCACAATGTCACATCCCTACTCGCATGCGAGGAAGTTGTCAAAGGTCGTGCCAGCCACGCCAGAGTCGGGACTTCCCGACAGCGGCTACCGTCACGAACGAGATTAGTGATGTACCTTATTATTATTTATTTTATTCCTTTGTAGTTCTAATGTCTGCTTTTACGTTGTTTAGATTTTTGTAACTTCTGTTTAATGATAGTATGATACGAAATAGGGTCAAATAAAATAAAATAATGATGTAACGAGTAATATTTTATTTAAAAAATATGAGTTTAAAGCAATGACTAATTGGTTATCGATAAGATGTTAGAATCCCTATTTTTTTTGTAGGTATTTGCGCTGAATTTGTAGCTTGGCGTGGGAAGAACGCCGATGAGTTTATGCTGTGGCGGTCAAAAGGTTAAATTGGGACTACTGAAAAACTTTGTGAAGGCTCTCAACAAGGATGGACCAGCATTCAAATCAAGGGCGCCGACTGCGTGGGTGCTCGAGCACCCATGAGTAATAAACAGTGGGTGCCGAGCACCCCTGAGAATAGACCATCAAGAAACAGATCAGTAATCGCCTTTTAAGGATGGGCGTTTTTTCATTACCCGACGACCCGTTTAGGGCAGTGGTTTAGAGTGGCGGTTGAGGCGCAAGATTCGCGGGTTCGATTCCCGCACCAACACAAATGTTTTTTGATGAAATACCTTCGTTGTTCCTGGTTTCCATAGTACAAGGGAAAACCTTAGTTTGGGACCAGGACAATGTATGTAATGTTGTCTCAATTTATTATTTATTAACGATGCGGGCAACAGATGCCAGTTACTGATGATGTCGATCAATGTGCATTTCTCTTCTCACACTTCGCCACTTTTCGAGTCATCAAATGAGCATGAGCACCCATGAGGTTTTCTAAAAGCCGGCGCCCCTGATTCAAATACCTGCGAAGTAAATTTCCTAGTTTAAACGACGCCAAAATAAAAGAAGGAAGCTTTATCGGACCTGAATTAAGAGAGATTTTAAAGGACCAAAACTTAGATTCAGGTTTACATGGCTTTGAAAAAGAATCTTTTGGAGTGATCATTCATGTTTTTTGGGCAATAAAAGAAATGAAAAAACTTTTTACAAAAAAAATACAACCGACTTCAAAGTAAAAAAGTACGCTGAAAAGTGCAAAATAACTTTAATTTCGGAAGTCGGTGTTTCTATAATAGTTTTGTCTCTTCGTTATTTAACACCGACTTCCGAAATTAAAGTTATTTTGCACTTTTCAGTGTTCTTTTTTACTTTGAAGTCGGTTGTATTTTTTTTGTAAAAAGTTTTTATTTTACACTTTTTAGTTATGGTACCACCACTAAAAAGTACCCCTCAGCCAAACTTAAATACCTTATAGCCAGAGTGCATCTCATGACAATTCTAATAATCCCAAACACGGTTAGATTACATTAATTTATTACAGAGTTCCGTTGCCTAACTTCAGGCTTCATCATCAGATCAGTTCGATATATTCCCCCTCTACTTTCAGTCAGTCATCGACTACACGTATAAACAAAGCAATTTTACTTGTTACGACGGTTCTGCTGTGATCCTATGAGGAGTTCTGTTCCATATCTTCGAAGTTCATGATCAGATCATAACAATATTTCTATGGGACCAATTCGGAAGCATAACCTTTCAATCAAAAAAAAAAAATTCAGAATCGGTCCACAATTGACCGAGAAATAGGTGAACATACATAAAAAAAAAAACATACATTCAACCGAACATATAACCTCCTCCTTTTTGAAGTCGGTTAAAAATTATGTGGAACTTGTGAACAATCTTCTTCAAGTGTCAACAGTTGGGTTGCAATATGTCCCTAAAAATTAATTTTCTTTATTCTCATCTTGATTGTTTTCTTTCTAACTGTGGTGATGTAAGTGACGAACATGATGAACGTTTCTACAAAGATATCTCAACAATGGAAAAGAGATACTAGGGTCCATGGAACGCGTCAATGTTAGCGAAGAAGAGATAGGTACCCCTGAAAGCAATTACTATAGACAAAAGAAAAAGAAGAGAAAATGTAGGTAATTAAACACGTTCAAAAATTTTGTTAATATTTCAAAATTTCCAATTTTATTTAGAAAGTACAAAATAATAATAAATAAATATACTTAGCGATGTTTTTATATAAATTGTTTTGTAAATTAACATGTTACTAAAAGTAAAATTTTATATAAATTTATGGGTAGGCCTTTAGTATGGGACGCTACCTGTGTCGACACTCTTGCGCCATCCCATCTTCCTAGCTCGTCGCGCTGTGCTGGTGCTGCCGCGGCGGCTGCGGAGAACCTCAAGCGGCGAAAATATAACAACCTCGTCGGTAGTTATATTTTTGAGCCGTTTGGGGTTGAGACTCTTGGGCCGTGGGGTCCGAGTGCTCATGCCCTTTTTAAAGAATCATCCAAACGGCTAGTTGACACTTCGCGTGACCAAAGGGCTGGCTTTTACCTCGGTCAGAGATTAAGCATTGCCATACAACGTGGCAATGCCGCCAGTCTTTTGGGCACACTTCCAGTCGACAGCGATGCGGAGGAATTTTTTGACGCCATATTTTAGATAGGAGTTATTGTGTATATATTATGTAATTTTAATTAGTTAAGTGTTTTTATTTTTCATGTATAAATAATCCTATTTGCAAAATAAATTTTATATATTATTTTAAGTATATTTTCAAAACAAGCTAATAAAAAACAAATATTTTCGTATTAAGTAACCTCAAAGCAGTACAAAAATATAGTATTAAATTGAAAGGCACACAAAAAGTGAAATCTTGTTGATCAGTGTTATTGGATTCAATAAAAAACCTCGCCAATTCATTATGAACTTTATTCTTATGTGTCATAAAGTACAAAATATAACAACAGAGTGTATTTTGATAAGGTAAATAAATTATAATACAAAAAGTGATATACATAGGTACTTATAAGTAAATCTATACATTTGGAATGACTAGGACTTGTTGGAGAGTCTTTGCAGTTGATATTCCTTTTTCAGTTCTTTCAAGTTCTGTTCTAATATCGCCACCTGCGGAAATAATACAAGGCATGCTGATTAGAGATGGTGCGTTAGCATTAATACAGACAACCGTTCTTTTTTGTGTGGCTTCATAGACTGACTTAATTAAAAAAATAAAACCGGTCAAGTGCGAGTCGGACCGTACCGTCCGTGGCAAAAAACGGCAAAAAAAAAATCACGTTCGTTGTATGGGAGCCACTTAATTTTATTATTTTTTTTCTATTTTTAGTATTTGTTGTTATAGCGGCAACAGAAATACATCATCTGTTGTAATTTTAAACTGTCTAACTGTCACGGTTCATGAGATACAGCCTGGTGACTGGCAGACGGACGGACAGCGAAGTCTTAGTAATTAGGTCCCGTTTTGCCCTTTGGTTATGGAACCCTAAAAACGTTAAAGGTGTTTTTGGGTGCTGGAGACGTAAGATAAAAATATCGGAATTATAATACGACACCATCAGGAGGGACTATGTCCAGCAGTGGACGTCTATCGGCTGAAATGATGACCATCAGGAGGAATGGTGGATTAGACTACCGGATTGCTAGAAAGAAGCTAATATGCTTTCCTCACCATCAATGATTGCATCACTGCTTACCATCAGGTGGGATCGCAGTCAAGCACTGGTTTATATCAATAAAAAAGAGCTGCTGAAAGAGCTGTAGCTAATGGATTAAGCCAGCATGGGGCCTGTAGCAATCCTTACCAAGGGGCCCCATAAATCTTTATAAATGGTAACAAATTGAAACTTCTTTATTCAACTTATTGTTCTACCAGGCCACGGGACCCTGATCTAGCGATGGCTCCATAGGCAGTTGAGTTGCCTCCATTGTCTTTATGGAAAATGCGGAATTGATTAGATTTCATATGGTACAAGTATCTTGACTTGTTTTTGTATGTCTAAGCGGGCCTACCCCAATGCACGGAGCCCGTAGCATTGGCTACTCTTGCTTCATGGCTGATCCAGCCCTGGAACGAAAAGGGCCACAGAAGGGTTTTATTCAGTAAAAGTCTGATACTTTCTCTGACTTCACCCAGAGCGTCACGAGATATTAAATGATTTCACGCCTAAAAAAAAAATGGTGGATTGTTTTTGCCATATTGTATTGTATAACATAAAAACTAACCTCTTCAAATTTGAGTTCCCGCCGCGCCTCTTTAATATACTCCCTTATGATGTTCATCTGCTCTAGCAGCGGGTTGTCATCGTCGTCCTGGTTGCTCTCGACCCTGGACGCGCTGGGTCCCGCCAGCTCCTCCATCTTCCCTCTCTGTCGCTCCATCCTCTCTCTTTCCATCTGGATCTGTCTTTCAGCTCGCTCATATCTTTGTCTACGAACTTCCTCTATTTGAGCCTCAGTTGGTAATTTTCGCAAGGATAGGAGGTCTTCCTAAAATTGAGACATCGAGATTAATGGTTAAGCTAAAATTGAGACATCGAGATTAATGGTTAAGCTAAAATTGAGACATCGAGATTAATGGTTAAGCTAAAATATCGTGTTGCCGACTGCCTCGTCGATTCCGCCGCGTGCGATCGCATTCCCGCTCCCTTTCTCGCTCTAGTAAATAACGGTTCTAAGTGACAGAAAAGGATAGAAAAGTGCAATTCGGTGCTGACAGATGTAGCTCAACCCTTCAGGGTTGAAACTCAAGGGACCATGGTATAAGATAGAAAAATACTTAATTTTTCAATTCAAACCAGCAGTTCCTAAGATTGACGCGTTCAACCAAACAAAAATACTCTTCAGCTTTATTATATTAGGAAAAATACACCTTGTAGTAACATATTATTTATAAATCACCTTTATATAATGAGCAGCAGCTTGTCTAATGGCAGTCTGCAGCCTGGCCTGCCTGGTGGCGGGCTCGGCCGGGAATGTGACGATCTGCTTGCTGAGCAGGTCGATGCCCTCCGCCAGCTTGCCGATGCGCCCGCGCATCTTGTTCACGTCTGTTAGGTTGTAGGTCGTCTCGCCGTCGAAGAGGCTTTGACACATCTTGAGGAAATACAAATAAAATCATTTAGGCTAGCCAGAAAATCTGACACTAAGCTTGCTAACTTCTTGGTAAGTCTAAATTCTAAACTAGTATAAAAAGCCAATCGCACGGAGCCCGCGTGGTGGATTATGGCCCAATCCCTCTCCTAGAGAAGAAGCCTAAGTCCCAGCAGAAGGGCTTATAGGCTGATTATGAGGTAAACGTTTGTTGGTTCGTAGGAAGTAATCTCTAGATGAACTTTTGACACCCTCCC
Organism: Mythimna impura; assembly: GCA_905147345.3. Lineage (NCBI taxonomy): Eukaryota > Metazoa > Arthropoda > Insecta > Lepidoptera > Noctuidae > Mythimna > Mythimna impura. The sequence goes on from LR990350.1 coordinate 25,857,844, forward strand.
CCCTGGTCTATACCATAGGGACTTGATTTGGTTGGGGGGAACCAAATCAAGTCCCTATGGTATAGACCAGAGATGAAACGGATAATGGTTTGGCCGGATACCGGATATTCGGCAAGCTACGAGGCCGAAGCGACAGATATCCGACTACCGGATATTCAGCTCTTTATCGCGTTTCATGACGCGATTAGTTTGATTTGATACAATTTATTTTTCAGCAGCTGGTCTAGTTTACGAAGTCAAGTGGAGTCGCCAAAAAATGCGGATAATTTGGTATTCATTCACCACAATTTGCAAATTGTTAATTTTGGATACTAAACAAATAAATGCCGGAGTCTGTGTTTCCTGATAGCTACAACTTAGGGGTCTTTAAGTCAAGAGTGAATAGGCTACTTCTAGGCAAGCGTGCTCCATCGTCGACCACATCATCGCTTACCATCAGGTGAGATGGTGGTCAAACGTGAGCCTATCATTATAATAAAAATAAATAAATATTGTATTCTATTCTTTAAATAAATACCTTCTCATACATAGCGACATCGGGCCTAGCTTTATCCATCAAGCTCCTCATCTGCTCATAAGCGGTCACCAGCACAGTCTTCGCGTTCCGACTTTCCTGCACTTGCTTCCGTAACTCTATGAGATTGTAGCAGTGCTCGCATAGTCGGAGACCATTCTTTTCCGTTATCTCGTGGTCCGGCTGGTTTGATGTCTGTGGTGCTGATGGGTCTACTATCGTTCCTGTAACATTACAATGACAAATAAATCTTAAATCTAGACATATAAAAGGAGAAACTGACTGACTGACATATCAATGCACAGCCAAAACTACTGAGACTAAGAACGTGAAATTTTGCACAAGGTTTCCTTTTATGACGTAGGCGAGCACTAAGAAAGGATTTTCCAAAATTTACTTTAAAGGAATGAAACGGGATTTTAGGGTTTGGAAACCTTCATCGTTGGGTCGCTGGGCATTGTGGTAGATTGCTGCATTGCTGGGATTCAGGTCTTTTCTCAGTGTGCCGTAATCGACCACGCGGGGCCGGTGCGGGTTGGAGAATGTCACATGGCTTCGATTTTTTGGTTCTAGGACATGCCGGTTTCCTCACGATGTTTGCAGTGGTGATGAAATAATTTACACCAAGTTACCGCCTACCTGAGTTTGAACCTACGACGTACCACTAGTAAGTCAGGGCCGTTACTACTAGGCCAATCAACGGGTCAATAAACTAATGTATATACATAGGATACTAAGGTTTATACGTCTAAACTAATTTTATAAAGAGGTTAAACAGTTTTTATGCCAGTAATCCGTAAGCTTATAATCTTCATAGCAGAGACGTAGCGTGGACTAATTAAAGACGTGGGCGAAAGCAGATCAGCAAGGCCCTTTTCTTTCATAAAATCGAAAACGAGACAGCGACTATCGCAACATAGTGTTCGACGACATCATCGCTAACCATCAGGTGAAATAGTGGTCAAACGCGACCCTGTCAATTATAAAAAAAAAACTCTCGTTCATAAAGAGGTCTCCGCTTGTGCGAGAGCTCTTTGGGTTCGAGGCCGTGGGCGAGGGCCCACTTCACCCACGCCTAGCTACTCCACTGCTTCATAGCTAATTAGCTTTTTTAGCACATCCATATCTTTATCATATAAAAAAACAGGTAAATAAGGATACTAACTGGCTACATTAATGTCTAAGAACAGTGAGCAGTCATGGCAGAGGATGGAGCCGCATAGTCGACAGTGGTGCTTCCTCCGAGTCAGGTTGAAGGCCTTCGCGCAGTTGGGGCACAGCTTCACTGAGGACCCGTCTAACCAGGGGACGACCTGGAAATAAGGCACAATTCATGTAAAAATTTTACTCCTCGAAATTCCTTATGAACACCCATACACATATGTAAGAAAAACACGACCGAACTGTCGCTATACCTTCATAGCCCTCGGCCAACATTGGTCGCAATTTTTAGTGATGAATGTATGTATTTTTCCGAAAGTTTACTCAAAACTAAAAACCTACAAAATAGGATTAAGTTAAGGTAAACACGAGATTTCAAAAAACCCCAGTTCAAATCTATCAAATTAGCAGACAAACACAATAATTCCACATTCTTGAGGTGAGTATCGCTCGGTGGCTTATGGACAACTAATTCTCTATATTTGTACAATATAGATGTTAAAGCACTGTGAAATTTGGCGTTATCTGCCAAAATTACGGCACATTTACATTGTGACATTACTTTTGCACCATCCGTTATATTACCTACTTGTTTAATTCATTAAACCCCAACGCTCATTGTCTTTCTATTGTGTCTCTAATTACGGTATTCAAAAGGTTAATGTTTTCATTGGTTAGTTACCAATCAGACACAATACCTGTGTGCTTCTTTTTTCTATGTAGTATAAGCAACATTTCAACATTAAATATTCAGTATCTTTAGGTCATATCCAGTGTGAGAAAAGTTAACATAACAAGCAGATTAATGAACGAAAACAATAAAAAATATGCATTGTGATAATAACAATAATTCAACATTCTGCAATAAGTGATATCACTTACTCATTAATCCTATTATTTAGATAATAATTATCCATTTCATGGTAAATGATAGCAAGTAAAAAATCAACTCAATTTATTCATGATTTGATCAATCTCTGAATTAGAAATCAGACAGCATAAGCAGTGCTGCAATTAGCATTTCATTAGCAAATTTTTAAAGAAACTCCATATATTTTTCTATACATATAGTAAGTTCATGTTCATTATCAATATCAGTGTTAAACAATAATTGAAAAGTCAAGTATGCTAAGTATACTTAGATTTGTACTTGCTCGTCATGTCCCAGCATAGCTGTTGCCGACTTCTGTTTACACCCAGTAGAGAGAAGTCGACAATAGCTATTCATAACAATAACTAGAGAGGCAGATTGTGGGCACACAAACAAATTATTGTATCTCGGCACCGAAAGTGGTAAAAGTCACAATTCGCCTTAATGAAAAACAAAAAAAAAACATCCAAAGGTCAACTCACATCCTGTTCATGTAGTTTTCTCTGACTGGGTTCTGTTGGCATGTTACACACAAGCTTGTCCAGCCTTATCAGCAGCTTGTTGGTCTCAGTCGCGTACCTCTCGAGCCGCGCAGACCGCACTCCCTTCAGATACTCTGTAGAACTACGTAACACACCTATACCTTGCTCCTCGTCCAAATAACGATGCTCCTGATAACTAAACTTTAATGCACGATCAAATGTTTCTTTCAAATCAGAATCGTCATTGTTCAATATTATCTTCTTCGCTTTACCAAAGATATCTTTCAGGGATCGAAGGACGTCCTGTTCTTCAGAATGTAAACTCTCAAAATGGCTTGTAAGTTGGGAGGCCGATTTCAAGTCCGCTTTACATATGGGACAGAGAAAGCCCTCTAATATCTCCTCGTCGTTAGCCGTAGCCATGGTGAGAAAGTTTCATTAATGCACCATTATATCTGCATGATAATTAATTATAATTACTTGGAGAAAGAAAACTAACACCCCCTCGACCTTCGCACACAAATTATGACAGTAGCGTTCAGTTTAGTTGGTTTTGTACTTTTGTCAAATTCTTATTTGGTTGACTTTTTATTTCTAGTTTTGGGCTTAAATGATGAATCAATGTTTCTTATTATAAATGTATATTTGTGATACTCAATGTTTAATTTTAACAAATATAGTTATTTCAATTGAAAAATCATTTTTTGTATCACTGAGTTTTCCTTCGCATATTTTTACAACTGAATATCCACAGAGTACTTTGGTAATATACAGGTTCCCAGTTTTTTGTACTGAGATTATAGCCCCTGTGAATATCTAAACGTAGAAAAGAAATGTCACTTTGACTGTTCAGTAATGTTGCCCTCGCCGAACTCACGTACTATATTGGTAGGACTGGAACCTAAAAACATGCTCGATAGGCAGGATAGAAGTTATAATGTGGTATGTGATAGAAGTTAAATTGATCGAGAGTCACCGCGGTCGAATACAAAGAGAATATATCCGAAATACAGCCGTCCATTGCAGCATGACAACATTTAAGATAGCGTACTATGTATATTTATATTAGCTGTCGCCTTGGATTGCTTTAAAAAAACTAGAGACAGTAGAACGCATTTACAAATTGACTTACATCGCTTCAGAAACTTTAGGCAGTAATAAAACCGTTTAAAAAGGACATCGCTTTACGAATCACCAAAGCCTGAGCTACTTTCGCACTTTTTTCACACACCTGTTTGGCAATGGCTGAAAATAAACTTAAAATATTCAATGTCAAATCAGTTACAAAAGATTTCTTATACCAAATCCAAATCTTCATCGATCGCTATTATAGTGGTATCTTCAGAATATACTGGTCCGCGACTAATTTATTAAAAGGTGGACGCGTTGTGTATGCAACGATGACGCGACGACCACGCTGACTGTATTTAGAACAGGTTCGCTAGCAGGACACTGAGATGAGATGTTGGCAGTAGTGAAAAACTTCGGTTTTCTAACACTCCTTTATTCAACTCATCTTAAGGTGATGCTGGATTCGGAAAGCCCAACTGCCGAGAGCTAGATCGACTGCCAGGTCTAGCGTCGCAGAGTATTCGTTAAAGATTGACCCTCTGAAGAAACTCTGATCACATATCCATACAAGCGTTAGAATGGCATGCCCCTAAGGAAAACAAGCCTGGTCAACGCAGTCAATCCTGGCGTCTCATCATGCAGAAGCAACGAGCATCATATCAACGTAGAGCCCTACTGGCTACTTCCTTCGAAGAATTAGGACAATTGCAAATTAATACCTACCTCGGATAGTCTTAAAATGTTCTCTCTAGACATTTGGGTATCAGCTTTACTAATTAAAGACGCTATTAAAAGTGATTTAGATTGTGTAACGCACCCAAAAGCATGTTATAATCACAATGCATTGATACACGAAGTGGTCTCAGAACTAGCTTCCAAATATAGTGATCGATGTAAAATCTATACAGATGCATCAAAAAGTACTGATGGGTGCGGCGCAGCTTTTTTCTTTCAAAGTGCAGGCTTTAAAGCTATGTATAAAATTGATGTAAATATATGTATAATGTCCCTGGAACTCATTGCAATATATCAAGCGGTGTATTATTCAGTTAATCAAAATCTAAATAAAGTAGCTATATTTACAGATAGTAAAAGCGCTTTACAACATTTGGCTCGATGCGCCTCTGGTTGCAGAGGTGCATCGATAGCCTATGAGATTCTTAAACTAATCCATTACTACAACAATAATAATACTAGGATTATCTTGCAATGGGTTCCAGCGCACATAGGATTACGGGGCAACGAGGAGGCCGACCGACTATCTAAACTAGCTGTTGATACGGGTAATGTTATCTCATATTTGCCCGATTACTGGGAATATTTTTTTTTTTTTTTTTTTTTTTTTTTTTTTTTTTTTTTTTTTTTTTTTTTTTTTTGTTTGTCCTTATTTTTGTTTATGTGGTGTACAATAAAGAATATAATAAATAAATAATATTTTACAAAGTTTAAGAGTGTGTGCTTCGACAAATGGAAAAAATACTTTAATGAAATTTCCAAAGAAAAAGGCATTTGGTATAAAGTCATTCAAAACGAACCCCCTCGTGAGTCCTGGTTTGATGACAAAAGTTTATCTAGGAGTTATGTTAAGCTAGCGCTAAGACTTCGTTCCGGCCACTTTCCATCAGCAAAGTTTGCATTTTAATGCGGAAGGCTGCATCACCTAATTGTGAGGTATGCAATAAAATTGAAGATGTACAACATTTGCTGATGGAATGTGCTAGGAACAAAGATGAAAGGGAATCTCTGGCTCGGGAATTTAAACTTAATATGTGGGATGTTGGACTTATCCAAAATATATTAGCATACCCTAAGTCAGAAAGGACTAAACGCATAATTTGTGGGTTGATTCAGAAGTTAAGGCAGTAAATCCCTTTTCTTTTCTATAGTATAAGAGTATGTTTATGATTATGTGTGTAAATAGACTATAAGGTACAATGGGGTTGACGTATCCGTGTGGATAAAAACCCCTTAACAATAAAGAATAAAAAAAAAAAAAAAAAATCAACGTAGAGTGAGGCGAAGCGTGACGCTGAAAACCGTTCACGATAGAGAATTTCTGTGGTCGACTTTTGCATCATGGCTCATGGACAGAACAAAGACAATCAGATTAAGTTAGCTTTTGAATGTTATGTGGTGTAGGTACAACAACAACAACAACAACAAAAATGAAATAAAACAACAGACTGATTTACATAACTGATTTCATATATTCTGTAACACTAGAAAATAACTGTGTTAGTTCTTCTAAGCCACGTTTAGTTTCAGGCCAATCTTGTTTTTCAGCTGCCCTGATGACTGCCTGGCTAGTTAACCTTGCAGAAGACAGTTGTTGATTAGCTTGCAGAATATCCTTTTCTTCGGACTCTTCCCTAGCTTTTTTACTAAGTTCAAGAAGAGACTGAGCCATTTCTATCACCTTTTTACACGTATCTGGATTGCTAGCCCAGTTACCACTCTGAAAAAAAAAGAACAATATCATTAATTAACTCGAGCTACATATGAACGGATCTTCAAATACTTGGGTCATTATCTGTCCGACGACCTCAAAGACGATGTAGACATTGAAATGGAGCGCAGGGCACTAGCCGTCCGGTGCAACATATTGATCCGTAGATTTGCTCCGTGTACGGACCAAGTTAAAGTCACTCTTTTTAAGGCCTACTGCCAGGGTCTGTACACGGGTAATTCAGCAAAAAGGGTTCAATTACAGCAAAAGATCGCTAGATGTCCTGCGCGTTCAATATAATAATGCCTTCAGGATGTTGTTGGGACTGCCTCACTACTGCAGTCGGAGATGTTTGCGCAGGCTCGTACTGATGGATTTCACGCGCTTGTTCGCAAAAAAGAGTGCTTCGCTTTCAGGAGAGTAAGAGATAGTCGCAACAGCATCCTGAGAACTGTAGCGGAGAGTTATAACTCTCCGATTGTAAAATTTCTTGTGCAAAGGATAATTGATACTGACACTGGATAATCAGTTATAATTTAAGTTACTAACACTGAATGGATCTTTTTTGTGTCCAATATAAAATAAATTCTATTCTATTAAGCTTGTTCGAAATGCTCTAAACATCGTAATTATAATAATCCTTTATAACATTATTATAATCATTTAATTACCTGTGTAAAACCTTTGTACGCCTTTAGTAAGCGTTGTGCTTTCAACAAATATGTTGGACTTAAATCTGAGTACAACTGCCACATTTCAGGGTTATTTTGATGAATCGACGTTATCCTTCCAAACAATTCCAAAACTCGTTTCCGTAATCTGAAGATTGAAAAAAGAGGGCATAAAACATCTATTAACATTAAAGAGGTTTTTTTTAAAAAAAAAAAACTTACCTAGCAGCACTATTTCCGTCTGCATCTTTACTGTCCTGAATAACAGCTCGCACTAGAAGTCCTAGCACCTCTACATCTTCGAACTTTTGCTGAAGGTCGAGCATACGATGGCAACCACGAATCACGTCTTCGAAATGACCCGTGTCCATACTGACAATTATTACGTTCTCCCACAGCTGCAAATAAAGATGAAATTAATAGAATGAAAACTTGATGCATTTTTTTAAGTGATCTGTGTTCTAGAGTCTGGATATGTGTTTAGTTACTGACAATAGGCTTGCTTTGCTCCTTAACACATTGAACTTTACCAGACTATACTATAATGTTGTAGCTACTGTGCCTTTAAAAGCGTGCATGATCATCATCTACCTAGCTTTTTCCCAACCATGTTGGGATTGGCTTTTAGTCTAACCAGATGCAGGTGAATACCAGTATTTCAAATGGATCGACTGCTTATCTGACCTGCACAAACCAGTAACTGAGTATTACGATACCCTTGGCAAGGTAGTGTCAGATTTTCTGGCTTCCGACTGTATTGTATAAAGAGTTCTTTGGCAGTAGTAAATACAAATGAGAGCCAGGACCAACAGAGGTGTTTTCCGAGGCAAGAAGGAATCTCGGACAAATGTTCATTGTTAAAAATTTTGCGAAAAATAACGAACCTTCCAGTTGTCATAATTGAACCTGAGGGCCTCCATCAGGGCCCTGTAAGCTCTATTTTTGTCTCCCTGTTTCACGTATACTTTGGCGAGATTGTTCCATGCTTCGAAAGTATTTGGGTGTAGATATGTGTAACGTCGATACGCTTTCGCTGATACCTCCCAGTTCTCCATCATAAGGGCAGCGTAACTAAAATAATATATAGATTACTTAATAATTTAATGTGGTACGGCGATCATAGCAGGGAAATAAAATTTAATATAACTAACAACTTACTGACGGATGGGCAATGGCCTGTCTTAACTTCATATTTTTTACTTTGATTTATTGGTAATTAAATTATTTATTTGCACAATTCAGAACATTTTGAACACGATTATAAATCGGAGTTTTTTTTAGATAAAGGGTTTTTACCCGATTATAGCGCAATATAAAAGAGGAGTAAGTTTTCTTGACATAAATTCATATTTCATATACCATATAATCTTACACATTAATTCAGAACTCACCCTAATCGTAACCAAACTCGCTCCTGTATAGAGTTAATTTCGACTGATTTCTCGAAATGTGGAATGCATTGTTCGTATTCTTTGTGGTCGAACAAGAAGTTGCCCCAGTGTCTTTGGGCTCTACTGCTCTTGTGGTTTGAAAACTCCCACGCTTTCTCATAGCATTTGACATCATCTGAAAATAAGTTATGGTAGAATTTATAAGAACATTTTGGCAACACTGCACAACTATCACTGGAAAATTATTTTCTAGGGTTCCGTAAACAAATGACAAAAACCAAACCCTTACGTCTGACCATCTGTTCGTTCGAAATAAACGTGTGGAGTATCGTTGGATCTAAAAGTTAAAAATAACTAAGATACCTACTTTCAAGTGACTTTTTTATTTAATTCAATGTTTGGCAAGATAATTCGACAATGCATTCGTTCGTAAATATTCATCCGTAATACGGAACCACTTGCACTTGGATTGTTTTTGACGAAAGTGTGAGGCAAAGGTTCTTTTCATCTCAGTATTAACAGGAAAATAAGTTATAGGTACTGTTACGACCAATTTATGCCACATTGAATTCGCAACCAATCTTGCCTGAGAACAGTCGGGGCGGTATCGATCGCGCGCGGTCTAGGTACGAGTACGTTCTAACGTGTATAACGCCGTCGAATCGGCTGCGAATACCTAGGATAGCTAGGTAGATACTGCGTCATCTTACGACGAATATTCTTGTCAAAGCGAAGATATTACCTACTCGTTTAATATTTACAATGGGTTCGAAAAAAGAAAAATTGGGCTTGAACCATATCAAAGCTGAACATCTGTTGTACAAATACTTTTGCGAAGAAAGAAACCTGCGTAAAAAGTTGGAAATGATGATATTGGAACTGAAAAATCAGATAGAAAACCTTCAGCAACAGCTCAAATGGAAAGTGGAAAACCAACCGAAATCAGATACCAGCACAACCGCAACCGCCATTGAAGAAATTCCCTCACCGCCTGTTGAATGCGCCTCCGACGAAGAAGAAAAGAACTCAGACGAGAAACAGGATGAGGCAAAAGAGGAGGAAACAGCAACAAAAGGGGAGGAAATAGAAAAAAAAGTGGAGGAAATAGAAAAAAAAGTGGAAGAAATAGAAAAAAAAGTGGAAGAAATAGAAAAAAAAGAGTAAACCAACTCCCAATGAAAAATGAAACGTTTAAGTATTAACAACGTATCGAGATATAATTAGGAAAGCAGCCATTTAAATCGTACGGACTTCGCAAAAGCTCTGCTCCAAGGCATCGCGATGCGTAAAATGAATACGTAAATATGTCCCAAGGACTGCAAGAAACAAAACGAAGAGGAACCATAATGAGAAGAGATGAAAAATATATCAAGTTCAGTAGTGTTTTGTAGTAAAAGTGCTACAATAATCGAACGAATTAATTACTGTGAAACTGCTGTTGGATTCAATCTAGCAGAAAAATCTATAGTTTAGATATTAATTAATTAATTAAATAAATAAATAAATAAATAAATAAATAATAGTAGTTAACTACTAGTTCAATTCTATGTCCATTCTTGTGTATACTCTAGTGTAAGGGACAGAATTTAAAAAATATATTATTTATTACCGAAATAGCTCGAAAAATCGCCAAACTTAAGTGGCAGTGGGCAGGGCACATTGCTCGCAGAACAGATGGTCGATAGGGACGAAAGGTTCTGGAGTAGCGACCACGTATCGGAATACGCAGCGTTCGAAGGCCTCCCACAAGGTGGACCGATGACCTGGTGAGTGTCGCGGGGGAAAACGAAGGATGTGCGACGCACACGATCGGTCATTATGGCGACACTTGAGGGAGGCCTATATCAAACAGTGGACTGGAGTATTTCGGCTGAAATGATGATGATCATTGTTTATTAAATAAACAATCACTTACCTGTAGCATCCCCAAGTAGGCAGTATAATTTCACTGTTGGATTTATATCAATTTGCTGCTGTATCACTTCAGCGGCCTGTGACATAAAGAAATCTTACTCTTGTTATTGGCTCTCCATGAAAAGCGGATAAGGAAAATCTGTGCTGTATTTATTAGGCAAATAATATAATAATATATAATATAATATAATATTCCACAACTATCACACAACGCCGTCTAGTCCCAAGCTAAGCAGAGCTTGTGTTATGGGTACTAGACAACTGATAAACATACTTATATATTTCTAAATATATACATGTTATAGATAAATTACACCCAGACACAGAACAAATGATCGTGCTCATCACACAAACATTTGTCCTGGGTGGGAATCGAACCCACGACCTCCGGTATAGCAGTCAGGGTCACTAACCACTAGACCAACAGGCCAGACAAATAGTGTAGTGTAGTAATGTTGTTGAAATCTCTGCATCTCAGGGTCTTTATTACCCGACTGTTTTAAGTAAATAGAAAACATATCTTTGTATTTATTGTGAAATAAAGGAGCTCAATAGATGATTATATTAAGACCATATTTATAAACTACTAGCTTTTGCCCGCGGCTTCGCTCCCGTCAACTGACTACTCTATTTTGCTCTACCCAACTCTACCTACCTACTAAGAAAAAATTTAAAAAATTGGTAGTAGGGTATACTACCAATTTTTTTAATTTTTTCTTTCGTAAGATTCTTCTCCTGACAATAACAAATACAACAAAAAAAAAAAAATTGTGAAATCTGTCCAGCCATTCACGCGTGATGGCGTGACCAAGGGAAATAGGGATTCATTTTTATATATACATAAAGACTAGCGGTCCCGACAGACGTTGTCCTGCCCGAAAGTTGGCTTTACTTCAGAAAAAAATTGAGAACCCGATTGCAACGCCACCTAGTGGGTCCAAATTTATTTTCGAGCCATCCAGGACCCAAGCAAATAAACACAAACAATTTCAACCAAATCGGTCAAGCTGTTTAGGAGGAGTTGTGTGACAAACATACATACAGAAGAATTATATATAATAATAACTAGCTTCTGCCAGCGGCTTCGCCCGCGTGAAAGTCGGTTTCTCCATACAAAAATCCAACTCCCGTTTTACCTCCTTAGGCGTGGAGTTTCGTAAAATCCGTTCTTAGTGGATGTTTACACCCTTTATGGAACGTACCTGCCAAATTTTAAGTTTGTAGGTGTTATAGTTTCTTAGATTTTGTGATTAATCAGTGAGTGGTATTTTGCTTTTAGTATATCATCAAAAAATAAATAAATTGTACCTTATGCCTCAACTGCAGTGTTGTATAACACACAATGACATCTTCCCAGAGCTGTAACTTGAGATATTCTTCCAGGGCTGCCTTCACAAGCCCCAGGTTGAGGTACAGGTCAGCCAGTTGCTGCCTCCACATCCAGGCAGGTTGTAAGCCAGTAGCCCAGAGATATGATAATCTGGGGAAAACGAAAATGGGTGTAACAAAAATATTTGAACCCCTCGGGCGGCCCGGGGTATTATTATTACATAATTGCGCGTTTTTACGTAAATCACCAAAAAAAAGAAAAAATTAAGTAAAAAAAAAACAAAGATATAGAAACCAAAATTTTCGTCTAAAAAAAAATCGTACAAACGCGTGTACAAAACGACAAACGACGTTTTTCAAGGTCATTCAAGTTGTACAGTCGGCCTTCGAGGGGATTGAAATAAAATAATTAAAAATGATTATTATTATTTTTTATGATAGATTTAGAACAAATTGGACTTAAAAATCTTGAGTGAAAAATATTAACCATCTTCAAATGTGGCCTTTTATGAGCACTTGATGGGCTTACCCTTTTTATTTCTGAATGTTTGATTTGATTTGCTTGATTTATTAAAAACAAAATTGTTTGTTTGTTTTGGCTGTAGACCATATTAAATATGGTCTCACCCCAGATTATAAATATTGCATCCAGTAAGACTGGAAGCCGACCCCAGCATAGTTGGGAAAAGGCAGATTGATATAAAATAAGGTATAAATTTATTTTTAGACCTACCTTGTGGTAGAAGTAGCTCCTGTCTTGTCGTTAACAATAGTCTCGCACTGCAGCATGGTTCGCTCCACGGTTCTCTTATGGTTGGCCTCCAGTTTGCACCTGATGAGGAGAGCGGCTACCCTGGTAGGCCAGGCGCCTTTCTTCTGCGTCAGAACTGCTTCGATGTAGGGGGCTAGCTCTTCGTTCATCAAGTCGTCTTTTGGCTGAGCCTTCATTAGATATTGACTGGAAAGAAAAGTTAAACTTTAACTGTGCACAGATATTATTATTTAGTACTTAAAAAATAAAACTTCATGCAACAACACACTCAAATAAAACGGAATAAATAGAAAAGTCATATCCATTGGCCAGAAATATATACGAGTACTTAAATTTTTTTAAGAAGGAATGTTGAACAAAGAGTTTTTTTTTTCAAGATAGTATCAATCTAATATTATTATTATTACTGGCTCATATTATCTCACTGCTGGCCATAGGCCTCTTTCCATTCCTTCCAATGATCATGATTCCTTGCTTTCAATTCTATAATATAATTCTAAAATAAAGAAATCATTACATCTATAATTATTTATCTCTTTTTATTCACTTACTTGTGTGTGAAATATACAAAAAAGAAATACTCACACAGTCAACAAACAAAGAATCTGTTCTAAGCTCGGCAGTTCAGCTTGACTGATGGTCTCAGTATATGCTATCTTGTTCAACCTAACATCATCCTGAAGCTCTAGGTCAGGAGGCAGCTGAGAACCACCATGACTCTCCTCTGCTGATGGTCTTTCTATATTGGAGTCTAACTCACTGGATAGAGCCAGCTGGGGTATTATTGTTTGTTGGAACTTTGTTCTTTTGCCAAGTATACCTGGAAAAAAGTATTAAATACTATATAGAAAAAAATATTATAGTTTTGTAGTGTTTGTTTGTCCCCGTGGGGAGCATAAGTTTATGTAGTATTAGTTTAAGTAGTAAGCCTATCTATGTATCAATACATAAAACTGAAATAAATAAATATGCTGTATTAATTTAAAATGGACAAGATTAAAATCCTTTTTTTTTTTCACTGTTTCATACAAATGAGCAATCAAGATAGGTATTTGACTTCTACCATAAAATGGTGCAAAGCAAAAAAATCAAAACACTCTGTCTTCTTAGCGAGTTGATGATAAAAATTGAAAATTTTGGCCCAGTATTTGCCCACACCAATGCATTCTACTGATGTTATCTTTAGATCCGTGCAGGTATCAGGGCATGTGGCGTAAAATGGAAGGTGGGTCACTGTCCGTAGAGAGACTCCACACAAATACACTAAATTACTAACGATCGGAACTGTCCAAGAACACCAGCAAAATGTGTCCTTGAAAGTCATAGAAAGAGGGGAGTGACTATCTTGGACATGAGAGAGAACACCAGCTTTAGAGGTTGAAAATTCTCCCATCTTCTAATACAACAGAAAATATTTTAATAGTACCTGTTAACTCCAACTTCAATCCAGCAAGATCCCTGGCCCTTCTCAAATACTCTTCAGTCCTCTGCACCCTGCCATACAAAAGATAAGCCTGGCCTATCTCCATACACAGCAGGATCTGAAGCCTTGGCTTATCTTGTATGACATAAAGTAGGTTCGTCAGCTTGGCTATTATGATTTCAAGCTCAGAATATAATGTGGCACTGGTGTCTTCAAGGGCTTTTTGGTGGACAACTTTACTTCTGAAGTACCACCATAAGTGTAGCTGGAAGTTTAAGTTATATATACAAATAAGGTATTTATTTGAGATTTTTAATTTTTCCTAGTTTTTGATAAACTGAAGAGACAGCCTAATATTAACAACCGCATAGGTTAATCTTCTAGTTCAGCTAAGGTATTTGTTTTAGCATTATGTTTTTTACAATTAAATATATAATTATATATTATATTCTTAGACTTATAGAATGTTTAGTCATTCCAGAAAGAATTTTATTAATCCTTGGAGGATCACAAGGTCTTATTTTGTTTATCTTCCGAACATTTTATAAGAACAACAAAATATTGATGAATCGTGAGTAGTTAATAATATTATTGAGTAAAATACTTACTAAACTTTGTTCAGCATTACACAGCACATTGAAAACTTGCGTAGAGAAATATAACAGTTCTGGATGAAGAATATTTACATACAAGGGCTCAGAGTCCCGCTGGAGGAACACACTAGCATCAATTTCTTTTGGCCATTCGAAACCAAAGAATTCTTCTATACTAAAAGATTCTGGATGCGGGTTCCAATTGCGATCACAAAACGTTAGAAATGAACTCACTGACGCTAAAAGAATATTTTCCATAACATTCCTATCATTCTGATACTTTTTTAAAGCATCCTTCAATGCATCTGTTTCAAGACCTGTTGCTAATAGTTCTTTACATATCTCAATGTCTCTTACTGACCATTTATCCGACCATAGTTTTTTGATAGTTTCATTATCTGAAAGTTGAAGTTGTTTAGCTGTAGGGTAGGTACACTCATGATCATGAATACTTAAACTTATTAATAAACGTTAAATAACTTTACCCGTGTTCAGTTGGTCATCATAGTTACATAACAGTAAAATTGATTCCGGTGTCATTGTAGTAAACTTAATAAATATAAGATTAAAACTTAAGAAACTGCTTGATAGCCGTTTTCACTTCTTTTCACTTTTTCAGCAATGTTTATCTCGTGTTTTTGACATAATAACCTCAAAATATGATGTACGTCAAAATAATGTCATTTTAATATACTTTTTTGTGATTTTATGAGCTGGTAACTGAGACCTTTAGCTCAAGATGTAATTTTATGTCCTTTTAAAAAATAAATCCCCTTGCATTTTAGATTTTAGGTCTGATATGCATATAGCCAGTAACTCAATTTAAAGGTGGGTTTACGCTAGAGGAGCTGAGTTAAATTTCATGTAGTGTGGACCGACTCTTGAGGAGCCGAGTTTGAGCAACACCATGAATTTGAGCTCGGCTCTTGTTCCGCTCGGGCTCGGTTCTTTAGCATACATTTGCTTATATTTAGGAACTTATTGTTTTCTTTACACCAACACGTCGATGTCTTCTTGAAATTTACGGAAGTCCTGAGGACTACAAATAGGTTTCATAATTTTAAGATCGTCAGCAAAAAAATAAAAACTTGAAAGTTTAAAGCATCGCGTAATGTCATTAATGAAAATGTTAAACAGAATAGGTCCCAGATGCGACCCCTGAGCAATCCCAGAAGTAGCTGTACTAATCTTTATAGAAGTAAGTTTATCATTAAACAACGAGCGTTGTTTCTTTGCTAATACATGTATGAACTGTCGAATACAAATTATAAAATTCTTTGTTATTTTGTCACAATCACATAATTTACAACGACCACTTTTAAAATCTACTTGAGGTTGTGTTAGAAGTTTGTGATTAGTACCAAACGTGTGGAACTAGCTTATTATTGTCTTTGACACCATCCATGCCTAATCTTTTTAAGTCTGTGATCCATGCACATAAAAAGTAGGCGTGGGAAAAGTGTCATCTTTGCGATTGGAACATTTTTGCATCTGAATCACTAAAATGTTCCGAAACAGTGATATGATCATTTGGAACATTTGGAACATCGGCTCAAAAGATACAAACGGATTATTTTGAAACATCGCTCACAAGACACAAACAGAACATTTGGAACAACGGCTGAAAAGATACAAACGGAACATTTGAAATATCGACATAATAGATACAAACGGAACATTTGGATCTACAGCTCAAAAGATACATACAGACACTGACTGTTATGAATCGTGATTTGTTACGTTGCGTCATATACACTAAAAGTTTCATATTGAATTTAGATTTGAGAATAATTTAAAGCAGATGTTTTTAGTTCAGGTCCTTAATTATTTACACTATTTACGATATAATTTTAAAAAGACTGCTGGTCACTTAAAGTAAAGAGTGCTTCAGTGTTCCAATTGTTCCAAATAATGCATTTAAAACATTACTGATATTCCAATCTTTCGGAACACTAAAATGTTTCGGAACAGTGAGTCGGTTCGGTTAAGAGTTACACGCGCCTAATAAAAAGTACTCAGCTTTACATACTCTTTGAGTACTCTGTGATCCATGCCAAGCGCGGTGAAGTAACTAGTAAGCGCGAGCGATAGCGATGGAATAAAAAATAGTCTATGGCAAACAAAATGGGTGTACTACTTTTAGGTTAGGGAATTAAGATTTTTAGGAAATAAAGCTTGACAAAAATGAAATATATTTATAAAATGGAGTCAGTGCTGATAAGTATAGCCGTTGTATTATGTACAGTGTTACTTGTGAAATTACTATATAAATTACGGTGAGTTGGTGAGGTTATAGATAACGCTTTCCCGCCCGACAAAATCTAAAAATATGTTTTTAATGTTTTTACAGGTCAGCTTTGCCGTGGCGCGTAAACTGTTGGTTCTGTAACAATGATTTTTGGATTAAATATCCAGATCGCAACAGCTGGACTTGCCCAAAATGTGAGCAATACAATGGGTTCACCAAGGTAAGGTTATTACTGATTATGAATGATATTACTATTGCAAGTCAGTATTACATAATAGAAATTAATCAGTTAGCAATAAATCTCCCTAAAAATTACTTTATTCATAGGATTTTAGTCCAAATTTTTTCAAAATTCTTACCTAATCTTTTTGATAGAAATTGGCAATGTTTCAGCTTTGTAGGTCATTTGAGATGTCATTAAAAAGCAGCTGAACTGGCAGCATGTTTGCTTGTTCATCGATATTCCTTCAAATAATTTTAATGCTTGAATTATAATTTATTTTTGACTTGCAATAATATTTATTTGTGTAATCCTTGTCTGAAGATTATATTTCAATATGGTGGCATGGCAAAGGCACCAATAATTTCAGCTGTACTTAGTCTTTACTGTATGTATTTCACAATTCTAGGATGGTGACTACAACAAGCCAGTTACTGCATTCAATGACCAGGGTAACAAATCACCAAAGGTATTCAGGAACAGTCCACCAAGGAATGGTCTCTGCAAGATGTGTAATATAAACCAACAGTTAAAAGTGACACAATTAGCCAATTTTGTTCCTATGAATGAGAAGAACTTTGACGAAGAAATAGAATCATACAGGTAAATATATTTTGTATGTATTTCAAGGTTAAGGTACCTACCAAAGTAATACTGTTAAAAGATTGAGCACTTTAAGGACTTCATTCTAAACTTGACAAGTGGAAAGAAAGGGATTTTACCTTGACATTTTTAGTGAGTTAAAAACTAATTCAGTGACATGTTATATACCACCCACATGAAAATGTATTCCAAAGACTTCAAATAATACCACATGGAAATTAATGTCTTATTTGCATAAGGCATTATTTGAAGTGCAAACAATTATTCTCATGGCTATACACACCATACATTAGAGGCCACATATTTAGCACATATTTACTTAACTCTTATCAGTCACTTTAAGAAGTAATGTTTACTGATCCAGTTTTATTAATCCTTGCCAAATCAGAAAATTTGCTAGCCAGTTGCAACTTGGAAGTTTATAAGAACCACAAGTTGTGGGTTTATCTGTGAATTATCATTACTTTGTGCCTAATGTCTGCTTCTAAATGGATTTGGTGAATGCCTAATAGTTATTTAAATTGTTGATCTTATAATTAATGGTCTAGAAATTAATTAGTTAATTTTGTTCTATTGCTAACTTCAAGAAAATTCTCAATTCATCAGAATCTTTTTTAATGTATCTTCCCTGATTTCTCAAAGTTCCCTTGGACAATTATTTTTTGGTTTGAAAGGGTACACTTCCCACGTGGTTTGATAGTCATCAGGTGAGGGTCTGATGATGGCTTCCTGGAGAAAATCTGGTTTAGTTTCTTCATTTTTTAACACCAATTTCTGAAACTAGTTATTTTGCACTTTTTAGTGTTTTCCGAATTGAAGTTGTCTGCATTTTTCTTTTATAAAAGTTTTTTTTTTATTTCTGTGTGGAATGTTGATGCTTATAAAATTTTGTGATTTTCAGGCTGCAGTTAGAGAAGGCTTATAAGCTATGCAGTCCTTGCCGAAAAGTTCTCCAAATGAAACTGCACAAAGAGAAAGAAACCCTACTGGGGTCCAAATTATTAGAAACGAGAACATCTGAAAAGTTAAATCAGAAGCAATTGAAAGAGAACAAACTGCTGCAGAAACTTATAAACAATACCTCAATGCTTATAGCAGTTATACTTTTTATACTGGTTTCTTTTGAACTTTACACAAACTTATCATTAAGATACAAGAATTTACTTAGTACAATAACTAATTTAAAGCAGATAGTACTAGGTCTTCTACAAAGAATATACTCTATCATCGAAATGAAGACAATTATGACATTCCCAGCACTAGATAATTATTTCTATGACTTGAATATTGTGAACATGATGCCAAAAAGTTTTAATTTTAGACAGATACATATAGACCAATTTAATATGACTACACAGGAGACTTTAGGGAGTTTTGTATGCTTTTTACAAATAATTGGACTTGTCTGGAATGTGAACAGCTTGAAGAATACTATTCTGATTGACTTGCAATGGCTTGTATTTGTCATTGCTACAATAGGACATCGCTATGTGGCTGTGGAACCTATATATTTGAGCTTCATAAAGGTTGGTACCTTTCAATTCTTTACAGGTTCTAAATAAGAAATAGCACTTTCACAACAGTATATAATTTTTGATAATTAAATTTTTCTTAGAAATAAAACAACAAAATAAAGAAACTTATTAATTTTATTCTAAAAAACTAAAATTTTCAATATAAAAACTAATTATAAAATATTTTGTTACAGACATTATGTACCTTTATAGTAATACTGGTGTACAAATCAATCAAGATAAAACCCAGAAGAGTGGAACTGAGAACCCCACCTTCACCAAAACGAATGAAGAACCTTGCAAACTCATCAGCAAGTATGCTTATTGATGATGACGACGACACTATACATTTAGACAGTGATGACGATGTTTCATTGAGTAAATTCGGCTTACACAATTTCTCCGATTCCTCAAACGATAATCTCGGTCTGTTGAATGCCAGCATGATGAATGGTAGATCCTTTACACCAAGAGCTGACAGTTTATGGACAAAACCCAAACTCAATTCAACATTTTGTGTCAACTCTGTTATGAGCAAAAGTCCCAGTTCTGTATCTGACACCTTGTTTGTTAAACCTTCCTTCAATAAATATCAGAAACTCATAAAAGATGACTCAGACTCTGAATTAGATGAAAGCATTAGTACCTTATGTATAGGAAGTCCTACAAAGACTAATAAGAAAACAAATTCGATCTTCTCTTTAAGAAAATTCACAGCTACTCCCAGTTTTGTTGCTCCGACGCCTATGGCTCGTTCTAGGCCCCTAATATCGCCGAGCAAGCTGGGTCACAGTACTTCTTGGGTGGCAGGTGGCTACTGGGGCTCCGAAGGCGAGCGCCAGATATTCAATGTAGACGGGAGTCGTTCTTCGAGCCAAAGTTCGGGTTTCGAATCTCAGACGTCTAGCGTGAACCAACGTAACGTGTTCTCGCAGCCTCCTTCCCGCGAAGAGTCAGTCTGTGGGGAACCAATGGTGCTAGATCGCTTTCCAACCATGAGTCATCATTTTAATGGTTTTCAATCACCGCAAAACTTTAGCCGAATAAGCTCGCCAGTATTTCCACAAATGCAGTATAATGGTCATGTCCACATACCTCAGGCTCAATTTGCTCAACGAAACATGATGTCTGCGAACGCGTTTGCGCAACATCAGCAATACGTACAAAGCAGTATGTTCAAGACCCCTGGCGGGTCTGGCCTTATAAAACTGCCGAAAGTGGATTCCTTCTCATCTCGCTGACGCTTGGCGACTAGTCAATAAGTCAACTGCCTTGACATTTCTAAAACCGCATTTACACATTCGCGCGAATGGCGAGCATGCATGTGTAAATGCACTCGATATTCGCCTCGCACACTTTGTACATAATGTTTCGTCGAATGACGAGGCGAATGGCGAGCACGAATGTGGAAATGCGATATTACATATTGTTTTCTTTAAATTCGTACGTATTTTTGTCTTGCTCTTACCTCTTTATTTTATAAATCTTTATGAAGTTCCGTGAACTGCCATTATGTTAAGAACAGTTTGTTAAGTTATATCATGTTAGTTTGTAAGCGATTGTTAGTTGTAACGTTTGAGACTAAACTTAGTTTATAAGACGTATTTGCTGATCTCGTGTTGGTGCCAGGTGTTGGCGATATGAAAGCATTAAGAATTATTGTATTGTTAACAATTTTATATGGACGTCACTGTCCTATTCTTGAACAAAATGTGATATTGTAAAGACTAAATAATTTTTGCAAAAAGTGGAAAAATGATTCTTGATGTTATCATTGTTTTGATTTTGTCATCTTAAAACAGAAACTTTTTGTGAAACTCCTGCAATAAAAAAAAAAGTAAAATTGTAAAATGTAGTTTTATTCTTTCACGACCTTTTTGATCAATCAGCGTCATAAGGAACAAATATACTACTCACGAGTTTCGCGCTCTCCTCTCGTTTCGTTGTAGGTACTGGTGAGGCTGTGGCGGCATGAATGTGTCGTCATACAGGGTAGATATGTAGTCTGACACATCTGTGCACTGCCACTCGTATTTTAAGTGCTTCCTCAACCCCCACTCGGTGACATTGCCCTACACGGGGAAAGGAAAATAGGAAGTAGGTTCTGAAACTTGCACGATGTGAAAGACTGAAAGTACATACTACAGACGGTGAATGGAAACTAAAATTTATTAGTTTTGGTGTCCAAGCCTAAAACTTTTTATAAAAACAAGTAACCCAATTTGCTTCTCATAACATAGCTCTACGCAGGTAAAAATCTGTCCAGCTGTTTAGGAGACTAGCCAGAACAGACAAAATTTTTCAATTTGACTTCTAACAGACACAATTTTACTTATTTGTATCGATATGACTGCTATGGAGGCTCCGTGTCCACATCGCACCTGTAATTTCAGTATTGTTACTAGGAACCTAATTGAAGCTGGCGATTTGGGGATTAACAACAGGAACCGCGTGACCAGCAATTGCGCATGCGACCACTAAACTAACCATGAAGCAAACTAACGCAATCAACTTTTTATTTTAAAACGTTGCCCCACACGAGGAACTACTTACTCCTGTAGGTACCTATCGTTGCGTTCACAAACATGGAAACTTACATACACAAGAAACCCTGACCCGAAACACCTAGGCCATACAAATTATTTGTTCCGTGCGGGAATCGAACCCGCGACACGGGAGTGTAGAATCATTCAACCACTACGCCTCCCAGTGCTTGTGTAATGTTGGCGATCCTAGTAAATAAATAAACCGTGCCGTCGAACTTTATGAGTATTAACGAGCGAACAACAAAATTGGAGATTTATAAAAGACATTCTATTTCATGAAGGCGGGTTGGTTACGAATGTATAGGTATGTGTAAATTCACGTGCACATTGTTTCGGTGTGCGTAAGCTATTTTCTTTTGTACCGAGGTACCTGTACGATGTGTATGTTAATACCTACAGAATAAAAGTAGCTACACACACACACACCTTGGTGTTGCGATGTGTTTGCAGGTTTACACCTACATCATAATCATCAGCCTACAGTAGTGGTCCACTGCTGGATATAGGCCTGTCCAATCGCAGGCCATTCATCTCTATTCTTGGCAACTTTCATTCAGCTGCTACCAGCCACCCCGCGAAAATCATCGCTTCACCTAGCCTTCCTAGTCGTACATGGTGAACAGGACTTACAAAACATTCCATGAGGTCAGGTTGGGGATACCACTGATGCTGCGCCCTTTT
This sequence comes from Mythimna impura, assembly GCA_905147345.3. Taxonomy (NCBI): domain Eukaryota; kingdom Metazoa; phylum Arthropoda; class Insecta; order Lepidoptera; family Noctuidae; genus Mythimna; species Mythimna impura. The sequence goes on from LR990350.1 coordinate 25,880,294, forward strand.
ATAATATCGCTGATTGGGACCACACAGAGGCTTTGGCAGGTGTTGGTATACGAGATCGTTCGTTGTTGCATAATTGTCACACGAGTCGTGGCTATCATGGCGTATTATTGATGAAAAATTACTCTGTAAAATAATTCCAATTAACTTTTCGAATACCGTAATTAGAGACACAATAGAAAGACAATGAGAGAGCGAACGCCGGCCCTTCGCTTGGGTTTTAATGAATTAAAAGCATTAATCGGTAGTTTGTGGTAAAGACTGTTGGCCTAAAATTTGACAGTACCAAAACAGAATACTTGTTCAGCGATTTCGGCGCTGTCTCCAGTCCTGTGCCCTTAGCTCTTGTCAAAACACCCATACAGATCTGCTCCGCCTTTCGGTACCACGGGTAGCTTTTCTAAGACGATGGCGAGGTAGATCGAGACGTAACGCATCGGATCAACCCAGGACAGATAAAATAAGGGACAGATCACTGGAACAACTTGCGACTTCGACCCTTTAACTTGTGGGACATCTTTATGTCCCAAAAGTTAAAGAATCAAATCTATAAGTCCGTTATAAAATCTGTAATAGTGTTTGGATCAGAATGCTGGGTTGTGAAAAATAGCATGTAGCGAAAATGAGAATGTTGATATACATCTGTGGAGTGACGAGACTGGATGCAGTGAGAAAGTAAATAGACTGGATACTAGTGTGACTGAAAAGTTGAAAGGGAACCGATTGACTTGGTATGGTCATGTGAAGAAAGGGGATGTAACGTATGTTCCTAAGAGTCACGAGTAGGGGTGAAAATGAGAATGTTGATATACATCTGTGGAGTGACGAGACTGGATGCAGTGAGAAAGTAAATAGACTGGATACTAGTGTGACTGAAAAGTTGAAAGGGAACCGATTGACTTGGTATGGTCATGTGAAGAAAGGGGATGTAACGTATGTTCCTAAGAGTCACGAGTAGGAGTGAAAATGAGAATGTTGATATACATCTGTGGAGTGACGAGACTGGATGCAGTGAGAAAGTAAATAGACTGGATACTAGTGTGACTGAAAAGTTGAAAGGGAACCGATTGTCTTGGTATGGTCATGTGAAGAAAGGGGATGTAACGTATGTTGTTACTAAGAGTCACGAGTAGGTATGGGAATACATGTTGATAGATACAAAGAGAGAGGAAGGGCAAAGAAAAGATGGACTATGTGAATAGTGATATGAAAGAAAAGGGAGTCAATGACAGCGTGACGGCTGACAGGAAAGGGTTGCGTCGACTCCAAATAACACGGGTAAGGGCAGAATAATGATGATGAGAGAACTAATTATATAAATATTGTGAGTATATGACCTGTGTACTATTTAGTTTATTTCGTCTGAAGTCTGGCTGCCTCGATTCTGGTTTCATTTTTTTGTAGTCTATTTCTTCTTTTGGTGGGAAGTAGAGTGTTCCGTTTTTTATACATTCTATCCGATCTTCTACCCAGTTTGCTGAAGGGAAAGATTGATTGGTTTACAAGGTGGGAAGTGCGAAAAATTCGGTTTTTGCAGGAGATATACCGATTACTTTTATGCAAAGGAAACAAAAACGATTTGTTTTTTATTGAGATAAAATTATACGCCGTTGGTCCTGAGTCTGAACTCACTCCGGTTGTGTGGAAGCCCTCCTATCGGTCTATGAGAGAGTAAAGGAATAAAGAGCTTGTTACACCATCCTAAATATCGGGACCGATATTCAGTGTCCGATTTAGGACAAGAAATTCAGTCGCCGAAGCTTCTGATTACCTACACGTTCACCGATTCAGGACACGGAATCAGTCGCTAAAGACGAGCGACTAGTATATCCCTGACGGACGGACGTGTCGAGTGAAAGAAGTAGGTATGACAAAATAGCCCCAATATTATCCAAAACAAAAAAAAATAGGTTGTGTCGGAGGTCGTGGGTTCGATTCCCATCCAGGACTAATGTTTCTGTGATGAGCACGATCATTTGTTATCTGCCTGGATGTTTTATTTATTTAAATTAAGTATGTATTTTAGAAAAATATAAATATGTTTGCCAGTTGTCTTGTACTCATAGCACAAACTCTGCTTAGTTTGGGACTAGATGACATTGCGTTGTGTTAAAGTTGTGGAATATTATTATTCCGTTTATTATCATTATGATCATTACCATATTATCAATGTTACTTATACTAGCCTATAAGAACACCATTGCTGTATATAGGGCGGTTGACGAGAGCTTTGGCAATGGCCTCCGTGCGACTCGGCGACTTCGGCCTCGTGGTCACTGTGATTTCTTCTGGCATTTTTACAATACTTTAGCCAAATTAATGTACCTAATTTACAAAATTCTCATTTTGTGAGTTTTGACACCAAAGAATACAGTCATAATTGTCATAAAACATTTTAAAATGTCTTTTTGACAGTTTATTTTTTCAACACGCACAGTTGTAGACTTGTAGCATAGAGATTTCATCCAAATAGTTCAAATACCATTCACTTATTTTTTGAGGTGTGTAACCTCAAATATCTTCTCGCGCTGTAGGGTGGAGCAAGAGGGCGTGTATATTCCGTTGCCCTTTTGCGTTCCAAGGCAGTGACACTTTCAAGTAATCCCACAGCCCTTTCGAAGAACACAATCAAACAACACGAGTGCTCTATTATTTTAATTAATTATCAATATTCTTACTTGAAAACCCGCTCTTATTCCTACCGATGTAAGGCACGCAATTTACTGTTTTTCGCACTAGTGCGGAAAAGCGCGCAAACCCACCCCTACCACAATTAATTTGTCGACCCCTATTTACCTATTTATATCTTCGGGAGTACATCGAAAAACGTCGTTTGATACACGTGAAAATTTGTGACTACAGCACTCGGCTCCGTGACACCCTCGCCTGCGTCTCGGACGAATTCCCCCTCGGTTGCAATGACAAACTTTCTCCACTTGTATCAAAATGTATTATTTAGGTAAAATAAATGAATCTTCACTTGCACTTTAAAACTCTTTCAAACGTTCCAGTAGAGATACCATATACTGGCATATTAATGAGGTTGGCATCACAACACTGAAGACAAGTGTTTTTTTCTATATATAAGGTGTAAAAAAATTAACTTTAAGAATTTCGAGAGGACATTGTACTCCTCATTATGAACAACTTTTACTATGGGACCAAACCTGAAATAGCGAAAAAAAAAACAGCTGCTCCATACATTTTGACCAGTTATGCGAACATAAACGTAGGGAACAGCTGATTTTTTTTTCGCGATTTCAGGTTTGGTCCCATAGTAAAAGTTGTTCATAATGAGGAGTACAATGTCCTCTCGAAATTCTTAAAGTTAATTTTTTTACACCTTATATATAAAAGAAAGTCGTGTTAGTTACACTATTTTTAACTCAAGAACGGCTGAACCGATTTGGCTGAAAGTTGGTGGGGAGGTAGCTTAGAACCAGGAGACGGACATAGGATACTTTTTTTTTTTTTTGAGTAGGGTAGAGTAAGGTAGAGTAGGATATAGTAGTCAGTTGACGGGAGCGAAGCCGCGGGCAAAAGCTAGTTTTATAATATAATGTAGGTACATAAACTACCCAGTGAGTTTCGCATGTAAATTGTTTCTATGTTCAAAAGCTATTTTCTATGACATTAAGAGGCACATATCCAAGATCAACTAAATGGTGAGATAGAACAACTACAAAGTGCACTTAGGGGTAGAATCCATTGGAATTGCATTATAGTAGGAACATTACTTGACTTATCTCCCATCCAGTCAATCTCTGGTACACGGAATAAAATGTATTAAGTGAAATAACCATTACAGTAACATTTTTTATTAGAACCACATATTGATACCAGAAGTTTGAATTAACGTAAGAGACTTTTACCTAAACTGTAAAAAAATTCAGATGATTGATGTAAGAATATTTTATGCAAACCGTAAAAATGTCCCTTATGTTAATTCATAATTCTGGTATTGATATTATACATACAACTTACTTTCTATGCCTGACAATACCTAAAATTTTTAGTTACTTGTTGACACTAAAGAAACTTGCCCTTTTTTTTGAGTTGGTATTTTGTCAAATAACTCGTCCCCTCTGGGTGAAGCGAGAGTGAGTGTCAGACTTACTAATTACTGAAACCCATTCTTCAGTTGCCCTTTGCGTTCCAGGGCCACGGTAACTCTTTTGAACAATTCCGCAGCCTTATGGTGTGAGTATGATTTTGCAAAATTTCAGTCTTTGATTAACATCAATGGTCAGAAGTCTTTTTTACATACCTACGCATAATCATTTATCTATAACCTATAATAGTAAGAATTATAAATGGAGTCAGTTTTAATCAGTTTCCATGGGCAGATTGAAGTTTGGCTTTGGCAGTGATTGTAACAGCGCAGACAATTGACCTTCCAAAGGACCAGCTACTTGTATCAAGTTCTTGACATTCTTTTCAACTTGTAGTATGTCCTGGTTGATTGATTCCATGTTCTGCAGATAAAAATACCATTAATAGATATTTATTAAACGATCACTAAATCCAATCTTCAGAGTTCAGGGTAAATAATAGTTTGCATCATAATTACCTCTATCATAGAAATATAAAAATGTTTTACGTCTTTATTACTATAGCGGTAGAAGCCGCTCACGTTTGATTCTGAATCCGAAGGTGCAATTGAAGCCATAATTCAATTTACAATAAATTATATTAATATTTAGAACAAGAGCACAGTTTAAACTCTGAAATTCAAATATTTGTTTTGACTTCTTTTGTGTCTGATAAACTAGAACTTTGAACGTTAGATTATTTTTTGTTTCTGTTTCACAATCCTTCTTTGGGCCCAGTGGAACATTACAAAACATGGAAGGTGATGCTGAAAATTGTAAGTCACTTTAGTTCTGGCTACGGAACGCTACTTGCGATCTTTGACAGCCAGCTATTCGTTCAGTAATCTACAAAAGGCAACACGAGTTTGCGACTTTATTAAATAAAGTGAAAATCTTATCATCTAGGCATAGCTAGCATAAAAGAGTACTAAAGAAATAACTTCATTTCAATACATTCAATTAACACTGTATAAATAAAGTTCACAACATTCTGGATAAAATATTTATTTTTCGTACATCCTTGTTCAATTTCTAAACAAATCAAATGTCAATGTCATCCGCTGCGGAAAGAATCGCCTGCATTGGAGAAAAGCCAATTTTTTTCGAAAAATATCTTCTCTAAAAAATTACCGACAGTGAATTTTGTGTGAAAAACTCTAAATATTTTCCCGAAAAGTGTATGTAGTGGTGTTATATCATTTTCCTTCTCTTGCGTTTTATGGTGTCTGTGTGGCGGATATTGTTTTTATTGCACAGTTATTGATTTATAGGTAACAGAAAGTAAAAAATAACTATGCTTTAAAACAACGACTTAGTAATTCAACATTTTACCCAATAATACCGTTAGAAGTAGTAGTTAAATGAAATAATTAATAATAACACCAAACATGCTGATTTCCTTCCTATTTATTTTGATTAAATTATTATTCTCATTTATTAGCTTGATACTTTGCTTTTCTATAATATCCTTTCAATCTATTACAGGACGACATATTATTTGTCAGCCAAATTTGGGCTTTCTGCTTTAGAATGTTCATTCTGCATTTCTCTCGAACAAACCTACAACAACTGATTGTGATCCTCATTGAAATAAATGTTACTCAGTCTATCTTATATGAATGTGTACATGGTGTTAAGTGTTTAATTGGAAAAATTGCATTCCTAAAGATAGGTTTCATGGGGTTTTTTATTAATAAAAACCATTTTTTCATTGATTTGATATAAAATTATTTTACTTTTGAATAAAACTTCTTACGGCTTTATCAATAAACATGCATTGTAATTGTAGAATATTTTATTCTTTCATTTCATGTTTAAATTGTATCTTTTTTCGATGAGAAGTAGATATACCAATGTAATATAGACTTATTTAAATTTTTGGTCATAATAATGAGGGTACTCATCTCAACAGACTCAAATTCAAAATGTTTTATTACACATAGGCCTACATGGGCCCTTATAAAACATCAGAAGCTAGTGCATGGTTCCAACTGGTTTTGGTTGTTAGTTTGGTTGTAGGAAACCTATGGAGAAAAACCGGCAAGAAACTCCATTTATTAATATTAATAAATGGAGTTTCTTGCCGCATATTAAGCCAATTAATTGAATTAAAACATTATTAAATTGATGCAGTCTCTCTTTTCCATACATCACATCATTTATACCAACTACTGATATGACCATATTTTGAACTTTAACCAGTTCAGATAGATTTCCACATAAAATAAAATAGTGGTATTATTAGCAAATCTGTTTGTCTCTTGTAATAAGTGATATAATTGGAAAAGCTGTCTAAGAATCCTTATGATCACAGTATCAGTAATCATGACACATGTAGTGATTTGCTAAGAGTTGAATAGGCCGCATTAGTGGGCAGTAGGTCGACGTCGCGGCGGCGGCGGCGCCGGCCGGGCTGGCGTCGCGACGTCGCCGCCGCCCCGCCCTCGTCTCGCTACCCCCTCACACCCCCCAGCGTGTCAGTCTCAGTGTCCCTTCTCACTAACCACCCTTACATTCTTGCTCCTGCATCTTGTAACTTTGTGATGTTTGTTTGGCTTCTTTTGCCATTTTTCTGTCTTGTTTGTGGGTTATAGTAAGTTTATTTTTTTGTAGTGTATTATTTGACTGACATAATTCCAAAGAAATACTTAAGCACGTTCTTTAGTTATTTTATGTTTCTAACATATTGGAGTATTTTTTCCTGAATAACAAAACTGTAGTTAAATAAGACAAAGCAATGCGTAACTAAATCGTGTGATCGAAGAGTCATGTCTGAAGAACATGACGTTGATAGTCCCATGAAAGACGAGAAACAGACTGACGAAAACGACGAAATAGTGCTCGAAAATGAAGAACCAGTGGGCGAAGGCGAAGCAGTGGTCGAAAAAGAAAAAACGGTGGTCGAAAACGGCGAAGTCGTGGTCGAAAATAGCAAAGAATTGGTCGTTAACAGCGAAACTGTGGTCGAAAACGGCGAAGCAGTGGAAGAAAACATCGGACCAGTAACAGAAAACGAGAAACGAGTGGTAGACAATGCCGACGACTGCCCGATGATGGTAGATACCGAAGAACCAAGTGCCAACACATCCAAAGAAGACAGTGCCATAGATGCCATAGACAAAGAGACGTTGAGTAGCGAGGTGGATGAGAAGCAGGATTTATACGGTGCCAATGAGAGAACGACGCTGAGCTGGACAGTGGAAGGGAATGAGTTCAAGATAGCATGGAGTCTGCCGGAAGGAGTTGCTACGCCGAACGACTACATTGCACTCTGTTGCACAGGTAAGATACAATACATAGATACTTTATACTCAGGTTTCTTCCGTTTAACTTCCTGGACCAAAAACATCACCTTTGCTAAAGTTAACTTAGTGCTCAATCTAGGTATTTTGTTTCGAGGCATGTCCGTAAATATATGAGTGTCAGACATGCGATTCTCGACAAACATTATCAAAAGAATAGAACAGAAATACTTTTCTTCGGGACAGACACAGCACAACGGTTAAAAACACAAAGTAATAAAAAGAATAAATGTACAGAATGCGCCGAGCGTGCCCGTACCGACCGAAAGGGTGACCATCTCAGCATTTGCTGATTTTCAGTTGGCACCCCGCAGTGATGCACGGACGTGGCTAAACAAAATACATACTTAATTGAACTAAATATTGATATTTGAAGTTGCACTTCAAATAACTGCCCTTGGAAGCCAAAAAGCTGGAATTCATTAAAGCTAGTTTCGAGAAAGCGGGTTTAGAAAAAATATTTACTTCCTATTGACATAAGCATGGCCTATGTTCAACAGAGTACTTCTTTCAGCTGAAATGATGATGATGATGACATAAGAATGCCTTTTTCATGAAATAGCCATTCAATGCATAGCAGTGGTGGCCGAGTGGTAAAGGCCCCGACTTACGAGTCGCGGGTTCAAACCCAGCCAGGCGCATTACTTTGTGTAATTTATTTCATCACCACTGCTCTCAAAACGGTGAAGGAAAACATCGTGAGGAAACTGGCATGTCCTAGAACCAAAAAATTCGAAGACGTGACATTCACCAACTCGCACCGCGTGGTGGATTACGGCCCATTCCCTCTACTAGAGAGGAGGCCTGAGTCCCAGCAGTGGGAACATTAAAAGGCTGATTATGCTATTATGCTATGCCATTCAAATGGGTAAGACGAATAGATAGGGTTATATGTATAGATGATTTTAATGATTACAATTCCATAAATAAATACGTATTACGGCCTGAACCTACAAAATGCTAAAAACTTAAGAAAATTTGAATTACACGGGTAACCGAAGTCATTCTCCAGGTCTAACGCTATACTTTATGTATGTTAAATTTCATTTAGATCGGTTTAGCAAATGAGGCTTACTTTCGAAACAAATTAAGAGAGTAGAAAGTAATTTCGCATTTATAAAGTAATTCTATGGATAGTGTTTTATTTTTCATTGTCCCAATGTTACGGGTATTTCGGCGAGCTTGCATGATGCGCAAAGTTTCAAGCTTTCCGATGCAAAAAAAAAACAATTTTCGACAATTTTGTTCGGTTTGACGGTTCGTGACGATTGCAGGCTTCAAAGCACCGACGACGGCTCAAATATTCAATAAGGTACGGACTCAGGACTGTGCACGATGTATTAAAATGCTACGTTCTACTAGCTCTCGAGTTCCAAGTAAACAGGGGCGAGTCCGGGGAAACGGTAGTAATATGAATGTAAAATCGAAGGCGGCACCTTGGTAATATTCAGCGATCGATGTTTCGTAGGTAAATGGTGTGATCAGTTTGTCTGTGTATTGGAATATCGAGTCCTAGAATATAACATAAAATATTGTTCAATTCACGTGGACTAAGCTGCATATTTAATTGCAAGTTACATAATGGTAACACTACCTGTTCTATAGGCAACTTATTGTTAGGTACCTTTACCACGCGTGACGCAACCCAGTCTCATATTTTTTGTTAGCAAAGTTAAAAATGGCAACAGAAAAGTCGTTTGTTATAGCAATTTTTAAGGTTTCCGCGCTTTTCTTTTATGGAAACCTAACAAACTTCGAGAAAGTTAAGCGTCTGATTTAATTTTATTTTTTTACTTTGAAACGGCATGGAAACATATTCAATGAATATTTAAATTCCTTCTCTGCTGCCATGATATCATTCATTCAACCGATGTCATTGATTCACAACCAGTGGCTTTGATTCCCGCTGAGTTCAATGAAGTGAGTCATGGGTTCCTGTTCATAATTCTCGCTAATTGGAAAGCGATACATTTCACTAATTGGATGGGTTAGGTAGATATGTACATTGTTTTTGTCATGTGAAACTACTTACCAAATTAGTTTTCGCGGGTTTGTTTATGTCTTTAGTCTTCTCGGTAGTGTAGTTTTAAATAGTAACTGTCTTATCTTTCGACGTTTTTATTTTATGTCGTAAATCCGAAAACTGCTTCCCTTTTGCAGTACCTACACAATACATGCAATAAGAGTAATATGATGTTACCTTTTGGCAAATTAATATGATATGGTTTTAATACAAAACGAAATTTTTGACGAATGAAAGATAGAAAAAAAACGCTAGTTCTCTACGTTTATTTAGCGCACAAGAGTTTCTACATACCATACATATATTCACTGTGTACCTAACAGTGAATATATGTATGGTAAACTAAAATAGTAAAAAAACAACAACATAGTGTCTCACGGCTGCTCCAAATAAGTTCAATTTAGCATAATGCCACACAACTACGTAGCATTTGCCTGACGCTAGTTTTCAACTGAACCTTACTTTGAGTGTTCGGACAATCAGTTCTGTTAGGTGTTAGCTAAATTAATAAATATTAATATGTACGGATGAAATTCTTCTAGTTTTCATCGTACATTTCCTACTATTTGGTGGCTAAATGAAGTCTTACTGTAATCAAGAGCTTCAACAGAATTTATCGATACCTTTAGAATCTTTGGGTAAAGTCGTTTTTAAAGAGATGGGTAGGGATAAAGTCGTTATTGAAGAGATAAGTGTTGAACAAGTGAGCTTAATTTTTTTTTTAAACTTGGCCATTGTTTGTATTATCATCTTTTTCTATTATATTGGACAAGACTTTTTCTATAACATTGGATACACGACTGTGAGTTCTATTAAGAGGTCAATCGTCGAATCCGATTCGGCTGGGCATCGTTCGGGAAGCTTCGCGGTATCTTTTTTATTAATTGATTGACTTTACATATATTTTTTTTTTCTTACCCTTATTTTAATAGCAATTCATTTTAATTAATTAATTACCTATATTCTTTTTTTTTAATGTTTGTTTGTTTATTTTATTTTATTATGACATTAATTTAGTAGATAGTAGATTATTTTTTTCTCTTCTCTGTAATTTAATAAAATTTTTAATGTAGTTTGATTTCAATTTAATTGTTATTGTTATTATTATTATTTTTTATTGTATTTCGATTTCATTTTAATGTAATGCAATGATTTGAAATATTATGTTCCAAATTTAATTTGATTTCATCTGTACGTTATTAGTGTATTTCTTTTCTTTTTTTTTTTAATTCTTGTTTGTTTTATTTATTATTATTTTTTTTTACATTTATTCCTTTCTGTTAAGTATTTTCTTTATTGCAAAATTGTGCTGTCGCATAAACTCCAACTGCTTAACCTGTTAATCACCTGGGCCAACAAGATACAGGCTACGCCTAGTTTGGGGCCCACGGCTACTTCTTTTGTGTACTATCTGTCTTATTCTATTGTTCATTTCTTTATTTTCTTACTAACCTGTGTGTGTGTCAATAAAAATTATTAAATTAAAATTATTATTATTATCTTCTCGTCCAACATACCACGGTGTCTCAAGACAAAGGTCTATGACCAGTGCGTGTTGCCAGTGATGACATAATTATATGGCTCTGAAACATGGTCGCTTTCAATGGGCCTCATCAGAAGGCTTACTGTCACCCAAAGGTCAATGGAAAGGGCTATGCTCGGAGTTTCCTTGCGTGATCGCATCAGGAATGAAGATATCCGCAGGCGAACCAAGGTCGCCGCAATAGCCCGAAGAATCGCCAAACTTAAGTGGCAGTGGGCAGGGCACATTGCTCGTAGAACGGATGGTCGATGGGGCCAAAAGGTTGGGGCACCGGAAAACGCAGCGTTGGAAGGCCTCCCACAAGGTGGACCGACCGCGACGACCTGGTGAGAGTCGCGGGAATGTGGTGGACGCGAGATGCACAGGATCGGTCGTTGTGGCGACGCTTGGGGGAGGCCTATGTCCAACAGTGGACGTCTTTCGGCTGAAATGATGATGATGATGATTTCTATTACATTTCAAACCGAGTCTTCCCTTAAAACAAGTGCAATTAGCTTCTCAAATTTTCCTGCCGTAGGTACTTCTTTCTTCTTCTTCTCGAATCGATAGTTTATTTTTCCATCAAATTTTTTGGGCTCGGTAGGTTGCCACGTATTAGGCCTAAAAATTAGATTACTATTGAATCCCTTGACTGAAGTGGTTGAGCCTAAGCTAATCCCTGATCAGGGTTATGTCACTAACTAAATCAATTACCAGGTACTGGTACCCGATTTAGTTAGTTGAGGTTTTGTACGCTTATTACCGATGAAGGCCCTACGTAATTTTTGGTTATGGTGAGCCAGAATGTGGAGACAATGTTATATGACTCCCTGCACGACAAGGATTTGGGCTATAACTCTATAAAAGCGCTGCGTTACCGGTCATTCCATTGATTGATAACAGGAAGCGGCGTGAGTACCTAATCGACCTACCCCCCTTGTAGATGCTATCACTGATACCGGGAAAATGTGAGATGAAACCAACTTTAGTTTTTGATGCATCGGTAATTTACTTCAAAAAGTCGGGAATTAATACTCTTCAGCCACGTATTTCTTCAACATTTCCACCTGTATTCGAAGCAATATTTATAAGTACCTAGCTCAAAGAGACCAAGGTGTTAAATTATAAGCATATAATAATAATCGGCCTTTTAATGTTCCCACTGCTGGGACTCAGGCCTCCTCTCTCTAGGAGAAGGAAATCCAAAGACCAGTTCAAATCTCTAGCGTTCAATCGATCGTTTGAAAAACGCACTATTGAGCCGTAGTGAAGTTTATCTTTTTTTTTCCAACAATTATTATGACGATACTACATATATTTTAAATTCTATAAAATAATGTGTAATAAGCATGGCTCATAATGCTACCGTTCTTTTTCAAAACTAATTGAATTTTGATCCTGTTAAAGTATGATCGGCCTACGATTAGGTTCAACACAATTTGTTACTTAAACTAAACGAATAGTAATTGACCCTCTAGGACTTCTTGATTGTCAGATAACGCTTTTAAGCAGTTTAGTTTTGTTGCTTCCTCACTTTTAATTAAGGTTTGATTCCATGATCAATTCTTTTTGGTAAGTTATCTTAAAGAAATAGAATTAACCATGGATATTCACTTCGAATGGTATAAGTTTCAATCTTGTCTTTTTATCAGGTCAAATCAAAATGCCTAATTTATTAATGGCACATCTACAATTTAAAAAAAAGTTACATAGACCAAAGATTACATTTTATTTTAATTTCTAAAATTTTTCGTCAGCCGAGTAAGCTGGTCATAAAAATTAGTGTCGGACACTATTTTTCGACGAAACACAATTTTCAGCCGAAATCGTAACCGAACGTTCGGCTCCTTTTCCAGTTTCGATCGTAATTGAAACCGAAACCGATGTTGTATTGTAACAAAAAAACTGTCAAAACTTTAAAATATTTCGATAGTGTAATTCTTAACCATGTATCGATATAGTTAATGCTTAATTTTATAGTTATAACTTTCATAAAATGCTAAATAAATGTATAAGTCGATGGTAACACAAAAACTGTAACAAACTTTGACGTACGAGACAGTCAGTTTTTAGGCCTCTATCACAACCATCAGCCTAAAGACGCATAGTTTCGGTCGAGCCGAATATTAGGCCAGTTTATGCCCGAAACCAGTTTTTAACGGAAACCAAATCTTCGGTCGGTCGCTATGAAAAAAGTCTAGATCTAGGAGCTCACACCAAGCCCTATCTATACCTTACCGTAGGGGCCCAGCAGGGTCGAAGCCTACTGGGGCCATGGGTGATGCGAAAGAGATCCCCAGGGCCCTGGAACAATGGCAAAGAAGGAACAGGAGTGGGTTTTTAGTCAGTAAAAGTCTGACACGCCCTCACGCCCCGCCCAAGAGTGGGGGATGTAATTAGATGATTTTCCCACATAAAAAAAGCCCTATATGTTGAGGGCATTCGCGCCTTTGGAGAATTTTAGCCCAGATTCGATTTCTAAACTAGCATCAAGATGCATCTAGGAACACATATCCTGATACGCACTAGAAGTCCGTTGCACTCATGTCTTACAAGTTTACAACTCACTTCATCCATTGATCGACTCTTCGAATATTTGCGATTTAATTATTTTACTTGAATAAACATCGATAATTGACATCCATATTAATATTGCGTAGGTAAATAATGAATAATTTAGCACTCGAAAGTAAATTCATATTATTTCCCTTTAATTAATTATTCATTGCGATACAATTTCTGATTAAGCCGATCGATTATGTTTCGCGCACAATTTCAATAAGCATTGTTTTGCTATTTGCAGTTATATTAAAATACTGGAAATAATGTTTACATAGGATGTAGATGCCTTGTCTAATTCCCAAAATCGACAACCCAGGACAGACTGTCCTGGTGCAGAATTGTGGGGAGACCCGACCCCAGATAATGGGAGCAGGGACGGACAAAGAAGAATAGATAGGATGTTGTCCTGTGCAATTGCAGAAACTGTCTTATCAGAGCTTAGAGGGCTGCCACAAGGGTCTAACTTGGGGCCATATTAATACTAAAATCCAGATTGATGATCTCACTGTGGTGATATTAATGTTTTTGACTTAAGTAACTTAACCACACCCCTGTTACATGGGAATGTGCACTTTCCTAGCCAAGATAACCGATTCCTTGAAACATTCATTACTTTTGTATGTCCCTCTGGCTTTTAGGAAAAACATTCAATCAATCATTGCGGTGGAGTACTTACTGCATTAGCACTTAAGCTTATATACGCTTGGAATAATAAACTTGCTGCGGCTTTGTTAATATTATTTCAGTTCTTGTGAAAACACTCTCTTCAATATATTAGTTATCACAGATATCCCAATAAAGCGAAACTATTTCTGAGGACCTTGTTTAAAATTAAAATGTTAGTAGTTAGTTATCAACACAGACAAAGTACATGCTTAACGAAGTGATTATACACGTTTAAAATTATAAATATTTCTCCATTTTCCCTGCTAATCAATTTTCTTGCATTTCTAAACACGTTTAAATGCAATATTATTAATATTAATGTGCACAGCAGTCGTTTAGAAACTTCTAAGACATTAGAATGGTTGTACCGGAGTATTAATAATCGAATTTATAAGAGCTCACGATCAATATATTACTGTGAAGACTTTATTAGCTACTGATTTAGAAAGCGATAAGATCGTTTAAGGGCGGCCTCCTATGAAAGCTACACCTATTCCGTTAATTAGGCGACATAAGTACAACCAGTTATTGCCAAGTTCGTAACGTTGCGTTGCAGCCAGATGCCGTTTACTGTTTATTTAAATTGAATTAGCCGACTAGTTAGCTCGGTATGTGTTAGAAGTTTTATTTTTCCACTTTTCAAACGCGATGCTTAGCCCTTTAAGGGAAAATTGACTAGGATTACCACTTGAGCTGCGTGCCAATACTGTTATTCAAAGTTTGCAATTATGTTCTGGCCTAACTAGGTTTTCGTATACATAATATAGTTATGTGCATCTTTGTTTTTTCTTTACATGGAGAAGTGGGAAATCATCTAATGACTTCTCCTGCTCTAGATGTAGCGAGAGGGAGTGTCAGACTTTTACTGACTTGAAACTCAACTGTGTTCCTTCAGTAGTCCAATGCGAGGGCCAAGGTAAATCTTTCGAACAATCCCGTATCACTGGCAGGACATCTTTAATCCTGTTGGCGTTACCAGTCTAAGAAAATTTGTAGCACTGTAATGATCAGTCAGTCACACAGAGCTTTACTTCTAGCAATAAGATTATCTTGAATTCTTGAACGAGTTGAGGTATTCTTCTGACCTTGCGTTGAGTCCTTTGCTGTCACGTCATAACGCCTCAATGTTAATAACGAATCAAATGACGTGTATATATCACCTTAGGTAATTTTCTAGTTTACGTAATAAGTAATATTTGTGACGGCGCCGAGCAGTCTCTCGCGTGGTTTAAGAAGCGCTATTCTATTTAGTTTGCATTAACCGGGAGTGTCAAAAAAACGAAAGGTCAAGGATGAAGTAAAACGATCACGTATTCATCGGTAGGATGCGATAAAAACTGCTGCTGCTGTCGTGC
Source organism: Mythimna impura (assembly GCA_905147345.3). Taxonomy (NCBI): domain Eukaryota; kingdom Metazoa; phylum Arthropoda; class Insecta; order Lepidoptera; family Noctuidae; genus Mythimna; species Mythimna impura. Next base: position 25,895,812 of record LR990350.1, read on the forward strand.
AACCAAGACAGCATAAAATTATTAGCCTCGAGGAACGTGTATGAACATTGTTATTTTTGACTAAAGGTCTATGCCGAATGTTCTGAGATCACCACACGCCGTGCGAATGTTAATGTCGTCTTCAGCGAAATAAAAAGCAATAAAGTGAAGCAACGCAGAGCACGTGCGATGCAGCCACTTTGTTACATAAACCGCTTGTGCCTGTACTGAGCCTTTCACCGGCACTGTTGCTTGTCATTTTCTTGCTTGCTAAGCCATTATTGCTGTAAATACGTCGGTGGCGCAACGGGATCTGATTTCAAGTCACCGTTTTATACGTAGCGGTTTTAATCGTGATACAACGATAAAATTGTCGTCATTTATTACGAGGCGAATACCTGCAATGTCGATCTTTATGGACTCTATCGCAAGGCTTCGGGTACGCATGTCTTTAATTCAGCGTTATCTGAATTATGCACAGATGTCCTCCATAATACAAATACGACTCTCGAATTTCTCCTGACTTTCGCCGGTTCTGCAGTCGCATTAATTGTGTCAGGTCGCTGTCGCAATTGCGCACACGTATGACCGGTCGTATTGCCAAAGACTACTATTGTGTATTCAATGTTGTGTGCAATAAAATTCTCCCAATTGCTACTTACGTTTCGAATTTTCAGCTAGAACAGGAAGATGGCATGGTTTTTTATGTATTACAATGAGTTTGTTGAAATGGTTACTCATAAGTTCGGTGTGGTGGATCGGGCGTTACACGTAGCTCTAAGCCGCCGGCGGCGGCAGGCCGCAGGTCACCACACCGACTTGGTAATCGCATGAATGAGCCTATGGGTCAGGCCCCGCGCGCCGGTCCCCGCCACTCGGTTTGTGAATGAAGCCCCCACCGGCGCGTGCCGCGTTCTCGCCGCTCACGCTCAGTCGCGCCGCGCGCCCTCGTTGAACGCGCTAACACGCGAGCGCATGCGAGTACTAGCATTTTGACGTTTTCAAAATTTCAAATCGTACGTGTTTTGTCTGTGTTAAAGTTTGATTGACAGTTTTTGACTTTTATGTGAATATTGCTTTCCTGCTTGTTTCTGTTGCGATGCAATTTCCGCAGTGAGACGCTGGACGCTATAGGAAAACCTGCCTTCGGGAAAGCCGTCAGCGGTAGACATAGTTTGACATATACGGTGAGTTAGTCGTTACGAATTTTTCTTTCATTCACTACTAATGCTAGGTTATCGAGCATTAGCAATGGTGACACGTAGGCTCTAGGCTTATTGAACGAAAAATACGGTTGTGGGCCGGCTTGTAGGTGGGTGCCCACGTACCTACTTTTAATACTGGTACAATTAGCTTATGCAATATTGTTCTAAATACAATGTTTTAGAAATACATGTTCAATGAATATTTATATTTAAATAGTGTTCATTCATATTGCTTATCTATGTGTACCGACTAGAACTCGCTTCTAATGGCTTTCCTGTAATTAAGTACTTACTTATCATGAACATTTAGATACGTCCGGAATAGATACTTCTGTGCCTCTAGGGAAATTATAAATGTATGTAGTTTTCAATTATATTAAAATTTCTTAACTCTTGCCGGCTATGTTGGCTGGTAAGGCTATGTTTATAGCCTAGAGTGTTGATGTTTTTAGACTTCTTTATAGCAATCGATCCTAAAATAGTTGAAGTTAAATATTCAAGGCTAAAGCGGGTTACCTCAACGAGACAGATGCGTTCCGTTTTTGTTTATAAATTGTCCGCAAAAAATGGTCAGAGTAGGCGCCGTTGCAACACAATAGACCGTTTAATAAGGCGCTAAGCAAACTCTACCTGGATTTAATTCTCGCCAATTTTTTTCTCGCCACTCACGTCGGTTTGAAATTGATGAGCCCCTATTGTTTGCGCATGATATCGATCGGTTGCGGTATGACACCGTTTCGCGATTTCCCTTCTATGGACGTCAATTAAACATTTCGATCGAGGTTAAAGATTTTTTGGTTCCATAAATCGCTCATTCGTATTGCTGAGTGTTAGCTTTCGAACGTATGAAAGCTAAGTACATCACTAGCGGCTTTCCTGATGATGTCGATTGAAGTGTCGTGTAAGCACGTAAACTCTGTCCGGGGGCTAATAAAACAGCCATCCATCATGAGCCCACCAGCGGATATTAAATTGACACGCCTCGCTCGGAACACTCCTTCATTTCATCCCATTACGACGATATTACTCCATACGTTTCTAACTGGTCGCTTGTGGCGAACACTTTTTGTTGCTATAAACAGGTGCAAGAAATGTTTAATACGGAAATTACATGTAGTACAAATATGAAGGAAGATAATCTTGGTTTATACGATGGCGTAGTTAGATCGGCTTCGTAATTGAGTCTCAATTGAACAGGAAGCTGATCGACGGCACCGTCTCATGTCAGAGAATTATCTAGTCTCTTATCTTTGACGAGAATTTTTATAGAGCGTGTTGTCGCATAATTAACTAGCCGTCATACTTCTTTTTGTATCGTTATCGTTAGTTAAGAGCATCTTGCTGGGTTGAGTTGATTTTGATCTTGAACAGTCTCTGTAGTTAGTATGATAACTTGCTTGGGTTGACATATTTTCATTATAGGTACTTGCCTCGAAAGACACTTTAAATTCATGATTTAAATTATCTCTCTCTGAAAGCTCAGCGTGATGGTCAGCGGAAATTAAACGGACACACCCTCTCTCCTCCCAGCGCAGTCGTGTGAAGACAAGTACGCGTTCTGTCAATAAATACATACACTTAAGATCGTGTTTTTTTTTTTTCTAAATGTAACAAATCCGATTATTGTGGCCGGTGTTACGGCCCCTCAACTTCCGTAATATATTATACCAATTACATTAAGCTTACAGTTCGCTCCCTTTTTCTTATTACGACATCCAGTTTTATAAATGCCTTCTACTCGATTTAAATATCATTTCCTTCGTCCAGTAATTATCTAGTCATGTCTCATTATACACATCCTACAGGTATGTTTCTCACTATTGTGTCTGATGGAAATGAAGTCTAATAAAATTTAATTTAGAGCGAAAAGTGCGTTAAACTCTAGACTCCGGGCCGAGGTACATTGTCTTATTTGAAGTGAATCATTTGAAGAATATTCAACTGTTCAGGTAATAACTTGGAAATATATAATTAAACTTTGTGCTGGCTTCATTATCTGCAGCCGTCAAATGATTCTCACGGTGTTTCTGTTAACTGCCATTACTCAAGTGATGTGTTGCGACAAGTGAAAGAAATTGTGAGACAGTTTCTCACGAGGCGATATCGCTAAGAAACGACTTGGGATCCCGCTGTTTCGCTTGATTCTTGGTTTCTTAATTGAATGTTGAGCATTGTTTCGTTGCATTTAAAACTGCGGGGTGCATTACAACAATTGCTGGAGGATTTTAGGTTTTTGCGGTTTGCAATTGGAATGATCCTAGGTATTCTAACTCTGCAGTGATAATGCGTAATGCTATCCTGTATCCACAAACTCGTTAAAGTAAATGACTGCTCGACACGTCGTAAAGCCATTAACTTCACACTTGGAGAGGCGAGCATTGTTGCCGAGTGAAAAACACAGAGAGGAAGCGATAAATTATGTTCGAAGTTTATACGATCGGCCGGTAATGGGCTATGAGCTCGCGATCGGTGCGCCCGCGCAGCATCACACGAACCCTCTCAAAGGAATTGTTCAGTATTCATTTTCGATGCTGGCTATTTTGAACAATATTCATAGTGTGTTCGATTCATATAAACGCGCAAGCGTCTGGAAAAGTTATTGACTCTTATCTGGCGTATCCATATAAATATCCATGTAATATTAAATTTTTTATTTTTATTTAATGCATATTATGAAAGTATATTCGTTACCATATCAAAAAAGCAATTTTTAAAATTCTTGTCTGTCTATTTCGTCATCGAACTTTGGGACTTTGGCTGGGATATACCTAGCTAATGTTACGAGTAATAACTTAAGCTACTTACAAACATTTTTTTACACGTTTTCCCCAAAAAAGGAGAGTAATGTTCTTACATCGCGCGAACAAAGCCGCGTGTAACAGCTAGTTCTAAATAAACGAACTTTTCAAACGAAGTTATGTTTCTCTATTTGAAAAAACCGGAAGTGTACGGATTCAGAACAAAAGCGCGGTTGACTTTAAGCACTTAATAATATGTGTCCCTTCCGGAACAACCCTCGCTTGGGGTAGCTACCGGTACACGCCAAAACGGAAGTAACAGACGTCTGCCATACCTTGGCTTTGTAATTGGCGGCACGGGCGTACTTCCGGTTTCTTTCAGGAATAACTAATAAAAGAACAAAGTATTGTTGTTACAATGACTTCATTTAAGTTTAAACAGATTGAAGTTGTCTAATTACTAAGTTTTGGGCTCTTAAATTCCTAACCCCATTTATGTCATCGAGCTTGGCTTCCTAAAGACACACAAGTGTAACTGCAACTGCCTATGAGTGAGTTGCACCAACTAACTTTAATGATAATCAATGCCAATCAGCCGCTAAATCTCTGGTTAAGCAAAATATGGGTTGCACCAATTTATCAATGGATAAAATGACCTCATAATTATAACGGAAGATTTAACACCCAAACTCGAATCAATCAATCAAAAACATTTATCTATACTAATATTATAAAGAGGTAAAGTTTGTTTTTAGGAGGTAATCTCTGAAAGTACTGGGCCTCAAGTCTGCTATTACAATAGTGTCAGAATGGTCTATCATTGATTTCATAATTGTTGATTTTGACAAGTTTGGTAATCTACTAATATAATGGCGTCATTATGACTTTCCAATGGTCAACCACTGACACTCCATTGAAAGCAGTGGTAATCTCGTACGCATACTGACAAATCAATATCTGACGTATGCGGTAATCTGGTAAAATTTTGACATTTCCTTTAATCAGTGACCTACCATTAGAACGTCATTGTGCAGTCATTGCTTTTAATAAGCTCAATATTGTCATTCTACGACAACTCTATTACGAGACCATTGACCGATCAATGATTGATCATTATGAATTAGCAGATTACGAACTTTTAGCAAAATGACAATGGAATCGTGTTGCAATGACGAATTTATAAAAATAGCAGACTTGGGCCCCTGGTCCAATTGCAAAAATTTTTTCACCGATAGCTGCTTTATTCCTGAGTCACATAGGCTATATTTTATGTACACGGGCAAGGACGCGGGCAAAAGCTAGTTTGAAATAAGCCACTGGCACTGGTTTTTGCACTGTTGGCGCAGTGATTGAGCGATTGGCTGCTGCATGCATGTCGCGGGTTCGATTCCCTCACGGAAAAAAATATTTGTATGGCCACGGATAGGTGTTCTGGGTCTGGGTGTCTTGTGTATGTGAGTTTAATGTCAGTGTACGCACCCACGATACAGGAGAAATTATTAGTGTGGGACAACGTTTAAAAAAAACCATTTACAGGCACTCTCATACAACGCCGTCGCCGTCTAGTCCCAAGCTAAGCAGAGCTTGTGTTATGAGTACTAGACAACTGATAAACATACTTATATAATTCTAAATACATGCATATTATAGATAAATTTACACCCAGACACAGAACAAATAATTGTGCTCATCACACAAACATTTGTCCTGGGTGGGAATTGAACCCACGACCTCCGGCATAGCAGTCAGGGTCACTAACCACTAGACCAACAGGCCAGTCAAAATTGTCGGAATGACGGTCAGTTAAAACAGTGAAACTAAATTGCACGTTCAATGGCGTCAATCTCTATGGAAAAGAACGTGCAAGAAACTCGGACATTTTTAATTAAATGATGTTATGAGTTACAAAAATTTTCTTTACATATTTCTTGTCTTGAGCATTGTGCACATATAATAGAATAAAAATAAATAATATACATACATACATAATCTGTCTTATAATGTTTCCACTGCTGGGAACCAGGCCTCTTTTGGAGAGGGAATGGGCCGTAATCCACCACGCAGGCCCAATGCAGATTGATGGATGTCACATGTCTTCGAATTTTTGGTTCTAGGACATGCGGATTAAAAATACGGACGGAATTACTTTCGGAAACTGTAACGTACCTAGCACTTGGTGTAACTAACTCTAAGTAGAGACTTAAAGTACAGTAGGTACTCAAGTAGCACTTGTTGTGTCCAATTTTAAATTTAAGTAAAGACTTAGATTTAAAATTGGACACAAAAAATTGCTACTTGAGTACTGACTTTAGCCGGTATTTTAATCGTTCGTTCCTGAATCGTTGAGACGAAATATTTGTTTGTAATGAATGTTACATGTTTAAAAATACCTCGGATGATTAAAAAAAACCCCAAAACTATTTAGGTATGTAAAAAAATTACGTTTGGTCATTTCAATTCATTGAGTAAAAGTCCTTGAGCGGACAAAGAGGAATTTACGTTTCTCCAAAATAACTCAGCTCACTCATTTCATTGCATCAATGTTTTCAATATTTTGGTATTTGTGAATTCCCACAAGCTCTTAACCTATTTTAGGATCACAACAAGGTTAGGATTCCGACACGTGGATTTACTCCAGCTGTAGGTATATTTGGACAGATTTGGCGACACTGAAATACGTTACGTTTCAAAATTAAATGGAGCTCTCATGAAGAAACGTTCCGTCCGGACGTACCGTGCCCATATGAAACGCGTATTGAATACAATTACTCTCGTGTCCTCCACTTATGGATGTAATTGTATGCTTAGCAAGTTTTATTGTCCTGTACCATAGGCGGCTCAGGAGTTAAGTAGCTCAACCAAGGACGATTGCCTATGGTGTGAAATCCGGTCAATGAAGTCACGTCTCCGCTGCGTATGTGACCATATTATTGACAATAAAATATTCTTGACACCTAAGATTTCGCGGTGCTGTATATTTTCTCAAGATGTTTTTTAGTTCTCATAAAAAGATTAGTGAAGGGTGGAGGTGCTAATGCATGTGTATACGCACATCCGGTCCGACGGGGTCCGTTAATTGGTCCGCGTAAAAGGGATATCGTGTAGCGTGCTCCCGCGCCCCTTGCCCCAGCTTCCTGTCTCGCGACATCAGGCGACGACAGCCGAGATCGTGAGCCTCTGTTAATTTGAAGCAAACCTGCCGTAAAAGGTCGTCTGTCCAATTAAACGTCGGGATATCAGTATCACCCCCTGCTGAGTTTTGTCTTCTTTCGGTCTACAGTCACGACTCCATATGAGTTGTCTTTTACATTATGGTCATGAATTAATGTTCCGCCGTTCAATATCACGGATGTTATTGTTTTAATATGTTAGAATCTAAATCGCTAATGAGTGCGGTCTCCAAGATTATCTTGCGACAGTCGTGCTTTGGTTTGCATTTACAGCAGCTAACTTGTTCTCCGAATGTTTTTGTGTGGTGTTCGTGAACGTCAATGCTTTTTATCGTTTTTTCTCAGTTAATAAACAGGTCCGCTTCAATTATCTTTGTAATGATTATCTTCGTTTTTGTTCTATTGATCTCTTACAGTGTAGTGTAGGTGTAAGTTATTAAAGGATCGTTTCAAGCTTGTTAATAAACTCAGTGTTCAATTGAGATGATCATCTTGATTGAACGACTGCATGAAAAACACAGATTGTTATGGGTGAATTTAGTGAATTGCTTATCTGAAAACTTAAGTTTCCCCAAGAGAATGTAGTTCCATTCAGTCTGTGGAACGGGACAAGCAGAAAATGATTACAAAATCCATCTTCATTACAGTTTGTAGACACATCTAGACTCGTTTTCCCATGACGAGCTTCTGGACTGTGACTGACTTCATAGCATCATTTACGTCTGTGCTCATCCTTGCATATAGCTTATAAGTTGTTGCATGAAATCACAGACATTTGAGTTGCTTTTTCATGATAGTTTCCTCTATAATTTTCCTTAACTTTGAAGGCAGTAAATGAAATCCATGGTGTTATTTCAAAGAAACACATGTATGCAGATATTTCAAGCTGCAGCCAGTGGCCAAAGGTGCCGTCCTGAGAACTAAACAATCGAAGTAGTTCCTAGAAACAGTCAATGGGCTCGTTTGGTGTAGTGAATGGAAAGAGTACTCATCGACGGAAACAATAGGTGTTAACTTGCACATTTAGTACGCACGTCGAAAGAGGATGTGAACTGATTACTGACTAGTTCAACGTGAAATTTTTGCTCTATCTCACAAATTTGATCTACAAACATTGCTTCTAAAGTGGTCTCTACATTGAATACATTTTCTTCTGCGATATGTTTTGGACCGTTGAAGATGTAGTTCAAATAGATTTATTGTAAACATCTTAATTTATGTTTTTAATTTACTGCAATAGCTTGCGATGAATCTGCTTATCGACTGACGAAGTAGCCGCCTGTACGCGTGTTTATAGTGTGTATGGTATGTAAATATACTGAGTATATCGGTGGCGATATGAGGCGGTTTGTTTTTGTTAGTAGACCGTGTTGTTATCATTCACAGCTCACTCGAATAGACAATAACGTCGGTCTTGTGAATGGGTGATTGATGGTGTTAGTCCCTCATTGTGCGAGTCCAGCTTAGTAACAGCTTTGTTGTTGGCTCTAGAGTTTATACAGAAATTTTATTTCAATTAGTATTCTTACATATGTATCACAGTATCAGACGATATATGTTTTTTATAACCTGAAATTCTGATACTATTTTTTTGCGATGAAAAGTTTTTTGAAGTGCCTCTATTGAGCAGATATTTGTACAAGATTTACCAGTTGTTTATAGGTTCATGAGCGACGAAGTTGGAAACTCGTATGGTTTATTTATTACCAGTGGAGAGTGAGCCGGTTCCGGTCGGTGCTTGCACAGGAAACCCGCAGGATATATCAAAATTAGAATCGCGAGCCGATGAACGGTGGGGCACTTGCGCTATGTCGACCGCACTTCCCATATCCGTTTATCAAAGTACCTTAAATCGTAAATCGCACTCAGATTTCTTGAGTTTTAAGAGCTTTTTCGGCCCAAAATATTACCTAATTGTTATTCAAGTAATATTTATTTTGGCGTTGTCTAATAACAAAATCCATGTCGTTCTAAAATGTTTTATGCCCATCTCCAATCTGTTTTTTACAATCTTGACATTTAGAAATACTTTCGCTGCTTTTGGTCAATGTGTTTTTATGGAATCTTTCAATCTTCGCGATGCCGAGTCCGTTGATATCGGCGTGTCGTTTTATTTTCGATGTTTCTCGTTGTCCGACGAACGGAAGTCATTATGCGCTTTCCGCTGTTCGTTGTACTGCTGCCCTGTAAAATGTATTCATTAAATCAGCGATCATGGGTTCACTCGTCAGATTTCTTCTCGCAAGATCATTGTTTGACGTCAATTTCACGTTTATTTCTTTGTGATCGAACTCACGTTGATCAATCGCCGACTTTAAATGGCCTCTTTAGTTGTCATTTGTTTTTATTTGTTTTAACGACTGGTCTCGCTTTATGATCCCCGCGTTTGTTTGCGCTCATCAAAAGTCTATAGGATGAGGTGGGCTGGGGGCGGCCCCTTGCAACACTCGCGGGGGCATGCGACAAATATTGACATGACAAATGTTTATGTAGTAGAAAAAGCACGTACGTCTCTTATGACTACTATGTTCACCATAGGTGGTGCGGTGCTGTGCACAGATAATACGGCTGTAAACCGCCGAGATAACACACGCTGTTTGTACAAAACAAATCATGTTTGCTTACTTTATGTCCTGAGGATTGCTGGCACGGATCACTATCGCTTGGATATTATGCGTCCTCACGTTCTATTTGCATTGGTTTATGGATATGCATTTACTGTCGGCACAGGTTAGGATTTGCCAGAGGCTAACAAATAAACAAACAGTACAGAAGAACTTATGTGCTGTTGTTTATTGTCAGGTATATTTGTAGCTTTTAGCCAGTTCTTCATTGAGTTTGCAGGTAGTGTTCATCAATTAAAAATCTTAAGCAAAACATTGTTGTCATCGTTTTACAAAATTAACTACACATTCGAGTTCATTTGCCAACGCATTTGTATCCGTAAACAAGCGCTAGTCAAGGCCGCGTGTGTTTACGAGTTTACTAACGCTAATAACACGTATACTATACATCGACAGGTTTATATAAATGGTAATATTAGGTAGACATGACACTATTTATCTAGATTTATTTGCAGCGTCTTTTACTAACTGTCTCAGACAAAAGTGTCGAATGATCCGAGACAAGACAGATTTTACCTAGATGAACATAGCATTAATAATGATGTCGGAAACTGGATTCTTGATGATGACAGAGACATATTTGCGAAGTAAACAGTGTCCTGTGATGGAAAGAGAGGGACAAAAAAATTATAGTTGACAGCAATCTCTATTTTGCTCCTACGTACAGAATCAAACCGTATGTACACAACTTATATATAACGTAATAAGCTTGCTGATATTCCAATAGACCGCGATTTATTCGCGTGTTGCGAATCGCCAACGGAAACGTATGCCAGTAATGAGCTTCGGATGTCGCTCACCTATTGTGACGAGCTAATAGATATTGACTTCCTTAGTTCAGACCGTGGTGGTAACAACACCGGTCTATAATGAGGCATTGTTCACATCTTATTCTGTTTTCAAGACGCAGATCCGGGCTGTGAACCGATTGCTAAACTGGTAATTTGTGCATTGAATATGAGTGCAGTATCATATGCTGTTAAGCCGTTTACAAATCCAGGTCAACGTTCCTTCACGGATCTGCAACGGCAATTTTAACTGACACCAAATGATAATGGATCTGGCATTTACTCCGCAGTGCAAGCACCGTGAATCAGAATTCGTGCTTTTGCGTTTGGAGCTTATTACAAACGTACCGTAGTCAATCATTGATCACGAGTTGAACCCCTACCTTTGCACGCTGCCCAATAACAAAACATTTTTTGTGAGTAAATCACACAGAAAAGGTAACAGTTTGGGAATGCTATGCATCAGGACCGTTCTGAAAGTCTACAGAGTAATTAATAAAAAAAGATTTTTAAAGAAATAGTTGTGAATGGGAACCGTATTTCAATAAACAATGATGCGAAGGCGTGTCTTTATTGGCAACTCCTATAGGCGTCGCTCTGTTTGTTTGCAAGTGACGCAAAGGTTGGTAATTATTAGGCCAATAACAGCCATTGCTCTTCTTGCTTGAGTGTTCATTTGGAGAGACGGTTGATTGGCTACTTACCGGCGTAACTTTGCTTCTTCCGCACGTTCCGCGGCTTGCCTGAGAACCAGCGTCACCAGTGGGACGGAACTCCTTAATGTTTACTTGACCATTCGTCCACAGCACCACGGCTTCCGAAAGCTTACGGGAGACGAATAAATACTGCATTTACTTTGTAAACTTCCGCTTTCTTTGTGTTTTTGAACTTTAGTGGCATATCGGATAGAAGAACATGAATACATTGTTCAGTGCTTTTATTTGATCTTATAAATGGGCTACAATATCGAGCCTTTTAGGAAGAACATTTTAAGCGATAGTTTATTGTTATATTATAATAATGTCTATAAGATAACGCTTAGCACTTTTGTAATACCTAACGCATGCGCATCTTGTTAAATAATAAAGGACATGACAATAGTTTTTATGAGCAGGCAAAAGTTGAATGATAAAATTGAAAACAGTCCTGCCATCAATGTGTTAGTATTAGTTCCATGTAAATAGCTGTGAACAAATAGAAGCAAATCATCAGATGTTGTAAATGGTGGCGTCATTAGCTCGAGCCGTAATCCCTTGACGGCACGCGCAGGCACGCAACGTTAAGTGGGTTAGCATGTCGATCCTGGCCTGTTCAAGGTCGCACCAATCAGTTGCCTGCATAACTATATCATCATTAGACACACTACCATCTTCAAAGTGTAAAACTTGCTCCAAGTCTTATGAAATAACGAAATACCGATGTTACCATCAAACAGGTTCTGTCAGAAATTAAGTTTGAAATAGTTGCCTTGGTGAATGGAGTAACAAATCATGTTCCAATATTAGCGTCCTTGATATAGTTGGACTCGTTTCACTTCCTGTTACGAGGCGAATTGTAAACGCTGAGCACGTCACTCATTCAAACTCAATCAAAGGATCGTGAATGAGATGTTTACCGCGCTCATACACGCGTATGTGTGCAAGACTTGAAGAGTTTCCTGTTTTTTATTGTAGTACATCATAGTAATATATCCCCCTATCGAAACATTATTATGTTTTGTTATTAAACAAGTTATACGATTTACCTGCTTCTTCAGTCGAAAAAACGTTATTTTAGCTTATATATGCAAATCTCTGACAGCAAATTAGATGCTGCTAAATGTGCTAATGCAGTAACTCATCATTAGAAATGTATTTATGAAAGCAATTCTGAAGAAAGCAATATATCACGAGGTATTAATGGTTTTATAGTGTTAGATGGTAAGTTTGTGTCCGGAGCTAGCCGCGGCACTGGAGGGCCGCAGGGCCGTCCTGCCAAGGCCAGCGAGTTCGTTAGGGCCATTCATGGATGCCTGCGCGCAACCTCCTCCCCACTCTCCCGCGGCGACAGGATATTCTCCCTCGCTGTGTGCTATGCTGGCCGATTGATCGGTTTATTTTTTAAATTGTACTCGAAGCAAAAAGACACCACGCGCAATCGTAATTCACCGGATGCACTAACGAGTGTAAATTTTTTTAAACCTCGCCGTGCAACACTAGTTTGTTTTTGTTGAAGGCCGTTTCCGCCATGACTTAATCCATAACTCAACCGGTACATATAGTATGCGTTAATCATTAGAGCTTATTAGTTTCTATTAAAAGAATCCACAATAGATTAAACTGTCTCCTCGTCGGACATTCCGTTCACGTAAGAACGCAATAATATGTTGCTCTGAAACATCTTGTATGCCAGTTTCCTACTAGTTTAGTCGTTGAATAGACTTTAATAAACAGGAGATGAGGCTTTTGATCTGAATCTGAATATAAATGTGCTCTTTCTAGACACAGGGATACAAAGTACGTCGTTGAAATTTGCAATGCAAGCTCGTGAACAGTGCTTCTGGTAATTGAAATAGTGTTTTTATAACAACTGCATTCCAGACAGTGTCCTTGAAATTAAATAATGATGAGTTCAAAAACAACCTTCGGCATCGCGTAACTCCTAATTTCCGAAAAGGTCTAAGGATAACATCTTCATTCATACGAATATGGTCCCTCGGTGGGTGGAAGTGGGCCATGAATCACTTTGCCCTGTGTTGTGGATGAACATCGACGTATTTCGGCTGCGCATTGTGGGTAATTCGTCATGATTTGCGTAGGTATGTAAATCAATGGAGTTTGGTTGTGCGGGCGTAACGGTATTTTCGTCGGTCCACAGCAGGAAGGCGGATGCTATAAACACACTTTCAGCGGTGTTACCATAGTGGCGTTCCTGTAGAGCTTTTGTTTAATAAATTCGTTTATGATATGCGGTGTTCAGCTAATCATCTCAAATATCTTGGAAGGTCGTGAGTTCTCCGAGACTCGTGCCTGTGCACTCGGGTGACGGATTAGCGAGGCCCCTCGCACCCTCTTAGAGCTGGACTTAATGGCTGCCAAAATACGCATAAAGAATTTTTATGGAAATCGTTTTATGAATATTTGGTCAGTAATTTATCATGCTTGACGTTTACTGGTGAATTCGTTTGGTATACTTTTATTATTGAATTTTAATTCTATTGATGAGCAGTGGTGGCCGAGTGGTTACGGCCCCGACTTACGAGTTGTAGGTCGCGGGTTCAAACCCAGCCAGGTGCATTTCTTTGTGTAATTTATTTCATCACCACTGCTCTCAAAACGGTGAAGGAAAACATCGTGAGGAAACCGGCATGTCCTAGAAAAATTCGAAGACGTGACATTCACCAACCCGCACTGGGCTCTCGTGGTGGATTACGGCCCATTCCCTCTCCTAGAGAGGAGGCCTGAGTCCCAGCAGTGGGAACATTAAAAGGCTGATTATGCTATGCTATGCTAATTCTATTGATAAGTCACTTCTGTTTGAGTTACCGTTTAGGTTTGCTTTATTTATTTATTTAAAGTTCATGTACTGTACAGGTAAAAACAAAAGCAATAAAAAATATTACTGCTTTGTCGCTCGGTGCAAACGTTTAGTTTTTAATAGCAACCTGTTATCCTGCCAGCCTTACTACCAAGGGTCTACCGGCAGAAAACAAGTTCTTGAAGTAACTTTAAGTTATTGGCCAGTAACATTTATTTCCTATTTATGAACGCTGCTAAAAATATAATATCCAGTCAAGTCAGAGTATAGAATGAACGAGTAAGAAAGCTATGAAGTTATGTGGTCTGCGGTTTCTTACCGCGTATAGGAATTTATTAGAGAAATATTTCCTTTACATATACTAATCACTTTTAAACTTGGATCACATTACTGAAAATTATTAGGATTTCTGAATTATTTTTGGATATTCAGATGTTTTTAATTGAGCCAGAATAATTGAACTAACTCATGCCTTCCTCATCTCTGGATGGTACTTATCTCGTCAATAGAGAATATGTATAAAAAAAAGGACAGTAACTGTGAGATTTATCAATTTTAAATAAATATGTCTGTGACTCACAAAATCGCCGTTTTTTGGTGTGATGGACTTTGATGTCCGAGTCCATGTCGAACCTCTCCTTTTTAGCAGCTTTAAAGATAGAACTTCGTCGTTGATGAAGAAATTTAAAAAAAATATCATATTTGTCTACTATAATATTTATTTTATTTAACAAAAGCAAAATGGCATGCATAATCCCGGTTCTTGAGGAAGCCATCCAAGGCGTTCCTCCAACATGTCCTCGGTCTGCTGCTGCGTCCCCACGTAACTGTTAAGCCTGTAAATTAGAGGATTGTCTGATTAAGTATCAGGAACTTAATTCCACTGTGAAGTAACCTAGTGGTGAAGTATGATGCATGCTGCAACTAATATGGTGTGGTGAAAGTAACAGTTACTGCTGTTACCTATATCCTATCTCATGAATATAAATTGGGAGTGCCTTAATACGTCTATTAGAAATTGTTTTTCACCTTAACACTTAGACATTGAACAAAATAATGTTAAGTGAATCACATCCCGCCAGGATTCCGATCCCGATTTCCGGCCACCTTAGGCGCGGGCTTGCGGACGGCGAACAGTTGGTAGATCGCCGTCAGATTGTCCGGTAACCGTCCGGACCGAGCCCAAGTCGTCGACGGCGCGTAGTGTTCCACGCGCGGGATTGGGGTTCCTCATCGGGTGATGCGAAAGAGATCCCCAGGGCCCTGGAAAAATGGCAAAGAAGGATTAGGAGTGGGTTTTTAGTTGGTAAAAGTCTGACACTATCTCGCGCTCCGCCCAAGATAGAGAGGGATGTCATTAGATGATTTTCCCACCCGAAACAAAAAAAGTGAATCACACCGTCCTGAAGCCCTACCACGAGCTCTTAACACGATCCATTTTACGACCTAAACCGAACTGTTAAAGGGATGGAGCTACATAGGGTGTATAACTCCATCCCTCTATCTCGCTCGGACTCCTGACATTTAACACGACATGGTAAAACCCCTGTTCTGACATTGTTTACGCAAAATTGTGTTTTCTAAGAGCAAATCTTTACCCTGTCATATTCAAGGTGTCCTTCAATCATCATTTATTCTACATAAAAAGTAGTTTGACCGTCTGTAATGACCTCACGTATACAATGCAAAGTAAACAAATA
The DNA here is from genome assembly GCA_905147345.3 of Mythimna impura. Classification (NCBI taxonomy): domain Eukaryota; kingdom Metazoa; phylum Arthropoda; class Insecta; order Lepidoptera; family Noctuidae; genus Mythimna; species Mythimna impura. The sequence continues at coordinate 25,911,532 of LR990350.1, forward strand.
GATTCAAGCAGCGTTCTTAAACGCATGGTACATCATAGATTTTGTTGTAATGTTGTGGTCAGCAGTCGCTCTCTTGTAAATATTGGCAATCAGCAGCACCTGTCCCCCTTGTAGTTTACGTAAAACAAGTTAGGTATTATGTGCAGTATTCCGCGTTTGCATAACATACTCTGTGATTGTTCATTTCCCGTCTGCTATTATTCTTGTTGCATTGTATTATGCAAGGCGACGTCACGCGCCACTATCACACTTTAATAAGATCCAGCTCATTTGAGCACTAACTACACTGTCGCTAGAGGGAGAAATGTCGCCGCCCCCGACTTACTCCCACGCCCGCCTTCGTGTTTCTATATACTTTCCTCCTGCCCACGGGTACATAAAGAAACTTTAGAAACACTTATTTACTACTTATGCAACTTATTGTCGTCACGAGGGCGTTGCATCAATAACAATAATCTCTTTACAAGCAGAAATCATAAATTCTGTCACATGTTTGGAAGTCTGTCACTCCCACATCAAGGTTGATCAATCAAAAAGGATCGGCTGAATGGGATCAATAAGTATGGTGAATGTGGTGGGCGATCGGTCGTCGAACTGCGCGGGCGCAAGCCGGTGGTGCGCTCTAATTCAATTTAACGACAATCCATTGCGCACTAGGCTAACATTCCGCCTCGATGCCACCCATCCATTAGTCGTATTACTCAACTGTCTCTGCATGAGTGTCGCCTTGGCCCTGGTCATAGGCCCGCGGATTATATTACAGACTGTAATTTCAAATCTCATGTTGAATAATGATTCAGTATTCAATTGACCATCATTGTGATTTAACGATTAATGCTGAATGCTTACCATAATAATGTTGGACATTAAAGCATTCAGTAAGTGGCGTTTAATGTTAAAGGTTTCATATTTCTTAGGATTTATGGAGACTACACCATTAACTGCGTTTATACTCTTAATGTAATGTCAAGATTATCCGTCTATTGATTTATGATATTGGGAAATAGCTTTCTATGTTTTTCTCATGATAATTAGGCGTTGACTATTGTTTCTTTGAGAATACTACTTTGACCGGGACCGGATCTGCAAGGATGGCCAGTGTCACCTTGAATGCCGGATGCCGCGGCGGTCTGTCGGAGGAGCTATCGGCCGTCAATCGTGTGAGCGTCTCGCCATATTATATTATAGTCGTCTGTCAGTTTGTCTGTACGACTGCGAGAGCCGTTTTTATTTTACGACCATCCACGTCCGCTGAACGCGTCCTCCGACAAGGTCGACGGTTCTTATAACTTATCGACCGGTGCAGTTATCGGAACTATAAGATGGTTGCAGTCAGATGTAGGTGTTTAAAATGCTTCAACAAGTATCCAATAGCAAACATACTGTCATGTAAGATCGATAGGATCAAATAGAATAAAACGTTTGCGAGAATTTCAAGGGAAGAACGTGTCTTGTCTCTGAAGTCCCCAACGGAAATGGATTGGACGTGGGCGACACCTACGGAGTGCGCGAGTGACCACTCTCAACAGAAACTGACAAATTTAATATCGTTATCTATTTTTGTAACTCCTCATCTCAGCTCGTTTACATTTATTTTCTTCTCGTTGTTACAGGTAAGTGCTCCGCAATCATCGTCACAATCCGAAGAAGGTCAAGGTCTCCATCAATCAATTACATTACATGGTAATGCATGGTTATTAATGGCCAGTAGTTTATCCTTATTTACTCGGACCCTCGTGTTTATTACAATGTTGAACACGTGTCAACTTTTATCTATTAAACTCTAATATGTCAATGTCGGTGAATACAGAGTAGTATATATCTTAATCATACAATAGGATATTGTGACCGTGCTCTCTCTCTGGGCGTGGAGTGCATCACAATTTGTAACACTACGACTTATTTCCGCATCCGCTATTGTAACGCTGTCCACTGCAATTTAATCATCTCTTCGAGTGACAAGATGTATTAGAGCAGTTTCACGATGGCTGTTATCAAAAGCGCTAGTGTGGGCTCTTTAATCACAATTTTAAGGTTGAAATTTGTTTGTGTTTAAAATTGAGTGGTTCCCTTTGATGTAGTACGGGAATATCGACAAAGACGGATGTCCGGTGCCGGTCAGGATTTGTTTCACATGAACGTTGCTTCTCTGTGGCTTCGTCAAGATGAAGACAGAGGTAACGTTTGTTTTTTAATCATATTACGAGAAAATATTCTGTGTAAATCTAAATAAGAAGGCCCTAAACGTCGAATTACGTCGTAAGCTACTAAAACCGTGACAAATAACAAACCTTTCCAACACTTTTTTATTGTTAGAAGATGATATTTGGTGCAAAGAGATGAAATCGAACTAAAACAGTAGGGAATCAAGCTGTTTTTCGTAGAGAAAGCGGAAAATCAGTCTCGTAAAACTAAAATTAATCGCTTTCCTTAAGAATACAGGCACCTGAAACATTAAAAATTTGCCCGGAAAATACGCGACGCGCACAGAATGAATTTATCGCAAACATAATATTTTGTTTGCTAAAGATTTGGCGTCAATTTATTACGAGCTGTCAAAAAAATATCTTTTGAAGTTTTAATCTGATGCTGAAAGGAAAATCATAAAGGTTGTTTGCTTAAAAAATTAACATTAGCGTAGGAAACGGAGGAAAGAAGCTCAAAATCCTTCCGGTCCTTTTGATATCGCGGATAAGCGGCGTACGCGCATTTCAAAGGGCCAGTGTGTTTGTCCGACGGAGCTTGGGTAAACATCATTCGTTGAACGGGTGTGTGATTTCAGTCTTTTGTATTTTTACTGTACATTTGTTGCCCGGGGAACGATTTAATCTCATTATGTATGCACATCCGGAAGTTTGCCAGCGTTGGAATACAAAAAATCTGTGCGGACATGCATCATAGCGACAGTAGCCGATTAAGTTAATAATTTTTATAATACCCCATGTCGGTGTTTTGTTCTCTTCGGTATTTCATTGATTCATCGTTGTCGGCAGCGTACAATATCGGTTAGTCAGACAAGAGTATATATACTGTTTTCCCGGGAAACCATAAACAGTGAAGTTTAACAATGGACCGGAAGACGAAGGGTATACAAGAGGAACTGAAAGAAAAGCTTGCGTCAGTTTTTAATACACTGGACTTGTATGCTTTCAATCCGGACTGGCGAATGAAGAAAGAAAATACTCTTATTTGGCACAAACCTAAAGGCACATCAAGCACTACAAGCTTGAAGGTAAAACCGAAAAAACAAAACAGTAAAACAAGTTATAAATAATAAAATATTGTATTCCTCACGGTTGCTCCAAAATAGGTCTAGTTCAACATGAATGCCAGACAACTTGTGGTGCTTTTTCAAACATGAATGCATGTCAAAATCTTGGCAAATACGTCAGTGTTTTGCTTCTTAATCTATTCATGTTTAAGAATCTGCACAATTTCCCGATACCCTAAATCTCTATTAGTACAGTAGGTACCGTTAACATTCGGTATTTGGCGAGTGGTGCGCGGACGTTTTGCATACAATGCCCATGTTGGTGCGCTTGCGCAACGAAGCGGTCATCGGGCCGGATGTGACGCTGCGGCGCAGCCCGTGCCAAATTGTACCTACATTTGTGTGGACTAGATAGCTTTTCGATGTCTTAGGGTAATGCTATGTTAAAATTGCTTCTGACATTTTATGAAACCTCTTGAAGTCGTTGCTTTCGTACTTGTTTGGAGTCTCTTAGGACTGTAGTCAAAAGCTGCGGGATTGTTCGTTAGAGTTGCCGCGGTTCTGGAAAGGGCAACTAGAGTATCATAGGTGGGTTCTAGTCAGTGAAAGACCGACACTCCCTCACACTCAACACAGAGCGGAAGAAGTTATATAATGAATTTCCACAAAAAAAGGTTAAAGGATCTGCCTTTTAACTGCTTCAAGTAGCATAGCATAGCATAGTCGGCCTTATAAAGTTCCCACTGCTGGGACTCAGGCCTCCTCTCTACGAGAGGGAATGGGCTGTAATCCACCACGCGGGCCCAGTGCGGGTTGGTGGATGTCACATGTCTTTGAATTTTTGGTTCCAGGACATGCCGGTTTCCTCACGATGTTTGCCTTCACCGTTTTGAGAGCAGTGGTGATGAAATAAATTACACAAAGTAATGCGTCTGGCTGGGTTTGAACCCGCGACCTACGACTCGTAAGTCGGAGCCGTTACGGTGTTATTTATTTCATCACCACTGCTCTCAAAACGGTGAAGGAAAACATCGTGAGGATACCAGCATGTCCTAGAATAAAAAATTTGAAGATATGTGACATCCACCAACCCGCACTGGGCCCGTGAGGTGGATTACGGCCCATTCCTTCTCCTAGATAAGAGGCCTGAGTCCCAGCAGTGGGAAAATTATAAAGCTGATTATGCATAAGCTAATATCTAATTCAAAGAAACCGTACGATTAATGGCAAAAAAGCAGTGTCTATTTAGTACTTTTGCGCTTCAGTTCGCGGCTCCATTCAATATTATCGCTGTGACCCGCATCATTAATATTAAACTAACCTAAAAAATCGTACAATCATTTGCATCCGCCATTACTTACAGTAGGTTATTAGTTAGGCAGTTTTTTTAACAAAACTCTGATAAACTTGTAATTAGATACTCAATTGTATTCACTGTGAGAACCAAATGCGATGCTTTTATGTTCACATTTAAGAAAAAAATCTCGATTAATTTAAATTTCGGTAACCTCGAAAGGCAGTCGACCATTTTGGATAAAGTTTACCGTTCGCATTGTTTTTTGTTCGTTAAATATAGTCAAAAGTATTTCGGAATGCATAAAATTGTTGACGAGGACTTTTGCAACCATTGCAACTGAATTTTGTAAACGCCTGTCGGTTTGTGTGCTCATCGCTTTATGTATATCGACATTGTGCTCTACTGCACTATTGCAACCGCAGTTAACACTCGAAAAATCTAAAAAACTGGCCAATGTAATATAATGTTTCAGATGCGTTAAGAAGATTGAGCTTCATTTGGTTGATTTACAGGTTTGTCTAGACACTGAGCAGTGTCCACGTCCATTGAGTATCGCTATGGGAATTCGTTTTTATGGATGTACGGTCTAGACACTACCTAATCGAAATTGTTATACTTATAAGCCTCTGGAAACATAGCTCTGTACAAATTCTTTCAAATCTTACACTTTATTCATTGAAGCAATTTGTACGAATGTTTTGAACGGACTCCTCGCTATTATGAATTTATGAGTATGCGTGGGTTCCTTCTTCGGGCTAGCAAACAAATTAGCTTTACACCGCAAATCAACGCACAATTTTGCTATTGAACGCAATTAGACTGGGTTAAAAGATTCAAGTCACTATTGTGGTCAGATCACCATTATCGTCTGATTTGACTAAGAGAAGAATAAGTGTCGGTGGTATATGAGCATTGACTACATTGCGTCGTACTTTAGTCTAGTACTCGCGGGTGGTCTTACCACGGGCAGCCTTGACCGGGTGCATCAGAACAAGCGAACATGCACCGCACGGACAAATGATGCCGGTGCCTGACATCCGGTCACAAGCTATGTAAATTAGTGTCACACTTCGACACAAGCACAATTGTCCTTGGTACTGTTTCAATCAGGCTTTCGTTTTATTCGCCATAATCGTTTATTGTTTGTTTGATGATGATGAATGGAGCCACGATGGGATGCGATATTACAATTGCACGAACATAACAAAATTAATCTTGGCAATTTAATGTTGTCACTACAAAAGTTGATAATTATTACGATACCAACTTTTTTTTATGCTAAATCTAAATGGCTATTTAATTTGTCACTGTGTTTTATAGTTTCCTTTGATAATTTGTTTGAATGAGCTTAAAACGTAAATAAAGAAAAAAACATAAATTGATTGTAGTATGCGGATATTATCCGGACGTCTGGTATTTATACTGGAGCCGTTATTTATTTCTAATGGCGGCATTTAACTGGTTAATCACTTATCTAGTTAATATTAGTTTTAATTGGAATAGTTCACTAATGGCAAAATGGTTTGTGAAGCGTGCTGTCATGGGGATCAACCGCTGACACGAGAATGCACGTTGTCCTTCATGGGAGCCACACACAACGATGCATTCAACTTAAGTATGATTAAAGCTTTTTAAGCCCTTGATAAAGCCACCCAACTCATGTATGTGTCAGGCGTTTAATTAAATAAATAATGTGTTTAAATTGATGAAGTATTTCCGTCATTCAAATGAATCATTGCATTCAAAAATCCCAAAGAGCACAGAAATGATAACGTTTTTTTCGCTGGAAAGCTTTATTCAGTGGAAGCTATCGAGCCAGGTAACAAATATATACAAATAGCACAACGGTACAGAGAACTGCACTTATCTGACTGAGATCGATAGTTAGTCTCGCATAACGCCTGCCGAGCGCTGTGTCTCCTCTCGTCGGTTCATATACGTTTGTGCAACAAAGTAATCTAATGTAATTGTACTATTTTGTAATCGTGGATGCTTTCAATAGCTAATAAAAAGCTCGTAAACGGAATAGTGTGCGGTTATTTTACTTGTTGCCTCGATTGTTGTCGCTTACGCCCGTGCTCTCCGCGGGGCGGTGTCTACGCAGTACTTTGCTGATACGCTGAACATGCGTACTGATAACGGCCGTCATCGGTCAATAAAGCATACAGAGAAAGTGAACTGTGCACTTTCGGTTTCTAAAATAGTGAAAATCACCCAACCCCTGGATTCGATCCCAGAAATTAATTGCGAAGGTAAGCAGGCCGTGCTAAATGTGATAGTCTGCAGTTTTCAAGTTGAAATTCGTGCATAGAGACGCTATCAGTGAATTTTCTAGTGTTTCTTAATGGGTGCTTTGTAGACTAAGCGTTCAAGTTAACGTCTTGCAAATTGGTTTTTTGATAGAGCACGTCTCTGATCGCGACCGAGTATAAATTGTCAGGCTCTTGACAAGTGAGGGTTCTAGTTTTTATTTTTAAAACTGTTGTCAAGATGCGATTGTTTTTTTTTTTTCAGTGTAGTGTGAGGGCGTTTCAGACTGTTTTCTGACCAACACCACACCTGTGTCAGTGGCCCTGTGCATTCTAGGCTCACGGGCTTCCTTTTCAGAAATTCCCCGTGATGCTATTGATAGTGCTACATTCCACTTGATATTTATCTGTTATTTATTTATTGTGCACACCTACCACAGTGTTGTCTCTTTAACCCAAAGGTTGACTGGTAGAGAATGCCTTGTTGCATTAAGTCCATGTACCACTACTGTACATAAAGTTTAAATAAATAAATAATAAATAAATAGTGTGGTACAAACTTTTGCTAACATTTAGCTACTGCGTTCCTCTCTATGCACTGAAAGCACTTGGTGAGAATCATATCCAGTGAATACTAAAATTTTACGAGACTTTTACAAGCTTGTCTTCTTGTGTACCGTTTTGAAAGCCATGATTTTTCTTAGTAGGTACGCAACTGTCACTGCTTTCAAATTCAATACAAATAAACAATAAAACACCCATACACCCGTCCACGAACTTTACATGGCCACTAATTCCATCATTTACTCATACAATTATGAGGTTTGTCACGACATATTATTTCGTTGTGTCGTGAAAGGCATTCACTGACGTGTGAATGAGTATAATTAAAAGAAAAGGTATAGAAAGTTTGAGAAGCTCTCTGACATAATTAGGGTAGTGCACTAAACAGTGACAACGGATGGGTTATCGGATTATGGGCACATTATCTTTGAAAGGGCTTAGAAACGATTTTGGTGCTTAGCTGTTAAGTGTGTGTCAAACTTTGAAATCTTTGAAGGCGTGCCACCATGTCATTGATGGGGTATAGGGTTTGGTTGGCTGAATTAGCTGGTAGTAAAACCACTTGCCATGGACTGTTTTAAAAAAGTTAAACTTCATCAATGAACTTATATTAAAAATTGAAAAAAAAAAAACAACACGACTTAGATTTTTTAAATTATATTAATGCAGGTAAAGTACAAATCATGCTCAAAACCCATAGCTTTTAAACAGTTAAACCGATTTTCATTTATGATACAGTTTTATTGTAATGTATATCATAAGTCTGTTCATTTGCATTCGGTGGTTCATTCCCACTTTTATTTTTCATAAAACATATCTATGAACCATGAGCCATCACTAGAAAAACACCTGTAAAATAAAAAAACCGCATCCAAATCAGTTCCGTTTAAGCGAAAGAGCTATGTTGCCACAGACAGACACACACAAATAGCGGTTTCTTTTCTCCCCTCTTCCCTTCCCTTTCCCCTCCCTTCCTTTTTTGCCGAGGGTTAAAAACTAAATTAATTATTATCATCACGAAGCAATACTTGGCTTCTTTTTTCAAATTATAATTGTCAGCCTCATAGTATCAGTGTTGCTACTTGCGAATCGTTCTCGTATATCCTTTCATGGCAACTCCTTAGTAGGTTAGTACTACTTCGGTGTTTTATTTTCTTATAAACATCTGCCTCGCAATAAAAAGTATATGGTTTTTACTGTCCCGTTTTAATATATTCTACCTGTCTTGTTTATCAGCTTATTTACGAGGTTATCTCGTTTCAAATAACTTAATATTATGATGCGTTTGATCTGCTTATGGCACATAAGCTCACCAGATAAGGTGAGATATTGAGTGTTGGGTGTCCGTAACTCGAGAACGCACCTCGTACGTCGCACGAAGGGCTCCAGTGACGGCTTGAGCAATGTGTGGATTAATTAATATTAACGACCGCATTACCATAACTATACCCAAACCCAGATAAAGCGGATTATCAGACACATAAAAACCTTTATAAAAATAAGCGACCCAACTTACAACTGCAGTTATTGATCCTTTTGTAAAATAAACTCTTAAAAAGCAAATTATTTTTTAAATTGGCCGTTATCGCGACGTTTATGAGTGCAAAATATTGCAGTTCGAAACGCGGACAGCATGCGACGCCATGTTTTAAATGCATGTTATTAAATGTGAAGATGTAGTGGTTTAGCAAGTAGGTAAGGGAAACAGGAAGTTTCGCGTGTCGTTCAACAGTTTGCGCTATAACTGGAACGCCGTCATGTCATCGAAATATAAGCAAATGTTGGCATGTTAAAAATGGAACTTGAAACTGCACACGCGCTTCCGTAGGACACCGGAACACTGCCGAATAAACGCGCTAAAAACGTTGGACTTCCCGTCGATTTCTGTTTCAACATTTGGAACTTCGGTCACATTAGTATTGGAATTTGAATATAGGCACTTTCGATATCCTTTGGGATAGCTGCGATGGTTTCGCTTCGCATGCATTATTAATTTAGACGACAAATAACTGCATAATGGCAAGGTTCCGGACACAGGCCAGCGTGGGAACGGAGCGATGTGCAGACCAGCCCAGCATCGCTGGCAGTACGATACGGACTTCCGCGACGATCGCGTGGGAACATCCAGGATATCGATACTATCAGTCCAGAGTGCCAGTACTATTTGCATGTTTACGATGCCTAGGTTATAAACGAAGAAAGTGGTACTGCGTGGTAGTTAATGGCCGTTTCGAAACAATGATAGTGGTACAGTGAAGGACGTTGACGCGTCTTCACTTTTGTGACTACGGTTTCTATTTCTTTAAGGAAAAGGAAGAAGTAGTTTGCATATATTATGGAAATTAAAAGACTACTTGGTTTTTGCGATATTTAAGAATAAGTCAACTAAGGTTAAAGAATCCTGCGATTCTTGAAAGCAACTCAACGCCTTCAACAATCTATGTACTGATGCAATTTTTGCATCAAAGTCGTTGCAAAATGGTGATTGTGTTGAGGTAATAACAATAAATCTCGTCTTTAAGTCCAAGATCCACTAAGAGGAATCTTACTTCTAATATTCCAATCAACAAAAATAAGAAAAATATATGTGACTCAGGTTGGCTGGACAAATCTTCAAAATAGCTTGCATTTAACTAGGTCAATAGGTCACTTTATGTGACGGCTAAACACCCTTATTTCAGAATTTGTGACGCTACAGAATCTTAGATAATCGATCGAAAACGTGTCCTGCCATCTTGAAAAACCACTTTTCGCTGGTCTCTCAATCTCGGTAACGGAAGTGATTTTGACGACTTTTTGCATATCAACGGGCGTCACATAAATTTGTGACGGGCACCGAGCTAAAAGTTTTGTGATAAGTACAGTGGTTTAGTAGAAAAATGTAAAAATCTGTGTCCAGCCATCTTGAATTTACGTATAAAACTTATGGCTGGCACTTCCGAATCTCAATAACGGGGGCGTTTTCGAATATGGTTCCTTTACTAATACTTGGTGACGCAATGTGTGACAGTAATAACGTTTGATTTATGGCGTCACATGTAAGGGTTTACGAGAAATCAATAAAAACTTAATGTCCAGCCAACCTGAGTTCAAGATGGCTGGACACATGTATCTCCACTGCCTGATGATCTACGACCTTCGAAATGTGTTCAAAATGTTGTGACGTGGACGATAATGATAACCTGAAATTGTGACGGAGAAACTTTGCGTAGTTTGAAAGATATTGACCATTTAAATTTTTCCATACAAACATCCATTAATATTGTGAGGTGACCATAATTTTACTTAAATAAAGGATTTCTTTTTAATCGATTAATTGGCCGGTAGCATCCACGCCTGCTTTGTATTTGATTTCCCCGTGGGAATAAAAGGTTTTCCTGCAGTGAAAAGAGTAAGTATGTGTTAATTCAAAATAATAATTGACCACCAGCGCTGCAAGAGAGAGCCCACTTGTATTTCGCGTTTAGTTCATTATCTTATGTAACTGAAAATGAGAACTAAACTCGACAGTCGGCAGTGTACAGCGCCTGCCGTCGTCCGGTACGCGGCCTTAGGACGGCGGTAAAACAACGTTGTGGTACAAGGCGCGGGTTACGGAAGTGCAAATGCGAGTTGATCATCGACATATTTGCCATTTGAAACGCTGTATAAGTACAAATAAATAAATGTGATTTTATTTACATCAAACATTATTTCTTCATTTAAATACCTTCAGAGCATTAGTTTAGTTCTCCTGACATAATATATACCTACTAAAAAGAATAGATATCTGCACGTAAATAATCAATAACATCTAAACATTACACCCCCCCTTCCTCACTTCTACATTTTTGTCTTCTATTGATTTAAATATCTACAGTTGTTCATATTAGTATCACCAATACACGGATTTTCGTCCATTTAAGAAAATACCTTAAAATATACTTGTCCTACATAAAACCTACAATATTGGTTACCCTACTGCAGTGTTTGTATGGGGAAATTTAAATGATCAATATCTTTGAAACTACGCAAAGTTTCTCCGTCACAATTTCAGGTTATCATTATCGTTCCCGTCACAACATTTTGAACACATTTCGAAGGTCGTAGATCATCAGGCAGTGGAGATACATGTGTCCAGCCATCTTGAACTCAGGTTGGCTGGACATTAAGTTTTTATTGATTTCTCGTAAACCCTTACATGTGACGCCATAAATCAAACGTTATTACTGTCACACATTGCGTCACCAAGTATTAGTAAAGGAACCATATTCGAAAACGCCCCCGTTATTGAGATTCGGAAGTGCCAGCCATAAGTTTTATACGTAAATTCAAGATGGCTGGACACAGATTTTTGCATTTTTCTACTAAACCACTGTACTTATCACAAAACTTTTAGCTCGGTGCCCGTCACAAATTTATGTGACGCCCGTTGATATGCAAAAAGTCGTCAAAATCACTTCCGTTACCGAGATTGAGAGACCAGCGAAAAGTGGTTTTTCAAGATGGCTGGACACGTTTTCGATCGATTATCTAAGATTCTGTAGCGTCACAAATTCTGAAATAAGGGTGTTTAGCCGTCACATAAAGTGACCTATTGACCTAGTTAAATGCAAGCTATTTTGAAGATTTGTCCAGCCAACCTGAGTCACATAAAAATATTGCTAAGCACTGAGACTGTCTGCGACCTTTCTATTCCAGAGAATATTATTTATAGACGCATATCGATTATGAAGGACCAGCGACACATCAACTATAGTTTATTTAAGTGAAAATGGCTATTAAATGGATAATTCTGACCAAAGATTTACGAATGTAGCCACAAAACAGAAATTAGAGGTCACTGTTGTTAAAGGCACGTTTACTAACAGCTTCTTGGATCCCCTTTTCTTTTTACAGTTTTAACAGTAAAGTTAAAGATTCGCTAAATTCGCACGGCCCATGCAACAATTGAAAGGAAATGAATCACAAAGATAAATCAGTTCCCTGCGTAGAGAAGGCACCACCACAATCGTCAACCAGCGGTACTTATGTGGGAATGCAACGCTCTACTTACGATTGCACTGGTTACACGAGCCTGTGAATATGACACTAAAATTATATGCATATACTTTCATGTTGAGTACTGAATGCGCTTATTTTCCAATAAGTGAACCATCTGCGTGCTGACAGATGATGAAATTGCACGTTAACTAGCTTGTGGTGCGGAAAAAATACGCATCGATTTATTCATTCATGTTGACGACAAACCCTGCAGCCTGATTGGTGTTTTTCAAAACTCCCGAATTTCTGGTTTGGTTTTTTTGAATACTATTCGAGTGAAAAGAGCACAATGCATACGAGAATATCAACTCGAATACAATTTCCTCAATTCTTTGTTACGGGATGGGTATTGAAAGAAAAAATAAAAACGCGATTTCTGTAAATCACCGAATTTCCAAACTAATGCTTAAATTGCGTGAGTTCATTTGAGACAGGACATCGTAGAACTCTGGAATGTTTGGGGTTTCGTCGTCAGCCAAGTTGCCCGATGGCGCGGCATCGGTTAGATAAAGATTTATCCAGGAATGTGGCCGCGCGGGACGTGGCCGCTTGCTCGTCGCCATTCCACCGTTAACGGCTCACCTGTCTGCCGTCCACTTCCCTTTCTCAGAAAAAAAATAGTACCATCTCTAATGTAACGAATGCTGCGTTTGACTCTGACGCCACACGACGCGGGAAGGCGCGCCAGCCTATTATACAACTCGTCAATTAGTCGGGAATCTACACAATTAACATTTTGCAAGTCGCTGATAGCCTCGCGATGCCTTGATATATTCGTGACGCAACTTTTTCTCGCGCGTTCACCCAATCTCCTCTCAAAACATACACAAACATTTCAAAAGCTTTTGTTAATACTGTTCTCACAATAAATATAATTTAAAAAGCCACTTAATGAGACTGCACAATCACACGATACCTGTCTGCGAAGAATGTTTTTGCACAACCATTGTTTGCAAATATGCAAGAATTAGTTCCCACATTATGTTCCGAAATTGTGAAGATGTAGAGATCACTTTAAAAGACGAAGGTGCGAACGTAGCAGATTATGATAATACTATTGTTACTGCGATAGAATATGTTCGTTATCGTGTGTTTATAAGCGGAAATCCTAGTCAACAACGACCTCTGACATTTGGGCGAGGATCACGGTCAATGGCACGCGATGTTATCCGAGGCAATTTGATCGAGCACGTATGTTATCATCTTGTTAAGCAAGCCTAACAAACGGTTGTTATTAGTGGTCGTTATTTTTTGCCAATTGAATACCCGTAGTACAGGAAGTGCGTGTAAGTATTCGACTCGTTGGAAGGCCTCGCGACAATACCACCGCAATTCGGTGAAGGTGCTTCGACGCTCAAATTTTAATAACTGTTATAACTTTGTCCGCGGGTGCCACATGAATATGCTAATTAACAGCCTAATTTGTAATACCTTTGGGCACAATGATGTCACTGGTATAGATAAAAAAAAGATTCATCGTATTTTATTGATTTCACGATACCATATTATTTTGCTGTGGTCGTCGTGTGCACTTTTATTGCAATCTTGCAATGAATGCAAATAAGTTTCTCGTTATTTTCCCATGATTTATTACACTTCAGTGCTGACTGATCACATTAGTCGACTACCCGATTAGGACATTTGTATTCGTTTTGCAGATGTGGAGGTCGTTCGTCCCGGTTCTCGTCTGATGTCGCTTATTCTTTTGCATGCCGCACTCTGAATCCTGATTCCGCTTGCGTATTTGTATTAACACGTTGAAAGCACTACGCCCATTGAATATCTTATAGAATTGAGTTTAAACTTGGAATTCCCCGTCGAGGACTACTGGTTCGTTTACCCTATCGCTCTCAACTGTAACTCTCACGGAAGTTATGCGTCGAGTGTACCTACAATCGAAACGTAACCAATTTTGATATCCTTAAAATTAAATGGGTATCGCATTCCGAAATGGGTAGTCGAATTTACGACGAGCATTACGTGTCCGGAATCGGAGTAGGCAAGTGGCCAGTCGATAACCGGTCGATGTCGATGAGCGAGGATGTCGCTGGCAACGTTCCCATAAATTCCGCGGAATCGTAAGAGATTTATAATGGCGGCGGCGTAACGGTGGGCGCGTCGCGCATGCCGAGCGCACGCGCCTACGTGCCGCGTCACTCCTGGCAGCGCTCACAACCGCGCCACCACGACCACGCCGTCACACCGCTCTGAGGCACCGCCCCCGCTCGCCAACTGTCACACACACTTGTCACATAGATAAGTATTGTCCCCTATAAGGCACGGTGCTAAACCTTCTTTAATTGGGGACAATATGTGATAAAGACAGGTATTCAAATTGAAATCGTGATAGGGAAGGAGTTGGTGGGCGATGTTTTTCGATCGATCCTCTGATGTGATCGAGTTGCTGATATGTCTTTTTAATGTATCCATGATTTGCGCAGTGTGGTCATCCTTCTTATGTTTATGCTATTTTATTTATCAACCTGTAACGAAATTGTGCGCATGCTGCATGTTAAGCATGGTTGCATTACCGTCTTGTTATTTGTTTTCCTATACGTACTGGTTTACCTCGCTAGTCGTATAGGATTTACATAATTATGCCCTTAGTGGTGCTGCAATGCAACACTTTACTTAGATATCAAAGATTCTGCCTCCTTGTTACCATCAGATGTAAATGTGCATTCCTTCGATATCTTGAACATATTATACAGATTACCATAACTACTATCATCGGATGTATGACATCTGGGTGTGATTTTAATTCTCTATCGTTAACACGAAGGTGGTAAATGTTGCAATTTGTATGAATGAAACCTGTCAGGCAGTTAAATATTAGCGTTCCATCTGTACCGCGCAAAAGCAAATTCATTTCGCCCCCATGCACTTTCTAGTTACTCCATTTCGTAGTGTTAGCTAGTAAAACATAGTGGGGGTTTATTGACTCGCCGAGCAGCGGCACGGTCGGCCGGCGTGCGGCAGGTTGGCGGATGTAGGTGTCCGCAAATATTAGCACTTGCCTAATTCACCAGGCAGACATACGTTTACTTTATTACCTAATCGACTAGTTAACTTAATATTTTCGTTGTCACCTACACTCACCTTTAGGATCAACATTCCACGTTACTTAATTGCGGTGTAGGCGTAGTCATACGACATCCCACTGACAACAAGTCGTTATTATTGAATGGGACGACTGTCAACCGAATTAGAGATCGGTCCCGATCGAGGATTAAAGATAGCGCGATCTTTCATAACAATGACGTCATAAGAGTTCATTGGCTCTGTTATGGATTAGTTCGGAACGACAAGGCGTCGAAATAATTTATGATTATGACACTAGTAAATGTGAGCCATGCATTTAGCGGTGAGTGCGAGGTGCGCGGCGCGGGCGGCATGCGCCGGCCGGCGGCGGGCGGCCGCGGCGAGGTCGCGATCGATGCGCGTGCGCAATATGAATGAATGAATCCACCCCCCCTCCGCGCCAGCCGCACGATCAATGGACCGCACGTGGCGATCGATACTGCGCTAATCTAAACTACATTTCTTTATGTTATATTTAGAAAGTATCGGTATGGTCGAGTGCTCACAGGCAATGTTTACCTCACATTTTGAAGAAGAATGCCGATTCGAAACAATAGCGGAGGAAAACCGGGTTTTTATTTGTACCTAACTAGCTGACCCGGCGAACTTCGTCCCGCCTAATAGTAGGGATAACGGCATCTGCTGGCATTACCAGAAAAGTATAATTCATTTTATAATGACATTTTAATTAGAGATGGCTTTGTATACGGAGTTTTTTTTTTCGTGTATTTTTTCTATTTTTTCTCACCGTTTAAACCTTCCCTGGAATAGTCCAGGGAAGTTTTAAACGGTGAATATTTCAAGACCATATTAGCCAAATCGGTCGAGCCGTTTTTGAGTTTACCGAGACTAACGAACAGCTATTCATTTTTATATAAATAGATAAATTTATGCAATGTACGCAGAACTGACTAAAATAACGTATAATTTCATAACAGATATTCGGTGTTAGTAATATTTCGTAAACAAAATTTCTAATCTCCCATTCGTCTGGTTCGTTGACAATTGTATCAATCTGGAACACTTATCAGGCGAGCGAGTCGATCACTTGTAATTGACAGCTAAATGCCCTATTAGATCTGGCCACCATAATTGAGTGGCCGGCGATTGCCATGATACAGTTGGAGTTGCGCCCGCGCCGCCCACACGACCGTTTATCGCTTCAATTACATCTTTCGGTATCCGAATTTGTTTTCCTAACCGCAATGATAATAAACTAGGCGAATAAATATAAATAGACAGTATAAATGTCGATTTCTTTCGTTCTGCGATAAGTTATTGGCTCGCCGCATCCATATCGCCATAGATGGAGATAACGGGCAGCTCCGTCTAACACTTGAATCCCATATTGGGTAACTAGCGCAGCCATTGTAGGAGAGGCATGGCTAACGCATGGGCGCAGTATTTTCCGGCCATATTCAGTGGCCCTTATGAGGTGACAACCATATCAAATGGTCAGATAATATCACGCCTTATTTGGCACGGGTGAGGTGGCGAGGTTGCATGGTCGGCCACCACAAGGTTGTTTGTACCTGACGTAGGTAGTTGAGCTTAGTAATTAACGTTAAAACAATTTAGTTCGTCAAGACAGAACTGACAGAACTTTGTTCAGTTCTGATGATTCTTTTGTTATCTACTACCTTTTATGAGGTGGGAGGGCGACATAATCAAATAACGTCTCCCGCTCTGGAAGTGTCAGACTTTTACTGATTGAACTCCACCTGTGTTCCTTCAGTTGCCCTTTGCATTCCAGAGACGTGGTAACTTTTTCGCCAATATCTACTACTTGTCATGAGCTCATGACATCACACCGTCACACGATACTTTATACGTGAGCTCCTCATTCACGTGCTAATGAATATTCTATAATAATGAATCACAATCAGTTTCAGTAGTATCGGAGTGTGTCCCAGGGGCCCGGTCGCGTCGTACGCGCATTCTACTATTGCGATTAGACGCTAATGAGTCACGCCGGATTTACATATGGACGGCGGAAAATCGACGAAGGCCAAGTAGCTGAGGTTGTCTTTTCCATGAAACGATCTATTTAGATAAACATGCGAATGGTTTTGCAAAGTTCGAATACGCAATTAGTTTGGTCTTTTTACTTTGTTCGCCTTACATTATCAGCGTAAAAAAAATCGTTCAATTCTTCTAATGCTTTTTGTCCTTCATCAAACTTGGGTGCATTGACACATTCGTCATCCTATTGACAGTCGGTAGAGTCAAGACGGTAAATGTCAACGTAACTTATCAGTGTAGGTGCTAATGGACACAAGACAAGGTTCTGTCCGCAACATTCAATATCCGAGCCGATTTGTGCCCACCCTTCGGAATTTTAAGTGGTCTTTACTCGTAAAATTAACCGGTCCTTAATGGACCTTTTGAATGAACGGAAAGGTATTTTAAAATAAGTATTAACATCGGCCAATTTTATGACGAGTTGGTTCTTCACTCATTTATTAAATTCGCTTCGACTCTGGCTCAATTGTTACGGTTTCAATTTCTTCTAATGAGTTTTTACACCAATACTTTCACTTGTTACTTACTTGCTGGTAGCAATGCGGGAGTGTTGATGTTGGTACAGCATACGGTATTCTGCTCTCAAAGTCCGTAACAGCACATAATACAGCATTAGACAATAGTATGCGTGTGTGCAGAAGTAGGTTTATGTTGAAATATACACCTATATATATAAACAATATAATATACACCAATATATATCTATCTATCTATCTATCTATCTACACGTTGTCGCCCTTCTAAAGCCCATCAAGACTTGTTGAAATTAAGAGTTTTGCTATTAGTAAATTCAGAAGAAGACAATTTTCCTACGATACCTTGCACTATTTTCTTGGTAGATCTTTTGCCTTACCTCGCAAAAGGCAAGTGCAACCATATCTCAAACACAAAGATACAAACAAACGATACACACGCGTTGAATGACGTCCGACCTGCAACTGCAAACATCTTTACCGTCCTAAAGGATGTGAAGACAAAAATAAAGCTGATTTAAGATCCTCTCGTCAACAACTTGTTTATACGCTGAAAGGTATTCGTGTGAAATGGAAACAATGTTCTGTTCAACGTCGAAGTTTCTCACTAAACAGAGTTTAAGAGAGTCGTGAAACTGTCAAATCGTCACTTGGCTAATGGGACTCTGTCATCGAGCCGACCCCTTCAAACTGCCGTTTCCTCACTTCGAAATGTAATTTCGTTTATTTTAAGACGGATATGGGTGTCTGGTCTATTTTTGGCTCGGATAAAAAAATATGTGGTGCATTTTTAATTGTGATGATTACTAGTCGGTTTTATGTGAAAGGTACGTGTTATTTGCAGTACCAATCATAAGATACCTGTTATGGTGATAAGTGTTATTATTCTTCGGCGATGATTGGCCATTATGGGATATTATAGGATCTGTCTTGTCAACTCAAACTGAGGCAGAAAAACTAACCTGCTGGCGTGGTAGCTTTAACTACTAGGTACACTGAAGTGTTGTCACAAACATGGAGTCAAGTGAACATTGGTACCGTAGCGGGATTATTTGAAAGAGTTGTGGCAACCTTGGTGGGTTTTAGCCAGTAAAAGTCTGACACTCCCTTTGTACAACTCAGAGTAGGACAAGTTATTAGATGATTTCCCACCTAAAAATAAGTAAACATTGATACCACTGAACCCTTCCCCCTTGTCATTCAAAAGCAAAAAATCCCTAAGAGACATGTAACTGTCATCATCACCGACAGCCGTATTGTTTACCCAATTCGAGGATACGAGGTGTCTGACAAACATCGTGTGAAACCGAGGGTACCACTTAAGACATATCATGTCGTCGTGTAAAAAACTCACTTAAACACATCGGGGCGTAGGCGTAAAGTGACAGATGCGTTCAAGGGGTCGTGGAATGACCAGCGTTTAGTTTAACTGCTGGCTTCCGCCAAACGGTCGGCTAGGTGACACATAGGCCGCGTTGCCCTTGCACTTCTTAACACTATGATAATCTTCTATGCGTTCCGTTCGTATAAGTGACGTTAATCGTGATTCATGTAATTGCTGCCATGAATTTTAAATTCAATCGCATGGTAATTTGTTTTCATGTTTTAATAAATACTTCCTTTGGCTTTTCCCATGGCGGTGCTCACTAGAGGAGCTTGCTGTTGCTTGAATTTCTAATTAATAGTTCCCATGAACGCAATGCGATATTGGCTGCGTTCAAGTTAATTAATTTGATTAAGCTTTGGTATGATAAAGCTGCATAGAAACCTTGAGATGTGACTAATGTCTAATTTATTAGAAACATGATTGTGTATTGTCAGATGTAAAAGTAGCAATAGAACATTGTTATCGTCAGCTTGTCATTGTTGATCGTCGTTTGTTATTTTAATGAAAATGGCAACTGGCGTTGGTACATAAATGATTATATTCGACTAGAAGTAATATTTCTAAGCGGTGTTGTTTTTATTCAAAGCACGAGTGGTTTTCGCTTTATTGCGTTTCAGCTTTTAGATGTATGAATGTTAAATTGTTTTGTGTGTATCCGCGAAGTATATCGGATACTGTTTATTGTTTCCCACTCCAGTGATGCACTTAGTTTCAATATCGCAAATATTTATAACTCCGTCATCACCGTTGCAAGCTTGTAAATATGAAGGAACGTAATGTACCTGCCTAATGTACTACTCAATACATCACGCATTTTTTTTCTCTTAGTCCGGGAAGTGAATAGAACAACAGATGTTTCCTTTTCATGTAGCAATACTATTTATACCTACTTAAATAATTTGAATTAAAATGATTATGTTTCTCTATTCTAGAAAATGAGCGGAAACATAGCACTAAAGTGAATTTTTCTGTTCCTCGTCACCCTCCTCGAAAATTGATGAGTGTGTCTATAAGTATCAGTTCTAGTTTAAAAATAAGCTTTGTAGATAGATAATCCAGGAATTTTTATTTTGTCATCCGTTCTTTTTCCTGGAAAAATAAAAAAAAAAAACTTTGAAATTTAATTTAATAGTTGCGATTTTCAGAAAATCTATTTTGGTTAGGTACTGCACGATCATTAGTATTTTCAACTGTGTTATGTAAAACATTAATCGTTTCATCAATCAAAGTCGGTAATTCAGAAAAATACCCTACCCCGCGGAATTGTCTCTGTACTACTCTGTAAGTAGGTACTTATTCCAATCCTATTATTTATTTATTTATTATTTATTTTTTTATATTCTTTATTGTACACCACATTAACAGAAAATACAGGACAAACATGATTAAAAATAAGTGTACAATGGGCGCGGGCGGTCTTATCGCACATTTTATTTTTTTATTATGTGCCACATATGGAATTACATAGATAATTGCCTCCACGCCGATGATAATGTTGATGACTGCGTATCGTAACCTACATCGTATGCCTACTACGTCAGGTCTAGTCATCACAGCTTTATCATCATTATCGCAAATCCGCGGAAGCACAGCGGTTGATCTCCGCAGCGCGACATTTGTATCTCCTCCGTATCCTGCGGACGGAAGCGCGCGGATGTTGCGTCACCGCCCGGAAATAGACGCCCTCTGTGTCACCGCGCGCGTCACTCTGTCCTCTGGCCACGATTATACCACCACGTGAACTCTGACTCCACAACGACGACATCACTCAATCATCACCCCTCGAAACGTATCACTCCAAAGGAAATTGCCGTCACTCGACAAATTTCAACGGAACGCAGCTACGAGTACTTACGTGCTTATCTGCTAATGTCCTTACTCAAAAAGCTCTAACAAATGAGTCGAAACAAAAAAGTACATAATGACAGCGATCGATCTTGCGTCTGCCTCTAGAACCCAGCAATTATTACGAAACGGAAACAGTTTCGAGATAATACTGCGATTTATCCTGTCCTCCGTGTATCCGCCTGAGTATTTGCTCCACGACGCGCCCTTCCCTTTTCGTGCAGATATCGCGTTGTGTTCCCGGACGGGACGTTGACGCAGTTCAAAATAAAGGCAAGTTTTGACAAGGAAGCTAACGTAGTGCACTAAGTTTCTATATTTATGACGGCATCGAACACTTAATCAGCGGCAGGAAGATGTTAACCGGCCGCTCGTATATTAGCCCAATCAAAATATGGTAATGGCCGGCTGAGCCTGGTAAATTTACTTGCAGAATCAATTTGCCCCCGTGAAATTTATGGTCGTGTTTCCCCAATTAACTGGCAATTCGGTGGCTTCGATTATTTCGCATAAAATGTGCGGGCGACTCCCGCATCCGGTGATTACGTCGGGCGCATAATTTGTGATGCGCCTGCGCCGAACTGCGCCCAGCCAGCCTACGCCTCCTTGATTTTTGTTAGATAAAAAAGCGGAGGGTCTCTGAGCTCTGTTACTGCGTACTCGCCTCATTTGTTGTTTGTTTTAATGTCGACTCTTTTGCACCTGCAGGTTTTGTATTTCATGCTGGTACCCATTCTGCCGCCGCCGGCTGCTCTAAATGAGCTTTTGCGAGCGCCATTTTTACTTTTGTTTTTCGCTAACGTAAACCTGATGGTTTCCTTTTATTATTTTATGCAAATTAGCTTCATTGAATATGCATCTGATTTAATATTAATGCTTTTAAGTATAAAGTTTTATATACGTACCTAAGATAACATGCTTGAGATGTGTCTCATATTCATAATTTAGGTTTTATTTCCTGCGGTTTGGGTCCGCTGAACTTGTTTTTATTTTTCTCATTCCGATATCTTTAGGTCGTCCATTGAGTGTTTATGTTTGTTAAGTTATCAGATTAATAATAAAGTTTGATGGTTGGTTGCAGAGTCGGCGGGGTCCGCGAGTGTCGTCGGGCGCGTGCCGGCTACCGGATGCGCCAGCGGCGACATAATGTGGCTTCTTGACGAGCCTAATCAACCTTATGAAGGTAATTATTATATTAACTGTTTATTACTCACATACACGCCTGTCATGCGGTGTACTACGTTAAACTTAATTATGTACATCCCTCTTGTTTGTAATAATTAAAACTTAACGACTTTCATATTTTATTTGATTATTCCAGACTGCGAACAATTGCTATGCTTTCGCTACTACAATGGCGAGGGCGAGGAATGCGCGGCGGAGTCATCAGCGCTCCCCGCGCGGTTCAAAGTGGACCTCAAGAAGCTGCCCCTCCGGCTCAAGGAGGGAATGTCACGGAAACGCAGCGGCGACCACGTGTCGCCCTTCTCCTACAACAACGAGAGCTTCGAGATGAACTCGGAGAACCCTCCACGCATCGAGTTCGTGCCTGGCACCAGCCACGACATCAAACATCTCAGCGAGAACGTTAACAAATGCTCAATTAGTGCTTTAGAAAGTAACGGGAACAATCTCGAACAAACAAAATGTGATCCTAGTAAATCTCTAGTTAGTAATTTAAGCCAAGAATCTCAAAATGTAAATAGTGAATCTCGTAGTGCAACAGACTGCAGAGCCACGTCGTCGGGCGTGAAGAAGAAGTGTCCTCCGCCCGTGGACACCGGCGGCGGGCAGGCGCTCAATGGCGTCAAGAAGAAATCAGTAGCCAACAGCGGCTTTGACTCGCCCACTTCACCCGGCACCGAGTATTATAAAATATGGTCACCAAAGAATCCCTGCAAAATAATGAAGTTCGTATACGACGTGGAGAGTGCGAATGTGCCCAGTGAAGCGCAAAAGTCGCCGGTGCCACCCTTGCCGCCCAGACAGTCACACAAGCCGCTCGAGAGAATGCACGCGTTATCCCCGCCACAGGTACCCAGACATAGAAAGCCAAAAAAATTAACAAAGCCCGAAGACGCGTTCAACTTTGAATTGATAGATACGGATGAACAATTCTTCACTGACAATAACATAACAAACTCAGCCGCTTTACAAGGAGAACTAAATGATTTCAAGCCAGGAGAGTTTTATTCTGGCAATCAGATAGCGACGTCGTCAACGGCGGGTTTCTGGAGAGGAGGTCAAAATGTAGCGCCCTTAGCTACACCTGAAACCGACGGCAGCTTATGTGAATCCACAATTTCTTCCATGAAATTATCTAGGTTAAACGAGGAGAAGAGATCTAAAGATGTACCTGATGGCGCCCCGAGCGTAAGTAGGAATAAGATACTGTTTATAAAAGATATAGGTCCCGATAATTATATTACGACAACATTCGCACGGAAAGAAAAGCCTAGTCCTCCCAAAGATGTGGTGGACGGAGTGAACCGAACTCCAAACCATGCCAAGTCTGAAGAGAAAGCTCAACACACGTTTTTAAATGATATTAGTAATCATTCTGAGTTTGAGGATGACAATAGGAATCAGATAGAGGAGAAAGAAATTACAATATTGAAGGGCCACAAGCCTCTGACGCGGCAGAACTCTGGTCGCGCTACACCGACTATGATGACAGCGTTCTTAAATTCTTCTCACGTGGATCCTCCAACAAGAGAAACAGATAACAACGGTTCGAATAGTCAAAGTTCCTGCAACTCCTCGCACTCGACGTCACCGGTCGATGAGTCAAGCAAGATGATGCCAAGCGTGGGAACTATGCTGATGAACCGGAAACATTCTTGTGATTCGTCAACACCAAAGCATTCTAGTTTACCACGGCATTTGATAAAGAACTTGGGGTGTGAGGGGACGCCGAAACACTCGCCTCATAAGACGAATAACGTTGAGAGTCCTGTACGACCTCATCCAAGGGTGTTGACGAGAGTAGCGGCGTTAGCTGGTGGTGCGGTACCTCAATGTCCACCAACGCCAACACACCACGCTCGGAGACCAAGGCCGATGCCTCCACCAGACCTACACCCACCTCCGGTTCAAAATGCTGAAGCGAGACTACAAGAAAACTTCGAAATGGTTGAGTTCACGAATGAGCTCCGAACGTCCGAGATTAGGTCGCCAAATATGGAATTTGTGAATAGTAACCACTTCACGATAGTCCACGCAGGGCCTCCGGAAGATGTGGTGTTGAGGCGACCGAGGCCAGTGGAGGATATCGATGACAATGACAATGCAGTGGCCTCGCCCACGCCTCTGAGACACATGGCCGGTATAAGGCTGCCTTCAATACCAGAAAGGGCATCAAGGCAGATGGCACTGACGGGCGATTTTCCTGCTAACATGATCGGAGGGATTATTGAATGCGAAGAACCTTTACCAGCAGGTATGCAAATTATGATTTGATTGTCTATTATTATGTTAATTTGAGATATTTATATTCAGACATTTTATGATACAACTAGCGCCATCTAGCGATTGGAACAGTCAGTTTTCGTGCAGGTGACATAACTGCATAGAAAATGGTTACGCTATTGGGTAGTTGACTCAGGTTTTTTTTTTTTAATTTTTATCAAAAAGTATCCAAACTCAAAGAAAGAAAGAATTTTTCATGAAAGAAATTCCATTCAAAATTAAGTAAGTTCGATACCTTTCAAATGTAGTGGAAAGGGAAACGGGAGTTTGTTTTGAGCTTTAAACTAATTAATTCTGAAATAGTATGTTATATTGGTATCTTATTGAACTGCCTGGGTTGCGGGATTGTTCGTAAGAGTTAGCGCGGCCCTGGAACGCAAAAGGCAAACGAAAGAACACGGGTGGCTTTAATTCAGAAAAGTCTTACACTCCCTCTCGCTTCCACCCAGAATCCGAGAAGTCATTTCATGATTTTCCACTGAAAAAAAAAGGTATTTTATTGAAGACTTTCTAGTCTATTAGTCTTTTTACTACTTTAAATTGTTCAGCGAAACAAATAAGTTAGACTAGCAACTAAAACAGCTAAATTAAATAAAAAAAAATAAACTAAGCCAAGAAAATTTAAGCTACAAGATAAACAATACTACTTTGACTGGCCTGTTGGTCTAGTGGTTAGTGGCCCTGACTGCTATGCCGGAGGTCGTGGGTTCGATTCCCACCCAGGACAAATGTTTGTGTGATGAGCACGATCATTTGTTCTGTGTCTGGGTGTAATTTAACTATATATGTATGTATTTAGAAATATATAAGTATGTTTATCAGTTGTCTAGTACCCATAACACAAGCTCTGCTTAGCTTGGGACTAGATGGCGTTGTGTGATAGTTGTGGAATATTATATTATATTATTATATTATATTATCAATACTTCTTTCGCTCCTAAGGCCTCTTAGCTCAAATTTGAAACATGTAACAGAGATCAGTATTTGTAATTACAAAACATGATTGAAAAGAGTGTCCGTGGAGTTTCTTGCACATTCTTCTCCATAGAGATCTATGCTAGCTTTGGAATGTGCAATTAGCATCATTTTTTCTGACTGACTGACTTCTTGACATTTCAAAAGTGCCTGTAAATGGTTTATTTGAAATAAAATGCTTTGAATCTTTGAATCTAGAATCTTTGGTATTTTGGTCTAGTGGTCTTTTAGGCCGAATTTGGTATTTCTTTCCAATAGTAATTAATCTCTTGATGCAAAAGGTATATTAAAGTATAAAGTTATGTTTTGTTTCATTAGCCGTTTTTCTCAAACGATTGCCATCACCTTCCAGGCTGGGAGGCGCGCATGGATAGTCACGGCCGCGTGTTCTACATCGACCACATCAACAGGACCACCACGTGGCAGAGGCCTGGTGTCAATGGAACTACTCCGAGGTCGCCAGCTCCTGAGGTGCAGAGGCGGCAGTTAGATAGGCGGTGAGTTTGAGAAATTCCTACAAATATAGGTTACTAGGTTCTGCCAGCAGAGTCGCCAATGTGAATGTAGGAAATATATAACCTATGTCACTCAGTGATAAAGTAGCAATCTATTGGTGAATTATTTTTTTAAAATCGGGACAATGGTTATTGAGTTTATTCATTACAAACATCGATCACTAATTACAAACAAAACGAAAGAAAAGAAACAAAAATAAAAAGGATAAGGAAACTTTTTTTCCTTAGGTTGGGCAGGACTCCTTTTGAAGTGTTTAAGATTTCAGTAACTAGTAGGTAATCATAATTATGGTGACTAAAAAAAAATGCAGAGATAAAGACTTACGGTTTCCAGTCAAAAATATAATTTTCGAGCTTATTGCTTTCAAAATAAGGTCGAATCAATTAACTTACAGTTATCCGTTCTTTTGCTCTTGTGGTTTCACAGACGCCTTGCTTCCTCAGGGTCCTTATAATTAAAATTCAGTCTATTCTAAAATCATTTTTTTTCTTATTCCAGCTACCAATCGATCCGCCGCACTATGACGCGTACGCAGCTAGCTGAAGAAGAAGCAGGAGCATGCGCGTCCCCGCCCCCGCCGTGCCACTCGCACGCGCACGTGCCCTGCGCGGGCGCGTCCACGTCGCGCGCCGACACGTCGCACGTGCCGCACCCCGCCGCCTTCTTCCTCGCGCGCCCAGACTTCTACTCCATCCTGCACATGAGCCAGGTATGTCTATATCGAGAGGAACCCTGGGTCTTAAGTCTCCAGAAAGAACGACTTTCTACCCTTTGGTCGACCATCTTCTAGACAAACCAGGTCCCACTTACAAGACTATATTATCTATAAATAAAAGGAGAAACTGACTGACGTAACAGCGCACAGCCTAGAAGCGTGAAATTTTGCACAAGTTTTTCTTTTATGACATCGGCGAGCACTAAGACAGAATTTTCCAAAATTCTACCCCTAAGGGAATGAAACGGGGGTCTGAAGTTTGTATGAGAAACTTTTACGTGGGCGAAGACGCGGCAAAAGCCAGTCTATGCTAAACCATCATACTTTTCTTTGCAGGAAGCGTCCGTCCTCTACAACAGCAACTCCACGTTAAAGCACATGATCTCTAAGATCCGGAGAGACACGACCTCCTTCGAACGTTACCAGCACAACCGCGACTTGGTGGCGCTGGTGAACATGTTTAGTGAATCTGATCGGGAACTGCCCTTGGGGTGGGACACCAAGCTAGATAGGAACGGGAAGGTGGGTCGAACATCTACTTGTTCTAATGTTTAGGAAGTTTTAAGATGGATTTTTGTATATGGGTAGGCAGGCGACGCCAACCATGTTTATAAATTTTTGTAGCAGGCTGATGATTTCGTAGTATGAAGTGATTATCTAGGGATTGTGTGTGATGATATTGCAGGGATTCTTCTGTGCCTTTAATATCAGTTGACAGGAAAAGAAAGGGAGAGAAGACGTATAAAAGAATTAGTATTACGGCAATCAAATAAATTGATATTTGATCGGAAATATTTATTTTATCATCCAGCAGTTAATTCTAATGGAAGTCAGGAAGTCCTGTCCAGTAAATCCTCCGTCAAAGAAATATCGGTGTTTTCTGCGTCAGAGTTTTCAATCATATTTTTGGGATAAAATCTAATTTGGATTATTCTATTCGAGGCCACACGATATAAAATTTCATGAGGAGTAAAGGCATTCAGTGTTCTTATGTTGTGAGTTGTGTGTTCTGGTAGCGCTTCTTCGTGGACCACGTGATGCGTCGCACGACGTTCATCGACCCGCGCGTGCCGCGGCCGGCGGCGGCGGGAGCTCCCTTCAGCCCCCTGCTGCCGCAGCGCCGCCGCGCCGCGCCCGACCCGCCGGTGACTAGGCTTGCTTGCTTGCTTCCTTCACTTTTTGTTGACATTATACCCGTTTTGGTACATCATGTTTGTTCGTTTCTCATTTCCCCTGCATTTTCGACCGTAAAATGATTCAGTGGCAGGGCACCAGCCGTGAGTATGGCATCTCCAGCTTAAGGAAGTGACTGCCCTGCAGGTGCAAGAGATGCGGCTCAATAAAACTTTTTAATGGGCCATTTTTGCGTGCAGGCATTGTATAAGCGCTAATACTAAAAAAGTATACTTAGCCAGTAACTATATGCTTAGTTTAAATATTGTTTACCGGATTTTAATTCATTAACGCTCAGGCGGTAGCCGGCGCCCGGAAGCCATTGTCTTACTATTGTGTCTCTAATTACGCACGTCAAAAGGTTAAATTCATTTAATTATTACCGACGAATGTATTCGCGTCCCATTCGCCAGGGTCGTGTGTTAGCGACTGGGTACTCCATCTCGTTTAACTCTTCAATCTCCATAGGTAGCAGAAGAGCTGACGAAATGGAGTATTTGGTCTTGGATCTGCGACCGTGGCGAAATAAACGTGAGACTGTTTGTCGACTGGTTAAAGGGTTACTTTAGAATTTAGAACCTGGTAATCAATATTTAAAGTAATCATTTTGGTTGATTTCGCGATATGAATAATGTAGGACATTGTCATTCCATTCGGTTCAAACTCGCTTATGAAGGAGTCTTTAGATTGCATTTTTATCAGACAAACTATTCTAGCTTTTAGAACTCATTTTCCTTTGTTCTTTTTCATTATTTTTTACAGTAATGTTTTTCGTACCTAGCATGGTTTGAATGTTCAATGTTGTGTTGTCCGTTTTCACGCATGTTATTCGTGTATGTTCATTTTTGTTTGATTTCGCTTGGTTTCGTCTTGATTGTTGTCTTTGTCTATGCCTGTTTTGTCTTGTCTTTGGTTATTTTATTTTTGGTTATGTTGTTGTTGCCTGTTATGATTTTCTTGTGATGTTTTTATTTATTTTGTTGTTGAATTGATTTATTTTTGTTGTTTATTTTATTGATTATTTTGGACATATTTGCATAACTTTTTTTAGGCTAGAATTAAAGTGTCAACTGTAAGCGCAAGTGGGTCAGTTTGTTTCTGTTAAATTACATTATGAGATCTAGAATTCAGTTACAGTAAATTAATATATTTTCTTCTGTCCGTAGGCACCGACGCCCCCTCCGCGGCCACCGCTGTCAGCTGCGGACGCGCAAGTACAGAACATGCATCAAGAGATACCCATTGCGTATAATGACAAGGTAACATTCTTATTCAGACCTTAAGATAAAGGAAATAAAAATTAAAAATAAGTCTTTCTTTAAGCTTAGTAATATGATTTTCTGCTTATCAAATTCACCGGACTTCCACGACCGTCACCAGGTTGTCAGTCGTAGTGGTGGGTCTTTGTTAGACCATAATGGCTAAAACCACGTGGTATGCTGCGGTCCCCCGGCCAACTTTTGGCCCTATATGGCCGCAGTACTTGCAGCTTAGAAATGAAAAAAAAAAAAAATTGCACTCCGTAGGCGCGAAGATGTGTGCCTTTCAGCGACCGGTGGGTCTTTTACGGTTAGAGACAAGTTTACACCTTCATTCCGCCACCTCCTTTGCGACCTTCATTTCCTCGCAGAAGCTGTCGACGTCGTCCCACGTCTATAGAAGTCCTATGCTGGGTACAGTTTACTTCTATTGTACACCATTTACCGGCTACCCGCAAACAAAGCTATCTGCTTCAAAGTCAATCTTATGGGCCTACCACACGCACAAGCTTCACCACAGTTTTGCTTGCGCATTCTGGCTTCGTGTGGTTGGTAAAAATTATACAGTTTTACACGGTGTTCCGTGCACAGACCGGAATGTGCAGGCAAAATTGATGAAGCTTGTGCGTGTGGTAGGCCCATTAGGCTTTATTGACTTGTGTTGCAATTGGCAAGGTTTGTGGGGTTCAGTGGGTGCGCGGCGTACGTGTTGTGCAGGACGCTCGCATGCAGTTCCACTTGCTTTCATAATGCATATCTGCGGCCGCGAGGATATAAATGTGTAGCGAGCGGAGCGCGAGGCTTGCGTTTGCGCAAGGTGTGATCATGGCGCGCGAAGGGCGCGAGGGTGGCAAAAGAACAGTACGTCAACTTGAAATGCAAGCATGCAGCTCGCGAGCGGTTCGCCAGATGTGGAGACACCCAAACAGTTTGAATGTACATGTGGATTGATGGAGAGGGAAAGGAAGGCCAAAGAAAAGATGGATAAATTGTGTGAAGAAAACGAAGTCAGAGATAGCGTGACGGTTGACAGATTATATTGAACGTAATGTTTGTTCCCAGGTGGTGGCGTTCCTCCGGCAGCCCAACATAATGTCGATACTGCGCGAGCGCTGCGGCGGCTGCGGCGGCGCGCTGCGGGAAAAGGTGAACACCGTGCGAGTGGAGGGCGTGCCCGCACTCAACCGCTACCAGAACGACGTGCAGCTCACGTGCTTACTCAGGTCAGTCTACATAGCTTTATGGAGATGGAATTTTAATGTGGGATACGTAGATATAGGAACCTTTAGGCCTACTGGCCACGGATGCGTAGCTTCATAGACGCGTATTTATCATTATACGCTTAGTGCACGCCTGCGTGAAGCTTACACACAAAACTATGGTCTACTGTCCACGGACGCGTAGCTTCATAGACACGACAAGACGGCACGACATTGCCGCCTCGTCGACAGAGTATAATGACGAATACGCGTCTGCGAAGCTACGCGTCTACGAAGCTACGCGTTCGTGGACAGTTTGGCCTTAAAGAGGTGGCAAACAGTACGCGCCTTTTTATGTGCGACTAGCTTTTGCTAGCGGACCCCCGTTTCATCCCCTAAAGGGGTGAATTTCGGATAATCCTTTCTTATTCTTTGTATATATCATAAAAGAAATATCAGTGCAAAATTTCAGAGTTCTACGTCCAAGAGTTTGGGCTGGAAGTTAATGATGGGCTCGCTAGGCATGGCGAGCCGATACCATTCTTGCGTGTTTGCGGCTTTGGCCCCCGACTCAGGGTAGCGGTAGGAACTGTAAAAGTCGGTAGGAGGCCAACATAACTGTCTGTTCTTCTTAGTCGAAGGGTTTCCCATTCAATGCACTGTGTAAGCACTGTGTGTGTTTGTGTTAATTGTCTACACCTCATAACTGCAAATATCAGGCGAAATTCACCTTGCGACTTAAACACATACCCACTTGTAAAGTATAGAATTCTATTTTTTGTGTTGTGGGTGTATAAGTGGGGGATTGGAGACGGAAGTAGAAAAACGAAAGCAACACCTTTGCTACTCCTAGCTGAGATGATATGAGATGTTACTTGGTTGCATGGTTTTGTTTTCCCGAGGGAGTTAATCTACACCTCTTCTTGTGAAACAGTCATCAAGGTTGGCCCCATCGTGTACGCTGTTCCCTATAATTCGACAGTCGCATAGGATTTATTCATCTTTAACTCTATCTTAATCACTACATAGTATAAAACAAAGTCGCTTCCCGCTTTCTGTACTTATGTATGCTTAGATCTTTAAAACTAGGCAAAGGATTTTGATACGGTTTTTTTTTAATAGATAGAGTGATTCAAGAGAAAGGTTTATATTATATGTATAATATAGTAGAGAAACACTGGTAATTTTAGAAGTTTCTAATGTACACATACAATAAACACATTTTTTATATCTACGAGATAGATCAAAATAATGTACTACAGTATTGTACACCTTAAAAAGGTCTATAAAAAAGTCTGCAATGGTATATGTCTATCTCTTAGGGATAACCCACAATAACCATTTTTTATCCTTTAGTTTTTACGAGAAATAATGACTTATTTACGAAGCGATTTTAAGCGATACAGTATTAATCCTTATCCAATTAAGTACCTTAAATACATTGTGCATTTAATATAGATCAATATGGCGCTTTACATCATGTAATGAATTAAATTAATATTTTCGAAGATATTACAGATTTAAAATGTATGGACATAGCGGTTGCGGTGGTATCAGCATTGCACCCGTGCGAAGCCGGGGCAGGTCGCTAGTATAATATAAAACGAATCGTCAGTCGCTTTTGAGTCTGTCTGTTAATCTACTAACTCATTTTAAACCACGAAACGGATTGTCATGGAGTCACTAATAAGAAGAGCAATAAAAGAAGAAGGTTTATGTACATAACTAGCTGCTACTATCGGCTTCGCCCGCGATAGTAGAAAATTATCCCAAGGGAAGATACTCCCGGGATAAAGTGAAAAGTATCCTATGTGCTATTCCAGGACATGGTTTACCCGTGTACTAAGTTTTATCGAAATCAGTTCAGCCGTTCGAGCGTGAAGAAGTAACAAACATACACACAAATCTACAAACACCTACAAACTTCCGCCTTTATAATGTTAGTGTGATTGGCACATTCTGGATGGCAAAATTCTGCTACGTTTTAAACGAGTTTTTGAGGAAATGTGATAAAAATCTAGATCATTTCACTCTATTAAAAGCAACCATTTATGGAATGCGGAAGCCCCACCGACGATTCAAAAATAGAAGTAAATCTTGACGGTTTTGTTTTGCTTTCGTAGTTCGTACTCGTGTCAATAGATGGCGCTGCATGTCTCGAATTATCATGAATTTACATTGTTTTGGTTTTTATCGGTATAGTACAAAAACACGTGTTGCTTTTGTTAGTATAGGTTATGTTTCACATTACATCACACAATTACGTTTGTTTTAATGTTGTGGTAGGCAAATGTGTGTAGTAAAGAAAAATTATTCATAGTAAAATACACAGAAACAATTTTTAAGGCATTTTTCATACAGAATTCCATGAATTTAGGTTAGTTTATATTTTTTTAATAAGTCATAGTAATTTTATGGTAGCGAAGTGAACCGAAATGATTACTGCAGAAATAAATATCACTTCTGAGAAATTGCTAACTAAATAGTAGCGAATTATGTCATTATTCTTAGGTATTATTATAGCATAATCTCACTTTTATTAAGCGACTTATGAAAACATGCAACTTGCATTTAAGTACAATGCAAGTTGCATGTTTTCATAAGTCGCTAACAATTAGCTAACAAGATAATGGTGGGTTAAAGGTCAACCAAACGTATTTTTATTAATGCCAGTATCACGCCTATTTTTTATTTTTATTTTTATTAATGATAGGCTCGCATTTGACCACCATCTCACCTGATGGTAAGCGATGATGTGGTCGACGATGGAGCACGCTTGCCTAGAAGTAGCCTATTCACTCTTGACTTAAAGAACCCTAAGTTGTTGTATTTTCCCAGAAGGTGTTGGCAAACTGATGTAGTACCTATAGGTAACAGAGGCCTAGCTACCGCCCTATCAACCATATCATTGTTATAGAGCCCCCGGGAGCTACA
Source organism: Mythimna impura (assembly GCA_905147345.3). Taxonomy (NCBI): domain Eukaryota; kingdom Metazoa; phylum Arthropoda; class Insecta; order Lepidoptera; family Noctuidae; genus Mythimna; species Mythimna impura. The sequence continues at coordinate 25,944,922 of LR990350.1, forward strand.
GGGGTCCCGATGTGTGCAAAAAATTTTAAAGTTATCATTATCCATTGACCATTTCCTTTGACTGGCCTATTGGTCTAGTGGTTAGTGGCCCTGACTGCTATGCTGGAGGTCGTGGGTTCGATTCCCACACAGGACCAATGTTGACTCTTTGAGGTGTGGTTGGAAAGACCTCACGGCGTCCTCAGCTTCCGCATGACGCAGGTTCTCACCGAACACGGTAAGTTCGGGAAGTTCCTGCACCGGGTTCGTGCGAAAGCGACGCCCGGGTGTCGCCACTGTGTGGACCGCCCGGAGGACATGGTGGAGGTGTGCCCTGCTTGGGCAGAGCAACGCCGTGTCCTCGTGATAGTCCGGAGCGAGGAGGAGTGGCAGGCGGTCGCCTCCTTCTGCGAAGCAGTAATGCTAGCAAAGGAGGCGGCCGATCGCGTGAGGCAACGGTCCTCACGCCCCAACCGCCGCCGGGATTCCGAACCCGATTTCCGGCCACCTTAGGCGCGGGCTTGCGGACGGCGAGCAATGGGTGGCTCGCCGTCCGACCGTCCGGTAACCGTCCGGACCGAGCCAAAGTCGACGACGGCGCGTACTGTTCCCACGCGCGCCTCTAGGAAATGTCAGCAACTGTAGGGGCCCAGCAAGGTCGAAGCCTACTGGGGCCATGGGTAGTGTGAAAATGAAACCCGGGGCCCTGGAACGAAGGAACGGGAGTGGCTTTTAGTCAGTAAAAGTCTGACACTATCTCGCGCTCCGCCCAAGAGCGTGATTTGTCATTAGATGATTTTCCCACCTAGAAAAAAAACCCTGGACAAATGTTTGTGTGATGAGCACAATCATTTGTTCTGTGTCTGGGTCTACCTATTTAAGAAGTTCAAATTCAAATAATGCTGGGCTGAGCATGTCGATATCGATAGAAGAAGTTAAGAAAGGCTTAATATGCTTTTTTTTTAGGTGGGAAATCAACCAATGACTTCTCCTGCTCTAAGGCGGAGCGAGAGTTCGTGTCAGACTTTTACTGACTAAAACCCACTCCTATGTTCCTTTTTTTTTCGGTGGGAAAATCCTCCAATGACATCCCCCGCTCTTGGGCGGAGCGGGAGATAGTGTCAGACTTTTACTGATTAAAAACCCACTCCTGTACCTTCGTTGCCTTTCATACCAGGGCCGAGTCTTCCTTTCAGAATCAGACCATTGGCTCCAGTAGGCTTCGATCCTGCTGGGCCCTTATGGTTGCTGACATCTCCTTGAGGCGCGCTTGGAACACTACGCGCCGTCGACGACTTGGGCTCGGTCCGTGAGCCCGCCACTCCTATGTTCCTATGTTATATTTATACCTACCTGACACCTCTTTTTTTAAGCGGTATACTACCAATTAACTCCAGACAGACCTGACTGAAACCCGTGTCTGTTCCTTCAGCAGCCCTTTGCGTTCCAGTTTGCGGTGACTTTGAGGCAAACATACTCTGCTTCGTTTATCTGCAATCATTTCGTCATTTAAGCTAGCAAGTTTTAGCTTGCTAAAAACTTATATGAAAAAAAAAATCAATTACTTTGCCCAACCTGGGGTGTCCAATCCAAGGTCTTCACGCTTGGCAGTCACACTTACACGTACGTCCATTAGACCACCGAGGTGGTCAGGTCAAACCACGGTGCATGAATAAAAAAACATGCAGGCAATTTACTACATAGGGAAAACGGGCGCATCTGAACGAAACACAAAATCGTTTTTTTATCATTTTGATTTTAATCTAATCTTTTATTAAAATGAACATTTGGCTGGCGAAAGTGGACTTTTCAGTAGTGTAGTTTGAGTGTGGAAGTTTGTAGGAAAACATAGAAAAAATGACTTAGATGCGCTTTGTTTTTAATTTTTTTATAACTCATAAGCAAAGAGAAAGAGTGTATGTAATGTATGGACTATGTCTGAAATAAATTAATAATAATAATAAGCAAAGCATAATCAGCCTTATAATGTTCCCACTGCTGGGACTCAGGCCTCCTCTCTAGGAGAGGGAATGGACCGTAATCCACCACGCGGGCCCAGTGCGGATTGGTGGATGTCACATGTCTTCGAATTTTTGGTTCTAGGACATGCCGGTTTCCTCACGATGTTTTCCTTCACCGTTTTGTGAGCAGTGGTGATGAAATAAATTACACAAAGTAATGCCTGGCTAGGTTTGAACCCGTGACCTACAACTCATAAGTTAATAACTCAATTTTACCTAAAAAGGCACATGCAGACTGTTTTCTTTGGACGCTAGAATCATAGTAGAATTGTCATAGTTGGTCTACAATAATTTATCGTGTGTATACAACAATGGGTCAATTTATTTTCCACACAGTGCACATACGTCACGTTCCCACAAAAATTACACATCCTGTCACAATCACCTGCGACATAGTTACCAAAATTCAAATCTACTATTACTAATATATTTGTAATTCCATATAATTCAGTGGCACAGATTTTTACACTGGGTGCCACTCAGTCTGCACAGTAATGTGCAGTTTACTATGCTATTTACACTGCGTGGTATAATTAGTCACAGATTGTGAATGTATAACTGTAGTGGTATATTTCGTGTCCTGAATCTGATTCACTGGTTGAAAAGTTGTTTGTTTTCTAGAGCGAGGTTTGGTGGCATTTACCGAGGCTTTGAGTTAATAGAGATATTTTTTGATACCTAGCTACCCACGACGGTACCATCTACCTACATCATAGATTCCCAACGGGGGCGGTATCCCCCCTAGTGGGCGCTGGAGCTTTTCGTGGGGGCGATAGCGGGTCCAAAGGCCAATGGGGGGGGCGTTATGTCAACATGTTTTAGTTTTTTTAAATAATTAATAATTTCGAACCTCAACCATGACCACGAGTAGCACGATTACAGAGAGAATTTGTTTTTTTCTTTCTTTTAATTTTGTGTTTATTAATAAATACTAGACAGACATATAAAATTGGTATAATTAACTATTAGGTAAAGAGGGGCGTTAGAATTTTGTTTTTTTATAAAGGGGCTGCCCCCCTTTTTCCCCCTAGTTCATAAAAGATTGGGAAACTATGATACGATAATACGATACGATACGATACGATACGATATGATATGATATGCTATGATGATGCTAGTACTTGTTTAAGGTGGTTGCAATAAATCTTAAGGTAGAATTCTCATTCAGTAGTTGAGCGAGTAGCTGCTGCACTGCGTGGCGCGGGTTCGATTTCCGCACGCAACAAATATTTGTATGGCTTATTATAGTTAGTTTACCGAGTCGGGATGTCTTGTGTATGCGAGTTCACATGTTTATGAACGCACTCACGAAACAGGAGCTATTCCTAGTGTGGGGCAATATGAAAATATGACAACTTTCTGCTCTTTCTTAATTCATTGCTTAAACATACATACGGTGAAAATGTTGTCCACTCTGAAGTTGGTGTACCGAACTATTGCGCACACATGAAAAAATACACAATACGTTCGTCGTAAGATCCCTTACAAATAAATACTGCGCAGCCAATTCTTCGAAGTTCGGAGCGGTCAAGATATTTCGGCCGTACTGTACTAGCTATCTGTGACTCAACCTATACTCCATTCCAAATAAGATGAGACATATAAAAAAACCTTTTTAGGGTTCCGTAGCCAAATGGCAAAAAACGGAACCCTTAAGGATTCGTCCTGTCTGTCTGTCTGTCCGTATGTCACAGCCACTTTTTTCCGAAACTATAAGAACTATACTGTTGAAACTTGGTAAGTACCTAGATGTATTCTGTGAACCGCAATAAGATTTTCACACAAAAATAGAAAAAAAAAAACAATAAATTTTGGAAGTTCCCTATACTTTGAACTGAAACTCAAAAATTTTTTTTCATCAAACCCATACGTGTGGGGGGGTATCTATGGATAGGTCTTCAAAAATGATATTGAGGTTTCTAGTATATTTTTTTTTCTAAATTGAATAGTTTGCGCGGGAGACTCTTCCAAAGTGGTAAAATGTGTCCCCCCCCCCTGTAACTTCTAAAATAAAAGAATGATAAAACTAAAAAAAATATATGATGTACATTACCATGCAAACTTTCACCGAAAATTGGTTTGAACGAGATCTAGTAAGTAGTTTTTTTAATACGTCATAAATCGTAAACCGCAATTCACCTTTAAAGTTTGTACGGAACCCTCAGTGCGTGAGTCCGACTCGCACTTGGCCAGTTTTTTTGCTGTCCGTTCAACCGATTTTGACTTCTATTCCGTAGTCATAAGGATTAGAAGATTATGACATTAGAAGCAAAAAAGTGCTTACAATACCAACTATGTATTTACTGCAGTTGGTATTTTTCATGCCAGCAACGCAATAAAAATCAAAATCGGTTGAAAAGACAGTATAAAATATTTCTTTAAATGTCTAATCTTATTCCGAATGGAGTATACGATGATTAAGATTATGGGGGTTACCATGACGTTCAAAGTAAGATTGTTTCATTCATAATTCAGTGTGAGTGAGAGACAGAGCTATACAGGTTGTCTAGCGCCATCTCTTACCCACACTGGAAATAAGAATGAAACAATCTAACTTTAAACGTCATGGTACAGGTCTAGGTATATTGTTTATTGTTTCATTCACATACTCGTAATTCCAGATATCTGTACATCTAATCATACAACGATAAAATCATTATCATTTATGTAAGTGTTCTTTTTACGTTTCAATAAATAACAATGTAAATATTTTCCATTGATTCAGACATTGTTGTGACATGACCCAGTGAATCTATTATTTTTCTATGATGAGTACTAACTAGCTTTTTATAACAATAATAATGCAATTGCATTAATTAAAAAATGAATCATTTTATAGGATGATGTGATGGTGCCACTACCAGCATAACTGATAATTATTTACACAGAAAATACTCGTTTAAGTTGTTTATTTTACACTAGCTCCTGCCAGCGGTTTCGCCTGCATGATATACACCCCTATTTTTTTAATAATACAAAAATATGGGGTTCTATCCGTACCCGTTACTGATCACATTTGTGTAGTCATTGTCCACAAAAATTGGTCATAATTGATAAATTCATAATTGAATCAATCATTCATAACAATTGCTCCTAGAAAATACTACGCGCAATGTTTTTTATTCATAATCAATAGCCTTGTACAGGCTATATTTCCATAAATTGAGTGGCATTTTGGGATATAAACAAACGCTTATAACTTTGTTGTCTATCAATATTATTTATTGAGACTTTACTCAAATAATAACAATACTTTTTCTAATAAGCCCTTTAAATATTTGTACGAATTAAAAATTAGTGGTGTATATGTATATGTCACTCGGTGAAAGAATTTTTAAAATCGGTCTTTTTGAGTTTATTCGTTACAAACAAAAATACAAATATTTTCTCTTTTTAATTCTGGTAGGTGGACCATCTCCTGAAATAGCGCATGGAATACTTTTTGTCTCGGGAGTATGTCCCTTGGGACAATATTCTACTTTTACCTTGTACTATTACTTATTATGTGCTTTTACGCAGGTGAAATTAAAGCCTGATTTTTCGATAGTCAGATATTGTTATCTAAAGAACAAATATGGCGGTTTGACATATTTTCTATACAAAATCTGTCAAACAGCCATTTTTATTCCTGAGTTACAAAATGTCTGGCTATTGAAAAATCAGCCCTTAGAATTTGTTATTAAGCCCACTGCCATGGGTTAAGTGAAAATGAACCCCGGGGCCCTGGAACGCAAGGCAAAGAAGGAACAAACGAGTGGGTTTTAGTCAGTAAAAGTCTGACACGACCTCCCGCTCCGCCCAAGGGCGCGAGATGTCATTAGATGATTTCTTAGAATTTATTATTAAAGATTTACAGTCTACTGTCAGTGTAGTCAACTGTGATAGGTAGAATTTAAACAAATCCTACTATTTGTTTAAATTCTACCTATCACAGTTTTATTGAAAAACGATAAAATTCCAGATGGCTGACTTTTTTAAAGCCAAGTAAAAGAATGACAATAAATAATATAGAAACATTACGAGATGTCTCGTCCTTTATTTATTTAGCATTGCTTCTGTGCAAAACCTGGAGTTTAAGTATTTTATAATAGTTCCAACATTACGCATGCTTGCCTTTGCGGTTGAACGAGAGACGTGCGTATTTATAAAAATCGCCTTATCATTTTATCAACAACATTATCAACCAAATATAAACCTTGCTTCTTTGCAATAAGGTACGTTTTAAGTTTAAATAGTAGAATCCTGGTACATGTAATAATTAGGAGAGATTATTGTCAGGACTGTCGAACAAAAATTATATGTTTTCGTTTGACTAGTGAACGGCATATTATCTACTCAATGTTGTCAATAATTTAACTATTTTAATGTACTGGACTTCAGTCATGACATGAGTCATGACAAAGAAAATATTCTAAAGGCAAGAAATTATTCCAAAGCGAGGGCTATTGCACTTTAATTGAATTGTAAATACTGAATGAAGGCTACAAATCGGTTAAATGAATCAATTACAAATACAAACTTGTTATTTTTTATTTATTTCAATCAACATTGGATCTTAGAATTACATTGAATTCATAATTATGAATAAAATAAACGAATTACATTTGAATTAAATAATATAGACGCTGAGAAAAAAAAGAGAAATTAATACTTAATGTTTTTTTTTTTGCTGAAAGTATATTAGTCAATATGGTCAAAATTAAAGATATCTAATTAATTAGTATTTTTGGTTGCTGACAAGGTTTTTCAATATTTTTAATCACCCCGATTTGTCGATTAAAAAATGAACCATAAAACAATTCATTTTCGTCACTCAATCAAAGTATCAAACTCGGACAATTTTGGGCGCGCGCCCGATGTCACTTAAGTTGTTGATTAATAAATAAAAAAAAGAAAATTAATCACCACTAATTTTCTCAAATGCTCTACGGCCCGTGAGATTTAAAAAGAAAATGAATGCTCATTCCCTCTAATACCATCCACATCTATACATCATCCGTCAGTTCCAGACCCACTTCCTGTATTATTTCCTTAGTGGAAGCACAGATAATATATTTAATAGGTATAGTGGAAGTTATAAACATGTTATGGTAGGTCTAGCTTAAGTTTTTGCCTCACGTCTGCGACCGGCCAGTATTATTAATGATTGCAAATTAATCCTTACGCCTAGCCAAAGGCTACGTGTATGATGAATTCTTTTTTTAAATAATTAGATTCTATTTTCCACTAACTGCTTAACTTACAACTTTATTTTTTCCAAAATAGAGTTGGATTTGGTTTGGCAGGGGGCGAGTTAGAATAATTTCTAATATATTGCTGAATAATAAAGTACAATTCTATTCCTTTAAAGATAAAGTTCAATTAGCAATGGCAGAGGGAGTGTAATAATAATAATATATTTCATATTCCTCCGATTAAGTACCTACTGCAGTTAATTACGATGATTGCAACTACTATGGTAACTCGATTGTATGATGTCACATTAGATTTTAGCTGGATGTGTCATGGTTTCATAGGGAGTACTTGGAGTTATCGTCACATTGCACATTGGTATTATGGCTGTGGTTTAGGATTGTAATTATACGGCAATCAACTGAATCACCCATTTTCACGCCAATGTGGAGATGACGTGTGTGGATGTAGTTACTACGAGTGCCGAACCACGAAAATGGCTTCCGGAACTAAAAACTTTACTTTTCTATATTTATATAATAAATATCTAGCTGCCTCGGCAAACGCTGTTCTGGCATATAAATTATCAAATAAAACACTGTGAGACGAGATTTATGTATTAACCCTAAATTACCTATCGTTTTGACTTACATTGTTCGACACCTGAAAAGATGACAAAATCAAAGTGCACTGTTGGATTTTCAAGAATCAAAACTTGAAAATCGAATAGTGCATTCATATTTATTTAGGTGACAAATAACTAATGTTAATTAAAACGGATAAAAAATCACTTCTCACTCGAAACTAACGTTTTGTTTCGAGTGAGAATTAACTGAGTTTAGTAGTTCAAATGAGTTTTCCTACAACAGTACCTACCTACTCACGCACATTTTTCAAAACTAGTCCTAGCATAATAATTAATTGAAAGCGCAACCAGTACGTGTAAGAAGGCAATTTAAATCTATAAAAACGTTATTCCATGCTCATCAGTAACCAGCAGGTATGATTTGTGACAACAAACCTTCGTAGTGCTAGGTAAAGTGATCTAAGTTGAGATAGTCCGGACTATGAATAAAAACAAAGCATTAAGTTCTTGAGTGAGTGCAGCTTTCAGAATGCACTCTGCATTTGACTGTACCGTTATTGTTGTTAGGGTTGACACGTTATTCTTGGGACAATATATTAAAAGGAGGAGGGTTGATAAGAGTTATTTTACGCCCATCACACACTCATAAATAAAAGTTTCAGTTTCCGATTATTTTCACATGCATTTGTATAAGTACCTAGTGTCGGGATGCATTTGTCTAAGGTCGGGGACTCGACACTCGAAGTTGTAGACGACTACGTTTACCTGGGACAGACGGTCCAGTTGGGAAGGTCTAACTTCGAGAAAGAGATCAATCGTCGAATCCGACTCGGCTGGGCAGCGTTCGGGAAGCTGCGCGGTATCTTCTCGTCCAATATACCACAGTGTCTCAAGACGAAAGTCTATGACCAGTGCGTGTTGCCAGTGATGACATATGGCTCCGAAACGTGGTCGCTTACAATGGGCCTCATTAGAAGGCTTAAAGTCACCCAAAGGGCAATGGAGAGGGCTATGCTCGGAGTTTCCTTGCGTGATCGAATCAGGAATGAGGATATCCGCAGGAGAACCAAGGTTGCCGACATAGCACGAAGAATCGCCAAACTAAAGTGGCAATGGGCAGGGCACATTGCTCGCAGAACAGATGGCCGTTGGGGCCGAAAGGTTCTGGAATGGCGACCACGTACCGGAAGACGTAGCGTTGGAAGGGCTCCTACAAGGTGGACCGATGACTTGGTAACGGTTGCGGGAGTCCGATGGATGCGAGACGCACAGGACCGTTCGCTGTGGCGACGCTTGGGGGAGGCCTATGTCCAGCAGTGGACGTCTTTCGGCTGAAATGATGATGATGATGATGATGAAGTACCTAGTGAAAGATATTTTTTTTATTCAGTGACATTTACGTGATAAATAATATTAAGTTGAAGCAATTATTCCCCAAACAGAGAGTTTCGGCATTTTTTTTTTCTACCGTTTGAGTTTTTTTAAAACTTTATAGATTTCGAGAAAATCAGCCGTAAGTACCGTAACGGGCGTAACATTTACGTAGGTATCTCGAAATAGATTAAGTTCTATAGGAATACACTTTCCAAAACATTATTAAATTATTGGTTAAAAGTTTACGACCTGTTACACCCGTTACATGGAATGACCCTAGTGTCTTTTGTCTCCGTTAAGTTTGCATACCTTAGACAGAGAACTACATACCCTTTTACAATACGTAGGTGAAAATCTGGGTCATTTTCCTTAACGGGTAATAGAAAAGAGACATTCATATTTATTATCTATGGTTTTTAAATTAATCTAAGCAAGATCCGGGAAAGTATAAAGTTTATACTTTCCCGGATCTTGCTTAGATTGGGATGGATAGATGGATAGATGGGATACCCTTGTTTATACTATAAACAAGGGTATCCCATTACCTTCCTTTGTACTTTACCAGATATTTATCTTACTTTATTTTGATCCAGTTCCTTAGGACTGTTTGATGTGTTGTCCAGAATATTTTCTCTATGAACACTTGAATTCAGGAAGGTTGGACCCATCATCCTTCTAGCCTTTTTCCCAACTAGCTTGGGCTCGGCTTCCAGTTTAACCAGATGCGGCTGAATACCCGTGTTTTACATGGAGCGACTGCCTACCAGACTTCCACAACTCAGCCCCCCTAGCCAAGTCACAAACGATAAACGTAAACTCTCAGTAGTCTTTAATAGATTTTCAACTTTATGTTATTGGATATAAAGTTGAAAATCTATTGAAGATTACATAGTGTTTTCGTTCGTTCCGGTCGCTAACGCTCAATAGTCTTTAATAGATTTTCAACTTTATGCTCTTAGGTATAAAGTTGAAAATCTATTGGAGATTACTAAGCGTTCACGTTTATCGTTTGCAACTTGGCTAGGGGGGCAGTTGCTGGGCAACACGATAATCCTTGGGTAGATTGATGGTTAGACATTTTTTTTTTGTAATTCTGCTCGATGGCTAATGCCTACTATATATTAACTTTTATTAGTTGAGGGGTTTGGCGCTGATAGCCGAAATACAGGCTTTTGTCTAGTTCGGCTACAGATGTCTCATTCTTTTGTTCTACAATAATATAGCTTACAAATCTGTTGCAAAACTGTAAATTTATTTGAATAAACTCTTTAACTATTGAGTAGCGTAATTAGAGACACAATAGAAAGACAATGACGTTCGAACGCCGGCGTTCGCTTGGGGTTTAATGAATAATCCTTGGGTAGATTGATGGTTAGACATTCTGGCGTCTAACTTGGTTGAGCTTGCATCCAATCTTTGTAATTACAAACATTGGGTCCAAATTTCCGTAATTAGATGTTTCACAACAGCCAACTCTAATTAGATGAGATAGGTTACGGAAGACTTCGATAATACATAAGATTTCAGGAAGAATTTAACATTAAGTAACTGGGTCGAGTTACCGACTGTACTTCCGAAACATATCGTTTAACCCAAAAACTCGACATCCTTTTAAATAGTCAGCATTCCCATCAATCGTAAATGTCATCCGTTTATCGTTTAGCGGCGCGCGCGACTCAACACAAAAACCTAATTGTTTGGAACCAAAAGAAATGCTGATAGCTTACAAAAGTCATTAGTTGTAGAAAAGATAGAGAGACGCGTTAATTAGTATTGTGATATACTAAACGAATAGTTTCGCAACTTACTGATAGATAAGCAGGAACAATACCTACATCGTGTAGTCATAGCAAATGGTTTACGGAAACAATAATTTGTAAAAACAAAAGGCATTCAATTGAAGAAAACAAAATACTTAGGGATAGGGCAACGACCGATAAGGGCACGAAGATGATGATTACAGACGAAGGAAGTGCTTACGATTTTTTACTAAGATAATATGCTAAACTATAGATCTAGTTTACCATTATGTTGCACCTACCATGTTATATTTCTGCACCACCGGTCGACTGGTTGAAAATGCCTGAGGCATCTTTTTTTTTTTTTTTGTGCCTGAGGCATTAAGTCCGCCTTTGTAGTTACAAGTTTTAATAAATAAATAAATACTGAAAGGACAGTCAGACATCTCGACAACGGGTTGCAAGTTGCAAGCAGGCCAACGAGGCCATGCAATCCCTAAACAAAAGCTTAACCAGAAGCTTTCTGCGATTCGATAGAGTCAGCTGCTGGTGGCGGAGACCATTACCGCACACTGCTCACTAAATAAATACTTCCAGACAATAGAATGGATGAAACACTAGCGCACATGCTCCATGAGTGCACGGGCGTCACCGAAATCCGCATACGAATCTTAGGATTCTCCACGCGCGTCTCAAAGAGATGCCAATAAAACCGTAGCAGGGCCGCTGCCCGCTAAGGTCACGGGAAATTTCTGAAAAGGAAACCCTGTGGTCCTAGAACGCAAAGGGCAAGCTTTTTTTTTTTTTTTTTTTTAAATTGATATATACCAGTGCTTGACTGCGATCCCACCTGATGGTAAGCAGTGATGCAATCATTGATGGTAAGGCGCACTAGTTTATTAAGAGCCTATTCACTCTAGCCTTGAAGGCACCCAAATTATAGTTGGACGGGAAGACCGCAGCAGGCAAATTGTTCCAGTCCTTTGATGTACGCGTTATAAACGGCGAAGCGAAACGCTTAGTCCGGACCGTTGAAGTTGCAACAACGTAAGGGTGGATACTCGCCGTACGTCGGGTTGTCCGATGGTAGAAATGAGATGGCGGAATCAAGTCATGCAATTTCCGCGCACACTCTCCAAAATGCAACCTGTAGAATACCGATAGGCTGGCTACCCTGCGCCTGTGCTCGAGGCTTTGTAGTTTGGACTTAACCAAATCTGGATCCCCAATTAGTCTCTTCGCACGCCTTTCCACTGAGTCCAAAGCTGCTAGATGGCATTTTGCAGCACCAGCCCATATGTGACTGCAGTACTCCACACACGATCGGACCTGTGCTTTGTATAACATTAGAAGCTGTCCCGGTGTGAAGTACCGTCGGACCTTTGCAAGAACGCCTAGTTTTCTAGCAGCTACCTTGGCTTTGGACTCAATGAACTGCCCAAAATTTAGGTCTGAGGAAATTTCAACTCCCAAGAGCTGAAGGCGGTCGGTGCACTCCAGGGATACATTCCGAAAAGCAGGAGCCAAGGTGAACGGGCTCCTTTTGGCGGTGAACAGACACGCTTGTGTTTTGGTGGCGTTGAATTCTACCAGATTGGTTTCGCCCCACTTGGAGACTGCCTGAAGTGAGACATTCGTACGCTCTATCATAGCCTCTCGTTCGGACCGGATTAGTTCCTTACTAGCCCGAGCACCTGGAAGGTATCTCTCTACAACTGTGCTATCATCTGCATACCCATATATACCGGGCATCAGCAGATCGTTAATATGCAGCAGAAAAAGAGTTGCAGAGAGAACTGACCCCTGAGGAACTCCGGCATTAGTGGTCATGCGCTCAGATGAGCATCCATCGACAACAACTCGGAGAGACCGTTCACTCAGGAAGTCTTTTACCCAGTTAATCAGACCAGGGGAAATGCCGTACGCTGGAAGCTTACTCAGAAGGCTGGCGTGCCATACCCTGTCGAAGGCCTTCGAGACGTCTAAGGAGACAGCAATCGCTTCTCCATTCTTCTCGAGGGCCTCGCCCCACATGTGAGTGGTATACACTAGTAGGTCCCCAGTAGACCGATTGTGGCGAAACCCGTACTGTTGGTCACTGAGGAGATCGTTACCTTCCAGGTATGCCATGAGGCGCGAGTTCAATACACGCTCCATAATCTTGCAGAGTATGGAGGTTATTGAAATCGGCCGATAGTTGGCAGGATCGGTACGACTGCCCTTTTTGGGCACGGGTTGCACGTTGGCAAGCTTCCAGGACTTGGGCACTATACCAGTCCTAAATGAGAGGCGGTACAAGCGCGTCAATACGGGAGACAACTCGGGCGCACATGCCTTGAGAACTATTGCTGGTATACCATCTGGTCCACTAGCTTTATTCACGTCTAGACGACACAGTGCTCTCAAAACTTCTTTATTTCTTATGCGAACCTCAGGCATCGAGGTGTTGCAGTGAGGTAGAGTCGGTGGAGTAGCACTGCTAGTATCAAGACGAGAATTATGGGCGAAGAGAGATGCAAAGAGACCTGCTTTCTCTCTCGCCGAGTGAGCCAGTGTTCCATCAGGTTTAACCAGCGGAGGCAATGTGGGCCTACAGAAGTTCGCTTCGTCCGACCTTAGTACAGAGGTATGGTTTTAGTCAGTAAAAATCTGACACGGCCTGCCGCTCCACCCTAGAGCGAGAGAATTCATTGGATGATTACCTACCCATATTAAATAAAAAACATTTTATCAACATAACCGTTTGGTTTGTCTATCCTTGTGTCGGTTTACGCAATATGGAATTATAAAATTGCAGTAACAAGGCCCCGAACAATAGCTCAGATGTATTTGGGCAGAATAAACAGACAAATGGATGTGTAAGAGCGTGTTTATATACTGTTGAAGTTAGTAATATTTACCCTACACTTATAAAGCTTTGGCTACTGTATATCTGTTTGTTTATTTGTTCAAACTTCATGCAACACAAACGTACGAAGGTCATTCTCTACCAGTCAACCAAGGGTGGTGGACCTTTCATCAATATCTAATTCAACTAAACTGTAGTGCTGTTTTCGTTAACGGCACAATTGGCGCAGTGGTTGAGCGGTCGGCTGCTGCATGCAGCGTGTCGTGGGTTCGATTCTCGCACGGAACAAATATTTGTTTAGCCTACAGATGAGTCTGTTCCGGGTCTGGGTGTCTTGTGTATGTTAGTTTATATGTTTGTGAAAGTATCCACGATACAGGAGTAATTCCTAGTGTGGGGCACCGGCGCCCAAGTCGTCGACGGCGCGTATTGTTCCACGCGCGCCTCAGGGAGATGTCAGCAAATCGTAGGGGCCCAGCAGGGTCGAAGCCTACTGGGGCCATGGGTAGTGTGAAAACGAAACCCGGGGCCCTGGGACGAAGGCAACGAAGGAACAGGAGTGGGTTTTTAGTCAGTAAAAGTCTGACACTATCTCTCGCTCCGCCCAAGAGCGAGATTTGTCATTAGATGATTTTCCCACCTAAAAAAAAGGGTGGGGCAAAGTTTTTTTTTTTTTTCAAATTTGATTCGACATTCAGCCATATAGAACAGGCTGGTGATGGTGACAGACAGATAGATGGACAGTAGAGTTTTAGCAATAGGGTCCCGTTTTTACCCTTTGTCTACGGAAGCCTAAATAGTTGACCCATTCTCCCCGTTACTTAAAGTTCCAACTCAATCTAAAGCTTACACTTACCTTATCTGCACAAGTCTTTAAGATAACACGGGGGTACTAATATTTGTTTATGCCATTATCACGCCTAAGATCATTTGTTGAGGCATAATGTGTTCGATAAATGAGCTACCGAGTTACCGGAGTATTTCAGGGTTATCTCCGGTGTTGATAACAAAAGAAATGTAAATAGTTGTGTCTAGTGATGACCTTTGTTCTTGTTTGTTATCGGATCACGGCTATGATTGTTTTGCTTTAGTAACTATAGGCAACGGATTTGTTTGTACGTGCCGCGCGATCTGTTGACTCGGTGTGTGGTATCGGCTGTAATAGACCACCCTTATGTTTTTATTTAATAAATTCGTCAAATAACTTCTTCTGCTCTGGGTGGAGTAAGAGGGATTATGGCTAAAGCCCGCCTTTTTTTAAAGTAGGAAATCATCCAATGATTTTTCTCGCTCTAGGACGGAGCAAGGCGTATCAGAATTTTACTGCCTAAAACCACACCTAGGTTCCTTTTTTTGCGTTGCGTTCCAGGATCTCGGGATTCCCTTTCGGAAGTCAACCCATGGCCCGAGTAAGCTTCGGCCCTCCTGGGCCCCTACGGTTTTGCGAGAGTTCCTCGCGCACCTCGAAGAGATGTCAATCTCTTCGTGGTGCGCGAGGAACTCTACGCGCCGTCGACGACTTGGGCTCGGACCGGACGGTTATGCGACGGCCGGACGGTGAGCTACCAATTGCTCGTCGTCCGCAAGCCCACGCCTACAATACTAAAGCCCGTTTGTGGTCCTTTAGTTGCCCTTTGCGTGCCAAGGCCGCAATAACTCTTTCGAACAATCCTGTAGCCCATGATAGACCACCCTTAATGAAATTAGTAGAGCATGACTTTAATTGCGAGTAAAGGGGTTGATCACACAACAGCTGGATAGTAAGTCAGATTAGAAATTCATCATACTAATATTATAAAGTAGAAAGTTTGTGTGTTTGTTAATACCTACTTCACCCTCGGAATGGCTGAACGGATTTCGATGAAACTTGGTACACGGCTAGACTAAGTTCTGAAATATATACCCCTAGATTTTAATTAGTAAAAAAAAAAAATGGGACTCTATCCGTACCCGTTACTGATCATATTTTTGTAAAATAACGAAATCCCAAAATTGTCCACAAAAATTTGTCATAATTGGTACCTAAATTCATAATAGAATCAATCATTCATAACTATTGCTACTAGAAAATACTATGCGCAGTGTTTTTCCATTTTAATCGTCATTTATTCATTCATAATCAATAGCCTGTACAATATTTCCATAAATTGAGTGACATTTTGGGATATAAAGAAATGCTAAACTTTGTTGTTTATGAATATTATTTATTGAGACTTTACTTAAATAATAACAAGACCTTTTCTAATAAGCCCTTTAATTAAGAATATGTAGTAATTAAAATTTTGTGGTGTATTATACATATAAACATACATATGATACTTACTTTTTATCCCGAGAGTATGTTCCCTTGGGATACACTATACACTATACATATACATATAGCAACAGCTAGTGAGTGAGTTTTATATATGTATACAGCTGCAAAACGGTACGCAACCCCTTTCTTTACGAATTAAATTATTTCAAAAGAGGGCAAGATTATATCAGCTGGTTGTACGTGAATAAGTATAAGTTATATCTCCATAATTTTTATTCTTGACTCGTACTTACTAGGAACTATATTTAATATAGGATACCTAATTTTACTTATCTGAAGCTCTACCACTAGGGTTGCCAACTTTTATCAGAACAAATAGAGTATATTTGATTTCAAAGGAGGTTAATAAAGAGTACGGACTTATGAAAAAGGGTATCATTTATTTAAATAAAATTAGAAAAGTATTTTTGGAAACTTTTTGCAGCACATAACATTTTTAAAAGAATTGTACGACTTCAAACATTCTAACTCAAAGTTTAAATAGATCAGGAGCTCATTTTTAATAAATTCGAATGAAGTCCTGTTCCTCTCTTCCCGCCACTTCACATTTTGGTTGTGATAATACGTATGCATCATATATACGTGACTGGCGCTAGTATAGCAAACATTATGTAAAAAAGAGTATTTTAGCGTCCTCTATTAGTGTTATAGATTATAGAGTACACCTACATGATATAGAGTACAATACTTTATTTTAGAGTACGGTAGGCAGCCCTACCTACCACGAGTTTTTAACACGATCCATATGAAAACCTAAAATGAACTGTTAAAGGGATCGAGCTATATAGGGTGTGTAGCTTCATCTCTCTCGCTCGCACACCTGACATTTTTACTCGTCATGGTAGGCCCCTGATGATTGTTGTGACATAGAATTCTAGTCTCCTTTATCAAGGGTGACAATAGGTACAATAGGGGTATAGGTATTCATAAGTTCCACTAGTTTTTGTATTCGATCCCATTGTCTTGATAAGGTTAATATTCTATAAGCCTTCCAAGAAATATAAGTTCTAGGTTCGTGCCTCGTATATTTATGACGATGGCCACAGTTCGACGTTTATGGAGCATAAATATTGAAGTACTCATGTAATGTACAGTCGGCATCAAAAGTGTCCTGCGAACCGCAGTCTACGTTTCCTCTAAAAAATTCAACAGGACCAGTGTTTTGCCCATTCGGTGAAGACTGAAATACACTGGGCATAATTTCGTGAGACATTTATCATTGAAAATCAGAAATGAAATATTTTTTACACCGAAACCTATTGAAAAAAGGCGGTCGGTAAAAGGTTATAGCTAAATGTTTTATATGTTTTGGACATTTTATACACTGTGTAGCCTAAACAGCTTGGCGAGGATGTACCTACGTCATACATTTTTATATGCATGAAAAAAATAATTGTTATCTAACCTGTTTATCAATAAATATCCAAAAATTAAAACAATAGGTATCAAAATTGATAGAACAGCAAACGACAACAATATTTTAAACAAAAATATATCTGTCTCTCTCGCCAAGATGCCACGCCGTTTACTATGATGGCGGCCGTATGGGTCATCATGGCTTTTGACGTCGAAAGACATGACGGTCTTTTCTTTCTTATAAGCAGCTTTGAAGCTTTATAATCGTAACATTGTTGTTGATGAAGATTTTTTTACCAGAGCTAAAAACTATTTAATTTAGGAAATAAAATTAATTGTATGCATTCCCTATTGTTTTTTTTACTTTTGAAAATTTTGAGAAACACTAAGCATTTAAAAAGGTTCTTTAATCTATACGATACCCAGTTCTAAAGAACCATATTATGTCACTGTTGTTCATGGCTATAAACAGCAACTAAATAGATTGCGTGAAATGAAGTAATGTCGTTCCATCTTGTCAAGAAACAAAAGTCGCCATGATTCTTTGTTTTAGTTCTATCAAGTTTCCCACTGATTAGAAAATGTTATTTGAAACGATTTAACGTAAAATTAAGTTTCGCAAACCGTTTTGAAGACGACTGTATTTAACTAAAGATGTTCGCATTTCAAGGACTCTTGACAAAGGTTTCAAATTCCAAGTAGAATTTTAGGTCGTTAATTTTCAACAATGTTGGCAGCTAAAAATCCTTTGAAGTTATTAATTAGCCTTAATTCTGGGAATTTAAATTAATTCATAGTTCGGAAAAATAATTGTAACCCAGTTAAGCTTTTACGATTAAACAAAGAAACTATTTATGGCTATCTTAATCATAATATAGGTTAAAGCGCACAAAATATATAATAATAACTTTATAGAATTACGTACGTATTTATTTTTGTTATAAATCTATCAAAAATACATTCTAATCGTACCATCTAGGGTTATATGTTAATTAAAACATTTGTAGTAAATTTATTTTCTTTCAAACTGTCGGTTTTCACCCGGTGCGTCTGCGCATACATTTGCATTTAGAATTTGTCAGACCGTGAACACATTTTCTTTCTGTGGGATTTATTCTTTTAATTTATGAAGTTTTACTGTAAATCATAGAAATTGATCCTGGAACTAGATTTCCTGACTCTGCCTTCATTGGAACAGATTTTCTGAAAATATTATTTACTAAGAGCTTAAAAGCTCCAAAAATTATCCTATTCAGTTTCACTAGGGATGTAAGTACTCGACGCTCTGCTTAGAAACTTTTTTTTTTGTTGAAAAATCGTTAAATAACTTCTCCCGATCTGGTTGGAAAGAGAGGAAGTGTCAGACTTTTACTGACTAAAACCCACCCGTGTTCCTTCAGTTGCCCTTTGCGTTCTAGGGCCGTGGTAACTCTTTCGAACAATCCCTCAGCCCTGCTTCATCATCATCATTTCAGCCGAAAGACGTCCACTGCTGGACATAGGCCTCCCCCAAGTGTCGCCACAATACACTTACCTAAGCAAAGTTTTTGCGACAAATGGGAGCGAGACGTAATATATCTAATTATAGTATTATAACTTAATAGCTGCTGACCCGGCGAACTTCGTACCGCTTAATAGTAAGGATAACGCCATCTACTGGCATTACCAGAACAGTATAATTCATTCATTATAATGACATTTTTAATTAGAGATGGCGTTGTATTCGGATTTTTTTTTCGTGATTTTTTACATTTTTGTCACCATTTAAACCTACCCTGGACTATCTTGAATATTTCAAGACCAAAATTAGCCAAATTGGTCCAGCCGTTTCTAACAGCGAGACTAACGAACAGCTATTCATTTTTATATATTATATAGATTATGTGGAAACGTACGCATACAACTACGTTGTAATACGTTGTCCCACTGCTGGGCAAAGGTTTCACTCATACATTTCCAGCTTTCTTTGTGTCTGGTCTTCTCCGGCCAACCCGTAAGGGAAGAGTCCAATTCGTGACATCAGCGTTTTTAGGCCTACTTCGATGACGACACTCGTCTTTTAAGTCACCATTGTGTGACGATATTTATCCACCTGTCCTCATGTATCCTGGAAATGTTTTCCGCCCAGTCCCACTTCAACCTCGCATTTATTAACATACATGTCATTAAAATTTGCTATCCATTTCCATGGAACTATGCCCTTAGACGGACATAAAATGAGAAAATTTTCCAATATGGAAATAATTTAACGCGAACAGTCGACACATATGGTAAGCAAGTGATTCATTGTGTGATTATGGCTTTGGGGTAATTATCTACGTTAGTTTTGCGACGCGAAATATCTTTGAAGCCTTTTAAAGAACGACGGAAAGCTACTGGAGGAACCGGGAATTTACAGGGTTACAGTACCCACTACTTGAGTCATTCTCATTTTACAAATGATTGGTTGTATGGCGATTAAATTTGATGATTGTGTAGTATTATTTGAATTGGTAGTAGGAATTTGAAGTCGGGACGGGAAGGTCCATTTTTTATGCATCAACGGAAGTTGCCATTCATAAGAGGTTTTTTGCGTGCGATTCTCAAATGAATTAGATTATCCTTTTTAATAGGAATATTCTAAAGCGAGTTACGTCTGAGTTGAAATTTTTATTCTCTTGCATTTTTGATGAATAACTTATTTATACACACTGTGTCTACATCTCTCATCCAACTCTCCTTTCGCAGGTCTGCTGGAAGAAATTTTGTTTGAAGTAAGCAGCACCTTTGTGCTTCTTAGATAGAAGAGCACAAAGAACAATAACAAATACAGATGTGTTTGTTCTTTTCACTTTTAAGTGTTTGTATGTACCGTAAATAAAAGTGTTTTTTTTTTAATCTTTTTATTATCTACATATAAAAGTACAAATCACTTGCGTGTGATAATAAATACAGCTCCAACTTCTTTGTGTTCAACATTACGATAATTAATTAATTACTTATATTAGAAACCATGACAGACCCAAGGAATGCAAAGCTTCTAGACAAACGTTTTCGCGAATACATATCTTTATTTATTATTGTGATTTTCCATTTAACACCAATATGGTGATAATGAATCATTTTAATCAGATCTGTTAATTACTTGATCACTGACTTGTTAATAATTCTAACATCGTTTGCATTTCTCATTATTCTTGCAAATCATTTTCTTGAAAATTTTCCGATGTTTGTACATTAACAGTTTAGTGCAAACTTGAAAACAAATGGGAGAGTATTCGTTTTGAAGCTGTTCACTTGGTTCTACATTTTGAAAGAATTAAGTTTAAAAACTACAAACTATTTATTTATGTACACACAAATACTGAATAGCCAAAGGAACAGATAGAAGAACACAAAGGTTTTGGTTATTTCAAAACAAATTTCTTCCAGGAGACCTGCGACAGGAGTCTTGAGTGAGAGATGTAGATACAGTGTGTATAAATAATGTTAATAAAATGATTATCTGGTAAGAAAGTGCAAAAGTTTAGATACACTTCTGACTGCAGTTGTTACAAATCACTAGCGACATGCGAAAGCTTTGCCGTTCAAAGTTTATTTCGATAAAACTATCACCAAACCAAACAAGGACCTATTTTAAACTGTCAGTATCATATAGGCATGTCCACGGTACGTCATCACGTCAGTGAAAACTATTTCCCACACATTGACCACACATGAACCATTCAGACTCCATGTAATCACACATCAACTAGGTCGTGCTTACCAACAAATTATCGAATCCTATCCTGTCATTATCCAGAACACTGTGTGCGAAGGTCATGAGAATTAATGCCATGACCCTTAACATTCAATTTCGAAAGAAATCGATCTTTGTTTTAGAAATGACATGGGCTTTGGGATCGGTTTCGTCGAATTATCTTTGAGTATGATGGAGCACCTTGTGTCTTACTTCTATTAAATTAACTTACTGGGGTTTTGAAAACTATACAATAACTAGCTGATCTGGCAAACGTTGTTCTGCCATATAAATTGTTATCAAAGAAAAAAACTGGGCAAGTGCGAGTCGGAGTCGCGCACTGAGAATTCCGTACAAACTTGAAAGGTAAATTGCGGTTTACGATTTATGACGTATTAAAAAAAAACTGCTTACTAGATCTCGTTCAAACCAATTTTCGGTGGAAGTTTGCATGGTAATGTACATCACATATATTTTTTAGTTTCATCATTCTCTTATTTTAGAAGTTACAGGGGGGACACACATTTTACCACTTTGGAAGTGTCTCTCGCGCAAACTATTCAGTATAGAAAAAAATGGTATTAGAAACCTCAATATCATTTTTGAAGACCTATATACGATACCCCACACGTCGTGTACGGGTTTGATGAAAAAAAAAAAATTTTGAGTTTCAGTTCTAAGTATGGGGAACCCCCAAAATGTACCTATTGTTTTCTTTTCTATTTTTGTGTGAAAATCTTAATGCGGTTCACAGAATACATCTACTTACCAATTTTCAACAGTATAGTTCTTATAGTTACAGAAAAAAGTGGCTGTGACATACGGACGGACAGACAGACAGACAGACATAACGAATCTATAAGGGTTCCGTTTTTTGCCATTTGGCTACGGAACCCTAAAGAGGGGGTGTAGGAGGGTAAAAAATGGCCTAAAACCTATTCTCAGATCTAACAAATATACACAAAAAAAAAAACATAAAAATCGGTCAAGCTTTTAAGAAGAACGTCGACAGCAAATACTGTGGCACGAGATTTTTGATGTGTTAGATTTTTAATTAAGAAATTAATACAAACATATAAATAAAATTATTTACTATCATGACCTCCGCTCTATAAATCGAAGCAGTTAAACTCGGAATTAATTATTTTTATTTAAAAATAATTAATAAAAAATACATAAACATGCTAAGCAAATACGATGCAATTTCCATCAGTCTAATAAATATGTCAGGTAATGAGGGCGTAAGTTAAAGCTAAAGATTTACATATAATTAAAGCTTACACCAAATGATTACGTACTAAATTAAGATAGTTCAGTCATATCGAATGTCTCCATAAAGTTTGCCTTGAGTTAGGGCTGCCTCTTGAGACCCTGATTTAAATAATACCATTGCATAATTTTGACCACAATCAACAAATGAACATAAGACATAAATTTACAGCATGACGTTTTAATTATAAAATCATGATACCACTAAAAATGCTCATTGTGAAAAGATGGGTATTTCTTTACCAGCTTTATTATTGTTACTGTCTTGTTATAACAAAATACTGTGTTTTTGATGCATAGTAAAAACCGACATCCTATTTTGTTAATCTCCAACGATATATAAAAAATAAATTATGTTCATTAACATAACCGGTGGCCTTAGATACTGTTCATTATCATCATTTTCCCTCACATACACACCCTCACACACACACCTTCACACACCCCTACACACTGTTTTATTTTATTTCCTTTATAAATAGTTTATTTGTCCGTTTAACTATGTCATATAACGAACCAGTCATATAAATACAAAATAGCATCTCATGTATGTACTTACCTAAATGCAAATAAGAAACATCCAATAAAGGGTTGGGCCCAGCATCTTTAACACAAGTTGTCTTGGCAAGTTAGTAAGGGTGCTGATGTCACCACATCATTGTATATTTAATTTAAGCTGTATGTACTACCATGTATTTAATGTAAAATGTAAAACTTGATGCAAAATAAACTATTATTATTATTTTACTCGAAAGACGTCCACTGCTGGTCAAAGACTTCCACCAAGCGTCGCCACAACAACCGGTTCTGTGCGTCTCGCAAACATCGAACTTCGTGATTCTATTACCATGTCGTCGATTCTCCTTGTGGGAGGCCTTGTAATGCTGCGTCTTCCGGTACGCGGTCACCACTCCAGAAACTTTCGACCCCATGGACCATCTGTTCTGGGAGCAATGTGCTCTGTCCACTGGCACTTAAGCGATTCTTCGGGCTACCTAGTAGCTTTGGTTCTTCTGCGGATATCTTCATTTTTTATTCGATTATGCAAGGGAAGTCTGAACATAAACATTTTTATTACCCTTTGGGTGACTTTAAGCCTTCTGATGGCGCCTATTGTGAGCCACCACGTTTCAGTAAGATATGTCATCACATCACTCTAAAATTAGCTCCATTAAGTCTGAGAATTAAGACTCGCTATATATTCTCCAGCGTTTGACGGTCTATTAATAGTTCGCACGTGTTATCGGTAAAATTGTGGTGTCTCTTCCACAAAATGCCATTAATAAAGAGTTGAAGTCCGAGAATTTAAGCTTAGTTTTTTTTTTAACTGTTGTTTTTTTATTATTATTGATAGAACCACTATCTAACCTGACGGTAAGCGATGGTGTCTATTACTTAAATTATTATTAAAGTATCGATTTTCTGAAAAATAACCGTTTGAAAAAGTAAAAGTAGGATTACATTAAGAATTTTGTTTTTATAAAAGTAGTATAAGTCAAAACTGTAATATGGTCAGCGAATAAAGGCTTTTATTATTATATTATTATTAAACATTTGACAACCCTAGAAACCTAACGTGCGTCAAGGTAAAACATAACCGTATTGGCGTGGTAATGGGCGCAATTATATAATAAAAATATAGCACCTGAACTTGTATCTAGGTAATAACTTGTGCATCCGTTGTTCGCGTGCCTAGGTCGGCGAATCTGTTTCATTAGGCTAACTGGACTCAGAAGGAACTTGGTGCTGGAACTCCTTGTTAGACTGCTTGCTAATTGACTGGTATTTCTGTTCACATGCCTCTCTAATGTCGGTCTTCGCTAATGTCACACGGGCGCAAATCGAAGCGTTTCGACGCGTCATATTTTTCACCTATAGCATATTCATGCCTATTTTCCCATCATTAAGATACCAAATTCTTTTATGCAAATAAAGAATCGCGCGTCGCTTTGTGTTGTAGTTGAAAAACCAGACTCTGCGGCATATGTGTGGAAAAAGAAAACTGCTGCACAGGCTGCAAATACATCGAGTTATGGACAGGAGGGTGATGATGATGATGATTGTATGTAACCAAACATTATGCGTTTTTCTTCCTATCCAATCCCCGATCCAACGTTTGGCACAATGGTTGAGCAATTGGCTGCTGCGCTGCCTGTCGTGGATTCGGCTCCCGTACGAAATACATATTTGTATAGCCTATCAGATAGTTGTTACGGGTCTCGGTGTGTATGCACCCACGTTACTTGAGTAATTCCTTGTAA
The DNA here is from genome assembly GCA_905147345.3 of Mythimna impura. Classification (NCBI taxonomy): domain Eukaryota; kingdom Metazoa; phylum Arthropoda; class Insecta; order Lepidoptera; family Noctuidae; genus Mythimna; species Mythimna impura. The sequence goes on from LR990350.1 coordinate 25,969,562, forward strand.
GGGCAACTTTTTTTAAGAAAACTTTTTTTTATCTTATAGGAGGATGCGAAATCGTCATAACAAGGAGGTTTAAAAGCTTGTAAAGAGTTTGAGACTTTAGTATATATCATTTTATTTTGAAGGGACACGTAAATAAATATTTATATCTGTTCTTTTTACTCTTTTTTATCCTAGTTTAATATTGTGTCTTCACTGTAGGTTTTTTTTAATTAAAAAAATATCTGTACAATTGTTTGTTTTCTCTAACAAAATAAATAAATAAAAATACTGTAATTATAAATATTATAGTGGCCTTACGACTTGCAGTTAGCGTAAAGGACGCCTGATACTTGGCGAGTTGCTTGAAGCTTTGCAAGATTTGTTTACCTGTGAAGTGGCTTCTTCAAATTGGCAGCAAATATACTTAACCTTAGTCAATCACAAAAATATCCATCATAAAGAGATTGTTGTTGTCATAACCTGATTTAGCCAAAATCAAACTGCATTAAAATTATTTATAGTTACGTTACTTCTCCACCCCCTTTTTTGGTGGCTAATTATCAAATAATCCTCCCCTTCTGGGGGAAGCGAGAGGGAGTGACAGACTTCCCACCCGTGTTTCTTCAGTTACCCTTCGCGTTCTATTGCCGCGGATACTCTTTTAGTTGTTCACATTCATGTTCAAAACTATTCATAAGACTTCTTCCGCATTCCTGTAGGTACCAAATGAAGAACATTACTCTTTGTTTCTAAAATCGTCCAATTTAAGAACTACTTCACTTTATTTACGTTTTGCGTCTAAATTCAGCATGAGTTAACTCTGGCTGAATTTAGCGCATCTCAACTGAAATAATTGGCACAATCATCGCGATATTATTTCTAATTTTAGATCAAAGTCAAAATCCAATAACGCTAGCCATTGAACCGAAAAATGACTGCATGGTATTTAAAAATTAAAGCAAACAGTAATGTGAAGTGCGAAGGTAGATGTAATTAGAATGCTAAGTACATTGTTAATTCTCGTATTCGTTCCGAAGCTTTGATTGTTTTTGGCTATCGATTCTGTTTTTTTTTTTACATTGATCAACTTGTTCGCTCTTTCGCAAAGTAATTTTGATGAATTAGAAATAGGGGCAGAACAAGCTTCAGATTGAAATTTCCTGTTGTCAAGTACTCTTCATTTGTAGTGCAAATTGAATGATATCTATACTAATATTATAAAGTTGTAAAATAAGTTTGTATGTAAGGGGTAATCTCTGAAACTACTCTCTCAAAACCAACTCTTGAGACTGTTGCTACTTCTTTGTCCTCTCCTGTTCCCATTATTTGTAGTGAGGAGACCCGACCCGCCTCACTAATCGGCGCCAGGGTATTCTATCCTGGGTTTAGCAAATAGGCTAACTTGAGGTTTCTCTCGAATCTCTGGTGGTAGGCAGAGGTCGCCCACCATTGGGCGAACACTGCCTTTCGAGACTGTTGCCACATAATCTACACTATAATATTATAAAGAGGTAGTTTGTTTTTTTGTTTGTAGGACGAAATTTCTGAAAGTACTGGTCCGATTGGTAAAATTTTCTCACCGACAGAAAGCTGCTTTATTCCTGAGTGACGGTCATATTTTATGTACGCAAGCCAAGCCGCATCAGCCAAGTCGAATCAGGAATGAGGATATCCGCAGGAGAACCAAGGTTACCGACATAGCACGAAGAAACGCCAAACTAAAGTGGCAATGGGCAGAGCACATTGCTCGCAGAACGGATGGCCGTTGGGGCCGAAAGGTTCTGGAATGGCGACCACGTACCGGAAGACGTAGCGTTGGAAGGCCTTCTACAAGGTGGACCGATGACTTGGTAACGGTTGCGGGAGTCCGATGGATGCGAGACGCACAGAACCGTTCATTGTGGCGACACTTGGGGAGGCCTATGTCCAGCTGTGGACGTCTTTCGGTTGAAATGGTGATGATGATGAAGCCAAGCCGCGGGAAAAAGCTAGTCCACAATAAAATTATAATAATCTATTCCAAGCAAGTCAAGTGGTCGTTTATTTCACACGCTGCTCACTCAAGTCGCTAATTGTGGCTCAATTAGGTCAATAAGTACTATTGTAATGATCATTATGTAATAAGTGGTTGTTGGGCCGCGGAATAATAGCTCCAAGTCGGTTTATGATACTTACTTTGAAAATCATTTGTTTGTGTTTGAATATGGTCATTAGGTATAGGTTTGTTAATGGGTGATTTGTTTCTGTATTATTATTATCATGAAGAGGCTATTTGCGGGATGGTGTTTTCTTGTTCAGTATACATTATTGCTAGTATGGTACGTAAAATACATCTTATGCGTCAAGGGCCTTCAGTGGTCTTACCATCAAATTTTTGAATTATAGGTATACCTGCAATGAAGAAGTTCAGGAATTGGTCCTGGATTAAAATGATGGAAAAAATAGCTCGTGATTAGAATAGAATAAACTGTATTGTTCATCAAAAAAAGTAAATATATGTTGTGCTAGGGCTTCAGGATTGTTCGAAAGAGTAACCGCAGCGCTGGAACGCAAAGGGCACCTGAAGGAACACAGGAGGCTTTTAGACAGTAAAAGTCTAACACGCCCTCTTACTCCACCGAGAGCGGGAGGAGTCATTTGATGTTTGCCCATCTAAAAAATAAAATTACATAAGTTGTATCTTGTAGAGATAGGCAAGCCACAATGACTTTCCAACAAGATGAAAACAGAAGACAAATAAATACAAAGTGGATTTCATTTGTAGAAAGAAAAGACATAGCTTAACTTGGATCTTTTTATATAGCTCCAATGGTGTCAGCACGCACTTGTTCATCATGACACCATACTTACTCCACAAGATATGCGCGTGCGCACACTTTTACATTTAATTGTCCATTGTTTAAATAATCACCTTCTGACAATCACACAACTGCATTGTCGTAGTATTTGTGTGTTTATTGAGTAATAGACGAGGGGCTCCTTCAAATTATAGCGAGTGTCGGAATGAGGAAGTGGAGAGGATGAATGGGGCCTCTCGTAGAGTGGATTGGAGTGTAAGTGGAGTATTTGCAAAACTGTCTATTATAGTCTTGCTAGCACTTTATTAGTCCTGGTATATAACATAGTATAATAAAATGTAGTATATATATATATAATGCCGTTGAACCGCATGATGACAACATACAACGAAAGTCACTCTCGCACCAATAGCATTGACATCTTCTCCAACACTTTGGCTTAGTTTCGGAAAAATCTTTGCACAAACTCGTAAATCTATAATATTATGTTACCCACCTATTTAATTTAACTCAATTTAAATAATTGTTTTTGCAATTGATTATTAATAATTCCTTATACTGTATTTTATTTATTTTTATTGCCTTGTATTTATTTTTATCTGTACCTTTTTATTAATTATTGCATGACTTTATAATGTAGAACAATTAATTTAAAATATAATTATTATTAATTTACCAAACTCTGTAAGTGCTGTGCACACCTATAAGTAAAGAATTCGCTGGGTTAATTGATTAATAAGACTTTTTTTTGTAAATGTATCGGCGAACTCTTCATTGGAGTGCCGTAATAAATAAAAAAATAAATATAATGCATAAATTCAAACGATTACTCTGCAAATGCCCCTAGTTTAAAAGTTGGTGGTTGGTGGCACTGGCACTACCGTGCCTTGGAAAGCTTAAAGCACGTAAAGCCGTTGTAATAAATATAGTAAGTATTTTAATACATATATCCAAACAATTACCTATTTGGATGTTATACTAAATTAAAAAATGTTGGCGCCATTTGTAAATTCTTTGATCATTTAGGATAGTTAAGAGAGAGATTCTCATACTTATCAGTTATTCAATCTCAAGATTCGGACCAGAGCGAAACGTGACACCAAAAGGCACTGTAACTCCAACTCATTTCCAAGTTAGATACTAATCTATTAGTTTGATTTGCTGAGCAATTACCGAGAACAATATTGGAGTACTAAATTGCCCTTTCATAAGCGGTAGGTAGCGAATAACAAAGGGTTTCGCAAGACTATATTAATCAATTGCTACTAGGTACTATGAGGGATCGTTTGCCCTCGCTGCGCAAGCGCATGCGATGCGGGTATTTACATACAATCGCTTCCAGAACGAGATTGATTTTCGTAACCCACTTGTGAATGATTAAAAACAATTTAATTGATACCGGGTACAACTTGTTTGGTTCTTAGAATGTTTGAACATATTTCTGAGGATGACACTCGAAGATAAAACGATTCATCGACAAATGTAATCGTAGCTTACATTGTTTCTAGAAGTGGAACGGAGGAATTTCCTAGATGATGCCTATTTCAATACCATTATGCTTGAAGAGACGCCCTTACGCGTCAGGAGTCGCAGGACGATTCCCGTCGGCGGAGGACGAGCAAAGGTTTGCTCGCCGCCTTCCAGTAAGGACCGAGCTTGAATCAACGGCGCGTAGTTTTCCAAGCGCGCCTCAAAGAGATGTCCGCAGAACCGTAGGGGCCCATAAGGACCGTTGTTCGTCAGAGCTGCGGGAACGTTTGAGTTACTGTGGTCAAGGCACGCAAAGGGCTACTGCAAGAAAAGTCTGATACGCCCTCTCGCTCAATCCTAGTGCGTAAGAATAGTAATTTGATGATATGCCGTCTCAAAAACAATATTAATTGAGGAAAACATTTCTGCCTTACATAACTGAAATTCTGAAACCTGGAGAGCTTTTGTAAACTTCTTGATAATCTGTTTCTTAATTCTCTGAACGAGCGGTACGTGATCATTCTTTCATTCCAAATACAAGATAGAAATAAAATCAGAACTGAACGTTGGATTCTCCTCACAAATAAATTTAAAAGCTAATTCGCAGCACAAAGCTCTTTCGACCGTCAACACCACTCATCCGACACAACAACAGGGCTTCGAAATGTTTACGACTTTCAATACTTCAAGCGCGTTCCACTTTGTACAAGACTAGCTTCGGCCAAAGGCTTCGCCCGCGTTAATGTAAATATTTCCATACAAACTTTGAAACCCCGTTTCATCCCCTTAGGGGTGATTTTCAGAAAATCCTCTCTTAGGCCGTGTTCCCATTTTGTCGTGACGGCAGATAATCGTGTAGTTTTAAGTGTCGTGGGTTATTTATTTAAATGGAGGTGTTCACATATCAACACGATTAACTGTCGTCTACGACATTTTTTACGGTAACTACATATTGCCATGACATGTAGGAACGGCTAGCACGACAGTCGTAAAACGATAACAATTTGTCTACAGAAAACAGCTAGAGACGATAATCTACCGACGATATATTAATCGTTACGGCATAGTGGATGACATGTAGGAACGGCTAGCACGACAGTCGTAAAACGATAACAATTTGTCTACAGAAAACAGCTAGAGACGATAATCTACCGACGATATATTAATCGTTACGGCATAGTGGGTACGCGGCCTTATCGCCTACGTACGTCATAAAAGGAAGCTTTGTGTACTATTACTTATTCTGTGGCTTTGTGCAAAATTTAAATTAAAAAAAAAAAACACGCTCCTAGTCCTAGTAGTTTCGGCTGTGCGTTGATATGTCACGTCAGTCAGTTTCTCTTTTTATATATATAGATTTTATCGAGATCCTAAGATACCTTGTATACCTGTGACGTCACTTGTAATGTTTGCACGTCAATCGGTGCTAAAAAGTTGATCTTTGATTGACATGGACTGTTTACAAAACATTTTAGTTTTTTAGGATTTTCTTTGGAATTCATTTGTAGGTTGGTAGTTCATCCGGGCTTACGAACTCTGACCTTTTGGCCTGACTATTTAATAATTTAACCTGGTTTTACTACCGTTTCATTATTGATTGTGGTACTTAGGGAAATGTGGGCGTATCGTATTTTCCACCCTAAATCTGTTTTATGTCTTTTGTACATTTTTTTTGGGTTAGAATATCAACATTACTTATCTTCTTATGGGTGGAACGAGAAGGAATGTCAGACTTATACTGACTAAAAGCCACCCGAGCTCCTTCAATTTTTACGTTTCAGGGCCGCGGTCCTAGTGTGTCTTTTTAACCGACTTAAAAAAAAAGGACTTAAATTAGCAAGTCGGTTATATTTTTGTACACTTGAACTTTACGTTATAATTTAGAATTACATACAAACTCATTCGACGTGCTTCTATTATTTAGATGTCTATCCATGGAATATACTGTACCTTAATTATATGGTAACAATCAATAAGATTAATGTATTTGATTGTATGTTTGTGTTATCGTGTCAATCAGAGCGCATTGCAGTATTGACGTACTCATGGGACATCAGAACGAACCTTTAAATAGGACGTTGTTTTTACCGACAGTCGATCAGAAAAAAAAAAAACATTCATCCAATCTGTCACGCATGTTAAAAATAAATATTAGTCAATTTATAGCGTATGAATAATAGTACCGTTTAACGGGGTAAACTGAAACAAAACTGAAGGATATTTTCACGTTATTATTAGGTATATATACGCTATTTATTATTGAATTGTAATTTAATAATAAATCTTATTGCTTTCTTAAAAACATATAATATGGTGGATTAACGCGAAAAACCTAATCAAAGTTTGGTTTCTGTTTACTCCCTATTTCCCTATTCACTCCCAAGAAAAACCTCCCAAATGCAATATTAATTAGGAAAAGTGAGTCCTATCGTGATTTTGTTTCTATTATTTAATGATGACCTCGGTGTCAAAGAAAAGCGAAGAAGTCTCTTTGATTCTGATCACAAAAAAACAGCAAAGTTTATTTGTGCTCATAAATATAATTCTATATTTAATTTATGAAATTGTTCTGAAAACAGACTGCGTTGTAAATGATGATGCTTCAACTAACTTGCCAGTTATGCAGGTACATAACACATGTCATATTCCTGTCAACACCCATCTCTCACAGTACGATTTATTTGCGCCACAATTATTGCTAATAATCAATCGTTTCTTGTATCGATTACTCAGAAACCAGAGTGCTTCTTAACGGCTTCGGAGACCTTGTAACTTAAACACTCATCTCATCCATTATTTAACATCGATTCTTCGCGTTTTAAATACAATACTTAGGTATCTGTACTGTTTTTATCGCGCGCCATCTTGTTTATAGGTACTTAAATATCTAATCAGTTTCAAGCTGAAAACCGCGCAGATATAGGGTTTCACAAAGGAGCGCGTGCGCATATCGACCGCTGCGTGAGGCGTTATTTTGGCGCGCGCCGCATCGCCCGCATCGACTATTTTCAGTCCGTTCACTGATCCTTCGCCGCACAAAACAAACAAACATCCATCCACATTATTTTGATAACGTCGAGGAGGTGTGCGAAATATTCCAAATTTATATTAAAAACATGATATTGTTGTTTCAGGTAAGGGTCTTCCTGTAATTCAGCTGTAAACAACTGTGAGTACATTGTCGAGAAATTGCTTTGGGATGGAAAATTAAATGTACCTAATATGGTTGGAGGGGTCGTGGGCGTACGTGAGAGGCTTCCAGTTCACGTGACGCAGTGGTTGTGGTCACGTGACGTAGAAGCCCTCCAACCCATCTAGTTAATTATACACAGCCACACGAGCTATGGAAATAGCTTTTATCTGAGGCTTTGCACGCGAGCACGTGAAACGGAGCGGCGATGGTACATGTTATTGCAGCTCAACTGGTTGGGAAATTAATTTGTATCAAAGGTATTTTCCCATTTGGTATGAAAAGGAACATGTGTATTTGCGGGTATTAAAGGTTATTTGCGTACCAACTCAAAGGACCAAAAGTTTCCACTCCTATAAGCACTGAACTTCAAGAACAAAAGGAAGACTGATATCAGACAGAGTAATATGGTTTTCAATGACACATACCTTGCTATTAAGGGTACTATTTACTATAACTTAGAAATACGTATCTGCTTTTCATGTAGGACGCTGGACGTAGGGTTTTCCATAATCGCCATGCTTGGCGATCGATCTGATGGATGCGAGACACACAGGACCGTTCATTGTAGCGATACTCGAGGGCCTATGTCCAACTGTGGAAGTTTTTCGACTGAAATGATGATGATGATAATGAATGCTGAAAGTTACAACTTGATAACATTTTTTATTATGTCAATTCTCACTACAGTACCTTTATTGCTTTGCAGCTTTTACATCATTTCATTAATGAACATATAAAAAAAGAACGGGTGCTCAGTTTTTATTAAGGTCACATTCATGATAAAATATCGGGTATGAGTAGGTATGACAAATATGGCGGATCAAATGATAACGGTCTGGGTGACATTTTCCAAATGCCAAGGGTTGAGTTGCAAATGTTGAATATCAAAGAAACGATCTAAATTTATATTGTCAACGAATTGTATGTTGTTGCATGACGATATAGGAAGTTTCATGATCGAAAGTATACTGACGGAACGGTCTTAAATAATGAATTACGATTACAAACTTGTAGGCTTTTGTATTGAAGGCATAAAACTTTTTTTTTAAGTAATTTTATTTTTGTGACCTTTTGTTTTTGAGGTGAAAAGAAAGACATCAAATGACTCCTCTCACTCTGGGTGGATCGAGATTCGAGAGGGAGTGTTCTGACATTCCCTCTCGAAAGAACACAGGTATGTTTTAGTTAATAAAAGTCTGCTTTTAGTAACTAAAACTCAACTGCGTTCCTTCAGTTGCTGTGTGCCTTCCAGGGCCACTGCGGAGGACACTCCGAAGTCTAACATGACCATTTTACATTATCGTATCGCATTAGCTACACAACTACAACAGAATACAAAAGAACCAAAAAATATATTCCTAAGTAAACTTCACGCATAATCTTCTTCCATTATGTGATCCAAAATACAAACGGAGCCTCAAAAGCAGCCTTGTCCCAGATACTGACCTGAAATGTTAATCGCGTGTCAACAATATCATCGGCATCCACTCAGTAAAGGTATTAGGTATAATTAGCAGCGCAAACAATGGCGACTGATGCGAGATAACATCTGCGATGGATTCGCTGGACAATGTGATATAGATAAGACGTCCCTTCATGTTGAACTTGGTGGTAATTAGGGCTTGTGTGTTGGGCTAGGTTCTCAGGGTTAAAAATAAATAAAGTGTAGGAATTTCAGCCTTAATTGCTGGGAGCAACTTAATTGGAGTGCAAAGCCTTTATTATTTACCGCATCCTCTGTGTGGATTTCTTGATCTTTTGATACGGATTTCGAAAGGCCATTTTACCTTTATGGTTGCTTTTCTATCAAAGTTTTAGCTTTCCGTACTCATCAACGGTTTAAAACTTTAGCCGGAAATCCTAACATAAAAAAAAACCGTTTAGAAGTTTAGGTTCTCGCATTCGTACGTTTAGGAAAATAAAATATCTATGATCTTTTTTGCCTCCAGTATAGTCAGAAAATAACTAGGTACATAATTTTTATTTTTAAACAAACTAGAATTGTTTATATTATTTATAAAGTTTATTCAGATTGCCTTCAAAGGTGGAATAGAGTAATAAACTAAAAAAAAAACTGCCATTCAAAACACAGTTCCCACGACGTATATAAAAGATTTGCCAAGAATAATCTAACCGTAAGATGCGTGTGCGCAGGTGTACACGCGACAATGCGCACCAATTGTGCAGGAATCTTGTATTGTCGATCCTTTCGGGAGTCTGGTAACGGAATGCTGACAGTGTGACGGAGGAGCTACGAATTTTTTTATCTTGTGTCGAGTTCCAAATTATAGGTTTGCGAATTATATGTCAGGTGTTGACGATGACGAGGATGAGCAATCTAAGACTCCGTTTTGATACTTTTTTCCTTGAAATGTTTTTAATACTTCAGTTGCGAGTGGTAAAAAAAATGTGTGCGTGTACTAGCGTACACTCGTAAGAAGTGAAACTTCTTTATGACGTTATTTTTCAAAAAATAATTTACTATAAGCAACTTTACAGAAATTGGTTAAATGCAATCGCCACCTGGATTTCAAAAATGTAACTACTCAAAACGGGCCGCAAAATACATTGGAGACATTTACCAATCCCTACTCCGCTGGAGAAAGTATACTTCGAATCACGCGTGGTAGGGATGATAAAAAAGATGGCGCGTAACGGAAAAATGTGACGCGTAACGAAAAAATGTTACACAAAATTTTTGTCCAACCCCGATAAAGAAGTTTCACTTCAAAAAAAATCATAAAAAAATCTAATTAAGAAAAGGGTGCAAAAGAAAAGAAACCAAAAAAATACTTGTTTTAAAACCTCTTTTCCACTTATAAAGAGAAAAACGTACCCCCTTACACGAAAAACGTACACCCAAAAAGGGTCTCCAAGGACACCCTTTTTCAATTGCGATATTTTTGTTTAACTGTAATAATTTATTTTCCTTGAAATGCTTCAGTGGTGAAGTAAAAAAGTTTCATAATGGAAGCTAATTTAGTAATGGGAGCAAAAATTCTAAGGGTCTGGTAGAAAGGGAAGCCGACAGAAGTCGTGTTGTGTAAGCCCTTTGCCATTTATAGCTCATTTTTATTAACCATTCTCAGTCACTTTCTGTTTTTTATTGCCTTCTAAAAGGTTCTGTTTCTGTGTCACTGTTCTGGTTTTATAGTTCTAAGTTTACTCAAGGATTTGATGACAGACTGTTTTACTTCTCTTTTAGTGCGTGTTGGAATTTTCTCTACATTTGTTAAGAGCCCCCAACCCGAGATACATTCCCATTCGGCCGCTCTTACGTGATTATGACGTTATTACACATCTTTCTCTAGATGTTTAAAAAAACGCAGATATATTGTATATCTTGGTTGCTATTGAATTAAAAACATAAATATGTGTAAAACTATTCCAGCAAAGATCTCTGAGAATCTTCTATTCGGTGTGAACTTTGGCCCTTTGATAATGTTGAGTAAATTAAAAGGTAAAGAAAATATATTTATAATCTTGCTTATTTAATTGAGATTCTGAATGACGAAAGTTTTTTCTAAAAAAAAATAAAGTTTTAAAGATACACGTATTTCATGGAACAAGTTGTATCAAATATTCGAGTGAGTGACGGAAGCACCGAATGGCAACAGAGCGTTCAGGCATTATCTCACTTTTTTCGCATTGCCTCTTTATCCAACATTGCGTTGGATGAGACAACAAGCTTTTAAACCATGCTCACGTTGACGACCACGCGGATCGGGAAAGGCCCTCTTATGGCCGCCGTTAGTTCCTTTACTTCTATTTTTTTTAAATACCAAAAAACAGATTACTGCTACATTTGACTCTTAAATGATCCCGTTAGGTACTCCATAGTTTGGGTTATATGCGTCAAATTATCCGCTATTCATTGTTATTCTACAAAAAGTATTAAGTATGCTTTCACATGTCACGAACGTATTCCGCAGCTGTCGTAATTTCACGGATTTGTGTAGATCTTCGTCTTGGGGTTCCTTTGGCAGAAAATATACAGAAAGGTTTGCCCTTGCTATCTCTTTGTATGTAATGAGACAAATAAGTTTTATATTGAGTTGTGAGTGAACAAAGCGTAATTTGCTGTGTTTGCTAAAAAATTTAACCACGTAAATCTGAATTTTGATTATAATTTGTTGAATTATTTTACTTCATTTTATTTTATTCTTGACGATAACATGTCTTAACATATAAGCATAAACGTAATCAGCTTTATAATGTTCTCACTGCTGAGACTCAGACCTCATCTCTAGAAGAGGGAACGAGCCGAACCACGCGGGCACAGTGCGGGTTGGTGGATGTCACATTCACATTTCACATGTCTTCGAATTTTTGATTCTAGGACATGCCGGTTTCCTCACGATGTTTTCCATGTGATAAATTACACATAGTTATGCGCCTGGCTGGGTTTGAACCCACGACCTATAACTGGCAAGTCGGGATCGTACTGGGACACCAATGCTCAACAACATGTTTTACTTAAATTGAATTGCACAAGTTAAATTACCGAAAGAACCATGTCCTCTACAAGAAACTTTCTTTAACGTATTATTGTTCGTGAAAATAATTGCTTATAAGGTCAGCCCACTAATCGCTGCACCCTTTGCTTCCCTGCTTCCATGGTAACAGCCTGGGGCCACAATAGACTTTTTTTTCATCTAACGGTACGCAGTAGTACCCTGAATCCCTGACGCAGGTAGATGCGCCGGCGCACCCGCTCGTTTCTAAGGATTCAATTCTTTGATTTACCATTTCTTTGAACTTTCCTGAGCTTGAGCTATAATTATCGGCGATATAAGTAGATACTTTATGCTGCAATGTGTTTTGTTTGATACAATCTGTTTGTTTGTTCCTATTGTGATCTTACAGAATGTTTGATTCAGTTTTTTTTTCTTTTTTTTTTATAGTGATTTATGTCGGTTCTGACAATTGACGATTAAAATATTATAGCATGAGTTGGAGTGATGTTATTTTTGCATTTAAATTATTTATTTCTGCTTCTTTTCCTACAAGGTAAAATAAACGTGCTTTAGTTTTCAATGTTAGCCATAGCATGACTCAATCTAGAATTTACACAAATTATTTAGGTAGGTATAACAGAATTCGATTGTTGTAAGGCCTCGGTTAGCCGTAGACGGAGCTTTGGAAGGACGCGTGGCACTAACAATAACAAATGTAACAAAAATCCTTTTCTCAACGAGCTAATGGCGACGTAATTAGATGACAAACAAAGTAACGTTACATTGAGCGTTTGAATAGAACTGCGCCAACATCTGCGCCCTTGTCGCTTTGTTAGCGAGCGGTGAAAGTAAAAGTATAAAAGTACATGTAATGAACTGCGCCCGTTTTATGGCTTCACTGAAAACTATAGAATAGGAGGCGGCAAAAATGAGGACGGAAATGTCCTCTACGGTACGGAATTTTGGTTCAACTAGTTACGACTGTTTTAGCTATTTAGTTATTGTGCAAGCAGGTTTTATGGCCTGCTTTACTGCTTCTGGCAAAAGTGAAAATTGAAATAGAAAAAAAATCCGGTCAAGTGCGAATCGGACTCAAGCGCTGGGGGTTCTGTACAAAGTATGATAAACATAAAATAGCAAAAAAAAAATTTGTGGTGTAACTACAAATCTGCGGTTTGCTGATATTTTCTTTATTAGAGCTACATGGCATTGCTTCTTGCCAAATTTCATAATTCTAGGTCAACAGGAAGTCTCCTATAGGTCAAAATGTGCGCCATAAACGGCCTTATCTTTAGATTACGTTGTCTTAGAAGTTTGATTTTTTCACTGCTCCAAAGGGTAGCAAACCTTCAGCTTGATACCTCCACACGTTTCTGCGAAAAACGGTCTTGACAGGTGGATAGACGGACAACAAAGTGATCCTATAAGGGTTCGGTCCTGAGGTACGGAACCCTAAAAAACATGGTAAAAAACTACCACGGTGTATTTTATAGTGCGGTTAGTTAACTAGAAGCTGGTCTCTCTCGACTCCTAGCAGGATAGTATCTAGTTTCCAATAAACACATTCACATCTTAAATAATGATTGGAACCGATGTAGCCCTCCTTAATATCGTGTTACACCACCACAGTTTACTATTTCACGAAAGTGCGCAAGCGCATATGAGCTATCCGGCGCACTGAACCATTTCTTATTTAGGAGAATGCAGATTTATAAGAAGGTTGGGATTTAGGATACTTTGCTACGAATCTACGACATAAAATAACAAGTTTTCTTTTTGCATATTTTTTTCTTTTATAGCGATGGAAAACTAGGAAGACGAAGTAACTCGGAACAAAAACAAAATGGCAAAGAAAAAAAATCTGAATAACAAAAACCATTATTATACCGTTTTAAGCATAACTATATTTTTTATGATTAATAGGACAGAACTATATTTTTTATGATTAATAGGACAGAACTATATTTTTTTGTGATTAATAGGACAGAACTATATTTTTTATGATTAATAGGACAGAACTATATTTTTTGTGATTAATAGGACAGAACTATATTTTTTATGATTAATAGGACAGAACTATATTTTTTGTGATCAATAGGACAGAACTATATTTTTTATGATTAATAGGACAGAACTATATTTTTTATGATAACTTAATAGGACAGAACTATATTTTTTGTGATAAATAGGACAGAACTATATTTTTTGTGATTAATAGGACAGAACTATGTTTTTTATGATTAATAGGACAGAACTAAGTTTATTTTTTATGATTAATAGGACAGAACTATATTTTTTATGATTAATAGGACAGAATTATATTTTTTATGAATAATAGGACAGAACTATATTTTTTGTGATTAATAGGACAGAACTATGTTTTTTATGAACCTTTTGAATACCGTAATTAGAGGCACAAAAGAAAGACAATGAATTAATAGGCAACATAGACGTCACTACACATTGCAAAAAAAAAATACGACCGCATCAAAATGTCTCTAATATTTACTGATGGTTTAAATTCTGAAACAATTAATGTATGAAATAATAATCAGTATTATGACGCTAACCCTACAAGTCATTTAGCAGCCAGTAACGAAACAATCCCGCAAACTGTTACTCTATAGCTATACCATAACGTTTGACAGCAACACAGCATATAGAACATGACAGTGCATCAGGCACGCGCACGGGAGCAAACCGGCCTGTCAGGCCATTCCTCGTGCGCGATGACCCATCCTGTGCCGAGGGGCGACAGGGATACACGAGATGTAGTGTGGGGATAAAAAAAGAAATTGGCTTAGATACCGTTCGGATTTCGGGACCAATTTCTTCATAAACAGAATGCTGAAAGTGACTCGACAGCCATAATTTTAATATTGTATAAGGAAAAGAAACAAAATTAATCAACCAACCAAGTATACATAATAAAATTGTAAAACTCATAAAACTAAAAATCATGAAGGTATTTAAAGCTCTTCCCTTAGTCTCCTAAAACATTATCATAATTACTTAGCCTATTGTATACGCCAAATGTCAATTTTTGCTCTCGTTCAAGTGTACAAAATCCAGTACTTTTTTAGGTTAAATATAGGACTAGCTGGATAACACGAGACAGCCCTCAATATATTATTACTAGAGCGCCTCAAACATTGCTTAAAAAAGACATCATCATGATTGTGTTAAAGCTTGAACTTCTCACTACAGCAAACATGCTAGAGGCACTGCAGTATCTCGATAGTTTCATAAGAGTTCAGTAAGCATCATTGTACTGAACTATGTTCTCACACATGGCAGACATCCCACCTATTAGTAAACGCACAAAACGTTTTGGAAACACACAATGAATGCATTTTGCGTACATATAGGAATGGATTTCCCTGCAGGAGTCTGTCTTTCCTGATAGCTATAATCAGAGGTTACTTCTAGGCAAGGGTGCTCCAACGTCGACCACGTCATCGGTTTCCATCAAGTGAGACAGTGGTCAAGAACAAAGCCTATCAATAATACCTAAATAAAAACTTTTTGTGTCTACCTTCTACCTTCCGACTCCTTCATCAGAGCAGTTCGATAGTACCTTATAGCTAAAGTGCATCTCATGACAATTCTAATAAGCCCAAACACGGCTAGGATACATTGATTAATTACGGAGTTCCTGTGCCTACCTTCCGGCTCCATCATCAGATCAGTTCGATAGTACATTATAGCCAAAGTGCATCTCATGACAATTCTAATAAGTCCAAACACGGCTAGGTTACATTGATTAATTACGGAGTTCCAGTGTCTACCTTCCGGCTCCATCATCATCATCAGATCACTTCGATGATACCATTTTCAACGTAACTATTCAGAACCATTCCTTTATTTGTATTATCATAGTCGCTTAGCTATCTTCATTGTGATATCTATGTGAGTATGAAGTTCCGTTGACCATTTCTGGTCTTCTTCATCAGTTCCGTTTCTTTCTAAGTTCTCGATGAAAATACCAAAATCACTATATGGTTGCCTATAACAAACATTTAAAAAAAATATGATGATAAAAAAAAAAATACAACCGAATTGATAAGCTCCTCCTTTTTTTGAAGTCAATTGCAAATGCACATGGTCAAGCAATAAGCTCTAAACACAGTGTTCTTCACATCATTGCTGCACCTCACAAATCAGCGAGCAAGCATGTTATTAATATAGGTAATAAAGCGGAAGAGGTTTTTTTGTTTGTTTAAACGCTCTAATCGAATTGGAAACAAAATATCTATATGAAATAGCCAGGTTCATAACGAATAGTATAGGCTGCTACACCCACAATGATGCTAAAGACGCGGTTGAAACCCCGGGAGACATCTGGATTTGTTTAAAAAAAGAGTATCCGGGTAGTTTCTTACCCGTACTTCTACTTTTAGATCTCTATCTATGGATACCGACTCCTTAACTTCTTGAGAATTCAAAACTGCATTTATATGGTTGGATTGAAATAAATGGCTGTAATTTGGGTTTGGAAATTTGTTTTGGCCAAACAAGCTTTTTGCTCTGGTGAACTATCGAACTTATTAGATGTCCCACGATCTACAACATTATACTTAAACTACAAGTCCCTACCTTTCTTTATTTTTTTGGTATCGGTGGAAAGAACTCTAAAGAAGAATTAAGCAGTCTCTTCTACCTTTCAAATAGCGTGACTGCCGTTTTAATCAGGAATACTATATAGGATAACATCTGTAAAAAAAGGGAGTAACATAAAAACTAGCATGTTCTTCATTACAGTCTGGTGCAGAAAGAAAACACAAAATATCAGTTACTTCCAATTGGTTAGGTGGATATATAATTGAATTGAATCATTATAATTTTTATTTTTCACTACACAATTTGGAAATGGCTCTTTTTAGTCATTTTACATGTTTTATGTAGAATAATTGAGGAATCATCGATGAAGTATTATACTAATAAGGTAAATATGAAATAAAAAATAAATAAAAGGTGACTATGAAATGAAGGCACTTTAGGAACTAGAGGAGAGGTAACACTCAATGACAATTTCTTTTCATTTTGACAATTCAACAACATTTCATTATTTGTAAGTTATCAGACATTATGATCAGGTATTTTATACAAAGTCCTTCGAATGACAACCGTTATGATGTTTTCAACTTTGATCCCCTAGAATTGGGTAGGTATTGTAATGTAGTTCCATGTCGGTCAAAATGTTCTCAGACAACTAATCCAAATCTTACAACTACGGTAAAGCATTTGTGACGAATCTACGACCTACACAGGAACATACCACAAAATAAATCTGGCAGGAAAAGATCATGAGGTCAACACATATTTTCCTGCAGATATGTAAAGTATTTACTTGCTTGTGTCGTTGACTCCCAGTCTTGTTGTTGCTAATGAAACCAATGATTCGGCTAATTTGGTACACATCAAAATACCTATATACTTAGTAAAATCTTAATTGATTATAATGGAGTCAAGTATGTGGTAATTAAACAAATATTAACGGATTTCTCAAATTGTATGTCATAATCATAATTCTAGATCTGGGAAACAACGTTTTTAGAACAATATTATAATTAATTTATAAAATTAAATGTAGGCACTTACATTGTTTTCACAATACTCTCAGGTTATAAAACTGACAAAGAACATGATATATCATATGCATATGACGTGATTAAGCAACGTTGAAAATTAATCTTAAAAACTTAGGTCACCATTCTACCAAGTTGGTATCATACATAAATTATATTCATAATCTAACATCAAAATAACTTCATTATTTTGGTCTCAGCTGAATCATAAGTACTTATTGCCTCCCCCGCAGTTCGCTATATCTATAGATCCTGGGGGAATCATGCCATATTTACTTACCAAGGCCGGCCAATGCTCGCATGAACGCTGTCCAATACTTCATCATATACTTATTCATGGGGAAAGGGTGTGACCTAGATTTAATTTACAAAAACTTTTAAAATTTTACACATCTCAAATAAGAATCCGATGTCGTCATCTTCGTCGTTCTTCGTCACTCCTCACACAATCCATCCATCTTTTCTTTGGCCTTTCACTCCATCTTCTTCCATCTACATGTATACTTTTGTTGGTCTGAGATGTATACTAATAACTCTTTTAGTAACATCACTTCTCTTTAAATGACCATACCAACACAAAATATTCCCTTTCAACTTTTTAGTAACTGGCGCCACTTTCAAACTTCCTCTAATATTCTCATTTCTCACTTAATCCATTCTCGTCACACCACACATCCATCTCAACATTCTCATCTCCGCTACAATCTTATGTCAGGGTTGAAAAAGCCGTCTATGATAAATATTTATAAAGAAGTACCTAAATATATTTTATAAGCAAATCAATTACACAATTATAAGTAATGTAGATGTGTCAACCAGCCTAGACTGTGCGTCTAAAGCACTATAAGGTATAATAACCCTTCGCGTATCTAGAATGACGTCGATATCATGACTAAGTTACATCTAAATCTCAGTTGTACCTCTTGTTACAACTTTACCTTCAGTTGCGTTGCTTTAGGTAGGTAAAGGGAAGATCCTATACGTAGTCTCGAACGTCATTTGGTTTTCTTGTACTGGTATTTTGTTATGTTCAGGTTTTAACTGGTCTGGTTGAGGACTCATTGATCATCATCATATATTAGTATTTCTTCTTCCTTTATAAATTGAAAATATTGTAATAGTTTTGTAACTTGTGAAAGGCATGACAAAATGAGGTCGTATGTTTCGTGTGGAATAGTTTTTAAGGTTATGCAATGGACATAAAAATATGTAACATCCCAGTTTTTTCTAAGCACAGTAAAATTCTATAATAACTGTTTTACACGTTTTTGTCAAGAGCATTGCTCTGTGCTGTACTATGTCGCTTTAAGGCCACATCACATTGTATTATGCTAATTCTAGTAGGCCATACGAATGCAGACAAATTTTCTGAAAGACTAAATTTTAAAGTCACTAATTCTTTTAGACATGCGATTCAATGTTTTATTATTCTGCTAATATTTAATTTGACAAGCATTGAGGAACATAATTTTTACTAACACGACATCGTAGTTCTTATGGAAATATATAAGGCCGCAACTAATGTATATTATAAAAACTTCAGGGCGTTGAACATGGCTAAACTTAAACAGATTTGAAATAAACTTGGCAAAGAAGCTACTTCTTACCTGAATGAAGTCTTTCGCATTGAGCGTCAAAGATTTCGCAGCGGGTGAAGCCGTGACAGGTAATTCTGCTTGCATATCCAAATATTCATGTCTAATAAGATAGTTTTAATATTATTCATGCCTTCCCATTCATTTCTGATTTCTGAAACAACATAGGTTATTTTCAAAACACTATAAATACAGCTTCAAGGGTTTCAAGTTTCTATTAGGGGTAATTATTAGTCAACAAGGTCGTATCAGCAATATTAATGGAAAATAAACTACATTATAGAACCCTTGTGGGAGCCCTGACGTCATAATCTATCGCCTGACCCATCAAACCCTCGAGGACACATCGGAGGACAATAGGCTAAAAATAAGTATGTCAGGGATACTGCTGTAAGTTGTTTATTCCATTACATGAAAGCCTATAGGGAATGTTTAAAGAAAAAAGTTAAGCTGAAATTACGAAATGTTTTAACATAAAAAACTATTTACAAACGAAAAATAAAAAAATAACCGACTTCACTAAAAAAAACACTAAAAGGATCAAAATAACTTTAATTTCGGCAGTCGGTGTTTTTCGGTATTGCTTGTTTCTTATTTAACACCGACTTCCGAAATTTAAGTTATTTTGATCCTTTTAGTGTTTTTTTTTTGTGTAGTCGGTTATTTTTTTTTTTGTAAAAAGTTTTTTATTTCACACTTTTTAGTTGACACTTATAACCAGAGTGCCTATTTCTCATGACAATTCGAATTAACCCAAACACTGTTAGGTTACATTGTTTTATTATGAAGTTCCTGTATCTACCTTCCACCAAATATAGCCAAAGTGCATCTCATGACAATTCTAATAAGCCCAAACACGGTTAGTTTATAATGATTAATTACGGAGTTCCAGTGCCTACCTTCCGGCTCCGTCATCATCAGTTCACTTCGATGATACCATTTTCAGCATAACTATTCAGAACCATTTATTTATTTGTATTGTCATAGTCGCTATCTTCATTGTGATATCTATGTGAGTATGAAATTCCGTTAACCATTTCTGGTCTTCATCAGTTCCACTTCATCAAATGTTACTTTTTGACCCCTTGGACCCCTTCATCAGAACTGGATTCTGAAAAAAATGGCACCAATCGGAAAGAATATCCTTTAAGAGGAAAAAAAAATTGCAAATTTCTGAAGTAATAAACATAAAAAACACTTACAACCGAATCTAGGTTACCGAGGTTATCACCTCCTCCTATTTTTGAAGTCGGTTAAAAATGAAAAGCTGATGCTTTCGTTCGTCAGGAATATTCTTTACTGTAGATATGCAAAAGAAGCCCTTTTGCAGAGTTTACCTTTTCCGTCCTTCCGTTTACTAAACTCTTCTATCGCATTATTATTATAAGCGTGTTGTGTCCCGCTGCAGGGAAAAGGCCACCTTTCCATTCTTCCAAATTTCTCTGACCATAGCTTAGCTATATCTGGCCATATCCTTCCTCCTTCCTTTAGGTAGGAGTACAATTCCTCACTTTATCTCCTTCTAGGCGTATCACTGAGTCGGTTCCTGTTGATCGAGACCCAGTCAGTGGTTACCTTCGCTCAATTTTGTTGCGACATACGACAGATAGTATCCCATTGAATACGTCTCGTCTTTACACGATTTAATCATACCATTTATTGCTAATGAACCAAAACGCGAGTTGTTTCCATTTCCCCTCCGATAAAAATCTTGTATGCAAAATAAGCTATAGATACAGAACAGGTCGTGACATACGGGTGCAAAGAGGAGAATGGGATGTACATACTGCCTCAGATTTAGGTCAGCGATATGTAACACACGTGTTTTAACTTACACGCGTTACCATTGACGCAGTTACTGAAAATCATAAAGTTCTACTGTTTAGAAGTACTAAGGACTGGAACATTTTCTTCTCTTGATAAGATTGTATACCGATTCAACTTCTTTCTGATTTTTACTCTCTGAATTAAAATTCTTTAGCAATACTACTTGGATTTGTTCAAAATAATTTTGTATATACATAATTATATGATTCAGTAACTGTGTAAAACCTTCATGCTGCAGAATACAGATACATAAACACGTCCAAATGATATTGAAAGTGAAATTAACTTCAATCACGTTATAAAATAGACAAAGCCATGTCGTTAAAGGACATTAACATGCCAAGGCATTAATTCAAATAGTCTGCAGCTCAATAAATTGTCAAAGAATTTCTCCATGTTCGCTCCCTAACGTGTCTCAAGCCAGGATTGCGTTTATAAATAGTCTATAAATACTAGTAATAATGTTACCGGTTGAGCATGAGATCGTAAGTGGAGTTGCGTGCTGATGGACACTTGTTTTGCGCACATTCGTTCAGCCGAGGATGTAAAGGACTTAATGCCAGGGTAGAAGTTGTTCTTCTTATATCCAGCTAGAAACGATAGGTGCAAATTGTAAAAATATATATTATTTTACTTCTACTTAATAATCCATATTTTCCTTGTATCCTTAAGTGTTAAAATAGCTTGTTTCCTTTCAAATATCATGTTGGTATTTTAGTATTTAATATAAATTACAGCTTTGCTCCCTTTCAGTGCTGATATTTTAAATGCAGTCTACTTATGCTTTGAACAACTCATCCATTAACTTTAAAGACTTATGCATATAATGCATATTACTTCATCGATGAATAACAATGAATTTTTAAGTAAGTTCTATATGTGGATCATAATATAAGGTCTTATTATGGCTGCACAACAATGAGTCAGGAGTCTGAGCTCACTCTGACATCAACAAATCGGCAGTGCACGAAAAGATTGCACTCCAACATCCTTGCACATTTCAAACATGCGTAGGCAGTTACTCTACAATTTATTGAACAATTACGTCACTTTGCTGTAGCCGAGTTCTATCTAGTACTCTGACAGCAGTCCACAAGCCAGACGTTCACGCAAGAAACACCTCTAGGCGTTCAATGAGTTACATAAAAGCGAGCAGCGTTTTTGAATCGTGCGTAATTGTCGCGTGCAAAATCCGACAACTTGCCCGGAGGTGTCTTCCGCGTAGAGATTTTCCGTTAAATTGAAACTGCATCAAATAAATGCTATGCAGCCGCCTGGACAAACATAACGCCGTAAAACAACGCAATTGCGGCGTGAGTCAGGCGAGCTTACGAAGTCAAACAACACCCCCGTAGCGGCCGTAGCGCGTCCCCGACAGCCGCCAGCCGGCTCTACGGACTACGATACAATCACAGTATCGTAACGTCAGTCAGTGTAGTCCGGGCCTCCACGCTAAGCGCACGCAACGTCCGCACACAGAACACTCATCATTACGAGTGTGATGTGAATCGAACCTTCCGTGACTGTGCACCGATTTGATATTCAAATTGGACAATCGAAATAAGTCGTCAGGAGTGGATTGTATTGTAATGAGGAGGGCCGAACGTCGACAGGCCAGGGTGGGACCCTTCTAAAATTTGGACATACAGTTTCTTAAATAAGTTATGGAGTTTATGCAGTGCAGCACTAAGTTTGATCTGTGAAGTGACTGAACCAGTGATGAGGAGTTTGCTTGCGGGCTCCGAAGGCCAGCAAAATTAATTCTTACACGGAGCTCGGGGCGCGCGCGGTGCCGCCCCGGGGGGCGCGCCGCCGCCAATTCATCAAGGGTTGGAAGAAGACCATGGGGGTCATCTCGAAAACCTTTGGCGTTGTCTTCAGCCTGTAAGTAATCATAATTAGCATTGAGTATGTCGAGATCAGTCTCCCAAAATTTAACTTTTCCGGAAATTTTCTCCCATTAAGTATAATTTTACTCGTTCGAAAGGAGAAAGTGACATCTGAAAATTCTGGTTATCACGGCAATTTATCATAGGACGCAACTAGAGTAGATAAATAGTAGCAATAAAAGCCCCATAACTCGAGAGTGAAGCGGCGAGTCGTCAGTGTATGCGCTTGCGCAAGTGTTCCTATTCGCACGTTCGTCGCATCGTAAAGATGCGTGCGCTTTCAGCTGCATGCGTAACAAACCGAACCGTTTTTATTAATGTGTTCATTTATCTCAAAACTGTTATTTTCTGTTGTCTCACGAAGTAGAAACCTCCAATAGGTTATGCAAAAATTACGCCACATATCTGGGCTGCCATCCGTTCTCGTGCCATTCATCATTGTTAATTGTAAACGACTATTCTCACAGATTCAAGTCTGGACTTTCCCCTCAAGCCGCTGTTTTAATTAACGTTCCTTACACATAAACCTACAGGTGAATTAACGTATGTTTATAACGTCCATACAAATAATTTGCAACTGCGTGCTGAACAGTCAATTTGAATGTGGTAGTCGTAGTATATTTTTTTTATAATCCGTATAAGGTTCCCATTATGTATCCTTATTAGTCAGCAGTTGAATTTTCCAACTGTCATTATCATTGTCAATATCGATTGGAGGCATGAAGTCGCCCCTTAATGTCCTCCATTAGCCTTGGTCAAGGTTGTTCGTAGGATTCAAAAATAGAGTTGATTACAACAAACTTATTAAGTGTGCATTATGTGTACATTGCAGCATTACAGTCACGGAATCTAAGATGACCCTTAAATATAATTTGGGCAATTTATTCCTCATAAATTTTGTGTACATCTCGAATGAGATTAGCACGCATGGTTTTTTTTTGAAGATTATGTGTTATGTATTGTGCTGCTTTACGTAATAGCCTTATTGTTCCAAGTGAAACTGTTCTAAAGCATATTTAGGTGAAGGCGACTACCTTCACCTAAATATGCTTTAGAACAGTTAGTAAAGAAACTAGGTGTCAGTAATGACCGTAGGGGGCCCAGCAGGGTCGAAACCTACTGGGGTCTGCTTCTGAAAGGAAGACTCGGCCCTGGTATGAAAGGCAACGAAGGAACAGGAGTGGGTTTTTAGTCAGTAAAAGTCTGATACAAAGAGCTGGGGATGTCATTGGATGACTTTCCCACCGAAAAAAAAAGGTGTCAGTAATGAATTACCGGTGTCGAGTATGGATTATGAACCATTTTTTGGTGAAGACGAAGAAATATTTACCTCTTAATAAAGATTTATATTTTATTACTGAAGTTTTATTTGTCTCCAATCGATCCTTGAAAGCTTTAACAACCATGGTTCAGTTGCCAATTAAACATATGCACCTGTTTATAAAAAATATTTGAAACATTTCCTTCCCAAAAATAATTTTATTCTAGAAGGGCCAAAATGCGATAAATTAAGACCAAACCAAACAATTTATGTATATGGGATAAAATACATCTCTCCCTTTAAACCCATAGATAATAATTGTAGAGGTCATTCGCATTTCCGGACGACCTATTTTCTCGCATAAACAAGGGAGTCTACAAAGGCCATTTTACAATTTATATCACGGAACAGTGACCGGACACAGACGCTGATCATAGTAAGTCGTTACTACTCACGATTCCGATCTAACTTGCGAATAAGTGGTGCACCGTGTAATTTCGCGGGATAACCAATTATTATGACGTCACAAGGCATTGGCCAACACCGGTGCCCTGCTGCTGCTATCGGACCCTATCTAAAATTAATAGGGCAAAGTTCCGTAAATGTGGCAACGTCCGCTCGTAATAATATCGATCGACCTTAATGTTTAAGATTGATCTTTATTAATTTTCTTAGCTAATTATTATCTGCTAAAAGTGTGAAGCAATAAAGGCCTAGCGAATGAGGGGAACGAAAAGCTTGACGAAGCTCAAGGAATGGTAATTGTCGTAACAATGCTCATCTAAATGTAAACTCGATAGGTTTCGCTTTATTTGGCTCGGCCGGAAATCAACATACCTCGCCTTGTTTCCGGCGCATCAATTATTATAGTACCTTTATGAAGCTTGGTCTCTTCTATTTTTTAAACAGTGAATGCATACAAATATTTATCCGAATGCATCTTCAATTTCCAAATATCTGTTAGGTACGTGATTGGGTTATTGTCGTTACTTTGATCTTAACTATCACACCGTCATTCCTATGACACACAGCTTCCTTTCTCAACTTCTCCAGAAATATATATCCTGTTCTAAAGTTAATGGTCGTGAGAATACTTAATTTGGAGTTTTCGTCTATGTCCTTTTTATGGCGTCAAATATAAAATAAATAAAACTGAGTAATGATCATTGATCGCCGTGTAGACAGTTGAATAGAGATAATGAAGTTAATAGCCGGTGTTGAAATTCAACGACAATAATGGAAGCGAAAATTACTGTAAATTAAATTCACTATTGGATACTTAATAAATCACGGGTTTACGTCTAAGCAAGGGTATTAAAAGCAAAGGAATGGCTGGTACGAACGCATAAATGGTTGGTATCAGCAATATCAGCTATATTGTTTGAAATTGCAGGCAAACGCGATTTAATAACCCTCGGTAGATACAATAAAGCGCTTAAATCATCAGCTGTTTTATATAATAAAACTCTGTTGCAAACGGAAATATTAAAGCTATAAGACCTTCCGAAAACGAAGGGTTTGGGGACCTGTCCCAGAATCGTAATCTTTATCCCAAACATTCTCAAACGTATCTTCAACCTGTTCCGATGATTCGAAATAAACCTCCTCTGTGGTGTCTACTGCAGAGTTGTTTGCAATTTAATCTGATCCTTTGTCGAGGTGCACTAGAAAGGTGCACAATTGTGTCCTGGTCTTTGTGCCCCAAAATTTCGGGAAGAGCGGTGATTGTCAAAGAAACGCTCGTTAATGTTCAACAGGATACAGGGTGTTGGCAGCGGATAACCGTTTTTTAATACGGTTCTGTCCCAAATCACAACATTTTCATTTTCGCTGACTTGAGTGTCTTTAAATTGTGAATCAGAAAAGAGCCATTATCAATTTAATTTATAGCAAGTACTTTCGAATATTTTATGTTATCCTGTAACATTTTAAAGATAAACGCGATATCGATACGTCAAGGGCTAAAAAATTCCATGAAATTGGGACATCTGCCAAACCGTGCCTGAAATTTGAATTCAGGAAATGGTTTTGTGTGATATTCACGTGTGATAACACTTACATATCTAGATGAATTTTGCATTGACGTCAGCAGGTATTTCAGTAACCTTTACTTCGTACTATTTCCATTGATTTCCATCGTTCTATTCATTACTTATTCAAATTTTCAAGCATTGTCCTTCATTTTCTTTTGTGGTTCCATTTTTGTTATCTGCTTTATTACATTTGATGAAAGGTTTCAATTCTATTCAATCGTCATTGTTGTTTCTTTTTTAGATATTAATAAATATTCTTTCTATTCGATTTCTATGAGATGTGACTCCAAAATTACAAGCGGTTTTTCGAGTCTTCATCAAACATCTTTCAGGCGTATTTTTAATTTCCCTTTATAATCGAGTATACTAGCCAACACCTCACATTGTATGTAATCGATAAGAAATATCAAGTATTTCGTAAAGCAAACAAATCGTAAAATAATAACCCGTACGCCGTTATCGATGCCTAAAACAAACGTAGTTAATGTGAGTTATCGCCGTTCATCGCTTTTAAATTAACAATAGGACACAAGTTTTACGAGACGTCGTAAATTGTGGGCTTTTTACGTGTCGGTACTATACTTTATACGGTGTTGGCGTGCTCCTATATCGTTTGTTGCGGGGTACCAATCAAATCGTCGTAAAGCGTAATGGTTTCGGTCGTAATCCACTCGATATGGGAACTATCATTCTCTAAGATGGACCCGATGCTTTACAGATAAACAAATTCATCTCTACCTGTTAGCTACGCGAATTTAGACTTTATTTCTTTCGTGATACTATTGCTGCTATGTGCATATTCTTTTGGTGTTTCAAGAATTTTGGCCGCGTTAGTGACGGATCTCGCGTTTGGACAAACAGCGCGTTATATATTATAACGTGTGTGGAGAATCTTCGTTTCTTATACTCATTGTTTTTATAACACTATTTTCATATTTTTTTCGGTTCATCATCTAATGTGTTCCATAAACAAAATTGCGTGTACTATTTAAAAAGAGCTTGTAAAAGGTAACGGAATATACTTTTTTTTTTATTTGAATCATAGAGCCGAAAACAAGGTTGGTAAGAAAATACTGGCAGTAATTCAATATAGCCCTTAACTTTTAATTCAACGACAAATATTTTCATTTAGTCAATACTGACTAGCCCTTTTTTACACATAAAAAAAAGGGAATCGTCTACTGTTACTGTTACCAAGGCATTTTTTCCATAGCAAGCGCAAAGTGCGTGACAATAGGGCTTAGTTGGACACTAGGGGCAGTCGGCTGGAATGGCATTGTAGGACGAGTCTAACTGGTGTGGCCACTCACATGCCCAAGGACTGGATTGTTGACAGCCCACAATAGACTTGTCATATCAGTTTTTCTACGTTTTCGTAACACCTTGAACTTCATTTTAAAAGGAGATGATGTTTTTAATATTAATTTAGTGAGATGACAGTTTTGTGTTAATCGTAAATACCCTGTATATACAAATAAAATAGTGTTTACAAATTATAAGTCACCGGGTGAATCAACTATGCTAACTAAGCGTACTATAACATAACAATTTTTTCGCAAAACTATTTGCTTTTGATTTTCCCCTATCACTATCTACTGTCAAACAACAAATATTAACAATTCGATTACTATGTTGTGTACTCAAGCTTACATTAGATTAAAAATAAAGAAACAAAGCGAAGGCATCGCTTCAGTTGGTGCGCAGGAGTGTTTAGGGTTGCCAAGCGTGTGGACAAAGCTGCACACAATTAAGGTTTTGATAGTGTGTCCGACCAAATTGTCGAAGCCCAGCCTTTTCGAGTTTTTACATAAGACGATTCAAATATAGCATAGTATAGTCAGCCTTATAATGTTCCCATTGTCGGGACTCAGGCCTCCTGTCTAGGAGTAGGAATGGGCTGTAAATGCTGTAATCTACCGCGCAGGCTCAGTGCAGTTTTTTGGATGACACATGTCTTTGAATTTTAGGTTCTAGGACCTGCCGTTTTCCTCACGATATTTTCCTTCGCCGTTTTAAAAGCAGTGGTGATGAAATAAGTTACATAAAGTAATGCGTCTGCCTAGATTTCAACCCACAATCTACAATTCGTAAGTCAGGCCAGGTTACCTATATTTTTTTAAATTTAATTAGAAGTTAAGAACTTAACATAAAGCACTGTAAATCATTATAGTAAAAAAAAATTGTTGTTAATTTTCGAACTTATTATGTTCGATTAAAACTGACTGGTCTGTTTTGGTTTTGGTACCGAGCAACCCTATTCCGGCCAATCGGTCATTGTCCTTGCGTTTCCTGTCATTAAACATTACTCATTGCACGAGTTACCCACATTTCGTTTATAGATTTTCGCTTTAGTGTTTATGTCAACAGTTGTAAACAAAAACCTTCAAAATTCTTTGACGTCTACGTCAGTGTTTATCACTCTCGGACGCGGCCCTTTTTTTTTAGGTGGGAAATCATTTAAGGACATCTCCTGTCCTTGGGCGGGGTGGGAGGGGGTGTCAGACTTTTACTGACCCAAAAACCCACTCCTGTTCCTTCTTTTCCTTCGCTCCAGGGCCCCGGCGATCTCTTTCGTATCACCCAGACCCTGCTGGGCCCCTACAATTTGCTGACATCTTGAGGCGCGCATGGAACGCTACGCGCCGTTGACGACCCGGGCTCGGTCCGGACGGTAAGACGGCGAGCTACCCATAGCCCTAAAAGCCAGTTTTTTTTTTAATTTTGGTTAGGTTCGTGTTTGACCACTATCTTACCTGATGGTAAGCGATGATGTGACCGACGATGGAGCACGTTTTTCTAGTAACCTATAAACTCTTGACTTAAAGACCCCTCTCTCTAGGTTGTAGGTAGCTATCAAGAAACACAGACTCCGGCAGGGAATTCCACTCCTTAGCTGTACGATGTACGTTATTTGTAATTCTTACAGTAAAATCACGTACCGTAAAAACTGATATGTACAAATGTATGTAAAGTGCTCTAGTTTCGCAGTTTTTTTCGCATAATTGTTTCTTATTTTGCTAAAGTCCATGATACAGAAAGTAAAATTTTGCGAAAGTGTAACAAAACAGTGTTGTGTCTAAATTATCAGATTAGTAGCTTGACTTTAATTGAATATACTTGACCTAGCTAAACTTTGCAGTCATTATTTATTTCAAAATCTGAAACAAGACGTAATGCCGCCGTTTTTTTGAGGTGTGAAATCATCAAATACCTGCTCCCGGTCTGAGTGAAGCAAGAGTGTGAGACTTTTACTGACTATAAAACCCACCTGAGTTCCTTCAGTTGCCATTTGCGTTCCAGGGCCACGGTAACTCTTTCGAATTCGGGGTGGCCAAACGTGGGCTATGGGAATGCCATAGCCCACGTTTGGCCAGCCCGAATTGATATATCATGATGACCATTAATTTTTTTAACCTACTAAAAACGTCATATTATTATAGTATTATATACTATTGATAGGGTAATGACCGCTACTAGCATGCTAAATCGAAACAACTATGTATAGCAACATAGCTTTAAAAATGGTCCAATTTAAGAATAACTTAAATGTCATTCATTTTCAACTCTTTAATTGAGCGGCGTTTATAGCGATTGGGAGGTCAGAGTTTAACAAAGTCCCATGTGTCAGCCATTGTCTCCCTTCCCCAACGCCATTGTGTCCACTTCCGGCGTTGCTCGTATAAAAACGTCCATTAATTACATAGAAATTAAGGGTGAACACGATATCAAGACATGTAAAATGTATACATTTACATAGGTTAGTCAGCGTAAATATATTTTCGCCGTTAGGCGCTTTGCAGATGGAGGAACTTTAATTGACACTATCAACTTTTTAAAAGTTGCCAGTTGTACTGTACAAATCGAGTTGCTACGTGTGCGCAGCTCCATTGAAAATATGTGTAAAGGCAACGATTCACATGGCTGTAGCTGGCACATAAGCATGCAAGTAGCTTAAATGCCATAGTGACATACACTAATCGAAGCTTATTGTGGTACACTGGCATGGCTTCTACTAGCATACTTTTGTGCCAGTTGCAGGTAAATGTATCGCATTTACAAAAGCTAGTTGCCAGTTGCTGCAATAGTTGCTCCATCTGCAAATCGCCTTATTTAAAGCAGTGTCAATGTTGAAATTACCCTCGCAGCTTTACTTACATTAATTTGTATAGTGACAATTCATAGATATTGTAAGTTGTTCAAATATTTGGGACATTCTTCTTTTGTATCGACAATCGCTTGTCCCCTCGAATAATAATATAAATATCCTTAGTATTTAAGTTTGAAATTTTTAAGTTTCTCAATTCTCGTTTATTTTAAAGTTTATTAGTGAAATATAGACTATTATTCAAGGGCTTTAAATTGGAGAATAACATTTTACTTTTTTTTTTATATGTGTGACAGAGCGGACGAAATATGCATCCGCTGCATCACACTTTGTTGTATTGATTGATGTTCGATAGAAAAGAATGACTACCCTTTTTTAATTAAAGGGCCTATTACACTACGCGATATTCAGCACTTAAGACTGTCTGAATATCAAGTAGTGTAATAAGCCCTTTATTAGCACAATCATTTCAGTTCCACATAGTTTAAACCTCTTACAATTATCGTCCTGTCATTTGTGGTAAATGGTACGCTCAGTATAGTAGTAAAGTTTAATTATCTGTGGTATTGTTTCCATTGCCACGTCTACAAATTCCTAGGACTGACTATGAGTCAATAAATAACGTTTAAAAATGTCGCTCATACAATAAAAAAAAAACTGGGCAAGTGCGAATCAAACTCGCGCGCTGAGGTTTCCGTACAAACTTACATATGTAAATATTTCAATTCCCGAATGGAATCTCGAGGATATTTCCAAAACAAAAGAAAATTGGTGACGTATCAATAAATTTACTATTTTCAGACTTATTCCTATATCTGTGCTATAAGACCTTGCTTTATGCCAAATTTCAGGATTCTGGGTCAACGGTACGTACCCTATGAATTTTGATTTCTTTTAGTGTCGAAATATACGTTTTTTTCGAACATAAACGGCCGTAGCTTTTTTTTTCGTTTACTTAAAAGGTTGTTTTTTTCACAGCTTCAAGGGACCACAGATTGGAATATATGGTTTTCATTTCAACTTGATACCTCCACGCGTTTCCGAGATATAGAGTCATGACAGACAGATAGACAGACGGGCAGACAGACAGACAGACAGACAGACGGACGGACAGACAGAAAGACAGACGGACAACGAAGTGATCCTTTTAGGGTCCCGTTTTTCCTTTTGAAGTACGAACCCCTAAAAATGACGTAATTGCAAAAATAATAAATTATTAATTAAATTAAAACTTTATGTCTAAACATTAAAAACTTTTTCTGAAAAATGTTCTAAAATTACATCATTGTTTTGTTGAATGAGCGATGTGATCCTCATTATTGTTGTCACTATTTATTTTTAATTACTATTAGTAGCCAAGCCAATCAAGTTATAAAGTCCGAGTACCCTTGCACTTGACCACGGTACCAGATTTATCTATAAACCACAAATACACAATTAATGAAAATAATCATTATAAAATGCAGAATAAATATACCTACATAGAGACAATCCTCATCCAATACTACGAAATTTATATTAACCGGTACAAAAATAACGATATAAATAAAACAAAAGGGGTGTATACGTAACTATGACAAAAAAAATCGTCTGTCCGTACGTGTGTTGCCATAGCAGTAACGGAAGTCCTTCGTAATATTCTAATTGGCGTGACGTGGCGGCCAATCGACCATACATAGCCATGCAATTTTCAGCTTCACGATAATTAGGCATCAATGCAATGAAAAACATATTGCAGCGTGGCCCAGTTTTGGTAATGTCAAGAATTTTATAAACGTAACTTTATGTTACTTGTTTATTTATCAATTACCTGAGTTTTGATTACCGGAAATATTATTTATAAGTGATTCTTTGGAATCGTTTTTAGATGGCCGACAGGTTTGTTTTAGTCATAATAAAAAGCCAGTTAAGTACACAATTTAAATCTATTAGGTACTAGTTTTGTATGTTTTTATGCGTAGTGACATAAATCAAAGGCGATTTTGTTATCGGCTATTAGAGAGCTTTGAATTTCATTAATCGATTATTCGTGAAGACGTAGCGCACCTCAGACACCAAAATAAACTAAAACAGGAACATTAATGTATTAATATTCTCCATAAGACTTAATTTAACGCAAATTTAATTTTTATGCAGCATCCCTATTATCACATAATGCTTTAATCTCTGAGGATTTTTCAATTTATAAAATTTCTTGGAAACTTAATTTGTAGGTGAGCCGGGATCGCTATGATTTATGAATGAAATAAAAAAAGTTACCTGCATAACATAAGGCGTCAATTTAAAAGTGTGCATATTTAGAACAAAAACCTAATGCATAAGCAACGAGAAAACTTAAATTTTTCTGGTCCTTTGGTCCGCAGGATCGCTTCTCAAGCTTAAATGTATTGGTTCATAAATTATTTTGTCATATTTAACATAAATGTCTATTGTATTTATTCAACTGTATCTCTCATAATATTGTTATCACCGCGGCAAACCGCAGGACGCAGACCAGCATAGTTCTTTCCTCGAGACCATTTTCATAGGGATAACATTGGGATTTATGGACAATAAATAACAAATACCATATTAAATGCCAACAATATGTACCTATTCTATTTAATTAGCGGTTTGTCGCCGGGAATAATAGGTCATCACGCTTCAATATTGAGATTTAACGTGATCAATGTACCTTGGGCAAAAACATTAGTTTGTTAGAAACATATTATGCATAAAACAGGTCGTCGTCGTCATTTTAGGATATCGTAGAATATGTTTGCCAAAACTTAGTATACACTAAGGGTGCAGTTGCTGGAGTTGCACTGGAATGACACTTTTAAGACGTTTGTGGTACGAGCACCGAACTGTTTTCTGGACCTTGTTATAAAAGAAGACTTTTGACCAGAAAGCGTGGTATTCCTTCGCTTCCGTTGACAAGTACCACAGGACAGCACCAAGACAATATGCAAAGTGTAAAGTTATTTATGTTAGTCTATAAGCTATTTATGATATGTGACTATTATTATTATTAAAAATCGTCAAGAAACAAAAGCTACTTGGCTACTTGACGCTACATTCATCATAGGAAGTAATTTACAAAAATTATTAGGCACGTATCTGCTTCTAATTCTACAAAGGTCGCACCAATGTCGACCATTTCATAATTCTGTTTTGCCTTCTAGAAATCATTTGGGACTAACATTTAAACAAGACGCCTATTGTTACGAAGCAATTCGATTCGGATCTACGTGTCAACATTAGATTGTGTTCTCGGAAGTAATTTGATATATTATTTCGATTTCCACTCTTTTCTCATTTCAAATGTCAGAACAGAAAAGCTTTATACGAAGTCTGAAAGCTTTTCAATACAATTTGTTGCATTTCAATGGACGTTTAAAGTTGTTTAGACTTATTTTACAATGACAATATAATGACAGGTCACAAGTATTATTACGATAGCGAATTAAGGAGACGCTATTTCCAGTCGTTTGCCTACCGTATGACAATTATGAATTAGTGACGGATGGATTCTATACAACGGACAATTTTACCTCCAGCAATTACTCCAACTCTCCAAGTTTGACGCTTTAGGTAAATGACATGGAGTTAGTAAGTGACCAGGGGCCGGTGGGGCCAGCTATCAGCTTTCCTTTCCCCCAGCGAGGCATTCTAACGCGCTGCCATCGAGCCCGCAGGCGAGGAGAGCTCATCATGGGTGATTATCTTTAGGGGACCTTAATTACAAGTTGCGTGCCTAATGTGAAGCTTTATATCATATTTTTAAAATGCCAGTTAACGTCAAAGTTTATATCCTTATTCCTACAAAATATAAAACAAAGTCTCCCACCGCGTCTATCTGTCGGTCTGTTCGCGATAAACTCAAAAACTACTGAACGGATTTTTATGCGGTTTACATTAATAGATAAAGTGATTCATGAGGAAGCTTTAGGTGTATAATACATGCATATTATAATAGAGAAAAGCTTAGCGAATCAGAAGGCCGCACGTGTGAGGCAACGGTCCTCACGCCCCAGCCGCCGCCGGAATTCCGATTCCAAGTTCCGGCCACCGTAGGCGGGGGCTTGCGGACGGCGAGCAATGGGTAGCTCGCCGTCCGACCATCCGGTAACCGTCCGGACCGAGCCCAAGTCGTCGACGGCGCGTACTGTTCCACGCGCGCCTCAAGGAGATGAGAGAAGTCAGCAAACCGTAGGGCCCCAGCAGGGTCGAAGCCTACTGGAAGACTCGGCCCTGATACGAAAGGCAACGAAGGGACAGGAGTGGGTTTTTAGTCAGTAAAAGTCTAACACTATCTCCCGCTCCGCCTAAGAGCAGGGGATGTCATTGGATGATTTTCTCAACGAAAAAAAAAAGCTGGGGCTGGTTGTTATAATAAATGAAAAAAACAATAAAGACCATTCCAAGTCTTGCAGCTACATGCACCATGTGTCGTGACATGTGCTCGCTAAGTTCCCGCGCGGTTTCATTTCTGCAGACAACAGTCAATACGTTATTTTAAAACGTCAGGAGGCAAACGCATTGTTACCAAACGACTTGCAAGTGTTCTTAGGAGCCATCAATGGCAGCTGTTCGGCGATGAGTTACGGCCGAGGGCCGGCGCGGGCGCATGTTGCGGTGAAAGTATGTCTTTACGCTACACAAGTGTACACCGCCAGGCCATTTACTTCTAAACAAAACCATCCATGTTTCAAACTCGTAGCAACTATATATCAGGCCCCTCAGCTGTCCCTCATCATCATAGCTCCAACTTTGACGAGGCTTATCAAGCATCGTCTGGACACAGTCACTGTTAATTAAATAACTACTACAGACACGAGATTGAGATCTCGCAGCGTCATCTTTGATTCAGCCCTGACACAGAATAGAGACGTCAAGCACGGGTAGCGTCCGCGTTATCTGGTCAGCTATCGCAGAGTGTGTACAATAAGCGACCGAGAATCGAGCCACTCCTCGCACACCTGTCCCGGGACGTGACCGGCGCGCGCGCAGCCGCGGGCGCGTGCCCCTCCTACGGGCTCCGGGGGAATGCCTCCGATACTCATTAACTTTCGGGGATTGCTGGCATTCGATGATATATGTCGACGTTGCCGGATGCTTGTATAATGACTGCCTCACTACCCCATCATGCTATCACGAACATTCCAAACGAATTGCCTTATAGGTCCCCTTTGTAGACGTTTAACAAAAATGCGATCCTAATTCGCTCTCGCATTGCGTGCCGGAAACTATTTTCTCACCGATCTTATAACAAACCGTACAATCTACACGTACCTACACACATCTAACAGATAATATTATGTGTATCGTTGCAGGTAATTTTAGGTCATTCCCACCGAAACGGGCGCGGCCGGTCGGGAGACGGCCTTGCGCGAGCGCAAGCTGGTGTAACAGGCGCTGCACGCTGGGGCAAAGTTTCCTCAATTACCTCCCCCAATGTCGCGCGATTCGATCTTACAAACAATGCAGCAGCGATCAATAGAAAATAATACGCACGTGTCCAACATAAAGTGCCTCGCACGTCCGCTCTAATAGATCAACTAAACATCAACCGAAGGTTTCGCTCTAAAAGGGCTCAATAGGTTCATTTGGCCGACCCGTACGTGATTATGAACGATCTACGTTTCGGCGAACACATTGTTTCAACATCGAATTACGTCAAAAATTCTCCAGTTTTGTTTTGTCTACCCATTTTGTTTGGCGTCCGGCCTAACAAT
The DNA here is from genome assembly GCA_905147345.3 of Mythimna impura. Classification (NCBI taxonomy): domain Eukaryota; kingdom Metazoa; phylum Arthropoda; class Insecta; order Lepidoptera; family Noctuidae; genus Mythimna; species Mythimna impura. The sequence continues at coordinate 26,005,474 of LR990350.1, forward strand.
AAAAAATATCGATTACAATTCTAAGCACACAGAACTATATCTAATGATCTAGGCACCGTTGGAGGTGTGCGTGCGCGCGCGGCGTGTCTTCACGTATAATTCCGGGCCCAATGCCCAAATGAAATTATTATACTAATTACCGAATCTCGATCACGAGCGGGGGGCGTTGCGGTTCTAAATCTCCCGCTCTCCTAAATCGATTACGGGTATTACGGGCCTAGAGCCCAGCGTTTTGTCTCTGTCTTATGTGGGCCGGCCTTGCTCTCGTCTTTTTGGTCATAATCTATCACGGTTCATTGCTCTTAGTGGCCACTTGGCCAGTTTGGCCGACCTGTGCGAGAGCGTGGACTGAGAGATGTTCTTGAGATGCTCTTATCTCGTTTGTTTAATGAAGTTTTTAATAATGGCTGGTGTTGTAAATTGTTTTAGAAGACAGTCGTGTCCCAAGCCTCCCACATTAGCGTCTGGTGCTGGCCGGCCGCGTTATGGACGAGCGTCAGTTAGTTTCACACCGCTCGCCTTTATCATTATACTTTTAATAGTCTACGCTCTGATAACTAACGAAGGAGTCTCACTTTCACGTGTTGGACCTACTTTTAATTGATATTACGAGACTGGGCAAGATAAACTCGGTGGACTTAGCTAGTATATCTATGCCGTTTATTTTGTAGAGGGACGCAATTATCAGTAACTATGGTGTTTACTGTTTTATCTTTTTGCGTGTAACAAGGTTAAAATGAACTCATCAAATTGTTACGTTCGACCTTTGAAAAGATTTCATGTGCGATAACCTGACTGTATGCATGTATCATTACGATGACACATAGCACAGACACATACGAATCGTGTGTCTATGCTTGTATAACACCTATTACCTTTTTTCAGCCATTTTAATTTTAAAATAACTTCTATAAAAAACCCCTCTAACAATTTAATAAGGATCTATAATATAAACATTGTTATGCCACTATAACACTTTGCAATTATAGAACCTTGAACACGACCTACTTTGGTTTTAGAAATACAAGCACAAATCTACTTTGTATAAATTATTTCCTTATGTGTTAATAAAGGAAATTATTATATCTGAGGTTTATAATATACAGCTTGCAAATAAAGACTAAATTTAAATTAATGATAAATTTTTCATTATTTATCTCGCTGTTTGATCTAAGCAAATTTTCATTGTTGCACAAAATTGTTGTTGTTTCATTTATTTTAAATTTTAATGAACGTTGATGCTCAGCATAATCTTACAGTACCTACATACTCGTACCTTCATAGTAACAAATCGGGAATGAACACAAAATGTCATCAACTGTAGAAACACCATCGTATTCAATGACTAGCTTCTGCCAGCGGCATTGCACGCATGATTTTAGAAAATATACTTAAAGCCTATGTCACTCAGTAATAAAGTAGAATTCTGCTGGTGATAGAATTTTTAAAATCGGTCCATTTGTTTTGAGTTTATTCATTACAAACAAAAATACGAATCTTTCTTCTTTATAATATTATTAAAGATTATTAGTATAAGTCTTGGCCCTTTGTAGTTACTGAAATTCATACCTAGACAACTTAAAATGGATTTCGACACTAACTCAACGTTTACTTCCACGAAAAATGTCGCGGTAAACCGCATCGCTTCTTCAGTCCCTTGCCTGAAGAGGCAGCTGCGGCGCGCCACATATTGCGGCCAGACTACCAGACGTCCGCACGCTGAATATGTGTCTTAATATTACGGCTAAGCCCGCGGTTAGGGTAACCTAGTTAGGACTATAAACATGTTCAAATACTTATGTAGTTCCTCACAATCAAGTACTTTACCGAAGATATCATAATATATAATTGATAACCTTAGAAGGACCCCTGTAGATCTTTTTACATTGACCGGGTTATGCTAAAGTTCCTAATCAACGGCAACTTGTACATCGCTAGCGAGCTAAGAATCCTGAGTGTAGCGAGGGATTCAACCTTTTCTTCAGGTAGAAAAAATCATCAATTAACTCCTCCCGCTCTGGGTGGAGAGAGAAGAAGTGTCAGACTTTTACTGACTAAAACTGACCTGTCTTTCTTCAGTTTCCCTTTGCGTTCCAAGACAGCGGAGTCTCTTTCGAACGTTCTCGCATCATCCTATCTCTTATTACCTCGGTTCACCTAAAGCTATTGTCTTACACCGTATTCTAACCAAATCTTCTCCATCTTCCACAGCCTGTTCGAGCAGGAGATCATGAGTTATGTGCCCGCGGGCGGGTGCTCCGTAGCAGCGGCGTCTGCGGGCGCTTCACCCTCGCCGGCCGCGTCCCCGGCAGCCGCGCGCAGCACCCGAGCGCCTGCACCCCAGCGTAGGGACTTCGAAGCCAAACTGCGCGCCTTCTATAGGAAACTTGAGAGCAAAGGATATGGACAAGGACCTGGCAAGTTAAAGTGAGTGCACTCATGATGTTACAACACATAATTCACCATGTGTTTTAATCCTAGGAGATGCAGGTGCACCTCCTAGGATTAAAACACATGGCCATTAACGTGAGCCGTCCAGTACTTGTTGGACAGCATGTAAGTTTTGAGTCTATAGTCAAATGGCTCCACAAGTTGTAAAAAAATAATAATCCCAGAATGAAAATAGTACATTTTGATACAAGTGCAGAAAGTTGGTCATTGCAACCGAGGCGGAATTAGCACAAGCCGTAGGCGAGTGTATTATGGAGCCGACGAGGGCTGTAGTGACAAATTTGCACGTGTATCAAACGACCTTTTTCAATACACTTACGAAGAAATGAATAAACGGGAGTTGACCCGCGACTCGTGGGGGTTGACGCGCGTACGGCCTGTTACGATAAATGTAATAAAATTGTGGAGGAGAGAGCACGCGCACTTTTCTGCACTAGTGCGGAGAACAGTCTATTGCGTGCCTAAAAGCGGTGGGATAAGAGCGTGTTTTCGAGTAAGTGTATTGAAAACTTATATGCGTAGTAGTAGTAGGTAATGCTATCTATCTATCTATTGTGGTCTGGTTTCCGCACTTAGTCCTTGGCGGACCATTGTGCGTGAGCCATAGCGGCCTTCACTCCAACCAGCCCACCTCACTCCAGAAACAGATCAGTCTTTTCAGTTTGCTCAGGGCATCTACGAGTGAATTCGGTGCTCCCAAGGTTCGTGTTCTTATTTCGTTGACGGCTGTGCACTCGAGGAGCACGTGCGCGACAGTTTCCTCTGACTCCATACATCCTCTGCATAGGTAATGCTAAAGTAATGCGGAGGTGGTCACCCTTTCGGTGCGGGCACGGTCGGCGCATTTTGTACTTTTGTTCTTTTTTCTTTGTGTTTATAACCGTTGTGCTGTGTCTGTCCCGAATAAAAATATTTCTATTCTATTCTAGCAGTATAGCTGCTACCAGCGGCTTCGACCGGGTGATAGTAGAAAATTCTTGTACCCGACGGGAACATAGGTACTCCCAATATTAAAAGTGTCATATGTGCCATTCCAGGATATGGTCTATCCATGTGCCAAATTTCATCCAGATCCCTCCAGCAGTTTCAGTGTGCAAGAGTAACAAACATGCTTACTCTTAACCGTTCGCCTTTATGATATTAGTGTGATGTCAATCGGTATATGGTCTGTGTACGTCTTTTGACGAGTACGATGATTACAAAGTCTCCTTGACAAAGCAAATAAGTAACTTAAAAAGATCCCCAACATTGTCCACCTTCAAAACAAATCTAATGCCAAACCCCCCTCTTTTCAGACTGCACATTCGTCGCGAGCATCTTCTGGAAGACGCGTTCAGAAGGATCATGTCGTGCGGCAAGAAGGAGCTTCAGAAGGGCAAGCTCTGCGTGCTGTGGGACGGTGAAGAAGGCTTGGACTATGGCGGCCCCAGCAGAGAGTTCTTTTTCCTTCTGTCAAGGGAACTCTTCAACCCTTACTACGGACTCTTTGAGTATTCAGCGAACGACACATATACGGTGCACGTGTCGCCCATGTCGGCTTTTGTCGACAACCATCATGAATGGTGAGTGTTGGTTTAGTTTTTTTTTTGTAAATTTGAGAGTGAGAAATCATCAAATGTCTAATCCCGGTCTGGGTGGAGCGAGAGGGTGTGTCAGACTTTTACCGTGTTCCGTCAGTTGCCTTGGCCCAGACAAAAATCAGATTTAGCCGGCCGCTTCAATGTTGCTGACATCTCTGAGGCACATATATTGCTACCTGGTAATGAGCTTTTAAGCTTTCCTTGAAATTGACATTCCATGGAGTAGGGGCAAAGAAATGTTAATTCTTTTATCTACGAAATTTTTCTTGGTCAGCGTGTATTAAGTGGTAATAGCTATTAATAGAGTAATAAACTGAGATCATCAATCAAATCTTCAAGCTCGAAAAAAGTAATTTTTGTGGTCCCTAAGAAAACAACACAATTTATTTCTACACTTCTGGACACATCTATTGGCCCACCTTAGAGTTTAGGTTTCGATGGCCCCTACCGAAATATGATTGCTAGATTGAACAAAAACTGTTGATGCAGTTTTAAACCTGATACATTTTTGTCTTTTGTTTCTTTAAATTCTGTGTTCGAAATTCAAAAAAAGACTATTGAATGAAATTGTGAATGTGCCAGGTTCAAAACTGCATAAAAACTTTTTGCTCGACCTAATATAAAATTTTAGCTAGGACCAAACGAAACTGAAAATACAAGGTGGGCCAATAGATGTGTCCAGAAGTGTATTTTTCCATCACTTTATTTATTTCATACCTTTGTTTATTCTCCAGTTCCCAGATTAAAAATACAATAATAGTAAAAGATTATAACGCTCATTTGTAATTCAATGTCTGCCCAAATAAAACAAAAGCGTGTCATGGGATAATTCTCTAGCTATCAGTTACATCTAATGAGCAACCGTATATGAGACAAAATAATGTCGCTAATTAAAATTATGATCTGTTAAAAGCTTTGTTTGTGAAGATTTGAGCGAGTTGTTTTACGTTAACGCAATCGAAACGTCTACCGCATTTGGCTCCCTGATTGGTTAAGAATTTGGACCGGACCAATCCGGACCGGAGCGCCGAACATCATAAACGTGCCAATCGCGTTAGGCCTGCTGACCACGGACGCGTAGCTTCATAGACGCGTATTCGTCATTATACGCTTGGTGTACGCCTGCGTGAAGCTTACATACAAAACTATGGCCTACTGTCCACGGACGCGTAGCTTCATAGACGCGTATTCATCATTATGCGTTTGGTGCACGCCTACGTGAAGCTTACATACAAAACTATGGCCTACTGTCCACGAACGCGTAGCTTCATAGACGCGTATTCGTCATTATGCGCTTGGTGTACGCCTGCGTGAAGCTTACATACAACACTATGGCCTACTGCCCACGGACGCGTAGCTTCATAGACGCGTATTCGTCACTATACGCTTGGTGTACGCCTGCGTGAAGCTTACATACAAAACTATGGCCTACTGTCCACGGACTCGTAGCTTCATAGACGCGTATTCATCATTATGCGTTTGGTGCACGCCTACGTGAAGCTTACATACAAAACTATGGCCTACTGTCCACGGACGCGTAGCTTCATAGACGCGTATTCGACATTATGCGCTTGGTGTACGCCTGCGTGAAGCTTACATACAACACTATGGCCTACTGCCCACGGACGCGTAGCTTCATAGACGCGTATTCGTCACTATACGCTTGGTGTACGCCTGCGTGAAGCTTACATACAAAACTATGGCCTACTGTCCACGGACTCGTAGCTTCATAGACGCGTATTCATCATTATGCGTTTGGTGCACGCCTACGTGAAGCTTACATACAAAACTATGGCCTACTGTCCACGGACGCGTAGCTTCATAGACGCGTATTCTTCATTATACGCTTGGTGTACGCCTACGTGAAGCTTACATACAAAACTATGGTCTACCGTCCACGGACTCGTAGCTTCATAGACGCGTATTCGTCACTATACGCTTGGTGTACGCCTGCGTGAAGCTTACATACAAAACTATGGCCTACTGTCCACGGACTCGTAGCTTCATAGACGCGTATTCGTCACTATACGCTTGGTGTACGCCAGCGTGAAGCTTACATACAAAACTATGGCCTACTATTCATGGACTCGTAGCTTCATAGACGCGTATTCATCACTATACGCTTGGTGTACGCCTGCGTGAAGCTTACATACAAAACTATGGCCTACAGTTCATGGACTCGTAGCTTCATAGACGCGTATTCATCACTATACGCTTGGTGTACGCCTGCGTGAAGCTTACATACAAAACTATGGCCTACTGTCCACGGACGCGTAGCTTCATAGACGCGTATTCATCACTATACGCTTGGTGTACGCCTGCGTGAAGCTTACATACAAAATTATGGCCTACTGTCCACGGAAGCGTAGTTTCATAGACGCGTATTCGTCATTATACGCTTGGTGTATGCCTGCGTGAAGCTTACATACAAAACTATGGCCTACTGTCCACAGACGCGTATTCGTTATTATACGCTTGGTGTACGCCTGCGTGAAGCTTACATACAAAACTATGGCCTACTGTCCATAGACGCGTAGCTTCATAGACGCGTATTCGACATTATACGCTTGGTTTACGCCTGCGTGAAGCTTACATACAAAACTATGGCCTACTGTCCACGGATGCGTAGCTTCATAGACGCGTATTCATCACTATACGCTTGGTGTACGCCTGCGTGAAGCTTACATACAAAACTATAGCCTACTGTCCACGGACGCGTAGCTTCATAGACGCGACACGACGGCACAACGTTGCCGCTTCGTCGACAGAGTTTCATAGTTTTGTATGTAAGCTTCACGCAGGCGTACACCAAGCGTATAATGACGAGTACGCGTCTATGAAGCTACGCGTCCGTGGGCAGTAGGCCTTGACGTAAACTAAACTCACACTTGACCTTTTAGATACTATAGCTTCTACCAGCGACTACGCTCGCATGGTTCGTGTTCGTTCGCGTGGTTCCCCCTTGAGCGGGAGAAGTAATTTGATGTTGTTGAGAAGTAATTTTTTGTTACTTCTATTACGACTCACTTTTTTTTTAATATGATTATTTTTGTTGTGCTTTTGGGTACAATATCGACTGGTCTACACTGTTCTTACATAGTGTTTTTTTTTTTTTTAATTCATATAAACCAGTGCTTGACTGCGATCCCACCTGATGGTTAGCAGCGATGCAATCATTGATGGTGAGGCGCACTAGTTTATTAAGAGCCTATTCACACTAACCTTGAAGACACCTAAATTATAGTTGGACGGGAAGACCGCAGCAGGCAAATTGTTCCAGTCCTTCGATGTACGCGGTATAAACGACGAAGCGAAACGCTTAGTCCGGACCGTTGAAGTGTCTATTAATACTGTAATATGAAAATATTGTAAGCAACCACTTTTTTAAAAGAGTTTCTTGCCGGTTCTTCTCCATAGGAAACGACCAATTTGGAACCGTGCACTAGCTTCTGACGTTTTATAAGTGCCCATGTAGGCCTATGTGAAATAAAAACTTTTTGACTTTGACTTGACTTTGACTTTGATGATTTTCTCCCAAAAAAAATAGTAGCAATGTATGCAAGTATTTTTTGCATTCAATAGGAACCTAACGTTCTAAAAAGGGGTAAAATGAGTTTCCCCTTTAGCTTTTGGTCTACCCTGCGCAAGGCGTAAGCCAAGATGAAGGCCACAAAAGATGCGACAGGACTGGTCATTGCAGATCGAGGAGGCCTTGTGTCCAGCAGTAAACGTCTTTCGGCTAAAATATATATAAATAACATCATTTTTTTACACGTAATTAGACAATGTGAATTGTATACAATCAATTCAAAATTACAATGATTACTTCAAGAAATGCGTGCTTCCTGGTGTTAACTTTAAATGGTACCTAAGTATTATCATCTTATTTAGTCAATCAACGCATAATATTATGTATTTGAATCATTACGATATACCGATAATTGTCGTTGCTTTGACAAGTGACATGTTGTTAGACGTAATAAGTATGACTGCTCAAGAACGAACATGTTACTTACTGATAACTTAATAGGTACTAGTATTTATACATCACGGGCTTGCGGACGACGAGCTACCCATTGCTCGCCGTCGGCCAATAAGGACTAAGCCCGGGTCGATGACGTATCAAAGAGCTGTCAGCAAAATTGGCCGCTATGGGCGACGCCTGCTAGGGCTGTGGGTTTGTTTGAAACAGTTACCGCGGTCTTGGTACGCAAAGGAATACAGGTGGGTTTTAGTCAGTTAATGTCTGACATTCCCTCTCGCTCCACCTAGAGCGAGAGGAATTATTTGATGACCCACCTCAAAAAAAGGCATAATAAAGTAGTTAATTTGTTTAAAATATCAGTAATTGTGGCAAATAAATGACTGATTTGACAAGTTAAAAATAAAGTATTCAGTCTAAAAACTTGATGGCAGTGATGAATTGTGTTACCTTCGAAATTAATTTTAAACCTCAGCATTGTTAAGTTTGAGATGGTGGGAATAATTTTCTTTTATTACTCGTATTACCTATTTTATTTACATATTATTATGATCCAGCGGAGAGCAACGAAGACGTCAAAATAAATAAACAATAAAAGTTTTTATTAGTAGAATTCTGACATGTTTATTTAAATTTGAATGTTAATTAATTAATTATGATGTAGGTATTTTGTGCTTAATTTTACTGAAAATCATAAAAGCAAAAATAACTACTTAAACTTAGTTTGTTATTTGAAAAAACAAATTGTTATTCATAATTTATTTAATTCATGTAAGTTCCTGTCAAAAGCAAACATTGTTCAGCCAATATACTATTGATTGAAAGGGCAAAGACCTCTCCCAAGTCCTTCCAGACTTCCTTCTCCCGCGCCCTCTTAAACAATATAAATTATCAAACCAAAAGAAGAAATTGAGGCTGGAGATAGGAGCAGTGGCGTAGCTACTGGGGCCCCATATCAAATATTTTTGCAGTTTCTTTTTGTACAAAATAGGTCCTACCAGCATAGAATTAGTGCCTTGAAAGGCCTCGAAAATGAAAATAAGCTCATTTATTGGATCATTCTGAAGGTACTTGAATAGTTGAGTTTTTATTATCGCCTTACGTAGAAAAAGTTAGAACGAGCGAAGCGAGCTAGAAACTATTAGAATTGCCTATCATATAGATATTATTCATTCACTACTGGCCTCATATCATCAATAAGGGAATATAAGATTGTGGACGAATGAACATATTTTTATGGCACATGTCGGGGTACCTAGAGCTCGGGGGCCCCATATCATTGATACGGTGGTAGCTACGCCCCTGGGTAGGAGGGTAAAAAGTTGCCTACGACCTATTTTCAGATCCACCAAATATACACAAAAAAATCCATAAAAATCCGTCATGCTGTTTGGGAGTAGTTCCAAGCTTCCAGTAATCCCAAGAGAACGTATACCTACTCTTAGATAAAAATCCCTGTGTCCTAATTCAGGGTAAACCCGCTAAACCTTGCCAAGTTTCAACCAAATCCGTTCAGCCGTTGAGAAGTGAAAAGGTAATAAAACAAACAGACATCTGTTTGTTTTATTACCTTTTCTGTCAGAGTGAGAGTTACTTTCGCATTTGTTATATTAGTATGGAGTATACACGGTGTCTTTGATATCGACGCACAAATGAATAGCACGGATTCAGTACATGATTCTGGACCCCCCAGTGGTGGAATTCTTCGTCGGCTTTTCCTAATTAAAAAAAAAATGTTCACTTTTTATTATATTAATTTTTTAATTTAAAAAAACTTTTCTTTTTTTATTAATAACACATTAATATAGGTATTAATGCTCTTGTAGAAATATAACTAATCGTCTTGATGTCTATCAATAGTGTGTTGGATTACTGAGGGTCAACGGAAAGACTAAACTTACATAGTGAATTAGTGACACATACAATGTACTTACATCTATTGGTTTTATATCTGAAGTTAGTTCTCTAACTAGTGTGGGCACTAGCGTAGCTACCAAAGGGCAGGGCAGTGGCAGGCTCGAGGGGACCTAAAACAGGCTGTGCCCCGAGGCGTCCAGGCTCGAGGGGCCCCAAAACCTGATTAGCAAACCTCTTTTTGAACTAGCGAAAAATTCTCCCACTAAAATCAAAGTAAACTCGTTTTAATCAGTAAAAGTTTGACACTCCATTTCGCTCCACTCGGAGTAGGAGAAGTTATTTAATGATTTCCCACATAAAATAATGGGCCCCAGATTTTTTTGGCAACCTAGATACTCCACTGAGTGTGGGTTAAATGCACACCTTTTTTAAAGGTGGGCAATCAACACGGATCATTAATCACCTGATAACTTACAGACTTTTACTGTCTAGAACCCACCCGTATTTCTTTAATTGCCCCTAACGCATAACATAGCAATGTGTGTACCTATTTTATTAACAACAAGGGCAACACCTAACTATTTACCCATCTATTTATCTATTTATTTAAGTTTTTGCTAATCTGGTCTATTCCCCGTACAAAGTAAAAGATTATTTTAATTTGTACCTTATTTAATGATAAAGCGCAAATGATTAAGTATAGCGGTTTTCATGTGGGGGTTTCATTTCATGAGTATATTATAGAAATATAGACAGTCTTGCCAAAAACACAACGCATCATTGCTGTTCTCATTAGTGAAACCAAACAAGAGTAATGATAAAATCTGACCCATTTATTCCCGAGTTAAGACAATCTTCCTGCCACAATAATAAACATTGCATCCCTTCCACAAAGCGCAACAGATATTTCCGTTATTATGATTTATTTTTACACCGCCGTCAGCGCCCTCTGTGTTTATTTATACTCAGCGTCGTTCGGCGCAAGCGCACCCGAAGCGTACGCGTCTCGGATTACAACAAACACCATGTATTTGGTTACAAACAAACAGACAGATTTACCTAGTTTTTGTGCACGTTTTGAAATAACTATTTAATACTATCGTGTTTCAATTTCAACTGATGTGTAACGATTTCTACGCACCGTTGGGTTCTTTGAGCGTAGTTAGAGACATTTCCAATGTATTTTGGATACAGTATTATTTAGGTCACTTGATAATTTTACACAGACTGAGTTGGTCTAACATGTGGGATCGTAGGCTAGCTACCTAGGTATGTTATGATTTGACGGTGTGCTGTTGCCACATAAGTATTTGAAGTATGATTTATTTGGGCTTCCATTTGTTCCGATAGATATAGATATACCAACGTATAACATGGTACCTAATCAGTTAATTTAAGACCAAACTAATGTGAGGCATTTCTGTTTCTCGAGTTCTTATAGCCTATAAGCCTCTTTACAGGAGGATGTTCAAAGGTAGCCTGCAAAATTCAAATTTTCTTCAGTTTTTTTGCATTTTACTGGTCAGTGTCAAGTAGAATGGTGATTAAAATATGATTGGTGTGCAAACTTAAGGTTGCTAGGCGTCATCGCTCATAGTCAGGCTTTGCGGATGATTTTACTGCAAATTAGACGGTACCTGTCCCAACCGGCTTTTTTCAGGCATTTTACATTTTCCCATCACTTCGTTTTGCACTGAGAATTGAATACCTACAATAAAAATACAGGATATCTTATTTAAGTCTTGTCATTAGACGAATTCGATTTATGATACAGGATCAAAAATCTACAGGTCTACAATAACGGCTGTCCGGCTTTTTTACCCAAATTAGGTAGAATGGCAGATCGGTTCGGTTTAAGTTCCAGTATTCTGATGGCCTATGTGTTTGTCGTCAGGTTCCGCTTCTCGGGGCGTGTGCTGGGCCTGGCGCTGGTGCACGGCTACCTGCTCGAGGCGTGGTTCACTCGCGCCCTCTACCGCGCGCTGCTGCGACTGCCGCCGGCGCTCGAAGACGTGGACGCGCTGGACGCACAGTTCGCCGCCTCGCTGCGATGGTTGCAGGTGAGACTCACAGACTACTGACTAATTTTTAAGGGATCAAGAAGAAAGAAAAAACGTTTATTCGTACCTCACACAATCGTATAAACTAAAAATAAACAATGAAAAAGAAAGTTACAATCAGTGCGAGGCCAAAAAGGCGCCTAACTCAGCATATGGTGGGCTGCTGAACACACGTATGGACGTTAAATAGACTATCGAAACAAAGTATCTAATAAATAAAGAAGAAATAGATAAAATTCGTGAATTTTTATTTATTTACCTTTTGGTATTTAAGTGTACCTAAATGTTAAACAATAATATAATAAAAATAGTGCATAATATAAAATAATGAACCATTCGATGAGAAGCACCTATAGAAACGAAAATAAGATGACCAAAGGATCTATGTCTGCAGCCGGCCTACATTTCGGCTCGTACCTATAATGTTAGTTGGTCGAGCCATGAGAAGGTGGAGTGAGTGACCACTGACCTTTAACCACGAACATTGACTCTGGGCCCTTAACTATATCTGCCATCCTAATGAGCTCTACTAGAGAGGAGGATAAGCTGGGTATTATTGGGTAGAAACTCATTCTTTTCTTAACTCTGTTTTCTTTTGCCAATGTCTGATGTACCATGAAAGAATCTGTTCAAAACTGACCTACGGTGACCACTGACACGTGACGTACATTCTTCATCTATCGCACAATCTTATCACTCCTCTAGAAGTTTGATATTATCAATGTAATATAATTTATTGATCCGTGAATTCAAGGTAGCTTTTATCATTTATATAATTGGTACATAAGTCAAGTGAGTAAAACGACACGGCGCCTATTAATATTTGTATGACATATTTTACCTACTCAAAATCTTAAAACTGTGGGAAGGCAATGCGCCACTGGTACATGGTGGACATCCCACCTATACGAACGAAACGTTTTGGGAACACATTCATAGTGCGTACAGCTAAGGAGTGGAATTCCTTGCCGGAATCTGTGTTTCCTGATGGCTACAACCCGGGAATCTTTAAGTCGAGAGTGAGAGTGAGGTCTTTAACGAGTGAATAGGTTATTTCTAGGTAAGCGCGCTCCATCGTCGATCGCAGTCGATTTCCATCAGGTGAGAATAAAAAAAAAAGTAGGATCCTAGCTGTTTTTGTTTTTTTAAGTTATAGACTAGTGTTTGACTGCGATCCCACCTGAAGGTAAACAGTGATGCAATCGTTGATGGTGAAGCACACTAGTCTATTAAGAGCCTATTTACTCTAACCTTGAAGACACCTAAATTATAATTGGTGACGGTGGCCACCCTCATAGGAAATATCGTGAGTGTATGTATGCATATACTGTTTTTTTTTTATTATTATTATGCACAGGCTCGCGTTTGACCACTATCTCACCTGATGGTAAGCGATGATGTGACCGACGATGCAGCACGCTTGCCTAGAAGTAACCTATTCACTCTTAAAGACCCCTAGGTTCTAGCTATCTATCAGGAAACACAGGCTTCGGCAGGGAATTCCACTCTTTAGCTGTACGCATAATGAATGTGTTCACAAAATGCTTTGTACCTACACATATTCTTAGCGTGTCGATGGTAAAACTTGTTAAATTCCTTGCCTGGCCCAGTATTCGGCCATAACAATGCCGTCCACTGATGCTGTCATTAAGTCCCTATGTGAACAGGTAACAGAGGTACTTCACATAATAATAGCAATTGATTGATATTCCAGTCAGCACGTTGCGTGTCGTCGCTGGAGCTGACGTTCGCGGTGTCGGAGCGTCTCGCGGACGGGCGCGTGCTGGAGCGCGAGCTGAAGCCGGGCGGCCGCGACGTGCCCGTCACGGAGCGCAACAAGAAGGAGTACCTGGAGCGCGTCGTGCGCTGGCGCGTCGAGCGCGGCGTGGCCGAGCAGACCGAGTGGCTCGTGCGCGGCTTCCACGAGGTGAGCACGACGCGAACTGACGCCTAGCGCTTGCCCAACAGCTTTTCTACTATTCACTTCTTAGCCCTTTTATCGCCCGCGTCGGATTTCTTCGACGAGTGTCTTCGCGTCCTATTCGCCAGGGTCATGTGTTAGCGACTGGATACTCCATCACGTTTAGCTCTTCAATCAATCCCCTTATGACAGAAGAGCTGACGAGATAGAGTATTTGGTCATGGATGTGCGACCCTGGTGGAGTAAACGCGAGTGTGGGCCCGGTTAAAATGTTAATGCTGTGGTTTGTTCCGGTAGTTAACTACTAAGACTTGTTATAAAACAATAAAAGTAACGAGCAGGTGCTGCAGGATTGTTAAAAGAATCACTGCAGCCCCGATTCCCTAAGGGCAACTGAAGGAGCACAAGTGGGTTTTAATTAGTAGACATTCCCTCTCGCTCCACCTAGAGCGAGAGAAGTTATTTGTTGATTTCCCATGATCCACAAAAAAGTAGTGACGAGTAGATTGATCCACTGTATCGGCTTTAATTTCTTCAGTGGGTTGGTCGGTACCTAGGTAGGCTTGTACTTGCTGTACGTAAAGTAAAAAAAATGCCACAAGATCTCACTAATCTATATCTATCTATATTTATATAAAAATAAATCCCTATTTCCCTTGGTCACGCCATCACGGGTGAACGGCTGGACCGATTTCACTAATTTTTTTTTTTGTTGTGTTTGTTATTGTCAGAAGGATCTTAAGAAAGAAAAAATTAAAAAATAGTAGGGTAGAGCAGAATAGAGTAGTCAGTTGACGGGAGCAAAGCCGCGGGCAAAAGCTAGTATTATGTATAAAGGCGAACGTTTGTGATGCTTGTTACTTCTTTACGCTCCAACGGCTGAATGGATTTGAATGAAACTTGGTAGTAGTGCAGGCCGCGTACCTACAGCATACAGTTTTGTAACGTTTTTCGTTTGTTGATACCAGGTGGTGGACCCGCGGCTCGTGGCGGCCTTCGACGCGCGGGAGCTGGAGCTGGTGATCGCGGGCGCGCCCGAGCTGGACGTGGCCGACTGGCGCAGCAACACGGAGTACCGCGGCGGGTACCACGACGCGCACCCCGTCATCATCTGGTTCTGGCAGGCCATTGACAGGTACACACTGCTTATAAGCTTTTGACCGTCGACGAACACAACGTTTATTTCACCAGGATCGCACATCCACGACCAAATACCAGCCTGGGTTCTCCACCTCGTCAGCCCTTCTGTCACCTATGGGAATTGAAGAGCTACAGGAGATGGAGTACCCAGTCGCAAACACACGACCCAGGGCAGGCGGTCGCCTCCTACTGCGAAGCAGTAATGCTGGCGAAGGAGGAGACCGCACGTGTGAGGGAACGAACGTCCTCACGCCCCAGCCGCCGCAGACTCCGACTCGCGACTACCAGCCACGGTAGACGCGGGCTTGCGGACGTCGAGCAATGGGTAGCTCGCCGTCCGGCCATCCGGTAATCAACCGGACCGAGCCCAGTCTTCAACAGCACGTAGTAATCCACGCGCTCCTCAAAGAGATGTCAGCAAACCGTAGGGGCCCAGCAGGGCTGATGCCCGCTAGCTAGGACCGCGGGGAATTTTTGAAAAGGAAACCCATACCACAAAATAGATAGGTACAGAAGTCAAGAAACTTCACAAATGTCCGACGACTTAGTAACGGTTGCGGGAGTCCGATGGATGCGAGACGCACAGGACCGTTCATCGTGGTGGCACTTGGGGGAGGCCTATGTCCAACAGTGGACGTCTTTCGGCTGAAATGATGATGATAGGTTGTCCCAAAATTAACGCAAGATTTGTTTTTCTTTTTTGGGATTGCAACACTTTACTACACAAATGGCGGCAAATTCAAATCTTGCGCTAACTTTGGGATATTTTATGATTATACAAATTTAGTTTATGATTCAATAAAAAAATCACAATCTATAGACTAAAAACTGTGTTTTCTATTTAATTCAAATCTTGCGTTAACCTATATAAACGCAACCGAAAACGATGCCATCAAATCATGATATGCTGGCTGCCATCCACACTTCCTTGTTTAACACGAAAACGTTCAAATGCGGAAGTATGTCACAAGCCGTGGTTTCTACCATGATCGGCATGATCTATTTATAACGTCGTGCATTTCTGGCAGGTTCACGAACGAGCAGCGGCTGCGCCTGGTGCAGTTCGTGACGGGCACGTCGTCCATCCCGTACGAGGGCTTCTCGGCGCTGCGCGGCTCCACGGGCCCGCGGCGCTTCTGCATCGAGCGCTGGGGCCGCGTGGAGTCGCTGCCGCGCGCGCACACCTGCTTCAACCGCCTGGACCTGCCGCCCTACCCCACGCCGCACTTGCTGCACGAGAAGCTGCTGCTCGCCGTCGAGGAGACCAACACCTTCGGCATCGAGTGAACATCAGCTCTGCCAGACTGTTGCACCACTTATCGACGCTCTATTTAGCTCGATATTTCGAAAACAGCATTTTGTAACGAGCTTTACCTAGAGCGATCTAGTAGCGTATGCTTCACATAACCTTGGATGGTTTCGAAATCGGCCCGACAATAGCTTATCATGTCCTACGATAGTTGGCCAATTTTGTGGTACCAAAAATGTGTTATCTGGCCCAACCTGATACGGTTTGACCACCATTTACAATGATAGACCTCCATTCAAAACCACATTTCATTTGGTGTGTTGTGAGATACTAAAGATATAGTAAATACTATACATACATATGTATCTTATATTGTATCTTTGAAATGAACACACTTAGTAACATGATTGTAATTAATTCTATTCGACCGCCGAGTTGGAAAATATGCTGTATGAAGTATTGAAAATACACTTGCAGCTGTAAATAATTGTGACTAATCACAAGGTTTGTTGTCAATGTAAATAATAGTCAATTGATAGTGTTATGGACAAACAAAGATAGGGGTATTTAAGCAGTCTAATAAATAATTAAACGTGTAGATGTGCCTAGGTATTTATTATTATAACTGGCCGCGTATTCTACGAGGTTTGTACTTTATTATCGCTTTTATTATAAGTGAACGTATATTGTGGCTGTGAAATGGGACTCAAGTCCTGTGTTTAGTAATTACGCTTTTACGTCACTAATTTATAATATTATAAATGTAACCTATCACCCTTGATAAGAACAGTTAATTTTAAATTATTGCGAACACTTGGTATATATTTTTGTTGCATACTAAAATTTAATAGTCGAAGCTAAAAAAATATTATTCACAACTTACCAGCTAAAAAGAATAATTTTAAAGTATTTTTTTATTAAATAAGTTTTTGAATATTCAATTACAAGCAACACTAGTCAGCTACAATTATTATTATCTTTAATTTGTTTAAACTACATTAAGCACTTGTATATTTTGATGTTTCTCCTATGGTATCTCCGCTGCTGGCGGTCTTAGCTATCCTGTTCTGTAACTCGTAGATTGTACCATTTATACTATGAAACTTAAATTATTGAGTCATGGAAATGCAAGTTACATGAAATTGATTTAACATGTTCCTTTGTTATGTATTATAAATTAAAAATGGTGTGTATTTAGTAACACTGCAGTTGATGACAAATTGTTGTTGCCCATCCTAATATACAGATTAGAACAGTATTGAATGTCTTGATGTAAATATATTATTTATTGTGCTTATCAACTCTACACTACTGTGTAATTGATGTTTATTTTTGTATGTAATAGTTCTATTATGTTGAATATTTAACTCAAAATGTGTATTGTTTTATTATCTCTAAATTTTAAGTAAATTGTTTTTGTGTGAAAGTGATAAAATGTGTCAATATACAACATTACTTGAATAATATTTCTTTTATTTAACTCCCGACTTGTACATACACATGTAGAGTTTAACTCTAAATGTTAATAATATCAATTGCTAGTATACTAAGATAGGCTGGGGGAGGAATACAGAAAATAGGAAAATGATTAAGAAAAATATCACACATACAAAATGTTTATTTTTCTGAAGTTGTGTAACAACAAAAATCAACCTTGTTATTTTTAAGACCTTATCTTTTAACATATATCAACTATTTACAGTTCCCAAAGTCTGCATTTGTCCACACAAACTCCTGATAAAAATGCAACAAGGGTTACTTTGCATGTTCTACTCTAACTTGTGACGGAGTTAATTCATAGCTGGTCACAGTCAGTAAGTTTCAAAATCCTTATTCCATAAAACTCAAAGTTAAATCATAAGCCGTGATTACAATATGATAAAAGCTACTGTTATAGTTCCATATGCATACTGTAGCTATGTGAATCAAAATTAAAACTCTTAAAAATTATCCTCCCCCTCTACAACATCAGAAGTGATTCGCCAGCAAGACTAGTCAACCCCCATCAATAACTTTAAATTTAACCCAAGTCAATAAGTAAATTGAAAGGTGGTTTCCAAAGAAATCAACTAAATTTTTATGTAATATAATACACGCTTGTGTAAATATTTTGTATATTTACTTCAAAAATAACGGTACATACAATATTTTAATTTGTAACTCTATCGAAAGGGAGAAGAGCGAAGGCTCACTGTGATTCTAGCCAAGAGAGGGAAAATCCTTGCTGTCATCAACCTTAGGCGGTGCGGCCTGCGCACGCAGTGGTGGGCGCTCCTCCACGACCTCGGGCACGTCGCGCGCGGGGCCCCGGCCCCGGCCGCGGCCGCGCCCGCGGCCCCGGGGCCCGCCGCCGCCGCGACGCGCCGTGTCATTGAACGTGAACTCGATGCCAAGCACGCGCTTCTGGCGCCCCACGCGCTGTGGGTAGTCGGCCATGTCGTACTCATCATCGCTATCGTCGTCCTCACCTCGTTCGCCTTCCTTTTTCTTCTCGAGCATCACCAGATTCTTCCACTGGCTCAGGTCCTCGCCCTCGCCGGCCTTTCGCAGATTGTACTGCGGCTGAGTACGTTGGGCATTCCGGAGCGCCTTATATTCGTCAAGCGTAAGTTCGCGCGGCTCCTCTTCGGTAGGAACGGCGGCGCGCTCTCCCTCAGGCTGCTGTCCATCACCAGCACCAGCCGCATCAGCCGGCTTCTCTTCGGCAACCTCACCTTCGGAACCGGTCTTGTTGAGCTCGTCAATATCATCCTTCAGTGTGCCCCAGTTGTGAGGACCAGCACCCTCACGCTTGTCCACCGGCTTCACACCGGTCTTGTCGGAGCCGGATCTCCTGTCAAACTCGCGCTTGCCTCTGTTGTCGTACGGACGCGGCCCGCGCGGTCCGTCGCGACTGTCGCGAGACTCGCGAGGTTCACGCGGCGGCCTCGGACCACGGCGCTCAGCACCCTCAGCATTCTCGCTGAAATTACGTCGCTCAAAGTTAGGCCTGCGGTCACCAAACTCACGCCGGGGTGGCCGAGGAGCTCCTTCCTTGTTCTCGACGGCACCGTTCTGCGGCCGCTCCTCGCGGCGACGCGGAGGAGGGCGTTCGGTGTTGCGGTCGGCAGGTCTGGCAGGGCCTTTGGGTTTCTGCTGCTCACCACTCCTGTTTTCCTGAGACTTTACATTTTGGGTTTCCTTAATTCCCTTCCTGATAGCGGGAGCGCTACCTTTAGGTTTAGTAGTCTCAGGTTTGCCCTTGTTCTCCTTTTCGGCTTCTTTGGTCTTCTTTTTGAGCTCCTTCGCTTGCTCTCGCGCTTTTAACGCATCAAGAGGATCGGACTCGTCGTCCAAGAAAAGAGCGTATCTGTTAACAACCCCCACACCGTAGGAATTCTCCATTGTGATCCTCTTGATGATTTAATCACACAATAACTGGATGTTGGTGGATTATTTTCACGCACTTTAGTAAGGCGACATTTTGTCTTATTTTATTGATTTCATTTAATATGGCGGACGTAAGCGAACGCACCTAATACGCCATATGACGAAAAGGAATAGAGAAAAGAATGAATATGGCGGCACAGTTTTCTTTTTAAATTATTGTCTGTGGTTTTATGAAATCTATCTTATGACCAGAGACAAAAACATGACTGATATTCTATGTAATGCTAAGTCCACACTAAATAAGTTGCCGGCGACTCTCGTGGCGTGGGTAAAGTGTATCCATCTTTGCGATTGGAACATTTGCATCTGAATCACTTAAACGTTCCGAAACAGTGATATGTATTAATTGGAATATCGGCTCAAAAGATACAAACGGAAAATTTGAAACATTAGTTCACAAGATACAAACGGAACATTTGAAACATCGGCTCACAAGATACAAACGGAACATTTGGAACAACGGCTCAAAAGATACAAACACCGACACTGACTGTTATGAATCGTGATCTGTTACGTTGCGTGCGCCACATACTCCAATAGTTTTATATAATTGAATTTTGATTTGAGAATAATAATTTAAAGCAGATGATTTTAGTTCAGTTCATTAAAATTTACACTATTTACGTTTTAATTTGAATTTTAAAAAGACTGCAAATCACTTAAAGTAAAGAGTGTTTCAGTGTTTCATTTGTTCCAATTGATTCATTTAAAACATTACTGCTGTTCCAATCTTTCGGAACACGAAAATGTTTCGGAACAGTGAGTCAGTTCAGTAAAGAGTTACACACGCTTACTCGCTGGCGATGGGTGCGAATGGGAAAATTTTTCCGTGTGAAAGCAGCAGCTACGTTAGCCTGTCAGTTGTCATTATTATTGTATTTCTGTTTGTAATTTAATTATTAATCCTCATAAAAATGTCTCCACTTGGATAAGGCGTATAAATAAGAAAATCAGTAGTTGATGTCAAAGAACAAAGAAACCAGAACCATTGACTTTTGAAAATATACTTATTGTACAAAATTTTGAGTATAATTTGAAATTCGATTTTTTTTTCTACAGAAAAGTATACATTTCCATCAAAACCGCCAGTAGGTAGCTCTACATATTATTCGGGGTTGTACAAAACAGTTACCGCGCTTGACAGCGCAAGTGAAGATCACTTGTTAAGAGTATGCATCATTGAACTGTCAAACAGCTAGTTTCGTATTGCCTATCTTCAGTGACCAACTGCAGTGACGTCATTAGCCACTGGTGCCTTGGATAGCCACCGTAACACGTTTTGACAGATGTTGTTGTATCGATACTTTTAAAATTGCGTTGGTGTAAGCTTTTGAAGTTTCGAATGGACATCAAATTAATAGCCACCAAACAACTTGAAAGACACTGCTCTTGGGTAGTGTTTTATAAGAATTCTAGTCATATAAACCGGTGCCCGAGTTTAGTTTGGCCCCAAGTTGACTTATTTATGTTGTTGTATTTGGTTAATTTGTATTGTTGTTGAAGAATTTCTCGCCTAACATTATTTGCATCTACTGAAGAACAGCAAATACTTACAAAAGAATTTGCGAATTCAGAGGGCGCCGGCTGCGACGCCAGTACTATAATCCTATGTAGTTGCCAGACAGAGAACTGATTGCAAATTTTCGTTTGGATAAGGATGGATTCCAACAGATATTAGAAGAATTTCAATCAAACCTAACACAATAACGTAAAACAGTTGTTCTTAATGAACTAAATGTAAGTACCCTTACTCACATCCTTCTTGTTTCGTTATAAAAATATGTAATAGTATTAATAGTATATTAGTGCCTGAGCATCTTACTACGATATATTTCATCGTCTGTTGCAGATTTTGGCTGCTTTAAATTTCTTTGGAAATAGATCATACCAACGCAATGTAGGAACTTCATATCTGTGTAATATGTGCCAGTCTACATTTAGCAAGTGTCTACACAAGGTCACTCAATTTCTGGGAAGTGCTTCTTTAAGTACATAAAGTTTCCTTCGTCTCAGCAAGACAGGGAAATTATTATGAGAGAGTAAGTTTTGAATGTGTTTTAATATAACAATAGGTATCATTAAAAAGTAAAATGTAATTTAACATTGTTCTGGGTGTAACTTGGAATTATTGGGCTACACAAGTGGCCTTAATCTGGCCAACTGAACATGACAATATATAATTTAATAGGAACAATTATGATTCCCTAAATCTTTCAATAGTAAGACTGAAAAATACTTTTACTTAATTATAGTAGTACTTTTCAGTCTGTAAATAAAATTATACAAAAACCTAAAATAAAACTTTTGTTTCAGATTTGTGATGCCAATCTAAATAAAGTGCATGCCGATGCTTCACATGATTCCCTTATCTAGAATCAATGCCACTTAAAGTTGAACACTCTAATGCCAGAGTCGAGTGATGATGTGGACAATCGGACCAACCGAACCAAGTTGCAAGAGAGGTGGCAAGCAAGACCGATAACAGACAACTCAAGGATAAATTAGTCCTAAAATTATAGAATGCTAGAATAATAGCTTCAATATTTGTATTTTTTTTTTATTTACATTTTTTGTCATAAATCATTCTATAATTATTATTTTTCATAAAATATTATTATTAATTCACACTGCTATCATAAAGCTAAAAGTTTGTATGTTTGTTAATTTCTTCACAGTCGAATGGCTGGACGGATTTTTATGAAATGTGGCACATGTATAGACCATGTCCTGGAATTGCACAACAGATACTTTTTATTCCGAGATAAAGAAAATAAATGATATTATTATTATCATATAGTATGTTCCCTTGGGATAATATTCTTGTCACATGGGTGTGGCCGCTGGCAGAAGGTTTTGTTAAAGATATAGTAAACTTAATATGACAAAGTATTCATGGTTTTTTTTACTTGCTTTTTTTATTCTATACCTAATTTTCAATTTAAGTTCCGGATAAATTATAAGATAACAGGTTGTTTTGGGGTAAAATGTAGTGGGAGAAAGAAAGAATTAATGGAAAGAATTTTGGTTGTGTTGGAGGTATCCAGCAAGTAATACTTTAGCTCAGAAAAATTTAAAATATACACATCATGTAGCATATCACATTTTTATTGTATAAATATAAAATGTAACAGTTGTATGTAACAGATATGATAACAATCACAGCATTTCAAACACAAACTAAATTATCTTTGAAAATCACAGCTTTTATGCTCAATAAAATCACAGTATTTAACCTTAAAACTATATCTAGTTTCACACATATACAATACACCTTAATAATATAAGCTTTGAGAAACTTAGTACTTGGGGGATAAAGCATCACCAGACCTAAATTCTTTATAGAAAAGATGAGTTCATCTTTTCTATAAATAATTTAGGTATGATATATTTTTAGTTACTTAAAACTATAAATGTAGAAAACCAGTCATCAAGCCATTCCACATTCACTACGGAATCTAAAGACACAAATACAGGAGCAGAGGACTGAAGGAAGAGTGTTGATGTACTGCAGAATCAACAGCAGCTGCAACCTCATCTACTGATAAAATACCTGTAACATTAAAAACCACAGAATTAAGTAATGATAATTTAATTAATAATTACAAATATTTCTACTCATAAAATAATGTAATAATGAACAATTATTGAATTAACATTACTTAGTAAGTGCACTCCAGGCAATCTCTCCACCGCTCCTCTAACGCTAGACCTAATAATTGCCAGCACTTTGTTCTACAATGCATTCAGAGAAATAAGTTTCTTAGGCCTTCCATCGGTTGCGGCTGCAGTCCTCCTGCGAGGCTGTAGCTTTGCCTTTTGTTTTGGCCTTTAACTCCATGTACTAAAAAGAAGAAAACACATTTTGTAACTATAAATATACCTTCATCCAATGCCTACCTACATCCAGATTAAATACTGCCCTAAACTAAAAAAAAAAACTACAAAAAACATTAACTACACAAATCAAAATGCATGTTATTTTTAGAGTGATTAATATTTTGTCAGTTGTCTAAGTAGTGAGACTTTATGTGGGGTAAAGGTACCTACCATGGCATTTTGTGTCACATTATGTGGCAAAAATGCTTGAAAAATCAACATTTTGAATGTATATTAGTTCTAGCAATGAAGTGAATAGAAATGCAGTAGATAGGAAATATTTGAAGTTAGTAAAATGTAAACTTGACTTACCCTTCGCCATTGGTCTGATGTCTGAAGGTTTGGTTGTTCAACTAAATATAGTTGGATTGCTACGGAGTTCCACGCTTCATGGGAAAACCGAACGGCCTGTGGCTGTACCGGAGGGCGTCCCAGCTACATTGGGATTAAACTTCACCAGCTGCCTTGCAGAAACCCTTCTTCAGCCAGGCATCATGAAATTAAATTTAGACATTAAGTATTATTCAAAAGGTTAGGTACACGAAATTACATATTTTAAACTTATTATTATATATCTATATGTATTTCGTGGTGTTACTTACCTTTAATTTTAGGATTTTCTTTGACAAAATACGATATTTCCGCTAGACTTGCAGATATAGGCAAATTCGAAATAAATATAAGTTCTGTTTATTTACGTAAAATGTCAAAAGCATTTTTTAAGCCGCGTAAAATAAAATGTTCTCTAAAGTGCAGGATTGTAACGCGCAAGATGCGATATTCAACTTAGCTGTATAATATTCGATAAAATTTTAGAATGGTCACAATGAGCACCGTGAATTTAATATCCACGACATTTCCACCGTATTTTGTTATACACTTGATTTGATAAGTAATAAGTACCAATGTTATAAAATTGTTAGTTGACAACTAAGTTTAGTGGACATCAAACGGTAGTTGATAACTGTTATTGAAAAAGTTAGCCCATAGCCTCGCTGGAACGCGAAAGGCAACGGAATGAACATTAGTGATTTTTAGTTCAAAAAGCAGCTTCAAAATTTGTTGCTGTGTGCCAATTTGATGAAATATTTGGACACAACGTGGAAATATAGAAGCATATTTTAAAAGCTTTAGTTTGTGTAAATCTTTTCCAAACATACTGTGAGTTTAAACTGGATTAGACACGGGGTATTTTGTAAATAAGTTTTGTATATTTCTATTTGTATTTTTTTTCCTAAATTAAAGTACATTAGCCCCACCTGTGTCAAGAGTTTTCTTATGTCAAAACGCAATTTGACTTTAGTCGTCGGCAACTCATTGGCAATTTACTAAACGCGTAAGGCGAACGTTAGAGTATGTCAACTGTTTAGCGAGCAACACTATTATATTATCTGTCAAACGGACCGTCTCAACATTTCGCAACAATTTGATTCACTTTTATTTTCATTATTCAATACTTACTTTTTTAATTATCATGTTTTATTTATTTGAATTAACTGCTACTATATCCAATTGTAAACGATGTTAAATTTAGATTCAACTCTTTCAGCCATTGTAGTACTGGGGCACAAAATAGTGATTGAATATTTGAATATCAATGAAAATAAAACGACCTGAATGTAAGCAGCTGAAGAACTTTTAAAAGAGCTATAAATAAACAGAACTTATATTCAACTCTTTCAGCCATTGTAGTACTGGGGCACAAAATAGTGATTGAATATTTGAATATAAATGAAAATAAAACAACCTGAATGTAAGCAGCTGAAGAACTTTTAAAAGAGTCTGGCCATGAGATATTGAAACTTCCACCATATAAACCATATTATTGTCCTAGCTGGGCCAATGCCATGGGAAATTTCTGAAAAATAAACCCATGGTTCATGGTTCATGGTCGTGGTTTATGATTTTATTTTATTGATTTTAATGAAATTATTTTGGTTTAATTTAATTTTGATTGAAATTGTTTTGATTACCTTATAATTTATTCTGATTTAGTTTGTGTTATTGTTCTTTTATATTGAATCTATTTCATTGTGTTATTGGCTTCATGTATCTTAATTAAATATAGCAATGGGTGTATTCACCTGAATAATTTTTGTTCTTTTCTTTTTAAAGGCAACTTGAGAAACATTGGTGAGTTACACGCCGCAGCTGCTGCAACCCCGACTACCAGGCAGCGTAAGCGTGGGCTTGCAGACAACAAGCAATGAGTAGCTCGCCGTTCAGCTGTTCGGCTGTCTAGTAACTGTCCGGACTGAGTCCGAGTCGTCGACAGCGCGTAGTATTCCACGCGCGCCAAGAGATACCAGTAAAACTAGGAGCCCAGCAGAGTCGAAGCCTACTAGGGCCATGGGTCGACTTCTGAAAAGGTTACCCTAGAACGTAACTAAAGGAATATGGGTGTGGTTTCAATCAGTAAAAGTCTGACACGCCCTCTCGCCCACCCGTATTTTAGGGCACCCCGATATGGATAGGTTAGGTTAGAAGTAGGTTTGTTGAAAAAATATTGATACATCAATATTTGTAACTTCGATATATCAATATTTTAAGCCGATATATTTTGATCCGATACATCAATACTAATTATTCAATATCGAACATTGTATCAAAAACAATAATTTTTTCAAAAATTAAATTCAAAGCCATAAAATTTAAACGAATGGAAAAAATATTGTAGATGATGAGTAAACATACTCTATTACTTTTACTGGACAATTGCTGGTTTGCCTGAAACAATAAATTGTTCTTCAAAATATTAGAATATTGTTTGTTTTGATATTACTGTTATCACCGCAGCTAATGACTGTCGAAATATGCCAAAAACGATTCTGACTGTAAATTTTCTGCGATATGATAGATCTGCTTCACTACATAGTATAAAACAAAAACGGGGGATGCGGTGGCCCAGGGCAGGTGTGTCGTGGCGGTGTCTTTGGACATCGCCAACGCCTTCAACTCCCTGCCTTGGAGTAGCATTAGGAGGGTATCACCGGACGCCCGACTACCTCTGCTCTGTCGTGTGGTCGAGGCGTACCTGTCGGAAAGGTACGTCATCTACCCTAGTCACCAGGGAGAGTGGAAACGTCGAGAGATGTTGTGCGGTGTTCCGCAGGGATCGGTACTAGGGCTGCCCTTGTGGAACATCGGATACGACTACGTGCAGCGCGGCGACCTCCCTGACTGTGTCAGCGTGGTCTGCTACGCAGACGACACGCTGGTCCTGGCGCGGGCAGAGTCGTACCAGGCGGCGGTCGAACTAGCGACACGCGGGGTTGCGACAGTCGTGGGCAGGATCCAGGAGTTGGGACTCGAGGTGGCATTGCACAAGTCCGAGGCCATGTGCTTTCACGGCCCTCGGAACGCGCCACCATCGGGTTCCCAACTAACGGTAGGAGGAGTTCACATCGGCGTCGGGTCGTCGATGAAGTACCTGGGACTCGTTCTCGACAGCCTATGGGATTTCGAGGGAGCATTTCCGACGTCTGGTTCCCAAACAAAATCGGACTGGGGCTGCCCTCGGGCGGGTCCTGTCCATCCTGGGGGGTCCAAACACCTCCTGCCGGAGGCTCTACGCGGGAATCGTTCGGTCCATGGCCCTTTATGGCGCACCGGTGTGGGCGCCGGCGCTGCGGAAGCAGCCGGCGGCCTAGCTGAACGCATGCCGTAGGGTCATGGCCAAACGGATGGTGCGATGATACCGGACGATTTCCCGCGAAGCGGCGAGCCTCCTTGCTGGCCAGCCACCATAGGATCTGGAGGCAACAGTTCTAGCACGCACGCACGATCTGCGCATGGAGATGCAACGCCGGAGCGAAACTCCGCTGGCAGACAGAGCGGCGGAGATCTCATGGTGAAATGACGACAGTGCTGGGCACGCTACAATTATGGCGGTAAGTCCCCATTTTAAGGCGTGGTTGGAAAGACCTCACCTTCCGCATGACGCAGGTTCTCGCCGAACACTAAGTTCGGGAAGTTCCTGCACCGGATTCGTGCGGAAGCGACGCCCGGGTGTCGCCACTGCGTGGATCGCCCGGAGGACACGGTAGAGGTGTGCTCCGCTTGGGCAGAGCAATGCCGTGTCCTCGTGGGTGCGATCGGCGACGGCGATCTCTCGCGCGGGGTTCTTTGTACAGGCCGGAGCGAGGAGGAGTGGCAGGCGTGCAGCAGTAACAGCAGCAAGCAGTAATGCTAGCATAGGAGGCGGCTGATCGCGTGAGGCAACGGTCCTCACGCCCCAACCGCCGCCGGGATTCCTATCCCGATTTCCGGCCACCATAGGCGCGGGCTTGCGGACGACGAGCAATGGGTGGCTCGCCGTCCGGTAACCGTCCGGACCGAGCCCAAGTCGTCGACGGCGCGTACTGTTCCACGCGCGCCTCAGGGAGATGTCAGCAAATCGTAGGGGCCCAGCAGGGTCGAAGCCTACTGGGGCCATGGGCAGTGTGAAAGTGGAACCCGGGGCCCTAGGACGAAGACAAAGAAGGAACAGGTGCGGGTTTTTAGTCAGTAAGTCTGACACTATTTCTCGCTCCGCCCAAGAGCGAGATTTGTCATAAGATGATTTTCCCACCTAAAAAAAAATAGGTATTCTTAAAAAGTAAAATTTCATTTAACCTTGTTATGGCTGGAACCTGGAATAATTGGGCTACACTTGTGGCCTTAATCTGGCCAATTGAACATGACAATGTCTTATTTAATAGGAACAATTATGATTCCCTAAATCTTTTAATAGTAAGACTGAATAATACTACTACTTATTAGTTAATCGTACTAACATTATAAATGCGAAAGTTTTTCGAAATTCACAGGCCTCGACCAGCCGTGCGAGACCTGTCCGCCAAGCCGTGTGGATCTCTTCAGCTGCTCCGGTCTCTGAAGGCCTCTACAGGCCTCTACTGGCCGTGTAAAACCTGTCCGTGCCGCCATGTGGACCTTTTTCGATTCCTCTGGTCTCTGGAAGCCTCTATCGGCTTTGCGAGACCTGTCCGCCACAGCCCTGTGAGCCTCTGAGAGCCACATGGGGCCTTTTCACTCAGCTGCTGGGAGGACCTCGCCGACTTCACCAATTTGTACGTTATATTTGTGCTGCATCTCCTTCAGTGCTAATTGTATCGCGTAAACGGATAAACTCCTCCAAAAGCATTTTTATTTGTGATTCTTTTCGATATTTTAATAGTTATTAAGTATTTTAGTAGCCGTTCTTGAGTTATAAATAGTGTAAATAATACAACTTTGTTTTATTTAAATAAGGTAAGATAATGATCGGAGATTCCATAAACTATTTCCATGGCCATTTTTGTCCATCCAAACTTTTAAACCGACTAGAGAGTTAGATAGCAGAGTACAAAGACAACTTGATGAAGTCCCCGTAACGTACAAAACTAAGTCATCTGCATATTGCAGGATGCTTGTTGAATTTCGAAGTGAGGAATGTAAATCATACGTATACAAATTAAATAATATAGGGCTGAGAACTGAACCCTGTGGGAGACCTTTCCGTATTAGCCTACTGTCATCCTGTGTTTGATCTAAGTTAATTTTTCTACCTGAGAGGAGGTTAATTATAAAACAAATCAACATTTCAGGGATGTGAAGCTTCTTTAATTTTTCTTTAAAGACACTCAGGAGAACATTGTCATATGCTGATTCTAGATCTAAAAATACTGCGAGTACTGATTGATTTCGAGAAAACGCAACTCTAATGTCTGTTACCAACGTTGCCACACTATCCAGTGTACTTTGCCTTTCCTAAATCCAAATTGTGATTCTGGTGAAATTCCGCGGTTTTCGATAATCCATTCTAGACGATTTTTAACTAAGTTTTCAGCTACTTTTGCAATTACGGGTGATAAAGCTATTGGGCGATAACATGAAGGTTCTAGTGGTGTTTTACCTGGTTTCAAAATAGGAATAACAGCTTGAGATTTCCATGTTGGAGGGATTTTACCTGATAACATAACTTTATTAATTATGTCCAAGTAGTATTCAAGTGAAGATTCTTTTAAATTAGCCAGGAATGAATAAGGAATACCGTCTTCACCTGGAGCGGAATCTTTAACTGAAGTTAGAACGCCCTGTAACTCTTACATTGTGAAAGGAGAATTTAGTGGACTTTGGTTATGAGAGATAGAATGAGGAATGTTGTCATAAATAAGATCTTGCTCTGGAACAGATGGCGGAGCAAGACGATTAAGAAAAGAGTTCCTTAAATTTGGGGGAATGCCAGAAACATTAGAAGGAGTGACTCCATTTCTGAATTTTCTTATATTTTGCCAGACAATAGAAGCGTTGACATTAGGAGAGATCGAAAGGCAATTTTTTTTCCATCCCTCAATTTTTTTTTCTTTGAATAATTTACGTGCTTTCGCCATAGCATCAAATACAATTTTGAAATTATCTTCCGACATGTTATTTTTGTATTTTTTTCCGCTTCATTTCTGGCTTTCACTACTTGGGAACATTCTTTATCCCACCAAGGACGGGAATACGACCATTGGCTGAATTCTTTAAAGGGAAAGTTTCATCTGCAGCTTGTATAAGTGCATTTGTAAAATTATTATCTATTACAATCAATAAGATCGTTTGATATATTATTCTGTAATTTAGAAAGCTTAACTTCTACAAGAGTTCTAAATCTATCCCATAACCCATCATCACCAAGTTTATATTTTAAACGTGGCTGCCTCGGCAGACTAGGAGACCTACAAGGATGTGTGGGCGATATAAGGATTGGAAAGTGGTCGCTTCGATAAGAAGATGGCAAAGTGCACCATATATGAGATGAAGCTAAGTAAGGGGTACAAATGGAAAGGTCTATTGCACTCAAATTTTCTTTTGGCCCTGTACGTCGAGTTGGAGACCCAGTATTAAAAACACAAATATTATGTTGGTCAAATATGTCTAACAGTATGTCACCACAATATGACGAAAGAGTACAACCCCAAGAAATATGGTGACAGTTGAAGTCACCTAAAATTAAGAAAGGACGAGGAAGAAGCCAAGATACAAGATTGTTGAGTTGTTGAAGGGCTGACGAAGAAGGAGAACGAATGTACACAGAAACAAAACAAGTATTATTTATTTGTGCAGCTACCACAGAAAAATCCTTAAATATGGGAAGGGATAGAGGACAGTAAGATACAGTATTTCTGATGAGTATAGCAGCCCCACCATTCCCATCAGACCTGTCATCTCTTAGGCAAGGAAAGCCATTGATTTTGAAAATGGAGCCTGGCTTTAACCAGGTTTCCGATATGGCAAATAACGAAGCATTAAATTTATTTAATAAATAGATAATTTCGTTTTTTTTAGAAACTGCACTTCTACAGTTCCATTGTAATATGTTCTGAGTGTGAACTGACATTGTGAACCGAACCGGTTTAGGATTTTTATACATTTTGACTATAGTGGCAACGTTGGACGGTATTTCTATATTGGATTGTATTAGTGTCTGAATTAGAATTTGAACAATCTCTGATATTGACATCATTTTAGGGTCTGTATCTGTGTTTAAGGCACAGCCATTTTATGGATTCGATAAACTATATTCATTAAGAATCTGTTGATGTTTTTCACGATTGTAACCTTTACTTGGTTTGGGGAGAGGACAACGTTGTATATAAACTGTCTTTTTATGTGAGCTATGTGTAGGAGAATGTTGTGTATACGAAGATTGTGAGACTGGGTGAGCGTATGTAGTCACGGGAGTGCTAGCTACATCGGCATAGGGTTTCGAAATGGGTGCAATTAATTTTGCAGCTTCACCATAAGAAATACATTTTTCTGCCATAATAGTCTTAATTTTTTTTTGTCGTAAAAATTCTGGGCATAATTTAGACGTAGCAAAATGTTTGCCAGAGCAATGACAGCAAGATATATTTCCCTCTTCAACGTCACAAGATTCACCAGTATGTTCCTGACCGCATTTATCATAAAACAGCATTTTTCGCTAAAAGTGTACTTGGTATGGCCTACAAAATATATACTATCATACCAATAGCTATTAAAAATAAAGAGTGTCTAGGTTCTTTTAAGAGGTCCCTGTTTAGGTTTCTTTTGGCTAGATGTTACTATTCTATCGCAGAGTTTATTGCTGATAAACAGCGGTATGGAGATCCGACGTGCTGAATAGTTAATAATAATTTGTAATTATAATAATTTAATCCATGATATAATTTTAATATTTGTAGTTATTCTATTTGACTTATTTTGGTGAATGATAATTGACATACTCATATTTTATTTCTCTTTAAAATGTTTTTTTTTTTCATTTGTAATTTATTTGACTTGCTTGGCTTTTTGCCTTAATTTTGTACGCCATTCTTTTGGCAAAACATAGTGCACTTACTTTTCTTTTATGTACTACCTGTTAACCCACCTATGTTTTACAAAATAAATGATTGATTGATTATAACATTTAGGTTTTGATCAACATTGAATTTTCGTGTGACCGAAACGACAGCAATTGTAGCATTGGATAGTGGGATACACATACAACTCCAGAGGTAATGAGTTGTAGCACATAAATATACGCTTAGGAAGAATCTGACCATCAATCGTAATCACAATGTTCTGCGTTGGTTTCCAAACAGGTGATCCTTCTACGATAGGTTTATAATTTATCCTCCTAATTTTGAGAATTTTCCCACAATTATCTGGCACTGAAGTATTTTCTATTATTTCTTCAGGCGACCAATCTGATGGAACACCACGTACAAGACACATTCGCGTTTTGTGAAAACTTGGTATAAAAGCTTTTAGATTAATTTTTGACAATTCTGTGTTGGAAATAAATGAATTAGCATTGTTGATGTTCGAGAACGCCAAAGAAATTCTATTTCTGCCTATCCTCTTAACCGATCCGTCTACAATGTTATGGATGGCATGGCTCTTTAGAAACTTGCCAAATGTGACCGGGTGTAACGTGGTATAATCATTAGGTGACTTAATCT
Source organism: Mythimna impura (assembly GCA_905147345.3). Lineage (NCBI taxonomy): Eukaryota > Metazoa > Arthropoda > Insecta > Lepidoptera > Noctuidae > Mythimna > Mythimna impura. The sequence goes on from LR990350.1 coordinate 26,037,970, forward strand.
CTTTTTGGACGTGTACAATAAACGGGCTGATGTCAGTGACCTCATACTTGTTCCTTGCAACCCCAGATACTGAACCCTGGGGGCTCGGAATACTACTCGGCGTGACAATGTTGATTGAAGTATTTACAGCCGGGGCAGAGTCACTGTTTTCACTATCTGCACTCGCACAGCAACATCCTGTCTTGCCGTCAATAGCCTGACTGTGCTTCCTTTTTTTCTTATTGCACACTACATATTTTATGCAATCTATTTCTTTTACGCCCACGTTGGGCATTAGAGCCATCCGTCTCCATTCCAGATTCATTTGATAAAGTTGACGAAGCAACTATTACAAAGTTAGTAGCCGGGGGTACAAAGAGCCCCGGGTCCGCCAAGTCAGGCGGCTCGTTCATTGAAATTTAAAAAACTCACCGAATCCGGCAAACTATACACTAAAACTAATATATGTACACTAAATATTAATAAAATTTACAATATAATACAAAACTGATCCTTAAATATTGAAAAATTAAAATTATATAGGGTGTCTGGCAATTAGTGTACGATACTTAAACACGTGATTGTGCTCATGATAACAAACAATTTTTATTATGGGAGCAAAGCCGAAATCGCGAAAAATATATCAGCTGTTCAGTACATTAGGCAAACATTAATGTACTGAACAGCTGATTTTTTTTCGCTATTTCAGGTTTGTTCCCATAGTAAAAGTTGTTGGTTATCATGAGCACAATCACGTGTTTAAGTATCGGTCACTAATTACCAGTCACCCTATATATTTTAACAAGAAAAAATGATAAACGTCATAATGGCGGGACCAAATCTTGTATCCGAATGATTCTACCACGTATATTTAGTACGTTTTAGTACTATTTTGTACCCTTCCTGAAATTTTTGTACCTCACACGGTGTAAACGGAATTTCATGATATTGTTGGCCCCGCCATTATAACGCGTTATAATGGCGGGACCATGCTTGTACGCCAAAACTATAACGAATTACAGCATTCTGATAAAACTAGTATTTAGTACGCGATTTAGTACCTCCGAAAATCAACAATACTTAAGTGACGAAGATATTATTAGTTTTTTACAAAATATTTATTTTTTATTTTTGACATTTTCTACGCCTGAATAATTTGACGACCAAAAATACGTCAGGTAAAAAGCTGCAGTTATATTTCGTGCAGGCGCTTTATTATTATTTATGTATTTTATTAATATTATTACATAACACTATGTTATTAATAAATATTGAGTAGTTCACATAGGAAAATTATTATTGTATGTTTTATATATTTCAGTTTTAAGTAAAAATTGTAAAAAAGGTTACACATAATTAAAAAGTAGGATGTACAGATTATTTATAGTAATAACTTTATAAAATATATTAAAACGTACAATAATAATTTTCCTGTGTGGCCTACTCAATATTTATTATTAACATAGTGTTATGTAATAATATTAATAAAATACATAAATAATAATAAAGCGCCTGCACGAAATGTAACTGCAACTTTTTACCTGACGAATTTTTTGTCGTCAAATTATTCAGGCATAGAAAATGTCAAAAAAAAAAAAAAAAATGATTTTGTAAAGAAACTAATAATATCTTCGTCACTATTGTTGATTTTCTGAGGTACTAATTCGCGTACTAAATACTAGCTTTTTCAGAATGCTGTAATTCGTTATAGTTTTGGCGTACAAGCATGGTCCCCATGAAATTCCGTTTATACCGTGTGAGGTACAAAAATTTCAGGAAGGGTACAAAATAGTACTAAAACGTACTAAATATACGTGGTAGAATCATTCGGATACAAGAGTGGGTCTTGCCATTATGACGTTTATAAAAAATGTACCGGTCCGCTCAGTTTCCCGCGCTTTTTTTTTTCAAAAGTTATTTTGATCCTTTTACTGGTTCTTTCGTTGGCTAGAGTCTAGCAATATATTGTAATAAATTGTAGTGTAGATCGAGCACTATATAACGTGGACTGGACACAGAAAATTGCTGATGCTAAAACTGTTCTAACTAAACTCGCATCACAGAAATGCGGAATAATGAGCCCAAAATAAATTAAAAACTTCATTTATTTAAAATCGGTTCATCAATCATCAGTAACTCGAACTAAAAAAAAAAAACAATAATATCCAAAACCAATATTTTTAGCGGCAGCACTTCTTGGACCCACCACCATCAGCACTTCTCCCCAGGCAAGTTTCCATTAACAGTCCACAAACGTGGTAAGGGTCGCAGTCTCCTGCAGGTCTTCTGTCCTCCATGAATCCTTTACCTTTCTTTTTTATGTGTCTTTGTAAACGGATAGATGCCTTCCTGTTAGCGATACCCCATGAGAATTTATCAAATGGTGAAGTTTCAAATTTTCCTGACAATCTCATTCTGTTTCCTGCTTCATCAATTCCGTAATTTAACATGTGCTTCATGTGGTTCTTTTCTAACCGTTTTATGCATTCTACAATGAAGTCATATCCTCCATCAGTTCGCATCCTCTTTGTACTGAAGTTATGATGCATACCGATTCCTGGATGTAAGTGGCCGAAAGGCTTTGGGTGGTACGTAATATCTACTCCGTAATCCTCACCGATTCGATTCATAATGTAACGTGACATCCATAAATCATCCGGAGCTTTAATGCCAAGAGTAGTGCCTACTTGCCACTCCCAACAGGCAAACATCACTTCAGCGTTAGTGCCTTCAAAATCAAGACCAGCAAATAGACATGCTTTGACATGAGCTTCAGCAACATCTCTCCCTGCTATATATTTTGCTCCAACACCACAGTATGAGAACTCGTATTTCACTGCAGGGAAACCACCTCCTTTAGGCCAACCCAAGCCCCATCCATCATTGTCCAACATAGTGTATTCTTGTTCCAAACCGAACCACGGTTCTTCAGCTTTATGTATTTCACATAGCTCATTACAAAAGCTTCTGTGATTCGTTGCAGCTGGTTTTGAGGCGTCACCTAAATATACTTCGCATAAAACGATGACGTGAGGATCAGCTCGGAAGGGATCTCGATAGACGGCAGCCGGTTTTAAAGTCGTGTCAGAACTATCCGTAGTGGCTTGGCCCGTGGAACTGCCATCGAAAGCCCAGCCTGGTGCAGCGTCTGGGCTGTATGGAACACAATCCAAGATACGATCTTTGCATCTCAAATTAATGCCGGAACCATCAATCCACACATAGGTAGCTAATATTTTATTACAAGGTAAAGGAAGTCTCATATATCGATCCATTACCTTTTTGTTCAAGATATGATTAATATTATGCGCCATTAGGGTTCTCTTGGTTAGAACAAGGGACTTTTTCGGCTTTTGGAATAATGATATACACTTTCTTATAATAGATGCCATTTTTATTTAACTTTTATTATTTTTTTTGTATTATTTACTAAAATTTTATCGAATTTTTTTGGAGATTTTATTAAGCTGATTTTCAGCTTTTCTTTTGCTTATAAAATTTTGAATGATTCTAATATTATGTCATTTTACTTCTTTGATATGTTTCTAAATATTGTATAAAAATAAGCAAGTTTTTACTGCCAGTTACTTCTTTCTTTACTGGGTTTAGAATAACCGAACGTGTATGGCGCTCGTACGTGCTTGCATGCACATTTTTCAGGTTTTACCCGACTGCCAAAGAAAGAGGGAGTTTTTTTATAGTGTATGTGTTATTGAAAAATGCCTAACTAAGAGAAATCTTATTTGCCAAGTTAATCCTAATATGAACTGGAAAATGTATAATTTCAGACTTTTACTAGTTCCCGCGACAAGGCGCGGCATGGCGGACACAGTTCCGGCGGGATCTCATGGTGGAATGGCGACAGCGACTGTCGCAACCCAGTTCTGGGCACGCCATAATTATCGCAGTAAGTCCCCTCTTTGAGGAGCGGCTGGAAAGACGTCACAGTGTCCTCACCTTCCGCATGACGCAGGTCCTCACCGGTAAGTACGGGTGGTTCCTGCACCGGATTCGTGTGGAAGACACGCCCGGGTGTTACTATTGTGTGGACCGCCCGGAGAACACGGTGGAGCATACGGTGGAGGTGTACCCTGCTTGGGCGGAGCACCGTCGTGTTCTCGGGAGGGCGTTTGGCGGCAACGAACTCTCGCGCCGGGCCCTGGTGCAGACCATGGTCCGGAGCGAGGAGGAATGGCAGGCGGTCGCCTCCTTCTGTGAAGCACTAATGCTAGCAAAGGAGGCGGCCGATCGCGTAAGGCAACGGTCCTCACGCCCCAGCCACAGGCATCCCGACCCCTATTTCCACGTAGGCGTGAGCGTTGCGGACGACGAGCAATGGGTAGCTCGCCGTCCGGACCGAGCCCGAGTCGTCGACGGCGCGTAATGTTACAAGTACGCCTCAAAGTGATTATGTAAGCAAAACCGAAGGGCCGAAGCCTCTCAGCAGTGCCGAAGCCTTTTGGGGCATGGGTTCGCTTCCGAAAGGGAAATCCGGTGTCCTGGAACGCTAGGCAATGAAGGAACATAGGAGTGGATTTTAATCAGAAAAACTCCGACAAGCCCTCTCGCTCCGCCCTAGAGCGAGATAAGTCGTTGGATGATCTCCCACCTAAAAACCTGTCCCTCATGGTTTCCGCCACCGAAACAGTAATGCAAGCCAAGGTTGCATTACTGTTTCGCAGAAGGAGGTAACCGCTCGCTACGTACATTTCTACGTAGCATGGCCAAGACGAGTGCCGGACGCGAGAGGTCACCTCTATCGTTCTCCTCCACGAGGAAACGGCGGTGCTGCGGCGAAGCGGTGCAGACCAGTCATCTAATGGTAAAATTTTATACGGGAAGGTACTTCCGGGGTATCTTCCTGCCTAATGCGAAACAGGAACCTCTCGAAACCACCGTTTCCGATGAATACTTGTTTCAGGCGGACAGTGAAGTGAAGACACCGCTCTCTAACTACTCGTCACAGACGGGACTTATCGCCGCGATTGGAGCGTGCCCAACAATCATACAGTCTGGCGACAAACCGTTCCACGGTTTGTCGCAAGATTTAGTAAAATTCGTGAACATTAAGTCTCAAATTCTGAAACATGGTTGAAACAACTATACATAATTATAACTGCACAAACCAAATATGAATCTGATGCAGAAGTTTAGGAGTAGCGTAAACAAAGAGCATAGTATGCTATACATTATATTATAATGTTATGTGTTAGCTCATATAATGTTATATTTCTGCACCACCCTAAGGTCGACTGGTAGAAATTGCTTATGGCATTAAGTTCGCCTTTGTACAGGGTGTTTCTTACTAGTGCATAAAGTTTTAATAAATAAATAAGTAGATGGATATTTAAACTGGTTTCTTTAAAACCACGATAGGCAATTTGCTCTGAGTATCTCGAGAAAAGAGAGGCCTATGCTCAGCAGTGGGCGTTGTCGGACTGTGGATGATGATGATGACCATCTCGAGTTTGATAGTTTCGTAAAGAGTCTCAAACCACATAAAGGATCATAGGCAAATTTTTATGAAACCTGGGTGTAAGACCAACAGAACTGCAACTAGTGCCAGTTCTTGGGACTCAGTGCCACAAACGAAATTATATAAATAACATTAGCCATATCCACCGGGTTTACTTGAAAAATTATTATAACAAAATGAAATAAAACAAAAAATCTTTCAATAATTACGTATCGTTTTATTGCTAGATGGACATAATTAAATAAAAATAAAATGTTTTTGAACGGTTTATAATGAAAAAAAAGTGTATAAAATAAATCAAATGAAAATAAACTCCCCAACTCATTCCACACTCGTAAACTCTGTCCCGGTCTATGACAATATAATTATAATAAACGACGCGTGGGGGCGATAAATGGCGCATGTCGTCCCAAACCAAGATACCACATTATCGAAACAACATGAGCACAGTTACCAATTATCCTTCTTCCTATCAGACAGGTACAGTAACAATGAATTATTGAATTTCTGCCAACCTAGTCCCTGTTAATCAAAATATATGAAAAATATGTGCCTGCTCTGACATGCCTTGACTGAGTCCGTGCTCAAAGCAACCACACATTAAATACTAATATACTACCTACTATAATATTGCATTCACGGAGATCGTTCAGCAGATCGTCTCATGAGAAATAAATAGTAGGTGCTGAGCATCCCTGAGAATAGACATCAAGAAACAGAATTTAAAAATACATTCAGCCGAACATAGAACCTCCTCCTTTTTGAAGTCGGTTAAAAACTAGTTCAATTTTTAAATAATGCTTTCATTTTATATTTTTATCAAACATAATTAGTAATTAAGTACGCAGTATGTAAGTAGGACATTTATTTATTTATCGGTCGATCAGTGTGCATTTCTTTTCTCACACTTCGCCACTTTTTCGAGTCCATCAAATGAGCATGAGCACCCATGCATAAGCATAATCAGCCTTTTAATGTTCCCACTGCTGGGACTCAGGCCTCCTCTCTCTAGGAGAAGGAATGGGCCGTAATCCACCACGCGGGCCCAGTGCGGGTTGGTGAATGTCACATGTCTTCGAATTTTTGGTTCTAGGACATGTCGGTTTCCTCACGATGTTTTCCTTCACCGTTTTGAGAGCAGTGGTGATGAAATAAATTACACAAAGTAACGCGCCTGGCTGGGTTTGAACCCGCGACCTACAACTCGTAAGTCGGGGCCGTTACCACTCGGCCACCACTGCTCTTTGAGCACCCATGAGGTTTTCTAAAAGTCGGCGCCCCTGAGGTTAATTATATTCAAAATATCAACTGCATGCCTATTATCTATATAAACGGGATGGAATGCATTCAAAAGACTTGCAGCGATTTTATAATCACCAAACATGTGAGTCAAGGCGCGATTTATGAATGTTTGACGTAGAAGCTTGAAGCATTACTTTATTTTGCCGTTCATAGCCTCTACTACCCATCGACAATGGTTATTAAACGAGACTCATTCGCCTGTTCGGTTGTCAATTGTGTTTCATTCCTGTCCTTGGTTGCATATATATGCACTTTATATCCATGGATATGTAGTGCATATGAAGTGCACTTCATATCCATAGATATGAAGTGCATATACTCTTTGCTTCATCGCTCGCAGACGGCGAGCTACCCATAGCAGAACGCGCCTATGGTGGCGGGATTCCGGCGGCTGGGGCGAGAGGGCCATTCCCTCGCGTGTCATTCCTCCTCGCTTCGGACCATGGCCTGTATCAAGACCCGACGCGAGAGATCGTTGCCGCTGATCGCCCTCACGAGGACACGGCGGTGCTCTGCCCAAACGTGGCACACCTCTACCGTGTCCTCCGATCGGTCCACACAGTGGTGACACACGGGCGATTCTTCCGCACGAATCCGGTGCAGGAACCTCCCGAACTTACCGTGTCCGGTCAGAACCTGCGTCATGCGTAAGGTGAGGACGCCGTGTTATCTTTCCAGAGGGGACTTACCGCCACAATTATGGCGTGTTCAGCACTGGGTTGCGACACAGTCGCTGTCGCCATTCTACCATGATAACCCGCCGGAACTCTATCCGCCATGCCGCGACCGGCCGCGGCAGCGGAGTTTCGCTCCGGCGTTGCATCTCCATTCGCAAATCCTGCATGTGCGCAAGGACTTCGCAAGCCTTCAGATCCCATGGTAGCAGATTATAATCAATTTATGATACCGAAAAAACATAACGCAGGCAAATAACAAGTAAACAACGACTGAACTGCGACACCGGCGCGTGGCGAGGCGGCAACACCATGAGAGGCGACTTGCGCGCGGAGTAGCAGGGGTGAACTCGAGCAAACGAACTTTTTTTTTAAAACGTGACAGATATGTAGTCAAATCTTCAGTACTTATACAGAAAAATGTATTTTTTTAATTGGCCCTATCTCCAAGCAAAGACTTCGTTATTACTGTTATGTTTTTTTTCTCGTCTTGCAATTTTGAATTGATCACCTAACTCCTAAACGCAACTCATTTAGATACGATTTCAAGGTTTGTGTACGTAATTTGCACCCATGCGAAGTCAAGCAAATCGCTAGTGTACATTATGAGAACTACCAGTTGCATTTTTCTACTCCATAGATGAGTAAAATGATATAGGATTAATATTGACAATAATCTATTGACTTCTTACCAAAATTTAATCTCTATATTACAAAATAAAACATGTTTTTCTCGTTATCGAAGACACGTTTCTGCTAAAAGAGCGCAGACTCTGTATGGGTCACAGTCACCGGCAGGTCTACGATCTTCTAAAAAACCTTTTCTTTCTACCATAACACTTCTTTGTAATCTAATCGAAGCACTACGATCGGCTACTCCCCACCTGCATTTTTCATATGAAGCAGTTTCGAATTTTCCTGTTAATCTTTTTCGGTTTTCTTGGCCGTCTCCCAGTCCGTAATTTTTCATGTACTGTTCATGTTTGGCACACAAGTCTTTACACACACGTTCAATTTCTGTAATTCCTTCTTTTTCACGCATTTTTTTTGTGCTAAAGTTATGGTGGCACCCTATTCCTGGTTGGTTCTTCCCTACAGGTTTAGGATGATAGCTTATGATAATCCCAAAATTTTCAGCAATTCTTCCTAATAAATATCGTCCCACCCACAAGTCGTCGGCAGCTTTGATCCCCATTGTTGTTCCAACTTGATATTCCCAAGATCCTTTCATGACTTCTGCATTAGAACCGCCATAATCCATGCCAGAATAAATACACGCTCTAGCATGGCATTCAGCTAAATCCCTCCCTGCAACATGTTCGCCCATGCCACAGTAAGAGAATTTAGACTTTGTTACGGGATATCCTCGTACTTTCGGCCATCCCAATGGCCACAGATCCGAATCAAACATCGTATATTCTTGTTCTATGCCAAACCATGGCTCTTGGTCGGATATTTTGCTCAGTATGTTTGCACAATGAGCTCGATAATTTGTAGAAGTGGGAGTACCATTGCCATAGTACGTTTCGCATAATACAATAACGTGGGGACTTTGGCGAATTGGATCTCTATATATGGCCACTGGTAATAATATAGTGTCGGAGTCATCAGTTTTAGCTTGTCCAGTTGAACTTCCATCAAACGCCCATTTCGGTATCATATTTAAGTCACAAGGTACCTTGTCTAAAATACGATCCTTGCAACGTAAGTTTATACCACTGCCATCGATCCAAACGTAGGTGGCAAAAACCTTATTATGTGGTAATTTTAAATTCGTGAAATGATTGAAGTGGGCATTTATAGGTGTATTAATTTTCGACAAGCCAGACGTAAAGTTTTCTTGGCTGAAGTTTCGTATTTTAAGTCTTGGAATCGTTGAAAATACTTTAGACGGAACGTTGCTTTTCAAGAAAAATCTTGTCGATAATATTTTCGTTGACATTGTTGCTTTTTATAATTAGTAAAAATAATAAATATTGATGGATAATATATCTCAACATTATAAAATAAAACTTGAAGGTATGCTTAGTAGATCTTGGTAGGCCATGAAATATTTCAAATAAAACTAGCTAGCCATGGGATTTGATAGCGAGGTGGTATGTACGCGCTCAACTACCGATTGACAAAGTTTTAAAAAAACCAGTTTCTTTTTTGTATTTGCATTAAATTTTTGAATAGGTAATATTATGTAATTTTGAAATCAATGAAACACTACTCCAGGAGCTGAAAAATAAATAGATATCCGTAGAATGATCCTTGGTTGAACTCATGTGAAAAGACTCATATCTCTCTTCTTGATTTTTTGGCAAAGTACCTACTTATTCTTATTTAAATAATTGACTTAAAGCCCAACGTAGCCCGGTCGTTAAAAAAAAACGGCTTGAGTGGCTGTCAGTGTCAAATGAATTGTCATTTGACACTGACAGCCCGAAGACATGCGTGCTCTGCAAGGATTTTATATTTATATACCCTACTATAAACTGGATTGATTACGAAGCAATATTACATGCTCTAAAGTATACTTTATTGCCATTGTCATTAGGTTCATATGTTTCATTGACAAGCAAAAGGGGAAAAATGTAACGAGCAAGACAACGACAAAGAGGTGGTGTGTCCCTTTCTTACCTCTATTTTATAAATAAATAATAATAATAAATAATAAATCAGAAGGTTGACATTATAAATAAAATTTATATTTTATTCTGCCTTTTTAGGGTTCCGTAGCCCTTGGCAAAAAACAGAACCCTTATAGATTCGTCATGTCTGTCTGTCTGTCTGTCCGTCCGTATGTCACAGCCACTTTTTTCCGAAACTATAAGAACTATACTATTGAAATTTAGTAAGTAGATGTATTTTGTGAACCGCATTAAGATTTTAATACAAAAATAGAAAAAAAAACAATAAATCTTGGGGTTTCCCCATACTTAGAACTGAAACTCAATTATTTTTATTCACCAAGCCCGTACGTGTGGAGTATCTATGATTAGGTCTTTAAAAATTATATTGAGGTTTCTAACATCATTTTTTTTAAACTGAATATTTTGCGCGAGAGACACTTCCAAAGTGGTAAAATGTGTGTCCCCCCCCCCCATGTAACTTCTAAAATAAGAGAACGATAAAACTAAAAAAATATATGTACATTACTATGCAAACTTCCACCGAAAATTGGTTTGAACGAGATCTAATAAGTAGTTTTTTTAATACGTCATAAATCGTAAACCGCAATTTGCCTCTCAAGTTTGTACGGAACCCTCAGTGCGCGAGTCCGACTCGCACTTGCCCAGTTTTTTTAGTTTCGGCGTGCAAATATAAAACATAGTAGTTGCATAAGCATAATTAATTATTAAAATCACGTTTAATTATTGATTAAAATCATGCACTTGTTAGAATAATTTTAAGAGGGTGATGATTATATATATATATATCATGTTAGAATAATAGAGGACGACTATATTAATTTAATATATTTATATGTACCTCCGGAGTGGAGCAAAACAGGACTCTACATAGAAGGCGCCTACCTAAGCCATCTGAGGTTCGCCGATGACCTGATACTTCTGTCAGAGACAGCCAACGAGATGCAATCAATGATAGAATCCCTACAACAAGCAAGCGCGGAAGTCGGACTAGAAATGAACATAGAGAAGACTAAGATAATGACTAACACACGAATAAGACCTATAACTATCAACGGTAACCCTTTAGAATATGTAGACAATTACATATACCTAGGAAAAAGAATCAGTTTCGAGAAAAACACCAACTTTACAGAAATAGAGAGAAGGGTCCAACAAACCTGGAAACAATATTGGAGCCAAAAAGAAATATTTAAAGGTAACTTACCAATACCTCTCAAAGCTAAAGTTATGAACTCATGTTTGCTACCAAGCTTAACTTATGGGAGCCAGACCTGGAAATTCACGAATCAAGCTATGAATAAAATTAACACATGTCAAAGAGGTTTAGAACGAAGCATGTTAAACATAAAGAAAATGGATAAAATAAGACACACAAAGATAAGAGATATCACTAAAGTTACAAACGCCTTAACCTTTGCTCAAAAACTGAAATGGCGTTGGGCTGGCCATGTGGCGAGAATGTCCGACAAAAGGTGGACCCTGCGAGTTACCCAGTGGAAAGGACCACCAGGCAAGAGGAGAAAGGGGAAACCCTCGGCCCGCTGGGAAGATGATCTGAAAAGATTAGCTGGCCAAAACTGGTGCTCTATAGCACAAGATCGAGAAAAATGGGCATCTTTGGAGGAGGCCTATACCCAAACCGGGGTTCCTGTTAATTTATAAATATTTAAAACATAACTTCTTAATTTACTAACATAATCTAAGCTAACTTACTAAGCAAACCTATGTATGTTTTACCGTAATATTGTAACTAACAACAATGTAAAAACAAGAAATAAAAAGGCTTATTATTATTATTATTATATGTACCTCTACATATCATGCTTACTTTTTACTGTGTATCAAAGTTCCTATGACCAGTGACGGATTAAGACTACTTGATGCCCTAAGCAATCTACGCCTGTGGGCCCCCCTATCCGTATGTCAACTAGAATCGGTCTTTTAAACCTTTACCGCCTAAAACATTGATGAGATGTAACGTACGTTAGAAGTCCAAGTAGGTGCGACAACAATGAAAACCAAAGCATAATTTAGTTATTAGGGGTTAAAGTATGAAATTGCCGATTTGTACTGAAAAATTTAAATACGTTTTTTTTTCATTTAACATATTTATTTAATCAAAATAATTACCATTATTATTTATGCATTGCTTCCATCTAATAGGAAGGTCATTTATGCCTTTGCGATAGGACTCTGGTGATCTAGATTCGACAAACTGTGTGAAAGCATTTTGTACTGCCTCCTGAGAAGAAAACTTTTTATCAAGTAGAAAATTGTCCAAATCACGAAAAAAATGGTAGTCCGTTGGAGCAAGGTCTGGCGAATACGGAGGATAACGAATGGATTCTAATTGCAGTTCCTGTAGAGTTAAAACGGTTTCTCGTGCTGAGGTCTCGCATTATCATGGAGCAATAATGGTGAAGATTGATTCATGAGTCGGGGCTGTTTCACTTCTAGTTTTGCTATCATTGTTCGGAGTTCGACACAGTAGACATCTGCCGTTATTGCTTGACCAAATCGGAGAAAGCTATAGTGAATAACACCATGCTGAGACCATTAAACAGTTACCATTACCTTTTTATTGGTAAACTTTGCTTTAGGACACTGTTGCGGCGTTTGACTTGGGGTCAGCCATTGCATTTTTCGCTTACGGTTATCGTAAAGAATCCACTTTTCATCGCATGTCACAATTGATCCAATATTCCTTCATTTCTGTATCGATTCAACAAGGCAACACAAATTTCAATACGTGTTTTTTTCTGCAGATCAGTCACACAGTCATGAGGCACCCATCATCATCATTTCAGCCGATAGACGTCCACTGCTGGAAATAGGCCTCCCCCAATTGTCGCCACAACGAACGGTCCTGTGCGTATCGCATCCATCGGATTCCCACAACCTTCACCAGGTCATCGGTCCACCTTGTAGGGGGCCTTTCAACACTGCATCTTCCGGTACGCGGTCGCCATTCCATAACCTTTCGGCCCCAACGGCCATCTCTTCTGCGAGCAATGTGCCCTGCCCATTGCCACTTAAGTTTGGCGATTCTTCGTGCTATGTCGGCAACCTGGTTCTCCTGCGGATATCTTCATTTCTGATACGATCACGCAAGGAAACTCCGAGCATAGCCCTTTCCAATGCCCTTTGAGCCTTCTGATGAGGCCCATTATGAGCGACCACGTTTCGGAACCATATGTCATCACTGGCAACACGCACTGGTCACGACTTTCGTCTTGAGACACTGTGGTATATTGGACGAGAAGATACCACGCAGCTTCCCGAACGCTGCCCTGCCGAGTCGGATTCGACGGTTGACCTCTTTCTCGAAATTAGATCTACCCAACTGGACTGTCTGTCCAAGGTAGGCGTAATCGTCCACAACTTCGAGTATAGAGTCTCCAATCTTGATGATGACTTTAGTTTTGTCCATGTTCATTTTAAGACTCACTCTTTCGGAAGCTCTACTGAGGTCATTGGCGCATTGTGCTGAGCTCTTCCGTAGTCTCAGCCATGACTACTATGTCTTAAATAACAAACAAAAGAAGTTGGAAGGAATATTATATCAAAGCTAACAAGTGGATATTTATTTGTAACCCCAAGCCAAGTTCTTGGTATTGAAGTCCCCGCACACGACCACGGGGAGGAAACCAAACCCAGCGACGACGGCTTTCAGCTCCATTAGGGAGATGTGAAGATCGCCGAGAGATCTGTTCGGGGACAGGTAGACGCCCACCACTGCAATGTCCCCAAACCGTGCTGCCACGCAACCTCGTCCCCTCGTGACAGACTCGAGGGTCGGGGTACCGGTGGCGGCCGACGAAATTAGGGTCACCGAGCCGTCCAGGTCCCGCACCCAGTCTCCCCTGGGTAGGACATAGTACGGCTCGGAGACCACGGCGATATTGATCGACCAATGCGCCATGCTCTGGAGCAACAGATCCTGAGTGGGGGCGCAGTGGTTGATGTTCGACTGGAGGAGCGTAATGGAGTCGTTATTGACAATCCATTACAGTCTCCTCCCGAGCCCCCCGTGAGGGCCCTGCCGCGGCGGGTGCGGCGGCGATAGTGACGGCAGCCAAGGAGGCGGCTGCAGCGATGAGGACATCAGCGGGGATGGGCCTCTTGGTTTTGCCCTTGGCCTTGGCGGGGAGGTCGCAGGACCTGCTCCCAGCCTGGTGGTCGGCCGGCTTGCCTGCCGCCGCACATGCGTAGCAGTGCGGCGGTGGACGGCATTCGACGGCCTTGTGACCGGCCTGACCGCACTGATAGCAGCGGTCACTGCGGTCCACCTCCGCGGTGCAGTAGGGCCCCACGTGGCAGCGGTAGCATCGCTGAGGTCTGGGCTCCAGCATCTTCACCTGAGCAGAAACCCAGCCCACCAAAAGCCTTCGGCCCTCGCCCGTGATGGCCTTGGCCGCTGACACCGTACGACTCGCATGCCTGTGCTGTCAGCGCGTATGGTGCCCGCCCGCACTTGAGCGGAGGTGCACTTTCCCGCACTGACGATGGCGGCCACCACCTCGTCCACCCTGACGGAATCGTCCAGGCCCATGATCCGCATGTCTATGCACTTGGTGGGCCTGGACACTCAGACCTCCTCGATATCTAGGGACGCCCTGATCCTTTCTTTTCCTTTTTTTATGTTTGCTTATTTCCCACAAACATTTTACAAAATAGTTCACACAAAACATATCAAAATAATAAGTAGTAGGGTGAAAATTATTCACAATTTTGCCACTTGTGAATTGTCAGCTCCATAAAAGAGTTACTAATATCCTGGAGTGTATTTTGTGCTGAAAAATAGGTAACAAGTACCCTATTATTCAGCCCTTGTGGTGTATAAAAGACACATACCCTGATACTCAGTCATTATTTAGCTCTTGGGGCGACTCTTACCTTTAATAATGCTCAAATAACGCTGATATAGTGCAACCAGCTACATTATTCAGCTAACAGCTGATTAATTTGTGCCCAAATCAGAGTTATATCAGCTGAGTAGGCGCCTTTAACGCTCTTATTCAGCAGGTTTATTCAGCTGAAGATTCCATTGTGAACAGTGATTCAGCTACTATTCAGCGCTTCTGTGCTACTTGGGCGCGAGCGAGGGGCGCAGGACGACGCCCTCCAGGACAGTAACTGTCGCTAGACCTGCTCCTGGAACTGCTGCTGCTGCTCCTGCTGCTGCTGCCGGAAGGCAGCCAGCTCTTGCCGCAGCAGTGCCAGAACCTCTCTCTCCGGTCGGGGTAGGGGCTGGGACTGCCCCTGCTTGCGCCCCCCTTTTAGCGTCATCTCGGAGCCAGTGCCTCGGAGACCGGCCAAGTCCGCTTCGAGCCGCTCAATCCTCTTAGAGAGGGATCTTCTGAGAGGCTCCAAGTCGATCCCCAGTGCCTCTATAATTGAGGTCCTTCCTCTTTATGGCGACTCCATCTATGGCGGCTGTGACGATCCCCTTGAATTGGGCCAGCGCCTCCTCCATGCCATCTGGCTCACTGCCAGAAGGTTCCGGCTCTGAGGGGCTGGCCTGGGCACTGCTTGCCCCGGGGTGGCGCCCCTCCCTGGCAATCTTCAGGGACCGCTGGGTCGCCTCCTCAGCGGTGGGCCTTCTCCCTTTTCCCTTTCGGCCCGCACCCCATCCAGCAGTGGAAATTTTGCGGGCAGAAGCTCCACACTCATCGTCGGAGGATGTCCTCCGACCGTCCCCGGATATGGGGCGTTTGAGGAACTGATGGTTCCTCTTCTTCCTGGAGGTGGCCTCAACCACCTCCATTCTCTCCGAGTTGAGCGAAGACGCGGCATTGGAGTCCGACACCATGTCTCCGCTCACCTCCCTAAGGCCGAAGCACCTGCCGGCCTCTGTAGTACCCACCGGCGCAGTGGACGGCTACCGGTGGGTGAGCCACCCTGGCTCCTTGCGTCCACGAAGGACGGTAACAGGTCCCTAGGGGACCTGACGCTCTCTTTGCCCTCCCCCAGAATACGAGGGGCAGCCCGAGCAGCCGCCGATCGGGGCAGGATTCTCCTCCTGTGGTGCAGGCGGTACCCTCCTGGCGTAATAATTTTTTTTGAGTCGCGTCCATGGTGTGCTGAACTCAGCTTTGCCTTTTTTGTGGGGTGTGCTCCTCAATAACCACGTTCGCCATCTTGGTCACGTCTGATAAGCAGACGCGTACCCGAGGCGAACCCACTCCCAAAACCACTGTCCAAAAACACCAACAGCCGTTGGTGCCGATATTTCTGGACAGTGCACCCTCCGTGGCGGTCCGTCTGGACTCCGCCTATGTGTTCCTCTTGGTCTGGTCTCTCACTTGAGGCCTTCTGGTAATGCGCTCCGCCCAAGAGCGGGATTAGTCATAAGATAATTTTACCACCTAAAAAAAAACTTCCCGTGGCCCCAGTAGGCTTCGCCCCTGCTGTAAAAAAAAAAGACCTAAACAGCGTGTATTTTCCATGGAACGTACAACTTACGCACTAGGGAATGCAAACCGGTTAACCCGAAAACCGAAAAACCGGTTTTTCGGCATATTTTTAACGATTAAAAAACCCGGGTTTTATTTTCAAGTATCCGGTTTTTTCGAGTTTTTTATTACTTTCAAATGACACAGTCATAGGTATCAATCATAGGTTTGTTTATCGTACCCATAGATAGCTACACCAAATGTACAGTTCTTCTGTTCAAGATTATAAAAGATCCAGGCCGGCCGTGTGTTGTGAGAACTCAACAGGCAGTGAATACTAACAGGGCCAGAATTAAAATCCCTTAAGGACACAAGAAATTTTATTCGTAGATGAAATACCCACTCGCTAGATCGCTATCGCAGTTCTTACTCATCATAACATCCATTCCTTCCACACCTTAAACGAGTCGCTTATATAGGATAGAGTTAAAAGATCAAAATCTTTGCTTGTTCGTTACACTGATGGAAAACTCAGGGATATTCTTGCTACCGATGAGAAAATTTTCACAATAAAGGAATATTACCATAAACAAAATAATCGGGTGTATGCTCGTATCTCCAAAATACACTCTTAACTGGATAATAGAGTCCTGAATGGTTATCATGCGGCATCAGTAATGGTTTGGTAAGGGTATCCTATCACGGTGTGACCAAGGATTTATTTCGTGAAAATGGGTGAAAACATCAGCTAAAGTATAGACTTTAGCTGATGTTTTATATTATAGTATCTTGATACTAAGATACTATCCTAGATGGCATAGCATAGCCTCTTAAAGCCTCCCTCTTTTTGATAACATACTCTACTTGTCTTTTCATCAAGACTCAGCACCCCGTCACAAGGCACGCACTACCCAGGCTTGACTTGCAGCGAATGTTTCGGACTTAATGAAGGCTGATGATTGACCCTAGGCTAGCCCAGACCTCAACCCCTGTACTACAAATTGTGGTCTGTATTAGAGGATATGGGCTGCTCTAAACGTCACAATAATTAAGAATCCTTAAAAAATTATTTACGTTCAGCAGTGGACAACTTTCCAATAGTCACAGTGCGTAAACTGATAGTCGCGTCGCCTGAACGCTTAAAAGCCTGTGTTAAGGCAAAGGGTAGATATTTTGAGTAGAAGTATGTATTGATTTCTGGTTTAGATTCTCTATGTACGACATCATTCTAAAACATTCGTTTTTATGAAGTATTTTTTTTTTATTCGTATCAGAATTTATGGTCATATTAGGCATACAACTTCTTTTGTATAGATAAGTTTCTAAATAATTATTAAAAATATGCAAGTAGTAGGTGGCCTGAATTACATAAGCAATTTAAATTTTTCACTTAAAAATAATAATAAAAAACTAACTTTAAAACCGGTTTCACAGAAAACCCGGTAAAAAATTGGATTTTATTTTTGCCGGTTTTGCATTCCCTAGTTAAAGCTTATAATAAAAGAGTAATATTATATCAAAGCTAACAAGTGGACATTTATTTGTAATATAATATTCAAGTGGGTAGTTACTCAGCAAAACGAAAAAAATGCAGGTAAACAGGCTCATCAAACCAAAAGGCACTATTAAAAAATAATATGTTTATTTGTTACAATTTCTTAATCAAATTGAACAATCACCGTTTATTAATCACCGAATAAGATTATAATATTATATATAATTTCTTATTGAGGCCATAGCTTAAGTATTCGTTTCCAAAATTGGAAAGAGGATTGAAGCTTATGTAACCTTAACAAAAACAAACAAAAGACCAGATAATTTTATCACAAAGGTCAAAAGGATTAAAAATGTAGGCTAACAACTATAAAATTGCACAACAACACATCAAGTGTTCATAACTTTTTTAAGTTGTTTTAAATACGGATATTAAGTTAAACACACATAACAAGGTCTCCAGTTAATACAGAGAATAAGTACTGAATAAATAATATTAAGTCAGTATTATAATTATTTATTATCTTGTAGCCACAAACATAACCGTCCGTGTTCACTGGCCTTAAAAGTTTTTTCATGAGTAAATATGACATTACTGTAATCAAAGTTTATGTGATCCAAAGCAAACTGCAATCTTGCCTTTTTATGGTTTTCTGTAAGCAAGGATTTCAAAGCATGCCTCCGATAATGCAGCTTTTCACTAAGTATGGAGAGCACGACGGACAGTGTCAACGCTTGTGTCAAATAAACCAGCATAGTGGTTCGTCGACCGACGTCCGTTTTCTTCGTACTCCATTATCATGGTTTGACGCTGCAACATGTTTATTAGTTTTAGTCTGCCAGCTCTTTGATGGTGTTTCAAAGAACCCTCTTCTTCAAATCGTCATATCCATAGAACAACTGTTTTTCTCTGCAACAATAAAACAGAAATAAATAGGGTGACTGGTAATTAGTATACGATACTTAAACACGTGATTGTGCTCATGATAACCAACAACTTTTACTATGGGAACAAACCTGAAATCGCGAAAAAAACCAGCTGTTCAGTACATTTATGTTTGCCTAATGAACTGAACAGCTGATATTTTTTTCGCGATTTCGGCTGCTCCCATAATAAAAATTGTTTGTTATCATGAGCACAATCACGTGTTTAAGTATCGTACACTAATTGCCAGTCACCCTATATAATATCCAATAATGATTATTATATAGGAGTATTTTGTTAAATAAAAGAGTTAAAAAAAACTACTTACGTTTACACCGGTCTCTTTGGCTATTTCTGACAAGTTTTTACCTTGATTATGCATAGCAATTATTTGAGCTCTTTTTACTAAATCAATATAACAATGCATATTTACTCATTTTGGTAAAATAAGTAGACAATACACCTGGTTAAAAATAAAATTGAACGAAAGGCGCTGGAACGAGATAATCGAAATTAACTTAGCGAACAACCAATTGAGCTTAGTCTAGCTAGTATACTATAGTAGTCTTTGGCTTAGTCATAACTCTTTGGACTAAGTATTATTTATACTACCTACTAGTTATTATTTATAAATCCATATTCAACCTTCTCAAGTTTGAAAACTAACACATAGATAATCAAATATTTTTAAATTGATATTCAATTTTAATATCTTCATCTCTTTAAAAGAAATTATAAATTATTTCAATGTTTGAAGAAACAAAAAGAAAGTACAAAAATAAGCATTAATTAAGCATTAATCATTTGAAGCACAGCGGCGCCATCTATTAACAGTATAATGTAATGTTGTCGATAGCAACATTTCAATCTGGTTTTACGCTAGATGGCGTCATTTCTCGCTTCACACGATTTTATTTCTGTACTACCTATGCACTTTTGCAGCAGCCTGTACCTACTAAGTTTAAACACAAAACGCAAATATACCTTTTACCTAAATATATCTATGCATTTTCAAATTCAAATTCAAATTTCAAATTCAAATCATTTATTCGCATAATATGGGTAGATATATAATTATGGTACATGAATTTTGAATAAGTACATATACATTTCTTTTAAATAGATAAGTTTCTATTTAATTAAAGAGATGTAAGATGTAGGCGGCCTGAATTTAACAGTTTAAAAATATCATTACACAAACAATAAAAAAAAAAACTTATTTTCGAACCGGTTACCCGGTCAACCGGGTTTTTTTTTAGGAAACCCGTTAAAAAGAGTACGTTACTCAAAGAGATTTAAAGAGATACAATAGAGCGGCTATCAGAAAAAAAATCTTAGAAAAACTGTCATCCTATGCCTCAGTGACGCCATCTGACTTTGAATAGTAAACACGCGAATTTTCGTCAAAATTTATAATTATTTAACTATCGCTCGATAGGTGGCCAGGGGCCTTACCATGATAATGTTAAAATGTCTGTCGTACGAGCGAAAAAGAGTGATGGAGCCATACACCCTATATAGCTTCATCCCTTTAACAATTCGGTTTAGGTCGTAAAATGGATCACGTTATAAGCTCGTGGTGGAGCCTCAGTGTGTGATAAAGGTAAGGTTACGCTTTTCAGCAATAGATGGCGTTATCATAAAATCAGCAAATGTTCTGGAACTATTTACAAAAATTATCGAATTCTAATTAATCACTTCGTAAATACCAAAAATATTTACGATAATAAACCGAAGTTAGATCCAGTCATTTTACATAACAAGATTTGCAATAGCTTAACCTTTTGAGTGAGAGACACAATAGAAAGACAATGGCGCGTGAACGCCGGCGTTAATGCGGGGATCAACAGCTTAATGCGCAGTTCGGCATATTTTCCCAGAAAATGATTTTCTTTTAGTGCATAGAGCGGATACAAACACGACTTGACGTGCAGGGGTGTCATACTAGACTGAGCGACTTATGACCACTAGGTAATAAGTATCAGATTACGATTTTGTTCGCTATGTCCTGTCTATTGGTAGGACGTTATCTCCCAGCAGGAAAGTGGCACGTAGAGCGATGTGAGTGGAACGTATAATTAGTGCGTAACCTGCTGTAAATGTGCGCCGCATATTAGTGCGTGTTGTAGTTTTGGAAAAAAATGGAAAAAACGATTCCTGCTGGTGTAACGTTACCCCAGCAAGAAAATTTTGAACGACTAATTGGAGAGAGATATATTGTATATGAGCAGATAGATTATTCTTGTGCAAAGATGTGCCCCGAAAATATAATTGGTGCGTCTTCAGGTTTTCGAGATATTGCATTTCCTGCTGGAGTAACGTTTTGCAGAATCGTGTATCTCTAAAACCATTGTATGTGCGGCTGTACTATTGACATACACGGGTAGCTCTTGATATGTGCGTATATGTGACAGAATTAGATTTATAGAAATATTAATAATTTTCGAGTAATCACACTTTTTTGAAAAATCGAAAAAATATCACAGCGCTTTAATGAGAAAACGAATAAGCTCTCTGAAAACGGTACTCACTCCTGCTAGATGTTTACTTTCACCATAAAACAGTACCAAAAGCTAACATACATGCGTTATTGAATAATATTGCTAAAAGTCGAGACGACGGTGCCTTAAGTTTGACGTCAACATACAAGAAACTGGCTCGATCCAAGATGTGTAGGTATACATAAAAAAATAGTGCGTTTCATCAAGTAACATAATAGTGAAAATTCAGCTTCGAAGGTTTCGTACATATGAAAATATAATCAAAAAACCAAACTGTAGATAACGGCTGGCTACCCGACCAAATTCGAATGACCAGCGAAAAGAGCGACGGATTAGTACATGCACATGACCTTCTTAACTTTACTCATGACTAAATTGAATCGTGTTGTGCCTCAGTACACTGAAGTAGAGAAGAAGTAACAAAATAAACTTTTTATTAGATAACAATAATAATGTGGATGTAGACCAATTGGCATCCGTAGCCTGGCTGAGTTTCGGTGACCTCTTTGGGGACACCGAAGGTTTTGTCTGTGCAATTATGGACGAAGTAATCATGACGAATAACTACCGGAGATTATTGTGAAGGACGGCACGGTTGACATCTGTCGGGCATGTCACCGTCCAGGAGAATCAATTCTTCACATTATCTCTGGTTGTTCTGGTCTAGCTAACGGAGAGTACTTGTAGCCAGGATTATCCATCAGCAACTTGCTCTGAAATACTTTTTTGTGGAATCGGAAGTGCCGTACTAAAGGTACGAGCCCGATCCAGTTCTTGAAAATAGTCATATCACTTTGTACCTACTGGGATTGGTCCATCATCACTGACAGGACTATTGTAGCCAATAAGCCTGATATAGTAGTGGTGGACCGAAGTGAGAGGCGTGCAATGATTGTTGACATATCCGTTCCGCATGGCGAGAACCTCGTGAAAGCCGAAAAAAGTAAACATAGGTATATTGACCTGGTTCGCGAGGTTGTCGACATGTGGGATGTGGACTCAGCGATACAATGATCGTTGAGTCCACATCCCACATGTCGACAACCGATAGTCGTGTCAGCCAATGGCTTAAAACGCAAAAATGCATAGAACGCACACGATGTAGACAAGCATATTACAAATTGGAAGATTATATCCTTGATAAATAAGATAATATACTTGGGTAAATGCCAGTCTTGCTCCATAACCATTGCAACTTGGTTCCACTAATTAGTTTTACATATTCTTTTTATTTTTATATACATTGGAAGAGATGCTCTTGCGCTAGGTATTTTGTTGTTGTCGACATAGCTTTTTATTTTTTGTGACATAGTTTTTTTTTTTATTCTTGATAGGTTCGCGCTTGACCGCTATCTCACCTGATGGAAAGCGACGATGCGGTCGACGATGGAGCGACGACATAGTTTATATGTCCTGACTTTAACTTATTAAGGCCGCTTCAGGCAAGTCCGGTTAAGCAGACGACAACCTCATAGGTTGACCAGCAAGACAACACACGCAGATACAAAAAAAAATATGTTAGTGTGTAAGGTTGTTGCACGTGTTACAACAACGTGGTACCTTTGTTTGTTTATGTTTTTCTGTACATTTATTCATGTTATTATGTAATGCTTACAAGCTTCTACCAGCGAGTTCGCATATGTGAACTATAATTATACTCCCGCGATAAAAAATATCCTATGTACTATTCCAGGACATGGTCTGCCCATGTGCCAAAAACTCATCCAAATGCGTTCAGAAATTCGTGCGCGTGTGTGAAGTAGTAACAAACATGCACACACACTCTCAAAGTTTAGCCTTCATAATATTAGTATAATGTTGTATGTGTGGGATAATAACCTACGTGCTATACCTATCACTAAAGCTGGTCAAAATTATGATTAATAGTACATTATGATACAAGTGTGTAATGTTAGTGATTACCGTCGAGGCGGTATTTAGACCCGAGCCGTGGCGAGGGTCTTAAGAGAGCCAAGAACGGTAATCATTAATTACTCACGTGTGTCATACGACGTTTTTCAATACACTTGTGAAGAAATAACAGTAAAACTAGTAAAATTTTCTGTCACATGGCGGTAAAAATCTGTTTTCATAAGGGCGCGCATAATTTTTTTTTATTTACCCCTAGAGGAAGGCTAAGGTATTTTCATCATACTGCCTAGTCTTACGTTTGTTTTCTTGCGTGAAAAGTTTTTACGATAATGTCTTTCGTAGTGACAATAGAATACGGAACATTTTCCAAAGATTTTGTAGTATTTAATTTAATTAATACAGCCACTGAACTTCACTGGAATAAAAAAAAATCACGCCAAAAACCGCGCGCATCTTAAAATGGCGGCCATAGACAAAAAAAAATACAAATTTTATTTGAATGTACGATTTAATTAATAAATGTTTTTTATTAATTAAATCGTTTGTACAAGTTAAATTTGTCCGTTTTAACTTTGAAATTGGATGAAATAAGTAGGTAAGTAAGACACTAATTTATATACTATTGAACGCATTCGAATTCAAAATTTGTTTTGCGAACAAAGAGGTTGAACAAAAAGGTTGGGCCCAGTGCGGATTGGTGAATGTCACATGTCTTCAAATTTTTGGTTCTAGGACATGCCGACTACATTATAGCACTAGTGTGTAATGGTAATCAAAATGTCACAGTTTGGTAACGAGTGCCATTATAAACCTAAGTGCAGTGCAATAAGAGCCACTTTCTGAGCAAGTGTGTTGAAAATATATTTTCAAGTAGCTGTTGCCTGTAACTGCGTTCGCGTGGAGTTTAAGAACATAAGTCTTCTTTTCTAGGGCAATCGTGTAAAAAATGATATCCATTTGCGGGACGTCCTCTCCCCCCCCCCCCGTCCCCAAGAATTATTTTTCATTCCATTAGAAAAAATAAAAAATAAAAAAGTGACTTTTATTTTTTATATTATTTTATATATATCCCTGTGAAAGTCCCGTCAAAATTTGTACACCTAGACAAATCCGGTAGGACGACGAGGAATCGAGGAACCTGTGGTCCTAGAACATGAAGGGCAACTGGAGGACATAAGCATAGGTTTTATTCAGTAAAAGTCTGGCACGCCTTCTCACTCCACCCTTGCTTTTTTGTTATTGGTATCGAAATCCATGGGATATAGGTAAGTAAAAAAATGTTATTTTGATTTTAAAAACAGAAATTATACCTAGTATTATTAAAATTAGGTCATATTATTATTGCTAACAAACGTTTGAACGCGACTGTAGATACGGACAATACGGGAGTTGGATAACTACCCGCGCGCGCGACATACACGATCGAATCGAATCCGTGCTCAAAAATAAACAAAAAATAGAAACAAAAAATAGTGAATTAACGTTTTATACAGTTTTTTTTTAATTATTCGGTACATAATAAGACTATGTTTAAGTGACAGTGTTATACTGAAGGAATAACAACATGAACCAATAAATAAATCTCAGTGAAAGTTTTAATTTAGTGAACAATAAAAAAATCTATCATATTTAATCAAAATAAACTGAGAGTGTGCTCTGGAACAAGATACTATAAAAACCATATTATAGAGTGAGAAAAAAAAAAACTAATTTAATGGACAATACTTACAACTCAAGAAACTAAGTAATTACTAGTGATCAACATCATAAAGTGTACCTATATCTACATAAACAAAACCAAAACCATTAAAACATTTTAAGACATCCTAAATCAAACCAAAAAGCGATGAACTGTTTTGACAGCGGAAAAAAATTCCATGGGCATGAATCATTACTAACCGTTTTGTCCAGTTTAAAAATTTAATCAAGTAAAATAATACCACCTATTTGGCTAGTCATAATTCAAACACTGTAGTCCGGTGGTGTAACACGGGGTCTGATTATACTCATCGATGACTGGGCGTGAGTTCAAATCCCAATAAACAACTTACTTTTTGTGAATATCTAAATTTGTTAACCAATATTTGTTCCACAAAATACGTGGTACACAGTCAGGGTTGTTGCTGATGCTGATTTTTTGTAATTTACATCAGCTGATGCTGATGCTGATGCTGATTTTAAGTTTTTTTTTTTAATACTTGGTTTCATAGTTTTTAGGTAAATATTATAGTACTTAAAAGATATATTTTAATGATTCTGTCTGTAAAATATTTTCTTCATTTCTGTTTTTCAGTAATGCAAAATCTGTAAGCGGTTTACGTACCTAAACCGCTTACAGATTTTGCGCCATTAAATTAAGATCAATAGTCAACGAGAAAAATGACTGTGACAAACAGACTGATAGACGGGAGACGGAGACACAAACAAATACGTGTATCGAACCCTAAAAAACTACACCATGGTAAATAAATTTACTAAAACTTTTTTGTTTCTATGAAGGTTAAAATAATAAATAATTACAAAGAAATTTAGGCATTTACTTACTGTAAGTACATTCTTTAGTCGAATTTATTTCTACTCTTCGGGATGATCTCAAATGATTTTTTGTAACGTATTTGTACGTCCTTTGCGTGAATAATTCTTGCATATTATAAAGTTTGCGGTATCTTGATTCACTAATCTAAACTACTGCCAAATTCCGCTTATAATTAAGGGAGGCATTTTAAAAAACCAGCGCCGTAGACTCATCGCATTTTGCGTATGGTCACGGCATTATGCTGAGCGTCCGGCCGTTTTGCGCGGATGTGGCGCATATTTCTTTCACATAATGTACTTTTAATTTGTTTAGTTCTAAATTTGCGCCTTATTCTGCCAAATAAAATGTTTTTCTTTCTTTTCTTTTCTTTCTTTTTCTTTCTAAAAATAATAAACACGGACCAAAACAATGCGCTCTGCATACACTTTGCGTGCAATATTGACTAAATCACAGAGAATAATATTGACGATTTGTTTTGAAATGTACGTATTTTGATTGGCGTAAACTCGGAAGCGACAACGGCACGTGCCATTAACTCCGCCCTCCGTCGGTCATGTCGCGACACGAACTTTGAACATCAGCATCTAACATCAGCAACAATCAATGCGGATGCTGATGCTGATGCTGATGCGGAAAATAATGCTGATGTTCCGCTGATGCTGATGCTGATGCTGATATTTGCAACAACCCTGGTACACAGATAGAATAATAAAAAAGAAGCTATCAGAATTCATTAAAGCGCTAGAGGACACTGCGATATTAAAATAATATGGATTCTAGCTACAACAACATCACTTGTCGTCGTAAACCGAACAGAACTAGCTCATTAAATGACTTAACAAATATTGCTAGCGAAAACACTATACTTGACGCCACTATGATGAATTTACAAGACAGCTTACATGATAACAGTGGTGGAATATTAAGTGAACTGACCGAACAAAATAAAAGTCTTACCCTCCAATTAATGAGCGCGCATCAAGAAATTGAAAATTTAAATAGTGAAAATTTTCGTTTAAAGTCCGATCTACAAAATATGTTGAAAGCAAACAACGTTTACAAAAAGCTATGCACAACACCTGACAAAAATAGTATAACTCCCAAACGCAAGAATAAAACTTTGCCTCAAATATTCAACCCAGCCAAAAACAAGGAGACGCAAACATGAAATGTCTACCCTCAAAACTCCACCATCTTCAAGAATAAGGAGACTCAAACAGTTCCTCAGAAAAATCTTGTTCAAGGACCAAATAGTGACCTACATCAAAAATGAATCAAACCCGACGAGTACCTCCGCACCTAATGACAGTATACTGACCAGAAAAAAGGTCCCACCGCGAAAAATCTGTATATTGAGTACGAATAACACTAACAGAATATTAACAATTGCTGACAACACTTTAGGCCCAAACAACCAAATATGTCATTACATAAAGACGAAACAAGCACTTAAAGTATGACCACTCAATGTTTTCAAAGACAACAGGCGCTATCAATGACTTAGGCATGTATACAATTTTCAGGGACATTAAAGTACAAATTGAAAGTATAATACACTACAACGCCTGCAATACACAAAATGGCAACTCCGTGCCATATGAGTTAAGTAACGTAAATTCTGTAATCCATACAAACCAAGATTTAAGCTGTGATAATTTATTTCGTAAATAAGTATCATATAACTATTATGCATCAAAACATTAATGGTCTGATTAATAAATCGGATATGCTATCAGTGTGCTTGGACGAATCAGCGACGGAAGGCATGAATGTAGATATATTGTGCATTACGGAGCATAACATGAGGATTACCTACAGCCTACAGATACAGAACTTTATTCTGGGTTCCTATTTTATGAGATGTGGTCGACATGGAGGCTCATGTATCTTAATTAAGAATGGACTGCGATTTAAAAGCCTTGATGATATTACCAAAATGTCAATTATGAATATTATTTAATGCTCTGCTATTGAATTAATAGACCACAAAATGTTTATTTTATGTATTTACAGACCGCCGAACAAAATAATAGGATCAATAAATACTTTCTTTTTAATTTTAAGTAAAATATTGAATAAGCTGTGTATTAAAAGTAAAAATATAATAATTTGCGGAGATTTCAACATAGACATTACAAACAATTCAAGAATATCTACTGACTTTGTGGAACTACTGTTAAGCTTTAATATAACCCTTCAGTTTACCCAGGTAACACGCAGCGCCAGTAATACATGTATTGACAACATAGCTCATAAAATTAAGGGATGCAAAGGTTTTATTAGAGATTTTGCACTCTCCGATCACACAGCACAAATAATGAAGTGTCCAGTAAAAAGGTGTAGTTCAATTGAATATTGGTATATATATATAAACGTAATTTCACCAAAGAAAATAGAGGTATATTTGCTAAGTATTTAAGTCAAATCACACAGTGTATATGAGTCTACAGACCCTAATACTGCCTACAATGCTTTCCACGATATATTCACACTGATTTATAACTTATGCTTTCCTATTAAAAAAAATCGCATTAATAATATTTCAAGACCTAAATGGTTATCAAAAGGTATAAGAATGTGTAGTAAGCGTAAGCGCGAACTTCTCTGGAAATATAGGAAAAACTCAAACAGCGATAACAAAATGAAATTTAAAGCGTACGCTAAAAAATATAAAACAATTATTTCGCTGACAAAAAGATCCCAGAACAATTACTTTATAAATACGGCTGCTAATAAATCTAAAGCAACGTGGAAAGTAATTAATGATGCTAAATATAACTATCCTAATGAAGGCATTGAAAAACTAATAATCAATGACGAAGTACTTACTGATCCTAAGACTATTGCAAATGCCTTTAATGACTATTTTGCTGATATTGTAAAAAATACGAATAATACCAATTCTTTTCACTCGACGCCATCGAATTCTTCTAACTTGACATTTAACACAAAATCAATATTTATGCCTCCAACCATCCCTTCAGACATTCATAAAATTATAACTTCTCTGCGCAATACAAATAGCGCAGGCTATGACGGTATTACTACAAAGATCATTAAGGAAGTAGCAACCTTAATTGCTGCTCCTTTAAGTTATATTATCAATCTGTGCATTGAACATGGTATTTTTCCAGAGAAATTAAAGTTGTCAGTGGTAAAGCCGGTATATAAAAAAGATGATAAATCTTCCATTAGTAACTACAGGCCAATTGCTTTAATTACCATCTTCTCCAAAATATTCGAAAAACACATATATAATTGCCTATACCCAGAAAATAATAACATATTTACTCCGTGTCAATATGGTTTTAGGAAAAATAAATCTGTTAATATAGCAATGTATAACTTTTTACATAAAGTCCTTTTAAATATGGACACTAGGTCGCCAGCCGTAGCACTATACATGGATATGTCCAAAGCATTTGACCGAGTTAATCATAACTCTTAAATAAATTATATGCACTTGGTGAAAGAGGTAACATACACAAATTGATTGAATCATATCTCAGTGACAGAAAACAGATAGTAGAATTGAAAAGAGTCTCCTTAACTACTAGAACTGAAGAAACGATTGTTTCTGAGGTTAGAGGTATCCTTTCCGGTCTCCCGCAGGGCAGCATACTAGGCCCCCCATTTTTTTAAATTTATATCAATGACATGTCTACAATTACAATACATCATATGACCTTGTTTGCTGATGATAGTACTATATTGTTTACCAATACTGACGGAACTGATTTAAAACTTGACATAAATAACACTCAGACAACAATTATAAAATGGCTTGATGAAAATGACTTGAAAATAAATCTAGAAAAAACAAAAATAATGAATTTTAAACAACGAATAAATCCTAACTCTTCTTTGAATATATGCCACTCTCAAACCAATATAGAAGAAGTGGAAGTATCCAAATTCCTGGAAATTCATATTGATAGCAAAGTAAACTGGAAGTCACATGTAGAGCAAGTTTGCAAAAGACTTAGCCAGAGCTCGTATGCTCTTTACAAATTAAGAAACACTGTCAGTCAGTCCGTCTTACTAACTGCTTATCATGGATATGTTGCTTCAATAATACGCTACGGCATCATTTTCTGGGGCAACTCAGTAGAAAAGGAACGTGCTTTTAGAGCTCAAAAGCGTTGTATTAGATCACTGTGCAATATACACCAAACAGATTCATGTAGACCACATTTTATAAGTTTAAAAATATTAACTCTCCCTAGTATGTACATTTATGAAACTTTAATATTTATAAAATCAAATCCAAACCTGTTTGAATTTTGCACTAGGGCTAGACTTTTTGCATTAGAGGCTTTTTATGGACAGTTATACACGTCTATCGCTAAACCCGCTGTAAATCTAGTAAACGACCCAAGAGCTAGATTGACTCGACACTATACCGAAGATATCCCGGACGTCAGCCTGTACGAGATTAGGATGGCTCTGAAGCAGCTGAAAAACAACAAGGCGTCGGGTGAGGACGGAATTACGGCCGAACTCCTGAAGGCGGGTGGAAAACCGGTCCTTAAGGCCCTTCAGAAGCTATTTGATTCCGTCATACTCGAGGGGAAAACGCCACAGGCGTGGAGCAGAGTCGTGGTGGTACTCTTCTTTAAGAAGGGCGATAATGCCCTGCTTAAGAATTATAGGCCCATCTCGCTTCTGAGCCATGTCTACAAGCTGTTTTCCAGAGTCATCACGAATCGTCTCGCGCGCAGGTTCGACGACTTCCAGCCTCCCGAACAAGCCGGATTTCGAAAAGGCTTCAGCACCGTGGACCACATACATACGCTGCGGCAGGTTATACAGAAGACTGAGGAGTATAATCAGCCTCTCTGCTTAGCGTTTGTGGACTACGAGAAAGCCTTTGATCCGATTGAAACTTGGGCTGTACTGCAGTCTCTCCAACGGTGCCAAATTGACTATCGGTATATCGAAGTGCTGAAGTGTTTGTACAAAAACGCCACTATGTCAGTCCGACTACAAGACCAGACCTCGAAACCTATCCTCTTGCAGCGGGGTGTGAGGCAGGGAGACGTTATTTCTCCGAAACTGTTCACGGCAGCAATGGAGGATGTCTTCAAGGTTTTGGAATGGAGAGGGCTAGGCATTAATGTCAATGGCGAGTACATCACTCACCTTCGGTTTGCCGACGACATAGTAGTCATGGCTGAGACTACGGAGGAGCTCAGTACAATGCTTGGTGACCTCAGTAGAGCTTCCGAAAGAGTGGGACTTAAAATGAACATGGACAAAACCAGTCATGGTAAACAGCCATGTAGCACCCACTCCTATCAAGGTCGGGGACTCTACACCCGAAGTTGTAGACGACTACGTTTACCTGGGACAGACGGTCCAGTTGGGAAGGTCTAACTTCGAGAAAGAGATCAATCGTCGAATCCGACTCGGCTGGGCAGCGTTCGGGAAGCTGCGCGGTATCTTCTCGTCCAATATACCACAGTGTCTCAAGACGAAAGTCTATGACCAGTGCGTGTTGCCAGTGATGACATATGGCTCTGAAACGTGGTCGCTTACAATGGGCCTCATTAGAAGGCTTAAAGTCACGCAAAGGGCAATGGAGTGGGCTATGCTCGGAGTTTCCTTGCGTGATCGAATCAGGAATGAGGATATCCGCAGGAGAACCAAGGTTGCCGACATAGCACGAAGAATCGCCAAACTAAAGTGGCAATGGGCAGGGCACATTGCTCGCAGAACAGATGGCCGTTGGGGCCGAAAGGTTCTGGAATGGCGACCACGTACCGGAAGACGTAGCGTTGGAAGGCCTCCTACAAGGTGGACCGATGACTTGGTGACGGTTGCGGGAGTCCGATGGATGCGGGACACACGGGACCGTTCGCTGTGGCGACGCTTGGGGGAGGCCTATGTCCAGCAGTGGACGTCTTTCGGCTGAAATGATGATGATGATGATGACTAGGGCTAGACACAAAGACAAGCTGCGCACGGTAGCCAGCAAAACAAATCTTTTGCATCAAAGTATCTTTTGTATGGGCCCTCGTATCTTTAATAATCTTCCCCCTTCATTCAGAAATATGAGCGACATGAATATCTTTAAAAAAAACCTACTCGATTTATTGATAAGTAAATGTTATTACTCGATAAAAGAATTTTTAAATGACAAGACATGAAGACACTGAATCAGCCGGTTTATTAATACAAACCAAAGGCATTATGAAGCACTATGTTGTTGTTTTATAAACTATTATATTGTAATATGACTAATTTATAATTTGACCAAAATATTTTGCTAATTTAATTTTAATGTATTCCATGACAATTTGATTTAATTATTTTATTTACTATGTACCCAAATTAATAATAAGAATTTTGTATGCCTCATTGGCGGGACATAGCAGAACCTGTAACTAAAACAACATCTTATGAACCTATGATCCACAATAAATGATTTGAATTTGAATTTGAATAAAGAAGGTCATGTGCATGTACTAATCTGTCGCTTTTTTGTGGTCATTCGAATTTGGTCGGGTAGCCAGCCGTTATCTACATGTTTGGTTTTTTGATTATATTTTCTTATGTACGAAACATTCGAAGCTGAATTTTCGCAATATGTTACTTGGGTATTATAGGACACATAAATAATAATAAAGCGCCTGTGTTGAGGAGCACTACGTCAAATCATCGTCGTCATCTTCGTCCAATGAGAAGCGAGAAATATCACGCGATCTCGTTTCTTATTGGTTGTTCATATTGTTCCCACATCCCTGCTCCTCGAATATTGTAACTTTTGCAAGACGCCATTATAGAAAAATATACGCTTGACCTCTTGAACGGAACATTGCATTTCATTTATCAAATTCCCAAGTACATGAACCATCAAGAAAGACAAAAGTTATATGGAACTAGATCACGCAGTTACATATTTGGTACTTCAGAGCCATATTTCGAGGAATTTAAGCAGTGGAACCGACTTTTCGAGAGGAGCGACCTTTGGATCACGTGCTTCGACCACAAAAGAAACAAAATTACACCAAAGAAGATTCATGGGCATATTTACGCAAGTATTTCAATTGATAAACGGCAATTGAAGACAATCAAGGATCTGGAAGACTAATTTGAACACTAACGGTGCGTCTATCAGATAGTTTTGTTTCGTCAAGACCTGTTGAGTTCTTTAGTGTAATACCGTTTGTGATCTGATTCCAGTGAGTTTCGTGTGGGTTGCCCATTGCAGAGCGATTGTCCAGCTGCATTTCATAGCTGAATTACACGCAGGCACTAGCTGTTACACGTGAGTACCCCTCCTTTTGCAAGCCATCATTATGTCTCTTAACGCTAAAGACGGAGAAGGTAGTAGAACCCGCGATAAATCACCTTATAAAACTATAGATGATAAAGCTGAGCAAAACATTCGTGACCTAGTTAGAAAACGTGGAATAGTGAAAGGTAGATTAACGAAATTTTCAAACTATTTAAATACTATCGACGTTGACACCATAACTAGCCAATTTAGAATAGATTTAAAATTACGCATACAGGGCGCAGGTATTTTATTTACTGAATTTAACAATATACAGTCCAAAATTGAAGAATTAGTGTCTGACAGTGATATCGATGATCAGTTAGACCAGCGCCAGTATTTCGAAGATACGTACTACAGCACCCTTGCTCAAGCTGAATCTATTCTTAGCGATAGTAAAGAGGTTACTAATGATTCTAAATCGTGTTCGCATTCTAAAGAACATTTATCAATAAAACTACCTGTCATTACATTACCGACGTTCGATGGTTTATATGAACACTGGCTACAATACAGGGACACATATGTATCACTAGTGCATAATTCTACTGATATAAGTGACATTCAAAAATTTCATTACCTAAAAGCTTCGCTAAAGGATAATGCACTTGAAGTTATAAAGGCACTCGATTTTTCTGCAGATAATTACTCTGTCGCGTGGGAGTTACTGCTTAATAGGTATGATAATTCTAGGTTATTAGTGCACAGTCACGTTAAGGCATTATTTTCAATGCAGGTACTGCCTAAAGAGTCATCGTCATTAATTAGGACACTTATAGACACAATTATAAATAATTTACGTGCTTTAAAAACGCTCGGTGAGCCAACAGATACATGGGACACGTTAATTATCTATATTGTAGTTTCCAAGTTAGATAAGACAACCGAACGAGAGTGGGAGGAGCACAAGGGTTCATTGCTGTCTAATACCAACTCTAAAGTTGTCTTAAAGATTGATCATTTAATTAGGTTCCTTATGGACAGGGCGGACTTGCTGGAAACATTAGCACAAAACAAAGATCGACTAACAAAAGGTGAACTTAAAAAATCTAATCCAGTTGTTAAAAATCACACTTCACACTGCAATGTTTCCTCTAATAAGGCACCGGGTCGCAACTCACATAGATTATGCGTCGTGTGCAAAGGTAAACATCCTATTTATTCATGTATAAAATTTATAAATATGGATTTACAGTCTAAACTTAAAATTGTTAATGACCATAAACTGTGTGAGAATTGTTTGCGTTTCGGACACACGTTAGATAACTGTTTATTCGGGCCTTGTAAACAGTGTAAAAAAAACACAATTCACTCATTCATGATCCTAATGACTCTAATCATACCGCAAGCTGTAACGCGTCATCGGCGACTGAGGCGAATGCATCTTGTACAGTTCAGCTGCCGCTCGCGAACTCCCCACATAGTAGTAAACAACCATTCATTCAAGTCAACAACGTTCACACCAATACTCACACAGACACGCAATGCATTAATGTGGAACCAGTTTTATTGTCTACGGCTTTAGTCGAGATTGCTGATAAACATAACAATTATCATACGGCATGCGCTTTACTCGATAGTGGTAGCCAATGTTGTTTTATTACACAATCATTTTGCAAATTATTAGACATTCCATTATTACAGTCCACTCATGAAATACGAGGAGTAGGTAATTTAAGTTCACATTCGACACAATCATGCAATATAGAAATTAAATCGCGCGTTAATACCTACTCGATGCGAGTTCAGTGTTTTGTCTTACAAGAAATAACGTCCACATTGCCGGCTGTACAGAAAGAAAGCGCACAGTTCAGGATTCCTGACCACGTACAGTTAGCAAATACGCAATATTTAGGACCACAAAAAATAGACGTTTTAATAGGCGCGGATCGATTCTGGGACTTGCTTATCGATGGCAAGATGCGTTTACCAAACGGTCCGTTTCTACAAAATACGAAGTTAGGTTGGATAATTTCGGGTCCAATTAAAAACATACGCACTAAAGGACATATCCAATGCAACTTCACTCAGTCTATAGACGCTCAGTTACGTCAATTCTGGGAACTGGAAGAATTAACTAAGCCACGGGATACGCACACTGATGAAGAACGGGCTTGTGAGCACTCCTTTATTACCACAACTACACGCAACAAAGATGGTAGATTTTGTGTAAACATTCCGTTAAAAGAATCACCCGAGGTACTAGGCGAATCATTCTCCATGGCAGAACGTCGTTTCTTGTCATTAGAAAAAAGGTTATCACACGCACCTATTAGTTATAGGAAATTATATACAGACTTTATACAAGAGTACATTGATTTAGGTCATATGTCTCGTGTTGATAGTTATCCTAATAAACATTATTTCTTGCCGCATCACGGCGTTTTTAGAGAACACAGCACGACAACAAAACTACGTGTTGTGTTCGATGCTAGTGCTGTCACAATTAACGGAAAATCATTCAATGACATACAGTTGGTAGGTCCAGCCATTCAAGGAGATTTGTTAGGCATATTATTACGCTTCAGGCAGTACAAATACACGGCTATTGCAGACTGTGAAAAAATGTATCGCCAAGTTAATGTGAACCCCGACCAACGTGATTTACAGCTGATCATCTGGCGTGACGATCCATCGAAACCGCTCGGGTTTTATAGGCTAAACACTGTTACATACGGAACAGCATCGGCGCCGTTTCTTAGTGTAAGATGTATGAAGCAGCTAGCAGTCGAATGTACGGACTCCGAGGTCAAAAGGGTCATAAATGATGATTTTTACGTAGATGACCTTATGTACTCGCATGATGATAAAGTCGAATTGATAAATATTTGTAAGAAAACCAAAGAGGTTCTAAAATCTGGTTGTTTTCCGTTACGAAAGTGGATTTTTAATTTTAAACTTGACGGTGAATTGACCTCAGATGATCACACATTTCGCGATTTAAACTTAGGTGATCACAGTCAGTGTAAAACATTGGGTCTCGGTTGGTGCAACGTCTCTGATGAGTTTAATTTTAATACACAAATTCAAACAAACAACAACTCAGTCACTAAACGCAATATACTGTCTACGGTTTCTCAAATATTCGATCCGATGGGTTTATTGAGTCCGTCGATTATTATCGGCAAGATATTGTTGCAAAAATTATGGTTATTAAAGTTAGAATGGGACGACTCGCTTCCCACCGATATTGAACATACATGGAACCGGTTTGTTATCAGCTTAGTTCACTTAACGACTATAAAAGTGCCGCGATACGTTTTCCAATACAACTCGGAACGTACTGAATTGCACATATTTACAGATGCCTCACAGACTGCATATGGCGCATGCGCCTATGTACGTACATTATGTAATAATCAGGTGATAGTGAGATTATTAATTTCTAAAGGTAAAGTAGCTCCATTAAAACCAGTTAGCATACCAAGATTAGAGTTGTGTGGTGCGGTGTTAGGTGCTAGACTTTACGATAAAATTCGTGGCTCGCTGACCCGTAGGTTTGATGACGTCATGTTCTGGACGGACTCGACGATTGTGTTAGGTTGGTTGCGTATGGCACCTAGTTTACTTGAAACTTTTGTACAAAATCGAGTCGCTGAAATACAAGAATTGACAAATGATTTTACCTGGCGACATGTAAGTGGGAAGGAGAACCCAGCTGACTTAATATCGCGTGGCGTCAGCCTTGAGGACCTGTCTTCATCTAGTTTATGGTGGGAAGGCCCTACGTTTTTGCAAGACTTAGATTTTGGTAATAATTATTCAAGTTCATTATCAAGTCCTAATAATATCACGTGTCAGGAACTACCTGAAGTGAAATCTAATTTTAGTTCGTTTATAGCAAGAGGTACAAAACCTACATTTGAATCATTTTTTCCATTTGAAAGGTTTTCTCAATTTAGGTTTATGAATCGCGTTGCTGTATACGTATTTCGTTTTTTACATAATTTAAGAATTCATAACAAATCTAGTCGGATCACAGGCGCAATCACTGTCACTGAATTGAGAAAGGCTAGTTATAGACTCGCTAGGTTGTCACAAATGGAATCATTTAAATATGAATATGACTTACTTGTGAATGGAAAAAACATTAAGTCAAGTAATAGATTATCTAGTTTAAAACCGTTCCTTGATGATGAAAAACTGATACGAGTGGGTGGTAGAATAAAGGCCTCTCCTAACATTAGTTATAATAAAAAACACCCAATTCTGTTATCAAGTAAACATACATTTACACTTCTGTTGTTTCGGCATGAACACATCGTATCCTTACACTCCGGGCCTCAAGCATTATTGTATCGGGTGCGCCAGGATTGGTGGCCTATGGCAGGCAGAAACCTGGCTCGGAAAGTAACTCATGAGTGTATTGTCTGTAAACGCAATACAGGTAAAACGTTGACACCACTCATGGGTGACCTACCTGCCGAAAGAATTACAGCTAGTTTTCCTTTCTTTCGTGTGGGAGTAGATTACGCAGGGCCGGTGTTCATTTTAAACCGAAAGGGCAGAGGCGCACGACTTAGTAAATCATATATTTGTTTATTCGTTTGTTTTGCTACGCGTGAAATTCATTTAGAGCTCGTTAGTGACCTCTCATCTGACGCATATTTACTAGCGCTCAAGCGTTTTATTTCCCGGCGTGGTAAGCCGTTAGAAATATATTCAGACAATGGTCGTAACTTTGTAGGTGTTAAAAATGATTTTGCTCAGTTTTTATCTACATGTAGTAAAGATATTAGTGAATACGCAAATAGTCAAAATATTAAATTTATTTTTATACCTCCATACTCTCCGCATTTTGGTGGCTTGTGGGAAGCAGGGGTTAAGTCCTGCAAGCATCATCTACGTCGTGTAGTGGGCAACGCACACCTTACTTTCGAGGAGTTAGCTACGGTACTAACACAAATTGAAGCTGTGTTGAATTCACGGCCATTGATACCACTATCAACGGACCCTCGAGATGATTTACCTTTGAGCCCTGGGCATTTTTTGATCGGCCGACCTCTTACTGCACCAGTTTGTGACGATGATGTACGAGAACTACCGGTGCAGCGCCTAACTCGCTATCAGAGAGTGGAACAGCTCCGACAGTTGTTTTGGTCACGTTGGGCCAAAGAATACATATCGGAATTGCAGACTCGCACTAAATGGAGGGAAAATACAGCTGACCTAAAACCAGACACGCTCGTCTTAATTAAGGACATCTACTTACCACCACTAAAGTGGCCATTGGGTCGAGTCGTGAGGACGATACCTGGCAAAGATGGTGTCTCAAGAGTGGCAGATATACAAACGAAATCTGGCATAATAAGACGCGCATACACAAAAATCTGTCCAATTGTGGAGGCTGACTAGAACTGTTGTAAGCTGGTGCTTTCAAGGCCGCGGGTATGTTGAGGAGCACTACGTCAAATCATCGTCGTCATCGTCGTCCAATGAGAAGCGAGAAATATCACGCGATCTCGTTTCTTATTGGTTGTTCATATTGTTCCCACATCCCTGCTCCTCGAATATTGTAACTTTTGCAAGACGCCATTATAGAAAAATATACGCTTGACCTCTTGAACGGAACATTGCATTTCATTTATCAAATTCCCAAGTACATGAACCATCAAGAAAGACAAAAGTTATATGGAACTAGATCACGCAGTTACAGCCTGCATGAAATGTAACTGCAACTTTTTACCTGACGTATTTTTGGTCGTCAAATTAATCAGGCGTAGAAAATGTGAAAAATAAAAAAAAAATGATTTTGTAAAGAAACCAATATCTCCGTCACCTATTGTTGATTTTCGGAGGTACTAAATCGCGTACTTAATACTAGTTTTATCAGAATGATGAAATTCGTTATAGTTTTGGCGCACAAGCATGGTCCCGCCATTATAACGCGTTATAATGGCGGGGCCAACTATATCGTGAAATGTTTACACCGTGTGAGGTACAAAAAATTCAGGAAGGGTACAAAATAGTACTAAAACCATTGACTTATATTCTAGCGATAGACAAGCACGTTCATGGAAACTATTTGTCAAAATACTGAAAAGTTAAAACAAAAGTTCGCTGCAGCGCTAGATTGGCACTATGTCGTCTAAAAAAACTATTTAAACATACAGCGCCTAGATAGCTTTTAGAGATACTTTTTTCACGATTAAAATGTCTTATGCGCCATGAATTTCGCGGCACTTACGCGTTTCGTTCAACATGTCAAGTGTAATGACATGTTATCCATATAGATTTTTATACCGCAGAAGTGACACAGCTTTTTGCCTACAATTCATTACAATAACAATCTATTTCAAAATTTAATAATCGTCCTCGTTATGTAAATTCAAAAACCACCTTCTATTACTTTAATAAATAAGTGAATTCACAATCGCGTAAAATATTGAAACCCTTTATTGTAATCATCATTCTGAAGATCATTTAGGGGTATGCGGAACAGAGAGTAAAGTCCCGCAAACCTCCGTTGAAAAGGGAGGATCCTCCGGCCAGACGGGTGTTAGGTCTGGCGGGCTACTGCCCGATAGATGATTTCGGGCTGTTCTATATGTTCCAATCACGCGGAGAACTTTGATTGCGCGATGCAGGATTAGTTCTTATGTGACGCCATAGATGTCGCTACATCACTCCCCTCCGGAGATCGGAGATCGATGGTTCTTGATGCTTCTTGATGCGTGCCAGACCAGTGGTAGGTTGGTTCCAGTGGGTCGGACCCGAATGCCGCATAGTTCTCGGTGAGTCGGAACTGTCTGCCGTGAAGCCCCAGTGAGTCGGGGTGATGCTGTAGGCTCCAGTGAGTCGGAGTAGTGCTGCTGGCTCCAGTGAGTCGGACGGAGCGGTGCTGTGCGACGTAGTGGCTTGACTGCTGTCGTTGACCAGGAGAGGTTCTTCGCGACTCCTCATATGACTGGCCGAAGGTGCAGTGCGACTCGCCAAGGTCGCTGATGAGGCTGAGGGTAATGACCAGGTATGACCAGGTAGGCATGCTGGT
Source organism: Mythimna impura (assembly GCA_905147345.3). NCBI lineage: Eukaryota > Metazoa > Arthropoda > Insecta > Lepidoptera > Noctuidae > Mythimna > Mythimna impura. Next base: position 26,078,033 of record LR990350.1, read on the forward strand.
GGTCAGGATACCCTTTAAAGCCGTAGGTGCTGGCTGTATGGCTCGCTGCTCGATAGCTTGAGGAAGTTATGATGACGTCACGAAGTAGTAGCTGCACGAAGGCTGCGCTGACGTTCTTTGTCGAGGGTCACCATTTTAGGGGTATGCTGAACAGAGAGTAAAGCCCCACATACCTCCGTTGAAAAGGGAGGATCCTCCGGCCAGACGGATGTTATGTCTGGTGGGCTACTGCCCGATAGATGTTTTTCGGGCTGTTCTATATGTTCCAATCACGCGGAGAACTTTGATTGCGCGATGCAGGATTAGTTCTTATGTGACGCCATAGATGTCGCTACAAACAGCTATCTTGAGTGAATGAAGATCAGGACTGCGCCGCTAATATCTAGTAACAAAACAAACAACAACGGTAAATTTATCTTTAAAATGTTTATCAATTCCAGTTAAAGATTCAGTTTTTTTTTTCGGAGATATTTATTTTTCTGTTGTAATTTTATAACTTTTTTTGCAGCTAAAACTTTTTTTTTAAAATCTTTTTCAACTTAAATATCATCAGCTTGAAAGTGTGCAGAGCAGATAAACGACGACCACATCATCGCTTACCATCAGGTGAGATGGTGGTCAAACGTGAGCCTATCATCAATATATAAAAAGAAGGACGAAATCTCAATATCAGTAATGCAATATCACACATAAGACTACAAATTCAACTGAGCCTAATCAAATGTATATTTGAATACTAATCTGCACGTGATATCTAGGTAGATACGTAATACCTAAGTGCTAACGAATGACAGAATGCTTACCTAACGACAAAACTTACCGATGAAAACTGATACCCAATGATTTGCTGACATTTCTTGCTGAGTTTTTACGGTATCAAAAAACACACGTCGTCATAATTTTTGAATTTGACGGAATTCATTGATATCATTTATACAAAAAAGAAATAACATTAAATAAAATATTCAAAAAAAAAAAATCAAACGAGGAATAAAACACCATGCAAGTCTGTGTTCACTAAACCAGTTGTAGGTAAAAATCAGGTTTTTGTGGGAGTGAACATCTGCATGTTTTAGTCTATGATTGTAAAATGGGAAGGCTTTTTAATAAAATAATATGTTTTCTAACATACTATTACGATATTAGAAGCTATTATATTGCTTGGACAACCAGTAATATTACTTAAATTACTACAGAATTATTATTTACGTCCAGATTCACTTTAATTTGAATTTATAAGCGCCGCTCTCACACTGCATGAACGTCAAAACTGTAATAATGTCATCAATATCAAGGTGCAAGGTGCATAGAAGACACTGCACCTGAGTCGGTTGAAGTGAGTGTACGGCACGCGTAATCTAGTACGTAGTACATATATTTCTCATTGTTGGTCTGAGATATATATCGATGACTAAAACGTACTAAATATGCGTGGTAGAATCACTCGGATACAAGAGTTGGTCCCGCCATTATAACGTTTACATTTTTTCTAATAGCCGCTCTATTTGTATCTCTTTAAATCTCTTAGTATCTCTAAATCTCTTAGTATCTCTAAATCTCTTAGTATCTCTAAATCTCTTAGTATCTCTAAATCTCTTAGTATCTCTAAATCTCTTAGTATCTCTAAATCTCTTAGTATCTCTAAATCTCTTAAGCGGTCTACACACCAAAGCCGCTGACCCGGCGGCACAGCCCCGGCGGCTTAGTGCCGGCGGGTTAACCCCGGCGGCTTCAGAATGTCCAAGCCGAACGACTTTGCCGGCGGCAATGCCGGCGGCACGACAGCCACGGCATGTGGTGTTCTAGTAATTGCCAAATAGTCTAGAGATTGGACGTGTGTGTTTCGAATAATTCAGAAGTAGTATTTTCAGTACCTAATTGACATGGAGGAGGACGATAACAGTGATTTAATAATAGCAGTTTGTGGAGTTATTATCGGTGGATCCCTCAACACACGAAAGTGTTGGGTTAGGCCAAGTTTAATGAGTCGCAATAAATACAGTACTTGTCAAAGATTAAGTGATTTAAAGGAAGACGACTTGGTTCTATACAAACCCATTTCTTTTAAGACTTTCCTGTCATACTCATTAACCAGTACCGACTTTGAATATTTACTGAATATTGTTGGACACAAAATAGCTAAACAAGACACAAATTACAGAAAAGCAGTTTCACCAGTGGAAAGATTGTCAATAACGTTAAAATACCTAAGCTCAGGAAATTCTTTTAGTAGCCTGTGCGACGTCTTTAAAGTATCTCCTCAACTAATTTCAAGCATTATTCCTGAAGTATGTGATGCTTTAGTTGAAGGACTTTCAGATTATGTGAAAATTCCAAGGAGTCAGGAAGGATGGAGAGAAATTGCAGATGAATATTTAAAAAGATGGCAAATACCCAATTGTCTTGGGTCAATGGATGGGAAACACATAAAACTTCAATGTCCCCCAAAAAGTGGAAGTGATTATATAAACTATAAAAAATATTTCAGTATTGTGCTCTTTGCTTTAGTAGATGCTGATTACAACTTTTTGTACGCTAATGTGGGATGTCAGGGTCGGATTTCAGATGGTGGGGTTTTTAATAATTCAGCATTATGTCGATTGTTAAATGATAATGAATTGAATATACCACATAAAACCCCTTTACCCGGAAGGAATCTACCAGTACCGTATTTTTTTTTGGGTGATGACGCGTTTCCTCTGCAACCCCATATTATAAAGGCTTATGATGGTAATCACACAATGGGATCATCTAAGAGGGTTTTTAACTATCGCGTATGTCGAGGGCGAAGAGTAGTTGAAAACGTGTTTGGGCAGTTAACACACAAATTTAAGATTTTTCATAGACCTATTCAGCTAATCCCAGAAAAAGCTACTACTGTAACTTTGGCGTGTATACATTTATTTAATTACTTATATCAAACGAACCGCTGCAACTCAGCAAAACGAATACGATACTGAAAATAATCAAGGAGAAGTCTTTCCCGGTGAATGGCGTAGACATCTTGAAAACCACAGTTGCTTAGATAATATGTCAGGAGAAGACAATCAAACCTCGGATACTACAGTGACCGCTGAGGATACAAGAGTGGAGTTGACTCATTATTTTCTTTCTAGTGTCGGAGGATTAGAATGGCAATATAACCAATAAACGCCCATTAGTCGAATAAAATTAAAACTCATATAATCAATATTATTTTTAATCATTAAGTAGTTCCATGTTTTATCCATGAAATGTGTTTTTGTAAACCAATAACATGATATTAACTATTGGTAACAGTAGAAGTGTCACTAAACTAAAATTAAAACCTTGCTATTCCTTTCGCACATATGTCAAGCTCTACTCGTGTGAAGGGAATAGTCAACACTAATTTTAAATTTAACTTTAATGCTACCTTTATTATACCAAAAAGAAAATTAAATATTTATAACATATTTTAAAGATTACTTTATAACACTATCAGAAGGATTTAGAGCTAGGTATTCTTCAGCAAATGTTTCTAGTGACGAAGGTTGAATTGTTTGTGGATCTGGGTTTGTTTGGGCAGAATATTCAGAAGAAGTTAAGTTATTTGTAGAAGGGCTTACAACCGTCTGTTGAAGTGAAGATGCTGTATAGTATCCTGGATGACTGTGTGAACTAGAAACACTACTTGGTCTTGCAAAATCCGTAAATGTATCGGATCTATATCCAGTTTCGGCTTCAAATATTATATTGTTTTGATCCGATGTCTCACAATAGATTTCATTTGTCGATCCATTTGTCTTAACTGACCCGCAATGTAATCTCCAAACATCCTCATCTTTTGTCACATTTGGTCGTTGGGAGACATTCTTCATAATATTCAATGCTTCGGATATCAACTCTTTATTAGGGTTGATTTTAGGACGTTTATTTCGTTGCCAAGTTGTATTTTCTGGCGACATCTGTGGTAAATCATTTTGATTTGATTGTGAATCTCGTTGTGAATCGTGGCTCGTCGACGGTGTGTCCTGCGAAAAAAGACGAAAAAGACTGCCCGTTTAGCCGTTTTACTTTTATTTAATAAAAAATAAATAAGTATATCTAGTCAAAATCAACATTTATTGTGTATTTTTTTATTATGGATTTTATTATAGGCACTGAATAAGTCTTCGACATTTCAATTTTTTTTTTTCTCAAACACATTATTTTTTACCTGTGTGGCAACTATTTTGCCAATGCCCGGGAAAGGGTTAAAATGTAAATACAAAGATACACTAATAAATAAACTAATATAATTATATGTCTATGGGGCCCTAGTTGCCTGATTATAAATAAAAAAAAATTAAATCTTTACTTACAGTATCGGTGGTTCCAGTAGGCACATTTTTGTTCTGCAGAAAATTTAGTGATTTGTAGGCAAACCATTTACTATGATAAATATCATCAGTACCCGCACCAGACTTATTTGAATTATCTTCTTTTTTTTTCTCTCGGTAATAATGACTAGTTAAATTTTTTATCTTTCTCTCGATTTCCGGAACATCAGTAGCAAATTCACTGGCAATTTCATTAAATGCGTCGTAACGCTTTGGCCGGCTTTTGTAGTCACGGTTTTTTGGGTTCCATAATATTTCTTTTAAATGATAGAGGTCTATTAGTTTTATAACTGTTGCATCGTCCCACTCCATATTGGTTAGTTGATAAAAAATAAAAGTGCCGACACTTCACAACAACAGAGAATGAATAAGTGATACGTCACTACTCTATGAAAGCCGGCGGTTTAATGTACTCTGTGGCCGGCGGGCAACTGACTGACTGAGTGGAGAGGGATGCCGTCGGCATCGGCATGCTGCCCCGCCGGCTTGCCCGCGCGGGCGCAAGCCAACCTTGGTTCTCCTGCGGATATCCTCATTCCTGATTCGATCACGCAAGGAAACTCCGAGCATAGCCCTCTCCATTGCCCTTTGGGTGACTTTAAGCCTTCTAATGAGGCCCATTGTAAGCGACCACGTTTCGGAGCCATATGTCATCACTGGCAACACGCACTGGTCATAGACTTTCGTCTTGAGACACTGTGGTATATTGGACGAGAAGACACCGCGCAGCTTCCCGAACGCTGCCCAGCCGAGTCGGATTCGACGATTGATCTCTTTCTCGAAGTTAGACCTTCCCAACTGGACCGTCTGTCCCAGGTAAACGTAGTCGTCTACAACTTCGAGTGTAGAGTCCCCGACCTTGACAGGAGTGGGTGCTACATGGCTGTTTACCATGACTTTGGTTTTGTCCATGTTCATTTTAAGTCACACTCTTTCGGAAGCTCTACTGAGGTCACCAAGCATTGTACTGAGCTCCTCCGTAGTCTCAGCCATGACTACTATGTCGTCGGCAAACCGAAGGTGAGTGATGTACTCGCCATTGACATTAATGCCTAGCCCTCTCCATTCCAAAACCTTGAAGACATCCTCCATTGCTGCCGTGAACAGTTTCGGAGAAATAACGTCTCCCTGCCTCACACCCCGCTGCAAGAGGATAGGTTTCGAGATCTGGTCTTGTAGTCGGACTGACATAGTGGCGTTTTTGTACAAACACTTCAGCACTTCGATATACCGATAGTCAATTTGGCACCGTTGGAGAGACTGCAGTACAGCCCAAGTTTCAATCGAATCAAAGGCTTTCTCGTAGTCCACAAACGCTAAGCAGAGAGGCTGATTATACTCCTCAGTCTTCTGTATAACCTGCCGCAGCGTATGTATGTGGTCCACGGTGCTGAAGCCTTTTCGAAATCCGGCTTGTTCGGGAGGCTGGAAGTCGTCGAACCTGCGCGCGAGACGATTCGTGATGACTCTGGAAAACAGCTTGTAGACATGGCTCAGAAGCGAGATGGGCCTATAATTCTTAAGCAGGGCATTATCGCCCTTCTTAAAGAAGAGTACCACCACGCCTCTGCTCCACGCCTGTGGCGTTTTTCCCTCGAGTATGACGGAATCAAATAGCTTCTGAAGGGCCTTAAGGACCGGTTTTCCACCCGCCTTCAGGAGTTCGGCCGTAATTCCGTCCTCACCCGACGCCTTGTTGTTTTTCAGCTGCTTCAGAGCCATCCTAATCTCGTACAGGCTGACGTCCGGGATATCTTCGGTATAGTGTCGAGTCAATCTAGCTCTTGGGTCGTTTACTAGATTTACACTATTTAAACTATACAATATTACAGTCGTCGACAACTGAGTCGCCGGCGACTAGTCGACAGTGCGTAATAGCCCTTAAAGAGATACAAAGAGATAGAGATTTAAAGAGATACAAAGAGTTTAAAGAGGTACAAAGAGTTTAAAGAGGTACAAAGAGATTTAAAGATACAAAGAGATTGAAATACTAAGAGATTTAGGCCTCTTGTACACACACGGTTTTTCGCCGTGAAAACCTACGGTTAATTCGCCGTGTCTAGGCACGGTCGTCAGTGTTGTATGGATCACTATGGAAGCTTGTACACGTGCACGGCGGCGCCACGGCACGGCTCCGCCGCCGTGTGCGCCGTGTCTGCCCCTCGGCGCGCCGCGTCTACGCACGGCGTGATTTTCAACAGTGTTGTATGGCAGTCTATAGGAGTGTGTAGATGACGCCGGACCTACGCACGGTTTCGTGACGGTTCACGTACGTTGATTCCCGATTTTGTTATAAAATGAGCATAAATCAAGAATTATTAATTACACTGATTCAGGAAAGGCCTATAATATGGAATAAGACTATCGATGATTATAAAAATAAGCGGCTTAAATATGACTCCTGGAAAGAAATATTTATTCATTTACATTTTTAGTTTCTGGTATAATTTTTGAAGCAAGTTGTCGAATGTAGTTTTCTGCATTCTAAAATAATTGTAAACCTTGTCTTCATCTTCCCTCAGTTGATTCTTGACAAGTGTATGAAATGCGCCATATTCCTCCCTTTTTTCTAAAATCGGATGTATCCAAAACCGTCCGTTTGCCGTGTCATGTACAAGCTCTCACGGTTTTTTAGCCGTACGGTTGAAAAACCGTGAGAGCTTGTACATGACACGGCAAAACCACCGGGCGAGACATCGGCCAAGTACGGCTCAGTAGCGTTTTATCTGGAGCTGTGCAGGACGTGCGTCATGAATTTTCATACGAAAAAAAAAGATTATCGTTGCTTATTACATATATAGGAAACTGAAAAAAGTAAAAAAAAGGGAAAGACGGTTTTGGATACATCCGATTTTAGAAAAAAGGGAGGAATATGGCGCATTTCATACACTTGTCAAGAATCAACTGAGGGAAGATGAAGACAAGTATTACAATTATTTTAGAATGCAGAAAACTACATTCGACAACTTGCTTAAAAAATTATAGCAGAAACTAAAAATGTAAATGCATAAATATTTATTTCCAAGAATCATATTTAAGCCGCTTATTTTTATAATCATCGATAGTCTTATCCCATATTATAGGCCTTTCCTGAATCAGTGTAATTAATAATTCTTGATTTATGCTCATTTTATAACAAATTTTTTTTTTTTTTTTTTTTTTTATTATTGATAGGCTCGCGTTTGACCACCATCTCACCTGATGGTAAGCGATGATGTGGCCGACGATGGAGCACGCTTGCCTAGAGGTAACCTATTCACTCTTGACTTAAAGACCCCTAGGTTGTAGCTATCAGGGAACACAGACTCGGGCAGGGAATTCCACTCCTTAGCTGTACGCATTATGAATGTGTTCCCAAAACGCTTTGTACGTATGGGTGGGATGTCCACCATGTACCGATGGCGCAACGCCGTACGTCTAGTGGTCCGATGATGGAACGGACTTGGTGGAATTAAATTGTGCAATTCCAACGCACACTCCCCGAAGTGTAATCGATAGAAAACCGACAAGCCAGCAACTCGGCGTCGATGTTCAAGGCTTTGGAGTTTTGATTCGACAAGTGCATCATCACCGATGATTCTCTTGGCTCGCTTCTCAATCGACTCCAGAGCATCAAGCTGGTATTTGGCAGACCCATCCCAAAGATGAGAGCAGTATTCCATACACGATCGAACTTGCGCTTGATAAAGTTTGAGCAGCTGTTCCGGCGTGAAGTACCGTCTCACCTTGGCCAAGATCCCCAATTTTTTGGCAGCCTGTTGAGCTTTAGCCTCGATGAAAGAGCCGAAATTGAGGGTAGATGACAACGTTACCCCAAGAAGCTCAAGGTCACTGGTTATCGGCACGGTTACACCCCGGAATGATGGAGCCGGGTGGAATTGGCTCCATTTGGCGGAAAAAAGACACGCCTGGGTTTTAGCAGCATTGAACTTGACCAGATTGGCATCGCCCCAGTCGGATACTGCCTTCAAGGAAAAGTTCAAGCGTTCAACCATAGCCTCTCGGAAAGACTGGATCTGTGATCCACTAGCACGTGCATCAGACACGTATCTCTCAGCAACAGTGCTATCGTCTGCATACCCAAAGGTATCGGGTTTAAGAAGGTCGTTTATGTGCAGCAAGAACAGTGTTGCCGAGAGTACCGACCCCTGAGGGACCCCGGCATTAATTTCCATTTGACCGGACGAGCAGCCATCAATAACCACTCGGATGGATCGCCCCCTCAAGAAGTCTGCGATCCAGTCACACAGACCAGTGGGCAGACCGAAGGAAGGAAGCTTAGCAATAAGGCTATCATGCCAGACCCTGTCAAAGGCCTTCGAGATATCAAGGGAGACTGCAAGTGCTTCCCCATGCTTCTCGATGGCCTCGCTCCAGATGTGAATGGCATACGCTAGAAGATCCCCAGTTGACCGATTTCGGCGAAAGCCGTATTGACGATCACTGAGGATGTCATTAGCTTCTAGGTATACCAGGAGCTTATTATTGATCACTCGTTCCATACTCTTGCAGAGAATGGACGTTACCGAGATAGGTCTGTAATTAGCAGGGTCAGCCCGACTACCCTTCTTGGGCACGGGTTGCACGTTAGCTTGCTTCCAAGCCATCGGTACTTTTCCAGCCTCAAACGAAAGACGAAATAAGCGTGTCAGGATCGGAGACAGTTCAGGCGCACAAGTTTTTAAAACAATTGCTGGTATCCCGTCGGGACCACTGGCTTTGTTCACGTCAAGGTTACGTAGCACCCTACGGACGTCCTTCTGATGGATGCGTATGTCTGCCATAGTCGTCTCGCATCGCTCAGGAAAGGCAGGGGGCCGCGCGTTACCGGAATCAAGACGTGAAGATTCCGCAAAAAGAGAGGCAAATAGATTTGCTTTCTCCTCAGCGGTGTGGGCCAGCGACCCATCGGGTTTCAGCAGTGGTGGTAGTGAGGGACGGCAGAAGTTCGATTCAACAGATTTAGCCAGGGACCAAAACGCTTTACTACCTGCTGGGTATGAAGCAAGTTTGTTCCCAATTCGGCTAATGTGGTCAAACCGAGACCTCCGCATCACCTTCTTGCAGGATTTGGCAGCCCTATTATAGGCTCTCTTTTTTTGAGTCACGTCACTTGCCTTGCGCCTACGAGCGTCGACCCATTCTTGGTATGCCGTATGTTTAAGCGCTTCAGCGCGATTACATTCGGCGCCAAACCAAGGTCGAACCTTGTCAGACATTGTTACATCAGAGAATGGAATGTAATATTCCATCCCCCGACGCAACACATCCGACACTGCGTCCGCGCACAACGACGGATCAGCGGAAGAGAAGCAAGTAGGCTGCCAAGGATAGCATGCGAAGAAAGAACGCATACCATCCCAATCTGCTGACTTGTATCGCCAAACCCGCCGGGTGCCTCTTGGGCTGGGATCGGGCGGGGAATAGACGGATACAGATTTCACCAGACAATGGTCGGAACTACCTATTGGTGAAGATATCGACACTGAGTACCGGTCCGGATCTGTAGTCAATAGAAGGTCCAAGCAATTGGCCATGTGTGACTCAACATCCGGCACCCTTGTAGCCCCCTGGACCAGCTGGGTGAGATTTAACGCTAGCGCTAGCTTCCGCGTCTCCCGCCCAGCATGGTCTGTGCACTGGTATGGGAAGAGCCACTCCTGATGGTGGGCATTGAAATCCCCCAGTATCACCAATTGGGCAGAAGGGTACCGCTGCTGAGCCACATCCGCCGCCTCACTAAGGTGCTGTGCGAGCCTGGTTGTCTCCTGATCACCACTGTGCGAACGGTAGACACAAGCATAGACAATTTGATCTATGCCAGTGTCCACCAAAGCCCAAAGCGTGGAGTACCTGGAGTCCTCAAGATTGCGGAGACGCCGATAGCAGATGTCGTCCCGGGCATACATACATACACCCGCGCGTGGTTTAAAATGGTGCTCCAGGGTAAACCCTGGGTAAGATAAGTACGACACGTCTGACGGACTACTGATCTGCGTCTCCGAAAGAAAAAAAAGAGCAGGTTTCTCAGTCTCCAGATGGTGGTGGACTGCGACGAGATTTGAGTGCAGTCCTCGGATATTACTGAGGTGCACTTTAAGAGAGAGGGAGTGCTGCCGCTGTTTAACTGTTCTCTTTTTAATCTTTGTCATTATGTGTGATAAGAGTGAATGAAGGAGAGGAGAAGGAAGTGAGATGGGGTTTCACGCTGCTATCCTTCAGGCAAGCACTGATAGGACGGCATCATTGGGGTACTAGTCCGGAGACTGCGGGGACGCCCGAGCCCCCCAGGGAGTGTCCATCGGGCCCTCTCCTCTGGTCGCCAACCAGCACGATGGCGCATCCCGGGATTTTTCGACAGTTGGCGGGGCAGCCTTTCATGTGTGGCTGGTACATTACTTGGGCCCCCAACTACCTGCGGTCGGCCAGCGGCGCACCGTGCCTCGGATCCCGCTACCCTCCGCGACTAGTCTCCCGATACCTCCACACCAGTGTGGGCCTGGTCGGTCTGCCTGCAATGGAACCACCACTTCGACCCAACTCCTCTAATTTGGCTACACTGAGCATCGTACCGGAACACGGCTAGGCCGCTTGGCGGTACGTCTTTGCCCAGTGGGTGGTCGCAAGCCAGCGGTCGAAACCTACCACCAGTAAATGTCACCTGATTAGCACCACCCAGGGACCACGTGTAGGGACTTACAATGGGTATTCTCCTACGGACGCGGGTGACTCAGCCCCCAAAATCGAGAATCAACGTACGTAAACCGTCACGAAACCGTGCGTAGGTCCGGCGTCGTCTACACACTCCTATAGACTGCCATACAACACTGTTGAAAATCACGCCGTGCGTAGACGCGGCGCGCCGAGGGGCAGACACGGCGCACACGGCGGCGGAGCCGTGCCGTGGCGCTGCCGTGCACGTGTACAAGCTTCCATAGTGATCCATACAACACTGACGACCGTGCCTAGACACGGCGAATTAACCGTAGGTTTTCACGGCGAAAAACCGTGTGTGTACAAGAGGCCTAAATCTCTTAGTATTTCAATCTCTTTGTATCTTTAAATCTCTTTGTACTTCTTTAAACTCTTTGTACCTCTTTAAACTCTTTGTATCTCTTTAAATCTCTATCTCTTTGTATCTCTTTAAGGGCTATTACGCACTGTCGACTAGTCGCCGGCGACTCAGTTGTCGACGACTGTAATATTGTATAGTTTAAATAGTGTAAATCTAGTAAACGACCCAAGAGCTAGATTGACTCGACACTATACCGAAGATATCCCGGACGTCAGCCTGTACGAGATTAGGATGGCTCTGAAGCAGCTGAAAAACAACAAGGCGTCGGGTGAGGACGGAATTACGGCCGAACTCCTGAAGGCGGGTGGAAAACCGGTCCTTAAGGCCCTTCAGAAGCTATTTGATTCCGTCATACTCGAGGGAAAAACGCCACAGGCGTGGAGCAGAGGCGTGGTGGTACTCTTCTTTAAGAAGGGCGATAATGCCCTGCTTAAGAATTATAGGCCCATCTCGCTTCTGAGCCATGTCTACAAGCTGTTTTCCAGAGTCATCACGAATCGTCTCGCGCGCAGGTTCGACGACTTCCAGCCTCCCGAACAAGCCGGATTTCGAAAAGGCTTCAGCACCGTGGACCACATACATACGCTGCGGCAGGTTATACAGAAGACTGAGGAGTATAATCAGCCTCTCTGCTTAGCGTTTGTGGACTACGAGAAAGCCTTTGATTCGATTGAAACTTGGGCTGTACTGCAGTCTCTCCAACGGTGCCAAATTGACTATCGGTATATCGAAGTGCTGAAGTGTTTGTACAAAAACGCCACTATGTCAGTCCGACTACAAGACCAGACCTCGAAACCTATCCTCTTGCAGCGGGGTGTGAGGCAGGGAGACGTTATTTCTCCGAAACTGTTCACGGCAGCAATGGAGGATGTCTTCAAGGTTTTGGAATGGAGAGGGCTAGGCATTAATGTCAATGGCGAGTACATCACTCACCTTCGGTTTGCCGACGACATAGTAGTCATGGCTGAGACTACGGAGGAGCTCAGTACAATGCTTGGTGACCTCAGTAGAGCTTCCGAAAGAGTGGGACTTAAAATGAACATGGACAAAACCAAAGTCATGGTAAACAGCCATGTAGCACCCACTCCTGTCAAGGTCGGGGACTCTACACTCGAAGTTGTAGACGACTACGTTTACCTGGGACAGACGGTCCAGTTGGGAAGGTCTAACTTCGAGAAAGAGATCAATCGTCGAATCCGACTCGGCTGGGCAGCGTTCGGGAAGCTGCGCGGTGTCTTCTCGTCCAATATACCACAGTGTCTCAAGACGAAAGTCTATGACCAGTGCGTGTTGCCAGTGATGACATATGGCTCCGAAACGTGGTCGCTTACAATGGGCCTCATTAGAAGGCTTAAAGTCACCCAAAGGGCAATGGAGAGGGCTATGCTCGGAGTTTCCTTGCGTGATCGAATCAGGAATGAGGATATCCGCAGGAGAACCAAGGTTGCCGACATAGCACGAAGAATCGCCAAACTAAAGTGGCAATGGGCAGGGCACATTGCTCGCAGAACAGATGGCCGTTGGGGCCGAAAGGTTCTGGAATGGCGACCACGTACCGGAAGACGTAGCGTTGGAAGGCCTCCTACAAGGTGGACCGATGACTTGGTAATGGTTGCGGGAGTCCGATGGATGCGAGACGCACAGGACCGTTCGCTGTGGCGACGCTTGGGGGAGGCCTATGTCCAGCAGTGGACGTCTTTCGGCTGAAATGATGATGATGATGATAGTTTAAATACCTAGGTGTTTACGCACTAGTCACCGGTTGCCCGGGCGACTCGGCGACTCGCCGCGCAGTGGCGACGCACAGGCAACTGCCGGTCGCCGGCGACCAATAGGAGCACGGTTTCAAATGAAAGCATTCACATTGCGAGCAACTGTCGTAACGACCGGACGGCCGCGCACAATGAGTTTTGACACGGATAAATGTACTTGGAATACTGTCGCTCGGCTCGGTCTCCGGCCCTAGTTTCCCATGTTTCGGTCGCCGAGGGACTGAGTCGCCGGCGACTAGTCGACAGTGCGTAACAGCCCATCTCTTTAAATCTCTTTGTATCTCTTTAAATCTCTTTTAATCTCTGCTATCATAACTCAAATGTAGAAATTCGGAATAAAGCAAAATGAATTAAAAAACATTTATTATAATAAAAACATTAACAGGACGTTACATGAACAATAGTACTTTTACAAAACAATACGATACAGGACTTTACATAAACAATACTATTTTTACTAAACCAACAACACCTTCAGCGGCACCTCTTGCCACCGCCGTCAGGATTTCTCCCCAGACAGGTTTCCATTAGCAGTCCACAGACGTGGTAAGGGTCGCAGTCTCCACCAGGTCTTCTATCCTCCATGAATCCTTTACCCTTCTTTTTTATGTGTCTTTGTAGACGGATAGATGCCTTCCTGTTAGCGATACCCCATGAGAATTTATCAAATGGTGAAGTTTCAAATTTTCCTGACAATCTCATTCTGTTTCCTGCTTCATCAATTCCGTAATTTAACATGTGCTTCATGTGGTTCTTTTCTAATCTTCCAATGCATTCTACAATGAAGTCGTATCCTCCCTCAGTTCGCATCCTCTTTGTACTGAAGTTATGATGCATACCAATTCCTGGATGTAAATGACCGAAAGGCTTTGGGTGGTACGTGATGACCACTCCGTAATCCTCACCGATTCGATTCATAATGTAACGTGACATCCATAAATCATCTGGAGCTTTAATGCCAAGAGTAGTGCCTACTTGCCATTCCCAGCAGGCTAACATCACTTCAGCGTTAGTGCCTTCAAAATCAAGACCAGCATAAAGACATGCTTTGCAATGAGCTTCAGCAACATCTCTCCCTGCTATATATTTTGCTCCAATACCACAATATGAGAACTCGTATTTCACAGCAGGGAAACCACCTCCTTTAGGCCAACCCAGGCCCCAATTGTCATTGTCTAACATAGTGTACTCTTGTTCCAAACCAAACCACGGTTCCTCAGCTTTATGTATTTCACATAGCTCATTACAAAAGCTTCTGTGATTCGTTGCAGCTGGTTTTGAGGCGTCACCTAGATATACTTCGCATAAAACGAGGACGTGAGGATCAGCTCTGAAAGGATCTTTATAGACGACAGCTGGTTTTAAAGTCGTGTCCGAACTATCCGTAGTGGCTTGGCCCGTGGAACTGCCATCGAAAGCCCAGCCTGGTGCAGCGGCTGCGCTGCTTGGAACAGAGCTCAAGATACGATCTTTGGCTCTCATGTTAAAGCCGGACCCGTCAATCCACACGTAGGTAGCTAATACTTTATTACTAGGCAAAGGAAGTCTCATATATCGATCCATTACCTTTTTGTTCAAAATATGATTGATATTATGCGCCATTAAGGTCCTCTTGCTGGTAGGGGTTGCTCTGGACTTCCCGAGAAACGACACACATTTTCTTAGAATGGTTGTCATTTTATCTAAGAAAAACGAAAATTTTGAAAAAAATCTTGCAGCTAATTCTAGGTTCTTACTCTTACAGAATTTTTTGAATAGTGTCAGTAAAAAATTGGCTTCTTTGTTTTGTTTTTTTGAATTCAAACAAGCTCTAAGTTTGTTTGACTGCCAGTTACTTTTTCATTGGGTGTCCCAGACTTTTAAGACAGTAAAAACTCTTTTTTGTTTCTTTTATTGTAATTAAAAATACCTATCGTGTTTTATCCACCAGTAAACACTTACCTTGGTAGTAATCAGTGTGGTCAAAAGTATGAGTTGATTTCAAATTGTCTTGAATCTCGGAACCCTCGTACTAGAGTAGGGCGAGTGGAGGCCTCCGGTGACCAGGTGCTAAAATACCAAACAATAAAACTAAACACGAGCAAAAAAACTGGGCAAGTGCGAGTAGGACTCGCGTACAGAGGGTTTCGTACAAACTTACCTATGAAATCAGTTCAATTCCCGAATTCGAGTTACAAAGATTTTTCCGAAATGCAATTTTTTTTTTGTGACGTAACTGTAAAGGATCATGACCAACGATGTATGGAAATCCGTCTTAAGTTGAAGCACAATAAATGTTTATTTAATATAGACTACGCTTTATATACTATTAAATAAAAGTGTTCATTTTCACACAAACACCCGAGTTTTAAAGTAATTAAACAATAACGGACATAACCTACAAATGATGTCTAACCAACTCGCAACTTGTAAAATGACCACAGATCACTCATGTAGGTACAAAACAACATTGTTAGTTATCATCCGTCTGTCATCTGGCTTGACAGCTGCATCTGCGTGAGACGAAGCACAAAATAAATATTATATTATCGGAACGATAGAATACATATACAGTACGTTATGGTATTACTAATTACTTAGCTATTTAAGATATTGATATTATTTTTGTGATGTTTTTTTCTAAAGGTTCATACTTACGTACAAAGAGTAGCTTACGTAACTCGTACAAATGAAGAGAACGTAACGTCAGTCATGACTGGAAATGTACCTAGCAATCGTTAATTTACTGTTTATCTTAAAATCATAATTCCGGATACGAAAACAGAATTCCTGAAGTAAAAAGCTGTAAAAAAATAAGCAAATAATTTCTATATTAATTTGATTTTCGTTCACGCATCTTTGCTAGACTGCTTTTGGTCAATCTCCTTTACAGTTTTCAGATTTTTTCCTATACTTGTGCCATGAAACCTTGCTTCGTGCTAAATTTCAGGATTCTAGGTCAACGGCAAGTACCTTATGAATTTTTATTCCCCTGAGAGTGTCGAAATACACGTTTTTTGCGACATAAATGGCCGTATCTTTTTTGTTCATTAACTCAGAAGTTTGATTTTTTCACAGCTTCAAGGGACTGCAGACCTTAGTATTTGATATAAATTTCAACTCAATAGCTACCTCTACGCGTTCCCGAGATAAAGGGTTTTTCCGTTTTTTCCTTTTGAGGTACGGAACCTTAAAAACAATCTGATGATAGATTTTTTATAAATTGTGAGACATACTTTCGTTTCCTTGCAGCTATGCATCTTTTCACAAAATTCGAATAATAAAAGTTTTAAAGAGGCTGGGATCAATCAGGCCCCTCCTCGTTCAAAATACAGAAATGTTTATACCTACCTTAATAGATATACCTACCCATAGAAATATCTTATATCTATGTACGTAAACACATCTGTATGTTGGAGTGTCAAAAAAAATCTAACATATACTACGACACGTGGTGCAATTTTGAGTGTCGTTTCGTGATGGCCCAGTCATGCGGTTACGGGTTCGAAACCGGGCAAGTACCGATATGAATTTTTCATTTCTTAAGTACCTATACTTTGTGTGTGATTCGATATAAATTTGTTGAAGATCTGATGATGAACTTCGGAGATATATCATGATACTCTTCAATTAATGATAGCAAATCTTCCGGGTTTGTTGCAATTGCCTGTCTTTTTAACCGACTTCACAAAAAGGAGGAGGTTTTCAATTCGGTTGTATTTTTCTTATGGTGTTACCTCAGGACTCTGACGTTTAAGAATCGATTTGTAATATTTTTTTCCCCATAAAGGATATGCTTCCCGATTGGTCTATTTTTTTTCAAAATTCAGTTCTGATGATGGGATCCATAAGGAATCGAGGGAACTCCTCAAATAATATTGGCAACCCTATTGTGAATTGGGTATTTTCATCGAGAACTCGAGTATCAAAAGTTGAAGAAGACCAGAAATATCCTACGGAACTTCACAATCACATAGATATCACATTGAAGATAGCTAAAAGCAAGTATGACACAACAAATGAATAAATAGGTAGTTCTGAATAGTTAAGTTGAAAGTGGTATCATCGAACTGATCTGATGCTGATGGAGACGGAAGGTAGGCACCGGAACTGCGTAATTGATCAATTTATCCTAGCCGTGTTTGGGCTTATTAGAATTGCCATGAGATGTTCTTTGGCTATAAGGTACTATCGAACTGATTTGATGATGCAGCCGGAAGGTGGAAGGTAAGCACGGGAACTTTGTAATAAAACAATGTATCCTAACAGAGTTTGGGTGAATTGGAATTGTCATGAGATAAAGGCTTACTTTGGCAATAAGTGTACCTATCACAAATTCACATTTATTTATATATCAAAAAAAGTATGAAATAAAAAACTTTTTACAAAAAAAAAATAACCGACTTCATTACAAAAAAAAAAAACACTAAAACGATCAAAATAGGTAACGTTAATTTCGGAAGTCGGTGTTAAATAACAAAAAAATAACACCAGATTTTTTTTTTGTAAAATGTTTTTATTTTTTACAGTTACACCGTTTCAAATCATAACATCATACCAAAGAGATAGTATTCTACGCCATACGCTGTGTAGGGTACGCAAATAAGTAGGTAAAGTTCAACCTGGTTTACCCCCACTTCACCAATTATGTTCAAACTAGCTTATGCCAGCGGCTTCCCCCGCGAGAAAGTAGGTTTCTCCATATAACTTTGGACCCCCGGTTTCATGCTTCTAGGAAAATTTTCTTTCCGTGCTCGCCTACGACATAAAAGGACACCTTGTGCCAAATTCCACGGTCCTAGTCTCAGTAGTTTCAGCTGTGCGTTGATATGTCAGTCAGTCAGATATAGTGATTAATACATTGAATGCTCACATCGTTAAATGTGTCTTCTTCTTGGTCGGTATCACTCTTGACAGAGTGGTCGTCGTCATTACTTCAGGTTTTGATGGTAGGTACCCAATAGCTTCATAACATGCCACCACTCCTCTCTGATGGCCGGCTTCCTCGTGCATTTATGAGTGATGATGAGCCTTTTGCTCCTGCTTTTATCTGGTCAGTTCACCTCAGATGCGATATCCCTCGTGGCCTGGTACCCTCAACCTTTCCCTGGATCACAAGTCGCTCAATAGCCACCTCCCCTCGGCGGCATAAGTGACCAAAAAAGGTGAGGATACGAGACTGAACCAAAGATGATAAATAAATGTTGCTTGATGCCGAGTTCTCGAAATATAGACTCGTTGGTACGGAATTTAATCCAGATACTCCGAGCATTCTCTTCCAGCGCCACATCTCTAGGTAAATTAAAATGTATAGTGCTCATAAAATCTCGCAAGTTTAGTTAACTTTTCAGGTTTTAGGTTATTAAACGGTGAATCCTACAGGAAAAGTTGATCCGTAGGCTAAGGTAAGGTTGGTAGACAAATGCTACAATTTGAGAGAACGTAGCTCCATTTTCATTAATTATTCAGTCTTGAGATCAATAGGTCTCGAGACTTCGAGTCCTTATAACATCGCAAAAAAATAAGAAGTGCCAGACTTTTGCGACCCAGTGTTCAATCTGTCTGCGACCGTAGGGTATACAAGTTCCTTGGTCTACGATGACTGGCCAATATAATTTAGGCAAGCCGTGGTCAATAAATAAAATAACAATATGGCTGACTGTCAATGTCAAATTTCAATTTTGAATTATTGGATAATTTATATTGTGGGCTTTTGGGTTTGTTGTTATGTTTGTTTACCTTCAAGTTTGGAATTTTGTTCTCAAATTAAATGGAGTTCGAAATCAGTAAAGCGATTTGTTACAGTGATAATGGAAGATGAGTGGATCAAAGAGCTTGTATAATTGTCGGCATGCCAAAATAATCCCCTAAAAACTTTGAAGAATACGAAAGGACCTTCCTGAGATGTAGACGTATGTATTTATTAGAAGCATTAGAGTAAATACCTACATAAAACAAAACAGAGTAAACTAATAAAATGAAGCGGAGTCGGCAGTAGATAATTCTCTTCAGGCAAAAGCTATGGGCCGCGCGTGGCCAAGTTAAAAGGCCAGTGGCGGATTTACCAGCAGGCTGAGTAGGCTTGAGCCTAGGGCGACAGATTTTTGGGGCGGCAAATTTGGGGACCGATTTTTTTTTTTGCTACCTCATAGAAATCAAAAAGATTTTTGCATGACGGTTTTCTGATGTCTCACAGATAGAAGTCTGCAAAACAAATTTTGCTGATGACTTTCCTCTCTCACTTGTCATTGCACATTCTGAGAGTAGAAAAATTCAATTGGAATTCTAAAAACAGTCAAGAGAGTGAACCTCACACGTTGGTCAGCTAGAGAGGATGCATGCAGAACTTTGAGACATTCGTGGCACGAAGTTATGAAAGCTTTGGAAACAATCGGGAATGATTGCACCGAAAAGCCTGTCACACGGAACGAAGCAACAGGAATTCTTTCAAAATTAAAAAAAAATGGAAACGGCGTTAATGGTTGTTGTGTGGAATGTTTTTTTGGAAAGAATAAACAAAGTAAATGTTCAAATCCAGGCTTCTACCGTAGATTTGATTACTGTAGCCGATCTTTATGAATCTCTTCGCAAGTTCTTTATAGATCAACGAGAAAACTTTAAGTGTTTCGAAGAAATGGCAATGGAATTAAGTGCGTCGAAGGAGTACACAAAAGACCTGGGAAAAAGCAACCAAAAAGAAAAAAAATTGCTGATGAAACACCCGATGAAGAAATGAGTATGACCGCGAGTGATATTTTCAGGGTTAATACATTTCTCGTCATCATTGACACTCGTATCCGAATTAGAAAAAAGGAAGAAAGCGTACGACAAAATTTGACGACTGAAAAATTTTCATTTCTGACCAAAATAAAAAGGCTCTGTCCTTAGATGAAGTATATCCTAATGATTTAGAGACTGAGTTAGTTCAAGAATGCATACATTTTCGAAGCCACATTTATATCTTCGCAAAGTATTTTGGTAAAACCATTCTTCATCATTAGAGAGTCTATCTTCGTTTCTGCGAAAACAGAGTCTTTGGAACATTTATCCAAACTTGGACATTTCCCTTCGTATAGCCTTATGTACATCAGCGACGAATTGTTCGGAGAGAAGCTTCTCTTGTTTAAAAAGAGTAAAAAATTTTCTGAGATCGACCTTGAGCTTGTACTATTTCTTATTCTTGAGCCAAGAAAAATTAAACGCTTTAGCTCATTTGTGCATAGAGTCGGAATTAATGAACAAAATTACTTACGACGATATCATCGATGATTTTGCCAACAAAAAATTACGCAAAAAGGTATTGTAACGAAGTAACAAACTTTTATAACTTGACTGAGTTGATTATTTTTAATTGTTTGTCAGTGCAATAAAGATTATTTAAACGCTTATTACACAACCCGATATGAATGGCCCTGCATCCAGGGTGGACGTGTACCCTAGTTAGTGCGGCGCTTATTACACTTCTCTGCGAATTGGGCCCTAACTCAGTTTATACGCGAATGTCTAGAGAGATAAACGTATTGTCGCATTTTACATTATGCCGTCGTCAGTATCGAAACTTCAAAAAGTTGCTGTAGCAGTGACAACCGCGCTCGCAATAACAAATATTAAAAAAAGAAACAAGAGAAAGATCTGGGTGAAAGAGTATTTGCGGTTACGTGAAAAGCTTTCAAATATGCAAATACTAAGCGTGCTTGAACCGGGAGATTTAAGGAATTATCTCAGAGTAGGTGCAGAACAATTTGAACACTTGTTGAGTTTGGTGACGCCTTACATACAAAAGCAAGATACGGTTCTAAGACAAAGCGTGAGTGCTAAACAGAGATTAGTCGTTACATTAAGATTTTTAGCTACGGGAAACTCTTACCAAGACTTAAGATATAGCACTTTAATATCGAAACCGCTTCTGTCTCAAATTATTCCAGAAACATGCCGAGCAGTTTACAAATGTTTGAGACATTATATCAAGGTAAACAAAACAATTATTTATGTAATTATATTTAATCAATTTTTTTAATTTCTGCGTTTTACAATTAGAAACTCTTTCATTAGTTCGCCAGGACCTTCTATTACAGGCAACGATCCTGAGTTTTCCTGCGGTATTTACATTAGGAAGGTATTCTAAAAATTGTGTATTGTTAGTAACTACATTGTCAAATGTTGGTTGATGAGGCAATGGTGAGTTCGACATTTGAGTTAGGTTCTGTGGTGATTATAATGGTTGGTGGACTGTTTGTGTGTGATGATTTGATGATAATTGATAAGGCGATGGTGAGTTCGGCAGTTGAGTTTGGTGCTGTGGTGATGGTATTGGTTGGCGGACCGACTGTGTGTGGAAACGAGGCCATGGAGTAAAGTGTGAAATTGAATGATGAGGTGATTAAGTTTGGCTTGACGGTGATGGCGATGAATAATTTGATGGCGGTGAAGGTGAGTAAAACTGTTTCTGACGCTGGTAAAAGCCACTATTGTTAGGTATAGATTCGTGAAATGGATTGAGAACGACGCACGAGGATTCGGTTAGTTGATCAAGTTTGGCGTAAAACAAAACATCTGATATAATTTTTTATGCTATTATCTTTTGACGTTTGTTTAAATCTTTTACATCAATCATCATTATTATTTCTGCCGATAAAAGAATATTTTCTTGTTTTTGTAATAAAGTATCCTTTTTCTTTCTCTTTCGTGACCCGCTGCTAGAGTTTGTAACACTTGCGGTTTCATCTTCTGATGATGACTTCTGTAATAATAATAGGAAAGTTTTTAAGTATAGATGGATAAATGGATGGATGTTTGTTACTCTTTCACGCAAAAACTACTAGACCGATTTGTATGGATTTAGAACTTAGGTAGTTTATCACCAGGAATACCACATAGGATACTTTCTGTCCCGAATTTTTGACATGTTTTTAAGGGAGCGCTATATAACCGAAATCCACGCGGGCGAAGCCGCTGGCGTAAGTCTAGTACATTGTTTTTAAAAATAATATTTTCTTTCAGATGCCTACGACAGAAACAGAGTGGAGGGAAGTAGCTGAGCAATTTGAACAAAGGTGGAATTTTCCTCACTGTGTTGGATCATGCGATGGGAAACATGTTGCAATTCAAAAACCTCATGAAAGTGGCTCCTTGTTTTATAACTACAAAGGATTTTACAGTATTGTTCTATTTGCTGTGGTGAATGTAAACTACGAATTCATATACGTAAACACAGGCACTAATGGATCCGTCGCAGATGCATCGATTTTAAGTTGTACTCCATTTTATCAGAAGATGATTAATGACGATTTAAATTTACCACCACCTTCTGCACTGCCAGGCACTGATACAGTTGTACCCTATGTATTCCTGGGTGATAATGCTTTTGCATTAAATAAAAATTTTATGAAGCCATTTCCCTTTAAAAACATTGATTATGAACAAAGGGTCTATAACTATCGATTGTCACGAGCCAGGCGAGTTGTAGAAAACGAATTTGGTATATTAGCGTCCCGCTTTAGAGTGCTAAGGAGACCTCTCGATGTAGACCTAGATACTGTTGATGCTATAGTTATGGCATGTTGTGCTTTGCACAATTATTTGAGAAAACACGAAACAGTATATATAAGTCCGAATAATGTTGACCATGAGAACATAACAAGTGCGACATTTCATCAAGGAGATTGGAGGTCTACTACCGATGGCTTGACTCCATTACAACTCAGAAACAATAGTCAAAGGAATGTTGAAGCTGTAGCTGTACGAGACAAATTCAAGAATTATTTCACTACTGAAGGAAGAGTCGGATTTCAAGATGATAAAACGTAGTCCCAGCATGATATTGTAAAATACTTAATTATAGATACACTTCTGGACACATCTATTGGCCCACCTTGTATTTTCAGTTTCGTTTGGTCCTAGCTAAAATTTTATATTAGGTCGAGCAAAAAGTTTTTATGCAGTTTTGAACCTGGCACATTCACAATTTCATTCAATAGTCTTTTTTTGAATTTCGAACACAGAATTTAAAGAAACAAAAGACAATTTGGAGCCTGTTTGTTGATATCAAACAATCGAATACTAAGAAAACTTGGTTTTATTGGTTTACTTGGATTTAATTCTTGAAAAAGTGATTAATATCTTTGGTTTTGCAACAAACATTACTTATTCTTAACATTAAGGTGAGGTTCTATCAATAATCTATGGATACTTCACCTGAAGTCGCCGCCCAAGCTGTGGCACTTATTCAGGCAGGACACAGCCAAAGAAACGTGAGTGCTCAACTTAATTTAAGTCGATCTGCGGTCCGAAATGTTTATCGGAGGTACCTAGAGACTGGCGGCTTTGTTCGTCGCCAAGGAAGGCCACGATCTCGGGTCACAACTGAAAGGCAGGATAGATTCATCGTGACGACCAGCTTGAGAAATCGACACCTTACCTCCATTGAGATACAAAACCAACTTCGCGACTGCCACGGAGTATCGGTGAGCGCTCGAACTGTTCGGAGAAGGTTAAAAGAACGCGATATGGTACCACACAAGCCAGCTAATGGGCCCAAACTAACGCGAGCCCACCGAACAGCGAGCCTTCATTTCGCACGCAGTCATTTAAATTGGACACAGCAAGATTGGAGCCGTGTACTCTTTTCTGATGAGTCTAAAATTGTGTTACATGTGTTAGCTAATGTGTTAACTTTAGAGAAAGATTGGATAAGAAACTTATTTAGTGTACCTAGATAAGTGTAGCGGGAAGGTTTTTAAATAAAACGACCAAAACGGGTAACACACCCTCTATACTTTTGCCTTGACAGCACACAGTTATTACAAATATCATAAATCAATACCATTTAAAATAATAATAATTATATAGTAGCACTTACTCTGAGATGTTGCTTACCCCAAAAACTGGAACGGAATGTGTCAGGACAGCGCAGCGCGTTATTTTATAACCTTGTCAACTGTCATAGCGCTGAGCTGTCAAATCGCATAACGTTCCAGTTGTCAGTGCAAAATAAATACATTTTAATGTTGCCAATACAGAAAACAATCATAGTGTATGTAACTAATCATAAAAATCGCTAACAGTCGGCCATCCGTATTACAAATACGACCTCGTATGTGAAAGAATAAATAAATTGGTTTTATACACAAAATAATGAGAGAAGAAAAAAAAGAATAACAGCAATAAAGCAAACAGATATCTATTACAGTAGCGAATAAAACCTTAGATTATTCATACACTGGTTGCTGTACCTAGGAACGAGACTAAACATAATTATCAATTTACCATTTACTATTTAGACACAATTGATTGCATTATTTAGTTGTTATGTAAAAGTAGCTTATAAGCAATTGTGTATACATGATTTTACTTTGTTGCTCAATAAATATATATTATTATTATTCTTACAAATCATTATCTTATTCTTTATACAGTCATTCAAAAACAGGTCTCTAAAATGTCCTGCCTCTACTGATTCAAAGCATTTTATTTCAAATAAACAATTTACAGGCACTTTTGAAATGTCAAGAAGTCAAGTTACAAATCTATGTTACTTATTTCTTGTCGCTATCATGTAATGACAAACGTACAGGCCCCTCAAATGTCTTGCCTCTAATGAAAAACAAACAGACCCCTCAAATGTCCTGCCTCTGAAGAAAAACAGGCCTCTCAAATGTCCTGCCTCTAATATAAACAGACAGGTCCCTCAAATGTCCTGCCTGTAATGAAAAACAAACATTAGTAAATAAACAATTGCCTGATAAAGCCAATTGGTTTATCCTGAACAGGCCTCTCAATAGTCCTGAACAGGCCTCTCAATAGTCCTGAACAGGCCTCTCAATGGTCCTGAACAGGCCTCTCAATGGTCCTGAACAGATCTCTCAATGGTCCTAAACAGATCCCTCAATAGTTTCTGTAAATACCCTTTTGATTTTGATATGGCCACTCAGGCCAGGTACATGATAAGTTTCAAGTGCATGTCACAATAACATCAATGATTTACCTCAACCACAAAATTTCACCCGTTATTTGTGAATCATTGACCAACAATGACTGTTTGTTTACATTTGATATCAGTTGTAATCACTGACCCGACTAAAACGTGAGGGTATATATTTAATTTACTCTTTTGGCTCTGATTAGTTTTTATTGAAACTCCAAATTTCGATACAATAACTAATCAAAATGCGAGATCACGAACTATGAAATTGTTTCGTCTATTTTATTTCATTCATTAAAATTACCAACTATTAATTACCAGTAGGTACGCTGTAAATACCATCACTTTTAAGATACTCAAGGCAAATTCAGTCTAGACTACTTTCTCTTAATGTAAGAATAATAGGTTTTACGTTAATCACTTATTTCGTTAACATAATTTTAGATGTGGGAAGTCAGGTACACTTCCGTAAAAATAACCTCTGGTAATCAAAATATTCATAGACATTCTATACTAAATAAATTACAGTGAGACATCTTTTGGATGTTACCATTTTATTTTAAATAAATAAATCATTGTATCCTTCCATGTCCCTAGTGAACAAATTGGGAGTTATTGTATTATAAATATTTATCCACAATAACTCTTTACCATACCTAAAATACTCAACATTTACAGATATTTAGGTACATCCCCCTGATAAGACAAATCTCTAAAAACAAATAAAAAATGCCTACAAAAGGCTTACTGACTTTAGCAACTACTTTTTGCCGCACCATCTGATTTTCCATGAAAATTACTTCCTATAATTCAATCAATGCTAGCCCCTAAGTTGGTACACTAAAATAAGTAATTCATGAATATGATTTGGAAGTGCTCTGGGAGTCATTAAATAGAATTCACATTACATTGCAAATTCTGCGGGACTAAAGTCCAAATCAGACATTCGAGTTATTTACGAAGCTTAGCGATCATGTCCTCAGATGTCTCTGCACGAATTACAATCTCATACGAAAATTTATTACGCAGAAGGTATTGAAAATATACTTTCACTAAATCCATTTCGACAGTTATATTCAAAGTCAATCTTATTTATTTGGTCTTCTAACTTTATATAGAAGATAAAACCGTTATGAAGTTTCAAACTAATCTCAAAAGGCAAGTATCCAAGTTCGGTAAAATTCATGAAACGTTTGTTTGACGGCAGTGTTACGTCAGTGACATGAAACTGCTGTCATGTCACCACTTTTATTGTAGGTCAATATTAGGCGTGGAAAAAAGTGTGTCATCTTTGCGATTGGAACATATTATTTGGAACATTGGCTCAAAATATACACACTGAGTCGTGATCTGTTACGTTGCGTCATATACACTAAAAGTTTTATTTAATTGAATGTTGATTTGAGAATAATTTAAAGCAGAGGTTTTTAGTTCAGGTCATTAATTATATGTACGCCAATTACGTTATAATTTGAATTTTTAAAAGACTGCTGGTCACTTAAAGTAAAGAGTGTCTCAGAGTTCCAATTGTTCCAAATGATGCATTAAAATTTAAAACATTACAGATGTTCCAATCTTTCGGAACACTAAAATATTTCGGAACAGTGAGTCGGTTCAGTAAAGAGTTACACGCCTAGTCAACATTAATTTGTCCACAAATGCCATTTTATGAACAATAACTTCCGAGCATGAAAATAATGTTAAATTCTACAATGTTTCGTTCAGAAACGTGGTTTATTGAACAACATGAGCTACGGTGTTTTCCTGTTGAACTGTACATAAAATCACAACTTTTCATCAGTGTAGGTAGGTATACTTAAAAAAATAAATTGCGTGTGGCTATTCCCTTGAAAGTACACAGTACATACTCAGTATGTACTCCTTTTAAACCAAAGAGATTTAAAGAGATAATTATAATAGAGCGGCTATCAGAACAAATGTCTTAGAAAAACTGTCATCCTATGTCTCAGTGACGCCATCTGGCTTTGAATAGCAAACACGCGAATTAAATTTGTCGAAATTTATAATTATTTAACTATCGCTCGGTAGGTGGCCAGGGGCCTTACCATGATAATGTTAAAATGTCAGTCGTACGACCGAAAAAGAGTGATGGAGCCATACACCCTATTAGCTCCACCCCTTTAACAGCTCGGTTTAGGTCGTAAAATGGATCACGTTATGAGCTCGTGGTAGAGCCTCAGTGTGTGATAAAGGTAAGATTAAGCTTTTCAGTAATAGATGGCATTATCACAAAATCAGCAAATGTTCTAGAACTATTTATAAAAATTATTGAATTTTAATTAATTAATTCGTAAATACAAAAAATATTTACGAAAATAAACAGAAGTTAGGTTCAGTCATTTTATCATAACAAGATTTGCAATAGCGTAATGGGCAGTTCGGCATATTTTCTCAGAAAATTATTTTCTTTTAGTGCATAGAGCGGATACAAACACGACTTGACGTGTAGGGGCGTCATACTAGACTGAGCGACTTATGACCACTAGGTAATAAGTATCGGATCACGATTTTGTTCGCTATGTCCTGTCTATTGGTAGTATATATTTAATGTCTTTGTTTTAAACCAAGAACAAACACACTCTTACCCTACATAGCACAATTGATAGATATTAATAATTGAACAAGAACTTCGTCTAAGCCTAGTAGTTGTCAATAATGAAGCTATCCCAACAGCATAACATGGCACTGTGCGCACTCGTGTCTCATTTGGTGTTGTATTTTGTAAGGGACCTTCTTTTAACCTATAGAGTATACGAGCCCCCTGGTACCACATAAAAATATTGTGTAATTACTTGTGTCACTTCTCCATTTCCATTGATACCCACATCACTTTACAAAATCAAAAATATTTAATCAACAACAAAGATGCATTAGGGTAATATTTGGACTCAACACTATCGACAACTGCCAACCATATTTTATTAAATATAATATTTTTATTCTGCCTTGCTTATTTAACTATGAGTATTATTATTTATTGTCACTGTTTCAATTGAGCCAACAGCGTTGATGCATATATGTATCATACGCCTGGCACCTATAATATTAAACAAAGTGCTGAAACTTTTTTACACTTTTTTTTTTTGTATAGTAATTTAATTACTTGCTAGATTTCCTCTTACTGTGTGTTAACTCCTTCATTAGACAAAAATGTCATTTTGTCACAAACAGTTTCTTTTTTAACTATGTTAAACTATGTATTTGGCAACTACTTGTGTTCAATTGGATATTATGCAATTGTATATTCTTCGCACCACTACCTATGGCAAATTATATAGGCCATCACCTTAGACATAATGTTCTACTGTACTTACTATTCCGATTTGTACCAACTACAAGCTCATGTTTTACAGAATACCTATACACATTAAAAGGAGTTTCACGGAAACAAGATTTGACTATTAATATTTCTACATCTAGAGTTTTTCCAGTAAAGCGATTTACTCTGGTGATGTAATAAAATGTTATTATTAGCCTACCCTTCTGCCGCTTCTAAGAGCAAAGAATCTATTTCAGCATCATTAGGCATACTCTCGTAATACTCTTCTTTACCTGGTTTCAGTTAAATGGGTAATACTAGTAGGTATGTAAAATCGCTTTAAACTGTAGTAAACAGTAAAGCATATACAACGCCAGTTCCAGCATATGTGAAGCCTGATACACGTGGGTAGCATTTTTATGTAAAGAAACTATGTACTAAATTTCAAACTGTATCATGTAAAATCACAAAGTTATAAGCTTGTTATGTTACTTGGTTGTCCGAAAAATACATGGTCACCGGGCCATCCAGGTGACTGAGGGGTTTTGCTCCCGCACCCAGCTGTGCGCTGGTGCCTAATGCCCGCTATGATCTGTGTCGTACTTAGTGTCGGTGGTGTCTAACTTTATACATTGGTGTAAAAATTGTTGGAATCGATTCAGTTACTAATTCTGAACAAACTATATTCAGCTTTCGCATATACCAAAAATAAAGCTGTATACAGATACACCCTTTTGTTTTATTTGGAAATACCAAGAAGTTATATTTGCATTCAATGTTTGCATAAAACTCGGTAAAGTCACGTGACCGCGTGTGAAGTCATTTTACTACGCTCCGCTCAGCCGCAATTCGCCAGCTGAAGTAGAACTGTTTACTCGCACAGTATTTCGTTTTATTTTATCATACAAGGATTCGAAAAAGGGACAATCAGATAACCTACCTAAAATACATTAGAATGGTTACTCATTATTTAGTGACAAATAATGTTTTCTTTGCCGTTGAAATGTAAATCTGTACATTTTGGCACAACGCATGATTTTCTAGTATGAATATTAGACATTTAGGAAAAATAATAAATTTATAAGTTATAGTGAAACGCAAGCACAGAATATCTAATAACGCAAGGCAGTGGGAACGGACTGAGCGAGCGCTGTACTATGAAATCAAGGGTCAAATGATCGGTCATCGCATGCTCACTTTAAAAATCTATAACTTGGAATCTAAAGGTATCAAAATATTGATTGAATCTGAAAGTACTGGTCCGATTGCATTCACACATAGAAAGCCACTGTATCCCTGAGTGACCTAGGCTATATTAATATGTACGCGGGCGATGCCGCGGGCAAAAGCTAGGACGCAAATGTAATAAATGTCAGACTATCTGTCAAAAGGCAATCCATATAATATTAATTTACCTAATTTTAATTTCATTGACTGTCCTCTT
This sequence comes from Mythimna impura, assembly GCA_905147345.3. Taxonomy (NCBI): domain Eukaryota; kingdom Metazoa; phylum Arthropoda; class Insecta; order Lepidoptera; family Noctuidae; genus Mythimna; species Mythimna impura. The sequence goes on from LR990350.1 coordinate 26,107,843, forward strand.
TAGTTGCATTTAGATTATTCCTAATCAAAAGTATTACTGGTCTGCTCATTTACTTTATAAGTAAGCTCAGAACGCAGGTCATGGTAACAACGATTCATAAGTTGGTAGATATGTTTGCTACGGTCATTTAACAGTGATCCAAAACCGGTCCCTAATCCATCTGAACACACCCTGAGTTGTCCTTAGGTATTCAATAGATTAACATACGTGTGGTATGGTAATACCTCCAGGGTGTAGCTCTGGCAAGGCACGTGTGGTGGTGTGGTAGTACCTCCAGGGTGTAGCCCTGGCAAGGCACGCGTGGTGGTGTGGTAGTACCTCCAGGGTGTAGCCCTGGCAAGGCACGCGTGGTGGTGTGGGGTAGTACCTCCAGAGTGTAGCCCTGGCAAGGCACGCGTGGTGGTGTGGTAGTACCTCCAGAGTGTAGCCCTGGCAAGGCACGCGTGGTGGTGTGGTAGTACCTCCAGGGTGTAGCCCTGGCAAGGCACGCGTGGTGGTGTGGTAGTGCCTCCAGAGTGTAGCCCTGGCAAGGCACGTGTGGTGATGTGGTAGTACCTCCAGGGTGTAGCCCTGGCAAGGCACATGTGGTGGTGTGGTAGTACCTCCAGAGTGTAGCCCTGGCAAGGCACGTGTGGTGGTGTGGTAGTACCTCCAGAGTGTAGCCCTGGCAAGGCACGTGTGGTGGTGTCAGAAGAAACTCATATTGAATAAGGTAGTACAACAAAAGCGATAAGCCTGAATATTTTAAAGTTCACCATTTTAAAGTACACATCACTATGCCCGCTTATATAGGTACTATTTTATCAACAACATTGTAACGGTGCCTACATACGTAGGTACTTTCAAAGCAAAAGTAGAAGATGCAGTTTAGGAAAAAAAATCGCTTGTGGGCGGGATAAACGAATGCATTTAAATAAACGACTCGTTTATCCCACTTCTGAATTGTTAGCTAATGTGTTAACTTTAGAGAAAGATTGGATAAGAAACTTATTTAGTGTACCTAGATAAGTGTAGCGGGAAGGTTTTTAAATAAAACGACCAAAACGGGTAACACACCCTCTATACTTTTGCCTTGACAGCACACAGTTATTACAAATATCATAAATCAATACCATTTAAAATAATAATAATTATATAGTAGCACTTACTCTGAGATGTTGCTTACCCCAAAAACTGGAACGGAATGTGTCAGGACAGCGCAGCGCGTTATTTTATAACCTTGTCAACTGTCATAGCGCTGAGCTGTCAAATCGCATAACGTTCCAGTTGTCAGTGCAAAATAAATACATTTTAATGTTGCCAATACAGAAAACAATCATAGTGTATGTAACTAATCATAAAAATCGCTAACACATGGCAATGATGGAAGGAAGAAGGTCTACCGACGTAAGGGAGAGCGTTTCGCACAATGCTGCTTTGAAGAGAGGGTTGCTTATGGCGGTGGCTCATGGACTGTCTGGGGCGGTATATCCGCGAGCGGCAAAACTCAACTTGAGGTTGTTACAGGACCACGGCTGCCAACATTAAATGCTGAAAGGTACATTCGTGAGTGCTTAGAACCTCACGTGATACTATACGCAGACTATGTGGGCCCAAATTTCCTTTTTATGCATGATAATGCAAGAGCCCATGCGGCCGGCATCGTCAGGGAATATCTTCGGGATGTGAACATCACAGTTATGGACTGGCCAGCCAGAAGCCCAGACATGAACCCCATTGAGCACATGTGGGACGAGCTATAACGACGTGTTAGGGCTCGTCAGCCAGTTGCCCAGACGATACAGGAGTTGAAAACTGCCATAGAAGAGGAATGGGAGATGATCCCTCAAAATTTCATAGAGCGGTTGATAAACTCTATGCCTAATCGTATGAGAGCTGTGGTAGATGCCCATGGAGGCAACACGCGTTATTAAATTAAACCTTTATTTGATAAAACATGTTTTTTATTCAAAAATCAATTGCCTTTAACAAGGCGCATATCCGACTTGTTAGGCGTAGCTCCATGTCGTATGGTATTCTGAATTCAAATTTAAAACAATACGATCGAAAAAGATGGTAAAATGTATCAGGTTTAAAACTGCATCAACAGTTTTTGTTCAATCTAGCAATCATATTTCGGTAGGGGCCATCGAAACCTAAATTCTAAGGTGGGCCAATAGATGTGTCCAGAAGTGTAGTTACGTTTGAAAATAAAAATAAAATGTCTACATATTTATTTTACTCACCTCATTTTCTAAAGAGTCAGTTACAGTACGACAAGATTCCGTTCTTGAACCCAAAAAATTTAAAGCGTCGAAATACCATAGAGTTGGTACGTATACCTCATCTGCTCCTGCGCCTGTATGCTTAGAAGCCTGAACCTGAAATCGATTGAATAAGAGATTAGATTGATATATAAAAATACCTATTGAAATAAATAAAAAGTCTTCATCATACGATGAAGAATTTTTATTTATTTCAACCGAACACCTGCAGCCTATACTGCTGCATACGGCTGCAGGTCTATTTGACCTAGCAGACCCTGGTGTCAGAGTTTTCAGAAACCGCCTAAAGGCTTCTGACGTGATTTATGTAACTCATATTTATTTTACATAAATCACCTTTTTTAATTCTTTTGCATAACTCGTACGCATATTTTCAATCTTCTTTTTTATTGTTTTTACGGTAGCGTTTTCGTCAAAATTCTTATAAATTCCCAATAAAACTTTAAAGGCTTTAGCTCGCATGTCTTTATTCATGTAGTCTTTATGTTCTTTTTGCCATAAATACGGCATGTCTTTGTACATGTATAATATGCACAATAAAACTTCCTTTTCCTTGTTGCACGCCATGGTAGGTATTAGAAAATTACGCGCCAGGCGACGGAACGAACAGCCGCTTCGCGGTACTCACTTACGACCACTCTACGCACTAGTCGCGCGGCAACGGCAACTGAGCTCCCTAACCGCCATACGTTATTACATTACCCAATCTGCAGGGCGCTTAGGGAGCTAGGCAGATCGGGATGACCCGATCGCCCTTAATCGGGACACTAACTCCCTAAGTCTTATTACACCACTCTTAGTTAGGGTTAGGGTCCCTCAAAATTGGGTGGTCTAATAAGGCCTTTATTCACGTTTACCAAATGTACATTATTGTGTAAGTAGCACACATTACCCCGCTCGTACATGACTGAGCTTTGATTAGCTCAAAAATATACCTACCCAAAAATTAACGAAACTGAAACTAGCAGCTAGCAGCTAGCAGCCACCAGGGACGGATCTTGAGAAAAGGGCCCCCTAGGCAACAAAATATTTATAAAGTAAAAGTCATCTAAAATTGATCAATTTACGAAGATGAGAAGAAAAATTACACAGATTACAGTTTAATATAACTTTACATTAACAATTTTGAACTGGAATTTTAAATCGAATATTTTAAATTTGATTCTAAATACTCGAATCTGTCCAAACTCGGTCTACATAGAGTGTCATTGATCTCTGATATTATTTTCAAGAGGGATATTCAATCCCTTCAATTATTTTTTTTCAATTTATTAATTTATGAATTTGGATTTTTATGATAACTCTTCTGTAACTTTAGTTCTGAACTTCTGAACACTCGAATCTATTCAAACTTAGTTCAACGTCTACTTGGAGAGTCTTTGAGGTCTGATATTATTTTCAGGAGGGATACACAATCCCCTCTATTTTTAACACGCTTTTATTAGCTTCACTTGTAACTAACTATGTATGTAAGAAAATCTTGGAATCTTAATTTGACCCACTTCCCGGTCTTCGAATAAGATGAAATTTTGCACACGCTCTGAGTTCTGATGACAATACATGACTAGCTAAGAAACGTCATTACAAATCCAATATGGCGGCCTCCCCAAGATGGCGGACGGGCTGTTTGAAAATTGAATGTGCCAGGTTCAAATGAAAGGGTTTGCTGTCAGGAAAACGAAAAAATTAGTCACGTGACTTTAATCTAATATGACGAACGTCTAAGAAGGCGGACAGGCTATTTGAAATGCACCTCCATGATATGGGTATCAAATGAAAGGGTTTGCTGTCAGAAATACAAAAAAAATAGTCATGTGACTTAAATCCAACATGGCAGACATCAAGATGGCGGATTGGCTATTTGAAATGCACCCCCATGATATAAAATCATCGTCAGGAATAAGAAAAATAATATTAAGAAGACTAAAAAGTATAAAATAAAAATAATAGTTTAAAAAACTAAAAAACACGCTTTTAGCATGTACTAAAAATTACAAAATAATTCGGACATTTAGTTTGATGACTCAAGACTTTTCCCTTTGCCAAATCTTCATTAGATCGCAGGTAAACATAAACAATTTCAGTTCGTGATGAACGATAAATAATTACTTATGCAAAATGGTTATAAGTAGGTAATCATCTTTATTGAATATTTACTGTGATTTATTATGAAAGAAAGCGTTCCACGCTTTCTTTCATCATAAAAATCCAAATACATAAATTTGAAAAAAAATAGAATGGATTAAGTATCCCTCTTGAAAATAATATCAGAGCTCAATGACACTCTAAGTAGACGTTGAACTAAGTTTGAACTGATTCGAGTGTTCAGAACTAAACTTACAGAAGAGTTATGATAAAAATCCAAATTCATAAATTAATAAAGAAAAAAAAATAGAAGGGATGGAGTATCCCTCTTGAAAATAATATCAGACCTCAAAGACACTCCAAGTAGATGTTGAACTAAGTTAGAACAGATTCGAGTGTTCAGAACTAACAGAAGAAGACTACATAAAAATCCAAATAAATAAATTTGAAAAAAAATAGAAGGGATGGAGTATCCCTCTCAAAAATAATATCAGACTTCAAGGACACTCCAATCAGACGTTGAACTAAGTTTGAACAGATTCGAGTGTTCAGAACTAAAGTTACAGAAGAGTTATGATAAAAGTCAAAATTCGTAACATAATTATTTGTCTTTATTCATTTTATATACATTTAAATCTAATAATAACGTAATTAAAACTAACTTACAAAATAAAAATAAAAACTGTAAAGTACTAAAAAAAGCAATCTAAAGTACGGCGTCGAAAAACTCCTCCACATCGCTGTCGACTGGTAATGTACCCAAAAGACTGGCGGCATTTCCACGCTGAATGGCAATGCTTATCCTTTGTCCGAAGTAAAAGCCAGCCCTTGGGTCATGCGAAGTGTCAACAAGGCGTTTTGAAAGTTCTTTAAATAATTTGTGAGCGCTCGGACCCCACGATCCGAGAGTTTCAACCCCAAACAACGAAAATATAACTACCAACAAGGTAAGGTAGGTATATTTCCGCCGCTTGAGGTTCTCTGCAGCCGCTGCGGCAGCACCGGCACAGCACGACGAGCTAGGAAGATGAGATGGCGCAAGAGTATCGACACAAGTAGCGTCCCACACTAAAGGCCTACCCATCTTCCATGGAAATAAAGACATACCGTCCGGTCTTTTGCCATCGTCGCGTGCCAGGCCATGAGGTTCCAATACGGCCGGAACGCCGACGGTGACAAGAGCACGTCGGATGATGTCGTTGATATTCGCGTGTCGCGCTATGCGACCCGCACTTCGGCTGCATGACAGACCGTGGTGTCCGAGGCTGTTGACAACTTCGCCATAGTGGCAGCGATGAGGAGAGCAACAAGGAGCGCCAAGACGTAGGGAAGCAGCGAGGCGGAAGGTAGTATCGTCGAACAAGGTGCCTATGTTCGACGACGGCAATACATGAAGCCAGAGACCCGACTCTCACTCTCCCACAGCTAGCAGGCGCGCACGCTCTGCAGTAGTTATAGTTGTTGCCAACAGATTCTCTTGAACTACTTTGCATAGCGGCTCATCCCACCGTCTTTGGGAAGAAAGGTTGTCGGGCTGTTTGGAATTCGGGCAAGCGAGTCTCCAAGCGTCTATAGCCTCGGTAAAGCACGGCACATCAAAATCAACCAGTGAGAAAGATAGGATATTCCTGATTAATTTTTCAGTGGCGTGAACCGAGGATATAAAAGCTGGTAAACTGATGCTGGTAATTTTACGGACGCCGAGGCCTCCCATACGGATTGGAAGGGTAGCTTGAGCCCAAGCTCGATCGTCCATGGCCACATTTAAAATTGATGAAAGAGTATGTCGGATAATTTGGTCCATTTTTTCCAAAAGATGACTATGTTTCCACAAATGAGAAGCACGGAGGAAATATGTTATTTTAGGGCCGAAACAGCAAAAACGAATTAAGGTGATGGCCAAATGCATGTTAATTTTAACAATCTTTCCGAAACCTCATTAAAATTTTGAATTTTTTTCCTCAACAAAATTGGGAAAGGAATCCTCGAAAATAGGAGACCCAAGGAGACGAAGAGAGCTTTTTTCAATAATTTTGATATCTAAGGCTATTGCGTTAAATTTGGAAAGAGTCAGTTGTCTGTCGGTACAGTCGGATAAGAATAGTTCACATTTTGAAAGGTTCAGATCAAGTCCTATTGAGTGGAGTTGATTTTTTAGGAAATGTAAGTCATTTAAAACTGTGTCTGCATCGCCTCCTAGGGTTCCGTCGTCGAGATACCAAACGTTGAATTTGGAATTTAACTGTCGAATAATTGGGTGAATGGCTAAACTGAAGATCACTGGCCCGAGGGGATCACCTTGTTGACAGCCAACAGCGAATTCCAAAAGGTTATCCCGATATAGTAATTTAGATGGATGTCTATAACATTGCCAAAGAAAACTAAAAACTTGGGGTACTTCTTTTTTAGATTCTGCCAGCAAGGTGTCCCTATTAACCGAATTGAAGGCATTGTTTATATCAAACTTCAGGATGACCCCTCCTAAATTAGAATTTAGGTAGGTCGATAAGGCGTGAACGGCAGCCTCGCAGCCCCCTTTGGAGCCGAAACCTAGCTGCAGGGGCTGAAATTTTTTCGAAACAGCCTCACTATAAAATTTACAGCAAATTTTGGCTGCCATACGCCGATAGGTAGTGCCCACAGCAATGGGACGGATGCCGCCATCTCTCTTGCGTAGGGCACATAAATTGCCTGAGTTCACCTTGCCTGAGAGCATTAGGTTAACCAGAGCCGTAAGCTCTTTCAAGAGCAACTCACCAGCTTCCTCGGCGCCTGAGCAGATGAGGTCCTTCAGGTGCTGAGGACTCAGGCCGTCGAGGCCGCCGGCAGAGCCACTCCGGAAGGAGCAAACGGCTGAGATTACCTCTCGACCCGTAATGGTGAGGGTATGAATGTCCGAATCAGGAGGGTCAGGAAAAGATAGGCCATCCGCTGGCTCAGGGTGTTTGTTCTCCAGAGCTACTAGAGTATCTGGAGAACAAGGAGCCAGCACATCACTACTGAAGAGGATTCTGGCTGCTCCGCTTATGTCACCTTCCCCTAATTTAGATTCGACCAGGTGGGAAATGCCTCTTGAAGAGGTAGCCCTCTGTGTCGAAAATTTTGTCTCCAAATTAAGGGTCGAAATATTGCAATTTTCTTTAATTTGTGAAGTTAAAGTCTTTTTGGTTGCCAAATCTTTATGAATGTGTAATATTCTGTAAGGGAAGGTGAGAAGTTGTTCCCAAGCACTTAGTGAGTTCTCCTGGGCGGCCAGGTGGACACAACTTGCTAGATGTTGCGCTACTAGAGGTCTGGCGCCACGGGGAACTCGTTTTAAAACAGGAACAGAATTTTTGAATTTTGTAAGGGTTTTCCAAAGTGGGTCTAAAGAAGATGTAGCTGGTGTAGATGTAAAAGCAATGACAGGGTCTGAAGTAAGTGCATTTTGGGGTTTGTGTGCCTTCCCAATATGCACATTCAGACCCCGCTTACCTTTGAAAAATCGTGCTTGCGTACAGAGCACCTTTCCAGAATAGTCAGCGATGTTGAAGGTTGACCCGCACTATCGTCCACCACATCACTACTGCCACTTAACATGTATGTATAATTAATTGCTTAGTCTAGATGGGTAAACGAAATTGTAGAAAAAAACACAAAGAAAACAGACAAAAAACACTGAAAAACAAATGTCAACTGTGACGGATCACGTCAGCGGCGCGGCGCAGTCGCTTTGAGGGCCTGGGGCGCCACAACACCGAAGAATGCATTCCGGCGGCGGCGCCCTGGCAACCGTTGCCTGGTAACTTGCGTCGCGTCCTCCGCGATGCCTCCAGTCAGCACGCGTAGAATTTTTTCCAGTGCACAATACCTTTATTACGTTAGCCAATATTTTCCTTGGGCAAATAATAATATTACCTACTTATATTGCTCAAAAAAGGCTATCAAATGAACTCTCGAAATAGAGACCCATGCAGACTTGCACTGCAGGATACTCCTAAATCGGCCAAGTATGCCAAAAGTTTCCTAGTCATGTGTATTCGAATTTATAACAAAATTCCAATAGAAATAAAATTGTTATATAATGTAAACTCATTTAAAAACAGACTATTGAAATGGCTGAAGAACATATGTTTTATGACCTTAAAGATTTTTTTTAACCACAAACTTCAAATTTCTGGACTTTTGTGATTACGGATAATGCTAAGATAAAACTATTATATTATTGTATTGACTTTATATTATGACATTGAATACTCATTAACTAATAATTATAATTTAGCATGCAATTGATACAAATAGCTAAAGATGTGGACTATAGATTAATACCTGACTGTAACAACTTTATACCATGTTTAAGGCAAATAAAGACTTATCTTATCTCTTATCTGCTCACAGCGCTGCGATTTCAAATAAAACGTTCGTGAAGAACGAAGAAATATTGATGTGTTTCCGAGTGACACTTTGTCGAATGTATTTAAGGTTTTAGACCCAATGCAGCGTTTAGATTCCAGGTATAACACACTCCCACATAGATAAAGTAGGTTTCGCCAGTTTTTTTAAGATTTCAGAATGAAGAATTTGGCATAGGTTATCTATACTAATATTATAAAGCTGCAGAGTTTGTTTGTTTGTTTGTTTGTTTGTTTGTTTGTTTGTTTGAACGCGCTAATCTCTGGAACTACTGGTCCGATTTGTATGATTCTTTCAGTGTTGGGTAGTCCATTTATCGAGGAAGGCTATAGGCTATGTTTTTTTTTTTCAAAATTAGGGATCCGTAATAAAATTGCTATTTTGTAACACAAGGTGTAAATTCGAAAAACTATTTTTGCGTGCGCTGCAAAAACTATTGACAATAGAACAAAATGATGTACTACGGGTTTGTAGATCCCATTAAGACCTACAAAAAAGTCCGCGAGAACATATATCTAGCTATCATGGTTTAATCACAATAACTGATTTTGTGTTCAAAATAATTATAAAATCGTCTGAAGAAAAAAAACTACGTTAAATATGTATCGTAATATTAATCTTTATCGAAATTAAGCATTATGTTATCAAGAGTATTTATGTAGAAGTAAAATACTTTTTGTTTCATCTCAATCGGATATTTCGTTTAAAAGTTATCACGTGTGTAAGATGTTAAGAGTTGGTACCTATTAATGAGTTATGGGCCATAGAGTTTTTATCAACATAAAATCCTGAAATAATCTTTTTCGAAATATATTTGTTGATGAGATCAAGAAGATGCAGTCCATTATCCACAGGAATTTCTTAATTCTTTAAACCCGAGTGGCCTCCCCCCACATTCTCTCAAGTTAAAAATTGGTGCCCCAATTATTTTACTTAGAAATCTTAAGCCACCAAATTTATGTAACGGGACTCGACTTCAGGTTAAATTTCTTCGCAATAACGTGATCGTTGCAACAGTTTTGACTGGTCCAGCGGTTGGTCAAACAGTACTTATACCTCGGATCCCAATGATTCCAAATGATTTGCCTTTTCATTTTAAAAGAGTCCAATTCCCAATTAAATTATCTTTTGCCGTAACGATAAATAAATCACAGGGGCAAACATTTAAATATGTAGGATTAGATTTACGGCAAGACTGTTTTTCGCACGGCCAACTATATGTCGCGTTGTCAAGATCAGGTTGCGGAAACAATCAATATATTCTTCTGCCACAAGAAAATAAAACGAAAAATATAATTTACTCAGAAGTACTTTAAAATAATATTTTAACCCGGTTTAAAGTAGACGGACACTCCCGCCTATAGTCGTCATTCTTATGTGTCTGGCTGAATGTCGAACAGATAGACAGCTATTGCCTGCGACTTATACAATTTAACTTAATCTATATTTTTCTTAATATTATAAAGCTGAAAAGTTTGGTTGTTTGTTATGAACGCGGTAATCTCGGGAAATACTGATCTGATATGAAAACTGTTAAAATATTCAATAGTCCATTTATTGAGGGAGGCTATATTTATCTCGGTATTTCCACGGAAACGATAAAAACGCGGGTGAAACCGCGGGGCACAGCTAGTATTTTTATAATTAAATTCTTAAGCGGAGCCAATTCTGTCACTATCAAGTAACATAATAAATTATACTTGAAAATAATATCAGACCTCAAAAACACTCCAAGTCGACGTTAAACTAAGTTTGAACAGATTCGAGTGTTCAGAACTAAAGTTACAGAAGAGTTATCATAAAAATCCAAATTCATAGATTAATAAATTTAAAAAAAATAGAAGGGATTGAATATCCCTCTTGAAAATAATATCAGAGCTCAAAGACACTAAGTAGACGTTGAACTAAGTTTGAACAGATTCGAGTGTTCAGATCTAAAGTTACAGAAGAGTTATCATAAAAATCCAAATTCATAAATTAATAAAAAAATAGAAGGGATGGAGTATCCCTATTGAAAATAATATCAGACCTCAAAGACACTTTAAGTAGACGTCGAACTAAGTTTAAGCCGATTCGAGTGTTCAGAACTAAAGTTACAGAAGAGTTATGATAAAAATCCAAATTAAAAAATAGAAGGGATTGAGTATCCATCTTAAAAATAATATCAGACCTCAAGGACACTTCAAGTAGACGTTGAACTAAGTTTAAACTAATTCGAGTGTTCAGAACTAAAGTTATTACAGAAGAGTTATCATAAAAATCCAAATTCATAAATTAATAAATTAAAAAAAAAATAGAAGGGATGGAGTATCCCTCTTGAAAATAATATCAGACCTCAATGGCACTCTAAGTAGACGGTGAATTAAGTTTGAACTGATTCAAGTGTTCAGAACTAAAGTTACAGAAGAGTTATCATAAAATCCAAATTCATAAATTAATAAATTTAAAAAAAAATAGAAGAGATTGAGTATCCCTCTTGAAAATAATATCAGACCTCAAAGATACTCTAAGTAGACGTTGAACTAAGTTTGAACAGATTCGAGTGTTCAGAACTAAAGTTACAGAAGAGTTATCATAAAAATCCAAATTCATAAATTAATAAATTTAAAAAAAAAAATACAAGGGATTGAGTATCCCTCTTGAAAATAATATCAGACCTCAAAAACACTCTATGCAGACGTTTAACTAAGTTTATACCGATTCAAGTGTTCAGAACTAAAGTTACAGAAGAGTTATGATAAAAGTCAAAATTCGTAACATAATAAATTATAAAAAAATAGAAGGGATTGAGTATCCCTCTTGAAAATAATATCAGACCTCAAAAATACTCAAAGTAGACGTTGAACTAAGTTTGAACAGATTCGTGTGTTCAGAACTAAGGTTACAGAAGAGTTATCATAAAAATCCAAATTCATAAAATATTAAATTTTAAAAAAATTGAAGGGATTGAGTATCCCTCTTGAAAATAATATCAGAGCTCCAAAACCCTGTAAGTAGACGTTGGACCGAGTTTGGATTGATTCATAAAAATCCAAATTCATCAATTAATAAATTTAAAAAAAAAAATAGAAGGGATTGAGTATCCCTCTTGAAAATAATATCAGACCTCAATGACACTCTAAGTGGACGTTGGATCAAATTTAAACCGATTCGAGTGTTTAGAACCAAAGTTACGGAGGAATAGTTATAAAAATATTATTTAATTTGCAATTAAAATGTTTGAACTTATTACAGGGATCTTACCATCTTCGTAAATTTATTGTTTTTAGCTGTTGAAACAGTACCATAGAGCTCTATTTAACTTTACATTGACAATTTGGTTCTGGGCCTAGGGACCCATACTAGATCCACCCTGACTTGTTTGGCTGCAAGCTTCAGTTTCGTAAAAATTATTTTACGTGTAATTTCAGCGAAATTTTTGGATTGTAAAAATATTGCAGGAGATGACAATTGTAGAGGTAAGGGCGGCAAAAACTGTATAGGGTGACTTAGCCGGTTTTCAGCCAGTTAAGTGAATGTATGACTTTGTGGCGATTTTTCTCCTTAGTAATATAGTCGAAGATCAGTTTCAAAAATATTTTTGAACTCAAAAGATCATATAGATTTGATATTTTCAGACCTTTTACTCGTCAACGTCTTAGTAAAATAACAAAAAAAATATATCTCAAAATAGCCATTTTGCCTGTTTTCGGCCACCTGTGCCCGTTTCCGGCCACTATTTTGCTAGTTTTCGGCCACTAATCTACTATATGAAAAATGATCTCTATTTGCTATTTAGTAGGTTCTATAATGGAATAGAAGCAAAGAAACTTAATAAATCAACGATTTTAATTAAAATCTTTAAATTATTCATTATAAAAAATATTATTAATAGTAGGAACATAGGTTTGAAAAATAATTAAAAAAATTATATTAAATAATTTTCGACCATCCCTTGAAACACGGCCGGAAACCAAATTGAAATTGATTAATTTTCGGCCGTATCGTTAGAGTTGACCGAAAACTGACATGAATGTATTAAGTTTTCAGCCGTTGGTCAACTTGCTTAATTTTCTAAATAGCTGATAAATCAAATCATAGAAATTTCCCTTTATGACTGTATTGTTCGTCTGAGTGAAGATTTCGATTCAACTAGTTTATTTATTGTCATTTATTATCTTTAGTTTTTACTGACCGAGAATCAGTGAGCAAATTATTAGTTTTCGGACACATCGCTTAGCCTAGGCCGAAAAGTAAATATTAAAAGTCCTATTTTCGGCCGTCAAATATTCAATGACTAAAAAGTGTCATTACCACATATTTGGCTCAAAATATGCGGCCGAAATCTAATCACAAAAATGAGAAGCGGTTCTGCTTTTTTCACAAATTATTTCCGTTAAAGCATTTCTTATATAATATTAGAATAATTAATTCTATGTGAATGGTTTTCTTCTAGATCTCGGCCGGCCGGCCGAGAAACAAATAGTCACCCAAATCACTATCTAGTTTCCCGGCCATCGAGTTTAAATGTAAATGACATAAACTTTTGCAAAAATTCCGCGTGCACTATTTTTTTCTCTGATTTCGACACACGCGTGCTCTGTAAGACTTTCGGAGGCTCACTGACGACACAATTGTATTTTTTTCAAAAAAAAAAAAAAACATGGAGACTTCAGCTTCTGGTAGCGGAGGGCTATCACCAGTGTACGCAGAAAAATTAGAAGGTATGCGTAATTATGGAAATTGGAAGTTTGATATCCAATGTCATCTCATGCATGATGATCTTTGGAAGTATGTATGTCAAAGAAGAGATCAAAAGGCATTCAGCAAAATATGTCTTATGGTGAACAAGGACTGCAAGGTCTATGTCTGACATTGAGGTATGTTGTGCGAATGGAGGTAAGGTATATGGTAAAGGTTTTGGCAGGGTTGAGAGTGAGCAACTAAACATAACTGTAGATGATGTTATGTTTGTACCTGAATTACATTCAAATCTTTTGAGCGGCGTGAGTATGATTACGAAGAAAAATAAAATAGTTGTTTTTTCGAGTGAAGGTTGAATGCTTGCGTGGAAGGTAAGATAGATAAAGGTATCTATAAGCTTATGACAACTCCATAGGTTGCTACTGTAGCGTCTACAGAACCATGCAGTAATGTGGAGCTGTGGCACAAACGGTTAGCGCATCTTGGCATTCGAAACCTGAAACTTTTAAAAAACAAACTAGTAGCTAATGGGGTAAGTTTTTCTTCTAAATCTGCTGTACTCAACTGTGACGCTTGTCTATTGGGAAAACAATCGCGTGAACCATTCCCAAAAGAAGGCGCTACGAGAGCTACTGAAATACTTCAATTGGTACACTTTGATGTGTGTGGTCCAATGAACGAGAGCTTTGGTAAATTTAAATATTTTTTGACGTTTATTGACGATTTTTCGCGCAAAACTTTTATATATTTTCTGAAATGCAAAAGTGAAGTTTTTGAGAAAATAAAGGAATTTAAAGTTTTAGCAGAAAATCAAACTAGCAAAAAACTTAAGGTCCTACGAACTGATAACGGTAGTGAATTTAAAAATAAAAATGTTACCAGTTTTCTGGAACAAAACGGGATAATTCATCAGTACACATGTACGTATACACCGGAGCAGAATGGGGTTGCTAAGCGTGCTAACCGCACAATAACAGAAAAAGCCAGATGTATGTTACAAGAGGCTGGCTTAGACCCTCGATTCTGGGCAGAAGCGGTAAATACAGCTGTATACTTGAAGAACAGATCTCCTACTAACAAAGTCAAGGACATGACACCGGAAGAAGCATGGACTGGATCAAAAGTTGACCTGAGAGTTGAGTTGTTAAAATATTTGGATGCAGAGCTTTCGTGCATGTTCCAGATGAAAAAAGGATAAAATGGGAACCAAAAGCGAAGGAAACCATCTTTGTTGGTTATAGTGAGACGACGAAAGGATATAGACTGTTCGCCCCAGAGAAGAATAATGTATACATAGCAAGAGATGTAAATTTTTTTGAACATCAGATGTACAAGAAAACTGAAAGTCCGAAAGTGTTTGTGAATCTGAAGTTTGAGGATTCAGATGAAAATAGTGAAGTTGGTCCTGATAGCAGTGATGATGAAGAGAGAGATAATCATCAAACTGACGATAAACAGAATGATTCTTATGAGACACCATCTGATACTGCAGATACTGATAATGACGAACAATTGGCTTCATTTGAAGGTGAAGAGCAAGGTGAAGAGCATAATCAAGAACAAGAACCTGGAAATGAAAGTGTACAAGAGAGAAGGTATCCTTTGAGAGATAGGAAGCCGGTACAGTTTCCAGATTACGTCACTTATCAAGCTGAACTAAATGATCCACTTACACTAGAAGAAACACTAGCAAGACTGGATGCTGAACAATGGAAAGCAGCAATTCAGGAGGAGCTTGATGCTTTAAAGAAAAACAAGACTTGGATTCTTGTGAAGCGAGACCACAACCAGACAAATAACCTTGTTGATCCTAAATGGTTACTTAGAATCAAAAAGGAGGCGGGAAATAAGGCCAGATACAAGGCTCGTCTGGTGGCACGAGGCTTCAGTCAACGTAGAGGTATCGACTACAATGAAACGTTTTCACCTGTAGTGCGACATAGTACCCTGAGGATGTTAATGGCATTAGCGGTACAAAAGGGACTCAAGTGCGACCACATGGACGTAAAGACAGCGTTCTTGTATGGTCACCTAACTGAAAAGTTGTACATGAGACAACCACCTGGATTTGAAGAGAAAGAGAAGGAAGACCACATTTGTCTCTTGAAGCGTTCCATATATGGATTGAAACAGGCACCACGTTCCTGGAACCAACGATTACATAAGGAGTTAATGGATTTGAAATTTAAACAATCACTAAATGAACCATGTGTATATTTACGTGAGAGAGGCAAGAAAATAATAATACTTGCAATTTACGTTGACGATATACTTTTATTTTGGAATGATTTACAAGAAGTGAAGACGGTTAAGAGAGACCTGATGTCTAAGTTTGAGATGAAGGATCTAGAAAAGGCCGAACTAGTATTGGGTATTAAAGTGACTCAAGAGAACGGATGGATCAAGATTGACCAAGAGGAATATATCAGGAAGATTCTCAAGACGTTTGAGATGGAGAACTGTAAACCGGCTTCCACTCCAATGGAACCTGGACTGAGACTCTAGAAGACAGATTGAGAACATCAACTAAATGAGAAGATCCCCTACAGAGAACTTATAGGATCACTCATGTATATAGCAGTCTGTACAAGACCAGACATAGCTCAAGCAGTGAATTTCATGAGTCAATTTAACAACTGCTACGAGGAAGCTCACTGGATAGCAGCAAAACGAATTCTTAGGTACCTGAAAAAAACAGCAAATTTAGGACTGAAATATGTTAAAGGCAAAGCATGTGAGATCGAAGGTTTCGCTGATGCTGATCATGGTGGGAACATCGTTGACCGGAAATCTTTTTCTGGATATGTGTTCAAGTTAAGTGGAGCTGCTATTTCCTGGCAAAGCATGAAACAAAAGACAGTGGCTTTATCAACTGCAGAGGCAGAGTATGTAAGCCTCTCTGAAGCTACCAAAGAAGCTGTGTACCTAAAAAGATTCTTGAAAGAACTTATAGGTATAAAATACATAATACGAAGCTGTGTATGTACACAGATAGTCAATCAGCTATGGCTATTGCGCTTAACCCAGTGCAACATCACCAGACGAAACATATCGATGTGAGATATCATTTTGTCCGGGACACTTTGATTAGTGACTCGGAGATTCAACTCAAGTACATACATACATACATACATATTCAGCCTTTTAATGTTCCCACTGCTGGGACTCAGGCCTCCTCTCTCTAGGAGAGGGGATGGGCCGTAATCCATCACGCGGGCCCAGTGCGGGTTGGTGGATGTCACATGTCTTCGAATTTTTGGTTCTAGGACATGCCGGTTTCCTCAACTCAAGTACCTTGAGACAAACAAAATGACAGCAGATATTTTGACAAAAAGTTTGCTGAAAAACAAATTTGAATTTTGTTCTAGAGAGATGGGTGGCATATGATGCAAAACACCATTGAGGGTATAAAAGGTGTGAGGGTTTGGTTGTACGAGTGAGGGTAGCTGAAGAGAATGAAAGAGTGACGAATGCGATTAAGGAGGAGTGTCAGAAGAGGTTGTAATCGTATAGTGAGTACTGGCAGTCTGAGAGATTGACGAATGTCTGAATTTATGTTGAGAGATTGACGAATGTTTGAATTTATGTCTAACATAAATTCAAACATTCGTCAATCTCTCAGACTGCCAGTACTCACGATACGATTACAACCTCTTCTGACACTACGTCACGGCGCACACTATCAAGGCCTCCTTTTTGTTGTGCCAGCTTTCGTTGGCCAGAGTCTACGCCAGCATTTACTGCGAACTATATATCGCACACCTTTGGAGCCATGCCCACTTCAAGAGCCTTCTCAATTATCTTCCATTGACTGGAGATGTACCACCATCAGTCGGCAGTATAACGGATAGCAGCGAAAATATTGCTGGTATGGGACTTTTGTTGGTGACACATTCTTTGAGCGTGTATGTTCTGGCATAAATGGCTAACATGCTCATGTACAGATGATGAAGAGGATCGAGATCAGGAACACGAAAAAGATGAAGAGAACAACCTGACAGACGAGAGTTCTGATGACGATGCATCTGGGAACGATGACGATAGCGATGATACTATCGATTACGAATAATTCTATATCGATTTCTATCTTTTTATCTCTTTTTTAATTCGATTTATATTAGTTTATGATATTTCCATTTTACTATCCAATTTATTTTATATTATGCATTTGGAGGTAAGCGGAACAGAGAGTAAAGTCCCGCAAACCTCCATTGAAAAGGGAGGATCCTTCGACCAGACAGGTGTTATGTCTGGTGGGCCACTGCCCGATAGATGATTTCGGGCTGTTCTATATGTTCAAATCGCGCGGAGAACTTTAATTGCGCGATGCAGTATTAGTTCTTATTTGACGCCATAGATGACGCAAATGCATGCATTTCTTTTATCAATGTAAAATAAAACCAGAAAAAAAGCAAAATATTTTCGTACGATATTGTTTTACACATACGAATAATCTGTATCTTTAGTGCGTCAGCTGATGGTCCACCACTACCCACGCAGCTGATTAAATAAATAAATAAATAAACTCTTTTTTTCTTTCTTCTTTCTGATTGCTGTTTTCGTACTTTTGATAATTAAAGCAATCGCTTAATTAAATTTTATCCGGCGCGGCGTACTATAACTTAATTTTACATGTTTCTTTTACAAGTTCATGCGAGCAGCTGACGCATAATCTCCTCTCCACTATGCAGTTGACGATTTTTTTTAGCTCAGTATGATGTAAAATATTTATGGATAAAGTTTTGAGAACCACTCTTTGAGGCGTGGTTGGAAAGACCTCACGGCGTCCTCACCTTCCGCATGACGCGGGTTCTCACCGAACACGGTAAGTTCGTGAAGTTCCTGCACCGGATTCGTGCGGAAGCGACGCCCGGGTGTCGCCACTGTGTGGACCGCCCGGAGGACACGGTAGAGCACACGGTGGAGGTGTGCCCCGCTTGGGCAGAGTAACGCCGTGTCCTCGTGGGGGCGATCGGCGGCGGCGATCTCTCGCGCCGGGCCTTGGTACAGGCCATGGTCCGGAGCAAGGAGGAGTGGCAGGCGGTCGCCTCCTTCTGCAAAGCAGTATTGCTAGCAAAGGAGGCGCCGATCGCGTGAGGCAACGGTCCTCACGCCCTAACCGCCGCCGCCGGGATTCCGATCCCGATTTCCGGCCACCGTAGGCGCGGGCTTGCGGACGGCGAGCAATGGGTGGCTCGCCGCCCGACCGTCCGGTAATAGTCCGGACCGAGCCCAAGTCGTCGACGGCGCGTAATTTTCCACGCGCGCCTCAGGGAGATGACAGCAAATCGTAGGGGCCCAGCAGGGTCGAAGCCTACTGGGGCCATGGGTAGTGTGAAAACGAAACCCGGGGCCCTGGGACGAAGGCAACGAAGAAACAGGAGTGGGTTTTTAGTTAGTAAAAGTCTGACACTACCTCACGCTCCGCCCAAGAGCGAGATTTGTCATTAGATGATTATCCCACCTAAAAAAAAGTCAGCAAACCGTAGGGGCCCAGCGGGGCCGATGCCCGCTAGCTAGGACCGCGGAGAATTTCTGAAAGGGAAACCCGTAGTCCTAGTACGCAAAGGGTAATTGAAGGATACAGGTGTGGTTTTAGTCAGTAAAAGTCTGACACGCCCTCCCGCTCCACCCAGAGCGCGAGAAGTCATTTGGATGATTTCCCACCTTAAAAAAAAAAAAAAAAAAAAAAAACCTAAAAAAAATGGAAAAAGTTTCAGCCGGCGTACTATGACTTAAAACTTCCGTAACCTTTCAATCCTACACCCACCACGGGTGCGTCAGCTGTCGGTTGGTTAAGTTACCAATCATTCGAGATCTATAATTGAACAAGGTAGCAACCGCATCGGTGTAAAAACACTACCTAAAATGCAACGCTACCACCCAGACTATTCACTTTTTAAGTCAATGACAGAAATAATGAGAGTAAAGTAAAACAAAATATCCATTTATTTGAATAAAAAAAAAGGTAAACGACTTCATATAACAATAGTACTGTTCCAAAACCAATACCTTCAGCAGCAACCCTTCTTACCACCACCAAAAGCATCAGCAGATCTCCCCAGGCAGGTTTCCATTAACAGACCACAAACGTGGTACGGGTCACAGTCTCCACCAGGGCGTCTATCCTCCATGAATCCTTTACCTTTCTTTTTTATGTGTCTTTGAAGACGGATAGATGCCTTCCTGTTAGCGATACCCCATGAGAATTTATCAAATGGTGAAGTTTCAAATTTTCCTGACAATCTCATTCTGTTTCCTGCTTCATCAATTCCGTAATTTAACATGTGCTTCATGTGGTTCTTTTCTAACCGCTTTATGCAATCTACAATGAAGGCATATCCTCCGTCAGATCGCATCCTCTTTGTACTGAAGTTATGATGCATACCAATTCCTGGATGTAAATGACCGAAAGGCTTTGGGTGGTACGTGATGACCACTCCGTATTCCTCACCGATCCGATTCATAATGTAACGTGACATCCATAAATCATCCGGAGCTTTAATGCCAAGAGTAGTGCCTACTTGCCACTCCCAGCAGGCAAACATCACTTCAGCGTTAGTGCCTTCAAAATCAAGACCAGCAAATAGACATGCTTTGACATGAGCTTCGCTTACATCTCTCCCTGCTATATATTTTGCCCCAACACCACAATATGAGAACTCGTATTTCACTGCAGGGAAACCACCTCCTTTAGGCCAACCCAAGCCCCATCCATCATTGTCCAACATAGTGTACTCTTGTTCCAAACCGAACCACGGTTCCTCAGCTTTATGTATTTCACATAGCTTATTACAAAAGCTTCTGTGATTCGTTGCAGCTGGTTTTGAGGCGTCACCTAGATATACTTCGCATAAAACGATGACGTGAGGATCAGCTCGGAAGGGATCTCGATACACGGCAGCCGGTTTTAAAGTCGTGTCAGAACTATCCGTAGTGGCTTGGCCCGTGGAACTGCCATCGAAAGCCCAGCCTGGTGCAGCGTCTGGGCTGTATGGAACACAATCTAAGATACGATCTTTGCATCTCAAGTTAAAGCCGGACCCGTCAATCCACACGTAGGTAGCTAATATTTTATTACAAGGCAAAGGAAGTCTCATATATCGATCCATTATTTTTTTGTTCAAAATATGATTTATATTATGCGCCATTAAGTTTCTCTTAGCTAGATTATGGGATTTTCCAAACTTCCTTAAAAATGATACATATTTATTTAGAATAGATGTCATTTTTATAATATTTTAATTTTTTTTATAAAAAACGACACGAAAATTTTGTCTGATTATAAGCTCAGCATCTGTCTTGTTGAATGATGTCAATAATATGTCAACTTAATCTGTCGCAAATGGACTTAGCAATCAGTGACTGCCAGTTACTCCTCTATCGGGCAAAATAAGACCACAAGACCCTTGACCCTCGCTTGGTGGAGAATGTCCGTCCGTCTTTTTTGATTTTGGTTTGGTAAAGTCACGAGCAATAAGATGTAAACATATTCTGACTGGCTTGTTGGTCTAGAGGCCCTGACTGCTATGCCGGAGGTCGTGGGTTCGATTCCCACCCTGGATAAATGATTGTATGATGAGCACGATCATTTGTACTGTGTCCTGTGTGTAATTTATTTGTATGTATTTAGAAATATATAAGTATGTTTATCAGTTGTCTAGTACTCATAACACAAGCTCAGCAGTGCTATTCTCTAAGAAAACAGCCTTGATCGCAGCGCTGGCCGCAGCGACGAAATCCAAATACGAACATAGGATTAACAATTCAATGGGCCTATACCCTACTCTACCCTACTCTACCCTACTCTACCCTACTCAACCCTACTCTACCCTAATCTACCCTACTCTACCCTACTCAACCCTACTCTACCCTAATCTACCCTACTCTACCCTACTCTACCCTACTCTACCCTACTAAGCTACCTCCCCACCAACTTTCAGCCAAATCGGTTCAGCCGTTCTTGAGTTATAAATAGTGTAACTAACACGACTTTCTTTTATATATATAAGATTAATATTATTTCTACCATTCAAGAAATAGGTGTGCGACAATTAGTTCTAAACTTTAGTTCTAAATGACCTGTTTTATGGTAAGGTAACTAACTAAGAACAAATTGTCGTACATTTATTTCTTATAATGGCAGACAGACGATAAGGTAGAAAATGTGACAATCACTACATAGTATAAAAAAACTTTTTACAAAAAAATACAACCGACTTCAAAGTAAAAAAAAAAAACACTGAAAAGTGCAAAATAACTTTAATTTCGGAAGTCGGTGTTTCTATAATAGTTTTGTCTCTTCGTTATTTAACACCGACTTCCGAAATTAAAGTTATTTTGCACTTTTCAGTGTTTTTTTTTACTTTAAAGTCGGTTGTATTTTTTTGTAAAAAGTTTTTTATTTTACACTTTTTAGTTATGGTACCACCACTAAAAAGTACCTACCCCTCAGCCAAACTTAAATACCTTATAGCCAGAGTGCATCTCATGACAATTCTAATAATCCCAAACACGGTTAGATTACATTAATATTTATTACAGAGCTCCGGTGCCTAACTTCAGGCTTCATCATCAGATCAGTTCGATATATTCCCCCTCTACTTTCAGTCAGTCATCGACTACACGTATAAACAAAGCAATTTTACTTTTACGACGGTTCTGCTGTGATCCTATGAGGAGTTCTGTTCCATATCTTCGAAGTTCATGATCAGATCATAACAATATTTCTATGGGACCAACTCGGAAGCATAACCTTTCAATCAAAAAAAAAAATAATACAAAATCGGTCCACAATTGACCGAGAAATCGGTGAACATACATAAAAAAAAAAACATACATTCAACCGAACATATAACCTCCTCCTTTTTGAAGTCGGTTAAAAACAAAGTCGCTTCCCGCTGCCTGTCCCTATGTATTCTTAGATCTTTAAAACTACGCAGCGGATTTTGTTGCCATTTGAAATTTGATTTGTTTTAATAGATATAGTGATTCAAGAGGAAGGTTTATTAAATATGTATAATACAATGCATATTAAAGTAGAAAAACACTGGTAATTTTAGAGGTTTCTAATGTGATGTCGTAAATAAACTCATTTTTTTGCGCTTACATTGCAAACGCTGGCTGAACTCTACGAGATAGATCAAAATAATGTACTACAGTATTATACACCTTAAAAAGTTCTACAAAAAAGTTTGCGATGGTATATATCTATCTCTTAGGGATAACCCACAAAAACCATTTTTTATCTCTTACTTTTTACGAGAAATAATGGTTTATTTACGAAGCGATTTTAAGCAATACAGCATTAATCCTTATCCAATTAAGTACCCTAAATACATTGTGCATTTAATATAGATCAATATAGCCTTTGACAGCATGTAATTTAAATGAATATTCTCGAAGATATTACAGATTTATAGTGCAGAGACATAGCGGTCGCGGTGGCAGCATCTTTTCTTTGGCCTCCCTCTACCTCTCCATCCAACCACATGTAAACTCATAACTCTTTTAGCAACATGCGTTTCATCCCTCCTTTTCACATGACCATACCAAGACAAGCGATTCCCTTTCCATTTTTCAGTCACTGCCACTTTCAAACTTCCCCTAATATACCTACTCATTTGGAACTCCGTAAACGCGCCTCATCAGAAGGACATAGTTCTAGCCGTCTCTTCAGTTCAAAAATAATTTAATAAGTTTTGAGTGACTTCTAGCTAAATAATATTTTATCTACATAGTTTAATAATATGTGGGAACATTATTCAATAATAAAAAATCAAGATACAGAAGTGATTCTAAGATTTACGTAAACAAAGTCGTAATAGTGCAAATCACGGTGGACATTGTGACTCAACGGCCGCTGCGGCTAGTGCACGGGAGTTTCGCGGTTGTGCGTACTGCTTAGATACCACAGTAGCGCGCGACGCAAGTCAGTGACGTATCGCTGTCGAGTTTTCTACGATTGGCGAACTTGTTTGACAGTAGCGGTGTGTTTACGAGGAACGCGGCAAGGATTTATGACAGTAACGTACCACAATAACAACAAATTATCTTTATTTTGTTATAATCTGCTTCCATTCTCACATTTCTAAAATGCCTCGCGTTGAACGCTCACCACCTTCTACTCCTATTGATGAAATACTGAGAAACCAATCTTCTCCTGACGTAACAGCCACCCAAAAGCAACCCGCTTCTGGGGTTAGTAACATCACTTCCAGAAACAAAAACAAACGCCTACGACCAAACTCCTCACCTGAAACATCCTCTCCACAAACTTTTGAGGAAAGGATAATGGATATGCTCACATCTTTAAAGAAAGAACAGGATAGCTTGCTAAAACGTCTCACATCAGACATGACTGAAATAAAGCAACAAATTAAAGACATACAAAAAAGCTACACCGAAACTGAAAAGTGGAGGGATTACATGGATGCGGAATATGATAGTATGAAGCTGAGCATCTCCACCTTAGAAAAGGAGCGTCTAGAGCAGCGCGATTATATAGCAGAGCTGGAGAGGAAGGTTGAAGATTTACAAACCGGTTCCCGTTCTTCAGCCATTGAGATAAGAAATGTCGCTTCCAGCGAGAGTGAGTCAGCTGCTGACCTTACCGCCATAGTGGTAAAAACCTGCAGTGCTATCCAGATACCGGTGGATTCATCCCAGATTCGCGACGTATATCGTCTACCAGGCAAAAAAGGCTATAACAGACCAATTGTTGCAGAGTTTTTAACAGTACCTGTCAAAACAAAAGTTCTTGAAGCATCTCGCGCTTTCAATAAAAACCGAGCCGCAACGGAAAAACTGAATACTGGGCATATAGGAATTGGTGGTCAACTCAAACCAATATACGTAGCGGAACACCTCCCCGCCAGTATGAGAAAGCTATTTTTTGAAGCACGTAATTTTGCCAAACTAAATAGCTATAGATTGTGCTGGTTTCAAAATGGGAAGATATTTCTACGCGAAAAAGAGGGTCTTAAACCCACAATTATTAATAATTTATCTTGTTTTAAAAAAATTCAAAAACCCGTTCAGTAATTGTATACCTTTTTTAATTTTAATTTATTATGGTATGATGCATGCAAATTTTTATTTTTATTTAATTGTATCAAATGATAACCCTACTATGTTTTGTTTTAACTGTTGTATCCTGATTAATGCATTTAATGTAATCTTCAGCCATCAAAAAAAGGCCCGACACATAACACTATGCGCCCTTACTCTAAAGACAAATTACTGTCACCGTGATTCCGAAATGGTAACTTTATGCTCCACCTGTAATCTGACCGTTTACTGGTCGCAGAAACTCATGCGCCTCTGCTGTGCATCTTGTCTGTTTGTATGCACTAGGCTTTGCTCCATTTTTAATTATAGTTATTTTAAGATTTCAGATATGCTTCACATTTCTGCGCAATGGATAATAACGCTTAAAAATGCTTGACATTAGTATAGTGTCTGATGAGATCGATTCCTTTGGTGTTACCCAAGCCTACGCTTGCAGACCTGAAGAGTCCACACGATTTCTCACTAGTACAGACAAATCTATTAAAATCTTACAGCTAAATATACGTAGTGTTCTTTGCAATTTCGATAGTTTTAGGGTATTTCTAATTAGTATTAAAGTTACGTGCGATGTCATAATCTTATCAGAATGCTGGTTAAATGCGTACACAACGATTCCGCCACTCGAGGGGTACACTGCTTACAGTACTACCACGCCCATTAACCAAAATGATGGAGTCATAGTTTACGTAAGAGCTAGCTTGCCTCACTCGGTGACGGAACCTGAGTTTTCGGAAGTTAGTTGCCTGCTGTGCCACTTAAAGGATGTTGATTTGTGTTTGGTTGCTCTTTATCGGTCACCCTCATTACGGAACATAGATTACTTTCTTGATGGATTGAATACTGTGCTTACTGCTGAGTCCTCTTTTAAAAATGTTGTTTTGATGGGTGACATAAATATCAATATCATTCCAGCTGCTCTCAATCAGCAGGCGAACGAGTATCTAAATCTAACCGCTTCTCACGGCCTCCTGCCATCGCACGTATACCCCACCCGTGATTCAAATTGTCTGGATCACGTAATGATCAAGACTGATTTAGATTCGATTACTTTGGTTTTTGACACGCACATCACCGATCACAAGCCAACACTTCTCGATATAAAACCAACAGTGGCACCAACTACACCTAAAACGAAACGTATTGTGGTTGATTATCCCGCTGTAATCACGGAGATCACAGATACAGATTTCAGCTCAATTCTTCAAGTCAATGACGCGAATATTGCTGCAGATCTACTGATATCTGGTATTAGTTCGGCTATAGAAAAACATTCTAAGTCAGTTCGTGTACCCTCCAGGAATAGAATCCTCAAACCTTGGATAACCAGCGGCTTACTTCGCTGTATCCGCAATAAAGACCACATGCTGCGCAAGCTGAGGATGAACCCTGCTAATTTAACCCTTAAACTAACTTTTGCCCGGTATCGGAATTTCTGCAGCAAACTACTTAAAAACTTAAAGATTGCCTATGAAAGGACGGAATTCCAAAAAGCTAAAAACAATCCTAAAGCTATGTGGAATGTTATTAAAAATATAACTCATAAGCATCGAACCGCGGTTTCGCCTACCGAGTTACTTGATGCTAATCCTGACAGGATCTCTTCAATAAATTATGTAAATGATTTTTTCGCAAATATAGGCAAAAGTCTGGCAGATAAGTTCGCGACAATGTCATCTAGCGAAAAGCCCGCATGCGATAATCCAATCGGCTCTTTCGTTCTTCTATCGACTGATGAAGCGGAGGTCGAAAGAATTATTATTGGTTTGCGATCAGATGCCGCAATGGGCTGGGATGGAATACCGTCACGCCTCTTAAAGTCTTGCTCACGTGCTCTTGTCCCAGCAATAACTCATGTTTGCAACAGAGCCATTAATACAGGCTGTTTCCCAAAAGCTTTTAAAAAAGCACTGGTACATCCAATCTTCAAGAGTGGGGACAGGCACAGTGTTACCAATTATAGGCCTATATCTGTCTTACCTGCCCTCTCAAAAATTTTAGAGAAAATTCTGAATACTCGGTTAACTAACTTTCTGGAATCACATCATCTTTTAGCTAATAACCAATTTGGTTTCAGAAAATGCAAATCGACTGAAGACGCTGTTAGCTCTTTTATAGACTGTACGGTAGCTAAGCTCGATGCCAGAAAGAGGTGCATAGGTATTTTTTTAGACCTATCCAAGGCATTTGACACTGTGTCTGTTCCACATCTTTTAACAAAACTAGAGGCTATCGGTGTTAGGGGTGATACCCTCGAAATCTTTCGAGATTATCTTGCTGATCGGGAGCAGTGTGTCAGGATTGATGGGTTGGTAAGTGATGTCAAAACAGTGAGTTTTGGTGTGCCTCAAGGCTCAATACTTGGACCAACCCTTTTTCTTGTTTATGTCAACAATTTGTGCAAACTTTCCCTGACAAATTGTTCAATATTTGCGTATGCTGATGACACGGCTTTACTTGTACATGGTGATAATTGGACTGAGGCAATAAATCACGCCGAAAACTCATTGGCGGCAGTGATGAGCTGGCTGTACAACAACCTTCTTACTGTAAATCTGTCAAAAACTACCTTCTTACCCTTTTCCTCACAAACCGTTGCATTACCTGCCCCTGATTCAATTATTCTGAGGGCTCATTCTTGTTCTCTAAATGCACAGTGTTCCTGTCCTCCGTTAGCAAGATCGACTACCGTTAAATATCTCGGAGTACAAATTGATAGCTTATTGAATTGGAAAACTCATATTTATTGTGTTGTCTCTCGGGTTCGTAAACTTCTATATATTTTCAAAAAATTGCGATACTCTGCAGACCACACTACTTTAAAAACAGTTTATTACGCTCTGTGTCAGTCATTACTTATATACTGTATAAGTGTTTGGGGAGGTGCAGCCAAGACTATCCTTATAGACCTTGAACGAGCACAAAGGGCAGTCCTGAAGGTCATGACCTCCAAACCTTTCAGGTATCCTACAGTCAGTCTATTTAGAGACTGTAAAGTTCTGTCTGTTAGGCAGCTCTTCGTACTTCATGTAATTATGCGTAAACACATGTCGCTGAAGTACGATGCCAGTATTCGAGATAAGCGCCAACGCTATAGGGTATGCCCTACTCCAATTTGTAGGACGGCACTTGCTCGGAGACATTTCTACGGTATCGGAAGCCACTTATATAATAAAACCAACAAATATTGCTCTATTTATAGCTCTAAATTACAGGAATGTAAGAGAAGGGTTTATGACTGGTTACTGTTGCAGAGTTATAATGAAACAGAAGAGCTCTTGAGGTTATAATCTCAGTAATCTCGGTAATACACGACCTAGACCTGTGCCATGACGTTTGGAGTGAGATTGTTTCGTTCTTATTTCCGGTGTGGATAGGAGATGGCGCTAGACAACCTGTGTAGCTCTGTCTCTTGCACGCGCTGGGGTGGGAGTGGAGCGGTCTTGCATTGAACGTCATGGTAACCCCCCTACACATGAACAGTCTGTGCACAAACTTTACACTACTTCATAAAGTCACAACATCACATGTACCCTCATGCACCACACTTGCATAAATGAAAGGATCAATTTTGACTTTTACCTTTTGGCTTTTGGCTTTGGAGTTTTTTTGCCTTCTGATATTCTTTTAATGTTCTTTTAATGTAAAAATAGCGTGAGAATCCTGGTACCCATAACACAAGTTAAATCTTTCCTTGGGTACCAGATTCATTACAAATACTTACTTGTTACTTCTGACTCTAATTGTTCTTGTTCTCTAATATCTGTTTGTTCTATGTGTTGTTTGTAAGTGTTTGAGTGTACAAAATTTTTTGATACAATAAATTATTATTTTTATATATTTTATTTATCTCAGGACCCTGAGGTCCTGGACCTTTGGGAGGCGTACGAGGAGCCGAAGCCAACTCGCAGAGGCCCTTTAGACAATTATAATGGAACATGATACCAACCGACGATTATCCCTGTACGCGCTATGCTAGTGCACCCAAGGACAACCCCCGGTTATTAAAAAACTGTTGCGACATATGGAGAACAAAGATAATAGGGCTATGGTTTTTGGAGTCTTAAGTGGACTGGTAACATGGAACTATGTCAAGACTATGGCCCCTGCCTGAACAACGTTATTAATATGCATCGAAAAAAGGCAGGGGGTGACTTGCACACTCAATAAATGGGCCCCCAAAAACGGCCGCTAGCACGAAGTGACGTAGCAACAAGAGGGCAACATATCCTGAGGTGCTTAAGGAGTGGAGAGGTATACCACGGCTATCAGGACAATCCCGGAAGTACGGTCAAGATCCCTACCAGCACCTTACTGGATTATACATCCTTCTCCCGAGCACGTTTGCTCTTGCGAATCTCCACCCAAGCCAGCCAATAAAGGCAAGAGAGAGGTGGGAGCTCAGTTCCTCGTCAGTGTTCACTACGGCCGGCCAATAAAGGCAAGCCGGAGATGAAGAACAAGAATTCTCCCGGGAGATCGGGTCCGTGGGGTCGCTAATGCCCAACAGTTCGCCACAAAACTGCACTGCGGATTGTATCTCTCTTAGTCTGGCCACTCACCCTAGGCATATTACGGCAAAGCAAACTTTATCGATACAGACCTAGGGTATATTGGAGCACGCAAGCCCCACCACGACGTCAACGTAGAGATACGGCGATGGGGTATTATTATTATTATTATCATTTCTCACTTGATCCATTCTCGTCACACTACCTACACATCCATCTTAACACTCCCATCCGCTACGTGCAATCGTTTTTCATCAGTCTTTTTCAAAGCCCAACATTCTGATCCATACAGTATAACAAGCCTTATCACGGACTTGTAGATTTTACCCTTCAACTTGAGTGGCATCCGTGGGTCACAAGTTGTTCCCGTGACCTGTCGCCATTTCATCCATCCTGCGTTGATCTGATGTGTTACGTCCCGGTCTACCTCATCATCCCCTTGGACGAGCGACCCAAGGTACCGAAAGTCGGAACAGATCGGTATGGGCGTTTCGGCGAGAGCTGGTTTTACTCAATTTCAGGCCAACACTCTCCAGTCTGTGCCACCACACCTCCAATCTGTTCTGGACCCCTAGGTCACTCTTGGCAACCAGCACAATGTCATCGGCAAACAGCATACATCAGGGAGCCTTTTCCTGAATGTCCGACGTCAGAGCGTCCATTATCATCAGGAAGAGGTAAGGGCTGAGAGCCGACCCTTGATGTAAGCCGACAGCCACATTGAAGCTGCCAGTGATGCCCTCTGTAGACCCAGCCTGGGAACTGCATCGACTGTACATCGCTCGGATCAACTGCACATACTTCCCAGGCACACCTTTCTCCATAAGGGCCCACCACAGAACCTCACGAGGTACCCGGTCGTATGCCTTTTCGAGATTATCTAATACCTTGTGCAAGTTTTTATGCGCACCTCTGTATTTTTCGCACAGCTGGCGTATAGCAAAAATCGTCATGATCGTAGAACAATGTCGGATTTGACAAAAATACGAAAATCACTTTATACAATATTTGGATACTACATCATGAATACTTGATTACTACATCAACAAAAAAAATATACATATTGTGGATTTCAATATAACCAGTCGGTAAAATGGCGGATTTGAATAGCGCTCATAGTAAAATGACGGATTTACACACTCGTCTTTGTACGAGGCGCTGTGGCCGACCGCTGCCCCCTCCCGCCGCCGACGGATCCACACACGCGTTATTGTTCGTTGAAATCGCGCACGCGTTGCATCGAATTTGTTTATTTTCGTAATTTATTGCACTAGTTGAACTTTAAATTCTTTCGCGCCTAGTTTTTGTCATGATATATTATAAATTGAACCACAATGAAGTCAGGAAGATCAAAATTTATGTTGAAACTTGTGGAGCAAACAAACAAGGATACACAAAAAACTAATTTTACAAATGAAGATTACAATGATGTGGACGACTTCATACCAAGAAATCCAGGTAAGTTATTGAATTACATTTAACCATTTATTCCACTTAAATCTTGTGTTTAAACAAAATTTCACAAAATACACAAATTAAAGCGTCGGTTCAAATTATCCGTCTGTTTTCTACGGAATATTATCAATGTACTTACAATTTATTTTTTATGAAAAAATAATGTTTGCTACCTGACAGTTAAATTATTACTGTGTTTGTAGTATATTTAACGATGTTTGAATTTTCAAGGTGTACGACGTACATGATTATACTACATTTTTCTATGGACATGATAACGACGATTGATCAGAACCGACGTTATTCTATGCACCCGCTTGTTTATCAAAGAGTCGCATGTGATAATCCTACTTTATTCTTGGAATTAAAATTCACATCCGCCTTTTTTCTTTTGAAAAAATAGTAATAGTTCCTATTTATTTTATGTTTTTTAAATTGAGTTATGATCTAACTTAAGTCATAATTATTCCAGATGATAAAAAATAAAAATATTTAAAGAAAAACAAAAAACCCGACTGCGTCGAAACTAATTTTAAAAAATACGTAAAAAAAATAACTTAAATAAAAACTAAAAAGAAACAAACAAGCCCAGTAGTTTAGATATCTGTTATGTAATACTAAATAACTACACAATTTAAATAGTTTTATAATCGATACACACATAAAACAAATCATACATTCTAATGCAGAACAGAACGACTCACAGTCGGGGCCCATTCAAATTTTACCAATCAAATCTTCCCAAGGGGCCCCGACTGTGAGTCGTTCTGTTCTGCATTAGAATGTATGATTTGTTTTATGTGTGTATCGATTATAAAACTATTTAAATTGTGTAGTTATTTAGTATTACATAACAGAATTCTAAACTACTGGGCTTGTTTGGTTATTTTTTTTACGTATTTTTTAAAATTAGTTTCGACGCAGTCGGGTTTTTTGTTTTTCTTTAAATATTTTTATTTTATTTTATACTTTTTAGTTACGATTCATTGACTTCGTTATAAGATGGTAAATTTCGCAATCTAGTCATTTCATTGAGGGAGTTAATATCGTGGGGATTATTAAGTAACTTGCGGTGGTCTAAACTACTGATGATTAGTCCCTCTAGAGACCTAACTCGGCTCAAAGCTACATATGCTTGACCTTTAGCAAAAATGCGTGAACTTAAGTCAACCACAGCTCGGTCCAAAAGTCCAAAGTAGTTCCTTGGAGCTTGTGTACAGTTACACCCCAGCACAATATCAATGGCAACATTTTTCGCTCTATTTTACCCTGTCCGCGAAGTGCATCGAATTCTGTCGTCGATGGTTCGATTCTGACTCCTACTCCAGGAACATTGTTTTTAATTGCTTTGTCGTCAAATTCTATATAAACAGCTTGTGGCAATTCTCCGGGTTCCAATTGGTCCCTCCGAAGAGCTGGCCACTCAATTGTCCTTATAACACCCATTGCTCCGTTAACAAGACCATGGGTAACATTCAAATTTTTTCGTAACATAACTCGTGATCCTAAACCGATTGTTAAATATTTAACGATTCCTCCAATTTTGTTAGGATCATCAGAAACATATACCTACATCTTTCGGTTTTTGACCATATGTTTTCGATTCTACTGATATATCAACTGCATGTAATTTATACAACCTAGTAGTTTTTGCCAATATAGTTGTCATCTTTTGCTTATGTTCATCGACCTGTCTAGTAGATGGGAAAACTCGAATGATTTGATTTACAAACGTGTATCAAATGAACAACGCCATCTATCGAGTTTGGTGGTAAACTTTTTTTTACCAAAAATATTTGTTCTTCATGCTTTTTCACTGTTTTTTTTTATTTGTGTATCGTTTAGGTATACTTGAAATGAAAACTTAAATCACTAAGTAAGAAAATTAGCGAGAATTATTGTTTTGTTTAACAACTTTAAATCGTTATATATCCTAAACTATTATTTAAAATGAAAAATGATAAAAGGAACTTAAAGATGATTTTAAAATACCTATTCAACGACACCCCACTTGACATAGTTCATCGACTTTTTTTTTTTTCATTTTGACAATATGGCGTCTGGTTGTAGCTGTGGTGAATTTTGATTACTGTCATGTCTTTAGTGACACTCGCAAGGTTAAGACGAATCGATTGACGTAAGAATTATCAAAATCGGCCTACGCATTTGGTCTCTAGAACGCCACATAGAAACAAACATACATACATACATACATACATACATACATACATACATACATACATACATACATACATACATAGACTGATAAACACATTACCCTCCTTTGCGTCGCGCAGTCGGGTAAAAAGCTGTATATTTATATTTATTGTTGTACTTACATAATTTTCATCTTCTGCTTGTATGCGTTCTTAAAACTTACTATTGACCTTTCGAATTTAATAATAAGTTTTAAGTTCTCTCAAGATTTTTTTATAAGTTAATATTTTTTCAGAATGCCATTCGCCACAACCTATATGAGCACATAATGTAATTGAAGACATGCACGAAATTTATGAGGATGTTTTTCACACAGTAAACATTCAATGGAGATCATACAGTCAACAGATACGGAAAACATGAACCCGAATATGTCACCACTTGCTTGTGTTTTAAGAGAAGATCCTTTTATGGCCGTGGATCAAAATCCAACCTCATATTAGTCCCAACGTATGATCAGCATTGTTCCGTATCTCTCCTAAATATCAGCTCAGCTCCAACTCCAATAGATACGCCTTGATCTCAGATTTGTCGCCTTTCCCTCAACCGGGTACTTACACTGTTGACAACATCAGAGACACATCTATGCCATCCCCAGCTAGCAGCCAAGCTTCTTATTTCAGACTTTATATAGACGTTGTAAATACCTTAGTTTAATTTAAGTTTTCATATGCCCAAAAAGGAAATAAGTATTCTTTTTTCCAGTCTCCTGTTTGACCAGTGTCAAAGTTTCAAACAAATAGAAAATCTATCTAATGTAGATCATTAGACGGATTTTCGTTGAACAATATGCAAAACACCATCCAGGACCTTCAAACAAAATGATGAAAATGACGCTATTAATTCTAATGGACGTATTATTTGTGGTACCTTCGATTTTCAAAAGGTTTTGTCTTACTCTCATGGGCTAATGAGTGTATTATATTATAAGAGCAAGCTGTCATGTTATAATTTATATATATACGATATGGTTACTAAACAATGCTATTGTTACATGTGAGATGAAGGGGTTGCCAAACGTGGGGCTAACGAAGTAGCCAGTTGCGTCTATGACTTCATATAGAAGTCTGTATCAAGGGGTGCAAAAGAATTTCGTTTCTTGTCTGACAATTGTGCAGGCCAGAACCGAAACCAGTGTTCTATATTTACGCTGATCCTTCTAAAGAATTCAGATTTCTTGAAAAAGGTCACGCTCAAAACGAATAGGATTCGGTTAACAGTGTGATGAAAAAAGGGCTGCTGAGCATAAAACTCATATCAACATAACACTCCAGAAGAATGGAAGTTGCTTGCCCGGTGGGCTAAAGTAACAGGTGATTCTTATGTGTTTTATTTTATTTTAAAGATCTGTTAAAAAACAAGAACTGGGTTAAAAGTACGAATAACAATAAAGTTGCTTGGACAGCAATAAAAGAATTTTGATTTTGAAATGAGAGTAATATAATTTGATATAGATAATAATTTCTCTGAAGATCGCGTCATGACGCTTGTACTTTGGAAGGAGATGAGTAATTATAATTGTCCAACTTTATGTAACGCAGTAATGATAAATATGGATCTTAGAAGTCTTTGTGATTCTTCCCTAGTACCACTTAAATACGATAGCTTTTTTAGAAGTCTAATTCATGGGCACAATGTTAATTATGAATCCGACTGAATATGTTTTGTTATGCAATTGCATTGTTTTCTACTTTTTATTCTATGAAAATAGTAGGTTTACTATTTTGATCTCTGATTTAGTGATTGTTGAGAATTTATTAATTAAAATCAATGTTGTTATTTAGATATAATATTGATTGTGGTTCCTATTATTTTTATTGATTAAACCGAGGAGGGCTTTCGTTTCATTAAAAAGTATAGGTATAAAACACTATCTACCCTATTTTCTACTCTTTATTCTTTATTAATTGTTACCTACTATTTTGATTTTGTCATTTTTTTGAGAATTTTTATTGGTTAGTAACCCACTTATAGCTATAGCAATTAATGTGATTTCAATTTAAAAAATAATTAAAGAGAGTACGGCATAATGGTCTGAATTTTATTTAAGATAAGCTTTAAAACACTACCTAGTACACCTACCTTATATACCTAATAAGCTTATTTACACTTCCTATCTTATCCACCACTACATATTTACTCTTTTACTAGCCCATGATTCAATATAGATAACACATCCGTCCAAATATTTCTAAGACCATCCATAGAATATAATCGCAAAATAATATCCGTCATTTTATTAACAGCAACTTTCCCAAGAACAACGACGGATGATACCTTACGACTGTGTTGAATCCGAAGTAAATAGACGCATGTGATTTTTCTAGAAAACCGTGTAAATATTTGTTAATATTTTTGTTCCATCCTAAAATAAACCCTTTTAATACAATATGTACAAAATTTCAACATTACACATTAAGTATTAAAAAAGTTATTTCTAAAAAACTAAAAAATATTTCAAATGGCTGCCCTGTAAAATTCAACATTTGTTAGATCCGTCATTGTTCTACGATCATGACGAAATGGCATCTGCTGTACCCCGACCCGGCATAATACATACCTACATACATAGCCTGTCAAAATCATAACCCTACGTAGTCGGGTAAAAATAAATAGATTAATTCGGAGGATACAAATCCTGGGCCAACCTTTCAATAGCTATGTAAATAATCCGGTATCTATGGGTATGCAGATGATAGCACAGTTGTAGAGAGATACCTGCCAGGTGCTCGAGCTAGTAAGGAGCTAATCCGGTCCGAAAGAGAGGCTATGGTAGAGCGTACGAATGTCTCACTTCAGGCAGTCTCCAAGTGGGGTGAAGCCAATCTGGTGGGATTCAACGCCGCCAAAACACAAGCGTGTCTATTCACCGCTAAAAGGAGCTCGTTCACCTTGGCTCCTGTTTTTCAGAATGTATCCCTGGAGTACACCGACCGCCTTCAGCTCTTGGGAGTTGAAATTTCCTCAGACCTTAACTTTGGGCGGTTCATTGAGTCCAAAGCCAAGGTAGCTGCTAGGAAACTCGGCGTACTTGCAAAGGTCCGGCGGTACTTCACACCAGGACAGCTTTTAATGTTATACAAAGCACAGGTCCGTTCGTGTGTAGAGTACTGCAGCCACATTTGGGCTGGTGCTGCAAAATGCCACCTAGCAGCTTTGGACTCGGTGGAAAGGCGTGCAAAGAGGCTAATTAGTGATCCAGATCTGGTTAATTCCAATCTACAGTCTTGAGCACAGGCGTAGGGTAGCCAGCCTTTCGGTGTTTTACAGAATGCATTTTGGAGTGTGCGCAGGAATTGCATGACTTGATTCCACCATCTCATTTCTACCATCGGACAAGCCGACGAACGGCGAGTATCCACCCTTACGTTGTTGAAACCTCTACGGTCCGGACCAAGCCTTGCCTGCTGCGGTTTTCCCGTCCGATTATAATTTGGGTCTCTTCAAGGCTAGAGTGAATAGGCTCTCAATAAATTAGTGCGCCTCACCATCAACGATTGCATTACTACTTACCATCAGGTGGGATCGCAGTCAAGCACAAGTTTATACCATATAAAAAAAAAAACTTGTTATTCAGGAATAATGATTCTTTCATAGAAACTTTGACACCCCCTAAACCGTCTTTTGAGGGCAGTTTAAAAAAAAACTAAAATATACGTCTTTTTTATTTACTTAGATAAATGTTTGTACTCGTGGCACTGAGTTGAGTTGAGGGGGAGTATGCGAATTGCAACGCGCAACGGTCGCACGATTTGAAATTATTACGAAAAAATTGTGAGGTTTTAAGGGATGGTTGTGTTAGCGATTTTTATGATTAGTTACATACATTATGATTGTTTTCTGTATTAGCAACATTAAAATGTATTTATTTTGCACTGACAACGGGAACGTTATGCGATTTGACAGCTCAGTGGTATGACAGTTGACAGAGGTTATAAAATAACGCGCTGCGCTGTCCTGACACATTCCATTCCGGTTTTCGGGGTAAGCAACATCTCAGAGTAAGTGCTACTATATAATTATTATTATTTTAAATGGTATTGATTTATGATATTTGCAATGATTGTGTGCTGTCAAGGCAAAAGTATAGAGGGTGTGTTACCCGTCTTGGTCGTTTTATTTAAAACCTTCCCGCTACACTATATCTAGGTACACTAAATAAGTTTCTTATGCAATCTTTCTCTAAAGTTAACACATTAGCTAACAATTCAGAAGTGGGATAAACGAGTCGTTTATTTAAATGCATTCGTTTATCCCGCCCACAAGCGATTTTTTTTCCTAAACTGCATCTTCTACTTTTGCTTTGAAAGTACCTACGTATGTAGGCACCGTTACAATGTTGTTGATAAAATAGTACCTATCTAAGCGGGCATAGTGATGTGTACTTTAAAATGGTGAACTTTAAAATATTCAGGCTTATCGCTTTTGTTGTACTACCTTATTCAATATGAGTTTCTTCTGACACCACCACACGTGCCTTGCCCGGGGCTACACTCTGGAGGTACTACCATACCACCACACGTGCCTTGCCAGGGCTACACCCTGGAGGTACTACCACACCACCACACGTGCTTTGCCAGGGCTACACCCTGGAGGTACTACCACACCACCACACGTGCCTTGCCAGGGCTACACTCTGGAGGTACTACCACACCACCACACGTGCCTTGCCAGGGCTACACTCTGGAGGTACTACCACACCACCACACGTGCCTTGCCAGGGCTACACTCTGGAGGTACTACCACACCACCACACGTGCCTTGCCAGGGCTACACTCTGGAGGTACTACCACACCACCACACGTGCCTTGCCAGGGCTACACTCTGGAGGTACTACCACACCACCACACGTGCCTTGCCAGGGCTACACTCTGGAGGTACTACCACACCACCACATGTGCCCTGCCAGGGCTACACCCTGGAGGTACTACCACACCACCACGCGTGCCTTGCCAGGGCTACACCCTGGAGGTACTACCACACCACCACGCGTGCCTTGCCAGGGCTACACCCTGGAGGTACTACCACACCACCACACGTGCCTTGCCAGGGCTACACCCTGGAGGTATTACCATACCACACGTATGTAAATCTATTGAGTACCTAAGGACAACTCGGGGTGTGTTCAGATGGATTAGGGACCGGTTTTGGATCACTGTTAAATGACCGTAGCAAACATATCTACCAACTTATGAATCGTTGTTACCATGACCTGCGTTCTGAGCTTACTTATAAAGTAAATGAGCAGACCAGTAATACTTTTGATTAGGAATAATCTAAATGCAACTAAAGAGGACAGTTAATAGTATTGACACTTATTGAAATTAAAATTAGGTAAATTATAATTTAGGTGTCTTCAAGGCTAGAGTGAATAGGCTCTTAATAAACTAGTGCACCTCACCATCAATGATTGCATCACTGCTTACCATCAGGTGGGATCGCAGTCAAGCACTGGTTTATATGAATTAAAAAAAAAAAAAAAAAAATATTATATGGATTGCCTGTTGACAGATAGTCTGACATTTATTACATTTGCCTCCTAGCTTTTGCCCGCGGCATCGCCCGCGTACATATTAATATAGCCTAGGTCACTCAGGGATACAGTGGCTTTCTATGTGTGAATGCAATCGGACCATTGAGGGATCTGTTCAGGACCATTGAGGGATCTGTTCAGGACCATTGAGAGGCCTGTTCAGGACCATTGAGAGGCCTGTTCAGGACCATTGAGAGGCCTGTTCAGGACCATTGAGAGGCCTGTTCAGGACCATTGAGAGGCCTGTTCAGGACCATTGAGAGGCCTGTTCAGGACCATTGAGAGGCCTGTTCAGGACCATTGAGGGGCCTGTTCAGAACCATTGAGGGGCCTGTTCAGGATAAACCAATTGGCTTTATCAGGCAATTGTTTATTAACTAATAATTGTTTTTCATTACAGGCAGGACATTTGAGGGACCTGTCTGTTTATATTAGAGGCAGGACATTTGAGAGGCCTGTTTGTTTTTCATTAGAGACAGGATATTTGAGGGGCCTGTTTGTTTTCCATTAGAGGCAGGACATTCGAGGAGCCTGTTTGTTTTTCATTAGAGGCAGGATATTTGAGGGGCCTGTACGTTTGTCATTACATGATAGCGACAAGAAATAAGTAACATAGATTTGTAACTTGACTTCTTGACATTTCAAATGTGCCTGTAAATTGTTTATTTGAAGTAAAATGCTTTGAATCTTTGAATTAGTAGAGGCAGGACATTTTAGAGACCTGTTTTTGAATGACTGTATAAAGAATAAGATAATGATTTGTAAGAATGATCGTTATCGCCGTATCTCTACGTTGACGTCGTGGTGGGGCTTGCGTGCTCCAATATACCCTAGGTCTGTATCGGTAAAGTTTGCTTTGCCGTAATATGCCTAGGGTGAGGGGCCAGACTAAGAGAGATACAATCCGCAGTGCAGTTTTGTGGCGAACTGTTGGGCATTAGCGACCCCACGGACCCGATCTCCCGGGAGAGTTCTTGTTCTTCATCTCCGGCTTGCCTTTATTGGCCGGCCGTAGTGAACACTTACGAGGAACTGAGCTCCCACCTCTCTCTTGCCTTTATTGGCTGGCTTGAGTGGAGATTCGCAAGAGCAAACGTGCTCGGGAGAAGGATGTATAATCCAGTAAGGTGCTGGTAGGGATCTTGACCGTACTTCCGGGATTGTCCTGATAGCCGTGGTATACCTCTCCACTCCTCAAGCACCTCAGGATATGTTGCCCTCTTGTTGCTACGTCACTTCGTGCTAGCGGCCGTTTTTGGGGGCCCATTTATTGAGTGTGCAAGTCACCCTCTGCCTTTTTTCGATGCATATTAATAACGTTGTTCAGGCAGGGGCCATAGTCCATAGTTCCATGTTACCAGTCCACTTAAGACTCCAAAAACCATAGCCCTATTATCTTTGTTCTCCATATGTCGCAACAGTTTTTCAATAACCGGGGGTTGTCCTTGGGTGCACTAGCATAGCGCGTACAGGGATAATCGTCGGTTGGTATCATGTTCCATTATAATTATCTAAAGGGCCTCTGCGAGTTGGCTTCGGCTCCTCGTACGCCTCCCAAAGGTCCAGGACCTCAGGGTCCTGAGATAAATAAAATATATATTTATTGAGCAACAAAGTAAAATCATGTACACACAATTGCTTACAATCAATTGTGTCTAAATAGTAATTGGTAAATTGATAATTATGTATAGTCTCGTTCCTAGGTACAGCAACCAGTGTATGAATAATCTAAAGTTTTATTCGCTACTGTAATAGATATCTGTTTGCTTTATTGCTGTTATTCTTTTTTTCTTGTCTCATTATTTTGTGTATAACACCAATTTCTTTATTCTTTCACATACGAGGTCGTATTTGTAATACGGATGGCCGACTGTTAGCGATTTTTATGATTAGTTACATACATTATGATTGTTTTCTGTATTAGCAACATTAAAATGTATTTATTTTGCACTGACAACGGGAACGTTATGCGATTTGACAGCTCAGTGGTATGACAGTTGACAGAGGTTATAAAATAACGCGCTGCGCTGTCCTGACACATTCCATTCCGGTTTTCGGGGTAAGCAACATCTCAGAGTAAGTGCTACTATATAATTATTATTATTTTAAATGGTATTGATTTATGATATTTGCAATGATTGTGTGCTGTCAAGGCAAAAGTATAGAGGGTGTGTTACCCGTCTTGGTCGTTTTATTTAAAACCTTCCCGCTACACTATATCTAGGTACACTAAATAAGTTTCTTATGCAATCTTTCTCTAAAGTTAACACATTAGCTAACAGTTGGATGATTAGTACTATAAGGTTAAAGGTAAAATTAAGTAAAGGGGTGACCAGACGGTTGCAAACTAGCGTTCCAACCTAGGTGACCTTGGTTTATCTGTTTGGTTTGTGATGCGACTACATGAATGTAAACCACGCGCCAACACGTTCGGTGGTTGGGAAAACACGCCTCCCAACGAAGGGCATTGAAGTTCATGGATTACACCTGCTGTCTACACGGATTGGAAACTAGCAAGGTCACCTTGGTTGGGACGTTGGTTTGCAATCGTCTAGTCACCCCT
Organism: Mythimna impura; assembly: GCA_905147345.3. Classification (NCBI taxonomy): domain Eukaryota; kingdom Metazoa; phylum Arthropoda; class Insecta; order Lepidoptera; family Noctuidae; genus Mythimna; species Mythimna impura. The sequence continues at coordinate 26,148,613 of LR990350.1, forward strand.
TAAGCCCTAATGTTATTAGTAATGTTTGGTATGTGTGCGTACAGATAAGCTGAGCCTGCAGCAATCAGCGCGCTGGCTGCGGCCGCTGTACACGGCGCGCCTCGTCATGCTGCTCATCACCAACGCTGTCAACTGGGGCTTCACTCTGTACGGGTACGACCACCACAACTATCTTTGTCTGAACAGTGCTGTCGCACTAACAGTTCGCCGTGGTACTCATATCCAATGCGGACTGGCGACAGTTTACACAATTGAACTTAACAATAATTGTCAATATCTTCCCTATTCGCCAGCTATCCGCTATTAAATGAGCTCTAAAATCAGGAAACAAAACATTAATTCACTTTGCGTACTGTGTATATAGTACAGCCCCCCTAGCCAAGTTACAATCGTATCGTTCGGCGCGAACGCCTCGATTAGGCCACGCCTCCGATTCCTTTGTTCTGACGTCATCTCAATGCTCAGTCACGTGGTCAGAACAAAGGATTCGGAGGCGTGGCCTACTCGAGGCGTTCGCGCCGAACGAAACGATTGTAACTTGGCTAGGGGGAAAGCCCCCCTAGCCAAGTTGCAAACGATAAACGTGAACGCTTAGTAATCTCCAATAGATTTTCAACTTTATACCTAAGAGCATAAAGTTGAAAATCTATTAAAGACTACTGAGCGTTAGCGACCGGAACGAACGAAAACACTATGTAATCTTCAATAGATTTTCAACTTTATATCCAATAACATAAAGTTGAAAATCTATTAAAGACTACTGAGAGTTTACGTTTATCGTTTGTGACTTGGCTAGGGGGGCAGGTATCGGCACGGATCTTGAGCGCTCGGCGAAAGAGTGGCACGATCGCTTTGCGCATCGTACACTTACGGCAAAAATAATTGAATAGAATTGAATTGAAAATATTTATTTCAGACACAGTAATGACACATGTCCATATTATGTTAGTACAAACTTATAACTTACTATGTTAGTAAAATTTAAAATTATTATTATTTTGGACGTGCATGAGTGACCACTGCCTCAGGATTTGGCTGTCCACTCTGTATAATGTACACCTATTTTATTTTATTTTTTCTTTTACCTGCTATCTTCTTAATTCTGGTTGAAGGTAAAATTAAAAAAAAAAATAAACATAAATAGTTTAAAGCAAAGTCGCTGTGTTCGTCTGTATGTTTTTCCGTTAACTTATTAACCATGCAACAGATTTTCATACGGTTTTCATTATCTTTTAAAGAATTTCTACCGGAAGGTACGCATATTGTAGCAAAGATGAAATTACCAAAGGTTTGTAACACTCCTACGAAGAAATTCCTAACATTTTACCTACTTTTGAAAGGAACTTTCTCTGTGTGCCTGTTATGCGTTCTCGGCTAAACCATTTTTGGTGACATAATAACCACTAATAAAATAATCAATAATAAAAATAAAATCGATGGATTAAAAATCACAAGTCAATTTATTGGCACGGAAGTGTACTCGTCGTCGTTAGGTACGTGCAGCAAGCGCAGGCACCAATCACGAGTGACGTCTATGATGCGATGCGCGGCGAGCCAATCACTGACACTTCCCGCCCCCGCGTCTCACTTCATATCACTAAAGAGACCTGATATTTTACTTCTGCGCAAGTAAAAGTCAGCGCTCAAGATCCGTGCCGATACCTGTATATACTCGTATATGTTAAATTGTTGGCTGCAGTGTTTGAAGGCCGCAGTTAGTGTGGTCCACGTGTGTGCTGATGCTCTCCATGCTGCTGATCAACACGCTACTGTATATGGTGTTCTACCTCCTACCTCAGCATGAAGCTGCTGCACGGCGAGCGGCCGCGCTGATACGCCTGACTGTATATGGCTATATGCCACTTCCGCCTCCTGGGCGGGCGCCCAGAGGCTGGGCAGCCTCTACACCACCAACCACCAACCTCTACCCACATCATTTCCAGACATTTAATAATAATAAATGGTCAAGTGCGAGTCTGACTCGCGTCCGAGCGAGTTTCATATTTTGTAATAATATAGTTAAAAACATAAATAGACTTTTTAATTTTTTATAGGTTTTCCTGTAATCTATAAATAAATAAATAGGTAACTATTTCCAGTTTTTTTTTTAATTTTAAACTATGCTTTTGGAAATAAATATAAATTTTCATCTATTTTCAGTTTGATTTTTTTTTTTTTTTTTTTTTTTATTCTTGATAGGTTCGCGCTTGACCGCTAACTCACCTGATGGAAAGCGACGATGCGGTCGACGATGGAACGCGCTTACCTAGAAGTAACCTATTCACTCTTGACTTAAAGATTCCCGGTGATTAACTCTCTTTGTGTTCTGATTTACACCCCAAAAGTGACCCCCGTATTCCAAATTTATTTATTTAAGTACGTTATACGATCGTGTTTGGGTCACATAATAATATATATATTTATACCTACATATTATGTATGCACAGACGAACGGACAGAAACACGAATTATCCTGTAAGAGTTCCATCTTTTCATTCAGATTTCGGAACCCTCAAAACATTTAAAAAATCCGGTAAGATTATAGTTACTTTTTCTTTAAAACAAAAAAATACCTAGATACCAGTAACGTTGCTTTTAAATAAAACTACGTTGAACAAAAGGTTTGAGGATTTCAGAGTCGGTATGCTGTGCTGTTTAATTGCACAGCCCGAGTCCCTCCCCCGGGCTCTTCGCCTTCCAAGCGAACGACGCACGGCTTGTCACCCACCGCGCGCCGCCGTGGCCCGCAGGCCCCCACCCGTCGCTTGTGGCTCCTATGCGAGCTACCATGCGGCGCCCCAGACGCCTAACTATACCCGTGGAGAGATTAATAGCGTGCACAGAGACATTTGAGTGTTGTGATAAGTCTCGTGCACTGATGGCGTCTGAGGCCGGCAAAGTTGCGTCGCTAGATCAAGCCGCAACGAGTGGGTCGGTCGGTGAACATTGCCCAAGGGAAGACCGTAGGAATAGCGTCGACGCTCGTATATATTCTTAGTGGCAGGAAAACTTTGCTTGCGCGATTTAGAACAAAATGTATTTTCTCCTATAAAAGGAACATTTCCCCGATTATTTTCGTATTACACTTAATATAATGATTGTTAGTTTTACAATCCTATTGCTATTTGTTTGAGTTTCTGTCATTAATTCTATTTTTTTCATGTTTTTTGAAACATTGCTTCTCGACCAATCACAGAGCATTATAGGAGCGGGGAAAGCCCGCGCCGGACTTGTTCAATCCCAGAATATCCAATGACTCATCATAGTTATGATGTAAAGACGCTTCGTTCGACGTACCTACAATAATATACCTATCCAATTGGGTATATTATTGTAGGTACGTACTGTATGACATACCTATCTATAATACGCAATACGCACCAAACGTAGTTTTTTTTACCCGACTGCAAGAAGGGTTATGTTTTTCGCGCGTATCTTGTATGTATGTATGTAATATTCTTTTTACACCACCTGCTCGATAATGCCCTTTTATACGTCATACAACCATCACTTAAAGCAAGTCATTATGTCCCTAGGGAGATAATGCAGTATGGGCGATCCCTAGGGAATAATGAGATTTGAATTTGGAACGTGAAAAACCGTCAGCATTATGTGAATTAAAATGTAGTGCATCAAACAAATTTATTCAAATTTCAAACTGGCCACTAACAAAAAAAAAACAATAAGAAGTTTCTAAAAAAAAGTAATGAACAAGCGGGAGCGTTATAGAAAATTTAAACTATAGAATCTTTGAGTACTTAGTGAATTTTATTTGTTTCAAATCTCAAAACATTTTGAGTGATAGTTAAGATTAACTTGTAAATAATAATAATAATAATAATAATAATTCATTTATTTGCCTGAAACATGGTAGTACAGATCTTATAATATAACAGGAACAAGGTTCTTCATGCTCCGCCTTATATTCAGCATGCAAATTTTAATTCAGCTAAATTTTGTTTCCTTTTAAAAAACAATCATTTAACTTATACAAAACAATCCTATTTATAATATGTCAATGAGATAAATGCCAATAAATTAAATTAAATAACAAAAACATTAAATTAAAATAAAATGTCAATAAAATAAATCACAAATGTCAAATTAAAAAAATGACAACGAAATAAATTACAAATGTCAAACCCAATAAAAAATGTCAATAAATTAAATTACAAATGTCAAACAAGAAAAATTAAAATAAAATGTAAATAAATTAAATTATAAATGTAAAACCAAAAAAAAAATAATTCAATAAATTAAATTACAAATGTCAAACAAAAAATTAAAATAAAATGTCAATAAGTTAAATTACAAATGCAAAAAAAAAACTCAAAATTAAATAATTCATTCGATAATTAATTATTAAGTCCGGCAAAGTTTCTTATTCATATTATAATTAAAAAATTCCTTTACGGTGTAAAAACAATTTTCAATAAGCCATGTTTTGAGCTCTTTTTGAAAAAAATTCGCTGGCAATTCTCTAATTTGTTTAGGTAACTTATTGAATATTTTAATTGCCATACGACTCGTGTTTTTGTGGCAAAATGCTGTTCCACACCTAGGTATCGCTAATTTTGTTGGATCCCTGGACTTTTTACCAATCTTGTATACATTTTCGCTATCTGCTTTACTGAAAAGAGTAGGATGTTTTTTTACAAATACTCCCATTTCCAATATGTACAAACATGCTAGTGTTAATAATTTATGCTCTTTTAAAATGGGTCTGCACGATTCTAATGGACCAATACCAAACACAGCTCTCAAGCACTTTTTTTGAACAATAAAGGCCCTGTCACTGTCTGTAGAATTGCCCCATATTATTAATCCGTATCTTAACACGGATGAAACATATCCATGATAAGCCATCAGAGCGGCATTTCTTCCTACGGTTTTCCTAAGATTTTTTAGTGCAAATGCAAAGCTGTTCAGCCTGTTACATATATTGTCAATGTGTTTTTTCCAATTACAATTTTTATCAATTAATATGCCTAAAAATTTTGTACAGTCAACTTCTTCAATTGTATTACCACGACCAATAATTTTCAATGCTTGATTTGCCATTTTATAGTTACAGAAACTAATATATTTTGTTTTAGAGAGGTTGAGATTTAAATTATTTTGCTCAAACCATTCCAGTATGGCTTCTACGGCAACATTTATTCGATCCTCATATCGTTCATTTTTGTTTTCTTTATTTATTACAAGTGAAATATCATCAGCAAATAAAACGCACTTATCCTTTATTACTGCTGGCAAATCATTTATGTACAGAAGAAAGAGTAATGGCCCCAATATGCTACCTTGAGGCACACCATAAGTATTTATTCTATACTTAGATTTATACTTTATAACTTCTCTGTCTTTATTCATTCCTAAAATTTCAACGCTTTGTTGCCTATTACTTAAGTAGTCTTTAAGCCAATTTAACGCTTTCCCTCTTAACCCGTATCTTTCGCATTTTTTTAGCAGAATATCATGTTTAACAGAGTCAAATGCCCTGCTCATATCAAAAAATATCGCAGTGACTGGTTTTTTCTTATCAATGTTCTCGGTAATTAATTTAATAAGTTGATAACAAGCTAATGCAGTTGACTTTCCTCTTTGAAAACCATTTTGTTCTGGTCTTATTATTTTATGTTTTTCTATAAATGAGATAATCCTATTACACATTGCTTTTTCATATATTTTTGAAATTACTGGTATTAAGGCCACTGGACGATAATTATTTAAATCAAGTTTACTATTTTTTTTATATAATGGCTTTACTAATGAGAATTTTAATTTGTCCGGATATTTTTCTTCAAAGAAACTCACATTGATCAAATGAGCTAAAATAGATGACAGTATATCAGCACATGATTTTATAATTTGTGTCGATATATCATCATACCCCACAGCGTTAGTACTATTTAACGATGAAATGATTTTACTTATTTCATTTGGCGTGCAGGGTTCGATATATATACTATTACCATTATCTATGTTATTAATATTAGTCATAGGATTATTTTTATTATTAGTTATGTCTACATTTGTAGAGTCAATAAAGTGATCATTGAAAGTTTCCGCTATATCTTCAGGATTGTCTATCAAAGTGTCGTTTAATTGAATCGCTTCGATAAATTCTGGACGTCTATATTTGGTTTTATTTTTAATTACTTTCCAGGTAGCGCTACACTTGATTCTGGCTTTCTTAATAAAGTTGTCAGAAGCTTGCTTTTTGGACACATTAATACACCTTTTTAATAGTTTCGCGTATTTAACATATTTTAATTTATTTTCCCGGGACTTATTTTTATGATATTTCGATTTTAGGTATCTTTTTGAAAGGCATGATTTTTTTATACCTTTAGTTATCCATTTTAAAGTAGGTGAATGACAATTGACTTTAATTTTTTGCAAAGGAAAATTTAACATATAAAAAAGACTAAAAATTTCATGAAAATTGTTAAAAGCTGTATTCGGATCCATTTCGTCATAAACATCCTGCCATTTCAGGTTCAAGAGACACTCTTTAAATTTTTCAATATGTTCCTGGCTATAATTTCTTTTGTATATAAAATAATGCGATTGAGTAGGCTTATTTGATGTTATTATTGATGGAAATGTTAATATCTGAGCAGTATTATGATCCGAGAGATGCAATTCACATGTCTCACCGGAAGAGTCTGAAATATTAGTAATAATATGATCAATACAAGATGTAAGTCGGGTTGGAACATTTATTTTGAAAGTCAAGTTATAATTTAGAAGTATATCGTTTAATATGGTGACATTCTTATTTGTGACAAGGGTATTTATGTTTAGATCCCCGACTAGGATAATATTTTTATTTTTCCTGTCACTTAGTTTATGCAATAGAGACTCAAGTGTATTAAAAAATATTGTAATGTTCGAATTCGGGGTCCTATACACACAAACAATAATGCAATTATATAGTGGTATTTCTATTCCACAGCATTCGAAAACTTTCTCTACTGCCATTTCTTTGCATAATTGTATTATTTTGTATTCTAGACACTGTTTTATTAAAATACATACCCCACCCCTATTTTCCTTTTTTCGAGAGTATGAAGCCGCAAGTTTAAAGTCATTCAAACATATATTTATTTCATTGTTAGCTCTAACAAATGTTTCTGAAAAACATAATATTTGGATATTTTCAAGCCTGTCATTAAGCTCAGATAGACATATTTCTATTGAAGGAAGTTTATTCAGTAATCCTGCAATATTTTGATGTAGTAGTCGTATATTTTGACGTTTAACTGTAGTATGCTGCTTTAAGTTGTTATTTACACTAGAGACGAAAAAACTGTTCCTTTCCAAGATAATTACTGTTCTTTACATTAGGTTTTTTGTTGTTTAAGAGGTTATTTTGATCTGTATACATACCAAGATAGCACTTCAAATTGTCAAAAATATTCTTCAAACCATAGTTATTCAGAAATCCACGGCGCTTATAAAACATAGAATCATCATAAGTTAGATTTAAATTAGAGTCAAATATCATCGCATACTCATGGGTGCAGATATCCTGGAAAAGTAAATTGCTAAATGTTTCTATTCTTGAGTTAAACAAAGAACTACATCCATTAAATTTGTAGGTAGGTAAACACAGTAAAATATTAGTATTTTGTATTGACATTAATGTGGTCCTTATACTAGTAACTAAATTAAAATAATTGTAAGTTTTTCTAAAATCTTTTTCGCCTATCAAAATAAAACAATAGTCTTTCTTTGTATAGTTTAGCAATTTTTGTTCCAGGTTGTCAAGTAGCTGTATAATGCCACAGTTTGTGGAGATGTGATGACATATGTGATGACTTGGGAATGTACTTTGTGCTATAGATAATACTTTATTTGTATTGTTACTACTTAATATGCAAATTCTATGCTGTTGCTTTTCCTGGTGTGGTTCTAGGTTAATGGTCACGCCATCTAGTTGCTGTTTATCCTCTTCAGTGTACTTGTTAGAAGCAGTATCCTCGTTAATTTTAGGAGGATTCCAAAATGGTATATCATGACCATATTATTGCGTCATTTCGCGCGAATAAACAGTTTTTCTTTCTTTCTTCTTCTTCTATATTAAAAAAAAATACACTAGGAAATATGTCATTTATTTTTCTGCTAACTTGTTGGGTTAGGTTACAGAATCAGAATCAGAATCAGAATCAGAATAATTTATTTGTAAACATAGGTCAGATTACAACAGAGTGTGAGGTGTTAAAAATAGGTAGATCCTCTATGTTTTACCCAGAGGTGTACAAATATATAAATTAACATTGTCAGTTTTCATATGATTTCTGAGATTATGTAAACTTTAACATCATTAATAAATTTAAATTTACATGTTCATTCATTTATTAATTTGTAACCATAGGTAACATTAAGGTCTTAAATAACATTTTTTTAACGCTATGTTAGCTAATAATAGCATAGGTACAAAATATCATAATTAGAGATTGGATAATTTTACCTTGTTAGGTTACTCGCAACTTCGTTACTCCCCTTTTTTGGGGTAAACGTGTAAAAAAATGTTATCTATTCCAGAGATATAAATTGAAATTAAGTCCCATTCCCGCGGGAAAATGAAAAGTAGCCTAAGTTACTCCTTGTAACATCAACTATCCGGCAGTTGAGCACGCCATAATCATGGCGGTAAGTCCCCTCTTTGAGTAATGGCTGGAGAGGCGTCACGGTGTCCACACCTTCCGCATGACGCAGGCCCTCACCGAAGATGGTAAGTTCGGAAGGTTCCTGCACCGGATTCAGGAGAAAGAAAATGCTCGGGGATGTCGCCATAGTGCGGACCGCCCGAAGGACACGGTGGAGCTTACGGTGGAAGTGAGCCATGACCTCGTGGGGGCAATCGGAGGTGGTGACATCTCGCGCGTCTATGATCCGGAGTGAGGAGGAATGGGTGGCGGCCGCCTCCTTCTGCGAAGCAGTAATGCTAGTGATGGAGACAGCCGCACACTTAAGGGAATGGACATCCTCACGCCCGAACCACTGAGACCCCCGACTACCAGCAACCATAGGCGCGGGCTTTTGGACGATATGCAATGTGTAGCTCGCAGTCTGAACCCATTAAAATAATCCAGACTAAAATCATCCCATCTAATGGGTCCCGACTGTTGCAGTCAATATGTTCCGTATTAGAATTTATTATTTGTTTTATTTAAATTGTTTTTTACGCAACAGGACTGAACTTGTTTTTTTCTTTTTAGTTTTTATCTAAAGTTATTTTTTACGCAGTCGGGTTTTTTTATTTTTTAAATATATTTTTTTATTTAATTGATTGATACTAGTGCTTGGCTTTTTTTTTGGTGGGAAAATCATCCAATGACAAATCCCGCTCTTGGGCGGAGCGGGAGATAGTGTTAGACTTTTACTGACTAAAAACCCACTCCTGTTCCTTCTTTGCCTTCATCCCGAGGCCCCGGGTTTCGCTTTCACTCTACCTGTGGCCCCAGTAGGCTTCGACCCTGCTGGGCCCCTACGATTTGCTGACATCTCCCGGAGGCGCGCGTGGGACAGTACGCGCCGTCGACGACTTGGGCTCGGTCCGGACGGTTACCGGACGGTGGGACGGCGAGCCACCCGTTACTCGCCGTCTGCAAGCCCGCGCCTACGTCGGGATCGGAATCCCGGCGGCGCGCGGCGGTTGGGCGTGAGGACCGTTGCCTCACGCGATCGGCCGCCTCCTTTGCTAGCATTACTGCTTCGCAGAAGGAGGCGACCGCCTGCCACTCCTCCTCGCTCCGGACCATGGCCTGTACCAATATACGGCGCGAGAGATCACTGCCGCCGATCGCCCCTACGAGGACACGGCGGTGTTCTGCCCAGGCGGGGCTCACCTCTACCGTATGCTCCACCGTGTCCTCCGGGACTAGTGCTTGACTGCGATCCCACCTGATGGTAAGCAGTGATGCAATCGTTGATGGTGTGGCGCGCTAGTTTATTAAGAGCCTATTCACTCTAGCCTTGAAGGCACCCAAATTATAATCGGATGGAAAGTCCTCAGCAGCAACTTCAACTCCCAAGAGCTGAAGGCGGTCGGTGCACTCCAGGGATATATTCGGAAATACAGGAGCCAAGGTGAACGGGCTCCTTTTGGCGGTGAACAGATACGCTTGTGTTTTGGCGGCGTTGAATACCACCAGATTGGCTTCACCCCACTTGGAGACTGCCTGAAGTGAGACATTCGTACGCTCAACCATAGCCTCTCTTTTGGACCGGATTAGCTCCTTACTAGCCCGAGCACCTGGTAGGTATATCTCTCTATATGTAAAGATAACACCAATGTGTGGGTTCTTTCGGATGGGTGAGTGTGTGGTGTTGCAGGTCTACGATGCCAGCATTGTACTGCTTCTCCTGAACCACGAGTGCGTGGTGCTGCAATTCTATGATTCGCACGACTTGTGGCAATATCCTATCGGCCGTGGCGCTGGCGCTGTACTGCTTCTTCAACGCCATGCTCACGTGGGACGAGACACCCGCCGCTGTCAAACGCACTGAAATCGCAGTATTTTCATATACAAACTATTATTTATTAAATTGTGTTTTCTTTGTAATTATGTCTTCTATGGTTAGGACCTTTAGGGGTGCCAATAACAAAAAAAAACATCACCCACTGTAAAGACTCTTTACAGTGTTACTTAGCGCATCAACGCAATGGGACAGGATATTAGCAGGAAATATATTGCAGGAAATTCCAAGCACTTACGCACTTTTTAGAGTATATCTATATCTGTCTAGCTACGGCATTGTAATTTTTTGTCGTACGCATCTGGCTCACCATCTGGCTCTAAGTCTGTTCTTTGAAGAGAGGCAGGAGAGGCTTCACGGCGTCTTCACCTCCCGCATGACGCAAGTCCTCACCGTTCATGGTAACTTCATGGAGGTTTCTACACCAGAGTCAGGTGGAAGAAACGCCCGAGTGTCACCATTGTGCGGACCACCCGGAGGACACGGTGGAATATACGGTGAAGACGTGCTCCGGTTGGGTAGAGCACCGCTGTGTCCTCGTGGAGGCAAACGGCAGCGCCTCCGCGACCTCTCGCACCGGGCTCTGCTTCAGGCCATGGGCCGGAGTGAATGAGAATGGGAGGCGGTCGCCTCCTTCAGCAAAGCAGTAATAGAAGAAAGAGACGGCCGCACGCGTCAGCCGCCTTGACCCGCGGACAACGAGCAATGGGTAACTCCGACTATCCAGTAACCGTCCGGACCGAGCCCAAGTCATCGACGGCGCGTAGTGTTCCACGTGCACCTAAAAGAGATGTCAGCAAAACCGTGAGAACGCAAAAGGCCACTGGACTTAGGTGTGGTTTTAGTCAGTAAAAGTCTGACACGTCCTCCTCACATATTATCCGGCTGCGCAAACACTTAGGCGTCCAGTACACGGTTATGTAGGCATCAATCAATTCCATCAATCATGAATGATGTTTGAATGACAGAATTTTATCGTCATTAGTTTTTCGTCATGCAAACGTCAATCATCGCATTAGACGGTAGGTTTTTCGTCAATCAAAAAATTGACTGTAGCAAAACTGACAGCAAAACCTATCGTGTAATAAGGACGCCTTAAAATACAAAACTACACTTTTTATGGCAAAAAAGACTTAGTATCCAAGCCAAAAACATTACTTAAAAAAATGTGTCAAGTATCATATTGTCTTTCAGTAGGAAGTTTTTGGCGGGATTTCTTCGAGTGAAGTTCAGTGACTGTTTTAATTATTCGCAAATTGATTCCTAGTGGATATTGTGATGTAAAATTGGTGTTGTTTTGTATCCCAAGTGTCTGCGCAACTGGAATAATATGTGGAATCATTGAAATAGGCGCGGTCTCGGTAAAATGGAGCTGAGAATTTTATTGTAGTTTTAGCTACCTCAGCGAAGTTTGCTGAGAAGACTGAATCGATACATTTGCTGCCAAATACTTCAAAAAACATTAGAATGTGTTACACCTGCATTCTAATGTAAAACAAAAAGAAACAAAAACTGATGACTAGGCAGCATGGTCTCTGACCTTAGCCTGTTCCACAAGGAACGAAAAAAAAAAAATAATGTCTTTAGTAGACAAATGTCAAGTTGAAGTTTGTGAATCTGAATCTGAAATCTGAATTTGTTGTTTGTTTTTATTCGAAATTCGAATAACAGAGTACTTTTTTAGTTTCGAATTGCAGCCCATGAAAAGTTCATTTTTTGCTACTGGAAGATTATAAGTAAAAAGGATTAAATAGTAACCGTGTAACGGCATGTCAAACTAGCGTACTGTCTTTTACTTTGAATAATCTGAAAGGACCTTCCCGATGGAGACGTATGTACATTATTTTATTGATAATAAAAAAAGAACTGAAAAATAAACAAACAGTCAGTAGTAGTAGTAGATAGCTAGATAGTTCAGGCCACATTTTGTAAGTTGTTTCAAGATCCAAAATAAAATATTATTTATGTTTTAGCACTAAAGTGAATGCAGCTTTTCTTTGTAACTATGAGGTGATGCTAATCCTGCAACAACTCAAAGATAGCACACAAAAGAAGCACAAACGTGAAGGTTCATTAGCAACTGTTACTTATGAGGTTGGTACCAACAGATATGCTTTCATGCATAAACTACAATGAAACTGTGTTTCATATTATAATCTGTGATCCTCACTGGTGCTGGTGGTTTGAAAAACATTAGTTAATAAGATAACTCCACTGTTTATTTCAGTACCTAGTCATTTGGAGCTTAATTCTTTTTTGTATTTTTAATATTCTACTGTTGTTGCTTTAACTTATAAAATAATACAGCTAAAGTTAAACACAGCACAGTAAACTTGTCTATATTGTTCATATTTTTAGAATTACATTGATTAACTTATTTCAGACAGTGCACTACCTGCAGGATACGGAGTGTAAAAAACAAAATGCGCAGTCAATACAAAAGTTTCTTGAAGCTATGAAGAAGTTTAAACTAACAAAGACTGAGAAGCTTATGATGGTGAACACCCCTCCTCGGACAGAGCTAGAAATTCAGCTGGTAAGCTACTATGTTAATCCAATAATATTGTATGTAAATGCAAAATTAACTTCAGTAAGGCCTCGCTAATCTGGATAGGGAAAAAAAAGACCCCTTCCCGATTATCAAGGAGTCCAGATTATAGTATGTAATATTTTAATAGGAATGAAATACATTCTAATCTTGATTTTCATTTATTAAAGTGATTTACGCTGTTGATCCCCGCATTAATGCCGGCGTTCATGCTCCATTGTCTTACTATTGTGTCTCTAATTACACACTCAAAAGGTTAAAGTCAATTTAGACAAGAATATGTATTTACGTACAAATGTTCTTCTAAAAAATTCAAACATATAAGAAATTTGTGTATGTAACATGAAAAAAATTAACTAATAATATACTTCTGCTTACAATTTTCGCACTTCATTTCAAAAGCATGGTTTCTAAGTTGATGGAGAAACAAATAAAATGATTAAATATTGACACATTGTGACCAGCACCTACTGTTTTCCCTGCAAACATCCCCCTATGCGATCCCCTCACCTGTCCGGATTACAGCATGCACCGAAGTATTGGGAGTCCGGATTAGCAAGGCTCTACTGTGTCTATTTGCTAATTTATCAACTGAATAGATTTGTCTAATAATTTGGCACACAGGTAGATTATTTTCCAGTTTAGGATGCATGTTACCATGCTATGTTCCCTAGGCATGATTTGCAACTTGTAGTTGTGTGAAGCCTGTTGGCAGAAGCTAAATATATGTATAATATTTTTATTTGGTCTTCCTCCAAGCATCCCCAGAACCTGTGCTTCTCTAACAAATCCCATTACCATTACCACATGGGTTGTACGAAAGTGAACCCTGGGTCCCTGGAACGAAGGCAAAGAAGGAACAGGAGTGGGTTTTATTCAGTAAAACTGACACGACCTCCCACTCCGCCTAAGGGCGAAAGATGTCATTAGATGACTTCCCACCTAAAAAAAATTACCATTACCAATTTTTACATTCATCTTATAGGTAGCCTACACAGTGTCCGTATTTAGCTTTCTGATGAATCTTATGTATTGTAATTAAAAGGCAGCCTTATTACGATTCCAATTTAACACACTCAAATGTCAACTTCTTTTGTATACTGCTAAAGATGGCGATACACATCTTTGTAACTGGCACAAAATTATGCAAACGCTTAAATCCAGAGTATTTTTATTTTATGGGTAATTGTCAAATACCTGTTCCCGGTTAGAGTGGAACAAGAGTGAGTGTTAGACTTTTACTGAGTAAAACCCACCTGTGTTCCTTCAGTTGCCCTTTACATTCCAGGGTTGCAGTAACACTTTTGAACAATACCGCAGCCCATGTTTGTACCTATGTCATAACAATTTTGTATTGTGATTTGTAAATGTCACTATGACATAATATGCTACTTGCATACTATGTCATACTTGCCACCATAAACATATAATATTATTATCAACAAAATATTTCTTATTATTTATTATTAATATCAATCTATTGGAGTATGGTTTCTACACTTAATACTTTGTGAACCTTTGTGCGTGAACATTACAAAATACAATACGTTCCAAATAAGAATAGGATCGACGCCATGTTGTGACGTCACGTCATACTGTCAAATCGCAAGAAATTGGGCAAAATTGAAGAACTCAGAGATGAGCAAAATTGAAGAACTGGATTCTGATTAAACTATTTTCGTTCACAGTTCGTAAATAAACTAAATTTTAAAATTTTCTTGTTTTGCTCACCATAATAATTCTTCGATTTGACAGTATGACGTGACGTCACTACCTGTCAATCGATCCTATTCTTATTTGGAACGCATTGTAGTTGTAAAAGATGATCTTTCCATTTACAGATAGTGCAAGAAAGTGAGGAGCGATTATCAGAGGATGAGGTCCGCAAAGTTATTGAGCTGGTTAACGAATTTCTGCCTCCTAGTGAAATCTCATGACACGCAGACATGGAATATATTGCTAATGTAACTGGTTAATAAATAAGACTATTTGTGTGTTTTTGGTAATAAGTGTGTTTTTTTTTTAATAAGAAAATTCCTTATCTCCATAAATAATATCTAAGATTTAAATGATTTTTGGTAATTTATAAATCAATCCAGTTTTTCGGTTTACATAATTACAATGTTGCTTGCACTACAATCGTTAATGAGTGACGTATTCTAATGCTACATAAACAAAAGAAAACCTAACAAAGAAAGGAATTATGGCGGTAAGTCCCCTCTTTGAGGAGTGGCTGGAAAGGCAACACGGCGTCCTTACCTTCCGCATGACGCAGGTCCTCACCGGACATGGTAAGTTCGGGAGGTTCCTGCACCGGATTCGTGCGGAAGAAACGCCCGGGTGTCACCATTGTGTGGACCACCCGGAGGACACGGTGGAGCACACGGTGGAGGTGTGTCCCGCTTGGGCAGAGCAACGCCGTGTCCTCGTGGGGGCTATCGGTGGCGGCGATCTCTCGCGCCGGGTCTTGGTACAGGCCATGGTCCGGAGCGAGGAGGAGTGGCAGGCGGTCGCCTCCTTCTGTGAAGCAGTAATGCTAGCAAAGGAGGCGGCCGATCGCGTGAGGCAACGGTCCTCACGCCCCAATCGCCGCCGGGATTCCGATCCCGATTTCCGGCCATCGTAGGCGCGGGCTTGCGGACGGCGAGCAATGGGTGGCTCGCCTTCCGACCGTCCGGTAACCGTCCGGACCGAGCCCAAGTCGTCGACGGCGCGTGCTGTTCCACGCGCGCCATCGGAGCCGTGACCGCCGCCGCGGAGATGTCAGCAACTGTAGGGGCCTAGCAGGGTCGAAGCCTACTGGGGCCAAGGGTCTGATTCTGAAAGGAAGACTCGGCCCTGGTACGAAAGACAATGAAGGAACAGGAGTGGGTTTTTAGTCAGTAAAAGTCTGACACTATCTCCCGTCCCGCCCAAGGGCGGGGGATGTCATAAGATGATTTTCCCACCGAAAAAAAAAAAAAAAAAAAACAAAGAAAGGAAATAAATAATTTATGATGCCTAGACCTTTATATAGAAACTGTATTTACATAGTTTTTAAAGTACTATTATGTGTTTTTTTTGGCACACTCGCATGCGCATGGGCAACCGGTATTTATCATGCGTACAAAGATCTAGGCCGCGCAGGCGCTGGTTGCTAACCCGCCGATTGAGGTTATGTTATAATCACACTGCTGTGTTTATCATTTTATCAAAAGTCATTGAGTGTCTTTATTGTCATACAATTGAATGTGAAAGTGAGTGGAGTACGGTAATTTAATTGTGAGCACCAAATTCGTCGGTAAGTGTCTTTTTTTTCTGTTTATGTGTGCATGTGTTATGTCATTCTAGGTCGGATTATGGATTATGGAATGTTATAAATAACATTATGGTAGGCTATTATTAACATTTTGCGCGAGTAATGTTGCTAGCTTTTTCGTCAACATTGCTGCATTGCTCTCTGGAACATTGTTTTTGATTTCTATTATTCTTCATTCGTTCTTGTTTTTTACAATTTAATATTAAAATATTTGTTTTGCCAATAAATGGCGAAACATGCAAGATAGGAACTTCAATGTAGTTCTAATATCAATAGGAAATATTGTTGCTTTTACTTACTTTTCATTTTCATAAATTACCGACCTGCATAAACAATGGAGAAGTTTCCATTTAATAGCAGACTTTCAAAAGTTTCAAAAAAGGAGGAGTACCTAAAGTCGTCTTGATTTTTTTTTTTAATATCTCAGATCTCGATAAATCAAAAAATTCTGTAACTATAAAGTTACGTTAGCAAGAATATGACCTGTGTTCATTATGGACTTTGAAGCCATCCAACCGGTGTGCCCCAAAACTTGTATACTATGCATTCCAAATAAGAATAGGAAAGTCAATAACCTCGATCTTTCAGATGTTGATTGAAAAGTACGGTTTGCTAAAAAAAATTGTTTGCGTATCAATAATGGTTTTTATTTTGCTTTGTATTACTGAATCTTAGTTAAATCTAGGTGAAGTAAAAACGTTATTGTTTAATCTAAATTAGCTAAATACTTATATTTTTAAGTCAAAATTGAAGAACTGGATTCTGATTAAACTTCCGTTCAAGATTCATAAATAAATTAAATTAAAAAAAAATCTTTATTTTGCTCACCCTACCGAATTTCTTCGATTTGACAGTATGACGTCACAACATGGCGTTAAAATCGATCCTATTCTTATTTGGAACGCATTGTACGTAAAATAAGTTTCATTAAAATGCGAAGATGGTTTTAGACCATTATCAATGACAAGTAAAAACATAATAATGACTCTCTGCACGTGTTGGTTTCGACTGTTAGTGCAGAGAGTCATCATCATCATCATCATCATTTCAGCCGAAAGACGTCCACTGCTGGACATAGGCCTCCCCCAAGCGTCGCCACAGCGAACGGTCCTACGGTCCGGTGCAGAGAGTACCTGTTATAAAATAAATAAATAATTAATCTTTCGAATACCGTAATTAGAGACACAATAGAAAGACAATGAGAGAGCGAACGCCGGTTCGCTTGGGGTTTAATTAATTAAAATAGTGCATCGAACAAACAGAAAATTTCCTTTTTTTTTTCAACAAATGAATTAATTGTATTTCTTTTTTTAACGTAGCACACGCGCTGGATAAATTTTCCAGTATCTGACCTCAAGTTGCATTGACAAGAGTGATGTCTCACCTGATCTTACACCGAGTACTGGGCAGCCCGCCTGCCCGCGCCGTCATGATGCTGAGCGATCTACTCAAGCTGCAGCTGCAGTTCAATGACGTCAAGTTGCTGCAGGGGGAGCATAAGTCACCGGAGTTTAAGAAGGTATATCGCCTGAATTTTTTTTTTTCGCAACTATCAAACAACGTCCTCTAGTCCCAACCTAAGCAGAGCTTGTGCTATGAGTACTAAACAACTAATAAACATACTTATATATTTCTAAATATATACATATTTTAGATAAATTACACTCAGACAACAATGATCGTACCTACTCGTCACACAAATATTTGTCTCGGGTGGAAATCGAACCCACGACCTCCAGAATAGCAGTCAGGGCCACTAACCACTAGGTCAACAGGCCAGTCAATTGATTAGATGTCTTGATGCTGAGCGAGCTTCTGAATCTGCAGCTGCAGCAAGAGCAAATGTCGCCGGAGTAGAAGGTATGTCGCCTGAAGTGATGATGTCTCATCTTGATGCTGAGCGCGCTGCTAAAGCTGTAGTCCAACCAACACCAATCTAAAAAGCCTGGAGCACAAGCATAGGGTAGCCAGCCATTCGGTATTTTACTACATGCCTTGATTCCGCCATCACCTTTCTACCATCGGACAACCCGACGTACGGCGAGTGTCCACTCTTACGTTGTTAACACCTCTACTGTCCGGACTAAGCGTTTCGCCTCGTCGATTATACTGCGTACAGCGAAGAATTGGAACAATTTGAGGTGTTTTCAAGGCTAGAGTGAATAGGCTCTTAATAATCTAGTGCGATATTATTATTATTATCCACCATCAACGATTGCACCACTGCTTACCATCAGGTGGGATCGCAGTCAAGCACTGGTATATATCATTTAACAAGAACAATACGTCAACATAAAAAGACGCCGAAGTTGCTGCAGCACCATCACAAGTGTTCAAAATAGTATACGAAATTTTTTACTTGTGAAATACTTATATATTTCCCATCTGTGGAATATAAGGGTTATGTCGATGCGGTACCCAAGTCCCGTCCACAGTGGGCACCACTGAAAGCTTCAATGTGGCTGTCGGCTTACATCAAGGGTCAGCTCTCAGCCCTTACCTCTTCCTGATGATAATGGACGCTCTGACGTCGGACATTCAGGAAGAGGCTCTCTGATGTATGCTGTTTGCCAATGACATTGTACTGGTTGCCGAGAGTGGCCTAGAAGTCTAGAACAGAATGGAGGTTTGGTGGCACGGACTGGAGAGTGTTGGCCTGAATTTAAAATTAAGTAAAACCAAAAGGGAGTACTTGTTCTGCGATTTCGGCGGTCTCTCCAATCCTGTGCCTTTAGCTCTCGCCGGAACGCCCATACCGATCTGTTCCGACTTTCGGTACCTTGGTTCGCTCGTCCAAGGCACAGTATAAATATGGAATTTATCTTTACTGTGTCCAAGGGGATGGTGAGGTAGGCTGAGACGTAATACATCGGATCAACGCAGGATGGATGAAATAGCGACAAGTCACGGGAACTATTTGTGACCCACGAATGCCCCTCAAGTTGAAGGGTAAAATTTACAAGTCCGTGATAAGACCTGTCATACTGTATGGATCAGAATGTTGGGCTGTGAAAAAGATGGATGAAAAAAGATTACATGTAGCGGAGATGAGAATGTTGAGATTTGAGATGGATATGTGGTGTGACGAAAAAGGATGAAGTGAGAAATGAGTATATCAGAGGAATTTTGAAAGTGGCGCCAGTGACTGAAAAGTAAAAAGGAAATCGTTTGTCTTGGTATGGTCATGTGAAGAGGAGGGCACTGAAACGCATGTTACTAAAAGAGTTCTGAGTATACATGTAAGTAGATGGATTGAAAGGGAGAGGGAGGCCAAAGAAAAGATGGATGGATTGTGTGAACAGTGATATGAAAGAGTAGGGAGTTAGTGATAAGTGTAACGGGTGACAGGACAGATTGGAAGAAAAAAACGTGTTGCGCCGACCCCAAGTAATATGGGATAAGGGCAGGAAGAAGAAGAAGAGTTAACTCCTTTCGAGAAAAAAATAATATGAAACTCATAATTTCTACCGCTACCATGAGTTGATTGTCCCTGACTAGTATTGGCTCGACATGCCCATCATCTGATCACATAGTCTATATATCATATGTCATCACTGGTTATAGACTCTTGTCTTGCGATCCTTTCGTATGTCGGACGAGAAAATACCGCGCAGCTTTCTGACGCTGCCCAGCCGAGTCGAATTCTATGATTGACCTCTTCAAGGGCTTTATGTATTTTTGTAATGTTATTACAGAAACGCTAATCCTTTTTTTATCTTGCAGCTAAACCCTATGGGTACGGTGCCAGTGTTACAAGATGGTGATTTCGTCGTGTCTGAAAGGTAACACAACTTATAATTCATCTAAAAACAGGAACGCATGGACTTGACCGCCAGGGTAGGTACGCTCGTAAATTGCTAGAGATCGACCAAATGGCGTGCGTTTCAAGAAGGCTAGGAGGAAGCGACCATCGCCCGAATACATGATCGTCGCATTTAATAATTCGGCATAACCGGTAGGCGCCCCTTGTCGGCGCGACGATGCGTTCGGGTTTGTCGAACTAATACACACTACGATTTGATTAGGTACTAATGCGATAATTTTGTATTTTAGTTTATTTTTTAATAATATTTTATATTAAATAACAAATTACACCAAAATAAATCTTTTCCTGAAAACAGCATCATTATAAAATGAAGCGGCCAATAGCATTTGAAATATTAGTGTGAGGAAGAGTGGGTGCATGGTGGGGATATCTCGCTATCTCTTTTATACATGCGTAACCTAATGGCGATGACGTCACATGTCAGTTTGTGCATCCTTATCTGATACTTGACAGTTTCCCCTTCTACCAGTTTTGAAAGGCTTCTTACTTACTTTTAACATTGACCGGATTACAAAAATTCTTCCTGTTTGCAATTTTGGATAAAGTTGCTTTTTGATACAAATAATAAAAACAAAATGAGCCAATTACCTAATTGGTTGTTTCTTAAAGAATAGAACCGACAAAATACTCCACTTATGTCTTTCTTCTACGATATTAACGTAGCGATATTTTCGAACGAGTTTACCATCGAATCTAAAAAAATAACAAGACGATTTTAATAGGTAGGAAATGTGGGATCCATTATTTAGTTGGAAAAAAGTTATTATAGTCCTCTAGCTGTATCATATTAGTGTTGTTAATATTTCCAGCCACGCCATAATGAAGTACCTGCTATCAGTGTATGGTGGCGACAAGAGCGAGTCGCTGTACCCGAGCGACGTGCGAACGCGCGCCCTCGTCGACCAGGCCATGTTCTTCAATGCGGGCGTGTTCTTTAAGGCCTTTACAAATGTTACGGTAAGTTTATCGTTATCTATTAGATTTAGTTGCATCCAGTTAGACTAATACAGTACGTACGTCGTGGGTTCGGTTCCCACCCAAGTCAGGCCTGGCGCACTCCTTACTGTAGGCTTGAATTTATACCTACGTCTCGGGGCCTCTTTTATAAGGCTAGTTCAGTTGAGTGTCACACGCGTGTTCGAACTGCCGCATGCCGCTTGACGCGCGCTAACAAAAAATATTTTTGCATTTCTACAGAGGTTTCATTATAAATATTGGCACGCAAAAAGCCAAAAGATACTGCATAGCATATGGGTGCATGAATAACAACAAAAATGTGGACTTTTCATTCTTTACTCTTCCAAAGGATCCCGAAAGGTAAGTAATTATAACATTTTCAACACTCTTAAAGTGGCTCTTATTTCTTGCTAATATATGATAATTATTATGTAGGTATAACAGGTAGGTTATTGTTGCAGTTTATAGACACAAGGACGATTCGTGTTCCTTTTCGTATCATCATTTTTCACTATTAGATTCGTAATTTTTTGCTGGCGCGGCGGCCGTCGGTAATGTTTTTTTAAATATCTTGTTCACAATATTACTAATCGTGAACTACCTACCATCTTTTAAAAATTACTTACGAACGCATAGCTGAAACATAAAATAGATAGGTAATTTTGTGGCCGAAATCTACAAAGTTATATTACAATATCCAAGTACCTGCCTAGGTACCACTTGACTTTACTTTTTTCCATTTGTTTAGACAATTAGATACCTAACTAACTAAATGTAAACAATCATAACATGTCTCTCTATAAATATATTTTAAAGTATGGAAATTACTACTTAGGTACATGTAAATCAATTTTATCTACCATGTAATTTAAAAAACTGAATTTATTTTATGCTATAAAACGTAGTGTAGGTACCTACTACTAATTTCGCATTTTACGAAAATATATTTTGTAGATAATATAGGTACATACCTACTTTAAAAGGCATTTCTTATCAAGAATGTTTACATTTAGTAAAGAACCTACCTAAACAAATGGACTCACGACCTTTTTTGGTGGAAAATCATTTCTTCTCCCGCCCTACCTATGTTCTTCTAGTTGTCCTTTGCGTTCTAAGACCAGGGGCTTAGCGCCTGTTGGTCCCAATGGACTAATGACTGTGTCTCACAACAACTCACAACCCTACAACAGAAGCGGCTTATTCAAAGGTTCATAACGGGCATAATAAAAGAAACTCTCGCTGCGCGGACTTACGGTGCATTTTGATTCGTTACGAGCGCCACTGGATCTGGTAGGCTAATAAAATCAAGGTCGTGACCGTGCCGTGCAATATATTATGAATATTAGCGCTGTTGTTATTAGGTTTAAATTCGTATGTTTGCTATTACGCAGTGCAATTTCTGTACTTGTACTATTTCTTATTCTGTGCCCAAGTCAAATGTTTGTGTGATGAGCACGATCATGGCCTTTCTCACCCGTAGTCGCGGGTGGCATTTGTCCAGTTGTCGGGATAAAATCCTATTGCACTCTGCGGAACAAAAACAACGTTGCTAGTAGCTATACAACGGTGTTTGTAGGAAGGACAAAGAAACGAAACTTCTTTCAACTTTCGCATTTATATGTATTATAAACTGGCTTCGCCCGCCTGAAAGTAGGTTACTCCAAATAAATTTCGGATCCCCATTTCATTCTCTAATGGGGTTAATTTTGGAAAATCCTCTCTTAGTGCTCGTTTACGCCATAAAAGGAAACCTTGTGCAAAATTTCACGCTCCTAGTCCCAGTAGTTTCGGTTGTGCGTTGATATGTCAGTCAGTCAGTTTCTCATTTTATATGTACCTACCTATAGATAATTGTTTGATCTGAATCAATTTTTAATTTAAGTAAGAGTTATATTTGTATGTTATATTTCATTTACCATGATCCTTGCGTCATTGCGGGTTGCCAGCTGAAAATCGCTAGGTGTCTGACGCACAGCAATTGCTGAGTTAGCGACCCTTTCGGTTCAGGCACGCTCAGCGCAGCTATATTGTAAATCTGTACTTTTTTTTGTGTTGTTGCCTATTGTATTACCTGCATCGAATAAATACTATTCTATTCTATTCTATTCTATCTGCGTGAAAAAGCCAAAGAAAAACTCCAAGAGCACACTATTAAATAAAAAAAAGAAACAAAATTAAGCTTTTTTTGCGTTGGGAAATCATCAAATAACTTCTCTCGCACTTTTACTGACTAAAACTTACTTGTTTGCGTTTCAATACAAGGCCACGATAACTTCTGAACAATCCCGCAGCCTAAATTATGGTTACATCGTTACAGGCTCATTCTAATAAATAACTTTTGATTTTGCGTTACCTAATAATATCATCAATATCAGACATGGTCGCTCACCGATTCGCAAAAGTTTCGCCTTGGGGTGTGCCAACGAGCAATGGAGCGCAGCATTCTGGGTGTCAAGAGGGCCGACAGAGTGAGGAACACCACGCTGCGTCAAAAGACGGGAATTATGGACGTCGGAAAAAAGGCTGCCAGGCTAAAATGGGATTTGGCGGGTCACATCAGCCGCATGCACTCTGACCGGTGGGCAAGAGTCTCCACAAAGTGGGTACCTCAAGATGGACGACGCCGCCGAGGTCGACCTGGGAAGAGGTGGCGAGACGTCTTAGATGCCTACCGCAAAGACTGGTTCGAGGTGGCCCAAGAAAAGAATACCTGGAAGAAGTTGGGGGAGGCCTTTGCCCAGCAGTGGGACAGTACAGGCTATTAAAAAAAAAAAAATATATCATTATTAAAATGCCAATGCATTCCACAACTTTTTTGGATCAATCCTTTGCTGTCCACTGTCCAGGCTGCTCGTCTGTGGAATGGTTTGCCCAGATCCTATAAAACGCGCTCAATCGTTGCCCTGTTTCAAAAGTTAAAGAACACTGCCTGTCTCTGTGATTATCGAAAGTCACCATTTGTTTTTATTGCGTACATATTTGGTATGTATGTATGTATTTATGTATCTCTGTTGTACACGGTGTCTTTGACATCGACGCAAAAACGAATACCACGGATCCAGTACATGATTCTGGACGCCCCAGTGGTGGAATTTTTCATCGGCTTATGCTAATTTAAAAAAAAACTGTACTTTTTAAATTTAAACTGTGTAAAATCGTTATTCTAACCAACCCCGATGATATGTAGTAAAAAAATAATTATTGAAAATTAATTAAGTAATTAAAAACGCATCGGGATAGATAAAATCGTTATTCTAATAAACCCCGATGACTTTTTAATTTTAAAAGTAATCCATTCATTTTTTTCACTAAAAATTTAAGAATAATAATACCAGCCCTATATCATGTTTACTTCTGACAATTACTGTCCATTCCAGGTGACCTGGAAGTGATCACGAAATGCGATAAGGCCGCCCATAATATGTGTTTTAGATATGAACGCATGTTACTAAAAGAGTTATGAGTTTACATGTGGATGGATGGAGAAGGAGAGGGAGACCAAAGAAAAGATGGATGGATTGTGTGAAGAGTGATATGAAAGAAAAGGAAGTTAGTGATAGTATGACGAGTGACAGGGCAGAATGGAAGAAAAAAACGTGTTGCGCCGACCCCAAATAACACGGGACAAGGGCAGGAAGATGATGATGATGATGATGAGATATAAGTTTTTTTTGTTATGTTTCTTGTTATTACCTACAATAAAGTACGTAATAAATAAATATCCTGTTTCACTCCTAGCGAGACACATTCCTCGGCGTCGTCACCGAGCCGACCCGCCAACATATAGAAGAGATAGAGTCATCATTCGCCGTAGTGGACGCGTACGTGCGAGACCGACCCTACATCGCGACGGACCGCCTGACCATCGCCGACCTGGCCGCCGGCTCTACGGCAGCAACGATGCTTGTATTCCACAAGCCGGATCCTGATAAGTAAGTTTTTTCAAGTCGTTATGTGTCTCAAAAGTCAGCAAGCGCAAGATTGTGTATGGAGTACTGCTCTCATCTTTAGGATGGGTCTGCCAAATACCAGCTTGATGCATTAGAGTCGATTGAGAAGCGAGCCAAGAAGATCATCGGCAATGGTATTTTCACTTTTAAATAACCAAAGTTTTTTAAATAATTACAAGTGGCCAGTGTCTTAAACATAATTTCTTTTTTCGCAATACTTTCGGAGTGGCCTGCGGGGCTATTGCGTAACTCTGTTGACAGTTCAAGTGATGATCACTTGTTAAAAATGTGCATCATTGAACTGTCAAACAGCTAGTTTCGTATTGCCTATCTTCAGTGACCAACTGCAGTGACGTCATTAGCCACTGGTGCCTTTGATAGCCACCGTAACACGTTTTGACAGATGTTATTGTATCGATACTTTTAAAATTGCGATTGTGTAAGCTTTTGAAGCTGTATAATAGTCGATAAAATTTTAGAGTGGTCACAATAGGCACCGTAAATTTTTATAATTCAACACATTTCCACCGTAGTTTGTTAGTCACTTGTGTGAGTAGTGACTGAACTGACAATTTCATAAAATTGGTATTACGTAAATACCAATTTTATGAAATTGTCAGTTGACAACTAAGTTTAGTGTGCAACGAATGCTAGTTGTCAACTGTTATTGAAAAAGTTAGCCAATAGCCCCCCTGGTATCTATAAATTATATTTTTAAATATATCAATAAAAAATTTAAAAAAACCTACAATGATCGCCGAGTCCACTTCTCACATGTCGTCAACCTCGCGAGCCAAGTCAATATACTTGACTAGCTTCTGCCAGCAGCTTCGCCCGCGTGAAAGTCAGTTTCTCCATACAAACTTTGGACCCATTGCATCCCCTTGGGGGGTAAATAGGTGAATTTCGAAAAATCCGTTCTTAGCTGATGTTTACACCATATAAGGAACCCATCGACCAAAAAAAAAGTGATATGACCATCACCGAGAATTGGGGCACTTCCGATTCCACAAGAGAGTATTTCAGGGCTGCGTTAAAAATAACCAGCCCCCCTAGCCAAGTTGCAAACGATAAACGTGAACGCTTAGTAATCTCCAATAGATTTTCAACTTTATACCTAAGAGCATAAAGTTGAAAATCTATTAAAGACTACTGAGCGTTAGCGACCGGAACGAACGAAAACACTATGTAATCTTCAATAGATTTTCAACTTTATATCCAATAACATAAAGTTTAAAATCTATTAAAGACTACTGAGAGTTTACGTTTATCGTTTATGACTTGGCTAGGGGGGCAGAGTAGCTTCGAGATGCAACCCAGAGTCGTTCTTTTATAACTCGAGTAACTACCCTAGAGTTAACCCAACTTCGAGCAGGGTAGGTTGGTGTCTGCCTGTAGGCGGCTGTACTTGGGGATCGTGCGATCCATGGCCCTGTATGGGGCCCCGGTATGGGCTTCTGACCTGACGGCCGGCAGCATCGCAATTCTGCGAAGACCGCAGAGGGCGATGGCCGTCAGGGCTATCAGAGGGTATCGCACGATCTCCTACGAGGCGGGTTGTGCACTGGCCGGATCTCCGCCCTGGGAACTGCAGGCGAGAGTCCTCGCCTCACTGTACCAGTGGCGCGAAGAGATGAAGACGCGGGGTGGTGAACCGATGCAGCGCGAGATCGAGCTGCGTCGGTCTCAGCTCCGCGAGGTCATGGTGGCGGAATGGCGGGACAGGCTTCTGCGCCCTACCGCCGGCCTCGCCACCGTCGATGCGATCCGACCAGTGCTCGACGAATGGCTCGGGAGGAAACACGGCTCCCTGTCGTTTAGGGCGACGCAGGTGCTCTCGGGGCATGGCTGCTTCGGGAAGTACTTGTGTCGCATAAACAGGGAGCCGGACGCTCGGTGCCATCACTGCACCGACTGTCGGGAGGACACGGCGCAGCACACACTGGCAGAGTGTGCCGCATGGGAGGAGCAGCGCCGTGCCCTTGTATCTGAAGTGGGCCCCGACCTGTCGCTGCCGGCCGTCATTCGTTCGATGGTCGGGGGCGCCGAGTCGTGGGATGCGGTGATCTCCTTCTGTGAAGCCGTAATTTCGCAGAAGGAGGCTGCGGAGAGGGAGAGGGAGGCCGTGGCCACTCTCCCGTGCCGCAGCAGGCGAACCGGGCGTCGGCGGAGGGCAGACAACGCCCTCTTCCAGCCCCCATAAAGAGGTCCGGAGGGACGGCGGACTCGGGGTCGTCCACCGTCCCCCATCCAGCAAGACCCGAGGCGGCGGCGCGTAGTGTTCCAAGCGCGCCCCTATTGGACGTCGCGGGGGGAGGACACCTCACACTCCCCTCGGCCTGAGGTGGCCCGCGTAGGCGGGCCGGCACTAGCCAGGGATCATGGATGGCGTATCAGCTCCCACGATCCCCGGTCCAAGTGTGGGAGGGAACACCGAGGTGGTTTTTAGTCAGTAAGAGTCTGACAGACCCCTTCGCCTGCCCCAGGCGAAGGACATCCATGAGGATTTTCCACCCCGGCAACAAAAAAAAAAAAAAAAAAAAGGGTAGGTTGGTGTAATGACAGTTGCTTGGTATTGACAGTTGAACTCTACGTTCGCGTTCAAAAATGCGAGCTTAGAGTATCTACCCGATGACGTCATTAGAGTTAACTCTAATCTCATTTTTGAACGCAGGGCTGAGCAAGTTGCTGATGGCTTAGCATATTTGCATTTTTATTATTATTTGTCAAAATAATGTTATTACTAACTTTTGCCTGCGGCATCGCTTCGTACATAAAATATAGCATATGCAAAATACCTATGTCACTTAGGAATAAAGCAGATTTCTATCGGTGAAAAATTTTAGCAATCAGACCAGTACTTTTAGAGATAACCTCCTACAAACAAACAAAAAACAAACTTTACCTCTTTATAATATTAGTGTAGATTACATTGACAAATTTATTTCAGGTTTATCCGCTGTGCTGATTGGGTATCTCGTTTGGAAGAGGAGCATGTATTTAAGACCATAATGACACCGGGAGTCGTCTACTTTACCAAAGTTATGAAAGCATTATGGAAACGCAACAAAGAAAATAAAGAATAAGAAATAAAGTAATATTTATTGTTAATGACAGAAAGCTTCAAAAATTTATTTCAATGAATGCCATAGACAAGACCCTTTTGTAGAAGAGACAAGTGTTAATTAAAGTGGAAGCTACGGGTCCAAGCGCAGCCTAGTTTCCACTAGATGGCGCTGAACCCAACATGTTATTTTTTTTTGTTCTTAGTCTATGGGAGCATTATTAACTCAATGAAATGGTATTTATTTGCTAAAATCGGACATTCCACTTTATTAACCGCGTACGTCGGATATTGCGTTAGGGTTGCACATCCACGACCAAATACTCCATAACGACAGCTCTTCTGTCACCTATGGGGATTGAAGAGCTAAATGAGATGGAGTACCCAGTCGCAAACACACGACCCTGGCGAATAGGACGCGAAAACACTCGTCGGACCCATTCGACGCGGGTGGTTAAAGGGTTAAACTTACCCCCCATTTCTTGGGCACGCCACAATTATGGCGGTAAGTCCCTTCTTTGAGGCGTGGTTGGAAAGACCTCACGGCGTCCTCACCTTCCGCATGACGCAGGTTCTCACCGAACACGGGAAGTTCGGGAAGTTCCTGCACCGGATTCGTGCGGAAGAGACGCCCGGGTGTCGCCACTGTGTGGACCGCCCGGAGGACACGGTAGAGCACACGGTGGAGGTGTGCCCCGCTTGGGAAGAGCAACGCCGTGTCCTCGTGGGGGCGATCGGCGGCGGCGATCTCTCGCGCCGGGCCTTGGTACAGGCCATGGTCCGGAGCGAGGAGGAGTGGCAGGCGGTCGCCTCCTTCTGCGAAGCAGTAATGCTGGCAAAGGAGGCGGCCGATCGCGTGAGGCAACGGCAACGGTCCTCACGCCCCAGCCGCCGCCGGGATTCCGATCCTGATTTCCGGCCACCGTAGGCGCGGGCTTGCGGAAGGCGGGCAATGGGTGGCCCGCCGTCCGACCGTCCGGTAACCATCCGGACCGAGCCCAAGTCGTCGACGGCGCGTATTGTTCCGCGCGCGCCTCAGGGAGATGTCAGCAAATCGTAGGGGCCCAGCAGGGTCGAAGCCTACTGGGGCCATGGGTAGTGTGAAAACGAAACCGGGGCCCTGGGACGAAGGCAACGAAGGAACAGGAGTGGGTTTTTAGTCAGTAAAAGTCTGACACTATCTCTCGTTCCGCCCAAGAGCGAGATTTGTCATAAGATGATTTTCCCACCTAAAAAAAAAAAAAAAAAAAACCCCCATTTCTGAAGCTTTTTAACCATGCTAGATGGCGCTACACCCAACTTGGTTTTTTTTGTTCTTAGCATATGGGAGCATTATTAACTCAATGAAATGGTATTTATTTACTAAAATCGGACATTCCACTTTATTAACCGCGTACGTCGGATATTCCGTTAGGGTTGCACATCCACGACCAAATACAAATACTCCATCACAACAGCTCTTCTGTCACCTATGGGGATTGGAGAGCTAAATGAGATGGAGTACCCAGTCGCAAACACACGACCCTGGCGAATAGGACGCGGAAACACTCGTCGGACCCATTCGACGCGGGTGGTTAAGGGTTAAACTTACCCCCCCATTTCTGAAGCTATTAAACCATGCTCGATTTTGACGATAGGCGAGTAGAAAATGGACCCTCTTAACTCAAAATACTCAATTCAGAAACCCGCACTTATTGTAGTCACCATCTGCCCAGTATGTTGGAATCGACTTGATGCAGCTAAATTTTAGACATTTATATGTAGAAGCTAATATGGACACTGTCTATTGGTGAAAACCGCATGAATATCCGTTTCTTGAGTTTGCCGCGAACAGACAGACACGCTGTGGGGAACTTTGTTATGTAATTAATATGCAAGGAATAAGGTAAGCGTCAGGACCCCTGGACCACTGGCTACTACCTTCAAATATTTGGTACCTCTATTGACAGCGAGACAACGCCAGAAGAAAGTGGCCAGACATTCTGACGTCAGGATGTGGACCATTTTTTTTTCATAGTTCTAGACAACACAACTTATTTATATTTTTGTAAAAATATATACTCAACAGTACTAGCTTCTGCCCGCGGCTTCGCTCTCGTGAACGTAGGTTTCTCCATACAAACTTTGGACCCCCGCTTCATCCCCTTAGGGAGTGAATTTTGGAAAATCCTTTCTTAGTGCTCGCCTACGTTATAAAAGGAAACCTTGTGCAAAATTTCACGCTCCTAATCCCAGTAGTTTCGTCTGTGCGTTGATATGTCAGTCAGTCAGTGTCCCCTTTTATATAGGATGATCTTAATCTATAGTAATTAAGATCATCCTACTTAAAAATCGATAATAATATTATAGATAGCAAGGTCAGGTGGGGCTACTATCTATGATTCAATTATTATCTACATTTTGTAATGTTGGAAATTGAATTTTGTTGCCGTATGCAATACTTAATTCCTAATCTTCAGTCATAGTTATCATTGATATTATACCTACTATCGGTTATTAGTGTTTGATTATGTCATCGTTCAGTGCCGTTTTTTTTTTTGTTTGAATAACAAGCTGTTGGTAAGTATATTTTATTTACATAATAACCAATTTGACTACGTGATTTCCGAATTTAACATTTTTTGTTATACTTCCCACAATCTTCCATATTATAATAAAACGCTCCGTGTTTTCATCTGTTCGTGAGTTTATCTTAAACTTCTGATTTATATTAATGTATAAGCGTACTGTGTGTTGTGTGTGTGTTGATATGTTAGCTTTACTTAAGAGGACTATAGGATCTAATCGCGAGTTTTATAATGCGCAAAAGTAGCAGTATACATAATCAGAAAAAATATATGTTATTATTCTGTATAAAAGCTGGATAGATTGTGTATTCAAAACATAATACAACTAATTTAATGCCATAAAAAATAATTTACCGGAAAAATGCAATTCAAATTCTGATTGTTTGTCAGATTATTGTACAACTAACGTTTTACCGATATAGTGTTTTATTTTATAATCAAATCTAGAGTTTTAGTAAATCGCTAAAATGCTTCAAAGTATTTGTTATCACTCGGCCACCACTGCTCTCAAAACGGTGATGGAAAACATCTTGAGGAAACCGGTATGCCCTAGAACCAAAAACTCGAAGACATGTGACATCCACCAACCCGCACTGGGCACGCATGGTGGATTACGGCCCAGTCCCTCTCCTAGAGAGGAGGCCTGAGTCCCAGTAGCGGGAACATTAAAAGGCTGATTATGCTAGGTCTTTCCGCATCTCTTTCTTTTGTATGCAGTCCGAGAGTGACCGCGCTTTAGGTGCTGTAGTCCTCTTAAGTTACACACCTACAGTTCCCGAAGACAATTACAATGCACGACGGGACGGTTGACGTGTGTGGTATGCTATCTAACCGGGTCAGGCCATACATATTATCTCAGAATGTTCTCGTCTGGCTTACAGCGAGTATTTGCACAGGCTTAACAAAAAAAAATTGCAGATTATAAAAAATTACTTTTCTTTTTTTTTCAAATTGAATGAGAACGCACGCAATGAAAAACGATCACTTTTTTCCAATGAAATAAACAGAGTGTGTGATGGAGTTCTGATCGACGAATGTCACTATTCCCTATTCACATCGTAACAATCATGGCTTTATTTAACTCATCACAGTATTGCAATCGTCCTTCCTTACCATTCTTGGTCTATCGCGGCCCCATCTTATTGCTATAGCAAGTATATCGTTTAGACGTATGTCGTTCCAGGAGCCAAGATGGCGCCTCTTCTGTACAAGCTAGACGCGAGCCCGCCGGCGTGCGCGGTGCGGATGGTGGCCCACATCATCGGGCTGCAGCTCGACTTCAAGGAACCGGATATAAGTCAGATGGAACACAAATCTCCCGGCTATTTGCAGGTGTGGTTTTCCATTATTTTGTTAATTCATAGTATTCACAGACATATTTATACATTTTTCAAGCCAGATCTATACAAGTATACATACTACTTGGTATATTTATTTTTCTCGGCGTCCAAGACGTTCTCGTCATGTGGGACGATTATAAAAAAAAATATTGCAAGCCTCTCGCTTCGAGTCACCATCGTCACCAAATTGCATTCTGCTGTGCCATACCCTCTATCTATCTATTTTCTATTTAAGTATGGTTTCCGCACTTAGTCCTATTTGGACCATTGTACGTGGGCCTTGGCGGCCATAACCTTAGGTGGGCTCATTCTAACCAGCCCACCTCTCTCCAAAAACAGATTAGGCCTCTTAGGTTTTTCAGGTCATCAATAAGGGAGTTCGGGGATCCTAAGGTTCGTGTGCGTATTTCAGTGACACCTGTGCAGTCTAGGAGCACATGTGCAATTGTCTCCTCCCCCTCCAAACATGCTCTGCACAGGGGACTGTCTGTGATGCCTATTGTGTGGAGGTGCTTATTCAGTGTGCAGGCGCAGGCTGCCTCTGTCCAGTCTTATGAGTTTTTTGGTGAGGACTTTATTGAGATGCGGCAGGGCCTCCTTGGCCTGCCTGCATCCTAGTGTCGAGGACCACCAGCGCTCTGCTGCTCTATGCCATACCCTCACTCTTACCCCACTGTCACATGAATTTGCTACTGTCTGAGTAGCGACAAGCAGTCTTCCGTCTCGAGCCGCCCTTAGGATTGTTTGTATCTGTGATATATGAGAGCAGTGGTGGTTTAGTGGTAACGGTCAGTTACAAGTCGTTCTGCGCAGGCTCAAACCCGCGGCGCTTTACTTTCACCACTGCTTTCAAAAATGCTGAAGGAAAACTTCTTGAGAAAACCGCCATGTCTTTCAACCAAAAATTCGAAGATCCATCCATTATCCACACTGGGCCCGCGCGGTGGATTACGGCCCCTTCCTAGTGGGAACATCATAAAGCTGCTTTTACTATGCCTTGTACTTGTGCTGGCAAAATCTTTGGGGTTATTAAATATTTAATTGAAACGGTGGACATGTTTGCCCATATTCCATTATGTGGATTTTAACAAAACACTTAATTTATTTTTCATTCTCACATTAATCTGTAACTTTTCTATATTTTTCAGTTGAATCCTCTGGGAACGATACCTGTCCTCATAGACGACGACTTTGTTCTATCTGACAGGTAAATACAATAACATTCTTATAATCCTTCCTACGAGGTCGAATCATCATCGTCATCATATCAGCCGAAAGGCGTCCACTGTTGGACATAGGCCTCCCTCAAGTGTCACCATAACCACCAGTCCTATGCGTCTCGCATCCATCGGATTCCCGTGACCTTCACTAGGTCATCGGTCCACCTTGTTGGAGGCCTTCCAATACTGCATCTTCCGGTACGCGGCCGCCACTCCAGAACCTTTCGTCCCCATCAACCATCTGTTTTGCGAGCAATGCACCCTGCCCACTGCGACTTAAGTTTGGTGTTTCTTCGGGCTATGTCGTTAACCCTGGTTCTCCTGCGGATATCTTCATTTCTGACGTAGTCACTCAAGTAAACTCCGCCCTTTGGGTAACTTTAAGCCTTTTGACGAGACCCATTGTAAGCAACCACGTTTCGGATCCATAATTATGTCATCACTGGCAACACGCCCTGACTTTCGTTTTGAGATACTGGTCACGAAGTCGAAAAAATGAAGAGATTGGCAGGAGTACTAAGGTAACCTACATACTCCGAAGAACTGAATACAACAAATGGTCGATGGGGCTGAAGGATTCTGGATTAGTGACAACCCCGGGAGTGGCGGCGCTCGTAGATCACACACAAGGTGGAGCGTGCACCTGGTGAAGATTCACGCAAGGTGGTGTAGGTCGCAGCAATCCGCTGGATGCTAGACGCTCAGAACCACGAGATGTGATGAAGCGCTCCGGAAGACTTATTTTTAACTGTGATGGGTGTAGACTGAAATGATCATGTTGCTAATAACTAATAACATTGCGCCAAGTTAGTGACGATAGGTAGTTTCCTTATAACATTTTATAAAATAAATTTGTTATTAATTTTTTGCAGCAGTGGTGGCCGAGTGGTAACGGCCCCGACTTACGAGTTGTAGGTCGCGAGTTCAAACCCAGCCAGGCGTATTACTTTGTGTAATTTATTTCATCACCACTGCTCTAAAAACGGTGAAGGAAAACATCGTGAGGAAACCGGCATGTCCTAGAACCAAAAATTCGAAGACATGTGACATCCATCAACCCGCACTGGGCCCGCGTGGTGGATTACGGCCCATTCCCTCTCCTAGAGAGGAGGCCTGAGTCCCAACAGTGGGAACATTATAAGGCCGACTATGCTATGCTATTAATTTTTTTGATTTTTTTTAATGTTAAAACTAACTTGTTACGTCCCACTGGTAGCCAAAGGCCTCCTTCCATTCCTTCTTCAATGGTCTAGACTCTGCGCCACTTTTTGCCTATTCCTTGCGAAGACCTACAAGTCGTCCCGCCATTTCCTTCGTGGTCTGCCGCGACTCAATCTTGCAAGGTTTTTCTCGTAGGCAGCGGGATTTTTTGAAAGAGTTACCGTGGCTCTGAAACGCAAAGGACAACTGAAGCTATACAGATGGATTTTATTCAGTAAAAGTCTGATAAGCCCTCTGACTCCACCGAAAGCGGGAGAGGTTATTTGATGACATTTTTTACACAGATTTGTAATTGCAAAACATGATTTTCTAATTGCAAAACATGATTGAAAAGAGTGTCCATGGAGTTTCTTGCACATTCTTCTCCATAGAGATCTACGCTTTGGAATGTGCAATTAGTATCATTTTTTCTGACTGACTGACTTCTGAATTCTTAACATTTCAAAAGTGCCTGTAAATGGTTTATTAGAAATAAATGCTTTTGAATTCGAATTTGATGATTAAAAAAAAATATACTCCTCGTTCTTTTTCCAGCCACGCCATTATGATCTACCTACTGTCCAAGTACGGCGGCGAGAAGGCAGAGTCGCTGTACCCGAGCGACGTGCGCACGCGCGCCACTGTCAACCAAGTCATGTTCTTTGACACCGGAATACTGTTCGTCAGGATTAAAGTTGTTGCTGTAAGTAATACTCAGAAAACTGCTAACTTTTTGAACGATTTCGTATATGGTAGCAGTTTTTTTTTTGTACCTTTCTGCATTTTTATATTTCTCATGTACATGAATAGACAATATGCTAGGTACCTAGCATATTGTCTCTTCGGTCGTTGGGATCTTTGGACCGGGACCGCGGTCCCAACTTCCACATATATTTTTTTAGTAGTATTTTGGGACCCAAAGAGCCTCACGACACTATCTCTTCACCACCCTAGGTTGACTGGTAGAGAATGCCTAAGGCATTAAGTCCGCCTACTTTGTGTTGCATGAGGATTAAATAATTAAGTAACGCGAACATTTCGACAAATATAGTAACTAAACCATGAGCGTGGGCTGTAGGATTGTTCGAAAGAATTACCGCAGCCCTGAAAGGCAAAGAAATCAGAAATTAGAAACGTTTATTTCAAATAGACCAATTACAGGCACTTTTGAATTGTCAAAAAAAAAAAAACGGGCAAGTGCGAGTCGGACTCGCGCACTGAGGGTTCCGTACAAACTTACATATGAAAACAGTTCAATTCACGAATCGAGTCACAAGATTTTTCCGAATCGCAAGTTTTTTTTTTGTGACGAAATTATTTATACAAGTAATAGGTACAGACAATACAGATGATGCAAATCATAGACTCATAAGAGTTTTACCGTGCATCATAATCATCGACACAAGATAACTTGGGCTATGAGACCTTGCTTCATGCCAAATTTCAGGATTCTAGGTCAACGGGAAGTATCCTATGAATTTTGATTCTTTTGAGAGTGTCGAAATGTCCGTTTTTTGCGACATAAACGGCCATATCTTTTTTTCCTGTTAACTTAGATATTTCATTTTTTCACAGCTTTAAGGGACCGCAGACCTGACTATATGGTTTTAATTTCAATTCGATACCTCCACGCGTTCCCAAGATATAGGGTCTTGACAGACAGACAGACGGACGGACAACTAAGTGATCCTATAAGGGTTCCGTTTTTTTCTTTTGAGGTACGGAACCCTAAAAAGGGCAACTGAAAGAACTCATGTGGGTTTTAGTCAGTAAAATTCTGGCACTCCCTCTTGCTTCACCCTAAGCAGGTAGAATGTGAATTGATTGAATGTTATTTCATGATTACCTCACAAAACAAAACGTTTAGAGTTATTTTAACAACACTTACAATTTTAACAAAAAACCTTGTTCTAGCTACCAACAATACTGGAGGGTATGAAAGTCCCTACAGAGAAGCACTTGCACGACTTAGAAGAAGCGTACGGCATGATAGAGGCGTTCTTGTCTCGTCACACGTACGTCGCGGCGGAACAGCTGACCATCGCCGACCTCTCCGTGGCCACCACGCTGGCCGCCGCCGAGGCGATACTGCCCCTGAACAAAGACAAGTAAGTACATGAGAGGAGCTCGTGGGCAGACCCTGGGCAGCTGGGCCGAAGCCTACTGGGGCCATGGGTTGTCCGAAAGGGAACGCTAGAGGTCCTGGGACGCAAGGCAAAGAAGGAACATAGGTGTGGTGACTTCTCCCACTCAACCTTAGATAAGAAATCATCCAATGACTCCTTCATTGGATGATTTCTTATCTAAAAAAAAAGAGATGCCCTGAGCGTCGCTAATCTTAGGGTGATTCCGGCCTCCGTTAGTGCAGGTTTGCGGATGGCGAGCAATGGATAGTTTGCCGTCAAATAAGGACCAAGCCCGAGTCAACGGTGTGAGCAGTGGTGGCCGAGTGGTAACGGCCCCGACTTACGGAGTTGTTGGTCGCGGGTTTAAACCCAGCCAGGCGCATTAC
Organism: Mythimna impura; assembly: GCA_905147345.3. Taxonomy (NCBI): domain Eukaryota; kingdom Metazoa; phylum Arthropoda; class Insecta; order Lepidoptera; family Noctuidae; genus Mythimna; species Mythimna impura. Next base: position 26,185,583 of record LR990350.1, read on the forward strand.
TTTGTGTATTTTATTTCATCACCACTGCTCTCAAAACGGTGAAGGAAAACATCGTGAGGAAACCGGCATGTCCTAGAACCAAAAATTCGAAGACATGTGACATCCACCAACCCGCACTGGGCCCGCGTGGTGGATTACGGCCCATTCCCTCTCCTAGAGAGGAGGCCTGAGTCCCAACAGTGGGAACATTATAAGGCCGACTATGCTATGCTATGCCGAGTCAACGACGCGTTGGATTCCACACGCGCCTCAAATAGATGTTAGTATAAGTGACGCGGCCCCCTAGAGTCGATGCCTGATACCAATAATCGAATCGAGTTTCTACATCACTTAAAATAATTATGTCTTTGTCTTCCCTGTGGAAGTTCTACCTTCTGGGACTGGGCTGGACATGTCAGTCGCATTCCAATCGAGCGGTGGGTCCTTAAAATATAAAATTGGTGACCTGAAACCCCGAGATCTCCATCGGAGATGACGGGTTGACTTAGATGTCTTGCTTAGGAATTGGCAAAAAGTGACACATATCAGGGAACAATGAAAGGAATTTATCATGTTGCTTTCGTGGTTGTTTTATTAATTATTAATTATTGATTAATAGTTATTGATTATTTTATAATGTTTATTACTCTTGATTTACCCCCCCCACCCCCCCCCCCCTATTCATCTGGGCTTGAGACAAAATGTAAACAAAGAAAACAATGTAGATACCTTCGACCACGTTTCTTAGACATGTTTGAATAAAATAATAACAATCTCCTTTTCTGTTGAATGCATTGGCGTGTTCTTTGCACGCTTTTTCTTCGGCAAATAACAAGAATTCAACGAAAATATCTCGCATCAACAAGTTGATCGATAGTGAAAAAGATGGCCGATTATAACACTAACATAGTAGTAGACTAACATAGTCCTAAGTCTTATTTACTAACGATAAATTGTATTTACTTTATATATGTTAGTCTGTAAGCAAAGCTGGGCACCGTTAATCAAATAGTTAACTTCGTTAATCGTTAATCCGCTACAAAAAAAGTCAGCTTCGTTAAACGCTAAAGCGTTACATTTCGGAAGAATTAACGCAAGTTAACGTTAATCGTTAATCCGTTAATATGTGTAAAATTATAATATATATATAAGCACCGGCGCTAAGTAATAAAATGATCAAACGAAAAAAAATTCTTCGCAGTTTTCTCACTCGCACGCGCCGGCCAAATATATCTAGTTTTGTTTTTGTTTCACGCGCTGCCGCGCGCCGCCCGGCACTTGTCATTCATTTCATACTTGTCTGAACCTGTTTTTCGCGCCGCGCCGCGGTGCCGTGCGGTAAATAGTAGGCACTGGATTAACGATTAACGGACTTCTGCATATTAACGGAAGTTAATGTGTCCGTTAACATTTTTAAAAGTTAACTTAAAAGTTAATCTGTTAATCAAAATGTTAACTTCGTTAATTAACGATTAACGGATTAACGAGTTAATGCCCAGCTATGTCTGTAAGGTATGTATCTATGGGCCAAGATGCCTGATAATAAATGATTTATTATTATTATATGTATTTTCAATATTTATCTCAGGACCCTGAGGTCCTGGACCTTTGGAAGGCGTACGAGGAGCCGAAGCCAACTCGCAGAGGCCCTTTAGATAATTATAATGGAACATGATACCAACCGACGATTATCCCTGTACGCGCTATGCTAGTGCACCCAAGGACAACCCCCGGTTGTTGAAAAACTATTGCGACATATGGAGAACAAAGATAATAGGGCTATGGTTTTTGGAGTCTTAAGTGGACTGGTAACATGGAACTATGTTAAGACTATGGCCCCTGCCTGAACAACGTTATTAATATCCATCGAAAAAAGGCAGGGGGTGACTTGCACACTCAATAAATGGGCCCCCAAAAAACGGCCGCTAGCACGAAGTGACGTAGCAACAAGAGGGCAACATATTCTGAGGTGCTTGAGGAGTGGAGAGGTATACCACGGCTATCAGGACAATCCCGGAAGTACGGTCAAGATCCCTACCAGCACCTTACTGGATTATACATCCTTCTCCCGAGCACGTTTGCTCTTGCGAATCTCCACTCAAGCCAGCCAATAAAGGCAAGAGAGAGGTGAGAGCTCAGTTCCTCGTCAGTGTTCACTTCGGCCGGCCAATAAAGGCAAGCCGGAGATGAAGAACAAGAATTCTCCCGGGAGATCGGGTCCGCGGGGTCGCTAATGCCCAACAGTTCGCCACAAAACTGCACTGCGGATTGTATCTCTCTTAGTCTGGCCCCTCACCCTAGGCATATTACGGCAAAGCAAACTTCACCGATACAGACCTTGGGTATATTGGAGCACGCAAGCCCCACCACGACGTCAACGTAGAGATACGGCGATGGGGTTATTATTATTATTATTATAACCCGCCCGATGACAAATCGGCATATTTTTATGTAAAATGTTTGCACTCTCTGTGGTCTATAATTTAGTAGTATTATAAATGGTTTGTTTACTTTTTATCTCACGGATCCCGGAATAGGGTATAGTGTTAATTTACAGTTTGAAAACTATTAATTATTTTTAGCTGATATAAATTAATTCAAGAACAACAAAATTGTTAAATGAATAAATAAATAAAAATGGAGGCAGGCCTTTACCCAATACAATACATGCTACTAGATATAATATAATAATTTGTCTTCCCAGGTTCCCCCTGACCGCTACATGGCAGGCTGTGATGCAAGAGCTGCCGTACTTCCAGTGCATCGCGACGCCCGGCATCGCCAAGTTCAATGTGGCCATGCAGTACCATTGGAAAAAGAACAACAAGCAATAAATGTATACATGTTGAAGACGTGTTAGTTTTTCTATTTAATTTATTTACTGTTCCTCCGTACAAACTTCCGACCCCCGTTTTACCCCCTTAGGGGTGGAGTTTCGTAAAATCCGTTCTTAGCGGATGTCTACACCCTACAAGGAACCTACCTGCCAAATTTTAAGTTTGTAGGTGTTATAGTTTCTGAGAGTTCGTGATTAATCAGTGAGTGGTATTTGAAAGATAGAAAGAAAAACAGTTAATTTACGCGAAAGGACTCAATCTTAAAACTAGCTAACAAACATAATCAATGGATAGGGAAGATATGCGTCACATCCGCGCAAAACGGCCGAACGCACAACATAAAGCTGCGGCCTCACGCATAATGCGATGAGCTCACAGCGCTGGTTTTCAGCGTGGGCCGGTGGCGGTGTATAGTATACGACATAAAGACGCAGAACGGTGCAGTGTACAAAAAGATATATATTTCGCTTTTATATATATTTTATATAGATCAGCTGGATAGCTCTAGTAGGCAGTACTACCTGAGCTATCCAGATGGTTCCATATTGGTCGGAAAAAAATTAACGAAAGAAGAAGCCAGCGGGTTCGCCCACGTGACAGTAGAAAATTATCCTAAAGGAACATACTCCCTGGATAAAAAATATCCAATGTGCTATTCCAAGACATAGTCTACCCGTGTGCCAAATTTCATCAAAATTGGTTCAGCCGTTCGAGCGTGAAAGAGTAACAAACATATACACGGTGTCTTTGACATGGACGCACAAACGAATACCACGGACCAGTTCCAGTAGGTACATGAATCTGTACTCCCCGGTGGTGGAATTTTTCGTCGGCGTTTTCCTAATTTTTATAAAAAAAAAATCTGTACTTTTTTAAATTTAAACTGTGTAAAATCGTTATTCTAACCAACCCCGATGATATTTTTAATAAAAAAAAAAAAACAAAAACAAAAAAAATTGAATTAAAATTGAATTAATTAAAAAGTCATCGGGGTAGATAAAATCGTCAGTCGTCGTAATTCTAATCAACCCCGATGACATTTTTAATTTTAAAAGTAATTTATTATTTTTTTTCACTAAAATGTTAGAATAACGATTTAAATTAAAAACGTAAAGATTAAAAAAAAAATATTTAAAAAAACCGACGAAATATTCCACCACTGGGGGGGTCCAGAATCATGTACTGGATCCATAGTATTCGTTCGTGCGTCGATGTCAAAGACACCAAGTATACACACACGCAAAATTTTGTTTATTTTATTTGTTTATTTGTTTATTCTCACATCGGAACGCCTTGCAGCAATTACACCAATGGAGGTCAATTAGTTCAGAATCTGCTATTTTCTAACATCATGTGCGCGGTGGAGTGGTAGTCGTCAAAGGAGCGACGCGGTGTGGTGGTGGGTCACGTACGCTCGCTTACGCAGCAACAGGCCAGCGTTCCTCCAGGATTCCACAGGTACCAAATCCCATATCGAAGAATTTTTTTAAAATTTTAAAGCTCTTTCGGTTAGTTTTTCAAAGGAAATTGATTTAAATTGAAAAATACGGAAAATTTTGATATGTCATCTTGACTATATTTTATAATATTAGTGTGATTAAATTTCCATTACGCGGCGATACTTCACAACGGGACAGCTTCTAATGTTATACAAAACACAACTCTAATCGTGTGCGGAACACTGCAGCCGCATGTGGGCTGGTGCTGTAAAATGCAATCTGGCAGCTTTGGAAAGGCGTGCGAAGAGGCTAATTGGTGAGCCAGATTTGGTTAACATCAATCTACAAAGCCTGAAGCACAGGCGTAGGGTAGCCAGCCTCAACGCGACGTATGGCGAGCGTCCCCCTTACGTTGTTAACACTTCTACGGTCCGAACTAAGCGTTCCGCCTCGTCATTTATACCGCGTACATCGAAGGATTGTAACAATTTGCCTGCAGCGGTCTTCCCGTTCAATTATAATTTAGGTGTCTTCAAAACTAGAGTGAATATGCTCTTAATAAAATAGTGGAATTTACCATCAACGATTGCATCACTGCTTGCCATCGGGTGGGAACGCAGTCACACTAGTAAATTTCATTAAAAAAAACTTTCAACAAAATCATACAATACAAATGTTCGCAAACGTATTTGCATAAATTACCTTTTACTAACACACGATTACACTTATCTACACTAATAATATAAAGAGGTAAAGTTGTTTTTTTTTTGTTTGTAGGAGGTAATTCTCTGAACTGAAAATATTTTCACTTATAGAAAGCTGTTTTATGCCTGAGTGACATATGCTATATTTTATGTAGGTATGCGGGCGATGCCGCGGGCTAAAGCTAGTTTATTATAAAGGAAAAACTAGCTGCGACGGTGACCCTGCATATTTATTCATCGCTCCGCTCTAGGCTGCTTATGTATCAGTATTCGAGTAGTTATCTAACCTTGAACAACTCGTCTAATACAATCTTCTTTAACTAAATCAATATGTATAATTGTACAAACATTACACTCAGTTGTAAATCGGTTTCGTCGCAGGATTCATCTCTATTGCGTATCGTGGGTTTTTCAAGTGACAGTTTTGTAATATTCATCAAGTAAGCTAATTTTTTTTATCAATTAAAATTTATAAACGTAGACTTAAGTAGGTATGTTGTGAGTGCTTTATTGCGTGAGGAGGTAGCAAGAAAAGCCGTTAGTGGATAGATAGAATATACTTTTTTTTTTATTACCTATGATTTTGACAGGCTATGTATGTATGTGAGTATGTTCATCTGTTCCCTCATAGCTCCTAATCTACCAATCGCAACTCGACATATGAGGTATCGTTAGAACCGTCTTCATTGTCCGCTGAACATAGGCTACTTGACGTGTCACAAAAGTCGACATGGCGCCCTCTAGCGGACAAAAAGTATGTGTTAAAAAATAAAAATTGAGATGAATACGCCGTGTTTGGTATCATTTGAAAGGGCTACATTTGTAAATTTCGAAAATATTGCTCAAATTTAAAGTGACGCCCTCTAGCGGACAAAAAGTCATGTGTTAAGTTTAACACCAAAATTGTTTAAATAAAAATAAAGTAAAAAACTAAAACCCGACTACGACAAAAAAAAACGACGCTGAAAAAGTATGAAACAAGATTTTCATACTTCGAACAGAACAAAAATAAAAACCGTAGTCACACGTTATTAAAGTGTTTCGGTTGATACCTATAACGTGTGACTGCGGCTTTTCTTTTTGTTCTGTTCGAACTATGAAAATCTTGTTTCATACTTTTTCAGCGTCGTTTTTTTTTTTTTGTCGTAGTCGGGTTTTAGTTTTTTACTTTATTTTTTTCAACATACTCGATGGACTTGCAATGTAGTGTACAGAGGACCTCAAGTGAACTGTTAAAGAAATTTATTTATTTAGGACATGGAGGACTTACAGTTAATAAAACCAGACAAAAGAAGGAAACCATAATCATTGGAAAGCCAATTACAAGTCCTCACGTACACATTATAATACATTAACAATGGTGTGAGCACAAAAACAAAAAGCTTTGCTTTTTAATTAAGTAGGATACAGCATAAATCCTTGGTTTGCACTTAAATAATTAATGAATAATCTGTTAAACCTAATGCTACTTGAAAAATTTGAGATGGAGGTATATAGGGTATATCTCCATCTCTGTTTCTCGCTCGCACGCTGGACAATTTAACAGGCCATGGTAAGGCCCCAGGTTAGTAGCTGAACTGCTAGTCCAGTTTGGTCAAAATATAGGGTGACTGGTAATTAGTGTACGATACTTAAACACGTGATTGTGCTCATGATAACCAACAACTTTTACTATGGGAACAAACCTGAAATCGCAAAAAAATATCAGCTGTTCAGTACATTTATGTTTGCCGAATGTACTGAACAGCTGATATTTTTTTTGCGATTTCGGCTTTGCTCCCATAATAAAAATTGTTTGTAAGTATCGTACACTAATTACCAGTCACCCTATATATGTTGGCCACTTTGAACGTAGGCGTAGCGTCTAACCGGATGCGGCTGAATATCCGGGTTTTTCATGGAGCGACTGCATATCAGACTTCACAACTCAGTTACTGGGCGACACGATACTCCCTGGATAGACTGATGGTCAGACTTTCTGGCGTCTGACTATCTGTAACGACTGTCAAATGACGAATGAACCGGGACCAATGGCTCTACGGCCTTTTCGGCGAAAGCTCGGGGTGTCAGCAATGTTCTAGATAGACTTAGAAAAGTGCATATAAAATGACCCTGTTTCGAACCCTCATGCATGAGAGGCGGGTGCCTTAACCACTGAACCATCACGAAACAGTCTCAGCCTCATATCTATCCACAAAAAAAAATGTTTTTGTATATAGATCACATACAAAGTTATCTAATTAAACTAACGTAACTAATTAAATAAATCTTATTTAACAAGTCACTGTCGATGGCAGATTGACAATAATCATCATCATTGTTGATAACATAGTTTTTGTGTAATCATCGCATCGTGTTCAAAACATACAGCAACATATAAGGCTGGCTGTCTTTATCTATTTGAGATTATATATTTATAGATTGGCTAGTTTTTATCATTTCTTCGTTGAGGTTAGACGGTAAGTGCGCTACGCGAACTTTTATTTATTTGTAAAGTATTTATTTCTCGAATATTTTTTTAAATGGTCGTTAGGTAAAGCTGGAGTAAAATTATTAATGTCATATCTATAAATAATGCTTATTTAAAAATCAATCATTATTATTATGTTATTTTGCTAAGTGGACTTACCCATTGTTTTTATTTATTTTAAAACTATTATGTACGTAAACTAACAGATTTTATTTTTTTAACTTTGAACATTTTTAGGTACACGTATTAATAAGCAATGGTTTTCCAATATTTGTCGAATATATTTTAAAAATAAGTGTTACATAATACGTAATACAAATATGCCAAGTATAGTAGACATAAAATTTGTTTATTTAGGTACTATGATATCATTATTGCAAATCTCATTCTTTAACAGACTAGGTAATTCATGCATTTGTATTAAGTAGATATCTACTGCAACATTACCTACTTTACGAGACGGTACCGGATCGCACGGGCGCCGGAAGAAGCAAGGGGGTGCTTTTAAACCCTCTTTGAGGTGCAAAAAGTTCTATATCATGTCCAATAAATGACTCTTTCAAAAAAAAAAATTTACTTTCTGGGAAGTCCCAGTAGGTGCGTAGTCAAACTACTTTTTTGTCAGCCCAGTTTGTCCCATTTATGAGCAAAAACATCCCTTTCGGCTTCGGAATCCCACACTGTCTCCTTTTTAGAGTTTAATAAGTAAAATTAATCGCTACACTCTTCCACCTAGTTATCAAAATGGCGCTGATACTGTACAAGGTAGACGCCAGCCCGCCGGCGAACGCGGTGCGTATCCTCGCTGACATCCTCGGGCTGGAACTTGAGCTCAGAGACCTCGACTTCGGCACTCTGGAACACAAGTCTGCTGGACACCTTAAGGTATATTATGCATCTCAATTTTCCCTTTATTAGGTTAATTAGCACCTGAACTATATCTTAGTCGTTCTTATGTCTTATTTTTTGTTAGAGTAATCAATCTTTCAGTGGGACGATAGGTTCTAAAATGGCGACCATGTACCGGAAGACGCAGCCTTGGAAAGCCTCCCACAAAGTCGACCGATGAACTGGTGAGGGTCGTGGAAATCCGATGGATGTGAAACGCACAGGACCGGTCGTTATGGCAACACTTGGGGGAGGCCTATGTCTAACAGTGGACGTCTTTCGGCTGAAATTATGATAATGTTGCCTTTTTTTTTTGATTAACTTCTTTTTTAGGTCGCGTAAAACGCTATTATTTGTGATTATTTGACAGATATGTATATTGTAATCAGTAAAATACGAATTCCCTGTTGGAGTCTGTGTTTCCAGATAGCTACAACTCAAGGGTATTTAAGTCAAGAGTTAATAGGTTTTTTAGGTAAGCGTGCTTCAACGTCGACCACGTCATCGCTTACCATCAGGTGAGTTATTGGTTAAGCGCGAACCTATCAATAATAATAATATAAACTGGGCAAGTGCGAGTCGGACTCATGCACATGGTTACGTATAAACTTACCTAGGAAAACAGTTAAAAAATTCCCGAATTGAATTTTTTTATTGTGACGTAACTACAAATCTACAGTTTTAAGATTTTTTCCGATACTTGTGCTGTGAGACCTTGCTTCATGCCAAATTTCAGGATTCTAGGTCAACGGGAAGTACCCTATGAATTTTGATTTCCTTGAGAGTGTCGAAATACACGTTTTTGTGACATAAACGTCCGTATCTTTTTTTTTCGTTAACTTAGAAGTCTGATTTTTTGACAGCTTCAAGGGCCCACAGACCTGAGTAGGTATATCGTTGTAATTTCAATTCGATACATCCACACGTTCCCGAGATAAAGGGTATTGACAGACAGACAGACAGATGGACAACAAAGTGATCCTTTAAGGGTTCCGTTTTTTCCTTTTGAGGTACGGAACCCTAAAAATTACTACTCTGTAAAAAGTTAGAATAATTATACAACAATAATTCTTGATTTACTTCACAGCTGAATCCCATGGGCACGGTACCCACATTAGTAGATGGGGACTTCGTCATCTCCGAAAGGTAGGTAGCACTTTTATTTTTATTTTCCAATTAATAATACTGAAAAGAAAGCCTTTGATAATGTATTTAAAGCACATGGTGCAGCTTATCGAGGAACTTTGCCCCGCTTGGGCGGAGCCTCTCCGTGTCCTCGTGGAGGCGTTCGACGGTGGCAACCTAAGCGTCCGGCGCTGGTTCAGGTCATTATATGGGGCGGGAGAAAGTGGAAAACAGTAACCTCTTCCTGATGAAATGAATGACACAAAGCTTGTCCTTGGTTTGATTATTTTTGCGCTTTGGAGTCTACACCCTGTGCCTGAGCACCGCTGGCACCGCCGTAGTTACGGCACTGTTCTCTCTCGCTCCACCAAGAGCAGGAAGAGCTATAATAATTAATGAAAAAAAATCTTGCTGACAAAATGTTAATAAAGGTCTCTTTCAAACCATCTCGTTTAAATATTAATATTTGACGAATATGTTTTACTTTTTTCAGTCATGCAACCATGAAGTACCTGCTATCAGTGTATGGTGGCGACAAGAGCGAGTCGCTGTACCCGAGCGACGTGCGCACGCGCGCCCTCGTCGACCAGGCCATGTTCTTCAACGTCGGCATATTCTTCATCAGGCTCAAAGTTGTTGTGGTGAGTTTCAAGAATATAGCTATAGTATAGCAGCATTAATTTGTAAATGTCATGATAGTACTTCCTGGGCTGCGGGAGAAGAGTTACCGTGGCCCTGGAACGCATTGGGCAACTGAAGGAATACAAGTGGGTGTTTAGTCAGTAACCATCCTAGAGCGGGAGAAGCCATTTGATGATTACTCAGTTTAAAAAAAATGTAAGCTTGAACTTTTTACAAATATTACGCCTATGCTTACGATGTTCCACAGCTAGAAAACAGTCTCCATTTTGTTGATTATTGAGGACTAGCTTTGCCCGCAGCTTCGCCCGTGTACATATAGCCTATGTCACTCGGGAATAAAGCAGCTTTCTATCTGTGAAAAAATTTTAGCCAAACGGACCAGTACTTTCAGAGATTACCTCCTACAAACAAAAAAAAAACACAAAAACAAAAGAACAAACTTTACCTCTTTATAATTTTAGTGATGATTGATAGATTTTTCAGAAAATAACCTAGTACACACAAAAATAGCGTAACCTTCTATTAATAAAACAATGCTCGTCATCAAATCAGTAGGTACCTCCAGAAATAACGAATGAAAAATGATCCTGTTGGCCAAAGATGTCCACAGTCATAGGCTGTTTGACTGTCCAGCCTGGACGACCTCCGATCTTGTTGCCCAGCGCGACAAATGTCCCTTGTCCTAATATGGTATGGTAATACGGATATAATGAACTTCAGCTGTACTAAGAAATCCGCAGGTATTGATTTGAAAAAAAGGCATAAGCATAGCATAGCATAATCAGCCTTTTAATGTTCGCACTGCTGGGACTCAGGCCTCCTCTCTCTAGGAGAGGGAATGGGCCGTAATCCACCACGCGGGCCGCGGGTTGGTGAATGTCACATGTCTTCGAATTTTTTGGTTCTAGAACATGCCGGTTTCCTCACGATGTTTTCCTTCACCGTTTTGAGAGCAGTGGTAATGAAATAACTCATAACACCATCAGGTGAGATGGTGGTCAAACGCGAGCCTATCAATAATAAAAAAAAAAAAAAAAAAAAAAAAAAAATTACACAAAGTAATGTGCCTGGCTGGGTTTAAACCCGCGACCTACAACTCGTAAGTCGGGGCCTTTACCACTCGGCCACCACTGCTCAAAAAAATAAAGGCACTGTCATCAAAGTATGCTTGAATATAATATTGGATGTGCAAATTTTTTCTTTCAGCTGCCAGCTCTATTCGGCGACCTGGACGGCCCCACGGAGAAGCACAGGGCTGACATCGACGAAGCGTACGGCATCGTGGAGGCCTACCTCGCCGACCACGAGTACATCGTGACCGACCACCTCACCATCGCCGATCTCAGCGTCGGAGCCACCACCATTGCTATGCAGCCCTTGCATAAACTCGATCCTGCCAAGTGAGTACAACGGGATATACTGTTTACCATCGTCAGTGTTCCCTACAACCAGAAACTTATCAGCTTTCAAAGTAAAAATTAACAGGTATGTTCTTGACAAAAAATCACAAGATGCCTGAGGACCTACCACGAGCTCGTAACGCAATTACAACATAAACTGAACTGTTGAAAGGGATGGAGCTATATTGGGTGTATAGCTCTGTCCCTTTTTCTCGCTCGCAAGACTGACATTTCAACACATCATAGTAAGGCAGTCGAGAGTTTGTCATGCTCACTCAATTGTCTCACTGATGGTGGCGCGTGTGTTGAATCATCCGGTTCCCTTCAAAATGGTTGAGCTGAGTGGTGCTAATATTCGCGTCATGTCCGTGAACGGGTGCTGTCAGTTGAGACTGGTCATCTCTTAGCTGCCAGTTGCTTTTTTAATATATAAATTTAGTTTTTATTTTTACTTTATTTACATTGTTCTCACATGACAGTATAGTAGCGACAAGAAACATGTAACCGAGATATTTGTCATATATATTATATTTATAGAGATCTATGCTTTGGAATGTGCAATTCGCATCATTTTTTTTCTGACTGACTTTAAAATGTTTTGAATCTTTAAAGGCCCTTGTTTATTTAAGTTGTTGATCCCCGCATTAACCCCGGCGTTCACGCGCCATTGTCTTACTATTGTGTCTCTAATTACGCACTCAAAAGCTTAAAGATCGGTTGTCGCCCACAGTAGCCGGCACGGGGTACACAAATCCGACAATCAGTGGGTGCACCCAGAAGTTTTATCAACATCATCATCATCATCATGTCAGCAAAAAGATGGACATAGGCCTCCCCCAAGTGTACCAATAACGACCAGTCCTGTGCTTCACGCATCCAGCGATTCCCGCGACCCTCACTAGGTCATCGATCCACCTTGTGGGAGGCCTTCCAAAGCTGCGTCCTCTGGTACGTGGTCGTCACTCCAGAACCCAAAATGTGCCCAACCTAATGATACTTAAGTTTGGCGATTCTTCGGGCTATGTCGGTAACCTTGGTTCTCCTGCGAATATCTTCATTTCTGATGTGATCACGCAAAGAAACTTTCCATTGCCCTTTGGGTGTCTTCTGATGAGGCCCTTTGTATGCGGCCACGTTTCGGAGCTATATGTCATCACTGGCAACACGCACTGGTCATAGACTTTCGTCTTCAGAGTGTGAAGAACTTTTTAGCCCGTCTTTTCTTAATTCTTCTGAAAAGTAAGTATAACATTACAGCTCATTTTTGGTGTGTATACAGTGCGGTCTGGAGCTCAACTGATAATTAACCCGGGCGGTTAATTATCAGCTGAGCTCCAGATCTTCTTGCTACAATCGTCCGTCTTGTGAGTTTAGAAATAAAACTGCTGTTTCTACACTGCGGCGGGCGCGGGTATAAACCGCTTCGTGAGTTCTTAGCCTAAGAATTCTGAACTCAAGACCGGAGTTTTGTGCGGTTACGTAGCCTACTATGTTGCGATTATCGCTCGCAAACTTGGCGGGCGGTTAATTTATCAGTCGAGCTTCAGACTGCCATGGACAGACACCAGAAACGAGCTGTTGCGTTATACTTATTTTACAGAAGAATTTAAGAAAGGCTTAAAGAGTTCTGGCTGTATACACTGATTGTGGATAGAGATTGGTTCCCCCGTCGGGCTGCGGGCGACTTTGGCCCGCGGGTTCCTACTAGTAGGCGGCCGGTGTAGCGAGACCCGCAAACAATCGCGCACATCGCGGACGTAAAATGTGTCTTGAAATGTGCTTTCAATTTTTTAGTATATCTGGATTCTACAGTAGCTGCCGTCTTGATCTTCCACTTATATTTCCAATTTCTTCAGTTTGATTTCGTTTGTTCCACTGTAATATTGGTCCTTACTTCCAGATTCCCCCGCACCTCTGCGTGGATGGCTAGATTAGAACAACATCCTTCAGTCAAGAAAATTCTCATTCCTGGTACAAAGATCCTCGGAGAAATTGTAAACGGAGCATGGCAGAAAAATAAGAAATTGTAATAAATTACGAAAAATTCACCCTGTTTTTTCTTTTTAAGAATAGTTTTAGGTCTTTATAGATGTAGTTATTTTTACCATTTTTCTTCTCAGGCATGGTCAGATAGGAAATGTGGACTCTACCTCCTCTCTCAACCAAATACAGATGAATCAGATGTTTACCTTCGTAATACTGGGATCTAAGCCAACCATCCGAACGTTCACCTAACTCGTCCGTTGGATGACTTATACAGTCATCCGCGTGTGTAAATCTTTACTGAACCGACTCACTGTTCCGAAACATTTTAGTGTTCCGAAAGATTGGAACAGCAGTAATATTTTAAATGCATCATTATTTTGGAACAATTGGAACACTAAAACACTCTTTACTTTAAGTGACCAGCAGTCTTTTTAAAATTCAAATTATAACGTAAATAGTGTAAATATAATTAATAACCTGAACTAAAAACATCTGCTTTTATTACCCGACCAAGTACCGCTGCACTTGACCGAAGCGCATTTTAGATACCCCATATTAATTAGTATTATGTATGCCGGACACTTCTTATTTAATTATTTATAAATACATTGACGTAGTTCCAACTAGTATACTTTTTTTGTCAGAGGACAATTCATTTCCTTTCGTTAAAAATATAATTTATAGATATCTATTGATGTAACAACTAACAAAGGGAAAATGATACATCGACCATTTTGTTCCGGAAAATGGCCAACGGACACGTTTTATGAATCAGAAGAACAGACTATAATTAAATATTTCTATTTTGTATCTAAACAGCAATTATTTAAAAAATGTAATTTGTAAGGGATGCGCCACCGGTACATGGTGGACATCCCGCCCATACGCACGAAACGTTTTGGGAACACATACATTGTGCGTACAGCTAAGGAGTGGAATTCCTTGCCGGAATCTGTGTTTCCTGGATGGCTACAACCCAGGAATCTTTAAGTCGAGAGTGAATAGGTTACTTCTAGGTAAGCGCGCTCCATCGTCGACCGCATCGTCGCTTTCCATCAGGTGAGATAGCAGTCACGCGCGAACCTATCAAAAAAAAAAAAAAAAGGGATGAAGCTAAACTGTACGAAAAAAAAAAAAATCATACCGTTCTGTTCGTTGGTTACAGAAATAAACCCATAAAAATCGATAATTTAGTCCATGAAGAATTACCCTGTGGCTATATTTGCCTTTCTTTGTTTGTAATGAATTAAAAATGAAATATATAGATTATACCGCTCTCTTTCTAACACAAGTATTTGAAAAAGAAAAGAAAGAGAAAGGCATTAATCGTATTGATATGTTTATTAGTTATTTTAAATACACTTCCTACCTATGTTTCGGCTTCCAATCTAACCGGATGCAGCTGAATATCAGTGTTTTACACAGAGCGACTGCGTATCTGTAAAACGCTCACACCTCTCATCAATTTGGTAGGTAACACGGCATCCCTTGGTAAAATTGGTGTCAGATTTCCTGGCTTGTTGACTATTCATAACGATTGTCAAAAATCTACAAATGACAGCCGCGGCCCGGGGCCAAGGGCAACACCGGGGCACGAAGAAATCTCGATATAGATATTATGATAAGTAATACTGGTAATAGGTACCTACTACTACTATGTTACAAGTAACACAATGATAACGCAATCATTCAAAATCAAATAACGAAAATCACTCACCAACATTAAGTGTAGACATTCGTAATAACCAAGAACCAGACAAGCAAAACAATAAAAAAGACGGATCTGCTTACCCCTTTCATAAAAAATAGTGTTTTTTTTTTTAACTGTTGACTTGCCGATTGTAGTATTGACACTTAGGACAGCGCCATCCTGTAGGTTACTTCAAAACTAAAAATTTTTTTTAGAAAGTTGCCACTAGATGTCACTGTAATTTATTGCAACTGAAACCAATTGTAAAATATTACAAAAATAATTATTTTACTAAATCAAAAAGATGGTTTTAGAAGAGGGAATGATGTTACAAACTATATTTTTAATAGAAATAAATCATGCAAAGCGTCTGGTAGTGACATCTGTTGAGTAAAGAATTATATTAGTTAAAAAAACAACTCTAAAAAGCGCCATCTATTAATTTATAGCAAAACATCTAAGTTATTTACACATTGACCTTGCTTTGCAACTTTCGAACTTAGAACGTTGGAACAACGACATTCGCTGGAATCGGAATTTGAATGGTATGGGCAGGCTCGGCTCGAGTCTCAACGGCCCGACAGAAACGTGTACGGCGAAGTGCGATCGACTCGTCGATGCGCAGCTGTCCCGCCGCGCTTGTCAATTTTTAGTTTTTCCGGAACGCGTGTGTAAATAAACAAATTATTACTTTTCATTGCAAATTATTATGAAGTGAAACTTAAGTTTGTTTAATTATCGTGCCGATTCAATGTGGAGCGTTTTGAATGAATCGGTAACCGCTTCTCGCAATGACAAGGGAGAGCACTCAGTTGCCTTTTGAGAAACCGGAGGCATTAAAATGTTTCATGTGGTCTAATTGATGCCATTTTTTACATAAATAAGTGTATACGTTGATTTTAAGGACTATTGTGAATCGTTTAGTGACGCTTTGAAGTTGTAACCGTCGTTTCGACTCGGTCGGTAGTCGTCTACACGTTTTAAAAATGAGTGTTTTAAGTGGTTTGAGTAAGGCTGACTTCAAAACAGCAAGTGATGGACTGCTCGAGCTGCCTGAGGAGCGGCTCCGCAGCCTCATGCGCACGGAGCCCATCACCTCCGTGTACCACGTCGAACAGACACCCTTTGCAAGGTAAACTTACTTTCAAAAGTTTCAAACTTACCTGCCTGCCTATAGTAGACAACGAACAATAACTTTTTTTATTTTACTCGTAAACGTAGCTAAGGACATAAGCAAAGGAACTGCAAAAACCACATTGTATTTTTTGCTTGCATACTTGTCTTGGTCTTGATAGATTAGTCCCACACTACCCACACACAGTTGTCAAAGTTGGTACAACTATTTACAAAGTTTTTGTGTTATAAAATTCATAGGTATTAATGAAAGATCTGTAAAGAATAAGATCAAGGGTATCAAATTTACACTATCTAAGTGTAGTAGATCTCTACAAAGTGTATAAATAAGCTTTGAAATATTTCATGGATAACATAAACTGTCTGACAGACCGCTTAGATTTATCTGGGTTTCATAGAGTAATACAATAGATGTAACTTGGCAGAATTGAAGATACCTGTGTCTGTTGCAATTTATATTGTTATCAATATGATTACAAAATGGCAAAGTTATAGTATTTATCTTTGTGTTCTTGATAAAGATGAGTGATGATTGTTAAGCAGAAAGATAAGTTTGATAACAATTGTTATTTTTGCTGTACAGGAAGACTTGAACAATACATTTTTAATGAAAAACATAATAAAACATCACAAAAATTTTGTTCATTTACATTTTTAAAACTTTTTACAGAAAATCTTTTATCTATTTCTGTTTTGTAGAAGTTTTAGTTGATGCTATAAGAATTGTTTGTTTGAGGACTTTGATAACATATTTTATTACAGTGAAATGTTCATCATGACTTTAATAAATTATAAGTTTGTACCTTTGTACCTACTTATAATGTGACATCAGCACTTCATTTTGTGATTAAAACTTATATTTGCTTTCAAATAAATATATAATCTTATTGGCTTTACATTGAGAATTCGGTTTAGTATAAGTTTATATGTGATAACAATACCTATTCGAGCAGGATAAATTTTAAAATAATAACAAGTAGGTAGGTAGTACCTAACATAAATATTTCAAATAACTTATGTATGTGTGCCGGTGTATAGGAAGGGGGAAATAATAAATGCAACATTGGAATTATAAAGGCGAAAATGTTTACAATATGTTTGTGTCCTTCATACTCAAACAAATAATGCATTTATATTTATGTATGAAATTTGGTACATGCGTAAAGCTCAAACACACACACACACATAGCATATAAGAAATTTTTATTTGGTCAAGTCAGTAGCTAGTCAGACATACAAACAGGCAATCAAAAGTTATAATAATTTGCTTCTACCTAGTAAAAAAAATGCTCAATGTAAGATGAATTAAATATTTTTATTATTGTAATTTTATTCATTTTAATTATTTACATAACTAATATAAATGGGACATTAGTAGGCCATTAATGTTTTTTTTTATTATAAAGTATTTTAATTATCTCCAAATATCTGGAATATACTGTAACCTTGCAAAATCCAGCCTACACATGACATCAGCTCCCGCTGAACCGTAAACAGCCGCCCTGTGCCGAACGTGACTTAATTAGCGAATCAATCAGCATCTGACGTATGCACGTCGCATCGCAAGTATCGGCATTGTGGTCAAGTGTAGAGGAACGCAGACGACGCTGACCACTTTTCCTGGCGTTTTCTTGCTTTGCCTCCTGAACCCGCCGTCTTCTTGTACGGTCAACTCTCACACAGTTAGGCAGTTGAATATCGTACCTATTACTGTATGAAAAGTTAGACAGTTGATTTGAATAATTAGCATCATTCTGACGTATGCATGTATTAGCATCGGCGTTGTAGTCAAGTGTAGAGGAACATAAATGACGACGCTGAGTTCGATCAATTTTCTTGACGTTGCATGCGGGAGTCGCCATCTTCCTGGCGTGTCCTACCAGTTTTCGTTTGCTAATGTAGGACTGTGTTCAAATTTAGAAAGAATACCTAATTGAAAGGTTGGACGATGTTTTGCAATTAAATTTACTCGAGCACTACTTTTTCAGGGCTTTCCCAAAATCATCATCATTTCAGCCGAAAGACGTCCACTGTTGTACATAGGCCTCCCCCAAGTGATGCCGTCTCGCATCCATCGGAGTCCCGCGAGGCCGCGACCCTCTTTAGGGTTTTCCAAAAGTGTGATGCACAAATCAAAATTTTATTTTCTTGGTGCTTGCTTGCATAGTGTTGTCCCCTTTTAGAGGTCGATTCTCTATTACAGAATATTGAAGTTTTTGAAACGCGTGTTAAAATCGAGTTTTCACGGTCTTGAATTACGACAAATTCACAACGGTGCAGGTTGCATGTACCGAATATTACAATATTGATTACATTATTTGCGCTAAATTACTTTACATGGGAACTCGTAATATTTGTAAAGAATTCTAAGTACCTAGAAGTACCTAGGTACTAAGTATTTTAATGCGTTTTGTTCTTCACGAGCTCTTCATCCATTTTACGACCTAAATTGAACTCTTTCGCTCACGCGCTTGAACACGTCATGGTAATAATCACCCGGCTTTTAGTAAGTAACGTGTGCGATTTAAATATCATTAAACCCAAAACACCGATTACGATTACTAACAATTACTTAATTATGTTACCTTAATGCCTAAGTTGTAACACAAATTGCATTTTTTTCGCAACAACCACAAGTGCGTAATGTACACTGGTTCCCTAAGGTTGAGGTAGATAACGTCGCAATAATAATTCACGTCATTTAGATGTTACTGGTTTTAATCGAGCCATTAATTATTATGTTATTAATTAATAATCGTATTACACAGTATTGTTCGTGGACAAATTAATTACCCGACCTAGTTTTATGAATTAATTTAATTAGAAAACGGAATTACAAGTCATGACACTTTTGTTATTGACAACTTATATTTGTTCGAACAACTGCGCTCCTGTGGCGCATCGAAAACGTGTATTTTTCTAGGATAAAATGTAGAAATGAGAGTTGTTTTTTATATTTTTTGAATAGCCTATTTTGTGTCCTACTGATGGGCAACGCCTTCCATTCCTCCTTCTAAACCTCTCTGTGTAGGGTCTGGCCAAGTTTGCCTCGCGAACAAGATCAAATCATCACACATGTTTTCTAATTAATTACTACATTACTTAATACTTATACTACTTCCAGAAATTAACTGGGTACTATACTACAAACAAACAAATTTAACCGTTTAAATATTATTAGTTTAGGTCATCGCACTGTTGACTGGCCTGTTGGTCTAGTGGTTAGTGGCTCTGACTGCTATGCCGGAGGTCATGGGTTCGATTCCCACCCAGGACAAATTTTTGTGTGACGAACACATAATTTGTTCTGTGTCTGGGAGTACTTTATCTATAATATGTATGTATTTAGAAATATTTAAGTATGTTTATCAGTTGTCTAGTACTCATACATAACACAAGCTCTGCTTAGCTTGGGACTAGACAGCGTTGTGTGATAGTAGTGTAAAAAAAAACTGTATAATAAATTAAATAAAAGCAAAAGTTTGTTGTAAATGTGTGTATTACATGTATGTTTGTTCACGGTGAGACGTCTGAACGGTTTTGGACGAAATTCGATACACGCGTAGACCTTGGAATGAGAGTATGTTCCTTTAGGATAGTTTTCTACTTTCAATTCGACGACGCCACTGACATAAGTTAGCAGTTATAATTATATTATGATTATTTTGCTTCAAATTATAAGTTTCGAGAGTCAAGTGGAACAAACAGCTGATTGGGTGTTATCAGGACTTGATTATTGGCGCGTAGGTATGTGTTTTGTTACTGATAAAGCCAATTTAAAAACTCCTGACTAATTATTCGTAGAACATAGAATGGCGGTTCTTATACGATTTTTTATAACCGAAGGTAAGGACGCCTTGTTTTCTTTCCAGCCACTCCTCAGAGGGGACTTAGCGCCATAATTATGGCGTGCTCAAGTTCTTATACGATTAGTAAAGGATAACGAAGTATTTCGACGGTGTATTGCCAATCACTCTTAAATATCGATGTTTATAAGCTTTTAGATAAACTGAAAAAGCTGCTTAATTTCTTGTTAGTTAAAAATGAGTTATGTCATCCTTATCACAAATGAGCGATATAGCAGGTACTTAGTTAGGAGATTTTGCCATAAAATGATCAGTTTAGTTGGAAAATAAAATATAATAATAATATTTTATTTATTTCACAAACAAAGTACTTATTGTATTTTAACAAATAAATGCTCTAAACAGTAATATACATGTACACAAAAGTTTTAGCAGCTGGAGCCGAACTAGAACTAGTCTGTATTTAATAATAAATGTACATGGTTCTCATATGATTTGACCATTACATATTTGCTGGTCCATACAGCAAATATGTAATGGTTTTAAATACATTTTGACCTCTGAGTTTGCTTCGGTGTTTCTTCTCAGGGTAGTCAGGTAGGAAACATCGGCCCCATCTAGTTTAAACTGACGAAAAAATTTACTTGTAAAAGTGTTTTTCAAAAACCAATTTTCATAATTAATATCATTTATCAATATTATCTCATTTTGATGTTGTCCAGTTGCAACTAAAATACTTCGCAGATTTCACTAAAACATGCAGAAAATGCATTTAATTTCTAAGTGATAAAAGTCCTCGATAAATGTCAGGTCGGTTATAAACTTTAAAAGAACAAATAAAAATGCCGACTAAATATTACGGAGTGACGTGTCTCTCTTAATTACCACTATATTTATGCAAATTAGGTGAAAAATACTCATTTCTATTCTTCCTGATCATAGATTAGTCAGTACTGAGAAAATGACATAAAATTAATGTAAAGTGGTATTTTAATTGAAACACCGTTGAATATAATTAACAAGGTCTATAACGTCAGTGGTAATAATAGTTATAGTAATTATTATGAAGTGTTTATGACGTCGAACTCATCATAACGTTGTTTCAAATCGCATCGGGCGTCTTGAGTTACACATACAAAATAGTAGGTACTACACATACGTAAAGTAATTCCGCACTATGGCTAAGGCACGTACATACAGTGTGAATAGCACTTGTCATAAAGCGACAAAGTTACCTAGATTGTTTCAACCATGGCCATGGTAAAATTTCAATTAATTGGGAATTGTCGTCAACAGTTGCAATTTTTCAAACCTGGAGCCCTCACAGAACATTTTAAAGTCATCATAATTCCGGTGTGAGAAAGAGAGGGAGTTATAGGCCGTATAGCACTATCCCTTTCTTACATACAAAGTTAACTATTAAAATTAATTATCTTTACAT
Organism: Mythimna impura; assembly: GCA_905147345.3. Lineage (NCBI taxonomy): Eukaryota > Metazoa > Arthropoda > Insecta > Lepidoptera > Noctuidae > Mythimna > Mythimna impura. Next base: position 26,207,124 of record LR990350.1, read on the forward strand.
ATAAAACCAAGTCCCCCATCGCGTCTGTCTGTATTAACGTGATAAACTCAACGGATTTTCTTGTGGTTTTCACCAATAAACAGAGCGATTTATAAGGAAGGTTTAGGTGTAAAATACATGCAAAAAATACGAGAATTAAAAAAAAAATAACACCCTTGTGAAGCTGTCGCTAGTTTTTGTATAATTTAAAACTTTATGTAACTGTATTATTATACCCATCTAGATTACCACTTCTCTTCAAAGATTTTTCGGCAAACAACAGTCTGCTAATACGAGTTTTATTGTGTTTCTGTTTATAAATAGGTAATCCTGTTATAGAAATTTGCATCAAATAACAGTCCTTAGTAATTTAAAAGACGGGTTTGAGACGAATGGAGGAAAGAGAATACGTCTACTCTGTACTGTACCAAATAATTAAGTATATGGAGATGGAAGGAATGATGTTGATGATGTGAAACATGACAAGCTATTATAATAGAGGGATTAGGGTATTTTACTCTATATGAGAAAAAATCTAAAAATATACTTATTATTAAGATAGCTTAGGTAAAATGCAGTTGGTAAGTAAGTGTTAGTTTTAGTTGATAAAATAACAAAATAAATTTTAAAATTCAATTCAAAGTTTTCAGTTTTTATTATCTGTTTTATAATTGTAAATAGTTAAGTAGCCACCATGTTATTACGCCATTCGGCTGTGTAAACTAAAGTGACAGCTGTCAACTGTCAACTGATCGGCCATACTGAGCGCATTTGTTTACACAGCCAACTGACGTCACAACCACATAGTAAATATGGCGTCCACTGCGTTCTACCTTTTCGTCAAATTACGCACGAAATTTGAAAATGTGTATTTTAAATGCAATAATTAGGGTACTTAGCGACTGAATAAAAATTTTGTGTTTTTTGTTAGTGGTTTATTAGCACTATACAATCTAATTGAGACACTTTTCAAAAATGAGTGTAATACCCTATTGGGCCTGGAAGAAGTAGAATAACAATAATAGTTTTTGATTTTTATTATTGATAGGTTTGCGCTTGATTCTATCTCACCTGATGGTAAGCGATGATGTAGTTGACGATGGAGCACACTCGCCTAGTAGACCTTACACTGTTGACGTAAAGACTGGTTGTAACTATCATGAAACACAGTCTCCGACAGGGAATTCTACACCATAGCTGTACAGTACACACATTGTGTTCCCATAACCTTTTGTGCGCATGGGCGGGATGTATACGGTAATATCATCCTGGTGAAGGATCTTGTAAATATGTATATTGTCTTCTTAAAATAACAAAATCTTTTATTTTTACTGTTTCATAAACTAAAATAACATTGTACCTTCTAAACTGGTAGAATAATTATTCATTTACGATTATTGTTAATATAACATATTTATTAGCTCTAGAACTATAACTATATTTCGAATCGTGACACCCGTCACGGGTAATACCGTTCTACTACCGGTTCCACCAAGTACCAATCAGTTAATTGTAGTTTTTGTCAAATGATTACTATTCTCCCCTCTGCTTAAACCAGTTCACAACGAGTTACACTGGTCGGCTAAACGATTGCATTTCCCCTTATAATGTGCTGAGTAATTTTTTTTTCTTAGATTTCCGCAGATGTCGATGTGTTTATAACCTCTGGTTCCAGATGTTTGGTCTGTACACGTTTATGATGTTCGGCGCTCTAATTGGCCCGCTCCAGTCTCTTGACCAATCAGAGCGCCAAACGCGGTAAACGTTTTGATCGCGTTAACGTAAAACCAAGTTGCACTCAGCGCACAGCTGCACAGGCTACAATAATAGGGAATCCAATGCCGCAAGCGCGGGATCCCGCAAATGCGGGAGCCCGCACCTTTTTTGCAGGATTACTCATGAGGGACCCCGCACGCTTGCGGGATTGAATTTTTTGCTAAGAAAAATGGATTTAGATGACGTTTGTTCTGATTACCTATTTATTAGACCCAGCATACCGTTATTAACAAATGATTTAACAACTTTCCATGGAAGTGACTTTTTTGTAGAATTAGTAGGTTACTTATGGAAAACTTTTTCATACATCAACTAACATTGATTACGTTTTCAATTTTTTATCTATCTTCCTAAATCTGAAAGATGAAACGTTAAATATTTTGTTATCGTTCCTGATTATTTATACCTCTGCGAAATTCAAATTGCCTTAAGTTTTATTACATTTTGCAAGTTGAGAGTGGCATTGTGACCTGCAAAATGCAAAAAACTAAAGAGAATTTTAATTTCGCGGGCTGCCTTTGAGCATGCCCCTTAAAATAAAATAAAATATCCCGCGGGATTGCTAACTTCAATCCCGCTGGCTTGCGGGATCGCGATTTTGATGCGGGATTGGATTCCCTAGCTACAATATCTTGTTCGAAAAAGCTTTATTTGGAGATTAACTGTGTAAAAGCTATTAATGTTTAGGAATAAGACGATGAGCACGTTCCACAAAACCAAAAAGTTGGCAGTGTCAAAAAACCTGACCGCAAAAAACAACTGAAATGTTTGGTCGAATTTATTTTTAGTTCAACCATAGATTTGACGCCTTCAACTGCATCAGAGTGACTTGTTTCGGACTTTTTAGTGGTCTTTTGTGGTTGGGTTTTTTGACACTGACAACTTTTTTATTTTCTACATTTTAGCAAGTAATACTTTTGAAATCATCTCCTTTATTTTGATACCAAAAAAATATGCATTACATAAACAAACATAGACTCGAAACACATAGTCCTCTTTCTGGCATAGTCGGGTAAAAGCAGCCTTTTGGCGATTGGGTTGCCAACGCTTAGATTAGACAGCACACTATAATAAGTTATTTCTATGGTTGAAGCAACTGCCGTACTTACTGTATCCATAACTAATTCTACAATATGGTAGAAGAGAACTCCATCATGAACACAAGGTGTTGTGGAAGTTTTCAATCAATGAACATTTTCGTTCTCTGAACCCCACATAAATTTACAAGTTGTAATTATTCATAGGAATGCTCAGTCTTTATTAGAACCCATATGAAATTAGTACGAAGAACTGATTATAATTACCATTCACAAAGTCATCGTTTAGTACCTATTGCTGATTAGATTCACGTATTTACTTAGTAGGTTTCCGTTGCAAACAGAACGACTACTAAACTACTACGCCAATAAAGGAGTGGTCATCATATGAGTCCACAAATGGATATTAGTGGCAACAAACTTGGGCTAGCACTCAAACCAGTCCGAGGAAGCGAACTTTACACACCATTCAACACGATTACGGCGAACGCTTTTGACTACCGATCGCTGTATTATGGAATATTGCTATGAAACTTGAATGACTTGGCGGATTAGCTCCACTCGATAACGGGTCTTGCCTATCTAGATCACTTCGCAGTTTTGCTAAATCACAGTCTTTTTTTATTTCAAGGTTCGTCTACAATTTGACTTCAAACACTTTAATGACTCCTACATTTTGATTGAGCAAACTTTAGGTTGCCATTTAATGTCCATAGGATAATCATATTCTGATGCAGTAAACGAATCTACTTGCTTAACAAAAATATCAAAGAAATGAAAAATAAACCTGTTCTAAGTATAAAAACTTTTTAGAAAAAAAAAATAACCGACTTCACTAAAAAAAACACTAAAAGGATCAAAATAACTTTAATTTCGGAAGTCGGTGTTTCTCGGTATTGTTTGTTTCTTATTTAACACCGACTTCCGAAATTAAAGTTATTTTGATCCTTTTAGTGTTTTTTTTAGTGAAGTCGGTTATTTTTTTTTTCTAAAAAGTTTTTATTTCACACTTTTTAGTTGCGATACACTTATAAACAGAGTGCCTATTTCTCATGACAATTCCAATTAACCCAAATACTGCTAGGTTACATTGTTTTATTATAAAGTTCCTGTGTCTACCTTCCTCCTTCCGGCTCCATCATCAGATCAGTTCGATAGTACCTTATAGCCAAAGAGCATCTCACGACAATTCTAATAAGCCCAAACACGGCTAGGATACATTGATTAATTACGGAGTTCCTGTGCCTACCTTCCGGCTCCATCATCAGATCAGTTCGATAGTACCTTATAGCCAAAGTGCTAACCATGACAATTCTAATAAGTCCAAACACGGCTAGGTTACATTGATTAATTACGGAGTTCCAGTGCCTACCTTCCGGCTCCATCATCATCATCAGATCACTTCGATGATACCATTTTCAACGTAACTATTCAGAATCATTCATTTATTTGTATTGTCATAGTCGCTTAACTATATCTTCATTGTGATATCTATTTGAGTATGAAGTTTCGTTGACCATTTCTGGTCTTCTTCATCAGTTCCACTTCATCAAATGTTACTTTTTGACTGTAAATGCTTAAGTTCTTGATGAAAATACTAAAATTACCATAGGGTTGCCTATAATTTTTGAGGAGTTCCCTCGATTCCTCATGGATTCCATCATCAGAACTGGATTTTGAAAAAAATGGGACCAATCTGGAAGCATATCCTATAAAGGGAAAAAAAAATTTTGCAAATCGGTCCATAAACGACGGAGTTCTGAGGTAACAAACATAAAAAAAAAAAAAAAAAAAATTATGAAGATAAAAAAAAAAAAAAAAAAAAATACAACCGAATTGATAACCTCCTCCTTTTTTTTGAAGTCGGTTAAAAAGGCTGGAGTTTACTCAAACCGGATCTGCAAGTTCTTTCTAATATTTTCATGCGAAAGACGATACATACAAGTAACGTTAGATAATTTCTTCGATTAGTACGCTGGAATGATTTATTTCGTATTTACAAAAGTTATCTATCGGAAATAGCCCCCGGTCACTCGGTTACGGTTAGTTTAAGTGAAATTTAACATTTCAACGAGCCCTGGCCAGCTGGCGTTTGAGTAAATGAAAGGAATCGTTTAGCGCCCGCCAGCGGTTATTGGCAATTTCTCCGCGCGACGTCGCCCGGGGCGCCTCGTTTCCCGGGAGCCCGGCGCGACTCGGCGCGATAGCAGTTTTTGCTCGTCCGGCGACGCCGGCGCTGGCGAGATGTAATCGTGGACTTTCTACAGCTGAGCGGTTGGTCGCCGAAGCGGTTTCACTTTCATGCGGCGGCGGAATGCGGCCGGACCTCCGACCCGCGGCCGCCGTGTCACCGCCGCAGCCTTCCTCACACGCGCCCTTACGGCTCGCCGGACAAGCGTATGCACAAGCACGCCGCCGATCATGCTCAACACGCTTTGCATATCAACGACGCCTCCGAGCCAATCGCATTATACAGTTGGATTATTGAATAACTATCATGTGGCGGCTATAACGGTTCTCTCGCACACGATAACTGCCTGTAAGGAACCAGTCCTGATTCCGACATTTGGTATCGCTAGAGCTATCGCATCACTTACCTATAGATTGCTATAGATTTATCGGTCGCGGGTTAATTTTGATTCTACAAGCGGCCCGAATACCTGAGTAGGATGCCGGCGCCGCCTGGCGAGCTATCCGTGCTAATATCTTATTCGTGTCATTAGTGCGAAATGCCAGCCGTTTGGCAGCCGCGGCGCCGGCCTCAGCGTTCCCTCGCGGCCGATGCACCGACGCACCGCCCTGGGCCGCACCAGCTAAATTCGGGTCCGTTGCATCACGCATCACTTTCGGTTTCGTTTGTCACGCGGCTATTTTAGATCGAGTGTCGATTATTAGAACGCTGTTTTTAGCCGTAGCGACCCGTTGGACATTCGGAACGCTCTGGCATCATGACTAAGCCGTAAAACGCTCAGGAAACGTAATTAGTTGTATTACTATAAGCGTAACCTCGCATTTCTTATTCAAATAAGACGACAGTAGTTAAAAGAGGATACAATAAGGCTAGAGGCTCTACGTTTCAAAGTCGGCTCCTAGTATGCAGTGAGTCTATGCGTGCTGCAGACATCTCGAGTTTGCGGAACGAAACCCGATCCGTATGCAGCGGCACGCGAGCGAGGCCAGCGCGTCCGCCGCACATATACCATGCCTTATCTACCGTTGGGCCAAACAACTATTTTTCTTCACCCGCGAGCCGATTCACTGCATCTACCTCTTCCCTGTGTGTAGGTAGGTACGCTGTATCCGGTCTCGCCGGTTCTTTGGTATAAAAATACAAGTAGATGGGGAGGCGGTGGTGCCTCGTTAGTGCTCGCAGCCGTCACGCTCCGCGGACGTCCCGGCTGCTCTGTGGTCGGCGGTCTTGCCCTTCATACGCAAGGCCGTCGGGTAAATGGTCACCTGCGCCGGGATCGCAGGCGGGCGTGCGACCGACGGTTGTGCAATCAGTGCGACACCTCAGCGCACGTGGGCGATCGCCTACCGCTCGAGAACAATCGAGCCTCTCATTCAACAACATGCCTGCAGGAATGCGGGCTTTTGATATCGTTACAAAACCAAGAGTAACGGTGGGCCAATGTCAACACGGCTCCTGTATTGACTTTTAGATTGTCTGTATGGTAATGCGATCGCCGCAGCGCGCGGTGTCTGCATCGCGTATTAGCCGCGCGTTCGTGTAGGCGACTAGATTTTCCGACACTCGGGTTGGGCCACTTGGCATAATGTGGCCACGCAGCGCCGCTACGTAGCGAAAGTCTGGCCGACCTTCGGCGTCTAGATATGGGCAGTAATAAGTACCTCAGATCTCGATATACCTAATTACAAATCGACTAAGAAACTGCTCGGTTGACAAGTTGTATGAATTACATATTGACTGATTATGATACGCTGCTCGTTGGTCTTCCTTATCGCGTTTAGTTACGTGATCTGCACTCGATGCAATAATTATCGCGATCTTATTGCTTCATCATCAGGGTCGCTTATTCTGTGTCTATGCTAGAGTTGGCGAGAAAATCGAGTCTTCTAGATAATTCCTGAGATATGATCGGCTCGGCGACGGCGCTGTCCTGTCTATCGTTGACAATATTTTTAGTAATAACAATCTTGGCTATGCGTTGTCGAGATGGCATCACTTTATCAGCCGTTTGCCATTCGCTAATTTTAGAATATATCTCCACAACATTCCGCTATAACGATAGTGGAATGTTGTGGAGTACTCTTTGTTTGTATATCTCTACTTTCTACGTTTATATTCCCTGACCTGTAGTAAACAGTCTTGAAGCTCATCATAAAATATTGATGTTTCTTGTTACTGAAAAAACTAAAACTGGCAGTTTATAGCCCGTGTGGGCGGTATGTGTTAGTGTTAGACTAGTTATATGGCCCAGTGAGCTCGATTGATTTTCGTCTGAATCGGCCATGTTAGCATGAATCACAAAGTTATGAGATTACGTGATGTAACGTGTGGACTTTCCCAAGCCAAGAAATTCGGACACGACTTCAAATGTGTCACACTCACATTAATAATATTGCAATTTATAAAATAAAAAACGTTGCTTTCCTTTGCTTAAGCGACTGTTTAATTATCATATCAAGTCATTGTGGTGTCAGTCATTATGTTGATACAAATGATCAAATCGCATATTTTCCTTTAATATAAAAAATCCATAATTATTCGTCCGTCATCCACTTCATATTGTAAATACGACTGCCCTTATCTTTGCTGTCTACAGCTACAAATGCAATAAGCTGGTACATTTCTATGCTGAGGCCTGGGACCAATATTGACGTGTCTCGGTTACACTGTTTGCACGCTTGATGGATGCGGTTCGCCGTTGAGACTGTTTACACTCCCTTCCATAACCTTGGGCCGAGTTCAGTGACTCGTCCGTCATACGCATCTCGCTTGTCTTTAATTGTACACTTCCGGAGTATTTCCAGCCAGTCGGGACCTACGGTATCGAGCTTCACGTTCACGTGCATCCTGCCCAAGAATGCGCTCTATTTAAATACGCCGTGATTTGTGGAGCGCGCCGTGAAATAAACTTCTATAAGTGATGCTGACTGTAATGTTGAAATGTATTACATTTTATCGCTAGTTTACTAATTTCGGGCTAATACTCGCGTCAGCGGTGATGGATCCCGCGAGTTCAGCTCGTATGGGCTGTAAACGGCGGTGTTATTCCAACATAGCTCGGTGAAGATTTATAGTGCGTCGACCGGCGCTGCGTAAATATAATTAGAGAGGCTATTTATCAGCACGGCGGAAGGGCGCTCGCTATCGCCGCCGTAAATCTCCTGCAGCCTCTGACGGCTCAATCCGGCGAAGAAATGGAATGCCATGCTAATCGCAAAGGTGAGGACCGCGCGAATTTGTCCGGTCGCGCGGATCTATTCCCCCATATGTTACAATCAACCGGGATTACGAGCTGCACTCCGCATATTTGTGTAGACGGATAGACGAGAAGTCGAGAACCAGCGCTGCTGTTTGTGTATTTAGATAATTTAAGCTTATTTTAACTTAAATCGAGTCAGCATTCCATTCCGTATGCATAGCTGGGGTTGTAGATATTTTGTTTAGGTTATATCGTGGGTGAAGTAAGCAGCTAGTCCAAGGGCAGCGTCGTCGGCGGCGCGTGCGCAGCGGGGCGAGTAATTGAAGCCGTCGCCGCAGCTCCGCACACATCGCACTAACTAAACGCACACGGTAAAATATCACTGCTATACCTACTGGCCTATAAGAAAATTAATATAAACAACAAGATTGTTTTTTTTTTGTTGTAAAAATTAACGTGGAATTGATTAATACGTTCAAAATGCTATATGATTATATGATTGTGATTCATTCACTTAATAACGTTTGAATAATTATTAGGTAATGCTTTAAGGTCACTCATTAATTTTAAGTTTGTTTTTGAATGAAGGATTTATGTTATTATTTTGCATAATGTTATAAAGAAATAGGTACTTACTACATATTTGATCCACCGGCAGATTCAAATGATTCTGATTTTTAGTTGAGAGAAATGTTAATGATAATATTAAAATTTATAGACTTCTAAAATTTTATCCGATGCTTGTGATTTAGGTACCGATTCCTCTAAGTAGATAAGCTACGCCACCATAGCCAATGTGTCTTATAGAAAACAACGTCAATTGTTACTTTGTAAGAGGTACATAGACGCTGGTTGCTAGTGCTTGCGGGGTGGTCATGCACGGCCTGCGCAGGCGCAGCTGAGCATTAGCATAAACCGTGTCCGCGCCCGCGGCACAGCCACGATACATGTGGTACAAGTGGGGAAATAACCGAGGGGATAGCTTTAAATATCGAAGAAACACCCCGTCATTATAATCCTAAAGCTTTAAATAAAAATAACTGCTGAGGGGTGAGAGCAAGGACAAGACCACCCCATCGTTCTCCAAGATTAATCCTTAAAATTACAGATAAACGTATTGAAAATTGATTTAAAAGCTAATTTATTAGTTTAACCTCTCAGCAAAGAAGCTTACGTTGGCGTCGCAAACTAATCATGTTGTCTTCCTAAACCATTTCTCAAAGCTGCCATAAGAACCTGCAAATATTGAACGAACTAAAAATACTTGAATACAAGGAAATGTAATTCCGCAAAGCCTGAGAGCCACCGTCTGCCGGTCAAATCACGTTTCTCAATGTCACCTTGTACCATTTTATGATGCGAGTTCACTGGTAAAGCGTTATTGTCCTCTCTTATTGCACCAAGCGCATTAAAAATATTTTCTTTGTCATACGATACGCGAATACACCCATGAATATTTAATGGGACACTCGCCGCAGCCCTGACCTTTATTTTGGCCTTTCCCTACGCCCATTGTTCTTGGCTAGCCCTACGCTTTATAGAACTTATCTAATGTTGCCTTATTTTGTTCAGGTGAGTGAATATTACCATACCAATAGTGAGTTTGTTCGGTTTTTTACCACAACGTCGATATCCTTCAACCATCTTCTTTGTTTAGTTTTGAAGTCTCGAAACAAAAAATATGTATTTACTACGACACTGACGTAATCGATGACCGATCTAAACGATTATCCTTCCGACCGCTGACTCATCCGAGTGTGCCACAAACCTGTGGGAGATACAAATATTCGATTTTAATTAACCTTTTTCTTATGACTAATAAAACGAGAATTCGTATTTGCATCTCGTCAAGACAGACGGTCGACTGGCGAAACGTCACCCAGCGAACTAATATTTTATTGGAATATAGAAGTATTCTTGCATCGGATCGAGTTCAATGTTCTAGGAGTGATGAACTGAAAACAGCCTCGTGGAACGTTGTTAACGTGTCTAAAAAGGCCATTAGGAGGAGTGAGAGCCGTCGCCGTCGGCTGCATGTCGTCACTCAACTCTCGGTTTTTTGTCGCCAAAGACGACTAGTTATCTTCTTCCTAGTCGGCCGCTTTGATTAACGACCGTAACCCGATCTAGTGTGGTTTCGGTCTCCTACCGAACGGCCCACATGAATAAATTAATTCAAACGCTGATACACACCCACGCGTGGGACTAACATGGACGCTTGTAGTAACAAGAATTTAATGATGTCGAATAAGTGTAAATCAATTGTGGCCAACCAAAAAAATATAATACTACACTGGAAATAAACCCACTTAAAATAATTACTGTCAATTTGATCTGAAGCGAAAAAGCTATTGAAACTGAGATAGACTTCAACTGCTGATATTTCATTTGATCTGTAACTGTGTCAGATGACGGAATTGTAATGATTAAATCACCGGAAATTACATTCAATTATGTACTTGCATGGTTCGGTGACCGATTATTATGGTAAACATAGACGATGACCGCAACGAGATGCCTCGATTGCTATCTGTCAGTTGAGAAACCAGCATCGTACGCTCCGATAAATAGGTGTTCAGATGGCGTCCGGATAATGCTGTCGACGCGGAATCCTACCAATGTGCGAGATCAAACAACCCGTGAAACGGAGTGCGCGGATGCCAACACGCCAAATGTGCAACTTTAATGTTCTCACAATGAACGACCCTCTCGTTTTTCCTTGCACTGTTGTGCATTTGCTTGTCTCTTTCTATCGTCAGTTTGCTCGATTTTGGGCGAGTGTGGACGATGACAAAGCGTCACTTTCTACGGGGCGCACGCGCAACGGCAAATGAAGTGTGTCGCGAACGCAGACAGCTGCGCGATAGACTCTGCTCTAATGTGCGCCGGAAACCATCAATTTAGATAGTGCGCCGGATTGCCGCCGCGAAGCTTCTGCCGTAGGATGCAACTGTTATACGGAGGAAACTGTGATTTATGACCTTCATTGTTTTGTGGCCGAGATCTCTTACTCTGCATCCTCATTTAATTAAACGCTGGCTGGTTACCCACTTAAAAAAGAGACGAGACACGCTTTTCCGCATTTACATTTCGCAGATAAAAATCTTTATCGTAAATAATGTTTATACATTTTTCCTGTGTTAATGAAGACTGCCATGATTTGGAACCACTCAACGTGACCGTTAATCCACTAAGGGTAACATCTGCTCTGCTATTCCCCCAGTCTAACAGCACAGTACGCTTGTCCCTCTGAATAGATACGAATCTGTCTCAATTAGGGTAGCGTGTCGCATCAAAACACTTCTGTGTGCTCTTGTATTTGTTTTTATAACGGTTTCGTTTATCGCCAAGTGCTAAATGGTTAAGAGTTTTATACAAATTCATACGAATTAACAGTGTCGTAGTTGTTCACGTGTTCACACTGCCTTTCTGTGACCAATTGGGTATTCGGATTTTCATTACAACATGCATCGGCAGTGTTGTTCAGCAGGCCCATGTTATGGCTATTGGTTAAATTGATACAGGCATCGCCGCTTGCATGTTATCGGCTACTTTCTCGCGTCCGAGCGAGCGGTGCGCCGTTGTCGAAGTATTGTTTATGAAAAGCGGGTCAGAAGAAAGCGATAGAGGGGCGAGAGCGGCTGGTCACTCGCTGATATCTCCCGGTGAAGAGGTCACGGCCATTACACGAAAATAAACTGAAGACAGAACTTGACAACAGCGCGCAGATCGTTTATTGCGCCACCGGTAAACTGTAACAGCAGCTGTTTTTTTTTTTTACGAATCCGTGAACGTCCGATAATGGAACCGATTTCTCTTTTTGCTCATTTTTCTGTTGCTAATTGGTTCTGTGTTTATTGTTGGGGAATTTTATTTGCTTCGACAGTACTTTCAAAATGTGTTATCCGTGCAAGCGCTCGAGTAAATATGCATTTGCGCGTGTGTGAATATGTTTGCACACTTGCACCGGCGGCGCTGGCGCAGCGTTCTCTGTATCGAATCAGGAATGCGTTCGCCCATCATGGCCGGTGCGGCAACGGTCGCAGTTTGTCACATGCACTCGCACAGTAGACAATAGTCTTGTCTGTGATCACTCTTTGTTTAAGTGTTTTCTCGTCTCAAGGTCGGCTGCGATCATTACTTTTATCTTTTTGACTCATCTTACAATTTCTCGGCCTATTGCTCCGCTTTGTTTGAAGGCAGTCGTCTGCTCTTTCAAACCTTTATCGTGCGAGTTTTTATTGCGTTCCTGTACTTGACACTCTTAGTTTAATGTAGTGTTAGTATTGTATCCGGGATCCGCACCGGTTCTCAAACATATACATTTATCTCTATTGTTAATCTTTATTGCAGACGTTTTGTTTTATGTCTGTATCAGATATTTCTTATGTAGGTATTGAAGGGTGTAAATCATGTAATTCAACACCGCATAGTATGTTACTCCTAGGGCAAATCTTACCGGTATCTGCGCCGCGCCGGCCATATTTCACGCCTGTGCTGGGTCCCCCATAATTGGTATGCGGCATTTTGTCCACACTCGCATCGATAAAACATCTCTTCCTCTTTGTATGTAACGTAAGCTTATTGGAGACTAAGATTTAGAGGTTCCTTGAGCTCGTAACTTGTTCAGAATTCAGAAATGTTTTGTAAATACTTGTAGTTTAGTCCCATAAACGAATTTATTCGATATTCTAAACAAATATTCTACCTGAAACCGTGCTTACAACCAAAGAATTCTTATTTACAGAAATGGATAATCTAATCTACAGTATTTATAGTTCCATACACATGTTGCTTCGCTTTAAAGAACCGCTGCTTATGACATATATTCTGGTTCCTGTATCAATTACTAGACGTCTAACATCGACGTCCAAGATTTTACGATTGCTGGTTTTATTAGAAGTACTGTGTGTACAACATTATCTGTTATTAATTGCATGTGTTCATCCGTTGGGCTGGATGGATGTGATGTTGGCTTCGTGATTAATTTGTGTAAACATTCCTGCTAATTGCCCCTATTAGTGTAACGTGTTATTTAATGTTATGGCACCCGGTACTTTGATGTCTTGCGTTTTACCTGGATTATTTTTATTCTATTCCCCCGCTGGTAAGAAAAACATTAATGAAGAATGTTTCAATTGCTTGTTTTCCCGCGCTTCGTGCTTGTTGATTGAGGGAAAGGTTGTAACTGCCGTCTGTGATGGTCCAGCAAGTTGTTAACGACTTGAATCTCTTAATTTTATATAGTTTTAACTACCTTTCCTAATTGTAAGCATGACTTCATGTTTTGTTTTTATCCTTTTGATCTTTGCATTAATTTGCTGTGAGTTTTTTTTTTTTTTTTTAATGTATAGTGTAGGAGATCATTTAGAAATATTGTAGTCGATAATATTTTAATAAAAATTAGCTGTGTCATGCTCTAGATTGTATCTTTTATTATAATTTTAAAGCTTCGTTAGTCATTCTTCAAACTGACTTTTTTACTACATGTCAATAAATATGAAATGGTTCACAGCCACATTAATTACGTTTATATTAGGTATGCTAAAACGAATTAGTTATTGAACAATCGTCCGTCGTTATTTAAGTTAATGGCATGTGGGCTGCGCCTACGCACAAAGAGATCGATAAATTATAGAGACGTGTGGCGTCCACGACCTTTCCGCAATATTCACGTGCTAAATCGTTTAATATAATCTAATGTATCGTTTAATCTGGAAAATATCTTCATCAAACCAGAATAGACACAAGACATGACATTAATTACAGCAGCCTATAAATGGTGGCGAATGATTGCTTTTAATTTAAATAAACAAATAAGAACACCATGAATATTTATGTGGCATGAAAAAGGAAAAGTAAGGTCAAAGTTTTCAAAACACATTAAAGAAAAAAGGAAGTAATAACAAGTATGACAACAGAGTATTAAATTACTGGTTGATTTATAGGCTGGATCTTATTAGGTGGTTGGGAACGTCGCCAACTTCGATCGCCGAGGCATTCTGTACCGGAGCCGAGTCACTAAACTGTTCTGCATAGAAATGGTGATATGATTCAGGTTATCCCATTCTTAGACCTGATATACTTACTGGTATACATTTTAGAACAAAATAAACGATGACATAAAATGTAATGATCTTAATATTTCTGGTGGCAAGGATGCTGGTAAACATTCTGGACTGGTTTTCCAAACAGCTAATGTATCAAGCAATGACTATTCCAATAAACACATAGAATCATAGCTGTCCTTTATAATGAAGGATAATGCAATAACAGTGCAGCCTATTGATCATAAACTTGACCATGAATAAATAATCCCTGTACATAACATAACCAATGTTTGTTGTAAGCTCCTTATGCGAAATCGACATGGCTACCATATTTGTTACAAGGAAAGATTTGCAAGGGATTTGCATAATTCTACATGTGTATCTGTTTGTAAGCCAGCATCATCGACTCAGTACCATAAGCAATCAGTAATCCAAAGAAAAAAAAAATGAAGAACACGGTACTTTATGCATAAATACTGCACGGTATACGCTGACTAATAAAAAAAAAGAAAAGTTCAAATTCGGAACAGCGTTCTCAACTATGTCAACTCATGGGAAATTAAGGACAACGAAATTACAGATTTTACCAAGAAGCTGTTTACTTTTTACAGTTTTAAGCGGCCTGGTTTACGAGTTTCTGCCAGGTTTACCAGACAAAAAAACGGCTTGGTGATACAATTCGCTAATCTAAATGACTGTTTGCTGCCCAAACTACTTCAACTGTACAAACTTCCGTATAATTTAGGCACACGTGTTTTAGCACAATTTTGTTTTGGTGAGAACCAATTTGTACACCATGTGGGTGGTAGAATTGGGTACTGGCAGGAACGTTTTTTCGCCTTCCAAATATATTCTGATGAATCAGACCTCCTGCGTAGTAAGATCTACTGAGATGAGTTTTAATCGCAATGCGTGACAAATGTGTTTGATGAGAAATGATTAATTCAAAGTACAACTTGTTTTTCTCAACATGGTCTTGAGCAGTTGCATGATTTCATTCGGGTACCTAGTATGAACTTTCTGGAAAGATCCGAAAGATATGTTTTGTGAAATTAAAACAACGCAGTTCTGATAATACGTATCAGTTTTATCGGTTTGTGGTTTATCGATTGGACTGAGATAAGCTTAAACCTTTTTATCTATTGAAGAATCCCCAAGCGATAGGTAACATTTTTGACAAATACAAAACTTTAAGGTAAATCTTCGCTTTTACACAACCTAATACAGAATTATTTAGCAAACAGGTTATAAATAACTGTTTTTTCGTCTATTACACAAGGCAGGTGTTTCCTAGCTCAATACCCTGGGAAGAAACACCGAGACAAATTCAGAGGTCAAAGTCTCTTTTAAAATACAGTAAACATGTATTGGTCAAATAATATGAGAACTATGCAGATTAGTGTCTGAGATGGTACTTATATTGAGGAAATAACTACTAAAGAGCTCAATGACTTGACGAACAATACCAAAGAAAGTCTTTATGAGGCCTATCGAAAAGTCCCCAAAGATATTTGAGATGTTTTTATTATTGTGAATGGGGGGAACTTACACAATACTAAAAAGAAATTTAAAAAATATACTTTAAGTATTCATGTCAAACTAAATTGAACAAAAGTCAGTGTATAAAATAAAAAAAAATGGTTTGATCAATTGGTTATCCATGTAAGACAGATTTTTTTTCTTATTTCAAGGGTTCGAATGACGAACGCAAATTTTCCGACGATGACGATAGGCAAACTATCAATCTTGTTCACAACTTCGCAGTACTATTAGATCCTGCTCCCCTTCATCGATCAATATGCTCGGCCAAAATTCATTGTGCGCTGGACCTGTCGTTTCTGTTACATAGATGAGATTTATGATGCTTCTGAGTTGACCCGGTCACGAGGTCCATTACATAAGAATGAGCGATTAGTTACTGTGGTATGCTCAGCGATCCATCTTGCGTAAATAAATTCCTATCTGTTATGAAGGTTACTGATATGATAAGATTTGACATAGAAGTATATGCGAGAGGTACCGGCAAGGTTTTGTAATGAAAATAAGGTTATAAAAAAACATATTTATGGTTTGGGAAGTATCACATCTTTTCAACATCATGTAGGATGCAAAAGTGAGACTGTTGCTTCGGAATCCGGATTTGAAAAATGGAATAATTTTACAAAGTGTAGTAGCAGCTTCTACCTAAATATATCTGTGTGCAATATCTCTTCCGAGGCAATGACTCGTGTTGCATCTAATGCTATTTAATTATTAACGCCTGTGTCAACACATACTTGAACGTTTTCCTTGTACTGTTGACAGCTCATATTACCGCATATTGATCAAACCGCTGCTTAGAGATTTTACAGGTCGATAACGTCAGCGTTACCTAATAGGGATTTCAGTAATCCTCCCGGAAGGCTGGCTACTAAAATTCAAACGGATTTGTCTGTTATTTGCTTTTCTATAAAAGCTAATATTGAATACAGTTACCAACCTGACCGGTCATTTCCGCGATGAAATTGATATGGCCGTTGAAAGTGATTTAAAAACAAGTCAAGTATGCAAAATCTTTTCGCAACAGAAATCTACCATCTGAGTCATCAAACCGAGTCAAAGGCGTGATGTAATAAATTGTCAACCGTCTATATTTTGAAAATAAAATTCGTTGATCAGGTTATAACTTCGACAAACACTCCCCAATAATTTGTGTAAGCGCATAAAATTATTTCGTCTTCTGTCCCAAATATGGCATAAAATATTATATGGCTGAATGCGTGAAATCGCGTTAACCAATAATCATTGTTCATCTTGAAATTAAATTTAACCTCTGCCGATTTAAATAAACATTTCGATTACTCGCACAGCATCAACTACGGAAGCTCGTATTGTTAATTAATTTCAGTAGATATTCGACTCGTAAAACGGCAAAGTTATAGCCGTTTAACACGAAATGAATGGGGCGACAAGTGTGACCTCCGGCCAGGCTTCTTTGTGACTTAATTTTAGCTCAGTAGTGCTATTTTGTTTCTGCTGGAACGTACGCACTCGGCTAAATCGTTTTTTGCCATTTACAGAATGTTTATTTTCATATATTATTTTGCTTCTTCCGCCTGGTTCTTGGTCGAATAAGTCGGGTTGATAAGATTATGTCCAATAATACGGATTATGTCTGGGTGCGTCGGCCACGGGGCCATGAGTGTCATTGCTCGGCGCCATGTTATAGCCTCTTAAACACTATTTTGGCAACGCATTTGCTTTTTTTTATTTGTCATCTTCATCGCGGTATTCACTGCCCTTTGTCAGAATTCATTGCAGTGGATTTTTTCTTGCGATTATATTTTTGTTTCTCAGTTTAACAGTACTAGTCATAGGTCGATGTTATACAGTAATTACTTACTAAAGTTATTCATACTATTTATTAAAGATGTCCCCTCTAACGAAATTCAAATGAGACTGGCAGGCTTGTTACGTTAACCGTCAGCTTAACGTGTTCTCGAGGATCCTGCATCAAAAACATTTCAATAAATCAACGTTCCTTTCAACACGGATGATGGGAAATTTATTGCTAGAAACAATGTTGCGGCGGCTTTGAAACAAATTGGATACGGCGGATACACTCGCTGCGTGGTTACTTCAGAAACACTTACAAAAAGACCTTCAACCTCCAGCATCCCAAGTTCGCTTCCGACTCCAATTTCACGTTCCTTTGTACATTGCATTAATTCTAAAAATTATAAATGCAACTTCACGCCATAGCCATTACGAAAGCTCATTAATAATTGTAATAGAAAACACCATGTTAAGAGGTTAATTGATAATCTAATGGAGGCCCTGTGAAGTGTAAGGAAGCGTTTCTATCGTTGTATATAAGTCATAAATTATGGCGTCCATATCCTACGTGCCATTTATCATAATATTGTCTGGCGGTTGCGTTTTATCTCCACCATGGCAGGGCAGGTGGGTGTCTGCCTATTTCAATATTAATTGATCCTGCTGCGTTGCAGAATTGTTTTGTTTCTTTGTCCCGTCTGTCGATCTGCTTTGCTATCTGGTTGGTATGTTAGTTTGGAATCCGAAGTGGCAGGAGGCTGCCCGCAACCGAACATGATCGCGAGCCTGACAGTTCCTTTGGCAAGGATAGGGACGCGAAGTTTGGGACGCCCATCTGAGTTAGATTTATTAATGTTCTCTTAAGTTTTTTTGACTGCTTTTTGTGGGGAACGTAAACGTAGATGACTGATTAATGGATATGTCTACATGTGAGTATCCCAATAGCCCTCAATGAATTCGCCATTGTATTTACACAAGTCGCTTTCAAAACTAGAAGTCGAACGTTATCCAATTAGTGTAACGATATCTTTGTCAACACGTTGATTGAATCACGTTGGCTGGTTAATATTTTGGATGAAAGCCTCATATTGTAAAACAAAACAATGCTTCTTGCCTTACGTGCTGCGGAACGTTATTTAGTCATTTGTGGGTATTCACCGTGAGAAAATTCAGCTCATTATACGTATAAAACGGTATGTTTCCAACCTAATGAGTAATAGCTAGCAGGCGAAGTTGCAACACTTTAGTCAAGCCAAAGGTATCTGAATCGGTAAACGGTTGAGCCAGCTAGTTAGCAACCGATCGTTTAATGTAACTCTCAGATGACGACGCAAGGTTATCGCCGAGATCGCTAAATCATGACTCACGTGTAACTTTAATTTGACGATACTTGCCAATGTTTATTTGTACAGTTATTCGGCACACATAACCTAAGTCTTTTGACGCTGCAAACTAGCCGTTGTAGTGCTCTCGACCTCGCGACCTTTATTCAAAGTGCTGGATAAATTCACCAGTCAACTTAGATCCCTGGGTTGGCAACATAAAGTTCAGTGCTTCACACGTTTGATAGCTTCCGAGCGGCTGGTCGTCCGGGGGGATGCCCGTTAGACTGGAGGTCATCGGCAGGTGCGGATTTCTTGACGAGCATGGTTTTCCTATTTTGGTTGTGCATTGTTAAAGAAACGGCTGTGTCTCGGTGTCGGGTTCCCATCGTTAGTTGATGTGTTCAATATGGCGGCTCTTTAGTTTTTTTTTTTTCGAGCTTCAACATCAACTGCAGCGTTGACTTATAACAGGATAAATTTATTTTGAGGGGTTAGCTCACGATACACCGCAAAACTGACAAACAGGATACATTGTTCATTAATATTTACCTTGTTTAATTATGTTGTGATTGATGGGATGCACCGCAGTTTATTTTATCACCTATCAACAGGTCAGGCTGGTCTTTAATTGTTATTTAAATAATTAAACAGTTTATAAATATATATTCAGTTCATTGGAGTTAAAATTTATCCAAAAATAACCTACCTCTGTTTTTATTAAACAATGCATTCACATTGTAATATAAATTGCAAACTTTATGTTGAAGTTAAAACGTTGGAGTGCATGTTTTAAAATATTACCATTTAATGGAATGGAAACAATGTTGTATTTTATCGCCGTGAAATTATTCGTGTGTAAAATAAAATTAATTGCGCGTTCGATGACGGAAGGGTGAAAGAAACTTCGTTGTTCAGAAAACTGGCAAACATTGTATTGAGAATGGAGGATTCGAAGCATAAATTGATTATTAATAACGCGTCCATTAATAAAATAACCAAAAGCGCATGTTGGATGGTTGGATGGATGAGTGGTTGCAGTAATTTGCATGAGATTAATGTCCCCGTACAGTGGTCGGATGACTTTTTGGTCGTTTAAGTGTTACAGTATGCTATATTAGCATTTTTACTGTCATTGCTTTATAATCGAAAATTATGGATGAGGCACACTTCGCAATCAAGCTGACGGAAATGTTAAGTAGTTTTAATCCCCTGCAATTTGTACGGATTCTTTCAAGTGAAATGAATCGTGGATAATACGTTCGTTTGCCCCGAAACGTGGGGCTTGTGTCTGATCGGGTAATTAGACTTCAGTATCAGAATTCAGTAGTGTTAACACACGCTCGAACTTGTTGTGACGGATTTGGTCCGTCCCGTATCAAGTTTTTTTTTTAAATGACATATACCTACTTAACTGCGATCCCACCTGATGGTAAGCAGTGATGCATTTGTTGATGATGAAGCACGCTATTTTTTTATTAAGTGCCTATTCACTCTAGTCTTGAAGACGCTCAAATTATTATCTGACGGGAAGACCGCAGTAGGCAAAAAGTTTTTTCCAGTTAGGTAGGTGTACCATTTTGATGGCGTGACGTATTTCATGCATGATAACCCAATTGTATAACAATACACAGTTGATATCGTCAATATTCTCTCTCGCAGCACCATTGTAATGGTCTGTGTGACCACGAAATTCGAATCGCGTCATATTTTTTTTCGTAATGTTTCCTGTGGTTTTATGATATACAATGAATATTGATGAAATCTTTACTATCACTTAAATAAATGATGTCGTAAAACGATCTTCGGGTGTCTGTGGCTGTCGTAATGAGCGGTGGCCATTACAAGATAAATAATGTATTAAAATACCATTTATACTCCATTTTTACTATGTAAGTATTTTTTAATAAATGTTTTTATGAGTACTTAAGGAGGATGGGTTTTTTTTCTTGTATCGTTGTAGTACTATAAATACTCAACGTATGACGTCAGATGCGATGGAAGTAGTTAAAACTTTAACAAATATACTTAGGTACATATAATGGGTATTTTGTTGGATCTAGTATTTTTAACTAGCTGACCCGATAGACTTTGTCCTGCTATGAACTGTCAAAAGCGCGAATATTATAGTCGTCAGTTTTCTGAAATTTTCAAATTTTTTGCGCAACTTTCTTAAGTTTTTCTTTCATAAGAACCTTTTCCTGACAATAGAAAACACAAAAAAAAAGAACATTATGTAACCAAGGGAAATAGGGATTCATTTTTTTATTTATAGATTTACCTTTTGATTAATTACCACTGAACACACTAATGAACACCTCTTTAAAATTAATACGAATTTTCGGTCGGAGAAAAATTGTATTAAAATCATCATCATCTTGCCGTTGTCGTTTGATGACCCCAACTGATTTAATGTTAGTCACATGACTGAGGACCCTCGCCCACGGCTACTTTTAATAGCGATGCTGTCGCGCGTTTTGTAAGCGCGCGACAGCATCGCTACTAACGCGCGTTAGTCGCATTTGCAAGCGCTATAGAAAAGATGCCAACGCGCTACTAACGCGCTACAGCATCGCGACTGTCTCGATGCGAACGCGCTACAGCATCGCTACAAAAAATCGCCGGGGGCGAGGGGCCTTAGTAACATCCAAACATTTATTAAATATTTGCATTCTGTATCAGTCATACTATACCTACATAAAAATTGTTGCATAAGTGGAATACGTTTTGACAACACATTTATTGTGCATACAGCTAAGAAGTGGAATTCTCTGCCGGAGTCTGTATTTCCTGACAGTTACAACCGTCTTTACGTCAAGAGTGAATAGGTGACTTCTAGGCAAGCGTGCTCCATCATCGCTAACCATCACATGAGGTAGTGGTCAAACGTGAGTCTTTGAATAATAATAATAAACAAAAAAACAAAACTAAGTCTTCAAAGTACTTGCATATCTAAATATATCTTGGTTTTATTTGTGTCAATTATACACAAGTAGTAAAAATCATAGTCTGTGCTACTGTACCGTTTCTCATATGTGACATGAAGTCATTAGATGCGGTTTCAATATCTTAATGCTTTAATTGCTATTCACTGTCACAGCCATTAAACGGTTCCTCACGTGTAATGTCAGAGAACAATTAAAGATAAATACTGTTGTAAAACTGACTAACTGGCCGCGACGGGTCGTTTTAGAAGGTTAGTAACATGCAGGGATGAAGAAAGATTTATTAGGCTGTATGGAAATGTACCTAGATGTTTTTTTTTTAATTTCGTACATTTTAGTGAGTACTTTCAAAAACGTCTCCTCGAGTCCTTTATTTTGATACCCTACATGATTATGTCACAAAAATACCATATAATTCGGCGCCAAAAAGCCGCCATTTAAATTTTGTATAATTTTGATAAGTAGGTACCTCAATACACAACACTTCCTAAGCTAAAATGCAACAAGCCTAGGCTCTAGGGCGTGCCAAAGAAATATAATATAATACATAGATACATACACTTGAAAAACATAACCTTCCAGACGGGTAAAAACACATTTAAATGTCAGTGCTTTTTTTAGGTGATAAATCATCAAATAACTTCTCTGGGTGGAATGAGAGGGAGTGTCAGACTTTTACTGACTAAAACCCACCTGTGTTCCTTCAATTGCCCTTTGCGTCTCAGGACCGCGGTAGCTCTTTCGAACAATCCCGCAAAGATTTCAGTGCCTTGCTCTCCAATTTCCATAAGAAACAGTACAACTCTTCACTGTCTCGAAATTTTTACGTCCATTTTTGTTTCCTGATAACTGAATTAATAGATTATCTACTTCCCGACAGGCGTGCTCCATGTTCGGTCAAATCATCGCTTACCATCAGGCATAATAGTTTGTCTAACGCGAAATATCAATAACAAAAGGACGAGGTATTTTTAATGTTAGGAATTTTCCGATCACGTATATACTATAAGGCGTGACAATAATTTACAATGATTTATTAATATAAATTAAATTCCCCATACTTATTGTTAGTCTATTTCTGTAATTAATTGTAATTTTTCCGTCTATTGTTTACCTACCGTTGCTATAGACTATAAATTTAAAGTCCGGCGCTGCAGCGTCATTAAAACGTCTACAAAAATATGACTCGCCTACCAGAAGTTTCGAAAAAAGGGTATAGACAAACAAACTCCTACACTGGTGGAGGCCTCGGCCCTCGAGGTACACAGTGGCTCAGTTGACGTTTCCCACGAGGCTGTTTGTGCTCATGAAATGTAAAATGGTGCCCCGTTAGTTTGTGGTCGCTTATATTCACACATACAGGGGCGATGCTGAAGCTATGCGATGTAGAAAGCTAAGCAGATTTTTTTTTTATTTCATGCGCTCTTGGTATATTTTCTACGTAATTTCAGCAAAATCGGAAGTATAACTTGCTAAACTCAGAATCAAACTGGTGGAACGACTTAAGAGGGTCCTTTTTTACTCTCTTATCGTCAACATCGAGCATGGTTTAAAAGCTTGTTACTTCATCCAACGCGATGTTTGACGAAAAGGCAACGCGAAAAAAGAGAGATAACGCCTGAAAACT
This sequence comes from Mythimna impura, assembly GCA_905147345.3. NCBI lineage: Eukaryota > Metazoa > Arthropoda > Insecta > Lepidoptera > Noctuidae > Mythimna > Mythimna impura. Next base: position 26,230,565 of record LR990350.1, read on the forward strand.
CTGTTAGCATTCGTTAATTGCGTGATTTACACTCGAATATTTTACAAAATTTGTTCCAGGAAATACGTGTCTTTTTTAAACCCTTAAAAGTTTTTGAAAAAAATTGTCGTCATTTAGAATCTGATCTAAATTTGCAAGGCTTCTATTGTTATACTTTTTTAATTTTTGATTAAATTATGAGGTATCAAAGTTCATGCAAAATAGCAGATTTTCAGAGGTCTTTACTGGATTAATTTTACACAAATTTATAAATTGATTTCAATAGAAGCTTAGATAATATCCACAAGATACTGTGTTTCCAAAATATGTAATGGAAAATGTATAATAACGTCATAATGGCGTAAGAGCGGTTGTATGAAAAACAGTGAAAATGTGTGTCGAGTTGCATCCCCTTAATCTTTCTGCATTTTTAGACTCATTTTAGTCGTAGTTACATTATGTAGTTGTGGGATTGTTCGAAAGAGTTACTGCGGCTCTGGAACGTAAATGGCAACTGAAGGAACACATGGGTTTTAGTTAGTAAAAGTCTTGACACTCCCTCTTGTCTGCCCAGAGTGAGAGGGGTAATTTCATGATTACCCCCTAAAAATTAAAAGGCACATTCGGTACGTTATGTAATAGCACTTTTTAAAGTTTTTCAATAATTTTTGCTTCATTCTTTATCTCTTACCGAGAATAATTGACGGTTTTTTTTTATTTCTACTTAAACATAGCTTAGAACAGCTTCTGTGTTGCACCGCTGTTACTGTAGCTTTACCTCGCAGCTTTAATAAAGTTGACATAATATTGTTGTTGCCTCGTAAGTCTCGTGACAGATCTGTGATGTGGTGTTGCACCGTTACACCGCATGCTAATTGACTTAACTGTTTCCATCTTAATTTTTATTTTAAATTGCTAGACGTTTCACACAGACCGCTAAACTTGATAAACCACATTTGTGGAAGTGTTACAGGTGGTTAATTATTTTTCTTTCGTCGTATCTTTTACACTCTCGATAAATAACGATATCCTCAGCCGACCATATTTACGAATTTTAATTAAAATCTTTAATTTCATCCGAACAGCTGGATCGTTTTCATCAAAGCTGAATTTCAGTCACCAATCAAGAGATCGCACGCGACCGAATTCGGCACGTTACCGTTAATTCGCAACGTGTCGTCTGTCCGGTCCGGATTCGATTTATAACCGACGTAATCGGGCCTTACGGTAAACTTGATCTCCTCTTATACATCGCTCTATAAAACATGGAACACACGCTCAACACGCACGCCGGTTCAACAGCGACCCTGTTCTGTGACGATACGTGAAGTCTAGTTTTCAATTAGATTGCTGAGTTGGTCCTAATTGAGAGGCACTGTGTTATAGGGACATGTGCGAATGGAGGGACGGTTTCTGTGTCAGATGTGTCATTGTAAGGTTCAATTCACAGCAAGTGTGATGTACAGTAGTAGACGGCACGGGCTGTTGACAAATATTTGTTTGGCCTACAGATAGTTGTTCCAGGTCTCCTGAATGTGAATTTACCACGGTTCAGGAGTAATTCCTAGTAGGTATAGGGCAAAGTTTTTTCTAAGAAAAAAGTACCTGTATTAATATACGCATTACTACTTTATTTTTCTCTGATCCCATTCAGAGAATCTAATTCAAAAGCATCTCACGGAGAAATCACACAACATTAGCTGTGTAGTGTGATTCACTGCCATAATCACGTGTACAACAATCTCGGTGTTACATAAATCCCATGTCAGTGACAGTGATGTCGTATGCCAGTGAGATGTTCAATTTCCCTGCTCGCTTCCCATCAACCTTTTTGCCGTTTGTGCAGACAAAAATGTGCTTAATGTCTCTCGTTAACCTTTTAGTAAGAACAGATGTAACCCTCCGGCGACGCATAATTGCGGAAGTAGACTCTGTCTCCTCTACCTGTTTGTGTACGTTTAAAGCGTTATCTTTGTCATCTGTTTTGCTAAATGGCCCTTTAAGGACTTTTGCAACACTCTTTGTTTCGTTTTACCTCCGTCCTTCAGGAAGGTGTAACATTTCATTTCCGCATTTATGTCCTTTTATTATTTAGGTACCTACTAGCGATCCGCCCGAGCTTCGCAAGGGTGTAACAAATCTTTGAAATTCTCGGTTTTTTCTACTATAATATGATGTCATATGTAATAAGATGTATTATATACCTAAACTTTCCTCATGAAACATCCTGTCTATTGGTGAAAACTGTATGAAAATCCGTTCGGTAGCATTTAAGTTTATCACGTTCATACAGACAGAGGAGGTGGGGGACCTTGTTTATATAACTTGTGTGTGAAGACGGTCAAGTGTCAATTTCAGTCATCTAACTACGTATGTGAGACTGTCGACAATAGTTAAATTATTTGGCAGCACTTTCCACATCACTTTCTATTTCATACACAATTAAAACACCTCGTTTAGGAGTGCGCGTTCGCCCACTCGATGCTCGCCCATTAATTAGTCATGCTTCCAACCGTTCAGGAGCAAGCAAGGAACGTGATCATATATCGCAGCTTAGGTAAACAGTGCACGCACTCGGTGCGCGGCGCCGGCGCACGCCAACGACCTAATTCTTTGAGTGGAGGCGCAGGCGTCGCGACGCCGCCGCGCAGTTGCTCATTACATATGTTTTAACAATTAACAATTCAATCTGGAATGTTTTATGCATCTGTTTGTTAGTTTCCGCGTTGGATGGGAATAAAGGAAACTTTATAATATGTTTATCTAGCGCGCCACTTCTTGCAACCGTTTAGGTTCTGTAACTCAACTTTGTTTGAGGTAAATGGGATGTTTGTTTTTGTGCGCAACCGTTGTTAGAACTTACAAATTACTCAATAACTTGGATTGACTGCGGCTTGAACGTAACTTAAACTAAGCGTTCATATGTGTGTTGCTTAGTTTTTCGTGCCAGAAATAGGTAAGACACGATCATTCACACCGTATAAGGTGAATCATTAACCAAAACAAGTCTTCCATCTTAATAACACATTTACTTGTTCGGAATCTCATCGATTGCTTAACTGTCACATATAATATACGTAACATTGACACAATTTCAAAGTAATTAAGACGTCAGCAGTGATCGGTTACAAAATAAGACGGACCCTTGATATTTGTCGTTGAATAGTATTATGTAGTTAGCTGGCTACAAGGGCGAGGAGTTCACGTCGACATGTGACGCCGCGGTCACGAACACCTATCCATCCACTCCTGCGCACGACTTGTGCACTCAACTCATTGTGCAATTAAAATACTTACAACTAGCCGATGAAAGCTCCAAGGTTAACACTAATTTCACGTCAATACAACCTAATTGAAATACTCAAGACCACTACCATACAATTAAGATGCAATATCATATCTTCGAAGTCTATAATTAAAGTCTATGTCCCAATTAATTCGATACAAACCTCTCGATGTGACGAAATGTTGCGGTTTCACTTTGCGATAAATAGTATTGATAAGGGACACCGATCCATTATTAATGTCGATGTTTTTCGGTTACGTCCTTAACATCGATGTTACTATAATTGATTTCTGAATTGGACAATTGGATCTTTTTTTTTATTGTTTTCATCAAAAAGTATTTTTATCCAAATTCTCAATTCAAAATAGGTTCAATATTAAGTAAGTTAGAAACGTTTCAAATCTGGTAGTAGGGTAACTAGGGATGCACATACTGAAATGTGACGTCATCGCCATTTGGTTACATGTGTACAAAAGAGATAATGAGATACTCCTACCAGACTCTCACTCTTCCTCATACCAATGTTTGAAATGTTAATTGCTGCTTGCTGTTGTTGATGAAATGTTATTTGTTGTTTAGTATAAAATATTGTACAAAAATTGATTGTTTGAGTGATGGGACAAGATCAACGACAACGCCTCCCGATGAATTAAATTTGAATCGATTCACGCATAAAAGGCTGTTTCGTGTCTTGTCTTATTCATGAGGCTGTATAATAATGAGCGGTCTTAGAGCAAAATGAAGAATATATACCTATTTGTTGCTTTTTTCGTGTTTAAAGAAATCCTTTTGCGACGATGCAGTGTGTTAATAAAAAGAAAGCGCATGTCTACTTTTCTTTGAGATGTTTTGATTGATGATCAACTGACCTTGCAAATTCTTTGAATATGTGCTTCTATTGACGTGATTTTTAATAAAAACGCGACGTAATACTCTTGTGTTCTACTGCGTGTCCAATCAATCATTCGCAGTCCATTCTAACGTAACGCCTGTCAACAGTCATGATGAATATTCCTCCACACGATCCAATTCACTCGCATTAATATCGTTATGAAATCGAGCGAATCGAGCACTCGCTTCAATGCAGCCGTGAACTTAGAGTAGCGAGTTGACAGTGCACAATGAGCGCTATTAAATCATTTGTTATTAATCGAGTACCATGACAGTATAGAATCGAATCGGTTCAATATCGGCGGAGTCCTTGAACGGTATTAACCTTAGATAGTTGTGCAACCGCTGGCCGATACAGTGCCGAAACGAATTAGAATCGATTCGGCCCACTTGGCTCCTCTCGTGTCAATCGATCTGTCTTATTGCGAAACACAGAGCCCTTTGACGATGATTAATTGTAATTATTATTTGTCTATTGTGACTCGAGTGTACTCAAGGACAACATTAATGATGATGTTTATTATAGAACGGCCATCGATTATGAAATCAATCAAACGACCGAAAGCTCAAATAAAAATATACGACTTCCTATTGACCATTTAATTTTATGGCCTATCACATTTAATTCAATTTAGTTTTAGATCATTCTTAAAAAACGTTGTCAAACAAGCTAGACAAGACACGTTTCGTAGATCAATTAGGAAGAATAGAATAGAATAAACTTTATTGTACACCAAAAAGTAACACAACATATACATAAACTTAAATCTATGGGTACAATGGCGGTCTTATCGCTGACAGCGATATCTACCAGACAACCTTAGGTTGTATAGTAAGAACTTAAAATAATACAGGGGGTAGTCTGCGGTGTCTGGGTCTGCTAACAAATTAATTACACAATTTCATTAAAAAAGTGATGATAAAAAGAAGAAAAGGAGGAAAAGAAAGAAAGTATGGTTGGTGGAAGAAATTAAATTACATAGAACCAGGATAGTGTGGAAGAATAACAAACGGAATCTCAGTCTCAAACGATTGGCCTATATATTCCGTACATGTCAAATGTAGTCCGTCTGTCCATCTGTTTGAATAGTAGTTAATTTGTGTATATTAGCTGTGATTGGCTGCCGGGTCAACCGTCACGCCAATTGTTAGACTCAACAATTGCTATCGAGCTATTTGCCACGATACATGTTGATTATTCATTTGTTTTGTATCTTCAATTGCAATGATGACAATTAAAACCACGTTGTTTTCTTGTATTCGTGATTGTTCCGTTTCTTTGTGCCGACATAATGTCGCTCATTAAAATTACGATGTGTTCATGGCTAAACGTGTGATCTCATTCTTCAACTGATTGCTGAATGGTTTTCTGGGTATCGTTGAACGATCAGGAATTTTACAGTTTGCTTGGGAAAATGAATGTCTGCCGTTCCGAAAAAAAAAGACAAATTTTCGTGTCAATCTCTAAAAGCCTAGAAGTAACCTTTTTTTTTCGGTGAGAAATCACCAACCAAAATGCCTGGGTTCCTTCAGTTGCCACGGTGACTGATTCGAGCAATCCCGAAGCCCTAACTGAACTAACTGTCCTAAGAATAACACAGCAGCTCTACACTCCATTTAGTAAACATAGATAAATAGATTATCTATGTATACTCTTTATTGTACACCTTAAATACAATTGCAGCGCTTAAAATACATACAGGGTTCTTTGGACACATCCTGATGACGTTGCCCCGAACAATTTGATCCGGCGTTTACATCGATTATATCGATTACAGATGCGCGACACGTCGGCCCCCAATCGATTTATCGCATCACTAGCTCGACGCCCATTCGGTATTTTCTTAACATAAATGTTTATCGGATAATCGATCGATGAGATTGAATACCAATATTGTTTCGCCTGTTGCTCTTACTCGTTTAGACGATCAGGAATAATTTAAGTTTCATTACATTATGAGAATTAAGTTATTTATTTAGATACTTTAATATTTTGATGATAAACTAATGAAATATCTTATTTGTTTCAGGTAATTATCATGACTTTTATGTTGATGACTCATCCGACTCTGCTGCTCTCCATACCTCAACGTTTTTGCCAATATAAAATTGAAGGTAACCATTCTTTCCATCATATTTATAAGATTTTTTATTTCAAACATCAGTTTTTGTCTTTATGAACTCGTTAATTCCCTTCGTCACTACCAGATAATTGTAAATCCCCAAGCAATTACTCTACTGACATTCCTAAGACACAGTAACGTCAAACTGTCTTCATAATAGAGCAAGGTTGTTGACACGCTGCCTTAATGTCGCAACACCTCCTTAATTACCTAAGTCAGTTAATTATCACTTGACACACATATGCTATGCTCCATAGTTCATTTATCAATTGGCTTATCCGATTAGAGGGGTAATTAAAGCACTGATATACTTTGTGATTATATGGCTCTAGTCGCCAAGGGCCCGTGGACTCGGGCGTAATTAGATTATGTGGGGTTTTAATTTATGGGAGATGTTAATTAGAAGTCGTCTGAAGAGTTGGCGAAAAAAACACATCAATAATTGGGAATCAAACGAGCTTACCTGTTAAGCGAAGTCTTGATTCTAATTTTATGAGCGCCGAAACTGAAATGCAATTCTATTATTGTTCACATAATGTAGTAATATTTTCATTAGGGGTCAAAGGATTCGCAAGTTTAGATATATATAAAAAAATACAATCTATGTATCCTGGCAACACCATCGCGTCTAGATGTCACTTACTTTAGAGATTATAGGACAAGGAACAAGCTGTCTTTTGGACAGACTTGTTACCGCATACTTACATTCACTATTTCCCTGTAAGGATAACTGTGAGTTAGGTAGGTTAATTATTGCAGCTTTGGGGCTATTAACTAGTGGTGGGTGGGTGATTGCATTTCAGTTTCGGCGCTCATAAAATTAGAATCAAGACTTCGCTTAACAGGTAAGCTCGTTTGATTCCCAATTTTACTTCGCGCCGAAACTGAAATGCAATTCTATTATTGTTCACATAATGTAGATGTTTAGAGTTTGCTGCAATAATTAATTGTTACGCTATTGTTAGTACTGGTACTATCAACTCAAGTGCGGTTTCTTTTTATAGTAAGATATGAGTTGATTTCAGTTTTCCCTAAGGTTTTTTTGTCGCTACAGTCATACGTTCTTGCTGGGAGTGTCCCAAGGTGTTGACTAGACTATCCGTTCATTTTTTTAAAGTATTGTGTGACAAGTATTCTCGTATTGTAAAAATATATTTGATTCATTGATAGGCAACTGATTTAGATGAGAAGCATGTTATCTTCAACAGGGGCAGTTATAATACTACGGTGTGAGACGTGTATTGTAATTAATTGGATTATTCTTAATGAAAGTCACTTATGACTTACTAGCTTATTTTAGAAATATTATATCATTACTCTCAGTATATTTTAGTACTTACTTGGTTATTTGTACATCATCGTTATATGTACCTAGCCAGGGGCGCCGATTATGAGAAATAAACAGTGGGTGCCGAGCACCCCTGAGAATAGACATCAAGAAACAGATAAGTAATCGCCTTTTAGGTTACGGTTACATTATAATATTTCTTGATACTAAAAACTAGTTTCATTTTTATAAAATGATTTCATTTTATATTTTTATCGAACATAATTAGTAATTAGGTACGCAGTATGTAAGTAGGACATTTATTTATTTGTCGGTTGATCAGTGTGCATTTTTCTTCTCACACTTCGCCACTTTTTCGAGTCCATCAAATGAGCATGAGCACCCATGGGGTTTTCTAAAAGCCAGCGCCCCTGTACCTAGCCGTTGATGTCGCTATATTACAAGGTCATTATTACTAAATGTAATCAGACAAAAAGTTACTTTGGTTTTATAGTACTGCTGTTCCCACTTAACACAAAGACAATTTGTTGAAATCTATTGAAGTAGATAATCTGAAGAAGAAGTTGTTTTTATCATACCATAGTGATGTTTTAAATGTCACTGGGGGTAATGTAATTACATTACATGCATCATATAATTAGCCTTGCATTAGGCAATGCAATTAGGTACATGCATTATATATTATCACATTCATCATTTTCGTTTCAAACGATAAGTATCTATTCACATCTAAGTTATATTTGTGTTGACATTGTAGGTGACTGGTATGGAAGTCTAGCTTATCGATTTTATTATTATTATTCCGTTTGTTCATTTAACATAACATATAAATTATATTTTATTATATTAAATTATTATTAATATTATTATTACAATTTTTTTTTTTTTTTTTTTTTTCTGCATGATACAGCTAGTATACCTACTAACGTTTATTTCAGCATGTATGTGTATACTTGTATATACCTGTATGTATATGCATATGGGTCTATCTAAATATATGTAAATACAATTATTTTATACTTATGAAGACCATTTTATGTCATTTTTTTGTGCCTCCCGAAATGGAAGTTAATGCGATTGTCTTCCTCTGTCATCACAGTAGTATTTTTGTGTCACAGTTTATGTTATATGTAACGAGAAACTTTGTTTCTTGAGGGAGGGGTTTATGTCATGTCGATGGAATGAACTTCCTGCTAGGGACTAGATACCTAGAGAAGTTGTATGGTCACTGACTTTTCACGAGGATCTGTTGCACTAGTTGGTTCCCAGCATACACCCCCCCCCCCCTTTTTGTTTCAATGCAATTTTACTTTTGTATTGGTAAGTTAAGTACTTATAGTTTTGATGATACTAGTAATTCAAATGGGGTAATTCATTGCCTCAATTAAGTAAGTGTATTTTGAACATTCAGTCCCACTTAGCTATTTTAGAGAATAAAGAGGAGATAAGATATGTTTATTCTACCTGGATAAACATGAAATAAATTTAAAAGTATCAGCCAAAGAAAAGACTAGTTTTACTGTAGGTCATGTGTGGACCGGGTTTTAGCTGCACCGTAGACAAAGTTGTCTATTGCATTTCTGACACTGTTTGACAGTGACAACCTAACAAAGTAGAGAGAAGCCATAATTTCACCATATGACTTATAGGATACATATAGGCTTATAGGCATGATATTAAACTGTGTTCAGCAAACCATCCCTGTTCCAAAATTGGTGGGTATGCCATGCATGTTTTGGGAATGTCTGAATGATCTAACATAAAATCTAACATTACATTTCTTTACCAAGTGGTAGATAGTTGTCTACTTTTATGTTAAATTTTTAAGTTCAGGAGTCATGTATACTGCAAAGTAATTTTTCTATTAAGCGCAGTGAGATTTTTTGATTGTCATAGAAGTGAGTCCTTTGTGAAACAAGTTGCTTTGGTGCACACTTTTTGTGTCCCGTGGCATGAGAGCTCTTATGTGCCAAATGCATCAGAAGTAATGTTTCCATGACAAGGCCAGTTGTCTAGTCATGGGAAGCTTGTTCCTAGGTATTCCCTATAATAAGGCAATTTCCCTCCATACAATATTTGCTTTGAACACAGAAAATATTGTCAATATAAGACAATTGCTACTGGAAATTGCTTGTTATTTCTGTTTTGTTACAACAAAGATTTCCCTGTTTATTCATTTATTAGGAGCACCAACCAGGTAAGTTTTTACAAAAGATTTGAATTTAGGTTTAGTTCTGTGCAATTATGTCAATAGCAGGCGTACACGGTTTGTGTAATTTGACATTCATTTATATTGAATTTTTAGTTTATTGAGTGATTTAGACATTAAGTACGAGTAAGGTAGATACCTCATACCATTTTGTTCTAACAACTATTTACAAATATATCAGCACATATTTCATTATTTAGTTGTTGTATATCATTATAAGTTTATTGCTGACTTACTCCCTTGGGGTGATTATAAGTAAGTAGGGCTGGTGGTTTTGCCCGTCAATATTATTCCCTTCTGCTTTCAACAGTGAGAAGTTACTTCTTCTTAAAATCAATGGTAGCTTCCTCAAACCGCTCAGCCCAGCGGGTGGCCACACCAATTGTGGCATTGGTGTCATACATCAAGTATTCCAAGGTGCTGGTGCACGGGTTCTTCGAGCCTGTGAGGAGTTCCTGTAATTCTGGTATTGAAACTTTAGAACCTTATAATTTTATTCAGGACTGCTGGTATCAGCAGAGGACTTAACCTGCGATTTCCTTAGGTTTTGGTTCCTTAAAAGTTAGCTTACATGCTCTTTGAGCAAGGTTTTTACTATAAGCTTAAATACTGAGGATGTGGAATGATATGCTGTACCTATGAATTTAATCTGTTTAAATTATATCAAGATTTTCCATAGATATTATTACATGGAGTCATATCATAATCAACACTTACTGATATTTGTTGCTATAAGTGAACATATCATTTGTAAATTGTTGATGAAGTATTCATGTCACTTAGTGCTTAGATATATATCATTGTGAACATCTCATGTTCCATGGTTTGTTTTTGTTTTTATTATTTTGAATATATTGCAGGTCAGTGTACAACATAACCATAAGGAAATAATAATATTTCTATTGAATAGATCTTTACTATCTAACTCAGCAAAAAATAGGTTTGATAATCGGCCACCGTTATGCTCGCACTATGGCAGTATTTTCCACCAGCATTGTAGCCGGTGAGGGTGTCAATAATTCTGCCTTGCCTTCTCCCATGGTTTTGGGTTGGCTTCTAGTCCAACAACTGGACACAGGTGGGTATCTACCGGCAATCCGGCTAGGTACATTGAATTAACTTATGAAAGTTTGGAATATCTCGTATTCTTTAGCATTACTTTGGAAAGTTTATAATTTACATATTAGGCAGTATAACTTGCCACCTTATGGTGGTTTGGAATATCTCGTATTCACTAAAGGAGTTTGAATGTTTTGTAGCGATCTACACATAGGTGGTGTACTGTTTTTACACGAATTAATAATACACAGATGGGTAGTATGAACTTGGCCTTCTCGTGACCTTTATAGGCACTGATAAAGTGGAGCACGTCGAACTTAGTCTTTTTGCCATTTTTGTTCTTTGGATTATAAATGAATGGGACTCACCTGCTATAACAGATGCATACCAGATTAGCAACGTAGAGTAACGAAGCCAAGAGTATCGCGTACTAGTCTGGTAGCTTACAATCAGTTGGCGCGTAAAAATTAACGTCGCCAATGGTATCTCGTACCCTGATTGAAGATTGAATAAGGCCTCGACTCGCAAGTCCGAAAAACAGCATTCGCTATGATCACTTAGTGCCTCCGCCATTGCCCGATGAGGATCGCGTCCTCGATGACAGGTTTCAGGGGCCTTTTCAGACTAGCAACGTAGAATAAGCCGCTAAGAGCATCACGTACCAGTCTGGCAGCTTCCAATCAGTTAGCGTGCAAAAACAACTTCGCTAATGGTATCTCGTACCCTGATTGAAGATTGAGCAAGGTTTCGACTTGTAAGTCTGAGATGCAGTACTCGCTATGATCACTTAGTGCTTTGGCTTTTGCTGGATATCGGTTCTTCATCCTGTGTGATTGTAGATTCAAGGCTTAAATTCGACACTGAAATTCGTTATTGCACAATACACTTTATAGGTTATCACTTGAAATTTTGTTATTTTGCTAAAGAAGGAACTATTTCATGTATTATAAATGAATAATAAGATGTATCACTTGGGATTTTGTTAAATTGCTAAAAAAATACTATTCCATGTATCTTAAATGAATAATTAGATAGGATAAAGTTTTTTCCATGCGAAACTTTTACCGCAAAAAAAATAAGTGACATCTAGACGCGATGGTGTTGCCAGGATACATAGATTGTATTTTTTTATATATATCTAAACTTGCGAATCCTTTGACCCGTAATGAAAATATTACTACATTATGTGAACAATAATAGAATTGCATTTCAGTTTCGGCGCGAAGTAAAATTAGGTCAGCTGGCACCAATGCTAGCTGGCTTGATTATTTGAATGACCCAAAGACATGCTATTAATAAAAGCCATTCGACAACCTGAAAAAACTTATGGTTCCCGGAAAAATGAAAGAAAAATGGGATGCGGTCCTATGCGATAGTCTCGGCAAAAAAAACAAACAGCTAGATAATAAGTTTCACTACGACAGGATAAAGATAGAAAGAGATCCTCAAACAGTATTGTATATAGTAGGCCACATTTTGATGTTCAACAGTGAACGGCTGTACGTTGGAGACTGATTGTCCCCTTATCACACGTGTACGTAAATAAAACATCGGATCATTCTCCTCAAAACAAAACAACTTATTTGTACCAATAACAGAATGACGCGATTATGTCAAGCCTATACTTTACTGATTAATTTAAGATTCGCGACCTTGTGCCGGTGACCTTCCGAATGTTATAGTCATAACAAATTGCACACCTATTATTGAAGTTACTTTATTATGTCATGAAGTTCTCTGGGTGACGCAAGAAATTTATTTATACGGTTTTGGCGTTGATACAAAGGTGGAGTACCATCGCTACTTTGTTTACTCAAAATACGAATACTAATAGAAAAAGACTAAAGCGAGAACCCCATAAGACTGGCGCACACGTGGGCCACGCCTGATTTGTACGTAGAGTCGCGTCGCGAGTCGTCGCGTGGCGTGGATATAATGTAGCTCTACAAGTCTAGTTGCCATATAAAATGTTTGGAGAGGAGGCCGACGCGCCCAGATCGGCGTACGTGGCCCACGTGTGCCCATTGTAGTTCTACCTTTCCACAGTGTACTTACAATATATGTGTTATGTCATAATTTGTTTAGTTATCTATAGTGTTTAGTAGGATTAATGTAGGTTTAAGTTTTGTTGTGCACTTGTGTCCTCATGTGCGAAATTCCACAAATTCTAATTGAGGGCTCACCTGTGTACATCAGCTGTCCTGTTTTTTTTAAAAGTTTTTTTGTAAATTAATGAATAAAGACAGATACGGGCAAGATACAGATGATGACGAGCATCAAATATCTACAAGTTATGATGAACCACCATAAACGTATATTTCTTACAAGAATGTAAGAAATATACATATTGAAATATTAAAAATATTGCAATATTAAATAAAACAAAGCAGTTTGCAAAGAGAAATCGCCATCGAATGCAACGATAAAATATCCTAGTACATCGCCCAAGGTGCTTCATCCATTGCATAAGACCCATGTTGATCACTGCAGTAACAAATTACGATCATATTTTACGATCATACAATAATCTTATCGTAGCAATTAACTGGTATTACTTCGCGTGGTCGTCGTTAATTTATAATCGATAAAGTTATAAAAATATCGATAAATAAATCGATGTTACCTAACGGTGGTCGGAATATGTTCTAAACTAGCCATCGAGGTTTTCCGCTAACTTTGAATCGAATTAGGATTGTGAGCCTTTATCATATTGTGTTTGGCTAGATATTAGAATAATGAAAGTATACTCGAATAGGTTTACAGCTATTCTTCTCCATAATAAAAGTGTCAAGGCTGCCATAACTCATAACAGTAATTTTATGCTCTTCATCTTACTATAGCAGACATCATCTATATATCCTACAAATATCACATTGTTAAGTAAGTCGAAAGTTGGTATGGATATATGTATGTGTGTGTTACTCCTTCACGCTTAAAATTTAAACGGATTTCGATGAAACTTGACCTGGTATAGAACATAGGATACTTTTATCCCAGGAGTATATCCCCTTTGGATAATTTTCGAGTTTCACGCAAGCGAAACCAGTGTCAAAAACTAGTGTTCGTACTAAAATTCGACATTTCTTACTGCGCAATATCTCCCGGTTTTTCCTTAACGTATTATTTTATGCGCTTGCGCATGTTTCTGATAAGACATGAAATCGGTATCTATCTATAGTCCATACAATTTAAGCCCCAATGACGTACACGCCATTATCAAAAGGTGACATTACTTTTCATCCAATATATCTACATAAAAATTAGGTTACATGTATTGACGGATTATGTTCTATGTATTTATTGATAAATACATTTGTTTTCTTCTTTATCGTGTCCAGCTTAAGGATGTTAACCTTAAGACGATGTAAACACGCCAAGTACATAGCGATACTTGTAGATATCTGGTTGATACTAGACACAATGGAATATTGAATTGTAAGCAGTAGTGAAATAATAGAATGGAGTAGGTACATACATGTATACTCGTAACTTGTAGTTCAGTCTTCTGCAAATTACGAAATTCTCTTAGTTGTTTAAACCCGTTATATTCTTCTCTTTTGTTTCACAAAGAAAAAAGTACGTTGACATCTCAAACACCGGTATTTTCAGTTCAATTGCAATGAAAAACTTGAAATATTGATTTCATGCTAAACTGTGTTTAATCTGAACCCGAAATGAAGTCACGATTTTGAACTCCGTTATTTCCACGTAATTTTGAAGTTGAGCGAAATATGCAACTGTATTTCAGCGAGGCTATTATATTATTATTGTGATGATGTAAGCGTCTGTAATGGTCCTCTTAGTTTTGAATACTTGTCATTTAGGTAGACGAGGCCAACATAACTGTCTTTCCAAAATGTTCTTAGATATAATTTCATCAATATAAGAAATTGCTGGATATAAGCCACCCCCAATAAGAACCTCAGGTGACACTAGGACTCCGTAGGATACTGTGGAGAATACGGTGCAAGTCTGCCCTGCTTGGACGGAACACCGCCGTGTCCACGTGGACGCGATGGAGGCGGCGACCTCTCGCGTCTGACCCTGGTTCAAGCCCTAGTACGGAGCGAGAAGGAATGGGAAGCACACACCTCCTTCTACGAATCAGTAATGTGAGCAAAGAAGGTGGCGGAAAGCGTGAGGTAGAGGCAATCAACCAAGATATGCCAAGACCAGGCCCGAGTCGAGTCGATAATTAGTGAAATGAGGGTAAACCAGTGTGCACTTTACATATCTACCCCTTTATAGCATACCGGCGTGATGTTATGAAATGGTGTTAATAATTATCAGTCATGCGATTGCAGCAATCTCGGAAGATTTAATATCATTTATTGAACAGTTTAATGGTCTGTCGCCGAAGTTTTTCTTCATATTTTTACCAAAAAATGGGGCCACCTAAGGGCAATACTCTTCTTAACAAAAAATCGATGATAAGAATTATCAAAAGCGGTTAACATTTGGCGAAGATATCGCTAAACAACATTCAGTCGATTTGAGGCGAGTCGACCTTTTTGAAAGTCGGTTATTAACTAATATGTAACGATTTGGCATCTAAAGAGATTCCTTCACAGTATATTTGGGTCACCTTTTATTACCTTTATTTCAAAGATTGATCAGTTTTTAATTATTGAGCATAACAGCCCTGTGTTCGGTGCCATTGTTCCATGACGTCACTGCATCTAATAAACCTGTTGATCCATTTAACAAGTTGCTAGCGCGAATTGCCTGGAATGTCTCTTGTTCTAGTTTCCAAACAAACCCAGTTAAACAGACATTTCTTCGCGGTTTACATAAATATACAAACCAGCGTTTACATCTCCGAACAGATGTTTCGGGTTTTCTTTATTTATTTGTTAAATTATGGGTCGTTGAACTTGGCTAATCTTTTTATTTTATCTGTGAATGTTTGACCTGGAATTGTGTCTAGGGCTTCACCTGTCTCGGCTTCCTAATCTGTAACTCCTACATTATCTACTTTTGAAATTGGGTAATTGACCAATTTTCTTTTGTTATTTGTTTAAAAAGTAACTATCAAATAACGCAAATGGAAAGAAAATTACAAATAGGTTCAAAATTAAGAAAATTGAAAGTTTAGAAATCTGATGAAAGGGAAAACTGACAGGTAACAAAAAAAGGATGCACTTGACAAAACGAAATTACACGTCGCTGCTATTAAAAAATATGTTTAGTGTTGATGATGATGATGATTTATTTATTATTTATTTAATGCTTTATGCACACAAAAGTACGGAGGCGGACTAAATGCCTTAGGCATTTTCTACCAGTCCACCCTTTGGGTGATGCAGAGAAAAGTAGTGGTGGTGTGGTGGTGGTTATTTGTTTTTTACTATAACATTTTTCGGGTCCGCGTGGTAGATTACGTACGGCCTGTTCTCTATCCTCGAGAGGAGGACTGAGTCTCAGCAGTGGGAACATTATAAGGTTGATTATGTTTATTATATAAAATTTTGTACAAAAATAAAGACAATAATTATCCAAAGCTTTTCAATTACTAATTGTTCATACCTTACCTGAATTTAAGTAGTTCAAAGGACTAGGAAAGTAGCTGTGTAAGTAAGCAGCAATAAATGACGTTGTAGGCCAATCAAGTACCATTAGTACTAGAATAAAGCAGTATTTAGTATCTGAACTCATAACAGATTCAGTCTCGAGAAGTGGGTGGCAGCGCGGTGCGCCGGCGCCGCTCCACCTGCCTACTTGTCCGAGATTTATGCGATCAGGACTCTATAGACAACTCGAAAGTTGAAACTTTTACACGTGTGTTTACAAACCATAAACAAGGTTTTCCCTTTACGAGCGCTGGCACTATAGTACCGTTCGCGTTTTGATCTTAACCATAGACGGGAATGTGTTAACCATAAATATCCCCTGTTTTATTTAATTGCTGTCATAAAGAAGTTTTAATATGTCTAAAATAAACTTGAATACAGTTTCAATCGTTATGCGCGATGACTCAGTGGTCTACACATGCAGAAAACTAACACAGGACGTAAACCATTTCAGTGTTTCAACAGCAAACATGTTGAATTCTCAATTTTCACATCCGATTAATATTTCAGTATTGTTTTCTAGACCGATATTATTTATAGAGCCGATTCATCACATTAACAATAAATGGATTCCACATACGCTGCGGTATTGTTTAGAAGAGTTACCGTGGCCCTGAAAAGCAAAGGGCAACTATAGGAACACGAGTGGGTTTTAGTTAGTCTGACACTCCCTCTTGCTTCACCCAGAGCGGGATAAGTTATATAATGATTATAAAACTAAAAAAAAATAGATTCTACATAATGAAAGAATGTTATACTCAGTCTATTTAAAACCCATAAAATATTAAAACGCTTCGCTATCACACGCTTATAGTTTCTAAAATTCGATGAAGTTAATAGAATTGGTCGTTTGGTTTCAACGATTTAGCAAACTTTCGACATGTTTAGGTTACGTTGCTGTTTTATAACTGCTGGGGTCATAAGTCGTCGGTTATGAAACCCCCACTGCCGATTTCTTTAACGAAAGTATCGTGATCTTGAACCTGTATTCGGGTGTATGGGCTCCGAACGTCGACGTTGGTTCGTCACGACGACAGCTTTCGCGGTGACGAACCGGAAATTCGCCATAAACAAACTCCAATGAAAGGGTCAAGATTTGTTTACGCTCTAATGGAGTCGCAAATCGATAGATAGATAGATATTGAATTCATTAGTGAAACTTTTATGTAAATAAACGTGTTGCTGATGCTTTTTAATTCGCACTTCATAGAAAAACTGAGTAAAAAAATACAGTAAAAAACGGTTTTTTTTTTCGTTGACCGCTTCAGCAGGTAGCTACAAAGAATCATATTACTCTGATCGGGTTAATAGCAGTCAGTGGTACGTCTTTACAGCCGTAGCGAAATGTGGGTAATCGAACAAAACCTCGATTCAGGTCAACTTACATTGCACCGGCGCCTGCGCACGTAGAGCCGTAACATTATAACACTCAAAGTAATTTCCCATTACCCTTACATAACTATTTGCTCGCAGGATATTACATTGTTGGTCTACAAACGAGGTTTTAATGTTTGCTTCGGAAGTGTGGATTAGAAAATTGCAGTTGCACATCGCGTACAAGACCACTTTCTCTGACATTGAAACATTTGCGAAGCTCTTAGTCCCCAGAGAGAAATTAACACTTGCTTTTAATTATTTATTATTTATCCTGTCTTGCTAACTAGATTAGGCATAATAAATAAACTGCATTATAAAGCTACTTAACTTCTCAAAGATCTAAGGGGCAGCAATTGGGCATTTTTAGAAAAATACATTTGTTAGCATATGCTGCTCTCGAGATCTCATTTTCAATGATATTCTTAATGAGATGTATTTTCACAAATTTGTATGCACTAAACAATTTCTATGATGAAAAAAAAAACTCCAAGAACGTGTTTCACTTATATGAGATGTTTTTCTTTTTTATCTACTACTGTTCAGTTATTCAGTACAATAAATTGTGACGGAGGTGTATTTCGTCAATACGTAATAAACTTCAATATCAAGTGTAAAGAATGTAAAGTTTGTTTTTTTGTTTCTAGGAGGTTATCTCTGGAAGTACTGATCCGATGGCCAAAATGTTTTTCACCGAGAGAAAGCTGCTTTATTCCTGAGTGACATAGGCTATATTTTATTTATGCGTGCGAAGCCGCGGACAAAAGCTAGTTAATATTAAATTTCGAGAGGACAAAAAAAGAACGACCCGAATACTAAATAAATCTAATTTTAAAATACGGAACACTTTTTTTTAATTTTTATAGGCAACATTGCCCAAGTGATCTTGGGCAATGTTGCCATTCTGATCAACGAACTATGCTAAACATAGTCAACATACTTCTGAGAACAATAACCCCTTTGATTAATATATTCCGGTACATAACACAAATACATTCTCGTTTAGTCACACATTTGCAATATGTATTCTCCTCTGGGGCATTGTTTTAAGTGACGTTCGTTAGTTTACCTGTTGCGACCTGCCTCTGAATATTCACTATAATTAGTCCAGTGTAGCTCATTCTAATACGCTTAGGTGTTGAAATTTTATTCCTATGAGACTTTTCCTTAACATGTTTTATGATGGGCTGCTTTTTATCAACTTCCTCTTACTTTTGATAAAAATACTTAGCAAGATCTGATTCATAGTTGGGATTTTCTATCACAGTTTGCTCATTTTCAATTACACCGTAGGAAATATAGTCGATACTATATTCATGTTATATCTAGCCTGAGTTTTCCCACTGCTGGGATAAGGTCTCCCTCCGTTTCTTCCATTGTTCCCGGCAGAAGTAACCCACAGTTTACTTCTTGCCAGTTCCTAAACAAGACATCTACATAAGTCGTATCACTACCTCTTTCGTGATCCTATCGTGCGGTTTCAGGGCACCAATTTCTTACAGTGGTTATTGGAAGTAAAACCTAAAATTGAAAAATGCTCAGCAAAAAAATATGTATTGGTCAAAGCATGGTCGAAATGCGAGGTGTAAGTGGCGTTGCCATTGAAAATCGGGTCACGTTCTGATACGTGAGGGGGAGGCGCAAAAAGCAAGCAGCTATTCATCTATTTTGATATAGCATTTGAATGAACACGATATTTTGCTTCAAGATGGATTGAAATATTGCTTGATGGGGTCGGGAAGGTGGTAATAAAATCGTGTGGTTTTCATTAATTTTCTGAACGTTCTAAGTTTTTTTCACTAATCTGTACACATATAAAAGTAATTTTATCTCGATGAAATAGACCAAATAACAGTAAAAGACTCTTCAAAAGACTTTGCTATGAATGCTGTTATTAAAAGCTCTCAATGCAAGTAGATAAAGATCACAGATAAAAAGGAAATGGATGCAAATTAAAACGGGACCAATACCCATAATAACGTGGTTAAAGCATATAACATAAACAGCATTTCATATAAGTGCAGAAATACGAGAGAAGGCAACGTCGTTCAGTTAGAATTGCAAACCGACCATGATGAATAAGCATCGATACGGAATAGTTCTAACACATGATCTTGTCTATGTAAAATTGCCAAGTTATAGTTATTGCGTAAAGGTAAATAATCGGCGGATCAAGATCCATGGGAAAGAACCGATTGAAGTGGGCTGTTGTATTGTTCTTTGTCTTAAGTACGTTGGAAATCGCATATACAGTGAAATAATCTTCAAATAAAATTTTGTTTCTTCAAATTTCTATAAAAAGAACCGACTTATATTATTAATCGATCTAACAAATTATCTCATAATTTGTAAGTAACACATCTGGCTGCAGTCTTTGCACGATCAGAATATAAATGTTGCTTCGCCTATTCACGATGACATGCACACGAAGCACGTTCTCCACACTTGAATACGAAGTGTCCACTACATTAACACATGCCTCTACACGCTTTATGTACTGAAACCCACTCAAATCTGCTTTGTTTGTTTCATTATAATCGTATCTATTACAACAACTATTAAAATTATCTTCGCCATTATTGCCCGCCTTGCACCAATCGAATTTATACTCGGAGCCATTGCGACTTGACGACATAAAGTGCGCTTGGGCTTAGAGTTATGTTGGACCGTAACTCAATAATATTTTCAATTTGGTCAGCAATATAAAATATATTGTCAAACGTCATGACAAGTTTTATCTTTATAGTCGTATCATCCTCTAAAGATGGTCTGGCAAAGATACCGCTCTCGAAGTCTCCAAGTACAATGCCGGTCCTTCGCTTTCCATATACAATTTTGCTTACATAAAAAGTATCTACGTGAGCCCTTTGGTCTAACTAAAAATTATTGTGTAACATGGAAAGTGTTTCGGCGATCACTATGGTATATATCGTTCACACGATGTAATTATTTTCTCTTGGCCCTGCAATTTGCTCCGCTCCTAGCTCCCCTGTGATTAATATTGTCCGGTATGTCATAATGGTACTGAGGAAAATTTCATTGGGAACTCAAGAACAGTAACAGAGTAAGTAACAAAGGAAGGAAATTGGAATGGCGGACTTTGAGACTATTGAACTAGTTTATATTGTCATTATTAGTTATGGGTTTTAGGCGAGTTTCTGAACATTGTACTCGTAGTGTTGTTGAAAGGGAAAGCGCCTGTTAGAGCCATTTGTGTACCAAACGTAACTGGTACCATAACTTATAATTTTAAATGGTATTAATTTCCATTCTCACTTTATGATAAAAGAGATATAAATTTGTATGGTTTGAGGTCGAAATAAGTGCTTACGACAATCGTAAAGCAGTGCTGGCACTTGAGTCTCCCTGACACGTTTCGCGCAGCATTTGCATGGCGCGGGCGCAGCCGCTCACCGCTCTCTATTAATACGTTAGATATGATTATGATAGATCGATTTGCTTAATTGGCGCATGCGCCACTTGCCCACACAATTATAATGCATAAATATTAAGTGCTGGCGACAGTGCCAAAGGACAAGCCAACCATTTAGCGATCATAAATTTTATTCAGCTTTATGAGGTCTTTCACATCATTTTATTGTCCGTATTTTAGTCTGAAATATTTACACGCTATAATTAGTTATCTGATTCATGTAGGTACTTGTTAAGTCAATTAAAGAAGTAAATACTTCTTCCAAGTTCCATTAGTGGCTTCAATTGAGTAGACATTTATTCATCATTACTTGGAGTGATGTTATTTGCGGTGTTTAATAAAATTATTTATTTATTGTAAGTCAGCCCACTGAACGTCAACTCAATGTGAGATATTTTATGGCATGCTGATAAATTTATTTGAATCTCAAATTATGTTTATAGTTGTCGTAATGTTGACAAATAACGACGACTTAGATCTGCTATTAATCAGCAATGACCAATATTTTAAAATTCAAAAGTAATTTACTGAATTGACAGAATTCAAAATGCTTATTTCAGAAGACTCAATGTTGTGTAATATAAAATATCATTCAATTTAATCTTCATATATTTACCAAAAATATTGTTTTACTTCGATCTTATCGACTCGTCGTGATGACAATGAAATTGATTAATTTCTTGATGTCCAATGGATTATTTTTATACATGTTTGTTCATATTTTTGTCATCAGTTTGTGGATATGTTAGAGTCTTCTAAATAGTTAAATAAGTACCCAGAATCACTACAAAAACGTTTTTAAAATAACCATAAAAAGCAAGCTAACCGAACAGGTTTTTGAGTAAATGTTAGTGATTTTAAAAAGTTTTAACTGGTCAAAAGTATTTCTGACCAATTCGTACAGTTTAAAAGTGATTTTGATCTATTAACAGTTTTGACTGGGATAAAGATACTAATAAAAGTGATGCTCCAAGTTAGCCCGCGAAATTCAAGTTTTCTTAAGTTTTTTTTTTTGCAGGTCAATGTAAATGTTCATGAAAAAGTTATTAAATAAAAAATGCAAAAAAAACTTAAGAAAATTTAGATTTCGCGGGCATCCTGGCAATTTCAACTTAATAATAATAATATTTCACAACTATCACACAATGCTGTCTAGTTCCAAGCTTAACTTAAGTTATTTATTAGTTTATAAGTATATTGTAGTTATATTCTGTTGTAAATAAATCACTAAGTGTATCGAAAGCTTTAGCTGAAACTAAATCGACATAATACCTCAAACAAGACCATCACTTTGGCATGTGACCCTAATTACTGTTGCGGTCTAAAAATACATATAACATTGCCATTCCAATCTTACATGATTGAGTAGTTCAATAATGTACACTCGCAAATCGACAGTAATGTTGCTTTTATTACCGCAAAAAACTGTTAAGCAACACTTAACTGTCGGTGTCTATAGTAACACTGGTGATGTGAATGTTTTTAATAATACACTTTGAATAATGTGGTCGTTTGGCTAGCACTGGTGGAACTGAATCAACACAGGAAGGTTTTAGTCAATATAAGTCTGACTGTCACTTTTGCTCCACCCAGAATGGGAAAAGATAATTAAAGATTTCCCACCTCAAAACAAAAAAAAAACATTTAGTAATTGAAGTACTGGTGGCTAAAGAATACCATCTACTGTGTAGAAGGAAATAGGAGCAAAAATAAATAATGCATCACGAGCAAAATGGATAAGAAACGGGATCATATTTAACACCGTATTTACATACAATCCGATGCCACAAATTGATACCTTCTTACAATACCGTGGAAATTCTGCGTTTAATGGCATATTACGCAGTCCAGCTACTTACCAGTTGCCGTGAACGCTCGTAATCCACTTATCATTACTCATTTTCCTTGGCTCTTAGTCTTGACATGAAATAGTGGCAAGTTTTATTGATTCACGATATTGTTCGCGGTTCGGTGCGTACTAATTGCTGCGTGTTACAGCGGCACGTTAGTGGACCGGACTCGTTATGTAACATGTTACACAGCATAACGTGGTGCCAACACACGTCCTGTCAACAAATTGTTGTATGAAAATCGCGTGCGTCCGCGGCCTATGTGGACGTCGTCCGACCGTTATTCCTAGGGCTGTCTAAAGCCTGCATAGTACCAAATTTTATTCTCTGTTTAACTATAGTCGGGTCGTTAGCAGTATGTTAACGCCTAGTAATTTAAGTAGCGTGAAGTAGGACGGTTTGTACGCGTCCTATAACTAATCCTTATAGTGCTAGCTGGGTTTACAGTCCCAAGGATGCCGACGACAATGTAATTTTCCAATCTGAGTCTTTCTTCCAATATAATGGAATACATTATCTGTAACTGCCAGTCGTTATCGAATTATCTTCCAGTGTAAACACTGCAAGATAAAGACAGCAATGAGGAAAACAGGTTCTTTCAACTTTCTCTGCTAAGAGATTTCTTCAAGTGCTTGTGTGTATTTTTTAAGTAACACTAACGTTGTTTTGCATCTGCCAGGTGCGGTTTTTAATTCTGTTGGTTGTTTCAACGATCTAGATCGACACAGTGCGCACAGCAGTCTCTGTCATTCCGTTGACTTCATTTTCTTATGGCTTTTCACCAAAACTTGATCCTAGACCCCAAGAATGTTTTCAAACCCAGCCCTATCCTCATTAGACATTTCAGTCGTTTCCTACTTGCGTCTGGCGGTAGTCGGGCGACAAATTGCCGACGGACGCCATTTCGGCGACGCACAATTGCCCCTTAACGGCCCGTTCCCCAGATTTATTCGCCTACACGTAAGTTAAGAGCCCTGTTCACAGTACGCATTTCGTTTAAATCACGGCGACACGCTATTCGTCGTCAACACAGGCGCTCGTCAAAATTCTTGTGTGAAACATTCGACCCACGAACGCTTCCGTGTTTTGGTTCCCAAGTAAAAATTGTGAGACGAGAATTGGTTAATTGTGATGTATTGACTGTTTTGGTATCCAATGATTCTCAAGGGTAATTGGATGATGTATTTGTTCTTTAGTCGTGTCCGAATTATCATTGGTTTAATCGACACAAGTCTTATACCTATTGTTTGCAAGTGCTGTATCATTCTCACTGTTTTTTACTGTCTGCACAATTGTCTATACGTTTTTATTAGCAGTTTCCAAAAAACCGTACAGTTTCTTCTGAAGCATCAACTGATACGTTTATAAATTCCAATTACTCCGACACATTCCTCTTACCGTGAATGTTCTTCTTTACCCGTGCAGCGGGTAATGGCGGCGCTAACGACCAAACACCAGTAACGTGATCCCCGAGGTGTGAACTTACGAGCCATTCCTGCGAAATTTGCTTATTATTAGTACCTGGAACCGTTTGCCTTTCCTGATCTAGTCGTTTAACACCAGTCGCTCGCTTTCGTCTGGTTGCTACCCGATCGGAATGTGGAAGTCCGTTTCAGGATTAACAGACACCATTAACGTTGAGCTATTAAGTAGAACAATCTTGGCAAAGTTTGAATGTCTCTTTTTAGACATGATGAGCCGTTGAAAGCTTAGATATAAACTATCCAAACTGTGTGTTTTCCTTCTCTGGTATTCAAGAAAACAATTCAAGTTAAAGCTCTTAGCTTAAGTCTAAAATTAAAACATAATTCGTATTGGGCAATATCAGGCATTTTATTGTTATTGTATCGGACGCTGCGGCTGAACATTAGCATGGTGGAGGGGCCAACAATGGCGGAGCGGCGCCGGCGCAGCGATGCCCACAGCATCCACCGATAACGTGCACTCCTCTAGTCGGGGATACAGGGTGGTTGTTTGGGACGTTCTAAACTATTTTAAACTTGGTTGGGTACATTCGACTTCATGAGATACGAACACCAATCATATTTTGTGCAGTTTTACACAAAATGTGATTGAGTTTTCGCCATTGGGAGCCATTACAAAGATGCTTTTGCTGTTTTCTTTGTTTCTGGTAAAACTGATGAAATTTTTATTTCACTATGTTATTGTATAAATAGATTATTTTGCATCGCATGTATAATAACCTGTTTCCTAACATTCGTTATTATTATTATTCGGTTTTATTTCAAGTCCAAGGCAAAATAAATAAATACTTAAAAGATTCTTATCGAGAAATGCAGGTCAGTAAAAATGATTCTCGAGCCACAAATCTGAAACGTTTAAGAATTCAAATTTTTCTCAAACAATTCTAAGAATCCCATAGCACCCTGTATCATGAGGTCGGTGGCGTGCGCCGGCGCCGACTCCTCTAATAATAGTCGCATTCCATTCCCTCGCCCTGGAAGGGCTCACCTCGCGATGCGAGCGCACCTGCCCTGCACCACTTTCCTTTTTTCATTTGCCAAATGCTTTCGCTACTCCGTGATTCTGAATTAATGTTATTGAAAAATGCCTCATATTATGCTTGTAAATTCCTCTGATCATGTTTACGAGCAATATACTTATTGTGCTCACGTAAAACGATAGATTAGTAGGTAGTTAGTTAGTACTTCCACGGTCTTGATTATGTTAAAAGGCGTTCATACAAAACACATGTGCAATGTGAGTATTAAAATGCCTTAGTAAACAGCCTTTGATTTATGAGTCTGATTCAAAACATGTTCATCTGTTTGAAAAAACATGTCTGCGGGAAAAACGAAGTTACGTTAACCAGAAAGTTCCTCAAGATTTTGTGTCAGATGTTTCGTTGTACAAACTTACAAACGGAAATCATTCACCGTGAAATGCCAAGGGCAACGTATTCAGAAGTGTGGGGGAGCATCTGGAGCCATTAGGGCGTGCAGGTACCGTGTCAAACTGCTGACGTGGAACCCTGAGTAAGGGCGTGCGCAAACGCAGGCCTCGTGAGAATATCGTTACGTTTATAGTTTATGTTTCCATTATCGATGCTATCTTTATTTACTTCGTACAGGAAAAAAGACATAAAAATCTTGAGTTTTTCTTCGTATATCTGCAAGTCTTTTCCGCTCCGTCGCCGCCGCGCCGTTTAGATTTTTATATTTTTTCTATTCTATGTACTATGTTGGATGGGTAGGAAAAATACCATATTTTCTAATAACTATTATATATATTTCTATTGCACTGCTTTAATTATTATTATAAATGTTCATATTGCGCAGTTTTATTTGTTTCCACGTGAAACAATAGATCGCTAATTATATACGTGAACTCATGATAGTTATTATTGTTTATATAAAAGGTAAATAACGCTATGATTTAAACTTTCCTCCTGTTTATATCTTAAATCATATGCCTTTATTATTTCTACTTTCATTGTACGAATGTACACAATGTTGCCACTGGCAACGTAAGTCCCTTTCTACTTGCCACTAAGTTATTGTGCAAGGCTTAAATCCAGGTCTTATTCTGATGGATTGCCCTCCTTTATGATCCCATTGTCTTGTTGACGTTCAATCTTGTGGTTTTGCTCCACTATGGCAGTGCTTATGGCTACGGCCGTCATTGTTGGGATTTATGGTGATAAGAAAATGGTGTTCTCTGTCTGGGAGCGAGATTGTTTAGAGAAAGGTAATTTGGAGATTAGTTTTAGTTTTCTAGCTTTATATTAATTGATTTTCCCTTTTTTTGGGGTTGAAAATCATCGGGAGCGAGACGGCGTATCAGACTTTTACTGTCTATAACTCTGTTTTGTGTTTCTTTAGTTGCCCTATCTGTCATAATCAGTCATTTATTAGTCCCTAAAAAGCCTTTTCTTACAGCTTATTCTAACTAAACCTTCTCCATCTTCTACAGCCTTTTTGAGAAACTGACTAAAACCTACCTGTGTTCCTTCAGTGGCCACGGCTTATGAACCACTGTGATTGTACAATAGATTTTCCCTATAATGAAATACGAGATTTATCGGTTTTTTTTGGACTATATTTTTATTAGATTAACAGTAGTTCTACCCCGCATATTTTAAAGAAAGAAAGAAAAACATTTTAATTTGGCGGAACAAGGCGCAAATTTAGAACTAACTAACTAACTTAAATTATACATATAATTTGTGAAAGAACGCTCAGCATAATGCCGTGGCCACACGCAAAATGCGACGAGTCTACGGCGCTGGTTTTCAGCGTGGTTTTAAACACATCTTGGCTCGCATAGGGATCTCATTCAAGTAAAGTTCGTGTTCTTTACACGCATTGGATTCAGAGCACTAAAGCTTGGCTGTCTCAAGGGAAATAGGGGATTCACTTGCACACGCATGAAAGTAATCAAAGGAGTTGTGGCCCCCTACAACTCCCTACATAAGAAATATGGGTTTTCAACATTCTTCAACCGTGATCGTTGGACAGAATGGAGGGATGCCTTTGCCCAGCTGTGGGATAATACTGGCTAGCAATAATAATAATGTAATAATATTCTTCCTTTAAAGATGAAAGCGCCAGGTTAGTCCGTGAAACTTTTTGCTGTTTGTAGGTCAGTATCATTAAAATATGGTTTGCGACCATAACACGTATTTATTTGCGGAACACCACAGATCTAAAAAAAAAATAAGTAAATTTGAACTTCGCGACCTATCCTATTTTTAGGTAGGAAATCATCCAGTGACTTCTCCTGCTCTAGGGCACAGCGAGAGGGCGTGTCAGAATTTTACTGACTAAAGCCCACTGCTATATCCCTTCATTCCAGTACCCGGGGTTCTCTTTAGCACAGCCCATGGCCCCAGTAGGCTTCGACCCTGCTGGGCTCTTTCGGTTTTGCTGACATCTTGACGCGAGCTACCCTAGCACTTCTCCGTTAAATGCAGAATACGGTTAAAACATTGCTTTGGTTTCCTGCAGTTAAGGATATTATGTACATTTAGGGGTCGGGGTGGTTCTTTGGAGCGGAACCGCGGTCCCAACATCCACCTATACATTTTTTTTTATAGTGTTTTGGGACCACAAATAAAATAAATACCGTTTTTTTTGGTAACTGTACCTACTGTAATGCTTTTTACATTGTGTCCCAAAATACTACACATTTTTTTTTTTTTTTTTTATAAGTGGAAGTTGGGACCGAGGTCCCGGTTCAAAGAGCCCCACGATCCTACATTTAGCTTCCTAGTACGTATTTGTTGTTATTCTTGATTATTTACTACATTCTTAGCGAAGGCTTTGTAACAATGGTTTTGTTATCTTCAATTTCTTTACATAAGTAGGTACACGATACTCTTATCATAAAACATTTTCCTAGTGTCATTGAATGTCTGAAGAATTTTAATACTCTGCATATAATCTTAAGTACTCGTACTATAATTAATTATTTTCTCGCCACGTCATATCATACCGTTTTTAAACGTTATCAATTATTTTATTTCATATAGATAATTTGCGCACTAAATAATAAAATAAAAAATGCCATGTTATGCTAATTCCTGACAATGCTGCTTTCTTCATCTAAGTCTAAGATATAATTTAATTAAGTTGTGAAAAAATAAAAATAAAATATTAAAAATAATAAATATATTAAGTATAAATTTAAAGGCAACAACAGCAAAATTCTCTTTAAAATTATGTTATGCTTGGGTTTCAGTTCATTTCTATGATCAATAATAATAATAAAACTGTGCAATACTCAGACATCGTGTCTACATTCTAACATCATAATAATAATTAACACAAAGTAATCACTAATTGATAAGTAGGTACTATAAACAGACTCACGTGCGAACAGATCTAGTGATTACGTGATATTTACTTTAGGCAGGTTTGCAAACGTTTCACACACTTTATCAACTGATAATTTTATGTACGGGACCAAAGGTTGCATAAACAATACAACTGTGTACCTGATTTGTGTTATTTCATTTAGAACTAGCTTTTGCCCGCGGCTTCGCTCCCGTCAACTGACTACTATATCCTACTCTACCTAACTCTATCCTACTCTACCTTACTCTACCCTACTCTACCTTACTCTACCCTACTCTACCCTACTCTACCTTACTCTACCCTACTCTAGCCTATTAAAAAAAAAAAGTATCCTATGTCCGTCTCCTGGTTCTAAGCTACCTCCCCACCAACTTTCAGCCAAATCGGTTCAGCCGTCCTTGAGTTATAAATAGTGTAACTAACACGACTTTCTTTTATATATATATATATATAGATTCCACACGAAGTTAGGGGTATTCACTTGTTTATGTAACTTTGTGAATTCTTGTCGTGTCTTCGAATGTTTTCAAAGTTGGTCAAAGCCCTCTACATATTTCATTTAATATTTTGGTCATGCTCAAGACTAAGTATTTTCTTCCAAAACAATATTTTCCTCAAGTTGGACACCAAAATATTCTGGTTTATTTATATGTATGTCGCAGGGATATGATAAAAACAGAGTTTTGGTCAATTCCCTAACTAATTTGATCAAATCACGGAGGATGTTAACATAACAACACTATTTTATCATTTCCCTGAACAAATCTAGGGATTTGAACAAATACCAGAACTGGTTCCGTAAAATGACAAAAAAAACTTGGTATTGTAAACGTGTATTTGTAATTACATACATAATTATAATAATTAGTAGGTGTAGTATGATGTAACATAGATCTCAAAAATCACCACTGGATAATTTTCTTAAAAACCTTGTAGTTACGGTTCCGGTAACCTATCCGTGTCGGGTTGCCCTAAAATTACGTCACCTCCTTTCCTGCTCTCGTCTTTTACACACATTGATTTCAAGTAACAGGATATTTTTCATTTGGCCGTAATTTTATAGGCAGGCCGGTTAACATTGATAAATACAGACCAAAATCTATTTATTTTATACATTGCCGGTGGACCAGCAGGTACAATCCCTAGGAATTGTATAGGTACATTACCTAGGTAAAGTATGTAATGGACAATAATATTCATAACTAGCTGCCCGGACAGACTTCGTTCTGTCAAAAGTTTAAGTAAAAAATTAATAAATGTATTTTTTTATTGTTAATAAAACCTTCCGTGTTTCATAAGGATCATTCGAAAAAAAAAATAGCCGATTGATTTGATTGGTCGAGCCATTTCATACATTGCCTGGACGCTTTAGATATTCTATACATTGCCTAGGTATTGTATAGAATACCTGAATTATACAGATTGCCGGTAAGGTACTTTATTGTACACCAAGATTATAATTTACGATTGTAAAGTGTGAATAAGTGGTAAAACAAAACATGATCACAGCAAAAAGTAATGTTCCTTCACAAGCCTACTCAAGTCTGTCCTCAAAAAAAAAAAAAAATCTAATAAAATTCTTAATTCAAAATATTTCACATAGACCTACATGGACACTTATACTTACAAGGAATACCTATATCCTCACCCTAATAATAATCCTATCGAAATTCCATATATTAAAAAAAAAAACACTCCCATAACCCCCAGGGGTCTAGCCGTTAAAGGACAAAAGAAGGTAACATTTACTTTCATATCAGCTCGTAGTTAGCAGCAGCATTAATTAGCTGCTTTGAATATGCGCGGCGGCTTGCCAGGCTCGTGCCGGAAGACCGGCTTCCGTCGCCCCCGGCGCCCTGGGACTTTCCAACGGGATTCGAAGCCGCCAAGGAGTAACCAATGTGTATTTTATTACGTGCTGGGAGTATTTTAGTGGTTAAATAAATATAACTACCTTATTTTAGAATTGGGTACTTGGCTCATTTTTTTTTTATTGTTTGTATGAGAAAGTAACATTATCCAAAAATGCAGACAGAATTTTTAATATTCGTTCAATGTTCATCGAGTTAGAATATCTAGTGGAAGGGGAAACTGTCAATTAACAGTATAAGGATGCACATACTGAAATGTGACGTCACCGCCATTAGGTTACGTATGGTCAAAAGAGATGGTGAGATATTCCCACCATGCCCCCACTCTTCCTCAAACCAATATTTAGAATGCTTTGTTGCGTCATTTAATAACCAATTTTATATGCGGTTTTCAGATTAAAGATTTTTTTTAGTGTTGTTTCATTCAATAAATAGTTTGCGCGCTCCATCGTCGACTGCATCGTCGCTTTCCATCAGGTGAGACAGCGGTCAAGCGCGAATATCAACAATAAAAAAAATTGTACTGTTTAATATAAAATGTTGGACAAAAATAAGCATAGCTAAATACCCAATTGGAAGATATTTTTAGTCATAAAATAACAAGGTTTCTTTGTACTAGTTGTATTAATTACAGTTTAAAATGTCTCTAAAACCTCGTCCTAAATGATAAAGAATTCTACCTACATACAGTATTATAAATATCGGAAAAAACACACAATTACATCGGTAGCCACCGTTCCTGTCCACAAAAGGCTCAAACAAACAGATAAGCAATAAGGAACGTAGCTAGTACTGCGCACACGCAAATGGCTTACGTCGTCGTTATCTAAACGCGCCAATCGCTTACACACAGTTAGAGGACGCAATTATCACCTACCGTACACCTGTTCCATGTATGCTAATGACCACAGTATATCACTATCGATAGACCAGATATCCCCCGATTATATCGCGGATGGTCACGCGCATACCATTTTCAGTGAACAGTCCATGTGGGGTCCAATTACTGAGGACCAAACGACACTTTCCATGTCCAGGCGTGCCCTTTCCAGACCTTAGATAGTTCCCGTCTGAACATATCCTGATCGTAACTTGAGATCAGTTTGCTAAGGAAATCTAATCGACATTTTCGAAAGATCGGAATGTAGAGGGCCCTGCACTAAATAAACTTGACTTACCTGATAAGGCTTTTCAACTAATTTGATTTAATGAACACCTTCTTAGGTACTCATCATGGAACTCAAAAGTATTTGATTTTTGATTAATGCCTTGCCAATTTGTCTTTAATCCAAAGCGATCAAAAGATGTTTCATTTCAATACGCATTTGCGAATTAATCTTGCCTCTGTCACCATCGAAGGTCGACCGTTTAAGGAGATGGTTAATTAAACCTAGCTCTGTCGACGGCTCAGAGTCGATTTCCTCGTTAAACGATTTGATTTACGCATCGTAGGCATCCTTGGCCGATGAGGTGTTAAACCGTGACCTTACGCAAAAGGCGTCGGCCGCTGAATCATCAATAATTTTGATTTTATACAATAGATGTGGCCATATGCGGGCGGCTGCGGGCTCAGCTTTGTTTGGGCAATCAGTCAACGACCGGCTCCGCAGTTTCCCGACGCATTCCTTCGGTGCTCGTCACCGGGAAGATTCATGCAAGCGATATGCAAAGGCAGCCGTTAGAGCGCGCCCTCGCGCCGAGCCTCGACCGAAACCGAGCGAATTTTTCGCGCCATAATAGGGCCCGATTACCACCTCGAGTCCGCCTCTTGCCACCAACAAATGTGTTCCCATTTATAAACCCGTTCTCGGGAATAGCTGACTCGAATTAATACGTTTCCGTAAAAATATTGCGCAATTATACATTTCTACGGAAAATTGATAATGTTCTCAGGAACGGGCGCGGGATCGTTAATTGGTGTGAAATCCACATTCTAAGCGAATTAATACTTCCCCGCGGACTCTCGTTCGCCGCCATCTCAGTTATTTAATTTTTCGCTCAGTTAACATACAACCAAGCGATGGCCGTTTTTTCTGTTTACAAATTAAGGTAATTACCGTAATACCCCTGTCACAACCTTTTAAGTTCAACGCACGCATTATGCGTCTCGACGCGGTTTTCGGCTCTGAATGGATTTTGGTTCTTATTTCTTGGGCATTAAGGTGTTAGCTGAAATATTTTGGAATTTAGCGTGATATATTGTTGCAGGGCGCCCTTGAACGTTCAGTTCCGGGCTATTTTAATGTCGTTTAAATTAAAATATGCAACGCGCTCTGGACGATATAATTGCGCGCAACAAAGTTGCAAATCACGAAACCGCGCTATGCTTCATCGAAATTTATAGAATCGAACGTGTAAATTTTTCACGGACGTGATAAGTTTTTTATTGGATTTTGCTCAGGTTTATTACTAAGAAATATTTTCATGATTCCTATTAATTTTTCCTTATTTGGGTAATAGGCGGGTGAAGTTCCTACTTTGATAGAAAGCACGGTATTTTATTCGATATTTATAACTTCCTAAACTGAATCCACCTATAAAATTACGGGCATTACTGTGAGTTTATCTGAACGGAAACACGCCTCATATCGGCGCAGGAGACGTATTTATGACTGGTTATTCTAAGGTTGTTTGCAGTGTTGCCACCTTCAATTTGGACAGGTCACTAGAAGTACCATCGAATCTCGCTAGATTATGAGAATTCAGGATGTCAAAAATTCTTTAGAATTCCCTAGATCCTATTCAGTCATGATTACTCATGACTCTTCGCAGTTTTTCATTAAGTGGTAATAAACATTTAATTAAAACACAAAGACCGTTAATGTTTCATTTATTTTTAATAATTTTTAAGCTTAAACATTCATAATAATAGTTCTTAGTAAGAAGTTATTTTTTTTTTATTATTAGTTTTTAAATTTTTAATTAAACGTTTAAAAATACACAGAACCATCAAGAATTAAGAACAACTCGTTGTCAATCACGTCCGCCCCGTCCACCGAACCTTTTTAATTTTTGTCAATAATTTTATTAAAAATACCTTACTCAATTTTCTTTAAACAACCAGGGGCAAACAAGCAGACGAGTCACTATTATGGTAAATGGTCATCGTCGCCTAAGCCGTCTTGAGAAAGTCGCTAAAAATCACCAAATTTATATCTAGGGACTTGACAAAGAAAAAAATCGTTGAGTTATTGCAAAATTCCCTAAATCTAGCGACAAATTCCCCAAAGTGGCAACACTGGTTGTTTGGAGTTCCCAGCCCAGCTCGCAGCGTTCAAACATAACGCCGTATGTGATGGTGCGATCGCGTGTAATCTCCCATCTTACGAGCGAGACTATCTCGCCGACCAGGCGCTCATATCTGATACAACCACGCTTCCCCTGTACATGGGTAATAATCTTTTATGCGATGCGATGAAGTTATTTACCCGTCGATTGGCCCATCGACATCAGATACCGACCGCTTGAAGTCCTCAGTCGCCACTTTGTAAGCTCGAAAAACTTCCATTTAGATTTTCATAATGTTGATTGAAACATCGCTCCCGGGCCACCTCAGAGATGCCTCTAACTGACTAAAATAGTATCAGAACACAGTTCATACATGCGTAGTTGCGTAAATAACTTGATTTTGAATAGCTTGTGTCACAGGTGAGGGTCACGGCACTCACAGCGCCCAAGTTCAGATAACAATGTCGTGTTGACGCCTGACCCCGGCTGCGGACGGCGTCAATTTCGGCGTGTCAGCCGGTCGCGGTCGTGTCGTAATGCGATTACAATGATGCCCGATTCGCAAATTGGCAGTGACCCAGTTCGGGTCCGGTGGGCGGCTCGGAGGTCCACTGGCTCCCGCGCTCGCGCCTTTTCCACACAGAAAGTTCCACACACTTGCCAAATAGAATGATCAAGGCACTGTTAAGTAATCATGTGACAACAAAACGCTCTCGTTTCGCTCGACGCGATTTAACGGTCCCGTTACATCGTTTGCCTCTTTTGATTGAATTTCTTCGTACCGTTTTTCGATTATTTTGTCTCGGTGCGTAATGCCAGGTTGTGCAACCGAATCGGCGTGTAATTGTGGGGGGTCATTGTTTGTAACGGAACGGCCCGGGTGCAGCGCGCGTGGTGTGAGATGAATTCCATTAGTCCGGGTGAGGTGAGCATTGCCGCCGTAGGTCGTTTACACCGCCGGCTAGCGCGCGACGCACCGGACCGATCCATTTTAACCAAACCACAACCCGCAAAATCATCCTTCTCCATTGTTAACTGCCTATTGGGCTCTATTTCAACATTTTGAAAGTATTCACCTTGAACCGATGCAACACCTCTTAGAAGTTCAGATGCTTGTAAAGGCACTTGCTCTTTATGCGTCCTTTGAAATGTGCACTCATTTTAGGTCTCCCCTTCACAATAATTAACACTTTGCATCAACCGGATCGTGTACGCAGATGCGCTCGAGACAAATAAAAGCTGAGAAGTGTTGTTCATTATAACGAGACGATGATTAATCAAGGATGTAATATGAACTGTGTGGCTTAATGATTTGTTTGTATTCTGGTCATGCAGTGTCGTTCGTCATTTCGCCAGGCTTTTCCTAGAAAGCGTAGTGTCCTATTTGGTGCTAGGAACCCCGACCACCACCGGATACGACGGCCGCATCATACTAACTGTTGATTTTCACTTTTATAATGCAACTCAGCGATGAAATGGAACTTATTGTTTACACGATGCACCGTGCACGATAAGTAGGCAGTAGGGAGTATAAAGGAATACTGTCGTCTGCCCTAATTAAGGTGAGGTGATAGCACGAACAATAAATTAGGTGCGGGGTACCATAATTATCTTATCAGTGTATAGTTAGACAATGCGCCCGCTGAGATGCGCGAGCGCACGGCGCGTTATCGCGACCACCCGCCGCCACCGGGAACAGACGCCGACGTCGATACAACATTATTATGGGAACATGAATCAGCGAACACCGGGCAACACACGAGCTGCAACGACACACTTCTCAGAACGAGCGGACCCTGCACACCGTGTGATCGAACTCATAAAAATTGCTGGTTGCGGAGCGGTCGTCCCTTCTTGAGTGAGGGCGGCTAGCAAGAATCTCGTCTTCTCATAACGAGATAGAGGAGCAACCAGTGCTCGGCTCCTTCCATGAAGTCGTTAACAATCCGGGCGACACCTCGTCTAATAGCTGCGTATGTACTTAGCTATGCAAATCATTGCGCGACTCCGGCTGCGCCGTGGCCGCCTCTGACCAGACTTGCGCAATTATTCATTATTATCTTGAAAATATTACCCCTTTCGTAAAGCAACCCGATAAATGGCTGCTATTGATGTACCCTTCAGCCTCGATTTTGATTAAGTACCTATCGCGTTATTCTTTCTAAAGTTGTCCCCGGCGGTATTATCTCGTCGTGTTGTACTCCTAATATTGTCTCGTTATGGGAAACTCGTTTGTGACCAATAAAATAATTGAATATCTGTGCGTTGATCGGCCCGAGAACTAGCTCTTATCTGGAGCGTAATAAATCGGTGCTGCCGATCGCGATCGGAGTGCGGCCAGGCGCCTGATTAATGAGTTAACATTTTTAGGGTTCCGTACCTCAGTCGGCAAAAAAGGTACACTTATAGGATCACTTTCTTGTCCGTCCGTCCGTCAAGATCCCTTTTTCTCAGGAACGATTGGAGGTATTGAGCTGAAATTAATACAAATACTCAAGTCTGCTGCCCGAGCAGTGAAAAATCAAACTTCTAACTCATCGCAATCCAAAGATAAGACCGTTTTTGATCCGTTTATGGCGCGTATTTTGACATTCGCTAGAAAATCAAAACCTCTAGGGCAGTTCAAGTTGAGCTAAAACTAGATTCCTGAAACTTGGCAAGAGCCAAGGTTTCATAGCGCAAGTACCTAAAGGAAAAAGTCTGAAAACCGTAAATTACGTTTATTACTTTTCTGGAAAATTCCGAAAAAACCTTCAAAATTCGATTCGGGATTAGTACTACTACATAGGAATATATTGTAAGAATGAGGGTTTCATTTATCTGTTCGTTCTATATGGTTGTTAAAAACGACTTATATTTGATTAAATTTCATCGTAGATTCATTACATTTCGTACGGAAACCTCGGTGCGCGAGTCCGACTCGCACTTGACCGGTTTTTTTTTAATTAACGATCTCGCTGCAGCGAGGAATTATTGGTCCGCTGAGGGCACCGCTGGTGTAAGCACGCGCTTCGACAGCGCGCATAGCTTTCGCCGGGCGACGTTCAGCTAAATTATAAGCTCTGGCTGAAGAGTTAATTGTGTGTTTACTATGTTTACCATCGACATTAAGTATTCTCCGTTTGATAATCGCTGCGGGGCGGTCGTGTCGTGATCTAAAGTTTTCCCGCGTTATGCAATCTGCCTTTTGTTGCGTTCGCTTCACATGCCTCTCGTACACGAAGCTGCACAGGTACACACTACGATCTGTATCGGTTTTGGATAGTAACGTCGCGACATTGTTTTTTTTTTTTTGTCATAGGTTGCACGAATCGTTTACGACATCCCCGTCACGATTGTTGACGTAATATCAGTTACCACGCTCCGATGACACATTATGTTTTGTATATTTTGCCTTGTTTTCTTGCGGTAGCTTGCAAATAATCTAGTTAGTCGCTTGGTTTAGTTAACCTCGGGTTTAATGAGAATATCAATGCTTATAGGGTGTATTATGGTTTGTGTACATTATTAATAACGTGACCTCAGTGTCGGGCGTAGTTACCCCCGCCTAATGTCAGCTCGTCAGCGCGCATTCAGTCTCGACATTTCGCAAGTGAAAACCCGAGACGAGAATTCGTTTGACCTGGACCCTGGCGGCTCGGTGTAAACGTCGACAGCGAAACACGACCATTGTTAAGTTACGACCAGAATTCCATACGGCTTTTTGCCCGGCACGCATCAATTGGAAGACTCCTATTGACGTGGCGTTCGTTAGCGGACCATTGAGTGGACTCGCATAGTCGCATACCTCTGTTATTTCACACGTATTGTTAGTGCGCATGATGAGTGCTAAATTGTCTTTAGAAATATATTACTTTAACACTATTGCTTAGACGGTGGAGATGATGTATTAAAAGTCGCATTCCGCATTCGCACTCAAACGAGTCGTAGCGAGTTTGAAGTGACTAGCAAATAAATGTTTGCAATGTAACATGCAAATGCATTATAAGCGTTGAACTCTTGCTTGTAAAAGGAGAAATTGCTTTATTAGGATACAGTATTGCTGTTCATAGAATGTGCGAAACAACATCGTTGCTTATTATCTAATCACAAAAACGTGATACGTATGTAGAAACAAAACTAAGCCCACCTTGAACCGTTTATGCCGTTTCGCGTCCAATTGTTGCACAAGTCCGTTTTTTTGTTAGCTGCGCGAGCTACCGATTCGTTTCATACATCTAATTCAATTACAAAAACATATGTTAATGTCATAGTCTCTAATGAAATGAAACTATTGCACGTCTTTGCTCTCTGCGTTTGCGCAAACCGTGATCTGTCTCTACGAACTCTGTTTGTTCTTAAGCAATTGTTGCGTTCACCTCGCAATTATATTGGATTATAGTGTTGTAGTAATAAAAACTATAAACCACGTTTTGGATTACTTTGTAATTTATGATTGTATGAAAACATTTATCATGCTGATAGTATCTGACGCTAGGCCTCGAATATGTTGCAATGTTTCCGTTGTGTTTAATGTCTCTATTGAGTGTTTGGTGTAACATTGAACTTAATGGCTTAATTTCTTTTTCCAGGTAAGCGTGGTGTTGTGGAAGTGCGAGGCGTGCGTCTACTCGGTATGTGGCAGCCGTTATAAGTGTCAGTAAAACATGGTTGCTCGTTAGGCATGCACGGAGGGCGCGCGGTTCGTGCCCGCATCAATATGCGCCCGCGCGCCTCACGGACACGATTTGACGAATGAATCACACCATTTTCTTCGTAGTCGACTTGTTCACGTGACGTCACGATTTCGGTGTCGCACGCGCACCACGAAATTAAATTATAATAATTATACATTTCCGCTTGCATAGCTGTCGTAATCTCGCGAATGGAGGGCACGCTACAATTATGGCGGTAAGTCCCCTCTTTGAGGAGTGGCTGGAGCGGCAACACGGCATCCTCACCTACCGCATGACGCAGGTCCTCACCGGACATGGCAAGTTCGGGAGGTTCCTGCATCGGATTCAGGCGGAAGCAACGCCCGGGTGTCATCATTGTGCGGACCACCCAGAGGACACGGTGGAGCATACGGTGGAGGTGTGCCCCGCTTGGGCGGAGCACCGCCGTGTCCTCGTGGAGGCAATTGGCGGCAGCGACCTTTCGCGTCCGGCCCTGGTTCAGGCTATGGTCCGGAGCGAGGAGGAATGGCAGGCGGTCGCCTCCTTCTGCGAAGCAGTAATGCTAGCGAAGGAGGAGGCTGCACGCGTGAGGGAACGAAGGTCCTCACGTCCTAGCCGCCGTAATTCCGACCCCGACTACCAGCCACGGTAGACGCGGGCTTGCGGACGTCGAGCACTGGGTGGCTCGTCGTCCGGCTGTTCGGTAATTAACCGGACCGAGCCCAGTCGTTAACAGCGCGTAGTGATCCTCGCGCTCCTCAAAGAGATGTCAGCAAACCGTAGGGGCCCAGTAGGGCCGATGCCCGCTAGCTAGGACCGCGGAGAATTTCTGAAAGGGAAACCCGTAGTCCTAGAACGCAAAGGGTAATTGAAGGATACAGGTGTGGTTTAAGTCAGTAAAAGTCTGACACGCCCTCGCGCTCCACCCAGAGCACGAGAAGTCATTTGGATGATTTCCCACCTTAAAAAAAAAAAAAAAAAAAAAAAAATCTCGCGAATGGAATCTCCGAGGATAATGCTGAATGACTTCATATTTATGTAAGACGAATCGTAGTTATTGTTCAAATTGTTGATATTATGAACGTAGTAATTTTTTTACACTATTATGGATAAACAAAAATACCTTTAATTCTAATTAGAAATGCAAGTGAGTATGTCATTGTTTTCGTTTGATTATTGTGTTGATTTTAGCTACTGCTTTACGTACACATGCCGCAGTCGTGATCGATTGAACATGCATCAATTTATGCCTCCTCCACTTCGATTTGAAATATTTATAACAACATTTCTCAGATTCCGTCAAACCATTTAATATTTGAGGTCAAGTCGTATTGAGCGCATTGTAATATGAATTATAGACATACACTGTCTATTCTTAACGTTTATCGCAGCGCAATAAATAGCGTGCACGGATGATAATAATATCCAACGTATGGAAACATACATCATATGCAGCGCATTCGATCGTGGTCAAATCAAAAACTATCGTCAGAGCCGCAAACTTTATGGCCAATCGGTCAAAGGACGACGGGAACCATTTAGTTCCTGCCATCTTTTACGACGTGCGCTCGCCATTGTGTCGCACTCCTGCGCAGCCCTCCATTGCCCGCGCACTACACGTACGCAAACAATAACCCCAGGAAACCCGCTTACTTTTGTTACAGGAATTGTAAATGTCAAGGTGCGATTACGCCACAGCCTGCCCTGGAATGCAATATTGTCTAGAATGGTGAGGCATTAAACGCGTGCCTTGAGATGATAGCATCCCTGGCTCCGATGGCATGGCGGATATGCGCCGCATCGGACCGGCTCCCATTTTCATCATTATGCTTGCCACGCCTTTATCTTGCGCGAGTATTGGACATACAAAATACTGGTGAAAAAC
This sequence comes from Mythimna impura, assembly GCA_905147345.3. Lineage (NCBI taxonomy): Eukaryota > Metazoa > Arthropoda > Insecta > Lepidoptera > Noctuidae > Mythimna > Mythimna impura. The sequence goes on from LR990350.1 coordinate 26,271,082, forward strand.
GGCCTTCCGACAAATGGAGATGGCGTTGCGGTCCCACCGCAGGGCAGGCCCGCAAGTGGGTCGCGCGATTACAGCGTTTCCTCGACGTTATTAGCCGTCGACAAAGAGCGTGGTTTGCGGTAATCACGCCACCGCCACCGAGCCCTCCGCTTCACACTCTGTCACGGAGCGCGCCACCGAAACAACGGTGTTTTCCAGCGATATTCACGTTACATATCCGCGGTTGTCGTTCACATTTGAAACGGACACTCGTAACTCGATAGTGTTCCGAGTAACTCTCTCCTTTTACCGCACAGATAGAAATGCAGAGCGGAACGTTTCCTTGTGTGTCCCGGCGAGTCCGCGCGCAGTTCTGTTTCTATTGTGTTCAGGCGCATGTGTTGCGATTGTAGTTCAGAGGGCAATCGCCGTTACGGCGTCGGCTTCTCACAATAGGAGCGAGAGTTGGCTCCCGTAAGTGCAGCTTCCGCAGATCGCTATCGTGCTCTTGGACATCCGACACGTCCGTACGTAACTTCCGCAGCTTCTCTCTCTTTCACTTATATTTAAAAACTACTTCAGCTATTTACGATCGTAAATGAGATCGTCTTTAAAGGAACATCGTTTATTTTTAACCTGAAAACAAACATCCTCAATTCGTCACGCGAACGACCGCGACATAACGTGTAAATTTGCGGTTTACGCGTAAAGAATGGACACGAGCGGTATGAGCTTACCCTAAATTGAATTCGAATTCCTGAACATTGCATCATACAGAGTCATGACGTAACTTGGCAATTTAAGCCACGAATACAGAAATGCCCAAAAGTATCCTTTGCGAGAGCATGTCGATTGTTTGCCCTCGATTTTTCGCCCTGCCAATGCCCGCCATTAAGTTGTTTATGCGTGGCCCATGCGTCCCCATGTATGGCTTGATTCGCAATAAAATCGGCTAACGAGACACGTCTTTGTTGTGGGTGACCACCTCGTCGCCAAGTTTTCGTTGGAAAACAACGGATGTCACGTTGAAGGCCGTGATAATGATCTTTGCCATATCCGAGGAGGTCGTCGGAATTTTGCATTTGTTTTTGTTAAAATCATCCTTCAGGCTAAGATTCCGTATCTGTGTATTAGATGGTAAACAAACCACTGTTTTCTCAAAGTCTGCTATCAAAGGCCCGCTGGTGCCGCCTTCTTAATAATTCGAATTAATCATACAAGTAAGCCACCGGCATACTTGTGTTCTAGTTCATTGGAAACTTTTCATATCTAGTTTCAATATAGAAATACATATATTCATCTGGGTTACCGCAAGTTTCCGTGATATTTCAAGTCGGGAGCGCCCGGAGCGGGCTTGGGCTTGCATTACATTAGGCCACATCGCCCACCCCGATAGGGATAGAATACTTGCTATAAGGTAAGGTCACCAAATAAGGCCTACCTTAATTTTTTTATTGCTTAACTAGCAGGTTTATAATAAAAATGCACTGGTAATTTGAAATACTTATATTTATTTATTAAACTTTGTAATAAATTAAACAAAATTGCTTTAGAAACAAAAATCACACTTTTGTGAACACAAATAACCAAAATGTCACTTTGGCCTTATTGGGAACCCTGTGTCTTAATAAAGCCTTAATAAAAACAAGTATGCATTCAACTTCTTAATTAGTACAAAACGTTGTCAATAGTTATATTAAATCTAATGAGATCCTATTAATTACTTTTGGTCATTTTAGATCAGACTTAACGAGTTTCTCATCATTTAAAAGTACTAGGTATATTAATCAGCCTTTTTCATCTTTTTTTTTAAACAATCTCCTGAACAGTAAAATATTTTATCAGCGGGTGTGAGTCCAACACACAGCTCATGATACCAAACGCCACAAGTAAGACATTGTCGCATATCATCAACTCGATCTTCTGTACAAGCTGGACAGTACCAAGAAGGTTTATTATCGTGACGTATTGGTTTAGATCCGGTAAGCTTATCTGCTGTCAAAGAAGCAGCCTTTTCTAAGGTTTGCTTTCACATTGAACAGAGAAGAACCACTGCTCTAGATGGTTGCGTATGGTTCTTCTTGGAATATTGTATTTGGCTGCAGCAGCATATGTAGATAATATACCCCTTTCTACCATTTTAATAGCGTTTTCCATCTGTTGCGAAGTCCATTGAGCCCTTTTTATCCTTGTGGTAGAAGCTGGTGGTCCGTTTTCCATGATATTACTGAAAACAAGGGTTTACACATTGTCCTAATAAGGCCTGTACCTGTGCCGTAATAAGGCCTATACATTTTTTTATTAGGCTTTATTAGGGCATGGCACATGGTTAAACAAAACACCAATTATATGGAATACACCGATATTATAGCTTTTTCACTTATGCGAAGAGATGGCTAAACGTATAATTATCCTATAGACAAAACACAGCACACCGTGTACGAATAAAATTAAAAATACTTACTGTTTACTCTGCCAGAATTTTATAAAAACAAGCGTGCGCTCCGCGTCGTGGTTGTTTTCGACTGCAGGTTCCAACACGCTTGCGGCACGAGCCGCTTGCTGTGCTCGTGTGCATTAGTTAATGTACACGCACACTTCTACAAACATTGGCGGCCATTTGAAATCGTAAAGCGGGAAATTTAAAAAATAGGCCTTATTAGGACATAGGCTTTATTTGGGTCACCCACCTTACTTTGAAAACCATGAGTGGCCATTTATCGTATCCTCTTTCTTAACCATCGTCAATCGCTATGCGTGACTGACATCTGCCATTTATAAGAAATCAGATGACATAAACACCAATCAGTCTAGGTATGTCTTACTAATCAAAGTTTTTTTCCAACGCAACGTCAGAATGATAGATAGAAGGCTGCTTCATTATACAGCTTACATCCTTTTCTACTAACTAATTTATATTTTTAATTTTGTTTTATCTTACATCAATTAATCGATACATAACCTGATCAGTTTATGAGATAAATGTTTGAAATAGCAAACCGATATTAATTGATTGCATAATTTATAATTGTTGTTTATCTAGAGCTAGATTCTCGAAATCATGTGCAAAGTCCCTGAACCACTTGTGATTTTAAACACACATGTGAAACTTAACGAGGTGTAGCTCTGCTAATATTTTTGAGATAACACTGCCAAAATGTAAAGGCGTCAATGAGTTCCGTTGGCCGAGGCTTGCGTCACCAGAATCTTTTCACCGAAAGCTGAAAACAATAGTAGCCGCCAACCGGTGATTACTTTAAGTGTCGGATATTTGCATGAGTCTGCCTGACCGACCCCCTAACTGAGGGCATTGTTCACCACCGTTTGAATGGCTGGTAATAACTGAGCCTTCAGCGGCTTTCGTAAGTGGAACGGACTTTAGAAACTCGACAAATTATTTAAAGGTTTTTGGGTGGTTCTGCGCCTCAATGTTTCACGCGAAACGTCGAATTAACCGAATTTGAAACTTTAAGGCGACTGAAGTTTTGGCGTTCAGATATAGTTATAGTTGTTCCAAATTTGCAGATGTAAATTTTTCGATGATTGTTCGCGAATGTTGTTTTAGGAGCGATTATTTACTTCAAGATTAATGGCTATCGGCTTTGCTTTTGATTATGTAATGAGTGCAGATAACAGCACCTGGCAATAGAATAGATATCTTATAGGTCGACGTGAATGGATGTAAAGCGTCCATAGTGCGGATGCACGATTTCGGTTAGACGCACACCCTGAAGTGGTATGTGCTTGCATTCACATTTAACCCTCGCACACTCGTGTAGATGTGGTAGGGAGTCTGTCAGTGACCCTCGCAGTGCCGCGGTCCGGGACCCATTAATTATTCTATTACAGCAATGGCACTCGTGATCGCTGCGCGCGCGCTCGCCTTTGATCACACCATGCGCTTCAATTCACCACATTACTCTTCACACGAACTGCACAAAATCGAAGCGCGTTGTCAGATAAAACTTTTATTTTTCATCATTAAGAGTTTTTATCTCGATTGTACAAGTTACAAGGCGGCTGATGTATCTGCCTGTAATTTTTATGATGGACTTTTAAATTCCTGTAGATAATGTTGAACACGATAATATTTTCTCATAGAATTCTGCGTTCTTGTTTTGCTCTTGTGTAGGTGAGTCTGTTTTATATTCTTTAGTACTTCGCCGAGATAGACTGAACAGAATGGGGACGGCAATAAATTGCGCTTGCTTTCATTAACTAATTATGTTTGATACAAACGTGTGGCACACATTTGTATGAAGCGTCGGTGTACTCTAATGATGCGCGTTTCCAGTCCGCTCACACATAATTTACTAGCGCTTAATAAAATAATGCGCATGCGCCTGCTAATGACACTTGAATGGTCGATACGTGATCCTGTATCATGTGTGGGTGGCAACTGGCCACGAAAAGGTTTAATTGAATTTAAAGGAATAATGGCGCTCTCAAAACGGTGAAGGAAAACATCGTGAGGAAACCGGTATGTCATAAAACCAAAAATTCGAAGACATGTGATATCCACCAATTCGCAGTAGGCCCGCGTGATGGATTACGGCCCATTCCCTCTCCTAGAGAGGCGGCCTGAGTCCCAGCAGTGGGAACATTATAAAGGCCGATTATGCTTATATCAAAAATTAACAATGGAGTCACAACTAAAAAATAAAGCAAACGGTGGGGCTCATATTCGCAATGACAGGTTGTTAGGAGTACCTATTGCTGGACAGGTATTTAGGATGTAAAAAAACGCTTTCAAAATCGCTTATCGCCTACATTGCTAATACAACCGCAAGGTGAAAGGCGGGCGTCGTGATCTGCGTGTTCCTCCCGCGGTTGCGCACGCGCACCGTGCCCCAATTCACTAAGTGCCTGCCCCGCTGACGAATGGGGATCAACTGTGCTCCGATAAAAACTATTTATTGCCCCATTTACCCCTAAACCAAACCTTCGGCTGTAAAATCATCGATTTATTTATTGATAGTGAAATAGGCCGTTCCGCACTAGTTGCTTTTTCGGCTTAATTGACTAATAAATCATTGTTTAAACAGTATCTAGATCTTTCCACTATATTCTTTGCGCATTGCATATATATTTTATAGGCGAAAGTTTTGTGAGTCTGTGTGTATGTTTGTTACCTCTTCACGCTCGATCGGCTGACCGGATTTTGATAAAACTTGGTACACGCGTATTCCATGTCCTGGAATAGCACATAGGATACTTCTTATCCCAAGAGTATGTTCCGTTGGGATAATTTTTTGGAGCTAGTTGAAAAAAGAAATGACAAATAAAATGTAATCGAGTACAATGGTGTACAAAAAAGTATGGCTATGTAAATAATACCCTTATTCTCCGAAGGCTGTGAATATTGTTATGTTAATAAGGACACAAAAGCACTTATTAGTGAATAATTCGAAAAGAATAAACAATCAGTGTGTCCAAGGATTAAGTCCTTACAAAAAGTTCAAGAGATTTAAATAAGTGTCGGTAATGAGAGTGAGAACTTTTGTGTAAATGCAGCATGCAATACCATTTTTAAAGTTGCACATGTGGAGTGTGACCAATTTGCCAAGTCTGGTAGCCTGAATATATTAAACCAGTCTGTAACAATATACCTGAGTTAATAAGGTAGACTGTATTGAGCTGAATAATATTTGTCACAACTTCATTGTTTTATATTTTTTTCCTGATGGCTACAACTCGGCAATCTTTAAGTCAAGAGTGAATAGGTTACTTCTAGGTAAGCGCGCTCCATCGTCGACCGCATCGTCGCTTTCCATCAGGTGAGATAGCGGTCAAGCGCGAACCTATCAAGAATAAATAAAAATAATTTTTTCGATGAATTATTATTGCAATGTTTACTTACAGACAGTTTTTGAACCTAATTAGAACTAGTAACGCTATTATAAAAAAAGTACCTTACCGCGTCTGTCAAGTTTGTATGAACTCGATAACTCTAAAACTAATGAACGGATTATCGTGCAGTTTCACCCACAGAACAGATAAAGAAGGTTTCTTCTTTATCTGTTCTGTGGTTTCACCATTAGACAGAGTGGTTCATGAGGAAGTTGTAAGTGTGTAATACCAGTACCTAATACATGCATAATATAATAGAGAAAAGCCGTGCAAAGGCTGCCAGAAATTGAATGATAAACAGAACCATAGAACTTAATAATCTACGCATATTTTGCAACCGTATGATCCGTTTAACTGGCGTTTATCTAAGTGAGCGGTTATTGCAACGCGTAGAGCAACCCCGCTTGGGATAGATCAGCTTCTAATTGTCTTAATGAGCCGCATCCTCCAGCCGCTCAGCAATGAAACGATCAATGATATCTACTGAACAGAAAAAAACGTTTGATGTTTTCTTAATAAAGTTCATTAAAAGCCAGAATTGGAGAGGCCTAAATTAGGAGACGAAAATGTTGGCATTGTCCAGCCGTTGGTGGAATTAGATTTTGATTGTTTTCTCTCTCTGGCTTATCCTATTATTCAGAGAGCCTCTCCGTCATTCTTCGACATATTATTGAGATATCTTGTTTTCTGTCTTCAGATTCTTGTTTACAATAGTTAACCACACTTTTCCATATCGGTACCGATGGTCAGGACTTGCCTGGTCAGATGATTAAGAATTCATTGTTTATTTGAAAATACTGCTGCTAAATTCAAGATATTATGACGCCCTAAAAACTGAAACCAATATTTTATTTCGGTGCTTGAACTTGTCAAAGCAATAAACGTATTTTGTTAATCAAAACACGTTTCAGCTGATTCACGACCAACGGTCACGGCACATATATCTGCCAAAATCAAATACAACCGATAAAAGGATGGTAAACAGTTCATTAACCCCAAAATGTTTAGGGGGAAAGAGATACGCCTTTAGAATTATTACCAAAGCATCGTTGAACTAACAAAAAGGTACCTCCAAAAATATTGAGAAGCTGTGCGTACAGCTAATCCCAACAATAAAACCTGATTAAAATGCAGACAGCTGCGGAAATTATTATTTCGACGGTTACACTTCCAAGGCCTTTGATACCCAAAAAAAAAGAACTGCTCGACAATGATGGCCACCGGGCCACTGGGACAGGATAATAAATAATTTCAAGAAATGTTTAGCCCTTACAAATGCATTATTTAGTGTAATCACTGACCCTAAAATAATTCTGTATTCAAAGGTGTAATAAGCGATATGTTATATCTGATATAGGAGTTTATAAACATGCAAAAATCCAGCCATAATGTCGCCACACCTAAGTGCAGCTGTCCTCAGCTCAGTGAAGGTGCGCGTGCGCAACCCAAGCACACAATAGAATATTTTGCTCGTTATTAGAATACAATAACAAGGTTGCACTACTCCAATTTGAACTGCATATAACACTGCCAAATACCATATACCTTGCCATCGTCGTATCTCATCGGATCTATGTGCTTTCACAACGTTACCCGGTTATACACTATTAGTGGGATTGACATCTGAATGAGTGGAGTGCCGGTGACCGATGGCCGATGTATTCGCGGTCGATATGCGCATTGCGCATGTCTTGTAATTAGGCGTGTCAATGTCAATAGACGATTGTGTGGGCATCAATAGGAGGACATGCGTCGGTACGGCCATGTCTATCAGATCTATCTGGTTTTTGCTCGATGCCAGGACATGATTAATATTTAATGAGCCAGGACGCTGGACTGGCGGGCTTTGTCTAAAGGACTCGTAAATGACAATTGAAATATATGAGGTTTAAATGACAAAGGTATAAGGCCTGGACGAGTGCGGGTGGTCTCCATTTTGAATTCATACTTCATGTAGTCCCGTCTGAATACTTTACTAAACGATTCTGCAAAAGGAAAAACAAATTGTGGGTAAGTGGCCATAAGAAAACCAATGTTATATGTTAAAAACAAGATTTTAGTGGCTCAAGTATCAAAATCTGATCTACCTCTAATTCGAGTTAGCATCGGAAAGTTCAAAGAGCTCATTAGGTCCCATAAAGGTGGTTTTATCACGGGGTTTTGATCAAACGTCAAAGAAACCTCATCTTAATCTCCGTGTATCTAGTTGCTGGTACATGAAGCTGGTAGTTTACAGCTAGACATTGCCATGTTTTTGCACAACGCTGCGTCGTAAAATGCAAATAAGGCTCACGTATCGGTTCGTCCCACTGACATGTATTTATCTATCACCCAGCTAGCCAGTCGGTGTCAAGATCATGCTCTTGCGCACCCAAAACATTTTGCAAATGACCCGCATCCAAATGTTGGCAAATTGTGAATAAATCACCGTCGCATTGTAACATTACTTAACTATTGAGGACATTTTTAACAGCTTTCTACGATTTGTGTCGATATTTGAGACTTGAGTGTCGTATATTTGCAACAAATAAATTAAAGTAAATACAAAATGAAAAAAAATATATTTAGTTGCTCTGTTGCTGGACCTATTTACAATATACTTAATATTAAAGTTTTATAACACAGTTTTTTTTTTACATTGGAATTTTTTTTTATATATAGGTATGTATACTAATGCTTGACTGCGATCTCACCTGATGGTAAGTAGTAATGCAATCGTTGATGGTGGGGCGCTCTTATTTATTGAGAGCCTATTCACTCAAAAAATTATTAAATACTTCTCTCGCTCTGGGTAGAGCAAGAGGGAGCGTTAGACGTTTACTGACTAAAACCCACCTGTATGCCTTCAGTTGCCCATTGCGTTCCAGGTGGTAACTCTTTCGAACATTCCCTTAGCAAACATTATTAATATTAAGCTACATTTAGCATTATTAAATTCATTTATTTTTCCTTTCTCATGACCTGGTCATCATTCTTCCCTCGTTCCATCTTATCTTGTCTTTCAACAAAGGCGTCCTTCAAGGCCCTCCACTTATCTCTGTCCTTGCTACTCTTAAATAAATTATTAAAACGATACAAATCAGTACAAATTCATCACAAGCTCTAAGCTCACAAACACTAATAAATAACGTTTTATAGTTGTCACAAGCAATAACTAGTTCCATTTCTCAGTTCCCTCCACTGATATAATCTTGGAGTTCCAATAGTTGAGATCTAGCTTCGGGACGGTCTCCACTCAATAAGGAAATGCCTTACGCTAGGAGGTATTAGATATTTCTGCCTGGACTTGGTATGGATGCCTTGACCTAATTGTATGTGTGTAACTGTGAACTTATGTTTTCAAAGCATATACGAGAATGGGCTTAGCAGGAACTATTATGAAGATTGTACGTAGTAAGTTGTCAGATAATATTGTGCTTAAACAGAATTAGTATGGGAAGCTGCAAAACATAGAAATTAACATGTTGAGAACTGTTCTGGTCCAGTGGTAACGGCCCCCGCGAGTTACTAGTATTCAAATCCCGACAGGCACTTTAGTTTGTGTAATTTTTTTCATAACCTTTATTACTCTTCAAAATGATGAAGGAAAAAATCGTAGAGATCATGTTCTGGAGCCAAAAATTCGAAGACATGATGTGATATCCACCAGCCCGCATTGGGCCCGAGCGCTGGATTATGACCTATCCTTCTCATAGAGAGACAGCCTGAGTCTGAAACTTTTCAGGTTCGTTATGCTATGAGAAGCCAAATAATAAATAAATGTACACATTGGATTCTTTTCGACTACTCAGTATTAAATTTTAATAATTGTCAGGGTGGGTCTCATTAGGAGGTGCCCATGCATCAATTTTACGATGTAATCAATACCCGCTATAAATAAAATTGTTACACAGGTCAAGAATAACGATATAATTGCTGATGGTTATTAGTTTTTTATTGCAATTGGAGGCAGCATTAACTGTAGTATTACAGTTAATATGAGTTATTGTATGTGCTTTAATGATTTGAGACTCGGTTGCGATACGCAGCGGGTTGCCTCATGTCCTAGATTCGGAATTTGCATGTATGTATTTGACCTACGTGTTTTGTGTTTAGTTTGTAACAACACACAGTAACTAAGCAGACAAACGTGTTCTTTGATTAAGAATTCTTGAAATTTTCACTATATTCGAGTCTTAAATCGAAAGATCATTCAGTTTCATTTGTTTAAAACTACATCACAGAATTCCACAGTGTTTAAACAGTAACAGATTCCGAATTTTCAAACAAGCTAGCCACAAGTCCACAAAACGGTTGAATGCGAATTTGATAATTTTTCAACGGTTCCTCGTTATGGTTCCACAGCTAGGCGGCCCCATGACTCACCGAGGTTACTGTACCTACCGGGCGTGTCTCTGACGATCCGGTCACATTTTCGCAAACACAAACGCAAAACACGAACGACCGTTGTATTTGACTATGAATTACTAAAGAAAACTTGGTTTCGGAGCCAACAATACGAGGAATGCACTCGCTGCTGCTAACTCGACGTACTCGTACATGATCCTCCAACGTGTTTACACAGCTGTACGCGTTTTCATTGTCTCTCCTATCGATAACAAGATTCCACAGCTAAAAACATAGTACAATCACACAGGCTGCCCGTTACACATACTCAGGCGTCGGAAGTGTTTGTTATAATTGCTTTCTAAGAATTGTTGTGATAAACACATGCATTAACACGTCCAACTTATCGACAAATACCGTACGACCTTACAAAAAAGCTATCGATACAAAAGTTAGCGCTCCGAGGTGATAACTGACCGGTTGCTAACTTTTTCTCTGACTCATTGAGCTATACTCATTTGCATACTTTTCTCTCTTCAAGCAAGTTGTGAGAATTTTTAACATGTCTGTGTTAGACACAATGGCGTCGAACTATTTTTATTGCACCTCGTAACGAGGGTCCGGAGTGTATGTAGTCTTAGTCTAATGCAGAATATTTGCAGAAGTGCGAGGCACGCACGATCCAACAAAAGGTTATTGTCGCATATTTGTTGCCGGTCTTTCCCACGCCGGTCAGGTTGCGATCGAGACTCGATCACACCCGGGGACCATTGTATTCTACGTACAATATACGTTTGCGTGCCACGAGTGAAGTTTTTTAGATGGTGTCGCTACGCTTGATGAGTACACATTGAAAGAAAGATGACATTTCGGTTAGCAATCTCCAATCGACCACAGATTTGCGAATATACGATAAGAGAAGCAATTTGGCGCGACCCAAATAGGAGCGATATACACGCCGATACGGCAGGCTATTGCGACGTCAGATAAATCTGTGTGCGTTGCCGTAATTGTAACACAATATAATATTAATTTGGAGCACGCCAACGCCGTGAGAGCGAGTGGGCGATCCGGGGGACTCGAGGGCTATTCGGTTCTTTCGACATCTTTGATAGTCCGTCGATACGATACGATCACATGCAAATTACGCACAACATTAAGGCGGGCGACTTTCAATCGTACCCGAGATTCAATTGGGATCCTGTTCTGCTTTATTTATGGCCACGCGTTTCAAGTTATTCTCGCGCTTTGTATCACGAACTGCTAGCTAGAAGCTTAAATCATGGGCAGCTCTACTTAATGCTCTGTTTAAATTACCCCAAAGATTTCCGTGATCCGTAAATCGAGAGATACAAGAGTTTCATGTTGTTTAAGTGCTGTGCGCTTGCGCAAACTTGTGTCGTGCCTCGCTGGCGCAATGTATTGTCTCCGCGCATCTAGAGCGACGATTCGCGACACGCTGCACACCTACCGAAAGTTACGCAAACACACAAAACATTCGCTGAAAACATATTTGAGGGCATCTTGTCCCAATCGATGTCATACGGATTTCGCAGCTCATTACTGGGATCACGTGAGATTGGATGCACGCTGAGACACAATAATAATTGCCTGTGGTAGTGTCATGCGCGCGCGCTCCACATTTACTTGCAGCGGCGGTGTCGCAATATTTGCACGACTCTCACGAGAGACGCCGCTTATCACCTCGCGTCGTGATAACGCGCCGATTGTGCAAACGGTTGCGACACCATTCCACGAGAGCTGGGATTAGTTGCGACTAATTGAAACGTCCGCGTCTTCACAGTGGGCGGCGCGGGTCTGACAGCTTAATTACCTCTGTAAACAACTCGTAAATACTTCGCTGCGACCGTTGTGCAACGAGACAGTGACCGCGGGAACCAAGCCCGATGTACTAACACTAATGTTGCGCTACGCACCATCGCAGGCTCACAGTTGCAACCAGACGCTATGTTGCATTGTTCCTAAATCGTTTCGTTACTCAGATTTCGATTGCAACAAGTCGTTCGGCCTTAATATACGCCTAACGTCCATTTGTTTAGTTTCGGAGAATTGAACTTCGTCGAAGCGGAAAGAAAGGAAGTCGTTGATGCGTTCACTCGTGTTTGTTTACTTTGTGCCGGGCTGGTAGCATTGTGCGGCGCCGGAGAGACGCGTGCTTTAGGTGCTTACCTATTTAAAACTGATTGAACTGCACTCGCACAGGATTCGGAAGTCTATACGGTAACCCTGCAAGCATGCGCACGCGCAGTTAGTCAGTCGCGTAGTGCGAGTCCGTACCCTCTTGTGACTTTGTGACCCGTCATAATGTCACCCGCCATGAGGCCAGCGAAATGTAAACAAGCTTTGAACAATTCACCTGTGAAACTCAGCTCAGGGTCTCCAGCCACTTTATGTGTCATTTCCGGGAAATAACACCTCAGCGTAACATTTTATAACTGTTAATTATTTCAGAGGGCGTCGAGTATTTCTCGAAGCGATATTTCTAGCTAAATGCGGGGTGCTCGTTGTTATCTAATAATAGTTTACAGAATGATGTTGAGTTGAGCGGCGATTATCCCTTGTCAGAGCTGCACCTCGCTGTGTAATTAGCACTTCCGACGACGTTGGAATTAATTTATATTAAAATCCCTGTTCTTGTGAAATTCGTGCCCACGTAAACGAGAGTACGGCGCGTATCGGAGGTGCGTAGGCGCCGCTTAATAGTTATAATTGCAATCGCTTTACCGACAGGTCAAGGATGTCCATACACTAAACCGGCGAACAAAGAAACAATAACATTCAATATTCGTGTAATTATATATGTCAAAGTCAAGTGCTTACTGCGATATGTCAAAGTGAACGATATATGGGCGTTAGGGTAGTTAATGTTGCTAGATTGAGATCGGCAGCAATTAGTTGGACATAATCGTATTACAGCTGACAATGGAACAGTAGACCAGCCGGGGGGTATGCTAATAAATGAACTGTCGTTCAGAAGTATCCATGTTGACCTTACGTTCACCGCTCTTGTACGATTGTACTACGTAACTAAATTGCCATTATAGTATGTAGAACACTGTTTAGTACTCTCATTTTAGTTTATTTACATTCTAAGTTTAGCATAAAACCTAATAATACTCGTAATGGTAGTGTTTAAAGATAAAGTTATTGATGTTCTTGTAAGTTATTGGTAACACTTTCGGTATCCAAAAAATAGGTAGGTATATAATAATTAGTTCGTGTGCGCATCCCGTCTCCCGAACCCTTGTTATCGTAGCTATCATTGACTTAAGTTCATGCCCAGGATCCGGCTAGCGAGTCCTACTCTTGGCCGGTTTGCCCAGGATCCGGCCAGCGAGTCCTACTCTTGGCGGGTTTTCCCAGGATCCGGCTAGCAAGTCCTACTCTTGGCGGGTTTGCCCAGGACCCGGCTAGCGAGTCCTGCTCTTGGCGGGTTTGCCCAGAACCCGGCTAGCGAGTCCTACACTTAGCAGGTGTGCCCAGAACCCGGCTAGCGAGTCCTACTCTTAGCAGGTTTGCCCAGAACCCGGCTAGCGAGTCCTAGTCTTGGCGGGTTTCTGAATTGAATATTTTGAGTTAAGCACGGCTCAAACTTTATTTAAGCTGTTGATCCCCGCATTAACGCCGGCGTTCACGCGCCATTGTCTTACTATTGTGTCTGTAATTACGCACTCAAAAGGTTAATTGCCAAATTTTGAAAGATTTTCAAGCTCATCAAGTGTCATCATTTCGGCCGAAAGACGTACACTGCTGAACATAGGCCTCCCCAAGCGTCACAATAACGACCAGTCCTCTGCGTCTCGCTTCCATCGGATTCCCACGACCCTCACCAGGTTGCAGTATAATTTGAGAAATACTCAACTTCAAATGCTCTAATCAGAAATCGGGAGTAAGATAGTAAGCAATTTTTTCAATTACTTAACGATCTATATGCTGTGTTATTGGCACTAAAAGTGTTATAAGACGTAGCCGTTAATAAAAACGTTAAACAAGAACTTGTTATTTTTTTATTAAACTTTATGTAACAAATCAATCTGTTACTCAGAGTGAAACAGCCACTCAGTCTTTCACTTTGACGACATTAATTAAAATAATTAATGCAGACAATTAAGCTTAATACCAAGAACAGTAATCCAATCGTCATAGTATTTTTACTTCCTATCTACTAAAAGTAAAAGAAATATATTTTTTTCTGTAGTTCTAAAATAAACTCATTGACTAAGAATAAGAATGAGCCGTAATTCGAACCAGATACAACAATCAGTAAAAACTTTATGGACTAAATAAGGTTATATAAATAAATACTAGGCAGCGATATAAGGAAATGTCAAAATGTGTACAAGGTCGATACAATTCGTACATATTTTTTATGAGCTCGTGACAATGTCAGACGTAGCGCGCCCTGGGTGCGCCGGCGCAGGTAAATAATAGTCTGGTGACATAATTGCTTGAATGCTAAAAGTAGTTAACAAATCTAGACAGGTGATGATTGAGATTTTGAAGACAAACAGATTATTCACGCATTTCTAAGTAGTATTTTTTTTTGAACTCGTAGCAATGTCGAACGTAACGCGCCCTGGGTGCACCGGCGCAGGTAAATAATAGTCTGGTTACATAATTTCTTGAATGCTAAAAGTAGTTTACCTATAACAAATCTGGGCAGGTGATGATTGAGATCTTTAAGACAAACCGATTATTCACGCATTTCAAAGTCGTATTTTTGAAAACCTGAAAAAATGACTGTAAATTTTTATAAAATGCTCTATCGTATTGTTAGACTAAAAAGTCGATGCATGAGTGCATCCCTACTGTCGCCGCACTTTATCGCCCCCGCATTAGCGTCTTTGACAGTCGAACAGGGAATTACGCGCCCTTTCCACGGTGTTATACTTTTGATTAGTTTTGAAGTTATAAGTATGTGTTTTAAATAGAACATAATCAGAATGACAAGTTTACATTCTGCTGCAAAAAAATACTGCATAACATTATCAAGCAAAACTTCAAACATTATTCCGTACAATACAAAAAATTACACCCTTGTATATGCAAAAAGCAATGTGTCTATTTTGAATAGCAACAATGCATGTCACTTCCAGTCCAGCTATTGAGAGTTCCGACCTTCACAGCTTCGATAGGCTCAATGGGACCGAATGACGGACTCAATTCTTTGTTCCCGATGTAGTATTGTGGCGGCGTTCGAAGAATCCAGATGAGCATATAGGATAGGATATTGTTACATTTTGTTTGGTTTGAAGTTCCAGCATATGTTATCTTCTTTTTAGGATGTGTATTCTGCTTTATTGTCTCTGTTGGTTGTTTTTAGGGTTCCGTACCTCAAAAGAACGGAACCCTTATAGGATCACTTTGTTGTCCGTCTGTCTGTCTGTCAAGACCCTTTATCTCGAGAACGCTTAGATGTATCGAGTTGAAATTAAAACCATATACTCAGGTCTGCGGTCGCTTGAAGCTGTGATACGGCCGTTTATGTCGCAAAAAATGTGTATTTCGACACTCGAGGGAACCAAAATAGAGTACTTCCCACAGATATAGTACTTCCCGTTGACCCAGAATCCTGAAATTTTGCATAAAGCAAGGTGTCATAGTAAAGTATAAGAAAAAATCTGAGAACTGTAAATTTGTAGTTACGTTACAAAAAAAAAACTTTTTTTTTGCGATTTGGAAAAATCTTCGCAACTCAATTCGGGAATTGATCTGTTTTCATAGGTTAGTTTGTACGGAACCCTCAGTGTGCGAGTCCGACTCGCACTTGCCCAGTTTTTTTTTGTGGGAAATCACCAAATAGATAAAACTTCTCTGGGTGGAGCGAAAGGAAGTGTCAGACTTTTACAGACTAAAACCCATTTGCATTCCAGAACCGCTGTAACTCTTACGAACAATCCCCCGACCCTGAACGGCTTCTCTGTTGATCTGTTGTTGTATCTGATGAATGTTTTGTCCGACTCTATGTATGTGTCTGATCGCTTTAATGTCTGTCGCTACGAATTTAATCATTTTATTTTCCCTCATACTTAATATGTCCCTAAAGAGCTCACAAAATCTGTTCGATTGTCTCAAATTGGTATTCGCTCTCATACATCGATCAACAGTTACATTAACCTACTATACAGGATTGAAAAACCTATTTGAAAACTGACCCTAATTGGAAACCTGTAGGCAGTAGGTACATATGTCTTCGTAAATGGGATCCGAGAAGCGGACACACATCACCTTTTGGTCGCCAAAGTCGAAAGTGCTGATGTATTCGACATATCTTCAAATTAATTGGAGGATCACACGGCACCTCATAAATATTTAGTCAGGTGTTGTCCCTTATGTAGGAGCACGGCACGAGAGCCGGCGCGGTTCCGTGCCATGACCGGGTCACGAGACGAGTCCGACATCCACTTGATGGCGGCTTGGGTTCCGTAGGTATAATGCTGTAAAATAAAATCCTGAACTAATTTTGAAATTAAACTGATTTCAGAAATAGGTAAGGAACTTAGTTTCCATGGCAAACAATAGTGTTGTAGCTCCTCAGGGAAACACAGTTTAATTTCAGAATCCATTAGCGTTTAAAATACGATTTTGTTCATACTTCGGATTAAGTTAATCGTATCATTTTCATTTCACAGAACTACTTAATGATGAAAAATATGTCTGAGTTTTTATAGCGACAAAAAATCAATTTACGTTTGGAACTATGTAAATAAAGCATCCAAATATTTCAATTTGTACGTATACAAACATTTCCTCCATAATCCATTGCATAACTAAACTAATATTATAAAACTGAAGAGTTTATTTTTGGTCTATCAGGAACTACTGGTTCAAATTGAAAAATCCTTTTAATGTTGGATGTTATATAGTTTAAAGTCTTATTCGATAAATGGAATATTTTTTTAATTTTTTTTTTTATTTGATTTAATCTTATTCGATAAATGATTCCATTTATCGAATAAGACTATAGGCTATATGCATATAACATCACGCTGACCCACGGGAGCGAATCAATGACCAAAGACGCGTGGGACAGCGATTCTAAATAATTCTTGCAATATATTTGCCGATGTGTATGATTTCTACGGAACCCTCGACTGCCTTGCACTTGGTAATTTTTTTCCATGCCTTGGCCCGAGGTAAAGTGTCGGTTGCTCTTAGAACCCGCGCTAATTGTGTGTGGACGCGGCCTTTTTGATGTTTTTGCCCCTCCTCCGTACAAATGGTGAAAGAATCTGTATGATCTCTGCTACTGATTGTGTTCCTGAGAATCGGTATTAAGGTAACAACCTTGGGTATTAAGGTTTGAGATGTGTGACGGCTTTCTTGCGAGATGATGTCGATGTGTTACTTTTTTGCAAATCGTCTTTACTGAGTACTCAATTAGGGCTCTACATTTTTATTTACTTTAGTGTCTTTTAGTCAGAAGTTTGTAATTACGAATAAAACGATCCGTCTACAGGACCGATTGCAATTCCTTGCGGGGATACCTTTCATGAACTTGTATGTTTTTTTTTTAATTAGTGATAGGCTCGCGTTTGACTACTATCTCATCTGATGGTAAGCGATGGTGTGGTCGCATGCTTGCCTAGAAGTAACCTATTCACTGTTGTCTTAAAAACTCCCAAGTTATACCAATCAGGTGACTTGGGCAAGGAATTTCACTCCTTACTTGCAATGAATTATCTCCGTAAGCTTTTCCCAACTAGTTTTTTATTTATTTTTTCTAATCGGATGCGACTGAATACCCGTGTTTTACATGTACGTACAACGAATGTGTTTTCAAAACGATTTGTGTGTATGGGTGGGACTATAATTTTTGTCCGTAAAATAATTGTACAATAAGAAAAGCTGCTATGATATTTTGATCACCGAATCGATTCATCATCATCATTTCAGCCGAAAGACGTCCACTGTTAGAGGCCTCCCCCAGTTGTCGCCACGACAACCGGTCCTGTGCATCTCGTCACCATCCGATTCTCGCGACCCTCACCAGGTCATCAGTCAACCTTGTGGGAGGCCTTCCAACGCTGCGTCTTCTGGTACACGGTCGCCATTCCATATGAGCATTGTACCCAGCCGCTGCCACTTAATTTTGGCAATTCTTCGGGCATATCGGTAACCTTGGTTCTCCTGCGGATAACTTCTTTCGAAATAATCAACAAATAATAACCAAATCGATTATTAACTAAGAACCCTGTAATTTTACGCCATTATATCCAACATCATCTATAATGTATTAACCATACGTCACCAACAAATTAAGGCTCTAACAGGCTATTACTCATCGTCAGATGAACATTAAGTAACATGATGCAATGTCTGAGGAATGTCGTGTTGTTCTTCCGACCATCAGCCTACTGGGGATAATAGGTCAAGGGATTATAAAGCTTGTTCACACCTTCGGATACTGTGGCAACTGGGACTGGTCTTGATCTTGGCACTTACGGTTCTGCGGCTATGGTTCTGTAGAAAATAAAGTTGCTACTTTATGCATTCTTCTTCCGTGGTAACGGCCTCGACATACGAGTGGTAAGTCGTGGGTTCAAACGCAGGCGCTTTGTATTATTTATTTCATCAGCATTGGTCTATAAGCGGCGAAGGAAAAAGTCGTGAAACCGGCATCTCCTGGAACCAAAAATTTTAAGACATGACACATCTACCAATCCGCACTGGGCCCGCGTGGTGGATTGCGTCCCAGCAGTGGAATCATTATAAGGCTGATTTTGTTTATTATTTGTCTAAACGGTAAGAATTTTCGGATTCCATAACACAAATTCGTCTCTATTAAAAAGAATGTGTGTCATGGTTTTTGCAGGCTACCACAGTCAGAACGGATTTCAGAACTTGATTCTTAGATCTTAATCAACATCATTACGGCGTGTTCACGACGTCTAGTGCTAGTTTTCGTAAGGGTCACCAAGATGAATGGTCGCTAGATGCAGTTGAATTTGCCAACTCTGAGCTCATAGATGAAGAAACTGAAGGCGCAGTTGCCAACGATCCCACGACTGGTTGCCTCATCCGAATAATTTCTGACAGTACGCCAAGAGGAGCCTATAAAGAGATGTGTGTACATTTAGCACCTGCTTCAGTGATAAAATCTTCGTTCTTTAATTCATTACCAGTCTTAGCTTACCATTGTTACTCAAACGATGCAAACTTGAATGAAGAACTCGGTACAAAAGAACGCTGCTGATAATGTTTCTTCATTACCCTACTTATGGGTTGTACATCGTGCGTTCCCAGGGAGGCACTTTGTGTAATTTGTTTCATCACCATTGCTCTCAAAATGGTGAAGACAAACATTGTGAGGAAACCGGCCTGTCTGAGTGTTAAGTTCAAAGGCATGTGAATTCACCAACCCGCACTGAGCTTGCGTGGTAGCTTACGGCCCATTCCCTCTCCTAGGACTCAGGCCCCCTGGCCTGAGTCCTAGCAGTGGGAACATTATAAGGCTAATTTTCCCTTTAAAGCAAAAGTGAACAGAACTGGCTCGGTCAATCGTAGAACTTATCCATCGCTATCGTTATTATGCGAAACCGAGGATATGAGCCAGAAGTCTTATTATAAAGTAAAAAAAATATTTATTTATTTGTTTTCAAATAAAATACGGTACCCTAAATCTTGAGCCATACGACTCTAAGATTATCTCGGCTGCCTAGATGTCGCTACATTTGATGGATAGTTAAGATAAGAGCAGACGAGTCGCCACCACGATTGAGATCTTAATTAAACGTTAATGTTGGGGAATTCTCATAAACAACACCGCAATTAGTTATCTGAAAAATATTCGTTTCGTGCGGCTAAGAAAGTAATTAGTAACTATGTTTTTTTTTTCTGAAGTAGGTAAGTACCTATAACGTGACGTAAGAAAAACTGTCAGTTCGGTAAAATCTTTTTTGTTTTTGAAGTGGAAAATCGTCCAATGACTTTTCCCGCTCTGGGATGGTGTGATGTCAGATATTTACTAACTAAAACCACATCTGCGTCCTTCAGTTGCTCTTTCAGTTCTAAGTAGGAGTTTTTCTTTTTCAGAAAATCCCCATGAGTCAAAAGAATCTTGAGAATAAACTTTGTATTTAAATATTTTATAGTTCAATATTGTTTGGGCAAAAATTTGCACGTGGCACCGTTATACATTTGATCTAAAAAAAGAGGATTACATAACCTAAATAAAAATTAATATCGCACATAAAATTCGACTTATCTCACATTAATAATTTCCGCGAATCTCATGTGGAATGGAAACTAGTTCGCCTTTTTCATGGAATCCTAAAACCAGTAACAATATTCAATGATATAATCAGTTACATTGAATTAAAATTGCAACCTGAGATGTTAATCGGATTTATGAATAGTGTATTCTTAGTAAGATGTTGCGATTGTACAGTGTAGAACTAGATTTTGGTCTGAAATCCATTCATTAGACTAAATTAAAGTTACGTGCACCTGCCTACGCGGGTATTTTTCCTCTTGGTTTGCTATCGGTGGATCTGCGCGGGCGCAATAACGAGTGGACTCATCGGCCTTGTTCGGTATTTTTCGCCACATTTTCTAGGTTAGGACTAGGAGCACGTTTTTTGATGAAATCAATGTTTTTGGGTGCAAGACCTTCGTTTTAAACGTTACACGTTACACGAGTCTAAGAATATCTAATATTTAAAACTTAAGCAACTTAGCTAAGTTGCTTAAGTTTCTGTCACTAAATATTAAAAATACAGCGCTGCACTCAATAAACTTCTATAAAACAAGTTTTCTAAACACGCCATCAATTTAAAGACTATTAATGCTTTCAAACACTGCACAAAACAATTAGGAAAACTAGTTCCAGCAGCACTCGAGCATGGAAATGTACAAAGAAAGTACAATAAAACTGAGATGTACGCTCGGCAGCTATTTCAGATAATTCATGTGATTCCGTACGCTCATGTGAAATTGAAAACCACTCGAAAGCCATTACATACATGGTTGCTTAACCCATAAACGTTGCTTTCTCAGTTTACTGCAAAAGGCAAAACAAATTAGTGTAGTTCGATTTACTTGCTTCCTAGTTTGCGAACGATTTCTCCCATAAACCCACCGTGCGGCGGCCATTGTTCGTTTCGAAACGAAAGTAATGCTTATTCCCATTTTTAGTGTTCGGAACCTTTGCTCTTCGGCGCTGGCGTGACATGCGGCCACTTTGTAATGCTTATGCTTTTGACAATAGCGATTCCGAACGCAATTCTATTATAGACTTTACACAACAAAAGTTAAGGTGTATTTTTGTTCGGTTGATGCATTGATATCGTGTCCCAGTCTTGCGGGCCAGAGGGTAGCCCTTTGAACTGGCCGCAGGCACCAGGGGCGGCTTAGTCAAACCCATAAAATTTGCAATTTAACCGTGCCATAGTGCACGTTTTGTCTCTAAAACACATTTCTGGGAAGGTGTACTTTGTAATATATAGTATATTGCCCCGATGCCGCGATACAAAAATGGGCACAGCTCTCATTCGGCTCGTAAAATCGTTATGAATGAAAATCGTCGAGTGAAATTGAGGATGAGTCCATCACAATATGGGTGCTATCAAAGACTTTATTAGAGTAGACGTAAAACGGTGAAGTGTTAATGAAAATTTATAGCTTTTCAAGCCGGTAGCCATTAAACGCAAGAATGAAATGGAATATAATGAGAAAGAGAAATTTCGTATTTTCTTTTATCGTTGCCCCAATAGATCTCAACTGCTTAATGTGCCATTTCATCATCATCATCATCATCATTTCAGCTGAAAGACGTCCACTGTTACACATAGGCCTCCCCCAAGTGTCGCAACAATGAACGGTCCTGTGCGTTTCGCATCCATTGGATTCTCGCAACCTTTACCAGGTTATCGGTCCACCTTATAGGTGGTCTTCCAACGCTGCGTCGTCCGGTACGTGGTCGCCACTCCAGAACCTTTCGGCCCCAACGGACATCTGTTCTACAAGCAATGTGCCATGCCCATTGCCACTTTAGTTTGGCGATTCTTCGTGCTATGTCGGCAATCTTGGTTCTCCTGCGGATATCTTCATTCCTGATTCGATCACGTAAGGAAACTCCGAGCATAGTCCTTTCCATTGCCCTTTGGGTGACTTTAAGCCTTCTAATGAGGCCCATTGTGAGTGACCACATTTCAGAGACATATGTCATCACTGGCAACACGCACTGGTTAGTGCCAGTTACTTCCAAGAAAACCCTTCGTACAGGAAATGTCAATCATCAAGGCCGTTAATTTAAAAGTAAAAACTATGCTTACTCTGTACAAATGACTTCTAATGATGCCAAAACGCAAATTCGACAACAAAACGTTGCTCATTTATTGTGCCGTGTTGCGCTGGAGATGCGGCAATTTTCAAACACGCTTGTTTGGAAAGTGGCTGCCGGATGTAGAATATTAAGCGCACGACGCAGCCGCATAAATCTTGCATCTTCGAGAAGACGGTGGCGCCCTCTTGTCGCAAGCACTCGATCTGTACCATAATGCCCGTCTGATATCGGTGGCTTTTATGAAGGAAATGACGCAAATACTCCTGAAGCACAATGTTGCTGGCCATATTTTCAGACTGAAGTTTTAAGTGGACCGGATTTCAGACAGCTTAAAATAGTCCATCTTGACTGTAACTTATGTGTTGCTATCCTATTGTGGCGATACCATTTTTGTTAAGTTATCGCGACGACTGATCGATCTCATTGGACGATGGACTTACTGTTATTACAGCGCCCGCTTCACGGGTTGTCCCGCAATAACCAAAGCCAAGAAGTCTATGCCTACCAGCATATCAATATGTCACGTTCTAATACCCCAACTCATACATCAATCGTGATTTAATGCAAACCAAAGAAGGCAAGAGAACAGGATACGGCTAGATTCTTACGATTGCATTACGTTACATCATCTGAGGGAGTTCTGTTACGCTTGTGGGACAGAACGTCAGTGCATGTTGTGTTACACCACATTACAAGTTATACTATGTTGCATTCAAGTTGCCTAGATGCATCCCTAGCTGTTACGACGTCTATTGTTACGGCTTCAAATAATGGAAAAATTGCATGAGCATTGTAGATGATTGTTTTTGATATCAATGAGCTCTTGTCTACTCTTAAGTTACTCTTTCACTAGCTTTTGTGCTGTTTGTGTTTGTTCACCCAATTCAAGACGAAGGATCCAGATATTTCAGGGCTGCCGGATTGTTCGAAAGAGTCGCCACAGCTCTGGAACGCAAAGAACGAATGAAGGAGCGAGCACAAGTAGGTTTAGTCAGTAAAAGTCTAGAGATATTTCATCCAAAGTCATTTGATGATTTCCCACCCTTCCAGGTCTTAAGTAGGTACCCTCAATTATTTCTTGAAGAAGATTGAACAGCTGGATGCTAACCAGGATTCACAGGAAGATAAAAATGTGAATTCTTAAAGAGACAAAGAGTAATTGGACTTCAAACCAGCAAAGAAGAAAACACAAAAACTCGCTCACACAGCAAGCTTGTGTTCAATCGTGACCAGCCAAATGTAACGTTCTCACAAAACTTATAATTGTTGTTATGTATAATTATGTTATATGCTGTAATCGTCGGCGTAATGTTCGCAATGTTATGCTGCATCGCGTGCGCGCATATTATTAGCGCGCGACCTCATTATGCCGAAGGTAGTGGTGATTGACAATGTTGTGGAAAACTGGTGAATTCCTTGTCAGTGCTGGTTTTTTTGGTCTTTTGGATCATGCGAACAACATTTTGTTACAAGTCCCAAGTTCTAAATTGTGAAGTCGTAAAAAATATTAAAATGCTTTTACAGGTCTTAAGTGCACATGAAATGAAAATGCGCGTAACTGCGTGAGAAATATTTTTGTCCGTGCAATTGACAGCAGCGAATAAGTCAGAAATATGCTTTCGACAGTTATTAATCGTCCAGCACAGATGTGGTCGACATTGCCCCTGACACTTAGACTTAAAACATTAAACAAAACAATAAATCCGAACAGAAAATTTATGATCACATTTCATCCCAACGCGTTGCAATGAAGATATTTATCATGATAGCACTTAATACCTCTTTATTAACCTTCCGTGGAGCGCTAAAAAGTCAAGAGCAGTAATCGTTTCTGACGCCTTAACATTTTGGTTAATGTTTGCAATTAAATCTACTTTCTCAAATGTCAATTAATTCGGACGAAGGGGACGGGCATTTCTCGGAGTGCCGGCAGAGGCACGTAATAGACCTATTACATCGCCATTAATCACATTGCGTATTACGGAATAGGGCTGGTCCTATAAGGGTTAGCTGTTGAAGTAACGCGGGTCCTTAGACTCGTGCGAGTGCGTGTGAGGACTTTGAACCAACTTCCGAAGATTTATAATGTGGATTGGAGTAGCAAATGATTTGTATGTAGTATAATATGTCGGATTGATTTTAGTGTACTGCTGAACAATCAACCATTCACCCTTCCTTGTCCTAACTGCTGATGACGGCGAAGATTTAGAATTGCAATAGTTATTATGTTCAACGTCAATAGTTAAACTGCCAAATCTTGTAAAATCACCCCAGGATGACGGATGTTTTTTTTTCGATATGAGATTAAATAACTCTTCCTGCTCTGGGTGGAGCAAGAGGGTGTGTCTCGACTTTTACTGTCTAAAACCCACCCATGTTGCTTCAGTTGCGCTTTGTGTCCCAGAGCCGTGGTAACTGTTTCCAACAAATCCTGCAGTTTCGGAGAATGAAGATGAACACTTAGATGGAACTTACCTGTGTTCATTACGATCACAGTCGATTAGTATTACGAGTGAAAAAACTGTGCTATCACTAAGAGCTAGAATTACCTTTTTAAACGCCACAGCCCTAGTCGAGAGAGTTGGCGTTCCTTACCGGTTGCTGCCGACAAATGCAAATGTGCGGAATGTGGATAACGTGGATTTTTATCAACACTCGTTTGCGCACTGAAAAGAATATTAAACGCGCCAATTAATGTAATTGGCCTCTTCTCGATGATGTAGACCTTAACGAGGGATACAGGATTCAAGAGCTCCTGCGAAATATACCTGGGCTTTATTAATGATTGCTTTAGCTCTGTGAGTTATGTTGTGTTAATAATTGACGCAGAGATCAAGACGCTAAATTATTGACAAATCGAAATAATAGTGCTTACTATTGCACATTGTCTTATACTCCGTAAGTGCTATTTCACCGTCATTTTGCGTTGTGATACTCCGACAGTTGCGTAAAACGTACGCATAGACGAAACAGTACAACAATAACAGATAGAGCTGCAATATTGTACGGTCATTGTGTTCCGCGATAAAGATTGAATAGGAGCGAGCAGCGCGTGCGCAGCGGGCAGCGCTTCCGGTATACTTGACCCTATTCGTGGTTATTATATTATAAAGCAAGGAACAATAGGTTTTCAAAATTAATTACTCATAGAAAAGAAAAACGTAATTATTATTACATCTTTTCTCACGGGAAAGGTAACCGAAGGTCGTATTCTGAAACCTCATTCAAGTACTAACAGTTGCATTTATTTGCTTGATAAATTGTTGGTTGTCACTTTGCGGCTATTCGACGGTTGCGTTTGCGCAAGGCGCGTGCGCAAACAAACGCGGCAGTTGCAACGTTATTCGGAATATGAAATCGCGAAATTTAATCACGTATATAATTTTGCACGCGATATCTCACGTTCTATTTACGAAAATCTCAGAATCGACCCGTTGATGTTGCTAATCCGGAGTGGTTCTCGCTTTAAAAGCATTGTCTTGTCCCCACATAAATTATTTATATTATAAAGCCGCCTGTCCAAAATTAGGGTCACTCTTTCTAAATTAATTTCTCATCAGACACGACATGCGTGAAAGCCTAAGCTAAATCTTGAGAAATTATTTATAAACATGGAAATAAAATGCAATTTCTTGGAGAAATGGCTTAGTTCCATCTCGACACGTATGAATTGCAGGATGCCGAGATGCGAACTTTTCGTGGGCACGATAAATAAATTCTTAGGTGCCTAGATGGCAAGGTGCCGAGAAGGGACTAAACTAGAGAAATAAACATAGCTGTCCTTTGTCATGACTAATTGAGAAACGATTTTAATCTTTCAATAATACAGACAGCTTAACACAACCATAAAAACAATATATTATGATATGACTAAGATTAGTCGTAGCAACAGATCTCATGAGTCAGCTGAATGAACAAGGCTCGCACGTGTTATCCGAACTTGGGAAAAATCATATTGAATCTGTAGCAGGCGATATTTACATACAAACGCTCGACTATCGCGTTGTCGCGCGAATTATCGCAGTGTCGCGCGACTTATCGCCTCTAAGTATATCGCTTGTTTATCGCGTTTATTGAGCACGCTCGACTTTTACACGGTTAAATTCGATGTGGTACAAGTCATAGGAGTTTAGGTAAGTTGTTGGACGAGTATTAATGTCGTCATAAAAACTGCAAACTTTCATTCTTATAGAGATGAAGGGACGTAATAATGAAAGATAAGCATAGAGGAAACTAATACAGAACTTAGAGCTTGAGCAGCTTGAGCTTAGATCGAGAAGTTTGTTTGAGCCGTAAGCGTCGGATTTACATGGCAATAATATCCATTGAACACTAATCCACAAATCAAATCCGTCATCCGTGCATAACTTGGACCACACACGCACCTGAGCGCGCGATGCGTGTAACATTCAGTGCCTCAGTGTAGCTATGCACCTATTGACCATAAACAAAATAAATCCACATGTAGGGACGCTGTTACACTAGCCATACACGCCGGCGCTGTTCGCAATAAATCTCCTCTGTGGTCTCTCACTCCGGCCACAATGCATCATTGCTAGGCCTGTGTGTGGTCGCCATATATGACCACTGCACCACAAAAAACTCAGCACAATTCATGAATTAATATTTTTCCTAGGCTTTATATGGATTTTTATTACGTCTGTAGGTAAAGCCACCGGCTGTTTAATGAACGTATTGTATTGGTCAATGGATTTATTATATTTATTTATTTTTATTCCGTCAGATTATGATGAGACGTCGCGGAATTTTTCCGAAACTTGTTCTTTTGTCATTTAAGAGACCTGAGACCTGAAGATGGGCACAATTTATATGTTCGAAGACTAAAAGTGTTAGCGATTTTTATGATTAGTTACATACACTATGATTGTTTTCTGTATTGGCAACATTAAAATGTATTTATTTTGCACTGACAACTGGAACGTTACCTATGCGATTTGACAGCTCAGCGCTATGACAGTTGACAAGGTTATAAAATAACGCGCTGCGCTGTCCTGAGACATTCCATTCCAGTTCTCGGGGTAAGCAACATCTCAGAGTAAGTGCTACTATATAATTATTATTATTTTAAATGGTATTGATTTATGATATTTGTAATAATTGTGTGCTGTCAAGGCAAAAGTATAGAGGGTGTGTTACCCGTTTTGGTCGTTTTATTTAAAACCTTCCCGCTACACTATATCTAGGTACACTAAATAAGTTTCTTATGCAATCTTTCTCTAAAGTTAACACATTAGCTAACAATTCAGAAGTGGGATAAACGAGTCGTTTATTTAAATGCATTCGTTTATCCCGCCCACAAGCGATTTTTTTTCCTAAACTGCATCTTCTACTTTTGCTTTGAAAGTACCTACGTATGTAGGCACCGTTACAATGTTGTTGATAAAATAGTACCTATCTAAGCGGGCATAGTGATGTGTACTTTAACCTTTCGAGTGCGTAATTAGAGACACAATAGTAAGACAATGGCGCGTGAACGCTGGCGTTAATGCGGGGATCAACACCCTAAAATGGTGAACTTTAAAATATTCAGGCTTATCGCTTTTGTTGTACTACCTAATTCAATATGAGTTTCTTCTGACACCACACGTGCCTTGCCAGGGCTACACCCTGGAGGTACTACCACACCACCACACGTGCCTTGCCAGGGCTACACCCTGGAGGTACTACCACACCACCACACGTGCCTTGCCAGGGCTACACTCTGGAGGTACTACCACACCACCACACGTGCCTTGCCAGGGCTACACTCTGGAGGTACTACTACACCACCACACGTGCCTTGCCAGGGCTACACTCTGGAGGTACTACCACACCACCACATGTGCCTTGCCAGGGCTACACCCTGGAGGTACTACCATACCACCACACGTGCCTTGCCAGGGCTACACTCTGGAGGTACTACCACACCACCACACGTGCCTTGCCAGGGCTACACCCTGGAGGTATTACCATACCACACGTATGTTAATCTATTGAGTACCTAAGGACAACTCAGGGTGTGTTCAGATGGATTAGGGACCGGTTTTGGATCACTGTTAAATGACCGTAGCAAACATATATACCAACTTATGAATCGTTGTTACCATGACCTGCGTTCTGAGCTTACTTATAAAGAAAATGAGCAGACCAGTAATAATTTTGATTAGGAATAATCTAAATGCAACTAAAGAGGACAGTTAATAGTATTGACACTTATTGAAATTAAAATTAGGTAAATTAATATTATATGGATTGCCTTTTGACAGATAGTCTGACATTTATTACAAATGCCTCCTAGCTTTTGCCCGCGGCATCGCCCGCGTACATATTAATGTGGCCTATGTCACTCAGGGATACAGTGGCTTTCTATGTGTGAATGCAATCGGACCAGTACTTTCAGATTCAATCGATATTTTGATACCTTTAGATTCCAAGTTATAGATTTTTAAAGTGAGCGTGCGATGACCGATCATTTGACCCTTGATTTCATAGTGCAGCGCTCGCTCAGTCCGTTCCCACTGCCTTGCGTTATTAGATATTCTGTGCTTACGTTTCACTATAACTTATAAATTTATTATTTTTCCTAAATGTCTAATATTCATACTAGAAAATCATGCGTTGTGCCAAAATGTACAGATTTACATTTCAACGGCAAAGAAAACATTATTTGTCACTAAATAATGAGTAACCATTCTAATGTATTTTAGGTAGGTTATCTGATTGTCCCTTTTTCGAATCCTTGTATGATAAAATAAAACTAAATACTGCGCGAGTAAACAGTTCTGCTTCAGCTGGCGAATGGCGACTGAGCGGAGCGTAGTAAAATGACGTCACACGCGGTCACGTGACTTTACCGAGTTTTATGCAAACATTGAATGCAAATATAACTTCTTGGTATTTTCAAATAAAACAAAAGGGTGTATCTGTATACAGCTTTATTTTTGGTATATGCGAAAGCTGAATATAGTTTGTTCAGAATTAGTAACTGAATCGATTCCAACAATTTTTACACCAATGTATAAAGTTGGACACCACCGACACTAAGTACAACACAGGTCATAGCGGGCATTAGGCACCAGCGCACAGCTGGGTGCGGGAGCAAAACAACCCCTCAGTCGCCTGGATGGCCCGGTGACCATGTATTTTTCGGACAACCATTTAACATAACAAGCTTATAACTTTGTGACTTTACATGATACCGTTATGAAATTTAGTACATAGTTTCTTTACATAAAAATGCTACCTACGCGTATCAGGCTTCACATATGCTGGAACTGGCGTTGTATATGCTTTACTGTTTACTACAGTTTAAAGTGATTTTACATACCTACTAGTATTACCCATTTAGTTGAAACCAGGTGACGAAGAGTATTATCTAGTATGCCTAATGATGCTGAAATAGATTCTTTGCTCTTAGAAGCGGCAGAAGGGTAGGCTAATAATAACATTTTATTACATCACCAGAGTAAATCGCTTTACTGGAAAAACTCTAGATGTAGAAATATTAATAGTCAAACCTTGTTTCCGTGAAACTCCTTTTAATATGTATAGGTATTCTGTAAAACATGAGCTTGTAGTTGGTACAAATCGGAATAGTAAGTACAGTAAAACATTATGTCTAAGGTGATGGCCTATATAATTTGCCATAGGTAGTAGTGCGAAGAATATACAATTGCATATTATCCAATTGAACACAAGTAGTTGCCAAATACATAGTTTAACATAGTTAAAAAAGAAACTGTTTTTGACAAAATTACATTTTTGTCTAATGAAGGAGTTAACACACAGTAAGAGGAAATCTAGCAAGTAATTAAATTACTATACAAAAAAAAAAAAAAAAGTGTAAAAAAAAAAAAAAAAAAATTTCAGCACTTTGTTTAATATTATAGGTGCCAGACGTATGATACACATATGCATCAACGCTATTGGCTCAATTGAAACAGTGACAATAAATAATAATACTCATGGTTAAATAAGCAAGGCAGAATATTAAAACAATATTATATTTAATAAAATATGGTTGGCAGTTGTCGATAGTGTTGAGTCCTAATGCATCTTTGTTGTTGATTAAATATTTTTTATTTTGTAAAGTGATGTGGGTATCAATGGAAATGGAGAAGTGACACAAGTAATTACAGAATATTTTTATGTGGTGCTACACCAAGGGGCTCGTATACTCTATAGGTTAAAAGAAGTTCCATTACAAAATACAACACCAAATGAGGCACAAGAGCGCACAGTGCCATGTTATGCTGTTGGGATAGCTTCATTATTGACAACTGCTAGGTTTAGACAAAGCTCTTGTTCAATTGTTAATATCTATCAATTGTGCTATGTAGGGTACCAAGAATGTGTTTGTTCTTGGTTTAAAATAAAGACTATACTACCAATAGACAGGACATAGCGAACAAAATCGTGATTCGATACTTATTACCTAGTGGTCATAAGTCGCTCAGTCTAGTATGACGCCCCTACACGTCAAGTCGTGTTTGTATCCGCTCTATGCACTAAAAGAAAATAATTTTCTGAGAAGATATGCCGAACTGCCCATTACGCTATTGCAAATCTTATGATAAAATGACTGAACCTAACTTCGGTTTATTTTTGTAAATATTTTTTGTATTTACGAATTAATTAATTAAAATTCAATAATTTTTATAAATAGTTCTAGAACATTTGCTGATTTTGTGATAACGCCATCTATTGCTGAAAAGCTTAACCTTACCTTTATCACACACTGAGGCTCTACCACGAGCTCATAACGTGATCCATTTTACGACCTAAACCGAGCTGTTAAAGGGGTGGAGCTATATAGGGTGTATGGCTCCATCACTCTTTTTCGGTCGTACGACTGACATTTTAACATTATCATGGTAAGGCCCCTGGCCACCTACCGAGCGATAGTTAAATAATTATAAATTTTGACAAATTTAATTCGCGTGTTTGCTATTCAAAGCCAGATGGCGTCAATGAGACATAGGACGACAGTTTTTCTAAGACATTTGTTCTGATAGCCGCTCTATTATAATTATCTCTTTAAATCTCTTTGGTTTAAAGGGAGTACATACTGAGTATGTACTGTGTTCAAGGGACTACTTCTTTTTACTGAACCGACTCACTGTTCCGAAATATTTTAGTGTTCCGAAAGATTGGAACATCAGTAATGTTTTAAATTTTAATGCATCATTTGGAACAATTGGAACACTGAGACACTCTTTACTTTAAGTGACCAGCAGTCTTTTAAAAATTCAAATTATAATGTAAATGGCGTACATATAATTAATGACCTGAACTAGAAGCCTCTGCTTTGAATTATTCTCAAGTCAAATAAAACATTTAGTGTATATGACGCAGCTTAACAGATCACGACTCGGTGTGTATATTTTGAGCCGTTGTTCCAAGTGTTCCGTTTGTGTTTTGTGAGCCAATGTTCCAAATAATATATGTTCCAATCGCAAAGATGACACACTTTTTTCCACGCCTAATATTGACCTACAATAAAAGTGGTGACATGACAGCAGTGTCATGTCACTGACGTAACACTGCCGTCAAACAAACGTTTCATGAATTTTACCGAACTTGGATACTTGCCTTTTGAGATTAGTTTGAAACTTCATAACGGTTTTATCTTCTATATAAAGTTAGAAGACCAAATAAATAAGATTGACTTTGAATATAACTATCGAAATGGATTTAGTGAAAGTATATTTTCAATACCTTCTGCGTAATAAATTTTCGTACGAGATTGTAATTCGTGCAGAGACATCTGAGGACATGATCGCTAAGCTTCGTAAATAACTCTAATGTCTGATTTGGACTTTAGTCCTGCAGAATTTGCAATGTAATGTGAATTCTATTTAATGGCTCCCAGAGCACTTCCAAATTATATTCATGAATTACTAATTTTAGTGTACCAACTTAGGGGATAGCATTGATTGAATTATAGGAAGTAATTTTCATGGAAAATCAGATGGTGCGGCAAAAAGTAGTTGCTAAAGTCAGTAAGCCTTTTGTAGGCATTTTTGATTTCTTTTTAGAGATTTGTCTTATCAGGGGGATGTACCTAAATATCTGTAAATGTTGAGTATTTTAGGTATGGTAAAGAGTTATTGTGGATAAATATAATACAATAACTCCCAATTTGTTCACTAGGGACATGGAGGGATACAATGATTTATTTATTTGAAATAAAATGGTAACATCCAAAAGATGTCTCACTGTAATTTGTTAATGTCTATGAATATTTTGATTACCAGAGGTTATTTTTACGGAAGTGTACCTGACTTCCCACATGTTAACGAAATAAGTGATTAACGTAAAACCTATTATTCTTACATTAAGAGAAAGTAGTCTAGACTGAATTTGCCTTGAGTATCTTAAAAGTGATGGTATTTACAGCGTACCTACTGGTAATTAATAGTTGGTAATTTTAATGAATGAAATAAAATAGACGAAACAATTTCATAGTTCGTGATCTCGCATTTTGATGAGTTATTGTATCGAAATTTGGAGTTTCAATAAAAACTAATCAGAGCCAAAAGAGTAAATTAAATATATACCCTCACGTTTTAGTCGGGTCAGTGATTACAACTGATATCAAATGTAAACAAACGGTCATTGTTGGTCAATGATTCACAAATAACGGGTGAAATTTTGTGGTTGAGGTAAATCATTGATGTTATTGTGACATGCACTTGAAACTTATCATGTACCTGGCCTGAGTGGCCATATCAAAATCAAAGGGTATTTACAGAAACTATTGAGGGATCTGTTTAGGACCATTGAGGGATCTGTTCAGGGCCATTGAGAGGCCGGTTCAGGACAATTGAGAGGCCGGTTCAGGACCATTGAGAGGCCTGTTCAGGACCATTGAGAGGCCTGTTCAGGACCATTGAGAGGCCTGTTCAGGACCATTGAGAGGCCTGTTTGGGACCATTGAGGGATCTGTTCAGGACCATTAGGGATCTGTTCAGGGCCATTGAGAGGCCTGTTCAGGACCATTGCGAGGCCTGTTCAGGACCATTGAGAGGACTGTTCAGGACCATTGAGAGGCCTGTAGAGGCCTGTTCAGGACCATTGAGGGGCCTGTTCAGGATAAGCCAATTGGCTTTGTCAGGCAATTGTTTATTTACTAATGTTTGTTTTTCATTACAGGCAGGACATTTGAGGGACCTGTCTGTTTATATTAGAGGCAGGACATTTGAGCGGCCTGTTTTTCTTCAGAGGCAGGACATTTGAGGGGCCTGTTTGTTTTTCATTAGAGGCAAGACATTTGAGGGGCCTGTTTGTTTTTCATTAGAGGCAGGATATTTGAGGGGCCTGTACGTTTGTCATTACATGATAGCGACAAGAAATAAGTAACATAGATTTGTAACTTGACTTGACATTTCAAAAGTGCCTGTAAATTGTTTATTTGAAATAAAATGCTTTGAATCTTTGAATCAGTAGAGGCAGGACATTTTAGAGACCTGTTTTTGAATGACTGTATAAAGAATAAGATAATGATTTTTAAGAATAATAATAATATATATTTATTGAGCAACAAAGTAAAATTATGTATACACAATTGCTTATAAGCTACTTTTACATAACAACTAAATAATGCAATCAATTGTGTCTAAATAGTAATTGGTAAATTGATAATTATGTTTAGTCTCGTTCCTAGGTACAGCAACCAGTGTATGAATAATCTAAAGTTTTATTCGCTACTGTAATAGATATCTGTTTGCTTTATTGCTGTTATTCTTTTTTTCTTCTCTCATTATTTTGTGTATAAAACCAATTTCTTTATTCTTTCACATACGAGGTCGTATTTGTAATACGGATGGCCGACTGTTAGCGATTTTTATGATTAGTTACATACACTATGATTGTTTTCTGTATTGGCAACATTAAAATGTATTTATTTTGCACTGACAACTGGAACGTTATGCGATTTGACAGCTCAGCGCTATGACAGTTGACAAGGTTATAAAATAACGCGCTGCGCTGTCCTGAGACATTCCATTCCAGTTCTCGGGGTAAGCAACATCTCAGAGTAAGTGCTACTATATAATTATTATTATTTTAAATGGTATTGATTTATGATATTTGTAATAATTGTGTGCTGTCAAGGCAAAAGTATAGAGGGTGTGTTACCCGTTTTGGTCGTTTTATTTAAAACCTTCCCGCTACACTATATCTAGGTACACTAAATAAGTTTCTTATGCAATCTTTCTCTAAAGTTAACACATTAGCTAACAAAAGTTATCCTTTATTTGTTTACCAGCTTCGCACTTGTAATAAAGACTCATTAAATTTTAGTGATAAAAATGACCCGCCCGGGCTTCGTACGCGTACAAATGATATACATAAACCTTCCTCGTTTATTGTTCTTTCTATTGCTGGTTTTAGGAACAGTAAAGCGGGAACCACATTAGACCGACGCACATGTGTGCCACGCCTGATTTGTACGTAGAGTCGCATCGCATGGCGTCTCGTGGCGTGGATCTAATGTAACTCTACAAGTCTAGTTGCCATACAAAATGTATGGAAACCGACGACGCACCCAGATCGGCGTACGTGGCCCACGTGTGCTCAATGTAGTTCTACCTTTAGCGTTATCACTCACCTTCGGTTTGTCGACGACATAATAGGCATGACTGAGATTATGGAGGAGCTCAGTACAAAACTCGATGACTTCAGTAGAGCTTCTGAAAGAGCGGGTCTTAAAATGAACATGGACAAAACCAAAGTCATGGTAAACGACCATATAGCACCCACTCCTATCAAGATGGAGACTCTACACTCGAAGTTGTGGACGATTACCTTTACCTGGTACAAACGGTCCAATTGAGTAGGTCTAACTTCGAGAAAGAGGTCATTCGATTCTGTTGGGCAGCGTTCGGAAAGCTACGCGGTATGACCTTTTCGGTCAACATACCAGAAAGAAGTGACGTGAGTGTCTCAAGACGAAAGTCTATACCAGTGTGTGTTGCCAGTGATGACATACGGCACTGAAACGTGGTCGCTTAGAATAGGTCTCATCAGAAGGCTTAAAGTCACCCAAAGGGTAATTGAAAGGGCTTTGCTTGGAGTTTCCTTACGTGATTGCATCAGAAAGAAGATATCCGCAGAAGAATC
Organism: Mythimna impura; assembly: GCA_905147345.3. Lineage (NCBI taxonomy): Eukaryota > Metazoa > Arthropoda > Insecta > Lepidoptera > Noctuidae > Mythimna > Mythimna impura. The sequence goes on from LR990350.1 coordinate 26,306,666, forward strand.
AAGGTTGCCAACATAACCCGAAGAATCGCGAAACTTAAGTCGCTGTGGGCAGGGCCCATTGCTCGTGGAACTGGTCAATGAGACCGAAAGGTTCTGGAGCGAGACGCACAGGACCGTTCCTTGTGGCGACAGTTGGGGGAGGTCTAAATCCAACAGTGAACGTGTTTCGGCTGAAATGATGGTAGCGGATAAACATACACAAAAGAAAGCGACTTTGTTTTATAATATTATGTAAAAATGTACCTACCACCTTTATACCACGGCAATATAATCAAGTAGGTTCTACATATTTTATTAGTAAAGTATTCGCATTTCTTATCTGGCTATGCGAAGTGGCCCTCATAAACCCTGTTGCAGTTGATATGCGTCAGGGGCGTTATCGTAATCGATATGTGCGCTTGCGCATTGTGGCCGTGTTCCGCTTCAGATCACGGCGATACCGCGCGGGTCACCGACGCCGTGTTTTGTTATTATGTTTCATTTCCAACACAATGCCATTCAGTTTTCGTTGAACGAGTTTAAAAATAAAAATGTATGTATCAGCTGTTCAACAACCAACCTGACCAGTGTAAATACTAAGAATATGCTTGTAAATAATACCCGTTCGTGTTTTTAGTAATTACTGATAAGAACTTTTAATGATATCGTAAAGCTTCTGTATACATTTACTCTACTATCGCAGTTTCTTGTTGACCTCGTTATTATTCAACAGCCTTTTCTAGTGTATCTTGATAAAAAGTTTAGATTTTATAAGCAGTTTTCTGAGTCAGTTATCTTTACGCAACACTGTGATGTATTACGTCAGTTTTGTCATCTTATATGCTTTAAAACTACTTCCTATGTCCTTGCTAAAAATATTACCTTTAAAAATACCTTTTCTCTCCATCCAACCAGTTTCGATTCTACAACCAATTCCATGAGGACCAATAGGCCCACTTATTGCACAAGATTTATTTCTCAAAGACAACTTAAACTCTTCTAAAACCCCTATATAAAACGGCAAAGTAGTCACGATACATGATTTCACATAGAAAATTGCACAGGACCCGTAAATAGAGGGCGTTTGCGAAACACAGTTGATATTTAGAATATAAATGGTGAAGGCTTAGCTAATCCTTTGTTCCTAGCCCGCTCGGATGTGAGCGGCCAGATTGATTGGGGCCATAAAGTGAACGGGAGTGTTTGGTATTTACTTATTTAGACAAATGAAATGTCAGCGATACGACGGCGGCGCTGTGAACATTTTTCGTGTTGAAATCGTGAATGAAGTACGAACTTCAAGATATCGAAAGAATACATAAATTATAAATGAAATTTATTTTGCAAATAGGTTTTTAAAAATCGCTTTTAAACGTTATTTTTTTCGTTCATTTAAACTAGATGAAACCGGTGTTTCCTAGCTGACAACCCTGAAAAGACACACTGAAACAAACACAGAGGTAAATTTTTTTTTGGTCCATACAGCAAACATATTGTAACGGTCAAATCATATGAGAACCATTCAGATTAGAATCTGAGATGGTCTTTTGTGAAGAGAACCTCATAGATTTTAGTGGACCAGCAAACATGTAATGGTCAAGTCAAATCATATGAGAACCATTCAGATTACGGTCTGAGATGGTCTATTGAGAAAAGAACCACATAGATTTGAGTGGACCAGCAAACATGTAATGGTCAAGTCAAATCATATGAGAACCATTCAGATTAGGGTCTGAGATGGTCTTCTAAGAAAAGAACCACATATACATGTATTTGACTGATTGTTCCTTTAGCTGAACTCAGGACTACTAAGGAGCTCAACGACTTGACAATCAATACCAGAGAAAGGACATTATATTTGGGAATTTAGAATAAGAACATGGTTTTGGTTTTAGAGTTCCTTATTTTACTTTCTATAGTCTTCAAAGTACGTAGTTCTTCTCCATCAATTTAAGATTCAAGACAGGAAGCCATGTTTGATAGCTTTACCATTTAAAGCCATTACTTGAAGTTTATGACTACCTGGTAAAGCGTTCATATCTTTACACAGTATAAAACAAAGTCGCTTTCAGCGTCTGTCTGTTTATTTGCTGACTTCTCCTAAACCTTACAACGGATTTTGGTGCGGTTTTCACTAATAGAAAGAGCAATAAATCAAGAAGGTGGAGTATCAGGAAGATGTATATAATTTGCACCCGAGCAAAGCCGGGACGGGTGAAAACAAAACTCCTCCACTGCATCTGTATGTTCGCGATACTCTCTTTTCATGTGGTTTTCAGCAATAGAGGAAAGGTTTAGGTGTGTAATACATGCATAATATAGTAGAAAAAATTGGGCAAGTGCGAGTCGGACTCGCGCACTGAAGGTTCCGTACAAACTTACCTATGTGAATAGTTCGATTCTTGAATGGCGTCTCGAAGATTTTTTCGAATCGCAAAAAAATTTTTTTTTGTGATGTAACAAATTTTCTGTTTTTAGATTTATTCCTATATCTATGCTAAAAGACCTTGCTTTATGCCAAATTTAACAGGATTCTGGGTTAACGGGATGTACCTTGTGAATTTTGATTTCTTTGAGAGTGTCGAAATGTACGTTTTTTGCGACATAAACGGCCGTATCTTTTTTTTTCGTTTACTTAGAAATTTTAATTTTTTTCAGCTTTAAGGGACCGCGGACCTGAGTATATGGTTTTAATTCAACTCGATACCTCCACGCGTTTTGGAGATAAAGGGTCTTGACAGACGCACGGACTGACAACAAAGTGATCCTATAAGGGTTCCGTTTTTTTCCTTTTGAGGTACGGAACCTTAAAAAACCCAGGAGTTTCAAAGACTTGTAACACAATTTATATGACAAAACAGCGTTTGCCGACTCAGCTAGTATAACATAATTTTATCTCTAAGCACTAATTACCAACACAAAACCATTAACAAGCCGTTACAGTATTCCCAACTCCTGTACTTATAATACGAACCAATGAATATTCCAAGTATCAACTTACAAACCAGTCTATCACAACAGTTTCTATGGCCATACTTTATAAAGTGTACTTGCACTGCTAACCATATCTGTCTTTGTTCTAGGTAAGCTGTTGTGTCGACACTAACGTTTCTCTGAACGCTGCTGATCCCTATTGTGAGCGATTCCGGTGATTGATGGTCGGCGAGAGTTGGTGAGACACCTTTCAAATCCCTTTAGCTGTGTTTCTTGAGAAGGGTGTATTACAACAAACGATGTGGGCAGTTAGAATCGTGTTTGCTGAGTTCTAGTTATAATCACTCGTAAGTTTTTGGGGTGATTTTCACTTTGAGGGATAGAGCTTTTGCTTTTTAAGACTTTTACGTAAGCTTTAGATCAGATAGATGTTAATTCGTAACGTTTCTAAGGCTAAAACCATTGTATATGCGTTTAGTTCTGTTTGCGAAGATCTTAGTCAAAATCTCCCTAGTTTTTGGGGTGATTGTACTTTGAAGAATTGAGCTCTTGCATTTTAAGACTTTTACGTTGCCATAGACCAGATAGATGTCAATTTGTAACTTTTCTAATGCTTAAACTATGTTATAATTATACACTTAGAATCGCGTTTACGGAATTCTAGTCAAAATCTCTGGTTTTTGGGGTGATTTTCACTTTTAATAATAGAGCTTCTTAGCCTAGATATACGATAGATCTGATAAATGTTAATTGGTACATTTTCTAAGGCATAATAATAACCTAACTGACCGTAAAGGTAATTCACGCTTTGGTTAATAAAACTACGCCAGTTATCAAGATTTTTAACTTTGATAGAGTTTTAACATTTAGTACCTTTAATAGTCAGTTGTTATATTCGCTGCACACTTCAACCTTGCCAACTAAAACCATAATTATTGCTCAAATAATATATACAAGTAAGCCACCTACTTCAGAGAACGCTTTACGAATATTTGTATATGTCACTGTAAAATTGTAAATACCGTTAGATTACAATCTATCTCGAGAGATTGTAAACTATCGAAAAATTGTGAACCTTAACAAACTGCTCTTGATTTAACGCATTATTTTTCGGTAGATGTAATAAATCGAAGTTAAACTGTTATAATATCATAATCTATCGCGCGTTAAATTGTCAACTATCCGAAGCCTTACCCTGATTGGTCGGTCTTACAGTAGGCCGTTCTGTGTCTATAGTTAGGAATGACAGACAGGTGTCAGTCAAATAAAATCACTTCAAGAATTGTGACATGAACTATTATTTTTAACCGACTTCAAAAAGGAGGAGGTTATATGTTCGGTTGAATGTATCTTTTTTATTTATTTTTTTTATGTATGTTCACCGATTTCTCAGTCAATTGTGGACCGATTTAAATTTTTTTATTTTTTATTAGAAGGTTATACTTCCGAGTTGGTCCCATAGAAATATTGTTATGATCAGATCATGAACTTCGAAGATATGGAACAGAACTCCTCATAGGATCACAGCAAAACCGTCGTAACAAGTAAAATTGCTTTGTTTATACGTGTAGTCGATGACTGACTGAAAGTAGAGGGGGAATATATCGAACTGATCTGATGATGAAGCCTGAAGTTAGGCACCGGAACTCTGTTATAAATTAATGTAATCTAACCGTGTTTGGGATTATTAGAATTGTCATGAGATGCACTCTGGCTATAAGGTATTTAAGTTTGGCTGAGGGGTACTTTTTAGTGGTGGTACCATAACTAAAAAGTGTAAAATAAAAAACTTTTTACAAAAAAAAATACAACCGACTTCAAAGTAAAAAAAAAACACTGAAAAGGACAAAAAGTCGGTGTTAAATAATGAAGAGACAAAACTATTATAGAAACACCGACTTCCGAAATTAAAGTTATTTTGCACTCTTCAGTGTTTTTTTTTTACTTTGAAGTCGGTTGTATTTTTTTTTGTAAAAAGTTTTTTATTTTCTGTTTTATTTTAAATGGTCGCAAAAAACAGCTGATATTGTAATAAACATTTATTATACTCTTGATCTGGATATGTTTGGAAATCAACAAGATCTATTTGTCCCCTTCGATTGAAGTCGTCCGAAATCAAAGGTTTTACCACAATTCCTTTTTTTAGGAAAGCTTTTCTTTGACAGACATGTTTTACACAAATTTTATAATTTCGAAACCGTAAATATCAAGGGGTGAACAATTTTGTCTCAACGTCCATGTCCAGTGGCAATGTGTGTGTCGAGTATCTTTTGATAATACTCTTCTGTTGGAATTATTTGTACTATAGGATCTGAGATATCCTTTCTTTTCATTATTAAAACTTTCTAGTTACCAATATACATTACATCGTATTTTATTGCATGCTAATAAAGCTTGTTTGTTGGTCGTCTATCTTGAGATTTTATTGTGCTGTACTCGTCTAACAATTTTATTACACTTTGTATTCTTGGTTTGTCCATTCAATTTTTTTTACTTTTTTCTTTATGCCTACTGTAATAGTTTTGTAACTCTATGGTAAATTCATCTTGATTAACAATAACTGGTATTTTTGAGTTTTGTTGATGGACAGGCTCAATATCCGACATTGTAAATATTATCAAATGAGATCACATAGGTTCATATGCATAAAAAATATGAAAACACGGAAAATGTATGTAATTTAAGCTCTGTTCGAAGTAAGCTATGTTTATCATTCAAAATGCACTTCTTAGGTTAATCACAGAATCAGTTTTACTTCCACAACAATTACATACAACTAATTCTAAAACTGTGAGTTATTTTCAACTCGAAATAAATTTAAAATCACCAAAACATGTCGAATGTAAATTCGACAAAAAACGAATAAGCAAACCAATATGGCGGCGCGGGGCATATGACGTTCAACCAATCAGCGCGCGAGATGCAATCCGTTCTATTCCATTAGACAATTTAACAGTTTAACTTCCAATATTACAGTCTACCGAAAAATAATGCGTTAAATTGTGAGCTGTTTGTTAAGATTCATAATATTTCAATAGTTCACAATCTCTCGAGATAGAGTGTAGTCTAACGGTATTTATAATTTTACGGTGGCATATTATACATAATAATAACAGAATCAGCCATAAAATGTTCCCACTTCTGGGACTCAGGCCTCCGTTCTAAGAATGGGAATGGGCCGTAATCTACCACGCGGGCCAGTGCGGGTTGGTGGATGTCACATGTTTTCGATTTTTTCGCTCTTGGACGTGCCGGTTTCCTCACGATGTTTTCCTTCACCGTTTTGAGAGCAGTGATGTTGAAATAAATTACACAAAGTAATGCGCCTGGCTGGGTTTGAACCCGCGATCTAACACTCGTAAATCGGGGCCGTTATCACTGCTCCACCACTAATCCAAACGAATATTTAGCAGCCCACAATTAAACCTAAAAGTTCTTACAAAAAACACCTTTTAGTGGTGGTTTAAACTCAAGATTTACACAGCTATAAATCGTTTTTGACATTTATCAATACAACACAATTATTATTAGTTGCCCGTTGGACTGGAGCCTATTATAATTTGCGCCCCCGGCTCCGCTCGGGCCTGCAGCCAGTTTCCTACAATTATAGGCGCACGTCCGAGACTCAATTGGCCCCCTACCATTAGTCTCTATCTACGGAGCCATGTAAATACGCTCTGAATATTAATGAGGTCCTTGGGAATGCAAAATCTTGTACCTAGAAAACCGGGCTAAGAATTTTCCTTACTTGTTATGTATCGAGGAAACTCGAAAGGCCACAATGTAGTTCTGTCAAGATCACGTTTATAATAGTACGATAAACACACCATTTCTAATTATGTTATGCTTCCGTAAATGTTGGGTTTTGAATGCAATCAAAACAACGTAACTCAGTAACGTATTGTGTTATTATAAATCTATTATTAATCAACAAACACAAGTAACCTTGGTGGAAAGTGAAAATTGAGGAGGTAATTACATTATTTATTAAGTCAACATCGCGTAGCCGTCGTGTAAAAACTTCAATAATTGACGTTTATATGAATAGCAATAGGACGGTTTTGTGCGTACATTCAGCTTTTATTTTCATTCCGGTGCGCTCGCGCAGCCTATACGACGACACCGAGAGCGCATCTCGGAACGGTATCAACGACTTGCGTGCGAGTGGTTATGCAACGGCGGGCGACGTCCTTGCTGCACCGCGGGGCGGGGGGAAGGCCGTGCGGGGGCGACGACCCGGCTGCGTTCGGTAACCACCCCGCTTTTTATTGCAACCCAACCCGCCTACGGAACCTGTCCGGACGAGTTATGGCCGCCGATAAAATAGACGTACTTACGCCAAGGAATTGCAAATTCTATCGGATATTTTTTAGTCTATTCAAGGGACGCGGTCCAAGAAAAAGAATAAACGATTAGATACTTGTGCTGTACATAATTATATCATTATACCGTTTTGGGTGAGACTATGTACTGTAAAATGGCTACACGTGCATAACTTTTATATGGTCGCGACTGTTTAGTGTTGTTTTAAGTAAATCAAATGAACACCTAAAACGGGCTGGTCACACTAGAATAATATAATTAGAGTATCTCTAGATAATCTTATAATGCCTAAACACTATCCAACTTCGGAACGATATTCATCCAATCTCCATATTGTTTTCTGACTTTTATTTCTCGTATTCGTCTAAGACAATGATTGAGGTGTGTTAGCTGCGCACGCGCCGGTCCCACCGCAACACGGCGCCACAATAAATTACCTCTAGATATGAACTGTGAACATACAAACACTCATGTTCACTTGTTTTTTGCTTTGTCCCGCTGGATATTTATTCGCAAACGTGTGATATATAGCCATGTGTTGCACAACGCACGTCATGGATAATGTTTTCGTTTTACAAGTCCTGCATAACATGCAGTAACATTCCACGGCTGAGAGAAACTGCGTGATATATGATTATGATGATAGGCTAATAATTATATTGCTCTGAAATTACTTCTCGTTTAGTGGTACTGAATGTTAAGTAGAACTACGTGATGATTTGAGGTGGGTGGTGGGGACTCATCAAATAGCTTCTCCTAATAGGACGGGTTCTCTGGTTAGAATGGGATGACGTGCCAGAGTTTTCCAAAAACATTCCAGTATGCCTTCAGTTACTCAATACGTTCCAAGGCCATGGTAACTGTTTTGAATATTCCCGCAGCCCAGAACTACATGACCTTAAGGTTGTTATCTTACTTATCTATCCATCGAATTTTCGGTTCCTCCCTTTAGTCTTGGTTCGTTATTCAGTAGCTTGATTCCTCTCAATTGTAAAACATTTTGTGCAATTTTCGCCAAACCTACTTGGTGGACTTTGGCATGTGACTTGCTTCCAGTCATTTGAATTTCTGCACACTATCGCCTGTAAATACCTCCTTTGAAAAAATCCACATTCACCATCATTAATCCTACATACTCTAACACCATTTTACATTACCCGTCCGTACATGTTTCTGTAATGCGTGATACCACCAGAAACACGTTCAAAGTGTGCAAGTAAATCACTGTCCGATATTGGAACAGTGAATCACACGAGTACATACCGCACTCTCCGTGTCATGTTTTTGGCAACACGGCAAAGTGGCCAGGAGATTTATTAAACAAGTGTTTAATGTTCCTTAATAGCGAATGAAAACCATTGGTCAATGTTTGGTTGAATAAATGTGGTGGTATTTCTGGAGAAGCAACGTACCAACGTACCACAATTCATATCTGTATGACATCAATGATGAGATACACGATGACAACTCGTTATACATCGAAAACTGGAAGATTGTGGACACATGCCCAATAATTCAAGGCAATAAAACTGTTTAGTAATTCTATTAAATGAGTTTAGTAAAAGCTCAGAAGGTGCCAGACAAAATGCAAATTCTTTCAGTATTCATCGGCTTACGAGACGTTGAATTTTATTTATTATACAATAAAAGGTTGTCATCGATATAAATTGACGGCCTCGAAATGTATCCTTAATATAAATCATACTTTCACTATACGAAAGAGATGCAGTGTCAAACTCCTGCGCAACGTCCGGGCGTCTGTCCCTTCATTGTGTTACATCAACTTAATGCAGCATTATGTAAGGAGCTTGTTGTTCTGTCTTGGGTTTTTCCCTTTATTGCATTAGGGCTAATATGTTATTATTTGCATTCTCATCTTTCTTTCCCTTATCCTTCGTAACTTCCTTTGCTATAGCTTGCCAAGGGAAATTCGTAAAAGCAGATTCAAGAAAAAAAGGTTATCTGTTCAATCATCTGCAACCATTTATTTTAAACTCGTTTCCACTCAACTAAATGTTACGTAGTTATATGCAATTGGTGAGATCATCCAGCTAAACAAATGATTGGTTCAAATCTGTTGCTAACGAGGTCTCCGGCGCAGGAGTCGTCATCCTTACATAATGCACATTAAGAGACTAAAGAATCAAGGAATTGATAAATGTGTAATTTATTCGCTCTACCTGGTGTGGCGAAACGTACAAAATATGTTATTAGGTAACTTGGACTCGGACCCAATTTCCATAAATTTTTTGAGAGGATTTGCACAGAACCTCTGACCTAAGGTTTACGAGTTATTGATTGTTTATGTATTTATGGGTTTCCCAATTAACAATATTACGAAACATTAGATTTTTGGCAATTAACCCTTTAGATTCAGAGTTATTGCGCCATTCCCAATAACATCAAGGGCAGCAGTAAAAAAACTTGATTGTCCTAAATTGAAAACTGTTAGCAATTTTTTCGAACAGAACCGAAAAGAATCGATTGAACCGAGTCGAAAGTTAAACTAACTCAAATTCTTAAGATGTTGGCAATAGTGCTCAAATAAAAACTGATGGTACAAAACCGGATGTAGAATTAACATTTTGATGATCGACAAGACGCGCAGACGGCGAAACTTCACTCGTTGACAGATATTATCTTGCAAGTTTAATGGTTCTGTCGGTGTTAATAACCATGTCGCGATTTGGATGGTGTTCGTTTCAAGTTTCTTCATGTTTTGTTATTTGTTTTTTTTTTTTCATTCTGGTTACGAAGGGCTTGTCAAGTTGGATAAGCACTTATATAGAGTCAAATCCTTATGGTCTTAAGTAGAGGTATAGTTCTACCATATATGATGGATTCAACAGTGACTCTAATATTTTATTAAGGATCAGGCTTTTATCCAATTTCATACGATTCAATAAAACGACAATCGTTTCCTTTGTTCTGATAGATTCCTGGTTTTGCATACAGATTTGCAAATCGGCAATGATTCTTCGTCTCTTAGTTTGTAACTATCGTCGTTTGTTTTCCTTGTTGCATCACCGTTTTCATAATATCGTATAAAAGACAATAACGCCACGTTACAATAACAATAAATACCCGTATAATATTCTGTATTAAAATCTTGTGTAACTTTCCACACAGATTTCGTAACATTGCCAACTTAGTCTTAATTGTCTTCAATGGGAGTTGAGATGTAACTCAGGCTATGTAGATGTCTTAACTACTAAGCCAAGATTTATTTCTATGGCGTTGTAGTGTTTCGTAATGAAAATATATTACAGCTATTCAATTACAAATCCTCCCAAGTTTTTAGCAGCACGGTCTGTAAGATTTTCTATAGGTTATTCTCCCACTGTGGCTTGTATTTCCAAAGCCGTATCATTAACTTCGCATTTGATTCCGATTAAGCTTTTAGGATAGGGCATAAATTCCGTTAATTTGAAAATGATTCGTAAAATACATATGCTACAACAGATTCGTTTCGGTTCCCGTACGGATACCTGCTTGGGTTGCAACATACGTCTAACCCCAAAAGGCGGCGCTCTTTGGTGTCGCGATTCTCAGAAAAAAAAAGCATTAAAATTCGAGCGCCGATCCGAACGTTCGCGTTCGTCCGGACGCGGCGTCCTTCATGCCGGTGCCTGGAACAGCGGCCTTCGCTCGGGACGCGCTAAAAATAGCCGGACGCCCTTGAAGTATACGTCGAACAGGATTTATCGACCGCCAGTCTCGGACTCCAGACGGTTTTAAAATAAAATATTTGCTCAACTGTCAATTTCGGATCTTATTGTGTTCCTTATTCGAATGTGACTGTTCTCTGACTTAATATTACATTTCGCGCGTAAATTATGATAGCTGTCAAAGTTGCCATATCAAATATCCGTGAACTTTTTTAAAAGACTTGCATGATGAGATGGCTTTCATGAGAACTTGATATTTTTATTGCAACTCTCCAATAAATTACATCTTTGCCGTCCATTATGTTACCAAGAAATTGTTTACATGGCTTTAAAGACTCGCGTATCTCCAGATACCTCATATTTATGGCTGCTGCATACAAAAACGCATTAGTGTTACTTACCAATATTACTCAGAAGGTTATAGTTTTATCATAATAATAATGGACTTGAATGAAAGGTTTTGCCATAGGAAATTGCTTCTTAGTTGTGTTATTTTAAAGTCGATGATTATGGTGTTGATATTCGATAACAGCACACGTGGCCCATTAGTGTATACTGTGTACAGAGTCAAGATATGGTCGCTGCGCATCAATAATGCACAGCGTACAATGCGCCCGCGCACCACATACTAATGAACTATTTTTATGTGCCAAATATGGCTTTTTAACAACCCTCGTAGGCATTTTATTGGAGGTTTTCGTGGAATTTAAAACTGGAAAAACTCAGCTTACTAGAATTTTGATTTTTGAGTTATTTAAAGGTATCTCGTCGCGTCGTTAAAACTTTATTCTAACAATAATAAAAACTATTTTGCTTGATCGAGTCAAACACACCTAGGGCAGGCCTGGCGCACTTCTAACTATAGGTATAGAAATCTGCCTACGCCCGCGGCCTCTCTTGCGAGGCTTATTTCGGTAGAGTGTCACACGCGTGTTCGATTTTCCGCTTGACCCGTGCTAACAAAAAATATTTTTGAATTCTTTACCGAATATTCTATCGAGTTTTTATTTCAAGTATTTGCGACATTTTTCACGTAAACGAGTCAATGACCTTAAAATCATTCCATATAGTAGACCTCCCAGTACTAGTGAAGTGACTACCTTACTAATGCAAGGTCAACATAATTGGAATTATATCTTACAAAATGTTAATTATTATGTATAATAACGTCTTAAACGACCTACCTTTTAAAAATTACATATGAACGCAAAGCTAACGCACATACAAAACCAACAAAGTCATATACACTTCATTTTAATTACCTATTTCATTTGTTTAGATACCTAACTAAATGTAAACAATCTCTTGACACTTCTATGAGATGACTTTTAAAAACATATTTTTTAAAGTATATATAAGTATATATATATAAGTAAATAGGTAGAAATCAATTAGGTACCTATCTACCATATAATTTTAGAAAATCTGATTATATTTTATGTAATAAAACGTAAGTACCTATTTCACATTTTTCAAAAACACACCAGTCCTAACCCTATAAAAAGAGCGGCCTGTTCAAAGGCGCATAACGGGCATTATAAAAGAGACTCTCGTCACGCGGACTTACGGTGCATTTTGATTCGTTACGAGCGCCACTGGATCTAGTAGGCTAATAAAATCAAGGTCGTGTCCGTGCCGTGCAATGTATTATGGACATTATCGCTGTTGTTAGTAGGTTTAAATTCGTATGTTGGCTATCACGGAGTGCAATTTCTGTACTTGTACTATTTCTTATTCTGTGCCTAGGGTTATATTTTGTTTGATTAGTAGTTGGTAAACTGCTATCATAACATCAGCTCATCAAATGATGACTGCGGGATGTTACTGAGTTAAAGAGCAAGTAAGTCCAGGTCCGAATAGGACAAGGACCCGGTGGACGGCTTGTAGTGTTCCACGCTTCAAAGAGATTTCAGCAAATGGACGGGGCCCACTAGGGCTGATGCCTGCCAGGGCTGCGGGATTATTCGAAAGAGTTATTGTGACCCTGGAACGCAAAGGGCAACTGAAGGAACATAGGTGGGTTTTAGTAAGTAAAGGTCTGACCTACTCTAGCGGATGAAGTTATTTGATGATTTCCCAGTTCAAAAAAACTTATTACATTCCTCTGTTTCTTTGGTCGTTAGTCATTTTAAATTTACTCAAAATCTTCAGCAAAATCTCAAGAATTTATTACTACCGTCTCCTCAAACATCAGTTTTCTTGCCGTGCCTTGTCCGACTTCATAAGCTGTATTGCTGAGGGACAGCCTGTCAATACAAGTAGGTCGGGCTCATTATAACGGTCGTCGTAGGCGCTACAATGGCACTTGCATTTCCAGATCCGTTCCTGTTAGTAGAAAGATGCTCCACTGGTTCGCCCGCGCATTCATATACGAGATTTGGTTCCGATTGTGAAATGTTGTACCTTACTTTCTTACTATGGTACCTTACCCTATTTGGTCTTCTTGACGTTCTGAAGAACGGTTTTAATGAATTCGTGGAACTTTTTTGTGTAGTCTACTATGTGATTTTAAATAACAACTTTTTTTATTTTTAGGTAGGAAATCATCAAATGTCTTCTTTCGCTCTAGGGTGGAGCAAGAGCGCGTGTCAGATTTTTACTGGCTAACATAATGGGCTACGGATTTTCCTATTGCGATTCAGTACTTATATTTGTTTGGTTTCTAGATAGATAGATAGATTTAAGTACTTCATCATCATCATCATCATCATTTCAGCCGAAAGACGTCCACTGTTGGACATAGGCCTCCCCCAAATGTCGCCACAATGACCGGTCCTATGCTTTAAGTACTTACTCTTTAATATTCACCAAAAATAAAATTACAATAGGTAATACACATACCATACATATTTGTGCAAATAAATAGGGTATCACAATGAGCGCGGTCTTATCGCTAAAAGCGATTTTTTTACACACAACCTTTGGATGAATTTGACAGAAAAGGTTTCTATTTCCTAATCTCCATTTTGCTAACTGCATTTACTCAACCATTGTTATTTGCATTATTGCTACATACTTCAATCAAAGTAACGGCCTAAGCAACTGTTTACGTTCCGATTTGCCATTGTTTGGTAAATTTCCATTAGAATTGTCACAATCACACGTCACGTAACCCAATCACAATGATTTATTCGCAATTAGTTTCAATACTGTTAGCTTTCTCAGTCGGAAATTATTAACGGCGGTCTATGGACACGTGGCTGGCACATTTACAAACGTCATTTCGCATTATGCTCCACAGAGGATTACAAATATAGGGTCTGGCAATGAATGAAGGGAACGGTTTTTGTTTATTGAGCTGCGAAATATAAACATGGAAACATAAGTAAAGAAGTATTAAAGCGTAAACAGGAGAGTGCATCACGTGCCGGGTGCATAATCCGAGGCGCCCCACTGGCGCCCAACGCGGGACTTGTTTGTTTGAACATTACTTAGCGTTAATGCACGCTCGCGAAATACCCACATATTTGCCAATCCATACGAAAATATTCCCCCTTGTTTAAATGGTAAACAACTTCATTCCGACAACTGCACCGTTTACTTAGGATGCAAATCTTTAAACAGCCCACAATTCAGGAATACTTGTCATTGTATTCTGAATCGCAGCGAAGTAACGGTTATCTAAATACTTTTGACATTCTATATCACTAATATTATGCGTAACGGTCTTTGTCGTTTTACCATAATGAGCTCGCGGCCGCTGTAAACTAACCGTATAATGTAGAAAATATCGGATATGTTGTCGGGCCAACCCACACGGCACATAAACGACGATTAATCGGTATCTTTGGATCAGACAATATTGTTAACATGTACCACGTGCGTTCTCTTTGGTGTTGTGAGCTTGTGACAAGACGCATAAATCAAATTGCGCAATTAACGTGTTGCATACATTTAAAACAGCAGACATACATTTATGGGTTTGTCGTAATTGAATCTCAGCGACAATCGTGTTAATTCTAATGCAAAATGATCGCCGTTTAATTTGGCGTAGGTGGTTGAATAACTTAGCTTCTGTCGGAAGCGTTCGCGAACAATGCCGACTACTCCGTGTTTAATTAAGCATTTTATTGCGATTCCTACATCGTGTTTAACAGAACATCGTTAACTAGATTGTAGATGATTTACCCATTTAATTTGATGCCATTAAGTTTTTCTCATAACAAAAACGACGGCGACGTATCATGAGTGCGTAGGCGCACGTTAGAATGCCACATTCACGTATCAGATTCCTAACTGTACCAGCGGACGGTTTACTGCTGCGACATAGATACTCAGCTAAAACGACTATAAAAATTCAATTGACCTATTCTAAAAGAGTTTTTTTATGTATTATATTGCGTAAAGCCCTTGTTGACGTTGGCGCCATGCTTTTGAGATCGTCCGATGCATTCGGAGAGAGATGCTTGTTTGTATAATGCAGTAATTCAACATTCTTGACGGGTCGTTTCGTGGCATGTGTTGTGTTGTGTGGCATTTGGATCAAGTCTAGTGTTACAATGTCAAATGGACCAACTGTTGGGAAATTGAATACCTTTGTTTCATGTGGAATTATCTTACGACTTAAAATAACATTTCCAACGAGACACTTTGGAATTTAAAGCTTAAAAGATTTACTGTAAGAATTACCTTAAGTAAAGCGTTTAATTTTCTTCCGCTTTGAAATACATAATTACTGAAACCTACATAGGCAAAGCTCCGTTGCTCCATCCTACATAGAAAAAAACACTTGAATAAAAAAAGTACATTGGGCCTTGTTAGATCAAATTACTGCTATTAAAATGAAGCATGCAAAAAAATCGATTATAATTGAGAGTTCACGACGACACCCACATGAGCGAATGACGGACTTGTAACAGCATTGTCAACAGCTATTGAAGTTTAATCTCAAAGTCACGCCTGTAATATTTCAGTGGTGTTATCGTTTATCTTAAGATTTTTTGTTCACTATTTGTTCTCGTGTAAAGCCGTCTCGTTTGTCGTCGTCTTTTGTATCAATCTGGTCATGAAGTCATTGTTGAGTGGATTACCAAGTATTTGATCTATGGCAGTTATTATATTTCTGAAGTATTTATGTTTAGTCATTTCTTATCATCACTGTCACTAGAATTCTTGTGGAAAGTCCCTTGTCTGAATTGGATGTTTGATGAATGAAGACGTTGTTTTTTTTTTAACAAGCTATGGATGTTGATATCGGATATATGCAGATACCAATTTAACTCCAAGATCGATAAACATGAAATATAAACAATTGACAGACAACACACAACGAAGCAACGAATACATGAACTTAATTAATTTCCTGTGTTTACATTGAACACGAATCAACAACTCGACTTATCGCTTTAATTACTATATTATGGAAATTGGGTACCTAGATGACTTTATTGGTGTATGTAAATAAATCTTATTAAACGGCTGTTCAGTTACCATCAAGGAAGATCTTTATTATGTGTCGTCACGTGTTTTTTGATAATTAAAAGCTTTTAATGTGCGAATGAGAAGATATCCGACGCGTTTTATTGTTGTTTCGGCGCCACCAACTTTTAATACTTATTGTTTTTCTTTACAATCTTAAATTAACCTAGCTTTGACTTAAAGCTTTCTTTTGTTCAATAATTAAATATGTTATTGTTTGTTTGTGTCATTATGTCCCTTGGTTGCTGTGTTGTGGTTTTTTGTAGGTATCGTGTGCATTTTCAACTCTGAGCGCAATCAACTAATGATTGCATTCAGAGTTCTGCAGCAGTATTGTGATGTAACCTGCGAGTATTGGAATGTAAAACGACGTCATAATCATGCACTGCACATCCGGTACAATTTTATATTTAGCTCAATACGATATAAAAACTGCTGTTATCTTTTTATGTCTTTTAAAAACGATCTTAAAATACTTTGAGAGTTGCCATATGTATTTCCTACTCACCTTAGTATAAATTATTCCTTATTAAAATCTGTGTTCCCTCAAAGAAGTTTTTTCAAACATATGTAAATAAAGAACTCATCTGTCTGTAGGGGTTGTAATGACTAGGGTGGAATGCATATGCGGTCGGGGGGTAGATTAATGCGAACAGGAGAAACGCACTCAGTTCGCGGAGCTTTAGACGGAAAGCGTTACATTTGGCTAAAAGCTTGTCTTTTAGCAAATGTGACTGTATCCGAGTAGGATGCTGTTGTTGGTGGCCTTTGTGTTCAGAAATATCAGCAAAATAACACCGAGGAGTTTTTTGTTTTTGTTATTATGGATAGGCTCGCGTTTGACACTGTCTCGCCTGATGGTAAGCGATGATGTGGTCGACGATGGAGCACGCTTGCCTAGAAGTAAACTATTTACTCTTGACTTAAAGATCCCTAGCCTAGGTTGTAGCTATCAGGAAGCACAGACTCCGGCAGAGAATTACACTCCTTATCTGTCTGTACACTTTATACGTATGGGTGGGATCGTATCGCAACTGTATCGCTAGCCGCGAGTTAGAAGGTGGAAAAGAAGACCGATAATGGTGAATTTGAGATCAATACTTTTTTTGGCTCCAGACGTA
Source organism: Mythimna impura (assembly GCA_905147345.3). Lineage (NCBI taxonomy): Eukaryota > Metazoa > Arthropoda > Insecta > Lepidoptera > Noctuidae > Mythimna > Mythimna impura. The sequence goes on from LR990350.1 coordinate 26,324,109, forward strand.
ATTTGTACATGGATTTTTTTCACAGAATTAGGAATGAAAGGCATGTTTTGGCTCGTAATTCAAGTTGTAATTGAAAATGTCTGGCCAGCAAAACTTGGCAGTCTACCAAGATCTTGTTAACATTTTTACTGTCTTACCACAGCCACTTACTTGGTGAAAGTATCTGAATATGATACCGTAAGTACCTTTTTATTATTCAATTTATTATCCAACGGGTTACCACTATGTTATCACGTTATCAGTCTCGTTGCGTCATGATTCCCATTTGCCGATAAGGTTTGTCGGCGAACGGGGATTATGACGCGACCCGACGTGCCGTATCGGCGCCGGCGCAGCTGTACCGGGAATCACTATGTCATAGTGAAAACAAACGCCTTCTATTTTCCTGGTAAAAGGTGGTAGATAAAGAAAGTAGGAACTTATAAGACAAATCACAAATTCACAACCTAGTAACCTATTTTGTATATTTATTGTTAGACTAAAAAGTCGCCGCGTCTCATCGCCCCCACACTAGCATTTTTGACAACTAGATAGAGAATTACGCATCATTTCGAAACGATATACTTTTTCAGACTTTTCAAGTTGTAATTAAATGTTTTGCGAGATAGAACTTTGGACACATCAAACGTTGTTCTGCCATATAAATTATCAAAGAAAAAAATAGGGGTGGGAGGTAGAAGGGTAAAAAACCTATGGACTATTTTCAGACCTACCAAATATACACACAGTCATAAAAATTGATCAAGCCATTTCGAAGAAGTTGGATAACAAACACTGTGATACGATATTTTTATATAGTACATATTGATAGATGTATAGGATTGGTCAGTTTTGGTCAAGGGCGCCACACCATCAATGATTGCATCACTGCTTACCATCGTCATCAAGTGGGATCACAGTCAAGCACTGGTTTATATCAATTAAAAAAAAAAAGTTTCCACTTCATTATGAAAGCCGGTGCTTGCTGAACAGGAGCTATAACAAGACCCGTGCTTATTTTAATAAGCTCTGATATTCTCTAAGCTCATCAAACGAAAACAATACCCACTAGGTTCACAAATATTTTTTTCCGACAACACAATAAAAACCGCACCAGAACAACAATAGGTGTCATTAACAGCTACTTTATAGGAATTATGGCAGGTTAACGAGCTTTTATTGAATAAAACACAATGACTTGAAATGATGCGCCGGCGCACACAGCGTGTTATGAGGGGGGCTCGTGGATTAATCATTACAGTTGCATAGTCGTTGATTAGTCTCAAGGTTAAATTACGCTTGCTGAGGTCAGTCCATTGATGGGTGATCAGAAACCACGTTTAGTCGTTAGTCCCGGCTGTCATTTGAAGATCTTTGTCAGACGTTACTGATAGTCAGAAGCTAGAAAACTGACAGTAGTCTTACCAAAAATTGGGGAAGTCCATGAAGTCAGATGGGCAGTAGCTCAATGTAAAATTTTAATACTCAGCTGCATTCGTTTAGACTGTAAGCCGATTCTAAAATAATTGGATAAAGGCTAGGGAGATTGATAACACGAGATTTGATTAAATACTAGCTTTAGACTGCGGCTTCGCTCGCAAGAAAATATGTAGCCTATGTTACTCAGTGATAAAGTAGTATACTACTGGTGAAAGAATTTTGAAAATCGGTCGAATTGTTCTTGAGTTATTCATTACAAACAAAGAAATAAAAAATGCAAATCTTTTCACACAGTGGTGAAATGATGCGGCTGCTACCGCGCGTTGCGAGATGAGGGGGGGATGTGATGCGTATGCGCAAGGCCGCTGATTCAGCGACGTCCGCGTTACCTATTGTTTTGTACCGTCACCTGATGCCATGATATATTAGACTTCGCTACCTTGAAATATATATGTTCTTACGATTTTATTGTAAATACCGTACATAATTACCTACCCAACTTATTCGCAACTATTACAGCTACACCACTATCACGTCGGGGTCACCAGGTTTCCGGAACAGAGTGTAAAGTCCCAAATACCTCGGTGGATCCTTCGACCAGACGAGTAAATTATAGATGTCAGCAACAGTAGGTGCCAAGCGGGGTCGAAGCCTACTGGGGCAAAGGGTCTGATTCTGAAAGGAAGACTCGGCCCTGGTATGAAAGGCAACGAAGGAGCAGGAGTGGGTTTTTAGTCAATAAAAGTCTGACACACCCTCTCGCTCCGCCCAGAGCGGGGGATGTCATTGGATGATTTTTCAACCGAAAAATAATAATATACATGTCTAGTTCTAGTTAGCCTATTATGTTCCACTACGGGGCAAAGGCCTCCCTTTTCCACACACGTCTGTCCGGGACCATTGCGGGCCAGTCCTTCCGGCAAGAGTCAAACTCATCTCTCCACCTTTGCCTTGGTCTACCGCGATATCGCCTTGCGTTTAATGGGATCCTATAAGTAGCTCTCATTTAACATGACATGTCGTTACCGCTAATAGGTTTAATTTTTGTTACCATACTATCTAACACTTTACTACAAATTGTTGCAAATTTACTGTCCGGCCCAAGCGTTTCGCCTCGTCGTTTATACCGCGAACATCGAGGGACTGGAACAACTTGGCTGCTCCGGTCTTCCCGTCCGATTATAATTTAGTTGTCTTCAAGGCTAGAGTGAATAGGCTCTTAATAAACTAGTGCGCCTCACCATCAACGATTGTATCACTACTTACCATCAGGTGGGATCGCAGTCAAGCAAAAGTTTATAACACTTAAAAAAAATAATTGCAAAAACGTTTCTAAAATTTTTAATTTGTATATCGTGGGCTATTCTGGAGCTTTTCAAGTTTCAAGTAAAAAGCAATAGCAATCACAACACACCGTATCATTATTACCCATATTTACCCGTTCTTACCCATATTTACGCCGTATTTCATTCAAGTGTGACTTTTTGTCTCCGCCGTTGGAATGTCTGAATACGTCGTTTATACTCATTACCGTTTGTTTTGTCCTTTAATAACGACTATTTTGTACTTTTTCATATAATTCAGCAATGTTTTATTGCTTCTGAATTACCCTGTATTACGTCGGGAATATGTAAACTACGTTCTAATTTCTTGGAGACGACTAAATTGCACAGTAAAGGTTCTCGTACACCACAAGGCTCGTGGTACACCAAGATCTAGGACAATTAGCACACTGTTTTACAACGCGTTCCAAATAAGAATAGGATCGATTGCCATGTTGTGACGTCATGTCATACTGTCAAATTGAAGAATTGTCATGGTGAGCAAAACAAGAAATAAAAAATAAAAAAATTTACAAACTGTGAACGAAAAAAAGTTTAATCAGAATCCAGTTCTTCAATTTTTCTCATCTATGAGTTCTTCAATTTTGCCCAATTTCCTGCGAGTTGATAGTATGACGTGACGTCACAACATGGCAATCGATCCTATTCTTATTTGGAACGCATTGTAATGGTTTAAAATTCGTCTTGATTGAGGAACATCAAACATGACACTGCCAATTAATGTCATTGCTCATCTTCCTACACCTTATATTCCGGAAGATACTCGTATCATGTGTGAACAGCTTTTATTGCCGTCAATTATGACTTTATCGGGCAATATCCGATTAGTATCTCCCCTTGCAGAGGATTAGCCAGTTGCTAGGGTTAGAAACACGTAGCTACGCGCTGCCGCCGCCTGACTCATGCGAAAGACCCTCGCACCGCCCCGCCCACCGCCATACACGGACATACATACATCACACACATTTTTATCCCTTTTAAGACACATACGTGGGAATAACTTGACTCAATCGTTCCGTGGCAAACTGCCAACTAACCTATTACTAATACCTACTGCATACCGCGGTCCACGACCCATTGTTTCTCAACGACAGTGTATCGCTGGGTTGACATTTTACACAGCGGAGCTAATCTGATTTTGCTAACGAATGTATCGTATACAATAACGGTGGATGTCATAATATCCGCTTAATGGAGTCGATGTACGCAAATGAAACGGTGAAGTCTGGTGCGCGTGCGCAACTGTGCGCCATGGTCGGCTAAGGTCTAAAAGGTTCACTGCTTCTATAATATTATCATTATACTGTATCTACCACTATATCAAGTACCTGCCAATGTACATACTGATGCAGAATTTAATTAGAAAAATAGGCAAACCTGCGTTTTCACTTTATCAAATCTTCAGTATGTCTAGCGTGTATGGTCTCTAAACTCAAACAACAAACCTTCTGCCCATTCTGGTTTCGTAGTGTTCTTAAAGGGCAATAAATCTGGCGCACGCGCACGGCTTCGTCGGCGCCACGGTATTGTTGTTGTTGCATTGTGCAACCAGAACAGCCTGACTGTACCTTTTCTTTGTTGTGTCTCCGACACGGAATTACACATACACCATCGGTCTCGTGGACTCGTGGAACAGCAGTTAACCATTGCTCACATTAGCATATTGAGTCTAGACACCGTCGCAATGGCTAATGCATTAGATAGGATCCGTGTACGACCCTCTATAAACGAGCACATTAAAGTATACAGCCCGTCTAACATTCTACAAACATCCGTCTTGATATACAACCCTCGATCGGAGCCTCCATAAAGCACAATAATTAATGATCAATAAACGTCTTTCAGCATCGTTACTCTGAAACATAATTTCCCACAAACAGCTCCCAACCTCGCAGATATTTCATAATGGCGCCATCGAGTGCATTTAACAAATAATTAGCGGCGTTTATGTGCGTATGTCGCTTCCCTTAACCGTTTCTCCGGAACTATAAAATTATGGCAGAGGCATGTTGGCTCGGAGCAAAAACGTCGGACGATAGCGGACGGCCGAGCTAAAAATAAGCCGTGGCCGATGTTAATGAAGAACAACCGGATTGCTGCTGACAGAACTGACGGATCAGGGGAAGGTCCAACCACCCGGTGATCGTTGCTAACGTGGCTCCCGGTGAGAGAATCATTCAGCTCTTGTATGGCTTCATTATTTTTTGTACATTTACTTGACGAAAATAGGCTGCCCTATTCATGCCTTACCAGGCAACTGATTAGAAACTTGGATATAAATTGCGGACCATAATCCTAATTGGTTTTGTTGAAAGTCCTGGTTCTATGTTCTATTCAATGCAAAGCGTGAACGATATTCACGTGCAATATTCTTGTTATTGTTGTCTACTATACGACCTTTCGAACAGTAAATCCCTAGTGCTTATTGCGCAAGCGTGCCGTGCGCCTGCACAGAACGTATGAACGACCTATTTCGATTAGATCGGCCGCCTGGAACTACGATTGTTACCGATCCGATCACGACTCCTTTCGCAAAGGTGAAAAATACTTTGAGAATGCCACGACTTGTCATTTTGCAGTCACGATCCGCGCCAGCCAAATGTCATCTAAATGTGTGGAGATATTTTGTGTTGAATGAAACCAGTTGCAACACATGAAATATCGAGGTCTCTCGAAAGTAACTAGCTAACTGGATGCAGTTTATATTGGGCATATTTATAACAGCAATAAAGAGAAAGAATGTTGCTCCGCGACAGATAAATTAATATGTAGTCTAATCCGTTTAGCTGTTTACTGGCTGTAAAGCTTCCCTAGCATTTATTAGTACTAAGAAGTAGCATTCAATTTATGTCTTCCTATCCGCAACGAGTGTCTCCCTCTCAGCCAGTAACAAGTGCAAGTGGGGAAGGCGGTAAGTGTGCGAGGTCGTCGCTGGCGCCGTAGGACGTAGCTGGTATTCAGCTCGAGGCCTACCATCACTTAGCGTCCATTATTCCAATTCTTACAGTCATGTGCATGTCTTCAAAAGCTAACAAGCTTAAGACATTCTCGAGGAAGCCCTAATGCCCTGCATTCCTCTTCCGCTATGGCGCATTCCTCACAGTGTTTAAGTCCAATAATTCGTCATAGACACAAGTCGTTGACTGGCTTGCGTCCAAGCCGTTTCCAGAGGTCGACAATCTTTTATGTCGCATTGATATGTATTAAAGCGTTTAATTAAATAAAGATTGCTTTTTCGCGGCGTGTGCGCAGCGCGCTGTTCGTTTCGCGGCCCTGCGCTGGTATTTAGTGGCATTTAAGTCGTGTTTCTTGTAAGGGAGATTATTTACGTGCACTTTGTTTCGGTGAGGATATCTTCAACGTTCGTCAGGATGATTGGTACTTAGTAAATTAGCCGTTGAGGCAAAGTTGGTAATCTTTTCTTGTCATTAACCTGGACTTAAACACCTGGTGCAGCAACTTGCTTATTAAGTTTCGTAAACATAAACTTGTACTATCTTCAAATCCGCTACTTGCGAGACTCAGTTACCCTCTTTAAAATCCAATACCCTGTCCACCAAACCCTGAATATTCAAACCAGCTGACCTTAAATAGGTACAAACTCCTTACATACCTTCCACATGTAGGTGGGACGAGCAGATTCTCCAATTAGCCCATGGAAGTGGTCGCGATAATTCGCCGTGTCGCTTCCTGTACGCTAATGACTATGGACATTATCTACGGGAGCGTCCATGCCCATGTGAACATCGTTTAGCATTCATGGCCTTTGTTATTATAAGTCCATTAATGTCTGAAGGCGTGTAGGCTTTTGTATTGCTTCTTGGGTGGACTTAAGTGGACATGTTTGTGCTCTGTTAGGTTTTTAGGAGCGAAGAGTGATGTTACTAAAACTTTTAAACTTGGGATATCTTAAGTAACCTGTGCTGGTGAGTGAGTATGTGTATGTTTGTTACTTCTTCGCGCTTGAATGGCTCAGCAGATTTACATGAAACTTGGCACACGTGTAGAGTTTTTCCCAGGAGGGAGTATATTCCTTTGGGATAGTTTTCTACAATCACGCGCGCGAAGCTGCTGGTAGCAGCCAGTTCATTCATATTCAATCTTATATGTATATTGGTCCCACTTCTAGATCTCAGGCTTCCTCTCTAAAAGAACGATTGGGTCGTAATCGACCACGCGGGTCCAATGCGGGTGTGGATGCCGAGGTTTTCATTCACCTGTGCTTTCAGTACCGCAAAATACTGAATGGGTTAAACGAAGACAGCTTCAGTGCCTTAAAAGATTCTTTTTCTTAATGTATGCATCTGTCAACTATAATTTTATAATTAAACAGCCCTTTGTGCTCGTAACCATTACTTTAAGAGTTCTATAATGAATGCGGTCTATAACTATGCCTGTCTCGCTTTAATTAGTACAAAATGACAATGACAGGCGGATTTATGGATCGTTTATAGGTGTGAAGTTTTTATGAACACTTGTAAGGCGTTATTTATGAGATCCTTACACCCGGAATGATGCTTTTACGATGCTTAATTAAAGTGCAACCAGGTTTCATGTGAGATGGACGTGTAGTGAAGTTTTTGTAAATATTTAAAACCCTTGTTTTCGATAATTAATTCACAGCACACTTCGGTATTAGTTCCTCTATAAACTTCTGAATGATGCTTTTTCAAAAATGTTGTGTATACGACATTATTTTTATTATATAATGCGATACTTACCTGAATATAGTTGGTTCAGAATCAGTAACTGAATCGATTCCAATAATTCTTACACCATGTAATATTTTTTCCTAAAAATATTTAAAAAAGGTCACGGCAGGTCATAACGGACATTAGGCGCCAGTGCACAGTTGGATGCGAGAGCAAAACAACCCGTCAGTCGCCCAGATGGCCCAGTAACCATGTATTTGTGCGGGTAACATAACAAGCTTATAACTTTGTGATTTTTCATGATACAGTTATGAAATTTTGTACATAGATTCTTTACATAAAAATACTAGACACGTGTTTCGGGTTTCGCATATATTAAAACTGATGTTGTATAATGTTATATATACGTTGTATACGTTGAGCTTATTTCTTTTGGCTGGCCCTTATTAAATGAACTAGTAAAACCGTTTATTCGAACTAGGCGCAATTTGCTCACGTGCTGTTCAAATCGGTAAATGATAAATGATATTTATTTTACAACTAGATTTTAAAAACACTTTTACACGTCAATTTTTAAAACTAGATGAGGCCGTTGTTTCCTAGCTGACTACCCTGAGAAGAAACACCGAAACAAACTCAGAGGTTACAGTCTATTTTAAAGTCCATACAACAATCATGTAATGGTCAATTCATATGAGAACCATGCAAATTAGTGTCTCAGATGGTTCTTTGATGAAGGAACCGGACAGATTTGAGTGGGCAGTGCAAGCATTTATCAGTATTCGTGTAGCATAGTCGGCCTTATAATGTTCCCACTGCTGGGACTCAGGCCTCCTCTGTAGGAGAGGGAATGGGCCGTAATCCACCACACGGGCCCAGTGCGGGTTGGTGAATATCACATGTCTTCGAATTTTTGGTTCTAGGACATGCCGGTTTCCTCACGATGTTTTCCTTCACCGTTTTTAGAGCAGTGGTGATGAAATAAATTACACAAAGTAATGCGCCTGGCTGGGTTTGAACCCGCGACCTACAACTCGTAAGTCGGGGCCGTTACCACTCGGCCACCACTGCTCTTAGTATTCGTGTAGCTCAACTCAATCTTTGCAGTTACATCTGTTCATTTAATTTTACCAGAGACCCTACCAGCTCCTTTTGACGACCTAACTAAACTGAACTATTAAAGAGATGGAGCTATATAGGGTGTATAGCTCCATCACTCTTTTTCGCTCCTACACTTGAAATTTTAACCCGTCATGGAAACCCCCCTCCCTGAACTTGTATTAGCTAGCAGACACATCATTTTAGCAAGCAATCACCATATACAATACCAACAACTTTAACATACCCCATAACAACCACCATTACTTATACATACCATGCAAAAACAAAGTGGAGTGTGCAGCAAGCTAGGTCAGTGGTACACAAGCCGGATTGTGGAGGAACGCGACACGAACAATACGTACTAAGTTCTCACTTCATAATGTTCCTAAGAATGCCTTGATGGATGCTGCGGGTATGTCTGCGTTTAATGGTACTGCGGCTATATACATGTATTCTGCGTTTAATGTATTTGCTTTCAACGGCAGTTTTCTGAGATTTCATAATGACGTCGCCCTATAACATCTTGTTGTTGTGTTTGTTTTTGTTTGTGCACACCTACCACAGTGTTGTCTTTTTTAACCCAATGGTTGACTGGTAGAGAATGCCTTGTGGCATTAAGTCCGCCTATATACCACCACTGTACTGTAGTTTAAATAAAAAAATAAATAAATAATAAACATCTTCTGAAGTTTAGTTTGAAATACGGGTTAGGCTTACCCTCAGTTTCTGGAATGAAAATAGTAGGTATTATTCAATGTGAAAAACTGTCAAACGCGCATTGGTTACTGTGTTTGGTGGTTTTTTTTTTAGATTTTGACCCAAACTCGGAATTATAGGTCCTGTATCGTGGGTGCGTACACAAACAAACCCACATATAAACGGTGTGTTCGACATCGACGCACAAACGAACACCACAGATCCAGTACATGATTCTGGACGGTGGAGGTGTGCCCCGCTTGGGCGGAGCACCGCCGTGTCCTCGTGGAGGCAATTGGCGGCAGCGACCTTTCGCGTCCGGCCCTGGTTCAGGCTATGGTCCGGAGCGAGGAGGAATGGCAGGCGGTCGCCTCCTTCTGCGAAGCAGTAATGCTAGCGAAGGAGGAGGCTGCACGCGTGAGGGAACGAAGGTCCTCACGTCCTAGCCGCCGTAATTCCGACCCCGACTACCAGCCACGGTAGACGCGGGCTTGCGGACGTCGAGCACTGGGTAGCTCGTCGTCCGGCTGTTCGGTAATTAACCGGACCGAGCCCAGTCGTTAACAGCGCGTAGTGATCCTCGCGCTCCTCAAAGAGATGTCAGCAAACCGTAGGGGCCCAGCAGGGCCGATGCCCGCTAGCTAGGACCGCGGAGAATTTCTGAAAGGGAAACCCGTAGTCCTAGAACGCAAAGGGTAATTGAAGGATACAGGTGTGGTTTTAGTCAGTAAAAGTCTGACACGCCCTCGCCCTCCACCCAGAGCACGAGAAGTCATTTGGATGATTTCCCACCTTAAAAAAAAAAAAAAAAAAAAAAAAAGTACATGATTCTGGACCCCCCAGTGGTGGAATTTTTCATGTTTTTTTCCTATTTAAAAAAAAAAGTACTTTTTTAAAATTTATACTGTGTAAAATCGTTAGGTATCTATTCTAACCAACCCCTATGATATTTTTAGTAAAAAACAAATTTTTGAATTAAAACGTCATCGGGGTAGATAAAATCGTTATTCTAATCAACCCCGTAATTTATTCATTTTTTTTCAAAATGTTAGAAAAACGATTTATACAGTTTAAAAAACGAAAAGATTAAAAAAAATAATTAAGAAGTCCACTGAGGGGTCCAGAATCACGTAGTGGATCCATGGTATTCGTTTGTGCTTCGATGTTAAAGACACCCTGTATACAAGACACCAGACCAGGAACATCTTTCTGTATGTCATACAAATATTTGTTCCGAACGGTAACCCGCGACACGAAGCGCAACCATTACGCCAGTCGTACCATCATGAATGAATTTATATCCGCGACTCGCATTACTTGATTTGCATTTCATTTGTGGCTTGACTTCCAGCAGCTGGGGAAAAATTTGTTTTAATCAAATTTTAATAACGGTGACAAGTTTTTAGTAAAGGAATATAGAGGTCGCTGATCTTGCCACCAAGTTGTAACACAGTTAATTTTTCGCGTCGTTTGTCAAATTCCCCATTACTGCTTTAATAGCACCATTTGCAAGCATAAAATTAATTGCAAGAATTCATCGTCTTCCATCATTATAACAATACCCATAGTTCGTTACACTCGAAAAAATCAATTTCAAGCTGATAATTATTTTATCGCTATCCAATTTGGTTGAGCAAAATATAGCCGAGATGTGGTGGGAGGTTTTCAATTACTTTTTGAACACAAAAAGATGCACAAAAACCACTTGATATTTATGTGTTATGTCGAAAATTGATTTTTGCTACTTGCGATTCGTATTGTCGTGTTCGGAAAAAAACTAATATAGTATCTAAGTTAAACAATTAATTGAAACAGGTCTAGACATTTATTAATTGAGGAAGTATGCCGTTCTCATAGTTTTTCATTTATTTGCGCAAAACGTAGGACGTTTAGTTGCGCCTCAAAGAGATCGAAGTGATCAAAATGGACGGAGCCGCCTGGAGACAATGCTTAGAGTTACGGCGGCCCTGAGGTGCAATCGGTAAAATACAGGTGGGTTTTAATCACTAAAAATGTGACAATCCCTCTCGCTCCACACAGAACGAGTTAAGTTATATGATGGTTCCCCACCTCAAAAAAAGGTCTTTGAGTTAGACACTATTTAATGTAGGTATCTCGTCTAGGCTTTATATGCTTTAAAGTAAGTAACTACGGTCATCATCTTCCTGCCCTTGTCCCGTGTTATTTGGGGTCGGCGCAATACGTTTTTATCTTCCATTCTGCCCTGTCACTCGTCATGCTATAACTAACTTCTTTTTCTTTCATATTACTCTTCACACAATCTATCCATCTTTTCTTTGGCCTAACTACAGTAACAAACAAAAAAAAAAAAACAAAGCAAGATAAAAGTATATACACCTAAAATAATAAAATTGCAAAAGTAACCAGCCAGGCATTAAAATTAATGAATGGTTTTATTTACTGCAGTCTAATAATAGAAAGAAATGACAAGTATGGCGTCCGACCTTCGCGGCTTAACAAGCAATTACACGAGCCTCCTTAATAGTCCCTAATGACGAGAGCTTCCTCCACGCAAAACGTGACCAGACCATTCAGGTTTCTTCCAATTGTCTTAATGAACGAAGAACGAATGAACGTCGAGACGAATCGCGTACAAAAACCGCGGAGCCGGGACAAATCTTACGAATCCATCTGCATTATATGAGGTAGGGTTTTTTTTGTTAATGGTAGCAAAAATGTTGGGGCGCTGATCGTGGAGGATGTGCCCCAGCAAGAAGTGTCGAGGAAAAGCAGCGTGTGGTTTTATTCAGTAGGAATCTGGCAAGACCCTCCGTTTGCCCGAAAACAGAGGACATAATGAGGATTTTCACAAGTAAATAAAGCGGTTATATTTACGGTAGTTTTATTTTATTAAATGTATATGGTGTGGTATACAAATACAGTAAATGGTTCTGCTGCTATTATTCCAAAATAAATACTGCATTGTTTTGTTCAACTCAAAATTATTTATGAACATTTTTATATTGGCTTTCCAATTTGCTATAATGCTAGAAAATTACTTAGGTACTTAAAGCATTACTGGAATTAATACAACGGTACTTTCCAACACTCAGCCAATAACTCAGTCCAGCTTAACGATAATTACAATAGCAGAAAGTCTATTATGCTTGTTGAAATGTTCTGAGAGTCGTCATTAACTCCTTAGTAAGGGTTTGTAAGTATGTTTCCGTTGGACATCTAACGTTTCGGCCTAATAAGGAGGCAAATTCATTTGGTGTGTTATGCGAAGCAATGGCGATGATAGCATAATCAAGCGGTGGTTGGAAAATTGTGATAACGTGATTAATTTAAACCCCAAAAGAACAGTTTGATCACTATGAGTGTGGTTCGGTCTGTGGCACTGTAGCTCATAAACGGGTGAATTTATTTGGATGCAGTTTTTTTTTATTTGAAAGCAGGTTTTCTAGCGATTATACTAAGACATTTTTATCCAAAATCGGTTAAGCTTTACAAGTTACGAGGGGGTGAAAGTAGAAATGAACATTCGAATATTTTCAAATATTACCAAGTGGGGTATCAAATGAAAGGGTATAAGATGTACATTACAAAACTATGAAAATCGATTTAACTATTTAAAATTGAAGGTGGTGCAAGCGCATGATTTGTACTTTACATCATTAGGGCTGGCGGTTTTTAAATTGAACTTTTATTTAGTAGTGTAGATTCGTTTTTAAACCACTAAATAAGTTCTACTCTAGTTTGTGTGTTATATATATCTTTTGGCTAACTATTACACAATTATGTACTTTCTTTCTACTTCCTTCCATGCCATTCTTCGTTCCCACAAAGCTTGCATTATGTGACTGTTTTGGACAGGCAGACTGTAGTGTATTGCACAACACGCCTTCTATTTTCTCTCATTGTGGAGTGCACGCTAGCCCTAAGGCATGGTAATTAGTGATGGACCACGAACGCATTGCTCATCAAGTCATCAGCGTTTAACATAAGCGGGCGGCGGAGGCGTTCACACGCTCCAGTTTGCGTTGCGCCCGCGCCGCGCGTCGCATCGTCCGCGTTCGAAATACAAAAGCGGCGAATCCGCTTGCGATAATTAGAAACGATGCGTACGCGCGTGAGAGATGTGCGTGAATGGCGAGCTGTGTGCCAGGGAAGCTCAGGAATTTAGGTGTCATGATGTGTTCTTATGATTAGATTTAATGAAAATTTTAATGAGCCTCTTCAATGAAACCGTCTAAGCGATTGCTTGACTCTATAGAAGACAAACTAGCGCTGCGCTGGGATAAGGCCAACTAACTAATAAATGTTGGTATTTTAATCAATGCTCGACCTTTACCAATCTGAAGACCGATCGCGCTAATTAAAGCTATTGATACCGTTGGCACATAATTTAAACATTGTATAGCAATCTATTCCAAAACATTGTAAGCTTCACGGGTTCCGTTCTATAATGTACAATTAGTGCGTGCACTGTATTATCGGGAGTACCTACCGCAGTTGCGCCGGCGCATTGTTTTGCTCTCATTTACCGCGATCAGCGATAACATCGCCGTTCGGCACGGGCCCCGCGATAAATATAATTAAACCACCTGTCGCGAGCTACCGCCAGATTATGTTATCTACCGCGAAATACGCACACAGCTCAACAGAAAAAATAATGACCACAATGCATAGATAAAGTAGGATTAACGCAACATTGTGGCCATAGTTTCTTGTTTGTTTACACGCTGGAAGATATTAAAAATATTATACGTACGAGCTTCTTTATTGGGGGTTGTCTTCAATAAACATGTTGAGCAACCAGTTTCACTTGGATATTTTTAATCCTCGAAGAGAGCTGGCATCCCTTTAAAAATAAAGGAGTGTTCCTCGGATAATATACCGCTATATCAGTCTTAAAAGGGTTGATATAGCTAGTCTTAACTTAAATAGTAGTACATACGTAAGTATAGCAGTGGTCGCCCAGCAATAACGATCCCGACTTACAAGTTGTAGGTCGCGAGTTCAAACCCAGCAAGGCACATTACTTTTTGTAATTTATTTCATTAGCATTGCTCTCAAAACCGTGAAGAAAAACATCAAAGGGAAACCGAACTGGGCCCGCGTGGTGAACTGCCCATTTTCTATGCTAGAGAGGAGGCCTGAGTCCCAGCAGTCGGTACATTATAAGGCTGGTTATGCTACGTAAGTATAAAATTAAAAGACAGGATGCTGTCTATCCAACATGAAAATGACCTATCTGTATACTATGCACAGAGAAACAAGGCTGGAAATTAACGGCCAAAATTGAACAATGCGCAATCTTTAAGCATTCATTACGCGCCCGCGCATGTTCGCTTAAATTTATTTTCGCTCGCGACATCCCCTCGTCCCGTTTCCGGCTTGCTAATGAGCCTCGCTCGGTAACAAGGTTCGTTACTTACACGTTACACCTAATAGATAGGCGATGTCAGGCGGCAACTTATGTCCTACTCACTTGAACGCCAACAAATGCTCTCCTTACCTCACTATTTTAAACTTACTTCAGTACTTGACTCTTTGTTTTAAATTATTATTTCCAACAAGTAACTATATCAAAAAACGCAAGCAACAAGAATTTTTCGAAATTAAGTAACTTCAAACTGGTGACTTACAAATCTGGTGGAAGGGGAAACTGTCAAGTAACAGAAAAAGGATGCACAAAATGAAATGTGACGTCACTGCCATTAGGTTACGTGCGTACAAAAGAGATAGCGAGACGTTCCCACTTTCAAATCTGGTGGTAGGGGAAACTGTCAAGTAACAGAAAAAGGATGCGCGAAATGAAATGTGACGTCACTGCCATTAGGTTACGTGCGTACAAAAGAGATAGCGAGACGTTCCCACTTTCAAATCTGGTGGTAGGGGAAACAATCAAGTAACAGAAAAAGGATGCACGAAATGAAATGTGACGTCACTGCCACTAGATTAAGTGCGTACAAAAGAGATAGCGAGACGTTCCCACTTTCAAATCTGGTGGTAGGGGAAACTGTCAAGTAACAGAAAAAGGATGCACAAAATGAAATGTGACGTCACTGCCATTAGGTTACGTGCGTACAAAAGAGATAGCGAGACGTTCCCACTTTCAAATCTGGTGGTAGGGGAAACTGTCAAGTAACAGAAAAAGGATGCACAAAATGAAATGTGACGTCACTGCCATTAGGTTACGTGCGTACAAAAGAGATAGCGAGACGTTCCCACTTTCAAATCTGGTGGTAGGGGAAACTGTCAAGTAACAGAAAAAGGATGCACAAAATGAAATGTGACGTCACTGCCATTAGGTTACGTGCGTACAAAAGAGATAGCGAGACGTTCCCACCTCAGCCCCACAATACCTCATTCCAATATTTGAAATGCTAATTGCTGCGTCATAACCAATTTTGATGCTGTTATCAAAACTATATTTCTTTTTAGTGTTATTTATTGATATTATATGATAGAGTATAAAATATTGTACTTACAAATCAAAATCAAAAATATTTTTATTTCACATAAGCCTACATGGGCACTTATAAAACGTCAGAAGCTAGTGCACGGTTCTAAATTGGTCGTTTCCTAAGAAAATACTTAATTCCCAATACAAACAGTTCATTTGTCGTCTTTCCATTTTGCATTACAGTACTCAAATTAGCCTCAACCATAACAAGTTTCTGCTCTGTACTGTACAATATCAATTTCCATAGTTATGGTCAATTATTTTGACCATTCTAATTATTGTAAGACATGGGCACCCGGATTGAACAACTCCATTGAGTTATGACGCACGCCCATTGTACTATATTAGCAAAGGTACTAGAGAAAATGGCAACTAAACAAAATGCTCCTTATGAATAAAAGGATCATTGTTTATACATAGAAATCGATGTTGCGCAATCGATAAATGAAGACAAAGCCGATGGTTGGAACGTCTCGAGCGGTAATAATCGATTAGACTCAAAACAGACTTGGTGCTTTTTGTCCGTTTGCCATCGAGATGCTTGACCGAACATCTGAAGAGTTCATTTACGTTACGAAATTGCTAACAAAAAACATCATACCGTACGAAATATTGCGAGGAACGACCTCCAGTTTAGATAAAGCATTTCAAGGTCTGGGACGATTCAGAGTGCTGATGAGAAGAATTTAACAAAAGAAATTATTTGTAATATTTCGCGTGATTTCCCGCTATTAGTTACGGACTGGTAAAAAGATAGAATCCGACTTGAGAACCGCGGCCACATTTCACGATCTGCAGCAAGGAATAGAAATGTACCCGAAAATTTGTGTTCATTTCGCAACTATCTAAATCGTATCATATCAATAAACATTTCGAAATTCGATTGTACGATACCGTTTCATTTATCAACCTTTGTCTACGACATACGTCAAGCTGTCAGAACGCGTTCGGTTTTCGTTGGAACCTTTGACCTTTGGCACGAGTCACGACTAACCTTGGGTGCTGGGTATTGGACCAGAGACCAGTCTGATATCTGCGAGTCTTTCTAAACGTGACTAGAACGCGGCCTTCGTCCGCCGCTCCCTTTTAGATTTGCGATATAGATCTGCCGGTTTTATTTATGCTCAGCTTTTGTAGCTGTTTGTGTGTTGTGGGAATTAGGTGGGGCGTGTGCTTTGAATACTCTTTACTTGGTAAACGTATCTCCAAGCTGTTCTTTTTAAAATGGTTAAGTCCATTTGGAGCAAGTTTTTTATCCTTTGATATCTCTTGCTTTTTCTATATCAAAAGGTTTCATTTTCATAAGTTTAGCTTGATTTTCACCTATAAAGTAGATCTTCTAGATGTTGTTCACCTTGTTTACTAAGTCCATTTGAGATTTCTGCTTCTTCTTAAGCTAAATGATTTTCCAGTTCTATATTAAATTTAACCTCCTCAAAGTCAACAGGTTCTCTTCAATTAAGACTAACTTGATTACCAGCAACATTAACTTAATCCACAGCAACCTAATCTTGTTGATCGAGATAATTGGCCTTTCCTTAGATCGACATTAAATATAGCATTGCAGAATTACTGACATTTAGATTTCTTGATTGCAAATACATAAATGTTACAATCATACTTAAATCTATTTCATCCGTAAACCTAATGATATCAAATAAATATCCAATTGAATTTCATAATGGCACTGGTGTCTTCATATTCCAATTATTATGCGGAACTTCTTATGCGTACTTACCTATATTAATAAAAATATGAATACCAAGACACTTTTAGCGAACGCTTCTAAATAACTAGCTTCTGCCAGCGGCTTCGCCCGCATAAAAGTTAGTTTCTCTATACAAACTTTGAATCCCC
Organism: Mythimna impura; assembly: GCA_905147345.3. Lineage (NCBI taxonomy): Eukaryota > Metazoa > Arthropoda > Insecta > Lepidoptera > Noctuidae > Mythimna > Mythimna impura. The sequence goes on from LR990350.1 coordinate 26,341,610, forward strand.
GTTTAATTCCCTTAAAGGGTCTTCTTCTTCTTATCGATTCGATGGTAAACTCGTCAAACTGTTTGGGCCCAATAGGTGGCTACATTAATAGCAGCATCGGTAGCACTCATCAAATCCTCCAAAGTGCAGGTGTATGGGCACTTGGGGCATTCTAGTATGTGGCTCATGTTTTGAAATTCAACTTGTGTAGTTCACCCTTAAAGGGTGAATTTTGGAAAATCCTCTCTTAGTACTAGCTCGCCTACGTCATAAAAGGAAACCTTGTGCAAAATTTCACGCTCCTAGTCCCAGTAGGCAGGCTGTGCGTTGATATGTCAGTCAGTCAGTTTCTCCTTGTATATGTATGTTCGACGCATTTTGTACTTAGTTCTTGTTTACTTTATCTTTGTGTTTATATTATAACCGTTGTGCTGTGTCTGTACCGAATAAAAGTTTTTCTATTCATTCTATTCTATATATAGATATAAGTACATATATTATATTACATCTTGTTAGCCATTATCATGGTCGCAAACCATGTGAAATATGTATGAGAGTCATTACAAGGACAATTAAATATGTATCCGTGATGATATTGTACTGTTATCTGCTGCTCTGAGACAATTATTGCTAAGACCGGCTACGTAACGATTATGATACTCAGTGTCCTTAGTTATTAAAGATTATGACTTTTTATAACGCAATGCAATTAGTTTTATTATTTAAAAGCTTCACTCTGTGCAATATCACTTACAACCTGTATAACTACCAGTATAACTTGAGCTGTTTGAATCTCGTTGAATTATGAATTTTATAATGTCTATAATTTACCTAGCCCTCCTCAATACTTAGTAATTTTATAACGTAGTTATTGTGTATCGTGTTTAACATGCACATTAAGAGGTAATTAAGAATACATTTTCGGGTTCATTTTCTTAAATGTATTCTGTGACCTCCGCCTAGGTTGTTACTTGCAGTGTATTTTAAATACAAATGAATTCTACGTGTACACGTGAAGATATATTATGCGCATAAGTTAGTACCATATTATATTAAAGCTTGTTAGAAAATACAATATGTGCCATTTTCCCACACGCGATTGTTCACAAACAATTAAAATAACTCTCTTGTTACGAGTATATTATTAAAATAATGATATACTTGCTCTAAATTTTTGAACCGTTGCCTTTAGAAGGTCTATCTTCGTAAGGATTGTCCTCAGCTGTATTACTACCTCAATATTGCTCAAGACAAAACTGAAATCCTAAACTTCGAAGATGGTAAAGATAAAGATACAAATCATTTTTTTTTACGTGCAAAATTATCAAAGATTTCTCCCACTCTGGACAGAGTGAGAGGGAATGTCAGATTTATACTGACTAAAATCCACATGTGCTCCTTCAGTTGCTCTTTGAAAGGGTCATGGACTATGGTCCTTTCGAAGAAACTCGCAGCCCTGCCAGGCAAATACACAAATACTAACGCCTCAACTCGAAATACTAAAGGTAGGTCTCCTAAAACTATTTAACTAAGTCCATCAACGTCAATCCGCCAGGTAATAAAACTCCCTTATCGTACAATTTGCATGTAATCCCATCGTTTTTGGTGTGCGGGCCAAGTAACCGCCTGTCGTAAATTTTTCCACCGAGACATAAAAGACGACAGCAAAAAAAACTTTGACCTTGTTATGTGACGCAACCGTGCGATCCCTTTGCGAATAACATTAGTTACGCTTCAAGGGTCCACAGAAAACGGTCCAAGAGTGCTTGAACTTCGCCGATATTACTTGAATTTGAATACAATCCTTCTGCCTTTACCCTTTTCATAAAAGCCTCTGAATCACCTCAAATGGTAGGACAATCCTACATTTTGGCGGACCGTGTAATCTTTAGCGTCGTAATCTGAAGGCCTTCCGCGTCTTTAGCGCCGTGTAATTATTCCCATTGTGTGTGGTATCTAATTTCAGTATGGGCGTTTAATGGATCGCTGATTACTGCCTCCATGTCTACCGTCTACAATTCGTTGCGGTCTCCGAACGCGGAAAGAGTAATAAACGGCTGCAAATACATTTTGACAAGCGGAGAGTAACAAACCTTGAACTTTAGTTTCGCTCAGCCATTGTCAGTTTGGTACAGCAACAAAATGACAATAACATAAAAAAAAAAATGTTATAGTTTTACCCAATCGTAGTACCAATTGCGTGAATGGAAACTGCTGGAAAACAAATTTATTGTTCGGTTTTTGAGTTGGAATTTTCACGGTGGTTACACTCATTAGTGTCTCCCATTTTTTAAATAGGTTTTAATGTATCTATAGCACTAACAGAGTTCGTTGAGAATGCGAACAACTTCCGCCATATGGCCAGCGCGGCGGCGTGGCGTCCGCTTTACGACGCATGCGTGCTGTCGCGGTTACACTTTGTTGGTTTTTATCTAAACACACCACTGTAACCAGGACCCCTTTCAACTGGACCACACGTTGAGTTCCCTGGAAGTTCATTGCATCCTGCTCCATATCACCTGTTTACATACATCCCATCGACATGTCCTCACTCCCTTGTGTGGTCTATACACCGAAGCGAAGGCATAAACCCGACCGTTCTGAGGCGCCCTTTCTCGTGTTTGTACACTGAATATTGTTCTTAAAACTTGTTTATTCAACCCCATATGTTAACGGACACTATAAATAAACGTGAAACTCTGACTGTAACCGGTCCAAGTTTCTCAACATCTAGTACAACAATTTGTCCTTGAGTAATTGGTCGTAAAACACTTTTTCCTTTTTTTTTTTACAGGTAAGGAACTTTATTGAACCACACACGGCACCTGTCGAACGCGCTCTGGGCGGAGGTATGAACCCTGGTGTCAATAAATTAACTATTTAATACAGCTTTGAAGTTTAGAAAGGCCCCCGTCGCTATAATGCTTTTTTATACCGATGTTCATTGCATTGACATAATAATACTATATGGATAAAATAAACCCTTAAGAAGACCCATTGCTTTATTTCAAAGAAAAATCTGAATTGAATGGACTGGTTGCTTTGATATCTTCCAAGAATATACGTTTATAAATTATATCATGCTTTTGATGCTTCCGATGCATTATATTCTTCTTAAGAACATGCAGTCATAATATTGATCTGTATCAGAATTAATTTTATCTACGAAGTATATTTGGTTTTGTCATTCAATTTGTCATTAGTCAAACATGTCAGAAAGCAGCAACTTTATAATGTCATTACATCTATTTTTATGTTGCTAACCTTTTGACTTCTATTTATTTGGTATACTAACGATATTTATATTTGAGTTATCGGCCGGATCTATGATACCTATAACAATGGTTCAAAACATTGGAATCATCCTTGACCCGATCTCCTAGCACCTGTCTCGTATCCTTCCTAGTCGGACGTGCGCTTGCGCATGAAACAATGGGCCCTAATGCCGATGCCGCCCGAACAATAGCTTCTAATTCGACCCAACACCATACAAACTATCTGATACAACCATTGTATAAAATTTAAGATTTTTTTTAATTGTTGACTTTTCGAAAGAATTTGAAAGGCGACCTCGTCTTGAAACGCTTCAATAATTAGGTTCATTGAAATTGGTCCTCAGGATCTAAAAGTCGTCAAGGTTTCGTTAATCGTGAGTTGCCCAAAAAGATTTGGTTTTTTAATCCGTCCGGCTCTATAAAAATATGTAAGTGTAACGCAGTTGCAGCGAAATGATTATGCAAAAATTCTGCTTGAATAAGAGATGCCACGTATTCTCGGAATACAATTAAAATTTAAAATTCTGCGAGGTTGCCACTAATTACAGCATCTTCCGAATTTCCTGATCATATATCCAGCGAACTGTCAGATCTGAACGGGTAATTGGTAACCAATCATGGAGAAAGCCAGCGACGGGCAGTCTGCCGCTCCTCGATTATTCCACGTCATATTCTGTCCCCATTCACGGCTCTGCCCCACTTTGGGAAACCATTGTCCAAAAAGAAAGGCAATCCAGTTTACATCTTCTGCAGTTTACGATGCCGGTTAATTAGTGGTTATTAATCAAAGTCACGACCAAGTAGTTTCTAAAAAACATAACCTTTTTTGTCATGTTTAATATCTATGTTTTTGTTTTGGACCTTGTTTACGGCATCTCCAATTCTTCACGGATACTTTTGTTTGTTTCCGTGATTCATTTTTTGCTATTATACAACTGGCAATACGAGTATATTCTTATTTCACTTCATTATATTTTTTAAATTCCACTGACCTATAAAACACGATGATTCTTCTTCATTTTACAGACTTAAGCTTCCCTCATGTCTCTGCAACTGTCAAGCATGTGTGGTCTCTCACAAACTTTTCCAACAATTACGTTGAAAATTAATGGGTGTCATAACACAACCTCAAAATTCGACTATATTTTATCATTTCCATCAAGTATACCGTTACTTTTTTCACATTGTCCCCGTAAATAAATCCGGTCGTATATATTATTATCGATCGGTCCGGTAACACCGTAATTTGGCCATAAGTCAACTGTTAATCTGATGCAAATTGCCTCTTGTATCACGAAGTTTGGGTGACCGATATCTGGCAAAATTGATGAGGTAACATTTGCGTGCAACAAAGACATGCAACGAAGTTAAAGGTTCTGAAATTCTGAACAACATCTATTCTCTTCAAATTATAACTTCATATAACTATGGTTAATGCCAGTCTTGCTGCAAGCGGTATTTAAGCTGTTATGAGAGCTGCCAACTTAAAGTTAATACCTTCTTCAGACAACACTGTATCCTCTTTGATGTCCAGTGATTGTTTTAATGTTGTATAACCAGTAATCTGTTCAGAAATGTTTTTTAAATGTGGCCATTATTCCTAATAGGTATGATGTAAGTGGATGGGTGTTCATCTGTGTTGAGATGTGTTCGTGCGTTCAATGGGTTTTTAACTTCCATGTGTCAAATTTTGTTACATAAATCCCAAATTCCTTAATGTTTATTGTTGTTCTTCAATTTATTTGGAGAAATCTGTAAATTTGTTGAATTTGACTGTGTTTGCTCCTGAGTTCATCTTATGTGTTTTTGGCTGCAGGATGATAATAATCCGGGAACTAAGGGCACCCTGACATTTATCGGGGTACCTGAATTCATCTTTCAATGTAGATTAGGTTCGAAGCGGATAACGAAGCCTTCATGCGCTCAGTTTGGCCGCTTGCTCACTGCAGCCCCCGTCATCCCCTTTACAGTAGGTTCCCTTAAATCCTGCAGATAGAAATCCGTTGGTTCACCTTACTGACGAACGCTGTTAGCTACTGCTATTTTTAGATAGACATTTATTTAAAATCTGCCCAAATCCCAATATAAGTTTATATACTTATATAAGTATTACCGCTAAGTATTTCATCATTTTTTGCCTACCACTAGAAGTAGCTTCATTCTCTTTGCTAAAAATCTTCATTTTTAACTGACGACCCGTAAAATGATAACGTTAAGTACTTTTTAATCTTATGGTAAATGAAAAATTGTATAATTTTCAACTTTGTTGTCAATAAAAATACGATAAAGCTAATTAGTTTCGGATCTGTTACAATTGATTTGAACTGATTCAAAAGAGTCAAAGTGAAATTAATTCAACAGTTTTTTATATGCAGATTGTAACTTGATCTTTGCAAAAATGAGCGGCGTTCGTCGATTGATAATAATCGGTTTCTCTTAAAAAAAAAAGTTTTGTAATCGCCGAAGTGTGAATGCGTTTGGCGCCTCCGAACGATCGTGACAATTGCTAAAATTACTAGAACCCGCGAAAGGTGTTGCATAATTCCGAACTCTTTAGCGTTTTCATGCTCTCTAATTAATTGCATAATTTAGACCGCCTGTTGTAATTGGCGCACTGCACTAAAGTCAGGTGTTAAAATAACATTCGAAGCAATAGCACAGAAGTCTGTCTATCCTCGGGTAATTTTTTGTAAAGTTTACCGTGATTACAGAGCGGACACATCACTTTGACATGCACAAGTCAACATCAACCTACATGCAACATCCTGGTGCCATACAATCTGATATTACGGCGGTGAAATGTTCATTTCGCTCTCAAAGAAGTCCATAGGGCTTGCGGCCGCCTTTCTGTATAGTTAGTAGAGAATTTACAACCGCGTAAATTCCCATCTGTGTCGAACAAATATTTTTATTCGTCTGCGAACTAGTTACATTCAATCCACTAACCTCGTTATGAGAACCAGTCGGGTTCTTTCATTACCTCTCGATTAAAATCGACTAAAACCATTACACTGAATCGATTCGAGTATCGTTACTAGTGTGTGTACTCATCGTATTTTTTTTCCTAACAAATGAAATCGATTAATTTGTCGGCGGCCATTTGTGGGTAATTGAAAACTTTTAATGTTTGTATTGGGCAAATACCTCGTTAAGTCGATGATGTTACATTCATATGCGAGTATTAATTATTTGATTAGTGATTGTTTACTTAGGAGAATTCATTAGTGTACGATTGCCTTTTCGTTTCAAGAGTCTGGATCTTAAAAAAAAAGTTTGTGGTATTTTAATTGGAACATATTAAAAACATTAAATATAATATGATGTCTGCTTGTTTGTTTCTCCACATTCCACAAACGTACTTTTCAGATATAAAAGTTAGCAAAGCAATAACGCGATAAAATTCCGCGACTAATGGCCACTCTCGGGCAGAGACAATAACGAGGAGTGCAGTATTATTCTCTCTGCTTATCCCTCATGTCGTGAGTGCAGATTGCAATTTTCCATCTGTCACCGTTTTATTTGTGCGTCAGATTTGATGGCTCGTTGCGTAGAGTAAACGTCATGCGCGCTCAAGTCGCAAGTGATGGCGCCCACGCATCGCGCCAAGCGCGCATGCCAATTACTTTGTTTGTAATCGTAGCTTTATTATTACAAACCATGAAATAAAAGCGTTTCAATCCAAGTTTATACTTCCTCAATTTTTAAATATTCATTTTGTATTTCCCTTAAATGACTAATTTCTACATTTATAAAACTTAACATTTTATTTTTGAATGATTACGTGACATTGCATACCAGTGACAAATTGCATGTCAATAACTAATGCTAATTGCTTCTAAACTTTCATGGCCATTATAAATTGTATTTCTAATACTAACCTGAAATTATTTCTCTTAACCTTTAGTCTCATTAAGCTAAAATTAATAGCTTCATTCGTTTAAAGCAGTGATTCCCAACTTTAAAATATGGTCCGCGATCATAAAAATCCAAAATTTCAGCTGAAAAGTTTATTTATTTAATCTTTATGCTCACAAAAATACAGAGATGGACTATTAAGTGCTTCAAGCATTTTACCTCGGTCAGAGATTAAGCATTGCCATACAATGTGGCAATGCCGCCAGTCTTGGGCACATTACCAGTCGAAAGCGATGCAGAGGAATTTTTTGACGCCGTATTTTAAGCTAACCGTTATTGCCTTTATATTAGTTTTATATACTTAAACTAGTGTTTTTATTTTTCTTGTTTTAGTATTTTATTATAACTAAAGAAAATAAATGTAAAAAAGCATTTTTTTAAAGTTCGTTGTTGAGAATTCATTTTAAGTTTCTATCAGAAATCTCGTTACTTGATTTTGAAGAATAGGTGTGCTCAATTATTTAATTTATTACATAACGAATGTCCGGTACCTGCTATCAAACTAAAGAAACTAAAGTGGTCACCGGTCAAAAAAGCTTAGGAACCACTGATATATTATAAAGGTTAAGTAGGTGTTTTAAACAACATGAATAGTATTGTTTGAAGGCACGTACACCTGCCAACACCAAATAATTAAGGTTTATAATACCAATTAAAATAAATAATATTGCTGTACGTGATAACGACATGATTAACGTAGACTATACTCCATTCACTTCGCATTAGACAAGAGGTTCATAGAAACAGGTGTGCACAACATTTATTTTTCGAGATAAATTCAAACAATTATAATAAATAATGGTTGCATAAGATTATTGTAAGATAAGTACTAAACACTTACATAGGTAAATCAAAATTATTATTTTTTTAATAAACAATTTTATTGTAAACAATTTAGTTTTTTTTACAATACATAGGTATGAATTTTATACAATACAAGGCAACAAGATAATTATTTAACATTCATACAAATAAAAAATAACTAATATTACCTATATAGTATAATTAAAAACGTTCCAGGTGCTGACAAGTAAGAACTAAATAATTTATTTAATTAAAAGCCTCATAAATTCAGAAGATGGATAGTTCAAATAAATTCATTTAAGTATAACAGTTGGTACATAAGTTGATTATAATAAATTCAGCATCAATCTTAACTGTAATAAAGCACAATATACATAATTATATTGTACCTCCTGGTGGAAGGGGAACTGTCAGGTAACAGAAATAGGATGAGCATAGTGACGTTGTACGTCACTTCTATTAGGTTACGCGGGTACAAAACAGATAGCGAGATGTTCCCCCACCACGCCCCCACTTTTCTTCATTCCAATAATTAAAATACCTACTGATTAATATAATTGCTGATTTATTTAATAAACAATTTTGATGCTGAATTCATAAAAAAAATTCTATGTTGTTTGTTATTTCGTATAAAATATTTTACAAAAATAAACACAGAAAAATACCTTAGTCCAATAAAGCTTGGCTCATCTTATAGTATAACAATTTCTTTATCATAACAGGCAATCTAAGAAGATCTCCACACATTTCTGAACACGAAAAAGCTATTGACAGAAAACATTAACATCAGTTGACTTACAAAAATAATGAAGTCATTACACCAGGTACAGTCATATGAAGTCCTCATTAGGGTCAGGGCATGGATGAACAAAGTTCGTCGCATGATCGATGGTCGTATAACGGGCCGCGTCCGGTGTCACTAGTAGTGCGTGTGCGCTTGCGCTTGCGCATTGTATATGTCGGAGTGACGCCTCTATGGTGTGTGAGGTTGTATGCGAAATGCTGGCTTTATGTTTGAAATTGGGTTCTTTGAGGATTAGACATAGTGATTTATAATAGTTATTTAGATATGAGTATTGTATCTTTAACACGCCATTTGTGCAGAATGTGATAGGTATAGATAGCGCCACGAATCTTGAGCGCTCGGCGAAAGAGCGGGGATCGTTTTGCGCATCGTACAATACCGGCGAGCCAATCACTGTACAAGGATTTCACCCCCCGCCCTCGCATCTCTCTTCATACCACTAAAGAGACCCGATATTTCACTTCTGCGTGCTTCTGCGCAAGTAGAACTGTAGAAGTCAGCGCTCAAGATCCGTGCCGGTATCTATACCATTGCTTTTTAAGACCATATTCTGACGTCGAAATTATTATGATTAAGATTATAAAGGTTACTGCACGATTATTATTATTTTAAGCCTATGCTGTGACTGTCCCTCTGCAGACTGCAGTAAAGGGTAGAGAAATCTTCTCCTTATTCGTTTTGCTTTGGACTTTTTCGGTCTACTGCAATTGCTGTTCAATCCTTTTCGAAGGAGTCCAGATCAGCTCAACCCACCATCTCTTTCTTGATCTGGCGTATAGTCGTTTCTTATTATTTCAGATTGATTCTTGACCCACTTTTTTAATGGGAAATCATCAAATAACTTCTTCCTCTCTAGTTGGAGCGAGAGAGTTCGACTTTAATTGACCCACCTGTGTTCTCACTGAACAGTGAATTCTGCCTGCACCGGTATTGATAATATCCTCTTAAGCCCAATTATAGCGTAGAATTGTAGATGACTGTGTCTGATTCGTTTATGTGTCTGATTCGTTTAATTAATTAAATAAACAACTAAATACACAATTTCTTGTTATCAGTGCGAGTTAATGAGTAGATTTCGAGTTACGACTTCTGTGCAGTTGTTCTGTCCGGAGATGTTGTTGCCCCGTTAAAGGTTGCGCCCGCGCCGACCTCGCTTGTTTAATTAACTTTTATTTACACAACAACATAACTCTGCCTTGTATATACTCGGCTTGTTTACCAGTTTTCTCTTTTGTGTACGAAGATAAGAGTGTTTATAAGGGCTAGTACAGGCAATATAAAATTATGAATTTAGAGATTTTCAAGCCATTTTTTTTAAGTCTTTGAATAGTGTTCGTTTTTCATATTGGTGTCCCAAATTGGCTTCAAAATGGATTTAAGAGAAGACCTAAGAACGATGATAAACTTCGTGAAAGATTTTATTTATATGGCTTGCTCCTGTCATCAGTGGTAGTCGAGTGGTAACGGCCCCGACTTAAGAGTAGGTCGTGGGTTCAAACCCAACCAGGCGCATTACTTTGTGTAATTTATTTTATCACCACCGCTCTCAAAACGGTGAAGGAAAACATCGTGAGGAAACCGGCAAGCCAGTTTCTTCACGATGTTTTTTACCGTTCTAGAACTAAAAATTCGAAGACATGTGACATCCACCAACCAGCACTGGGCCCGCGTGGTGGATTACGACCCATTCCCTCTCTTAGAGAGAAGGTCTGAGTCCAAAACAATGGGAATGCTATATGCTATGCTCCTGTCATCAGAGATATAAAGAGTTACCGCGGCGCTGGAACTTATTAGGTATTATATGATGACTTAACACTTCAAAAAAAAAAAAAAAACGTTTTGTAGAAAGTTTTCACAGAGAGAAAAATAAGTAAATCGTTTCTTGCGATTCGGAAAAATCTTCGTAACTGAATTCGGGAATTGAACTGTTTTCATAGTTAAGTTTGTACGGAACCCTCAGTGCGCGAGTCCGACTCGCACTTGCCCGGTTTTTTTGACAGCTTATAGCTAAGACTGGACAACATCTGCCGGGTCAGCTAATTTATAATAAACTAGCTTTTGCCCGCGGCTTCGCTCCCGCCAACTGACTACTCTATCCCACTCTACCCTACTCTACCCTATTACCAATTAATTATTTTTTTTCTTTCATAAGAACCTTCTCCTAATAATAACAAATACAACAAAAAAAGAATTAGTGAAATCGGTCCAGCCATTCACGCGTGATGCCGTGACCAAGGAAAACGGGTTTCATTTTTATATATTATATAGATATAGATATAGATATAGATAGACACAATGCCCTTTAATACATTTATCGCTAATCCTGCTCTACAAATAACTCCAATCCGATAGAAACTATTGAGATAATAAGAGTTCAGTGACTCCGTTAAGCTGCGTTGAAACATAACCAGCAATAAGTCACTACAGACAAGCATTTATTGTATTGTATTCCTTCCCTTTTGAGGCTGATGATTAATAGCACCGCTGAGAATAAATTAGAACAAGTCCGGCTTCGAACTAACGACTACTGTCTCGTTTCCGACTTTACTAATTACTGAACCATCAGTGCTTTTAATTATCGTTTCCTTTTTATGTCATACATCTGTTTTAATGGTTGATGTCCTTAATTAATTTGATGGTATTAAACTTGTCACCGGCTAGATGGTATCGATCATTATTGCTGGCCAGTCTGTACTAGGAAATCATGAAAAGCAACTATGTATCATGAATTCAAATTTTAGACCGGAACACAATACTGCGCGCCAAAATTAAGATAGAAGATGTTACCCGAAAAACTGCTCTTAATCTTCTCTTAATCTTTTAACCGCCTGCGTCGAATATATCCGACAAACACACTCACACGCGCGCGCACGTTCTCTCTCGTGTTTATTCCGCCAAGGTTCCACATCCACGACCAAATACTCCATCTCGTCAGCTCTTCTGTCACCACGGGATTGAAGAGCTAAACGAGATGGAGTACCCAGTTGTAAATACACGACCCTGGCGAATAGGACACGAAAATTCTCGTCGGACCCGCATTGGCCCCGGACAGACGTGTGTAAGAAAGAGAGAGGGAGGTCTTCGCCCAGCAGTAAAGGCTATATTTCACCGGGACACCATGGCGGTGCGACCAGTCGCCGCTACCAACAAAATGTATACAGCTCTATAGAGAGTTACTCACCTGGTTGGTATCCGTTTGGTTGCGCAACCGACTTGGTGGCGCGATCAGCTCGGACGCCAGTCCGGCCGCCAGTGACGCCCCCACCCCAAAGAGTATGTTAGGGCTATATTTCACCGGGACACCATGGTGGCGCAACTGGTCGCGTCGCCATGGTGTCCCAACATAATAGGTTCACTAGAACCAGAAGGACCTAGAACTCGGTTTCTAAGTAAGGCTTCTTTAATACGTGTGCAAACGTTTTCTATTAATACTGTTCTAGTGTTGCTACACTGCTAAAAGCAATCAACTTTTGACGTAATTAAACCGATTTACTAGATCTAATTTTGTTTTGTATTGAATTATTTATTGGTCATTATCAGTATCCGGTATCGGAGTTGTGTAATAATATAATTACAACTTGTTTAGGCTGTTTTAAATAATATAATGATTATGCTATGCCTAGAATCCTTAATGGGGTGGAATAATATTCCCCATAGAGCTACTTTCAGCTGTCCCTAACCATTGTTGATACGGCTCAATCACCAGAAATGATGAAAGAAACAAAATTTAAAAGAACAAAACAAACCACATCATCGCTTACCATCAGTTGAGATGGTGGTCAAACGCGAGCCTATCATTAATAAAAAATAAAAATAAAATATTTCATTTGGTACAACTACAAGTACAAGTTCCAGACAAACAAATAGATCCATTTCAGCATTTACAACTAGTGCCTGACAATGGTTTTCAATTGGACCGGTCACCATCATTTATCATCCTCTTTTCATCAAATCTTACTCACTTCTACCCAGATAAGATTCAAGTTTCAACAAGGGAACACTTGCATAATTGCGTTGCTGTTTCAGAAATCATAAATGTAAACAAACAAAATATTATCATTGCCTTTAAAATGATGAAAACAAAATATTATCATTGCCTTTAAAATTACCTTCTTTCCTTCACATTAAGACTCAGTTACTCATATCCATTACCTTCAGTCCAGACACGTTACCAAAGGTTGACAAGACATTCTTAATAAAATAAAGTATTACAAGTAATAATTTCATTAATTCCCACATGACAGACATTATCGTTCAACGAAATGAGACAGTCATCTCACGATTATTGTGGCCATTAAATATGGTGGTATGAAGTTATAAATTACTTTGTGTTTGTATGAGTTTCATTTATAGTTAATAATTTTAAAAGGTTTTCGTGTGAAATGTATGTGCAATTGCTATCGCGTTCAGGTTTGCCAAGCTATACTGGAATCATACTGATAATAAGGCGAAAATTTGTATATATGTTTGTTATGCCTTCATGCTTAAACGACTAAACAGATTTGGATGAAATTTGGTCGGTATATGGGTAGAACATGTCCTGGAACATAGGATATTTTTTTGTCGAAAATCGACAAGTAAAAAATAAAAATTAGAAGCTACAATTGAGATATGGGATCGATACTTCAAAATTAACAGTCATTGTTTTTTTTTTTTTTGTTTCAAAACTATTTTAAAACAAATTCGAAAATCGGCAATATTAGATAGCATGACGGGTCATAGGACAGAATAAAAGAAAAATACGCTTTGTGCCGACCTCAAATAACTCGGGACAAAGGGCGAGTTTCTGAATTGAATATTTTGAGTTAAGTATGTCTCAAACCATACTTAGATACCAAATTTTGACAGGTTTGCAGGCTAAAGTAGAGTTTGAGAAATACTCAACTTCAAATGCTTAAATCAGAAATCGGAGGAAAGTCAGGAAGATGGCATTCGACAACTTTCAACTCTTTTGAATTTGCTTGAAAACCAGATGACTTTAAGTAACAGATGACTAAAGAAATGTTTCTAACATGACATACGCAACGCTGTCACACGCGTCCCACGTAAGTCGTCTGTTTTCAAGCAAATTCAAGGGTCTGGATGTCATAATGCCTACGTGGCATACGTGGGCTAAGTTTGTCCCACATTTTTATAATAATATACATATATCTATTATATATAATAACTAGCGGTCCCGGTAAACGTTGTCCAGCCCGAAAGCTGACTTTTCGTCAAACCAAAAATTGAGAACCCGATTGCAACGCCACCTACCCAGTTTAATTCAGGGACCCACTCAAATATAGTCACAAAATTTCATCCAAGTCGGTCAAGCCATTTAGTAAGAGTTAGGTGACAAACACATGTACAGAAGAATTATATACATATCTATGTAAAGACTAGCTTATGCCAGCGGCTTCGCCCGCGTCTAAGTAAGTTTCTCCATATAAACTTTGGACCCCCGTTTCATCCCCTTAGGGGATGAATTCTGGAAAATTCTCTCTTAGTGCTCGCTTACGTCATAAAAAGAAGCCTTGTGCAAAATTTCACGCTTCTAGTCCCAGTAGTTTCGGCTGTGCGTTGATATGTCAGGCACTCAGTTTCTCCTTTTTATTTATATACTAGCTGACCCGGCGAACTTCGTACCGCCTTAGCGTAGCAATGATGCACTACTTTATTTTGTTGTATATTTTTCAATATTTCTGAGAGATTTTCTTAATATTTTTTTCCGTAAGAACCTTCTCCTAATAATAACAAATACAACAAAAAAAGAATTAGTGAAATCGGTCCAGCCATTCACGCGTGATGCCGTGACCAAGGAAAACGGGTTTCATTTTTATATATATAGATATGGATATCAAAGCGAGAAAATTGGCCATATACAAAAAGATACTTTTACATCAAAAACAAGTCACTTTGCAAGCAACATTATGTGACATGATATCATTGTTATGTAACCTTTATTTAACACAGGTGCTTGCTATTTATTAAACGTTAATAGTGATTAATGCGATTGTACATAAGCTTGAACTAACGTGTGCCATTACGTGACACATGCAATGCATTTCGAAATAGACTGCGCTATATTAACTGGTTGAGTAGTGTAATTAGAGACACAATAGTAAGACAATGGCGCACGAACGCGGGCGTTCGTGCGGGGATCAACAGCTTAAGTTAAAACGTAATACATCTATGTGTATTTTGTATATATTATCTCAGGTCCTACGCCTTCCAACAGGACCTACGCCTTCCAAAGGGACGAGGAGTCGATGCCAACTCGTAGAGGCACCTTTTTATGGAACGTGATACCGACCGAAGATTATCTCTGTACGTGCTATGTTAGTGCACACAAGGACAACCCCTGGTTAGTGGGAAACTATTGCGACATCTGGAAAACAAAGATATGCTTTTGGGAGGCTTAAGTGGACTTGTTACTAAGAATTATGTGAAGACTGTGGCCCCTGCCTAAACAATGTTATTAGCTATACATCGATTTAAAAAAAAGCAGGGAGTGACTTGCACACTTAATAAATATGGCTGTAGCACGAAGCAACAAGAAGGCAATAAATCCTGAGGTGCTTGAAGAGTGGAGAGGTGGTACTAAGACTATCGGGACAATCCCGGAAGGACGGTCAAGATCTTGACCCGCAACTATATAGAAATTACGCTGTTAACGTCATCATTCTGATATTCTATAGGTAGGAAGATCTGTCTGTATGTATGGGTATGTGTGTATGTTTGTTACTCCTTCACACTCAAACGGCAGAAAAGATTTGTATGAAATTTCGCACACGGGTAGACTATTTTCTAAAATAGGATAAAGGAAAAAATCAAATTCTTGCACGCCGGATAAGCCGCTGGCATAGATTACTCCATCTACAATTTATATTACTAGTTTTTTTTTCAGTACATATTTCCTAAGATTAACTTTTGCTGACATTTTTTAAAATTTCTATTTTGTGTTCCACTGCTGGGCAAAGGCCTCCTTTTTCTCCTTCTAAACCTGTCTGTCTATAGCGATCTCCGGCCAAGTTTGCAAACATATAAACAAACAATTACTTATACATATACATTTATAGTAAAGTAGAGCTGTTGATCCCCGCATTAACGCCGGCGTTCACGCGCCATTGTCTTACTATTGTATCTCTAATTACGCACTCAAAAGGTTAACTATAATAAATAACGCTTAATGTTATGTAGGTATTATCATATCGATCTACATAAACAATTATTCATCTCTGCAAAAATACATCGCGACAGGTCATCGCCCCCGTCAGTTCACGGCTCAACTCAAACAAATTAAATTAATTCCATTCCTCTCGTCTCATTTTCTCGTATTTCTAACAGCTTCATCAAAATACCGTCGCTATTGAGCCGCGCACACTTGAGACTAGCCGCGTGCCGCACTGGCAGGCTGACTCAAGTGCCGACCTCCTTTTGTTCGAGGCGTGAATAAGTGCGGAATCTGCGTACGAAAGCTTTTGTACGGACCGTTGTTGTGACTAAGCTAGGCTGGCTAGCTGAAGTTGAAGATCGTTAGCTGATGGGTCGAGTTGACACGACATAACCCTTCCCGCTTTGGACGGGGCGAGAGGGAGTGTCAGACTTTTACTGACTTAATACCACCTGTGTTCCTTCAGTTGCTCTATGCGTTCTAGGGTCATGGTAACTTTTTCGAACAAGCCCACAGCGCTAGCAAGCGTCGGCCCTGACATCTCTTTGAGGCGTGAGACCCGGGCCTGGTTCTTATCGGACGGTGAACTACCTATTACTCGCTGTCTATAAGTTCGCGCCTACGTACGGTGGCTGAGAGTTTCTGGTACTTCGTTTTGGAGATGTGATTTTCTTTGACTATGAAATTATTATTCTCAAACATTGTGGCTATTAAGGTTAAAGGTAAAATTACATGGGCTTTTTCAAGGAGGTGGAATTGCGAGTAGTAGGGTTGTCACCAAGAAAAATCAATGATATAGGTACCTAATGCAACTTGGCAACAAGTTTTATTTATGTCGTAATATGGAACGGTAACCTGTATTGTTCAGTATAAACAACTAACAAATGTTAATAATATTATGTAACGCATTGTTCGTAAAACAAAGAGGACTGCATATACCCTTCATTAACGATATATTACAACAATAGCATAATTTATAAAACAAAATATTTACCCAAACATTCGTTTGCAGTTATTGATTTACTAAGTTCTCTGAAATCAACAAAATTATACAGCTTATACAAATAGGTATTTAATTTATTTGCCGTGGATACAGAATCGTATTTTTCTTAACATATTTCTTCATGGGAAACAGTCGTAAACTTCAAAATTCCCGTTGTTCCGAACGATTTCGGAAAACGGTGAATCGTGCGTTAACTTCGGGCATCTTCGGCTAAATTGATCATTGTCATAGTGTGTGGTGCGGTGTGTTGATTGATTTGCGCAGGCTCGCTGTTAAATCACGGAACGGCGCTAAAATCCTGTTATACAAGAATACCGTGGGATGAGCCTGAGGCAGCGATGTATACGGGTATCGTAATCGCTGTTTCTGAAAATTGCCATTTGTGTGTATAGCGCCATATAAAGTTTGACATGCACAGAGATGATACAAGACCAAAACGGTAAATGTAGCTCAAGAACTTTCAGAAAAAAATGCTCTTGAAGGGGCTTTTAAAAAGATCAACATCTAAATCATTAAATAACTCCTCTGGGTGTCGTTAGAGGGAGTGTCAGACTTTTACTGACTAAAGCCCACTCTTCCTTCAGTCGCCCTTTGAATTACAGAGCCACGGTAACTAAAATATCGATAATTTAGTTATACACATAGTTATTCGTTGGGAATTAGCATAATTAGTTGTTTAAGTTTTACTCGTGGCCAGTCGTGGCTTTTATATGATTGTAATAATATTGTGTAAAAGATTAAATAAAGATTATTATTAAGTACATATAAATGATATTTTTAATAAAAAATAAAAAACATTAAAAAATTAAAAAAATAGTACCACCGGTATCGGGAACAGGGTCCAAGCTACCGGCGCGGCAGTCAGGGCTCCTGAGATAGGAACCTCATAACAATACGAGCCGTGTCTAGGAGTAGCGCTTTCTGAATCAAGCCCTTGATCCAGTCGCCTAACGCGAGCCTCCTAAGGTGTTGGTTATTATTATTATTAACTCTTTCGAAAAATTTCACAGTCCATCAAAATGGCCACCAGGTCAATGATCAAATTGTTTTTCTTTGTATTATTACGGATAGTGTCCGCAAATCCATTCACAATCGCGTATACACAGGCGAGCATAATATATGAATGAGACGTTCATTGGGAACAGATATTTTTCATTGTAAATCACATTCGCGGAACCCATTACAAATAGTTGGCGGTTGTATAAAGGCGGTATACCATGTTGTCATAGAAGCCGACAGACAATGACCATGTCACGTGGTCCGCGTCACAAGAATGCGGAAATGTCATGACAGCGCGAAACATTGCCGTTTGTATGGTTTTGTCAACAGATCATACATGATAGACGTCGATTTGCAAAGTTCGAGTCTTGGGCTTTTATTATTTAACCTCTTGTGAGTCGTAAACGGACCGGAATGTTTGTCTTCGTTCAACTTTTAATTTATGGGGTTTTATAAAAAAAAAAAAAAAAAAAACTTATATTTCGGACAAAGTCCATAGTTGGTTAGTATACACAGAACTTATAAACTAGTGTTAGTACTTATAGCTACCGGAAACAATTTTTTTTTTATGAATTATAACAATTTTTTTTTTATAGAAATAATTTTTAATATTGCGAATTTTTTTTTATGTCGTTGCTTTATCCATAGGGTTGTCGCTATGCCGTTCACATTCTCACTCAATTATTATCTTCCAACTTTTTACAATAATGTTTCAATTAACTTGCATACAAAATAAAGGAGAGGCTGCTTTTATAAATATTATAGCAGTCTACAATAAAGATAGATGTCTTAATTAAGACCTCATTTGCTGTGTTCCCATACGAGTGCATTTACTTCGACGACATTCCTGTCAAGTCAGCCAGTCCTGGCAAGACTTGCTGTTCAAGAGATAGTCTACTTAATATATTTTTTTATAGTCTATGCTTGCTTGAATGATGTATCGTAAAATTGGTAAACTATGATGATGCTAAAATTGGTACTTATGTTCTAAAAAGTTAATTATACAATTAATGTATTCAAGAACAGATAGGTAATTTACTGTTGCTATTAATGCATGTTTTTATCCTCGTACTTTATTAATGTTACAAGTGGTTATTACGTTTTACATTTTAAGCTTCGACGAAGCGAAACTGTCTTTTTTTTTTGTTTTAGGTAAATCAAAGAGTGAACTACCGCTGTATCTTTGTAAAGTATTATCTTCGGTTGAGATGTAGTTTCAGAAGCCACGCTAGCCTCAAATTTACGGTTTTTTTTTTCACCAATTATCGCCTCACGAGATCTTTCCTCGAAAACACACTAACTACCCAATGACATATTGTGATAATATAAGTATTGTGTAATTTTGATACTGTCTTTTTTTAGCATGACCATAAAACTTTATTATGAGATTTTTTGACGAGTTCAAGATTGTCTTAAATGTCTTGGGTAATTTTAATAAAATTTGATAAAATGTATTTATAAAAAACAACAATTTATTTTTTTGATTACAATTAACATTTGATTAAACTCTGGGGGTCAATGTCAATTTACGTTTACGAAAAAGAAAAACAGTGTAACCTCAACATGTTTGCATTTCGTCGTTCAGCTTGACATTATGTCCTTGTTAATTTCCTTGGCTATAAAACTCACAGCTATTATCAATCAATCAGTGTTGAACATATTCAAATTGAAAATTAATCAATTGCCTTTTGCTTCGCCTACAGATGCTTAATTGCAAGGATTTTGCTGTCAGTAGCTTTAATTAAACTATTACAAATATATTTTTAAATGTTACACAAAATTATGTTCATTTTCTCGATTCGATTATTGACAACCCTGAACACGTTAACGAGTGTGCATTCGATTTTCGGTAACCGTGTTTTAATTATTATTTAAAATTGGAATTAAAAATTGTGTAAAGGTAGTTATGTTTTTGCATTTAATTTTAATTAACTGTTTTATTTGATTCGCCTTGTTAAAGAACTAACTGTCACCCGCGGTTTCACCGGTGGCTTTGCTTTGGTTAATACCTACTAAAATAATGTTTCAATTTAAACCACCAAACAAACTCTTCAGCTTTATATATTTAAATAAAGTGCAGATGATGTAAGAAAATTAATGTTATTTTTTCTCTTTGTCTCAAAACACGATGCACGTCCTTGACTGTATCCGTGTGACGGTAATAGTGAGTAAACCACGAGAGTACCACTACCTATTGTCTCAAATACAATGGATTTTGAACTTTATTTTCTATCCACTGCGTTTTTAATTACTCCAAAGAACTTGGGTAGTTTCTTATACCTATTCTACTTTTATTTATGTTTTAAATGACGTACATCATAATATGCACAAATGCAAGATGATTGGAAGTTGTGACAATATAGTCAAATTATACATGGTGTTTAAAATAACTTTGGTGAAAACAACCAATAGGAAACCCGTGGTCCTAAACCGCAAAGGGTAACTGAAGGATACAGGTGTGATTTTAGTCAGTCCTCGGCTCTCTCGCTCCACCCTAGAGCGAATAAGTCAGAAAAAAAAAATCTGCATTAACGCCAAAACTGTCAGTTACTTACAAATAAAGTTCAAGACAATTTAGTAAATGATCTTCGTGGGCTATTTAACGAATTTAAAAACACGTTAACACGAGCGACATATTATATTATTACCAACTGTTGGTACAACAATGTAAACTCAATCCCGCTGCGCCGGCGCATGTTTAATTGCTTGTATGTCACTTTAATGCCGGTTTTAAGTCGTAATGTTTGCGCTGAAACGCGTAAGAATGTCGCACGACTTTTGCCTTTTCGTACAAGGCATGGCCTATGTACGAGTATTGTACAGTCACAGTTAAAATAGGTTCGTCACTTTTTTTTTAAGGTAAGGCAATCATCTAATGACTTTACCCGCTATAGGCCGGAAAGGGAGGGCGTGTCAAACTTTTACTGACTAAAACCACCTTCAGTTGCTCTTTGCGTTCTAGGACCACGGATATCATTTTCATACTTTTCCCCATGGCCCTAGCAGGCATCGGCCCCACTGGGCGCCTACGAGGTTCGTCACTTTCAAGTTCTGTTTTTGTTTGCTCCCATCGTAGAATCTGTTTTACTGCTTTGCAGACTCAGTATTGTCGAAATGTCAATTTCAGAGAATGACGTTCAGCTGCAAACATTACAAATGTGAAAATTGAATATAGGTAAAACAGATTTTATTTATAATATAATAACGATCCCTACAGACATTGTCCTGCCAGAAAACTAGCATTTTAATAATATAAATATTCCACAACTATCACACGACGCCGTCTAGTCCCAAACAGAGTTTGTGCTATGAGTAATAAACAACAGATATATATTTTGTCAGAAAAAAATTAAGAACCCGATTGCAGCGCCACCTACCGGGTCCAATTGTATTTTCAAACCATCCCGAGACCTACTCAAATATACACACTAAATTACACCCAAATCAGTTACGCCGTTTAGGAGGAGTTATGCGACAAACACACGTACAGAAGAATTATATACACCACAAATTTTTAATTAGTACAAATACTTAAAGGGCTTATTAAAGAAGGTCTTGTTATTATTTCAGCAAAGTCCCAATAAATAATATTCATAAACAGCAAAGTTATTAGCGTTTGTTTATGTCTCAAAATGTCACTTTTATGGAAATACATATTGTAAAACACTGCGCGTAGTATTTTCTAGTAGCAATTGTTATGAACTTATGATTCAATTATGAATTTACGAATTATGACTAATTTTCGTGGACAATTTTGGGATTTCGTTTTTTTTTTACTTTTTGACTACACAAATATGATCAGTAACGGGTACCATTTTTTGTACTAATTAAAAAATAGGGGTGTATATATAAAGATTATACGCATTAATATCTGGAACTATCAGATAAAGAGTCAGATTGAAAACAATCTTTCTGTATGGGATAGCCAGATTCATGCCGAATAGTAAAGGCTCGGGGTTGGGTAACAGCAACCAAAGATGCTCGAAGATAAAGCCTTGGGGGACAGCAAGTGTAGTTTATAAAATGGCCAGTCCATTCGATTTGTTTTAATTTAGTTTGATGTCAACTAGATATTTCTGTAAGGTTATTATTATTTTGAACACTATTTTCATAAAATATAGTTTCTGTACCTTAATATGGTATTTCTCCTGACTTGATAAGAGAAAGAGCTTGAAAACTGACGAAGGTATTAACGACTCGACAGTACAATGTTTATGTTACTTTATGTTGCTATTCCCATTATTAAGTCGCTCTGGAGAAAAATAGTATGTTGTCTACAGTTGTGATAGGTGTGAATGCGCACGAGTCGTGTTTGCGACGTTTTTAACGACTGTGTATTGAGGGACGTGTTTATGGTCTTTTGTGCGTGTTTTATTTAAAGTTGGTAAAACAAATAACAGATTTTAACGTCTTCTACTTTGGCGCCGTAGAGGGAAAAATTCCATGGGTAGTCCGAAAGCGAACCCCATGGGTAGTCCGAAAGGGAACCCCGGGGTTCTGGAGCTGGAACACAAGGCAAAAAAGGAACATAGGAGTGAGTTTTAGTCAGCAAAAGTCTGACACACTCTCCCGCTCCGTCTTAGAGCGGAAGAAGTTATTGGAGGATTTTCCACCTAAACTGTTACAAGTTGGACACCACCGACACTAAGTACAACACAGACACTAACACACCGCTGGATGCGGGAGTAAACAACCCCTCAGTCGCCTAGGTGGCCCGGTGATCGTGTATTTGTGCGGCCAACCAGGTAACATAACAAGCTTATAACTTCGTGATGTTTCATCGTACTGTTATGAAGTTTTGTACATAGATTCTTTACATAAAAATACTACACACATGTTTCGGGTTTCGCATATACTAAACTAATGTTTTATAGCTCCATCCCTTTAGCAGTTCAGTTTAGGTCATTAAATGGCCTTAAGAGCTCGTGCTCTGGTTATCTCATTTAGAGCTTATTAATTCAAAAACATCAATATTCAAGCTTAAATTAATCTTTCGTGTCAGAAAATAAACTCCCAACACCTCAATTTGTACTTCTAAAAGATTTTTATCCTCCGTAACAAAAGATAACCAAACATAAGCGGACACTACAGTATCCATCATGTAGATAAGCGGCTGCTTTGTCCTGCCGTCTCCTTAAACGTGGAGGCGAAATATTATCATAAACAGGGGCCTGCGGACTTTAGGACTACGGGCCCATACTATGAGCTGCCAATGTCATCATGTTCCGTTGTGATTGAGAGAGAGATATATCGTCGCTATCTCGTTTTCACAACGGATTCATGAACTCGTTGAAAGCTTTAAAATTTCCTAAATGTGTTCGATATCCTGGATAATATAGTCCTGGAGGAACGCTGGCCTGATGCTGCGTAAGCGAGCGTATGTTGATGACTACCAATCTACCGCGCACTTGATGTTAGAAGGTAGCAGACTCTGAACTAATTGTGCTCCATTGGTGTAATTGCTGTAAGGCGTTTCGATGTGAGGATAAACAAATAAATAAATGATGGCAATGGCAGGCCTGCAGGAGTGTAGGAGTCGCCGCGTGATATATGTCGGTCTGAGTGTCACACACGCTACGTCAGCTCAGTTCGCGGGCTTGGGGGAGCTAAGTTATACGCTGCAGCGGGAGGCGAAGGGTGGACTTTTTGGTTCATTTGAGAGTCTAAGACGCCTTATGGTGGGACTCAGAGACGAGAAAAAGTTACTAACTTTGAGCTTTCAGAATCCCGCCTAAATGCATCATTTTTGACAGAAGGAAGCGCATTGGAATGTACATTAAAAAACAAACTACCACAATTTAAAACAAAAAATGATCAATGACATATTTGAGAAGTTAAATTGTGACAGATGTAATGTACCAGAATGAATCCTGCATGGAGCGTTAACAATTAAAACATCTGTCTGTCAACCCTTAACATGTTATTTTGGATCCGCTTCCCGCACATCACTCAAGCGCAGCCATCTTGAAATATGCGCGTGCGCGCCCAACCAACCCCCTCTTTTTTGTGAGCACCATGTAGGTGGGAACCTTTTTATTATGTTACCATTGGTAATAGTCCCTCGCTCGAGATACACAGCCTCGAGGGTCCCATTGTCTTATTTGTTTTATTTATTGTTTTCCGTTGTTTGTAATTTAAAAGTCGAGTGGGTTTTTTGTACGTCTGTCTGAAGTAATTAACACAATGGTAGGGGACGTTCGTGAAGGGGTTTTTTGTTTTCTGTGTTACAGATTTATTTTATTTTTGATTGCATCATTGTCTACCGCATGGCAGTATGGTAGTTGAAGAGTCTTACTTGATTGGACACGATATTCACATGATGTCAGCAGTAAGTGCTGCGGGTTTGTTCGAAAGAGATACCGTGGCCCCTGGAACACAAATACCAACAGAAGAAACATACATGGATTTAGTTAGCAAAAGTCTGACACTTCTCTCGCTCCACCTAGAGCAGTAGCAGTTATTTGATCATTTCCCAGCTCAACAAGAATAAGTATGATCTCAATGCATATTCCGTTTCTCTATTTCTCCATCTCTCCTCAAAAGGTAGTTTTACCATCGTAATTTAATCTAACGTTATCACAATGCTAGGTTTACTACTCGATTTTACAATCGATATAATCGAATACTTTATCGATATTTAATTTATAGCATCAGTCAATAACAGTCGGTACCTTATTATTTATTATTCACTTGTAAATCGATTTCCAATGTCTAAACTTTCTCTTGGTTCGCGCCTTGAACGGTATTTATATGAGCATTACCTCTCCCGTGGCCTGATGTATTTCGACCACGTGTCTTTAAATAAATTAGGTGGGTGCACGGTAGAGTAAGGGCCAAGATCTTACTGCATTCGTTCATTTTTTTTTATCAGTCCGTAATTTGTAATATACATATTTAATTCTTATCTGCCTTTTTCGGTCAATTGCAGTAAATGACTAAAAATATCAAATTCGACAACATGGCATTTTTTTTTTACAGATATTTTATTTTACTTTGCTCGACGACTTTCTTTCTAATGTTACATTGCGGTATATTTCGTTATGTTAATGTTTTATTTTCTTGTTACAGGTAAATGATCGATCAAACAGCAGTTATTTTAAAGTATTGAGTAAGTTTTGAATCGGAAACGAGTGATATGCCTCTTCAAAATCACATTGTTTTACGAAGCAACTTAAAAAGAATTTTAAATTATACAATAAATTCGGTCGAGAACTCGAATCTTTCACACAATTCCCACTAAAGTTCGATTTAGAGAATTACTAGTCAATTGGAGTCACAGCAGGAGGTGATACTATACCCATAAATCCTTAAAATTGATTCTTGGTAATTAACAAGTCAACTATAATTTATTTTTGTTTAACATTTGAAACAACAACGAACCGAATTGTTGCATCGTATCTCAAATTGACTATCAAAAATATAAAATTTCTTTTACTTCCACACATTCTGTTTTTTTTTTATAATTTCGTTTATTTGTTTACTAATAAATATAGGGTCTTATCTGTATAATGCGACTTACTTTCTGCCTATCTTAAAAGAAAGAAAAGACTTGAATGCCCGTTATTCTTTGTATGTGCAAAATCCCTATTAGCTTTTAGAGTCCACATTTTGTACCAATTACAGGAAATTCGTACAGTAATTTTATTCCGAACTTTGCTGTTCCCCTTTTCCTATATCGATTCTGATACCTTGCCGTCATCTTTGACACTATTACCTGCATTTTATATGTAACTTCGTAATATATGGCATTGTGGGAGGATTATGGGCATTATGGCCTATTGGTCCATTCGCTTTTAGGGCGACATTTCAATTTATTACGTGGTATTAACGGGCCCCACACTGGTTCTCGGCGAAATACCGTGGTCCCGTATGTGGACCATTTTATTTTAATCGTAAATAATTTAAAGCTATTGTTGTACAGATTAAATTTAACATAAATTAGAATAGCTGTTTAATTAACGATATACATGGGTTTTTAAACCGAATTTATACGTTGATTGGTAGTAGGAAACATTTTACAAAGTAATATTTTGATAGAACATGACAGCCGGAAACATCTAGTTTCCTAATGGATAAGAGTCCCTCCTCAACAGATAAAAATAGTCCATGAATATGTTTTCTTTTATTTCAAGCATTATCACTTGACAGATGTAACTGTTTCATCCATTTAGTCTGAAATGTAGATAGTCTTAACCTGGCCACAAGACTTGGCAAGTGTGGATTCCCGCGAACCTCTCTAGGTCATCGGTCCCACCTTGTGAACTTGAAGACAGCGTTGGAAGGGGAGTCCAACACTGTCGTCCGGTACGCGGTCGCCACTCCAGAACCTTTCTGCCCCATCGACCACATGTTCTGCAAGCAGTTCCCTGACGGCTACTACTTAAGTTTGGCAATACTCTATATTTTTCTCGATTCTAAAACGTATAAAAATAATAAAAAATAATAAACGTACCACAACAATCTAAACAATACAACCTAAAATATGATTTCTGTTTCCGAAGCTAAAAGATTATAAGCTAAACTGTTTATAGCTTGTAAACCTGTAATACAGTCCATTATGCTAACGCTACTGAGATCGGGTTAAGATTCAAACTTGCAGTAACCAGACTTGCAGTAAAAGAGATGCGTTTGGACTGATACAAAAAGCTACAGTTTTAACGCCCATTACGACTTTTAAAATAGCCAGCCGATTTTATGGTGTAATTAAGGTTTATTTCAGAGGTAAAATGGGTTATGATTCTATTACGATGTCTACTTTAGTCAGTAATGAGTTTATTTCTTAACTGGCTGTCCCGTTTTACTAGCGCCTTTGCTTACTGTGCCTCTCTATTGGTTGCAGTGTGATGTTATAGCCTATAAGCCTTCCTTGATAAATGGGATATCTACATTAAAATATTTTTTCAATTTGGACCCATCGAGATATAAGTACTAACGTACTAGAGAAGACACCGTAAATTCCTACTTTGTCTCGTTCAACTGCGGCGATCGCGCCGCACTTTGTCGAAGAAAACGCGTAAGTGCCGTGATTTACATGGCGCTTAAGACCTTTTTGCAGAGAATAAATACACTTCCGCAGCAAATCTAGCGCTGTGGTAAATTAGTTACGGTTTAGACGAATTGTTATTATTTTAGCGCTGCAGCGAACTAAAGATTCAAATTACGAAAATAGGACAATTCAGTTATTTGACGTAGCTTCTCTAGTAGGTACGTTAGTACTTATATCTCGATGTTTGGACCAGTAGTTCCTGAGATTAACGCGTTCAAACAAATCATTCGGTTTTTCAAGTCAATTTTAATGTTTTCTCTAATCCCAAAAGATAAATTTCCAGAGATTTCTACAGGCTTTCAGTAACTCGGGTTACGTCTGCTCAATTTCCTCCGAGTTCGCTTCCTAGTCGGCAGCCACAATTTGCGCAGTTGACAAATGACTTACGTAAATTCCTGCCGGAGCGGCTCTGGTATGTAAAATTGCATTTTGATTGCAAACTCGCGTGACTCACCTTATTGTTTTCCGTTGAAAACGAAGTGAAATATTTCAGTTCATACGTAGCCTATGCAAATATTGACCTGTTAGGACCTAGGTGAACAATGTCAGGAATTCTTCCACCGGTATCGTATTTCCCTGTACACTATACAACATTAGTTAGTATATGCGAAACCCGAAACACGTGTCTAGTGTTTTTATGTAAAGAATCTAAGTACAACATTTCATAACTGTATCATGAAAAATCACAAAGTTATAAACTTGTTTTCTTACCTGGTTGTCCGCACAAATACATGGTCACCGAGCCATTAATGTTCGCTATGACCTGCCGTGACCTGGTGTCCAACTTGTGACCTTTTTTAAATATTTGTAGGAAAAATTATAACATGGTGTAAAAATTATTGAAATCGATTCAGTTACTGATTCTGAACAAACTATATTCAGGTTACGCATACAGGTACTAAAAATAATGTTGTATACATATAGTGTTTTCCTGTTGTTCATTAAATGACAGGTCATTTTAATTAAGTGCAGTTTCTTTGTTGTTATTCGGATTTTAATTAGAAATAATACAAATAGTGATTTGTTTAATTAGCGGGCCGGTGTCACGTTTTTCGTATCGCTGATGCGCGCGACATGAGGCAAAGAAGAAATTCAAAGGTAGTTTTATTTAATGGCGTTTCAAGTTGCCATTACTTTGTACAGATATCTGGAGAGAACTTTAAAGTAAACAAGTAAGAGAAACAAAGCAGGTCGGTTATTAACTCACAATAGTCCAGCACATCATTATGCAGTTAGCGCTCAGTTTTTCGTCACAACTGACAAAACATTAGTAAGCAACACACAAGTGAGTTTTTCTAAAAAAAATTATTATGTGCAAGCACGTACGATTTTCGTCACAGTGAATCCAAATTGGGCTTATCGCACATCGCCTGCGCAACTCGCGGCAATGAACTTGCTCGCTGCGCCCGCGCAGCCTTTGTTTCTGACACGAAGAGCGAGCCGGTGTGCGCATACCCTTCATGTGCACCGCTATTTAATTTTATTTATGTAATGTTAATTAACTGATAAAGTGATGCATTTTCTTGTGTACTTATTGTAATGATGATTTATTTTCTCCTTTGATGTGTGCCGGTGAAGTAAAGGTATCGCGCATACCATAAATACTGCTATTAATTAAACAAGAATTGTTTTCAATGCAATAAATAACTAGGAAGTGTTTTTGTGCCATTATTTAATTTCCATTGTTGTGTTTTAGACACAAAAGAATATAAAAGGTCAAAGTATAGGTAACGAATAATAAATCGCATCACACACGTCAAGTCATTTTACATCCTGATTGACCGCTAATTGATCGATCTTTAAAAACATCTAAAATCTTATGTATTTCATAAACCTAAGGAATTCCAATCATAATTTAAAATCTATTTTAAGTCTATCCTTTTGCACCAAATCCAAAACATTTCGAAAATATGTCGCTTTTTACAAAAACGTAGCATGCGCAAGCGACGGTCTGTGACATTGATTACTGCTTATATTCGATCTGTAACGACGGGACGTCGATCAATAAGCGTTATCCAGGATTACGCAACTTCATTCGTAAAGCCATTGAGTATTCCTATGCTTTCGAACTGACTTATGAAAAAAATCTATCTAGTCTTCAGTAGAGCAAGTTTTCTACAATCCAGTCGTATAGACTTAGACCTAGTTTTTATATGGAAAATATTGATCTATTTTAAATTATATCTCACTTGCTTCTTGTCTTATGAAATGCTGTGTTTCTAGGTGCTTGAGCTAGGTATGTAATTACATACTAGAGATGTAACAGAAGAGGCTATATTCGAACCGAATTTGGAACCGGAGGTTTTAAATTTGGTTTATCGGAATCGGAACCAAAATTGGAGGCGGAGGCAGAAGCTTCAAATGAAACACCACTAAAACTTGAATAAGTATATATGAGGAGCGAATTCACAACATTCCAACTACAAAACAAAAGAACAGGTCAAAGAGGAATCGCCAGAAGGCACAGGGGACCTCCGATATAAAAGTTTCGATTCAAATTTAACAGAATCGAAATTGGAATCGGAGGTGCAAATTAAACGGAAGTTACGAACTTTCGTTTCGGAATCGGAATCGAATTTCCGTAACTTCTCTGGTAATTACTTATTTGCTGGATAAAACACTGGTTATGTACGAGGTATTTACAAACTTGAAATTCGTGAGATGGATGGTGTGACAAGTGATATTGAAGGCAAGGGAATCAGTGATAGCGTGATGGTAGATTAATGGAAGAAAAAAACGTCTTGCGCCGACCCCATGTCACATAAGACAAGGGTAGGAAGATGATGATATTCATGAGATTCATTTTCGCTGTAATCTATGTTGTACATATTATAAAGCAAAGTCCTGCACCGCGTCTCTCCGTCTGTCTGAACGCGATAAACACAAAAACTGCTGAACGGATTTACATGCAGTTTTAACCAGTATACAAAGTTATTAATGAGGAAGGTTTAGGTGTATAATACATGCATATTATAGTAGAGAAAATCCGAGAATTTCAAAGATTTGTAACACCTTTGCGAAGCTGGGGTGGGTCGCTAGTCTTCGATTAATTCAAGTAACCATTAAATTCATTACCATAAAAAGAGCATGTAATCTTTAATTTGATTCCTATGTCATGCCTTATTTAAAAACAAAACTCCGTTGAAAGCCCACCCACGGATCCAATTTCGAAAAGCAAAAAAAAAACAGTAAAAAAACCCCCTGTATTCGCACAATCGCAGCGGTAAAGCGTTAGTAAACATGTGCGTTTTAAAAGTTCCGTTTACTCTTTCGAAGTTACACGCTCAATAGACATCAGAATCGGCGGTATGAAATTTCATCGCAACGCGGTTTTTTTTCCTCTCGCTCTGAAATCGTTTCCGTGCCGGAGTGCGTTGACTGGCCCGTTGAACCCGCCAGGGTTCAAGACCGTATCTGACATTTGGACGCGAAAAAATCAAGCTTGTTTAATGAAAATTTGAAGGGGGAGTCTGCTCGAAATTAAGTTTTGAAGGGGAGATTGCGGTGCGGTGAGGAAGCGAGCAATGATTGGAGTGATTCAATTAGACGGGCGATTGGCCTAAATTCTCTGTTGTTAAGGAAGTTGGGTTTTTGCTCAGTAAATTGTTGTTTTTATGTCAGGCCTGTAGGATGCGGGCAAAGGTTATTCTTTGCCTGCATCCCGCAGACTTGGATTGGCGAGAATTAGGTGGGTTTATAGTATATCGGCGCTGTGACGAGTCTTGACTTGGGTGGGTTTTAGTACGTAAAAGTCTAACACTAGCTCTCGTTCCACACGTATCATCTCATATTGTCCACTTCTCAAAATGTCAACCGGTCGCAAAATGTCTACTTCTCACAATGACAACTTCTTAGAATTCCAACTTCTCATAATGTCAATTTCTCCAAATGTCGATTTCTCACAATGTCAACTTCTTAAAGAGTTTGAAGTTACAGTGCGAAGTGTAAATAGGACATTATTATACAACCGATCAGCCGATCAGTGCGAAAATGTGTGACGGAGGTGTATTTCGTCCCTCCCTTAAAAAAAAGTAAAATATTATTACACAATTTAAAGACTGGAGAGTGTTGGCTTAAAATTGAGCAGAACGAAAACCGAGTACTTGTTCTGTGATTTCGGTGGTCTCTCCGGTCCTATGCCCTTAGCTCTCGCTGGAACGCCCATACCAATCTGCTCCGACTTTCGGTACCTCGGGTCGCTTATCCAAGGAGATGGCGAGGTAGACCGAGACGTATCAAATCGGATCAATTCAGGATGGATGAAATGGCGACAGGTCACTGGAACAATTTGTGACCCACGGATGCCCCCCAAGTTGAAGGGTAAAATCTACAAGTCCGTGATAAGACCTGTCATACTGTATGGATCAGAATGTTGGGCTGTGAAAAAGACGGATGAAAAAAGATTGCATGTAGCGGAGATGAGAATGTTGAGATGGATGTGTGGTGTGACGAGAATGGATAAAGTGAGAAATGAGTATATTAGAGGAAGTTTGAAAGTGGCGCCAGTGACTGAAAAGTTGAAAGGGAATCGTTTGTCTTGGTATGGTCATGTAAAGAGGAGAGATGAAACGCATGTTACTAAAAGAGTTATGAGTATACATGTGGATGGGTGGAGAGGGAGAGGGAGGCCAAAGAAAAGATGGATGGATTGTGTGAACAGTGATATGAAAGAAAAGGAAGTTAGTGATAGCATGACGGTTGACAGGATAGAATGGAAGGAAAAAACATGTTGTGCCGACCCCAAATAAGATGGGACAAGGGCAGGAAGATGATGAAAGTTTTTGAATCATAGTCTGTATTTTAGTAATAAATTGGGGATATTGAAAATTTCAAGCGTAAATACGATACGATAGATAATTTTTCGGGGACAACCGATTGTCTGTACCTACCTAAAAAAGAACGGCCCAAATAAACTTTTAAAATAACTTTTGCAAAAAGTACTGTTATCGGAGAGCATTAAAATGTATTTCATGTAATGTAATAAACTGCTGTCTATCCATATCAGTCTAACATGAATATACTTATCAATTCTAGCTCATCAAAATGCAAACTGACTATCACATCAATCGATCGGTAGGTACACACTGTTCAATTTCGTTAATAGTTTATCGACCGAATAATACTGAGAATTCACGTAGGGTAGGACTGGGAAAGATGGTACATTTTTTTTATCCCTAAATATATTTCCTCAGTACAAAAAGTACAATTTTTATTTGTAAAACCGTCAGGCACTTTGGTTTTTATCTACATTCATGTATTTATGAAAAGTAAAAAAAAAACCTTGATGTTTTTACAGTAGATAGTGTAGATACTTAGTAGCAATTTTTGCGGACCTGTAGGTATATTTTAATGCATATAACCCATATAGGGGTTAGTTGCCTAATCTATATAAATTACGTTTGGGATAGATGACCCCGCAAAGAAACAGGACTCTCTAAAAATCTTTTATGACACTTTAACGTTACATGCATCGCACAAAGACAGGAGACATGGTCAACTTACTGGCAGTTGCAGTGTGCCCATCCATAGTTAAATAAAATAGTAAGCGATTCATTAGCGAAACTGGAGTAATTTATACTCTTCGAAAAAAAAAGAATCGTCTAAGTCGGTTCACAGTTGGCGAAGATATTATTGTTATTTGAACAAGATACAAAAAAAAAACCATTCAGACAATTCAGAACCTGCTTCCTTTCTTGGAAGTCGGTTAAAAACCGGGGCATCTGTCCCGGGTTTACCCTACAACCATATAAAAACGTTTCACTACGGACAACTGTAGTACCAACTCGATTGATTAGTTTCATATCACATTCCACTGCATTTTCTATCGTCTATTCTTATTGCCATCGCTTCACAAAAAGTGCCATGGGTAATAATCAGGTCTTGGAACTCTACAGTACTGGTATGATTGTTTCACGTATAAACAGTTACTGATTAATTTACGACTTGTTCCAACGCTATGTGATTGAAATATTCATTGTGCATGTTCCAATATCAAAACAAAAGGCAATATCCGTTAAGTTGACGCGTGAATTGGGTTCCGTACGAATTTATTACTTCACTATCCAATTTCAGTTGTAATACACGATATTAAACCCTAATAATAAGCACTATTTATATAACATGTTTCTCGTGTAAGTGACAGTATTTTTTTTATGAGAATTTTCTTTAAACACAGTTTTTGAGTCGCCAACCGCCATGTAAATAATTTTACGTATGGCGTCTCAGATAACTGTAATAACTAATAACAACCAGTAACAAAATGATTAGAAAATTCCTTGTTTTATGGTCGTCTTCGAGTGACCGTTAAAAACCACCTTACCTTCCGCATTCAACACCGCTAACTTTGAACAATTTTCCGTTTTACACCAACAATTGGGCACCGAAACGGTGAAACGTAAATTACATAGTCTGTCGGATATAATGACACATGCCGAGTGATGGGGATACACGTGCGCGAACGATGAGCGATTTCGATGAAACAAGCGATTGGATGATCGCGATTTGATAATATGGGGCTTATCGCAAATTAATGACCAGAACACGTGTATAGATATTGGTTTTTTGATAGGATTTATTGAATCTAATATAGCAGTGGGCCTTATCATGGCTAAAGCCGTTGTGGATATAAGGGATGAAGAGATCGTGTGGGAAATGAGAAAGATTATTACTGTGTTAACAGCGAAAGATAAATTGTTAATCTATAACTTATCAAACAAACTGTGAATAACTATTAAATATCAGGAAAAAACAAAACCTACAAAAATCATATCAGTGTTATCACTACGACTACTAAGGTTTTGTTCTCGAATGGGATTTCACCTGATTACTAAAGCGCCAGTTACTCATTTTCAGGAAACTGCGCACCCATCAGACGATAACATAATCAAGAACTTATCAAAATCTATCGCTGTGTCCATCTATTCGTCATCCGCGCAATCTTATCGTTCGCGCCACGCATTCGGGCGTCGTCGGCCATAGTCGTCGCGCCGAGCGGCGGCGCCTGCGCAACTCATGCAATATTTATGCCCTACCAACCATTGCTTATTACTTACCGATCGACTAATTAAAAACCTATTGCTCTGAGGAAAAAATTCTGTCTAGACAAGCGTAGAAACTGATACGGACGTGTTGTGATTCTAAGAGATTGTTTTTGTTCTGATGAAAGAGATTACGGATACTCTTGAGACGAATAGAAATTGTACGGAGGCCGTGTATCGTTGTAGCAAAAAGTAATATATTAATGTATTACTACTAGTGTGATTCGATTTTTTTTAAAAGCCGCTCCCCTCAAAATTCTATGGCATGGGCATCTCTTTGAACTTTACGCATGTTGTTATTTACAAAAGAAAAAAAAAACAAGACATTCAAACAACAAAATGATTTTGTCCTCATACTACAATTTACCCAAAGGCGCTTTTTCTCAGCATTTGGGATCAAGAAGATCCGAGCAAACTAGAGTTAATCAAAGATTCATGCAATCTTTTACAATGATTTCAAAATTGCTTCATCTGTATAAACTTGATATAATTTAAATAATAAGTTAAGGGTAAGACCCTTTTTCTAACATCTCCCCCTCATCTTTCGCTAACATTATTAAAGTAACAAGTGGTTTGTGGGGGAAACAAAATATTGCCTCTGGGATCATGAATGTGGTTTCACAACATCAAAACTAATCAAGATGTGATCACTTCTTAGATAAAACGGAAAATGATAGTGGTGCTGGTGTATTTAAGGGACTATAATAGTTAGCCGAAAATCCCTCCGGAAAGCTCTTAACTGACTTGCACCCAGGTTGGTCAATGCACAAACAATCTAGCCAAATGGAGCTTCATCGACCCACATAATGCCAGTGTGGAACCGCTTCACAGGACATGCGTCACCTGCTTTACTGCCCGTCAACCACTTTCACCTTTCAGGATTTATACGACGCCAATGACAACTGTAGGGACAGGTTACCAAATACTGGCCAGTGAAATTTTAATCAGTCTATCGACACGAAAAAAAGAAGAATATTAAGCTTAAATTTTCGACTGCAAAATCCAAATTTTTCCTTAGAGAAGATTTTGAGGCACAGTTTAAAGCAATTGGCGGAATAGATAATGAAAGAGTGACATTTAGAACATGATGAGCGAAAGTCCCGAATAATCTATCAGGGAAATCCCAAGAAGATAAAAAATGAATAAGCTCACACAAAGACAGATCAACTAAATGATTAATCTGAAAGAGATACTACTGAGTTACGCGCATCATACTCCTGACGACGCAAACACCAGATTCGGACATGGCATAGCAACAATGAGATAATGAGTTATTGTGATTGGTGCGAACAAATAGACAATAATTCCCCACGTATCGATGCAATTACCGCTCGATATTGTCACTCGTCGCCTCTCCAGGGCTGACAATACGCACTTGACTCGAGTGGACTTCATAAAGGATGTGGCTCTAGATAGGATTGTTGTGGTCCTTACAAATGGTAATTGAGCTACATAGTAGATTCTGAATAGCATTGTTTATGTTTGTTGTAATAGCCAGTCGATTATAAAGATTCAAGACGGATTTGACCAAGGGACAGATTAGAATAAACTTTATTAAAACCGAAATAACAACTCATGGATTTAAGTCTTGTAAGTAGGTTTACAAAACTTAAATACATGAGTTGTTTGTTCGGTGGGAAATCATCAAATAACCCCTCCCGCTCTGGGTGGAGCGAAAAAGAGTGTCAGACACCTACATGTTCCTTTAGTTATTCTTTGCGTTCCAGAACCACAGTGACGATCAATCCCTCAGCTTAGACTGCGGGATTGATCTGTAGCTACAATGACGAAATTATCGCTGACGGCGATATCTACAAGAAAATTCTTCGATTGACTGATAGATCTGAAAATAAAATCCATTGTCTAAAAGTATTACGTTTGAAATCGGAGGTGTCAGCTTAGAATTTTGATTATAGCGCCTCTCCCCGGTCTCCGAAACAGGAAACAATTAAGAATTCCGGTGGCATGCCACCTTAGCTCAACGGGACAACATGTCACATAAAATATTAGGCTACCTGACACCCCTAATGTCTCACCACGTCGGCGCCTGTCACCCCGTCAACGTTAACATTATGTCACCACTTATCATTATTTTCATTACGATGCTATGTAGTCAGCAATTGATTATCTACAACCGCGGATAAAAATGTTACCTTCTGATATTTATGAGATATTTATGCTATGCTATCGTGTGTAACTAACCACTTACCATATTTATATTATAAAGAAAAGTTATGTTGTTTCTTTGTTGAAGATTGACACGAGAGGTTATCTGTTGTGATTCAATCGGATAACCTGCTGTACCTTTATGCTTGATCGTCTCTCCTTTCCAGGTTCTATATTCTCAAACTTAAAGCATTGTTATGACAAATGATAAATTCATTCTTGAAACAACTATGTTTTGTATCTTTATCTCTAAGAAATAGCAAAGGTAATAGAGCACTATTAGATATGAAGATATCACTGAGAAAACCAATTTGTTTAACTACATCTAAACAAAAGGTTTTACAGAAACCGCAGAGCTCCACAATCTAACGCAAGACGCACAATGTATTTGTGTAGTCATTGTCTATGGGCGTGAGAAGCGGGCTGTTAACGGACCCGGCAGACACGGCAAATTGACCCTAGACCGGTTACCGACCCGGCAAACTGCCACCTCTGGCTATTTAGTCATTTAGTCTTAGATGCTGATGTGAGACTGAGAAGTCGTTACTCTGAAGCTTTGCGTAATTTCGGGGTGTAGTCTTGAAAATGTTATGGCAGAATAAGCTAAATTGGAAACATTTGGTAATTCGGTAGTCAGTACAGAATATTGTATTCGCATTTCCGCTGCCTAAAAATTTTAAAATTTTTTGCAGTATACTAATATATGTTAATTTTTCTATAATTTTGTGAGTAACCGATTTAGCGAAACACCGTAGACTCTTCTTCATTTATAGAAGTTAATTTGGTCATGCAGTGCTTACCCGCGAGTCACAAGTTACATCGTATGATGCGGTGACGTTGCACTTGAGTCTTGTGGTTTTCCGATGAAATGCAGTTCTAATAATACTTAATTATTTTGTATAGTACTAAGTCTTGATGTAAAGCCACGTAAATCGGAGCTTATGTCGTTGTAGACCGTGAAAACACAAACAAAAGCCTATTTGGAGAGATTAGATCCCAAATTCTGGTTGTTGTACAACCGTCTAGCGTCTTTGTCTTTATTGCCAATGTGTGTGCCTTAAGTCATTAATCGTTATGTAAGTAAGGAAATACAAAGATTTGTAGATCAAACAGCTATGGCTTCTTTGAGCTGATTTTCACACCAACATGTCATCTATGCTATCTACATTATATTATCCATAATTACCCAGTTCGTAATTATAACTCTATAACCGTCAAACTCTGACCATGATGTTCCTTCATCGCAACAATGATTTGCAAGAAAATAAAGCCATCATTAAAGGCACAATAATCAAACTGTAATCAAAACAATAAATTTAAATAAAATTCTTTTGTTGTTGTTGCGGTTTTCGACAGTCCAATTACAACACTTCCTATTATGCTCGATGTTAATGATTAATATCAATCATTGAGTGACCCTGGTGATGATTGGTCGCAACTGTCGCAAGGCTGTCTCGGAGACGATGATGCAGCACGTTCTGGAGTAAGCAAACAAAGGTTGACACTGGTTGACGTTTTCTGTAGTGTTCCTGGTACAAGGTTCAGTAGAGGTCAGGTCGTTCTTGGAACGTGTTATGTAATTTTATTTCGAGTTATTGACTTATTTGAGTTTCTCACTAGTCTTTCTGTATAAACAGTTTTCATGATTTTGTTTTGGTTTCTGTTGGTTTTCAATGTTTTATGTCATGGTCCTTGTCTTTTCTTCTAAAATCTTGTTGTATAAAGAGAAATCGCCTCTTTGTCCAAATTCGAGTCTTCATATTGCTCATTAAGGAGCTTGTTATTGGAATTGCTCATTCCTTCTATTTTGACCGCTTCTCTATCTTGTTCAATTGAATTGTTAACGTCCGTAATCGATGTCTTTGTACTAACACTTACCAACTTAAGTACAGTAATCATTTTAACGACGCGCAATTTCTGAAATCCCATTTTGATTGAGCAGTCCCCTTGACCCAATCAATTTCACGGCTTTAACTTGTAATCGTCCAAAATCGCATATAATTACATTGTAATACACTTGTAATAGAAATTACAGTGTAATTGCATTGGGTTCCCGCGATTCGTGAACAGCTATCATTGTTCGTCGGTTTCCGCGTTTGGCTTTCCCATGACCCGTTGTTCTAGTTTAGTGGAAATTGTTCAATGGTGTTCTATTGGTAGTTTCTTTCATTATTTTTCTTTGAGTCATGGTGTGGTTTGCGTGTCAAGGGTTTTGGTAGTTCCGGGTGTATGCTTGTATTTATAGTGTTATTGTAACGTCATGGTTGTAAGATTTAGTTATTACTCTGTCATAATCGCTTAGTTGGTACTCCAATGTTTTTGTGAATTTACGTCTTGTGGTATGCCGAGTTTTTTCAAGTATGTTGTTACTTTCTATTTGGGATGTGGTATTGTTGGAAAGAGTCACCGCGACCCTGGAATGCAAATGGCAACTGAAGGAATATGGGTTGATTTTAGTCAGTAAAAGTCGGACACTCCCTTTTTCTCCTCAGAACGGGACTAATTAATGTTTACTTTCTATTTACTAAGAGTTTATTAGAAATCCACTTAAATCATCATTGCCATCGTTAATGTTTCATTTACCGACGATTTCTTCAATTTGTTACAAATGTCTTGACTTATTCGTAATTCTAGATTCATCAATGAAACTATTCTCTATTGCCATTGCTCACCATTCTCTCTTATAAACTTATCTAAAGGTAGATGTAACACGTCCACTGGTATTTTTAGCCGGTACTATGGCCAGGTCACCGGAGTCACACACGGCATGCGTGGGTCGCTTGAATGGGCGTCTTTAACAGTCGCCCGATGAATGGCCGGCCCATTCACGGCGGCAGACAGAGGGACGTTATTTGTGATCTCCCTAGGTCAAATAGACCAGGTTACGATTAAGTGTGCACATGGAATTTGGTTTTAAGTGGCTAAATAACTCATTGTGTGTCTTTTAAAATAGGAGTAATAAAACGGTCAACGGAAACAATAAATTGGGTTAATGATCAGGAATCTTAACATTTTTGCATTCATGCTAAATAAATTAGCAATTTTAAACGATCATTTGTATTTATTTTGAACGCCATTTTATCTATTCTTAAATGTCAAACCCATAAAAGAAAAGGCTATAACGCCAGCCATTAACAACCGCCTACACTTTGAATAGAATTGACCGATTTTTTGGTTCACGATTTAAGATGTAATCATTTTGAATGATTGCTAGTTTGTCGCCGAGTTTAATTACGTATACTATCAAAAAATCTGTGCATAGTTTGACAATAAGTATCGTGTCACAATAACTAGCATTGACACCATGATAAGTGTCACGTGTTGTGATGTGTCATGACATCTTGCCGTATAAGGTGTTATTGCTATCAATACATTTAATTGGCCGGCTGGCGTCGGGACGCCGCGCGGGCGCACCGCAATTAAATTTCCATATCTGCTCAGAAATATGCATACCGAATATAGAAAAGCTTAGTGCGACGGAATAACAATGACAGTTTATGTGATTATAATGTAAAAATAACGGCCGTGAATTCTTTATAATAATATTATTTTTGCATATACCAGCAGAGGTTACTCTGCAAGTCTCGGAAGTGAATAGACATAATGATATGAGTTGTGAAGAAATGAAATGAAGAAACGAAATGCATTTAAGAAAGATAAATTTCGGTGCTAGGATATCCAATCCCACAAACGCAAATCTCAATCCCGCAAATCCTGCAGGATCCACGGGATTGATGACTTCAGTCCCGCTGGCCCGGGGGGTCGCTATTTTGGTTCCTCTAGATTCAGATTCATTTATTCATTGTAAAACATAGGTAGGTACATTACTAGTTCTTATTTAATACATTGAGGGAGCTATGTTTTGCCTCCAGGGCGTACAAAGCAATAATACATGCAATATAATCAGACCAAGAAATTAATATAGATTTATAAACTACAAATAAAGAATTAAATAATTTAGATCATTTACTTAAATAAAAAAAACAAAATAAAATTAAACAATGGAAATAAAAAAATGTGCGCGCGTGTGTGTGTGTGTGTGTGTGTTGTGTGTGTGTTGTGTGTGTGTGTGTGTGTGTCTAGTGTAGGTAGGTACTCGTATCCTTTAGTCAGCACGGTTAGTGAAATGGTTGACGACTGGCTGCTGCGCTGCATGTGAACAAATATTTTTATGGCCTACAGATAGTTGTTCCGGGTCTTGTGTATATGAGTTTACATGATTGTGAACATACCCACTACACTACACAGGAGTAATTCCTTTTGTGGGGCAATGTTTATAAAAAAATACGTCTTACGGACGCTGCCTAGTACCATTTTAATCTGAAACTCATAACAGCTGCCCTAGAAACCGTTACTTTATTTCCTGCTTACACGATAAGCTCTC
The DNA here is from genome assembly GCA_905147345.3 of Mythimna impura. Lineage (NCBI taxonomy): Eukaryota > Metazoa > Arthropoda > Insecta > Lepidoptera > Noctuidae > Mythimna > Mythimna impura. The sequence goes on from LR990350.1 coordinate 26,382,176, forward strand.
ACCTCGTTCAAGAGCTTATATTTATGAGAATTAATCAGAATGAAGAGATTACACAGGCATGACTCGCTATAATTAATAACTACAACAAAACTGTGATTAAACATGGTAAGTCCATTACTCTAGATGTAAAGCCCACCTCTGCGATAGCACTGTAATACTCAGGAGAAAACATTAATAAAGTTAACTAAGAAGTATGGACTCAATCAGTGCGCAATGGCGGCTAATTGACAAGATGTGCGCTTGCGCAAGTCGTACGAATCAGTCGGCTACTGCACTTCTTGCCATATGTTTTTGACGAGGAGACCTCAATCACTCATGTGGGTTGCTATAGTGGCGAATCTGTGTTACAGACCATCAATAAGACCTGATATTTCATTTAATACAGCCAATTTCCAGAATGGCTATAGTTTTCAATTAGCTGCTCATCAAAAGCAGTTGACCACCCACCAGGCTATTTCTTGCTATAACAATCTGCAGTCCTTAGTTTTTTGTATGGCAATTGCACATACCTATCACGTATACTGCAACGCATTGGTAAACTCGTGGACACGAAACACACGAAGAAAGGGCTATTAAATCATTTCTGGTTACGATTGAAGCGTGTCATTCCTGTTTAACGCTAAATCATTTTGCTGATTCAATTAGTGTTTCCAAGATTCTTGTGATCAAAGTCTTTGCAGTTTACGAATGCTTGTGGAAACATGACATGCTGAATTTTTGCTTTGAGGATCCTGATTTCAAAGAATTCTCCTGTTTAAGTCGCGATTCTTTTACGTACTAGGCAGCATTTAGACAACAGTTCTAAGAATTGCAGGTGAGGAAATGCATTTGTTTTTATAGAGAGTAAGTAGTGCATGAATGTATATAAGACTTATAATTTCTACAAAACCAATCGGACTCAATCTTTATTCACACGGCCAAGTAGTAAAATACGATTATAATAGTGCGTGAATCGGTTCAACAGGGAGTCAACGAGATCAATATAAACGTACGCAGTCGCGACGCTGTGGGGTCGTAATCGCGAATAAATTGCTGCACGTCTGCCGGGTTTGTCTAGACCGACGCCCTGGTGGTCTAAGGATACGGACACACTAGGTTCTAGATCAAAAATAGCAAATGAGGATTCCGTGTGGTGCCAAAAACAAACTGTGTAACTCGATTGTGCTAAAGGATAATATATCCCAAGTTTTAAAGTAACGCTGTCTGCAACACAGCACTTTAATGGATAATCCTGTACACTCAGGCCATGCTCATGTTATTCAGGGCGCAGTTTTCAACGAGGATTCCATTGCTAAGCTCCTTAGCAAGTTTCGGTCACAGATATAGAAACTGCGCCAGACGTCTTTATTGCTCAAAGTTTGGCACTACACTGTACTTAATATTTTGCTCTTTTAAGGATCGTGTTGGACAGCTTCCAAGATTTTGTATTCATACAGGAATAAAACCAGTTATTGTGAGAGTTGGAAACTGGATAATATTTGAAAAATGTTAAGTAAATAGTTGAATTTAGTTTAACTTTGGACAAGAAAGGTAATGAGCCCTCAAAAACCCCATTTGCATTGGTTAACCTGAAAACCTGACTCAAAAAGCCATCAGAGATATCAGCGAAAACAACATCTTAACGGTCAAAAAGGGACAATACGAGGTAGACTTGATTGTGGCCACTTCCTTAGATAACAGGCACAAGGATTGCTTACTACTAAATGAAGAGGACATTTATGTAAATGAAGTAGCAACCATCAATGGGACCGCATTTAAAAATGTGCTTGTACTATTTGTAGATACATAAAAACGACCACATTATGTGGTAGGAAATGTGATTTCATTTAAATATGAATAGGCTTAAACGGCCCTCAGATCCTTAGGTTGATAACCTTCATAAATTATGTCGAAATTGTATTGCAGGAAAAAATATACGTGTTTATTTTGGAAGTTCCATTTCTTTACAATGAATCATGTTAGTATTCTTGGTAGAATCTGGGTCAAGCTTGTCTTTTATAGCAATCCAGTCAACGTCCCTTCAAGGTTAATCCAGATAAAGGCATGGCTAGTTAAGTAAAATAGATACAATCTGATTACTGCCTTCGAAATCATCGTACGATTCCAAAAATGTTGAACAATTACATTAAATTCAATACAATTTTATATCGAATTTTCTATTGAACGAATTCAATGGGCGACCTTTGGGATAGGCGTCGGCGTTTATTTGAATTTCAACGTTCAATGGATACCTCATTTATGTTAATATCATATTTTCTTGGTTAAATTATTTATTGAATTACTATCAGTCGTACATGGCCGACCTTTATCGTTGACAGCCAAACTCAATTACAGAGCCGTCATTACATCTTGTTAAATTCAATTTAATGTAAACATCGCTTTCATCATCCAATCCGATGATGAAATGTGACCCTCCTTCTGTGACTATATAATTATTTACAATGTTAACTCCGAAAGTCGGAAAATTGGTATTACCCCTCCGTTTATGTAAATCTTGACATGTCAAGCGCCATGTCCGCCATCGCATAATCTGATTTCAACCCACATTGAAGGCTACAAAAAGAATCTCAATTATTTTAATGTTTGTCAGCTGTGCAGTTGTCATGTTTTCTATTGAATTATCGACTTTCCATCATTATGTTTTCTACTTAACACTTTTATTTTTCTAGCCTGCTTTAATTTTCTGTCCAATTGACTCTAACTTTAATTTGTAAAGTTTCCAATTTAACGTTCACTTTCCTTCAATTATCATCCTTTACAATGACCTCATCATCTTCAAAATCTACATTTCCTAAGGCTTCGAATGGTGTGGAAGTTAGCGCGTTACCTACGTCTTCAGATGTGCGTGGGCGCAGAGTAGTGACCGTTGCAGCGACCCACGCGAATGTTGCGAGTGTTGCGACACGTCTGCAGTGACCGCTGCGATCGGTTTTATTAACACATCAACGTTGTTTGCGCTCTCTGGTCCATCTTAATGATGTGTGAACTTGATTTCTCTATTTTGTGGAGGAGATTGAGTCTTGTTTCAATATTGAAGTTTCTTCATAACGTCTTGATAGTTGGGTGTTCATTTACATTTCTTTGTGTATTGAGTTGAGCAACTACACTGTTGTTCTTTTCAATTTTTTTGTTATCCTTGGGGTCTCTTTTCATATTCAATAGCGGAATTTGAAAATTATAGACACTTCGAGTTATGATTGGAAGAATTTCTAATTAAGGAGTTAATTTAGGAGTCCAACTCGTCAACATATTATCTTACTTATCCATTTCAAATATCATTGTCAGACAATGTTTCAAATGTTTCCAGTTGATCTTTATTTAGGTACTTACCAATAAAATTTAAACATGGGTTGCAATAATGATTACTTTATGAACGGGTCTAACATTTAACGATGCCTTCCCACGACCGTTTTGATTTACACACTCGCTTTTTGTGTTTAAATCTCGTGGAACAAGTCTAATTCGCGACTCCTGCGCAGGCACGGATATTTGTTTCTTGCTTTTAACTAATACTTGTTTTTTTTTGTTTGTTGCAGGTGAGTCATAGACAGACGAAGTTTTACTTGAAGATTTTTGTTATTGTCGACGATAAAGGTTTGTTTACGTAGTAAGATTTGACGAGAAACATTCTGATATATGTAGCTCAAATCGCAAATGAACGATAACAGCACAATATTACCTACTTTCAGTTCCGGGTAGGAAGGTGCGAATACAATTTTAAGTAAACTACCAAAACAGCTCTTTTAATATAAGTCTTTCTTGCGAAATGAGCACAAAACCATATAGACGAGACCTCGCCAGACAGACAAGATCCCATACATATTGTAATGACAAATGTATGAATAAACAAAGAAGTAGTCACAACACGTGCTCAATTGAGCGCCACTGTGAATTAATTGTTGAAGCGACGCAGTGTCCGTTAATTAATATTGTAAACAGTTCGCAGCGGAAATGCCATTGTCTGACATGTTTTAATTTTCGTATTTACGAGAACTTGCGGTTTGGTTCTGTTGATGAATAAAGTCCCAGTTCTTTGTTTGGATCATTTTCTTTTATTTCTTATCTTTGGAGTTTGGTTTCCGCATTCTGACCTTGGTAAATTATTGTAAGTACGTGAGCCGTGGCTGCCTTAATTCCATCCAGTCCTACCTCTCTGCAGAAGCAGATCAGGCTTCCCACTTTATTCAAGGCGTGCATGAAGAAATTCGGTGATCCTTGGTTTCTTTTTCTACCATCATGTATTACTTCAAGATGATGAGCTCGTAGCTACATAATAACATCCGTGCGAGAACTCTAAGGTTAAGCAACGCATACCTTGGTCAGTTTGTGGATGGGTGGCTAAACATATCGATATTCTTTTGTGCCCCGGAAAGCATGTTAAGTCGTTGACCTCAGCTGTCATTTGTAGATCTTTGACAGTCGTCTATGAATCGTCAGAAGCCGGAAAATGTAGGCGGACGCTCCATGTAACATACTGATATTCAGCAGAAGCCGACCTGAACACAGTTGGGAACATGCTGGCAGATTGATTACTTCAATATGTTTGAATTAATTATCAGCTGAAATAAATGCGTATTTTCCTTGGAATGACACATCAATTATCAAATTTGAATATTGCATTAGCATCGTCTTTATTTAGACTACTTAAATACATAATTCTGTGGCCTCTCAACATTTTAGTCCTACGAAAATATTCTGCCCAAAGCTTTTAAGCATAGCCAATATAATTTAACGATCAAACTCATCTTACCTCCAGTCAAATATCTCGGCCCACTCTTAAACTCCATTATTTATACGTAACATTAGCTGTCAGTATTTGGAGCAGGCTATAATTTAGTCTAAATACCCACTGGCGATTCTTCGTTGATCTAGAACTAATCTGAACTGAACTAGTCATCAATTAGGCTATATAAAACCGAACCAGTTTTCCCACAATGTACGTATTTACTAACCTACCTAGCTATATATACATAAATGTCTGTATGTATGCGTCAATGGACTTATGTGTAGCGTGTTTACTTTTTTACCTAAACAGCGCTGGCCTCCTGGTTGAATGAGTCAGCTTGAATATCACACAATCACATCACTAGGGCTTAAAGCGAAAACCGGACTTGATTTTTATTTTGTAGGGAGCAGTGGTGGCTGAGTGGTAACGGCCCCGACTTACGAGTTGTAGGTCGCGGGTTCAAACCCAGCCAGGCGCATTATTTTGTGTAATTTATTTCATCACCACTCTCAAAACGGTGGAGGAAAACATCGTGAAGAAACCGGCATGGCCTAGAACCAAAAAAATAAAATAACGAAGACATGTGACATTCACCAACCCGCACTGGGCCCGCGTGGTGGATTACGGCCCATTCCCACTCCTAGAGAGGAGGCCTGAGTCCCAGCAGTGGGAACATTAAAAAAAGGCTGATTATGATGATGATTATGAGGCCTATTTTTGTTACATGTGTTTATGTTCATGAACTTCTGAAGCAAATGCCATCATAAGACTACGTGTAAAAATTCAATCAGAAGCCCTACTAGGAGCTCGTTAATGCGATCCATTTGACGATCTAAACTGAACTGTAAAAAGGGATGGAGCTATATAGGGTTTATAGCTCCATCACTCTTTTTCGCTCGCACGCCTGCCCCCCTAGCCAAGTTACAACCTTTTCGTTTCGATTCTCTTTTCGTCGATCGCCTCGGGTCGGCCACGCCTCCGATTCCTTTGTTCTGTCGTCATCTCAACGCTCAGTCACGTGGTTAGAACAAAGGTATAGGAGGCGTGGCCGACTCGAGGCGATCAACGAAAAGATAATCGAAACGAAACGGTTGTAACTTGGCCCCAGGTAGTTCATTCCCAAAACAACATTTTACGTGAATATTGCTCCCATAAAATACATTTTCTCGACGCGAAAATATTGTGGTAGCTGCCATCATAAATAAAAGTAATATTTCTCGTTCGGTAACCCTATGAATATCGGGGGCGCGTGGTCTGAAATTCCAATGTAAACATTGCCAAATATTATTATCCCTGAGCAAACACAAACAACCGTTTTTAGGTAACCGGCTATCAAACGTGTTTGGTTTTCACAAATATTTGGGGCATGGCGCCTCTCAAATACATTTTTTAGGGGAAAAACTTTATAACACGTTGGAAATGGGGTCTTCATGATGGTATGTGGCGGCGATGTTTTTGTAGAGACCTTTGTGTTATGACCCATAGATCCCAGAAAGTTAACAAGGTGTAGTTTATTACCCATGTGACAACCACTTACATTTCCAGTCATAAATCAAGCTCTACCATTTAAAACCTATTCCTAGAAAGTACTAAACCTGACTCCACCGAGATTTGCATGCGAAGTAACAAAATTATCGTCGCAGCTTTCTTAAAACATTTTTAACACGCAAAAAGCATTTATATGAAAACATTTGCAAGCCGTCGCACATAAAACAGTGCATCCTGACATTAGTAAAGTGCGTTTCCTAGTTTTCAAACGTAAAAGTTTACGTTTAATGTGCCAAACAAAGTAATGACTCCTCGGATATAATCTCAACAACGGCTCACTACGGCATTAGAATAAAATCAAACACTTAATGAACCCCATTCTAGCTAACTTCTTAATGCGCCAACTGTACAATAAATACATTATTTTAATGCCCGCCACGAGTAGTTGCCGCAAATAATCCTTGCGCGGTACTATCACTGAAAATATTAATGGGTTTTTGTCTCGTGCGCTACGGAACACTTCATTTTATAGAGAAATTGCTTGATTTTGAGATATACATTACCGGTACGGATTGTAAGAAATTGTAAAGAAACAAATCTTAAAGTATTATTTTAATCGATTACTGACACCTCGTGATGTTCACACGAATAGTTTGAATGGCTTCCAATCCTGTGGGGCGCATTCCTTCCGCTCATGTTACCGCGGGTGCAACACGTGCCACGTGCCGAGGAATTCGTCACTAGCTCACAACCCGCCGCCGCTTTCACTCTCCATATTAGAGCAGAGCACGCAGTGGTGTTTATTCTGGCACAGTTCGACGAACCGAAATTGTGTTTATTTAACAAATCGCAAGCCGTCAGCGCCGCGGCCAGGAATGCACCGCCACCGCCACCGTACACGGCTTAATGAACCATAAATCCATTCGATATTATTGAGTGTCCGCGCCTGAAATGAAAGCGGCCCGCGGCTGAACGTTGACCGCCGCCGCCGACTCGAGTGCCCGACGCGCGGCATCCCATTCATGCGAAGGCCGAGAGGAAAATAAACGAGAAAACGCGACTGCGCCGCTACGAGCAACGCGCCGCGGTTTCCGTTATTCTAAAATTAAAATCACACACAGCGTCCAGACGCATCCGATGTACCGCGCAGGAAACCCAATGTGAACTCTCGGTTGGAGAAATTAAGAATAAAATCGCATCGACCAATAAGAAAAAAGCATCTCAGCGGGAGTCGTCATCACAATGGAAGCGACTCCGTTCCGTCGCGTACTATGTGGGGCGATGATGATTCACTGCGTGTGCGCAGATTCAGCCACGATCCCGTCAGACTTACTACAGACGCCACTACAGCATCTTGAAATTTTGCCAATGGTAGTTTCGCAAGCGATTATCGTAAAATTCAACGGCGCTCTGGCAATGACCCATATTGAGGTAGGTCACGGGCAGGGATAGACTGCTAATAGACGGGTGCTGGCTTCCTGAGCACTGCATTGAGCAGCGTGCGCCGACACGTCCACCGCTACTCTGCGCTGAGATAAGCATGTAATTTACTGCGCCTTTGATGTGAAGCGGCTTGCCGTGCCCGGAATACTGAGTGTCGCATTCTGAGCCTCCAAGCCATTGTGTGCACAGTTGGCGTGGCCGCACCGCCGCTGGACAAAGCTCTGCTAATGCAGGTTCCTTGTCTAGCAGTGCACCACAATGCGGAAATGAAGGTTCACCGTTGTGCCGCTGATAATACTCCGCTTCAGTCATATTATCATTCGATGCAGCTATCGCGCACTCCTCCCAAAGATGGACTCAAGTTGGCAGCCGATATTGACTACGAAATGCGCTCGGCCCAGTTAGCCTGCAGCTGTAATAGGCTAGCTATCAATAAAATTTCAATATTTATGAAGTCACATGCTAAGACAGCCGTTGTCTTTCAACTGCGCAGGATAAATGGAATGAATCGGACCATACATTACAATAACAAAGACAGAAATATGATTTCAACATGCAAGAGCTTTTATACTTAAGGCAATGAAGAAATGTTCAACTATACCTTTGTTTATACAAGCGTCAATGAATTTAAAATGTACGACTCAATCGAGCCTCCTTAGCATACATTACCGTCCCTCGCATTATTGCAAATGGCACGCTAACCCCGCAGCGCACACGGCGAGCTGCGCCCGCGCATCGTTATCATAATATCCATTTCCGCCGATATCGTTCGCCCTCCATCCCGGTGCGTCAACCTCGGAGATGATTTATTACATCTCATTACCAGTCGCCATTAGATATTATATACCTAATCGAGATCTTGCTGTTTGTGTCGATATAGTAATTAGTTCGGCGCGTAAGATATGAATCGCAGTCGCCAATTAAATGCTTCGCCATCAATCAGCGCCTGTCATAAGTGGATTAACAAACTCTTCAAATGAACAAATGCCTTGACTGGTGCCTTGCCTTGAGGAGGCCTGAGTCCCAGCAGTGGGAACATTAAAAAAGGCCGGTTATGCTTATGCTTATGCTTGACTGGTAAATATTTGTCATTTTTCATGTTGCACAGTAGCCGAGTAGTAAATTGGTAAGTCCAAGCGACCGCTTGGGGCGTAATTACTTGTTGACAAAACATTAATTGGTAGCGGTAGTCTCTCGGTCGTCGACGATGTTGAACATGGAGTAAGGAACATGGCTAACAAATTGATTCATCCTTTGGTAAATATCAGTAGGAACTAGGAGTTCGGATATCGCGTGTAAGGTTCTTAAATACTGTCACTATGTAAGAGGGAAAGTGGTGATTGTTCGTAACATTTATCGCGGCCCTGGAAAGCAACGGGCAGCTGAAGAAACACAGTTAAGTTTTAGTTAATAAAAGTCTGACACTTCCTCTCGCCCAGCTTTCCGAGTTATTATAGTTCCCATCTTAAAAAGAAAAGGAAAGTGGTGTTGTTTGACGAAGCAGCGGCACTCGCAGCCATCAGCCGTCTAGTCTAGACGAAGGCGTGGCGATGTGTGTTCGAGCACTAATTGCTCCTGCAGGCAACTTTTCAAGTGCTAGCGCCCAACCCATGCTGTCAAGAAAAGCGTTTCCCTTATTCGCTTAGAGAAAAACGTACAAATCTTTTGCTAAGTGCTCCTGACAAGCTGCTGCTTGCTTTGCATGAGTAATTACAACTATCCACACTGGTTCAAGTTTGCGAAATGTATTGGCTATTCATAAGTCCGATGTTACAAAACTTAGTAAATCAACATTTCTGACAAAGCCATCTTCGTTGTAACTGACAATGACCCACATGAATGCTCCAAATGTAATTCCAAATAATATCTAATTAAATATCAATACCGTGCAAAAAACAATAACAGCCAACTGTGTTGATACAACAAAGGTTGCGCACGCGCACGATGCGCGACCTTGCGCTCTTTACGATCGCTTGGTATCGATCGATAGCTCGGTCTCGGTAGATGGTATCGATGCATCGGTTTCGTGTCTGTCGGAACTGTGCTACTTGTTAGGTTGAATCTCGAGATTGTTCGTAGGTTGTTCCTTGTAGGGTTGCCAACTTTCTTAATGACAATGTTTCAGAAATCAGAAACGTTTATTTCAAATAGACCAATTACAGGCACTTTTGAATTGTCAAAATGTCGGTCAGTCAAAAAAGAAACAAGTGAAGCTAAATTGCACGTTCCAAAGCGTAGATCTCCATGTAGAAGAACGTGCAAGAGACTCTATGGACACTCTTTTAATCACATTATGAGTTACATAAATCTTGGTTACATATTTCTTTGTAAAACACAAGACCTCTATTATCAGTTTCCTCAACAACAACGTTTGTTCCTTCCATAAGCTGATCTATACTTCTATACTATTTGTATAAAGATAAAAGATTTGTATTTTTGTTTGTAATAAATAAACTCAAAAACTATTGAACCAATTTTAAAAAATCTTTCACCAGTAGAATGCTACTATCACTGTGTGACTTAGGATATATATTTTCTACTTTTACGCAGGTGAATCCATTGGCAGAAGCTAGTTTTTTTTTTCAGTAGACCAAGAATGGGCTAACCCACATACCCTTTCGTTTTAGACTACAAATGATAGCAATTTCCAAAGAAACGATTTTATCAAACACCAGAACTTGTAATTAAGGCCACAAACCATAAATTAACTTTCGTTTTCTATCCAAATCCTATCAGCCCTTAGAAGCAAGCCCGACACGAGAAACAAATGCCCTGGCTATATCAGATCGCGAGTATCGCGACACATTAGGAGTAGAATAGAATAGAAAACTGAGCAAACCACGTACGGACTGCAAAGAACTTAGTGTCGTGAGGTCAACCGATACAAGATCGCTTCGAGTTACTAAAAGGTTATCAAGAGAAAGTTTAGTACGAGAAGCAAGCAACAACGCATCTCATTGTATAGCTGAGGTAACTCGTCAGGCTGGATTGACGAGTTATTGGTGCATTCATGTGCAATGGAATTAATGTGGCCGTCTTTGATTTAATAGTCTATCAAATTTTAGTTCGACAAGTTTTATTGACGTTTCTCAATCTAATTTAAGAAATAGGTTTGTTACTTAGCTTTCTTTTTGAGGTGGCCGATCATCAAATAAGTTCTCCCGAGTGCAGCGATAGGGAATGCCAGTCTTTTTTTTGTGAATCCAAATATGTATTTAACTCAATTTCGAAAAAATGTTAGTTGTGCCCTTTTTAATAACGACGGCAGTATTGTCCTTTGCGTTCCTGTCGAACTTTCCTACAATCTCTCAGCCCTTAGTTACTTGACTTAGCCTTAGCTAGGTTAATATAACGATCGGTCAGAAATACGGCATGAATAAATAATGTTAACTGCCAATGGCTATAGGCATGGTATATCTATTGAAGTAGACTCTTGATTCTTTAATTTCAATGCCATCTATTTTTAGAAACTATGTCGGCAAACGTAGCTTGATGTGGGACACTAGACAAAATCCTATTCTTGAGATGAAGATTGTTATGGTTGCACTAGTTGCGTTGGGCGAGGGACAAATGCATGCAATCTCATCCAACATCAAGTTATAAACACTTTGATGAGCATTATGAAGCTAGTGAACACACGAATTCACATTCACATAAAACATATAGGTACGATAATTTATAATGAAAAGAGCGTGTACAAGTTTATGAACTGACCTTTGGGCGTATGAATGTTATGACCAAAATGCTGACCTATATCTTTAAAAAAAATTCTTATATCTTTATTGTACACAAAAACATAACGCGATAAAGGCGAGCTTAACTCAGCAATGAGTTTTCTCCCAGCAAACCTTTGAGTTATAGAGAGAGAACATATTCGAGGGTACGATCCAGTGCACAATATAAACCTACATAACTAAGTCTAATATAGAATTAAGTATATTATACATAAGTCTAATATAATTTTGTTTTATTACTTCTTATTTTAAAAATAAATTTACGAAAACGTTCCATTTGGAACACTATCCATGAGACAGTGAAACATTATCACCACCACATGACATTGTTAGACGTCGACACAATGTGCTAAACTCGGCGGTCTATATGTGGGCCCGGCCTTGAGACTTGGCGCTTTCTTTCTGCGCAGACGGCGGCCGCAGCGGTTCTAAGTAAAGAAGTGCCCTGTTCGACGTAATGTCGGTCTAGTTATTGAAGTGTCTAACTAGACGTAGAGCAGTGTGGTTATATGTTTTAATCTGAAATTGTGATAGTAGTCTCTAGCTTGATTTCCCTTGAGGTTTGAGAAGTTATCGAATGAATTCTATCGCTTATGGTGGTGGAGCGAGATAAAGTGACAGACTTTTACGGACTTGGATATCAAAACAATCCGTAATTTCAAAATACGTTATGTATGTCATACGATAAGGAACCGAACGACGACGGACGCAGCGTTTGACAAATCAGACACGAAGATTTGAACCAAAGATGACGCGTAATTTAACACAAATAAAAAAAAGTAAAAAACTAAAACCCGACTACGACAAAAAAAAGACGCTGAAAAAGTATGAAACAAGATTTTCAAGATGCTGAAGTAAAAAAAGGAACTGGAAAAACAAGAATAGAACAAAAAGAAAAGCCGTAGTCCTTGGTAGATTATTACCTACCTATAACGTGTGACTACGGCTTTTCTTTTTGTTCTATTCTTGTTTTTCCAGTTACTTTGTTTATTTCAGCATCTTGAAAATCTTGTTTCATACTTTTTCAGCGTCTTTTTTTTGTCGTAGTCGGGTTTTAGTTTTTACTTTTTTTATTTGAAAGATTTTGGTGTTAAATCACTGCTTTACTATTTATTTTGGTATGCACAAGTGAAGTCCTTTCAAATGATACCAACACGACGTACTCGTATTTATCTTATTTTTTTTAACACAATACTTTTTGTTCACTAGAGGGCGCCACATTGAATTTTGAAGGTATTTTTTTTGTAGGTAAGTACCAGTGAAGTCCTTTCAAATGATATGAAACACGGTGTATTTATCATTTTTTTTAAACATGACTTTTTTGTTCGCTAGAGGGCGTCACTTTAAATTTGAGCAATATTTTGGAAATGTACAAGTGAAGCCCTTTCAAATGATACCAAACACGTCGTATTTATCTCCATTTTTATTTTTATCGCATTACTTTTTGTCCGCTAGAGGGCGCCATATCGATTTTTGTGACACGTCACGTAGCCTATGTTTAGCGGACAATTAAAACGGTTCTAACGACACCTCATACGTCCAGTTCCGATAAGTAGATTAGGAGCTATGAGGGAACAGATGAACATACTCACATACATACATAGCCTGTCAAAATCATAACCCTCCGTAGTCGGGTAAAAACAATACGTATGTATGTATGTATGTTGCTATTATCCGCAACTCCACGACTAAAGCGCGTATTTTGAGTACGGGTGGGACAAATAAGTCATTCGATCCACCCCAGCTCCTCAGGGAAGGCCAGCAGCGCCTTGGTGTTGCTGACCATTTCACGGAGGGTACCTGGGTTTCCGAAGTACTTTGCCGTGTATCCAGCGACTACAGGGCAGCTTAGAAGCAGATGAGCTGCTGTCTCGTCCTTCTCCAAAACAATACGTATATCAGTGTTGTACAGAAAAGTTAGATACATTAAAAAAAAAACTTAAAAAAAAAACACTGAAAAGTGCAAAATAACTTTAATTTCGGAAGTCGGTGTTTCTATGATAGTTTTGTATCTTCGTTATTTAACAATAAATAACAATATTTCTATGGGACCAATTCGGAAGCATAAAATTTCAATAAAAACAAAAAAAAAATTCAAAATTGATCCCCATTTGATCGAGAAATCGGTGAACATACATAAAAAATTATAATAATAAAAATACATTCAGCCTAATAATAAAAATACATTCAGCCGAACATAGAACCTCCTCCTGTTTGAAGTCGGTTAAAAACCGCGTAACACAGTTATATTGCTTTAGCAACAGAGTGTAAATCAGTTTTCTCAAAAACTGAACTACAAGGTTACAAACAGAAATCTCCTGATTTTGATTTAGGTACGTGGTGTTAGAAGTTCAGCTATGATTTGCAAAGTCATCGCGCAACCAGGAAGAAATTACAACTATAACTTAATTAGCAAAGTCTTTGTCTAGATAATTACAAACATATTCCTGTATTTCCGCTTCACTTTCTACTAGATCCTCATTATGGACTCTCGAATAATCGACTAATCATATCGTAATCGAATACAAAAGCATCGGATGTTTCATTCATTATCATCGAATAATTTTATGAGAAGCTAAATGAAGCATTAATTAATCAAGGTTTGATAACTTTGATATGTGTGGCATATAATGAACCAATCGAATCGATTTAGTTACCGAATGAATTTCATAATCGATTGGTCTAATGATGAATAGTTTACTAATAGTAGATGATTTAACTTTAATTAATGTTGGGCTGTTTTATGAAATATCCTGCGTGGCGTAACATTTAACGATATCAAGGGCGAGATTACCATAAACAATATCAAAGTAGATACCTGCTCATTCGTCGAGTTATCATCATCGTTTCAGCCGAAAGACGTCTACTGTCAGACATGGCCTCCCCCAAGTGTCGTCACAATGAACACTCGTGTTATACAAAAAGCTTATTTTTTTCGGATCTCTGAATAGGTAGGTACTCTTTTTTTTTTTTTGAAGTGCGATGTTATCAAATGTGTTTTCTCGCCTAGGGCAGTGCGGGAGGGCCTGTCAGACTTGTACTGACTAAAACCACACCCATGTTCATTCTTTTCCTTGCGTTTAAGGACCCCGAGTTTCTCTTTCGGAATTCAACCCATGGCCCCAGTAGGCTTAGGCCCTGTTGGGCCCTACTGTTTTGCTGACATCTCTTTGAGGCGCGCGTGGAACACTACATCGACTGATGACAACTCAGGATCAGTCCAAATGGTTGCCAACCGGACGACAGATTTTGACACACAAAAAAAAAAAAAAATTAAGTCACCCTCATTTCTATAGTTTTGATTTATAATTGAAATAGAATAGACAATATTTCATTATTAGATCGTTATCTAAACGGATTAGTTACTAACAAGCAGTGACAATACTCCGACAATTAGCCCCAGAACCGGTTCCTAAGATTTAATTGAATTACATATTGGCACGTACATAAACCTGCAATAAGTATAACGTTTATTTATTTTAATATTCATATATAGAACAGTGGTGACCTAGCGGTTACGGCATTGACTTACGAGTGTTAGGTCGTATTTTCAAACTCAACCAGGCGCATTACTTTGTGTAAATTATTTGATCACCACTTTTTTTTTTTTTTTAAACCTATTTACAAATAAATATCATTTATCATTCTCAAAACGGTAAAGGAAAATATCGTGAGGAAATCGGTATGTCCTGCCAGTAAACCAATCCGCACAAGGCCCGCGTGGTGGATTACGGCCTATTTTCTCTCCTAGAGTGGAGGCCCCAATATTGAGAACATTACAAAGCTGATTATGCTTATACTCGTAGATGGTAATACAGCTAAGACTGGTGAAACTGCTGTTTTAGTCAGAACACAATCCTGGATAGTTAGGTGTAAAGTCCCGATTTCAACCGTGGTACAGATACCGGCATGGATCTCTAGCACTGACTTCTACAGTTCTACTTGGGCAGAAGCACGCAGAAGTGAAATATCGGGTCTCTTTAGTGGTATGAAAAGAGATGCGGGGGCGGGGAGTGCAATCCGTGTACTGTGTGATTGGCTCGCCGATGTTTACGATGTGCAAAGCGATCACCGCTCTTTCGCCGAGCGCTCAAGATTCGTGCCGCTATCTGTACACCAGCTAATGCTACTAATACTTCAATCCAAATAGATAGCGATGTTTCCAAAATATTAATTTACTGTAAATTACCACTAAAGTTGGTATCTAATTAAGAGATGACGTAGGTATAACTAGCTGATCTACAGTCGTTAAACACGAGCTGTATCTAATTTTCTATACCTAAGTAAAATAACGACATACAGAAATCAGAGTTATAAGTACTATTTTGTATGGAAGGTATGGAAACTCAATCCAAGTATTATTCTCACCACTGAGCACAATCTCGTCTTTCCTTACCCACTGCACGAGCACTCTTGCGCAGAAGCAATCTATCACAGCTCACCGATACCCAGCTGCCGTCTTATCAGAACAAAGTGATCTTAATAGTGAGCGACAATGTACCGGTCAATTAGACCAGCGACCGGTTCCTATCGATGCAAATACAATGATACACTCGTGCGCAACTATCTACACGAGGAAGCTTTAGATTTTCGTCCAGCATTGGACTCCATCGCGTGCTCAGGGACCGTTAAGCTGAATTTTGTACCTTGCGGGACGTAGGGCTTGAATTTAATGATTTATAATAAGGATAATATTTGAATCATTTACGAAGATGATCGGGTTTCGTGGTCCTTGTTCGTTATTTTTAGATTTTAGATGTCATTCATCAAGGGTTTTAGATGCATCCGACGGATGACTATCACCACTAACTTCCTTTTCTTTCATATTACTTCTCACACAATTTATTTTTGTTTTTTTTTTGCATATGTGGCCTCCCTTTGTATCCATCCAAATGTAACTATATTAGTTTCACGATGGAAGACGAGTACTTACTTCGCAAAAACAATTTCATTGTAAAATGCCATTAACAAATTTATTTACGATATGTATTCCCAATCGATACGTGCAACCGACGAATTCGACACAGCGATTGGACGACTGGTTAGAGAAAGAGAATCATATATGATCAAGCATCCATAAAAAATGCATTTGCACGCTGACAATAAAAATATCTGTTCCCACAATTATAACACCTCACCTCATAAAAAGCGATGGTGAAAGAGCCAGACGATTTTTATTTATTTACCGCACTTGACATCAATAGGAACCTGTTTGGTGTTTACTCTTTTTAGTCTTGAACTTCAAAACCGTACAATTATTTGCTCGTAAAACGTCAGGTGACGGTCTATCAAAGGCGATGGGCGGTGTTGTGTGTTGTGTGGGCGCACCTATTAATATATTGTTTGTAAGACGCAACGCTTCCGCGGCGCCCGCGCTTTGAGACCGTTTTAGCGCATTGATAATGACTTATTGAGGAGACTTGGTTGATGCTAATGACTATATTAGTCGCGGATCACTAGGCTGTGTCATAAAGCGACGTTTGATTACTCTCAGTCGCCTTGAAGGTCTGATCTGGTGACAAGGACGGCCCCGACTGTTACTATGCCTTCTTATAGCCATCAGAACTTTGTTTTTTAACAAAACAAAGGTAGATGATGCTAAATTGGTCGCTGATTTGTTTGTGTTTCGATGTCGTGCAATAGAAAGGTAAATAATTATTCATACCTTTACAAAGACTTCGCATGACGAGTTTTGTACACATTGTAAATTACGCATTATTTAAGGAAAATAGACGTTTAGCTATATTATTAACTTTGCGTCAATGTTTGACGTTTTTTCCCTTTACAGTTCTTTTAAACCTAATTGGGTCAAAACCATACAACCGCAACAGTTTTGCTAATAAAATGTATAAGTGCAAACACTCCACGAATTCGATATTTAAATTAGTAAAACACCTGACTCGAAGGTTCGTTATGCCAACCTTGATTAATTAAACCATCATTTTGATTCCGTTAACAATTCCTTAATTCAATTAAAAATGCTCATCTCGCCTTCATCCGATATTAACAAGCAGTTGGTAATGCAGACGCTTCACTACGCTGCGTCACCCACTACTTGCGCCCTAATTAGCTGTTACGCTAATACACCATTGTTAACGTTATTGATGGGTCTAGGTAGCTATCGGTATCTCGGCAGCACATTTCCGTGATTGTTTCTGATCATACAATGTGTTCGTGGGCGACTTGATTGCTAGGCGGCAGCTCTATACTTGTATACAAAAATGTAATTGCGTTATGAATCATTTAACAGTTGGTTTATGGAGAACTTCCTTTTATCAGCGGCGCAGCGGGTGTAGTTACGGTAATAAACCATTATTTGGTTTTATGACTGTGATGTTTGGATATGATTTTGGTCTGAAAATGATGCTCATTCATACGTTCGTAGGCAAATAAATACAAATGCAAGCCAGCTTTCACCCTGCACTTAAACAACGACACCTTGTTATAAATATGTAACTGCTCTCTTATCAATATACAAAACAACAACCAGACTATAAAGTAACAACGACCGCGAATCCAAATTCCACTCCACCTTATTTCACTGACTCCATAATCCAGCTGCACCTGGTACACAAAACAGACGCCACAATCAAAATTTCATAAGGTGCCCTTGCTATAAATTCCCAATTTCCATATTTCAAGCGTCAGCTGCGCACGCGCTGGCTCGGCAGGTGCCCGCGCACCGATTGCCCCGCCCTCCCCGCATTCCCCGCGCTTGTTTCAACTTAGGGCTACTACGCAATTGGCATTTTGCTGTCATAACATTTGGACTGATAGAGCGAGATTGATATTGATAAAATCAATTGGAATACCCTGCCGGAGTCTGTATTTCCTGATAGCTATAAACTCGGGGTCTTTAAGTCAAGAGTGAATAGGATACTTCTAGGCAAGCGTGCTCCATAGTCGGCCACATCATCGTTTACCATCAGGTGAGATAGTGGTCAAACGCGAACCTTTAAACATTTAAAAAAGAAATGAATTGTCAAAGTTGCCTGCCCGTGGCAGTCTTGATTTTGTATGCGTTGGTTCAGATCAAAGTCAAAGTCATCAATTTAGGAATCAAAAAGTTTTATTCATTGCAATAAATTAGTTGTCTATAGACTATCAATAAATAAACTGTCCGGACTGCATTGTTACATATTTGGCACCACAATCCCCCCGCAATATGCCCGAAGCGACGCCAGTACCAGGAAATTTGATAACAGCTGTAAATTCAAGCTGTCTTCAATGTTTTATAACCTTCAATGCGAAACGATAAATTTGTCACAAAGATACTGTGATGAATATTCATACAGTTACTGAAAACCATACAGAATAAATTGAGAGGAAGGTCTATCAAATTTTTCCAGACTCGCTCAACGGACTGCAGGATACCAATTCACCCGGTCCAACCAAAAAGGGATAGATACTTTTGGGGTGGGATATCTCCACCTAAATAAATAATAAAAAAAAGCCTTAGAGGTTCAAACAGCCACAGAATAAGAAATAGTACAAGTAAACAGCTGACATGGCTCATTAAGTTGATGCTCATTATTCACCTTACTGTAAATACATCGATGATGCTTGTATGTAGGTAGGTATGCATCAGTCAGTTTTGTTAAAAATAAAAATGTTTTCCTTCCTTCCCATTTTTTTTTCTATGAAGGCAAGAAGGTTCCTTTGTGGTGAAAGGGCCAGCCCTGGCGCTAAGACAGGGAATTTCAATTAATCTAATTTGCATGTTTGGCCGCGACACGCCCAGCGCGCAATAAAATTTACATTTTGTTTCTAACATAGCGCACGCTGCGGCGCCGGCGGCGCAGCTCTGCACTTTAGGACAAAGAAACTAAGATATTTGCTGAATAAGGCTGGTACAAAAGATTCTACAATGTTAAATGCACTACCACAATGAGACCGTGTCACGAATTCTCGAAAGTATTACACCTGAACTTGCGAGTAACCAGCCTTCAAAAATCTTGAATCTGATCAATTAGTAGAATGAATTAGAAATTATATTTTTACATATACATATTTTACGTACAATATTATCCTCTATATGAACTATTTAACAGTTAAAACCTTAGGCGGTTAAAATTCGCAAATAGTTTAGAACCTTCTAAGATAGGAATGATCCCTTAGCTCCAGAGTAAACACTTGCAGCAATTTAAAAATAAACTATACCAAGTATTTCTGCCATAGAAAAATGTAGCCCATGATCCAAATAAATGATTCAGTTAGCAATAAATAACAATTAATAATGTATTAGTTGTAACAATTATAATATTTCACAGCGCAGCGTGTAAGTCCGTGTCTCTATTTGCGCGGCACGCCCCCGCGTTCGCTAAGCGGCGCGGGCGCACGACGCTCCAATAACATTAATAACCGCGACTAGATGTTATCCCACTTAGCAGGAGGCTAGGAAAACTGCAGGTAGGTACCTGGATATTTCAATGCCTTGTTCTGAATTTATTGGCTTGTAACACTTTCTGAGGAAAAATAAAAATGGATAAGACGTGCCAGAGTGTGAAGACGGGGTTTTATTTAGTCCTTCCAGAAGTTACCTGGCCCGGGATGTGATGGCAACTGAAGGAACATAAGTGGGCTTTAAATCAGTAAAAGTCTGGTACCCAGAGTGGGAACATTAATTTTTTCCTCTCTTCCCTCTCGTTCATGATTTCCTACTGAAAAAAAAGGGTTATGTTTACTAGAACCTCACGATGCTTTATCTGATGAAAATACTGAATTTACTAGTACTTTGGTAAAAAGGGATAAAAATGCTTTGGAATCGTTTGATAAGATTTCCAGCTAGATTTTGGAAACAAAGAAGAAAGGATCTTCTCCATCTCATTTCCTAACCACAAGCAAAATAGTCTAAAAGCGTCAACCCCACTTTTAATCACACTAACTGTTTACTAATACTTTTCGCAATACAAAAAGCTGTATCAGAATATTTTATTATTCATTAAATTCATTTTTAACGATCGCCATTCACATAATTATATTATTATTCTTTGCACAATATGTAACTTTTGTCTTATATGGATTTGGTTAGGACATCGTCGCCATAAAATATGTATGGTTATGAACATTTTACAGCTTTGATTCTGACACAAGATTGGACGAAAAGTGTTTATTGTTTATTTATGTTTCAAGTTCGCGTTTTGATATTATTGTTTTATTTTTTTGCATAATCTGTAATTTTCACGGATCTAATACTGATCTATGCGACGCAAGGACCAAACAAATTCAAAGTAGTTCAAATTCACTGTTTGAATTTAATTTAAATGTGGGTGTTGGCTTTCTAATAATAATACATGATATCTTCTTTCGACATCCTAACTGATAATATTCTTATAGATTGATTGATTGTTTCACGATTTAAGTGATCTGTTGGATCCTAAAGCAATAGGTACTGCCACACCCTCTAAATAACAATAAAATTACACACATTAAACTCCTTGCGATCTCTCTCACCGCTATCAGCATTGCGAGAGCGATGTCGTGGTGCCCAGATAAGAGCGAGGTACTCATTGTTACTGAGCCCCATCAATCTAACGTTGCGCAAACCGCAGTAGATGGCATCGGCGTGAGGCAACCGTTGCTCTCAAACTGTCCGTAATACTCGACGTCCCCGCCCAGATAAAACCTCATCACTTAGCAAAAAGATAATAACTGCAATCCACTTTATTATACTTCTGATTGGGGCTATTTCTTAAGCGTTTCGACACCATTGCAGCCTTCGTAGAAAGGCTGATTAAAACTCTAGCTAGAGTCTAGAGTTTCATCATCTCCAAGTTATTTTTGTTCAGAGATTTCGCTAAAGCTATAGTTAAAAGCTGGCATCAGTGGCACCATAAAGAAATAATTGTGAATTATTTTACGAGACATTAATTTAGACTTAATATTCAGTTTCAGCCCCATAATAAATTGGTCATTACTGCCACCAATCCTTGTTACAACTTTAACAATGGAAAATTCGATCTCTAAAGTAATTAACTCCCTGTCTAGGGGTGTAATTCATTTCGATTGACGCACAATACTATTGTACCCTGTTCTAATTTAAAATTTGATTGCATCTCGTCGAGCACCCCTTGCTCGTATTGTCTGCTCGTGTGCGAGACTGCGAGTCACGCTGACTGGTGTGTTGACCCCTGCAACTGCTGCCATTTGCATGTACCAACACAAGGGAGCAGTAAAGCTTTCTATAAATCTAATCGAGGGCCGGCGACAACAGTTGTAAAATTTTACGACTTCCGTCGATCGCGGGTTACAATGCCCGATTGCTCGCCTTTCCACACGCGAGCGTGCGAGATACAAATCCCAATATCACATGCGTAATCGTCCCACTGATGCTGTCTGCGCATCTCGCGCTCCTTATAGTAATTAACTAGTCGCAAGGTCGCCGCGTTTTGTCATTCGCCATATTTATGCGACTGCAATCCTCCTTGGGACACAGTTAGACTTCTGCCGCCACTAATCACGACCTAATCGGGCTCGCGATCGTCCAGTCCGCTGCCGCGCCGTTTCGTCCATCCACGTTTGACCGTAACCACTTTTAGATCGAACCTTTTTAGTACAGCAGCTAGACGCCGGCGCTGCGAGGGCACCTGTCCGCTGAGCCTTATTTATAAAAGCCAACATACCGGCGCGCAAATCTAAAACTTTTATGACATTCGCGGCAGCTGAGTCATGATTCAATCGGCTCGCGAGTCGCGCTCCGATGTACGATTTAACGCATTATCTATAAGATGCGATTAAGAAATACGATCGAGATGATGGATGATGCTGGAGGCGTCCTGTTACGCTGAGCGCGATCGATGGAGCGCGTCGATAACCATCGGCGCGGAGGTATCGCGCGCGCATCGTGCTGACGGCGCATCGATCGTGGCGCGGGCGTCGGTTGTGCAACGCTTATGAATAATTACCGGCCGGTGAGGCGGTGAGGCGGCGGACGCACTCGATTCACTGCCAAGGACGCCTTTTCGCTTTTAGTCGGTCATCGATCGGAGCGCGTTGCGCAACGCGACGGGGTTTCGCTGTCGGGCCCGTTGCGCCCGTTGCGCCACGCTCCGTGAGAAGTGCACGCGACTAATGACGCGTTGCTCAAGCGGCGCAACTGCCCACAAATCGCTTTATTATGCAGAAACTGAGTCGGAACAAATGAACGCGCCGCGCTGCACCCGGCCCGCATGTATTACGGGACCCCGGCGGAAAGTGAACGCCGAGTATGATGAACGGATTCATATCAATCTGATTGTGATTTATAATGTCGCACCACCACTCTCGAGGACATTTTATATGAAAAAATGAGCGTTTTATCTGTGCACTACCCGTGGCTCGCATATTCATAAAGCTGACGGGCCCTCATAAATATTTGTTGCAGACCAGCTTTATCAAAGTGATAGGGAGCGATAAATTTCTAAATTACAAAGATCTGATGCACGGATTGCTTTTAAGTGATTATGACATTTCTAATGAAACGTTGTTCGATCCATAAAACGCGTGATGTTGCATCAAACTCATAATCTTGTGATCTAAAATGTTATCGCCCTGAATCGTGGTTCGATTCATCATAGCTATCTTATAGGAGGGGCAGTAAATGCTAGTGGTAATGCCGTTCATTTTGATTACGCTATCTGCAGCATCGATCTTACAATTCACTCCCATTTTACTTTATTTTATTATTTGATGAAGAAATAGAATTTTCAAGGGGAATGAACTTTTATTTCGTAATCCTAGAAATACTCGATTAAACTGTGTCCAAACTTGAGCAACGGAGGTACAATTTGAAAGAGTTCCTCATGAGTTTTTGCAAAAGCCTAACGACCAAGCTTTTTAATTACGCCAACGTTTTATTTGATTTCCAACGTCATGCGGCATGGCAACCAGCTTCGCCACAAAGTGTGTATTTCCTTTCACACTATTATCGTGTCTCAAATTAGAGTTTCCGAAAAAAACAAGCTCTGCGTCCGTTCGGTGCGGGTTGCGTTTTTGCCACTCCTGCGCAGCTGTCGCTGTTGTCGGCAGGTGCGGGCGTTTTCGCCGAATTTCGTCGGCGTCGGCGTTCATCGTGCACAGACTCGCAGACGTAATCACTGAAATAAATACCGACTTTAAATGGGCAAAAAGATTTGATGCTATTTCGGGCATCCTGTGAGTAAGTGCTGAGGAATGATTTATAACTAAGTCTGTTGGGTATTAACCAGTGACGTCAAATAGTTCATGACTTTTGAATCTCCAAATGCATGTCTAATGGAAATTATTGTGAACTAGTGACCCGTCTCGGCTTCGCTCAGGCGCAAATTATACACAAAATGCTTCTTCGGTTATTGCTCTTTCTATTAGTGAAAACCGCATCAAAATCGTTGCCTGGTTTAGGAATTAGCAGATGAACAGACAGACGCGTAAAGCTTTTTTTGTCTTATACTATGTAGACACTCGTACCTAAAATAGTGGTCCTGTTATGTTTTTAGCGACTATTTAAAAAAATTCCTAATAACAAAATGAACCATTCGCAGTTCAAGCAAATCTGCGCTTCAGATTGCACAGTACAACCATTACGTTAAAGGAAACGTGCCACTAAAGCTACACTTGTCTACAAATAATCAATTATAAATTTGCTTTCTATACCTAGATATAATTTCCCAGTAGGTCTGCCTACATAGATGGTTGCACTGCGCAACAGATGGAATGCGCCCGCGCATCTCAGGTCAACGCGCGACTTGACACACTGACACCGTGTCAACTGTGTTTTCTTATGTTTTACACGATAGATAAATTTTTTAGTTGTTGCGTAGGTAGTATTGACTGTCTATATATTTCTTAGTGTTTTATTAATATTTGCTAGCAGTACCTACACCGCAGACTACCTTCTTTTTTACCCGACTGCAAGAAGGGTTATTAGTTTAAGTTATTATATTCCATCCTAAGATTGTCCGGTAGATTGCCGCCATTGTACCCCATTTAAATGTCTGTTAAAATTGTTACTATTTTTACGTTTTTATTCTATTATATTTAAAAGGTGGAAGAGTAGGTATTGAAAATTGCAATCCATCATCTTTGCTCTTATCCAATGCAGCCCTTCCCGCTCCCAACCCCCATTTTTTTTTCTTTGATAATTTATATGGGCTAGCTGAACAACGTTTGCCAAGTCACCTATACTATTCGTCATGAATCTGGCTATCCCTTACAGACAGACTGTTTCCAATCTGACTGGTAGTTCTAGAGATTAGTGCGTAACAATCGTAAAAACTCTACGGTTTTATTATATTAAACATAGATCAAACGTAAGCCTAAATAACTGGCTTATCTTCCTAAATAGGTACATATTATTTATTTAACGATTTATGTACACACACACAAAATAAAAGATTAGAAGAAGGAAACAGAAAAATAGGTACAGAGCACAGAGGTGATACTTATTTCTAAAGAAATCTCTTCCAGCACACCTGCGAAAGGAGAGTTGAAAGAAAATAGAAATGTAGACACCGTGTGTAACAGTAATAGGAAAATAAGTACATACAAAATAGTTTTATTTTTTATTAATGATAGGCTCGCGTTTGACCACCATCTCACCCGATGGTAAGCGATGATGTGGTCGACGATGGAGCACGCTTGCCTAGAAGTAGCCTATTCACTCATGACTTAAAGACCCCTAAGTTGTAGTTATCAATAAAATAATATAACATATGCATAATAATATGTTCTATAAAGACTAATTATAATTATATGGGTGTCGTCAGTAAATAGTAATAAATAAGGTATCTACAAGAACTAAAGAAACAATTTATATTAATTTCGAGAGTCCCATGACTTATCAAATCGAAGCCGTTCTAAAAATAATAACAAACCGAAACCGTTACAAGAGCTGCTTTTCCGACCACCCCAACTTAGGGTGAACGACCCTAAACATAAACAAACCATCCCCATGCACAATAGGATAATTTTATCGTAAATCTGGATGAGTGTCATTGAATAATGATAATTTTCCACGCGATGAGCACTGCGCAAAGATGAGCGTCATCCCCTTTCATGGCCTATTTATTTTATTTGGGTTAGGAAGGCGGGGTTCATCGATCTAATCCGGCACGCCCTTAGGTACGGTTCTCGCACGTTATCTTAGCAGGGAGAATCAATTTTAGCAAAAAAAAAAAACATGTAAAGTTAGAATCTAACTTTACAGGTTTTTTTTTGCTAAAATTTCTAACTGTTACATCTAAGATGAAAAAATAAATAAATAAATCTTACCCATCTTCGTTCAGGTGTATTAGCACTATTAGATAGAGTTTCCACTTATAAGTAGTCTTTTTAGGGAGGTTGTCACAAAAATAAATCAAATATTAAACTGTTACCACTATGGTTACAAACTAGTTCCCCACAATACATAACGTCTATAAATAACTATTGAGAACATAATTACCTCACAAAAACAACCATTATCGGAACCCCAACCTTCACATTTTCCGTTTTTCAATAAAATCTAAAAATAGCCGGTCTCGCCGGCCACCCCGTCCGTGACCCCGGAGTCACTCGGGCACGGGGTGGCGCTACGCCCTCTAACCGCCCCCGATTGCCTTCAAACGCCCTCCGTTGCCCTCTCTGCGTCCTCCACGTGCCGACATTGGCCTAAAAACCCAATTGTTTTACGTTAACGTTTACGTTACGGTACGGTTTACGTAACCCGCGTTTTGCGTATCAATTCAAGTGACAATGGATTCTAGCTAGTACTGTTTTTGTTAATTAACAAAATATAGTCATTTACCCACGTAACGACATTGAACTAGTTACGTGGGAAATTCGCTTTTGTTCATACATTTTTTTTTTTGTTTTATTGTTACTCATTATGGGTGTCCCTTTTCGGTGACTGTATAATGTAATGTTGAGAAATTTTGAATCAAATAATGTTGAATCAAGAAGGATTCATCTTGTGAGTCAGATTCTGTAGAATTTTAACGAGCGTTTGATTCACCAGTGCGTATTCATTCAACAAGGCTCTTCTCAGATGTTTCCGTTTCTACATTATAGTGTTCATCTTTAGCATAATGCAATCACCCTTTTAATGTTCCCCTTGCTGGGACTCAGGCCTCCTCTCTAGGAGGGGAATGAGCCCAGTAAGTAAGTAAAAATTTATTTGTTTAAACATGTTGTACATGATACATTGCATGCAAGATAATAATGAAATATAAGTTCTGGCATGTTTAGCCGCGTATCGTGGCGAACAAATTACCAAATTACAGTGTTCATCATTATCTTTAAAAAAATATAAAAGCTATGGACAGTCCGCAAAATAGAATACAAGCTGTTCTGCAGCTTATTTCTTCACCACAGGCTTTGGATTGCACATTTATCTTTGATTTCCATTTAGAATACTTAAACGTTCAGTTAAAAAAAAAAACTCAAGATGCAGCTTCTATCTATCCATTTCTAGTTTATCTCTGCCATACAATCATTTTGCGAAAGTGAAGTTTAAATACTTCATCAAGTTCCATCCTATTTATTAACTATTTTTAACATCCTATTTAATACTTAATACGTAAGTTTGGCAAAGAGAAGATAACGCCATTTCAACTTTCATCCTCTACTGTGATACAGAATTATAATAGGTATTCCATGCAGATTTTGACCAAGATATCAGTGACAAATTCAGTGACATAGCAACCATATCTCATAGCATAGTCGGCTTTATAATGTTCCCACTGTTGGGACTTAGGCCTCCTCTCTAGGAGAGGGAATGGGCCGTAATCCACCACGCGGGCCCAGTGCGGGTTGGTGGATGTCACATGTCTTTGAATTTTTGGTTCTAGGACATGCCGGTTTCCTCACGATGTTTTCCTTCACCGTTTTGAGAGCAGTGGTGATGAAATAAATTACACAAAGTAATGCGCCTGGCTGGGTTTGAACCCGCAACCTACAACTCGGAAGTCGGGGCCGTTACCACTCGGATCCAAATACAATGCCGCGAAATATTTCACACAGTCGATCTCTCGTTTGGCCAGCAGGAAATCTTAAATTATACACGAGTATATTCCAGAGAAACGATGTTGGTGACCACGAAGTAAGCAGGACAGAAGTTCTCTATATTCTGTGCACCTAAACCCTTTAACCGCCTACTTCGGATATAATATCCGACAGACACTCTCGCGTTTATTTCGCCAAGGTCGCACATGATGTGCGGCACATTCACGTTTGGAGGTAGGCGGAACAGAGTGTAAAGTCCCGCAAACCTCCGTTGAAAAGGGAGGATCCTCCGACCAGACGGGTGTTATGTCTGGTGAGCAACTGCCTGATAGATGATTTCGGGCTGTTCTATATGTTCTAATCGCGCGGAGAACTTTCATTGCGCGATGCAGGATTAGTTCTTAGCTGACGCCATAGATGTCGCTACACACGAACAAATATAATCTATCTTGCCAGCTCTTCTGTCACCTATCGGGATTGAAGAGCTGACGCGATGGAGTACCCAGTCGCAGATACACGACCCTGCCGGTTAGGACGCGAAAACACTCGTCGAGCCAATCCGATGCGGGCGATTAAAGGGTTAAGGGTTCCTTTCAGTGACATAGATGAAGGAACTTTGATGCAATAGCTTGTTTGATTTCTTAGTTGGTAGAATGAGCTGTATAGCTTTTGTAATAACAACCATGGGTAGAGAGAGAACCAAGAGTCCAGGACCGACCAGGAATCATCATCAACATTTCAACTGAAAGACGTCCACTACTGGACACAGGCCTCTTCCAAGTGTCGCCATAACGGCTGGTCCTGTGCATCTCGCATTAATCTGATCTTCCGGTACGCGGTCGCCCCTCCAGAACCTTTCGGCCCCATCACGCTGGGCGCGATAAGCAGTCTAGACTAGAGCAAGGGTAGGCAAAGGTACGGGTATATTAAGAGGCGGAGGCTTTCCTGCAGTTTACTGATATTAATATGTTTTTACATTATGATAAGTGGAAATGGGATTACAAGTAAATTATCACATCGAAAAGTGCATAGGTTGATCCTTCTGTTCTCTTCTCACAGTATGGCCGGCGCCGGCGCCCGCGCCACGCAGATAATTGTGAACGCGCGCAATCAAACCACAGATTTACGCGATACATAGAATTACCCGCAAACCTAAACACATCGCTTTCCCACTCATTGTTGGCTCTACTAAATTACTTAATATGTGCGAAACCTTTGTTCCTTACCATAACAACATCGTTTACAGTCCTAATGAGCCCTATTCTAGGAAATTTAGTGCTTGCTCCAACAACTAGTTTTGGGAAATGGGTTCGTTATGCGCGAAAGAGAAAGTCTAAATAACGACCTAGGCTAATTATGTTATGCTAATGTACATAGCTACACAATATTGTGAGTTCCTAACACGGAAGGTTCCAATCAGGAACCTTCCGTGTTATATTTATACTCTTCCTTGAATTGACTTAATCTACAGTAAAAAATTTCGTTTCTGCGCCGTTCCCCATATATTTAAACTGTCTCATAAAAATAGTTGGGAACCAATTCCCATAAATCGTTGATGTACGGCGTCTTCATAGATCACCTGTAAGGATCTCCTCACGATGTGGTCTGCGCGCGCGCCGCTCCTCTCGTTGGTAATTATTCCGACTAATGCCGCCTAATGGCCGCCCCTGATGTGTTTACGAGCAACACTTCGTCTTAAACGGCGACAGTCTAATGAAATCAGGCGATTACAATGACGGTAATGTCACAATTGCCTTCAAACCTGATTTAAGGTTTCAGTCAATTTCGTAGGCTGTAAGACTTTCTATTGCGATAGCTTTCTCGCTGGCACTAGATTTTATGTCCTCCGCTTTGCTATCGCACTGGGAACTAATTTTAGATTTGCACATTACATAAATTGGTTTAAGCCCTTCCTACTGGCCTAAATGTTGCGAATATATGGAATCGAAGCAATTGTAGCCATAACCTTATTCATCTGCGTGTCAATATCTACAACGTTTTGCATTTCAGCTTTCAATAGTGCAATTCTTATGGAACTTTGATATTAATTTTTCGTTTTTCTTTAATTCCAGAGGGAAGTTCGCATCAGTCCGCAAGATTCGCCACCTAGTGTCCGGAGAGGAGTACGCTGCAAAGATCATCCGCAAGCGGAGACGAGCGGCCGACACGACGCGCGAGATCCTTCACGAGGTTGCCGTGCTCGACCTGTGCTCAGAGTGCACGCGTGTCGTCAGTCTACACGAGGTAATATGGCTTTACAATATTTTGAATTTAAACAGGGTTTAAGAATAGTGTCTCTAGAACTTGAAAGAACTTTCTGTGCGTGTGGTTGGAGAGACGGGCGCTCACGCACCACTCGGTTATAAGATGCAAAGAAATATACGTCGGCATTGCCACTACAACTTTTTTTGAGGAGAGGTGGTGACAAATTGGTGTTTTTGGGTTAATCAATTAAGCAAAATTAATGTTTATTCTGTCGTGATTGCTTAAAATTCCCTGGATAATTATGTGTGAAATCTGGTCCTTTGGGAAGAATAGGTAAAAGAATATTTTGTTAAAAGCATCAGCTGAATTTTATAAAGTTTACTGATTGAAGTTTTATAAAATGTTTCCTCCACATCTTAAACTTATCAACTGTAGAATAAACAATTTTTTTTTTATGGATAGGCTCGCTTTTGATCACTATCTCACCTGTTGGTAAGCGATGATGTTGCCGACGGTGGAGCACACTTGCCTAGAAGTACTCTATTCACTCTTGACTTAAAGACTCCTAGGTTATTGCTATTAGTAAATACAGACACCGGCAGGGAGTTCCACTCCTTAGCTGTACTCATAATAAATGTGTTTCCAAAACGCTTTGTACGTATGGGTGGGATGTCCACCATGTATCGGTGGCGCAACGCCGTACGTCTAGTGGTCCGATGATGGAACGGACTTGGGGGAATTAAATTGTACAATTCCAAGTTCCCATCAGAAAGATTGATCTAACCATCCACCCTAATGTTCCAGGTATACGAAACCCGTTCAGAAGTGGCGATCGTCCTAGAGTTATGCGCTGGCGGGGAACTACAGCGCCTCCTTGATGAAGAAGACCGCCTGTCAGAGGGCGCAGCCCGAAGAGCCCTACGCCACGTGTTGGAAGGCCTGGCGCACCTGCACGCACGGAGAGTGGCACACCTGGACCTCAAACCACAGAACCTTCTCCTCACAGCTGGTGGTGAAGAGCTGCTCATATGTGACTTCGGAATAAGTCGCGCTATACAGCCTGGAACGCGTGTCCGGGAGATATTAGGCACAAGGGACTATGTTGGTGAGTGCTTTTGAAGATTTTTTTTTTTTGAAGTTTTAAAACAATTATAGTTTTTCTAAAAATAGCATCAAAATTGACTAAATAAGAAATAAAAAATAAATAAAAATAAAAATGAAATGTTTTTTTAATTATGAATTATGATTATTTTTATTATTTAATATTATTTTATTTTAATTATTATTATTTTTATTTTTTTATTATTTTGTTATACAATGAAGCAGCAATTAGCATTTCAAATGTTGGTATGAGGAACGGGGGGGGGGGGGGCGTGGTGGGAATATATCGCTATCTCTTTTGTACGCGTGTAACCAGATGGCGGTGACGTCACGTTTGAGCGTGTGCATCGTTTTTCTATTTATTTTTTTTATAATTTCCCCTTCCAACAGATTTCAAAGGTTCCTTTCTAACTTACCTAATTTTAATAGGATTCATTAACTTGGCATAGCAACTGTCTAGCCACTAACGAATTGTAATACAATGCCTAAGTGAAAGTTTAATTAGAAATCACTTTACAACATTTAAAGAGCTGCCATCAAAATTTAATGAGTAGGGAGTAACTTGTTCTATAAATTGGGGAAAGTCTTCATTGGCACGCCTTTAGAAACCCCTCTTGATCGAAGAGCTGTAAGTTAACGTAGGTTTACAAGCTGAAAGTGGGTCAGACGAAATTGATTTATCACAACACTAAAAATTCCCGTAAAATTCAACTTTTACACTTCTTATAGGAGTCGTGAAAATACGTGTTTACCGATAGGTATTGTAGAAGGCATAGTCAAAAATATAGCCACAAAAGTGACGAGTTATCCATTTTCATTATCTATATATATATATATATATAAAAGGAAAAACTGACTGACTGACATATCAACGCGAGCCGAAACTACGGGGACTAGGAGCGTGAAATTATGCACAAAGCTTCCTATTATGACGTAGGCGAGCACTAAGAGAGGGTTCTCCAAAATTGACCTCCTAACGGAATGAAACTGGGGGGTTCAAAGTTTGTATGGAGAAATCTATTTTCATGCGGGTGACGCCGCTGACAGAAGCTAGTTCAAATATAAAAAGCTTTTAGGTTTTTGTTTAATCATTACTTAAATCGACAATCATTTTCAAATTGGTTCTTGAAACAACATGTTTTGTGTCACGCAATTAGCCACAAGTTGAACTTAGTAAACAATATTTCAGTTTTCTAATAGTAAAGATGTTGTTCCCTTTTCTTTAGTTGACTGGCCTGTTGGTCTAGTGGTTAGTGGCCCTGACTGCTGTGCCGGAGGTCGTGGGTTCGATTCCCACCCAGGACAAATGTTTGTGTGATTAGCATGATCATTTGTTCTGTGTCTGGGTGCAATTTATCTTTAATATGTATGTATTTAGAAATATATAAGTATGTCTATCAGTTGTGCAGTACTCATAACACAAGCTCTGCTTAGCTTGGGACTAGACGGCGTTGTGTGATAGTTGTGGAATATTATATTATTATTATATTATATCACACGCCATAAATTGAGCCTATACTATAGCCTCACAATTTTCTTTTCTTTTTCAGCCCCAGAAATCCTATCATACGAGCCCCTATCCCTCGCAGCCGACATCTGGTCGGTCGGCGTGTTGGCCTACGTGCTCCTCAGCGGGTACTCGCCATTCGCCGGCGAGACCAAGCAGGAGACATACCTCAACATCGCTCAGTGCCAGCTCAGCTTCCCCAAGGACCTCTTCAGAGGAGTCTCGCAGATGGCCATTCAGTTCATAAATGAGACGCTTGTTGTTGATCCTAAGTGAGTATTAAAATACCTACACATCATCTTCCCGCTTTTATCCCGTGTTATTTAGGGTCGGCGCAACATGTTTTTTTCTTCTATTCTGTCCTGTCACCCGTCATGCCATAACTAACCCCTTTTCTTTCATACCACTCCTTACACAATCCATCCATTTTTTCTTTGGCCCTCTCACTCTCTATCCATCCACATGTATACTCATAACTCGTTTAGTAACATGCGTTTCATCCCTCCACTTCACATGACCATACCAAGACAAACGATTCCCCTTCAGCTTTTCAGAATTGAAGTACCTACACACATATGTACATTTTTTTCAGTAAATGATGTGCATTTCAGCGGAATTCTTTTCATAAATATTGATAACGAAACTGAGGTGCTGGTCTCCAGGTCCAGTGCAAAAAGCAAATAACGAAAGCTAGAAAACTGGCTCTCATGTTTTGAACGAGGCTAGTTTAGTCTGAAATTTAAAAAAAAAAACAGGCTCAATGCCATGCCACCGATTGCCACCGTGCGACCTGCCCTTGCTTAACACGGGTGCAAGTTATACACACACACACACCTTTCTCGTAATAATCGTAATAAATAATAATAAATAAATAAATAAATACTGCTGGGAGATTTGCCTTCTGTGGTACCAGACTGTAATCCGCCTACACGCCCAGAAGGGCCAAAGCTTACTGGGAAACCCGGGGTACTGGAACGCAAGGCAAAAAAGGAACATAAAAGTGGGTTTTAGTCAGTAAAACCGCTCGGAGGACACGGTGGAGCACACGGTAGAGGTGTGCCCCGCAGAGCACCGCTGTGTCCTCGTGGGGGAGATCGGCGGCAACGATCTCTCGCGTCGGGCCTTGGTACAGGCCATGGTCCGAAGCGAGGAGGGGTGGCAGGCGGACGCCTCCTTCTGCGAAGCAGTAATGCTAGCAAAGAAGGAGGCTGCACGTGCATGCGAGAGGGAGCGACCCTCACGCCCCAGCCGCCGGGATCCCGATTTCCGGCCACCGTAGGCGCGGGCTTGCGGAAGGCGAGCGATGGGTAGCTCGCCGTCCGACCGTCCGATAACCGTCCAGACCGAGCCCAAGTCGTCGATGGCGTGCCTCAACGAGATGACAGCAAACCGTAGGGGCCCAGTATGCTCGAAGCCTACTGGTGCCAAGGGTTTGTTTCTGAAAGGAAAACTCAGCTCTGGGACGAAGGCAAAGAAGGAACAGGAGTGGGTTTTTAGTCAGTAAAAGTCTGACACACCCTTGCGCACTTATCTCACCTGAGCGATGATGTGGTCGATAGTGGAGCATGCTTACCTAGAAGTAACCTATTCACTCTTAACTTAAAAACTCCTAGGTTGAAGCTATCAGGAAACACAGACTCCGGCAGGGAATTCCACTTCTTAGCTGTACGCACAATGAATGTGTTCCCAAAACGCTTTGTGCGTAATTTACACAATAACTGTCTAACTGATTTATTTTATTGTTCATAACTATTTTACTTTTATCTTCAAACTTGTTGTATTTGTGTACCTTTGTTTTTGTATCAAGTAAATGTGTTTTCTTTCTTTATTAATTAAATTCTTGTGTACTTTCAGGGGTCGTCTTACAGTGGAAGAGTGCCTGGAGCACCCCTGGTTGAAAGACGAGGCGGACTTGCCGCGCGTAATAGTCGGTGTCGGCTTTGATGCCACCGAGCTTGCCAGCGACGCCGACGCTGACGCCGACGCCGATGCCGACAGCGGCGATGACAGCGTCAACGGAACTAACGGAGTTAATGGCGTTAACGGAGTTAATGGCGTTAATGGCATTAACGGCGTTAATGGAGTTAACGGAGTTAATGGATGTAACGGAGTTAATGGCGTTAACGGTCACACTCACAATGGCGTTAATGGATGCAATGGGACAAACGGGTCACATGATGATGAAAAAGGTGAGTTAATGTACGTTATCATCATCATCATTCATATTATCACTTATTGACTTTCTTATTACTAACTTTAACTAATTGGTTATGGAGAATATTGCCATTATCACCTCGCTTGGAAATGGATCAAAGATCACACCAAATAGAGGCATTTAATCGAGCTAAATAACATGATATTTTTATATATTTTGATGAAAATTACGCAAATCATTCTTGAACAATTTACACAAACGTCTTTAACCTATTTATTACTTGGAAACTTGAGAAGAACATAGCAAAAACTAAGTACCCTTTACTTTCAGAATCATCCGAGTCCCGTCCATGCTCGCCTCAGGCGGAGTGCGAGGAGCGCGACAAGCCGCTGAAGCATGCGCACGCGCGCGACGCCTCGCCGGCCTTCCCCGACGCTCCCTCCACGCCTAAGGTGAGACGCGCCGTGAGCCCGCCCTAAGGAACACCCACACACGCGCCCACAGGTCAGGGACTACACTGTAGTGTGGATGTAGCTGCTTCACGAACGTCCGGCCGACGCTGTCTTACTATTCTGTCACTGTTAGTGCTCGTCTTGTGTTTTGTGACTTGCAGCAAACGCTTGCATGTGAGTGACGCTTCGGGGAACGCTAGTTGTAGTCGTGACGTAGTGAGGTTGTTAAAATTTGTACTAATGTTAATTTTGCAACAGGTGTCCCGCAAATCCCATCCGCACGCGCCCTCCGTGCTGGCGCTGTGCAAGAAGTTCCAGCCGGACTACGAGAAGCCGGCCAAGCTGCACCACGCGGTGGGGCACGTGGGGCACGTGGGGCACGTGGGGCACGTGGGCCACGTGTGCAGCGCGCACGAGTGCTCGTGCCGCGCGCTGCGCTCGGGCCGGGCGCCGCCGGACCGCGCCGTGCTGTGCTAGCGCTCGCTGCTGTGCTGCGCGCGACGAGCTCGCCGGTAGCACGCACACTCTGTACATATAGACTAAGTGTCAGCAGACAGTTGTATATTTTCTTCTTATCTCCGCCCCGGTCGCGCGGACTGAAGTTCGCCGACGATCGCGGCGCCTCACGACGGTACAAAAAGCATAATGATGCGCCCGCGCACAGCTCGCGCTTGTAAATGTGTAAGAGGACGCGATGTACATAATGCTGGGCCTGCACCGCCGACATGGACGTCAGAAATGCTAAGTTCATACTGTTGTAGTATCGTTTACGTCCGCGCTGCTGAAGACACGTTGTAACATAACAAGTGTAGAGACAGTTCATCTGAAACAGAAGTATCAGGGATGCTGCTACCCAGGAACTTGTGTATTCTCAGTGCTGACGTAAAGTCGACGAAATGTTTTGAGGCATGTCACGACTCTCGCGTTTTGAGCGTCGCGTCATGCTGCATGGGCGTGCAGCCGGCAGGTAGCGGCAGGAACTGCAAGTAGTGGCAGAAGCTGCAGGTAGCGGGAGAAGCTGCAAGTAGCGGCAGAAGCTGCAGGTAGTGGCAGAAGCTGCAGGTAGCGACAGGTAGTGTTGCTGCAACTGCTACGAGTGTACATACAGAGGCCGCGCCGCGTCGCCGTTATATTTATTGGACGCCGGCGCCGCTATTACTTACTTAGATAATTAAATTGTTGATGTGTCGATCACATTTATATTGTAGTATCTAAGTGTTCAAATGGTTTAACAGATGATGTACGTTGTATGTTAGCCGAGCGGTATAGTTATATTACCGATATGTTCGAGAGTTGGGACCAAAATTTCGTAAAGTGTAGGAGAAACGATTCCATATCGGTGTAGTTGTTGTCTTGTACGATATTAAAATTTTATCACCGTGTGTGACCGTTTACGGGATGTTGCTTAGGTAGGTAAATTGTTTATGATTGTCATGAGCTCAAATCTTGCGACTTAATTTTCTTTGTAAATGTGCTTAGATGAAACTTCATCGAGTGTTTAGTTAATTCATTCTCCATACTGAAAATATTTTCATATACCCATTGTATACTTTTGTTTTTCGTCCATGTTAAATTCATTTTAACCATTTTGTTCAACTAAACTCGAAGATCAATTCATTACCTTTGAAAGCTGTTGTGATCAATAACTCATTTGTAAAAAATAAATTATTGTGATATAAAATACTCCTTGTTTTTAATTTACTTGAACCCTAATCACACATCAAAACAAAATCTTGACTTCAGCGCCATCTAGCGGGAAAATGGCCACGAACAACCCGTAGCAATCAATCACTGAAGGTATAATAACAGTAAGGTCGGGTTTCTGAATTGAGTATTATATGGTAACCCGTCAGGGAAACGGGAATGGTCCATCTTGGTACAACCAGCAAAGAATAATACCTAGGCCTGGACGAAAGTAACTGCAGTCCTCTTATTAAACTAAAACCAAGCAATTCTCGCAACACATCCAGTGTATGCTAGAACACAAAAAGTTTCACCACAGGCTCATGGTTGAAACTAGAGGTTAGTCATGCTTACAGATTAAGAATGTCTCAAACTTTCTCTCCTACTTTAGTGGTCAAATTTTGACAAGTTTTCAGGCGAAAGTAGAGTTTGTCTAGAAGTAC
The DNA here is from genome assembly GCA_905147345.3 of Mythimna impura. Taxonomy (NCBI): domain Eukaryota; kingdom Metazoa; phylum Arthropoda; class Insecta; order Lepidoptera; family Noctuidae; genus Mythimna; species Mythimna impura. The sequence goes on from LR990350.1 coordinate 26,419,049, forward strand.
TCAACTACTACTTAATTCAGAAATTAGGGGAACTTTCGAAAATTAACAAATCAATCAGCTCAGCCTGTTGGAGGTCGACTTCCAGTTTAACCGTATGCAAATATTATAATAGTATTTAGCATGGAGCGACCCAGCATGGATTAGTGTTGGCCCGTGGTAACGGCCCCCGACTTACGATTTGTACGAAACCCAGGCAGCCGCTTTACTTTGTGTAATTTGGCTCATCATTGCTGCTTTCAAAAACGAAATGAAAACATCGTGGGGAAACCGGTATGTCCTAGTCCCGAAAATTATAAGATTCAAGGTAATCGTAACATTAAGATTACCGACTTCTTGCCCGGAGACGACGATGTGACATCCAGCAACCCGTACTGGATCCCCATGATGGATGATGGCCCATTTCCTCTAATAGAGGCCTGAGTCCCGGCTGTGGAACTATCATCAAGCTGATTATGCTTTGGAGCTCAGACCAAGAAAAAAAGACTTTGGAGGGACTGAATGCCTGAACTCCGCAACCTAGCCAATCTATTTAGTAACTTTGAAAGAAAGGAATATTAAAAGGCAAAATTATTGGAAATACATGTTTTATTTCTAAAACCACAAACAGTCTTGTTGTGCAGTTGTATGTAGGATCATTTACACTATTATAAAATATATAGATAATTGGCACTATTTTACGACGTTCATAGATTCCAAGTAACACTTGTATCTAGTCAGGTAATTTATAAACTTCTATTTGCAAAAACCATTGGTTACAAAACTGAATTATTTCATTGTTATACATATACTGGCAGTTTTAAGCCTTATTTACAATAATTGTGTACGGCAAAAATATGGTGGTACTAAATACATAAATTGTTCAGATTCATTATAAAACTTAAATATTTACTTGAAGAAAATGCCAGATTCGAAAACACGGCTTTTATGAAATGGGCTTCAACTCCCATTACTTACTTAAAAAAAAAATTGAAGCATACTCCAAATAATCAAAATTCATTAATATAGGTGAATAAGTCTTTATTTTCTAGTCTTTATTTTTATTTTCTAATTAGGTGTTTATTATTTAAGAAGGACCAATGTAACTGTAGAGTAATATTTTGAGTGATTCCGTGTCTACTTTGCTTTTCTTAAAAGTTGAAAATCTATGACATACATACATACATACACACATTTTTGATCCGTGACAGAAATAACAGTTTCCTAAATTGGTGCTTCTTGAACAATTAAGACGTAATACTTTAAGAGAGGGAACCCAATTTGACTAGATCGAGAAAACAAATTTCCGTAATTTAAAAACTAAATAAAATATAGCTAGTATAGGGTGATTTTAATATCGTGCGGTTTTGATCACGCATGCGGGATTGTATTGCACGCGTAACCCCCGCTTTTTCATACAAATATTGTAATGCATGGAATAAACAAGCTCGCGGGACGCGCTGCGTGATCCCGGACAGAAGTCCCGCGCGTTTGTCGTGCATTGTCCACAAAGGACAGCAGCCCGCAGAAAACTAGATCGTAGGCTAGCGTGTCTCACTCTGCGTGAAATTTTCTGCATGCGGTGCAATCCTGAATGCGTGATGAAATCTGCACGATATTAAAAACACCCACAGTTAGATTTTCATGAGTAATGACATCATAGTAACACACAACGCAACCAAATTCAGATAGCTGCTTAGTTTGTAACTTACTTCTTAAAAAAAAGTGATTCATTTACAAGGATATAAAATAATGAATGATAACCCTTATAGTATTTAACCTTTTGAGTGCGTAATTAGAGACACAATAGTAAGACAATGGCGCGTGAACGCCGGCGTTAATGCGGGGATCAACAGCTTAAAATAATAATTTACAGTGAAACCTGGGTAAGAGGGGTCTGGATAAAGAACACGACACTTATGCATTAAAATATATGTTACTGAGAAAATACCGCCATGTCTAAGATGATTTTTAGATTTTTTTTCAATGGATTCTACGCTTGAGACAATGTAATTAATAATAATAATTTATCATTTTGAATTTTGGTTCGGAGTCAGGACATTTTGTTTGCAAAGTGAAAATATTCGAATTGATTCGCTCCCCTGTTAATGAGACCATGTGAGAGCTACGAGCACGAGCTCATTTTTAGTTTATTTCGTGGTTAGTGTCAAGGAAATTGTATTTTCAAAAAATCGGAGATTCCACTTTATTAAACTTTGTCAAAATATTGTCTTAAAACCACCTGATTCAGACTGTTCAAGACTCTGAACTGTAGTGCTTAATTATAGAGCACTGTACGTGACAAGAAATCTTGAAGTCTCTCGAGATCCCAGGTATCCAGGTTTCACAGTACATCTAGACATAATGTAAAGTCTATATTTCCACAAAGGCTAGGCAGTGGTGTACATTACAATAGTACACCTACATTACATTGTAACAAATGCCCATGGGTATTGTTATTAATTCATATTAATTATATATTTATAGATATATTTATTTTCTTACACATAAGGCTATGTAGGATCGATTAATGATTACATAATAATTGGTGTTTTAATTATTAATATTATGGTGATTTGGAGAGTGATGAAGGCACAAAGAAAACGTTTCATTTCTAGGAAAAGCGGTTTTATTTCAGCCCATCAGAGTACGGATACGCACTACTACCATCTGATATATTCAGAAAGGGAAGCTGAGTAAAATCCACGAGCTAATCTTTGTAACTACCAGTTGACGAAAAAATTACAAACAACAAATACAACTCGTTGTAGGTCGCGGGTTCAAACCCAGTCAGGCGTATTACTTTAAGTAATTTATTTCATCACCTCTCAAAACGTCGAAGGAAAATATTGTGATACCAGCATGTCTTAGAACCAAAAATTCGAAGACATCTGACATGCACCAATCTGCACTGCATGGGGCCGCGTGTTGGACTACGGCCTCTTCCCTCTCCTAGAGAGGATCCCGCATGAGTCCCAGCAGTGGGAACATTATAAGGCTGATTAATACTGATGATGCTATGCTAGTATATAACATCACGGTACGACCCATAGAAGCGGAGTAGTCACCAAAGACGCGGGAACAGCTTGTTGAAGAGCGTCCTTTTCGAGGCACATTTCCATACAACCGCTCATACGTGATTATGATGTTATTACACATCTTTCTCTAGATATTTTGGATACACAGCTATCTTGTGGATATTATCTAGGCTTCTAAAGAAATCAAAACATAAATTTGTGTAAAACTAATCTAGTAAAGACCTCCGAAAATCTGCTATTTTACGTGAACTTTGGCCCTCCATAATGTACTCATATATTAAAAATATAAAAAAGTACATCAATAGAAGCCTTGCACATTTAATCGAGATTCTGAATGACGATAATTTTTCTGAAAAACTTTTAAGGGTTTAAACGGGAACAAGTTTTGTGAAATGTTCGAGTAAATCACGAAATTACCGAATGCCAAAAAAGTTTTCCATTCATTATCTCTCTTTATTTGCGTTGCCTCATCATCAAAGATTGCGTTAGATGAAGCAACAAGCTTTTAAACCATGCTCGATGTTGACTATAGGCGAGTGAAAAAGGACCCTCAGTAATAATTGCGCATGATCGATCACCCTCCACACCACATTAAAGTAGACACGATATACGACGTACTTATAACTAATCTATCTACTTCATAAGATGATATGAACACAACTATACTGGCGTGTTGTGCACTAGTACAGTACTTTTTTCATTTCTTGAATAAATATTAACATTCGAGATTATTTCAATCCAGGTCGTCACTATCCTAAGATAGCTCTAATGTGGATCTTAAGATCCACTTTAGAAGTCTAAATACAAATGAAGTGTATTTTTACTTTACATGTCTTATTCGGCAAACCACTGCGGTAGGTACGAAGATCACCATTTACAAGTATGGGCATCTTGATCTTAGTAAGAACGGTCAAATGATTAATAGAAAAAGCAGGAGGGATTAGGCAGTGGGACAAAATATGCGAGATTGGATACCTTAGTGTATTATAATTATTATGATTTGCCAATTAAGTCACGTTAACAGATGTAAAAACATTTCACATGGGACATTCCTGTTTATACCGACAAACGTTTTTTCTCCCCATTCGGAGTTCTCATTTATTTTAAGGTTAGTAAAATGTATACTATTATTAAACGGTTTTAAATTGAATAATAACCCTTTAATCGCCTTTATTGTTCTATATATATTAACACACTTTATTATTGGTACACATCAGTTGTCGAACGCCCACATTAATTGAGTATCCCGCATACAAACACATAAGAAAATGGTGGTGGCTAATGAACACAACCTTTCGGACAATGGTCATACAGTTTGTTTTACCAGTTTTGGATTGCATAAGATTAACCTCCAGGAGCAGTGAGCAGTGGTGGCCGAGTGGTAACGGCCCCGACTTACGAGTTGTAGGTCGCGGGTTCAAACCCAGCCAAGCGCATTACTTTGAGTAATTTATTTCATCACCACTGCTCTCTAAACGGTGAAGGAAAACATCGTGAGGAAACCGGCATGTCCGAGAACCAAAAATTCGAAGACGTGTGACATTCACCAATCCGCACTGGGCCCGCGTGGTGGATTACGGCCCATTCCCTCTCTTAGAGAGGAGGCCTGAGCCCCGACAGTGGGAACATTAAAAGGCTGATTATGCTTATGCTTATGCTTAACCTCCAGGATACTTAGCCCCGTAGGGGCGTGAGGGATCGTACATTCTTACGCCTCAGCCACCGCGACAGGAGACGCCCGGGCGTCGGGAGTTACAGGGCGATTTCCGGCTACCGTAGGCATTGGTTTGCGGACGACGAGCAATGGGTAGCTCGCCGTCCGGTAGAGATCAAGCCCCAGTCGACGGCGCCGTATTCAATGCGCGCCTCAAAAAGTCGTTAGCATAATGGACGAGCCCTGGTAAAGCTGCGAGAATGTTCGAAAGAGTTACCGAGGCCCTGAAACGCAAAGGGAAACTGAAGGAACATAGGTGGTTGTTAGTCGGTAAAAGTTTAACACTCCCTCTCGCTCTACCCAGAGCGAGAGAAGTTTATTTGAAGATTTACCGCCTCAAAAAAAAAACAGTTTTCTGTCTGGATTTGTGGACTGGTCTGTTGGTCTAGTGGTTAGTGGCCCTGACTGCTATGCCGGAGGTCGTGGGTTTGATTCCCGCCCAGGACAAATGTTTGTGTGATGAGCACGATCATTTGTTCTGTGTCTGGGTGTAATTTATAGAATAGAATAAAACTTTATTGTACAACAAAATAGTAACAAAAATTTATCTTTAATATGTATGTATTTAGAAATATATAAGTATGTTTATCAGTTGTCTAGTACTCATAACACAAGCTCTGCTTAACTTGGGACTAGATGGCGTTGTGTGATAGTTGTGGAATATTATTATTATATTTGTACCATGGTATGTAACGTTCGAACTTATGGCAAAGTACATAATTACAGCCGCCCGGGTCGGGTCGCTTGGGGTGGCCGGCCCACGCTGAAAACCAGCGCTGTGGACTCGTCGCATTTTGAGTGTGGACATTGCATTATGCTGAGCGTACGGCCGTTTTGCGGACGTGGCGCATATATATATATAATTTTTTTTTTTGTCATGGAAAATGTTTGCAATAATGTTAGTCTTAAGTTTGCGCCTTTTCCGGCAAATAAAAAGTTTTTCTTTCTTTCTTTTTTAACTTGAAGGTTATCATACAAAACAAACCCAAACCAAGAAATCACAGGATTACTGTGATTCAGATTGGCATCATGCACTAAAGAAAGAATATCTTGCACAGGACATGACTTAATGCTTGGCAAGGTCAATTCGTGGATGGTCCCGTGGTCCCGGCTGTCGTTTGAAGATCTTTGGCAATCTTAAAGTTACCGGATCAGGAGCCATACAATCTGTTACCAGTCTTGCCAAGAAGTATCGTGTAACCCAGGTTGTGGAGGTCAGATAGGTTGACGCTCCACGTAAACTATTGGTACTGAGCTGAATAAGATTAGACATGGAAACCGGCCCCCACAAAATGGTTGGGAAAAGGTCGAGCAGATTGGAGTGTTTGTCCCTTTTTAGGAAGAAAATCGTAAGCAACAGTTTTCGTTTTTAGGGTTCCGTACCTGAAAAGGAAAAAACGGAACACTTATCATCACTTTGTTGTCCGTCTGTCTGTTTGTCGAGACCTTTTATCTTGGAAACGCATGGAGGTATCGAGTTGAAATTAAAACTTCTAAGTTAACTAAAAAAAAAGATACGGCTGTTTACGTCGCAAAAAACGTATATTTCGACATTCTCAATTGAATCAAAATTCATAGAGTACTTCCCATTGACCTAGAATCCTAAAATTTGGCATGAAGCAAGGTCTCATAGCACAATTATATGAACAAATCGGGAAACTGTAAATTTGTAGTTACGTCACAAAAAAAAACTATTTTCCTGATTCGGATAAATCTTTCGTTTAAAATCGTAAGTTTATACGCCACCCTCAGTGCATGAGTCCGACTCGCACTTGCCCGGTTTTTTCAAGAATGGTTTCTCTTACACAATTAAAAAGTATTTATGATAATACTAGATGCTGTCAGCGGCTTCGTTCGAATGTAAGTAGCAAAACTTGTCTACTTATGTGCCAAGTTTCATCCAAATCTGTTCAGCTATTCGAGCGTAAAGAAGTAACAAACACACACACACAAACTATCGCCTTTATAATATTAGTGTGAACATTCTTAAATAAATATAATTTATTATTCTTATAACTACTGATATAATAAAAGAATTGCAATTAGCATATTTTCACAAATACTTTTCTGATTATGGAACAGAAAAACCAAAAAAAAAATTGTCGCTTACGATGTTCTTCATCAGAAAGCTCGATATATAAGGCCTGTCACTCACTGGGACGCCTTGGCGACGCTGCCCGTTCGCGTAGCCAACAAAATGCATGCAGTTCTATGGTGTGTACCACACCTGGCACCTGGCAGTTGGTCATGTAGTCAACCATACACTTTCTTGGCGTCAAGACCTGGCAATGCCGCCATAGCGTACTGGTGAGGCATGTCCCTAAAGGCCAGTGTACCCACGACCTCAGCTAAAAACGGCATTTACAAAACTTTACATACGAACGAAACGCGTCAAATTGATTCCAACAAAATTGAATGACCATCTCTGTATAAGAACTTATGAACTAGGCAACATAAATAATTTAGTATAAGGCGGATTTCTCTCCAAACATTTCTTTAATGTTTAAACGAACTCACTACACGAGTATAATACAGGATACAGTAAACGTAACTTAATGGCGGCTGTCAAGTGGGAATGCACTCCTGCGCAGCGACTCACGAAGTGTTCCGAGCCGCCATTAAATTTTAATCGTACGCCGATATATTAGTTATTGCTTCGACACTCACAACGCAAAAATTAAAAAAGATTTCCCATCAAATTACAACCTTCAATTTCTACTAGCATACATATAAGCTAGTCTGCTGACATAGAACTATCAACCTTAAAAGTATAGCATAAGGCATATTTTTATAAATACCTACATTTACTTCTTCTTCTCTACACTTCCTTTTTCTATAGGGCAAGGCTGAAAGCACAGAACCCCACCTGCCACGACACTTAGCATTTCTAATGCCAGATTTGTGACAGCTTAAATTAACCCTTTAACCGCACGTGCTCCTTGAGTGCACAGCCGTCAACGAAATAAGAACACGAACCTTGGGAGCACCGAATTCACTCATAGATGCCCTGAGCAAACTGAAAAGACTCATCTACTTCTGGAGTGAGGTGGGCTGGTTGGAGTGAAGGCCGCCATGGTTCACGCACAATGGTCGACCAGGGACAAGTGCGGAAACCAGACCACAATAGATAGATAGATAGACCCTTTAACCGCTTGCTTCGGATTGTCCAACGAGTGTTTTCATGTCCTATTCGCCAGGGTCGTATGTCATCTCGTTTAGACCCGAGTCGTTTCGTCTCGGAATGGTATATTTGGTCGTGGATGTGCGACCATGGCGTAATAAACGCGAGAGTGTTTGTCGGATATATCAAAAGGTTAAATATTAATAATGCAATCTTAAGATGAAAGGTACGGAACCCGGCGTGGCCATATTCTAGCTAGATGGCGCTGAACGTAATATTATTAATTTATTTTATAGTAAACAAAACGCAATTATAAAAGAACTATAGAGCTTGAGTATAGTCAATTATTAGTTAAGTTACTTTTGGTAATTTGGGTAGGTACTTCACTCAATTTTTTTAAATTGTTTGTATCAAAAAGAAACTTTATTCAAAATCGCAAATAGAAAGAAATTTTCAAATTCGTTCAATATTAATCAAGTTAGAAACCTTTCAAATATGGTGGACGGGGAAACTGTCAAATAACAGTATAAAGATTCACATATCGAAATGTGACGTCACAGCCATTAGGTTACGTGTGCTCAAAATAGATAGCGAGATATTCCCACCAAACTCTTCCTCAAACCAATATATGGAATGCTAATTGCTGCTTCATTTAATAACCGATTTTGATGATGTTTCCAGAATATTTTTTCTCTTTAGTGTGGTTTGTTGTTTAGTATAAAATATTGTACAAAAATAAAATAAGCATAGGAAGTATCCAATTAGGTGAATTTGGAGGCAATAAGCAACAGAGTTTAATACAGTGGAATGTTCGATTTTAGCAAATAACTATAAATGTTGCATATATAGCGCCATCTACCGAGAATATGGCCGCGCTCGTGCCCTTAGGTTTCACCTTAAGCTGTTGATCCCCGCACGACCGCCGGCGTTCGTGCGCCATTGTCTTACTATTGTGTCTCTAATTACGCTACTCCAAAAGTTAAGGGCGGAATTCACCAATAAAACTTATCGCGTTTTAACGTTTGGCTCGCATAATCGCGTTTAGCCGCTGTCACTAGTGTCACTTGTCTGTATTTTTCTTTTGTTGTATTTTTACAAGTGACGTGACGTTAGTTTTGTTGGTGAATTCCGCCCTAAGTGGACTACAGGAACTAATCGCGAGTTTCATAATGTGCAAAAGTATATGATCGACTGCAGTAAAGGGAATCAGATAAATATATATTATTCTTCAAGATACTTGCTAGATAGATATTGTGTTCAAAATATAATACAGTTAATTTAGTACGATAGAAAAAATCATGAAAATCTAAAAAAGTAAAAAATAACTTTAATTTCGGAAGTCGGTGTTTCTACAAAATTTTTGTCTCTTCCACCGACTTCCGAAATTCACGGTTAGGTTACAATTGATTTATTGCAGAGTTCCGGTGCCTACTTTCCAGCTTCATCATCAAATCATTTCGATATATCCCCTCCCCCCTTCTTTCAATCAGTCAGCCATTTTACTTTTTACGACAGGCCTCCCACAAGATGGACCGATGACCTGGTCAGGGTCGCTGGAATCCGATGGATACGAGACGCACAGGATCAGTCGTTGTGGCGACGCTTGGGGGAGGCCTATGTCCAACAGTGGACGTTTTTCGGCTGGATGACAGTTCTGCTATGATCCTATGACGAGTTCCCGTTCCATATCTCCAAAGATCCTCATCAGATCATAACAATATTTCTATGGGATTAACTCGAAAGTATAACCTATCACTAAAAAAAAAAAAAACAAAATCAGTCCACAATTGACCGAGGAATCGGTAAACATACCTCCTTCTTTTTAAAGTCGGTTAAAATTACTTTTATCGATTAAAAACTAGACTAATATATACATGCAATCATTCGGATTGTTTGTCAGATTAGTCAACAAGTAACCCTTTACCGTAATAGTGTTATAATTTATTAATCAAACTGTAGATTTATAGTAAATAACTAAAATACTTCATATTTTACAAGTATTATCTTTGCGCATTTCTTTCTATTATATGCAGTCCAAGAGTGACTGCGCATTAGGTCCCGTAGTCCTTTTAAAATTTTTGTCTATTGAAATTATTAAAAACAAGAAAACGAACATTATGCAGGGTTAAAATTTACCTTTAACGATTTACCGATTGAAAAATACTTTAAACGTGGTCGTATAAGAATTGTTATGTTTTATTATAATATTATAAATCTTATTTCATATCAATACTAGAAAATGATAATACATCATACATCACAAATCGAATTAAGAATAAGTTACGCTCACAGAGCGCTTTAAAAAAAAACACAACGGAAGTGAAAACTTTATCATGGCTAGGTTAAAGGTCCTAGCTCATTAGAGCCATCCGACACACAACCTCGAGCGGTTAGTATCCTTTGTAACAAACAATTTTTATTATGGGAGCAAAGCTGAAACCGCGAAAAAAATATCAGCTGTTCAGTACATTAGGCAAACATAAATGTACTGAACAGCTGATTTTTTTTCGCGATTTCAGGTTTGTTCCTATAGTAAAAGTTGTTGGTTATCATGAGCACAATCACGTGTTTAAGTATCGTACACTAATTACCAGTCACCATATATATGCTCACTACATCCAGTCAGGAGCGCCTCGTCCACACGCTGCGCCCCCGCAGCTCGGCCGCCTACCCGCGTTGCTCCCGCGCTGCTCCCGCACGGATCGTGTGCTGTCTGCGACTGGAGCACAAACGAAGACGCTGCATTGCACGACACACCGCACCCTTTTCCGTCATTTCTTGATAAATTACTCATCTATTCGCGGACAACGCAATGTCCGCTCGTTGAATACGTGACATTTACTGGTTAACAACACAGCGTCAACCCATGGACCACTTGACGTTTACTGGTTGACACGCGGCGTCCAATAGTAGACCACTTGTCGATAACGAGTGGACACCGAGCGATGAGGTGGTGCTGGTCGGGTATCGGGTGGGTCTAATGACCTATGACCTTAAGAATACAACATCCTAATCGTTCGGGTAACGTCGGACGACTCGAGCCGATCTTGCCCGAACGAGCGTTACAACACCGAGTGCTACGGTTCAATCTCATTCAATACCTACAAAACAAAGTCCTCAGCGTGCCTAAATAAGTTTTCACTTCCAAATGATATGACTACGATTTAATATAATTCCGAATTTTTTTTACGGAATTAAAATTATCATTTCGACATGACAACCTAAAAACATCACCTTTACAAGTATCGACATTTTCTCTCTCCCTCGCACCTATAATTATGTGTCCTACCGACTATATTTCCTTCTCTCTCGTACTTATTGTCAGTGTCCGTTGAGCACGGTGCCCTGTGACTTCATCTCGGTTAATTGGTCGTTGTATTCAGCATACATCCTCTGCCAGCGAAGCTCACGGATTAGGAGGGAGAGCATTTCTTCCAGAAGATCATGCTTCTTTATACCCTGGAAAAACAATTGTTGGGTAGTTTCTTTCTTTTTAAAAATCTAATAATTTAATCCTTACTTTTTCTTTTGGTTTTGCACGGTTTGTGCATTCAGTTAGTGTCAAGCTTAGAAAGTTTAGTTGAGTCACATACCGCCTTATTCTAAAACGCGACCTAAATGTAGTGTAGTTCGGGATTATTACTAGGTTTAAGACCATGACTAATTAAAACGTTATTAAAAAATAAAGTTTATCACTAGATTCTGAACTATCTATGGTAGTAAAGTTAGACCGCCGAAACCCCTAGTTTAACTATGGTACCAACTTCGATACTAATATGATAATATAATATAATAATTTATTTAAGGTTAGCTTTGATTATTATTGTGCGTTATTCCAAATAAAAATCGTTATTAATAAAATTAAAATATTATATTAATATAATATATGAATTGATCCATCTGGAAGATTTGAATATTTTTTTTTTTAATTCATATAAACCAGTGCTTGACTGCGATTGACTGATATTTTGGAAACGTCTCAGTGATTGATAAAGACATTGTTATCATGGGAATTCGTTTGAATAGAATAACGAAGATTTTGCATATAAGTATAAGTTCAAGAAAAGTTTTGAAGAAAAAACAGTGGTTCTTTTACAAAGCACTTTTAATCAATCAATTTTAATTAAATGTTTTATGCTCTTTATAAGGAATTTCATCACTATCACTATCATAGTCAATAACATTTTTCATTTTTTGTTCCACTTTGTTACTGTAACTCACAATTACGTACACAACAACTTATGTATAAACAAACCAACATGTAACACTTAACAGTCACAGTAATAAGAGTAATCAATAAATTATTAATTAAAAATCCGTTTAAATGAGCCTTTACTGTAACAAACCTAGACCTTTTACTCAAAAAAAAAAACAAAAAAATACAAAACAAAAAATGCTTTAGTAGTAAACTGCAGTACTAAAGCACTTTTTTTGTAATAAGACAGTTTGAGTTTCATTATAATACGGATGTGACTGATCTGATCTGTGTGTGTATGTGTGAATGGGTTTTGCGGTATTTGGTAGCAAATGTATTAAGTCTGCTTTACAATAAAACTCTCAGCGCTCAGCCGAGATCGCGCCTGTTTACATATTGTGCAGTTGTGTAGACAAAAGAGATACAAAACTACACCAACATCACAATATCCACCAGAAATCAATTTGCGAAAAAATCAACCCGAAAATCGATCATTACTTTTGTAAATTAACTAGCAGGCGTGGAAAATTACACAGATGGAATTTTTGAAGTGGGCGTGGATGGCCAAATCTAAAACTATGAGGATTATTGAAAAATACTCAGAAGAATTTTGATGGATTTTTTAAAAACAGCCAAGGAAAAAAAATAGAATAAAAACACTACATTATTGCACCGTTCAATAGTGTCGTTAATTAGGATCAAAATCTAGGAAGTATTGACATATGGTTGGTCCAATCATGATGATAGGAAAACTAAAATATACATAATTATTATTGAAGCACTCACCAATATCGAGGGCTGCCATTTTTTGGGCGTCGAGGTGCAGTGACTTGGTCCCAGCATGTCATCTAGTATTGTACGTAACTGGTCTTCTGTGCCTGAAAAACAAAATACCTAAGTTACCGTATGCCATGAAGACCGCAGCAATATCTTCATCAACGACGAAGCTTCAAAGTCCTTCACGCCCATATGGCTGCTATAGAAACCGGCGTTTTTGCAAGAGGACATTTGATATTTGTTTAAAATATTTAGCTATTATTTAGTAACCTATTCGATCGATTTTGAGTTTGTTTTCATAGTTAATATTTTATTTTTGCATATTTATTGATAAAATGTAGTCTATTCACGTTGAGAAAATAGTGACGCATCAATGCTACTGCCGTAAAGTAAAAGTAAATTCATACTGGGGTAAAAATTAAACCAGCAAACTTTTTATTACACAGCATTTTTAAATATTAAGTAATTATTTTAGAATTTAATCAGAATCGTCTGAATTTTCACTTTTATTTTTATGAATATATGAGGTATTCATTTTTAAAATTCATAAAAGACGCGTCTGTACTGTCTGAAGAGCTTACTTGAACTGGCAATGTAAAAACGGCTATCTAATTTACTACGCTCTAATTGGTCATGGGGCGTGGCTTACCTGAATGAACGATGAGTCACTATTTTCTTAACGTGAATACACTATAGTTACATAACAAAATATTTTTTTATGTATATTCACAATTAAAATGAGCAGACGACATTGTCATCGCGACCTGGGTGACATTGGAAAATAAGTGTGGGCAATGGTACGAGTAACGAGACGTCTATGGCCAGTAGTGGGCAAAGTGTTGCTGTGGATATTGATGGACAATTACCATGGTTGACGAGATGCGTGAAGAGCTGCGTGAGCCAGTGGCGGTAATCCTTGGCGAGGCGCAGGTGCAGGCACGACGACACCTGCGCCTCCAGCCAGCTGCGCGCCGCGCCCGCGCTGTAGCTGCTGCAAGCCCATACAAGCATTTGTTTAACACTATCCACTCTTCTAACATTGAATGCCAGCTACGAGATATATCGTAGGACCAGGACCATTCATTCATTCAGGTCATAGAGGCCTATAAATGTGGGTGATCAACAAGAAAAGACACTACAAGTTGTCGTTTAGCTTGGGAAACATCTATGTTTGGAATCGAACCCAACACATCGACGACGCGGTCTACATGCGCAGGCGGCGTGTGCATACATGAACGAAGACGCGGGCGGCACACACCGGACTCTCGCTTCCACGGACTCCAGCGACGAACGACACCTTTCGAATCCAATAGTTAATTATTGTGTCCGGGACGTTGCATTTTAGAATATTTTACTAACGAAATTAAGAGTTTACAGAAATACAATTCATTCACATCAACCCGACCCCAAATATTGGTCCTTCGAGCCGGATGTCCATCTGAAAAAAAGAAAAACCAGCCAATTCGCCAATGGACGGTCATAATTTGAATTGTTGATTCGTAAATATTACCTGCTAGCGAAGGAGTTGGGTCTGTTCTTGTTCATCCTGGCGAGCGGGTAGAGAGGGGCTTTAGGCACGCGAGTGTTAGTAGCTGCCCCACTGCAGCGCCATACTGGGTCACAAGCGTCTGCCCATACTACCCTGTAAAGAAAGATAGAAAATTTTAATGCAAGTAGGTAGAGGGTAGGTCCAATATTGTCAAAATTGATGTAGCCACGAAATGGGATCATTTTTATATTTACGTCAAAAATATCTCTGTCCGATAAACTTGGTTTTTTCACCTGAGCTTCTAAGGTCAATTGATTAGATAGCTTCTTCAGGTTTCGCGTATTGTTCCACACGCGCCTCAGGGAGATGTCAGCAAATCGTAGGGGCCCAGCAGGGTCGAAGCCTACTGGGGCCATGGGTAGTGTGAAAAACGAAACCCGGGCCCTGGGACGAAGGCAACGAAGGAACAGGAGTGGGTTTTTAGTCAGTAAAAGTCTGACACTATCTCTCGCTCCGCCCAAGAGCGCGATTTGTCATTAGATGATTTTCCCACATAAAAAAAACATCGTTTTTTTTTTAAGTGAGTACTTTTTAATTCAAGATGTTATTGGGTTTGATTGGGATAACGATTTTATACAGTTTAAAATAAAAAAGTATATATTTTTTTAAACATCAAATGTTCCACCAATAAGGGAGTTCACAGTTAACCACGTTTAAAGCAGCGCTAGTAGTGTTTAGGTCCTCCAGAGTGCAGATGTACATTTTGGGCAATCTAATAAGTGAGCCACTGTCTAGTCTTTTTCTAAATATTATTAGGCCGAGCTGTGGACGGTGCGATGCGGCAACAGATGGCGCATGAATAAAGCAAAGTATAAACCTAAACATCTACAGTCCTCCTCAACAACAGGTATACCAATTTACAGACGGAAGATACAAATTCTTTTATTGACTAATAACAATAGAAGTACCTTTGTCGCACTTTAGTGGAAAGTTCTCGAGCTTGAGTTTACAGATTCCGATTCTCACTCAGCAATGCGTTTTATTTATTTGACGCTACTGTTAATTTCGGCGGAGATATGACTTGTTAAGTTTCACGGCGTAACAATACAACTCAAGTTAAATAAAAACTTGTAAAAGAAGAAACTACATACCACGCACACAGTCCTTTACTGTAGATGTAACTCTTGCCGTTACTCAGTGAGATCATAGGGTTGCCGTCGTCCAGCAGAGAACAGTTGGTCACCGTCACTGTAAAGCAGATTATTTGTGGTGTAAAATTCTATACAGATTAAAAACAAAATAAATTATTTATTAATTTCTTGTGCTGCTGCAAGAAGCATTTTCAAGAAAAATATCGAACCCATATATCAAATAAATTCAAACTTTTGGAATGACTGGAAGACTTCCTATTTACAATGCATTCTAAATAAGAATAGGATCGATTGCCATGTTGTGACGTCACGTTATACTGTCAAATCGAAGAAATAATAGGGTGAGCAAAACAAGAAATTTTTTAAATTTAATTTATTTACGAACTGTGAACGAAAAAAGTTTAGTCAGAATCCAGTTCTTCAATTTTGCTCAACTCTGAGTTTTTAAATTTTGTCCAATTTCTAGCGATTTGACAGTATGACGTGACGTTACAACATGACAATCAATCCTATTCTTATTTGGAACGCATTGTAAAATAATTTTAAACATCGAATAGTCGGATAAATCGGACAGCCTCGAATAAATTCGAATGGTCGGTTGATCTCGCGACTCAAATAACGAATCAAATAACACAATATTATATTTTAATACAACTGTACAGAGTTTATCATTGCGACTGAGGCAGAATGGTTTTATGGAACCGAGTGCTGCAGTGGCAAATTTCCACGTGTATCATGACGTTTTTCAATACACTTAAGAAGAAATAAATAAACGGGAGTTGACGAGTGACTCGTGGTGGTTTCTTAGCGCACAGCCTGAAGTGATAAATATAATATATTGCGGTGAGGGCGAGCGCCAGCATTTTTCCGCACTAGTGCGGAAAATGCTAAATTGCATATCTAAAAGTGGTAGGGATAAGATTGGGATTTCGTGTAAGTGTATTGAAAATATATATATAATCATATTACCGCCATGTGACAGTAGCGCCCTGAAGCAGAGCGGCCGTATGACGCAGGTGGCGCTGCTGAGCTCCCACATGGCCAGCTCCGCTGACGTGCTCACTACTGCCAGAGTGTCTCCGGATAGTGTCAGCTTGGCTGCTTGAGACATTAGGGCTGTGGAACAGAACATGGAAATTATTTTATAGAAGATAGTTTATGTGTTGGGATATTTTTTACAACAGCTAAGTGCGCGGTGGTATCTCAACGTTATGGACGAATGAGTGGGCCCCATGATATAAAAAGTCGAGTCGTTGCCGCTGATCGCCCCATGAGGACACGGCGGTGCTCTGTCCAGGCGGGGCCCATCTCTACCGTATGCTTCAACGTGTCCTCCGAATGGTCCACACAATGGTGACACCCAGGCGTTTCTTCCACACGAATCCGGCGCAGGAACTTCCCGAAGTTACCATGTCCGGTGAGGACCTGCGTCATGCGGAAGGTAAGGACGCCATGATGCCTTTCTAGCCACTCCTCAAAGAGGGGACTTACCGCCATAATTATGGCGTGCCCAGCACTGGGTTACGATAGTCGCTGTCACCATTCCACCATGAGATCCCGCCGGAAGTCTGTCCGCCATTTTCGCCCCGGCGTTGCATCTTCACGCGCAGATCGTGCATGCGTGCAAGGTCTGCTGCCTCCAGATCCCATGCTGGCTGGCCAGCAAGGAGGCTCGCCGCTTCGCGAGAGACCGTGCGGTATCCCCGCAGCGTCCGTAAGGCACGCGTTCAGCTGGGCTCACTCACCGATGGGCGGCAGCGCGCGGCGGGCCCCGTGGCGCGCGAGGCGCCAGGCGTGCAGCGTGCCGTCCGCGCACGCCACGCACGTCGCACGCGATGCACGTCACTGCTGAACCTGCAATACATCCGTCTGGCACGCGTTCAGCTGGGCTCACTCACCGATGGGCGGCAGCGCGCGGCGAGCCCCGTGGCGCGCGAGGCGCCAGGCGTGCAGCGTGCCGTCCGCGCACGCCACGCACGTCGCACGCGATGCACGTCACTGCTGAACCTGCAATACATCCGTCTGGCACGCGTTCAGCTGGGCTCACTCACCGATGGGCGGCAGCGCGCGGCGGGCCCCGTGGCGCGCGAGGCGCCAGGCGTGCAGCGTGCCGTCCGCGCACGCCACGCACGTCGCACGCGATGCACGTCACTGCTGAACCTGCAATACATCCGTCTGGCACGCGTTCAGCTGGGCTCACTCACCGATGGGCGGCAGCGCGCGGCGGGCCCCGTGGCGCGCGAGGCGCCAGGCGTGCAGCGTGCCGTCCGCGCACGCCACGCACGTCGCACGCGATGCACGTCACTGCTGAACCTGCAATACATCCGTCTGGCACGCGTTCAGCTGGGCTCACTCACCGATGGGCGGCAGCGCGCGGCGGGCCCCGTGGCGCGCGAGGCGCCAGGCGTGCAGCGTGCCGTCCGCGCACGCCACGCACGTCGCACGCGATGCACGTCACTGCTGAACCTGCAATACATCCGTCTGGCAGGCGTTCAGCTGGGCTCACTCACCGATGGGCGGCAGCGCGCGGCGGGCCCCGTGGCGCGCGAGGCGCCAGGCGTGCAGCGTGCCGTCCGCGCACGCCACGCACGCCCAGCGCACGTCGCACGCGATGCACGTCACTGCTGAACCTGCAATACATCCCCACATTATACTACTACAAGATACATCTAAACCACTATTTACACAACAAAACAGACGTATCGTCATATTACTGGCAACACTGCGGACAGCATGAAGTAAGTTTAAAACTACATAGACAGATTATGTTACTTCATCTCTTACATACTAATATTACATAGAGTAGTTGTTTATATTTAGTTTATTAATTTTGTATTAAATTAGGTACTTGTACCATATAATTATTAGTTTTATGAAACATGAGGTGCTAACCTATAAGGAATTGTAACACTAACCTAGAATATAGTTTATTTAACATTTTACTGTTTAAACCATTGTTGGTGGGCCAAAAAACTAAAATAAATGAAAGAGTTCAAAACGTGATATATGTATTTCAATTTCGCCTTTCCGTCGTCGTTTCCGTCGATATGTAACTATAGTCTATTCGCGTTAAGTAAATAGTGACTCATCAGTGCTACTGCAAATTAAAGGCGTATTCATACTGGTGTAAAAATTAAACCATTAATATTAAAGCAACCTTTTTATTACAAAGTATGTTTAAATATTAATATTAAGTAATTATTTTAAAATTTAATCATAACGTCAAAATTTTCACTTTCATTTTTACGAATCGGTCATGTATTAATTTTTATAATTGAAAAATAAGGAAAGCCTTATATAACAATGATCTACGTAATTGGTCAAGGGGCATGGCTAAGCTCAGTAATAACGATGAGTCAATATTTTCTTAAAGCGAAGGATTATAGGGGTGTCCCAGTTTTGACAACAAATTATATAAATAAACATTCCTCGCTTGTTGCTCTTTCAATTAGTGATCAAAATCTGTTGCATAGTTTAGGAGTTAGTGTATAAACAGACGGGGAAAGCTACTTCTTTTTTATAAAATGTAAAGAAAAAGATGTAAAACGTTGTAGATAGTAATATCAATAAAAAGTTTTGTTGCAACTTAATTAATTAGATCTTTACCTAAGTAGGTTTCCCACACAGGATCACTGGAGGCGGAGTTATTCGGTAGCAACTGCAACCTCGACAACGTTCCGTACTGAGTGTTGCACGCTTTGTTTACTACCTGAAAGAGACATAATAATAATATCTATCTGTATGTATATAATTATAATAGTATATCTTTTTTTTGCATGCTATATTATTCTTTTTATAACTATTTAGTATGTACTTATTTTCCTATTACTATTACACACTGTGTCTACATATCTATTTTCTTCCAACTATCCTTTCGCAGGTGTGCTGGAAGAGATTTCATTAGAAATAAGCACCACCTTTGTACCTATTTTTCTGTTTCCTTCTTCGAATCTTTTATTTCTGTGTGTGTACATAAATTGTTAAATAAATAAATAAAATAAATAAATAATGTGTTTACATCACCGGCTCGATAATTACCTTATTATAATATACAACCATCACTTAAAGCAAGTCACTGTCCCTAGGGAGATAATGTACATTCTGTCAGAAAAGTATCGGGAATGGATGATTTGTTTATGGTTTCATATTCAAATTTTTTTTTTTTGTTGTTCGTAGATTGGCACAACTGTTTTCCATTTTGGCGCGGAGTTTGAGTTGCATCTGTTATTTGTATTAAATACAGTTCTGTTTTTAGTTATATCATATCTAGTGTGTATTGCGAATTTCATAATGGACAAACATCGAACAAAGAGTTTGTCTTAAATTTTGCATCACCAATGGAATTTCGTGTTCGGAGTCACTGAAAATGATACAGAAGGCTTACGGTGAATCGACTTTATCAAAAACACATGCTTATGAGTGGTACAAAGCGTTCAAAAGCGGTCGAGATGTGACGGAAGATTTGCCTCGCTCTGGTAATCAACGTCTTCAACTGAAGTTAACATCGCAAAAGTGAAGGAAATAGTGACTGAAAATCCTCATTCAACTTTAAGAGAGATAGCCGCCGAACTTTCTGTATCTCACAGTCGATCCGTACCATTTTAACTAACCATTTGAGTATGAAACATGTTACCACTCGGCTAGTCACAAAAGACCTGAATTTTCTCCATAAACTCAATCGCATGAGAGTCGCTGAGGACATGCTAGAACGATTCAATTCCAACCCAACATTCATGAAACGCATTGTTACTGGTGACGAGACGTGGGTTTACGAGTTTGACATGCAAACTAGTCAACAAGCTTCGGAGTGGCGCCTTCCAACTGAACCGAAACCGAAAAAACCACGCCAAAGTCGATCAAAAGTCAAAGTCATGTTGACTGTTTTCTTTGATTATAGCGGTGTTGTGCACTCGGAATTCTTTCCGGAAGGTCAAACGGTAAATAAAGAATATTATTTGAGCATTATGCGGCATTTAAAAGAGCAAATTCGACGAAAAAGGCCAGATTTGTGGAAAGAAAATTCTTGGATTTTGCTCCACGATAATGTGCCTTCGCACAAGGCTATCATTGTGAACGAATTTTTGACCAAACACTCAACAAATACCATCGAGCAACCACCATATTCACCAGATATGGCTCCAGCCGACTTCTTTCTTTTTCCTTAACTCAAATTACCACTTCGTGGCACCCGTTTTCAATCGATAGAAGACATAAAGGAGAATTCGCGGCGAGAACTGAACTTAATTCCGGAAACAGCATTTAAAAAATGTTTTGATGATTGGATTATTCGTTGGCGTAAGTGTATCGTTTCTGAAGGAGCATACTTTGAAGGTGATAAAATAAATTTGGATGAATAACAAACATTTTGTGTTTTATTGATCTTTTCCCGGTACTTTCTTGACAGAGTAGTAGTATGGGCGCTCCCTAGGGAATAATGGGATTTGAATTCGGAAATTAAAAAACTATTATTTTGAAGAAAAAAAAAGTAAGTGAATTAAAATGTAAGTGCACCAAACAAGTTTATTCAAAAATTATATTGGCCACTAACAAAAAAAAATGTGGTTACTGACGAGTGTCTAAAAAGTAAAGAAAGAGCTCCCACGTTATAGAAAATTAAAACTATAGAATCTTAGATTAGTGAATTTTATTTGTTTCAAATCTCAAAACATGTCGAGTGAAACTTGTAAATTATACTTAATTATATTTCTCTAATATATAATTTGTTTTAGTAAATTGTCTTTTAATTATCTCACAGATGGTGTAAAAAGTAGAGTATCCGACACGGGAATGAAGCTGTCTTTGTCTTGGGCTGCTTGAATTCGTCACTTCCATCAGGTTTCTATATTAACTCCCTCGCATTACTCGGAAGTTAATTAATATAAATCTCTCACTAACGTTCGGGATTAAAACTTAGCAACCTTCGTTTCGTTCAGAATTCAACATGCCACACGCGATTTAAAGACACTGCTTTATCCCCTAGTCACATAATCTACTATTTTATTTATTATATACTTTATTGTACACATCATTAAATAGACAGGATTAACATTTGCATAAACTAAGTGTACAATGGGTGGTCTTATCGCACAGAGCAATCTCTTACAGACAATCTTAGGATGGACTAAACTAAAAGAGATAGATAAGAGGCCAAAGAGGAGGAGGAGCGGAGAGGGGTGGGGGAGGTTTTCAGTAGATGGATGACACTATAACAAAGGGTAAAGTTTAAAGACAAATGTTTGTATGTATGTGTGTATGTTTGTTACTTTTTCACGCGGAAACAGCTGTACAGATGCGTTTGGATGAAATTTAACACACAGATGGACTATGTCCAGAAATGAAAATGCATATCTACCTGTAGTCTCAACTGTCCAGCCGCTCTCACGACAGGTCCCGCAGTCCCCAGCGCGGGCGCCGGCAGTGCGGCCACGTACTGCAGGGCCCCAGCGGGTAGCGGGGTGGCAGGCGTGGTGCCACAGTACATAGTAGATGACTTGCCTGTAGTCTCAACTGTCCAGCCGCTCTCACGACAGGTCCCGCAGTCCCCAGCGCGGGCGCCGGCAGTGCGGCCACGTACTGCAGGGCCCCAGCGGGTAGCGGGGTGGCAGGCGTGGTGCCACAGTACATAGTAGATGACTTGCCTGTAGTCTCAACTGTCCAGCCGCTCTCACGACAGGTCCCGCAGTCCCCAGCGCGGGCGCCGGCAGTGCGGCCACGTACTGCAGGGCCCCAGCGGGTAGCGGGGTGGCAGGCGTGGTGCCACAGTACATAGTAGATGACTTGCCTGTAGTCTCAACTGTCCAGCCGCTCTCACGACAGGTCCCGCAGTCCCCAGCGCGGGCGCCGGCAGTGCGGCCACGTACTGCAGGGCCCCAGCGGGTAGCGGGGTGGCAGGCGTGGTGCCACAGTACATAGTAGATGACTTGCCTGTAGTCTCAACTGTCCAGCCGCTCTCACGACAGGTCCCGCAGTCCCCAGCGCGGGCGCCGGCAGTGCGGCCACGTACTGCAGGGCCCCAGCGGGTAGCGGGGTGGCAGGCGTGGTGCCACAGTACATAGTAGATGACTTGCCTGTAGTCTCAACTGTCCAGCCGCTCTCACGACAGGTCCCGCAGTCCCCAGCGCGGGCGCCGGCAGTGCGGCCACGTACTGCAGGGCCCCAGCGAGTAGCGGGGTGGCAGGCGTGGTGCCACAGTACATAGTAGATGACTTGCCTGTAGTCTCAACTGTCCAGCCACTCTCACGACAGGTCCCGCAGTCCCCAGCGCGGGCGCCGGCAGTGCGGCCACGTACTGCAGGGCCCCAGCGGGTAGCGGGGTGGCAGGCGTGGTGCCACAGTACATAGTAGATGACTTGCCTGTAGTCTCAACTGTCCAGCCGCTCTCACGACAGGTCCCGCAGTCCCCAGCGCGGGCGCCGGCAGTGCGGCCACGTACTGCAGGGCCCCAGCGAGTAGCGGGGTGGCAGGCGTGGTGCCACAGTACATAGTAGATGACTTGCCTGTAGTCTCAACTGTCCAGCCGCTCTCACGACAGGTCCCGCAGTCCCCAGCGCGGGCGCCGGCAGTGCGGCCACGTACTGCAGGGCCCCAGCGGGTAGCGGGGTGGCAGGCGTGGTGCCACAGTACATAGTAGATGACTTGCCTGTAGTCTCAACTGTCCAGCCGCTCTCACGACAGGTCCCGCAGTCCCCAGCGCGGGCGCCGGCAGTGCGGCCACGTACTGCAGGGCCCCAGCGGGTAGCGGGGTGGCAGGCGTGGTGCCACAGTACATAGTAGATGACTTGCCTGTAGTCTCAACTGTCCAGCCGCTCTCACGACAGGTCCCGCAGTCCCCAGCGCGGGCGCCGGCAGTGCGGCCACGTACTGCAGGGCCCCAGCGGGTAGCGGGGTGGCAGGCGTGGTGCCACAGTACATAGTAGATGACTTGCCTGTAGTCTCAACTGTCCAGCCGCTCTCACGACAGGTCCCGCAGTCCCCAGCGCGGGCGCCGGCAGTGCGGCCACGTACTGCAGGGCCCCAGCGGGTAGCGGGGTGGCAGGCGTGGTGCCACAGTACATAGTAGATGACTTGCCTGTAGTCTCAACTGTCCAGCCGCTCTCACGACAGGTCCCGCAGTCCCCAGCGCGGGCGCCGGCAGTGCGGCCACGTACTGCAGGGCCCCAGCGGGTAGCGGGGTGGCAGGCGTGGTGCCACAGTACATAGTAGATGACTTGCCTGTAGTCTCAACTGTCCAGCCGCTCTCACGACAGGTCCCGCAGTCCCCAGCGCGGGCGCCGGCAGTGCGGCCACGTACTGCAGGGCCCCAGCGGGTAGCGGGGTGGCAGGCGTGGTGCCACAGTACATAGTAGATGACTTGCCTGTAGTCTCAACTGTCCAGCCGCTCTCACGACAGGTCCCGCAGTCCCCAGCGCGGGCGCCGGCAGTGCGGCCACGTACTGCAGGGCCCCAGCGGGTAGCGGGGTGGCAGGCGTGGTGCCACAGTACATAGTAGATGACTTGCCTGTAGTCTCAACTGTCCAGCCGCTCTCACGACAGGTCCCGCAGTCCCCAGCGCGGGCGCCGGCAGTGCGGCCACGTACTGCAGGGCCCCAGCGGGTAGCGGGGTGGCAGGCGTGGTGCCACAGTACATAGTAGATGACTTGCCTGTAGTCTCAACTGTCCAGCCGCTCTCACGACAGGTCCCGCAGTCCCCAGCGCGGGCGCCGGCAGTGCGGCCACGTACTGCAGGGCCCCAGCGGGTAGCGGGGTGGCAGGCGTGGTGCCACAGTACATAGTAGATGACTTGCCTGTAGTCTCAACTGTCCAGCCGCTCTCACGACAGGTCCCGCAGTCCCCAGCGCGGGCGCCGGCAGTGCGGCCACGTACTGCAGGGCCCCAGCGGGTAGCGGGGTGGCAGGCGTGGTGCCACAGTACATAGTAGATGACTTGCCTGTAGTCTCAACTGTCCAGCCGCTCTCACGACAGGTCCCGCAGTCCCCAGCGCGGGCGCCGGCAGTGCGGCCACGTACTGCAGGGCCCCAGCGGGTAGCGGGGTGGCAGGCGTGGTGCCACAGTACATAGTAGCTGACTTGCCTGTAGTCTCAACTGTCCAGCCGCTCTCACGACAGGTCCCGCAGTCCCCAGCGCGGGCGCCGGCAGTGCGGCCACGTACTGCAGGGCCCCAGCGGGTAGCGGGGTGGCAGGCGTGGTGCCACAGTACATAGTAGATGACTTGCCTGTAGTCTCAACTGTCCAGCCGCTCTCACGACAGGTCCCGCAGTCCCCAGCGCGGGCGCCGGCAGTGCGGCCACGTACTGCAGGGCCCCAGCGGGTAGCGGGGTGGCAGGCGTGGTGCCACAGTACATAGTAGATGACTTGCCTGTAGTCTCAACTGTCCAGCCGCTCTCACGACAGGTCCCGCAGTCCCCAGCGCGGGCGCCGGCAGTGCGGCCACGTACTGCAGGGCCCCAGCGGGTAGCGGGGTGGCAGGCGTGGTGCCACAGTACATAGTAGATGACTTGCCTGTAGTCTCAACTGTCCAGCCGCTCTCACGACAGGTCCCGCAGTCCCCAGCGCGGGCGCCGGCAGTGCGGCCACGTACTGCAGGGCCCCAGCGGGTAGCGGGGTGGCAGGCGTGGTGCCACAGGGTCGCTTGGCAGAGAGCTCATCGGCTCGGGGGCCGGGGAGGGAGGCCGCGCCACGCTTGCGCAGGCGCTGGTCAAGACCGCTGCAGAAGTAATAAGTTACTTAACAAGATGAAAGTAGTGAGTAAGGTGAAATTTCTAACTTAATTCAATATTTTGACTGATAATTTCCTTGACAATGAAAAATGAATATTCATTATTATCATTTGAACTGAAAAACGTCGACTGACGAACACAAGCACCGCCACAACGAGTGGTCCTCTGCGTGTCACATCCATCGGATTCCTGCGACCCTCAGCAGGTGCACCTGCACGAACACGTGGTGGAGGGTGCACCCTCCACCTCGTGTGAAGCGGCGCCAACGCTGCGTCTTCCAGTCCGCGGTCGCCACTCCAGAACTGCGAGCAATGTGCCCGGCCCAAACCAGTGATTAACTGCGATCCTACCTGATGGTAAACAGTGATGCAATTTTTGATGGTAAATCGCACTAATTTATTAAGAGCCTATTCACTCTAGCTTTAAAGACACCTGAATTATAATCGGACGGGAAGACCGCAGCAGGCAAATTGTTGCAATCCTTCGATGTACGCAGTATAAATGACGAAGCAGTACTAACAAAATAAAATCAATTTTACAATTCGAGTACATACTTGTCACTGGTCCTGGAGTTGTTCTGTTGCGTAGACGTAGCATGGTTACTGACGTTAGGGTGTATGATGATGTCGTCTCGAACTTCTACCTTTATCCGCGACTTGCTCTGTGAAGATGTGCTGAAGCAGTTCTCCGCGCCACCCGGCTGCGAACCTAGAGATTCACTGGAAAAAAATAATATTTTATTTTTTTCTGGAAAGATAGTTTTGATAAATAATGCAAATCGAAATTATGATCACGTTTTGATTAATTCTAATAATTGTAGGATTACGCGACGTGTCTGTCCTAAATATACACGAAAATCGCCGCTTCAGCAAATTATTTCAAACAAAACAAGCCACAGCCAGCACCGCTGCACCGTAAGAATTCGTGCGAAAATATCAAATTAAACGCGTCTGCTTCGCTTTGCTCGTCACCGCACCGCATCCACGTACAGTTGGTCTCGTAAGCCACCGCAAAAGAATATCTATTGTTTGTTGCATTCGCGCCGCTTCGCTTCGTCATCGCGTTGGCGTTGAATATGGTCCGTTTGAGTACAGTGTTCAGCAATACAACTTACTTGGCGTGAACCTGTGTGAGCGGTATGAAGACGGGCGTGATACGCCGCTTGCCGTCCGACGTGCGCGTCTCGATCTGCCGGTCCATGGGCCGCAGCGGCGTCGACGTATTGCTGGAGCACGCCGACCCACTCAGCAGGATCGCGGACTGTTATAGAACACATTGTACAATGCCAGCGAAAAGACAATATAACAAGTAAAATGATGATATCCAGCCACAGAAGCATCCACGAGTGTTGATATTTATTATACTTAAGCAGAAAAAAAGAGGGAAAAATAACTGGTTTGCGAAAAATGACGCCATCTTAAGACTAGCTTACAATTATTATCATTCTGGGTAAATATGGAGGACTACTACTTGGTGTCATTTATTTAAAAAAAGGAGTTGTCCATAATCAATAGGAGTTGTCATAATTGTGTATTATCCATAAATTTCCATAAATACGCAGACAGCATTTTTTATTATTATTGATAGGCTCGCGTTTGACCACTATCTCACCTGATGGTAAGCGATAATGTGGCCGACGATGGAGCACGCTTGCCTAGAAGCAACCTATTCACTCTTGAAAAATAAATACCATACAGGTTTTCAAACATAGATTTGTATAGTACCTGTGACTTTTCACTCTTGGGCGTGGTTTCCTCTTTAGCGGCTTGCTTCTTAGCATCTTCCTTCTCTCTGGCCAGTAAGATCTCGGGGCACTCGACCAACAGATTGGCCGATAAATCGCTGCCCGACTCGTTGGCCAAACATTTGCCGTAGATCTTTTCGTAAAACGCGTTCTAGAAACGGGGGAATGTTATTGTAAGAAAGTTGTGTTGATTTTTCCATTTAAATTTAATATTTTTACACCATTAAACTTTAGTAAGTCATATCCACCGCAATCAACAGTAGCATCAAATAATTAAAACGCATTGCTGACGCTCTAGAAAATTCGATAAAAGTTCTGCAAAGGCCATTGTTATTAGTTGATAAAGGAATTTGTGCCTTCCATTTCATACAATAGAGTTTAAATTTGGTATGAAGTCGCGAGCTTCTAGAACAGCTTATCTCTGAAACGGATAACATTTTCTTACAGAATTGCCCCAACAAAAGGGGAGTAATAAAGCCGAGAGTAACAGCTAGTAAGTACCTAAATAATAAAAAACATATTTCTTAACCTATCTAATAGCGTAATTAGAGACAATAGAAAGACAATGGCGCGTTAACGCCGGCGTTATTGCGGGGATCAACAGCTTAATGTACTTTTTTTTAATATGGTCATGATATACCATTTAGAATCCTCATGATGAGCCCTTTAATTTGATACCCATAATGCAGAATTCGAAAAAAAAAACTCCAAAGTATAGCGTCTCACAGTCGTTACGTTGTACCTAAGAACACTTAGGTTATCAAGAAGAATCTAACGATATAATAATATTATATTAATCCGTTCAGCTGTTTGGAATATATAAAGTAATAAAGAATATTACATTCATACAAACATACAAGATACGCGCGAAAAACATAACCCTTCTTGCAGTCGGGTAAAAAGGGAAAATTTATTTTATGGATTTTTTTGTTTACTCGTATTCAGAATTTACAGTAGGCGGCGTC
This sequence comes from Mythimna impura, assembly GCA_905147345.3. Classification (NCBI taxonomy): domain Eukaryota; kingdom Metazoa; phylum Arthropoda; class Insecta; order Lepidoptera; family Noctuidae; genus Mythimna; species Mythimna impura. The sequence goes on from LR990350.1 coordinate 26,446,935, forward strand.
CATCATATAACAAGCTACCGCAATCTATACTAAAATTATAAGGCGGAAAGTTTTTTTTTTTTTGTTATGAATGAATAAAGTCAAAAATGAATCGTTTTAAAAAATTCTTTGACCATTAGAATGCTACTTTATCACTGAGTAAATTGGGCTATATATTTTCTATTTTTACGCGGGCTAAACCACTGTCAGACAATTCCGCTTTTTTATGCTATAGAAAAACCGGACTGGTAAAAGGAAAAGTAATGATCTTTAGATATATTCTTCTTAAAAAAAAGCTCTTTAATTCTTTAAAGAAGAAAAAGAACGTTATAAATATGACGTATAGATAAAAGTTGTCTGGCATTATGCTGAACTGGACCTATTTGGCGTAGCCGTGAGACATATTGTTATTGTTAATTTTATTTCTCCATTTTTTTTTAAATGTTTAATTTTGTTTGCAAATCAATTACTTGTTGATTCATGAATCAACGTACGAAAATTTTCTTTCTTTCATTCTAAATAATCAAAAAACGTACCTTTTCCTCGATAGTAAGTGGTGTGCCGATCTCCTTGTTAGTGAACTGTATACATGCCACAGTGCCATCCGAACTGCACGCCAGTAGGTTTAGACCTGCAAACAAAGTGTAATTATACTATAATAGCGACCCGCCCCGACTTCGCACGGGTGCAATGGTGATACCACCGCAACCGCTATGTCCCTGTATTTTAAATCTGTAATATCTTCGAAAATATTCATATAAATTACATGGTGTAATGGGCCATATTGATCTATATTAAATTGTTATAAACACACGTTTACTGTGAGTTGCATCTGGAAGCACGGCAGTGCCCCCGCCAAGTCAAGTAAAAAGGCACATCCGTACCATTTCTAAGCTGGGCTTATTGAGACTTAAAAAAACTGGGCAAGTGCGAGTCGGACTCGCGCACTGAGGGTTCCGTACAAACTTGAAAGGTAAATTGCGGTTTACGATTTATGACGTATTAAAAAAAAACTAATTACTAGGTCTCGTTCAAACCAATTTTCGGTGGAAGTTTGCATGGTAATGTACATCATATATATTTTTTTTTAGTTTTATCATTCTCTTATTTTAGAAGTTACAGGGGAGAGACGCACATTTTACCACTTTGGAAGTGTCTCTCGCGCGAACTATTCCGTTTAGAAAAAAAATGATATTAGAAACCTCAATATCATTTTTGAAGACCTATTTATAGATACCTACGTATGGGTTTGATGAAAAAAAAATTTTGAATTTCAATTCTAAGTATGGGGAACCCCCAAAATTTATTGTTTTTTTTTTCTATTTTTGTGTGAAAATCTTAATGCGATTTACAGAATACATCTACTTACCAAGTTTCAACAGTATAGTTCTTATAGTTTCGGAAAAAAGTGGCTGTGACATACGGACGGACAGACATGACGAATCTATAAGGGTTCCGTTTTTTGCCATTTTGCTACGGAACCCTAAAAATGAGGTTATATGTTCGACAGTATGTTTTTTTTTTTACAAATGTATTACATACATAATGTTTACCGATTCCCGAGTTGGTCCCATAGAAATATTGTTATGAATTGACTGATTGATGAACTGATTAATGTTATCTATGTTAAAAAGATAAGATAAATGTAATTTAAAATGATTTGATTTCCTATCTATAACTTAGTTGATGTATTTACATGATGACAATATGATACATACACTCAAGTGAAGTTTCAACACTCGTGACGAAACTGTAGCTTACTTTTTTTTGAGAATGGGTCGCTGAACAAGTCGTGCACGACCACCAGGGGGCGCTTGAGTGACGTCACAGACGTTGAAGTAGATACGTTCTCACTTACCATCAGAGCTCCAAGACAAGTCCAGCACGCTGTCGCTGAACAAGTCGTGCACGACCACCAGGGAGTGCTTGACTGACGTCACAGACGTTGAAGTAGATACGTTCTCACTTACCGTCAGAGCTCCAAGACAAGTCCAGCACGCTGTCGCTGAACAAGTCGTGCACGACCACCAGGGAGTGCTTGACTGACGTCACAGACGTTGAAGTAGATACGTTCTCACTTACCGTCAGAGCTCCAAGACAAGTCCAGCACGCTGTCGCTGAACAAGTCGTGCACGACCACCAGGGAGTGCTTGACTGACGTCACAGACGTTGAAGTAGATACGTTCTCACTTACCGTCAGAGCTCCAAGACAAGTCCAGCACGCTGTCGCTGAACAAGTCGTGCACGACCACCAGGGGGCGCTTGAGTGACGTCAGCCAGATGCTGAGCGCTCGATCGCGAGAGCCTACAGCGGCGCAGCAACACTTCTTGCCTTCCTTCACGAATATGTTGTTGTTGAAGCGCTGAGGACAAAAACAAAATTAATGATGAATTGTCATATAGGATTATTGAAGATGATGAAAAAAAACCACCAAACAACAGAGAATTGATGATTCTTATTTTGATTAATATGAGTCATAAACAGTAACCGCTGAATTCTCAAAACTAATACAAGTTTGGGTCTTGTGTATGATTCAAAGGACACAATACCAGGGTTTCGAAGTGATTTTTGAGAATTTAGATGAATTCTAGCACACATTTCGTAGGTTTAAAAAAAAACTGACAAAAGTAGATAAAACCGTGTGAAGTGCTCACAAACGATTGAATCTTTGTCGCTATACTATTTGCCTCCCTCTCTCATTTGCTTGATAACACAATTTTCATTCATGGTTAGAGTGAGATAAATATATGTATTTTGATTTAAAAAACTTACAGCGCAAGTGACAGCCTTCCTATGTCCCACAAAGTCCTTGTCGCACCTCCACCCGTCTCTTTCCACCACTTGCGCAGTAGGACCGCCTCCGTTCATCGCGTGCGCAGATAATACATACTGGCCATCTGGGGACCAGGATAGGCGGAGTACGTGTGTTGTACCTGTAAAAAATTTTTTGGTAGTTGTTACAATTATTAGTTTTTGTTTTATTAGGCACCTTTTCTTACCAGATTTTGTCACCAGACCGGTGCGGTCGTCCAACTGGTTGCAGCCAAAGTAACTAATTTTAACAACAAGCCTAAGATTGCGACCATTTCTGATTGTGGCTAAAACAATTATATAGCCAGGAAAGAAAAAAATTTGTCTCTGAAAAAACTAAAACTATAAATTTCTGTAAATAGATCTTCTTTTAGAAAAACCTGTGTTTATGAGCTTTAAGGTTACACTAGTCAACACTTTTTCCATACAAATTTTAGGGGGGTATTACTCCACAGTTTGACATGGTACATCCAAAGTAAAACATGATATGGTTTTATCTTGTCTGTACGGAAACAGAAAAAAAAAAAATCCGTTACATAGTTATGAGTCAACAAAGTTTCTGTTTTTTTAATGATTTTAACGCAACTTTAAGTGTAAATAAAAAACTTTTTACAAAAAAAATACAACCGACTTAAAAGTAAAAAAAAAACACTGAAAAGTGCAAAATAACTTTAATTTCGAAAGTCGGTGTTTCTATAATAGTTTTGTCTCTTCGTTATTTAACACGGACTTCCGAAATTCTTCTCTACTTTCAGTCAGTCATCGACTACACATATAAACAAAGCAATTTTACTTGTTACGACGGTTCTGCTGTGATCCTATGAGGAGTTCTGTTCCATATCTTCGAAGTTCACGAACAGATCATAACAATATTTCTATGGGACCAACTCGGAAGCATAAACTTTCAATCAAAAAAAAAAAATTTCAAAATCGGCCCACAATTGACCGAGAAATCGGTGAACATACATAAAAAAATAAATAAAAAACATACATTCAACCGAACATATAACCTCCTCCTTTTGAAGTCGGTTAAAAAGTAATAAAAATCGTATAAAATCTAAAAAACGAAGTCGGTACCGACAAACTTTTATTATCGAAGAGTTCTATACAATTTATTTGTATTAGATTTATGCAGTGGTTTTTTCATAAAACTCGATTTTCCAAAGCACTACTCTCAAATTTTACGCACCGTCTAATTTCATTTCAGTTCGGAACGGTTTGTGTGCGTGCGAACCATACGATGTGCATATAGACTAGCGTCTAACTGCTCATACTTGATATTATCGCTGTCGGACACAATGTCAGATGAGACACCGCAATTCTTGGTCTCACCCATCAGCGAGTTCGAGCCCGCGACTAGTTCAGCCTTAAGAGCTCATACACACGAGCGGCATGTGGCCGACGGCAGAGGTAACAGCAGCCGTCGACCTATAGCACTTGACATACACGGCTGCCACTAAATTTCAAAGTTGGAATGTCGATGGCCGCCGTCGACGCGTTAACAACTGCTACCGAAGTGGCTGCTGAAAACATGCCTTTTGTGTTTTTTTACAAGTTGAACCCGAATTTAATCAATTGTTTTATTTCTAACTACTATTCAAGTGTCCACAATCATTCCTTAAACCTATTGTATGACTAAGAACGATAAAACTTTGTACTAGAAATTTTTAAAAAAAACTTCACTAGCTGCTTTATAAAGAACCTTTTTTTGACGTGAGTAATTATCAAATAATTTCTTCTGCTCAGGGTGCAGCGAGTCTCTCTCGCGTCAGACTTTTACTAAGAAAACCTTATTATTTTTTCAAACCAAAGGTAGCATTACCTCCACACTCTTCAAATGGTTCCGTGATTACAATCTCCGGCGCCCAGTCAGCTGTCTTCCACACCCTCAGTGACTTATCATCAGATTGTGAAGCTAGATATTTGCCCACCTGGAATTTAATTATGTATTTAATCATAATATATATGACATTTATAAACTATAGTTATATGTAGACCCAAACGTTATGGCGGTTCGGAAGACGAGGCGAGTTGCTGTCTAGAAACCAATTAATGTAATGGGGGTCAGAAGTGGGGTTTTAGAGGTGTGCGGAACAGTGTGAAGTCCCATACACCTCCATTGAAAAGGGAGGTTCCTCCGACCAGACAGATGTTTTGTCTGATCTGGGCAACTGCCCGAGAGATAATGATAATTTCTGGCTATTATATAGGGTAAACCAGCTGTATGTGCCCCAGTCGGTAAAATGCCTCACTTGCCAAACTAAAACACGCATTTAAAATTACATAAACTATACAACGCAAGTTAATTGTATAGTTTACGTCACCGTTATTAACTGACTTCTTATATCATGTCATGTTATGTCTGAGTATGGTTTCCGCACTTTGGTCCGCATTTGGGGATCCTAAGGTTTGTGTGCATATTTCAGTGACACCTGTGCAGTCTAGGAGCACATGTGCAATTGTCTCCTCCCCCTCCAAGCATGCTCTGCACAGGGGACTGTCTGTGATGCCTATTGTATAACTGACTTCTTTATTATAACTGATGTTTATTCTGTAAATAAGTTATAAATAACACTTTTACGCATTATGCTTTTCATTAATCTAATCTAGATGATGCCAGTTGACTGTAAAAACACTTTCGTTGTGGGTTAGTAAAACACTTTGTGGGCTTGTAAAACAGCATGTTTAGTAAACAGGGTTTGGGAGAAGCTATGCAGTTTAATTTTTCTACATATTGAAAGCTACAATACTTACAGGATCCCAAGCCACACCCTTCACCAGTCCGCTGTGTCCGTTCAACACGCAGACCATTTCGGGAAACTTCTCTGCGTTCCAGATGATGATGGAGTTGTCCACACTGCAGCTGGCTAGCCACTTGTCTAGCGGTGACCAGGCTAGGTCTAAAACATCACCTGTAAAATAAATGTGTGACATTTTTAATGGTCTTAGATATAAGCTAATTCAGATTTTCAGTGCAGAGACAACTTAAAATTTTTAGCATCCAGTTTCAGTACATATACACTAAAACACCATCGTGAATTCTGTGATTTTTATCAACTTTCAAACAACTACTGAATTAACCATAACTAACTGGCTACCTATGAGCCATACAGTTTTAATATTGGCTCTTATAATTTATTAAGTACTGTTATTTTGTTATCCAATTGTCTTTATTGACTTACACACTGTTATAAATCTCCTGAAAGAAAACCAAAATATGTTTATACAAACCCGCATGTCCTCTTAATGTTGCCAAGCACCGCCAAGTCTCAGCTTTGTGCTTGCCAGGAGTGCCCATAGCAGCCACACTGAGTCCCCATACCATGACCAGTCGATCATCACCACCCGAAGCCAGGTATTTACCACCATTGCTCCAACGCACACAGTTAACGCAAGCTAGAAAATTATGTTATCAGGGTTTTTTTTTGTTTAAGTATATCTTTATAAAATAGGTTGTAAAAGGGGTTCAGAGTCTCTCATAATTAACACTAAAGAAAATAAAGCTAAATGAAATCCATGAGTAAAAAAATAATTTACATATATATTTAAATGTTACATTGAACAGACTATAAAATCCACATAGTTAATACATAATTAATAGAGATATGTAAGCACTCTTTACAACTGAAGTCTGCTCATAGTTATGCCTTGCTCTAAAACAAAAATTTTATGCGTTTTCAGTTTGGACCAATATCAACTATAATAGACATTGAAATAAAACAGAATATGAATAAGATTTTGAAGTACGTTAAATCACAAGTACTAACCTAAGTGGTTATCCATTTGACAAAGCATTTTGGGCACATTAGGGTCGACTTCGACTGCTTCAAACAAAACGGGGTTCAGGTTCCAAACCACGACCCGCCCCGAGTCTCCGCCTTGACCCCCGGTCGCAAACCGCTTCCCCGTCGGATGTATATCAACGGAAAATATTGGTTTATCTGAAAAGAAGCCAGTTTCATTAACAAATCCTACCTTCAATTAACTTAGCTTTTTAGCAAAAAGATAAAGAATACTTACCATCATGATTCACCCAACTGGGTTTTAACAGCTTCATTTATAATGTGTGGATTAAAGTAAACCGAAAATAACAGCTAATACTCGAAATAAATAAAGATTTTCCCACTTTATTTATTTTATCGTAAAATGACACTGACAGGGCAGCATCAACACCGCCCGCCGCCCGGCAATTTGAGGTGTGCGTTCCGTAATTTAGTTTTTATTAAAAAATAAACTAAGAATAAAGAAAATCCAGATTCTTTTGATTCATTTGGAAAAATCTTAGAAAGTATGATTTACATTATTTTAAAAATATACCTTGTAATTCAAAAATATCCTTTTTATAAGAATATCGAAGAATAAACAAATTACAATAATTGTACAGAATGGTAGCGGTTTGGTGCGTTCCGTTCAAGTGTTTTGTCTTGTTCATTTTCAATAAAATAGAAAGAGTAAACTAAAATGATAAAAATTCAGTGACATTGACACTATTGACATTTGACAGTGATAAGACTGGAACGCGATTCGTGTGCACGTTTTGAAGTTTATGCGCTGCTTGTTTCTTGATAAATTGAAAAACTATTTATAAAAAAGCGGTATGAGAGGAGCGGACACTCTAATACCGGCTAGGTTTTTAACTTTAACCAGTCATTTATCGGCGGTAATAACTTTACTATGGGAGAGCCAGGAGAGCATTCGACACTGTTTGCCGAGCCACTTTCACGAAGATCATTTCCAAACATATCACAACCGGTAAGCTTTCTTTACCTAGATTTACTAATTACTATTGTCTAAATAACTGTACAAGTAGTTGCTAATAGAGGCTGCTAGTTTCGTGTTAGTTTTTTGTCATAATTTCGCATTTTAATGACTTGTGACACGCACGCACGGCAGATAGCGTATACACCGCGCACGATGCGGTTTTGTGTGTAGGGCATTCAGCCAAAATTTAAATTGGGACAGTAGGACAAAGAGTCAGTAGGATAATATTATGCATGATAGGTGAAACTGCGGCATTTTTCAGAACTGCGTATTTTTTTTATTGTTCTTCGTTTCGTTTTTCGCGCTCTCACATTTAATATTTTCTTACGCCTAAAGAAACTGTTATAGCAAGATTGACTCCACTGAAGGTATTGTATACTGGTACCTACAGCTTATTAAATTTTTATGCTTTCTTAACATATTCTATTTTCTATGAGTTTGAGAATTATTAAATTTAATAGGAAAGAGAGACTAGACAATATGTCTAGTCTCTGACGCATTTTGTATGATAACATAATTCAAATAGCTTGAATAATCGCTTAAAAAGTTATTATTTTTATAATTTCAATCTAATCAGCAGTGTGTAGCAACACAAGTATCAATATTTGATCAATATTTGAACAACTCTCAAGCAATCTGTTTAGAAAACAATTAGTTAATATTCTGCCTCAAGTTAAAGTAGTAATAATATTAGTAGTAAGCTTTACTCAGGCAATGTAAACAACTCTTAAGTTTATAGTTGCCTGGTAGCACGAGGCAAACAAAGAAACACTATTGTTTACAATTAGCCTTTAATTCATTAACGCTCAGGCGGTAGCCGGCGCCCGCAAGCCATTGTCTTACTATTGTGTCTCTAATTACGCACGTCAAAAGGTTAAATTCATATAGCTAATGTTAACATTATGGTCTTATTGGGTAACTAATTAGTTTCCAAGTTATAGATTATTATTTTTGAAGAGTAAGAAGCTTGATTAATTTAGTAATTTAAAAATAAAAAATGTTGCCAGTAGCAGTTTATGGATAATTCTGTGGTGGGTAGTTCTACTTTGAAGGGCTTTCTTGGTATATAAATCATCTCTAAGTATGTTTCTCAACTAAATACGTTCTAGATTTATTAAACACAAGAATAACTTTTGAGATAATAAAAAAATAGTACCATTTTGGAAAACAGTATTATTTTTTTATGTCACATTTTTTTTTCTTGCAGCTTTCTTTGTCACAATTTTTTTTTAAGTATTTACTTATGTTTCAGTTCTGCAAATAATTAAAACATACTTTTCTCAAAAACTAAAAACATAAGTATCACTACATAGTATAAAATAAAGTCGCTTCCCTCTGTCGGTCCCTATGTGTGCTTAGGGCCTGTGCATACCACGTTTTTTTTCAACGTCCGACTCGCGTGCGTATCGCGTCTGTATCGCTACAAAACCGCGTCAATGGCGCGTTTAAAAAACGCGGTGTGCACAGGCCCTTTAATAGGATAAAAACGCGCCAACGACGCGCATTTCTAAAATGCGCGTCACCGGCTGTTTGAAAACGTAGTCTGCACAAGCCCTTAGATCTATAAAACTACGCAACAGATTTTGATGCGGTTTTTTTTAATAGATAGAATGATTCAAGAGAAAGGTTTGTGTGTATAATACATGCATAATATAGTAGATAAACACTGATAATTTTAGAGGTTTCTAAGTGATGTCGTAAATAAACACATTTTCTGCGCTTACATTGCAAACGCTGTCCTATGAGATAGATCAAAATAATGTACTACAGTATTTTACACCTTAAAAAGGTCTTAGGGATAACCCACAATAACCATTTTTTATCCTTCACTTTTTACGAGAAATAATTGATTATTTACGAAGCGATTTTAAGCAATACAGGATTATTCCTTATCCAATTAAGTATGAACGTTAAATACATTGTGCATTAAATATGGCTCCTTACACCATGCAATTTAAATGAATATTTTCGAAGATATTACAGATTTAAAAGACAGGGACATATCAGTTGCGGTGGTATCAGTATTGCACCCGTGCGAAGCCGGGGCGGGTCGCTAGTTGGATATTAATGACTTGTTTCTGTCAGCAGCTTTACGCGCATGATAGTAGAAAATATATGTAACATATTATATCACTCAGCGAGAAAGTAGCATTCTCCTGGAGATTTTTTTTTACATAATTGTCCTGTAGTTTTTGAGTTTATTAATTACAAACAAAAATACATTTTTTTTTTTTAATAATGGTAGTAAAGATTATATTTTTTTATACATATAATAGGTCTTTACCTATGAAATTGGAGATTTTTAAAACGGGTTGTATTGAAGTGTTATATCATTGGATTGACTTGGAATCATAACCATAAGTTCAAATAAATTTTATATTAAAGGTATGTTATTCTTATTTTGAAATTAGGTATTTATTGGTTTCTTTGTGTTTTATATTTTCTGTAATATCATATAACCATTTTTGTATGAAATCTAAGAAAACTCGCATTATTTTGTAATATGAGTTCTACCGTGGAAACAATGGGACTCAAGTGATATGCAATATTGATGATGTATACGGACTTAAAACTGCTAATGAATGAGATGTCTATTTTGGTTTCAATCACTTTCATGTGAGAAATTTTATCTCAGGAATAACTTTATTTCTTAGGGCGGCTACAAGACAAAATTTCCAAAACGAAATCTATTAAACCAAGAACACAGAGTTTTTTTGTTAGAAGAAAGTCGTAGGTATGCGACATTGATATTGTTTGCCCTTTGCAATGCATAGTATCTACGTTGAAACTCTTAATATGAAAAAACGTTTTTTTATTAGCTTTCATGGTTATAAGTACTGCGATATTACAGAAAATACAAAACACAAAGAAACCAATAAATACCTAATTTCAAAAGAAGAATAACATACCTTTAATATAAAATTTATTTGAACTTATGATTCCAAGTCAATCCAATGATATAACACTTCAAAGCAACCCGTTTTAAAAATCTCCAATTTCATAGGTAAAGACCTATTATTACTAGCTTCTGCCAGCGGCTTCGCCCGCTTGAAAGTAGGTTTCTCCATACAAACTTTGGACCCCCGTTTCAACCCTTTAAAAAGTGAATTATGGAAAATCCTCTCTTAGTGCTCGCCTACGACATAAAAGGAAGCCTTGTGCAAAATTTCACGCTCCCAGTCCCAGTAGTTTCGGCTGTGCGTTGATATGTCAGTCAGTCAGTTTCTCCTTTTATATATATATAGTAAAAATAGTATAGATATAATTCAACACCAGATGGGAATCGCTTCACAGTGAGAAATCAAACCGACTTGAACTGGTTTGATGGTGTATGTGTGTTTACACTACCTCCGTGTTTGGGATTAGTGAGCCATTGTAGATCACATATGTGTGCTGTGCAGACCTCGATTGTCGTTGCAACGACCTAGGGCTGGTGGCAGTATGAACGTGGAAAATTAAACAGGAAAGAAGCCCATATTCCTGTAAAGTATAGATCAGAGGTTCTTATTAGACCCACCCGACACCCGACCAGCACCACCTCATCACTCGGTGTCCACTCGTTGTCGACAGGTGGCCCACGGGTTGACACCGTGTTGTTAACCAGTAAACGTCATGCATTCAAGGAGTGGACATTGCGTTATCCGTGAATAGATTAGTAATTTACCAAGGAATGTCGGATAAGGGTGCAGTGTTTCACCAATGCAGTCTTCGCGCGTGAACCAGTCACAGACAGCACACAATGCATTCGGGACCAGCGACTAGGCAACGCAAGGCAAGCGTGCGAGCAACGGGTGACCACCGAGTGGTCCACTCGCCCTCCACGCGTGGTTAGCCCGCGGGCGAGTCGCTCCGAAGTGGATGTAGTGAGCGTATATCCATAGTACTCTATACAAAGAATACTAACCGCTCGAGGCGAGGTGGTGTGCTGGTCGGGTATCGGGTGGCTCTAATGAGCTATGACCTTTAATCCGACGAGTGTTTTCGTGTCCTATTCGTCAAGGTCGTCTGTTTGCGGCTGGGTACTTCATCTCGTTTAGCTCTTCAATCCCCATAGGTCACAGAAGAGCTGACGAGATGAAGTCGTTGATGTGCGTCCCTGGAGGAATAAACGTGAGTATGTTTGTCGGATATATTCGACGTAGGCAGTTAAAAAGGGGAACGCGACACTCTGATGGGTCGACGCGCGAATATTTAATGGGCCCTGTAGGACGACAGATTGACCGACGGGCTAAAGGTCAGACCATTGACTGTGACAGGCGAAAATCGCTCAGAAGCGATGTGTCCTTCCCTTTAGTACATCATACCTACATATGTGAGGCTTGCTTGAGCACCCCTTCATTCCTATAGTCCTAACTCTTTGTCCTTCATGAAAAGAAAAAAGAGAAAAAAGAAAAGAGAAAAAAAGAAAAGAGAAAAAAAAGAAAAGAAAAAAAAATAGAAAAAAAGAAAAGAGGTGAATCCGTATTTTGGTACTTTTTGCTAAGTGAGTCGTGGTCTAGTCAACTTTGGGAATAGCTATCTGGTCTAGATCAGTTTGCAACCACCACCTTGTCTCTGCATCATCAACATTTCAGCCGAAACTCGTCTACTTCTAGACATAGGGCTCTCCAAATAATCTGATTGGCTAGGTCACTTGCTTGATGTTTTGATGTATCTTTACTGTTCATGACCACTAGCGTAGCTACCAAAGGGCTAGGCGGGGCAGAGCCCCCAAGCTCAGGGGGCCCCAAAAACTGATTAGCAAACCTCTTCCTGAAAAATGATTCGACCTTCGAAATCTAAATAAAATAGGTTGCAACATTACGTTACAACACTCGTTTTAGTCAGTAAAAGTCTGACATTCCCTCGCGTTCCACCCTGAGCAGAAGAGGTTATTTGATGAGTAGTGCTTGAGCGATTGGTTACTGCGCTGCGTATTACTGGTTCTATTCCTTCACGGAACAAATATTTCTATGGGCTACAGACAGGTGTTCCTGGTCTGGGTGTCTTGTTAAAGCTGTCTACACACCGAAGCCGCTGGCTCGCCGGCACGAACCCGGCGGGCAAGGCCGGCGGTCTGATTTTAACGATCTTACAGGCGCGCGGCTTGCGCCCGCACGATCTACCGCGCGGCACGCTCCTCTCAGTTCTTCAGTTGCCCGCCGGCTTTTAAGGAATAGTGAGCACTTGGCAATCACTAATTGTGAACACTGCATGCCGCGACTATCGTGCCGCTGGGAAAATTGTCCGACTCGTAACTACTAAAGGCGCTGGGTCTACCCACCGACACTAACCCGCCGGGTCCGTGCCGGCGGGCGGGCGGCTTTGGTGTGTAGACAGCATAATGTGAGTGTAGGTACACGTTTGTGATTGCACCCACAATACTGGAGTGATTTTTAGTCTGGAGCAACTTTGAAAAAAAAAAAAAAAACTACTCTAGCAAATAATATTACCAGAACCCTCCTTTTGCCCTTCAAAAACCTTCAATCAATATATTGACAATTCACATTGATATAGACTAACTACACAAACAAGTAGCAGTATAAAAAGCAAATATTTGAGCAATTAAGTCTCGTCATAAAACCTGAACAGCTCGCATTGTTTTGTTATTTATCTAACTAACGCATGATTGCTTTTCTGTAATTTTATTCAGCTTTATCAGTATTTGTAGTAGCTACTTGCGCAGTCGAGTACTTAGAGTTATATAATTTCTAGTTATTCAATTAATCGTTTTAGTGTACTAGTATGGAATGACTAGGTGTCCCCCGCAGTTTCACCCGCGTCTTTGGTTACTGCTCCACTCCTATTAGTCTTAGAGTGATATAGCCTATAATATATAGGGTGACTGGTAATTGGTGTACGTAAACAACTTTTACTATGGGAACAAAACTGAAATCGCGAAAAAAAAAATCAGCTGTTCAGTACATTTATGTTTGCCTAATGTACTGAACAGCTGATATTTTTTCGCGATTTCGGCTTTGCTCCCATAATAAAAATTGTTTGTTATCATGAGCACAATCACGTGTTTAAGTATCGTACACTAATTGCCAGTCACCTTATATACCTTCCTTGAGAAATGGGCTATCCAACACTATAAGAATGTTTCAATTTGAACCAGCAGTTCCTGAGGTTCGCGCGTTCAAAGAAACAAACTCTTCAGCTTTATAATATCACAAGTATAGATGTGAAAGAGAGCGATCTGGCGACGAAGCAAGCAGAAACGAATGAAGACATTTCTGTCCCTTCTCAATTCTACCTCTCTTGAAATTGCCAAGGATCAATCAAACATCTTCATAATAACATTGCTTCAAGGAATTTGTAACAGTTAGCCTATTGGATTTCGCGTACCTAACCCCGAAATGTCCTGGATGTAATGCAGACGCTACTGCATATGCGCTCAAGTGTTACGGTACATATTTCTGAACCATCTTCAATGTATCGTGTCAGCATTTTTATACATTTTTTCAGCCTTTGCTGTGCCATTTCCCTTTTGGGCCAAAAGGAAAACGGAATCAATAAAAATCAAACAGAATCTTAATATACCTTTAGCGAATTTCTCAATTCAAAAGGTGTGAATATTTTGATTCTTTTTGCTACTTCTTGCCATCCCTGACTGCCTGACCTGTCTCAACAACCGATTAATACTGGTTAAAATTGCCACCGGCTATTCAAAGTTTACAAAACATGAGGTGTAGTCTCGTTTCTCCGGACGCTACGGCTGCAGTGCGCTCGCGCAGCTCCGCAGCGGTCAGGCGACCAATAGCGTGCACGTGAATAGTGACCGAGTAAAGTTCGATTTTTAAATCAATTTGGTTATACCGAGTGGTTTTATACCTTCTGGTTTCATCATCAGCCAGATTTTAGTTTTCAAGCGTCCCCCAGTTAAATATATGGGGTCAACGGCCTCTAGCGAAGTAAGTTTCTTTTATTATTTTTTTATCGATTTTATTGTTGTAATAACGTCAGGTCGTGTCGTTGAATGCAATTTGCCTTTTATTTTACGATCATTATGTTCGAGAATCGATATCGGCGGCATCGGCGGTGAATATATTAGTGTAATCTAATATTATAAGTTCAGCCAACTCCCAAAGGATCTACCTAAGTAATTCTGACTCCTAAAGAACAAAGAAGATTTGAGAGTCATATGCAATAACAAAAAAAGCGTCTGCAACATCATACAAATCTACTAGGGGTGCAGTGCACTCACTATTACTGACCCACTGGATGATATACGAAGACACACAATGATAATACGGGGTATATTAACAGTATGTCTTCATCGTATCTTCTATATTTTGGCCCGAAGGACTACAAAAACTTAGGTAAGATTGGTATCTGATGCTGGGTAAAATGTTTTTCAGAGTCAGTTGTTGTATATACTACTAAGGAAAACTGGATGTAGGTTTTATTCAGAGCCACAGAGATGCCTCAGAAATACAAAAATAGTGTGCACTTAGTACAACCGATCACAGATCACCGAATCTTTGTGACAAATGACTGTATTCTGACGCCTGAATTTGTTGCCAAAAAAATCGGTGGATAGGCAGGCCTTGCTGAACCTGAGTAACTAAGATCTCCACTACAAAGTCTTTAAAAGGGCAGTTTTTCACTATAAGCTTTACTGAACTACTCTATCACAAATTGTCCACTATCCGTGACTTTTCTCCTATGTATGTATCGAGCATAAAATTCGTATTTTTATGCTTACTCGCTTTTCTTCTATTCTCACGTAGGCACAAGCTATACGATTTACTCAAAGCAGCATGGTTAGTAATTCATACTTGAGCTAGTCATCTACGGGGCGCCTCAAAGAGATGTCAGTAAATCCGTAGGGGCCCAGTAAGTTCGATGCCCGCTAGGGCCACGGGAATTTCTAAAAGGGATACCGTGGTTCTAGAACGCAAAAAGCAATTGAAGGACACAGATGGGTTTTAGTTAGTAAACGTCTGTCAAGTCCTCTCGCTCCACCCTGGAGTGCGACAAGAACTTGGATGATTTCGCAACTCGAAAAAAATGGATATGTCAAGAGTCGACGAAAAGATAGCATCGCTACTCATAAAGTAACCCTTATTTTTAAGATTTCTTAAACAGAAATCGGAACTGTAAAAACTGAAATCTAAACTACGGCAAAAAGTAAACAATGAAACTGAGAGGGGACGAGACAGGTCGCAAGTACTGTAGAAACAAAGAAACACGGCTACTCTTTAATGATTCACTCCGACTAGAAGTCTTATCTCTATTCGCCATCGGCCATCGATCAATTAATGAACTTTTAACGTGCACTGTCTCAACACGAAGCAGAAGGTTGGATCCCGGAACAACCTGTTGTGCCTCCTTATATGTACCAACTGGGGAGCAGCACCCGATGTTCTTCGCACAACTGGCATGTCTTTATGCCTCTGCTGGTGAATTCGCGTGCCCCGTGTGGCACCGATCAGTACATGCAAAACAAGTAGACATCGCCCTGAACGAGACGTGTCGAATAATCGAATTATATCAGGATGCCTTAAACCGACTCCGCTTAATAAGCTTTATCCGTTGGCTGGTATTGTTCCACCTGCAGTACGTAGGGATGTCGCATGCGCGATTGAATAGAAAATTCAAGAATCCGATTCCCGACATCCCCTCTTCGAACACAAAACAGCCCCAAGTAGGCTTGAGAGCCGGAAG
The DNA here is from genome assembly GCA_905147345.3 of Mythimna impura. Taxonomy (NCBI): domain Eukaryota; kingdom Metazoa; phylum Arthropoda; class Insecta; order Lepidoptera; family Noctuidae; genus Mythimna; species Mythimna impura. The sequence continues at coordinate 26,463,136 of LR990350.1, forward strand.
AGTTTCCTGCGTAGCACACAGGCCATCGACGACCCGCCACCTAAAGAAAGAATAAAGCTTTGGGAAGAGCATCACCTACCACCATCCGACTTCTTGAAACCCCAAGAACATCTTCCGCCTGGGCGCGATTTGCAGTGGCCTATATGGAAAGCACTAAATCGGTTGCGAACCCAGGTAGGCCGCTGCAAACACAACTTGGCAAAATGGGGTTTTATAGACCCGTCGGATACTCAATGTGAGTGCGGTGCTCCTGTTCAAAACATGAGCCACATATTAGAATGCCCCAAGTGCCCATACACCTGCACTTTGGAGGATTTGATGAGTGCTACCGATGCTGCTATTAATGTAGCCACCTATTGGGCCTAAACAGTTTGACGAGTTTACCATCGAATCGAAAAGAAGAAGACCGATCAATTTGAAAAGAAGACATTAATTAATTAAACAACTTCAACTGCGTCTGGGCCGTTTACCAGAAACAGTCGATTTCTTGGTTCTATCTCCTCTTCGACGGACTTCAGTCCCTAACGATATGATAGAGTCTATCAGGTGTGGAGGAAGAAGCGTTTGATTCATCTGTCATTATCAATTTCAACCAGCCTTTATCCCAGTTTATTTTGGGGTTGGTGTAACAGCCTTTCATCCACACCAAATGTCAGTTCCAAGTCAGTAGAATTCGGTAGTTGACTCAATATTTTCATTTTTTTAAATCAACAGGTAACTAAAATCGCAAATAAAATCCTATTTGTTTTTCGTTGGGAAATCTTCCAATGACATCCCCCGCTCTTGGGCGGTGCGCGAGGGTGTGTCAGACTTTTACTGACTAAAAACCCACTCCTGTTCCTTCGTTGCCTTTCATACCAGGGCCGACTCTTCTCTCTCGAGGTTTGCTGACATCTCATTGTTGCAAATCTGGTGGAAGGGGAAACTGTCAAGTAACAGAATAAGGATGACACTGTAATGTGACGTCATCGCCATTAGGTTTTACATGTGTACGAAAGAGATAGCGAGCACGCCCTCACTCTTCCTCATACCGATATTTGAAGTACTATTGTTGTTACATATTAACCAATTTTTGATGTTGTTATCAGTAAAAGATTTAAGAGAAAGAAAGTAACCGCCATGTCATCACCACTTTCCTGCTGGGCCAGCCCTAAATAATATAGGGTAGCAATAAAACGAGTGACTGTAAATTACAATTTTAAGTGTCAAAATTAATTAATTTGGGTTATATAATTACTAAGTGAGCGACTGACTGTAAGTGACGAAAAATCAACAGAATAGTATCTTACAAACATTAATTTGAGTTACTTAAAATACAAAATGAGCAGCTTCATAATATTTGAGCGACTTAATATTTGTTTGAGTGTCAACGTTACGTCCTGCATTTTTTTCAATATATGGCAAATGTATTTTTTATACTGAGCGGCATTTTATCTTAAATGAAGTGTTTCGAATACAAAAACCACTTTGAAAAATACACTAATGAGCAGAGTATAAGGATATTGGACGTAGCGTTCGCCGGCCGCTCCCGCGGCACCGCTCGCTTCGCTCGCTCGGCTCACGCGCGGTTGGTCACAGTTCTAACCTAACCTAACCTATTTCACCCAGTTCAAAATGATGAATCTACCTGCGACTAGATAATTAGACAATGGTGAAAACATTTCTTAAAGTAAACTTTTTAGTTATGTAAAACCTCAATTTTATTTCTAGTCGCTCACTTACTAATTTAGTCGCTCACTTGGTAATTTAGTCGCACGGCTAGAATTTTAAATATCTGAAATGGATTAATCACAACCCACTTTTAGTATGCTCGTTCTGGACTTTATTATTAATCAATATTTGTCGTCAGTTTAGTTAATTTTTCGCTTAAGTACTCAAATTCATACCGCTCAAGTTATTAAAACAGTATCTCATCATCAGTCGCTAAGTTTTTTTTTATTCGCTCGTTTTATAATTCCCCAATAATATATAGGGAATAACCCGGATATCTATGGAATAACCTAACTTATATAGGGCTGGTCTACCATCTCTACATATAGTCACCTCCTTTACGCCATATATATTTTCACACAGTCCAAGAAACTGCTAAAAAATATACCAAATTTTCCAAAACAGTAAAACGCTTCGTGTAAGCTGTTTCGTAACTTGTTTGCAAGTTATGCGCTGTTACTTGCCTCCGAACAGTTAGGAGAGTTCAAGGTCAGTTCCTCCGATCGCACGCGGTATCCGACTATTTACCTCATTCACAATTTGTCTCGCATATACTTTGGTAGTGTTTATGCAACACATAATATTTTCATCATGGTTCGGGAACATGGGGAGAAAGAGGTTGGCAATAACAGTTTTATTTATTTTTTTGTTTTAAATTGTGTGATCAGTTCTGTTTTTAAATTTTGTGTCTGTGGTGTTTTTTTTTCGGTGTTTAAATATCAAATGTTTTTTTAAATTCGGAAACGTGGTTTGTTGTTGTCTGTGCCGTTTTGAGAAAAGTATGTATGGATCAACTAAGTACTTCTATATATTTTTTTCGGTAAGGAAATATAATTTTAATTTATACTTAATTATTTTTTTTACTGGCTTTTAAATTAAATTAGTTATATTTTAATGAAACAAAATTAAGTTTATGCTACTAATATTATAAAGAAGATTTTTGTTTGTAATGAATTAACTAAAAGACCACTGGACCGATTTAAAAAGTTCTTTCACCAATTGAATGCTACTTTATCACTGAGTGACATAGGGATGCATGCGGGCGCAGCCGCTGGCCGAAGCTAGTTGTTAATAAATCTATAAATATAAAAGGGGACACTGACTGACTGACATATCAACGCACAGCCGAAACTACTGGGATTAGGAGCGTGAAATTTTGGACAAGGTTTTCTTTTATGACGTAGGCGAGCACTAAGAAAGGATTTTCCAAAATTCTCTCGCTAAGGGGATGAAGCGGGGGTCCAAAGTTTGTATGGAGAAACCTGCATTCACGCGAGCGAAACCGCGGGCAGAAGCTAGTTGATTAATAAAGTGTAAATTAACTGGGTCGCGGCGGTTGACTAAAAAACACTGTAATAGCTAATCGTTTATAATTTCCCCGTAGTTTAAAAATAACAGGGAAAAGAAAAAAAACTTATGTGGATAAAGGACTGTTTTAGAAATCAATTTGAACGATGCAGTTTGTCGTAAAATAAATTAGTAAATTATAACCAGTTTCGTGCATGCTACGGCCTACTGATCCAAATCTTTTTATCGACGACCTTGATAAGGTACACATTATTAAGCAAACTATGATTATTTTAGTTGGTTGGGTGTAGGTACTTCAGGATATCGACCTAAATGAGACAGATGGAGATTATATTGTATATCCAGTCACAAAATCAATAGTACATGAGAAGTAGTTTTCCGGGTGTGACCTGAAGGCGAAATTTGAAATGCGCTCTAGTTCTCTTCTGCCGTTCCAGGAACTTCCTCCAAGTTCATAAAATAGATAGGCTTGAAGCTTAAAGATTTGCTATTGCGCGAATCGTGATTCCATAAAATAAACTTGAATCTAAACTAGGTTCCATCCGGGCCCTGGTACAGGCCATGGTCCAGAGCTAGGAGGAACGGCAGGCGGTTGGCTCCTTCTGCGAAGCAATACTGTTATTGAAAGACCGGGCTTCACGCGTGAGGGAATGGACATCATCATTAGGGAATGCAAACCGCTTAACCCGAAAACCGAAAAACCGGTTTTTCGGCATATTTTTAATGATTAAAAAACCCGGGTTTTATTTCAAGTATCCGGTTTTTTCGAGTTTTTTTTAATACTTCTATATGACACTATTTTTTTAGCAAACATTGTTTTAAAACGCTGCTGAAGCTTGGTATCAGTCGTAGGTTTGTTTATCGTATCATAGATAGCTACACCAACTGTACACTTCTTCTGTTCACGATCATAAAAGATCCAGTGCGGCCGTGTGTTGTGAGAACTCATCATAACATCATCACCTTAAACGAGTCGCTTATATAGAAAAGCGTGAAAAGATCAAAATCTTTGCATGTTCGTTACACTGATGGAAAACTCATGGATATTCTTGCTACCGATGAGACAATTTTCACAATCAAGGAATATTACAACAAGCAAAATGATCGGGTTTATGCTCGCAATTCCAAAGAACACTCTCAACTGGTTAGCAGAGTCCTGAATGGTCATCATGCGGTATCAGTAATGGTTTGGTAAGGGTATTCTATCACGGAGTGACCAAGTTTGTATTTCGTGAAAATGGGTGAAAACTTCAGCTAAAGTGTATCAAGATAATATCCTAGACGGCATAGCGAAGCCTCTTAAAGCCTCTCTCTTTTTGATAACATATTAGGGTCTTTTCAGCAAGACTGAGCACCCGGTCACAAGGCACACACTACCCGGGCTTGCCTTGCAGCGAATGTTTCGGACTTCGTTAGGGATGATGATTGACCCTCGGCTAGCCCAGACTTCAACCTCTGGACTACTAATTGTGGTCTGTATTAGAGGATATGGGTTGCTCCAAACGTCCCAATAATTAAGAATCCTTAAAAAATAATATACGATCAGCGGTGGGCAACTTTCCAATGGTCGCAGTGCGTAAACCGATAGACGCGTGGCCTGAACGCTTAGAAGCCTGTGTTAGGGCCAAGGGTGGATATTTTGAGTAGAAGTATGTTTGATTTCTGGTTTACATTCTCTATGTACGACATCATTCTAAGACATTCGATTTTATGTAGTTATGAACTTAAGATGTTTTTATTTCAAACAGAATTTATGGCCATATTAGGTATACAATTTTTTTTTGAATAGATAAGTTTCTAAATAATTATTAAAAATATGCAAGTTGTAGGCGGCCTGAATTTCACAAGCCAATGAAAAATTATACTTAAAAAGAAAAACTAATTTTAAAAACGGTTTCACCGAAAACCGGGTAAAAAATTAGGTTTTAATTTTGGCCGGTTTTGCATTTCCTAGTTAGAGCTTATAATGAAAGAGTTTAAATCTGTAATCAATTATGTTGAGTTTTATATTTTATAGTAATTTATATTCATGCGTGAAATTACGCTTAGTTGATTTTATTGATCATGTTGATTTATATTGTACCTACTGAGTTTAAACACAAAACGCAAATATAACTTTTACCTAAATATTTTTTTGCATTTTCATTAAAATTTTGAATAAAGTATACATTTTTTAAAATTAAATAGATGTTTCAATTTAAATATTAAATAGATGCAAGATGTAGGCGGCCTGAATTTCACAAGCAGTTTAAAAATAACAAAAATATTACAAACCGGTTACCCGGGTAACCGGTTTTTTTTTTAGGAAACCCGAAAAAAAACCGGTTTTAAATTTTGGCGGTTTTTGCATTCCCTAATCCTCACGTCCCGGCCGCCGGGATTCCGACCCCGATTTCCAGCCACCGTAGGCGTGAGCTTGTGGACGACGAGCAATGGATAGCACGCCGTTAGTAAAAGTCTGACACGTCCTCTTGCTCCGCCCTAGAGCGAGAGAAATCATTGGGTGATATCCTACCTTAAAAAAAATAACCTATTTTTTTATATTTTATAAAAGTTAATGTATCAATATTTGTGTTACCTACCAGTTAATCTATAGTTGAACCGCCACATTACTTAATAGTTCATAATTGATTCGTATCAGGTGCGCCTGCGCTTGTATGAAATAACTCTTGAATGCGGAAAGGAAAACACGTATTCTGAGTGTCAATATTATGAGTATATACGAAGTTAGTGTTCTCAAGGCGACGGAACTAAGTGATCTTAAACTCCATGTCCAAAAATGAAACGTACGTTATAAATACGCTATCCCGAACATCTTTAGACCAAAGTAAAACAAATCGCACCTAAATGAAGTGTCTGTAATATCAAAATAGTATTTTTTTTAATGTATATAATATGACAGTATATGCGATACTTATAAAAAAACGCATTTAAAAAATTTTTGTCTTTCTATTTGTTCCGGCTAATCTTCTTAGCAAAAAAGTAGGGTTCCGCCCAAAAATATAAATAAATTGTGACTAAATATTGTGTTGTCTTACGTTTCTGTTACAGACGAAGTCGCGGGCACCAGATAAGGCTTAAAAAATCTTGACAGGGGCCGAGAGCTATATGAGTTGAGACGCTATAGCTTAGAGTATTCTGAAAGGGATAGCGGCGAAAATGGTCCATAAAGATTGGTCCTTAGGGACCATTTTCGCCGCTGACGTCCCGCATTCATTCAACTCGTCTATTGACTCACTCGGCCGATACCAACAACCCCACAAAGTTCGTCACCATTGATCATATACGCCTTATCTTGTTGCCAAGTGCACGCAACCTTCGTCCAGGTGATGCAACACGCGCATTGCGTGCTGCACGTGTAACGGCTTCATTGACTGCTTTGTTTATAGTTCACGTAAACGAGATTTTTGACCGTACTTCGTTATTAATTAACGGGATTAATATTTTTTGGTGACGAACTGTCGACTCTCACAAAATTATTACTTACCTTTGAGGTCCAATAATCGTTGTTGTTTTTACCCGAGTTACTGCAGCCGTCTTCTCGTCCGATTATAATTTAGGCGTCTTCAGGGCTAGCCTGAATACTCTTAGTAAACTAGTGCTATTCACCATCAACGATTGCATCAGGTGGGATCGAACTCAAGGACTAGTTTATATCATTAAAAAAAAAACTGCTAAGAAAGGTACTGACGTACCTTTCTTAGCAGTTTTTTTTAGCAGAAAGGTACTGACTGCAACAGTCGGAACCCATTAAATAATCTAGACTAAAATCATTCTATCCAATATGGGTCCCGACTGTTGCAGTCAATGCCTATGTTCCGTATATCAAAGATTCAAGCATTTTATTTCAACCATTAAACCATTTTTACAGGCACTTTTGAAATGTTAAAATGTTAGTCACATTCCAAAGCGTAGATCTCTATTGAGAAGAATGTGCAAGAAACTCCATGGACACTCTTTTCAATCATGTTATGTATTACAAATATCTCGGTTACATGTTTCTTGTCGCTACTATCATGCGAGAACAATGTAAATAAAGTAAAAATAAAAACTAAATATAGATATTGAAATAGCAACTGGCAGCTAAGAGATGACCAGTCTCAACTGACAGCACCCGTTCACGGACATGACGCGAATATTAGCACCACTCAGCTTAACCATTTTGAAGGGAACCTATATTTTGTAGCATCTATCACATCTAATTTTCGAGGTACTACGAGGGATGCCTTTTAAGTTTTGTCGTTTGAAGAAAAAAACACAACTAGAACCTTATAGTACTTTTTATTGTTTTTTAAAGTATTCACCACGTAGTTTAATACACTTTTCCATTCGCTCAAACCAGTTATTATAACATTTATTCCACTCTAAAGTGGGGGTGTTCAAAATGGCTGACTTGAAAGCGTCGACCGCTTCTTCACCGGACTGGAACCTTTGACCACGAAGACTTTTCTTAATTTTAGGAAATGTAAAGAAATCGTTAGGGCTTAGGTCAGGACTGTATGGAGGATGGTCAAGAATTTCTACTTTTTCCTGCTTCAAATACTCAATCGTTTGACGAGCTCTGTGTGAACATGCGTTGTCGTGGTGCTGGATGATGCGTCGCTTTGAGTTAGATTTTCAAAGTTCGGCGATGACTTGTGGTAAACAAACTGTGGTATACCACTCTGCGTTAACCGTTCTACGATCTTTAAGTGCAATAGTCGCAACATGGCCGGTTTTTCCAACGAACGTGGCCACCATCTTCTTTGAAGTGCTTCGAGAACGAACAACTTTAGTCGGCTTTGGCTCGTCTTGAAAGACCCAGATTGTAGATTGTTGTTTGGAATCAGGATCGTAGGCATAGATCCAAGATTCTTCACCACTGATGATGTCGTAGACGTGATTTGACTCTCCTCGGTTGAACCTTTGCAGAGTTTTCTTACACCATCTGACGCGGGCCGCCTTGTGATCGTCGGAAAGCAGATGCGGTATCAAACGATAAACTAGCTTTCTCACACCAAGCGCTTCATGCAAGATCTTCTGAATGGTGTTCCCTGAGAAGCCTAATAGATCCTCTATCTCTCGATATGTCACATGACGATCTTCGAGAATTCGTTGTCTCACAGCAATGACGTTATCTTCAGTGAAGGCGGATTTTGGGCGTCCTTCGCGAGATTTGTCACTAACACTAGTATGTCCACGCTGGAATTCTAAATACCAGCGTTCAACAGTCCGCAGACATGGGGCTTCATCACTGAACACAGATGTTAGCTCTTCAAAACACAGACGCCGTGTCAGGCCTCTTATAAAGTTGTAGAAAATTATTGCACGAACATTTTCCTTAGAAAGATTCATTTTCGTACGTAACCTGACAGATTCCAATCGACGCTGTGACTAAACAATAGCATTAATCCTAATACTTTGAACTGTTTTGAGATTCAAAATTTTAACACATTCGAATATAGAACAGTTCCAAATTCAAAATTGCCGGGAAATATGAAAACGACAGAACTTAAAAGGCATGCCTAGTATACTTATCTAGTAAAAACTACCAATAAATTTTTCAACTACCGTCTTGCACGCGTGTATGAAATATGAAATATTTTTTTATTGAAAACGACATATTACTTAATAATGGTCGTTGTCATTTTTTTTTATTGAAAACGTCATAATTATAAACGATTGTCGTTTTTATTTTTTTTATTTAATAATAAAATTAATACTTACTTATTTTTTTATTAAAAAAATGTATTAATTTTTTTTGTTGTTTTTTTGTTACTTACATTATCAGGGCAAAAAAATGATATGTAATAGGAAAAAATAAGTAGGTGGGGAATGTGGGGGGGATCATTGTTATACGACAGTAATACATAAAAAAAAAACATTTCAAAGATGGTACTTAAATTAGAGTTTTATTTGACGCGGTATTTATATATAAAAAAAAAAATATATTTTGTAAATTGATAAAAAAAAACACTGGTGAATAAACGACATCCAAAATACTGATTTACAAAACATTGCTTTTTTTGAGGCTTTTGATATTTTTAATTTATGCTTTAAATCCTTTTTTGTTCCTTCTCTCAGGCTACTAAACATCTACTAGGACTTTCTTGTGATTGTTCTGATTGTCCGCAGTCTCTCATTTATGAGGCTACTTATTCTCAGACTTACCTTAAAGTTAGCGCTATATATACCTGTAACTGGCACAAAAGTATGCAAATGCCTTGCATGACCTAACAAGTACTGATTGATGGATGTCACTATAGCATGCAAGTTGCTTCCGGCCTTTAATATCTAGCGAAGTCTGAGGACAAGGCTTGCATTCTATATATATAGCTGCAGGCTAGTTTGTCCAGTGATTTCACCGCTTTACTTTCTTGTGTTATGTAACCTTAGCGTGAGTTTTTTTTAACCCTTTTACAGGGAGAGGGAATATTTTTATTACCGTATTTTACAGCTCATAACTTAAAAATCGCGTTCCCAGTAGATAGTTTTCTATGGTTTTACCGTGCTAGTTGAAGACATTTCAATTTTTCATTAAATACTCAAAGCAGAATTAACAAAGAAAAGTTTCGTCGTCTACCAGTAAATCCTCCTTGTATAAGTTCATGTGACAGTTTGGTTACCTATCATAAGTTCGAAAAATATTTGACCGAATTTCATTTCACCTAAAACTTGAAAAAAACGAAAATGGTTGAACATTTTCGTTTCGTTTTATTTTATTTTATCGAAGTCACGTCTGCCACTGTGTCAGTTGGCCTATTATCAATTCGATTTTTTTCGTTACTCCGACGTTTCATTTGGCCGAAAAACTTTTCACCGATGGTTACACTTAGCCGAAATAACATTTGTTCCAAGTATTATGTTTCCGAACATTCATTAAACCGCTGTTTTAATTACCATATTTTCAATTCTCCTAACGCCTAGAAATGTAATTATTACACTGGCATGATTGAGGCAACAGAAGCTAATTTTTGATTAGTTTAACCTAATATTTTATTGCACTATGGCACAATGGCACTTAATAATATAGTTGATTGTGAACAAAAGTGATTTTAATTGGTCCCAGTAAGAAGCTGCAAACAAGGATGCTTGCTTTAATCATGCAGCATATGCAAACAGGCATGTAGCATGCAAGTAGGCATGCAGCATGCAAGCAGGCATTCAGCATTCAAGCAGGCATGCAGCATGGAAGCAGGCATGCAAAATGCAGCAGGTATGTAGCATGCAAGCAAGCATGCAGTATACAAGTAGGCATGCAGTATGCAAGCAGGCATGCAGTATGCAAGAAGGCATGCAGCATGGAAGCAGGCATGCACCATGAAGCAGGCATGCAACATGCAAGCAGGCATGCAACATGCAAGCAGGCATGCAGCATGCAAGCAAACATGTAGCATGCATACAGGCATGCAACATACAGCAAGCATTGGTTCTGTCACGGCTCCGGCCGGCCAGCCTCAGCCGCGGCGGCGGGCCTTCAAACCACCTGCTTCTCAGCTCGCGGCCCGCCCTACCCCTCCGCGCCTACGCGGGCTTGAATTACACTCTAGGGGTAGGGCAGATAAGACTGTGTGAAGTCGGTTTTGCTGCGATTCGTTTCTGTCACTAAATTTTGTAGCACATCATGTTGACTTTTTATGATACTTATTTAATTTAATTGAAAATGGTACCAAGTAACCGTCTATTATTTGTGACCAAAATTCCGTAAAATGTTGTTTCGGTGTGGTGAAAATATGGCAAATAAATCATTTGGCAAATAAATCATTTGGCAAATGAAAAATGTTCAAAAGAGGCTTCGGTCAATAGCAAAAAGTTATTTTGTAAATCGGCGAAATATAGTTCGGTAAAATAATACTTATGACACATGATACTTTGATGATATAAAAATATGTCAAATAATGCATATAGCAAAAAAGACGTCGCGTCGGTCAATAGTTTTCGGTAAAATGAAATTCGAACAAAAAAATTTCGGAAAAGTGATCGGTTCCCGACAGTTCTTTCCTTTTGTTCCGATTTATACGAACGCGTGCCAATTTGTACTAAAACTGAATAAGCGCCGTCTGGTGACTATAATGGAAAACCTATCTTTTTTTATACAACACAAGTGCTTTTTTGACGAATTCGATGGCGTTAAGGTGGATGCTCCAGGGTAGCCCGCGATATTCAAATTTTCATGGCAAAGTCATTCAATAGGGTTTGCTAAAGTGAGAGGGTTGTATTGACGATTTTTATAATTATAATGCGTAAAAAATATGTGTTACGGCCCCCAATCTTGTTTTAATTAACATGCTACTTTACGTTGACCTACAAAATGCAAAAAACCTAAAAAAATAATAATTTCACGGGTTACCCTGGCGCTTTCATTTTAACGTAGAAGTTCGCTTATGTCAAACAATGTACCCAGCGCAGCGTTCGGGATTGCGATAAAAGTGATTATATTGCGAATCCGACCAATTTTAGTAGTCACAATATATATAAGGGCTACTGAGTAATAGTTTTCTTCATTACTTGGTAAAATATCATTAAAAGCACACACTCGCCTACCCGTACGCCCCTCACGTACCAAACTACTTTTTGTTCCTCCTCGACTAAATAAAACATATACCCGTAACTCACTTTTATATCGTTCTTCCACTAACAGAGAATTTACAGACATAAATATTTTTAACATTTCTCTTAATAGCCTGAAACAAAAGCTAAAAAGTCGATATATCACCTAATTAAAACTTACCTTTTTCACTTAGTTATCAAACTAGTAATAATATATGTTTCAGTGAACTTATGTTTATATAAAAAAAAAAATATTTATAATTCGTAGTCGAGTTTATTGTACTTAAGCTGTTGATCCCCGTAATAACGCCGGCGTTAACGCGCCATTGTCTTTCTATTGTGTCTCTAATTACGCTATTAGATAGGTTAATTTTACCTAAATACTACATTGTCGGCAATATAGGTATATTGTAAGGAAACAATAATTATCATAAGAATAATATTTTTTGTATATGAATGTTTGATGCAGCCAAAAAAAAAGTAGTGACGTTGCGCGTTGGTCGGATTCGCGATATTATCACTTGTCTCACCTCGGAACGTAGGGACTGTTGAGCGATTGGCTACTGCACTTCGTGTCGTGGGGTTGATTCCCGCCTGGAACAAATATATGTAAGACCTACAGATAGGTGTACCGGGTCTGGGTGCCTTGTGTATGTGAGTTTACATGTTTTTGAATGCACACACGATACAGGAGTTATAGCTTAGTGTGGAGTTACGTAGGAAGTTTTTTTTTTTAAACAAAAACAAACCAAAGATTTTTCGTCATTGTTACCAGACGCCGCTTGTACAATTTTAGTAGAAATTTACGTTTAACTCGCACTAAGGCTACAGTATTGAAGCATGCGCATGATTGCAGGTTGGTAGCTGGCTACGGGACATCGCTAGCCCTTATCCTGCTAGAGTTCTTCACCTTCCTGACCGGACTAACCATGTTCTCCCCAGCCGCCTGTCTTACTTGTATCCTTTAATGTTTCGCTTTTGTACTTGTTGGCTTTACTGTATTGTATAGATTTATAGAACCTGATAACCCAGAAATCCTTATTGTGTACCTGATCAACAGTGACAGCTAGATGATGATGTATTTCAGTTGCCGCTATAAAAAAAATATACTAAAAGCAGAATAAACTAAATATTTAAGAGGGGCTCCCATACAGCAAACTTATTTTTTTTTTGCCGTTTTTTGCTACGATATGAATGGTACGGAACCCTTTTGGGCGCGAGTCTGGCTCACACTTGGCCGGATATTCCTAATTAATCCGGCTAACACAAATATCAACTTTAAATTAATCAGTACTAAGTATATTTTAGAATGGCCAGGACTATTAAAAAACAATCGATAAGAGAATAATTCTATTTTGCCTAGAACACGTAGATTTTAATCTAAATTCTGTTTTATAATGCAGATATTAAGGGGCTACTTGCCCCTCGCCCTTGTTAAACAGGCACTAGATTATATTATTTTTTGAGGTGTGAAATCATTAAAAAACTTCTCTCACTCTGGGTGGAGCGATAAGGAGTGTCAGGAGCGCAGTCAACTCGCCTGTGTTTCTTCAGTTGCCCTTTGCATTTCAGGCCACAGTGACTCCTTCCAACAATTCTGTGCAGCCTTAACAGGAGGCCCTAGGCGTGGTAGCATTATTTTCTTGCTTGTGAAAGTAATAGTTCGAATTTTCGCCCGTGTAGGGAACACAATACTGCGTGTCAGAACTAAGATTATACATATTACCCGGAAAGCTGCTATTCTTAATATAAGTGGGTATGTCAGATGAGCTGTGGGCTAAAATAACCACTTATTGGGTTCCATTAAACGCAAGGCGACATCGCGGCAGACCAAACTGAAGGTGGAGAGATAAACTTGGCTTTTACCGGAGGGACTGGCCCGTAATGGCAAAAGTCAGACGTGTGCGGAAAAGGGAGAGGATGGCCTTTGCCTAGTGTGGGACATAATGGGCTAATTAGATTAGATTATTAAAAACAACCCAACTAGCAAAATGTTTCTTATAACACACTTCTAAACGTCTGTAAGTATGGAGTTGGGCGCACCTTGTAAGATTATTTGCCCTTATAGTAGTTCTGTGATGGTTTCATTAAGTGTTTTTTCATCTTACATTAATCTTGATAATGCTTTTGTAAGAACAAATACACTTACAAGTGTCTTTTAGCACAATACGTCTTATAAGGTGCCTTTATACGTTACACAATATTTGCCAAGACAGATATAAACCTTTTATAAGGTCTAAGCTCTTATTACGGATTATTCTTATGGCTATTTTGCTAGTTGGGAAGACGTTGGAACTAGTAGTAAAATAAATTGACACTCGTATAGCTAATGAACCATGACTCATCATGGTTGTTTGTCTATACACATGATAATGAAGAATTAAAATAAAATAATTTTATTCGTAGGATTTCGAAGGTCAACTACGTCATAACTCGTAGAGCAACAACAGAATTCTGAACGCAATAGCTGTACGTTTTGACTGTCTTTTTCAAAGTCAGTGGGTAACAAGGATGTAACAAAAAATTTACTATTTTCAGATTTATTCCTGTATCTGTGCTATAAGACATTGCTTTAGCCAAATTTCAGGATTCTGAGTCAATGGGAAGTTCATTTTTTGCAACAAAAACGGCTGTACCTTTTTTATCGTTAACTTAAAAGCTTCAAGGGACCGCAGATTTGAGTATATGGTTTTAATTTGAACTCGATATCTCCACGCGTTTCGGAGATAAAGGGTCTTGAGAGACAGAAACCCTATAAAGATCCTATAAAGGATCACTTTGTTGTCCGTCTGTAACGGAAAACGGAACCCTTATGGGTTCCGTTTTTTCCTTTTGAGGTACGGAAGCCTAAAAATACTTTTTTTGCGATTCGGAAAAATCTTCATAACTCAATTCAGGAATTGAACTGTTCTCATAGGTAAGTTTGTACGGAACCCTCAGTGCGCGAGTCCGACTGGCACTTGCTCGGTTTTTTTTCATAAAATAGCCATTCAATAAGGTAATGAAGAACTGAGAGGGTTGTATTGATAATTTTGATTCCGTTACTATTTTAATCGACATACAACTTGATACTGACCTGCAAAATGCAAAAAACATAAAAAAATGCGCTTAACAATATTTTTATACTAGCAATGATGAAGAATTATAATTAATCTGTTAAAACTCATAATAATATATCTTCAAAACGGTATGAGACATCAAATTGTTTGAATTTGGATTTGTGAATTAAAAATTCTGAAAATAAACATTTCAAAACACGTTTCTAAGTAAACAAGGTAACGTTTACAATACAAATAAATTCGTGAAAAAATTCAACACAAAATTTTGGCACACAGAAATCGCTCATTGCAAATTGTAAAACAGTAAATCAAGTTGGTTTCTCCAATCACTTGTAGACCGTGCAGTCATTAATTACATTCTAATAGAAGCCTTTTCAGTAAACAGGCACTTTCTCTACTTTTACTTTAACCATGTTATATAGTAGTGGATTTCCTATAAACTAATTATTGACCGCTTTCCAGTTTATTGTCTACTTGAAAGTATGTAGCATCTCAATTTATGAAGCTGGTTAGTGTCTAGAATTTAAAGGTTTTGCAAAATATCTAATAATAGGTAGATCTGCTCTCATATCTACATAATGATTGTATGATCAAAATTTACCATTTTTTTTTAAATATTTTTTATGTACCCTATGTCATTTTCACAAGACGAATCTAACTACAGTTCTCAAGCTAAAATGTAACAAGTCGTGGCTTTAGGACGTGCCAAAGAAATATGCATACATATACTCGAAAAACGTAATCCTCCTTCTGGCTCTATCGGTTAAAAAGGACACTCGGCGATAGTCGGTAAGTACTTTACTGGTGGAGTTTTTTTAAAATCAGTTTGTTAGGTTTGAAGACTACCAGCCCCGATTACCGGCCACCGTAGGCGCGGGCTTGCGGACGGCGAGCAATGGGTAGCTCGCCGTCCGATCGTCCGGTAACTGTCCGGACCGAGCCCAAGTCGTCGACGGCGCGTACTGTTCCACGCGCGCCTCAAGGAGATGTCAGCAAACCGTAGAGGCCCAGCAGGGTCGAAGCCTACTGGAGCCAAGGGTCTGCTTCTGAAAGGAAGACTCGGCCTTGGTATGAAAGGCAACGAGGGAGCAGGGGTGGGTTTTTAGTCAGTAAAAGTCTGACACACCCTCGCGCACCGCCCGGATGTCATTGGATGATTTTCCCACCGAAAAAAAAAAACTGCCTACATTCAAACTTTTAGACCGCTTCTTTGATTAATTCTGTAAACTGTGCTTTATGTTCGCTTCTAACAGCATAGGAATTAAGTAATTTAATTCAATAACTAAGACTATTCATTGTATATAAGTGGGGTAAAAGGTTATCAAGATAAAATTTGCCTTTAATTTGGCTTTTTAATTAGCCATGGTTAGACAATACGTCTTTTTATTTCGCAAAACACATGTTCATTCATCTGGCATTTTTGATAGAAAGAAGAGAACGTCCTTGTTACCTAAATACATTATGTGTTAATTTAGATAATTATATAATACACATTCTAGATTTTGATGAAAACAAGTCTTTGTTATTAAGCAACTTTGTTAGTTAATGCTTGATTTATTACCCTACTGGACGACAAGGAAGGGTTGTGTGTTTATCAGTCTGCGTGTGTTTGTTCCTTTGTGGGGCTAGAGACCAAACACGTGGGCCGATTTTTTTTTATTCTTACGTCAATCGATTCGTCCGCTTGTGTCATTATAGACATGACAGTAATCAAAATTTAAATATGGCGGCAACCAGACGCCATATTTTGAAAAAGGAAAAAAATAAAGTGGACGACCAAGTGGGATATCGTTGAATAGATATTTGAAAATTATTATTAGATTTCTTTCACTATTTTTCATTTGAGATTACCACCTATGATCTCTAACGATTTAAAGTTGATAAGCAACTATTCTCACGTGACATCATTGGGTTATTAAAATAAGAGCTCGGGGAGATGATTCCAAAAATTAACATTGCGAAAATGTAGGAAATAAAAAAATTGAAAGTTCATTATACACTTTTCAAGCATATTTTATTTATTTATTTACTTCAGATACAAGATCCATATTTTGTGTTAGAAAGTAGGCACGTAAAATTATGTTAATAACAAAATGTACATAAACAAATACAAATAAACATTACTTACATAGATACCAATCAAATTACACATAAAATGTCCAAATTTAAATGAAATAAAAATAATATTAATTATGGAATCATTAAATCTATTTAATGTAGTTGGTGGCATTTATTTATGCCATTTGTTTATTTCTTCAGTCGAGTTTTTTTTAATTAATTTTTTTCTTCTTACAATTTTATGATGTACATTTTTCCCAGACAGTATTTTTCAATAATAATCTGTCAAGTCTAGACTAATGAGAGAAAATAATGCAATGTATAACAGTGTTACCCCGGTATAAAACAGGAACTGCTTAATCAAAACATCGCCTTATGTTTATTTATTTTTTTGGGGTGGGAAATTATCATAACTTCTGCCGCTCTGTTTGCTCGTTTCGCTGTCAGACTTTTACTGACTAAAACCCACTGGTGTTTTTTCAGTTGTCCTCTGAGTTCCAGGGCTACGGTAACAATTCCGAACAATCCCATAAACGCCTTGACCTTATCGTACATTCAATCCAAATGATTCAACCAATGACATAACAATTGCCTACCACTCATACTCTTCAATATCAACATCCGACTGCATCAACATTCTTCGCCACATCCTGTCGACCCAACCGGAATCACGAGACTCCGAAAATAACACTGCTTAACGATAAAATTGCACCGTTCAACATAGACCACGGAATCCCCGCGTTGGCAGCTTTTAGAGCCGGCAGTTATTAGTACGACTTTCGGAATCGTCAGATTATACACTTCTCTTTAAACGGGCTGTTTATTTTTTAACGAAAATAAACAGCCCGTTTTGATATTTGAGAAATACCCTAGAAAATAACTTGGAACGAAATTGAAAGAAACATTAAAATAATAATTATTTACACAGTGTTTTAAAAAAATACAGACATTTTTTTGGCGCGTTAAATAATATGATGGAATATTCTTTATGCGTATTTAAGTATTTGTTTTGTCTGATGTCAAAACGGGCCTTATATTTTTTGACAACTTTAGTACTTTTGGAACCCATATTCATCCAATGCTGAGTATAGATATAGTGCGTTCACAGTTATTTTAACACTAACAACACTGCAACTTTTTTTAAGTAGGGAATCATTAAAGAACTTCTCTCGCCCTGAATGGAGCGAGAGGGAGCGTCAAACTTTCAGAACTGACTAAAACCCACCTGTTTTCCTTCAGGTTAGCCTTTGCTTTTCAGGGCCGCGGTTACTCTTTGGAATAATTTCGCAGCTCTGGAATAAATTATAACAGTGATGCAAAATCAGTGTTAATTAATAATAATAAACTAAAATAAATAACTGTCAACTTCAATATCTTTCACTATTTGCTAACAATATCTCCTTGACGATGTACATCAGCGATTGCCGGGCACGGCGCTGCGTCAATAGCTCTCACCTACTTCGTGCTGGACGGCTGGCTGTGTGACTGGTACTGGCCAGTATTTGTGATCGGCAGCGTGGCCCCGTCAGTCGTGGATTTGGCTTCAGCCTGCCACACTATGTATTCCTTGAAGTGGTGAAAAGTGGATCTTCTAAGACTGTATTTAGTGATTTAGGATAATTTTTATGTGTGAAAAATGAAGATGAAGGATTTTGTTAATTTTTTTGTAAGTGGTTTGTTTTGATTTAGTTTAGTACTATTTTTGAAGCTTTATTATAAAATTATAAGACCTTATAACCTTACTATCGGCTGTCAGCGAAACTAGACAATTATTCCAAGGGATTGGGAAGATATTCCCAGAATAAAAAGTGTTCTATGTGCTATTCTAGGACTTGATGTACTCGGAGTCTGTTCAGCCGTTCAAGCGTAAAGAAGTAACAAACATACAGATACTCACAAACTTTCGCCTTTTTAATATCAGTATGATTTAGATATTCTATGATTATAATGACACGTATTTATAATGAAAGTGTTGATTACAACGCCACTAGCAGCGGTCACAAAACTCGTTTCGTCACTCTAGGGTTGCCACGTCTTGAAACCAAAAAACCGAATCGGCTAGCCAGTTTAGCCGAAAAAACTTCTTAAATTCTAATGAAACAATAAAATTGGCTGAATCAGTCTCTAATCAAATACCAGTCCACTCCGCTTGCGCTAGCGATAGGTACAAGGTGAGGTAGGTAGAACACAGGACAAATCTAAAAAAAAATTGGTCAAATCTAAAAAGCCGGTAAGGGCTCGTACACAAAACTGCGATGCGACGTCGCATTGCAAAAATGTGCGAGCTCCCTCTACGCTACGCTACGCTAATTTTCTGTGTTGCGAATTCGCATCGCATCGCAGTTTTGTGTACGAGCCCTAAGGCCGGGCACTGCCTAATTTGGCCGCACATGCAAACAAAAAGCCTGACGTTGTCCGGCTTTATCCGGACGCCTGGCAACGTTACCTCGCTCTATGCTTGGCAATAACTCTTTGACGACGTATATCAGCGATTACCGGGCATGGCGCGACGTCAGTAGCTCACACCTACTTCGTGCTGAACGACTGGTACTGGCTACTATTCGTGCTAGGAAGCGTGGCTCCGTCAGTCGTAGATGTGGCTGCAGTCTGTCTCACTATGTGTTCTTTAAAGTGGTGAATTTAGAATAGATATTGTGTGAAAAATGAAGATAAAAAATTTTGTTCATTTTTTTGTAAGTTGTACCTATATTTTATTTTTTTAAAAACTGCTAAGATGTAATCAAAGAAAATAGAACTGGTTAAGTCTGCAGCTAGACATTTCTCATCACGCATTGCAAATCATTGCATTGTCTTACCTTGAATTCATAATAATAGCACGATGCAACATTTTTTAAATACTTAAACAGGTACCTACATAGTTACGTACTGAGGTATGCACCTGTTGCATTATCATACTTTTCATCTGAAGAAAACTTTACGGATCATCTACATACTTATTAGGAAAAACAAGATTATGTTTCCGATATAATCTCTCTCAAATGATATCGCTTGCGCGCCCGCAGCCTATAGCCATATCTAGAGAAACAAATCCACAAAAATCTCAGAAGATTGGTCCCGTTTCGCATAATCAGTAGTGTAGCGACAGAACTCTGCTTCCGCTTCCGCTTCTGCAGAAGTTCCGCAAGCTTTTCACTTCCGTTTCCGCTTCTGCTTGCGTAAAATTTATAACAGAACTCTAAACGGAAGAATACAGCGAGGAGCGCGGGGGTGGGGGGCGCGTGGACGACTAGACACATCGGAAGAGGCGCGGGGGGTGGTACACAAATGTGTCGCAACGAGTTTCTAAATTATTAATTTTTTTTGGTTCATTTTTCGCATCACCGCGCCTTGTGACGTGATTGCGACGTAAACCTTCTGTTGTTTTTAAAAAATAAAATTGTGCTTTTTCTTCATAGTATTAACACATCTGTTTCCGTTTCCGCTTCCGTTAAGACACTTCCGTTGCATCACCAATAATCAGTTTTACAATGTCTCCTCTCCTAGCAGTCAGCCCTTCCTTTCTAGGAACGGGAAAATAGACCTCAATGCACTACGCAAGCCCAGTGCGAATTAGTGGATGTCAAATGTAATTTTTGGTCCTGGACATGCTAGTTTTTTCACGATGTTTACCTTCACCGTCTCGAGAGCAGTGGTGATTAAATGAGTTTTACAAAGTAAAGTGGCCTGGCTGGGTTTGAACTCACGACGTACACGTTAGTCAGAGCCTTAACCACTGCTCCCAAGGAAAGGAACGACTCTTAAGTAAACACTAACCATAACATGATGGTTTCCTCAGATAACCACCGAGCACCAGCACCTAACTACATCGCATGACTATAAGGGGGGATGGTCCTTCTACTTGCTCCTAGCCGGGATAGTCACGACTCTGGGCTCTTCGCTACCTGTTGGCTACAATATTGGAGTTGTTAATACGCCTGCTGAGGTAAGTGAATACTTTCATTCGTTATTTAACCTTCAGGGGTAGGGCCGACAGAGCAGCAAACTAATAGAGCAGTTTATCATTGATCATTTAAAAAGGATATTTATCTTTGCCTGTATAGAGCTCAAAGTAACGTGTTTACTTCTTTGTGGCTTTCGTAAATTTTCTTTTAAATAATAATGGCATAACCGTTATTTTTGTTAGAAAATTTATGGAAGTCTCTTGATTTACGAAAGCTAGCATTTTGCTGTTCTATTAGCGCTGGCCTTTATACATTTGGGGGTGACTCTTTTCTTCCATGAACTAAAAAAAAACAAGTATGGTCAGTGGTAGTTACCTACCATTACGGCCAACTATAGCAAAGCGAAGAATTGGTATTTTTAGATGAAAATAGTGCCAGCCAATTTATTAAAATAATGCTAACCCAATTGTTAAAATAACCCTTCTTGCAGTCGGTCGGATAATAATGACAGCTAAATTGTTAAAATAATTCTAGTCAAATGTTTGAAATAATGCCAACTAAATTGTTAAAATAATGGCAGCCAAATTGTTAAAATAATGTCAGCCAAATTGTTAAAATAATGCCAGCCAAATTGTTCAAATAATGCCAGAAAAATTCTCAAAATAATGCTAGCCAAATTGTTAAAATAATACAAGCGAGATTCTCAAAATAATGCTAGCCAAATTGTTACAATAATGCTAACCTAATTGTACCCAAATACAGGGTTATGAAGGTCAGATAGGCAGTGGAAAAACTGGTATTGAGCTGCACTCGGTTGTTTAGAGGTTATGCCGCTAGGCAGTCGATGTATACGTCGATAACTGTGCTGGACGATAAGTTCAGCATCAACAAATTGTAGATTTTAGAGCGATAAAAGCAGTAGTAAACAATTTAAGTACTCTCATGATGTTGTATGGTTTCTCCAACACGTGCGAGAAGTAAGCAATCAATCTTGAGTAATGGTTGATTGATTGCTTTTTATTGACCATGCTTTATTGGATTGGTATCCTTAGAAGTGGAATGGAATTCTACCCATAAATCACAGTAATGAATTCAATGGATTGCCATTGAGAAGCTCACCTACAAGTTTTTTGTGTGGGAATGCAGTTACAGAAAGAGCAGACTGTTTGTATTATTAATTATTATAATGTGTCGTAGTTCAGCGTACCTCTTGCCATAGGCCTCCTCTGATATTTTCACTGGGTTCTTTCTCTAGCTACCTTATGGTGTCCAGCCAGGTGAATATAAGGCTTCTTCCCATCTTGTGTGTGCGTCCTCTGTAGTGTTTATCCTTGGGGTACGAATTAGAGATAGTTTGATTCCATTTCTCCTGAGCTCTCGCATCATGTGTCTATTGAATATTGCGAAGTATTAAAAAAAAAAATGATTTATATCAGTTATTTTTTAATGCTCTGTTTGTATTTACTGCCCAATGGTCACGCTCAAATCGTAAGTAATAATAAATTGAAGGTCAGGTTTCAATAAGTACGAACCCTGTAGAATTTAGGACTGCAATGTCTATGAGTACTAGACGACTAGTATACTACTCCATACTAGGGATATCGGCAGAGATGAAGAATATCGATATATCGATATTTATAAAAATATTAATATCGGCCTCGATATATCGATATATCGGTCAAAATTTTCGTGATTTTCGGTTTTAAAATAATAATTTATTTAGTTTAGTCTAGCTCAATAATAGGTAATAGTAATTGTTATACAAAATGTACATTATTTTAATATATGAGAATCTTAATTGAACTAAATAACAATATTCTAATATTTTGAAGAACAATTGATTATTTCAGGCAAACCAGCATTTATCCGGTAACGAAAGTAAAAACATACTAGTTATAGACAATATAGTTATTTTTTCCGTTCGTTCCTATTTTTATGGGTTTGAATTTCGTTAAATATTCTTCTAATAAATTAATTTTGAAAAAAAAAAATATCGTTTTCGATATTGAATATTTTATAGCATTATATTATTATGTATGTATCGGATCAAAGTGTATCGGCTGATAATATCGATATGTTGAAGTAACAAATATCGATACATCGATGTATCGATATAGTTTCAACAAGCCTAATCCATACACGATCGAATTTGCGCTTGATAAAGGTTGAGCAGCTGTTCCATCGTGAAGTACCGTCTCACCGTTGCTAAGATCCTTATTTTTTTTTGCAGCCAGCTTTGCCTCGGTGTATGAGCCGATATTGAATTAAAGTAATATGTATGAAATAAAGTTTATTATAATTATTTTCTTGATTAACTTCCTCAAACAATGACCTATTTGGTATTATCTTCCAGGTAATAAAAAGGTTCTGCAACGAAAGTTTTGTAACCCGATACGACGTGGTCCTTGACGAAAAATGGCTGAACGTGCTGTGGTCTTCAGTCGTCTCCATCTTCATAGTGGGAGGATGTACCGGGTCCATACTGGGTGCGGTGCTTGCCAACAGTTTGGGCAGGTAAGAAAAACATTGTCTTACTTGACTTAAGGTTCCTCACACCCCAGCCGCCGGGATCCCGACCTCGATTTCCAGCCATCATAAGCGTGGGCTTGCGGACGGCGAGCAATGGGTAGCTCGCCGTCCCGCTGTCCAGTAACCGTATCGCGCCGTCGAAGAATCATGCTCAGTCCGGACGGTTACCGGACGGTCGGACGGCGAGCTACCCAGTGCTCACCGTCTGCTAGCCCACGCCTACGGTGACTGGAAATCGGGGTCGGTATCCTGGCGGCTCAGGCGTAAGGGCCGTTCCCTCACCCTTGCGGCCGCCTCCAAAGACGCATGACCTGGATCTGCAGTTGTTTAAGCTTCAATTCAACCTATTCGGACATCATTTCATCTGGTACTTAACATTGATAAAACAAAAGATTACATACTGACTCAGTATTTACTTATTAGAATATTCATATTATGAAGACATTAGAGAAAAATCTTTGTTTGTGTCATTTACTTAAAATGACACAAACAGGTCAGATCATTCTTCTTTACAGTGATGTATTTATAGCTTCTTGCGATTGGCCCAGTTGACATAACATTGACTGGTTATATTCAACACAATATGGTATACTGATGTGATAGTCATTCCTTTATTTATGGGGAGATAAAGAAAATTATCCTGTAAGGATTGATTTGTTGATTCAGAACATTGCCATAATAATAATAATAATAACTGTCGACTGTCGGATCAGGTGCGGGTCATCCAGCGTAATCATATGTTGGACGATACTGTACTTGATCGCCTCCGAACGGAAATGGGTAGCCATGCCTTGCCTCTTCGTCGCAGACGGTGGTACCTTCACAGGTATCACCGTCCAACCATCTTCCCAACCACGCTGACGAGGAGAGCACTGACATGGTTAAACATGTAAGTACCCAGTGTAGCAACGAATTGAGGAGTGCTTTGGAGTGTGCTATTCGGGAGTATCGCAACATGCCGCTTAAACTCAGGCCGCGGTTACCTCGTTTGCCCATGTGTAATAAGAATAAGGCGCTGGTGGCTGCTCTGGATTCGCAGTTGTCAAACTATTTTGATGACTGCGAAGATCTCACTGATACACACTCGATAATGTACTGCGCGGCTGTAGCGGCATGTCGTGTAGCTCACGTCAAATTTCCAAACAGTGACGTAGCTACACGACCAAAACCAGCTGTGCCGGCCTGGCAGTGCAGGATCGAGCGTCGTATTGGTGGGGCCAGAGCACTCATCGGCAAACTAATCTGCTTCAGGGAGGGCAACACTCGCCTACGAGTGATGCGCTTTGTGAGACGGGTGTTTTCGGGGACTGACATCAGCCCCCGAGACTATATGTCCTGTGTCACAGAGCGCATCGACTTCCTGAAGCAGAAGGTGTACGCATGGGCAAACCGTATCCGGAGGTATAAGCGGCGGGTTGAGCGGTACACCCAGAATCGCACATTCCGAAGTAATGAAAGGTGGGTATATAGGGCTTGGGAGCAGCCGGACCAAGGTGTGGCTGACACGCGCCTTCCGGATGATGACGTCATGAGTTCGTTCTGGCGTAACATCTGGTCGGTGCCTGTCAGTCATACTGAAGGTGGTTGGACTCGAGAGGTTGAACGAGCGTGCGAACCGATTCCAGAAATGGGGACAATTACAATCTGCCCCCAAGATGTGGCCCGTGCAGTCCGTCCGTTGCCTAATTGGAAATCTCCAGGGCCGGACGGACTGCACAACTTTTGGATAAAGTGGCTTCAAAGATCGCACGCTCGTTTGGCATCTCAGTATCAGACCGCCTTGGAGTCTGGCTCGCTACCCGAGTTTCTTACAACAGGAGTTACCCACCTGCTCCACAAATCTGGTAGCACCGCGGAACCCAAAAACTATCGACCGATTACGTGTCTGCCGACAGTCTATAAGGTTCTTACATCCATTTTGAGAGCAAAGATTAACCACCATGTAGATAATAACGCTATCATGTCTGCCTCTCAAAATGGATGTAGGAATGGGTTCCGCGGTACTAAGGAGCTACTCCTCATCGATATGGCCATTAGCCAACAGGTTCGGCGTTCCCGAAAGGATCTGTCGACATGTTGGATAGACTATAAGAAGGCCTACGACTCAGTTCCTCATACATGGCTCATGAGGGTGCTAGAATTATACAAAATTGATGCAACATTACGCACCTTCTTGATGTCATGTATGAGGCAATGGAGGACGGTCCTTCGCTATCCAGGATGTCGACATATCCAGAGGAACAGCGAACCGGTAAGGATCGAGCGAGGTATATTCCAGGGTGACAGTTTGAGTCCGCTTTGGTTCTGCCTGGCCTTGAATCCTCTAAGCACACTGCTGGAGAATTCAGGCCTAGGCTATCGGTTGAAGAGAGGTGGTCAGGTTATATCTCACCTCCTCTACATGGATGACTTGAAACTTTTTGCCCCCAACAATCTGCAACTGATGGAGCTACTGAAGGTAACTGAAACCTTCAGTAGTGCCATCAGGATGGAGTTTGGTGTGGATAAATGTGCAGTCATGCATGTAAAGAGAGGGGAGATTGTGGAATCCGTGGGTACCCAACTCTCGGATTCCATAAACTTGAGATCTCTCTCTCCAACCGAAACCTATAAGTATTTGGGTATGTCGGAAGCGTTAGGCATCAATGCTACTGACATGAAGCAAACGTTGAGGGAGCGTTTCTTTGGACGCCTGAAGAAGGTATTCAATAGCCTTCTTTCAGGCGGAAACAAGGTGCGCGCCTTCAACGGTTGGGTCATGCCGGTATTGATGTACTCTTTCGGCGTGCACAAATGGACTCAAACGGAACTTGATGCCCTGGATAGGCGGGTCCGTACACTGCTGACTGCATACCGAATGCATCACCCACGATCGTCGGTCATGAGACTGTATATCCCGCGGAAGTGTGGGGGTCGAGGCTTTTTAAATGCTAAGACCCTGCACAATCGCGAGGTATGCAGTCTCAGGGAATATTTCCTAACCGCCGACGTGGGTATGCATCGTGATGTAGTGGCAGTGGACAAGGGACTCACCCCGCTCTCCTTGGCTAACGAGAGCTGGCGCAAACCTGTAGTGCTTGACACTAACGATCGCAGGGAAGTATGGCAGAGTAAGGAACTCCACGGACGCTTTTTCCGGGCCCTTCATGGGCCCGATGTAGATCAACTAGCGTCCGTAGCCTGGCTGCGCGTCGGTGACCTCTTTGGGGAAACCGAAGGTTTTGTCTGTGCAATTATGGACGAAGTTATCATGACGAATAACTACCGGAGATTTATTGTGAAGGATGGCACGGTTGACATCTGTCGGGCATGTCACCGACCGGGTGAATCAATCCGCCACATTATCTCTGGTTGTTCTCGTCTAGCTAACGGGGAATACTTGCATAGACACAACCTTGTAGCCAGGATTATCCATCAGCAACTTGCTCTGAATTACTCTCTTGTGGAATCGGAGGTGCCATACTACAGGTATGTGCCCGACCCAGTTCTCGATAATGGCGATATCACGCTGTACTGGGACCGGTCCATCATCACTGACAGGACTATTGTAGCCAATAAGCCTGATATAGTGGTGGTGGACCGAAGAGAGAGGCGTACAATGATTGTTGACATATCCGTTCCGCATGACGAGAACCTCGTGAAAGCCGAGAAAGACAAACAAATCAAGTATATTGATTTGGCTCGCGAGGTTGTCGACATGTGGGATGTAGACTCGGCGATCATTGTACCGATAGTCGTGTCAGCCAATGGCTTAATAGCCAAGAGCCTCGACCAACACCTTAGGAGGCTCGCGTTAGGCGGCTGGATCAAGGGCTTGATCCAGAAAGCGGTACTCCTGGACACGGCTCGTATTGTCAGGAGGTTCCTTTCTCTGGAGCCCTGACCGCCGGTAGCTTGGACCCTGTTCCCGATACCGGTGGGACACTGTTTTTTATATTTTTAAATGTTTTTTATTATGATTTTTATTGAAATATTTAAAAATATAATTTATATGTTACAATAATGAATAAAGAATAATAATAATATCATGGTATCATGTTCCATTATAATTGTCTAAAGGGCCTCTGCGAGTTGGCTTCGGCTCCTCGTACGCCTCCCAAAGGTCCAGGACCTCAGGGTCCTGAGATAAATATATATATATAAAACAAAGACGGGTTTGTTACAACACTTATAACTCGAGATCGGCTGGATCAATTTTCATGGTTTTTGTTTCGTTGGATTTGTCTCCGCCCTGAATAGCAGAATACATTTTAAAAACAATGAAAACTTGACGAATACATAATTATGAAAATGAATCATTTTCCATTTAATTATGTTCCTTTGTTTCGTACCTGTCAAACATTTGTTTTCCTCCTGTCATCCTGTCAAATACTGTGATTGACATTTATGCATGCGTTCAGAAATGTATTTTGTGTAAACTATTTAAAAAGGGTGAATAAACTTTTGTCTGTATTTTTTTTAATCAATTAAAAAGGTTGAAAAGTGTAGCTAGATGCTAACACTATTTATAACTCAAGAAAGGCTGAACCGATTTGGCTGAAAGTTGGTGGGGAGGTAGCTTAGAACCAGGAGAAACACATACTTTTTTTTTTTGTAGGGTACAGTAGGGTAGAGTAGGGTAGAGTAGGATAGAGTAGGGTAGAGTAGGATAGAGTAGGATAGAGTGGGGTAGAGTAGGGTAGAGTAGGGTAGAGTAGGGTAGGGTAGGGTAGGGTAGGGTAGGGTAGAGTAGAGTAGGGTAGAGTAGGGTAGAGTAAGGTAGAGTAGGATAGAGTTAGGTAGAGTAGGATAGGCGGTACGAAGTTCGCCGGGTCAGCTAGTAAAATATATAAAAATAATAATAATATTCCACAACTATCACACAACGCCGTCTAGCCCCAAGCTAAGCAGAGCTTGTGTTATGAGTACTAGACAACTGATAAACATACTTATATATTTCTAAATACGTACATAATTATAGATAAATTACACCCAGACACAGAACAAATGATCGTGCTCATCACACAAACATTTGTCCTGGGTTGGAATCGAACCCACGACCTCAGGCATAGCAGTCAGGGCCACTAACCACTTGGCCAACAGGCTAGTCAAGCCAGTCATAAGAGATGAGTATTGCCAGTATTTTCAAATAGTATCGTGATGGCACTGTGGATTCTACACGATTAGTTAGTTAGCCTATTATGTTCCACTGCTGGGCGAAGGCCTCCCTCTCCCTTTTCCACACACGTTTGTCCTCAACCATTGTGGGTCAGTCCCTCAGGTAGTTGTCAAGCTCATCTGTCAAGCTCATTTTTTCATCTTCGCCTTGGTTATTTTTTCATATGAAATGAAAAATTCAGATTCGTATTTGCCCGGTTTCGAACTCGCAACCTCATGCTTCATGCTCACTTTGGGAATCTGTAGTGTAGTGTACGAGTATGTGTAATTAATTCCAAAGAATTAATTCATATGTCATTTGTTTTTAATTTTAAAACTTGCCTGCAATTTAAAAAATGTCTGTCGTACGTCAAAATTGATTTGATTAGAGAAACTTTTCGCTCAATGATTTATGACAACAGCTTTAGACATTGGTATGAGTCAAAAAGTCTTACATGAATATTTAGGCGTCAGAAAGCTTTTTACTATATGCCTCATAATTTGACGGAAGATCAAATATTCGTGTGATTTCCCACAGGTGAAAATAATAAAATGTTATACCTTGCATTTCCCACAGGTGAAAATAATAAAATGTTATACCTTGCATTTCCCACAGGTGAAAATAATAAAATGTTATACCTTGCATTTCCCACAGGTGAAAATAATAAAATGTTATACCTTGCATTTCCCACAGGTGAAAATAATAAAATGTTATACCTTGCATTTCCCACAGGTGAAAATAATAAAATGTTATACATTGAATTTCGTTTGTTTCAGAAAAATGGCTACAGTGCTAACAAACGTGCTTTCCATCGCCGGAGGAGTTTTGTTTTTCTTGTGCCAAAAAGCTAACTCAGTTGAAATGCTTATTTTAGGAAGATTACTAGTCGGTCTGTCTGGAGGTGAGTACTTATTTATTCATTTAGTGACATAATATTAGTGAAACACGCTTTCTAATATAAATACAAAGAAAAGGATAATAAAGTGTTATAATTATATTGAAATACACACACAAGCGCGGCACATTGCTCGCAGAACACATGGTCGATAAAGTCGAAAGGTTCTGAAGTGGCGTCCGCGTACCGGAAGACGCAACGTTGGTAGGTGGATCAATCGACCCACAAGGTGGACCGATGACCCGGTGAAGGTCACGGGAATCAGATGAATGCGAGATGCACAGGAGCGTTGGGAGGCATATGTCCAGCAGGTGGACGTCTTTAGGCTGAAATGATAATGAAAATTATTGAAATTTTTAATAACCCATTTTGGTCTTTCCATCGTTGTTTGGTTCACCCATTAACCATTTTTTTTTTGAGATGGGTAATCATCAAATGTCTTCTCCCGCTTTGCCAAAGCTGCGGGATTATTCGAAAGAGCCGTGCCCTGGAACGCAAAAGGGCAACTGACTCGAAACGGATAGATTTTAGTCTGTAAAAATTTGACACTCCTTGTTTACCCAAGTGGAAGAATATATTTGATGATTTCCCACTCTAAAAAACTGCATTAAAAGGGTAGTAAAGCAATGACAAGATCGATCCGTCAGTCTTTTTGGTCTTGCACTGATTATAACTTTCTTTTTTCATTGTGTATTTTTAGTTTATACGATTGTGTGAGGCAGGAATAAAAGTTTTTATTTTTTTATTATCGGACAGTTGCCTGGACCATAATTAACACTCGTTTAATCGGAGGATCCTTCTTTAGCAACTTAACACCCTGTTCCGCATCATCATCATCATCATTTCAGCCGAAAGACGTCCACTGCTGGACATAGGCCTCCCCCAAGTGTCGCCACAATGAACCGCATACCTCTAGAAAACTACAGGTGTTTGTTAATCTTGTGGTGTGCAGGTCTAACCACCAGCATAGTGCCCATGTACCTGACGGAGCTGGCGCCGGCGCGGCTGACGGGGGCCATGGGCGTGGCGTGCCCCATGGGCGTCAACGTGGGCGTGCTCGTGGGGCAGGTCATGGGGCTAGATTTTATACTGGGTAAGTGGAAGTCTGTAGTTACGGTTAGTGTTGCAACAGAACTCTGCTTCCGCTTCTGCAGAAGTTCCGCAAGGTTTTCACTTCCGTTTCCGCTTCTGTTTCATACTGTAACATACAAATATTTGTTCCGTACGGGAATTGAACCCGCGACATGCAGCGCAGCAGCAAATCGTTCAACCACTGCGCCAATTGTGCTGTTTAAATGAATAATAATAATAATAAATATTCCCCAACTTTCACACAACGCCATCTAGTCCACAGTCCAAACTAAGCAAAGCTTGTGGTATGAGTACTAGACAACTGATAAACATACTTATATATAAATAGAACAATAAACTAAAAACAAAATAAACTTATAATAATAAACGTGCTAATAACAGATGAAACCGTCAGTGCCACTTATAGTAAAAATCGGATTCGTGCAGCCATGTTATGTTTGGCTATCTTGTTTTCTTATTTTACATACGTACCTGTGCCGTATCGTACCTGTGTCGTATCTGTGCGCTATAATTATTAATTTTAGTTTTGAATATTGTTTCTCAGTAAGTGAATTATGTATGCAATTCTTTATGAGATGTAAAGTTGTTCTTAAACCTTATATATGGTGTTAAAAAATTAACTTTAAGAATTTCGAGGGGACATTGTACTCCTCATTATGAACAACTTTTACTATGGGACCAAACCTGAAATAGCGAAAAAAAAATCAGCTGCTCCATACATTTTGACGAGTTATGCGAACATAAACGTAGGGAACAGCTGATTTTTTTTTCGCGATTTTAGGTTTGGTCCCATAGTAAAAGTTGTTCATAATGAGGAGTACAATGTCCCCTCGAAATTCTTAAAGTTAATTTTTTAACACCTTATATATTTCTAAATACATACTACACATTATATATAAATTACGGAAAAATTATCGTGCTCATCACACAAACATTTGTCTTGGGTGGGAATCGAGCCCACGACCTCAGGCATAGCAATCAGGGTCACTAACCACTAGACCAGGCCTGTCAAAACGTCTCCAATGAGTTTATTGTTTCAGGTCGTGATGCCGACTGGCCCTACCTTCTGTCCGTCTACGTGTTGCTAGTCATTATTTGTTTACCGTTGTTATTTATACTGCCCGAAAGCCCCAAGTACTTATTTGTAGTTAAGAAAAATGAAGAGAGAGCTTTAAAAGGTAAGAAAATTAAGCTAATTGAGAATTTTACTGTGTTTATTTATGTCACAATTTTCCACAATTAACCCCCTATGGGGATGAAACGGGGTTCAAACTAGTTTAGTATAAAAATCATTTAGCGCCTTTTCCAGAACTGAGTCGCCTCCGCGGCCTATCCCAAAGTCTGCTGACTGACGACATCGAACTCCTTCGCGAAGAAGTTCGCTGTTCAGAGTCAGCGTCAGTGAACGGCGAGTCCTGGTCCATGGTGCGAGTGCTGCGGGACAAGCGTCTCCGACTGCCACTTCTGCTCACCTGCTCCATGCAAGCAGGTCAGCAGACCAGCGGGATCAATGCCGTGAGTATTTGGTCTAAGTGATACTGGTGGATGTTGCGAACTTATTTTGCCTGCTTTTTGGCAGCTCATCCTGCCATCTTTTCACCGTTACTAACCATTTATAAAAATAATTGATAATTGAAAAACAATGTAAATGAAAAAGCGTTAATACGGCGACTTCGTTTACACAAAAAATTACTACAGTTTGTTTTCAAAATTTGGTTGAAATAAGTCATTTTTTTAGTTTTTGAATCGCCTTCAAAATAAGTATTTAATTGAGTTCAGTATTTCGCAAATACATTAATACTTTTCGAAGTTCCAGTTAGAAAAGATAAATAAAAAAAATCAAAATACTTTTAACCTTGTCAGTATCATTTGACAAACTTGTCTCGTATTGTCAATGTCATATCCTTAGAAGCGTTTACTTTGTATAGATTTTATATATTTTTATGGTTAATTTAATCGATTTATTTTGTATGTATTATTTTTTTCCTTGAACTAATTCAATCTGTCTAAATAATAATAAAAAGTTATTAAAATGGAAGATTCAGACGAAAGTAACAGTGAGATGGCGCCGATCGACGTCGTATTTTCAGTCCAAACTATAGCAAGTTCCGTTGATCCATCCATGGACAAATGGTCTTCACTAGAAGTCATAGCGCCTGAAGAAAAAAAGAAGAAAATCCTATGTGCTGCCGGGTTGTATAAACCAGGAAGTGGGGAAATATGCGCCAAGCATGTTTTTTTATCGAACAGTTCCATGTTCAGACACCCCTACTACAATTACCCGGCGATCTTAGATCCAGGAATAGAGGTAGCATTGTTAGCACCTGAAGCTAGGTCCAGATACCCGGACGATGGACAGGAGCTGTACCTAGCTACCTGCAGGGAGATGAATCAGTGCCCAGTCGGAAGTTTCTATAGAGGGCTACATGAATACGAAATAGATCTCCGGTACTATGGCATCAGCCCGAAAGGATTCCGAGCAATGGCCAAAGCTTTGCAACAAAATAATATAGTCGAAAAATTGAATCTAACTGACAATTTTTTGAACGATGACGCTTGCTTTCATATGGGAGATATGCTTTTGTCGAATAAAACAATCACTGAAATCAATTTACGCGGCTGCAGGATTGGCCATGAAGGTGCCAGACGACTGCTTACTAACTTGCCACTCAACAGAACACTCGTAGTTCTTGATTTGAGTTACAACAAGTTGGGCGATGAAGCGATGCAGCATTTAGCAAATGCTATCATTTTCGGAATAACTGTGAAAAAACTTAATTTAAGCTACAACAACATAAGCGGGAAAGGAGTCGCACTCTTAGCGGAACCATTCGAAACCCATAACAATTTTACGCATTTAGACCTTTCTTGGAACAAAATATATAGTCTAGGAGGTCAAACGTTTTTATCGAAATTATCAGAAAGCACTTGTCTTGAAGTATTGAATTTATCATGGAACTCCTTGTCTGGAGCCCGGATTGGTCAGGCCATCAGTCAAATTCTATTGTGTCCGCTCTTGAGAGAACTATATCTTAGCAATAACCAGCTAGCAGGAGAAGCTATAACGACTATTACGGAAAATTTAACGAAAGCTAAAGCACTGAATACTTTGGATTTGTCATACAACCCTTTATCCCCTCGTGACGCCTTCATCGTTATGCAACAAGTAGCAATGCATGGTTCGAAAGTGAAAAATGTTAATATGGATAACGTTTTTGTTAATTCAAAATTTTTAACTTTGCTCGAATATACAAAAGAAAAGGAATCAAAGAAAGACTTAGTTGTAACGTACGGGGGCGTTATAAGTGGGTTTCAAGCTACGGGTCCAGACGCCAGGGAAGTAGTGCTGAACAGAGTTGAGTATGTTATCAGGTCGAAAAAGAGCAAAGCTGATTTTGCATTAATTGTGCTACAAGTAAGAAAAGACGGCAACGTGGTAATGATTATGAGAGATTTTTGGACCGTTTTAGAAACGGGCGGCGTGTATCTCGATGAAGATCTTGTAACCGAATTGTGCAACACTTTTCCGGCGCCATCGAAAAGTGCTAAAGTCAAATTTATAAATATAAACTTATTGGGAGAGTATGTACAACGAAAGTGGCCAAATAAGAAGTTACCTCCCACTCCTCCTCCTGAACCAGAACCGGAAAAAATGGAGCCGGCTCCAAAATCTAAACTTCAGAAGAAGAAAAAAGGGAAAGGAAAAAAGAAATAATCTGATTTTCTGTTTATCTTTATATAATACTTTTATTTGGAAGTTTTTATTTGTAGCTCTATTGCTATTTTTTTAAACGCATGTTAGAAGTTTTCATAAATAAATTTATTTTAATACTCAGTGTTTTCAGTTATGATGCTTTAGTAAAAAACACGTACATATGGTCTCAAAATATTCGGTATCTGAATATAACAGTCGAGGGTCGAGATGATTATTAAATATGTATTTTTTATTGAAGCTGATAATTTTATTTATTTAACTTCATGTATAAGTACATAGTGTGAGTTTTAACGTACTTTGTTTTTATTATTTACCAGTCAACTTTTGGCAGTGGTGGCCGAGTGGTAACGGAACCGACTTACGAGTTGTAGGTTGCGGGTTCAAACCCAGCCAGGCGCATTACTTTGTGTAATTTATTTCATCACCACTGCTCTCAAAACTGTGAAGGAAAACATCGTGAGGAAACCGGCATGTCCTAGAACCAAAAATTCGAAGACATGTGACATCCACCAACCCGCACTGGGCCCGCGTGGTGGATTACGGCCCATTCCCTCTCCTAGAGAGGAGGTCTGAGTCCCAACAGTGGGAACATTATAAGGCCGACTATGCTATGCAACTTTTGGCAAAGCTTATGGTAAATTAACATAAAAACAATAAACTAATTTATTATGTTTGTTTTTTTCGCGTATTGCTACTCCTGAAGAATCAGGCCCTGTCTCAGTAAAGAGAGTTCTCCGTAATCAACCACGCGATCAGATATGGTTTGATGCTCAATTATCTATATATATAAAAGAAAGTCGTGTTAGTTACACTATTTATAACTCAAGAACGGCTGAACCGATTTGGCTGAAAGTTGGTGGGGAGGTAGCTTAGAATCAGGAGACGGACATAGGATACTTTTTTTTTTGAGTAGGGTAGAGTAGGGTAGGGTAGAGTAAGGTAGAGTAAGGTAGAGTAGGATATAGTAGTCAGTTGACGGGAACGAAGCCGCGGGCAAAAGCTAGTTTTTAAATAAATTATCGACCCTTGCTTCACAAAATCCCCCGTTTCTTTCTTCCTAACCATTAAATTTAATCGATTTTGTCTTTTAACATCCAGCTATTTTGTATAATTATCTGTGGATAACGTCGTTCTATTGACAAAGTGCCGATATTTATGTATTGTATACTGCTGTTTGTTATCCCTATAAAATAAAATATTAAGATTTGTGTGCTGTATCTGAGTTAAATACCAATATTATACATTATTACACATATTATGTATTACGAAAGAAGTTATCTTAATTTTTGTGAAAACCTATTCTAAATCAATTATGTAGCCAGAACCCTAACTGACATGAAAAGCACATTTGTTTTCTGAACTCAAAAATATTGAAATATTATCAGTTAGACGAACGAAGCGGCTGATTTGTTCTTCTTCTTTTTTTGTCGATAGACAATTTTTTTTTCTGACCTTTATTTGGCAACTTGTAAAGCTCTTTTATTGGCCTCGTATAAGTCCTGTAAAGTATAGATGTTTGTTCAGGACGGGCAGCATAGCAAGTGACGCATGTCCTGTGAAACAGCCCCATAATGGCACTGTGTTTGAGATGGGTCGAGGAAGCCCCATTTGGCCAGATTGTTTGTGCAGCGGCCAACCTGGGTCCGTAGTCGGTTAAGAAATGCATGGGCGATGACATGGAGATGCATGTTATTTGTTAAACGTTGTAATAGTAAAAATGTTTAGTAAAAGGATAATGTTTTTCTTCTAGGTATTCTACTACTCGCAAACGATCTTCAAGCAAGCTGGTCTGTCTGTGAAGAACTCTCAGTACGCGACGATCGGCTGCGGCTTCATCAACGTGTGCACGGCGGTGCTGATGCTGAAGCTGCTGCCGCGCTTCGGGCGCCGCCCGCTGCTGCTCGCGTCCGTGTGCAGCGCCTCTCTGTTACTAGCCGCGCTGGCCGCTTGCATGCTGTTCATGGTAAACGTCATAATACAAAATACTAATTAAAAAAACCGGGCAGGTGCGAAAGCTGCTTTATTCCTGAGTGACATAGCGTCCCTTAGCTAACAACACCGCATAAGTCATTTTTACCAACATTACAGAAACGAAAAAAACTGTGCGGTGTTGAGAGGCCAGCCGACTTGCTCGCTGTCACTACTTTTCGAATTATGGCTTCTGATTGGCTGAAATTTATATCATGTGATAGTATAAAATCTATATAATATAATAGAAAGTCGTGTTAGTTACACTATTTATAACTCAAGAACGGCTGAACCGATTTGGCTGAAAGTTGATGGGGAGGTAGCTTAAAACCAGGAGACGGACATAGGATACTTTTTTTTTGTGTTGGGTAGAGTAGGGTAGAGTAGGATAGAGTTGGGTAGAGTAGGATATAGTAGTCAGTTGACGGGAGCGAAGCCGCGGGCAAAAGCTAGTAAATGTATAAAAATAAGCAAATTGGAACCTCTAAGCATGTTTGTTGATACTGAATATCGATTTGTTTATTTCCAGGACTTGGTGTCCTGGATGCCTTACGTGTGCATGATGGCGGTGCTGTCCTACGTTCTAGTCTACGGGTTCGGACTTGGCCCGATACCTTACTTTATTGCCTCGGGTAAGTTTAACATTCATTGTGCGTACAGCTGCGGTCTTCCCGTCCTACTATAATTTAGGTGTCTTCAAGGCTAGAGTGAATAGGCTCTTAATAAACTAGTGCGCCTCACCATCAATGATTGCATCGCTGCTTACCATCAGGTGGGATCGCAGTCAAGCACTAGTTTATATGAATTAAAAAAAAAGCTAAGGAGTGGAATTCCTTGCCGGAATCTGTGTTTCCTGATGGCTACAACCCGGGAATCTTTAAGTCGAGAGTGAATAGGTTACTTCTAAGTAAGCGCGCTCCATCGTCAACCGCATCGTCGCTTTCCATCAGGTGAGATAGCTGTCAAGCGCGAAACTATCAAGACTAAAAAAATAATAATTATTTATTTAATTAATTATTATCATGAATTTATTTAACTCTGGGTTTATTCGACTTTTGGCATAAAAAATTGTGCGCACAGCTTTTTTTTTTCATTTATATAAACTAGTGCTTGACTGTGATCCCATCTGATGGTAAGTAGTAATGCAATCGTTGATGGTGAGGCGCACTAGTTTATTGGAAGCCTATTCACTCTAGCCTTGAAGACACCTAAATTATAATCGGACGGGAAGACCGCAGCAGGCAGCTAAGCTGTGGGATCTCTGCCGTAGTCTGTGCTTCTTAATAGCTACACCTACAACCTAGGAGTCTTTAAGTGAACAATTAATAGGTTACATTTAGGCAAGCGTATTCCATCGTGGACCACATTATTCTTTACTGTCTGGTGAGATAGTAGACAAGCCCGAGAAAATCAATAAAAAAAAATCACGCTACATTTGACCCAGTTTAACCATACATTGGTCACTGACGTTTCCAGCGACAAACTGATCGTATATAAAAATCACGCTACATTTGACCCAGTTTAACCATACATTGGTCACTGACGTTTCCAGCGACAAACTGAACGTAAATAAAAATCACGCTACATTTGGCCCAGTTTAACCATACATTGGTCACTGACGTTTCCAGCGACAAACTGATCGTATATAAAAATCACGCTACATTTGACCCAGTTTAACCATACTGATCACTGACGTTTCCAGCGACAAACTGAACGTAAATAAAAATCACGCTACATTTGGCCCAGTTTAACCATACATTGGTCACTGACGTTTCCACCGACAAACTAAACGTAAATAAAAATCACGCTACATTTGACCCAGTTTAACTATACATTGGTCACTGAGGTTTCCAGCCATAAACTGAACGTATATAAAATATGAAGACGGACGGACATTAATAGGCTTAGGAATGGCGATCTGAGATCAATTCTAGTGATGCAACAGAACCGTTCATTATGACGACACTTGGGGGAGGCTTATGTCCAACAGTGGACGTCTTTCGGCTGAAATGATGATGATAATGATGCAACGAAAGTGTCTTAACGGAAGCAGAAACGGAAACAGATGTCAAAAGTCAATCTTAGCGGAAGCGGAATCGGAAGTGTTAATACTATGGACACTTATGGGGGAGCTGATAAGTATTGGCGAACTATTGGCAACAGAAGAACAAAACCAACAACAAACAGAAGGTTTACGCTCTTATTTAGGCGCGGTGATGCGCAGAATAAATAATAAATATAAATAAAGAAAGTCCGACACGTTTGTGTACCCCCCCCCCCCTCCACGGGTTATAAAGTTTGCGGGACCAGAAACGAAAATGGAAGTGAGAAAGCTTGCGGAACTTCTGCAGAGGCGGAAGCAGAGTTCTGTTGCAACACTAATCAATTCACATCGATGTTATCGGTCAATTTTTAAATCGATCTTATACAATGACTTTAATTTGTGAATCCATATCAGACACATAAAATCGAGACTCCATTTTTTTCCAACATTTTATTTTTTTAAACTTTCATAGCTTTTCCTCAAGCTAATTTTTATGTGAATGTTATATATCCGATTACTCACCAATCATGAAACACATGTGCATTGTAGAATCATCTTCACTGGGCTTTCTATTAGACAACCTTTGGATGGATTGCCCGAGCTAAAAATAAATAGTCAGTGTCATAACGCTAATTTGTAAAATATCCTGCTTTTCTTTCCCTACAGAGATATTCGAGGTGGGTCCCCGGCCCGCCGGCATGGCGTGGGGCTCCCTCGCCAACTGGGGCGGCAACTTCCTCGTGGGGATGTCCTTCCCCAGCATGAGGGAATCCATCGGACCCTACTCCTTCTTAATCTTCTCTGCTGTTACTGCTGCATTGTTTGTTTTCCAGAAGTAAGTACATTTGCATTTTTCACATTACAAGAGTTTTAAATAAGTTCATCATTATAAAAATACTGGTTGATCCGGCGAATGTTGTTCTGCCAATAAATTATGAAAGAAAAAAATGGGGGGTTGGGGTGTCAAAAATAGACTACGACCTATTCTCGGACTTATCAAATATACAACGTGGCGCCTACAATACGACAATAAATTAAAACACTCGTAGTAGGTACTAGTTCATAGGAATATTATTAAACTACCAAAAAAATCCTAAACTCGTTTTTTTTTTTTTTAAACTAACTAAATATTAATGTAATAATATTCCATAGCTATCACACAACGCCGTCCAGTCTCAAGCTAAGCAGAGCTTGTGTTATGAGTACTAGACAACTGATAAACATACTTATATATTTCTAAATACATACATATTATAGATAAATTACACCCAGACACGGAACAAATGATCGTGTTCATCACACGAACATTTGTTCTGGGTGGGAATCGAACCCACGACCTCCGGCATAGCAGTCAGGGCCAGTAACCACTAGACCAACAGGCCAATCGAAATAGCATAAAATCGAAAACAAAAAATAAACACCATTTATAAATATCGGTACACTAACCTGTGGCAAAAGCGCCGTGTCAAGAAGTGGCATAATCTTTTGGCGCCATTATTATTAATGCTCAATTACACCAAATTACATATTTTTAATTAATAAAATTATTAATCACAATGTGACATTGTGCGTCGGAATGGATTTATTGTAACTTTTTTAATTTTTCAGAAATTAATAGTTAAATTTATTTTTCACAGGATATACTTCCCAGAAACCAGAGGTAAGACGCCTACACAAGTGTCCCAGTTATGTAGTCGCGGATTCAAATCGAAGCCACTCTCCACACCTGACTTATCCAGGGTATGACAGATGTACACGGGACGGATATTAACGGGGCGCATATACGCCTGACGGATATTTACAGGAAGGATATATACGTGACGGATATTTGAGTTTTACTTTTATATGATACGGAAGAGAAATGTATTTTTTATTATGAGCAGTTACTACTACTTTGTAGGTTCTTAACAAGTTATTCAATTTTTTACTTCAGCTGACATAGTTAATAGATGAACTTAAATTGTTAATGCGTGGCGAATTACTGAAGTTCAAATTGTGGCACTACTTTGCAAGTTACGTGGAACTGCTTAGTAGATATTTCTTGAATAATAAGTAACAAATTATGATCCTAAGAACTAAAAAACCAGCGAAAGCGGTCGGGATCGGTTTGCAATGAGAAATTGTAGATTTGATGCATTACAAAAATTATATATCACAAACTAAACGCGAATAAACTAATGACGCAATCTCACTACAAATTATTATCGAATTAGATCTGATTGGTATATAAATTACAAACGTAAAAAAAGAGAACAAAAGCTAGAATCTCTTCCAAAATACTATTATATTTTTTACAGCAAGGCAGCATATATCAATCCTCTATATTTGTAGTTTATTTAGCCTAATTATCTATTCATGTTTTTATACGACTCGGCAAAGTGAACCGAATTTTTATTTTTTGTTTTTATCACATTTTGATGAAATCTCTAGAATAATCAACAAGTTTTGATTTTTATTATTAATTAAATTCTTGTTTTATATTTTTATGACTTCGATCGTTTTTGTAATATTATGGATTAGTTCATACGATAAGTTCTATAGCTACACGAGGTATAAGAAATCGTACCAATTTGTAGGAACAAAAACTAAAAATCTTTTTTTTTCCTTTTTTAATTTTTCTAACCCTTTAGTAAGTAATTTTAATTGCATGTTTTGGCATTTTTTTTTAAATTAATATTATTCAGACAAATTACCGCGATTAGCAATTAACTTTCATTGTAACGGACATAAAGAAAGGTACCGTTAAACGGGGTGAATATAAACATAATTTGGATGGGGATTTTCACGTAATTTATAAATTGTTTGCAGCATTTGAATACTCAAATTTATGTTACACCAATGCTTTATTGAAATTAAAAATATGATATCAAAGTTAAATCCAATCGAAGTTTTGATTCTATTTACCTCTGCGTTTCTTTTCGCCCCGTTTGACTGTATTTAACTATCACCAGATTCCTGCGAGGCCTATAAATTTACTGATTCAGTTTGAAGTTGTGTATAGAAATTTATAAACATTTAATCAATTACCTTCACATGAGATTTGAATCGAGAATCAGAAATGCGGGTGTGGTCATGGAAACGTCGAAGTGTGCTCGGTGTACAGGTATTATTATACCGTTATGTTGTAGTATATGTATACGTTTTAAACTTATGTG
This sequence comes from Mythimna impura, assembly GCA_905147345.3. Classification (NCBI taxonomy): domain Eukaryota; kingdom Metazoa; phylum Arthropoda; class Insecta; order Lepidoptera; family Noctuidae; genus Mythimna; species Mythimna impura. The sequence continues at coordinate 26,504,237 of LR990350.1, forward strand.
TTTTTGATAGTATGCCAAGACGAAGGTAACTTCTAGCATTTTTGTATTTTGGTCAATAATGCTACATTTTACATCAGTGACAAATAAAAGCGAATGGGTCGACTATGCAGTTAAAGTTGTCCTTGTTTTATCGAAGGAGGGGTCTGCAGTGACTTTAGAACAATCACGCAGTACACGTTAGCTAGTTATCATGTGCCTTTTGATTTGCTTGATTTTTGACGATTATATATTCGCTTGATAAGCTGTGGTTTCATGATCGGCAAGATTTATTAGCTTCTTTCCATATTTGCTTACACAAATACGATGTCAACTGTCTGTTGCTTACAAAATTTAGTCTAATCCGTGTCCATTTAGTTCAACCATCAGAAGTGCAAGTATAGAAACCCTAAGGTACGCCGCACACGGGCCACCTGCCACAACCACAAAACGCCGCTATTGGCATATTTCCTGTAGGTTTCAATCATTTTATATGGATTCGCCGCACACGGGTGACGCCGGAGGCCGCTACACGCTACAAATCGCCGCTGCTCGCTTCTTGTAGCCCGAACTGGTCACTAAACGCCGTCACACGCCACTCGCGCATTTAAACCTTCTTCGTCAGAGTCCATTATGATACTGCGCGTATGAGTTAAAAAAAGTAGCAGCCACCAGCCACAACTAGCTGTCGCACGCTCAGCTTCCTTTGTGGCCGCTTCTAGCTTCTCGTGGCGGCGTTTGTGGCTGTGGCATGTGGCCCATGTGCGGCGACACTAATACTTGCGTGAAGTCCATACTTGCACTGCTGATGTGCTAAAATTGGCTCGGCCACTCACTGGATCTCAACACATTTTATTGGATTGGACTTTAGCTTTAGAAGAGGTGGTAAGGCGAGCTGGACGCCTACCGCAAGGGCTGACTCGAGAAAAGAATCCCTGGAAGAATTTGAGGCAGGTTATTCACATGAGTCGATCGTCAAAAATCGCGTAAATCTGTAGAAAGCAATTTTTAGCAGCTAAGTAGAACTGTCTGGTGCAAATGCAACATTATAACGCTAGGAACAAATTAGCTGCAAGTTTGAAGGAAAAATTTGTGTGAGCTACTTCATCTCATCTTAGAGATCCATACTGTTTGGTGCTAGCATGTTTTATGCCAACCGAAATCAGGGTACCAGCATAAATATGTTGGATTTGAAATTCTCGGTCAAAGAACTTATGGGGTCCTAAGTGAAGGGGGTAGCTCGCGAAAATAAAATTAATTAAAATTAAGAAAAATATTTTTTTTTTTCATAATAAGCCATTCAATAGGGTAGATGAACTGTGAGGGTGGTATTGATGAGTTTAATTCCGTAATTAATTACATGTTACAGTCTCAAATCATATTTTAATTAACATACAATTTGAGACTGACCTGGTTGAATACAAAAAAAAACTTTTTAACCTTTCGACTGCGTTCACAATTTCCAAAAAAAAATAATCTTAAAATTGTGAGGGATAGACCATTTAGTGCAATGAAATGCAGAGGCCTTTTTCTAAAGTGTGCCATTGGTGCTCACTCGGCAGTCGAAAGGTTAAATTTCGCGTGCACCGAGGCACTTTTACTTTAATACTCCTGCCCCCCCTAGCCGTTTCAACCGTTAAGTTACAACCGTTTCGTTTCGATTCTCTTTTCGATCGCCTCGAGTCGGCCAGGCCTCCGATTCCTTTGTTCTGACGTCATCTCAACGCTCAGTCACGTAGTCAGAACAAAGGAATAGGTTGTAACTTGACTAGGGGGGGTGGTCCGACAAGTTAGGTAATAAAGCCAATATTACACTGGAAAAGGGTAACCCTGCCCCTTAAGACAATTAGATTATTATGTTAAGTAACTTCAAATAACGGGTAACCTTACTTCAGAATGCTATGTCTTCAAGACGTTTCAAAGTACAAAATAAGTATAACATAGTAACAATAAACGGTTCCGTACCAATTTTGGTAAGGTAAAAAATTAACTAATACAGAGCTTCCATCCATATCTCAATAATTTACTGAGGGACTTAGGACGGAATTAACCAATAAAACTAATCGCGTTTTAACGTTTGGCTCGCATAATCGCGTTTAGCCGCTGTAACTAGTGTCACTTGTAAAAATACAACAAAAGAAAAATAGAGACAAGTGACACTAGAGACAGCGGCTAAACGCGATTATGCGAGCCAAACGTTAAAACGCGATTAGTTTTATTGGTGAATTCCGCCCTTAGTAAACGAGATCATCTGCCACATAGCGTACAAAGCTCAATTTCATGTTAGGCGCGGTTTTAAAAGTGCGAACGAGATGACAGGAGATCCCGTAAAAAATATTAGCTTTCGTGCTCGTTCATTTTACGACCAACGGCTACCACGAGTATTAGTGCTTTTTATAAGTATACCTAATTGTAATTAAATCACGCTTTGTTTGTTTGTTAATAAATAATGATGATTGGTACGGAACTAGTTTGCTAGTTAGAATCATAGAGCTGGATCTCAGAACCGCCAGACATTACTTTTTTTCTGACTAACAAAATGTGTGAGTTTGTTAACACTACAATCTCACACTTTAGTACGTACATTTGAACGGACGCATACGTGTTAGTTTGTGTCGGCGGCCTTATTCATTGTTCTTAAAATCAAGAGTCCTGATTTTTATGGCTGTCTTATACCACGGCAATTGGAAGAACACAAGTGGGTTTTTTGTTTAGTCAGTAAAAGTCTGACAGTCCGTCTCGCTACACCTGGAGCAACAGAAGTTATAAGTTATTGATAAATCAGATAATACGTCCGTTCAAAGTATAAAGGTACAAATACTACTCAATCCTACACATTCAGATAATAATTAAGTAATGTCTGGGAACTCTGGATCTTGAACTATCAATAGCTTTTAATTCAAACATTTTTATAAGGAAGTCGACGAGTCTTCAACTTCGCACAAATGTTTTTTGTAGGCACTGAATACTTCCTAAATCGTCCATCACTTGTGTCTTCGAACATTTTTTACAATTTTATTAGAGCATCACTTTTAGCGCATAATGTATAACTAATAAGATAAGAATTATTTTGTGTTTTAATTTGTTTTAAATAATTATAAGATTGAGGGAATGTAAGCTCCAATTGTATGAGTAGAGCATATTTTATCGTGCATTTTTACAATAAACATTGAAGTACCATTTATTTGTGCATTTTTTTATTTATGCTTTTAAGCGTTTTGGGAACACATTCATAATGCGTACGGCTAACGAGTGGAATTCCCTGCCGGAGTCTATGTTTCCTGATAGCTACACCTAGGGGTCTTTAAGTCAAGAGTGAATAGGTTACTTCTAGGCAAGCGTGCTCCATCGTCGGCCACAACATCGCTTACCATCAGGTGAGATAGTGGTCAAACGCGAGCCTGTCATTAATAATAATAAAAAATGCTAACAGATCTTTTTTTTCATCATTTATCTTACAATCGTAAATAAAAATGCAAAAAATAACAAATAAAATAATTTTAATAAAAAAAAAAACATGATAATCGAAGCTAGTAAAAATAAACAGTTTAAAAAAAACCAGTTAGAAAAATGTCTAAATAAAACAAAGTTATAAAAATGGTAATGATTTCTTATCACAGAGGTTTGTTGAAGTTTAATCTCACTTTAATAGAGAATATGGTAAACAAATATGTAAAAAAAAAACATCGACGACGAAGTTATTAGCTTCAAAGCAAATTAGAAAGAGAAGTCCAAAATGGATTCTGACGTCTAAGTCCATCACGCCCGTACGGCCGCTATAGAAAACGGTATCTTTACGAAAGAGACAGAAGATATATTTGCTAACAATTGTCATATATCGTTCGCTAATTGTTCAATTTTTTTTTTACATTTATATTTAGGCTGATAACTGGTTACTTACATAAATATTTTTCTAGTAATGCACAGGGGCGCCGACTCCGTGGGTGCTCGGGGGCTCCAGCACCCATGAGAAATAAACAGTGGGTGCTGAGCACCCCTGAGAATAGACATCAAGAAACAGATCAGTAATCGCCCTTTAGGTTACGTATAAATTATAATATTGCTTCATAATAAAAACTAGTTTCGTTTTCATATAATGGTTTCATTTTATATTTTTATCAAACATATTAATTAGTAATTAAGTACGCAGTATGTAAGTAGGACATTTATTGTCGGTCGATCTGTGTACATTTCTCTTCTCACACTTCGCCAATTTTTCAAGTCATCAAATGAGCATGAGCACCCATGAGGTTTTCTAAAAGCCGGCGCCCCTGGTAATGCATATTCCCCGTTCACAATTTTTTGGTTTGGTCCTATTAAGGCTTTTTGGGTTAATGTTATTTTTATGTTAAAAACAAACAACACATAAAACAAACTAATGCAAGATCTTGCAATCAGAATATAGTGCCGATTCCCTTTTTCAAAAAATATAAATTATCATTTATTTTGCTCGAAAAATGGTACAATGGGTGTTAAAAGAAAATTGGGCTTTACACATCTCAACTATAGGAGGCATGAGAAAATTTACTATTCAGAACAATAAAATATAATTTAATTAAGGCTACAGTATAAAATACTGAGTCTTTAGCATGTTTAATGGTGTACCTATGCTTTGTTGGTTGTCCTTAAATAAATAAAAAGTTCACAAATACAATACATTGGATCGCATTCTTAAAAATAAACTGTTTTTCTTTCTTTCTTTTCTTTCTTTCATAAAATTTTTATAGAGACTTTTAGTTACATTTTTAAGTCTTACAGTTAAAAAATTGAAAAACAAACTAAAAATAGAGAAAAGACAATCTTTTACTGACAAATGTTTTAAGAAAAGGACGGCTATAGATAGGTATTTAGTTCTTCAGTCGCTTCTCAAATTAGACATTCGCTCTTAAATAATGTATGTACGTCCCTTTTCTATTCTTAATTTATAAGAAAAAAGAGGATAAATTAAACCCAGAAAAAAAAAACAAAATCGGTCCACAATTGACCGAGAAATCGGTGAACATACATATAAAAAAAAACATACATTCAGCCGAACATAGAACCTCCTCCTTTTTGAAGTCGGTTAAAAAGGGACTGCACCAATATTAAAATTACAAAATAAAAACGAAATATTATTGTTTTCCTGTTTAGCACATGGTAATAATTAGATAATGACGTTCCGTTCGTTCACTGTTAACTACAGAGACAGACAATATATATTTCAACATTTACTTCCACAGTTTACTGCCTACACAACAAAAATACGTGGTATTACGTTTACTTTTAATAAAATAATGGTAGCAAAAACATTACGCTCATATTAAAAACAATTTATGTAACTAAATAAAAAATAAATAACATCGTATGGAAGACCACTCGTGTTAACTACTTCTAAATTAATTTAACCCCATAACTTATGATTTAAGGAGGTCAGCTGCGGAGGTACTCATCGATATCCTTCAACTTGTCCCAACAAACTAGTAGCAGCACCGTATGTGGGCCCAATCTTAGGTAATTAGCCCCTACGCCCTTGTACAAAGATAGCGGTCCTTCGTGCCGGATCATCTTTAAACCGCAATCTATCATTCCTTTGTAGAGCTTCCCTTTATTTTGAGCGTCTACAGCTGTAATGAAAAAATATTTAATAAATATTGTTGGCGGTATATAAGAGTATGGTGAACTGATGACCTGATGAGGGTCGCGGGATTCCGATGGATGCGGGACGCACAGGACTGGTCGTTATGGCGACACTTGGGGGAGGTCTATATCCAACAGTGGACGTCTTTTGGCTGAAATGGTGATGATGATATAGGAGTAAAGATTTATGCTAGATTCAAGGCATACAATGTATGGAAATGCGTTCTTTTTTGCAACGAAACTATTAAGAACCGATTTCTAAGTAATTTATGTAATAGAAAGAAAGAAAGAAAGAAAAACTGTTTATTCGCGCGAAATGACGCAATCTTAAAACTAGCAAACAAACATTGTAAAATGATAGGGAAGATATGCGTCACATCCGCGCAAAACGGCCTAACGCTCAGCATAAAGCTGTAAGCTGTGTGTGTGTTGTGTGCAATAGTTACTACCAGCCCCCCTAGCCAAGTTACAACCGTTTCGTTTAGATTCTCTTTTCGTTGATCGCCTCAAGTCGGCCACGCCTCCTATTATTTTGTTCTGAAGTCATCTTAACACTCAGTCACGTGGTCAGAACAAAGGAATAGGAGGCGTGGCCGACTTGAGGCGATCAGCTAAAAGAGAAACGAAACGAAACGGTTGTAACTTGGCTGGGGGGCAGATACTTTACAACACTCATGCTGAGACGTCATTAGTTCTTACAAATGAAGACGGTTAGCATAAAAGTGCTTCGTTAAAAAGGGAAAAATTGTTGGAAATCAAACTTGGTAAAAGTACGTTAAAAATTAAAATTAAGGGTATTGCAACTTACGTTGATTACACAGCCTAGTCGCGATTACATCGAAGGGGTTCAAGCACAGCGTCATGATGATTCCTCCGAGGTTGGCGCCGAAGAACGACAGCAGCAGAGGCTGATCAGTGAACCAGTTGTTTGCACGTAACCAGTCTTTTGCGTAAGTGAAGCTTAGGATTTGTGAAGCACTACCTGCCATGCCGCGCGGGATTTGAGGACCTACGCCTCGGAACAGACCTGGAAAGGTGGTTGTTAAGTGATAAGAACTGTTGTTTAAATGATGGGATTTGAATGTGTGCAGTAATCCTCAAATACGGTTTCATTGATTTCGTGAAGATTTTGTGATTAATTCGGTCGAACCCCTTTTTTTTACAAAGGTCTTGAAGAATTGATAACCATTGTCCTGTTAGACCGTAAAAAAATCTTACTTTTTTACACTTTCCACTAAAGGGGTGACTAGATGGTTGTAAACCAACGTCTCAACCAAGGTGACCTTGTTAGTTTCAATCCTTGTAGACAGCAGTTGTAATCCATGACCTTCAACACCCTTGGTTGGGAGGTGTGTTTTCCCAACCATCGAACGTGTTGGCGCGTGGTTTACATCCATGTAGCAGCAACACAAACCAAACACATAAACCAAGGTCACCTTGTTTGGAACGCTAGTTTGCAACCGTTTGGTCACCCCTTAATGCAGAGTGGAGATTTCGGGCGTTGTGTTTGGATTGTTTGTTACTTTTATGAGCTTTTATGTATTAAAGTAAGGTTCTTTTTGTTAAATTTTACATTAAATAAACATTACTATTAAATAAATATGGCAAGCCGATTCGTATATTACGAGCGACTTCAAACTACTCTGCCATTTAAACCATTATTCAACGTTTTCATTGTTTTTTTTTATCAGCCTAGAAGTGTTTTTCTAGGTTTGGGCACAGAATAAGAAATAGTACAAGTAGTTTGGGACACAGTGGCGGATTAAGCCAGCGCGGGGCCTGTAGCAGATTCGACCAAGGACTCGGACTTCGGATTAAACCGATTTAATACTAATTCTTATTCTTACTCTCAATAACGCAGCGATTTTAAGATTGGGTTAGATACGTGGAAATTATATATATTATAAGAGATTGACTATCTTATTTAATTAAATAATCAGCTGTATTCGGATTTCAATATTAATACTAACATAGTTTTAAGTTTTACTAACATAATATGGATGTATCTGATATAAATAATAATATAATATATGCTTTGACTAGTTTTTTTTTTGTTCAAGTGCAGGATCCCCTAACGGGCAGGGCCTGTGGCATTTGCTACTCTTGCTACATGGCTAATCCGCCTCTGTTGGGACAGAATGTTATACCTTTAACACCTTCCTTCCTAAATATATCGGCTAATGCGCTATTAGTGCCCGTGATTTCATGCTGGTGTCCCACAGCTATAGCCCTGGCGGCTTGGGATTGCAGCCTGACCTTCACCAGGTAGTACGGAGTGCCGGCTATGGAGCCTAGGGCTCCACCAATGCCAGCCACGCCAGCCCCCCTTAGTAACGACGTGTTGCCTGAAGAATCTTTTAGCAGGCCTCTTCTTTCAGCTATTCTGAAGGAGCCTAATCTGGAAATATGAGAAGGTTTGGGTAAAATACAAATATAATATATTTGTATTATTTATTGAAAATAAATCTATATATATTATATATAGATTTATTTTCTAATTAATACATGTAATTTTCTATTTTTTTCTTGCACCAAACAGTAACATCTACATAATTATGTAATATTGCTCCAAACTGTGAATATTTGTATTATATGGTTAAGGAAGAACGATATTTTGTTTGCCAATTTTATTTTACTAATCCGGCTCGAAGGACCAAAACAGTTTTTAACTAGTCCATTTTGTAGACATTGCTACGCATTAGATTCTATTGCAATATTAAGATTTATTTAAGCAATTAATTGTTTATCGGAAGATGGCAAAGTGGATAGCTTTCATTAAAATATAATCTTACCTAAAAATATTCAAAAAGAACTGGAACCCAAGCATAGCACTCAGCCCTCTCTGTAGCGCAACCATTCCTTCATTTTTCCCCACGACATAAAGACCGTGGGGCACATTCTTATAGAAGACAGCATGTTGACCACTCGCCTTGAGTTCCCCTTGCAGTTGTAACCTGACTTTCACCACTTCGATGGGATTGGTGAAGATGGATGCAAACATGGCTGACACACCACCCATTAGTAAATCAGCTACGTCACGACCGTATTCCTTTTGTCTGCTTTTTTCTTTTAGTGCCGTCATCTTGTCTTAGATTCTGTGGAAGAACGCAAATGTAACGATGAATTGTATTTATGTGCATATATATGGACATTTAAAAAAAAAAAATCTGTAACACTGGTCTCGCTGGGTGCAAAGTGAAGAAAATTATCTACAATTAGCTTCTGCCAGCAGCTTCGCCCGCGTAAAAATAGGTTTCTCCATACAAATTTACCAAAAAACCAAACCCCGTTTTACACCCTTAGGGGTGCGAAGCAGTAATGCTAGCAACGGAGGCGGCCGATCGCGTGAGGCAACGGTCCTCACGCCCCAACCGCCGCCGGGATTCCGATCCCGATTTCCGGCCACGGTAGGCGCGGGCTTGCGGACGGCAACCAATGGGTGGCTCGCTGTCCGATCGTCCGGTAACTGTCCGGACCGAGCCCAAGTCGTCGACGGCGCGTAGTGTTTCACGCGCGCCTCAAGGAGATGTCAGCAACCGTAGGGGCCCAGCAGGGTCGAGGCCTACTGGGGCCATGGGTGATGCGAAAGTGACCCCCGGGGCCCTGGAAAAAATGGCAAAGAAGGAACAGGAGTGGGTTTTTAGTCAGTAAAAGTCTGACACTATCTCCCGCTCCGCCCAAGAGCGGGGGATGTCATTATATGATTATCCCACCCGAAAAAAAAAACCCCCCTTAGGGGTGAAGTTTCGTAAAATCCGTTCTTAACGGATGTCTACACCCTTTAAGGAACCTACCTGCCAAATTCTAAGTTTGTAGGTGTTATAGTTACTCAGATTTCATCAGTGAGTGGTATTTCGCTTTTATATATTGTGGATTGTGCGATTTTGTAATTATTTTTTTTTTAATAATAGTATGCCACACACTGTAATTGTTGGTTGGGTGCGTTCACAATTATGCAAACTCACAGACACAAGATACCCAGACCCAGAACAGTCATTCTGGGTTTTGTGGGTTTGTACGGCCCACAGATAGGTTATGTAGGTAACCTATATGTGGGCTATACAAATTTTTGTTTCGTGTGGGAATCGAACGTTTGACAGGCAGTGCAGCAGCCAATCGCTCAACCACAGTACCGATCGTGCCATATATTTTTTTTTTTTATTAATTTTCATTGCAGAACCTTACTTAAAATAGATATCAAATTCCATAACATGGCCAAACTTCTTCATGAAATAATCTAATTATGGCTTCTAAATCGACGGGTCCCAAGAACGAAATCTTATTGAAAATTATGACGAAATGTATTTTAATAAGTACTCATTCGTATTGTACACACTAAAAACTATATGGCACTATTTTTGTTTTGTTTAGTATCCTTTTACTTATTGAAATAACCAATCGAACATTATCTTATTATTTACACAGAATTTTAAAACCTCATACTGTAAATCGATAATTTTTCATATACGATTATGTATGTGTTGTGTGTCTTGGGACCAGTCGAAATATTTGTGTGCTATCATTAGCTAACATAGCGTTTTAACTTATAACTTAAGACCATCAAATTACCTATGCTCAAAAATTAATTAAGGAATTGAATTTCTTTCATGTGTTAAAAGTGCAAAAAAAAATAAGGCGATATCTGTATTTCTATTTTACCATATTGTGGAATATGATAATTTTCCTAGATTTTTTTATTATGATATTTTGCGTTTATACCGTGTATATCGAAGGAATGGAACGCATCTTCCCGTCCGATTATAATTTAGGTGTCCTCAAGGCTAGAGTAAATAGGCTCATTATATGTAGGTAGGTATTTAAATTTTTAATAAACTAGTGCGATTCACCATCAACGATTGCATCACTGCTATAAACTATCAACTAAACCATTACAATACATAAACATCATCACAGTCATAATATAATATCATTAAAAAAAAAATTGCAAGTAGGTACCTACTTCAAATGTCAGAAACCGCAAAATTGCTGATGATTTTTCATCTTATATATGAGTCTGTCATACAGTCTTATTATAAATTAAAAAAGAAAAGCAAAGAGAAAAACGATAAGAAATGCTAGCATAAAGGTACGAACTAACTTGAACGTATGTCATCAACGAACACGTTTTATTCTGGTTTTGAATTCATTGCCTTTGTATTTTAATGGGTATAATCACCATATTTGTACATTATGGTTATGCGAGACAGCTGAAACATTATAATGTTTTCAAATTACAGTTTACGTGGAAAGTCTATAATTATGTCTGCAACACAGGAATTTGCTTCTTTTTTTTCTGTGGTATATCATCAAACGGCTCCTTTCGCTCCACCCAAGACGGAGTATTAGACTTTTACTGACAAAACCTACCTGTGTTCCTTCAGTTGCCCTTTCCTTTCGAGGGCCACGGCCACAATCCTACAGCCCAAATAAATTTGATTTTAAACTGACTTTCTATGTGGAATGGCGACAGCGACTGTCGCAACCCAGTGCTGGGCACGCCACAATTATGGCGGTAAGTCCCCTCTTTGAGGAGTGGCTGGAAAGACCTCACGGCGTCATGGTAAGTTCGGGAGGTTCCTGCACCGGATTCGTGCGGAAGAAACGCCCGGGTAGACCGCCCGGAGGACACGGTGGAGCATACGGTAGAGGTGTGCCCCGCCTGGGCAGATCACCGCCGTGTCCTCGTGGGGGCGATCGGCAGCAGGGATCTCTCGCGCCGGGCCTTGGTACAGACCATGGTCCGGAGCGAGGAGTGGTTGGCGGTCACCTCCTTCTGCGAAGCAGTAATGCTAGCAAAGGAGGCGACCGCATGTGCGAGGGAACGCCCTTCACGCCCCAGCCGCCAAGATTCCGATCCCGATTTCCAGCCACTGTAGGCGCGAGCTTCCGGACGGCGAGCAAAATGGGTAGCTCGCCGTCCGACTGTCCGGTAACCATCCGGACCGAGCCCAAGTCGTCGACGGCATACTGCGGCCATGGGTGATGCGGTAGAGAACCCTGGGGCCCTGAAACGAAGGCAAAGAAGGAACAGGAGTGGGTTTTAGTCAATAAAAGTCTGACACGCCCTCTCGCCCCGCCCAAGGGCGTGAGATGTCATTAGGTGATTTCCTACCTAAAAAAAAAACTGACTGTCTATGAAAGAAAATCAAGACATTTTGGGTAATTAATCTAATTGATTGGCTCCCCAAAAACCCACCACAATATATTAAACATTAAATATATAAAGTGTGTGGGTGTAAAACAAACAGCAAATGAAACACCGTAATCAAATTAAAACTTTATTGCCACTTTCATAAAGCTCATCTTTCATTAGCACTATTCTAGGAACATTTTTGTAGATTTTTCCACATTAACTTATTAATGGCTAAGAATTTAAAATTCTAAAAGGCCCTGAGATTTGTTGAACAAAGGAGATTTAAAAATTGCAACAGAAATTTTTCTAGGAGAAGAGCGTATCTTTACTTTTTATCTGATCTAGGAGAAAACACATAGTCTATAATTCTGCAGAAGGACTCTATAAGCGAGTCAGTATATTTCAAGACAACGACAATGTTGCTTAAAAAAATATATAAACATGGTTTGACTATTCATATGGTAACAAAATTAATCACATAAATCTGGCAACATTTCATTCTATGAAAGGGTTCCCATATAAAATAGTATCAACGACTTGAGGACAACAAACTACAGTAAAAACATTGATATTTTCATTTAATTCAAATAGTATTTTTTACTTCAGTTTTAAATGCTATTATTTAAAAGAAATACTAATTAAATAAATTAAAATGCTTAGAATAAGGTATTTGTATGAAATAATACTGAGATGTCTAGGGTTTAGGGTTATTAATAATGATGAAATGATCAGGTACTAAAATGTACGTAAAACTATATGTAACAATAGCATTTTAACCTAAAATATGTCGAGAATGCAGTATACAAAGGTATCACTTCTAAAAAGTATGATATAATAAATAAAAACTATCTCGACATAGGACTGATAAGTCACTACTGATTACAGAAAATACACATTATGTAAATAAATACTTGTTCCACTAAGATAATGTCACTAAAATGTGACATGTAAACTAAGGCAAAAATAATATCAAAGATATTTCCTCACTCAAGGTTATGACAACTGACGTAAAACAAGCTCACGGAATACAATATAATATAAATATTTATCAAACACGTTTCTCGTATTATCACTTGATTTATAACATTCACGATAGTAATATAAAACTTTTGGTAGTATAGCAAAAATTGGGATATAAAATTCTTCTAAATAAATTTAACTACTTAACACTAATAAAAAAATGGTCGATACACACGTCATGTAAAGACAATCTTAAATCAGAATAAATAATATAATATAACTTTTCAATAGGGAATATGCATGATTTTTTTTTTAACTAACCAGTCTTTCAATAAATATACAAAAATATAGCAGGTACTAATTGTAAAAACAATATCAAAATTGGTAGAAAAGCAACCGAGATATTACAATTTTAAACCAGTATATCTTGTCTCTGTCGCCAAGACAACGTACGGGTGTAAAGGCCTCTAACGTCAAAGACATGTCGGACCTCTCTTTCATAATAGCAGCTTTATAACCTTTTTGTTGATGAAGATTTTTTTTTTTCGTATTTGTTTACTAGAGCTAAAAATTATTTAATTTAGCAAATAAAAAAATTGCATGCATATTCCCCATTCCACGCCTCGAATCGAGGCAAACGCCTTTTCACGAGGCACAGACAATTCGGCCTACAAAATTAAATAATAGTAAAACTAGGTGTGTAGTTCAATACTTTTTTGCAGATCTTTTAGCATATCCCAGAAGACTAATAGCAGAACAGTGTGCGGTGCTTGCCGCAGGTAGGAAGGTCCCATGCCTTTGCAAAAGGCTAAAAGGCCTTCTGCCTTGACAATCTTTCTCGCGCAGTCCCCGATGCCGGCGTACATTACGCCTTTACCATTCACGTCGACAGCTGAAACAAATATTTCGAATAATGTTTTTAAGATAAGATAACCTTTTTATTTAAGGAATGTTAGCGCTGTAAACAAATGTGACCCTAAGTCATATGACACATAAAAGATTTCTGACAAAAAAATATTTTTGTTTTTGAATAAAAAAATATACAACTAAATGTTTCTGATATATATTTTTAACAAAAAAAAAAGAACGGTAAGGGACGTTTTTTTTCTAGGGTCATTCAAGCACGATAACGACTAGATTTGCGTCAGTAGCAATTAATAAATCGGACGTGTTATTACGGGTTATGTTATGGCGTTGCCTCTTGGAGTCGGTTTCCAGTCTAACTGGATGCGCCTATTTGACCCCCACAACGGTTACCGGGTAGTAAGACACCCCTTGGTAAGCAAATACCAATTTGGTCGGTGTATTACTGATGTGGGACAAATGGAAGGAACTGGAGGAGGCCTTCACCCGTGGAGGGGCCCATATCCCAAAGAACTTACTAACAAATTAGAAATAAAATAATACTTTACACATCCCCCGCTCTTTGTGTCAGACTATTACTGACTAAAAACCAACTCCTGTTCCTTCGTTGCCTTGCCATGCCAGGGCCGAGTCTTCCTTGCAGAAGCAGACTCTTGAACCCAGTAGGTTTCGAACCTGCTGGGCCTCTATGGTTTACATCTCCTCGAAGCACGCGCCGTCGACGACTTGGGCTCGGTCCAGACGGTTACCGGACGGTCGGACGGCCATCGCTCGCCGTCCGCAAGTCCGCGCCTACGGTGACCGGAAATCGGGATCGGCTTCCGGCGGCTGGGGCGTGAGGGCCGCGCCCTCGCCATGCACGTGCGGCCTCCTCCTTTGCTAGCATTACTGATTCGCAGAAGGAGGCGACCGCCTGCCACTCCTCCTCGCTTCGGACCATGGCCTGTACCAAGACCCGAAAATAATGCTTGTAAATATAGTGTTAGTCTTTATTATCCCATCTCAATGATGCCTCTCCCCATAACGTCCAGCTTTGTAGACCCAGAGCCAATGTATGTATTGTCCAGCTCGTACAACTTTCTACAAAGCCTGCCGTAACTCCTTCTTCTCCTTCCGAACTATGGGTCTGTTAAAAAATTTCAGAATCTTTAAGAACAAATCTCACCTTGGTTATAAAGCCGTGTCATGATAACATCCATAGGGTTCAGGAATACAGTCTTGACAAGCGCTCCGATGTTACTCGCTATGAACGCCGATAAGTACTTAGATTGTTGAAACACATCGTTGTTGTCCATCCATTCTTTACATCTGGAAATATAGAAAACAAAACAATCGATAAACTTCAACTCGGTTTAGTAATCGCAACTCTTATTCAATCTGGAATATCTCAGTAGCTGACTAAGTCTAGAATTGTACCCTAAGAGCCGACGGTGCGTTAAGCGGGCTTCCGCGCGGTCTCATACAAAAATGCTCCCGCGCCCGTTTTGCTACGTAATAATACATTAAAGTTCTCCATCGACACGACTACATGCACACCGTTAAAGTTGAAATAGCGACACTGCGCAGGTAATAATATATAATTTTGACTGGCCTGTTGGTCTGGTGGTTAGTGGCCCTGACTGCTATGCTGGAGGTCGTGGGTTCGATTCCCACCCAGGACAAATGTTTGTGTGATGAGCACGATCATTTGTTCTGTGTCTGGGTGTAATTTATCTATATAATGTATGTATTTAGAAATATAGAAGTATGTTTATCAGTTGTCTAGTACCCATAACACAAGCTCTGCTTAGCTTGGGACTAGACGGCGTTGTGTGATAATTGTGGAATATTATATTAAATTATTATTAATAATCCGGTTTCCGCTACGAGGACCGTCGCACACGAAACACGCGCGACGTCACGCGACGGGAGACCGCGCGGGCCCCTGCGCGTGCGCCCGCTTAGCGCAGCCCTTAATCCTGGAACGCAACGCGTTTTTGTCAGTAAAAGTCTGATACGCCTTCTCGCTCCACCCTAGGACGGGAGAAGTCATTTAATAACTTCTGGTTGATGGATAGGCTCGCACTTAAAAGTAAGTGTTGAAATGTGGGTGTACCTACAAAGTTTATCAGGTTCTTAGCAGTATGCGGTTGGTCGGAAAATTTTGTATTTAATAAATTAAATAGTAAATGAAAAAAAAAATGGAGAGAACTTGTTGAAAGACCCGGAAAAGAATAGAATAGAATAGTACAGAGATTGTAAGAGGGGTGGGGGTATGAAAATAGTCACTATGATAGGTGAATAATTCGAAAAAACTTACACATAAAAGTTGTTGATAGTCAAAATATCTTCAAGTTTTTTATTTCTCTATTTCTTAGATATCCTCAAATGTATGGACAAAAACGCAAAAGACCGATTAGGTATTTCTTTTCAATATTTTTTTTCTGCAACCGAAATGATTTGATTTAGATAACCATGACTGAAAATATAGATTTTTATGTGATAAGTAAGCCGTAATTTTTTTTGTAGGTAAATTATTTATGGAATAACAAAATTTTCCGACCAACCGGTCGGAAAATTTTATATATTGTATATATTACAAGTAAATGAAAAAAAAAAATGGAGAGAATTTCTTGTTGAAAGACCCGGAAAAGAATAGAATAGAATAGTACAGAGGTTGTAAGAGGGGTGGGGGTATAAAAATAGTCACTATGATAGGTGAATAATTCGAAAAAAGTTACACATAAAAGTTGTTGATAGTCAAAATATCTTCAAGTTTTTTATTTATCTATTTCTTAGATATCCTCAAATGTATGGACAAAAACGCAAAAGACCGATTAGGTAATTCTTTTCAATTATTTTTTCTGCAACCGAAATGATTTGATTTAGGTGAACATGACTGAAAATATAATTTTTTATGTGATAAATAAGCCGTAATTTTTTTTGTAAATGACGGACGCGAAAATTGGATATACCGTGTACAAGATCGATTGAACATTATGGTCTGAGATGGACCTAATGCCTAATGTTAGTTGTGGACTATTTATATTCACACAATATATGCACACAACTATCACACAACGCCGTCTAGTCCCAAGCTAAGCTGAGCTTGTGTTATGAGTACTAGACAACTGATAAACATACTTAAATATTTCTAAATACATACATATTATAGATAAATTACACCCAGACACAACAAATGATTGTGCTCATCACACAAACATTTGTCCTGGGTGGGAATCGAACCCACGACCTCCGGCATAGCAGTCAGGGCCATTAACCACTAGACCAACAGGCCAGTCAATGAACCCGTGTCTGCCTGCCTGAGTGCTCGATTACAGCTATTTATAAAACGACTGACGTTTATAATGGGTCTATAGTTTCTTATTAGAGGTCCGTGTAACACGTGCAAACTGTATACAACCGGGTACTGTTCATAAAGGGCCTATTACACTACGCGATATTCAGCACACGATTATCGGACAGCTGGACGGCGAGCTGCCCATTGCTTGTCGTCCGCAAGCCCACGCCTACGGCGGCTGGAAATCGGAGTCGAGATCCCGGCGGCTGGGCGTGAGAAGAGAAAATCGAGCTGTTCTATTGACTATTAAGGTATGAAAAGTAAAGGAAATAGCAACACGGTAGAACTGGACAAGTAATAAAAATGAATTGATAACAAGGCTATCTCTGACGCAAGAAGGCGTTGTCTAGCAGTGACAACGCGATAGGTCGAGACTAAACGATAATGACAAGGTACTAATTATCCGACAGTTTCATCAGCTGACTCTTGCAATATACACAATACGTCTGTCATATCGTACTTTTATTTTAGTAAATAATCATTTTGTCCAATTGTGTATTTTTAGAACTGCGAATGTACAGGTCCCATATACAGGGTGTCTGGTGCATCGTGTGCCAAATTGAAATGGTCGACGGGACGTCATCTGCTAGCCTTTCAGACCCTTAAACACTTCTCATGCCCTGTGGATTCTTTTTTCATCGACTTTTTATTAGGATAGCAGATGACCCCTCCCGTCGACCATTTCAATTTGGCACACGATGCACCAAACACCCTGTATATTTTTAATTTAAAAATTATTGATAGACATAGTTAAAAAAACTACAAGGTTTAATAAGATTTTTTTCCAAGAATATTTGGATAAATTATCCATACTTACTTAATTTTATAAATATGAATGTAACTCGGTCTGTCTCGTCTATTGAATCGATGTTCATGAAACTTGGTATGGAGTAAGCTCGAACCAACGACAGACATGGGATACTTTTTATCTGGCTTCAATTTCGTGTCTGCAATAACCGGGCGAAATCGTGGGTATTTTTTTTTTTTTATAAAAGAAATGTCCTCCAGGTGCGCGAGCAAATTCAGATTTTTTCTTATAAATTTTATTGCTGACCCGGCAAACTTCGCACCGCCTAATAGTAAGGATAACGGCATCTACTGGCATTACCAGAACAGCATAATTCATTTTACAATGACATTTTAATTAGAGATGGCGTCGTATTCAGTATTTTTTTCGTGAATTTATCCATTTTTTCTCACCGTTTAAAGTGTTAAACCTTCCCTAGAGTATCCCGAATATTAAAAGATCAAAATTAGTCAAATCGGTCCAGCTGTTCTCGAGTTTTAGCGAGACTAACGAACAGCTATTCATTTTTATATATAAGAAAAAGATTTATTTTTTATCTAGACTTAAGGATTGTTACTGTAAACCCTGGATCTGGATCCTACCTAAAACCTATTTAAAAAAGAAATTATCCACCAAGAAATAGGTGCAATTACTCGAAACACGCACACTGCGCGTAGTCATCCTACATTTTACTACTCGTTTTTAGGCAGGATGTGAAAAGTTACTTCGCGTCGGTCGTCGCATTTGTAGGATAGGTATTATTTTTATTACAAATCATTTTTTCTAAAACTATAATTTAAATACAATAAACAGATTTGAAACAAACGAAATAGATGTTTTTACTATACCATTTTTACAACTGAATTTATTTACGAAAACGGACATTATCTTAGTTAGATTTTTACCGTTAATTTTGTTATTGTACAAAATCCCAGGGTAAGATTTATTGTTGTTTAAGATTATTCAGAAACACTTGCTCACGTTTGGTTTAAAAAAGGGTCTTACGATTTTTTTTTTTGCAAATAATTTAGACTTTTAATAATATTATATTTTAATGTTTTTTTTTTGGCAATTAATTTTGACATTTAATAATATTGTATTTTGAATTGTAATGTTATTTTTTTTTCATTTTATTTTATTTTGACAACATAATTTTTGACATTTAATAATATTGTACTTAGAATTATAAACACTTGCTGATATTGTAAAATTAATATTATAACCTATTTCATTTTGAATTATGATAATTTGCATGCCCCTGTGTTGGCAAAATATGGAGAACTTTTTACCATAATTATGACATCTATGTACGAATACACATGTTTCCAAATAAATGATTAAATGATTATTATTTAAATGATTACTTAGGTATAAAATGTTAGAAAGTGACTTTAAATTCTATAAAGTCAAAGTAGGAATAGGAATCTAGTCCTTACAAAACTTTGGCCTTTTGGTACAAAATATTTAAACAGAGATTAAAAACGACTTACACAGCAAAAGAAGCAATCTGCGACGCCGAACCAACGGAGTTCCTCATCATCATTCCGTGGGCGCCTCTCCACAATCCTAAGAGACCATTCTGGGCATAAATCTTCTGCATAGCATCTATCATGCCAGGGTGAGCGTGCTGGGTCCCCACAGCTATTTTCTGAGATGAGTATGACATGAGCTGAGTCTTCACGAGCTGGAGGGGACTCCCGCAGAGGCCGCCGCACATCCCTGATATGCAGCCGAAAAAGAGACTGTTTGTGAATTTAGTTTTGTTGTCCTTGTCTCTGAGGAGGCCATAGTCATCCGCATGCTGGTAGATACCTAACCTAAAATGGAATAATTTAATTAGTGAATAATAATAATTGTTTTTTTTTTTACTATTGATAGGCTCGCGCTTGACCAATATCTCACCTGATGGTAAGCGATAATGTGCTCGACGATGGAGCTAGGGAATGCAATCCAACAAAACGGTACTTTAAAAAAATCTGTACTTTCAATTTGATTTTATAATATAATTTCAAAGGTGCGGGATCCCGCGGGATCCGCGCGGGTTTGAGTAATCCCGCGGGATTGGATGAGCTGCGGGATTGCAATCCCTAGATGGAGCACGCTGCTCTAGAAGTTACCTCACACTCTTGAGTTAAAGGCCCGTGGTTATAAAGTGTTATAATAAGGAGTGACACTGAATCCCGGAATAGGATACCCCATAGGTGACAGAAGCCCCCTAGCCAAGTTACAATCATTACGTTCGCGCCGAACGCCTCGAGTAGGCCACGCCTCCGATTCCTTTGTTCTAACCACGTGACTGAGCGTTGAGATGACGTCAGAACAAAGGAATCGGAGGCGTGGCCTACTCAAGGCGTTCGGCGCGAACGATACGATTGTAACTTGGCTAGGGGGGAAGAGCTGATGGAGAGAGTATTTGGTTGTGGATGTGAGACCTTAGCGGAATAAACGCGAGTGTTTGTCGGATAGGTATATCCGACGTTAGCAGCTCGCGACAAATAATATCATAATTAGGTAAGGTTAGGTTAGGTTTAGGTACCAATGCAACAAATTTAAGCACTAAACTAAAAACTAAAAGGTTAGTAGCCAAATGTTGTAAGTAAAATAAAATAAATAAAAAGTAAGTCATATAGAAGCCATAAATATTCTAGTTTTTCAATATAGCATATCAGTAAGGATTTCTAATTTATGAAGTAAAATCATGTAGTATTTAAAAAAATAGTTGGTTTTTTATATCTGTTTACAATGTTTAAGTAGTTTTTTTTTACTATGGATTTGGGCTCTGTTGTTTTTTGAATGATGATTACCTAAGTGTCGCCGCACATGTGCCACATGCCATAACCACAAACGCCGCCACGAGAAGCTAGAAGCGGCCACAAACCACTTGTGGCCAGTGGCTGCTACTTTTTTTACCCATGTGCGCAGTAGTATAATGGACTCTGTCGAAGAAGGTTTAAATGCGCGAGTGGCGTGTGACAGCGTTTTGTATCGGCGTTTAGTGGCCAGTGCGGGCGATAAGAAGCTAGCTGCGGCGTTGTGTAGCGTGTGGCGGCTTCTGGCGTCAACCGTGTGCAGCAAGTCATATAAAATGTATGAAACCTACAGGAAATATGCCAGTGGCGGCGTTTTGTGGTTGTGGCCGGTGGCCCGTGTGTGGCAACCCTAACACAAAGAAAAAAAAACTAAAACTTGATAAAATAGAAATAGGTTTGTTTTAATATAATATCATTATCATGCATTAGGGATTCAATTAAATAACTGAAAGCCCAAATTCAATTAATTAATTACCATAAACAAACTAAAAAAACAAAACAAAAACAGCTTACCTTACCCCGTTTACAACAAGTTGGAACCATAGTGCAGGCGCCAGTCCTTTCTGCAATGCAGCAATTCCATCATGTTTCACAATGTTGAACATCGCATGGGGCACATTTTTATAGTGGACAGCGTGCTGTCCCCGAGCTCGGAGCTCCCCTTGCAACTGCATACGGGTCTTCACAACGTCAAATGGGTTGCTGAAGAACCCAGCACCCACGCCGGCCAAACCTCCCACCACGAAGTCCATAGTACTACAGAAGGTATGGTCTTTTCAAAGCAGAATTTTTGGTAAAATTACCATAAAGTAATAATAATATAAAGTTAGTTTTCTATACCGAGATAGTTAAAAGATTTTAAAATAGGATTTGAAGGATTAATTTTTTTTGGTTATTGACATAACTATCATTCTTTTTTTTAACAGTATAAGTATTTGTAAATTCAAGTAACATGCATTTTTTCTCACATGTATTAAAGTGTCCAAATCAAACTCGAACAATCGATAATTTGTAAAAATGAAATGCTGACACATGGAACATCCAGCATAGATAATTCAATAACGACATGTCTGAAAGGTATCCAGACCGCTTTGGCTCTGCTTCTATTGCTTAGGTATTTTCTTATAGATATCACAACCTTTTGAGTACAAAGTAAAGACAATAGGCGAGCGAACGTCGGCGTTCGCTTGGGGTTTAATGAATTAATCATAATTTTTTTCAATCATAATACTTTAATTTTTTCACACTCGCAAAGAAAGAATTCTATTATATAAAACTAGCTTCGGCTAGCGGCTTTGCCCACATGAAAGTAACTTTCTTTTACATCGTTTTACCCCCCTATGGGTGGAGTTTCGTAAAATCTGTTCTTAGCGGATGTCTACACTCGATAAGGAACCTACCTGCCAAATTTTAAGTTTGTAGGTGTTATAATTTCTGAGATTTCGTGATTAATCAGTGAGTGGTATTTCGCTTTAATATAAATTAAAAAAAAACTACTAGAAGTAGGTATAGTAATAGGCATAATAATGTTATGACCTTTTTTTTACTTATTCTTAAAACACACCTTGATCAGCAAAACCCATGAGAAGATAAGTTTTCCTCTAAATTACATAGTACTAACACATTCAAAAGTCCGGAATAGAGATCTTAATTTCCTTCACTAATATGCATATTTTTTAAATAAAATTTAATTATTTTTTAATGGTCAAGGGGGATTTAAATAAAAAAATCTCGTCGTGGGTTAAGTTTGAGTAAGTTTACACTGTTTATAACACGAGTAACGAAAACTTTTATTTCATAAAAGTGAGATTTTTAACTTGTACACGGTAACTTCGGTTGTGTGTTAGTCACATGAATTGAATCGCAAAAATAAACGAACTGTGACGTAATAATAACACTTCATTTACTCGGCATTATCACACATGCGTCACTCAAAACACTTAAGAGTTAACAATATTTAATTTAGAACAAAAAGGAGCATTCGTAACATCACTTACCTATATATTCAGTGTCAGTGAAAATATGGTGAAGTCATCTATTGGATTCTATTAATGATAATGGGTCAACATCATGGGCCGCTGTAAAGCCGATTACGCCATGGAAAACTTATTGGAAAATGTTCAACTTGTATTTTCTACTACGATTTCGTAATACACGGATTTTTCGTATGTCAAACAAACACACTCGGACAGGTTTGTCAATGTCAAATGCTTGTCAAATCGAAATTGACAGCAAGCAATCAGCCCCCTGGGCTGCGTTCAAAAATAACCAGAGTAGCTTCGAGTTGCAACCCAGAGTCGTTCTTTTATAACTCGAGTAACTACCCTAGAGTTAACCCAACTAACTCTAACTTCGAGCAGGGTAGGTTGGTGTAATGACAGTTGCTTGGCATTGACAGTTGAACTCTACGTTCGCGTTCAAAAATGCGAGCTTAGAGTATCTACCCGATGACGTCATTAGAGTTAACTCTAATCTCATTTTTGAACGCAGGGCAGCGTTCAAAAATAACCAGAGTAGAGTCGCTACTCCAACCGTTCAAAAATGCTTGTTGAAACTCAGTGTCGTTCTTTTATAACTCGAGTAGCTACCCTAGAGTTAACCCAACTAATTCTAACTCCGAGCAGGGTAGGTTGGTGTAAGCGGCTATAAATGACACTTGCTTGACATTGACAGTTGAACTCTACGTTCGCGTTCAAAAGCGTAGAGTATCTACCCCGACGACGTCATTAGAGTTAACTTTAACCGCATTTTTGAAAGAAGGGTTGGTGATTAAAAAGTGCGTTCATTTTCGTTTGTATTAGAGTCTGTGCGCGAAGTAGGCGGTGGAGCCCCGCTTAGGAAGAGCAACGCCGTGTCCTCGTGGGGGCGATCGGCGGCGGCGATCTCTCGCGTCGGGATTTGGTACAGGCCATGGTCCGGAGCGAGGAGGAGTGGCAGGCAGTCGCCTCCTTCTGCGAAGCAGTAATACTAGCAAAGGAGGCGGCCGATCGCGTGAGGCAACGGCAACGGTCCTCACGCCCCAACCGCCGCCGGGATTCCAATCCCGATTTCCAGCCACCGTAAGCGCGGGCTTGCGGACGGCGAGCAATGGGTAGCCCGCCGTCCGACTGTCCGGTAACCGTTCGGACTGAGCCCAAGTCGTCGACCGCGCGTATTGTTCCACGCGCGCCTCAGGGAGCTGTCAGCAAATCGTAGGGGCCCAGCAGGGTCGAAGCCTACTGGGGCCATGGATAGTGTGAAAACGAAACCCGGGGCCCAGAGACGAAGGCAACGAAGGAACAGGAGTGGGTTTTTAGTCAGTAAAAGTTTGACACTATCTCTCGCTCCGCCCAAGAGCGGGATTTGTCATAAGATGATATGCCCACCTAAAAAAAAAACATACCTAGGGGTTATTAAAAAAAACAGGGTGATAGCAAAAACCGGCCAAGTGTGAGTATCGACGACTTGAGTACAAAGGGTATCAAACGAAATTATGTGTTCTACAACGTGTAACAAAAAGGGTATATACATCAAGAAACACTGAAGATTATAGGTGGTATAAAATCTCTACACAAAGTTTCAGCCCAAAATAAATTACTCAAAGAATTGATACCAAATTCTTGGTATCGTATGATTCTTGAATTCAAATCATAACAAACGTGTCACGACACTACGAGGGTCAATAACACGTCAATTGCTAATATTACGAAACATTTCTTCTGTAAATCTGATCGCCTAGTACACCTGTCTACCTAATTTTAACTTGCGCGGCGCGCGCGTGCATGAGACGCTCTGTTCGCCTAGTAGGTACCTGCTTACCTAAAATTTTGCCTCAAAAAGTATCTTACCATAGTCCGAGCAAATTAAATAATAAAATGAAAATTAATAATTTAACTTACATTTTTAAAGATGTGGTTTGATGTGATGATAACAAAACAAAATCTGGCGAAGCTTCTACCTGATTGCAGTACCACTCGCAGAAGGTCACGCGAGGCAAAAAATCTGCTGGTGTCAGCTCCTGGGTGCGACGGAAGTGGTATGGGTGCTGAGCATCATTGTGCAACACTCGCCATACTTGCATATGGTTAGAGGCATCCAGCGCTAATACAGCTCGCCGAGTGCTAGTACGTGGGTTATTTTCAAAATGCTCCATCACACATCACATCGCACATTACCGTCTTCCGAAACACAACATCATCTCATAACATTCACTATTACTTAACGCCATCACATACGATTGTCACAACCACAATAAATCCAAATCACAAGCACCGGAACGGATATGCGACTGCAATGTACGATTATTGGTCTTTCACTAATGCAAAATTTGACTTTATTTATTTACCTAATTTCATTTAGGCTAGCCTTTCGGCGCACGGACGATAGAAACATTGCCATCTCTCTCACATAATACACGCAGGCGGCGCGTGCGACTGGGACACTATATTTTATCGTATTCAATATCATACTGAAAGGAAATTAGGGTTCTGTGATTGCGGCCGCTGTTCAATTCAGCAATAACAATTCTCGTTTCTTATGGACTCCTAATACTTTTGCATGTTTTTCATTTATTTTGAAAGACTAAACTGGCTAAACTGGTACCTACTGTACCGGCTGCTGAGTTTTAAGCTTATAATATTTTTGTAGAAAAGGTTTAATTATGTCTAAGAAGTAATTACGCAAAAACTTATGTGCGCAAACGTAGTTTTTTAGTTTACAGTTACAGTATACAGTTTTAGCACTAAACTTTCTCTTAACTGGTCGTTCGTCGCCGTCGCGCTAGTGACAGCCGACAGTCGTGAAATTCTGTCTGTCTCTGTGAAAACCTCCCCGTAAAAATGTAGGTGAAATAAGCGTGAAAGATTTGTTGATTTGTTTATAATCTCAAGTTAAAATTAAACATAAATAGTAAGTACCTGTACAATGTATGTTGCGCTGTAAGGAGCGTATCACTATCAATGTATGCGTTTTAAGTTAAACTAAATTGTATTAGTTTCTACGTCATAAGAAAAAAAGTTTTGATTTAAATCAATTAAATTTTTTTTTTAATCATTTGATTTTAATCGATATTTAAATTACTTACTATAATCAATTGATTCAAATCATCACATCCTTGCAAAAAAGTAACAACTTATAAAGTCCTCTTATTAAATTAAATTCAAGAACGGAACCAACTGGGAGTTTATTTGTACTAGGAGAGACATAAGTCGCTTAGAAATGATATTTTGGGTTCAAATATTATGATATGAAATCCTTTTTCGTAGCGTCTTTCGCACCGCACGTTCGTCTAAGTAATTATTTCCTCGCAAACTATGTACCTACCTATGTATGGCAACCGACATAAAAAGAATTAGGTACGTAAGAAAATTTATAGGAATGTAGTTACTAAATTAGGTATTATTTACTGTGTTGTAGGTACTCGATTCTATGGTAGATTACTTTGTTGATAATTGTTACGTTCACTCATTTGTTTGTTGCTATCCTATCTACGTAAAACAATAAAAAAGTAGGTACCTATTTCTTATTGTTTTACGTAGATACCAGATAGGTACCTAATTATTCCATATCCTTATGAATACCCTTATCTACTTAGTCTCCTCTAAAAGCTAAACTAAATTGTATTAATTCCTATGTTCTATGAAAAAAAGTTTTGATTTAAATCAACGATTTTTTAAAATTATTTGATTTTAATCGAGATTTAAATTACGTATTAAAATCAATTGATTCAAATCATCTCAACCCTGCAAAAAAGTAACAACTTATTAAAGTCCTATAATTAAATTAAATTCAAGAACGGAACCCACTGGGAGTTTATTTGTACTAGGAGAGACATAAGTCGCTTAGAAATTATATTTTGGGTTCAAATATTATGATATGAAATCCTTTTTCGTAGCATCTTTCGCACGTTCATCAAGTAATTAATTTCTCGCAAACTATGTACCTACGTATGTATGGCAACCGACATAAAAAGAATTAGGTACGTAAGAAAATTTATAGGAATGTAGTTATTAAATTAGGTATTATTTACTGTGTTGTAGGTACTCGATCGATTCTATGGTAAATTACTTTGTCGATAATTGTTACGTTCACTCATTTGTTTGTTGCTATCATATCTACGTAAAACAATAAAAAAGTAGGTACCTATTTCTTATTTTTTCACGTAGATACCAGATATGTACTTATTCCATATCCTTATGAATACCCTTATCTACTTAGTCTCGTCTAAAAGCGGCGCGGGTCGCACGCTTGCGTGTCTAATATTTTGAAAAATTGAATGAGCTGCGCGCTAACGAACACATCTCTACGCGACTGGCGGGTTTTCCTTCATAGATGTCCGGCGCCACGCACTCGCTCTAGTTCATAATCTTAGTTTTTTGTAGAAAAAACTTCTTTCTTTTCAAAACTATTTTCCTTTAAAAAATTTTGTTAAGAAAAATAAACACCCGGAACCCTTTATCCACTGTTTGAAGAAATACCAGGAGTAAGAGGTTTGTTTTTATTCATGAACAGTTCACTGACACCGATCAGCTGACTTTTTGCTAGTGATGTATTGATTTCAGTTTGAAATGTTCAGTTTCTGGTATCATGTGTATTGGAATAATTCATAACTTCCTACCATGTAAACATAATGTTAGAAAACCGTTCCCGTATCGTTTGTTATCTTATCAAGAATTGGTATGTATATACCCTTTTTGTTACACGTTGTATATGTAAATTCCTCTCCAAAAGCGAGAGGAGTTAACATATAGTTTTTTTTTTAGGTGGGAAAATCATCTTATGACAAATCTCGCTCTTGGGCGGAGCGGGAGATAGTGTCAGACTTTTACTGACTAAAAACCCACTCCTGTTTCTTCGTTGCCTTCGTCCCAGGGCCCTGGGTTTCATTTTCACACTACCCGTGGCCCCAGTAGGCTTCGACCCAGCTGGGCCCCTACACCCCATCACATCACATGCTGACATCTCCCTGAGGCGCGCATGTAACAGCACGCGCCGTCAACGACTTGGGCTCGGTCCAGACGGTTACCGGACGGTCGGACGGCGGGCTACCCATTGCTCGCCGTCCGCAAGCCCGCGCCTACGGTGGCTGGAAATCGGGATCGGAATCCTGGCGGCGGTTGGGGCGTGAGGACCGTTGCCTCACGCGATCGGCCGCCTCCTTTGCTAGCATTATTGCTTCGCAGAAGGAGGCGACCGCCTGCCACTCCTCCTCGCTCCGGACCATGGCCTGTACTAAGGCCCGGCGCGAGAGATCGCCGCCACCGATCGCCCCCAGACACGGCGTTGCTCTGCCCAAGCGGGGCACACTTCCACCGTGTGCTCCATCGTGTCCTCCGGGCGGTCCACACGTCAGTGGCGATACCCGGGCGTCGCTTCTGCACGAATCCGGTGCAGGAACTTCCCGAACTTACCGTGTTCAGTGAGAACCCGCGTCATGCGGAAGGTGAGGACGCTGTGAGGTCTTTCCAACCACGCCTCAAAGACGGGACTTACCGTCAACATATAGTTAGACTTTTACTACCTATTGACTAAAGCCCAAATGTTTTCCTTCAGTTGCCCATTGCGTTTCAAGTGCCGCGGTAACTCTTTTAAAAAATCAAACAGCCATGGGTGTATGCTGCCATGGATGTCCTCCATGGGCAGATCTGATGGCCCCAATATAATATTAGAAAAACCAAAAACCTTTATCTTTTTAGGATGAAAATATGGAATATAGAGGTCGTAATTGTAATTGTTCGTCTGGCTGAAAATTTATTATGAAAACTGAGAGTAAAAAGTTATGTCAACAATGTAAATAAATATTATCGTTTGACAGTTTATATAATAAAAAAATTAAGTGTTTCTAATAACTAAATAATTTACAATATGATGTAATTTACATTGAAAACATTCATAAACAAAATTTATAAAGAACAAAAAAACTCAATAACATGGCTGTTAAGACTGCAATGTTCTTATTCGAAGTGGTAGTAGAAAGCGTCAAAGGTGTGAGTTTGCTAGATAATCGAGGGTTGATAATCAAAAGTGATTTCTCAAACATATTTTCATTGGAACTTAAAGATCCGAAACAAATGCATATAGTTATGCCAGACCCCCTCCCTCTGCCTCCTGAGCCAGTTAAAAAGAAAGGCAAAAAGAAAAAGAAACCAAAACCGAAAAAAAAGGGTAAAAAAGGTAAAAAAGGTAAAAAAGGCAAAGTAGTGGAACCACCACCGGAACCGGTCATACAATCCGGCCAGTCAGTTTTATTTCCAAGTAGTGCAGAGGTATTAATACAAAATATGATGAACTGTCCTCTGGAAATCTCATTATGGAGCAAAGAAGAACATTTAGTCTTTATTGGCACAACTACTATACCTTGGGACCCGGTATTTATCACTTATTTATCTCAAATAGCTAAATGTGAGGAACCAGCTCCACCAGTGACCTTAAAAGACGAGTATAATATATTTGAAGAAGGAAAAGGGAAACTGATGGCGAAAATAGCTATTCAAGTGAAATTGACATTCTTAAGCGATAAGCTTACAACGGCATTTCGTACACTTTCAGAGGATCCTTCAATCAGAAAATTTCTCTACACTGGAATTAATTCCAAAACGACATCTTACATGTGTACTTTGAAGTCGACGGATGAAGATTTCGAGAAAAACTGTAAAAAGATAGAAAATCAATTTATTGTTGACAGGCCTAAGCCCAATAAAATTGCATTTGCCGACTATAAAAATGCTCCCGGAGCAAATCTTGCCTTCTTTAATGAAAAAGATTATTGCTGTATGGGTCACGCGGATAAACCTCCCGAATCGATTTATAAATCACCTGAGACTTGTCCGGACATCGATTTTATTATTGACTACGTTAGGAAGATCATTGTGTCCTGTAATGATAATTTGAGAATGTTAACTCCTCGGCCAACAATAAGTCCGAGAGTGAAAGCTACCGATATTGACAGACTTTGTTACTGTCGGGAGACAGCATGGCCCAAGGGTGAATTTGCAGAACGATTTAAGAAAGAAGCCAAAACTGGGCCGTGCCCAATTTGTATAGATTCTGGCAAAAAACCCCAAGGATCTAGGGCTGCTACTTTCGACATTGCTAATATCCGTGGTCCATGCGGTAAACCAGAATGTAAAATTGCAAGAGATATAAGGGCTTACATTGAAGATCTCGTTGATGAAGACAATCTTGAATTTAAAATCGACGATCTCATTGGGCCGTGTGGGAGCAAAGAGTGTACATTGGTTTCCACAATTCAAGACTTCCTGCGGCATGAAGGCGTGTTTACTCACGGGGCAACAACTCATGAAGGCACGTCTACTCAGTGCGCTTGCATAGAGAAGATGAAATCTGCATTGAACAAGAGAGAGTCATGCGAATCTATCTGTAGCAAAGATTGTCAGAATGCTACGTCGAGCGAAGCGAGTGTCTGTGAAGGATTAGGGTGCCCGTTTACAAAATCCAAACCGAAAGTGTATGATGTATTTTATTTCACAGTGGAATATGATTTCGAACACAACTTAGCTAACAGTCCACCAACATCAGGCACAGCAACTCCATCAAAAACTTCTTCGCCAGCTGTTTCAAAATCATCTGTTAGCAAAGGATCTCCATCATCTAAATCTACTTCAAAAGCAACTAGTGGCCATTCAACTCCTGTAAGCAAAGCCAGTTCTGGCAGCAAAAGCAGTCCTGGCAGCAAAAGCACTCCCGGCAGCAAAAGCAGTCCTGGCAGCAAAAGCAGTCCTGGCAGTAAAGGTAGTCCTGGCTTTGATGCTAAATCAGTTCAATCGACTAAATCTAAAAATAAGATTTGTAATCCTGAATGCCCTAGTGTGGTCCATGAGGCGACCTGTTCTAAAGGCGTGTGTCGGGCTATGGAAAAATTTGAATACCCTTTGAAGTGTATTGCACCAGTATGTCCAAACGTACACGAGTTTCCTCCTAGTCCAGCGGACAGTAAGATAGAAATAGAATTCGATGAAATTCACAACATGTGTTGCCTAAAGTCATGTGACACAGCCGAAAAAGTTAAAGATTTTATCGCTGAAGGGGTGACTAAGAAACAAAAATGCAAAGATCACGAAAAAGACCCCTGCTACTGTGATTGCGTATGTACATTTAAATTTTCTAAAAAAACTACTTACTGTGCGGTTTGCGGAGGCTACGAGTGTCTCGGAGACGATATGCGATATGAGCCAGAGCATATTAAGCCTCATCCTTGTCCGGTATACCATAAAATGTACGATAGGAATTACATAAAAGTTAAAAGTCCTTGGCCAGAAGACGATGAGGCGAAGGAAACTGTGAGTACAAAGAGTTCAAGAGGCGGTGCAAAATCTGATCAGATCAAAAGTAAACTTTCGAAGGCAGTGGTTGAGAAAAAGGGGGTACCTGAAAAAAAAGCGCCAGAAGATAAAAGAAGAAGTTTAGAAAAGAAAGAAGGAGAGAAGCCGGTCCAAGAAGTTAGTGAGGAAGAGAAAGTTAAAAAGAAGCAGAAAGCTAGTAAGGGAGAGGGTGATGAAAAAAAAAAAAAGAAGCCTAAAACTGAAAAAACTGGTAAGTCTTCTCCCGTTGCGTACTGAACTGATTTTGAAAAAAAAAAAAAAACTGATTGTAACGGAACCTCGGCAATGCCTCTATAAATGCGGAACTTGTGCAAAATTCAACCACCTTCGTCTCCGCCTCCGCATCCGCCAAGGTAGCTTCAATTGTGCCCCCTTGATCTGTTTTACTCATTGATGTTACCTATATTTCAGTGGCAGTGCAAAAGGCGCCTCTGAAAAAGGAAGATTTAAAGTACAAATATCATTATCCTCCCGTTCCAAGCAACATGGGTTGGAATTGGGTAGCAGAAGATATACCGGGAATGAAAGTAAGACATTTGGTTTAACGTTTTGTGTTGTGTTATAGCAGCCACACACGATCCAGTTTGCCGTCAAGTTTGTTACAACCGACTAACGTCATGCATACTTGACCGCTCATACAGACAGTAGACTTGTCATCATAATGGGTCTTACCATCACGTGTAACTAATATGTCAGTCGAGCGAGCGAGAAACTGAGATGGAGCTATACACACTATACAGGGTTATTTGTAAAACAGTAACAACCTTGCAGGACTGTATTATTAACATTATAAACAACAGGGCTGTATTTAAAAAAAATCGGAAGTTGAAACAAAAGTTATATTTCGTTAGCCATCCACATTCGATTTAATCAATTTATCGTTAGGTATACTTGAAACGCTCCGTGGCAACTATTTTAGCGCTATTTATTTTACTGTATTTGATCGAAAAAACGAGAGTTTCTTACCCGTTTTATGGTCAGAACGTGCAGTGGGTAACGAGAAAAAGGGTACCTATTTTGTTTTATTAAGGGTAAGTTGTAGATTTCGTTTTCTTAGTTTGAAACGCAAAAACCCCTAGCCAAGTTACGATCGTTTCGTTTGCGTCGAACGCCTCGAGTAAGCCACGCCTCCGATTCCTTTGTTCTGGCGTCATCTCAACGCTCAGTCACGTGGTCAGAACAAAGGAATAAGAGGCGTGGCCTACTCCAGGCGTTCGAGGCAAACGAAACGATCGTAACTTGGCTAGGGGGGCAGTTTCGAACGATTCAAACACTAACTCCTGAAACCTAGAATCAACTGCGGCGACCACGACTAAATTGCTGTAGCAATGAAGAGAGACAAGTCCCAGAGAAACTATCCAACAACTTATCTTGAGTTTCGCAACGCAGTCAATCAAAAAAGTACAGCGAGGGCGTCAGAAAAACCTAGATACATTTACAAAATTTTTCCGCCATATTGGATATACTGCGATGCCTTAAATCTAACACCAGTCTTGCCATGGAGATCGTTTTGTCCATTTAACTACTAAGTCGTGGAGGACAGATAGACTGAAAGTCGATTCCAACATAGTTAAGAAGTCAATATATGTTGGGAATAATCTAGGCAGATTGATGTGATTTTGTTTTTTTTAGAATGTATATATATATGTAGATATACATCTTACCCTCGGTTTCTGTGTTTTAAACATTCGAAATTGAGAATTACTCAAACTCTACTTTGCCCTGAAAACCTGTCAAAAGGACAATGCCGGATTTAGTATGGGAAGTGGCGTCTTTTTTTTTTCGGGCGGCCATCGATTAAACCTTGTTTTTTAATTACAGAATAATGTAATAAACCAAACTTACTACGGCATGTATACCTCTAAACTAAGTCCGAACTGAGTTACAAGAAATAGAAGTTGGCTGATTTTATTTATTAGATTTTTTTTTTTTTTAATTGATATAAACCAGCGCTTGCCTGCGATCCCACCTGATGGTAAGCAGTGATGCAATCATTGATGGTGAGGCGCACTGATTTATAGGATATTTTGTCTTTTAAGGGCAAGGTATGTGAGAAATTGCAACATTGCATTGCATTTTAATATTACTTATTTTTCTTCAAAAAAGAAATAGTACCAAACTCGTTTCACACAGGATTGTGAAGTTGGCGAGGACGCCCTTAGGCCGCCACCGTCGTCTGCGTCACCTGCTGACTTCGAAACCGAGGCCTAACAGGTTAATAATAATAATAGGTTAAACTTAAAACACAATTACAAAGAAACTATTTTTTTGCAACTTCTCACTTAGCTTGTGTTTATAAAACAAAAATGGCCTACGTATAAAGCTAATAATTTAAATACTAGCCAACTTCAAGCTCCCGTAACTCAGTTCGGACTGAGTTTAGAGATATACCTGCCATAGTAAGTTTGGTTTATTATACTATTTTGTATTTAAAAAACAGATTTGGTTAATGGCCGCTCGAAAAAAAAAAGACGTCATTTTCCGACATTGGCTTTTGGAGTTAATACTCAATTCAGAAATCCGCCCTTAGCCTTTCTACAAACGGGAACTTAACAACCTTAATTTTTGTATTTGACTTTTTAAAAATGGCTCCAATGGCGCGTAGTGTTACACGGGCGCCTCAAAGAGATGTCAGCAAAACCATACCATAACCAAGTAGAGTTGATGCCCGCTAGGGCCAACAGGAATTTTTTAAAAGAGAGACCGTGATCCTGGAACGCAAAGGGCAACTAAAGGGCACGGGTTTTTTTTTTCGGGTGGGTAAGTTATCTAATGACATCCTACGCTCTTGGGCGGAGCGCGAGATAGTGTCAGACTTTTACTGACTAAAAACCGATTCCTGTTCCTTCTTTGCCATTTTTCCAGGGCTCCGGGGATCTCTTTCGCATCACCCATGGCCCCAGTAGGCTTCGATCCTGCTGGGCCCCTACATCTCCCTCGACATGTCCTTAAGGCGCGCGTGACGGGTGGCGTCCGGACGATCCACCCACAATGGCGGCGAGCTACCCACAATGGGTACCTCGCCGTCCGTAAGCCCGCGCCTACGGCGGCTGGAAATCGGGATCGGAATCCCGGCAGCTGGGATGCTTTGCTAGCATTTCTGCTTCGCAGAAGGAGGCGACTGCCTGCCACTCCTCCTCGCTCCGGACCATGGCCTGTACCAAGGCCCGGCGCGAGAGATCGCTGCTGCCGATCGCCCCCACGAGGACACGGCGGTGCTCTGCCCAGGCGGGGCACACCTCTACCGTATGCTCCACCGTGTCCTCCGGTTGGTCCACACAATGGTGGCACCTGGGCGTTTCTTCCGCACGAATCCGGTGCAGGAACCTCCCGAACTTACCATGTCCGGTGAGGGCCTGAGTCACAGTATAAATACTGTGCCTGCGTCATGCGGAAGGTAAGGACGCCGTGTTGTCTGTCCAGCCACTCCTCAAAGAGGGGACTTACCGCCATAATTATGGTGTGCTCAGCACTGGGTTGTGATAGTCGCTGTCGCCATTCCACCATGAGATCCCGCCGGAACTCTGTCCGCCATGCCGCGACTTGGCGTGGCAGCGGAGTTTCGGTCCGGCGTAACTGAAGGGTACGGGTGTGGTTTTAGTAAGTAAAAGTCTGACGGCCTCTCGTTCCACCCTAGAGCGTGAGACGTCATTTGATGATTTTCCACTTCAAAAAAAAGGCCTAATCGAGATTTTTAACTTGCTCAATCGCGTCGAAGTAAACATTCGCTTATATGTCAAATACTCAAATCGTAAAAAAAAATAAGTTTTCCATTATTGCCACCGGACGGTACAATTAGACGTTTATTTTGTTGCGAGTTGCGAAATACCTACGCTGAAAAACTAAATAGTGTGTAACGTTTGTACAAAATCTTTTATTGTAGCTTTAATTTATTAAAATCTTATAAGTAAAAAGATAAAAAAATCACTGTACAAAGGCGGTTATTAAACTATAGTTTTCTAAAACGTTCTTTTCTTTTTTTTTTTTAATGAATACAAGATTATGATGAGAAACTAATTTAATTAAACAATCCCCACATGTGATTTTTGTCATTGTCATAATGTCAAAAAATTTGTAAGCTAAAAGAGGATTTAATTATGCTGTGCCATGTTTTTTAGGTTCGACCAAACTGGAGACCTGGCGCTGCCAATGCAATCTTAGTAAGAAGGTACAGACAGCAGAGATCAGGCGGAGATATGTTGAACAAGAAGAAGCGAGCTCTGATGCAGCGTAAGAAGAAAATCGAAATGAAGCCCACATTGGTCGTTACAAAGCGTGATGGAGAGTTCACCGTCCAAATGGAAGTGTTCAAGAAATTCTCCAAAGAGCGACTCTTATTTCAGTATCCATATGACGAAAAACCGCCACTTATATACACAATAGGAAAGACAGCAGAGGAGAAACGCAAAATTCAGCAGCAGCGCGATAGGAGAGATCGCAGAGAGACCAGGAGAAAGAGTAGACTGTTGCAGTCCACGTTCAGGGACAGGTGCCAAGAAATTTGTTTAAAAGCGTACAATCAATCAATAGGAATACTTCCTTTACCAGATCCTAACTCACCGGATTGTCCTTGTGCAGGTAAACCTATACATGAGGAGCCACCAATTGTAGATTCTTGTTCGTGTTCCGATACCGCTAGTACCATCTCCTCCAGCGATTCTGATCACGATGAATGGGTCATAGAATTCACTCCACCTGCTGCAAGATGGGATGCTAAAGCTAAACATCCACCCGTTCATGTTGAAAGCGACAGTCAGTACACTTATTTGGATTATAAAGTGAAAGTACTCGACAAGAGTGGTAACCAAGTGGTGAGGTTCTTTAAAGGCCCTGATGGTAAACAGGAATGCAGTGATTTAGGTGGATTCTGGGGTACAATCAATGGTGAAAGGAGTTGGTTGGAGATAAATAAAGATGGGTATATAGGACCAGATGAAAGATGGGTGCCAATGAACTTTACAGGACCTGATGGAATGTTATATTCATCAGAAGAAGGTTTATTCACAGACACCCTTGGCCGGACATGGAAAATAGGTGTAGACGGATATGTAGATAAAGATGGTAAATGGGCATGGTATGCTAAGAAGAAAGGATTACCTGGACATAAAAGTCCACCAAAATCAAAGTCTACTCCCACGGCTTCAACTGTTGATCCGAAGAAGGGGGTGAAAATTGTTACTAATGCGAAACTTCAAGAGAAGGATAAACCGAATAAAGAAACCGTAAATTCAAAAGCCAAAACATTGAACACACAAGATAAGAAAAAAATGGCTCCTGCTCCTGCTGCTTGTGCTTCTGCACTAGCCTCGGCATTGAAAGCGACTAAAAACTCTGAAAACGTAAAGAAATCACAAAATAACGCATCCAATAAAAATCCAGTAGTAATGAACGTTAATGCAAACTATGACACACACAAAAGACAGCTACCACGAGTCGCGGGGGTGGACCGGAAACCGTTCATGGACCGCAGAGCACTAGCCAAGTATCGTGAAATAATAGAAGAACTAAGAGCATATGACGACATAGGAGAAATAAAGCCTCCTCCAAGGGCCAATAGAGCTTCGAATACTCCTCTATCTGAGTTATCTACTTTCACAATGCAGTGTTATACGCCCTGCGATAACAAGATACCAGCATATACAGCGGAAAGGTCTTGTGAAGGATCAACCAATTATTGTTCACCCAATGAATCGCTCATTTGATCTTGATTTATCATTTTTA
This sequence comes from Mythimna impura, assembly GCA_905147345.3. NCBI lineage: Eukaryota > Metazoa > Arthropoda > Insecta > Lepidoptera > Noctuidae > Mythimna > Mythimna impura. The sequence goes on from LR990350.1 coordinate 26,540,763, forward strand.
TCCAAAGAAAGTTCTATTAATTATTATATTTGTATACTTACTATACCTACCTACATTTAGCTTTAATCTTCATTTTTTTTTATGTTATAAAAAGTTATCAAAAACCTAGTTGTTTCAATGTAGTTTATCTTACTATTTTAAAACAAGGTGTTTGTTCCTGATAAATCGGTGAACAACATCACCTAATACAGAAGAATCGTACCTCTCCGCTATGGTCTTCAGGATCGAGTTGGAGCTAGCCCGCACTCTGCGGAGCAAAGAGGCCGATTTCTGTCTAACGATGGCGTGAGAGCCATCGACGTGTGCCTCTGCGAATCTACCTGATGCACTGCAGAAACGGGGTAGCCCCGTCAATATCCTGAACCATCCGCTAAGTATAATTAGTCCACAGGCTGCATATCTAGAACACTTGACTGTAGTAGTAGGTTTCGCCTCCTACAACTTCTCTTTATTTAAATTGTCTCCACCCTACGGATCTGGACGTCCATCGTCAGTAGTTTTCGGATAACTATAATTACTGATGTAAGGAACACGTTTCACGAAGCCGAGGGTTGCTCTTCCTCAGCTTTTTTTTTGGGCTTTTTCCCCAATTTTTTTTGGACAATATCTCTCGTTCGACGTAAGTGGTAATTGATCTTATTTTTTTTTATTGATATAAACCAGTGCTTGACTGCGATCCCACCTGATTGTAAGCAGTGATGCAATCATTGATGGTGAGGCGCACTAGTTTATTACACTGTAACATTTATAACAATCTTCTTTTTAAGGTTCCGTACCTCAAAAAAAAAAACGGAACTCACTTTCTTGTCCGTCCGTCTGTCTGTCTGTCTTTCTGTCTGTCTGTCAAGAATCTCAGAAATGCATGGAGGCATCGAGTTGAGGCATGATTTGAAACCATATACTGGAGTCTGCGGTCCCTTGAAGCTGTAAAAAAATCATACTTCTAAGTTAACGGAAAAAAAAGATACGGCCGTTTATGTCGCTAAAAACATACATTTCAACACTCTCAAAGAAATCAAAATTCATAGGGTACTTCCCGTTGACCAAAAATCCTGAAATTTGGCATGAAGCAAGATCTTATAGTATAGACATGGGAATAAATCTGAAAACTGTAAATTTGTAGTTACCTACGTCACAAAAAAATCTTTTTTAACAATTCGAAAAAATCTTCGTAACTCAATTTGGGAATCGAACTGTCTTCTGCTGAACCCTCAGTGCGCGAGTCCGACTCGCACTTGCCCTGTTTTTTTAATACTTATATAAAAATCTCGTGTCACATTGTTTGTTATCGAACTGCTCCGAAACGGCTAGACCGCTTTTTAATATTTTTTTCGTGTATATTTAGTAAGTCTGAGTATAGGTCGTAGGCTATTTTTTACCCTCCCACCCCCCATTTTTTTTCTTTGATAGTTTGTTTCTTCAGTTGCCCTTTTCGTTCCTAGACCATGGTAGCTCTCGACCAGTCCTACAGCCTTCAGTCTGAACTTTAGTTTATGAGCAACTAAAACCTAAGTAGGTATACTGCAAAACATTAACGTAATTTGCATAAAACCTCTATTGTATAGGTATAAGAAGAAAATAGTGCACAATGTCAAATCATGGCCTTCTTGATTGATTCCTTCAAAATTAATAGAAAATGAATTTCAAAATTCATGACACATTGTTTTAGGTAAACTGCTAAATTAAAAATTTCAGAAAGTTAAAATTTATAGTTTTTGTTTAATTATGGGGGTGTGGGGTTTGGAAAAGTGTATCAATTAAATTTTAACCAGTCAAGTGAGCTACGGCGTAAATAATTAAAAATGGCTTTTACGGATTCAATGTTCTTGTTCGAGATAGTAGTGGAAGAATTGATAAGCTATATCAATTGCAGCGAGTTTGATATCAGAGGTCAATTTGCAGATGTATTTAGTGTTCATCTACCAGATCCCAATAAAATAGAATGTTTCTTGCGAAAGCAGCCTGGGAAAAGGGCTAGAAAAGTGAAAAGTAAGCCTAGGTCTAAAACGAAGGTCAGGAAGTTGCCGGAAATAACGTCAATGGCGCCTACAGTACAGTCGGGACCAACAATCTTATTTGCTATTAATGTCGACACCTTGATTTCAAACATGAAACAGTATCCATTGGAGTTGTCGTTGTGGAGCAAGGTGGTTCCTGACTATAGAATAGGATCCACTTACATTCCGTGGAGTGCGCCTTATTACGCATATTTAAATAAACTTCATAGGAGGCGGGAAGAGCAACCGATACATATTGTAGGCGATTACAATGTTTTTGACGAGATTACTTCAAAACGCATGGCCGTCATTAAATTGAGAGTAAAGTTGAGGCACTTTAAAGATAGAATTACTAAATTTAGTTCTTTTTCGACGGAAGCCGAACAAACTGTTACAAACACTACCTTATGTTCTACGTCCTTCAGCGTAGAAAGCACAATTAACAAAGATGAACCAATTAACTTAACCAGAGAAATAGGGCTTATAAAAACTAATTATAGTGTTGAAAAACGTTCTATTCGCAGTAAAAGGAGAAATATTAAAAAGAAAGAAAATAAGATCGACCTTAGCAATAAGGAATTTGTAAGTGTTGAGGTAGATAAGAAAATCTACAAACGAAAATTGAATACTGGCATTAACTCTTTGGTAAGAAGTGATACAAAATTAGACAAAACTTCAATTACACCTATTATAAAATCTAGATCCTGTGCATCAATTGCTCAAAGAAATTACAACATTTTAAACGAATACATTTTTGGAGGCACACCTGCAGGGCCATTTGGTAACCAAGTCTACTTTGTAAATTATTTTACGGTAGAAAACGATTTTGCCGACTCTCCAAAATCTCTAAGCTCTCCGAAAACACCAAGCTCTCCGAAATCTCTAACCTCTCCGAAAACTCCAAGCTCTCCGAAAACTCCAAGCTCTCCGAAAACTCCAAGCTCTCCGAAAACTCTAAGCTCTCCGAAATCTCCAGGCTCTCCAAAATCTCCGAAATCTCAAGACTCTCCAAAATCTCCGAAATCTTTGAGCCCTCCAAAGTCTGTCACTGAAAAAATTAAATCTGTTAAATCAATAACGAGCTCTGAGAAATCGAAATCTGAAAAATCTGCGATAACAAGTCCCTCCGAAAAATCTAAATCAGCAAAATCTGATGAATCACAAGAGAAAGTTAGATACAAATTTAGAGTTTGCGAGAGTGAATGTCCTTTTAGAAAACTAAAAGGACCTAAATTAATTGGCTCGCAAAGTGTTTGTTCTTTGGATTTACCACAAAAAGCTTCACATTTAATCTCAGTAAAAAAATGTCACGATGTGAAATGCACCTATGAAAAAATGAGGGAAGTTCCCACACCACCAGATGATCGCATTTTATTACATCTGAGCTCTCGTTCAGGGGCTGAGTGTTGTAAAAAGGTCACCAAGAAAATAGAAGAAGAAGTGATAACGGGAATGAAAGCGAAGATGAAATTTGGCAGCGAACCTTGTTATTGTGAATGTGAATGTCAATTTAGGTTCATGAAGAAGACAACATTTTGTAAGGTATGCGGTGGCTATGAACGTTTTGGTGAAGATTATGGAAAAGAGCCTGGATATGAATTACCTTTTCCCTGTCCTATCTTCCATAAATTAACCGACAGAAGCAAATTAAAAATAAGTGCGTCTGGAAGCGACACTAAGAATAAACAAAAGCAAAAGGACAAGCCTGAATCCGATAAAGAAACAAAAAAAGGAAAAAAACATAAAGACGACAGATTCAAATTTAACTACGGCTATACAGGTATACGTACGTATTTTGTTTTTTTTTTAGCAACACTGAAATTTTGTTGATATCGTAATAATTAATTTCATATTGTAGCGCCTCATATTGGGCACAGTCGCTGCGCATTGCCTTGTGTTGGAACTTTGGGTGCGGTACCCAAGCGCATGGGTTGGCTCTGGAATTGTGAAAATGTACCTGGAATGAAGGTATGTACTGATGTCCAAAGGTTCACATCTGTTAAAAGTAGTGTAAACCATTTTTATTTTATTTTTTATTTTATTATAGTACCGTCCGCAGTGGAAGCCCGGTGCGTCCAATAAGCATGTAGTGAGGTTACTTAAAATGGCCAAGAATCCTGGCGATTTCTTGGCTAAAAAGAGAAAAAAAGAAAAAGGAAAGCCAAAGAGACCACTAAAACGGCCGTTACTTACTGTGCAAAAGAAAGATGGTGAATATACTGTGACTATGGAAACAATGAAAACTTTCACAAAACCAAGGACTGTTAATCAATACCCGTATGAAGACAAGCCTTTGATAACTTACACGATCGGAAGAACATCGGAAGAAAACCTACAAAGGAAGATTAAGAAAGAACGTGCACGAAGGCGGCTGGAGAGACTTCAACGTGATTTCGTCCAAAGTGCATTCAGAGATATGTGTAAAGAAATTTGTTTGAAGACATATCAACAAGCGCTTGGTTTGTTACCCAATGCCGAACAACCTGATTGTTCCTGTTTCCCAGCAGCCCCTGGTTCTGATGATGTAGACCTGGATCACTCCTGTTCTTGTTCCGAAGACAAGGAGTTGTCTGAGTCTGACACTGACTTTGATGAATGGATGATTGAATTCACTCCTCCAACGGCTAGATTTGATCCAACGTACAAAAGTAAAAAACTGGTAACTGTAGACAGTCCGACTCAATATACGTACACAGACTATAGAGTAAAACTTTTAGATAGATTAGGTAATCCAGTGCCAAGATTCTTTAAAGGTCCTGATGGAAAACAGCAATGCAGTGACTTAGGTGGATTTTGGGACCCAGATCATAATTGGCTTGAAATTAACGTGGACGGTTTTATAGGACCTGACGAGAGATGGGCTCCGAACAATTTTCTAGGACCTAATAATGAAGTGGTCGATGGTGAGTCTGGAAAATTCCAAGCCATGGATGGCAAGTGGTTAGTGATTGGAGTTGATGGATATGTTGAACATGGCAAGTGGAAGTTCTACGCTAAGTCAAAATATGCAGAGGCTAAAAAGAAACGGACCTGGAGAAAAACTGGCGTTGGAATAAAGGAAGAAAAGCGATCTGAAGCCACTTGGAGTTGCTTTGGTAGTGCATCTCCTAAACAGTTATCCAAAATGGGGATTGTCGGTCATGGATACGATAAGAAGCTATTAAATACAAGATTAAAAGACCTGCTAGCGCAAGGAGAAGATATAAAACTTCCACAGCCCTCAACAGTCCCGCGGTCGGGTAGGCCGAGAAGGAAGCGTGCCGCTCTTCGAGCTCGCAGTTTTGCTGAGAGGAAACAATGTAAACACGCTACACCTTCAGAAAGAGGAATCTTTGCCGTTGATGGACACGGGAATAAGACATATTTTAGATTGAAAGATTATGATAATAGAAGATCTAAAGATAGGATGACCACGCTTACAGATCAGGGTATTAGTGTAAGCTCATTTCATGTGCCATGTTTCAGTTCATTCATTAGTAGTGAGGTGATGAAGAAACAGCAGTATGACCGCCTGGTGGCGATGGCTAAACGTCGACAGGGACGGTTACAGGGAGACAGCCAGGGAAGCAGGTGGGGGCAAAGTACTACCGCATCCACACCTGCTGATTATCATGGTGTCTACGTAGTATAAATGCTTCTGTGTTCTGGGTTCATGTTAAACGTTTCGGTGTAGGAATTTGTTATAGTTTTAGGCAGTCGAAGTTTAAGCAGAATTTATTCGGTAATATGTTCTAAGTCAAATTTTGTAACGTTATGATAACTTATAAGATAAAATAAATTATAATTTTCATATTGGCGTTTTAACTCGTTTGATCTTTATGTCGCTTAAGTAAAGTTAATTTTCCGTTTGAATATATTTTTTTAATGTACGAATATGTTTTACAAACACATACAAGTGATCTTAAATCTTACTACTTTGATACAGGATTCCTTATGCGTGTTATTATTATATTTAATCTACTTGGAGATTTGCTAGTTTTCGCCAACGCTATGTAAGTGTGTCTAAAAAACGCCATATATATGAGCGCAATGTTTTTCCTATTATTTATTTAGGCGTTGATCTGTGTGTTACTAGTCGCTGTTCTAGGTAAGGCCCAAACACAAAATTGCAATGTGATGCGACGTCACATCATACAAATTTCGACGCATCGCAAGAACTTGCGAATCGATTCGCATCGCACATTGTATGGTCACCTGCCGATGCTTTGCCACTCGAAATCGCATTGCAGCAGTTCGCATCGCAGGTTCCTGCGAAGGTGCGTCGTATCATACCCCATCGCAGTTTTGTGTGAGAGCCCTAAACGGCCAAAAAACTATTTGAAATTACAAGTTAAATCATACATATTTCAAACGTAATAAAACTAGCAATTTGAGATATCGTGTCCTGTTAAAGGTGCTTGAATCAAGTAAGCATTTTTTTATTTTATTGATTTTTTTATATATTTGTTGAAATGTGGGTTCACAGTATGAGCATGAAGCAGTATTTTTTTACAATTACGTTTTTAAAAAATTCCGATCTAAACACTGAATATACCTAATGATATTTCTAATTTCAGATCGGACGAGGTTGGAAGCCAGGTGCAATATCTCATAGTCTTCTTAAGAAGCTGAACAAAACAAAACGACAACAGCAACCAGAGCAACGAGTGAAACCGAAAACAAAACCGAACAAAAAGATTGTTGAAGATAAACCAACTCTTATCATTTGTAAGAAGAAAGGCGAGTACCACGTCGAGATGCAGGCGAATCCCGAGAACAGCGACGTCAATATGAACCAGTGCAATCCACTTTTGTATAGGATTAGCAGAGAAGACAATGAAGAGCGGATCCAAAAACGATTGAGAAAACGGCACCGCCTTGTTGAAGAAGCCTTTAAAAAGGTCTGGGTTGATCCCTATCACCCTGAGATATGTGAGAAGACATGTCTTAGAGCCTACAGAGAGGCTATAGGACTATCTAACCCCAATAATCCCGACTGCACGTGCAGCGTAGAAGAAGAAGAAGATGAATGTAGCTGTTGTGATGACGAGGAGGACAGCTCTGATTGTAGCTCGCTAGATCTCGAATGGGAGATACACTTTTCTCCACCAATCGCGTCTCAAGGTTAATTTTTTGTTGCTTTCTTAATTTTGAAGTGTTTTAAGATTTAATAAAACAAGAGTTTAAACAACGACTTTACTGTCAATTTTACTTTTTGCTAGGAGGTTGTTCAGAACATCCCAAATAACAAGTGAGAGGGTAGTGTGGGGGGCTATCCTCAAGTAGAGTGGTCCTAATCCTTTGTAGAGGCCGTGGATGCCTTCGGTTCTGTATATTTTTGACAGGCAGTCGAGGATTCCCGTGTATAGGACGGCACCGGTGGCTGCAGAGCCTGGAAACAGAGCAGAAAAAACGGTTAAAAGATGGCAACAGTATTTAAAATGAGAATATACCTGTGATTACTTAATTTGTAGCAGGCAAATCAAATTTTAGAAAGGTAGTTTTATACTCTACACCATTAAATAAACAAGTATAAATATAAGATCCAAATTCAGATTACATTGTTTTATCTCAAATATGAAAAAGACTTACTAAAACTGAAGTAGAAAAATCTACAAAGTATACAATTACACATATGGGTCCAAATACAAAACTGCAAGGTCGCATCGTAAAAACCTACGAGCTCGCAAGAAGCAACGCAAGGACTTGCGAATTGATTCGCATCATTATATGCATTGTCACCTGCCAATGTTTTAACGCACGAAATCGCATCTCAGCAATTCGCATCGTAGGTTTCTGCGACGCGGTGTAGTGTCGCATCGAAGTTTTATGTGGGAGCTTATTAACAGATTGAAGTATACAGAAGATTGTCCGCTACACCTTAACCTAAAACCCACAGATATTATCTACAAGAAACATTGAAAGCAGGTTTCACTTGACCATAAGCTTGTTCATGCACCATAGAGCTCCCGATCACCAATAAGCACCGACAACTTTACCCTGATTATAAAGCCTCGTATTCACAACATCCATCGGCGTTTCGATAAACACAACGATCACACCGCACACGATGCTCGCCACGAAAGACAAAGTCATTGGTGAATCTTCAAAATACCCTCGAGCAAGTAGAACTTCCTTGAATCTGAAAATAAACTTGAGAATGTAGTGTACGAACCCTGGTTGTATAAGCGGACGGTGGTCACGTCGAAGGGGCATATTGTAAAGGCTACTACTACCCCGCTTACGGCACTGGCTCCGAAGGCAAGTCCAAACGGGGAGTTTTGGAAAAAACCATGTGACAGCAACTCTTCTTTGGCTCTGGAGGTGAAAATATTAGTTGAGTGGTTTAGTTCTAATATTTTCCTGGAAGGACTGTCCACTGTTTTGGCAGTGTTTTTGTTAAAGACCGACCGAAGATTCGTCAGTTCAGTTTCGGCGAAAAAACTGTTTTCGGCTGGAGTTTCTAGTGGAGGCCGAATATTCGACTCCACCGAAACGGTTGTGATATACCTAAACACTGACTGACTCGTTCGTCTATGTGAGTTAAATTTTTATGTAAGCATCGATTTATTTGATTCTTGAGTATTTTATTAAGGATCTATATTAAAAAAATGTTAGTAATAACTGTATCGAAATAATATTTTTATTTGTCAGATTTTCTGTTAGATACAGATAGCGGCACGAATCTTGAGCGCTCGACGAAAGAGCGGGGATCGCTTTGCGCATCGTCGAGCCAATCACTGTACAAGGATTGCATTCCCCGCCCCCGTATCTGTCTTCATACCACTAAAGAGACTCGATATTTCACTTCTGCGTGCTTCTGCGCAAGTAAAACTGTAGAAGTCAGCGCTCAAGATCCGTGCCGGTATCTATACCACGTTTGCTTCGGTATAGTTTACGGCCGAAACCGGCAGAGGAGCCGAACATTCGGTTACGGTTTTTCGGTTTTAGCTGCAAAACGTTTTTCGGTTGGTCACAAGTTTTTGTAACATGTCTGCGATTTGGAGACATTTATTCCGACGCACACATGACATACATGGAATTTCCTGGTTTTCATAAATCTTCTTTCTTCCTTATCATAAAAAAAAACTTTGCCCAACACAAGGAAATACTCCTGTCTCGTGGGTACTCCTAGACCTGGAACATCTACCTGTAGGCCATACATAAAAATATTTATTCATACAAATATTTGTTCCATGCGGGGATCAAACCTGCGACCCACTGTGCTGCATCCAATCGCTCAACCACTGCGCTAACCGTGCATAAAAAACAAAGATAGTTTAGATCTATGACTGATATAGAAACCATCCAACCGATGTGGTTTAATTTGAAAGGCAATAATGCGTCACCTTTGTACTATTCTTCTGTTTCCTTCTTCTTTTCTTGTATTTATTATTGTGTGTACATAAATTGTTAAATAAATAAAAAATAAAAAAATAAATAAATGCGAAGATGGTTTTAGGCCATTAACAATGCATTAAAAAAAAAAGTTTAATTCTGTTTTTTAGCCCCCGACGGAAAAGAGGGGTGTTATAAGTTTGACGTGTCTGTCTGTCCGTGGCATTGTAGCTGTTAAACGATTGGACCGATTTTGATGTTTTTTTTTTGTTTGAAAGGTGACGTAATCGAGATGGTTTTTAGGTACAATTTATACAAATCTGTCCAGGTTTTCAAGGTCATCAGCTCGTTTGTTAGCTGCGGTAGGGATTTTGAACACTTGATAGGTATTTATAAAGTAAATACCTACCCCTAGAGACTATCCTCCACGACACAGGGAATCCTAGTGTGGAGGATAGCGTATTTTATTACATTATGTCATGTTTTTCTGGACAATAAAAGGATTATTATTATTATTATTACAGCCGAAACTACCGGGACTAGGAGCGTGAAATTTTGCACGAGGTTTCCTTTTATGACGTAGGCGAGCACTAAGAGAGGGTTTTTCAAAATTCACTCTCTAAGGGGATGAAACAGGGGTTCAAAGTTTGTAAGGAGAAACTTGGGAGCAACTTATTTAGACGCGGGCGAAGCCGTTGGCAAAAGCTAGTATTTTGTAATTTTATTATTTCATTCAGTTATGCTCTAAAAACTGATAATGGGCTACATGGGCTACTGTGTGACCTTCATCATCCATCATCTATATATATAAAAGCGAAATACCACACACTGATTAATCACGAAATCTCAGAAACTATAACACCTACAAACTTAAAATTTGGCAGTTAGGTTCCTTATAAGGTGTAGACATCCTCTAAGAACGGATTTTACGAAACTCCACCCCTAAGGGGGTAAAACGGGGGTTGGAAGTTTGTAACCTACTTTCACGCTGGTGTAGACGCTGGCAGATGCTAGTCATCATATAAGTCTGCTCACTACCCACTGCTGAATATAGACCTCCTTTATTTTCTGCGTGTTCATCTAGATGTTTCTGCGACTTGATGATATGAACCTGCATGACCTTGCTTGCCTTTCCAGTGTGTTAAAGAGCAGTGGTGGCCGAGTGGTAACGGCTCCGACTTACGAGTTGTAGGTCGTGGGTTCAAACCCAGCCAGGCGCATTACTTTGTGTAATTTATTTCATCACCACTGCTCTCAAAACGGTGAAGGAAAACATCGTGAGGAAACCGGCATGTCCTAGAACCAAAAATTCGAAGACATGTGACATCCACCAACCCGCACTGGGCCCGCGTGGTGGATTACGGCCCATTCCCTCTCCTAGAGTCCTCGCCTGAGTCCCAGCAGTGGGAACATTATAAGGCCGACTATGCTATGCTATGCTTGCAGTTGTATGGTAGCCTTGCATCTTTGGCTTTTTCATATCGTTTTGTCATTATTCCCTTTCATTGACAGTCCCCTGTTACCGCTGATATCGTTGACAGAACTGTGTAAAGCTTTCTCACTTGGAAAATGTGGTGAGTTGAGCAGCGCTGCCGATAGCCAGTCTCGTGCAGGTCGCGGAGACTCCAGCGAAGAACCCCCTCATACCTTCAGTCTTGTAGATCGTGATGATTCCGTCAAACATTCCTGAAACGAGAGGTGTTGTAGGTGAATAAACTGATGGAAATTTACCACAATCTGTAATTTTTAAGTTTTAATAATAATAATAATTTATTTATTCCACAGACAACAAAAGATCCATAGTGTTAGTAAACAAATTGCCTTAAACCTAGTGTTAGTTTTATATTATAATTATCTACTTATACTATTTTATACTATTATAAGCATTCAGCACAGAAGATGACTCCAATTCATCTTCTCCACAAAATACCCAAAAAAGGGAGAAAGCACACTCTCCGCGACTGTTTTTAGAATGCTGTTGCTACTGGCCCGGGTTCTAACCGCCAAAGATGCTAGCTTCTTCCGAACGATCGCATGAAAGCAGTCAGTTCGATTCTGTGTAAACATCTCCGACGCACTACAGAATCGGGGCAGCCTTAACAACATTCTAAAAATATTATTGTATTGGACGCGCAGGACATCCAGCGACCTTTTGGTGTAGTTAATCCACAGACCCCCCGTGTACAGACTCTGACAATACGCTTTGAAAAGCGTTATTTTGACCTGGTCAGTACAGCGGGAGAATCTACGGGTCAACATATTACCGCGGACCGCCAATGCCCTGCGCTCCCTCTCAATATCTGCATTATCCTTAGTTTTGAGTGTGGTTATATTGTGTTTTTTTAAGTGGGAAAATCATCTTATGACAAATCTCGCTCTTGGGCGGAGCGGAAAATAGTGTCAGACTTTTACTGACTAAAAACCCACTCCTGTTCCTTCCTTGCCTTCGTCCCAGGGCCCCGGGTTTCACTTTCACACTACCCGTGGCCCCAGTAGTTATATTGTGTTAGATATTTCTGGTTCAAGGGCTAGACGAAGAGCAAAGAGGCGGTGTATAAGATAATATGGCTAGAAAGTAGAAATCTCGCTGCACCCACAGCGGGAGGAGTTATTTGAGTATGCATCTAGATTGAGGGCCCATTTTTTAAATCCTTCTGAAACGAAACGAGTTTTACACGGAATTTAGTTAAAAATTAGTAAAACTTTATGCAATGACCCATAAATTTCTTAAACGTAAATTAAAACTGTTATGATTAAATAACGTGGGCCCTCAATCCAGACGCTTACATAAAGAGGCATAGCCTAAATCTCTGAAAGTACGATGTCTGGGTTAATAATTATTATTTAGGAATTTAGTTAAGAATTTCTTAAATATTTTAAGAAATTCTCAAATCTGTAGAATATCATATTACAGATTTATGGCGGTTTACCTTGGGCCCTCAATTCATTAATGCCTTTTATAAAGAATCTGCAAAAACTGAATTTATCTCACGAAATACATACATACGACTTTAGTATATTCTAATTAGACACCTCTATGAATTAGTAAAAAAAGAAATAATGACCGAAAAGTTAATCGTCTAAAAGTAAATGAGAGTTGAATTTTACTGAAACGTCTGGACTAAGGGCCCAAGATTTTCGTGTCCGTTTCGACTACGGTTTCGACTGCTCGGCCTAAGTGTCGTAGCAGAATAACGACTACTACTTCTGAACTAGACTAGAATAAACACTAACAATGAAAGTCGCAAATTCGTAGATTTAATATTCAGAAAGTTATAAAGGTTTAAATATGGCCGCGCGGTCGAAACAGGGAGAAACTCTACCCCTAAGGGGGTAAAACGGGGGTTGGAAGTTTGTATGGAGAAAGCTACTTTACGCGGGCGAAGCCGCTGGCAGAAGCTCCATAAAAATCTTGTTTCGTTTCATAAGGATTTAAAAAATGTTATTTGAAAAGAAAGAAAGAAAGAAAAATAATTTATTTGGTACAGCACAAGGCACAAACACAATATAGGTAAACACGAAACAAAAATAAAAACAAGAAGCATCGAGATATAAGTAACTACTAACGTACTAGAGAAGCTACGTCAAATAACTGAATTGTCCTATTTTCGTAATTTGAATCTTTAGTTCGCTAGTGCAGCGCTAAAATAATAACAATTCGTCTAAACCGTAACTAATTTACCACAGCACTAGATTTGCTGCGGAAGTGTATTTATTCTCGGCAAAAAGGTCTTAAGTGCCATGTAAATCACGGCACTTACGCGTTTTCGCCGCAGTTGAACAAGACAAAGTAGGAATTTACGGTGTCTTCTCTAGTACGTTAGTACTTATATCTCGATGACAAGAAGCAAAAAATGTAGTTGTGTGCCTCACGGCTGCACCAAAATAGGTCCAGTTCAGCATGAATGTCAGACAACTAGTGCCTGACTCTGGTTTTCAACTGAACCTGTGGTTGTGATGCAACGGACGTAAAACAGTTTTGGAGTGTAATATATATATATGTATCGGTGATGCATACTTAAATAATATAAACCATCAAAATAATGTTGTGTTAATTATAATAAATATGTGTAAGATAGTGTATTTGTTAAAAGTGTGAAAAATAAATAATAGACGAATAAAACAAAATGTAACGACAGAGAGAAGACAAAAAAGAAAAAACGGTAGAATAAAGATACAAAATGTGGGTAGATGGAAGATAAATCTCGAACGAGTTAGGATGCAATCGGTGTATTTACTCATTCCCCCCATACTAGTGCGTTGCATGCAGCTGTGCGCGTTGGAGCGATTATGAACGCGTTTTAGAACGCATTTGATGATAGCTGTTCCCCGCGGATTTACCGTCTTTGGCACATGCTATCCTTCCATATTAAATGGACTATATCCAACACTAAAAGATTTTTTCCAAGGAATTTTTGCTGTTTTACCTTTATACTTATGCTGCCTTCCAACTGCTATGCTAGGGTGTGCGCCAGCCTGTATCCTTGTCTTCACCACCGACGCAGGGTTGCCAGTAACACCACTCATAATACCACTCACGCCAGACCAGAATATCGCCTTATTTATGCTTATTTCTCCGTCTTTATTTTTGGTCCAGCCGTTGACTTCTGCGACGTGGTACATGCCTAGCCTGTAATGTGTTCAATTGTGGCATTTTAAGAAGGTATCTTATTAAATTATACGTCAAAACTGTCGAAAAGGTAGATGAATGCGCATTTCGACCGCCACCGCACCAAATGAAAGTTTACGATGTGTTTTCCACAGCAAGCGTGTTAATCAGTGGCGGATTAAGCCAACGCGGGACCTGTAGCAAGTTCGACCAAGAGGCCCCTTATAATAATATATAATATACTATTTTTCAATCACTAAAAACTCAGTGGATTTTAATTTTGGGTAAGGTACGTGGAAAGTACGGTAATGAGCCAATCTAAGAGATTGACTATCATATTCAATTAAACAATGAGCTGTATTCGAATTTCAATATATACTTTGACTAGATTTTTTTTGCGTTCAAGTGCAGGATCCCCGAACGCGCGGGGCCCTCAAATGCGCGAGGCCATTTGCTACTTTTGCTACATGGCTAACCCGCCACTGGTGTTAATGTACACCCATATATTAAATAGACAACAGGAAGGAAACAGATAAATAGGTATAAAATTGATTCTCGTTTCTGAAGAAATCTCTTCCGGCATACCTGTGAAAGTAGGTTTGTAAAAATAAAAAGCGAAATACCGTGTGTAAAAATAGTAACAAAAAACTATTTACTTCTTCTTAGCGTATCGATGGCAAAACTAGTTAAATTCTTTGCTTGGCCCAGTATTCGGCCACGGCAGTGCCGTCTGCTGATGCTGTCATTAGGTCCCTACGTGAACAGGTAACAGGGCACGTGATGCAGGATAGAAGGTGGGACATGGTCTGCGGAGAGACGCCGCACAAACACTGAAGATCGGAACCGTCCGAGAGCCCCATTTGTGGAGATTTTCTTTGCTGCGCCCAACTTGGGTGCGGAGTCTGTTTAGAGTTTTCCAGGTGGGCCACGGCAACTCGTGTCCAGGAGAGAGCCTCTCCGACGGCTCGACAAAATCATCAGGAGGCTTAAACTTCTCCCGCCAGAGGACGCATCTCTCCGAGGTCGTGTTACCTTGAGATGGGCTCACGCTTGCAACAAAACTATTACGACTTAAGTCTCAGGGGCACCGAACTGTAATTGTGCATTGGATGGCGAGGGTCATCTTTTTGTTTCGCCCTTTCTATGCGGCTAGCCACAGCCCTGCGAATTTCTGGGGGGCAATGCCGATTAGTGGATACAGCATTCGTACCGGAGTCGGTTTAAGGCAATTATTTACTGTAAAATAACGTAATAGCAGTAGACAAGATATATTATATACAGACAATAGTTTCTAGTATACTTAATATACAGGATGTGTTTGACATCGACACACAAACGAATACCACGGATCCAGTACATGATTCTGGACCTCCCAGTGGTAGAATTTTTCGTCGGGTTTTTCCTAATTAAAAAAAAAAACTGTACTTTTTAAAATATAAACTGGAAAAAATCTTTTTCAATACACTTACTCGAAAACCCGCTCTTATCCCACCGCTTTTAGGCACTAGATTGCTTTCCGCTCTAGTGCAGAAATAGCTTGTGCTGTCCCCCGCCACAATGTTATTACATGTATCGCATCAGGCTGGGCGCGCGTCGACCCCCACGAGTCGCCGGTTAACCCCCGTTTAATTATTTCTTCGTAAGTGTATTGAAACAAGTCGTTTGATACACGTGCAGATTTATCACTGCAGCCCTTGACTCCATAACACACTCGCCTACGGCTCGTGCGAATTCCACCTCGGTCGCAATGACAAACTTTCTGCACTTGTATCAAAATGTACTATATTCTTCTTGTGTGACGCTACATAGAGTAAGACTGTCTGAATATCGAGTGGTGTAATAGGCGTTTTACTATGTCAAGCAGCCATAGTATACATACATACATACATATTCAGCCTTTTAATGTTCCCACTGCTGGGACTCAGGCCTCCTCTCTCTAGGAGAGGGAGTGGGCCGTAATCCACCACGCGGGCCCAGTGCGGGTTGGTGGATGTCACATGTCTTCGAATTTTTGGTTCTAGGACATGCCGGTTTCCTCACGATGTTTTCCTTCACCGTTTTGAGAGCAGTGGTGATGAAATAAATTACACAAAGTAATGCGCCTGGCTGGGTTTGAACCCGCGACCTACAACTCGTAAGTCGGGGCCGTTACTACTAGGCCACCACTGCTCTACAAGCCATAGTATAGCTATGTGTATTATAATAGCTTATGTGACGTAGTGGAATTTTTTTCAAATTTCTTAATGATTACAATCTAGCCTAAAAGGCTAATAAGTAATTTAACTCTTAACTTATTATTATACGTTATAGGTTTTGTTAAAACTAAGAATAGCGTCCTAAAGCACTTTTATAGTAGTCCATAGCACTTTCTTAGTCTGATGTATTTTTTTTTTTAGGTGGGAAAATCAACTAATGACAAATCGCGGGATTTTTTGATTTGAAACCCTCTCCTGTTCCTTCTTTGCCTTCGTCCCAGGGCCCCGGGTTTCATTTTCATACTACTTGTGGCCCCAGTAGCCTTCGACCCTGCTGGGCCCTTACGATTTGCTGACATCTCCCTGAGGCGCGCGTGGAACAATGCGCGCCGCCGACGACTTGGGCTCGGTCCGGACGGTTACCGGACGGTCGGACAGTGAGCTACCCATTGCTCGCTGTCCGCAAGCCCGCGCCTACGGTGGCCGGTAATCGGGATCGGGATCCCGGCGGCTGGGGCGAGGGGACCGTTGCTTCGCACTGTCGGCGTCCTCCTTTGCTAGCATTACTGCTTCGCAGAAGAAGGCGACCGCCTGCCACTCCTCCTCGCTCCTAACCATGGCCTGTACCAAGGCCCGGCGCGAGAGATCACTGCCGCTGATCGCCCCCACGACTACACGACGGTGCTCTGCCCAGGTGGGGCACACCTCTACCGTATGCTGCACCGTGTCCTCCGGGCGGTCCACACAATGGTGACAACCAGGCGTTTCTTTCGCATGAATCCGGTGCAGGAACCCCCCAAACTTATTATGTCCGGTGAGGAGCTCCGTCATGCGGAAGATAAGGACAACATGTTGTCTTTCCAGCTACTCCTCAAAGAGGGGACTTACCGCCGTAATAGTCTGATATTGATAGTGCAAATAATGACATATTTTTATTGGACGTGATTAGACGTTGTGTTAACAACAAATTGTTGATCCAAACGTGTTAATAGAAAAGTAGGACAAAAATTGGTTACACCTACCTTACTGAGTTCATAGTGAACCCCAGTACCATTGCTGGTGCTAATCCTTTCTGTACGGCCATCACACCATCTGCTCTTGCGATCACGTACAACGCGTGGAAGATCCCGCGATATCGCGTGTTCGCCTCGGTGCGCGCACGCAGCTCTCCTTGCAACTGCAGCCGAGTCTTCACGACGTCCATCGGGTTTGTGAAGATCGTTGCGCCGGCGCCGGCCAGGCCGCCGATTATGAAGTCCATTTTTGAGTTACTGTAATTTTAGACCAGGGTTTACTTGAGTCAAAGTTTGAAGAAGTAACAGAGAATTGATAATGCCGCCTCAAAAATATCACAATCATAAACATGACGATTAAATACCGGGGTTTAAGAAATTTATTTATCAATTGATCACTTCATGATATGGCCAACTAAAACTGGCCAGATCGTTTAAACTATGTCAATCCTCGTTTGGCCATATCATTGATGTAGGATTTCTATGACAATAAAAGGTTAAATGTTATTAGAAAAATACGACTTCATACAATAACTGTCGAAATACGAAACAGATGTTGGGCCTGCATCACAACAGAGGCCAACAATTTGAGCAGGATTCGTAAAAAATATGAAATAAAGTTAAAAATGCAATTTAATTATTTTTATTTCTAGTAAAACCCACAAAAAGAGAGATACGAGACAAATTTTACCTTAAGCGAGTGAGATAACATTTTTAATAGGTTTTTCAGGTATCATTTAAACAAAAAATAATAATTTTAAATCATAATTTTGAATATTAGTCTTATGTGACTCGATTCACAATTCTAGCGAATTCACAAAGTTGTAAAAAGATTTTTATGGCATGTGGCGCATCACTAGCAAGAGAATAAACTAGAGAATTTTTGAGGAAGTTGGAAGATTCCGATCGCTTTTGTTTTTTTTTTATAGCCAAGTAAATAGCTGTAACATAGACAGCTTTAATTTAAGTCCAAAACTTTCCAAGTAAATTTTAAAAAAACTAGATAGCTAATGTCACTAATTTTAAATGTAAAAGTACTCTAATACAATACACATCTAAATAAAATTAAAATTCAGAGTCTATGCCTTATATATTTTGAAAAATTTGGTCTTTATTTTCAAAAAACAATAAAAAGTCGATGAAAAAAAATCCACAGGGCATGAGAAGTGTTTAGGGGTCTGAAAGGATAGCAGATGACACCTCCCATCAACCATTTTAATTTGGCACACGATGCACCAAACACCCTGTATAATTCTTATAAACTTGTGTTTGTCACTTAACTACTTCTAAACGGCTTGTCCGATTTGGATGAAATTTTGTTTGTGTATTTAATTGGGTCTCTGGATGGTCCGATCTATCCGGTGACGCTGTACTCGGGTTCTCAATTTTTTTTATGACGAAAAGCCAGCTTTGGGCAGGACAACGTCTGCTGGGATTGCTAGTTTCGCATTATAATTCGCAATGTGTTTGAATTATATCGTACATTAATGATTAAATTACTTATATTGCGTTTTGAATACATTTTGCCCGCAGTAACTCTTTCGATCAATCTCGCAGCCCCAGCAGGCGGCGGTCGGCCCTGTTAGACTTCGTCAAATGACTTTTAAGCTTCTGCCAATTCTTTTCGTCCTGCTGCGGTCTTCCCGTCTGATTAAGTATATAATAATAATAATTATACTCTTATAACTTAGGTGTCTTCAAGGCTAGAGTGAATAGGCTCTTAATAAACTAGTGCGCCTCACCATCAACGATTGCATTACTGCTTACGGGCTGTGTCTGCGGTGCCTAGGCACAGGGCGCAATCAACCAAAGCCAAGTTTTATATCATTTATTTTATCAGAAGTAGGTTGCTATTTCTCATTCTCTCTCGTTCCGTACCATGTCATGAACCAGGGCCGGACGCTAAGGTCGCCACCGTCGATCCCACGAAGACATGGCGTGGTTCCACCTTATGCTTTAGCAGGTCGCTCCAGGCGATCCGCATAATGGTGACACCCGAGCATTTCTTCCCGCCAAATCCGAAACAGGTACCTCCCGAAAGACTCATGTCCAGTAAGGATCTGTGCCAGGCGGTTTAAACTTACTCAGCTCGGACTTTTTTTAGGGGCGCTGTTATAGAAACTGACACCGGGCGTAGAAAAAGCTACTTACGGCACTGCGTATGAAATTCTGGCGTTTTGCCATTGGATGATAGATGATATGATTTTAATTACAAATAAAACAACATGATCTATAGTCGTGGCTTTCTGAAGTGCCTGCTTGTTTAGAACAGGTGAATTGTTGACAGGTAAAATAGCGATATCTATGACGCTACGTAATAGCAACTAAAATAAATAACTTTTTACAAAAAATACAACCGACTTCTATGTAAAAATACACTGAAAAGTGCAAAATAACTTTAGTATCGGAAGTCGGTGTTTCTATAATAGTTTTATCTCTTCGTTATTTAACACCGACTTCCGAAATTAAAGTTATTTTGCACTTTTCAGTGTATTTTTACACAGAAGTCGGTTGTATTTTTTTTTGTAAAAAGTTTTTTATTTTACACTTTTTAGTTATGGTACCACCACAAAAAGTACCCCTCAGCCATACTTTAATACCTTATAGACAGAGTGCATCTCATGACAATTCTGATAATCCCAAATACGGTTAGATTACATTAATTTATTACAGAGTTCCGGTGCCTAACCTCAGGCTTCATCATCAGATCAGTTCGATATATTCCCCTCTTCTTTCAGTCAGTCATCGACTACACGTATAAATAAAGCAATTTTACTTGTTACGACAGTTCTGCTGTGATCCTATGAGGAGTTCTGTTCCATATCTTCGAAGTTTGATCAGATCATAACAATATTTCTATGGGACCAACTTGGAAGCATAAATTTACAATAAAAAAATATTCAAAATCGGTCCACAATCGGTATACACGTACAATGGTCCACACAGGACTAAGTGCGGAAACCGTACATAAATAGATAGATAGATAGATAGATCGGTCCACAATTGACCGAGAAATCGATGAACATACATAAAAAAAATACATTCAGCCGAGCATAGAACCTCCTCCTTTTTGAAGTCGGTTAATGACAAAATCCTTTGGCGGTATCAGAGTTCTTTGCGCGATTAGAACATACAAGCGCTTAATAAACCTACACATACATATAGGTAGAGGTTCAACGGTCCGGACTAAGCGTTTTGCTTCGTCGTTTATACCGCGTACATCGAAGGACTGGAACAATTTGCCTGCTGCGGTCTTCCCGTCCAACTATAATTTAGGTGTCTTCAAGGCTAGAGTGAATAGGCTCTTAATAAACTAGTGCGCCTCACCATCAATGATTGCATCACTGCTTACGGGCTGTGTCAGCGGTGCCTAGGCACAGGGCGCAGACCCTGTTGGGGCGCAGAATCAACCAAGGCCAAGTTTTATATGTCACGAACCAAGGCCGGACGCTAAGGCCTTATGCTTTAGCATCTGCTCCAGGCGATCCGCACAATGGTGACACCCAAGCATTTCTTCCCGCCAAATCCGAAACAGGTACCTCCCGAAAGACTCATGTCCAGTGAGGACCTGTGCCAGGTGGTTTAAACTTACTCAGCTTGAACTTTTTTTAGGGGCGCTGTTATAGAAACTGACACCGAGCGCAGAAAAGGCTACTTATGGCACTGCGTATGAAATTCTCCATCAATGATTGCATCACTGCTTACCATCAGGTGGGATCGCAGTCAAGCACTGGTTTATATAAATTAAAAAAAAGGTATATTTATTAGATACTAGCTACTGCCAGTGGCTTTGCCTGCGTAAAAGTAGGTCTCCATACAAACTTTTGTCCCCTGTTTCTGACCCGTGCTCGTCTACGTTATAAAAGGAAACCTTGTGCAAAATTTCAAAACCCTAGTCCCAGTAGTTTCGGCTGTGCGTTGATATGTCATTCAGTCAGTTCCTCCTTTTATATAGTTAAAGCCTTAGAAAACCTCAAGAAAAATACTGTATACGTATGAATTTTGGGCTGTGAAAAAGACGGAACAATGAATCTGTAGCGACATCTATGGCGTCACATAAGAACTAATCCTGCATCGCGCAATCAAAGTTCTTCGCGCGATTTGATTTTAAACAACATTCCGAAATCATCTAACGGGCAGTTACCCACCAGACATAACACCCGTCTGGCCGGAAGATCCTCCCTTATCAACCGAGGTTTGCGGGACTTTACTCTCCGTTCCACATACCTCCAAAAATCCTAAGATATGGTAACCTTAACTGCATTACTATAGGGGTATCTAAACCCCTATAGTAAATAACTGTCTTTTTCCTAGTTTGAAATTTAGGCTGCCTGATGACGATAATTTGCAGAATCAGTTTTTGGTAACATGTTAGCTTTGCCCCATTTCATCTAGCGAGCCCAGGTTGGATTATATGTTCTTATAGTAGATAATTGCCAGTTTTTTTTATGAGCAGACTCTTTGTTTGTATTAACCAGTCATTCAGTTGTTCATTTCACTCCCTAATCTTCCAAACTTCTAACGTCATCTCATTGGTTTTGTGAGGGGAACTGTAGCTGATCGCCCAAAGGTTTGCCCGATTTTTCAGGTCTGGTATCCAAAAGACTTGGTCCCATTTGGCAGCCACTATCAGGAATATTCCTCGACATTTGTTCAGCTGAATTAAAACTTTAGGTAAGTACAAATATGGTGGTGAAAAATCCATGCGAACTGGTTGTCCCAGATTTCGCAGAAGGCATCTTGAAACTCGGCTTCCTGATTTGAGCGATCCACAGCACTTGGGGACTACATGAGCTTGTTCAGAGGCAAACAAGTCCGTCAATAGGATTCCCCATTTAGCAAATATAAGGTTATCTGTTATTTTTAACCGACTTCAAAAATTTTTTTTTTTTTTTTATCATTTTTTTTTTTTTTTTATGTTTGTTACCTCAGAACTCCGTCGTTTATGGACCGATTTGCAAAATTTTTTTTTCCCTATACAGGATATGCTTCCAGATTGGTCCCATTTTTTTCAAAATCCAGTTCTGATGATGGAATCCATGAGGAATCGAGGGAACTCCTCAAAAATTATAGGCAACCCTATGGTGATTTTAGTATTTTCATCAAGAACTTAAGCATTTACAGTCAAAAAGTAACATTTGATGAAGTGGAACTGATGAAGAAGACCAGAAATGGTCAACGGAACTTCATACACAAATAGATATTACAATGAAGATATACATAGTTAAGCGACTATGACAATACAAATAAATGAATGATTCTGAATAGTTACGTTGAAAATGGTATCATCGAAGTGATCTGATGATGATGATGGAGCCGGAAGGTAGGCACTGGAACTCCGTAATTAATCAATGTAACCTAGCCGTGTTTGGACTTATTAGAATTATCATGAGATGCACTTTGGCTATAAGGTACTATCGAACTGATCTGATGATGGAGCCGGAAGGTAGGCACAGGAACTCCGTAATTAATCAATGTATCCTAGCCGTGTTTGGGCTTATTAGAATTGTCGTGAGATGCTCTTTGGCTATAAGGTACTATCGAACTGATCTGATGATGGAGCCGGAAGGAGGAAGGTAGACACAGGAACTTTATAATAAAACTATGTAACCTAGCAGTATTTGGGTTAATTGGAATTGTCATGAGAAATAGGCACTCTGTTTATAAGTGTATCGCAACTAAAAAGTGTGAAATAAAAACTTTTTATAAAAAAAAAAATAACCGACTTCACTAAAAAAAACACTAAAAGGATCAAAATAACTTTAATTTCGGAAGTCGGTGTTAAATAAGAAACAAACAATACCGAGAAACACCGACTTCCAAAATTAAAGTTATTTTGATCCTTTTAGTGTTTTTTTTAGTGAAGTCGGTTATTTTTTTTTTTATAAAAAGTTTTTATTTCACTTAATGTCAGGATTCTAACTATCCAGTTGCCTATTCCAGTTTAAAAAATAGTAAAGCTCCGTTTGAAGCTATTCTTTATGTTTAATAAGGGCGAAAGTCAAAGATTTGCCTGCAGCGGTCTTCTCGTCCGATTATAATTCAGGTGTTTCCAAAGTTAGAGTGAATAGGCTCTTAATAAACTAGTGCCACCATCAACGATTGCATCACTGCTTACCATCAGGTGGGATCGCAGTCGAGCTTTTAGAGAAAGTTTATATCATTAAAAAAAAAAACAAGAGCACAAATAATCACAACGTTTCACTTTATCATTTGCATCGAGTTCCGTATGGCTATTATTTTTTTTGTTCCGAAATACATTAGCTCCTCCAATATTACCATAATCTATACATATAATAAAACAGTAAAATTATTTTGCGATGGTATTAATTGGCGCAAAAACTACTGAACCGATCCTGTTCAAATTTTGCATACATAATACTTATAGGTCAGGGCAACTTATAGGCTATAAATTATCACGCTATTTGCTATGGGGAGTGAGCAATAATCCAAAATGTCGATATTGAACGACATTCCACGAGTTCGATTCCCAGCTACAGTTAAAAATTTTGTCATTATTTTATCTTCTTTTTTGTAATAAAATAACTTTTACCATTTTTTTTAAATAAAATTAACATTTCTATTCGATATCTTCTAAATATTTTGTAAAAACTAATCAAAACACATAATAAAATCAAAGCGGCGAGTAAAATCACGTAATATAATGTTGTTTTATGCACACACAATTCAGATACTCGCAACGCCATCTAAAGACTGAAAGTAGAAATAATGATGACAATGATAGTTGAACTTCATATTTGATAGATGGCATTGTGTATTTTACGTAATTTTCTGAGTGGCGGAAGAATGGCCATTGACCAAGTTTGCAGATAGTTCTATTGTTTAAAATTGGACGAAAACCGTTATGGTTAAACTGGAGTTAGGCGGAGGCATTTTTAATCCTACTGCTTTTTTTTCCCTGTTGTTGTTACAAGCTAATTGACCGTGATTATTCAAGGGATACCAACCAAAGGCGATAAAAGTAAATACGAGTACTTATAATGTATTTAATTATTGACTTTAAAATAACACGGCCAAATTTTCGGAAGGGGTAGCATGGCACCATGCGTTGGAAGGCCCCCAGATGAACCGATGACCTGGTGAGGGTCGTGGGAATCCGATGGATGCGAGACGCACAGGACCGGTAATTATGGCGACACTTGGGGAGGCCTATGTCCAACAGTGGACGTCTTTCGGCTGAAATGATAATGATAATGATGGCACCGTTTTTTTCTTTTTTTAAGGGTGGAAGTCATCCATTGACTTCTCCCGCTCTGGTTGGAGCGGAAAGGCGTGTCAAACTTTTACTGACTAAAACCACACCTGTGTCCTTCAGTTGCCCTTTGCGACATCTCTTTGAGGAGCGCGTGGATCACTACGCGCTGTTAACGACTGGGTTCGGTCCGGTCAATTACCGGAAGGCCGGACGGCTAGCTACCCATTGCTGGATGTCCGCAAGCCCGCGTCTACCGTGGCTGGTCGTCGGGGTCCGAATCTTGGCTCGGCGTGAGGACGTTCGTTCCCTCACGTGCGGCCTCCTCCTTAGCTAGCATTACGGCTTTGCAGAAGGAGGCGACCGCCTGCCATTTCTCCTCGCTCTGGACCATAGCCCGAACCAAGGCCCGGCGCGAGAGGTGACTGACGTCGATTGCCTCCACGAGGACAAGCCAGTGCCCCGCCCTTGCGGGGCACACCTCTGTATGCTCCATTGTGTCCTCCGGGATGATGGTACCTTGCGGCCTAATAATGCCGTGTTTTATTTTTATCAGTCACTTCTTCATATAAAACGGGGTCGAAAGTGATTTGCGTTCCTGATCACAGTTCGACAACGTATGATGTATCTCAGATTCCTTGCAGCCTTACGTCGACATCCGTACGTTACCTCCTTGCAGTGAGTGGTGACCAACACTGGAACAACCCTCTGAGGGAGGCCAGTCTCAGGGATAACACTAATCGGCTGCTACATTTGTTTACCGGAATTTCATTGTTTTATGGATACACAAGCTCAGGACAGTTGAGGGTGTTTCACGCGATTTCTGTTCCGGATTCGGTTGGAAGTACTCTGATATTACTATTTTGCGAATCGCCCGGAGGACCCGATGTAGCATGCGGTGGAGGTCTATCCCGCTTGGGTGAACCACCGTGTCTTGATAGAGGCAATCGGCGTCAGTGACCTCTCGGTTTGGCCATCAATATGCGAGTTCGATTGGACGGGGATACACGCGATCCAGATTTCGCCGAAATTCATTTAAAAGTTGGAGACTCTTCATAGGGTAGTTCCCACTATGGAATAACATTTGTCTAATATACGAGGACGTCAGTCAAATACACACCAAAAAATCCTAGGTAAATGAACAAGTAATTTTTACGCCCAAAATGATCAAGCTGCAACTATCAATGCAAGCATGCTCTCGCAAATTCTTCATATGTACTGTTGTGGAGGAAGATGATGATGGTAGTTTTTGGATTCACTGGCTTTTTGGCTTTGCACTATCAGTGCACGTTATCCAGCTGAAGGTCGGTGTCCCGATTATGCTCCTTCGTTTACCTCTACCAAAGCTGTCTGACGGCTTAAACTCTTCAGTAAAACATTATTGAGGCGAAAATTTTACGGGAGGTAACTCTTTCGAACAATCTCGCAGCCCTAGCAGACATTGGCTCTAGGGAGCCCTATCCATTTCCTGACATCTCTATGAGTCGCGCGTAGAATACTACGCGCCGTCGATTCAGGATTACTTTGACCAGATGGCCGGGCGACTTTCAAAACCTGGAGCATCACTTGCAGCGACAGCTGAGGAGTCAGGATGTCCTATCCCTTATAGTTTCAGCCACGTTCTTCGATCGTAGTGCTTCACTGAGGCTGTGGCTGTGGCTGTGGCTGTGGTTGACATTTTTTCCACCAATCGCCTCCATGAGGACACGGCGGCGCCGGCGCTCCTACCAAGCGGGACTGACTTCCACCGTTAGCTCCATCGTATTATCCGGGCGATCGGCACAATGGTTAGACTCGAGTGTTTCTTTTCGCTGAATTCGATACAGATACCTCCCGAAACACCCAAATCCGGTGAGTCCTGCACAAAGGGAGGATGCCGTGACCCCTCTGTAGCCACTCCTCAAAGACAGGTATTACCGCTGCGATTGTGACGTGCTCACTGTGACAATGTTGTTTTACCAGAACATAAACCAGAAACATACATAAACTAGTGCCTTTTCCCTTGAGGTAGGCAGAAATGCCAACTGCTACGACCCTTACATACTCGTTCTATTCATTGACGTTCATACATCTGGATCTGGACGAGTACATAACATGTGTCCTGAAGGTAATTTGCGTTTTTACCTTTAATCGTTTTATGTAAAAGTACAATAAATAATTACGATGCTTTCAGAATGAAATGCAAGCACAGAATGATTGTACAGTTTTACGAACTTAACGCAGACGAAGTCGCGGGCAACAGCTAGTAATATATAAATTTATGTGTCCAATCGGGATCGTCTAAACTTTAAATCTTTTTTAAAACTTCTAAACGCGCACTGCGTCATTAAAATATCATTCATTATATATGTTGCAGTCAAAACTCTTAACCAGTCAAAAGTACTTTTGACTGAACAGGTTGGTCAAAAGTGGTTTTGGCTGAAAATTATTGGTTATTAGTACTTTTGACTGCAAATTTGCGGTTAAAAGTACTTTTGACTGACCCTCTTCTCTCTGATCCTCTTCGTCAAAAGTAGTTTTAACTGCAATAAAGCATCAGTCAAAAGCACTATTAACTCTACTGTCTACTGTACTGTAATGGTGTTTTCTTTTCATCAAATTTCGCGTCTTCCACATCCATTGCAAACTTTTCAAATTTTTCTTTGACATTGAAATGACTATCTTTTATATCTTCTATCGCTAAAATTCTTTGCAAAAAGCGTTATTTCTTTTCGTAGTCACTCATTGTTTTCTAATATCAGCACGTTCTCCACTAATAAAAATAACGACAAACGCACATATAAACTTTTATATTACTCGTTTGTCGTTATTTTTATCGACCACCTTAACTTTTTAAGAGTTTTGACTGATACGACCAGTCAGAACCACTTTTGACGGAATCACTTAGTCAAAAGTACTTTTAACCAGCTCCATTGGGCAAAAGTACTTTTAACTGTTATTTTAGTCAAAAGTATTATTAACTAAAGCATACGGTCAAAAGTACTTTTGACTGATTTTGCTAGTCAATAGTACTTTTGACTGGTTAAGAGTTTTGACTGCAACATATAAATATCTTTAGTGTTTGTCTCTACTGACAACAAAATTTTTCGTTCTTATTCAATTTCATCCGAATCAATTAAAGACACATCATTGCCATACAACTCGCGGCTCACATTATCTTCTATACAATCTTCTCGATCAGGATCGTATAATAATGAACCTAAACCAAATTCATTATTAGCACGATGTAAGAAATTTTTCTTTACATCGGCTACTTCTTCAAATAACTTTTCTAATTTAATTTCTTCCTTGGAGACGTTTGTTTCTTTTACGCGAACGATGAGATCGCTTGTCTTGACGAGCTATCATAGTTACTAGAACTTGATCTAGAACTGGATGATGTCATTGACCTACTGACAAGGACTGACTTGAATTACTAACATGGTGTTTTTTATTCGAGATTGTATGCTACTATCTTTATTTTCATCTTGAGTGCTAATATTTTGGATCAGTAAGATATTTTGATTACTTATTACTGTTATTCTTACACTGAAATACAACAATAACTTATGTGCGTATGGTGTGAGGGTCACTATGTTAAAACTCTTTGTTAGTATTTTATTCTCTTTTTAATTTATTTAGTGAACCTTCCCAAAATTAATGTTCACTAAATCCTAAGGACAAGGGACAACAACAAGGTGGACCGATGACTTGGTAACGGTTGCGGGAGTCCGATGGATGCGAGACGCACAGGACCGTTCATTGTGGCGACACTCAGGGGAGGCCTATGTCCAGCAGTGGACGTCTTTCGGCTGAAATGACGGTGATGATGGTGAAATCCTAAGCACATTGGAAATGTACATAGTATTCCAATAGAGTTTTAAAAAAGTAGCCCTCACACTACTCGCTCCTCAATAACTTTATGCCACAAAAGTTAAAAACGGAGTACATTGAACTGTATAATATTGTGTTATTAATAATTATAATCCTTGTAAATTTTAATGAGACACTTATAAAGGTAAATATTTGTACCTTGCTCTCCTCGGTGGTGTTGTCAGGACAGGAACAGAGATGTCAATGAGTCAAATTCAAAAGCAAAATGACGCGGCGTTTGCAGTTGCTAGTGGTGGTGGGGGAAGAGAGAGAGAATGCGATAGTGTGCCACTAGGATGGATGCGAAAAAGGGACAGAATGATGACCTCTCTCATATTTTATTAGGCTTCAAATTGACGGTCAAGTTATTTAATTATGTTTGTTTTTAGAGTTCCGTACCCAAAGGGAAAAAAACGGGATCCTATTGCTAAGGCTCCACTGTCCGTCTGTCACCAGGTTGTATCTCATGAAGCGTGATAGCTAAATAGTTGAAATTTTCACAGGTTATATATTTCTGTTGTCGCTATAACAGTATATATTAAAAACCGAATAAAATAAATAATTAAGTCGCGCTCTCATACAACAAACGTGATTGTTATGCCGTTTTTTGCTACGAACGGTACGGAACCCTACGTGCGCGAGTCCGACTCGCACTTGACCAGTTTTTTTTTTTGTTTTATCATAATTAAGATCACATCGATATCCTCAAGTCTGTGTAGTTTACCTAATTCATTTATTAACCCAGTAGGAAAATGACTGAGTGACGATTCGGACACAATATGTTCGGACACAGTATCCGAATTCGCACATTTAAAACTTTTTTTATCTAAATTTAGTGAGTTGCTAACGATTCGGACACAATATATTCAGATACTACAAAATTTAGAACACTGATTTTAACCGCTTTTAACGTATTCTACCACCATATAGTGACAATTTGATGCTATTCGTAATCATTATCTATCATCTAGTCAAGAGACAACAATTTAATACGTATCTCGTGAAGTTAATGATTACGCTAACATACAATCACTTTGTAGTATTTTCCTACGCACATAGCTATCTGTATGCATAAAAGGTATCCTTGTTTTCTTAATAATCTTTTTTTATGCTGCTGCCATGTTTTCTCTCTTAGGCATTCTCTACCAGTCAACCAAGGAGAATGCCTAAGGCATTAAGTACGCCTTGTAATCTATTTTATTTATTTATTTAAATACACACAAACACTTAAAAATGAAAAGAACAAATACAGATAGGTACTGATTATTTTAAATGAAATTTCTTTCAGCAGACCTGCGACAGTAGAGTTGGATGAGAGATGTAGACACAGTGTATACAAATTATCTATCTTAATTATATATCTATTTGTTTTGCATGAAGTTTTACTAAAAAAATAAAATAAAAGACAAAGTCCTTACTCACTCACTGTTATCAACGCCCAGCCTCTTTTAATGATATGCACAAAGAATAAGAAAGGATTTTCTAAAATTTGATACAGGGGTCCAAAGTTTGTATGGAGAAACTCGTTTTCACGTGGGCGATACCGCTGTAAAAAGCTAGTTAGTAATATTTTTTTTTTTTTAATTTTTAAATGTTTTTTATATGTGTATTTTAAGAAATATTTAAAAATATAGAAAGGAAATAATAACAATAATCTTTATTTTGTAGGTACATTTAACACACACAGTAACAGTAGTTAAAGATAAAGCGAATAGGAAACGACGATAAGGGACCACTTAATATGAAAAGAGGTTTCAGTGCGCTTTTCAGTGAGAATGTGCGTACTATTATCAAGTTCTTTGACGAAAAGATTATGGTATTACATGGTGTGGTATATTGTGGTAAGTACATGGTGGACACCCTAGCCATGGTGGCACCCGGCCCGCACGCGTGAGGGAACGGACATCCTCACGCCCCAGCCGCCGGAATCCCGACCCCGGTTTCCAGCCACCGTAGGTGTGGGCTGGCAGACGGGCAATGGGTAGCTCACCGTCCGGCCCTCCGCAGCCGTCCAGTCCGAGCCCGAGTCGTCAACGGCGCGCAGTGTACCATGCGCTTTTGAAAGAGATGTCAGCAAAACCGTACCTGGCCCAGCAGGGCCGAAGCCTACTGGAGCCATGGGTTGACTTTCGAAATGGAAACCCGAGGTTCTGGAATGCTAGGCAAAGAAGGATGTGGTTTTAGTTAGTAAAAGTCTGACATGCCCTTTCCCACGATAAAAAAGAAGCCAACATACGTAGAAAACGTTTTGGGAACACTCTCATGTAGCATGTAGCTAAGGAGTGGAGTTCCCAGCGGGAGACTGTTTCCTGATAGATAGCTAAAATACAACTTCAGTCAAGACTGAATAGGATACTTTTAGGGACGCGTGATCCATCGTCGATCCCATCATCGCGTCCCATCAGGTGATATAGTGGTTAAATGCGAGCCTATCGATAATAGAAAAAAAAAAACTGAAAAAGCTCTTGGCTAAAGTAACCGCAAATATAATAATAATATTTCACAACTTTTACACAATGCTATCTAGTCCCAAAATTAAGCAGAGCTTGTGCTATGAGTACTAGAAAACTGATAAACATACGGCCTCAGACGTAGCAGCCAGGGCCACTAACCACTAGACCAACAGGCTAGTCTTTAGATCGTCGAGGTTAAGCAAGTTAGCTGCGATCGGTCTGCAGATAAATGGCCATCCAATCCAATATACCTTTACCTGCTCCGTGCCTCTGTAGCCTGCTGGAAAGTATGTTAAGAGACCCTGCTCTGTGATAGCCCATAAACATTTATTTTTCTTATTTTTCCATTTTGTATGTTATTTTCAAATTGTATGTTGATTAAAATATTTATTGGCGGGTGTAATACTTATTTATTAACAAAATTATAATCATTAAAATCAATACAATTTCATTAAAAAATTCACAATTCACTATTTTTGGTATATTTTAATTGTACTTACAGTAAGAAAATAAATGAAAAAAAAAAAACTTTAGTTTGAATTTCGCGGGCTATCCTGGCACCGTTACCTTAGCCCCTGATTTCTCATTTAAGCATGTGAAGTATTTCTCGAACTCTATTTTACGCCGAAAACCTGTCAAAACGAGACGTTCTTAACTCAAAATACTCAATTTAGAAACCCGCTCTTTTTTTTAGGTGTGAAATCATCTAATGACTTCTCTCGCTCGAGGACGGAGTGGGAGGGCGTATACACCTATGTTCCTTCTTAGCCTTGCCTTCTTATGATTATGACTCAATTCAGAAATCCGCCCTAAGTCTTTGATTCTGGTTATCATTTGTACCTAGTCGTACGTAATTAGAAACCTAATCCTTGACAGTCGTTACAGATAATTGGAAACCTGAAAGTATGAAAAACTAGTCTTGCCAAGAGGTATCACAATATTTACCCATTAACAATTTTTTGGGGTGAGAAATCATCAAAAAACTTCTCCCGCTTTAGGTGGAGCAGGAGGGAGTGTCAGACTTTTACTGACTAAAGCCACCTGTTCCTTCAGTTGTCTTTTGCATTCCAAAGCCGCAGTAGGTACCTAATTTTTTCGAACAATCCCGCAATTGAATACCTATATCTAAACATACAATTAAGGCTAATAAACTCAACCTTCGTTAGTATTTCTAGATTTTTCAATTAGGGTCAACTTCCAGTCTAACTCAATGCCATTATAACACTGCATTGCGAAAATGGCAGATATTAGCAATGATCTTATTTACGCGTCATTATAAAATGTTCGGTATCTACGTATTAAAAAATAAAAATTTACAAAAACCAGAGCAAATATGTCAAAACATGATTGTCTTGCTTCTCATCAGCCCCCCACTACTTACATAAAATATAAGATTTAACTCTTTTTTTTTTAAATATTATTTACTAGTGCTTGACTGCGATCCTACCTGATGGTAAGCAGTTATGCAATCGTTGATGGTGAGGCGCACTAGTTTATTAAGAGCCTATTCACTCTAGCCTTGAAGACACCAAAAACATAATCGGACGGGAAGACCGCAAGCAAATCTTTGATTTTCGGCCTTATTAAAAATAAAAAAATTGCTTGAAACGGAGTTTTACTAATTTTTATAGTTAGAATCCTGACACTATAAGTGAAAAAATAACAGATAACCTTATATTTGCTAAATGGGGAACCCTAAATTATCACACCTAAGTTTTACTTCTATCATATTCAAAAATAAAAGTTTATAAAGACCAGAACAATTATGTCATAACATAATTATCTTGCTTCCTATACTACTTACATAAAATAATATGAGATAGTTCATTAATATTCTTTAGGTACTAATACATTAATTAATTAACATATTAATCTTTAAAAAAGTCAACTCACCTTCTATTATAATAATAAGCGTTACTTTAATATCACAAACAATAATTTAATTACTAATAATAATTAAAACAAGCACCACAATTGTTACATCGTCTAAAAACACTATCACAGTATATAAACTATAGACGAGACGAGACGTTATCAACAACGCATGACATTGAAAAGTACAGGTATAGGCGTAAAATACGCGAAAACTATAAACAAGCGATTATAACAACTATTTTTATAGACGTAAAGTTAAAAATCGATCATTTGACAGTTGAAGCACCACGTGTCTCGGATAGGAATGACGTATGTTTGACGTCTACAATAATTTTGGCGCGCGAATGCGGAAGTCAATTGAGTTACGTAATGCAGTGGACGGCTCGACGGTTGAGCCAATACTGGCGAGATTGTGCATGAGTTATCACGGCCAAAGTCGGCCATTCACGGCCATTTGAACGCGGTTGAATGAACGATTCTGTTTCCAGAAATGACACGGATTTTGGCATTGGGGGAGTTCCTGCATGATGATTTTTTTGTCTATGAATGACATAACGCTGTGTAGTGTATCCCCGGGTCAAACCCGATTCAAAGGACCAAGAACTACCAAACAAAATGCGGGGCTTTCGAAGACTTTGTTACATAATCAACTTTAACGTTACTTAGACATGAATTTCTTATATAACATCTCCTAACTCCTAAAACTGCCAGGACAAAAAATGTGGGTCTTTTGAAGACTTACAGACTTAATCAACTTATACCGTATACTTAGAGACATTCATTTCTTGGATAACTAATTTAAACCCGTGGCTTCGCTAGCATGAACTCCCTTTTTAACCGACTTCAAAAAGGAGGAGGTTATATGTTCGGTTGAATGTATGTTTTTTATTTATTTTTTTTATGTATGTTCATCGATTTCTCGGTCAATTGTGGACCGATTCTGAAAATTTTTTTTTTGATTGAAAGGTTATGCTTCCGAATTGGTCCCATAGAAATATTTATTTATTTATTTATTTATTTATTTATTTTATTTTAAAGAAGGCTCACAGACAAATAGAAGAAAAATGATATAAACATTGTAACATTGTAATATTGTTATGATCTGATCATGAACTTCGAAGATATGGAACAGAACTCCTCATTGGATCACAGCAGAACCGTCGTAACAAGTAAAATTGCTTTTTTTATACGTGTAGTCGATGACTGACTGAAAGTAGAGGGGGAATATATCGAACTGATCTGATGATGAAGCCTGAAGTTAGGCACCGGAACTCTGTAATAAATTAATGTAATCTAACCGTGTTTGGGATTATTAGAATTGTCATGAGATGCACTCTGGTATTTAAGTTTGGCTGAGGGGTACTTTTTAGTGGTGGTACCATAACTAAAAAGTGTAAAATAAAAAACTTTTTGTAAAAAAAATACAACCGACTTCAAAGTAAAAAAAAAACACTGAAAAGTGCAAAATAACTTTAATTTCGGAAGTCGGTGTTAAATAACGAAGAGACAAAACTATTATAGAAACACCGACTTCCGAAATTAAAGTTATTTTGCACTTTTCAGTGTTTTTTTTTACTTTGAAGTCGGTTGTATTTTTTTTGCAAAAAGTTTTTTATCGCCCTTAAGGTTTGAATTTAGAAAAATCCGTTCATTATTCCTCATCGTGTTAAAGATAACATCTGTGAAAAAAAAAACAGTTTTAGAAGTCTAGGCAGCGAGTTAATGAGCTAGTGACTCAGGCCTTCTTGTGTTACATTCATATAGTACAACAACGTTTGCCGTCAGTTAGTGTAATTATATAATTTCGTGGCCAGATCTTAGATTGATCATTTCATGATATGACTAAGTAAAACTGGCCAGATCGTTTTAAACGTTAAAGTTTGATGATATTTCAATCTTCGTAATTATACTAAAATAGATTGAGTCAGAATAAGAAAACACATAACAATGCAATTAAGTACCTACCCGAATGATAAATATTGTTGTGTACCTACGAAGTATCATCATCATCATCATTTCAGCCGAAAGACGTCCAATGTTGGACATAGGCTTCCCCTAAGTGTCGCCACAATGACCTGTCCTGTGCGTCTCGCATCTATCGGATTTCCGCGACCTTCACTAGGTCATCGGTCTACGAATGACATAGTAATATATCATTCAACCGCTTTCTCTGTCGATTTGGGGTAAACAGGTCACTGTACTTCTGGGTCACCAAATTCTTGATAAAATAGGTTACTAGGTCAATCGTCTTAAAAGGTCGTTACGTTGGCAAGAGCAGGAAAATATTTATTTATTCTTCAAGGTGGCAGCCATGCTCAATCATGATCAATTATAGTTTTTCCTTATACTATGGAAAAGGTTTTGAAAGAAAGAACATTTTATTCTTATTATTATCTCGTTTATTTATTTTTTCCAACATAAAAATTACATTTTAAAATATTTTATAAAATAACTTATTTTATGTATAACTTAATTATTATTTTTAATATGTTTTTGACCGAGTAAGAGCAGTGGTGGCCGAGTGGTAACGGCCCCGACCTACGAGTTGTAGGTCGCAGGTTCAAACCCAATCAGGCGCATTACTTTGTGTAATTTATTTCATCACCACTGCTCTCAAAACGGTGAAGGAAAACATCGTGAGGAAACCGGCATGTCCTAGAACCAAAAATTCGAAGACATGTGACATTCACCAACCCGCACTGGGCCGGGGTGGTGAATTATGGCCCATACCCTCTCCTAGAGAGGAGGCCTGAGTCCCAGCAGTGGGAACATTAAAAGGCTGATTATGTATATGTATGTAATATGTTTTTAAACGTTGCTCCACACTGGCCTCCTGTACCGTGGATGCGTTCAGAAACATGTAAACTCACGTACACGAGACACCCAGACGGACCGGGAAACAACTATATACATGTAGGTCTTACTAATATTTACTTCGTACGAGAATCAAACCAGCGACACGCAGGTTGAGCAGCCAATCGCTTAACTACTGCACAATGGTTGTCATTTAATTGCATAATTTTTCTGATATCTTTTAAAAGAAATTTTGAAATTTTTAAGAATGTTTTCGTACCTAATTATTTTAGTCTCAATATAGATCTTTTTGCAAGTTGGCAGTATGGCAGTAGGGCTGCTGGAACGTTTGTAAGATTTGCCGTGTTGGCTTTGGGAACGCAAAGGACAACTGAAGGAACATGGGGTGTTAGTCAGTAAAAGTCTGACACGCCCTCTTAATATGCATAATAGCATAATCAGCCTTTTAATGTTCCCACTGCTGGGACTCGGCCTCCTCTCTCTAGGAGAGGGAATGGGCCGTAATCCACCGCGCGGGCCCATTGCGGATTGGTGAATGTCACATGTCTTCGAACTTTTGGTTCTAGGACATGCCGGTTTCCTCACGATGTTTTCCTTCACCGTTTTGAGAGCAGTGGTGATGAAATAAATTACACAAAGTAATGCGCCTGGCTGGGTTTGAACCCCCGACCTACAACTCGTAAGTCGGGGCTTTTACCGCTCGGCCACCACTGCTCACGCCCTCTTGCTTCACCCGAAGCGGGAGAAGTTATCCGATGATATTCCACCTCAAAAATAAGCAGTACCCATGGCAGTAGTTCACCGTAGGTACTTTTTACGTTTTATGATAATTGATAACAAATTGATCGCCTCCGGGTGTTCTGTGCCTCTGGACTCGGCCTATTTCTTTGATAACAATGAATGACATAATATTAGGTAATACCCGAGATTGGTTGTAACTCATATGTTACTAAGATAAGAGTTATCATTTCATCTCATAATGTTTTATTACTCGGTTAAATATATAATTTAAATTATCGAGTTACCATTCGGTGAAGGTCGATGCGACAATTATTGTTAAAGGAAATTCTTATCATCATTACTTATACATTATTCTGATAAACACATCGATACTAATTACTTTTCTGTTCAATTAGTGCAATTAATCGTCTTTCATTACTCAACACGCATCAATTTATAAGTCACTAGCTCTTGCTACCGACTTCGCCTGCGTGAGGAAATTGTCCCAAGGAACCATACTTCCGGGATAAATAGTAGATTATGTGAATAGGGGATAAAGCGGTGTCTTTAAATCGCGGTTGAATTCCGAACGAAACGAAGGTTGCTAAGTTTTAATCCCGCACGCAGTGAGGGATTAATTCGATTAACTCCCGAGCAGTGCGAAGGAGTTAATCGAGCAGGTGGTTTAAAAAAGCATACATACATGCTATATGCATAAGTTATTTATCTAAGTGCTATTCCAGGACATAGTCTACCCGTGTACTGAGTTTCATCGAAATCCGTTCAGGCGTTCGAGCGGAAAGAAGTAACAAACGTACACATTCACACTCAAACTTTCGCCTTTATAATATTATTTATTTATTAGGGAGGCCTATCACACAAATATGTATGTGCTGTATGTGTTTTAGAAACAAGTTTTTCTTTGTTTTGTTTTTGTTGTTACCTACAATAAAGTATAATATAATAAATACATAATATTATAAAGGCGAAAGTTTGTGTGTGTTGTGGATTTTCAAATACACCAATTTATGCATTTTGTTGTCTCATATAAAAATTAATGGGTTGAAAAAAAACCTATATACCGAAATAGGTTCTCATTAAACATCAGAAGACATTGCAGCATAGGTAAATAAATAATTATTATTTAACACACTATAGACACAACCACCAGTGGTGCTCTGACTCTTGTACTAGGATATCCCGTATAACAAGAGCCCACAGAATAGATTAAAGAGGTCTGTTCTGTGCAAGAGCCAGACCTCTCAAAACTGTGTGATTAATAAAAAGAAGCGTTATAGACAAAGATAGGAAAAATAATAATAATATACTCAGCATGCACAAAAAAAATCATAATAATAGCAATATAATACAATAAAAAAAATTCGAACTGATACTACTTTCAGAAAGTAAATTAAAACATGACAAGAGCGGGCAGTTACCGCAGCCTTCGCAATAAAGAGCAACTGAAGGAACCTGTGGATTTTAGTCAGTAAAAGTCTGACACACCCTCACGCTCCAACCAGAGCGGGATGGGTTATTTGACAAGATATAGTAAGATTAGTTAGATTTAGAGCGATTTTCGCAGTGCAGGGGTTAGTACTGAGGTTCTACCAGCTCTTAACGTAATGCACTTGACGACCTAAACTGACAACACACAACACTCTTTTGGGGAGTGGCTGGAGCGACAACACAGCGTCCTCACTTTCCGCATGACGCAGATCCTCACCGGACATGGCAAGTCCGGGAGGTTCCTGCATCGGATTCAGGCGGAAGAAACACCCGGGTGTCAAAACTGTGTGGACCGCCCGGAGGCCACGGTTGAGCGCAAGCTCCACCGTGCACCGCCGTGTCCTCGTGGAGGCTGGTTAGGGTTCAGTCCAGAACGAGGAGGAATTGCAGGCGGTCGCCTCCTTCTGCGAAGCAGTAATGCTAACGAAGGAGGAGGCCGCACGCGTGAGAAAACGAACGTTCTCACGCCCCACCCGCCGAGATTCCGACCGTCGGGGTACCAGTCACGGTAGACGCGGGCTTGCGGACGTTGAACAATGTGTAGCTCCTCGTCCGGCCGTCCGGTAATTAACCGAACCGAGCCCGGTCGTCAACAGCGCGTAGTGATCCACGCGCTCCTCAAAGAGATGACAGCAAACCGTAGGGGCCCATCAGGGCTAATGCCCGCTAGCTAGGTCCGCGGTGAATTTCCGTAGGAGAAACCCGTAGTCCTAGAACGCAAAGGGCAACTAAAAGACTCAGATGTGGTTTTAGTCAGTAAAAGTCTGAGGGGTCTTGCTAAAGCCAGAGCGGGTGAAGTCATTGGATGATTACCACCCATAAAAAAAAATGCCCGACATTGTAACACGTCATAATAGGCCCCTAATGTGCAGTTGACTGTACCTAATACCATTTAATTCGCAAATACGGAACCGTTTCATTGATTGTCTTAAAGTATATTGTATGTCTCGTTGAATGAGGAAGGCTGACGTAAGAAAAAAAATCAGTATCGACTATCGATAGGACTGATATGACAATGTTATGACCTTGAACTTAGGCGGGTCATAAACCTCTAGAATTTTGAACCTTTAAAGGGGGAACGATAATGTTAACGGAAACCACCTTCTTCGTTTTGATACCACCCTATACCCCATACTAGGGATTACTGCTATATCGTGGACGTGCGTTCACAAAACATGTAAGTAAACTTACGTTTTAGACACCCATACCTGGAATAACTATCTTTAGATGATATAAATGTTTTTCGGTGCCAGAACCGAAGCCGTTATGCGCCGCAGCCAATAGCTCAACCATTACACCGACTCCCCCTTCCCACCCTCTCCCGCTGTCTATCTCGGATTTTAGTAAACCCATAGCACACTGACGTTAAAACGCGAATAGAACGTAGACGTCATTTATACGCATCGTATACGGTTTCACAGATGTGTCGTAGGCGCTTCGTAGTCGCAGCGTAGCACATCGTTGAAGTATCGTAGAAGCGTCGTAGGCGCGTCGCAGTAGTGTTGACGTTTCGTAGGCTCTCGTAGACGTTTCGTAGGCGTTCGTAGACGTTTCGTAGGCGCTCGTAGACGTTTCGTAGACGATCGTAGGCGCGTCTTAATTAGCTTATAGCATCGCGGCCCTCACTAAATTTAAACATAAACTTGTAATGAGAGTGTTTACGTAGAAGCGAATTTACACGTGTTTGTTTGAAAAACATGCGGTACCCGCGGATGGCACCGTCGCGGTTTAACTCGGCGGCGCGCGCAGCGTTGCACGCGCCAATACGGCGATTAAGAAAATCCATCAGAAATGGAGTACGACATGATCAACATTATATTAAAAGATAATTCTCTGTAGTTCCTGTCTCGCCAAATCAAAAGTACAAACAGACCGGGCGCACTGCAGTGGTGCCCGCTGCGTGCTACGTTACATGCTAGAGAAACAGGCACGGCTACTCTTCACGCCCCGCGTCTCCATAAACAACATTGTTCATTGCCATATGTCTGTGTTTGCAAGACGTGCGATGACGCGATCCGCTGCACGCGCCGCGCGCTCTTTAAACAGTAAAAACGCGCCCCGAGACGCCACGCTGCACGCGACTCCGTAAATAAGCCTGGCGTTTTTGTGCGTCCCATACCTTGGTTGTAGATATCTTACTTATTATACC
Source organism: Mythimna impura (assembly GCA_905147345.3). NCBI lineage: Eukaryota > Metazoa > Arthropoda > Insecta > Lepidoptera > Noctuidae > Mythimna > Mythimna impura. The sequence continues at coordinate 26,580,479 of LR990350.1, forward strand.
TCCAAAGTAGCGTGCCCTGACTTTTAATTATGTAAACACTTTGTTCACACCTCATTAAATTACACCCAGTCATGAGTCAGTAACGTAAACATCCTTTGTAGGCGTAATAAAAGGTAGGGTTAACTCTGAACACACATTTTCCAAAAACATCACATACATACCTATTTGTTTTTTTTAATAAATAATATAAACTAGTGCTTGACTGCAGTAATACCTAATGGTAAGCCGCTCGATGCAAGCATATTTTAAACAAAATGAATTAATGAAAAACTTACATTTATATTTTTATTTTTTTTCTTACTGCAGGAACCACACCGTACTCTTAAAAATACAAATTCAACTGAGTATCACATTTCATACTAATATCACATAGGAGAGAGTTTGTTTGTATGTATGGTGGTTTCCTTCACACACAAACGTCAGAACGGATTTAGACGAAATTAGGCACACGGGTAGACCTATTAACACATAGCATATTATAGAACATTGAATAGAATAGAATAGAATAGTATTTATTCGATGCAGGCAATCAATAGGCACCAACAGAAAAACAGATTTACAATATAGTTGCGCTGAGCGTGCCCGAACCGAAAGGGTCGCCAACTCAGCAATTGCTGGGCGTCAGACACCCGGCGCTGATTTTCAGCTGGCATCCCGCATTGGATACTTTCGATTCCGGGAATGTGTTACCTTGGTATAATTTTCTTCTTTTACGCAGGCGAAACAGCTGACAGAAGCTAGTTATCATAAACATATCAGGTAGAAGTGTTAATTAAAAACATGTCGGAAACACAAACGCTATCAATATCATATACCTACACACTTAATTACCTTTGTTTCCATGAGCATCGATAACATATACACCCATATTCTAAGTCATTTGTTGCAGCGAGGAACGAGGAATCCATGGCCGGCAGGCGCAGTGGTTGAGCGGTTATCTGATGCGCTGCATGTCGTAGATTCGATTCCTGCACAGAACAAATATTTAATATGGCCTACAGATAACAGTTCCGGGTCTGGGAGTATTGTGTATGTTAATTTGCATGTTTGTGAATGCACCCACGATGCAGGAGATATTCCTAGACTAGGGAAACAACACAAAACTCGTGACTAATTAATAATAATAATAATACAGCAAACGTGCTCGGGAGAAGGATGTATAATCCAGTAAGGTGCTGGTAGGGATCTTGACCGTACTTCCGGGATTGTCCTGATAGCCGTGGTATACCTCTCCACTCCTTAAGCACCTCAGGATATGTTGCCCTCTTGTTGCTACGTCACTTCGTGCTAGCGACCGTTTATGGGGGCCCATTTATTGAGTATGCAAATCACCCCCTGCCTTTTGTCGATGGATATTAATATCTTAAGGGGCCATAGTCTTAACATAGTTCCTGGTAACCAGTCCACTTAAGACTCCAAAAACCATAGCCTTATATCTTAGTTTTCCATATGTCGCAATAGTTTTCCCACCAACCGGGGGTTGTCCTTGGATGCACTAGCATAGTGCGTACAGGGATAATCACCGGTTCGTACCACTTTCCATTAAAAGCGTCTAAAAGGGCTTCTGCGAGTTGGTTTCGGCTCCTCGTACGCTTTCCAAAGGTCCAGAACCTTAGGGTGCTGAGATAAATAAATGTATAATAATACGGCCAATGGCTTGATAGCTAAGAGCCTCGAACAACATCTAAGGAGGCTCTCGATAGGCAGCTGGATCAAGGGCCTGATCCAGAAAGCAGTACTCCTGGACACGGCGCGCATTGTTAGGAGATTCCTCTCTCAGGAGCCCTGACCACCGGTAGCTTGGACCCTGTTCCCGATGCCGGTGGGCTAATATTTTTTATATTTTTAAATGTTTTTTTTTATTGAAATGTTTAAAAATATTATTTATATGATATGTTAATAAATAAAAGGAATAATAATATAATATTCACACAACTATCACACAACGCCGTCTAGTCCCAAGCTAAGCAGAACTTGTGTTATGATTACTAGACAACTGATAAACATACTTAAATATTTCTAAATACATACATATTATAGATAAATTACACCCAGACACAAAACAAATGATCGTGCTCATCACACAAACATTAATTGTCCTGGACGGGAATCGAACCCACGACCTCCGGCATAGCAGTTAGGACCACTAACAACTTGACCAACAGGCCAGTCAATTACTTAATAACAACCACTAGAGTCGGTCTTTAAGGCAATGCCTTTAAAGCAATGCTTGCTGAGGTTGGCCCGTGGATTGATCACCATTCTTCACTTACTGAGGCTAGTCCGTGCCTCGGATAGCATGCTAAGCCGTTGGTTTCTGCTGTCATTTTTGGATCTGTTGTGAGTTACGGGTAGTCAGAAGAAAATCTAACACCAGTATATCCGGAGGGTTTCATTTTACCCAGTATATGCGAGAAAGAGAAGGCTAACTAAGAATACTGTGTCGTCTCGGTGCACACGCGGCATGGGGGCGCCTCTTGGCAGTCTATAGCTAGGCCGCCGCTCTAATATTTTTTTAAATGATATAAACTAGTGTTTGACTGTGATTCCACTTGATGGTAAGCAATGATACAATTGTTGATGGCGAGGCGCGTACTAAAAATAACAAGAGAAACATAAAAAAAAACATTAAAAACACTAATACTATATTCAGCAGTAGGTATCCAGTTAATCCAGCGCCGACCTATAGTTGGAAAAAGGCGACAAAATCCTCTATTTTTTTTCCGTATTTATTGAGTCGAGGAAATTTCGTTATAAAGGACTTAGAATATGGGTGTTATATTATATCAGGTAGCTCTGAAGTGAAGTGTTGTGCTCCTGATGTGCAGACAATGACCTGCAGTAACCGCTCTTTTACGGCAATCACGCTATTGTGTTCATGTCGTTATAGCATTAGCTGTCGACATGATGGCGCCAGGTAAATAAACCTACCTAAATATGAACTTTTACTTTTAGCCTTAGGGAAAAAAAACTATGTTTTACCACATTTTTATAACGAAGTTAAGCACAGAATTGAGCCCAATTGGGTATTTTCCTGTATTTATTTTTGTACAACATTTTATACTCATCATCATCTTCCTGTCCTTATCCCGTTTTATTTGGGGTCGGCACAACTCGTTTTTTTCTATCATTCTGTCGTGTCACCCGTCACGCTATCACTAACTCCTTTTTCTTTCATATTACTTCTCACACAATCCATCCATCTTTTCTTTGGTCTCCCTCTCTCTTTCTCCATCCATCCACATGTATACTCATAACTCTTTTAGTAACATGCGTTTCATCCCTCCTCATTAATGGCCATACCAAGACAAACGATTCCCTTTCAACTTTTCAGTAACTGGCGCCACTTTCAAACTTCCTCTAATATACTCATTTCTCACTTTATCCATTCTCGTCACACCACACATCCATCTCAACATTCTCATCTCCACTACATGCAATCTTTTTTCATCCGTCTTTTTCGCAGTCCAACATTCTGATCCATACAGTATGACAGGCCTTATGACGGACTTGTAGATTTTACCCTTAAACTTGAGGGGCATCCGTGGGTCACAAAACAACAAAAAACACTAAAAACAGAAATCGTTTTTCTGGAAACAGTATCAAAATTGGTTATTAAATTAAATAAAGCAGCATTTAGCATTTCAAATATCTCGCACTTGCAATATCTTTTGTACACATAACGTACAGCGCTGGCGTTATATAGGGTGACTGGTAATTAGTGACCGATACTTAAACACGTGATTGTACTCATGATTACAAACAACTTTCCCAAAGAAACTTTTTACAGTAATTTATTGTAGCGTAGCGCGCTCGCGTAATGTACTAAAATACTAGTCTGGATATTATTTTATCGAAACATGTAGCTACATTGCTTACGTCATACGTTGTCATTTTTTCAAATACAATCTACTAGACTATCCTGAGATATTATTTTGTTAATAGTTACCCCACTAGCTCGAAAATGTAATAACTTAACACACAACTAACAACAGGCAACGTAAACACAACGCTGTTGTTGTTAGTTGTTGTTAATGAAGATTAAAGTACTCGTGAATAAGAATCAAACGAGCACAAACTCAATTAGGTTGTGTCTTTTTATTGTGGAGTTTCTATGGCCATCTTCCAGCTCCATCATCAGACCGTGGTTACCATAAAAGATCAAAGTGCTCGTCAATAAAAATCAAATGAGCCTAAACTCGATTGGGCTGTGTCGTTTTATTGTGGAGTATCTATGGCCACCATCCAGCTGCATCATCAGAGCCTGGTAAATATGAAATATATAGAATTAAAGTACTCGTCACCATGAATCTAACGAGCACAAACTCGATGGGGTTGTGTCGTTTTATTGTGGAGATCCACCTTCCAGCTCCAACATCAGACCCAGGTTACCATATAGGATCAAAATACTCTTGAATATGAATCCAACGAGTCCAAACTCGATGGGGTTGTGTCGTTTTATTGCCGAATTCCTATGGCCACCTTCCAGCTCCATCATCAGACCATGGTTACCATATAGGATCAAAGTACTCGTGTATACAAATCAAAAGAGCCCAAACTCGATGGGGTTGTGTCGTTTTATTGCCGAGTTCCTATGGCCACCTTCCAGCTCCATCATCAGACCGTGGTCACCATATAGGATCAAAGTACTCGTGAATACAAATCAAAAGAGCCTAAACTCGATGGGGTTGTGTCGTTTTATTGCCGAGTTCCTATGGCCACCTTCCAGCTCCATCATCAGACCGTGGTCACCATATAGAATCAAATTACTTGTAACTACAAACCAAAAGAGCCCAACTTGATGGGTTTATGTCGTTTTATTGCCCAGTTTCTATGGCCGCCTTCCAGCTCCATCATCAGACCGGGGTCACCATATACGTTAAAAGTACTCGTGAATACAAAACAAAAGAGCCCAAACTCGAAGGGGTTGTGTCGTTTTATTGCTGAGTTCCTATGGTCGCCTTCCAGCTCCATCATCAGACCCTGGTTACCATATAGGATCAAAGTACTCGTCAATACGAATCAAACGAGCCCAAACTCGAAGGGGTTGTGTCGTTTTATTGCTGAATTCCTATGGCCACCTTCCAGCTCCATCATAAGACCCTGGTTACCATATTGGACCAAAGTACTCGTCAATACGAATCAAACGAGCCCAAACTCGAAGAGGATGTGTCTTTTTATTGCCGAGTTCCTATGGTCGCCTTCCAGCTCCATCATCAGACCCTGGTTACCATATAGGATCAAAGTACTCGTCAATACGAATCAAACGAGCCCAAACTCGAAGGGGTTGTGTCGTTTTATTGCTGAATTCCTATGGCCACCTTCCAGCTCCATCATAAGACCCTGGTTACCATATTGGACCAAAGTACTCGTCAATACGAATCAAACGAGCCCAAACTCGAAGGGGATGTGTCTTTTTATTGCCGAGTTCCTATGGTCGCCTTCCAGCTCCATCATCAGACCCTGGTTACCATATAGGATCAAAGTACTTGAAAATACAAATTAATACGAATCAAACGAGCCCAAACTCGATGGGTTTGTGTCGTTTTATTGCCGAGTTCTTATGGCCACCTTCCAGCTCCATCATCAGATCAGCTTCATGTCATCGTAATATTGCAATGTCATGCAATTTACACATGTATACAAAATTTTAGGTCAATCGGTTGAAGATATCTGCTTCAAAATTGGGTTGCAAGATTTGAGCTGAACATACATAGTTACATACATACATTGCAAGTTAAGAAAAAGCTTGTAAAAAAAAGTTTCTTTGGGAAAGTTGTTTGTACTCATGATGAGTACAATCACGTGTTTAAGTATCGGTCACTAATTACCAGTCACCCTATATGTATTTCAGTGTCTGATCCCTATTCTGTTGACAGTTTCCGCTTCCTCCAGATTTGAAAATTTCTTACTAACTACTACTATTGAACGGATTTAAGAACTCTACCTATTTGCGATTTTGGATAAAGTTAGATAGCATAATCATAGCATAAACAGCCTTTTTAATGTTCCCACTGGTGGGACTCAGGCCTCCTCGATAGGAAATGGAATGGGCCGTGGTTCTAGGACATGCCGGTTTCCTCACGATGTTTTCCTTCACCGTTTTGAGAGCAGTGGTGATAAAATAAATTACACAAAGTAATGCGCCTAGCTGGGTTTGAGCCCGTGACCTACAACTCGTAAATCGGGGCCGTTACCAAACGGCCAAAACTGCAAAAAAAAAAAATTGGTTGGTTTTTGTTAAAATTATTTTAATTTTATTATTTGCTATTGTAACGGCAATAGAAACACAGTTACACATTCTGTGAAACTAAAAAAAAACAAATCTCTACCTCTTACGGTTTTTTATGAGATACAATCCGCTGATAGACGGACAGACAGACAGATGGACGGACGGATGGACAGCGGAGGCTTAGCACCTCTACCACCTTTCTGATTCGGAAACCCAAAAACGGAAACTGGCCTTTAACCTTTTTTCACATTTAGTCACGCCTTCCTCCAAAAAACACGCTAGCCTCACGCGTAACTGATTCCCAGATAACCCCAAAAAGGTATTACGCATCAATCTGATTGTATTTCCATGCAAATTCTCAGATATCGCGGTCTAAGATCGCTACGCTGTTAGGAATTATTCAGACTCGTCTCTGATCTACACGCGAAGGTTGAAAGGTCACCCATTCATGATGAAAGTGAAGGTCAATGTCATACTTTAACTTTTCAAGGTCAAGTACTGTTGACTAATACATTTCCTAACACACTTGAGTACTTAGTTCCGTCGTTCCAAGTAATAAAATTGAAAGATTAATTAACTTAGCTGACTATAAAAATCTTTTTACAAAAAAAATACAACCGACTTCAAAGTAAAAAAAGCACTGAAAAGTGCAAAATAACTTTAATTTCGGAAGTCGGTGTTTCTATAATAGTTTTGTCTCTTCGTTATTTAACACCGACTTCCGAAATTAAAGTTATTTTGCACTTTTCAGTGCTTTTTTTACTTTGAAGTCGGTTGTATTTTTTTTGTAAAAAGATTTTTATTTTACACTTTTTAGTTATGGTAAAAACACCCCTAAAAAGTACCCCTTAGCTAAACTTAAATACCTTATAGCCAGAGTGCATCTCATGACAATTCTAATAATCCCAAACACGGTTAGATTACATTAATTTATTACAGAGTTCCGGTGCCTAACTTCAGGCTTCATCATCAGATCAGTTCGATATATTCCCCCTCTACTTTCAGTCAGTCATCGGCTACACGTATAAACAAAGCAATTTTACTTGTTACGACGGTTCTGCTGTGATCCTATGAGGAGTTCTGTTCCATATCTTCGAAGTTCATGATCAGATCATAACAATATTTCTATGGGACCAACTCGGAAGTATAACCTTCCAGTCAAAAAAAAAATTTTCAGAATCGGTCCACAATTGACCGAGAAATCGGTGAACATACATAAAAAAATAAAATAAAAAACATACATTCAACCGAACATATAACCTCCTCCTTTTTGAAGTCGGTTAAAAATACGCCGAGTTGCTAACCTGTCGGTTTTCTACCGGTAGCATTTCGGGGGTTTTTTTTTTCGTTGGGAAAATCATCCAATGACATCCCCCGCTCTTGGGCGGAGCGTGAGATAGTGTCAGACTTTTACCGACTAAAAACCCACTCCTGTTCCTTCTTTGTCTTCGTTCCAGGGCCCCGGGGTTCTCTTTCGCATTACCCATGGCCCCAGTAGGCTTCGACCCTGTTGGGCCCCTACGGTTTTGATGACATCTCCTTAAGGCGCGCGCGGAACACTACGCGCCGTCCACAACTTGGGCTCTGCTTGGACAGTTACCGGACGGTCGGACGACGAGCTACCCATTGCTCGCCATCCGCAAGCCAGTGCCTACGGTGGCTGGAAATCGGGATCGGGATAGCATTTCGGGAAGTGTGCTTTGGAATTGTATAACCTAATTCCGCCAAGCCCGTTTCGTCATCGGGCCACCAGGCGTACAGTGATGCGCAACCGGTACATGGTGGACAACCCTCAAAGGGTTGTCACAGGTACGCACAAAACGTTTCAGGATAACTCATTGTGCGTACAGCTAAGGAGTTGAATTCCCTGCCGGAGTCTGTATTTCCTGATAGCTACAACCTAAGGGTTTTAAGGTAAAAGTAAAGTTACTTCTAATACTTCTCAAGTAGCAAAGAACACAACACTTTTTCTTTGTAAAGCAATTGAACGAGCTACGATTTAAGTAACTTCGAGAGAACTTGGGTCACAGTTACATCTTGACTTTTTTTCTTTAGGGATTCTTTTATAATTATGTTTTGGGTGGGATACAGACTATTAGGAGCAATAGGTCTCCCCGTCTTCGTGCCATTTTATTAATTCCTTCATTAATCCTGTCTCGCTGCTGCAAGCTATTCACGAATACACCAATGAGGTCATCATTATCATCGTCATAACTTTTTATCCAACTTGTTATGACCGAGCGATTGTAGAGACCAATTTTTAACGGTGCACGATGAGGTAATGGACATCCTCACGCCCCAGCCGGCGAGACCTCGAGCCTCGGACGACGAGCAATGGGTAGCTCGCCGTCCGGTTGTCCAGTAACTGTCTGACCCGAGCCCGAGTCATTGACGGCGCGTAGTGTTCACCGCGTGCCTTAAAGAGTTGGCATCAAAACCGTAGCAACCCAGAAGAGCCAATGCCTACAAGGGCCATGGCTTGATTTCTGAAAAGATTACTCGTGGTCCTAGAAGGCAAAGGCTAACTGAAGGAACTTAGGTGTGGTTTTAATAATAATAACCATATTTTCAGGCATCGGAGGCCAAAGAAAAAATACATGAAATAATCTTAAACAATAATAAACTTTTGGTGGTAGGCGGAACAGAGTGTAAAGTCCCGCAAACCTCCGTTGAAAAGGGAGGATCCTCCCACCAGACGGGTGTGTGTTGGTGTCTGGTGGGCAAGTGCCCGATAGATGATTTCGGGCTGTTCTAAATGTTCAAATCGCGCGGCGAATTTTAATTGCGCGATGCAGGATTAGTTATTATATGACGCCATAGATGTCGCTACAAACTAATACAAAATTATAATAAAAACAAAACTTATTTAACTATAATTATACAGGTAATGTAGTCAGCGTCGTGTACCGCTGCGTGGTGTCGCGTAACCGTCCTCGGAAACGTCGATATACGACACCTTTCGGCCAGAAGTCCTCTTTTAAGAAGGTCTGTAGCTGTTGGGTTGGAACTCGTACCACGAAAGACTTGAAGTTGATGTCGTGGCGCGCTTCCAACCTTACGGCCCACAGAGTCCAGTTGGTCTTCATTTTCAAATACTCGACTTCCTCAACCTTCGTGTAGTGATGCAGGTGCGAAATGTATAGCTGCGTCGTAAGCACAGCAGGACGCAGCAGCATGTTCGGTCCACTCGGTGCGGTACCGCACTGGTTACGGGAACAGGGCTTCTTCTTCTTTTCTACTCTCGTGAATCCCTCTTCATCCCCTTGGCCTGTCTTGGGCAAGGAGCTCTGGACCGCAGACAAGGTAGGTTAAAAGCACATGTTTTCAACTTTTCCCCTATTTTCGTTTGTAGCTTTGATTGCGACGCACCTAATTTGCTGGTGGTGACATGTCCTCCCGCACCGTCTTAGAGCAGGAGAAGTCATTAGATGATTCACCAGCTCAAAAAAGGCTACATAATGTACCATGTGGAAATTCTGAAAAGGAAACCCGTGGTCCTAAAACGTAAAGGGCAACTGAAGGAACACACTGTGTTATAAAAATGCTACATAATGTAGCAGCATTTTGTTACGTTTTGTAAATGTGAGTACCACGGAGCAATTTGTGTTATTAGGTAACTACTGGTTTGACATGAACGAGCTCAGCAGTTAAAAGAATGTCATGCAAGAAAAATGTGAACAGGATTTTAAAAGAGTGTCAGTAGATAATAGATTTTAAAAGAGTGTCAGTAGAGTTTATTGCATATCACACACATCTTCAACAACATTTTCTTCCCAATAGATATGAAAACCTACCTTTAGAATGTGTAGTGGATAATTATATTAGCTTCAACTTTTTGATTGACTGACTTCTTGACAATTTAAAATTCAAATGGTTGTCCAGCTTTTGAGGCGTTAAAATCATCAAAATCTCGGATTTTTGTTGCAGTGGATGAAATTAAAAAAAAAACCAATATGATAATTATGCTTAGCTAAAAAAGCCTACTAATACTCTTAAAAAAATTCTTTCAATTCAACATTGAAAGATTTTTTTCTATTCATCATTCACATATTATTAGCTAAATATAATAACATATCATATTTTCTTTTTAACCGACTTCAAAAAGGAGGAGGTTATATGTTCGGTTGAATGTATGTTTTTTTTTTTTTTTTTTATGTATGTTCACCGATTTCTCGGTCAATTGTGGACCGATTTTGAAAAATTTTTTTTTGATTGAAAGGTTATGCTTCCAAGTTGGTCCCATAGTAGTGATTGTTATGATCTGATCATGAACTTCGTAGATATGGAACAGAACTCCTCATGGGATCAACAGCATTGCTTTGTTTATACGTGTAGTCGATGACTGACTGAAAGAAGAGGGGTAATATATCGAACTGATCTGATGATGAAGCCTGAAATTAGGCACCGGAACTCTGTAATAAATTAATTTAATCTAACCGTGTTTGGTATTATTAGAATTGTCATAAGATGCACTCTGGCTATAAGGTATTTAAGTATGGCTGAGGGGTACTTTTTAGTGGTGTACCATAACTAAAAAGTGAAAAATAAAAAACTTTTTACAAAAAAAATACAACTGACTTCAATGTAAAAAAACACTGAAAAGTGCAAAATAACTTTAATTTCGGAAGTCGGTGTTAAATAACGAAGAGACAAAACTATTATAGAAACACCGACTTCCGAAATTAAAGTTATTTTGCACTTTTCAGTGTTTTTTTACATTAAAGTCGGTTGTATTTTTTTTGTAAAAAGTTTTTTATTGAATTTCATTCACAGAAACAAAAATCGGAGGTACCCCCAGACACTCGACTAGTTTATTTGAAACTAGATTCTGCCAGCGACTCCGCCCGCGCGAAAGTAGGTTTCACCATACACAGTTCTAACCCCCGTTTTACCCCCTTAAGAGTGGAGTTTCGTAAAATCCGTTCTAAGCGGATGTCTACACCCTATAAGGTACCTACCTGCCAAATTTTTAATTTGTAGGTGTTATAGTTTCGGAGATTTCGTGATTAATCAGTGAGTGGTATTTCGCTTTTATATATAATAGGTCTGTAGTACTGCGATATTACAGAAAATACAAAACACAAAGAAACCAATAAATACCTAATTTCAAAAGAAGAATAACATACCTTTAATATAAAATTTATTTGAACTTATGATTCTAAGTCAATCCAATGATATAACACTTCAAAGCAACCCGTTTTTAACCGACTTCGAAAAGGAGGAGGTTCTATGTTCGGCTGAATGTATGTTTTTTATTTTTATTTTTTATGTATGTTCACCGATTTCTCGGTCAATTGTGGACCGATTTTAAAAAAATATTTTTTGATTGAAAGGTTATGCTTCCAAGTTGGTCCCATAGAAATATTGTTATGATCTGATCATGAACTTCGAAGATATGGAACAGAACTCCTCATACGATCACAGCAGAACTATCGTAACAAGTGAAATTACTTTATATATACCTACGTGTAGTCGATGACTGACTGAAAGAATAGGGGGAATATATCGAACTGATCTGATGATGGAGCCTGAAGTTAGGCACTAGAACTCTGTAATAAATTAATTTAATCTAACCGTGTTTGGTATTATTAGAATTGTCATGAGATGCACTCTGTATTATAGAAACACCGACTTCCGAAATTAAAGTTATTTTGCGCTTTTCAGTGTTTTTTTTACATTGAAGTCGGTTGTATTTTTTTTGTAAAAAGATTTTATAAAAATCTCCAATTTCATAGGTAAAGACCTATTATATAGATAAGTATATCTAAATGATTTAAGTTTGAGCTACTCTCATATTCATTAAGTAGGTATCAGGTATATATATACCTACTTCTTCAAATATTCTAATGTTCAAACACAAACTTACAAACCTTACAACTCAAATAGAAACTAAGTACGTCATTATTGATTGCAATTTACCCCACACAATACATTAACGATAACCATTACTTACTTGGGGGAGGCCTATGTCCAACAGTGGACGTCCTTCGGCTGAAATTATGATGATTACTTAAAAAAACATGTCATCATTTCTACCCCCACCTAGCTACATCCCCAAGGTAAAGTATTATCATTACTACCGTAAAACGGGGTGAATAGAAACGCAGGGGTGAATAGAAACAAAACTTTAATGGGTATATTGTCACGTTATTAAAATTTTTTTGCAGTATTTGAGTACTCAAAATTATAAAAATCGCAGATTAAAACACATTACTTTATTGAAACTAAAAATATGATCATATAAGAAAGTAAAAATCTTAATCAAAGTTTTGTTTCCATTCGCCCCTGCACTTCTATTCACCCCGTTTGACTGTACCTATGATCGAGGTAGTCGTAAATACGGAACTATTAATTGTTATACCACAAAATAGATAGGTAGGTACAGAAGTCAATCTACATACAAAGCGTGCTCTAGCAACGCACACACAGACACCGCTCACGGACACGATATCTCGGCTCAATTCAGCTCAATGCGAGCTCGAGTGCTATCCGTTTGAGATACACGTCTGTGAACTTTTTTGTGGAAAAATGGACCAACAAAAAAAACGTTATTCTAACTGTTCAGTGCACGTTTAAATTTAAACAAATTCAACATTAAACAGTGAATTGACGTTTGTTAGGCTACCAGTAGTTTCAGAGAGGTAAGTAGATATTTGCTTGTATTTTGATGGTTCGTTTTAACGTAACACAGAACAGGCTCCGCGCCGAGAAAGAGAAGATTATTTTGTGGCTATGTAATATTTATACAATTCAGATTAGGTAGGCATTTATCAACGCACCCGGTCGCACTCGGACAGTTCGCGCTGAACCTAGCGCGACCGCCGAGCGTAGGTATGAAAAGTGAAGTACATACATGAGATTGACTTCTGTACCTATCTATTTTGTGGTTATACTGCTTATAGTTGTAGTTACAACGACTTTCAGTTTTTACCTGTCATATTTTTACTATGAGACCTTGCTTCTTGGACTCAAGATTCTAGGTCAACGGACAAGTACCCTTATAGGTTTTGATTTTACCTTACGAGCGTCAAACTACGCCATAAACGGAGCATAAACGGCCTTATCTTTAGACTGTATTGACTCAGAAGTTTGATTTTTTCACTGTTCTAAGAGGTAGCAGACCTGAGTTTTGCGATATAAATTTTAGCTTAATATCTCTAAGCGTTCATGAGAAAAAGGGTTTGACAGACGGCCAGACGAGCAACAGGGTGATCCTATAAGGGTTGCTTTTTTACCGACTGAGGTACGAAACCCTAAAAATGTATGTATATATAACTATGTTTGTTCGGGTGGAATCTTGCAACTCAATTTTGAAGCAGATATCTTTAACCGATTGAGTTGCAACTTTGTATACACGTTTAGTTTGGATGACAATGCATGCTTAGCTATGTCAGCTATGTGACGTTATTCTAAATCCAACATGGCGGAACACTCAAGATGACGGATTAGTTATTTTTAATGCACTTCTACAATATGGGTATCAAATAAAAGGGCTTGCTGAGATTAACACGAAAAATAAAGTGACGTTACTGAAAATCCAATATGACGGACTTCTAAAGATGGGAGGCTCAGTTTTTTATGCTTTTCTATAATAAGGGTATCAAATGAAAGGGCATGCTGAGAAAACGAATGTAAATTAAAAAAGAAATAAGTATAAAAAGATGTAAATAATCAAGGATATAAATAACGGTTACATGACGGTGACACTGATGTGTATATTCCCTTAAAGGCTCTAATAAATTTTTGATTCGGTTCATAACACGTCCTCGACATGTTCGCCGAACTTGACCCAAATATTAATGTCTGCTATCTATTGATTTGATTGAGCTTTCTAATAACTATTACAACAGTGAGGTTATAGAAGAGTTTGTCACTGTGACATAATAATTATGGAGATGGCCCTGCGTGATAGAATCAGAATTTAATATCAGAAAAAGATTGTTTTTTTATTTGAGTGCTTATAATGGCTATACTATAGATAGACTTAATATTATAAGTAAATAATAATAATATACCTACTTTATTTCGGATATAGAAAATCCATAATGTATTAGTAACAGAAATACTTATACAACTATGTTAGTAACAAAATGAATTAAAACAAAATAAATTAACTTTAAAATTTCATCCCTTCTTAATTCACATATTTTCCCTCAGCACCAGGCCTGCAGGCATGCCTGCGGGACCAGAGCTTCAGGAAAGGACAGTCTGGTTTCTCAGCAATTACCTTCAGGATGCTATTGGAGCCTCCACGCATCAAGGACGCCGTTCTCTTTCGCATGATAGGCTCAAAACTATCCGTGCCTGCCACAGCAAACATGCCTGATGCGCTAAAGAACCGCGGAAGCCCCAACAACACCCGTACTTAAAGTAACTCTGTCTTTCTGTTGCGCTTTCACACTTGTTAAATTAGATACTGAACCGATTTTTATGAGATTTGGTACGGATTAAGCTTGGATCCCAAGGAAGGACAAAGGATTTTTATTTGGTTTCGACTTTGATTTCGCGACCTCAATAACCGATGTTCACGCAAAGGAAGTCGTGGATATAAGCTAGTAAGTATCTATGGTTTATTTGTATATGGTTTTTTTCTTTGCATTCACTTTTTCTTTTCTCTTTTATTGCACCTACAACTATTTTTCTCCTTTCAATCCCCAAGTGAACGCCGGCGGGCTTTTTTTCGGTGGGAAAATCATCCAATGACATTCCCCGCTCTTCAGCAGAGCGTGAGATAGTGTCAGACTTTTGCCGACTAAAAACCCACTCCTGTTCCTTCTTTGCCTTCGTTCCAGGGCCCCGGAGTTCTCTTTCGCATCACCCATGGCCCCAGTAGGCTTCGACTCTGCTGGGCCCCTACGGTTTTGCTGACATCTCTTTGAGGCGCGCGTGGAACACTACGCGCCGTCGACAACTTGGGCTCGGTCCGGACGGTTACCGGAATGGGGAACAAGAGGTAGAAAATAGAGCTTGATGCTATCAAAATACAATTTTACTAATATTCCACTCATAAAAAATAAAAGATGCTTAGAGAATTATGCATACTTATGACTTTGACCTTGTCAATGACCATTGATTATTCACTCATCTATAATTCAGTCTCATTTTTATCGTAGAAACCGCACATTACCTGCAATTTGCGACCAATCATCCACTCCAAGTACATAGAACAGTATGAAACTTTCCCACGGCCAATTTGTCACACGATTTTCAACCTCAAAATTATAGAAATAAGGTTGATTATTGTTGATTTATGGTAGATATTTATTTACAAGCTGTAACTACCCACCTGGATGTAGGCAACTATTGCTTCTAGGTTGAAAACTGTTATAAATTTATTAACAGATTGATCGCAGAATTACTTGCCTCGCTCAATCGCTCTTAACAGTCAGTTCAATCTAATAAAAATATATATTATTTATTTCGTAATCAGTTCTGCCCCCCTAGTCAAGTTACAACCGTTTCGTGTCGATTTCCGTTCTCCAACCGGAACGCCTCGGGGTCAGCAATTGTAGAAAACGATAAGTTGGTAGCCATGTTGATGCGCCTAGGTCGGCTGCTCGTTCTACAATGTCGATCTACAATAGCAAAGGATGTAGCGTTGAACATTGTAGAAACGATAACAATTTATTCTATCATTTTGAACGATGTGAACTTGCTTTTTTTTTAGGTGGGAAAATCATCTAATGACAAATCTCGCTCTTGGGCGGAGTGAGAGATAGTGTCAGACTTTTACTGACTAAAACCACTCCTGTTCCTTCGTTGCCTTCGTCCCAGGGCCCCGGGTTTCGTTTTCACACTACCCATGGATGTGAACTTGGCTACGAATTTTCTATTCGTTAGTTCTGACCACGTGACTTAACGTTGAGATGATGTCATTCCCATACATTTGATTAGTTTTCGACTATCGTTATCGATTGCAGATTATCAACTTGTCTAGGGGTGCTGAGTTCTACAAGACTTTTGTACTGAGGATCTATTATGTATGGAGATACCTGTAACAACCTCACTCTTCATCAGACGGAAGTAACGCCTGGGTGTCACCATTATGTGGACCGCCTGGGGGGCTATTTGGCTAACTTTTTCAATAACAGTTGACAACTAGCATTCGTTGCACACTAAACTTAGTTGTCAACTGACAATTTCATAAAATTGGTATTACGTATCACACAAGTGACTAACAAACTACGGTGGAAATGTGGTGAATTATAAAAATTTACGGTGCCTATTGTGACCACTCTAAAATTTTATCAAAAGCTTACACAATCGCAATTTTAAAAGTATCGATACAATAACATCTGTCAAAACGTGTTACGGTGGCTATCAAAGGCACCAGTGGCTAATGACGTCACTGCAGTTGGTCACTGAAGATAGGTAATACGAAACTAGCTGTTTGACAGTTCAATGATGCACATTGTTAACAAGTGATCATCACTTGAACTGTCAACAGAGTTACGCAATAGCCCCGCTGGAGGACACGGTGGAGGTGTGCCCTGCTTGGGCGGAGCACCGCCTTATCCTCCCTGGTTCAGGCAATAGTCCGGAGCGAGAGGGAATGAGGTGCGCGATTTCTTTCTGTTAAGCAGTAATGCGAGCGAAGAAAACGGCCGCAACCGTGAGGGAAGGGAACGGACATCCTGTGACGCCTCGGCGTCACCGTCTTAGTAGTTTCAGCAGTACCTTGATATGTCAGTCCGTCAGCTCCTCCTTTTATATATATATACTAGTTTCTGCCAGCAGCTTCGCCCGCGTGAAAGTAGGTTTTCCATATAAACTTTGGACCCGTTTCACTCCTTAGGGAGTTCACCCCCTAAACGGGAGGGATTTTCGGAAAATCCTCTCTTAGTGCTCGCCTACGTCATAAAAGGAAACCTTGTGTCAAATCTCACGCTCTTAATCCCAGTAGTTTCGGCTGTGCGTTGATATGTCAGTCATTCAGTTTCTCCTTTTATAAATAACTAAGTAAAAATAAAATTTCCCACGTGAAAGTGATTGAAACAAAAATAGACATCCCATTCATTGGCAGTTTTAAGTCCATCATCAATATTGCATACCGCTTGAGACATATTATTTCCACGGTAGAACGGCTCATATTACAAAATAATGCGAGTTTTCTTATATTTCATACAAAAATAGTTACAAGTAGGTACTACGATGTTACAGAAAATACAAAACATAAAAAAAACACAATAAATACCTAATTTTGAAAAAAGAATAACGTACCTTTAATATAAAGTTTATTTGAACTTATAATTCCAAGTAAATCCAAAGATATAACACTTCAAAGCAACCCGTTTTAAAAAACGGTAATTTCATACTTTAACCCCTAATACTAAGTATGCACAACGCGGATTCTACACCGCGTCCAACTTTAATTTGATAAAAACTATCTACTATAAAAAAATACAGTCATCAATTGCCGCTACATACCGATATATCGACGAAGTTTCAAGGGCAATAACATTTATAAATGTACCATACATTGACCTTAGTTACTTCACGTGTATACTGTGTAATGGGAGAAAATTGTACCTGTCCTAATGTAACCGAGATATTTGTAATACAAAACATGATTTAAAAGAGTGTCCATGGAGTTTCTTGTACATTCTCCATAGAGATCTAGAAGCTTTGGAACGTGCAATTAGCATCATTTTTCTGATTGACGGTTTTCTGTAAATGGTTTATTTGGAATACTAGTGACCTGCCCCGGCTTCGCACGGGTGCAATGCTGATACTAAATATACTACAGAATGTCTTTATATTATACAACATTCACAGCTTTTTTGTCATTGGACAATATAAACATATTTTCTTTAGAGGTTACTCTTGAAAGAGCGACATATAATTGGCCATGTGACAAACACTCAACGCTCAAATCTAAGCCTGCAACGTTGAAAGTTTGACCCTGCGATTTATTAAATCTATATATCTTTACTGGAAATTGTAGGCGTTTAAATTGGAACGGTAAATCCGATGGTATCAGAGGAATTCGGAGAATCAATACATCTTCTCCGGTACCACATCCGGTGAGTATTGTGCACTCTATTATGAAAGTTTTTAGTGATCTTACCATCAAACGCGTGCCATTGCAAAGTTTAGGTAAATTCAGGTTTCTTAATAAAATAACAGGACAACCTACTTTCAACACTATTTTATGAGGAGGAAGTCCAGACAGGTTCAAAGAATTAAGAAATTCTGTAGGAAAATGAACAGATTCTTCCAAATCGAGACCAATATAGACCGACTAGTATATTTGCGTCGGCGCGTAAATCTTTGAAAGAATCAAGTTTTTTACCTTATCTACTTGTTCGTTAGTTGGTGGCAGAATTGCTCTTTCTTTAAACCAAGATATAGTCTTAGGTACAACTTATGTTATCAATGTCGGAAAAAACATTGTTGACCAACCCTTGCATTTATCTTAACGTACTTATAAGTTCGGATTACGTTATCGCGCACGTTTTTATTAAGTATTAAGTAATAATTGTTATTTTCTTCGCTTGAGAGCTCCGATAAACGCGTGCGATCGCTGCTAATCATAAAGTGCTATAGGGCGAAGCGCGGCCTTCGACACGCTATCACTACCGCAACCGCTATGTCCCTGCATTTTAAATCAGTAATATCTTCGAAACTATTCATTTAAATTACTTACATGCTGTAAAGGGCCATATTGATCTGCATATATTAAATGCACAATTTATTAAAGGTATTTAATTGAATAAGGATTATTGCTGTATTACATAAAATCGCTTCGTAAATTAGCCCTATTTCTCGTAAAAAGTAAAGGATAAAAAATGGTTTTGTGGGTTATCCGTAAGAGATAGACATATACCATCGATGAATTTTTTGTAGACCTTTTTAAGGTTACAATACTGTAGTACATTATTTTGATCTATCTTATAGGGTTCAGCCAGCGTTTGAAATGTAAGCCCAAAAAATTGTGTTTATTTACGACATCACATTAGAAACCTCTAAAATTTTCAGTGTTTCTTTACTATATTATGCATGTTTTATACATTTATACCTTCCTCTTGAATCACTCTATCTATTAAAAAACCGCATCAAAGTTGCGTAGTTTCAAAGATCTAAGCATACATAGGGACAGACAGACGGGAAACGACTTTGTTAACCGACTTCAAAACGAAGGAGTTTCTATATTCAGCTGAATGTATTTTTTTTAATGTATGTTCGCCGATTTCTCAGTCAATTGTGGACCGATTTCGAAATAATTTGATTGAAAGGTTATGCTTCCGAGTTGGTCCTATATAAATATTGTTATGATCTGATCAGGAACTTCGATATGGAACGGAACTCATGGGATTATGGCAGAACTGTCGTAATAAATAAAATGGCTTTGTTTATACATGTAGTCGATGACTGACTGAAAGAAGCTCCCCCGCACCTTCGGAGGGGATATATCGAACTGATCTGATCATGAAGCTGGAAGGTAGAAACCGGAACTCTGTAATAAATCACTGTAACCTAACCGTGTTTTTTTTATTATTAGGTGGGAAAATCATCTTATGACAAATTGCGCTCTTGAGTGGTGCGGGAGATAGTGTCAGACTTTTACTGACTAAAAACCCACTCCTGTTCCTTCTTTGCCTTCGTCCCAGGGCCCCGGGTTTCACTTTCACACTACTCGAACCTAACCGTGTTAAGGATTATTGCAATTGTCATGAGATGCACTCTCACTATAAGGTACCACCAGGGACCCAAGTCTGCTATTTTTATAAATTCGTCATTCCAACACGTTGTCATTTTGCTAAAAGTTCGTAATCTGTTAATTCATAATGATCGATCATTGATCGGTCAATGGTCTCGTAATAGAGTTGTGGTAGAATGACCATATCGAGCTTATTAAAAGCAATGACTGCACAATGACGTTCTAATGGTATATCATTGTGTGAACTGTGTAAAAAAAAATTATCCAAAGAAAATACAACCGACTTCAACATATAAAAAAACACTAAAAATGTACAACATATTTTTAATTTCGGAAGTCGGTGTTACATAACGAAGAGACAAAACTATTATAGAAACACCGACTTCCGAAATTAAAGTTATTTTGTACTTTTTTAGTGTTTTTTTTTACGTTGAAGTCGGAAGTATATTTTTGAATTTTTTTTTATACTATGTAGTGATATGCTTTGATGTTTAGTAAGTTTAGAAGAAGTAAGGATCCAGGATATTTGCCGCTGGATTGTTCGAAACAGTTACCACGGCCCTAGAATGGAAAGGCCAAATGAAGGTCCATGGGTGGGTTTTAGTCAGTAAAAGCCTGAAACGCCCTCTCGCTCCACCCAGAGCGCAAGAAATTATTCGATGATTTACCATCCCTTAAAAAGATCTAGGATATAGCTTTCATAAATAAGGCTAGGCGTAGTCGAGTGACATACGAACAAAGAGAGATATGTTTTCCGTGAAGAAAATACTCAACAAAAAGTTTATTAAGAATTCAAGCTCTACTACTATGATCACTCTACTATAAAGATGCCTGATACAAGGTCTAAACAAAAACATGAAAGAATGTATTTATAGTATCTATACAGATCCTGTTTGGACACAAGTCACAAGGTTATGCTTCAATAACCCGCTCATAAAATCTCAATGATGCACTAGTCGACGAGTTAAGACTCCAAAGGCTTGAGCATCGACACCGAGAAGCTAGTCCACTGCCCAGGTCGGTTTTCTATCGTATTTCGCGGTGTGTGCATTGGAATTGCATAATTTAATTCCGCCAAGTCTGTTCGATCATCGGACCACACGACGTACGGCGTTGTGCCATCGGTACATGGTGGACATCCTACCCATGGGCACAAAACGTTTTGGGAACACATTTGCTTTGTGTACAGCTAAGGAGTGGCATTCACTACCGAAGTTAGTTTCCTGATAGCTACAACCCAGGGGTCTTTAAGTCAAGAGTGAATAGGTTACTTCTAGGAAAGCGTGCTTCATCGTCGATCACATCATCGCTTACTATCAGATAAGATAATGGTCAAACGCGAACCTATCTATAATTAAAAAAAAAAACATTCCAGCTTAATAGAAAACATCTAAAATAAATTTAAACTACCGGGCCCACACCGGGCCCATAACAACCACAGATCCACAGTATGTCTAAGTGGGCAGATGAGACAAACATATTCTTAAAATCCTAATGTGGAGCAACTTTTTGAAGTGAAAACTTCTTTAGCGGCGTTGTACACTTTTTTTGTAATGGGTAAAAAATGTTAAACTCGTGTCAGGGTCACGTGACCGTCAGGGTCACGTGACCTGATCGAAAATTCGTAAGACGGATGTCGTGCAAAATTGTGTGCAAAAAATGTCGTACAAAATTGTGTGCAAAAAAAAGCAATTCGTGCAAAATTATTCCATAACCATTCCAAAATATCCAAAACGCACAACGTTAATACTTAAGTTTTCACTTCTGCCGGCACTCCCAGAGTGCAACCCGTCATTTTTTTTTAATACCTCTGGCTAATGAGCCTATTCAAATTGCGATGCACAAGAATCACAGGTTAAAAAGAAGAACAACCTATTTCTATAATTAGGTGCTTTATAAAAGTGCTAAGCTATGGAAGGACCAGTTTTCATCTAGTATGTTCTTGCACCCTAAGTCAATAGTTAAGTAATCAATAAATGCCAATAGAAAATAATGCAATTAATAACATTATAAGACAAATTATGATCTTAAAATCCTTTACTTTGCCCTTCAGCACGGTAATGTTATAAAAGAATTATGACACCAATTTATTGGTCACCTGAGATCATCAGGCTTGTTGTCTAACATTGACATTCTTTGTTTTGCTGGTTATGAAGGGTTCATAAATATATGTTTAGGTACTACTAAGAAATTATTATAATAATTTATTGGTATCAACAGAAGTTGCCCACAACCTAAGTAATACTGCCAGTGTCTTTTCAAGATTTTATATTATTCTCTGTTGCATAAGTATAGCATAATCAGCCTTTTTAATGTTCCCACTGCTGGGACTCAGGCCTCCCCTCTAGGAAAGGGAATGGGCCGTAATCCACCACCCGGGCCCAGTGCGGGTTGGTGAATGTCACATGTCTTCGAATTTTTGGTTCTAGGACATTCCGGTTTCGTCACGATATTTTCCTTCACCGTTTTGAGAGCAGTGGTGATGAAATAAATTACACAAAGTAATGCTGCCTGGCTGGATTTGAAACCGCGACCTGAAACTCGTAAGTCGGGGATGTTACCACTTGGCCACCACTGCTCTCTGATTCTCTGTTGAGTACCCAATAACTCTTACACAGAATAAGTTATCTAATCTAATTAAACTATTTTTTCCCACTGCTGGGCGACGCCCTCTCTCTCCCTTTTGCGGGATTGAGGGGGGCAATCCCTCTGGTAAGAGTCAAGTTCATCTCTCCATCTTCATCTTGACCCAATTAGTCGCGATTTACTATTAAAGTTTCAGTAACAGCGGCTGTAAAATTATTTTCAATACACTTACTCGAAAATCCGCTCTTATCCCACCGCTTTTAGGCACGCAATAGACTGTTTTCCGCACTAGTGCAGAAAAGTGCGCGTGCTCTCCCCGCCACAATGTTATTACATTTATCGTATCAGGCTGGGCGCGCGACGACCCCCGCTAGTCGCCGGTCAACCCCCGTTTATTCATTGCTTCGTAAGTGTATTGAAAAAAGTCGTTTGATACACGTGAAAATTTGTCAATGCAGCCCTCGGCTCCATAATATACTCACACACTGACAAACTTTCTGCACTTGTATCAAAATGTACTATTTCGATCGTTTATTCCACAGCTTAAATTGCTCCTTTGTTTGCGTTTGGCACCCTTTTGTTGACGAAAGTAGAGAGTTCTTTAGTAAACGAAGTAAGCACATATTTGTTAAGTGAACAGCCGAAAAGTAATTGCCATATTATAAGCAAAGTTCGCATTCGCAACTCAGTCGCAATTGACAAAAACACCTATAATTTCCCTATATTTTTGACATTCGTTCCTTTAGCCAACAGCTCATCTGACATACGGCAGACAAGTCCGGCTCAATCCCACGAGTAGCACCTTTTCGGGTAAAATCTACGATCTCTAGGTTTTGGCGCACAGTATTGTGTTCCTTACGTGGTATGAAGTTCGAACCCTCAGGATACTGCGTTCCATGGCTCGCTGGTAAACCTCATAGTGGAGCTACGTAACCGTAAGTGAAACTATCGGATATTGGAAATAAAAAAATATCCTTACCCGTAACCGAAAAATTTCGGATAGTTTGGGATAAAGACATAGTCAGAATTACAGGTAACATCAGGTTTTTAGGGTTCCGTAGCCAAATGGCAAAAAACGGAACCCTTATGGATTCGTCATGTCTGTCTGTCTGTCCGTCCGTGTGTCACAGCCACTTTTTTCCGAAACTATAAGAACTATACTGTTAAAACTTGGTAAGTAGATGTATTCTGTGAACCGCATTAAGATTTTCACACAAAAATAGAAAAAAAAACAATAAATTTTGGGGGTTCCCCATACCAGTCCTAAACTGAAACTCACTTTTTTTTCTTTTTTTCATCAAACCCATCCGTGTGAGGTATCTATGGATAGGTCTTCAAAAATTATATTGAGGTTTCTAATATTATTTCTTTCTAAACTGAATAATTTCCGCGAGAGACACTTCCAAAGTGGTAAAATATGCCCCCTGTAACTTCTAAAATAAGAGACTGATAAAACTAAAAAAAATATATGATGTACATTACCATGCAAACTTCCACCGAAAATGGGTTTGAACGAGATCTAGTAAGTAGTTTCTTTTTAATTACCTACCTTAGTTTGTACGGAACCCTCAGTGCGCGAGTCCGACTCGCACTCGCCCAGTTTTTATTTTAATATTGCTATTTGAACATTCTAATATCCGTACTCTATCTGAAACTAGCGGATCAACTTTTCAGCCGATAGACGTCCACTGTTGGACATAGGCCTCCCCTAAGTGTAGCCACAACGAATAGTCATGTGTGTCTCGCAACCATCGGATTCCCGCGACCCTCACCAGGTCATCGGTCCTATTAGCCGATGACCTTGAGCATTTTTCTACTCCTCTTCCCCTATATTATTTGACTTGAACGATAAATCTACATAAATGCGTTTTAGCGAGAAAAATGACGTATGTCCACACGTCCAAGTGCTAGGCGAGATTTGAAATTTTGACGTCGTGATTTACAAAAGTTGTTACCGAGAATTGAGAAATGCTAATATCTCAAAAAAAAATATTTTCATTAAAAAAGTATTTGTACAATATTTACAATCATTATATTCTCTATAAACAGGTAAAAACGTGTTGGTAATTGCTTAGGTAAAAAAGTTGAACGCAAATAGACATTTTTTTTATTGTTTGTAGAACAATAAATGAAAAAAATATTTGCACAAAATTGAAGACCATGAATCAAAGTTTTTTTTTTTAATTTTAAGATTCCTTTTAAAGTAGGTACTTTATACAAGTTGAAAAAATGTATATTTTCAAAGGGAGCCCCTTAAGTTTGGCAATTTTTCGGGCAATGTCGGCGACCATGGTTCTCCTGCGCGTATCTTCTTTTCTTATTTAAACTAGCGGATAATCCGAAATAATTTCGTATCCGTAAACGTATCTGAAACTAATATAATAAGTTGTCAACAGCCTCGGACACCACGGTCTGTCATGTGTCATGCAGCCGAAGTGCGGGTCGCATAGCGCGACACGCGAATATCAACGACATCATCCGACGTGCTCTTGTCACCGTCGGCGTTCCGGCCGTATTGGAAGCTCATGGCCTGGCACGAGACGATGGCAAAAGACCGGACGGTATGTCTTTATTTCCATGGAAGATGGGTAGGCCTTTAGTGTGGGACGCTACTTGTGTCGATACTCTTGCGCCATCTCATCTTCCTAGCTCGTCGTGCTGTGCCGGTGCTGCGCAGAGAACCTCAAGCGGCGGAAATATAATAACCTTGTTGGTAGTTATATTTTCGAGCCGTTTGGGGTTGAAACTCTCGGATCGTGGGGTCCGAGTGCTCACAAATTATTTAAAGAATTTTCAAAACGCCATGTTGACACTTCGCGTGACCCAAGGGCTGGCTTTTACTTCGGACAAAGGATAAGCATTGCCATTCAGCGTGGCAATGCCGCCAGTCTTTTGGGTATATTACCAGTCGACAGCGATGTGGAGGAGTTTTTCGACGCCGTACTTTAGATTGCTTTTTTTAGTACTTTTATTTTTATTTTGTAAGTTAGTTTTTTACGTCATTATTAGATTTAAATGTATCATATAAAATGAATAAATATCTATCCCATTAATGTTATATAATATTATTCTTATATACGTATCCCTATCTAGACCTGAAATTTCATATCCATAGCATAACATAAGCATAATCAGCCTTTTAATGGATACCATCTGCTGGAACTCAGGCCCCCTCTTTAGGAGAAGGAATGGGCCGTAATCCACCACGAGGGTCCAGTGCGGCTTGGTGGGATGACATGCCTTAAAATTTTTAATTTTAGGACATGCCGATTTCCTCACGATGTTTTCCTTCACCGATTTGAGAGCAGTTGAAATATATTACACTAACTTAAAAAAGAAAAGGAAAGGGCTGTGCTCGGAGTTACCTTGCGTGATTTAATATCCGAAGGAGAACCAAGGTTGCTGACATAGCACGAAGAATCGCCAAACTTAAGAGGCAATGGACAGGGCACATTGCTTGCAGAACAGATGGCCGTTGGAGCCGAAAGGTTCTGGAGTGGCGACCGCGTACCGGAAGACGCAGCGGTGGAAGGCCTCCTACAAGGTGGACCGCTGACCTGGTAAAGGTTACGGGAATCCGATGGAAGCGAGACGCACAGGACCGTTCATTGTGGCGACACTTGGGGGAGGCCTATGTCCAACAGTAGACATCTTTCAGCTAAAATGATGATGATGATGAACTTTTATATATTATCTGTTTGATTTCATTTTTTTACTGTTCTTTTAGTTTGTGTATCTTTGTTCTTGGACTGAAGGAGACTAGACCCCACGACACAGTGAATCCTAGTGTGGGGTCCAGGGTTTATATATAATAAGGATTTTTTTTTGGCATAATAAATTATATATTACTAACTTTTGCCAGCGGCTTCGCCCGCGTGAAAGTTGCTTTCTCCATACAAACTTTGAACGCCCGTTTCATCCCCTTAGGGGGCGAATTTTGAGAAATCCTACCTTAGTGCTAGCAAACGTCATAGAAGGAAACCTCGTGCAAAATTTCACGCTCCTAGGCCCTGTAGTTTCAGTCAGTCAGTTTCTCCTTATATATATATAGATTACTAAGTAATGCGCCTGGCTGGGTTTGAACCTACGACCTACGACTCGTATGTTGGGGCCAACTTCGTTTCCATAACATCCCTGATTACAGCTTATAAATTATTTATCTTTTATCCCTATCCATTTCAAAATATTTAAACTAAAACTTGCATGTCCACACGCGTGTGGCAGGTGACAAACAATACATTTTTTCCGAGTCGTCCGGCCGAAGGTCAGTGAAATGGATCGATGATGGTTTGTGGTAATAATGGTCATTACTCCTCGTCCCACCGTCACGCCCCGCATGACGACGTTGAGGCGTGACAGGTGGTAAGTACCTTTGAAAAATCCTTTTAGGTTTATCCTGTGAGATGAAAAAAGAACCAGGTTTGAATTGCAGGAAGGCTCATTCTTATCTGGTAGCGGTAGGTAGAAGGGATGTAACGGAAGTGGAATGTCCAATGAAACACTACTATCTCACTCTTTAAGACTCAAGTAAAAGAGCACTATCTTTCCTCTCTTGTTTGATAATCATATATGATTTTCAAGATTTCACAAACTCTTCTTTGCTTATTTCTACACACTATAGTCTACATCTCTTCTAATCTCCTCTTTCGCAGGTCTGCTGGAAGAAATTTCTTTTTGAAATAAGCAGTACCTTTGTACAAATTTTTATATTAAGATACCCATCTTCTTCTGTATATTTGTGTGTACATAAATAATAAAATAAATAAATACTATTCGAATAAATATAAATAAAGAGTGAATTCACAACATTAATAAGAAATAAAACAACAAGGGAAAGATTAATCGACAGAAAGCACAGGGAGGTTCCCTGTGCGCTAAGTAAAAAATTATTTGTACCTCCGATATAAGTTCCAATTGAAATTTATCGGAACCGAAACCGGAATCGGAGGTTTTTTTTTAAGGTGGAAAATCATATAATTACTTCTTTCGCCCTAGGGCGGGGCGGGAGAGCGTATCAGACTTTTACTGATTTACCACACCTATGTTCCTTTCTTGCCTTGCGCTCCAGGACCCCGGGGTTCCACTTTCAGACTATCCATGAAACCGGAATTGGAGGTGCAAAATCAATCGGAAGTTCCAAACTTTAGGAATCAGAATCGAACCTCCTTTGGTAGATAGGTTCAATCCCCGGGTCGCGGTCGGGCAAAGTGTGATAAAGTTTTTCCAACACGTAACTTTCTGTACTATTCGTGGTGGATATGTCCCACTAATGAAAATATCTTGTTCAGTTTTGGCTTTCAAAATTAATTTTCAGATATATTTAACTCATTTATTTTTATAAAAACACACGAAAATAATTAGGTAAGGTATACTGTATAAAGGTTTTTGCGTAACAAAAAATAACTTTTGAGTGAGCAATTGATTAGCAGTAGGTACTAAAGTACCTATCCATTTGTTAAAAAACTTTTGTGCGTCCAACAAAAGTAATCGAAATATTGAGGGAAAGCCCTGTTGCGAATTCGTACACATATTCAGTATATTTTTAGCCGCTGAGCGGATAGCTTGATTTTTAATAGGTTTATTAAAATAGTTCGTTTTAGGTGCAAGTGTTTCTTTTCTATTTGCATTTTACTTTAAGATCCTCAAAAAATGAGTAATAAGAAGGATTCACGCAACAAAATTAAACTGGCCAGTTAGACCCCGTGACATGTCAGCATTGACAATTTGGGAAAAACAGGAAAGAAAAACTATGATTTCGTGCAAATAATTGAAATCCAAGATATGAAATATATTTTAAGAAAATAGGGAGACTGCGGTGGTCACAAATCGTTGAAAGGATACGGTTACATGGTGCGTACAGTGCGTTGTTCTTTCAGACACCGTGTGTTGTTGCAGCGGAGTGCTCGTGTGCGTGCGTGGTCAAGCGCGAGGCAGCGCGCCTGAGCGGCTAACTGACGGGGAGGGGGCCAGGGGTGCCGGCCAAGGTTGGGCCTCGAGGCGGCTGTCGGCCGGCAGGCTCGCGCGCCGCCGCACGCCCCATGCTGCCCGCTCCGCTCGCCCCGCTCGACCCGCACAAAACGCGCGCGCTAACCACGATATACGCGCCGCGGAAATTCAACACACGGAAAAACAAAACAGCGCAAATGAGAATGATCGACAACGACATCCAAATCAAGCAGACTTTATCCCCCTTCCACCCTCTCCCGGCCATCGGACAGAAACTTGAGAGATCCAAAACAAAAGTGATCTTGTTCGACCTCAACAAGAGCGAGTCTGGAACCTTGGACCGCTCCGTCAAAATTCGCGATGTGCTCAAACCTCTCACTCCGCT
Organism: Mythimna impura; assembly: GCA_905147345.3. Lineage (NCBI taxonomy): Eukaryota > Metazoa > Arthropoda > Insecta > Lepidoptera > Noctuidae > Mythimna > Mythimna impura. Next base: position 26,609,288 of record LR990350.1, read on the forward strand.
GCGGATACAAGGTTTCACAAGGAAGAGTTCCTTGGATCAGCTGGACGTGAAAAGACCACAACAGTTACTCAGAGAGAACACATACGATGTCATAAAACCGATATTCGTGACTGCAGAAAATGTAAAAGTAAGTAAAGATGACCTCTCTATTACAAAGAAGATAGAAAGAGTACAGCCAGCGCCAAATTCAGAAAGTCCGATAAAGAAGGAGGAAGAGCCAAAAGCTTCGCCGAAGACGAGGTTTAAGAAGGCAGCTCTGCAAGTGGCGAAGATGTCGACGATGCCGGAGACTGGGAAGCTGTTGTGTTTAAGAGAGCGTCAGACATACAGGGTCTGTAGAGAAGAAGAGTGCAAAAGTATATGCAAGCTACAGCAGTTGCCGCAGAGTCCGGCACAGGACCTGAATAAGCTGTCCGAGATATTCCAGAGCCTGGAAATGAAAGGAAGGTATAGAGACAGGATGAAAAAGGAGAACAGTTGGTTTTGATCTTAGAGTTAAGAGAGCGCAATCATTTAAACTTGGAATTTGTGAACATCTGTTTATAAAGTTGTGTGTTAAGTTACGTGTTACAAGTAAGAGTTTATTTTTGTTAATGTTGAATGTATACGAAGATATTGATATTGCTCAAAGTGTAGTGTGGTGTCCGTCTTGATATTTTATTAAAGTGTGTCGAACTTTTTAATGGTAGCACTTATTTATCCTTGGAAGAGTAATTTTTATAATCTGTCCATCGTCGGTAATGGATTTGTGTGAGAAAGGTCACGTGTACGCTGTAGATTCAATGTCGTGACCTTGAATTGGTTTGTCAACAAGTGGCCTGCGTGATTTTCCACCAGTTCTTAATGAACCATCTACACAATTGCCAATGTTGTTCGCTTACCATTGATGACTTATTAACAAGTTTGATTAAGATTCTGTAAACAAACACAGCGATGAATATCGAATTGACAAACAGCGTGGGTGTACGACCGACGTCATAAAAAGCGTGATTTTATTGCTACTTCAGTGCTGAATCATTTTTCCAGCAAATTATTAATTCCTGTGGTTATTCGTTGTATAGAAGCGATGTGAAATCAGAATACCTAGAACTTTTCATATAAAGCATACAGTCTTTTGTAATTGCTTGCCAGTTACTCGTCGTGATGGCCCAGTGGTTAAGGTACCCGCCTCTCATGCATGAGGTTGCGGGTTCGAAACTGGGCAAATACCAATGTGAATTTTTCAATTCATAAAAGTTTATCTAGGACATTACAGACATCCCGTGCCACGGAAAGCACCTAAAGCCATTGGTCCCGGTTGTCATTCGTAGATTTTGACAGTCATTTTATAGTCAGTTTAGGTGTCTTCAAGGCTAGAGTGAATTGTCTCTTAATAAATTAGTGCGCCTCACCATCAACCATTACATCACTGCTTACCATCAGTTGGGATCGCAGTCAAGCACTGGTTTATGTAAATTAAAAAAATGTCAGACGCCAGAGACTTTGACCATCTGTCTATTCGTAGGGGCCCAGCAGGGTCGAAGCCTACTGGGGCCACGGGTAGTGTGAAAGCAAACCCGGGGCCCTGGGACGAAGGCAAAGAAAGAACAGGAGTGGGTTTTTAGTCGGTATAAGTCTGACACTTTCTCGCGCTCCGCCCAAGAGCGCGATTTGTCATTAGTTGATTACTCACCTTAAAAAAAAAAACAGTGAGCAGTGGTGGCCGAGTGGTAACGGCCCCGACTTACGAATTGTAGGCCGCGGGTTCAAACCCAGCCAGACGCATTACTTTGTGTAATTTATTTCATCACCACTGCTCTCAAAACGGTGAAGGAAAACATCGTGAGGAAACCGGCATGTCCTAGAACCAAAAATTCGAAGACATGTGACATCCACCAACCCGCACTGGGCCCGCGTTGTGGATTACGGCCCATCCCCTCTCCTAGAGAGAGGAGGCCTGGGTCCCAGCAGTGGGAAGATTAAAAGGCTGAATATGTATGTACGTATGTAAAAAAAAACCATCTGTCTAACCAAGGAGTCTTGTGTTGCCCAGTAACTGGGCTTTGGAGTTCTGATAGGCAGTAGCTCCATGTACCTAAAACACGGGTATTCAGCGGCATCCGGTCACACTGGAAGCCGACACCAAGCTAGCTGAATAAAGGCTTTGGAGATGATGTACTTGCTTGCCAGTGACTGCTCGGGTTGAGTCATCAATTAACCCGTAGCAATGTACTACTGAAATAAAAATTATCCTTATTCAGGTATTAGTCTACATTTTATTTTTTTCGGTGGGAAAATCATCCAATGACATTCCCCGCTCTTGGGCGGAACGGGAGGGTGTGTAAGACTTTTACTGATTAAAAACCCACTCCTGTTCCTTCGTTGCCTTCGTCCCAGGGCCCCGGGTTCCGTTTTCACACACCCAGTAGGCTTCGACCCTGCTGAGCCCCTACGATTTGCTGACATCTCCTCGAGGAACAATACGCGCCGTCGACGACTTGGGCTCGGTCCGGTCGGTTACCGGACGGTTAACGGCGGACTACCCAATGCTCGCCGTCCGCAAGCCCGCGCCTACGGTGGCCGGAAATCGGGATCGGAATCCCGGCGGCGGTTGGGGCGTGAGGACCGTTGCCTCACGCGACGGCCGCCTCCTTTGCTAGCATTACTGCTTCGCAGAAAGATCGGGGCGACGGCCTGCCACTCCTCCTAGCTCCGGAGCATGGCCTGTAACAAGGCCCGGCGTGGGAGATCGCCGCCACCGATCGCCCCCACGAGGAATACGGCGTTGCTCTGCCCAAGCGGGGCACACCTCCACCGTGTACTCTGGGCGGTCCACACAGTGGCGACATCCGGGCGTCGCTTCCGCACGAATCCGGTGCAGGAACTTCCCGAACTTACCGTGTTCAGTGAGAACCTGCGTCATGCGGAAGGTGAGGACGCCGTGAGGTCTTTCCAACCACGCCATGATCCATCAAAGAGGGGACTTACGCCATGAATACGTTGTATGGTACGAAACCCTTCCTAAACGAGTCCGACTCAAACTTGACCGGTTTTTTCCAATAAATATACAAAATATATTTCTTTTTTAACGTATGCGCTGTGTATCCGCTAGCATAATTATAGTAGGATAAGAAATTGGATAAGAGCTATATGTATATGTATATATTTTTCCTTTTTTAGGGTATCGTACCACAAAAGGAAAAAACGGAACTCTTATAGAATCACTTTGTTGTCCGATCGAGTTGAAATTACAACTAAATAATCAGGTCTGCGGTTCCTTGAAGCTGTAAAAAATAAAACTTCTGAGTTAACTAAAAAAAAGATACGGCCTTATATGTAGCAAAAAGAAACGTATATTTCGACACTCTCAAGGGAATCAAAATTCATAGGGTACTTCCCGTTGACCTAGAATCCTGAAATTTGTCATGAAGCAAGGTACACAAGTATAGGAAAAAATCTGAAAACTGTAAATTTGTAGTTACGTCACAAAGAAAATCTTATTTTGCGATTCGGAATAATCTTCGTAACTTTATTCGAGAATTAAACTGTTTTCATAGGTAAGTTTTTTAGGAACCCTCAGGGCGCCAGTCCTCGCACTTACCCTGTTTTTTTTAATATAGGAGTGACTCCTGTATCATAGGTGCATTCCCAAACATGTAACCTCACATAGACAAGACACCCAGACCCGGAACAACTATCTATAGGCCTTACAAATGTTTGTTCCGTGCTGGAATCGAACCCACGACACGCAGTGCAACTGCTAATCGGGCAACCATTACTTTTTTTTTTTTTGTTTGGCCTCTCGCAGGTCAACCTAGGAGGTTGTCGGCTGCTTAACCGGACTTGCCTGTGGCGGCCTTAATTCTAAAATCAAAGCCTCCAGCCAGGGCTTGCAACCATTACTCCAACCTTGCCGTCATATATACTAACAACCATTATCAACTGAAAATTGGTCTTCGATGAAAGCTTCATTCGATCAAAGTGTGTGCATTCATGTCGGATCTGCCGTTGTCGAGAAATAAATTCCTTAAAGAGGAAAAAAATACATATACATATATACAGGGTGACTGGCAATTAGTGTACGATACTTAAACACGTGATTGTGCTCATGATAACAAACAATTTTTATTATGGGAGCAAAGCTAAAATCGCGAAAAAAATATCAGCTGTTCAGTACATTAGGCAAACATAAATGTACTGAACAGCTGATTTTTTTTTGCGATTTCAGGTTTGTTCCTATAGTAAAAGTTGTTGGTTATCATGAGCACAATCACGTGTTTAAGTATCGTACACTAATTACCAGTCACCCTATATATAATAATAACAATATATGTACATAAAAAAAATCATAAATTATTTATTATGTATAAAGGATATATTGTACACATCCTGAGACAGCAAAGCCACTCATATTTTTACTATTTTATGATGTCATAGAAATAATTGAATAACGCGCAGGCCACACCGCCAGCTAGCGGGCGGGCGGGCTAGGCGGGCGAACATCGTTTCACCTCTTTACATACTTCGGTTCACACCGTGAGCTACCGACTAACGAGCTAAGCTAACGAAATATCCGACGATTCCAGCGAAGCTACTCGTTCACCTCGTTGGCGCGCCCGGTTCGTTCGCCCGTCCTCCCCGTTTCGAGTAGACTAGTCGACGCTCGTCTTTCGAATAGCAGTGTAGTGCTCGTCTGTCCGTAGTTTTCGGTGTGAACCCCATAGTTTAGCTCGCCAATATTTCGCGTAGTTTGTATAGTTTCCTTCGTTCGCTTCGCCCACCCGCCTAGCCCGCCCGCCCGATAGCTGGCGGTGTGGCCTGCGCTTAACGAGCGTTTCTCGCCATCAAACTATAAAGTTTGGCGAGCTAAAAATATGTTAAACAATTGTTAAAAATGTATGAGATAAATAAATAAAAAAAATCGATCAAAGCTGGTTAAGCCCAATCTACAAAGCCTAAAGCGCAGGTGTAGGGTAGCCAGCCTTTCGATATTTTACAGGATATTTTTTGGAGAGTGTGCGCGGGAATTGCATGACTTTATTCCGCCATCTCCTTTCTGCAACCCGACATATGGCGAGTATCCATCCTTACGTTGTTGAAACCTCTACGGTCCGGACTAAGCGTTTCGCCTCGTCGTTATACCGCGTACATCGAAAGCTAGAAAAAAAACTTGGGGCTAGAGATGCCAAGCCATTCCACCAATTTTTATGACAAGTCGTTTACAGTTCAAGCAGTGCGGCTGTGGAATGCTTTGCCCGTGTCGGTAAGGCAAGCTCAAACACTCACGATTTTTAAAAATATGGTTAAGGATCACTACCTTTCCTCTTGAATGTCGTCATTACGTACATCATTTCTTTTTGCTTTCATAATTATATATTTAAATATATATTATATTGTTTGTATTATATGAAATTTATTAGTTTATGTATTGTATATATATAAATAGTACACCACGAACTACCTGCGTATCTTTTTTCTCCTTCTCTGTCAAATCCATCCAAAGGTTGTCTGTAAAAAATCGCTTTTAGCGATAAGACCGCCCATTGTGACACCCTATTAATTTTAAGTTCCTAATGAAATTTGTATTTTTGGTGTACAATAAAGAATATATCTATCTATCTATCTATCGAAAGACTGGAACAATTTGCCTACTGCGGTCTTCCTGTACGATTATAATTTAGGTATCTTCAAGGCTAGAGTGAATAGGCTTTTTATAAACTAATGCACCTCACCATCGACGATTGCATCACGGCTTACCATCAGGTGGGACCGCAGTCAAGCACTAATATATATCAATAAAAAAAAAGCTGTATTACATGGCAAGTTCTGTGGCGTAGCAACTTCGTAGCATATCGCGTAGCCCGTAGTGCATTTTCGTAGCAACCGTAGCGTAGTGTAGCATTTCATTCGTAGACGTCTCCCATTTCGTAGCGAGTGTTTTATTATGCTTAGCATAGCATAGCATAGTCGGCCTTATAATGTTCCCACTGTTGGGACTCAGGCCTCCTCTCTAGGAGAGGGAATGGGCCGTAATCCACCACGCGGGCCCAGTGCGGGTTGGTATTATGCTTATTTTTGTTTAATTTGAAAAGTATGTTACTCTCATCTCATATTTAATAATAATAATAATAATCCACGACTTTTACACAAGGCCAGCTAGTCCCAAACTAAGCAGAGCTTGTGCTATGAGTACTAGACAACTGATAAACACACTTATATATTTCTAAATACATACATATTAAAGATAAATTACACCTAGACAGAATAAATGATCGTGCTTATCACACAAACATTTGTTCTGGATGGGAATCGAACCCACGACCTCCGGCATAGCAGTCAGGGCCACTAACCACTAGACCAACAGGTAAGTAGTTAATTCCTTTGTTCTTGGTTTGGTTCTTACTTTTTTTATTATGAGTTGGGATAACATCGAATGATTTCTCTAGGGTGAAGAAGACTGTCTGCTCTAGGGTGGAACGAGAAAGCGTGTCAGACTTTTACTGACTAAAAACTACCTGTGTTCCTTCATTTGCTCTTTGCGTTGTTGGGCCACGGTCACTCAAACGTTCTCGTAGCCCTAGCAGGCATCAACACGGCGTCCTCACCTTCCGCATGACGCAGGTCCTCACCGGACATGGTAAGTTCGGGAGGTTCCTGCACCGGATTCGTGCCGAAGAAACGCCCGGGTGCCACCATTGTGTGGACTGCTCGGAGGACACGGTAGAGCATACGGTAGAGGTGTGCCCCGCCTGAGCAGAGCACTGCCGTGTCCTCGTGGGGGCAATCGGCGGCAGCGATCCCTCGCGCCGGGCCTTGGTACAGGCCATGGTCCGGAGCGAGGAGGAGAGGCAGGCGGTCGCCTCCTTCTGCGAAGCAGTAATGCTAGCAAAGGAGGCGGCCGATCGCGTGAGGCAAAGGTCCTCACGCCCCAACCGCCGCCGGGATTCCGATCCCGATTTCCGGCCACCATAGGCGCTGGCTTGCGGACGGCGAGCAATGGGTAGCTCGCCGTCCGACCGTCCGGTAACCGTCCGGACCGACCCCAAGTCGTCGATGGCGCGTAGTGTTCCACGCGCGCCGCAAGGAGATGTCAGCAACCGTAGGGGCCCAGCAGGGTCGAAGCCTACTTGGGCCATGGGTGATGGGATGTCATTAGATGATTTTCCCACTCGAAAAAAAAGCCCTAGCAGGCATCGACCCTACTAGACCTACGTCCCAGCAGTGGGAACATTACACGCTGATTATACTCATTATACGATCACTATATAAACATAAAAGAAACAAATCAATATTTTGGTACGTACGTTGTCGTCGTTATCGAACACAGAAAATATTTACGCCATCAAGTGCCCTTGCGTAAACCTTGAATGGGCTATCCTTACATAGCGTTGCTGGTAAATTGGGCACATTAGCATCGCATGCGGGTGATAAGTTACAACATTCACCTTGTTACACTTGTTTGGCGGTAGATAAATTTTTGGATACTGATTTTGGGTAACACATTTTAAGTAGATACAATTAACGTTTTGCATAACTGAAAATTATGGTGAGTGGCCCACATCGCAGTAGAGAACATTTTTTTTAAAGAAAAATGAAAAATGTTTATCTGTGCTTCAAACAACTTATTAAAACTAAGAAACTGTGTGAGGCCAAAAAGGCGCCTAACTCATCGTATAATGCGATATGTAAAAACAGTAAATAAAAGAGTTGGTATTCTGCTAGACTACCACTCACGTGTGGTCGATCGCCTAATCGTTTCGGCCGCGTGCGGTTGCACTCCTGCAGGCTTTAGCCAAGTTGATAATCAAATGTATGGGACATTTGAAGATTTCTACTAGCGTTAACGATTGTAAAATGACATCATCTCAACGTTAAGTTACGTGGTCGGAATAAACGAATAATATTAATATAATAATATTTCACAACCCAAGCAGATTTATTTAGCCCCAAGCTAAGCAGAGCTTGTGTTATGAGTACTAGACAACTGATAAACATACTTATATATTACTACATACATACATACTAGTATTATAGATAAATTACACCCAAACACAGAACAAATGATCGTGCTCATCACACAAACATTTGTCCTGGGTGGGAATCGAACCCACGACCTCCGGCATAGCAGTTAGGGTCACTAACCACTAGACTAACAGGCCAGTCAATAGGAGGTGTTACCGCCGATTGTAGAAAGAGATTCGACGCGAAACGGTTGTAACTTGGCTAGGCCTGCTGCTTTCTTTCTCGCTCTGGTAAATGACGGTTCTAAGTGACAGAAATTGATAAAAGCAAAGGAAAGTGCGATCCGGTGCTAACAGATGTAGCTCAACAGTAAAGCTATCCGAATCCCGGAAAACGATTCAACTGTATTGAATCCCGCAACGAAATTATCTTAGGAGAACAGCTGAGGAATAATTATATGTATAATTATTTTTGATAAGCTGGCTTTTCACTACTACCTCTCCAGGCTAGCAACTCGGCGTCGATGCTCAAGACTTTGGAGTTTTGACTTGACGAGTACCCCACTGCCGATGATCTTCTTGGTTCATTTCTCAATCGCATCTAGCTGATATTTGGCAAATCCAACCCAAATCTGAGAGCAGTAGGTACTCCATACACGATCGAACTTTGCGCTTGATAAAGGTTGAGCAGCTGTTCCGGCGTGAAGTACCGTCTCACCTTTGTTAAGATTCCCAATGAATAGCTCTCTTCTCTCACAATAAGAGTCTCTCTTCTTCTTTAGTCGTGCACTCTTGGTGAAGTGGTCATGGACATCTGATAGGTTGATGATGGATCGTCTGATAAGTTGGTTGCAGCTTTTACGAGACTTCTCCATTTTTCTGTTCGTGGCACTGCGTGTACATTCGACAGGATCTATAATGAGGCCTGTCCATCTGATGGGTGATCGGCCGCGAGAGCGTTGGCCCTCTATTTATTACTAATAAATAGTAACTATGCATATTTAACTGGCCTGGCCTATATTTTAGGTATTTAGACTAAATTACTGCTAGGGCTGCAGAATGGGTCGAAAGAGTTACCGCGGTCCTAAGGGCAACTGCAGGAACGTGGGCATTTTTTTAAATGGGAAATCATCCAATGAATTCTTTCGCTCTAGGACGGAGCGAGACGGGAGGTGTTAGACTTTTACTGACTAAAACCCACTCTTATGCTCCTTCTTTACCTTGCTTTCAAGGACCCCGGGTTTCCCTTTCAGAAGCCAACCCATGGCCTCAGTAGGCTTCGGCCCTGCTGGTCCCTACGGTTTTTCTGACATTTCTTTGAGGCGCGCGTGGAACACTACAGGCTATCGACGACTCGGGCTCGGTCCGGATGGTTACCGGATGGCCGGACGGCGACCTATCCATTGTTCGTCGCCCGCAAACCCACGCCTTCAGTGGCTAAAAATAGAGGTCGGGATCCCAGCGGCTAGGGTGTGACGAAGTCCAGTTCCTCACATGTGCCTAGAAGGAACACGGGTGGCTTTTAGTCAGCTAAAGTGTAGCACTCCCTCTTGCTCGCAGGGCGGGAGGAGTTATTTGAAAATAGTCCAAAATGAAAGCATATTTCATTAAAGTAGTTCCCTTATACACGAGATGTTTACACAGAATCGAACTGACGGCTTTCATGCGATCATTCGGAAAAAGCTATCATCTTTGGCGGCTAGAACCTGGGCCAGTGGTAACAGCATTCTAAAAACTGTCTCGGTCAGATTGTTTTCCCCCTTTTTTGGGCATTTTATGGGAAAGATGAAACTGGAGTCATCTTCTCTGCTGAATGCTTAAAATAGTAAATATAATATAAGAATAAACGGATCATTTGTTGTCTGTGAAATAAATAAATAGAAATAATTATTATTATACACGCTGATTACTATATGATGTATAAAGCAACTGTATGATAAAGCTAATGAAATCATGAACGGCCATGTTCAAAACTATCTAATACAACCCTCACATTTGATGGTCGGATTTTTAAATGTGAAGGTTTCATATTGCAATCGATGGGTGAAGGCCCAGACTGACTTGTAAGTTAGGGTTTAAGGTTTCCCAGGTGTTTGCTGATAGTGCTTTAAATTATGGAGTGCATTATTCTGAAAAAATCCAAGGTAAAATAAAAAATGAAAATTTAAATAAGGCTTGTGAAAATATCGGAAACACAGACTCCTTCAGAAAATTCCACTCCTTAGCTGTACGCACAATGAATGTGTTTCCAAAAGTTTTGCGCATATGGATGGGATTACGCCGTACGTCTGGTGTACCGATGATGGAACGGGCTTGGTGGAATTAAATTATGCGATTCCGACGCACACCGTGTCCCTAGTGGGAAAAAAGACCAACCTAGGTAATATCATTTACGCTAGTCTAACTAAACCTCGTTAACTGCAGTTTAACATTATATCCCTAGAACTTCGCCTACACACAGCTAATAACTGGCGTGATAGTGATTCACTACAGATAAGTGCATGTTTCATGTCAGCATGTTCACGCCAACCCTCGAACAACGCTCTTTGCGTAACCTAGATTAGCATTTGTTGACCAAATTAAACGTTTTAAAGACTCTATTGTTCGAAATCTTTTTATGCAAAACTTTATCGCTACATCACCTCACCATCAACGATTGCATCACTGCTTACCATCAAGTGGGATCGCAGTCAAGCACTAGTTTATACCATTTTTTAGGGTTCCGTACCTCAAAAGGAACCCGGATAGGATCACTTTGTTATCCGTCCGTCTGTCTGTCTGTCAAGTCTTTTTATCTCGGGAACGCGTGGAGGTATCGAGATGAAAACCGTATATTCAGGTCTGCGGTCCCTTGAAGCTGTGAAAAAAATCAAACTTATAAGTTAACGGAAAAAAAGATACAGCCGTTTATGTTGCCAAAAACGTATATTTTGACACTCTCAAGGGAATCAAAATTCATAGGGTACTTCCCGTTGTCCTAGAATCCTGAAATTTGGCATGAAGCAAGGTCTCATAGCATAAGCATAGGAAAAAAATCTGAAAATTGTAAATTTTTAGTTACGTCACAAAAAAAATACTTTTTAGCGATTCGTAAAAATCTTTGAAACTCGATTCGGAAATTGAACTGTTTTCATAGGTACGTTTGTACGGAACCCTCAGTGCGCGAGTCCGACTCGCACTTGCCCGGTTTTTTTTTTAAAGTTTGGCACTAACTGTGCAACTTTTCTGCTCAAATACATTGCTGGTATTGTGTTATTGGGAGCCAATAATGGGTAGCTCGCCGTCCGGCCGTCCGGTAAGTATCAAAACCGGATCGACGGCGCGTTGTGTTCCACTCGCGCCTCAAAGGAGATGTCAGCATAATTAACGGGACCAGTTAGGGCCTGTGCACACCACGTTCTTAAAAAAATTAGGGTTAGAGGTCTACAGGCTGCGTCTAACTCGCATGCGCATCGCGTCTGTATCGCTACAAACGCGCATCAAACGGCGCGTTTAAAAAACGTGGTGTGCACAGGCCCTTAGGTCCGACGCTTGTCAGGGCTGGGGGGTAACTCTCACAGCCCTGGTAGGAAGCCCTCGCAAAAAGGGTAAATGAAGGAACACTGTGGGTTAGTAAAAGTCTGACACTCCTGCTCTACCCAGGGCGGGAGAAGTTATTTGATGTTTTCCCACGAAAAAAAGCATATTTTTAGTAATTGATCGATTGGCTGTTGCGTTGGGTATGGTTTCGATTCCCGTAGGGAACAATTATTTTATGGCCTACATTATAGTCGTTTCGGGTACAAATACCTAGGTATCTTGTGTAGCCCCACGATACAGGAGTAATTATTCCTTGTGTGGGGCAAAGTTAATTAAAAAACCGGGCAAGTACGAGTCGGACTCGCGCACTGAGGGTTCCGTACAAACTAACCTATGAAAACAGTTCAATTCCCGAATTGAGTTACGAAGATTTTTCCGAATCGCAAAAAAAGATTTTTTTAGTGACGTAACTATAAATTTACAGTTTTCTGATTTTTGCCTATACTTGTGCTATAAGACCTTGTTTTATGCCAAATTTCAGGATTCCAGGTCAACGGGAAGTACCCTATGAATTTTGACTCCATAGAGAAAGAGAAATATATGTTTTTTGCGACATAAACGCGCGTATTTTTTTTATTCGTTAACTTAGATGTTTGATTTTTCCACAGCTTCAAGGGACCCCAGACTTGAGTATATGGTTTTAATTTCAACTCGATAACTCGATACCTCCACGCGTTCCCGAGATAAAGTGTCTTGACAGACAGACAGATAGACAGACCGACAGACAGACAGACAACAAAGTGATCCTATAAGGGTTCCGTTTTTTCCTTTTAAGGTACGGAACCCTAAAAACAGCCTATCTAACACAAATAAATTAGTAAAATATTACCATAGCATAGCATAATCAGCCTTTTAATGTTCCCACTGCTGGGACTCAGGCCTCTTCTCTAGGAGAAGGAATGGACCGTAATCCACCACGCGGGCCCAGTGCGGGTTGGTGAAAGTCACGTCTTCGAATTTTTGGTTCTAGGACATGCCGGTTTCCTCACGATGTTTTCCTTCACCGTTTTGAGAGCATTGGTGATGAAATAAATTACACAAAGTAATGCGCCTGGCTGGGTATGAATCCGCAACCTACAACTCGTAAGTCGGGGCCGTTACCACTCGGCCACCACTGCTCTAGTAAAATAGCCGTACAATGCTATTTTACTTCTGTAAGCAAACTGACGGGAAAGTCCACTAGGTAATGTATTAACTCTTTGTGTAAGGTTTTTCGTATTTGAATGCAACGATGTATGTTTTCATCGATGTGGGTCATCGTGTGCCAATTGTATTGAATTTGTTAGTTCAATTGTACCGAGGTTTTAAATCAATTAGGTGTCTAGTTTTATAACAGCTAAGTTTTATGTATTTAGTAATAAAGAATTCACTAACCACTTAGGGCGGAATTCACCAATAAAACTAATCGCGTTTTAACGTTTCGCTCTCATAATCGCGTTTAGCCGCTATCACTAGTGTCACTTGTAAAAATACAACAAAAGAAAAAAACAGACAAGTGACACTAGTGACGGCAGCTAAACGCGATTATGTGAGCCAAATGTTAAAACGCGATTAGTTTTATTGGTGAATTCCGCCCTTAGTCTGCATATGCACCGTTGACATAGTGGCTGAGCGATTGGCTGCTGCGTTAGGTACATGTCGCAGGTTCAGTTCCTGCACGGAACAAATATTTGTATGTCTACATAGTTTTCATTGACACAATAGCTGCACAATTATTTAAGTTACCCGGAAAGAGTTAGGTACCGCAGCAATGGAACGCGAAAGGGCAATCTAAGGAACACAGGTGGGCTTTAGTCAGTAAAAATCTGACACTCCGTCTCGTCTCTCCCAGAATAGTTATTTGACGATTTACCACTACAAAGTAAAAAGACGTAATTAATGTATAACTGTTTTGACCGCAGGACTCCACGACATACAAAACGTTAAACCCATGCCTCTTGAGACTTAGACGATGAGCAATGAGTAGCGCGCCGTCCGGCCGGCCGGTAAGGAGCAAGCCCTAGTCGTCCTAGCCCTGCACGCGCCTCAAAGAGATGTGAGCAAAACCATAGGATTCCAATACGGCTGATGCCCGCTAGGGCCACGAGAATTTTTTAAAGAGATACCTTGATCCTGGAACGTAAAGTGCAACTGAAGGACACACGTGGGTTGGTAAAGGTCTGACACACGCCCTCTCACTCCACCCTGGAGCGTTAGAAGACATGGGATGATTACCCACCACAAAAAAAAAAACTCTAGAGGCCAATTTGTCCATTTCCCTTTAAAGTTCATCGTCGTTTGAAATAATATCCGTGAGTGAAGTCCATCAGATTGATTTGGTGTATCGCTCGTGCGGTCACATCAAAGGCCAAGCGTGGGAGGGCCTAATACCTTCAAGTACCTAGCTGTTATCTGCAATATGAGTAACTATAAGGGTTTTGAATGTGAAGGCTCTGGTATAGCACAGTGCATGATTCATAAATAGTTCTCAAAGTTATGACTGTATTTAAAGTTGGATATTGATGGCTTTTGCGAATAATAGACGTACTTAGAATATTAGCTTAGGTACCATATTATCGCGGTTGTGTTATCTGAAGGGGTAAGCAGTCCTCTGTTTAACCGGGAACAACCATTCTACCTGCATACCTACCCGTAAGTCTTGAGCATAGTACTTCATCACCACTCATCACTTCATCTTCACTCGAACGGTGGTTGCTGAAAACCAGCACCGTAGATGGCTAGATTTGCCTAGCGTCACGGTATATGCTGAGCAACGGCCTATTCTTGCTAAGATGCGACGCACAACTTTGATTCATAGTTTTTATTGTTTAAAATTATGATATTTTCTTTTATTTTTTGGTTTATTTTTGTTTATGTTTGTCTCAGTTGAGGCCGGCGTCAAAATGCAACAGATAACCTAGACAGCTGTGTTGTCTATGGTCCTAGTGGTGCAACACAGTTATGTCCGATACACACATGGCCTGTCAGGGAACTTGGTTTTTTGTATTTTTGAAACGAATTGTGCGTCTATTCAGGCAGAATAAACATGTTTTCTTTCTTTCTTTCTTCATGACCTGGAACTCATTTTTATTCGTGTTTCCATAGCAAACTAGCAAGGTAGTACGTCAGCTCCTGACACGAACCAGAGAAACGCAGATCGTTCAAAAATAAGAAGGGTAGCGAGTAACGGGTAAGTAAGTGTGGGACAGTAGGTAGATAGTGATTTTTTTTTTTAGTTGGGAAAGTCATTTAATGACATCCCCCACTCTTCGTGTCAGACTTTTACTGACTAAAAACCCACTCCTGTTCCTTCTTTGCCATTGATCTAGGGCCCCGGGGATATCTTTCGCTGACTTTCGCATCACCCATGGCCCCAGTAGGCTTCGACCCTGCTGGCCCTTACGGCTGTTGACATGTCTTTGAAGCGCGTGTGGAACACTACGCGCCGTCGACGGTTTGGGCTCGGTCCGGACGGATACCGGACGGTCGGACGGCGAACTACCCATTCCTTCCCGCTCGCAAGCCCACGCCTACGGTGGCCAGGTTTTTTTTTTTCTTGGTGGGTGTTTTGGTGGGAAAATCATCTTACTTATGACATTCCCCGCCCTTGGGCGGGGTGGGAGATAGTGTCAGACTTTTACTGACTAAAAACCCACTCCTGTTACTTCGTTGCCTTTCGTACCAGGGCCGAGTCTTCCTTTCAGAATTAGACCCTTGGCCCCAGTAGGCTTCGACCCTGCTAGGCCCCTACAGTTGCTGACATCTCCTTAAGGCGCGCGTGGTGGAACAGCACGCGCCGTCGACGACTTGGGCTCGGTCCGGACGGTTACCGGACGGTCGGACGGCGAGCTCTAAAATATTATACGTATGCTTGTCACTTTACGCTGAAATGTCTGAACAGATTTGGATGAAACTTGGTACACGGGCAGAAAATGTCCTGGAGTAGGACGTAGGAATTTTAATCTCGTATGTTTTTTTAGGGTTCCGTATCTCAAAAGGAAAAAAACAAAACCCTTATAGGATCACTTTATTGTCCGTCTGTCTGTCTGTCAAGATCCTTTATCTTGGGAACTTCTGGAGGTGTCGAGTTGAAATTAAAACCATATGCTCAAATCTGCGGTCGCTTGAAGGTGTGAAAGTATCAAACTTCTGAGATAACGAAAAAAAAAAGATACGGCCATTTGTGTCGCAAAAATCGTAAATTTGACACTCCTAAGGAAAACGAAATTCATAGGGTACTTCCCGTTGATCTAGAATCCAGAAAATTGGCATGAAACAAGGTCTCATAGCGCAAGTATAGGAAAAAATCTAAAAAAACTGTAAATTTGTAGTCACGAAAAAAAACTCTTTTGCGATTCGGGAAAATCGTCGTAACTCGATTCGGAAATTGAACTGTTTTCATGGGTAAGTTTGTACGGAACCCTCAGTGCGCGAGTCCGACTCGCACTTGCCCGGTTTTTATTTTATTTATATTTTTCAATCGGTTTGACGAACCATTAGCAGATTTTTTGTGGGAATTAGTTGATGTTAAGGTTTATTCTTCCAGTGAAGAATCTGCTTTCTCAATATTATTTTAACTTTGCCCTACTTAGTAAAGTCCCAAATGTGGTGGCGTTTTAACCCTAGTTTAGGCTCCAGTCCACTCCATTTATTATACTGGCTGTACTGTGTTACATCAATGTGGAAAAATAAATGAATTTTTATTTTTTTATTTATTTGATTGTTGCTGGTTCACTTAGAGCTGTGGCTAAGGTGTTACTATGTGTCATTAGTATGTTGTTTGTATTTGTATGTTGTCTCACGATTAATTTCTCCTTTCACTAGTATACTAAGATCCCAGAGCTGTCAGACATAACTAATTTTCACATGGATGAAACTTTAGGTTCTCAGTAGCGTCTCATGTGCTTTGAATACCTGTGTACTTGTGGAGCTCCCCCTTGGGGCCCCTGAGCAGGTACCAGGTGAGAAAGGGAACTAAAAATAACGAGTTACTTAACTTAATTTTTTATGGCTGATTTCTATAAGTATACGTTTTGTATAATATTATTCTAAAGTAGTTACATTTACTTTTTAATTCCGCGATGGTATATGTCTATTTCTTAGGGATAACCCACAATAACTATTTTTATCCATTACTTTTTACGAGAAATAATGACTTATTTACGAAACAATTTTAAGCAATACAGCATAAATCCTTATCGAATTAAGTACCTTAAATACATTGTGCATTTAATATTTACTAATTACTACATTCAATATGGCCATGTAATTTAAATGAATATTTTCGAAGATATTACAGATTTAAAATGCAGGGACATAGTGGTTGCGGTGGTATCAGCATTGCACCCGTGCGAAGCCGGGGCGGGTCGCTAGTAGGTATGAAACCTACACCACCACCACCTACCTACATTTTGATACAAGTGCAGAAAGCTGTCATTGCGACCGAGGCGGAATTCAAGATCTTATGGAGCCGAGGTCTGCAGTGACAAATTTGCACGTGTATCAAACGACTTTTTTCAAAACACTTACGAAATGAATAAACGGGGGTTGACCGGCGACTCGTGAGGGTCGACGCGCGCCCAGTCCGATACAATAAATGTAATGGGGAAGAGCACGCGCACTTTTCTGCACTAGTGCGGAAAACAGTCTATTGCGTGCCTTAAAAGCGGTTGGATAAGAGCGGGTTTTCGAGTAAGTATATTGAAAAATAATAATCATATTATCTTGCTTGACTTGAGGAGAGCAGTGGTATCCCAGTGGTAACGATCCCGACTTACGAATTGTAGGTCGCGAGTTCAAACCCAGTTAACACATTACTTTGTGTAATTTATTTCATCACCATTGCTCTCAAAACTAGAACCAAAAAAATTAAGACATGTGACATCCACCATTCCACACTGGGCCCGCGTGGTGGATTATGGTCCATTCTCTTTCTTAGAAAGAAGGCCTGAGTCCCAGCAGCAGGAACATTTATAAGGCTGATTATTATCCTACCCCTAATATCTTGCTTGACGTATGTATTACGTTTGACATCCATAGTTGATAAGTTTACCATTGCGAGCTAGCGCGATCGATATGAAACAACAAATATTGTATTGCGGCTAAATATAGAATATGACGTCACTATAATGACTGTTTTATGACGTTTACAGGAGAGGTTTTACCCGGTTAAGGACACTCGGGTTTACTCTCTGGTTTCGTGAAAGTATAGATCCAATTAAAAAGTTAAGTTATGTTTTCGTAATTATGTCGTAGTCATGTTAATTTGTTTACCATTAGAATGTGGATTTCTAATATTCCACTTTTTCGGGACACACCGTTAACATATTGACTGTTACAGTCGGGACCCATTAAAATAATCGAGATTAAAATCATTCCATCTAATATGGGTCCCGACTGTTGCAATCTATATGTTCTGTATTAGCATTTATTATTATTTTATGTTTAAATTAATGCAATTAAATTGGTTTCTACGCTACTGGACTGAACTTGTTTTTTTCTTTTCAGTTTTTATTTAAGTAAGGTTTTTTTTTTTTAAATTAATTTTTCTTTTTTTTTCGTGGGAAATCATTAAAATACTTTGAGGGAGTGTCAGACTTTTACTGACTAAGGGCCGACGCTGCGTTAAGCAGGCGCCCGCGCAGTCCCATACAAAAGTGCTCCGTCACGGCTCGCCGCGCGGACACCCGTCCGTCGTGGCTCGCGCGCCCCGATCCCAAAACTACGTAATATTACATTAAAGTTCTCTATCGACACGACTACATGCACACTGTTAAAGTTGAAATAGCGACACAGCGCAGGTAATAATCCGGTTTCCGCTACGGGGACCGTCGCACACAAAACACGTGCGACGTCACGCGACGGGTACACCTACACCTGCTTAACGCAGCGTTGGCCCTAAAACCCAGTGTTCCTTCAGTTGTCCTTTATTGCTCCCTCGCGATAAAGGGCAACTAATGGAACACTCCTCCACCCACGTCTTCGAATCTCCACTACCGTTCACGGTAATATATACTGCTTTGAACAATCCCCAGCCCTGGCAGGCGTCGGTCCTAACTGGCCCCTACAATTTTGCTGTAATCTCTTTGAGGTGCGCGTGGAACAACGCGCCGTCGACTCCTTACCGGAAGGCGGGACAGCGAGCTATCTATGGCTCGCCGTCTGCAAACCCGGAATCCGGAAGTCGGCGGAGGAAAGGGCGTGAGGCTTGTCTCCTCCGCAGGGTTTCAGCAGTCTCCTTTGCTTGCATTACTGCTGCGCAGAAAGAGGTGACCGCCTTCCATATTAGGGGCCACTCAAGTATTACGTAACGCACTATAGGGCGGTGGTCATTGCATTGCTTATTTTTTATCACACGGGGGATGGGGGTCTAGATGGTGATTACGTCAGCAGTATATAGGTATTTTTTTTAGTTTTTTAAGAGAACGATGTCGATGTTAAAAAATCACAAGAAAGTGAGCAGACACACATCACTCAGCAGCAAAAATCCAATGTTATTGAAGATTTAGAGTCATGGATTCGTGTATCATGGACCGAGGACTGTTAATTTGAATTAATATGTTAAAATTTTAAGTGAAGTACTGCTCATAAATTAATAATGAAACCAACACATTGATAAATGCTTGTACCAATCTTTAGGACTTTAGGTACGTAAGCATGGGAGGGGGAGCTTCGCTTACTTTTGCTGACAAGGGGGAGGGGGGAGTTAATATTTGCAAAAAATCTGCTTACGTAATACTTGAACAGCCCCTTATGCGTAGGTACAGATAAGGAATAGAATTCCCGGGATGCCGAAGTCTCAATAAAAATGCAATTTCTACTTCTTAATTTTATTAAATGCCATTAAAATTATCACCTATTAGTATACAACTTTCAATATCTAATATTCTTTCCTATACTTAAAATAAACTTACAAAAGAACTAACACCCTTTTTAAAATTCAAGTCCAAACTTACATTCCTTCAGATATTTAGCCATATTCAGTCTTCATTCCAGTCATCACTCTTCAAAATTCGGGGTCACTTATATATTATGCACTTACTAATTATATTATTTTGTAAAATCCAAATCGCCTCTAAAATCTATGAAATAATCTATCGACGATTATCTATGAGATAAATATCTTATCAATCATTATTGAAATGAGCTTGAAATTGATCCACACACTTTAAAATTTGCTTAGGATTATTATAAATATTATTACACGGCTACAACTTCCACCTAATACATTACCGGTACTAAGATTATAAGCATTTATTATTATGATAGTGAAATAAGTAATGTTAAAGATAAACGCAATTTTATCTCGTAAAACTACTTGAAAAGTCATAAATGAAACGTACAATTTTTTTTTTCTGTTTACCCCTTAGAGACGGCTATAGTCGTTCGACCATATCGCCTAGTCTTTCGTCCGTTTTCTTGCGTAATAAGTCTTCCTTCGAATATCATAGTTGTTTTTTTTTGTTTTACATTAGAATGTGGGTGTAAAATATTCTAATGTTTTTGAAATATTCGGCAGCAAATGTATCGATTCAGCCTTCTCAGCAAACTTCGCTGAGGTAGCTAAAACTGCAATAAAATTCTCAGTTCCATTTTACCGAGATCGCGCCTATTTCAATGATTCCACATATTATTCCAGATGCGCAGACACTTGAGTTACAAAACTACACCAATTTTACATCACAATATCCATTATGAATCAATTTGCGAATAATTAAAACAGCCACTGAACATCACTCGAAGAAATCCCGCCAAAAACTCTATGAGACGTACAACTGCAACGTCACGAAAAGAAAAGGCGCGTAATTTCTGTAATTTTTTTTTTGGCTTGGATACTTAGTCCTATAAGCCATGTCTTTGGATAAATAATTTGTTTACCATTAGAATATAGATGTAATGGATGTTGTCATGTTTTTGTAGTATTTGGCAGCAAATGTATCAAGTCAACCTTCCCGGCAAACTTCGCTGAGGTAGTCAACACTATAATAAAATTCTCAGCTCTAAAATGGATTTACCGAGAGCTGAAGTTCAGCTGCGTGCCTGGCACTTGAGATACAAAACTACACCAATTTTACATCACAATATCCACTAGGAATCAATTTGTGAATAATTAAAACAGCAACTGAACTTCACCCGAAGAAATCTCGCCAAAAACCTCTTCTATTTCTAGAGGTTGTCAAAGGTGCTAGTGCGGGGGCGATGAGACACGGCGACGATAGAGATGCGCTCACTCATCGACTTTTTAAATTAAATAAATTATAAATTTAATTTCGGATTATGTTACATAAAATACATTGAGGCTGCAGACACAATGTCCTAGTTATTTAAAATCATGATAGCCATTTTTGCTAAACATTTTGACGGCCTTTTCGCAGCACGGTTAGTCTTACAAAATTTTAACAAAAATAAATAAATAAGGAAATGAATAAGCTTATGCAGAGGCCTTACCATGACATGTTAATATGTTAGTCGGACGAGCGGTAAAAAGAGATGGAGCTATACACCCTATAATAATAGGTCTTTACCTATGAAATTGGAGATTTTTAAAACGGGTTGCTTTGAAGTGTTATATCATTGGATTGACTTGGAATCATAAGTTCAAATAAATTTTATATTAAAGATATGTTATTCTTCTTTTGAAATTAGGTATTTATTGGTTTTTTGTGTTTTTTATTTTCTGTAATATCGCAGTACTTATAACCATGAAAGCTAATAAAAAAACGTTTTTTCATATTAAGAGTTTCAACGTAGATACTATGCATTGCAAAGGGCAAACAATATCAATGTCGCATACCTACGACTTTCTTCTAACAAAAAAACTCTGTGTTCTTGGTTTAATAGATTTCGTTTTGGAAATTTTGTCTTGTAGCCGCCCTAAGAAATAACGTTATTCCTTAGATATTTCTCACATGAAAGTGATTGAAACCAAAATAGACATCTCATTCATTAGCAGTTTTAAGTCCATATACATCATCAATATTGCATATCACTTGAGTCCCATTGTTTCCACGGTAGAACTCATATTACAAAATAATGCGAGTTTTCTTAGATTTCATACAAAAATGGTTATAAGTACTGCTATATTACAGAAAATATAAAACACAAAGAAATCAATAAATACCTAATTTCAAAAGAAGAATAACATACCTTTAATATAAAATTTATTTGAACTTATGATTCCAAGTCAATCCAATGATATAACACTTCAAAGCAACCCGTTTTAAAAATCTCCAATTTCATAGGTAAAGACCTATTATAATATCCCTTTAACAGTTTAGTTTAGGTCCTAAAATGGATTACGCTAAGAGCTCGTAGACCTCTGATCTCACTTTCCAACACTCTTTTTATTAACGTGATTAAAATATTTGATAAAAAAAAAAAATACTTGCTTTGTAGCGACATCTATGTCACCATATAGGAACTAAAATTTAAAAATCTTGTATCGCGGTATCACGTATTGTTCTTGTAAGAATAAACATAAGCTTAAAAAATAAAATAAAAACCTCTTGCCAAGCTCAAGTCAATTACAATTATAATCGTTTATATGTTGTTGGCACGACTGCACCATTGCTACAAGCCCGTATTTGTCAAATAAATTAAAATAGGTTTGTGTCGAAATTACATTTCATTGCATTTTTATCTCCCATTTGAAAATTATTATTCGCTTTTAATAAAGAAAATTGTCTGACGCCATGAGATGTCACAAGAATAAAATTATATCAGCACCTCTACCGGCGGACAACATAACTATTTGACGATATGGGTGAACACATCATGAAAATAATGTACAATTCTAAGATCTGGCCACGATATACACAATAGTCCGAAATCAATTATCGGGCAGTTGCCCTAGCCAGACACAATACCACTCTGGTCTGAGGATCCTCAATTTTCATTGGAGGTTTGCGGGACTTTACACCCTATTACCTCTAAAGCTTTAATAAAACCAGTTTTTTAGGGACTTAATTTTGGTAAACGCGATGCCGCGTAAATTCTCAAAACTTCAAAATTATATTACTCTTTCTTATATCTAAATAAACTTAAATTCCTGTCAACATACTGCTGCCACCGCTGTTTTGTAGTTTGGCTATTTCGTCTTTAAACTTAGAGATGGTTTCTTTAGCCAAGTGTAGTTTATCTTTCAGATCTGATATCTCTGTACGGACCTTCGTTTGTGCGGCCACTATCTTCTGTAGAGTTTTATCTTTCTTGTCTTCAACTGAAACAAATAGGTAAACGTAAATGTTAAAGCTAGAAATACATTAGACCGACGCGACGCACACGTGGACCACGCCTAATTTGAACGTAGAACGATGTCGCGTGGCGTGAATCTAATGTAGCTCTACAAATCTAGTTGCTATATAAAATGTATGGAAACCGACGCACCCTGCGGGGCTATTGCGTAACTCTGTTGACAGTTCAAGTGATGATCACTTGTTAACAATGTGCATCATTGAACTGTCAAACAGCTAGTTTCGTATTGCCTATTTTCAGTGACCAACTGCAGTGACGTCATTAGCCACTGGTGCCTTTGATAGCCACCGTAACACGTTTTGACAGATGTTATTGTATCGATACTTTTAAAATTGCTATTGTGTAAGCTTTTGAAGCTGTGTAATAGTCGATAAAATTTTAGAGTGGTCACTATAGGCACCGTAAATTATAATTCACCACATTTCCACCGTAGTTTGTTAGTCACTTGTGTGATACGTAATACCAATTTTATGAAATTGTCTGTTGATAACTAAGTTTAGTGTGCAATGAATGCTAGTTGTCAACTGTTAGGAAAAAGTTAGCCAATAGCCCCCCAGATCGGCGTACGTGGCACACGTGTGCGCAGTGTAATTCTACCTTTATGGGAAAAGCTATGGGCCTGAATGTGGCTTTGTTTTCGCTAGATGGCGCTGAAAACATATTTTTGGTTTTAGTATATGGAAACCTAGACAAGGAAATGGTACTTGCTTAAATCGTACTTCCATTCCACTTTATTGAACTTGATCAATTTATTGCCTCAAAATCCACCTCATTCTGACAGTTCATTACTTACTATAGTGCTTATTAGCGCTGTGGTAGTGGATCGAGAGGGAGTGTCAGACTTTAACTGACTAAACCTGTGTTCCTTCAGTTCCCTTCGCTTTCAGGGCCACAGTAACTCTTTCGAACAACCCCGCAACCTTGGCAGGCATCAGCCCTTTAGGGCCCTGTCAGTTTTACTGACATATCTTAAGGGCGTGCGTGAAAGACAGCACGCCTTCGACCAGGACTCGGTCCCAATTGGACGGTAAGCTACCCATTGCTCGCCGTCGGCATGCACGCGCCTTCGGTGGCCAGGACTAACTAGAGGTAACTGCTTCCCAATCAGAGACAGACGTTAGACGTAACCATCGCCGATTGTCTCCAAGAGAAGACGGTGGTGCTTCCTTCACCATATGCTATGTCCTCCGGTCGATCTACACAATGGTGACATCCGGGCATTTTTAAAAATAGTTTAAATCCAACTAACAATCAGTATCGTGGGTCCAGGGTCCATTGGTGACGGGCTTCACACTGTTAAGTAGGTGCTGCATAAGCTGGGTGGGCTCTTGGAACACTATCTCCTCATAGGACTCACTGACGAGATTCCTGCCAACTGTAGGTTGGGCACTCGCACCCTCTGTTGCTGGTGACTGGAACAGCTTTAGAATATGGTAT
Organism: Mythimna impura; assembly: GCA_905147345.3. Taxonomy (NCBI): domain Eukaryota; kingdom Metazoa; phylum Arthropoda; class Insecta; order Lepidoptera; family Noctuidae; genus Mythimna; species Mythimna impura. Next base: position 26,633,476 of record LR990350.1, read on the forward strand.
AGGGTTACCTGTAATGAAAATTATTATTTGTAGACCACGTCCCGGAGTACCACATAGGACTTTTTATCCTGGGTGTATGTTTCCTTAAGAAAATTTTCTACTTTCACATTGGCAAAGCCACTGGCAGCAGTTAGTGCATTATAAAGGGGACCTTTGTGCAAAATTATAAAGAGAACCACTATGCAAAATTATGAAGGGAACTTCTGTGCAAAATTATAAAGGGAACTTTTGTGCAAAATTATAAAAGGAACCTCTGTGCAATATTATAAAGAGAATCTCTGTGCAAAATTATAAAGGGAACCTCTATGCAAAATTATAAAGGGAATCTCTGTGCAAAATTATAAAGGGAACCTCTGTGCAAAATTATAAAGGGAATCTCTGTGCAAAATTATAAAAGGAACCTCTGTGCTAAATTATAAAGGGAACCTCTGTGCAAAATTATAAAGGGAACCTCTGTGCAAAATTATAAAGGGAACCTCTGTGCAAAATTATAAAGGGAACGTCTATGCAAAATTATAAAGAGAATCTCTGTGCAAAATTATAATGGGAATCTCTGTGCAAAATTATAAAGGGAATTTCTGTGCAACATTATAAAGAGAATCTCTGTGCAAAATTATAAAGGGAACCTCTGTGCAAAATTATAAAGGGAATCTCTGTGCAAAATTATAAAGGGAACCTCTGTGCAAAATTATAAAGGGAACCTCTGTGCAAAACTATAAAGGGAACCTCTGTGCAAAATTATAAAGGGAACCTCTGTGCAAAACTATAAAGGGAACCTCTGTGCAAAATTTCAATGTTCTAGGCCTGGTTTGGGTTGGGCATTAATGAGTCAGTGAGTGAGTCAGGACTTTGCCATTTATATAAAAAGATAGAAAACTTTATTGTAATCTTATAAAGGTCTTTTTTAGAATATACTCACAGGCCTCTCATTGGGATCATGGAAATATATTTTGATGACAATCTCAAATTCTCCCCACCCAGTTTCCGTCAACTCATATGGTGGCTTTGTTAGTATCCTGTTGGGGTTTGCGTAACTCTCGTGTAGTTTGAAGTGAATCTTCTTTACGTACGCTGACATGTCCTCATTGGCATACGGCTTGACATATACAGTCCATTGATGAGTGTGACCATCCTCTTCACGTTTTTTGCCGAAGTAACGTGCTATGTTTCCGAACACTATAGGTTTTACTATCACTAGACCCTGTAATTATTAAAAAGTATGTTTTGTAAAATAAAATACAATATCCCAGGATGAATATTATAATTGATTATGGCTGTAAGAAAACCCAAATTCTGGTTCATTTTTTTCATTTCTTTTTTGTGTGTAATAAAGAATAAGAATAAAGGTTAACCGCCTTTATTGACCTACTTTGATGGGAATTTTGCTAACTGCAAATTGCAATCACAGAACTACCAAACAAATTGTGTTTTTTTCATCAATACATAATATTTATAAGTAATTGTGGCGATACACAGGATATGGGAATTTTCAGTAACGATACCGGCTATTTATTCCAAGATTTAGCTACGTGTGTTTACAAAATTTGTAATTGACAACAATATTTAGTGCATCAAAAAGCCATTACAACACATAAAGTAACATACCTTGACTCTTCCCCCTGAGTCGGGTCCAAAGTCTGTTTGTAAGCTCATTTCCGAATCTATTTTGGCCGACAGTTTGGAAAAACTGTATATTATCTTTTTTGTATACAAATATAACCTCACTTTTGAGGGGTCTTCGTACAGCTGTCACCCAGTCATACTATAGTAGTCTTTGGCTGTCACTTTGACACTACTCTGATTTTTTTTTATCGGGTATTTGGTTTCAGGTATATTGCATTCATTTGTTCACATTACTTTTATATCTTCACGCCGAAATACATATATATTAGGAATGGCATATATTTTTATTAAAAAACTAAAATATTACCAGTATTTTTGTTTTGATTTTAACACACAACTGCCTTGAGTAACAATGAAGCCACAATTCTAAGGTATTTTCCATTATTCATTTATTCACATTCGTTTAGATACATACAAAATCATGTTCGTTCGTTTAGATACATTTGAAGTTTTCTACTAGGGTTAACGATTGTAGATTATCAATTTGGCTAAGCCTTCCGACACCACAGGCCTAGCCAAGTTACGACCGTTTCGTTTCGATTCTCTTTCGTCGATCGCCTCGAGTCGGCCACACCTTCTATTCCTTTGTTGTGACCAAGTGACTGAGCGTTGAGATGACGTCAGAACAAAGGAATTGGAGGCGTGGCAGACTGTTGGTTCTTGTACGGCCGGCCCGAAAATGCGTAAAGCGGACGCCCGCGCGGTCCCATACAAAAGTGCTCTGTTAACACCCGCGCAGGCATCCGTCGCGGGTAGCCGGGCCCCACGTTTCCTTTTTGCTACATAATAAATATTATGTTCTCCATCGACACGACTACATGCGTTAAAGTTGAACTAACGACACTGCGCAGGTAATTATCCGGTTTCCGCGACGGGGACCGTCGCACTCGATACACGGCTTTTGTCACGCGACGGGTGCCCCTCGCGTTTCGGCCCTTACAGATACCTAGTCGTTCTGACTTTTTTATAAATATATATATATATACAGATACCGGCATGGATCTTGAGCGCTGACTTCCATTTGCGCAGAAGTGAAATATCGGGTCTCTTTAGTAGTATGAAGTAAGACGCGGGGGCGGGCAGTGCAATCCTTGTACAATGATAGGTTCGTCGACATGTACGATGCACAAAGCGATCCCCACTCTTTCGCCGAGCGCTCAAGATTCGTGCCGGTATCTGTACATAATATTCTAGTTTGAACCTATATGACTGAACGATATTGTTTCCCATTCCACTTAAATAGTTATTTTATGTAGTGGTTTTATTAATTGCAAGTAGTTAAACGAATGTGAACTTTTCTGAACACTTTAGGATTATCGTGGGATATGATGTATTTTTATTAATTACACAAAGTAACGAAGGTCTCCAAATAAAACACGCGGTTTACTTTTCATATTTATTATTACATCTTATTTTAAGAAGGCAAGTGAACAATGGTCCAACAAGCTCTTTTCTTAATGGCGATATTATAATTGAATAATTAACATTAAACTAACTAAGTAGGTATATAATAATTGCGTAGGCTCTAAGATATAATGAGCACATTAAACAATCACAACATTAAGAATTGAATGAGTTGTCGTAACGCGACGGCTACGGTGGGGGTTCACTGTTTAGGCCGTTTGCCAAAAAAAAACACCAATATTAAAATCTTACGCTATTACATGCATCTATTACCAACGATGGGGGCACAATCAAGGGTCTGATTAGAGCACATTTATAAAAATAGGTAGGTATATATAAGCAAACATTGGCGTCGTGTGACATTTTAAAATTTGTGGTCCGTGCGTGTGTTTTCTAAATCTGCCAGTAGTGGGTCGCTCTCCTCCTCGAACTTTGACGATCTTGATCCATGTCGGGACGCTGATACTCTCTGCGAGAACGTGAGCAGAGTCGGCACAAGAGAGCTGCATGGTGTGGCTGGTGCAGAGCGCGATGAAGTCCGAGTTCCGGGTGAAATTCGTGAAGTCCTAACGGGGTAAGCGACCGATAATGGCATGTATAAGCTCGTTTTTCTTTGTCTTGGCGTTTTTTTTACGCTTTCAAGGCGTCGACGGTGACGTTCGTCACTGGTCCTCCTCAAAGTTGAATCCCTGGATGTCTGAGTGGGGCTAGTTGGCTGCGGGGGCGACTCGGGTGGATCAGGTTTACCAGTGTAGTACTGCCTCAAGCTGCCGTATGCCTCGTGCATGTACATATTGTTGTCGTCGTCTTCATCGAGGTTCTGTTGGATAGGTGGAGATGAACCGAGCCTCGGTTTGCATCCTCCATCGCAGTACATCTCGCAATCAATAAGTTCCAATTCAAGGTCAAAGTTAGATTCCTGAAAAAGATCATATAAAACGTGAATTACCATCTCTTTTGTTGAATTCAGTCATGTATGATTTGCTGAAAGACAAATTTATTGCTTTAGTCTAGAAATAGAGTGATACCCACCAAGGGTTGGACTGGCGAAGTAATAAGGTTGTCCCGAAAGGCGGCGGGTGGTTCACGAGGTCTAGTGGGCGTAGGTTCGGTGCGGGAGCGTTGGTGTGCAGGAGCGGCGGTGGCGCGCTGCTCCGTCAGCGAGGACAAGGATCGTAGCAGCGGTCCGCACCCCACGCCGCATTCTTCGTAGTTGCTCGCGCACGAGTACGGCGGTGGAATGATTGAATTTGCCTGAGGATTTGAATAAATTAGGTATATCATTTAGGCATTCATATAGGCGAAGAACATAAGCGGTTTCGTTACGTAATGTCTGTAATGACGGCAGCCCTTTAAATAACACGTATTTAACGTATCCCTAACGTGCCTACAACCTAAACTTGAAACAGATAATAATGGATTTCTACATCCTCTCAAGCTTAACATACACCTGCTAAACATGGACCTATACTAAATGAATAAGGAACAAAATTCTATCATGCCAACATGCGATGGCAAGAAGTATTTTGAAGCTGAGAAGAACACAGAAAACAAGAAACAAAGATATTCGTAAGAACACGAAAATTACAGATGCCCTTCAGTATAGCTTGAAACAGAAGTGGAGATGGGAAGGTCATCTAGTCTTCTTCTTCTTTTTTTCGTGTCGATGTACTCTAACTAATTTTTTTCTGACCTGTATTTGGCAATCTCTACGGCTCTGTTATTGGCCTCGTATAGATCCTGGAAACTGCAGGTGGTTGTGCAGGATGGACAGCATAGCAAATGAGGCATCTAGTGAGGTATAAAGATAAAATGTAGATCTACTAAAAAACAAAATGGCGAAGCCCAGCAGGAAAAAGAACTGTTGGATTGGAAGGTAATGAAAAAGATGGGCTGATGACATCACAAAGGTTGCAGGCAAGGAATGGGTAAATGTCGCTACAAACAGAGGTAAGTGGAAAAGGATGGAGGAGGCTTATAATATTGGGGACCTTAATGGAAAATAAGCTATAATAATCCACACTAATATTATAAATGTGAAAATAACTATGTCTATCTGTCTGTTACGCTTTCACGGTTAAAGTACTGAACCGATTTTGGTATGGAGGAAACTTGAACTCCGGATGGACATCATAGGCTACTTTTTATCCGTCTTCGACTCCAATTTCACATCCTCAATAACCAACATTAGATGCTGGCAGAAGTTAGTAAATATTAATAACGTAAGCATTCATAGTTTGACCACGCTAAGTAATTAGGTAGGTCTAACTTCGAGAAAGAGGTCAATCGTCGAATCCGACTCGGCTGGGCAGCGTTCGGGAAGCTGCGCGGTGTCTTCTCGTCCAATATACCACAGTGTCTCAAGACGAAAGTATATGACCAGTGCATGTTGCCAGACACGAAGAATCGCCAAACTTAAGTGGCAATGGACAGGGCACATTGTTCGCAGAACGGATGGCCGTTGGGGCCGAAAGGTTCTGGAATGGCGACCACGTACCGGAAGACGCAACGTTGGAAGGCCTCCCACAAGGTGGACCGATGACCTGGTGAGGGTTGCGGGAATCCGATGGATGCGAGACGCACAGGACCGGTCATTGTGGCGACATTTGGGGGAGGCCTATGTCCAACAGTGGACGTCTTTCGGCTGAAATGATGATGATAAAGTAATTAGGTTGGAATGTGAATCTACAAAATATTGCAACTGCAATAGATTAATAATTTGTTCTCTAGATTGAATATTTATGTAACATACATATATAGATAGATGAAGGCTGAAGCCCTACTAGAGCAACAAAGCATGTATGCAACTAGATTACCTATTAACTAGTTTTTTCTAGTTTCTCTGATACAGTTAAGCTAATGAGTTGGAGTAACTCACCCTAACGTACCTGTTAGAGTTTGATGGATGAATAAAAGCTTATAGCAGAGATGTAGCTACCGCTGTATCAGCCATATCAATGAAACGGGGCCCCCAAGCTACAGGGGCCCCGACATATGGCTAAATTCGTAACGTGTTATCCACAATCTTAAATTTTCATATTGATAAAAGGCCAGGAGTGAATGAATAATGACTATATGATGCTCTAATAATAGTTTAATTTAACACACTCCAATCGCTTTAGCATGTTCTACATACAAGACAACAATAAAAACTCAACCTATCTATCTATCTATTGTGGTCTGGTTTCCGCACTTGTCCCTGGCCGATCATCGTGCGTGAGTCATGGCGGCCTTCACTCCGACTCATCTACTTCTGGAGTGAGGTGGGCTGGTCCCACCTCACTCCAGAAGTAGATGAGTCTTTTCAGTTTGCTCAGGGCATCTATGAGTGAATTCGGTGCTCCCAAGGTTCGTGTTCTCATTTCGTTGACGGCTGTGCACTTGAGGATCACGTGCGCGACAGTTTCCTCTGACTCCATACATCGTCTGCACAGAGGACTATCCGTGATATTCATTGCGAAGAAGTGTTTGTTCAGTGAGCAGTATCCGGTGATGGTCCCAGCCACCAGAAACTCAACCTATTTAAGTAGGTACTTTCTGAATGATCCAATAAATGAGCTCATTTTCAATTTCGAGGCCTATCAAGGGACTATTTCTATGCTTGCAGAAGCTATTTCGTACAAAAAACAAACTTCTTTATGTAGTTTGTTTTTTGTGAGTATTTGATATGGGGCCCCATTAGGACTTGCTAGACCACTGGCTTATAGCATTGCACGTTACACACGCAAAATGCACGACGACCCAACCCTGTCAGGCCAATAAATTCTAATTATGTTTAATTCATAATTTACCTCATTTGCCGCGTTGCATATGAAACTGGAGTTGAGAGATTCTGCAGTACTCGTCGCTGATAGAGAGCCTGAAATTAAGAAAAGATTTATATAATACATGTACTCGAAAATTCACTCTTATCCAGTTTTCCCCACTAGTGTGGTAAAATGCGCAAGCTCACTCCCGCCACAATTTATTACATTTATCGTCTCAGGCTGGGTTCTAAGCGTCTCGCGCGTCAACCCCCATTACTTTATTTCTTCGTAAGTGTATTAAAAAACGTCTTTGATAAACGTGGTTTGTCGCTGCAGCACCCAGCCCTATAACACCCTCGCCTACGGTTTTGGCGAGTTCCGCCTCAGTTGCGATGACAAACTTTCACCACTTGTATTAAAATGTACCAACTATTGAAGCACACTACACATTTAACTTTTAAAATTGCAAAATTAGAATTCGTACTGACTGTGGTTACGTTAAGTTTGGCAAGTCTCAATACTCCTTCACGTTTTTTAAGAGCTTTTTTTACGGGATCCAACATTTTTGAACATCGCTACCATTTGAACGTGCGCACGTCTTTACACCGACTAACTATGCATCGTATCTGCATATACGAGTACCTGCCTGTTACGAAATAATTCAATTAGGTTGCAAACTGGTTGCGCTCGGCGTCTCGTCGATATAAGCTGTCAAGCCGATTAGATGCAGATGGGTCCGTTAAAAATTATAACAGTTCTTACGATGAAAAAATTGTATTTCTGTTACTCTAATTTATTGTCGTTATTTCTGACAAGATTAGGTCCGGTGGAAAGGCCAATGCAAACTATTGGCATGATTTACTTTTTTCTTTCCCCAGAAATGAAGCCTAGGTTATATGTTAGAGGCCAATACGAGGAATCAATAGCAAAAAGAACCAGGTCTTTAAACCGTAACCTAACGAAGATACGTATAGAAGCATTGCTAGTATATTTTTGTCAGGCGTTACCTATTTTCGTTATATTATAATAAAATGGAAATTTAATACGTAATATTTTGAGGTTTTCATTGATAAAATAGATTAATTCATTAACGCTCAGGCGGTAGCCGGCGCCCGGAAGCCATTGTCTTACTATTGTGTCTCTAATTACGCACGTCAAAAGGTTAAATTGGTTATTACTGTTATATTTTTTTCACACTTGCCATTTTTCATCACTAAAACTAGTAAAAAAATAAAGTGATAAACGAATCGAAAAATACGCGTTAGTTGAGGTGGAAAATCATCAAATATCTCCTACATTTGATGATTCCACCTCAAAAAAAGGGGAGCCTACTGTAAGTTTATTTATCAAATGCGGTGTGGTATTTACACTAATATTATAAAGAAATACCTAAAGTTTGTTTTTTTGTAAGTATTCTCTGAAATTGCTGGTCCAATTGCTAATTTTTTTTCACCGATAGAAAGCTGCTTTATTCCTGAGTGACATAGGCTATATTCTAAGTACGCGGGCGAAGCGGCGGGCGAGAGCTAGTGAAATAATATTAATAGTAAAAAATATACCTGGCGCGCGAATTACGTAGTTTCTGAAGTAATGAACCATAAGATAGTTTCCGGCTTTCCCATCCCCTTCTCCGCAAGTGATCACAAGAGGGTAAAGATCAGGCTTAGAAGCAACCTGTGACCAAATGAGGAAATATTAAAAGACAACCAAAAATAAAGCTTTGTTAATAATTGAAAAAATACACTTCAACTACTAAAAAAAGCACTTTAACCCCTTATCATTTTCATTTATTAAGAATTTAAAACACCGATACAGTAGGCACAAAACATGCGAACAAACAGCCCAATTTTTCAAATAATGATAAGTTAGTTTATCAATAATAAAATAAAACTGGCGAAAACAAATAAACCTCCAACTGTAGTAGTTTCATTATAAATCACTTCTGAATAGGGCGGTGGTGCCTGGTGGAAGGATCCGCAGCGGCTGTAGCGAGGTGGAGGGTACACCGAGCCGGCCGAGTCGTGCTCAGAAGTCGGCCGGCGCACGCAGCACGCCATGGAACACATGTACACTCCATGGGTGGAAGACCTCTTGAAGAACAGGCACCAGATGCAGCAAATCAAAATACCACCTAGAGTTCCCAGAAGAAAAAGCACGGGCCTGTGAAGAAACATCAAGTATACTAAATAAAGCAATAAATTAATTTGGTTTTTTAATCTATATATATATGTATATATAGGGTGACTGATAATTAGTGACCGAAACTTAAACACATGATTGTACTCATGATTACAAACAACTTTCCCAAAGAAACTTTTTTTATATTATCATTAGTTTTATCACAATAATAAAACAGCTGTTTAAACACACGCGCGCGCCTGCGACCGTCGACCGCTCAGCTGTTACCCGCGTGACGGCGTCGTATCTACAATAGTGATAGAACACCCGCGCGGCTTGCAAACCCATAGGTGTACGTACCTAATCAGTGAATATACCTACAAACTAATGAGTATATAAAAAAAGTTTCTTTGGGAAAGTTTTTTGTAATCATGAGTACAATCACGTGTTTAAGTATCGGTCACTAATTACCAGTCACCCTATATAAAAGAGAAATACCACTTACTGATTAATCACAAATTTTAAAAACTATAACACCTACAAACTTAAAATTTGGCAGGTAGGTTTCTTAGAGGGTGTAGACATCCACTAAGCACGGATTTTCCGAAATTCACCCCCTAAGGGGATAAAACGGGGGTCCAAAGTTTGTATGGAGAAACCGACTTTAACGCGGGCGAAGCCGCTGACAGAAGCTAGTAAATAAATAAATGGACATAAGTGTGCGCCTTCATTATGCGTTGGTACCTTTATGTGCGTATTCACAATAATTATTGACTGTGCTTCAAACTTGAAATCTAAACAAAATCTTGTTTTTTTATTACTGGGAAAAAGGGTATATTTGAAAACGTGGCAACACTTAAAATGATTTCTCAATCAGGGAGCACGGGGAAGAAAGAAGTCCATTCTGCCTAAAGCATGGAAATATCATTCTAGAAAGTTTAGTTTCTTTTTTTCCTATAGGTACTCCAACCCATAAGCTAAAAAATTCCAGCCCAAACACAAAACTGTGGTGCGACCTGGCATCGTAAAAATCTACGAGCTCGCACGACGCATCGCAAGAACTTGTCTATTGATGCGTATGCACATATGCACATTATAAGGTCACCTGAACCTATGCTTTGCCGCACGAAATCAAAATTGTGATGCGGCGTCGTCATCGCAGTTTTATGTAACGCTTACTTCTTTAAATATATGAAATCCTCACCACTGAGCATACCAAGCATAAGGTAAGTTATGTTCCTTGAGCGGAGTATCGTCGGCGTCTCGTGGTAGCGGTGCGGGCGGCGTGTTGTTGAGATGTTGCTGCGTCGTGTTGACGCGCCGCGGCTTGGCCATGCCCGTGACGATCTCGCAGCAGCCGAGGTCGCAGCACACCCAGTGTTCCGGACAAAGATGTCCTTCCCTGCATTCCGCGTCAGATACACACTGGAAGAAAAACAAGTCTGTAAGACCTTTTGAAGCTGATTTCGTGGCATTTGCGTATGTAAAATGTTATAGGGTTTATCATCAATCTCGCTAAGGTCTCTTCAAATAAATAAAATTAGTAGGGTCCTTTAACATTGGATGGATTCAATTCGATGGCGTGAAACTAACAAAATTGCCTTTCCTAGGACTCTGACCGTATTTGGGTAGTTCTTCAAAATTTGATTCTTCGACTGATTCATATGGCTAAAATTTAATTTTACTTTCAGCTCTGTTAAACATGTTGATATGAAAAAATTTATAGGTGCCAAATAACATTTTGAATGAGGGACTCGTTTTAACAAAGTAGTTTTTTTTTTAAATCGACGTTCGAATATTTCGAGCCCAGATGAATCAGAATTTGTTATACCTATGAATCAGAAACAGAAATAAAAAACTTGTATGTAAATGGGCTCTGTATTAAGGAAATAATCTTATTTTGACAACAACAATAATGTGTATTTGTGAAAAAAAAAAATATCACAGAAAAAGTCTGGTGCATTCAACAATAATTCTTGTGAAACATTTTTTAAACTCCAGTATACAATTGTGTTATATGGAAAATTAAGAATATTGTTTCATTAATAGAAACTTGCACATACATTTGATTAGTTTTCGACTAGCTTTAACGATTGCAGATTATTAACTTGGCTAGGGGTGCAGTTCCATTTCCGAAAAGACGATCATTGCAGAAAAATCAAAGTAAAATCTACCTTATATAGCATTTCAGAAAAGCGCGTTTGTTTTAGCTGTTTATTCCAATTTCTCGCGTCATTTTTATTTCAATCTCATGCCTATATTTCAACGGAAATGAGTTGGAAAACGCGGCGAACCCTCTTTGATTGACACGAAGCTTTCAACTCTCTGAAAAGCGCATAAAGTAGGCTCTTACATCATGTGAATGTGACCTATAAATACGAGAGAATGCCGACTGGCGTTTCGTATTGAAAGATATGCATTTTTTAAGAGATGCTTCAAGAAGTTGACTTCTCTCTGAGAGCAGCTCTTCGTGTAGGCCTAAAGATGTTGTTCGTTTTCTCGCTATGTTTACTTTTCTTTGGTGACAGGTATAGCTTTTAAGAGAAGGCTTAGCTCCAAAAGTGACATATATTTTTTCATATAGGTAGGTACTCGTAGTGTACCTTACTATAAGTAGTCCATGGTGGCATACACCTAAGAATTATAAGTTAAGAGGGTCCTTTTTCACTCGCCTATCGTCAACATCGAGCATGGTTTAAGCGAAAAGGCAACGCGAATAAAGAGAGATAACGCCTGAAAACTCTGTTAGCATTCGGTAATTCCGTGATTTACTCGAATAGTTTAGGTACAAAACTTGTTCCAGGAAATACTATTATTACATTTGTTTAAACCCTCAAAAGTTTTATGAGAAAAATTTAAGAGAAAAATTTTCGTCATTCAGAATCTTGATTAAATTTGCAAAGACTTCTATTGTTATACGTTTTTGACTTTTTTAATTTTTGAGTAAATTAAGAAGTGTCAGAGTTCATGCAAAATAGTAGATTTTCAGAGGTCTTTACTGGATTAGTTTTGCACAAATTTATAAATTGATTACAATAGAAGCCTAGATAATATCCACAAGATACTGTGTTTCCAAGATATCTAATGAAAAATGTGTAATAATGTCATAATCCCGTAAATGAGCGGTTGTATGAAAAACAGTGGAAAATGTATGTCGAGGATGCTCGGGGGCTCGAGCACCCATGAGAAATAAATAGTGGGTGCCGAGCACCCCTGAGAATAGACATCAAGAAACAGATCAGTAATCGCCTTTTAGGTTATATATAAATTATAATATTCTTTTAGGTTATATATAAATTATAATTATAATATTATTAGTTTCATTTTTATATAATGGTTTCATTTTATGTTTTTATCAAACATAATTAGTAATTAAGTACGCAGTATGTAAGTAGGACATTTATTTATTTGTCGGTGGATCAGTTTGCATTTTTTTCTTCTCACACTTCGCCACTTTTTCGAGTCATCAAATGAGCATGAGCACCCTTAAGGTTTTCTAAAAGCCGGCGCCCTGCGCATGTCTACTTTTTATTACTTCTCTATAGATAGTCCAACTGAAACTCCACGAATTTATTTCCCCGGGCTTGTTGACGACAAGCGATGGGTGGCTCACCGTCCGGCCGTCCGATAAGAACCGAGCCGGAGTCGTCGACGGTCCATGTGTTCCACGTGCGTGTGCTTCAAAGAGATATCAGCAAAACTGTAGGGGCCCAGCAGGGCCGATGCTCACGAGGGACACAATAAATACTTGTATGAAAAGGACATTTGCGGGAGCTACGCGTGCGGAGCAATCCCGCATGTGTGATGAAATCCGCACGATATTTTTTTTTTATTTATTTTTTTTTATTTACAATTTTGCAACAGATTTGTAGGCTATATTATTGTAGAACAAAAGAATGAGACATCTGTAGCCGAACTAGATAAAAGCCTGTATTTCGGCTATCAGCGCCAAACTTAAAAACACCCTTAGCCTAGTAGTAGGTACCAATTTGATATTATATGTAGGTACTAATTTACTACATATTGCAATACATTCCAAAGTCAAGCGTAGATGAAATTCTGTGGAGATGAATGTGCAAGAATCTCAATAGACGCTTATGGACACTGATAGTTTAATACGAGTAGTTGCACCCTTTTTAAGCATAGTACATCTGTTACTTAATCCACCCATTAACTATTTATTTTTTATTTTCCTATAAAGAAATTTAGCTGAGTGGTCCTCGAATTAAAATTTTGTTCTGTTCATTTTCTAACCAGTATTCGCTAGCGTCTATTACCAATATAATATATCATCAGAGAGCTGGGTTAAGATTAGAGAGCATTGAAGCAGGGCGACTGGTTGCCATGGCAACACAAGTTTGTTTGGAGTTAAGACAGCCAATGTATTTTTAAAAAGGCACTCATATATACCATTTTGCAGTTTAATAAACACAATTAACTTAAAATAACATAAGTCATTCACGAACAGTTTACCGAAATCCTGTGTAATAGATATAATATTACAAGATTTCTAGAAGCAGTCATGTTTTCACCTTTGTAGGTACTGAGAATGTTCAATGCTCCCACGCTCACATTTTAACTCCCCCTCCAGACATCAAAGGGCACAGTTCAACCGCCGTAAATCAATACACCACTGCATCCTTGTTAATAATACAGGTGACCAATGATAAAAATAGATTGAACTGTAGGTAGTTTTAGCGGGATACAGGGCGGGCTCTAGCGCGCATGATTTTCCACGACAATCCATTCAATGACATCTGTCGCTCTTGGGCGGAACGCAAGGGTGTGTGAGACTTTTACCAACTAAAAACCCACTCCTGTTCCTTCTTTGCCTTTCATACCAGGGCCGGGTTTTCCTTTCAGAAGCGAACCCATGGCCCCAGTAGGCTTCGACCCTGCTGGGTCCCTACGGTTTGCTGACATCTCCTTGAGGCACGCGTGGAATAGTACGCGCTGTCGACGACTTGGGCTCGGTCCGGACGGTTACCGGACGGTCGGACGGCGAGCTACCCATTGCTCGTCGTCTGCTAACCCGCGCCTACGGTGGCCGAAAATCAGGATCGAGATCCCGGCTGGGGCGTGAGTGCCGCTCCATCGCGCGTGCACGTGCGGCCTCCTCCTTTGCTAGCATTACTGCTTCGCAGAAGGAGGCGACCGCCTGCCACTCCTCACCAATATTATATGTAGGTACTAATTATAATTAGTACATATTACAATACATTAGTAAGCCAAGCGTAGATGAAGTTCTGTGGGGAAGAATGTGCAAGAATCTCAATAGACGCTTAGGTCCCTGATAGTTCAATAGTTGCACCCTTTTTAATACGACATCTGTTACTTAATCCACCCATTATTTATTTTTTATTTTCCCATAAAGAAATTTTGTTGAGTTCTCCTCGAATTCAAATTTGGTTTCGTTAATTTTCAAGCCAGTATTCTTCAGCGCCTGTTACCAATATAATATATCATCAGAGAGCTGGGTTAAGATTAGAGAGCATTGAAGCAGGGCGACTAGTTGCCATGGCAACACAAGTTTGTTTGGAGTTAAGACAGCCAATGTATTTTTAAAAAGGTACTCGTATATACCATTTTTGCAGTTTAATAAACACAATTAACTAAAAATAACATAAGTCATTCACGAACAGTTTACCGAAATCCTGTGTAATAGATATAATATTACAAGATTTCTAGAAGCAGTCATGTTTTCACCTTTGTAGGTACTGAGAATTTCCAATGCTCCCACGCTCACATTTTAACTCCCCCTCCAGACATCAAAGGGCACAGTTCAACCGCCATAAATCAATACACCACTGCATCCTTGTTAATAATACAGGTGACCAATGATAAAAATAGATTGAACTGTAGGTAGTTTTAGCGGGATACAGGGCGGGCTCTAGCGCGCATGATTTTCAACGATCGATCGCGCCATCACACCGGGCACAGACAAAGCTACAAGTGCTTCCATACAGCCTTGTTACCTAGATCCGAGCTAAAATTAGCATTTATGCCATTTATTATGAATTGTGAGGAAATTGTTACCATCTCATTACGAAAAAGATTAATTAAGTTGATGCTGTACATTTTCTTTTCGTGATACTTAGCAGATGTTAATAGCCGTGTGAGATTTCGAAAAAACTACACTAAAAACCATTTGTTTATCTAGTCATTTATAATTATGTTTAATGAAGACTTAATCTATTGCAAATCAAAAGACAAATGAAGGAAAATCTGAAATTAAATAATCATAATAAATAGGTACTTACAGGAGCTGGTTTTGTCATTAAAATCCCGATCATAGAAAAAGCATATAAGACGAAAATCATTGTGGATGTAATGACAAGCAATTTCTGGCACGACATGGAGTAATTAATCACATCATTATTTGGTAATGAACGACAGTGCAATGTGCACTAACACCGACGGCGACGTCACGGGCGGCTGAAAAGGCTATGTTTTGGCAGCCATTTTGACATGTGCCCAGACCGCGGGTACGCGTGTTACTGGCTGCCTCGCTATGCCCGCTATACCGACGCCAGAACATGTGAAATACAGATTTAAAGAAGGCCAAGTCAAACCAATTTACAGTTTACTTTTTAACCGACATCAAAAAGGAGTAGGTTCTATATTCGGCTACATGCATTTTTTTATCTATCTGTTATCAATATTCGTAAATAGACTAGTTAGTCTATACATACAAAAGAATGAAAGAAAAATATTTTGTTTGGCACACATAGATAAACACAAATTTAGGCTAGGCTTTAGGCTACTTTTCATTTTCCAAGAACGGGAATAACAATTCCCGGCTAGGGGGACTGGGGACATGCTCGATGCGGCAATGTGACGCAGTAAGGTGCCGCGCGTGTGGTAATGTGACCAGTCTTTAGGATTTAGTATTGAAATCCGTTGACAATTTGGCTATAACAGAAAAGAAATCTTTTCTGAAGCCGCTTAAAGTCACAAATTGCCTGACAATTAATTCACTTCAAGTACCACCACCCACGTTATCAAAATAAGTTTAACTTTTGTATTACTTTGCTAGTGACACAAAACATCCCCCGCCCACACTATTGTAAATATAGATACCACCGAGAACAAGCTCGGATGTTTTTCACTGGACGTTTCTGCCAACATAACATTTGCGGTTGAGAACGAGAAAACTTGCCTTGGAGCGATTGCTAGGGGAGGGAAAATTGCTCGAAGCATGGTCTTATGTAAAAGTGAGCTTGTTTTTCGAGTCGAGCATGTTTGTTCGTTGGTTAGGTACCAGGAGTACAGGAATTATAGGCGATAAATTGGTATGTTTAGAACGATACGTTAACTGGCTTGTGCCAGGAAATCTGACGCACATAATATAATGGTATAAAATTGCCGTTTTTTAAAACGGGTGGCTTTGAAGTGTTATATCTTTGGATTGACGTGAAATTATAAGTTCAAATAAACTTTATATTACAGGTACGTTATTTATTTTTTCGAAATTAGGTATAATTTATTGGTTTATTTTTTTTTCGAGCGGACAAGCAATTTAATTGATGGTAAAAATAAGAACGTTATATATATTTACCTCATAATAATGTTTGTTTTTATTGAAGTAACAGAAAAATAGATATGATACCTACACAGTGTAGACTAAATATCATATGAGTAGACTTCAATTCTACAAACCTTTATAGCCAATTAATCAAGAAACAAGATATCCTAAACTCATAAAACCTTATCAAGTAAACATCGTCTTCAATTAGTAGACAAAACAACAAAAAAACCTGGCAAGTGCGAGTCGGACTCGTGCACTCAGGGTCCCGTATAGACTTACCTATGAAAACAGGTCAATTCCCAATAGAGTTACGAAGATTTTTCCGAATCGCAAAAAGAAGTTTTTTTTGACGTAATAACAAATCTATAGATTTCAGTTTTTTTCCTATACTTGTGCTATGAGACCTTGCTTCATGCCAAATTTCAAGAATCTAGGTCAACGGGAATTCAAGTACCCTATGAATTTTGATTCCCTTGAGAGTGTCAAAATATACGTTTTTTGCAACATAAACGGCCGTATCTTTTTTTTTCGTTAATTCAGAAGTTTGATTTTTTCACAGCTTCAAGGGACCGCAGACTTGAGTATATGGTTTTAATTTCAACTCGATACCTGTACGCGTTCTCGAGATAAAGGGCCTTGACAGACAGACAGACAGATGGACGGACAACAAAGTGATCCTACGCACGAAACGTTTTGGGAACACATTCATATTGCGTACAGCTAAGGAGTGGAATTCCTTGCCGGAATCTGTTTTTCCTGATGGCTACAACCCGGGAATCTTTAAGTCAAGAGTGAATAGGTTACTTCTAGGTAAGCGCGCTCCATCGTCGACCGCATCGTCGCTTTCCATCAGGTGAGATAGCGGTCAAGCGCGAACCTATCAAGAATAAAAAAAAAAAAATAGTGTTCCGTTTTTTTCCTTTTGAGTTAAGGAATCTTAAAAACACGAGTCTTTGGAAATATCTATTATCAGAAAATAGATATTGTCGTTTACGAAATCTAAGCTCAGCTAGTTATTTATTTAGTCGCTCAGGGCTAACAAAACATTTCATCATGAAATAACTTCTCCCGCTCTGGTTGGGGCAAGAGAGAGTGTCGGACTTTTCTAGATTAAACTAAAACCTACTCATGATCGTTCAGTTGCTTTTTGCATTCTAGGGCCGCGGTGACCCTTTCGAATAATCCTGCAGCTCTGCCAGGCATCGGCCCTAGCGAGCCCCGTCAATTATGCTGACATTTCTTTGATGCGCATGGAACGCAACGCGCCGCCACTTAAACCTGGATTATCTTTATCGGACCTTTCCTTCCCTTACGGCCAACTCCTTCCCTGGTATTACTGCTTCGCAGAAGAAACCAACCGCATCCTATTCCCTCTCGCTTCGGATCAAGGTCTGTACGAGGACGCCGCTGCTGATCGCCTCCATGAGGACACTAGTGCTCTGCCCAAACGAAGCGCACCTCCACCCTATGCTCTACCGTGTCCTCCGGGTGGTCCGCACAATGGTGACATCCGGATGTTTCTTCCGCCTTAATCCGAAACACGAACGTCCCGAACTTACAATATGATTCGCCCCATTATGCACAGCCCGAGTTAGCCTACTGTTCTGTTCAATATAGCTACACTTTTTGACTGACCGAAATTTAGACCAGTCAACAGGGCCTTTAAATGGTCTATTTGAAATAAACGTTTCTGATTTCTCTTTTCTTATCTCAGTCGTCACGTTCCAATACAAGCTTCGTGACTCCGTCCAGGTTCTACCCGAATTTAAATGTATCTAAAACTCGTCAGATAGATATAAATTAATTAATTCAAGGGAAACTTCACTGCACGTGGCTTCTGCTCCTGCCCGCTGACCGGTCGAACCTCACATCACTCGATCAATTAATTGTTTATTAGTTAATTTGCATAATGGCCAAGCGGATTTTATATTAGCATAAAAAAATTACACGATAAGCGACAAGGCGGAGAATTATATTAGTATATAGTTTAAATTTAGACGAGATTCATCCAAACGTGATGGGTTTACGAGAAGAGTCGATGCCTAAAAACGTTTTTCTCTTTCGTGCATGGCTTCGCAGACCAATTTCGTGACCCCTCGGTTGCCAATCAAAATATAGCACGAGAACTCTATAAATATTTCAGACCTATTGCTTTATATTCTGACTAACCCACTCCATGACATAAATATCCTAGAGAGGAGGCCTGAGTCCCAGCAGTGGGAAAATTAAAAAGGCTCATTATGCTTATTCTATATAGGATATCAAAAGGAACACGTGTAATTTTGAAATAAACCAAATCACAATTTACTTACAAAATAACACACAAAAACATAACACACACAGCACACAGTACACAGTGGGACTACAAACACATAAGCTCCTTCAAAGTAGGTATGTATTGTCATAAAGCCAGATGTCCTCGTACATTATATAGTATCCCAGTTGTCTGCCTGCTTAGCCTTGACCTCTACGAGACCCAGATTAAATTTGGCGCAATGAAAGTCGAATAAAATATATAGGTAAATTGTAACCTAACTAAACTATTTAATAAATGTGAAAGGATTGTTTGTATGTTCGCTCTTTTTTTATTATGGAAAGTACGTAGTACATATATATCGATGGGAAAGGCTCGCGTTGACCACTATCTCACCAGTCACCTGATGGTAAGCGATGATGTGGCCGACGATGGAGCACGCTAGTCTAGAAGTTGCCTATTCACTCTTGACTTAAATACCTCTAGGTTGTAGCTACCAGGAAACACAGACTCCGGCAGGGAATTCCACTCCTTAGCTGTATGCACAATGAATGTATTCCCAAAACGCTTTATACCTACGTATAGGTGGGATGTCCACCATGTACCGATGGTGCAACGCCGTACGTCTTGTGGTCTGATGATGGAACGGACTTTGCGGAATAAATTGTGCATTTCCAACGCACACTCTCCGAAATGTAAACGATACAAAACCGACAGGCTAGCAACTCTGCGTTTCACTCGGCGGCTCAAGACTTTGTAGTTTCGACTCGACAACTGCATCATTAACGATGATCTTCTTGGCTCGCTTCTCAATCGTTCCGTTTTAAATTCTGATTTAACTGGATTCGGTTTGACTGAAAGCTGATACAATATGGTTTGGGAAAGGGTTGGCAGATGGATTGATTTTGTATGTTTGTTTTAAAATCCATCTCACCTCAAAGGCGGAACGGATTTGCTTGAAACTTGACACACGAGTAGGCTAAGAATAAGGACTTTCGATCCAATATATATACCCTTAGAACGATTATCGACTACTTATTAATGATTTGTTTACTAAGGCTCTGCACTTACTTGGCTCTCTAGTCAACGATCTTTATACATATAATTCTACTATAGGTACGTGTGCTTGTCACCTATCTCCTACTAAACGGTTTCTACTTCAACGATTTGGATAATACTTTGTGTATATATTTGCTGATCCCAGGACGGTTTGAGAATATGATTGAACCCGGTAGATGGCGCTGCAATGGGGTTCTCATTTTTTTTTTCTGATGAAAAGCCATATTTCGGTCAGGGCAACCTTTGTCGGGTCGGTGATAAGACCTGTGATACTCTATGGATCAGAATGTTGGGCTATAAAAAAGATAGATGCAGTGATGAGAATGTAGAGATGAAGGTGTGATGAAAAGTAAGAAATGAGTACATTAGGGAAAGTTTAAATGTGGTCCCAGTGACAGAAACGTTAAAATCATAATTTATCTTGGTACGGCCATGTGAAGAGGAGGGATGAAACGAATGTTACTAAAAGAGTTATGAATGTACATACATGTGGGTGGATGCAGAGAGTTAGTTCAAATAAAAGACGAATGGAGAAGAAAAGATAATCAGTGATAACATGACGGTTGACAGGATAAAATTTAAAAAAAAATCTATTGCGCCGAATAGTGTTGCAACAGAATTCTGCTTCCGCTTTCGCTTCTGCAGAAGTTCCGCAAGCTTTTTCACTTCCGTTTCCATTTCTGCTTCCGCAAAATTTATAACAGAAGTCTAAACGGAAGAATACAGCGAGAAGCGCGGGGGTTGGGGGTGCGTGGACGACTGGACACATCTGAAGAAGCGCGGGGGGGGGGGGGGGGCGGTACACAAACGTATCGCAACGAGTTTCTTAATTATAATATTTTTTTTGATTCATTCTGCGCATCACCGCGCCTCGTGACGTGATTACGACGTAAACCTTCTGTTGTTTTATAAAAAATAAAATTGTGCTTTTTCTTCATAGTATTAACACTTCCGTTTCCGCTTTCGCATCCGTAAAGATTTACTTTTGTCATTTGTTTCCGTTTCCGCTTCCGTAAAGACACTTCCGTTGCATCACTAGCGCCGTCCCCAAGTAACATGGGACAAGGGCAGGAAGATCATAATGAATTTAATTCAATAAATAAAATTCTAAAAATATCTTTACAAAATCACATTTGAATTGATCAGTTAATGCAGGCGAAGCCACTGGCAAAATCTAGTAAAATATATTATTGAGAAGGCGCCTCGCTGACTACGGCGTAGTAATGTCGTAGCTCGTAGCGCGTAGCATCGTAGCACCGTAGTAAAACATACTGAATAACTTATTCAATAAGTAGTTTGTAGGAAAAAATATGTCTGAAGTAGGAGGCAATTCCCTTGGGTTGGATGTTCAAGGAAATTGGGGTTTTTCTACGTACTTGCTCGATATAGTATACGAATGTTTGTGACGATTGGGGCGAAAAATCGCTTAATATATTGTAGCGACTTATTGACAAGAAATAAGTAGATTATCTATACATATAATAAAACAGTAAAATTATTTTGCGATGGTATTAGTTGGCGCAAAAACTACTGAACCGATCCTGTTCAAATTTTGCATACATAATCCTTATAGGTCAGGGCAACTTATAGGCTATAAATTATCACGCTATTTGCTATGGGGGGTGAGCAATAATCCAAAATGTCGATGTTGAACGACATTTGCCACGAGTTCGATCCTCAGCTACTGTTAAAAATTTTGTCATTATTTTATCTTCTTTTTTGTAATAAAATAACTTTTAACATTTTTTCAAAATAAAATTGACATTTCTATTCGATATCTTCTAAATATTTTGTAAAAACTAATCAAAACACATAATAAAATCAAAGCGGCGAGTAAAATCACGTACTAAAATGTTGTAAATATGGCACCACACGCAATTCAGATACTCGCAACGCCATCTAAAGACTGAAAGTAGCAATAATGATGACAATGATAGTTGAACTTCATATTTGATAGAATGGCATTGTGTATTTTACGTAATTTTCTGAGTCGCGGAAGAATGACCATCGCCCAAGTTTGCAGACAGTTTTATTGTTTAAAAATGGACGAAAACCGTTATGGTTAAACTGGAGTTAGACGGAGGCATTTTTAATCCTACTGCTTTTTTTTTCCCGTGGTTGTAACAAGCTAATTGACCGTGATTATTCAAGGGATACCAACCAAAGGCGATAAAAGTAAATACTTATATATATTTAATTATTGACTTTAAAATAACACGGTAAAATTTCGGAAGGGGTAGCAATATGGCACCTTGCGTTGGAAGGCCCCCAGGTGGACCGATGACCTGGTGAGGGTCGCGAGAATCCGATGGATGTGAGACGCACAGGACCGGTAATTATGGTGACACTTGGGGAGGCCTATGTCTAACAGTGGACGTCTTTCGGCTGAAATGATAATGATAATGATGGCACCTTTATTTTTCTTTTTTTAAGGGTGGAAATCATCCACTTTTCCCACTCTGGTTGGAGCGGGAAGGCGTGTCAAACTTTTACTGACTAAAACCACACCTGTGTCCTTCAGTTGCCCTTTGCGACATCTCTTTGAGGAGAGCGTGGATCACTACGCGCTGTTGACGACTGGGATCGGTCCGGTCAATTACCGGACGGCCGGACAGCTGTGGAAGACCCATTGCTGGATGTCCGCAAGTCCGCGTCTACCGTGGCTGGTCGTGGGGATCGGAATCTCGGCTCGGCGTGAGGACGTTCGTTCCCTCACGCGTGCGGCCTCCTCCTTCGCTAGCATTACGGCTTTGCAGAAGGAGGCAACCGCCTGCTATTCGGGATTGCCATTTCGATTGCCTTGCGGGGCACACCTCTGTGTGCTCCACTGTGTCCTCCGGGATGATGGCACCTTGCGGCCTAATAATGGTGTGTTTTGTTATATAAAACGGAGTCGAAAGGTTTGCGTTCCTAATCACAGTTCGACAACGTATGATGTATCTCAGATTCCTTGCAGCCTTACGTTGACATCCGTACGTTACTTCCTTGCAGTGAGTGGTGACCAACACTGGAACAACCCTCTGAGGGAGGCCAGTCTCAGGGATAACACTAATCGGCTGCTACATTTGTTTACCGGAATTTCATTGTTTTATGGATACACAAGCTCAGGACTGTTGAGGGTGTTTCACGCGGTTTCTGTTTCGGATTCGGTTGGAAGTACCCTGATATTACCATTTTGCGAATCGCCCGGAGGACCCGTTGTAGCATGCGGTGGAGGTCTATCCTGCTTGAGTGAACCGCCATGTCTTCATAGAAGCAATCGGCGTCAGTGACCTCTCGGATTGGCCATCAATACGCAAGTTCGATTGGACGGGGATACACGCGTTCAAGATTTCCCCGATATTTATTCAAAAGTTGGAGACTCTTCATAGAATATGATGGAATAACATTTGTCTGATATACGAGGACGTCAGTCAAATACACACCAAAATCCTAGGTAAATGAACAAGTAATTTTTACGCCCCAAATGATCAAGCTGCAACAATCAATTCAAGCATGCTCTCGCAAATTCTGCATAAGTACTGTTGTGGAGGAAGATAGTTGATGATGATGGTAATTTTTGGTTTCACTGGCTTTTTGGCTTTGCACTGTCAGTGCACGTTATCGAAAATTTTACACGAGGTAACTCTTTCGAACAATCTCGCAGCCTTAGCAGACATTGGCCCTAGAGGGCCCTATCCATTTGCTGACATCTCTATAAGTCGCGCGTAGATTACTGCGCGCCGTCGATTCAGGATTGCTTTGACCAGATGACCGGACGGCTCCACCGCAATCGCCCTGCGGCTTTCAACACCTGGAGCATCACTTCCCTCATCATCCCTCATAGTTTCAGCCACCTTCTTCGATCGTAGTGCTTCACTGAAGGAGGCTACTGGTCGGCATTTTTTCCACTAATTGCCTTCATGAGGACATGGCGGCGCCGGCGCTCCTACCAAGCGGGACTGACTTCCACCGTAAGCTCCATCGTATTCTCCGGGCGATCCGCACCGCGATTGTGACGTGCTCACTGTGACAATGTTGTTTTACCAGAACATAAACCAGAAACATACATAAACTAGTGCCTTTTCCCTTGGGGTAGGCAGAAATGCCAACTGCTACGACCCTTACATGTACTCTTTCTATTCATTGACGTTCATAGATCTGGATCTGGACGAGTACATAACATGATTGTACAGTTTTACGAACTTAACGCAGACGAAGTCGCGGGCAACAGCTAGTTGTATAATATATGGATGTCCAAAATCATATTTTATAAGGCTCCTCAAATATTTATAAAAAGTCACTTGCAAAATTAAGAGAAACAATAAAAAAAAGACAAGAAAATACAGTCTTACTGCTGCAGAAATACTAATTTTTGACACTCTCCAATCATATACTTTTTTATTTACTAAATCATGGGGTAATGATGTCCAAACTCTAATTTGTATAAAGTATTTAATACATCTATATATATATATAAAAGGAAAAACTGACTGACTGACATATCAACGCACAGCCGAAACTACTGGTACATATATCATCATCATCATTTCAGCCGAAAGACGTCCACTGTTGGATATAGGCCTCCCCCAAATGTCGCCACAATGACCGGTCCTGTGCGTCTCGCATCCATCGGATTCCCGCGATCCTCACCAGGTCATCGGTCCACCTTGTGGGAGGCTTTCCAACGCTACGTCTTCCGGTACGTGTTCGCCATTCCAGAACCTTTCAGCCCCAACGGCCATCCGTTCTGCGAGCAATGTGCCCTGTCCATTGCCACTTAAGTTTGGCGATTCTTCGTGTGTCTGGCAATACGCACTGGTCATAGACTTTCGTCTTGAGACACTGTGGTTTATTGGACGAGAAGATACCCCGCAGCTTCCCGAGCGCTGCCCAGCAGAGTCGGATTCGACGATATATATATATTTTTTATTCAACCAATTTGATATTCAACAAAATTGATAACCAAATCTGGATTGATCTCTTTCTCGAAGTTAGACCTACCCAACTGGACCGTCTGTCCCAGATAAACGTAGTCGTCCACAACTTCGAGAGTAGAATCTCCGATCTTGATAGAAGTGGGTGCTACATGGCTGTTTACCATGACTTTGACTTCTTTTTGACTTTTTTTTATATTAATTAGGATAACAATTTTTTTTAAAACGCACTACTATTTTTGCATTTAAATAGAATTACAGTGCTCAAATTATGATTGTTACTTAATTTTCTAATAGGGGTGTATAAGGGTGTGCGTTATTACAGTTAGTTGTTTTATAGGCATGCTAACTGAAAATATTAATATATATAATTAAAAGCGTATAAAAAAAATTAATTAAGCTTCAAAAAATTCATGCACATTGCTGTCAATGGGAAAAGTGCCCAAAACATTTTCAATATGGCCACGTGGATATTATATTTTCTTGTATAAGTAGATAGTTTACTTTCAAATGGTATTAAACTTTCATGACTGCAGGATTGTTCGAAAGAAGTACCGTGGCCCTGGAATGCAAAGGGAAACTGAAGGAACGCAGGTGGGTTTAGTCTGTAAAAAAAATCTGACGCTCCCTCTCGCTCCACCCAAAACAGAGGGAATTATTTAAATGATGACTAACAACCTCAAAAAAAATAGCCCGCGTGAAAGTAGGTTTGTCCCTACAAACCCCTGTATCAACCCTTTTGGGAGAGAATTTTGGAAAACTCTTTGTTAAAATCATAAGTCTGTACAAAATTTCAGCGTTCTGGGCCCAATGGTTTGGACTGGGGGTTGATGAATCGGTGAGTGAATCACGACTTTGCCTCTCTTAAATACAGTTTTTTACCTGCTTTATTGATTAATTTATCCTCACATCGGAAAGTCTTTTAATATACTAATTACACCAATGGAGTAAAAATTAGTTTAGAATCTGCTAATTTCCAACACCACGTGCGTGGTGGAGTGGTACACATAAAAGGAACGGTACCGCGGTGGTGTATCACGTATGTGACCAATTGTGACCTACATACATACTTCTGCAAGCGGCCCTCATGGAATTAGTAGATACCTATTAGGGCTATCACACTACAAAGTGAATATTATAAAGGCGAAAGTTTGTGTGTGTGTGTGTATGTTAGTAACTTCTTCACGCTCGAGCGGATTTCGATAATTGTTTTCTTATCGGTCACCACGCTCAAAAAGTGTAACTTGAATTAATATCAAAGAAAAAGAAATACTGCATAAATAAAATAAATAAATAATTATAATTGCATAAGTTGATACAAAATGCTATGCAATAGCTTTACCGCGGCAGTACCCGAGTGCCACACTTATTTCTTTTTTTCCTATTGTACACAACACGATTTATTTATTTTTATTTTTCAAATTTCAGGAAAGTTTACAGACTAGTAAAAACATAATGAAAATAGTAAATAACTAAATTGCTAATTACAAGCTTCCATATATAGGGTGACTGATAATTAGTGTACGATACTTAAACACGTGATTATGCTCATGATAACAAACAATTTTTATTATGGGAGCAAAGCCGAAATCGCGAAAAAAATATCAGCTGTTCAGTACATTAGGCAAACATAAATGTACTGAACAGCTGGTTTTTTTTTGCGATTTCAGGTTTGTTCCCATAGTAAAAGTTGTTAGTTATCATGAGCACAATCACGTGTTTAAGTATCGTACACTAATTGCCAGTCACCCTATATATAATGACAAAATTTTTCAAAGTTGATCCCACAATACCTTAAACTGTTAGTAACTTTAAAGAAACAATAATAACATATGTTTTAATAGCAAATAGGTGCTAGTTGCTCAAAAAATGGCTTTGCTAAGAGCTTCCTAACTGTTCTCGCGTTGGTGCAAAATTTACAACGATCTGTGTACTGTGTAATTCTGCATTATAAAACTATCTACAGTTATAACTACTTATAAAATTCAACGCTACAATAATTCGCAAATTGACACAGATCACAAGTTAAAGTTAAAAAATCATGTCTTCCATTTCTGTTCATTAATTCCGACGCTGTTTCCTCGCTATTTCTTCCAAAGGGATGACTCGCTTTATCAGCTCTTCTAGCTCATTAGCTTTAACGGTGTAAAAAGCTATGGATACTTTCTCAGCACCGTTTTGCTTATCATGTTCTGGATTTAAGATAAATCAATCATTTAATTAACCTTTTGAACGCGTGAGCTGAAAAATATCGGCGTGCCTTTTACGCCAAGCTACAAATTGGACGCAAATACCTTAAAAAAAAAATAGGGATTCCGACACCTTATCGATAAGTTATCGATAACCAATTAATTATTGCAGTTCGTCCATATTTTTTAAATAAAATATTGCTCGTAATTCATTCATCAATCTTTTATTTAATTAATTTTATTACACTATTTCGTATCATCATTAAACAGTCCTTTTGAGCACCACAAGACGCCAAAAAAATAACCTTCCAAAATTGTCGTGATTAATTTATTCTTATAAAATTAAATAAAAAAACAGTGTAACGCATTAGTTATTGCAGATATTATAATTTATGTCTCGAGAGTATATTTATTAAATATTATTTCTTTCTACCGCCAAATCCCAACACTACAACGACGTCATAGATGGACGCTTTAAGTCGTCAACGGCGTTCGCGACACAGAAAAGTATGTGATGAGTAAGTGATGGTTGAATAAGTTGTAAATGTAAATGGAAAATCATATTGCGACAAGAAAACTAAGTAATCTATATATATAAAAGGAGAAACTGACTGACTGATATAACAACGCACAGCCGAAATTACTGGGACTAGCTTAGGAGTGTGAAATTTTGCACAAGGTTTCCTTTTATGACGTAGGTGAGCACTAAGAGAGGATTTTCCAAAATTCATCCCTTTCGGGGAAACAACGGGGGTCTAAAGTTTGTATGGAGAAACCTGCACCCTGCGTGAAAGTAACGCGGGTGAACTCACTGACAGAAGCTAGTTCAAATATAAATTAATTATATTATTAATTAATTTGAATAATATTTGTTTTTTTAATTTAATTTGATTATTAATTAATTTTAAATTTTGTAATTTTTTTTTAAATATTATTTATGTACTATAAACAAAGGTATTAACTATTAGTTAGTAACTAGGCACTATGCTAAATAATTAATATATTAAAAAAAACAGTCAATCCAGGGATCACCCTTGTATAGACAATTTTACTGACTAAAACTCACTTGTGTTCCTGTGCTTTCAGTTTTCCCTTGCGCTCCAAAGCCGCGGCAAGTCTAGAGAATAACCGTGAAGTTTTTAACCAGTTCTTCTCTTTAGGCAACGAACAATTTCACCGTGCATGTGACGTTTTGTAAGTGCCCATGCAGGCCATGTGAAATACAATATTTTGAATTTTAATTTAATCAGTTTCTAGCCAAGTTACAACTGTTTCGTTTCTATTCTCTTTTCGTCGACCGCCTCGAGTCGGCCACGCCTTCAATTGAGGTTTGAGATATCTTTATTTCCCATAAGAATTTACAATTCACTTACATGAGAAAACTTAAAAATTAATTTACAAACGTTATTGGTAGCGTACAGTAACAGTTTTGCCTCAATTACAATTTAAAGAGAAGTAATCAAAAAGTGTAGGGTAGTCGATAAATAGTTGCATACTTAAATCGTAAACATACACGGAGTACGAACAACTGGAAGCGACATGTACTAAGGTGCGCTTGGTTTGTTAAAGATGTGTAATTTTAAGTATTTTTTAAACATTGACATTGACTTTGCATTTTTAATATTATTTGGTAATTTATTATACAGTGCAGCACCTTCGTACATTACACTTTTTTTGCCATAGTTTGTGCGTGGTGAGTATAATTGTATGTCATTTGTATTTCTAAGCCTAATTTTGTGTATTTGATGTTTTTTTATAAAATGTATTTGTGTGTGAATGTTTTTATTAAGTATTTTTCTTATAAGAATACAATTATTATATAAGTATATTTGTGATATATTCATTAGCTTAGTTTCACTGTATATTTTTTGTGTTGGTGTACTGTAATCATAGTGGAAAAGTGTTTTTATTAATTTATTTTGAGATATTTGTAGTGTTTGAATATTGGTTTTAGTCGCTGTTCCCCATACTTCTATTAGATAGTCCAAGTGAGGTTTTATAAGAGCGTTATATATATTATATCGTACTTGACGTGGAAGGCATCGAACGACACCCCGTAGGGCTCCCGTGAGAGACGTCAACTTAGACTTAACCCTTTCTAAATGAGATTTCCAGTTCAGGTGGTTATCTAAAATTAGTCCAAGATATTTTTCGTGATCAACTTTTTTTATTGGTTGATTGTTTATGGTTAGTTGTGAGTTGTGTGATATATTTTTGTTTTTTGCGGCAAAAATTATATAATTGGTTTTGGCTATATTTATGGTAAGTAGGTTGCACTGAAACCACATATTTAAAAGTCGTAATTCCTTTGTTCTGACGTCATTTCAACGCTCAGTCACGTGGTCAGAAAAAAGGAATGGGAGGCGTGGCCGACTCGAGGCGATCAACGAAAAGAAAATCGTAACGAAACGGTGTAACTTGGCTAGGGGGGCAGGTAACCAAGCGCACGTAACTCTAATAATAATAATAATAATAATAATAGCCGTGGTATACCTCTCCACTCCTCAAGCACCTCAGGATATGTTGCCCTCTTGTTGCTACGTCACTTCGTGCTAGCGGCCGTTTTTGGGGGCCCATTTATTGAGTGTGCAAGTCACCCCCTGCCTTTTCTCGATGCATATTAATAACGTTGTTCAGGCAGGGGCCATAGTCTTGACATAGTTCCATGTTACCAGTCCACTTAAGATTCGAAAAACCATAGCCCTATTATCTTTGTTCTCCATATGTCGCAACAGTTTTTCAATAACCGGGGGTTGTCCTTGGGTGCACTAGCATAGCGCGTACAGGGATAATCCTCGGTTGGTATCATGTTCCTTTATAATTATCTAAAGGGCCTCTGCGAGTTGGCTTCGGCTCCTTGTACGCCTCCCAAAGGTCCAGGACCCTGAGCCTGAGATAAATAAAATAATAATAATAATTTATTTGCTAATAATGTAGGTATACAGATAAGGTGTTATAATTGTTGATTGTCCCAATACATTTTGCCTTACGGCATGCAAAATATTCATAATATAAGTCAATAAGGAAAATATTTAAAAAAAAATTAAAAATTGTCAGCTCATTAACTTAAATGATATGTCATACAAATTCAATACAATGTCATACAAATTCAAATACATGTCATAAAAAAAATACAATGTCATGCTCGAAATAATA
The DNA here is from genome assembly GCA_905147345.3 of Mythimna impura. Lineage (NCBI taxonomy): Eukaryota > Metazoa > Arthropoda > Insecta > Lepidoptera > Noctuidae > Mythimna > Mythimna impura. The sequence continues at coordinate 26,663,469 of LR990350.1, forward strand.
CCATGTCATACAAAAAATAAAATGTCATACAAATAATAAAATGATAAAATGTCATCAAATAGAATACAATGTCAAATGCAGTTAAATGATAAAATACTAGCAGGAACCATAAAGTGTTAAACATAAAAAAAGACAAATCAGTGACAAGGAAAAAAAATCACATTGAAGGAGCAACATTTTACTTGATTGTCTTGTCATACAGAAATTCTTTGATTGAGTAGTAACACTTATCCAACAGAAGTTTGGTTAATTGCTTCTTAAACATTATTATGGGTTTCCTTATTTCCTTTAAATTTCTTGGCAAAGTGTTATAAATAAGAGGACCCATGTGTAAAATACTTTTTTTTAATAGAGCAGTTTTATGACCACCGGTATATAGTTGTTTTTTATATTGGGCCCTTATTACTCTTAAGTGTCGCCTTATATCACTCATTGGCGTAAATAAGTGCAGATTCGTTCTAACGAATATTGCAACCTCTAGTATATACAACGACGGGAAAGTCAGAATTTTGAGAGATTTGAAAACTGGTCGACAGCTTTCTGTCACCTTAAGACCAGTCATTGACCTAAGGCAACGCTTTTGCGCTCGAAATATGCGTTCCCTCTATATATAATAATAATAATATGACACCAAATCTTAACAATGAGGCAACCAAACCATGATAAGCTGTCAACAAGGAATTTAAATTCATTTTTTTAGCTAAATTATAAAGTACAAATGCAGTTTTACTTAGCTTTTGGCATACGACATTAGCATGAGATTCCCATGTTAATTTTTGGTCAATATTTATTCCTAAAAACTTTGCCTTTATGGTAGATTCTATAGTTTGACCATTGTATTCAATATTTATATTCTGTGGCTGAAGCCGCTGCCAAAACTGCATGACTTTAGTTTTTTGTAGATTTATAACTAAATTATTTTTATTCAGCCAATCTATCATGGATTTAAGTGTACTGTTTATTTCCTTTTCGTATTGAATTATATCTCTGCATTCAATTATGGCTGTACCGTCATCTGCAAATAATGTCATCGGTTGAGTAATTTGGCGAGGCAGGTCATTAATATAAATTAAAAATAATAAGGGCCCAAGGACACTTCCTTGTGGAACCCCAAATTTAATGATTCTGTAATTTGATAAATATTTCACTTCACGTTTAGTTCTACTACAAATTCTCGTAATTTCTGTGTACTGTTTTCTACCCATGAGGTACGATTTTATTAGGTTTAAAACGTTACCTCTCACACCGTAGTAGTTTAATTTAGTTAATAGTACGTCATGTTTTACGTAATCGAACGTTTTACCCTTGCTCCAAAGAAGTTCCCACTAAACGTTTGTTACAGCGTATCTTCTAAATCTTGCTTCCGTGTAGATCACAACCCTTACTACGACGTAGCACTAACAGTTGCTACGGCGTAGCACTCAAACCTTGTTTCAGTGTTACGGCGTAGCATATAGGACTTGCTACGGTGTAGCATCTATCCCTTGCTACGGCGTAGCATCTATCCCTTGCTACGGCGTAGCCACTATTACTAGATATTTGTTAGAATCTACTAACGATATTTTTTTTTTGTTATTTAAGTACAAAGCCGATTTCAATGGCCGATTTACAAGATATAAGAATAACTTTTAGACCAAAATTGAAATCCAGTTGCGATAAATAAAGGTGAAAAAAAATAAAAAAATCTTTTTTGTGCTGATCCTTTATTGAATTCAAAGTTCTACTTCACTGATAAGTATATTCTTAAGATTATTTTACTTAATAATAATAATATCTGTTTTTCTTGATTAGCCTTGATGTTTGCTTGACAACGAGATTGGTAGTTCTTTAATAATAATTACGCGATCTTTATTATATAAATAAAAAGTATTTATGTATACTTAAGTCTAAACATTCATACTTTCGAAATTGCCTCTCGGCTCTCTTATTAATAATATAAGTAATATATTTAAGTTTACTTAATAATTATAATTCGTAAACGAGTTAAATAATATACGTCGATAGATTTATTAAAATCAAAAAATCATAGTAAGTTATGCATGAGCTGACCCGACAAAGCAATAAGACGTATGTAAATTATTTTATGAAACATATTTAATAAGTTACGGTTCCATGATATCCTTATCTTCTATGAACATTGATGATTAATTACTAACACCGATAATTGTTAATTAAAGATGATTAAAAATGCGGTTAAATATGTTTGGCTTTCGCCCCCAGTAAATATAACCAGCTCTGAACATTCCAGCTCATTCATTCCTAAAAAACACACATTCAATGTCTGCATAAACAATTTCAATATCACACAATTCCACCCCCATCCACCCTGATCAGTCCGATACATTTCCTCACTCATCCACCTCTCTCTCATTGTCCCTATCCACGAACATCTGTCCTCATTGATCAACTGCTTAGTTGTCGCCGCAGCGGTGCTTCCACAGATCCTTGATCATGTGGATGCGGCTCTGGATGGTGGCGATGTGCTCCTCAAGCTCGCGGGACACCATCTGGAGACGATCCAGCTGGTTCTCCAAAATCTGCTTGTGAGGTTCCTCATCTGTACATAGCAACACGATTTTCGTTATAATTTTTGTGATATTTTTTAAAATTTCCCTAAGTTCCCTTTTAAGCTTTTTTTATCTTATAACGTAGACCAAGGAATAGGCTACTGCTAGTACAGAAACAGAATAAGAAATAGTACAGATAAGGTAGTTATCGTAGGTTATGTAATTTTTAATAATAATATTATCACAAAAAAGAACACAATAAATACATAAGATGGCGACTTTCATTAGACTAGGCTTTTAAAAATTACGATAATCATGAACTATACAGTACAACATTCCCTGTGTTGTGTGTGAGTCTGTATGTGTGTATTGTTTGTCTGTTTGTTTCGTTGTCTTTGTGACCAGATACTCACCAAGAGTTTCATCAAAGATGATCTTGAGTTTCTTGGTCACATCAGTTGGATCTGAAACCAAAATATATAGTGGAATTAATTTGTTTATTCCGTTGAGGGCGGATCAGACTCTTACTGGCTAAAACCACACCTGTTTCCTTCAGTTGCCCTTTGCGCTCTTTTACTTGTGACGCGCTTTTGTTTCGCATGGGTGAAAATTATACACAAACCTTCTTCGTCCGTGGCTCTATGGTATCAAAAGGCTTTGTGTGGTTTAAAAGAAGTGGAAAGGTATAGAGTGACTTTGTTTTATACTATTTAGAGGTGAGAGACGAGAATACATAAATAATTGCAGACACTGGTGTAGATACCGCTGGGCGGGGCAGTGTCACGGGGTCCCCAAACTCGCGGGCCTCCAAAACCTGATTAGTAAACCTCATAAAGAACTAGCTACAAATTCTCCCACCTTCGAAATACCTTCGAAAATAGATTGCAACACTAATGATGGCAACTTGTTTTAGTCATTGAATGTCTGACACGTCCACACTCTCCACCCACACACCCAGATCGGGACAAGTTATTTGAAAAATTTTTACGTGAAATTAAGAGGTCCCGATTTTTTTTTTTTGCTCCAGGGCCATTAGTCACCTAGCTACGCAACTGATTGCAGGCCTGGAATTTTCTTTACTATTAACGGGTTTAAACTCTCACCAATCGGATCGTCTTCCTTCACATGGATGGTCCTCTTCTTCGGCCCTTCGGGACAGGCGTTCTCGTCATTGATGACCGTGAGCGGGGACACGTTCATCAGCTGCACCTTCACCTTGATGCCATTGTCGGTTGCGCCATCGATGTCGCGCACGATCTCTTCTGCCCCGAAGTTGCCCGTGTAGGTTACGTCCTAGGGCAAAAACGGTGTGATTCAGAAAGTTAACTGTAACTAGATATAATTAGTTTACTAAGGAGCAAAAGTTGCTTGATCCTTGTTACCTAGATGTGTTTATACCTAAGCAGGGCTTTTTTAAGGTGGAAAATTGTCCAATGAATCCCGCTTTAGGGCGGAACGGGGAGGCGTGTCAGGCTTTTACTGACTAAAACCACAACTAGTGTTCCTTCTTTGCCCTTTGCGCTCCAGGACGACGAATTGCCCTTTCGGAAGTCAACCCATGGTCCCAATAGACTTCGGCCCTGCTAGGCCCATTAGATGTAGGCAGGGCTGATATCCACATCCCCAAGTCCGTGAAGCGCGAATTTTGCGTACAAAAAACCTAGATGTCCTAAGGTCGTACATTTTTCATACTTATCAACATAATAGCATACCTAGTATAATCAGCCTTTTAATGTTCCCACTGCTGGGACTCAGGCCTCCACTCTAGGAGAGGGAATGGACCGTAATCCACCACGCGGGCCCAGTGCGGGTTGGTGAATGTCACATGTTTTCGAACCTTTTGGTTCTAGGACATGCCGGTTTCCTCACGATGTTTTCCTTCACCGTTTTGAGAGCAGTGGTGATGAAATAAATTACACAAAGTAATGCACCTGGCTGGGTTTGAGCCCGCGACCTACAACTCGTAAGTCTGGGCCGTTATCACTCTGCCACCACTGCTCTTATCAACGCTAAATCTAATTAAAGGTGAACTGTTAACGTTGCCACAAGACACATCAAGAGGATTCTCTACAATTCTTGTTTGAAGCTATCTGTGTTATAGCTACCTCAAGCAGGAGGGATAAGACCTGGGCATGGGCATAAGACCACAGCACTAAGCGTTAACGTAAGTAAGCGTACTTACAACAATATCCTTGGCTTCTTCTCTCTTCATGAAGTTGTAGAAGCGTCTCTCTAAGCGGGTCAGCTCCTTCGCCTCCCTCAGAGAGATCGCTCGGTTCGACTTGTTGAACGCAAGCCGTTCCTTCGACATCACATCCACCCCTTTCTTTACGTTTTCGGCCCAGTAACGCAAAACCTGTAGTAGAAAATTTACAGTTTTATGTAGATTCTTATGTTGATCTAAATTTCAATCTATAAAGCATTTTAATCTAGCAATTATTTTGTTCTGGATTTGGCATTGTCTTGCTAAATGCGAAATACTAAATTATACTCCATTTTTTTTAGGTAGTTAACTAAATGTAAACAATCTTAACATGTCTTTTATCTAAAAAAATGTCTAAAAACTTTATCTAAAAATGTTTACAATTAGGTATTCTCATAAACCGATGTTAGGTAATTAACTAAATTTAAATAATCTTTGTATGTCTTTTGTACGATTTATTTTAATTCATTAACGCTCAGGCGGTAGCCGGCGCCCGCAAGCCATTGTCTTACTATTGTGTCTCTAATTACGCACGTCAAAAGGTTAAATAAAAAGACATATCAAGATTGTTTACTTTTAGAAGTACCTAAACAGATGTAGTATAGGTAGGTAATTTTAATCATCATTAGCAGATCCCTCGTACCTAAATGCTGATTTACATTTCTCAGAATCTTTAAATCAACAATATGTTAACTGGTATTTGTTAAAGCAAGTTACTGAAAACAGAAGTTACTAATGATATAGGACATAGTGTGGCTGTACACAAGTAAATTTTGTAAGAGGTATTCTCGCAACGAAAAATAAGCTGCTCGCGCAAAGTCACCATCAGCTCGAAAATATAATAAAAATCAAGCAAGTCACATAGACATCATAGTAACGGCAAGAGACTTACATATTTCCAGTTTTGAGTACTAAGCAGAGTGCCGTCGAGACACTCATTCAATTTATCAGAAAGATCGAGCCATTTCTGGATGTTGAGGAATGAGATCATGTCGGACTCCGCTGCGTTGTAGAGCGAGGGGTCTTGCTCTATCGCTGCTAGAAGGATGCGCAGCTGCGACACCGACACCTTCGGCTTGGAGGCTGGCGCCTCTGCTGCGGGAGCCGGTCCGTCTCTAGTACTGGCCATCTAAGAAGAATAAGACTTAGGTAAGGGGTTTATCCATTGTCTAAGTTTAAATTAGGTCCAGGTTCCGCACTAGACAACCGTTAGGTCTATCGTTCATGGACTCCTCAATTCGTTACGCCAAAAAAGACGATCGCAAAGCACGCAACGAATTAGGTAGGTACAACAAAAAGATCTACGTTGCTCAATGGGAACACCCTCTTATTGCAGATGCTCATCTTCGCTCGACTCCGCCTCAGTGGATGCATCATAATATTGAGCGTACCAAAAAAGTAGGTATGATGAACCTTGATACAGACAAACCCACGTCGAAAGAAACTAGAACTACGAAAATCGCCCTTACTGTTATGAAATAAAGAAGACAACGTCAAAGTCAGAATGTTCATCATGGTTTTGCGGTTTACTGTCCTACTACGATACTCATAAATTAAAATAACATTAGTTCTTGACAAACACTAGAGCACCCAAAAAAAAACAAAATAAGTCCAGGTTGCTACCCAGAGCATCAAATAAAATATCTTTGCTGACTGTACCTATGAATCTATAGTGGCTCTATAATAAAACATCTCTAATCTGATCTTTATAAGAACAAAGGAAGTCCGCGACACAGCCTTATAATATTTAAAACTAGTTTTGTAGCCCAGATACTTACCTTTTAAAAATATTCATGATATATACTCGTAACAATAAAATATTAAGAAACAAAATGCAAAAGCTTTAGGTATCTCTATTACCGGAAAATATGATTGATACAGTACAGCCACCCTAGCAAATGGCCGCCCTCCGAACAAAGATACCGGGCGTGGGCGGGCGGATAAATAATATTATCCTACAAAATATTACAGACATCGAAATCTAACTTACAAGTTATTAATTCAATTTAAAAGAGCAGAGCACACACAATATATTACAGAAACTAATAAATTATAAAAAAATGCACAAAAGGGATATAAGTGGGACATAAAATATAAGAAAGAAAATAAAATATAGAGAACGAGTAAAACTGAATTTATTTAATAGATAGAAAGAAGCGAAATAACACTTTAAATTGAAGAAATGAAACTTTAGAGATATTGAAAGTAATTAACATATTACCTTTAATATTTGTGAGGTGCAACACGGTGCAAAGGGCAGCAGAGGCCGAAAGGAAAACTATCAGGGATCTATCGACCCAAAAGTGAAGAGACAAAATGCACTAAATTTTATTGCCTATATTCGAATATCAAAATATTTGCAAACCCTGTTTCTCTGATTACCCCACATTGATAAAAACCGAGAAGTTTATTACCACGGCATTGTCATTAGGGACATACGAGCAAGAAATGAAGTAAATTTGTAGTGCAAATAAAATGTCTGTGAAAATGTCAAACAGTAAGCATACTTTAGTTTTTGGCTTTTTGTAATGTAATAAACATTATAACCAATATCATCGAACTAAGGACTACGCTTTGATTTCCAAAATCAAATTCAAAGAATTTCAATATTTTAAATACTCTGTTGAGTCAATTTAGTCGAGTACCTATAGTACTTGAAACTAATTACATCACTATGGTCCAGCCAGCTGATGAGTTGTCATTGTCAAATTCATGTGTAGTTAATCTGTCAATAAAAGAAATCGGGAGTTTTGTCCCAATATTGCACAAAAGTAACATGATTTTAAATTAAAAATAGATTGAGCTAGATTTTATAATATGCGGTGGTGTTTACTGGGTTTATTTACGCTCATATTGGGCGCGAAGGCGTGGGATGACGGCGACTTGGAAGTGTTCGACGTGGTTGAAGAAGTTAACCAGAACTTTTACGAATTGCTAGGTGTTGCACAGGTAAGAGCTAAACTTAGATATACAGAGTTAAAACAGAGCTTCACATTACATAGTATAATCCCCGCAAAATATACAAACGCAGCTGTTTTAGGCGCTAAATCAGCTAAAAAGTTGGTACTAGCAAAATTCATCTTCATTCGGCAGAAATTGGTCATTATCATGGAATATAGATAATTCTTTTATACGATAATTGAAATCTTAATCCAATATTATTAATTAAAAGATTTCAAAAATAGTTTTTAAATACTTTTTCACATGACTCATATCAAACATTGTTTAGTTAGCTGCCGTGCTTATAAGGCAGTTGTTTCACAATATGAATCATAATATTTACTAACTACAATCCTATTAAACATAATAAAGTCCTTCATTTACTGGAGCAACATGTGTCTATTCACCTTATTAGGGACATGTACATGTCGTCTAAAAGTCCGTCAACTCAAAAAGATGAAGAAGACACAGCTGGCACAAGTTCGGGCCCAAGTGTAAATGTTGTCTGTTGTATTCACTTCTTTATAATATTACTTGCTATTGTCAGCAGTTTCCTCTGGCTGAAAGTAGAAAATTATCCCAACAGATTATACTCCCGAGATAAAAAGTAACAGATGTGCAATTCCAAGACATGGTCTACACATGTACCAAGTTTCATTGAATTCTGTTCAGCCATTTGAGAGTGAAGATGTAACAAATATACACATTCACACTTTTGCTCTTTCAAAATTAATATGATTATATAATTCAATTCATATTTGCAGGATGCTTCACCATCAGAAATCAAGTCTGCATTTAAAAAGCTTACACTGAAACTCCACCCTGATAAGAATGACTCGCCCGATGCAGACATGCAATTCAGGAACCTGGTGTCTGTGCACAACATACTCAAGGACCCAGGGAAAAGAGAAAAGTATGTAATCTCATCGCAACTCGTTCCACTACAAAAGGCATAAATCCAAATCACCAAATCTTGTTTGAGTGTCAAGGGGTACGTTCTCACTACAGAAGGTACTGCTTCACACTCAAACAGCTCAGATATAATTTATTTTTTATGTGTGAATCTACCAACTGTGCAAACAATGAACAATGGGATACAAATGTAAACTGATGTTACACAAACTCATGATGCCATACAAATCATTTGGGTGAAATCAGCCGCAAGTACTGTAACAAGCGTAACTTAACTTGAATTTACGTTGCGCCCATTACAATACTTGAGGATGATTTTCTCAAAATCTCAGCTTTTATAAACTTAAATCAATATCAACTTAGAATAGGCTAAAAGGTTGTCAATTAAGTTATAAAAAGAGTACACTTCCCTTATAAAACATTATTAAATTGCTGGTTAAAATTGTACGACCTGTTAACCCGTTACATGGAATGACCCATTTACTTGTTTGAGTATGCATACCTAATACATGAGGTGATAAAACAAAATAGTTGTACTTTCGACCACACCTTACATACTTAAAATATAACATTTTGTAAATACTCTTTGTTGTGTACATAAAAACACTTTATTTTGGTAAATAGGTTTATTGTTCTAAATAGCAGAACCAGTACAAAAGTGATCTGAAGAAAATTCTTCTACCCACTACTTAGTCAGTTTTATAAGAATAGGATCGATTGCCATGTTGTGACGTCACGTCATACTGTCAAATCGCAAGAAATTGGGCAAAATTGAAGAACTCAGAGATAAGCAAAATTGAGGAACTTGATTCTGGTTAAACTATTTTCATTCACAGTTCGTAAATAAATGAAATTTAAAAAATTTCTTGTTTTGCTCACCATAATAATTCTTCGATTTGACAGTATGACGTGACGTCACTACCTGGCAATCGATCCTATTCTTATTTGGAACACATTGTACCCACATTAAAGCGCCTATTATACTACTATTATATTCAGACAGGCTTAGGCTATATAGCGTCACACAAGAATGATAGCAACTTACGCTAATGTCGTGTAAAGGAATGAAACAGAATGATGAGATAAATAGATAAACATAGTCTGAATATCGAGTGGACACTAAAGGGCCTATTACACTATGCGATATTCAGCACACGATATTCAGACTGTTTTATTTTTTGTTCCGAGTAAGACCGGACTAACCCTTATTACACTACGCGACATCGACTAAGACTGTCTGAATATCGAGTAGTGTAATAGGCCCTTTACACTTGCTAACGTTTTTATTACAAGTTTGATCCTAGATTCCACATTGTTATTTTACTTATTTTTGTTAGCAACTGTTGTTGACATAATACATTTCCAATAAATGAATTTATAATTGTAAAATTAATCACATCTACAATAACACCAGAGTTCACTATTTGTGTTTATACATAACTAGCTTTTGCTCGCAGCTTCGCGTAATATATAATTATACGGCATTCATAAAATATAGCCTATGTCACTCAGGAATAAAGCAGCTTTCTATCAATGAAAAAATTTTAGCAAACGGACCAGTACTTTCAGAGATTAGGTACCTCCTACAAACAAAAAACCTTTTTATAATATTAGTGTAGATAATTATTATTCATAAAATGCGTTATTTTAATAAAAATATAAAGCTAAGTGAAACCAATCCAGTAATAATAATTGATAGTAATAATTAGGCTTTCTATTTCAGACTCTGGAGTTTCTTTCCAGTTCTCCTCCATAGGAAACAACCAATTGGAACCATGCATTGACGTTTTATAAGTCCCCATGTAGTCTATGTGAAATTAAAACATTTTTAATTGAATTTGAATCTGTTAACGGAACATATTTCTTTGAAAACATCTAACAATCCTCGGTAAAGATAGCCATGCTTCCAAATCATTCTTCTCCAGGTATAATGAGGTGCTCAAGAATGGTCTTCCAAACTGGCGATCCGCCATATATTACTACCGGCACGTGAGGAAAATGGGCCTGGCTGAGGGCTCCATCATACTGTTTGTTATCATCACATTTGGCCAGTATGCTGTTGGCTGGGCGGCTTATGCTGAGAAGAGGTTCACTGCGGTGAGTAGTATTTGTATACCTACATTTTACTTTTGATATTTTCATTGATAAAAAGCAAATTTGATTGTCATAGGACACATTATTTTTTTAGGAAAATACATGGTTCTTGTGGAACCGGCTATTCAAGTGTTGCAATGGTAAAAATCTGGTCAATTATAATTGTTGAAACACAATAATTGTCAAACTAACAGATAACAAAAAAATAAGATAAGTGAACAAAGTATGGGTTTTAGGGTACACATAAAATGTTATCCACTTACCAACCTGGAAGAAGTGGGAATCTTTTTCTTACTAAAAATTGTAAAATTCATAGGTATACACACTTCGAAGACTATCTATAGTCTTTTTTATTTCGGATATCATCAAATAACTTCTCCCGCTCTGGGTAGAGCGAGAGGAGTCTTTAAAAAATGACTATAAACTTTGCGTTTCAGGACCACTTACTCTTTTAAACAATTTTGTAGCCCTGGTAGGTAATTATCGAGTAACTTGACAATTCATGTAAAAGGCGAGCTTAACTCAACAATGAATTTTCTCCCAGCAAACCTTTGAATAACAGGGATCACATTCGAGGGTAGGGTCCAGTGTACAATATAAACATACACAAATAAGTCTTAAATTCCGATAACATTATAACTTTACTTTCCAGGAGCAAATACTGAACAGCAGAGGCAAAAGGCACTCCAAACGGTCAGGCTTCGACCAAGGGATATCAGATATCTTAGACCAGCTCCCCAAACCCAGTGTGAAAGACACGTTGCCGTTCCAAATACCCCGGTTTACGTGGTGGTTGGTGACTGCTATACCCTATGGAATCATAGAGTTAAGGAGACAGTTAAAAGAGAGAGAAGAAGAAGCTAAGAGACAGAAGAAAAGGTATGTAATACTAAACAACATCATCTTTGTATCCCTCAAAAAGTTAAGCAATGGTGTACCTGTAATACATCAATATTTCACCAGTTAAGGTTTCAAGATTTTATTTAGCATCAATCAGCTTTATAATGTTCACACAGCCTCAGCTGACCTGAGTCTGAACTCAGGTCTTCTCTCTAAGAGAGGGAATGGGCCGAAATCCATTGGTGGATGTCACATGTCTTTGAATTTTTGTTTCAAGGACATGCCTGTTTCCTCAATATGTATTCTTTCACCGTTTTGAGAGCAGTGATGATGAAATAAATAACACAAAGAAATGCGCTTGACTGGGTTTGAACCCGTGGCCTACAAGTCTTAAATCGGGGCCGTTTTCATTGAGCCACCACTGCTGCAAGAATTTATAGATACGTCCAAAAGTCTGTTCATAAAATTTTACGAACTCTTTTCGTTATAAATTATCGTATAAGTTATAGGAGTGTGTATTAGCGTGTGCACACACTACTAGCTTCTAAGGCCGCTATCCCACTGGCGTTTTACGAGCGTTGGCGTTTCTCCAACGTCTACGCAGCGCCAACGTTGCGCAGACGCGACGTTAACACCGCGCTTTTCTAGCGGTAAAGCGCCAACGTTGAGCAGACGCGACGTCAAAGTCGCAAGTTTCTCGCGTACATACACCTCAAATCGCAGCATGTGTGCGACGTTAACGTTGCGTTCAATGGATGTAACGCTTGCCACAAGAAACTCGTAACGTTAACGTCGCGTCTGCGCAACGTTGTCGCTGTGTAGACGTTGGAGACGCGCCAACATTCGTAAAACGCTAGGGTGATACCGGTTTAAGTGCTGATCACAGCTTTTTTTACATTCGCACATGATGTTGGATGAAATAGCATGCATTTTAACCCCGCCCAGCAAAGAGTTTGCCCCACCAACTAGTGCACCCTTAACGAAGATTTCTTGAAGTCAATACTGCATAGGCTACAGTCAAAAATGTAATTGCTTTGCGAATAGAAATGGCACAATATTGTTCAATAGCTGCACCGCAACAGTTTTCATAGTAACGCTTGAATGACTCTGTTAGAGTATTGCAAACAATTGAATCAATAATATTATGTAAGAAAATGTACGTAACAATAGCTGGTATAGTTGTATCAATCCTACTGATGTTATAAATGTGAAAGTAGTTGGCTTCCGAACTGAGTATTTTATTATTAAAGTCAAGAATGTGTCCAAAATTTGACAGGTTTTACACTGCTGATATATATAGGGTGACTGGCAATTAGTGTACGATACTTAAACACGTGATTGTGCTCATGATAACCAACAACTTTTACTATGGGAACAAACCTGAAATCGAGAAAAAAATATCAGCTGTTCAGTACATCAGGCAAACATAAATGTACTGAACAGCTAATTTTTTTTCGCGATTTCAGGTTTGTTCCCATAGTAAAAGTTGTTGGTTATCATGAGCACAATCACGTGTTTAAGTATCGTACACTAATTGCCAGTCACCCTATATGTAAACTACACTTTCCCACTGCTGGGCAAAGGCCTCCCCCAAATCTTACCAGACATCCTTTTCTCGAGTCATCTCGAACCAGGCCTTGTGGTAGGCGTCTTGGTCCTCCCACCACTTCTTCCTACGTCGGTCTCGGTGGCGTCGTCAATGCTCTCACCTACTTCGTGGAGATCCATTCGCAGATTATAATTTAACTAGCTTCTGATATCGGTTTCGCCCGCGTGAAAGTAGGTTACTCCATACAAATTTTGAACTCCCGTTTCATCCCTTTGGGGGGTGAATTTGGTAAAATCATCGGGAATCTTTAAGTCAAGAGTGAATAGGTTACTTCTAGGTAAGCGCGCTCCATCGTCGACCGCATCGTCGCTTTCCATCAGGTGAGATAGCGGTCAAGCGCTAACCTATAAAGAATAAAAAAAAAAAAACAAAAAAAAAATCCTCTTTAGTACTCGCCTACGTCATAAAAGCTTGTGCAAAATTTCACATTTCTAGTCCCAGTAGTTTCGCTTACGCGTTGATATGTCGTCATTCAGTTTCTCCTTTTATATATAGGTATATAGATTTTTTTTTTAGGTGGGAAAATCATCCAATGACAAATCTCGCTCTTGGGCGGAGCGGGAGATAGTGTCAGACTTTTACTGACTAAAAACAGGGGTGGGCCCTGTTCCTTCTTTGCCTTTATCCCGGGGCCCCGAGCTTCGCTTTCACACTACCCGTGGCCCCAGTAGGCTTCGACTCTGCTGGGCCCCTACGATTTGCTGACATCTCCCTGAGGCGCGCGCGGAACAATACGCGCCGCCGACGACCTGGGCTCGGTCCGGACGGTTACCGGACGGTCGGACGGCGAGCCACCAAACTTATTTATTACATACTTCATGCACATAAAGGTACAGAGGCGGACTTAATGCCTTACTCGACGTCCGCAAGCCCGTGTCTACGGTGGCCGGAAATCGGGATCGGAATCCCGGCGGCGGTTAGGGCGTGAGGACCGTTGCCTCACGCGATTGGCCTCCTTTGCTAGTATTACTGCTTCGTTAGGTATATAGATGACATCTGAACAACCGAACTGATTTTGATGAAATATAGACCATATCTCCAAAACCCAGCCTGGTTTAGGAGATATGATACCTTTTTTCCCGATTCTACGTCTCAATACGGAATAATTTTCGATACACACGATTTACACGGGCGAAATCGCTTGCAAAATAATTAGTTTCAATATTATAAACATTGTTACTCATGATTGGCAATTGGCTGATTAGTCAAGACTGAAATACGGTAATAGCATTGCAGTTTTGTGTAACGATGCGTATCGTAACAGTTTAAAGCATGAGTCACTATCCAGCATCATGTAATCCAGCGCCCCAATAGAGGTGATTTTGCTTGTTGCTATCCAGATATTAAAATATATCAATAAAAAAATATATATAGGGTGACTGGAAATTAGTGTACGATACTTAAACACGTGATTGTGCTCATGATAACAAACAATTTTTATTATGGGAGCAAAGCTGAAATCGCGAAAAAAATATCAGCTGTTCAGTACATTAGGCAAACATAAATGTACTGAACAGCTGATTTTTTTTCGCGATTTGAAGTTTGTTCCCATAGTAAAAGTTGTTGGTTATCATGAGCACAATCACGTGTTTAAGTATCGTACACTAATTACCAGTCACCCTATATACCGGGTGTCTTTGATATCGATGCACAAACGAATACCTTGGATCCAGTACATTATTCTGGACCCCCCAGTGGTGAAATAATTCTAATTAAAAAAAAAATGTTTACGTTTTTTTATTTAACTGTATAAAATCGTTATTCTAACATTTTTAGTGAAAAAAAGTGAATTAATTACTTTTAAAATTAAAAATGTCATCGTGGTTGATTAGAATAACGATTTTATCTACCCCGATAACTTTTTAATTAGTTAATTTTGAATTGCATTTTTTTTTGTTTTTTTTTTTGCTAATATTTAATTAAGTTCATTATATCTCTGCAGTAAGTACCTGCTTATCTTTTTCTCCTTCTTTGTCAAATACATCCAAAGGTTGTCTGTAAAAAACTGTTTTTAGCGATAAGACCATCCATTGTGACACCCTATTAATTTTAAGTTCCAATTGTAATTTTATTTTTGATGTACCAATAAAGAGTACCTATATCTATTTGTATGAGCAGTGGTGGCCGAGTGGTAACGGCCCCGACTTACGAGTTTGTAGGTCGCGAGTTCAAACCCAGCCAGGCGCATAAAATTGTGATGCTCTTAAAATTGTGATGGAAAACATCGTGAGGAAACCGGCATGCCCTAGAACCAAAAATTCGAAGACATGTGAGGAGGAGGACAAAGAGGAGGCCTGATTCCCAGCAGTGGGAACATTATAAGGCCGACTATGCTAAGTTCATTGGGGTTGATTGGAATAACAATTTTGCGGAACGGATCCATGGTATTCGTTTTTCGTCTATGCCAAAGACACGGTGTATACTTAAGGAACAAAAAAGGTACAACAGAACTTGTCCGATCGCAACACGATATCTCTCGAATTCAGTTTCAGTTCCGGCCGAAGTTTTTGTTTTTGTTTAAGAAAAATTTGTTATTGTAGAACTTATCCGCTATAGACTCTAAAACCGCTAACGCTTTGTGCTTGAGAACTGTGCAGTGTTCAGTGAGTGTTATACCTCCTTGTCACTGGAGCAGGAGTCGCGTGCTGGGTGTGGGTTGTGTTTTGTTTGTTTGTATATGTTATTATGATGGCAGCCGGAACCGAAAGATTTGTCGGACACTATTCACTTCCCATACAATTTTTGACTCATTTTTACTCATATTCAACTTTCACTTATAATTGTTCATCATGATCAGGGAAGAAGAAGAACGCGCCCGCGCAGACCGCGAGGCGGCGGCCGCGGCGGAGGCCAAGGCGGCCGGCGGCGGCGTGCGCAAGCGGCGCGGCTTCGTGCCGCCCGCGAGGGACGCAGACTGTCTGCTGGACCCGGCCGACGAGCCTGACGGGGGACCTGTCGTCGTGGCTGTTAAACAGGTCATTATTAAACTTTTTGTGGTCTGGTTTCGCACGATATGTGTAGTGAGAAGTTTAAAAAGTATTTGGATTTACAGCCACTTTGAGTAACTTAAAGTTCCAGTAGAATATGGATGTAACAAATTCTAAAGCTGCCATCAACATGCTTTCACAAAAATAATATTTCTTTCGCAAAAACCTCAAGGTTCCAAGTGTCACACACTGAACTCAAAGTCAGTCACGCACTGACTACCTAGCTATACTCATTTGGTCAAAAATTTATTTATGGGTCTCCAAAAATCTATGGCCCCCTATGCTTTATGCCCAGATAATAAATTATAATAAGTTTAGGTCGCTATCAGAATATAAAGACAAGGAAGTAAAAACGCACGACCGAGTCACTATGCGTTTTGTTAGCGCTTGCCGTTAGCGGCGTAAATAGACCCACCTACCGAAGGAAGAGTTTAAAAACTTGAGTTTACAAAGATTTAATATCTTGTAATATTTTTCTAGCCCACCGCCCCTGTGATAACGGGTGGGCTGTGGACGGACGACGACCTGGCGGAGCTGGTGCGGCTCGTGAAGAAGTACCCGGGCGGCGCCGCGGAGCGCTGGGAGCGCATCGCGGACGCCATGGCGCGCAGCGTGCCCGAGGTCACGCACATGGCCGCCAAGCTCAAGGAGAACTGCTACAAGATCCCCGGCCAGGAGCCCGACCTGCCCGTCGCCGTGGAGCCGCCCAAGAAGGTACGTTGTCTAACGTAAATATTTTATCTATATACAACGTGTAACTGGAATAACGTTATCGACATTATTTACATTTTATTGACATTTAGTTTTTTATTTTTATTTTATGGTATTAATGTGATGATTACTAATATGGAATGTAATTTATTTACTTGGCAACTTGCTACACCACCATGTCTTTATTTTTTTTTTCAGTGTTTTTGTTTTTAAATATTGTTCAATTTTAAACTATTTGACATAAATGTAATTTATAAATAAATAATACACTCCAATAGAAAATTAAGTTAAAATCATAATTTTAGCACTAAAAGAGTTTTCTAAGAATTTGCTATCTTTATTGTAGGTAAATATTGTGGGTATAGACGCACTACTTTAATAGTGCAGTGGTATTCGTATTTAACCCATGCACACACAAATACACAAGTGACGCAATCAAGATTTATCAAGATTTTATCAAAACTTAAAATTTTGTCATGGTTTGTAGGTTTCTATCTCGTTTCAATAAACCAACAAACCATATACATTTCCAAGATGCGTCACAGAACTTAGTTTCCCGCCTATTACGGAAGGTTGTTGGTCTATTGTCGCGAGCTGGAAGGTATCGTATTATTACACTACAAATACTGAATTGCGGCTATTTAAGGTTCTTTGACGGCTCTCAGTTTTGTCATAGCCGGCCTACTGCCACTACAACTCACTAAATTCTGACCTTATTAATAAATACAATTTTTCTTTCACTCTCCAGACCAGTCTATACTCCATTCACAATAAGATTAGACATACAAACTTTTTTTACTATCTTTTCAACCGATTTTGACTTCTATTCCACAGTCATAAACATGACATTAAAAGAAAAAAGTGTGTAACGACATCTATGGCGTCACAAAAGAACTAATCCTGCATCGCACAATCAAAGTTCTCCGCACGATTAGAACATATAGAACAGCCAGAAATCATCTATCTGGCAGTTGCCCACCAGACAACACCCGTCTGGTCGGAGGATCCTCCCTTTTCAACGGAGGTTTGCGGGACTTTACTGTCTGTTCCGCTTACCCCCAAAAGTGGTTATAGTACCAACTGTTTACTGCAGCCGCCATTTGTCATGCCACCAACGCAATAAAAGTCAAAATCGTTTGAACGAACAGTAATAAAAGTTTTATTTAAATGTCTAATCTTCTTGCGAATGGAGTACAGTTAGTTTTTAAATTAGTTTTAATTCTTTTAACCTTATTTGCAGGTAAAAACGCGCAAAGCGGAGGAGACGTCGGGCGGCAACTGGTCGCAGACGCAGCAGAAGGCGCTGGAGAGCGCGCTCGCCAAGTACCCCAAGGGCGGCGCCGGCGACCGCTGGCAGAAGATTGCCAACGCTGTGCCTGGCAAGACCAAAGTAAGAAGCGATTCTCACTTATTATTATATTGTTACATCTAGCCTGTACTGTCCCACTGGTGGGGAAAGACCTTCCTCCAGTTACTCCAATGTTCTTCCGCACCTCTTCTTACTTTCCTTAGGAAGAGAACAAAGTCGTCCCGTCATCTCCTTCCTGGTTTACTCATTTTTTTAAATGATATAAACCAGTGCTTGACTGCGATCCCACCTGATGGTAAGCAGTGATGCAATCGTTGAT
This sequence comes from Mythimna impura, assembly GCA_905147345.3. Classification (NCBI taxonomy): domain Eukaryota; kingdom Metazoa; phylum Arthropoda; class Insecta; order Lepidoptera; family Noctuidae; genus Mythimna; species Mythimna impura. Next base: position 26,681,900 of record LR990350.1, read on the forward strand.
GGTGAAGCGCACTAGTTTGTTAAGAGCCTATTCACTCTAGCCTTAAAGACAACTAAATTATTATCAGACAGAAAGACCGAAGCAGGCAAATTGTTCCAATCCTTCCTTTTACCGCGGCCGTCTCGCGATTTCAGGGCACTATTTTGTGTTAATCAGACCACGTGATCGGCATGCGGCAGACATGACCAGCCCAGTCCCATTTTAGCAAGACAGCCTTCTGAGTCATGTCAACGATCTGTGTTTTGGATCGCAGAATAGTGTTTCACTTAGTATAATATCTATAATGTACCTACCGTACAATTTTCTTTTTTAATTGTTTGGCAAGAATCAATAATTTTAACCTTTATTTTGACCATGGACAAAGAATGAACGGAGACAACGATTGTACTACCGATGCACTCCTTTCTGTATGTCCGTAGTGCCTCGGGAGATACTGCAAGATTGTGACATGGCCCAATCAGAAAAAGACAACACACGATTGCTTTAGCTCTCTCAAACTTCTCTTTTCGTATTAACTTCATACCTGTTTGAGGACTTGGGCTTGCGGACGGCGAGCAATGGGTAGCCCATCGTCCGGCCGTCCGGACCGAGCCCAAGTCCTCGACGGCGCGCAGTATTCCACGCGCACCTCAAGGAGATATCAGCAAATCCGTAGGGGCCCAGCAGGGTCGAAGCCTACTGGGGCCATGGGTTCACTTCTGTAAGGAAAACCTGGGGTCCTGGAACGCAAGGCAAAGATGGAACATAGGGGTGGGTTTAAGTCAGTAAATTCTGACACGCCCCTCTCGCCCCGCCCTTGAGCGGGAGAAGTCATTGGATGATTACCCACCTAAAAAATACCTGTTTGGGGAAAGTCTGTTCTCTATATCTTTGATTGCGTAGTCGCAATAATAAATGTTTGTAGCGACATCTATGGCGTCACATAAGAACTAATCCTGCATCGCGCAATCAAAGTTCTCCGCGCGATTGGAACATATCGGACAGCCTGAAATCATCTATTGGGCAGCTGCCCACCAGACATAACACCTATCTGGTCAGAGGATCCTCCCTTTTCAAAGGAGGTTTGCAGGACTTTACTCTCTGTTCCGCATACCTCCAAACTGGTGACCCCGACGTGATCCAACACGCAACCTTCTGATAGATCTGTTCTGTTTGTTAATGAAAAAATACTAATTATCCTTTCTTTCCACAAGAAATACAGTCGAAATGTCAACCCAACCTCATAAGCCCGAACTGGTAACCATTGCTTATTTTTATAGTTTATTTAGTTTGTAAGGTACAAACCACAGAACAAAAAATACATAGAAGTGCCCTTAAACTGGCTAAGCACGGGAACCAGTGTCGTCAAACTCACACATTTGCATATCAAATTATCTATAACACACATAAAAAACAGTGATTTGATTGGCTAGAAATTACAAACGCAACTTTTACAAATCATCTTCTTATTGCTTTCAAAAATTAAGTCTTATTACAACGAGTGAAAGTTGTTATTATTTGATATGACACAAACAATAAAGACGTTTTTCGTCTAAAAACTTTAAATAGTCAAATTTACAACAAGTTCAGCTACTCAACGCTAGATGGCGCCGTAACCAATTCATGCTATTCAGAACGCTAGGATGTTTGAAATAGATGTCATATTCCCTTGCACATGTAATCTCTTTTGCTACTCAATTAGAGATGTAGATATATATCGATATTTTAATATTGATGTTACGTAATTTATTCGGGAGAGCAATGTAAAAATTTCTTAAAATCATACAAATTAACCTTTTGAGTGCGTAATTAGAGACATAATAGTAAAACAATGGCGCGTGAACGCCGGCGTTAATACGGGGATAACAAGAATTATTTAAAATTTAATTTATTTACGAATTGTGAACGAAAAAAGTTTAATCAGAATCCAGTCCTTCAATTTTGCTCATCTCTGCGTCCCTGTGTGAAGTGTCTGAGTAGTGGAAAATGGAAGAAGGCGAATTATTCCTAACAATGAAAATAAGAAAGAAAACAGTTTTTTTTTTTACTAATGATGACTTAAAACAATATATTTATTTCGCAGCTAATTTATTTTTTTAAGGTCTATCTATACAGAAGTTAATGTATTACGATTAATATTATGTATCTTCATTAACTATTAATTGCTGCCAGCTACTTCACCCGCCTGAAAGTAGAAAGTTATCCCGAGGGAACATACTTTTGTGACGTGGTCTACCCATGTACCAAGTTTTATTGAAATCCGTTCAGCCTTTCGAACGTGAAGAAGTAAAAGAAAGTGATTAGCAACCCGCACCTACTTCGGACGGATGCAGGTTACGTGTTGTTAAAACCTCGAGATTTCTGTGCAATCTTAGTTAAATATTTATAAATTATACACATGAACCGTCCGACACAAATTTTGGATGATGGTGCCAGCCATGAAATGAAGAGTTAGAAATAAATAAAAATTATCGATACCGATCTACTTTACGGATGTGTCCCATCCCTAATTGAGTAGCGTCGAAGTTACTAGAATTTATGTTATGATTTTCCACATGACGACCAAGTGCATTTAGACTTTGTGACAATGAACATAAGGTTGTTTATAGTTTGCATTGAAGTCATAAAATGTGGTATTGTCATTAAAATCAACTACATTAAAAATTAACAAAGTTTAGTATTTACCGATGATACGATACACCTCCACAAGATACATTTTTTTTCTGCTTTCGTTTTTGCAGGTCAAATCCGCACAATACGGCATAATTTGTAATTTTTCGGGTATTCCTGAGACAACCAATCGCGACAAGTATCTGATGGCGAATAAGCTAATTCTTGCACAGCTGTGCTGTGCTTAATGTTGACACGCGTGCGATATCTGAGGGGCACTTCCCCTACTTTTCTTTATTCCGTGGGACAAACAATTAAAAATAAAAATGTTTCTTTTAATTACAGGAGGAATGCATGCAGAGGTGTAAATATCTATCAGATATGGTCAGAAGACAGAAACAGAAAGAAGAAGAAGCCCAGCAGAATGCAGAAGGTGAAAACATCACAGAAGATCAACAAGACGAAGAGTGATATAGGAATAGGCACTAATTGAAATACGACAAACGATTTACTACTTTAAGACGTAACGCATAAGATTCAAAGTATGTTGTATGAAATTGAATCAGTTTATGCTATGGTATCCGGTTTTTGTTTTGGTACCGCTGAATAAAGTATTGAAATCATGATTTTATTTTGTTTTTTCTTTATTCTTAGCTGCTGCTAGTGCTACGCCCGAATAAAGTCCCAAGGGAACAAAATCCTAGGGTAAAATGTACTACTACTATCTTATGTGCTATTCCAGGTCTATCCGTGTGCTAAATTTCATCCAAATTCATTCAGCCGTTTGAGCGTAAAGAAGTAACAAACACACACAAACATCACATTTTTTTTTTATTCTTGATAGGTTCGCGCTTGACCGCTATGTCGCCTGATGGAAAGCGACGATGCGGTCGACGATGGAGCGCGCTTACCTAGAAGTAACCTATTCACTCTTGACTTAAAAATTCCCGGGTTGTAGCCATCAGGAAACACAGATTCCGGCAAGGAATTCCACTCCTTAACTGTACGCACAATGAATGTGTTCCCAAAACGTTTCGTGCGTATGAGCGGGATGTCCACCATGTACCGGTGCCGCATTGCCGTACGCCTGGTGGTCCGATGATGGAACGGGCTAGGCGGAATTAGGTTATGCAATTCCGACGCACACTCATTTATAATAGTAGTGTGATACTGTTACTAGATAGGTCATGATCTACTGTTAATTAGAGAAGGCGTGGTTTTTCCATATTCTTTCATTTTTATACTAGTTGCCGTCTGCGGCTCCCATGATATTTTAATATTTCAATAATAATTTTAAATTTTTCTTTCTCTTCCCTCTTTCCAATTTAAAAAAAAAGGTGATTAAAATCGGTCAAGTCGTTTTCAAGTTATAACGTTATATATGTCGTGGCCAGCCCCCCTAGCCAAGTTACAATCGTATTGTTCGCGCCGATCGCCTCGAGTAGGCCACGCCTCCGATTCCTTTGTTCTGACGTCATCTCAACGCTCAGTCACGTGGTCAGAACAAAGGAATCGGAGGCGTGGCCTACTCGAGGCGATCGGCGCGAACGTAACGATTGTAACTTGGCTAGGGGGGCAGATCTTAGAATTGATCACTTGATGATATGGCCAACTAACTGGCCAGATCGTTGAAACGTTAACATTTGATGATATGTCAATCCTCATTTGGCCATATCATTAATGTAGGATTTCAATGTTAATAAAAGGTAATAATACAATAAGTTTATACCGCGTACATCGAAGGACTGGAACAATTTGCCTGCTGCTGTCTTCCCGTCCAACCATAATTTAGGTGCCTTCAAGGCTAGAGTGAATAGGCTCTTAATAAACTAGTGCGCCTCACCATCAATGATTGCATCACTGCTTACCATCAGGTGGGATCGCAGTCAAGCACTGTTTTATATCAATTTAAAAAAAAGGTCTAAAGAAAGTAGGCCAAAACGAAGATTGAAATATCACGAAACTTAAACGTTTAAAACGATCTAGCCAGTTTTACTTGGCCATATCATGAAGTGATCAATTTCTAAGATCTGGCGACGACATATATATATATAAGATTATGCACAAAAATAAGGCATCAATAAAACAACTATTATTTTTCAATGATTGCTGTATTTCTTATTTATAAAAATATATAAAGGATTTGAATACATAATCATGGAGTAGTCGAGTAAACTATTTGAGCAAAAATGACATATTATTTAATTTAAACTTTACTCCCATAGTCTTAAGGAGCATTGTCGTTTATCGTATCGGGCGGGGCGTGGATCCAAATCGTTGGTAGATTTCGGGTATGGCGTCTTCATCATATCTCGTCGTAAGTCTTTGAGGAGACTTCACCCCATTGTAACCTGGAATTAAAATCATAGTATATTGTTAATGCGGACCAATTATTTTTTAGTCTTGTATCAAAACGTAACGATCCAAAATCCATTCAATACTAAGTTAGAAACTTTAAAAAATCTAGTGGAAGGGGTAACTGTCAAGAAACTTAATAAGGATGCATATATTAATTGTGACGTCACCACCATTAGGTTACGTGTGTATAAAAGAGATAGCCAGATGCTGCTACTCTTCCTTTTATGTATGGATATTTTAAATGCTAATTGTTAATTCATTTAATAACAATTTTGATGCTGTTTAAAAAAATATGTTTCTTTTTAGTTTTATTTGTTGTTTAGCATAGCATACAATGTTTTTGGATTTAGTTAATAGGTTCAAATTGCCAGTGATAGCATAAAGGGGAATGAATCTTTTCCCATACATTGCGGGCATGTAATTTTTTTCTTTTCGCCAAAAGTGAATCCTAGGCCATCTAAAGGACTGCATGATAAATCAATAGCAAAAAGAATTATGTCTATCAACCGTAACCAAACGAAGTTAGAGACTATTTAGTATATTGCTGTAGTTTTTTATTATTATTATTGATAGGCTCGCGTTTATTATCAGGCGTTATTTTTCTTAAATAAAAATACTGTATGTCTGATAATATTAAGTACCCCATTGTTCGGTTTTTACGGTGAGTAGATTAAATAGTGTCTATCACTATCACAACACTAACGCGTATCTTTTCGATTCGTTTATCACTTTTTTTTTTACTAATTTATTTTTTTAGCAGGCCGCAGCAGTATTTGTCATAGTTACGTCCGTAGGTATATGTTATGCGTACCGTCTTAACAATTAATTTATTAACGTAGGAGATAGTTTTGAAAGTGACCTGGTTTATTCTTCGTGGGCCACATGGGCTTGTCGCCGGCGCCGCAGGCGAGGCAGGCGCAGGCCAGCGGGCTGGCCACGCGGTGCGCCTGCGCCGTGCCGTCCTCGCAGCTCAGCGTCACGTCCAGCGGACTGTACTTCGTGGCCTGGCAGCACTCGCACTTTGAATCGTGGACGCCGGTTTCTGAAACAAGAATTTGTTTTATTTATTGTACAATGTGAAGAAGGCAGACTGTGAATTGTTGAGTCTATTTGAGGATGAAATCAGAAATTAGAAAATTTATATCAAATAGACCAATAATATACACTTTTGAATTATCAAAATGTCGGTCAGTCAAAACAAAGTGAAGCTAAGTTGCATGTTCCAAAGCGTTGATCTATGGAGTAGAACGTGCAAGAAACTCCATGGACCCTTCTTTTAAATCATGTTATAAGTTACAAATATCTCAATAATATCTTTTATTTTGTGTGTGTACATAAATCGTTAAATAAATAAATAAATAATAAATATCTTGCTTACATATTTTTTGTCGCTTCTATTAAGTGAGCACAATGTCAACAAATAATGAAAAAAAAAAGAGTATTTCAAAAATATAAATTAAAATAAGCCGTTCACAAGCATGACACGTGTATCAGCCCCACTCATCACTCCACAAATAATTATGGATTTGTTACTGTCTGCAAGTTTTGCTAGATGTATAATTATAACTCAGTAAGCTCATAATAAACTAGTGCGATTCACCATCAACGATTGCATTACAACTTTTATGATTGGCCTATTTGGTCTGGTGGTCAGTGACCCTTACTACTAAGCCGGAGGTCGTGGGTTCGATTCCCACCCAGGACAAATGTTTGTGTGATGAGCACGATCATTTGTTCTGTGTCTGGGTGTAATTTATCTATAACATGTATGTATTTAGAAACATATAAGCATGTTTATCAGTTGTCTAGTACTCATAGCACAAGCTCTGCTTAGTTTGGGACTAGATGGCGTTGTGTGAAAGTTGTGGAATTATTATTATTATTACTATAAGGTGGGACCGCAGTCAGCACTGGTAATGTCATTAAAAAAAAAAATGCTGTATGGTTCCGTTCCGAGTGCTGCGGTATTAGACAATGCGAAGAGCAAAAAATGCATGTCACGGTGAAGAGGATGCTGCAATGGGCGGGTGGTGTCACGAGACTGGATAAAGTCCCCAATAAGCTGATCCAAGGTAACTTTAAAGTAGCTGAAATACAGTATAAGATGCAGGAAAGCCGCTTGCGATGGTATAGACATGTAATGTTCAGAAACGAAGACCATATGATCCGACATGTTTGAGCCATAGAAGAAGGCAAAAGAGGAAGAGGTTGGCCATCGACTATCTGGAGGCGAACTATCCAGAACGAACGTCTATTGTCAGTTGATAATGGGCCTAACGCCAGAAATGACGCAAAATCGCCCAGAATGAAGTAATAGTTTCAGGAGGCCTGACCCCGACTCCAAATAGGAAACAAGCCAGGGCATTGATTGATTGAAATTCATAATTATTTGTTACGATCGCAAATCATATACTCTTTAAATTGATATTAACAAGTGCTTGACTGCGATTCCACCTGATGGTAAGCAGTGATGCAATCGTTGATGGTGAAGCTCACTAATTTATTAAGAGCCTATTCATTCTAGCATTGAAGACAAATTGTTCCAGTCATTCGATGTACGCGGTATATTTTACCATTATATGATTGCTTATACGCTTTCAACATATCTGATAACAAGGAGTTAGACCGGTTCCTCGTCAGCACCGGCTTACGTTGTAGCTACGGACCTCCCAAAGCGCGGTATAAAAGACGAGGCGAAACGCTTAGTCCGGACCGTAGATGTTTCAACAACGTAAGGGTGGATACTCGTCGTACGTCGGGTTGTCCGAAGGTAGAAAATTAATGGCGGAATCAAGTCATGCAATTCCCGCGCACACTCCACATAAATTTTAATGAGCATAGAACCTGATCTGAAAACTGACCTATAAAACTGCAAAAAAACTTAGAAAATTTGAAATTCGCGGGCTACCCTGGCGTTTAAACCCAAATTTCTTCAACTTAAGCCAACAAAACTCCATAACAAATCAAACAATATAAGTACTCACGGTTGTTATAGAGAGTGCCCGAGTCGCAGCTACCGCGGCACTCCTTGAACCCTCTGAGCGGCTGCTTGTTGACGCACAGCCCGTGCTTGGCTCCCAAGTGGATGCGGAGGAGGCCGATGGAGTCCGCGACCGGTATGCTTGTGGGTACGCATTTACCTGGAAATGGAAATAATGATAAATTATATTTATTTTACATAGGTAACCTTGGGGCCAAGGGTCTGATTCTGAAAGGAAGACTCGGCCCTGGTACGAAAGGTAACGAAGGAACAGGAGTGGGTTTTTAGTCAGTAAAAGTCTGACACTATCTCCCGCCTCGCCCAAGAGCGGGGGATGTCATAAGATGATTTTCCCACCGGAAAAAAAAAAAAAAAAAAAACAGGTAACCTTGAGAAGAAACACCGAAACATACTCAGAGACTATGACCTCTTACCTCTCCATACTGTAAATATGCAATGGTCAAATCGATTGAGAACCATGCAGATTAGTGTCTGAGATGGTCTTTTGAGGTAGGTAAGTACAGGCTGTTGAACAGACATAGATAAACCTTTTTTTAACCGTCAATGCAAAAGACTTATAAGTTTGACTGCTACGTGTGTTTGTCTGTTTGTGGCACCGTAGCTCTTAAGCGGGTGAACCGATTTAGATGAGTATTTTTCTTAGATATATTTTACCAAAACTGGTTCAGCCATTTACAAGTTAGGAGGAGGTGAAAGTGGGATTGAACAATTGATTATTTGCAAATATGGCCAAGAATCAAATGTAAGGGTATTTAAAGATGTCGGTACAATTCAAATTTCTTAGGCATATTTTACCAAAACTGATAAGCAAGCAAATTATGAGGAGGTGAAAGTGGGAATGAACAATCGATTATATGAAAATATGGCCAAGATAACACTGAACAATTCAAAACTGTATGACAAAAGTTATGTGGAGCAAAAGGAAATGGTTCGTACTTCACATTAAAAAATTCAAAAATTAAAGCAGGGATTTTTTAAATTTAGGTAAACTTATGTACCTAACGTTGTACACGGTGTTGATGTGCTGCGTAATGTTGTAATGTACTAGTAATCTAAGTTATCTTTTAAATATTCAACATAAAAGTTTAATGCAAAATTTGTATACACCACTAGTTTTTAATTACAAAACAAGAGCTCATTAGAAAAGGTCTTGTTATTATTTTAGGAAAGTCTCAATAAATAATATTCATTCGTATAAACAGCAAAGTTATTAGCGTTTGTTTATATACCTTTATGTCACACAATTTATGGAAATATTCTACAGGCATTGATTATGAATGAATAATGACGATCAAAATGAAAAAAAAAACACTATGCGTAGTATTTTCTAGTAGCAATTGTTATGAATAATTGATTCAATTACGAATATACCAATTATGACAAATTTTAATGCTCAATTTTGGGATTTCGTTTTTTTTTTACTTTTGACATAAATATGATCAGTAACGGTTACAAATAGAGCCCATTTTCTTTGTATTAATTAAAAAATAGGGGTGTATATATCGAAAACATCATACATGTAGGTAATAGCTAACAGTTAATACACTTTTCGTTCCTTTCTTATGTTAGGATTTGAAGTTACAACAACCTATGGCTACACTAGTGTTATTTCATCAATAAATGAATAACAGTGATAATTATATCCAAGGAAGAGCATCATCTCAAAAGGAAATAGTTCAAATAAAAAAAAATCTTATTAAAATTCTAGCTCGTTTTGATAAACAGAGTAAACAAAACTGCATTATCTTTTCTTTCTTTTTTTGTTGTAAATCCTACTTATTTCAATTAAATACTATCTTGTTAAGTAAAACATTGCTCCAGGCGAGGCTCGAACTCGCAACCCCGGCATCGCTCACGAACACTGCCTTATAAGTACCGTGCGCTAACCAATTGCGCCACTGGAGCTATGTGTGAGCTGGCCTATAAAGCTGTGGCTTTGAAACTGTTGTTTGATGCAGACAAAGAGATTTAAAGAGATACAATAGAGCGGCTATCAGAACAAATGTCTTAGAAAAACTGTCATCCTATGCCTCAGTGATGCCATCTGGGTTTGAATAGCAAACACGCGAATTAAATTTGTCAAAATTTATAATTATTTAACTATCGCTCGGTAGGTGGCCAGGGGCCTTACCATGATAATGTTAAAATGTCAGTCGTACGAGCGAAAAAGAGTGATGGAGCTATACACCCTATATAGCTCCGTCCCTTTAACAGTTCGGTTTAGGTCGTAAAATGGATCACATTATGAGCTCAGTGTGTGATAAAGGTAAGGTAAATCTTTTCAGCAATAGATGGCGTTATCACAAAATCAGCAAATGTTCTAGAACTATTTATAAAAATATTGAATTTTAATTAATTACTTCGTAAATACCAAAAATATTTACGAAAATAAACCGAAGTTAGGTCCACTCATTTTATCATAACAAGATTTGCAATAGCGTAATGCGCAGTTCGGCATATTTTCTCAGAAAATGATTTTCTTTTAATGCATAAAGCGGATACAAACACGACTTGACGTGTAGGGGCGTCATACTAGACTGAGCGACTTATGACCACTAGGTAATAAGTATCGGATCACGATTTTGTTCGCTATGTCCTGTCTATTGGTAGTATATATTTAATGTCTTTGGATGCAGAACTATTTATTTCATAGTTGATAGTGCATTGTTGGAATGTTTTTTGTTGTTGCATTGATATTGCCAATGTCTATGTGTATTGCATTGCTGTCTTTAGAAGTGGAAAAGTAGCTCGAAAGACATTTGGTCGAATCAATGGTTTTTTGGTGGGATTTTTCGAGGACGGAACACAGGTGGTGTAAAGTAGTGCTTGGCGCTATGGTGACCTAATAGATACTCTTTTCTCGTAATGATGATAGGATATGGTTTGTATGGTAAGGTAAATTCTCAAATTGTAAGGAAAATAACTATATTACACTAAATCACTTAGTAACAACTGTTACAAAAGATCCAGAAGGGTCGAAGTGCTCTGGCCCAGGGCCAGCCCCACAATAAGATAAGATATAACTGTTAAAAGACAGATAAAATGGTAATGGTGATTGATGGTTTTGGTTTTGAGTGCGTGGAGCTCTAACGAGATCTGAGGGCTTAGCCAAGTTAATAATCTACAATCGTTAACGCTAGTAGAAAACTTCAAATGTATTGGAATGACATCATCTCAATGTTACGTCACGTGGTCAGAACAAAGGAATTGGAGGCGTTACAATTCAAAACGAAACGGACGAATTTGTCTATGGTCTACATTTTGGTGAACGAGCAAATGTGCATACTTGTGTTCGATACAATTATGCATTTTCGCTTAGTATTCCATTAAAACTCGAATATGTGGGTTTTAGTCTGTAAAATTCTGAATAACTGGAAAAAGTTACATAATGATTTCGCACCACTCACAAAAAAGGGGGAGGAAGCATTCCTCCCACTTCGTCTCGACCATTTTTAGCTTAAGAGGGTCCTTTTCCACTCGCCTATCGTCAACGTCGAGCATGGTTTAAAAGCTTGTTGCTTCATATAACGCAATCCAACGCGATGTTTAACGAAAAGGCAACGAGAAAAAAAAAAGATAACGCCTGAAAACTGTTGGCATTCGATAATTCCGTGATTTACTCGAATATTTCACAAAACTTGTTCCAGGAAATACCTACGCGTTTTTTTTAACCCTTAAAAGTTTTTCAGAAAAAATGTCGTCATTCTGAATCTCGATTAAATGTGCAAGGCTTCTATATATGGATGTACTTTTTATTATATATTACATTATAGAGGGCCAAAGTTCACGTAAAATAGCAGATTTTCAGAGGTCTTTACTAGATTAGTTTTAAACACATATATATGTTTTGATTTCCATAGAAGCCTAGATAATATCCACAAGGTATCTGTGTATCCAAAATATCTGGAGAAAGACGTGTAATAACATCATAATCATGTAAGAGCGGTTGTATGGAAATGTGCCTCGAGTTGGCCGCTCTTAATATCCAGCCCCCCTAGCCAAGTTACAATCGTTTCGTTCGCGCCAAACGCCTCGAGTAGGCCACGCCTCCGATTCCTTTGTTCTGACCACGTGACTGAGCGTTGAGATGACGTCAGAACAAAGGAATCGGAGGCGTGGCCTACTCGAGGCGTTTGGCGCGAACGATACGATTGTAACTTGGCTAGGGGGGCTGAATTGATATCCTGGATTATGCTGCGGTACCTGTACATGGACGGATGAAACACAGTAAATAGATATAGTGTTCTATAAGACAATGCGACTTACTGAGCGCCTCAGGATGGTCCTGGCACACCTGGCAGCAGGTCTCGTTGACGAGGTTCTCGGGCGCGCACGCCGACACGTCGGGGCAGAACGGGCTCGATGACGTCACGTACAACTCCTCGCCCGACTGCTCGCATGAGAACGTTGTGCAGTTGTCCTCAGAGTGCCAGCTCGTACCTGCAAGTGGGAAGGATTAGGAGTGTCGTTATTTTTGAGGTTTTATTCTAAATATTCTTATCTTTTTTGTTAATGACTTAGCTTCTGCTAGCGGTTTCACCCACGTGATAATTAAGTTTTTTCATACAAACTTTGAATCAGACTCAGATTTTTTTTCCAAAATTCACCGCTTTAGGGGATGGGGGGGGGGCGGGGGAGAAGCATCCCCTAAAGCGGTGAATTTTGGAAAAAAAATCTGATTCCTGGGTATACGATCTCTGGTTATGTATGAAGAGTTATGATTTTATTCTCGTTGCTATAAGGTTACCTACTATCAGAGAAGAATAACTACGAACGGCCTGTTGGTCATACCAGGTTTCACCAGCTGGTCATCCACCACGCAGGCAGTCTGCTGGCAGTGGCCGCAGCATTGTCCTGCAGGAGGCAGCTGGTAGGTCCACCCCTTCTTGCAGTCCTTGCTGCAGGCGGCGACGCGCTCCAAGTGCGCCAGCTTGCCGTTGTAGTCGCGGCCGCAGGTTATGTTCTTGCACGGGTCGTCGGGAGCTGGCCAGGTTTGTCCTTCCTAGAAAGTAGGATATTTTGTTGGGTTATGTTAAGTAGTTTACCAAGTAGATTACTAACGCGGTGATCTTCGTGGGCAATTCTACGCGAATGCGATCCGATGCGGTTTGTTTGAATTCAACGCGACGCGGCAGTTTTTCCTACATGCACGCGAAGTCGCCGCTTCAGCCGCAATTTATATAAAACAAGCCACCGCACTGCAAAAGTTCGCATGAAAATATCAAACTAACTGTATGCGTCCCCTTCGCTTCGCTCATCGCCGCACCGCACCCACGTGCGTTTGATCACGTAAGCCACCGTAGTAGAGTATCAATAGTTCCATTCGGACCGCTTCGCCTCGCGATTGTATGACACCGCGTTAGAAGTTTTTCGTAGAAATGATAATTATTAGCACTTTCACCTGATAGATCTTGTTGCCAACTCTGCAGGCGACAGGTTCCTCGTTGGGACAGCACTTGCCCGGCACCTTCTCCTGGTTCAGCACGAACTGCTTCTTGGTAGCGTCCGATACTTCCGCGCATGTCTCGTTTGAGCATTGTACTTGTAACTGCGAATAACAAATGTTAAGATAATTAAACGAATATGGAAGTGAATTTCGTGATTTTTATTGTGTAGTTCGTTAGTCGTTCATTCAAAGTTGATTGACTTGTTAAAAAAGTCAAAATTTATACTGAGTTTAAAACTTGAAGACTGCTCTTAGGATTCGAACCATTGTGCATTTTTTAGGTTGTTTCTAAATGATTTTTAACAACTGTGCGAAACTGGAGAGGGTCGCTAGTTTTTTCATAAAATAAAAAAAAACCGTCTGTGTCTGATACTCTTTTCTAAATAAATAATTACAAAATTATGGTTACATCGTTAATATTGAAATTAAAGCGGTCCCAGCAATATTGTCGTGTCCGAAAACTGACTTTTCATCTGAAAAAAAAATTGGTAACCCGATTGCAGCGCCATCTACCGGGTTCGATTGTATTTTCAAACCATCCAGTGACTTACTCCAATATACACACAAAGTTTCATCGGACTCGTTCCAGCCGTTTAGGAGGAGTTAGGGTGACAAAGACATGGACAGAAGAATTGTTTATATATCACATGATAACGATGTAAAAAAACGTGCACGTTAAAAGCGTCCAGAATTATAATAGCTCCAAAAATATAAAGGAACTCTTCAACGTCCTACAGCACTGACATGAAATTTTTTTGTACGCATTAAACGCTGCTATTTGAAGTAGCTGAAAGATAACAGTCAGAAGAGCACGTCTACTCACCGTCCCATCCAGGTCGACACAGGTGTAGTTCGCACAGAAGTCAGATGAGGTCCACTTCTCTCGGATGGCTCGCTCTTTGCCATCCACGACGCAAGCCACTGGTTTGCATTCTCCACAGCATTCCTTGCTCTCTGGAGTTGCTGGGAAGTACTTTGAACCCTGGAAGAGCAGAATATGTTTTAGAAGTGAAGGGGAAGAACTATACTCACCAATTATACAACCATAATCATATCTTAGAGACAAGATAAAACTTCAAGATTTTATTGAAATCGCACAATTCCGGTGTGGATGGCAAAAAATTGTTTCTTTATTTTTTCTAATTAAATTCCTTGACAAACCCACTATTTGGTCATGGAAAGGAATGTCGCACCCTGGTTGTCTCAATCTATGACGGTGAAATAAGTTAAAAATCCCCTTCAAATTTTTGTTCCTATTCTCCCTGACTTCCTATTCACCCCGTTTGACCTGAGTTTATTTGGAAATATTTACGAAATCCTTACCAAAATTGATATCTAAATCGCAGCGACGCGTCTATGCTAGACTTTCTTCATTGTAAGTACTCACCAGCTGGCACTCATCGTGACACTGCTGTACGGTAGTGATCTTCTCAAGCTTGCCGGCCGTGTCGGTCCGCTCGCACGCGTAGCTCTCGCACGGGTTCGTAGGAGACGTCCAGTTCTCTCCAACCTATAAACAGTTACATTGTACCATTCACGTCGTTTTACAAGCTTTTATTTAGTTTCACCTCTTCCGATGTTTGCTAGTCTGTAATCATTATCATCATTCATCATCATTTCAGCCGAAAGACGTTCACTGCTGGACATAGGCCTGCCCCAAGTGTCGCCACAATGAACGGTTCTGTGCGTCTCGAATCCATCGGACTCTCGCAACCGTTACCAAGTCATCGGTCCACCTTGTAGTAGGCCTTCCAACGCTACGTCTTCCGGTACGTGGTCGCCATTCCAGAACCTTTCGGCCCCAACGGCCATCCGTTCTGCGAGCAATGTGCCCTGCCCATTGCCACTTAAGTTTGGCGATTCTTCGTGCTATGTCGGTAACCTTGGTTCTCCTGCAGATATCCTCATTCCTGATTCGATCACGGAAGGAAACTCCACGATCATGTCTGTAATCAAATCTTGCGGATTAAATTTGAACTGAAATTTTACATGCATGTGTAAATCAGATAACAATGCAAAATTATTATGACTTGGAGCTGATCTGATGATGGAACTGGGAGGTGGCCATAGTAACTCGGTAGTTAAACGACATCGACACCATCGAGTTGGACTCTTTTTGATACATACGTCTTGTAAAAAGTACTCATTAATTTGGAGCTAGATGGTAACCAGGGTCTGATGATGGAGTTGTAAGATGGCCATAAGAACTCGGTAATAAGCGCAATAAGATCCGTGTTTGAACTTTTTGGAATGGTCTTGAGTCTTGGTCTTTTTATGAAAAAAATATTTTCATTGAAAACTTGTTTTTTTCTTAGTTCAGAAATCATCTGACTTCCTTCGCCCTCCCGCTCTAGGATAGGCGTGTCAGACTTTTACTGAGTAAAACCCACCTGTGTTCATCAGTTGCCCTTTGCGTTCTAGGACCTCCGTTCCCCTTTCGAAAATCCATCGAAAATACATCGTATGCCGCAGGTCTAACGTACTTTGTTAACAGTTATTAATAATAATAATAATAATAATAATAATAATCTGTGGCTCGGCTGTCAACCAAGTGACAAGCTAAAATTTTCTCTGCACAATTTTTTTATAACAAATTTACCTAATAAATCCCAAAACACCCTAAAATCATGAAATTAAAAAGAAATAGATAACTTCAGAAATAATAAATATGAGAGAAGAAAAAATTACACCAAAACAAACACATACAAAGATGAAATCATCAATAATAGAAACTATGGAAAATTGAAGCTGAAAAGTGAAAAGACCGCAAAAATGTTGACCAGAGCCGCAGCTCGCCGTGCACGCCTACCACCTCCGGCCTCGTCGCTCAGCTCCGCCTCGCCGCCGCCGGAATCCAGCCCCACCGTGAGTGCTGTGACACCGGCCGTGGCAGTTGCGTCGAGCTCCAGCGACGAGTACTTTTCTCCGCCCACGTCACCACCACCTGCGCGTCGACGGAGAGTACGCCGGCCGCCGAGTGGCTTAGGACCTCGAGGCCCACCGGCCTCTGATAGGGTCCCAGCTCCCGGCGGAAGTGTGCAGCGCATGCGATGGACGCAATCCATCAATGAGAATGTCATGCGCGCATACTATGGGGCTACAGAGGGAGGAAACAACCTGACCGCGTACCGTGTTCGGATGCTCTCTTTGTTTCAGGTGCTTGAGCCAGCCGTCAACGTCTCGGCCCAACGACTGTCGGATCAGGTGCGGGTTATCCAGCGTAATCATATGTTGGACGATACTGTACTTGATCGCCTCCGTACGGAAATGAGTAACCATGCCATTGCTCCTTCGTCGCAGCCTGTGGTACCAGTGATGGTACCACCGTCCTACCATCTTTCCGACCATGCTGACGAAGAGATTACTGACATGGTTACACATGTAAGTACCCAGTGCAACAATGAATTGAGGAGTGCTTTGGAGTGTGCTATTCGGGAGTATCGCAACATGCCGCTCGAACTTAGGCCGCGCTTACCTCGTTTGCCCATGCATAATAAGAATAAGGCCCTGGTGGCTGCTCTGGATTTGCAGTTGTCAAACTATTTTGACGACTGCGAAGATCTCACTGATACACACTCGATAATGTACTGCGCAGCTGTTGCGGCATGTCGTGTAGCTCACGTCAAGTTTCCAAGCTGTGACGTATCTACACGACCGAAACCAGCCGTGCCGGCTTGGCAGTGCAGGATCGAGCGTCGTATTGGTGGGGCCAGAGCACTCATCGGCAAACTAATCTGCTTCAGGGAGGGCAACACTCGCCCAAGAGTGATGCGCTTTGTGAGGCGGGCGTTTTCGGGGACTGACATCAGCCCCCGAGACTATATGTCCCGTGTCACAGAGCGCATCGACTTCCTGAAGCAGAAGGTGTATGCATGGGCAAACCGTATCCGCAGGTATAAGCGGCGGGTGGAGCGATACACCCAGAATCGCACATTCCGGAATAATGAAAGGTGGGTTTATAGGGCTTGGGAGAGACCGGACCAAGGTGTGACTGATACGCGCCTCCCGGATGATGACGCCATGAGTTCATTCTGGCGCAGCATCTGGTCGGTGCCTGTCAGTCACACCGAGGGTGACTGGACTCGAGAAGTCGAGCGTGCGTGCGATCCAATACCACAAATGGGGGCAATTGACATCAGCCCCCAAGATGTAGCTCGTGCAGTCCGTCCGTTGCCAAACTGGAAATCTCCAGGGCCGGATGGGCTGCACAATTTCTGGATTAAGTGGTTTACAAGATCGCACGCTCGCTTGGCATATCAGTTTCAGTCTGCCTTAGAGTCAGGGTCGCTACCCCAGTTCCTAACAACAGGAATAACCCACCTGCTCCATAAGTCAGGTAGTACTGCGGAGCCTAAAAATTATAGACCGATCACCTGTTTGCCAACGGTCTATAAAGTTCTTACATCCATACTGAGAAGCAAAATTAATAGTCATATCGACAAAAATCTGATCATGTCACCTTCTCAGAATGGATGTAGGAACGGGTCCCGCGGTACTAAGGAGCTGCTCCTCATTGATATGACCATTAGCCAACAGGTTCGACGTTTCCGAAAGGATCTGTCGACGTGTTGGATAGATTATAAGAAGGCCTATGACTCTGTTCCTCATACATGGCTCATGAGGGTGCTGGAATTGTATAAAATTGATACAACACTACGCACCTTCCTGATGTCGTGTATGAGGCAATGGAGTACGGTCCTCCGCTATCCAGGATGTCGACATATCCAGAGGAATAGCGAACCTGTAAGGATCGAGCGAGGTATATTCCAGGGTGATAGTTTGAGTCCACTTTGGTTTTGCCTAGCCTTGAATCCTCTAAGCACACTGCTGGAGAATTCAGGTCTAGGCTATCGGTTGAAGAGAGGTGGTCAGGTAATATCTCACCTACTTTACATGGATGACCTGAAACTTTTTGCCCCCAACAATCTGCAACTGATGGAGCTACTGAAGGTAACTGAAACCTTCAGTAGTGCCATCAGGATGGAGTTTGGTGTGGACAAATGTGCGGTCATGCATGTAAAACGAGGGGAGGTTGTGGAATCCGTGGGCACTCAACTCACGGATTCCATAAACCTGAGATCCCTCTCTCCAACCGAAACCTATAAGTATTTGGGTATGTCGGAAGCTCTAGGCATCAATATCACTGACATGAAGCAATCGTTGAAGGAACGTTTCTTTGGACGCCTGAAGAAGGTATTCAATAGTCTTCTTTCAGGCGGAAACAAGGTGCGTGCCTTCAACGGTTGGGTCATGCCGGTATTGATGTACTCTTTCGGCGTACTCAAATGGACTCAAACGGAACTTGACGCCCTGGATAGGAGGGTCCGCACACTGCTGACTGCATACCGAATGCATCACCCACGATCGTCGGTGATGAGACTGTATATCCCGCGGAAGTGTGGAGGTCGAGGTTTTTTAAATGCTAAGACCCTACACAACCGCGAGGTATGCAGTCTCAGGGAATATTTCCTAGCTACCGACGTGGGTATGCATCGAGATGTAGTGGCAGTGGACAAGGGACTCACCCCGCTCTCTCTGACTAACGAGAACTGGCGTAAACCGGTAGTGCTTGACACTAACGATCGCAGGGAAGTATGGCAGAGCAAGGAACTTCACGGACGCTTTTTCCGGGCCTTTCACGGGCCCGATGTAGACCAATTGGCGTCCGTAGCCTGACTGCGTTTCGGTGACCTCTTTGGGGAAACCGAAGGTTTTGTCTGTGCAATTATGGACGAAGTTATCATGACGAATAACTACCGGAGATTTATTGTGAAGGACGGCACGGTTGACAGCTGTCGGGCATGTCACCGTCCGGGAGAATCAATTCGTCACATTATCTCTGGTTGTTCTCGTCTAGCTAACGGAGAGTACTTGCATAGACACAACCTTGTAGCCAGGATTATCCATCAGCAACTTGCTCTGAAATACTCTCTTGTGGAATCGGAAGTGCCGTACTACAGGTATGAGCCCGACCCAGTTCTTGATAATGGTCATATCACTTTGTACTGGGATCGGTCCATCATCACTGACAGGACTATTGTAGCCAATAAGCCTGATATAGTGGTGGTGGACCGAAGCGAGAGGCGTGCAATGATTGTTGACATATCCGTTCCGCATGACGAGAACCTCGTGAAAGCCGAGAAAGATAAACAAATCAAGTATATTGACTTGGCTCGCGAGGTTGTCGACATGTGGGATGTGGACTCAGCGATCATTGTACCGATAGTCGTGTCAGCCAATGGCTTAATAGCCAAGAGCCTCGACCAACACCTTAGGAGGCTCGCGTTAGGCGGCTGGATCAAGGCCTTGATTCAGAAAGCGGTACTCCTGGACACGGCTCGTATCGTTAGGAGGTTCCTTTCTCTGGAGCCCTGACCGCCGGTAGCTTGGACCCTGTTCCCGATACCGGTGGGGTACTATTTTTTA
The DNA here is from genome assembly GCA_905147345.3 of Mythimna impura. Lineage (NCBI taxonomy): Eukaryota > Metazoa > Arthropoda > Insecta > Lepidoptera > Noctuidae > Mythimna > Mythimna impura. The sequence goes on from LR990350.1 coordinate 26,701,720, forward strand.
TATTTTTAAATGTTTTTTTTTTATTTATGTTTTAAGAAATATTTAAAAATGTACAAAATATGTATATAAAGTAAATAAAGGAGATAATAATAATATTCCACAACTATCACACAACGCCGTCTAGTCCCAAGCTAAGCAGAGCTTGTGTTATGGGTACTAGACAACTGATAAACATACTTATATATTTCTAAATACATACATATATAGATAAATTACACCCAGACACATTATAATTAAGTAATCCTCCCGACCGAATTTCAATCACAGTAGCCAATCTCTATAGAGATAAACTAAGTAAGGACGTCGGAGATAATACTATAGTGCACAAATACGTGTGAGCAAATACGGTGCACTCTATATTTCTTTACTCCCATAGTCCTCTGGCACTGGCAGGGCGAGAACAGACTTTTCGAGACCCAGTGGCGTCATGCCACCAACTTCCAAACTCCGGGCTGCTACAGAGTAAATCCTACTGGAAAAATCTAATAGTTATTTTTACCCGATCCAGGAATCGAACCGAACTCTACGCTTAACAGCCGCTGTTCGGGCGCCGTCGGCTACCTTCGGCACTCGTCGGGCTGCATCGTTGACGTCGCGCAAGACATGCGGGGCGCACGGTTCCCAACTTAGGGGTTTTCCCCCCAGATTTAGGGGGTAAATAAGTGAGATGGGATTTTTTTAGGGGTCTGAAATTTTTAGGGGTATTTTCAGGGATTTTTTGACTCTTTAATATTTTCAAATTGTCTGTCTATAATGTCGTTAAAAATAAGTTGCGGAATAGACTATCTATTAAAATGTTGCAAAGCATCATGATGGTCCGATTTACATTAAATCGAAATGGTAGATCTTGTACAACATTTAATCCATCCAATAAAATGTTAAATTTATTCAATGTCAACATGTATGAATTCAAAAAATCTGAATCTTCAGATGAAGCCGAAATATTTTATGTATTAAATAACTTATAATAAAAAGACTTTTATAACATATTACAGCATATTATTTTTAAATCATTATGAATTTATATTTATATATTTTTTTAGGGGGACAACTCAATAATTAAGGCGATTTTAGAGGTTTTTGACACAAACTTTAGGGACAAATATTTTTGAAAGTTGTCAACACTGGCGGGGCGACTGGCCCGCCATCACTTCACCAGCGAGAACGACCGACGATACACGCGCGTTGTAAATTACTCACTTGTAATTGGATATACGTTTATCAGTTTACAGTCCACTGCTTTTCATTTTAGTCCAAGTATAGACCCTAACAGCCGCGCTTGCTATTACGAGACCAACAAGAATGTCGAGGTGGATTCGTAGCATTAGAAAACGTCAATTTTTCCTCTGTTTCTTAAATTCTTACCTCTAGAATTCACTGAATGCGAGATCCGTAGGACCAGTCTCGAAGAATCCTGTCATTTTAGTTGTCTGTTCATGGTGAACATGACGTTCTTACCTTATAAATATTATCAGCATCTCTACAAGCAACGTGCACAGGCTGCGGGCAGCACTGGAAGGGCACAGCTCTGGGCTCCAGCACGAACTGGTCCGTGCTGACGATGGCAGGACACTCCGTGACCGTGCAGCGTGCTGCTGCGCCGAGGGAGGTGGACTCGCAGCGGCAGCTGCGGCACGGGCCGTCCAGCCAGACGGCGTCGATCTGCGGGAAGACAATTGATGTTATGTCGTGTAAATAAGTCGCGGGTATGCCTACATAAATTTAAATAAATAAAACTTATTAAAATTCTGTTCAATTTTGGATTTGGTTTGGTTTTAAATGGACCGGTGACAATATGGTACAAAACTTACATCTTTCAAGAGGGTTTGTGGTGTCGTCCGTGATTTCTCGCCTCCTTTGGACGCTGCTTCCCATTCAAGTGTAACCACACATTTGTCCTTCGGCAGTTCTAAAACAAATAACATAATATTAATGTAACTCTAGGAGGCTAATGGAGTTATAAAAGTATGCGGTACAGAATGTAAAGTCCCGCAAACTTGAAATGAAAAGGCAGGATCCTCTGATCAGACGGGTGTTGTGCCTGGTCCGGCAATTGCACGAAGGAGGATCCTCTGATCAGACGAGTTATGTGTTTGGACCGGCAACTGCACGAGGAAGGATCCTCTGATCAGACGGGGGTTGTCTCTGGTGCGGGCAACTGCACGAGTGAGGATCCTCTGATCAGACGGATGTTGTGTCTGGTCCGGCAACTGCACGAGGGAGGATCCTCTGATCAGACGGATGTTGTGTCTGGTCCGGCAACTGCACGAGGGAGGATCCTCTGATCAGACGGGTGTTGTGTCTGGTCCGGCAACTACACCAGGGAGGATCCTCTGATCAGACGGGTTTTGAGTCTGGTCTGGGCAACTGCCCGATAGTTGGATTTTCAGACTTGTATGTTCTAATCGCGCGGAAAACTTTAATACCGCGATGTAGTATTTTGTCTTTTAGTTCCTACATGGAGACATAGATGCCGCTGCAGTGTCTCTTAATAAATCTATGATCATTTGCAGATGTTGGACAGTCTTTACGAGTAGTCAAAAACCCGAAAGTCTGACAGTCCTTGCCAAAGGTTTTTTATCATCATGACCATCATTTCAGCTGAAAAACGTCCACTGCTGGACATAGGCCTCCTCCGAGTGTCGCCACAACGCCCTGTCCTCTGCGTCTCGCATCGACCCTTACCAGGTCATCGGTCCATCTTGTAGGAGTCCAGTAACTGAATTGTTAAAGCCAAATGAGCAGTCACTCCATGTAAAATGCCGGTATTAACTGCATATGGTAGACTGAAAGCCCATCCCAATACATTTGAGGATAAGCTAAGCAGATTCAATAACTTACCACACTTATACTCTGCGCAGCACTTCCCAGTCACATTGGTGGTCTTCAGGTCGTGGAACTTCGGGCATGCTGAGGGTTGAGGACAGGTGTCCACGCGACAGAGGTACTGCACGCGAGGACAGCAGCCACTGTTGTCTACTACACGCTGCATGCCAGGTTCAAAGATTTCCACGTCTTTGTCGTTGAGAGAGGCGCATTGGTCGGTGGGCATGCATTCTGGAAAAAAAGGATTTGTAAAATAAAACTAAGTGAGAGATGTTTCTATATGATGCTATAGAATATGGAATAATAGCTAAGCTTTAGAACATAGAATATTACAAAGTTTTTTTTTTAAATAATATATTCTAGTGCTTGACTGCGATCCCACCTGATGGTAAGCAGTGATGTAATCGTTGATGTAGAAGCGCACTAGTTAATTAAGATCCTATTCACTCTCGCCTTGAAGACACCTAAATTTTAATCGGACGCGAAGACTTATGCTTATTTTTATTCACGTTTTAAGTGACACTTTTTTCTAAAATTATACTGTCATACCTACTTAACACACAGGGTGAATTTTTCAAGTAGGGATTGGGCCCCAATCCCAAAATATCAGGAATATCAAAAAAAACCGGCCAAGTGCGAGTCGGACTCGCCCATGGAGGGTTCCGTAGCAGCAAGTAACATAATAATAATCTTTGTATCAGGTTCATATTTGGCTTGCGCAAGTATGACCACGTTTCTGAATTTCGTACTTCGGTTTACGATTTATGACGTACTAAAAAAAAACTACTGACCAGATCTCGTTCAAACCAATTTTCGTTGGCAGTTTTTATAGTAATGTACATCATATATTTTTTTTAGTTTTATCATTCTCTTATTTTAGAAGTTAGAGGGGGGGGGACACACATTTTACCACTTTGGAAGTGTCTCTCGCGCAAACTATTCAGTTTAGAAAAAAATGATATTAGAAACCTCAGTATCATTTTTGAAGACCTATCCATAGATACCCCACACGCATGGGTTTGATGAAAAAAAAAATTTTGAGTTTCAGTTCTAAGTATGGGGACCCCCAAAATTTATTGCTTTTTTTCTATTTTTGTATGAAAATCTTAATGCGGTTCACAGAATACATCTACTTACAAAGTTTCAACAGTATAGCTCTTATAGTTTCGGAAAAAAGTGGCTGTGACATACGGACGGACAGACGGACAGACAGACAGACAGACAGACAGACAGACAGACAGACAGACAGACAGACATGACGAATCTATAAGGGTTCCGTTTTTTGCCATTTGGCTACGGAACCCTAAAAAGCTCAAAGAAATTTTGTGCCCGATTTTGATGAAAACTAAAACTACATCATAGGTCAAGAGTCGATATAGGTTGACTTCCGAAAGGGAAACCCGGGGTCCTGGAACGCAAGGCAAAGTAGGAACATAGGTGTGGTTTTAGTCAGTAAAAATCTGACAGGCCCTTCCGTTCCGCCCTAGAGTGGGAGAAGGCATTGGATGATTTCCCACCTTAAAAAAAGGCCAGGTGTCGAACCCATACATTATAAAAAAAAACATACTGTACCTCTTATTACACCATTCAATAGTGTCGTTAATAAGGATCAAGTTCTGGGAAGTACATAACATGAACATAGAGAAAACTTGAAAAATTCATCCTGTGTAAAGTTTAATTTTTAACACGATGTGCTTATAGTGTTTAGAGGTATGCGAAACAGAGTGTAAAGTCCCACAAACCTCCATTAAAAATGGAGGATCCTCCAACCAGATGGGTGTTATATCTGGTCAGAGCCACTGCCCGAAAGTTGATTTTCGAGATATTGATATGTTCTGAGTGGTGTACATCAGGATGGTAACAGAGGGCTACGCGATTGCTAGGCTGTGGGATTCTGAAGGAGCAGCGTTGAACCGCAAAGGGTAACTCAAGGAATGCGGGTGGGTTATAGTCACTAAAAGTCCGACACTCGCTCCGTCCAGAGCGGAAGAAATTATGTTGACTTAAAAAAATAGGATGGTAACAGAAATATGAAAAAAACTGCCAAGTACGAGACGGATTCGCTCTCGTAGGGAACCGTACGTAAAAACGTCAAAAAACAAAAACATGTATGTTGTATGGGAGCCCCCCTTAATTTATTTTATTTTGTTTTTATTCTTTCTTTTATAGCGGTAACAGAATTACATCATCTGTGAAAATTTCAACTGTCTAACTATCACGGTTCATGAGAGACAGACGGACAGCGGAGTGATAGCAATAAGGTCCCGTTTTTAGAATAGAATAGAAAAACTTTTATTCGGTACAGACACAGCACAACGGTTATAATATAAACACAAAGAAAAAGTAAACAAGAACTAAGTACAAAATGCGTCGAGCGTGCCCGCTCCGAAAGCGTGACCACCTCAGCATTTGCTTGGCTAGCTTTTTAGGGTTACCTTTTGGGTAACCCTAAAAAGCTAGCTTAAGCCTAAGCTGTATTTAAGTTTGTTTAGACTGCTTACCACAAGCAAACTCCGTGCATCCATCAGGCGTGGTCTTCTGTTTGAGAACTTGTCCAAAACCGCAGTCCATCTTCTTGGCTTCAGTGCAGTTCTTCTTCGGTTTTGGTACTGAAAGAAAAAAAAGCATTGATGACTATTTTGATATAGAAAGGTTCCCCCTCCATGTGTCGTATTCCTAAACGCTGAGGGTCGTAACCTCCCTGCTTAATCACTTTCACTCGTATGTTATTCCTTCATCTGTTTTTGTCTCTGGCGGTGTGAAGGGCATTGTATACCGTAGAGTCAAAAGTGGTGCGGATCTGGTCGGGCCAACGTATTAGGCTGCGCCCACGAGGCCTCTTTCCATTTAATTTACCTGTCACGATGATAAAAATGTCAAACATGACTTTATTACCAAATTAGCTAGCTTCTGCCAGCCATTTCGCTCACGTGACAGTAGGTTTCTCTATACAAACTTTGGACCCCTGTTTCTTCCATTTAAGGGGTGAATTATAGAAAATTCTTCCTTATTCCTTGTATACAACATTAAAGGAACCTCTGCCCCCCTAGCCAAGTTACAACCGTTTCATTTCGATTCTCTTTACATAATACGTTGGTCTAACCAGCCCCCCTAGCCAAGTTACAATCGTATCGTTCGGCGCGAACGCCTCGAGTAGGCCACGCCTCCGATTCCTTTATTCTGACGTCATCTCAACGCTCAGTCACGTGGTCAGAACAACGGAATAGGAGGCGTGGCCGACTCGAGGTGATCAACGAAAAGAGAATCGAAACGAAACGGTTGTAACTTGACTAGGGGGGCTGTGCAATATTTCAGCCTTCTAGATCTAAGGGTTTGGGTTGGGCGTTGATGAGTTAGTAAGTGAGTCAGGACTTTGCCTTTTATTATATATGTAACATATTTATAGGTACTTAAAATTGTTGTTGCTTCATCTGAAAAAATATAGATGATAATCATCTATATTTTTTTCATTATCAGGCGAAATGGTCACTTGACGCATAATGACGCTGGCTTCAGAGGTACTTGCTTCCCTAAATCTTCCTGCCCTTGTCACGTGTTATATAGGGTCGACGTAGCACGTATTTTTTCTTCCATTCTGTCCTGTCACCCGTCATGCTATCTCTAAGTCCCTTTTCATTCATATTACTCCTCATACAATCCATCCATCTTTTCCTTTGGTATCCCTCTCCCTCTCCATCCATCCCCATGTATACTCATAACGTTAACGCAAATATAGTCTTTATATGTATACGGGGAATTAATTCATTTACCTCCCTGAGATCCTGAACAGTAACTTTGTTTTATACTATGTAGAGAAGAGATATCTCGGAAGCCGGAGTTCAGATCTTTTCTTAGATAGTTAGATATACTCTTTTTTTTTATTCTTGATAGATTCGCGCATGACCGCTATCTCACCTGATGGAAAGCGATGATGCGGTCAACGATGGAGCGCGCTTACCTAGAAGTAACCTAATCACTCTTGACTTAAAGATTCCCGGGTTGTTGCCATCAGGAAATACAGATTCCGGCAAGGAATTCCACTCCTTAGCAGTACGCACAATGAATGTGTTTCCAAAACGTTTTATGCGTATAGGTGGGATGTCCACTAAGTACTGGTGGCGCATTGCCGTACGCCTGGTGGTCCGATGATGGAACGGACTAGGCGGAATTAGGTTATGCAATTCCGACGCACACTCCCCGAAATGCAACCGGTAGAAAACAGACAGGCTAGCAACTCGGCGTCGATGCTCAAGACTTTGAAGCCTCGACTCAACGAGTGCATCATTGCCAATGGTCCTCTTTATTGTATACCAAAAATAAAATTACAATTGGAACTTAAAATTAATAGGGTGTCACAATAGACGGTCTTATCGCTAAAAGCGGTTTTTTACAGACAACCTTTGGATGGATTTGACAAAGAAGGAGAAAAAGATAAGCAGGTACTTACTGCAGAGATAGTCAGCGCAGCAGTCTCCAGGCTTGGCCGGCGTGGTCATGAGGTCCTCGCGCTCCTGGCACACGGGCGCCACGCAGCTCTGCGTCGTGCACGACACGTGCGCTGTGTTCTCTCCTGATAGTTTGCTGCACGTGCATTTTGTGCAGGCGTCCTCCTGAGAATGGAGAGCGTTTTTAATGTTCACCAAATTCAGTTCACAATTGTTTAGACAGAGGTATAGTCTGCACCTGCATTTTTTTAAAATCTTGAGTAAAGAACACTTTAAACATAAAGCATTTATTTAAATAAACCATTTTCAGGCACTTTTGAATTGTCAAGAAGTCAGTCAGTCAGAAAAATGAAGCTAAAGTGCACATTCCAAAGCGTAGATCTCTGTGGCGAAGAACGTGCAAGAAACTCCATGGCTCACTCCATCTCCTCTTTTTAAAAAAAAAGTAGCCATGGAAGAAGTAGTATACTGTATACCTCGTGTTTAAATTGAAATATAAATTCAAAAGTTTTTGTTTATTTGAAAGCGGTAATCTCAGGAACTGCTGTTTCGAATTGAAATTGTTATTTAGGTGTATCCAACAACATTTGACAGGCATGTTGGTCTAGTGGTTAGAGACCCTGACTGCTATGCCAGAGGTCGTGGGTTCGATTTCCCACAAGACAAATGTTTGTGTGATAAGCACGATCATTTGGTCTGTGTCTGGGTGTAATTTATCTATAAATATGTATGTATTTAGAAATATATAAGTATGTTTATCAGTTGTCAAGTACTCATTGCTCAAGTTCTGCTTAGATGATGTTCTACTTAGAACGCCATCTAGTCCCACTAGATGGCGTTGTGTGAAAGATGTGGAATAAAAAAAAAACTTAAGAATCGCCCATTTATCGAGGAAGGCTATCGGCTTTATAGCATAAGCATAACGTTACGACCAAAGGGAGCAGAGAAGTAAGGTAACCAAAGACGCGGGTAAAACCGCGAGGGACAGCTAAAGATATAGGTAGTTTTTGAAGTTGTAGAAATAAATGTTTTTTTTTTTTTTTTAATTGATATAAACTAGTGCTTGACTGCGATCCCACCTGATGGTAAGTAGTAATGCAATCGTAGATGGTGAGGCGCACTAATTTATTAAGAGCCTATTCACTCTAGCCTTGAAGAGACCCAAATTATAATCGGACGGGAAAACCGCAGCAGGCAAATTATTCCAGTCCCTCGATGTACGCGGTATAAACGACGAGGCGAAACGCTTGGTCCGGACCGTAGAGGTTTCAACAACGTAAGGGTGGATACTCGCCGTTCGTCGGCTTGTCCGATGGTAGAAATGAGATGGTGGAATCAAGTCATGCAATTCCTGCGCACACTCTCCAAAATGCATCCTGTAAAACACCGAAAGGCTGGCTACCCTACGTCTGTGCTCAAGACTTTGTAGATTGGAATTAACCAGATCTGGATCACCAATTAGCCTCTTTGCACGCCTTTCCACCGAGTCCAAAGCTGCCAGGTGGCATTTTGCAGCACCAGCCCATATGTGGCTGCAGTACTCCACACACGAACGGACCTGTGCTTTGTATAACATTAGAAGCTGTCCTGGTGTGAAGTACCGCCGGACCTTTGCAAGTACGCCAAGTTTCCTAGCAGCTACCTTGGCTTTGGACTCAATGAACCGCCCAAAGTTAAGGTCTGAGGAAATTTCAACTCCCAAGAGCTGAAGGCAGTCAGTGTACTCCAGGGATACATTCTGAAAAACAGGAGCCAAGGTGAACGGGCTCCTTTTAGCGGTGAATAGACACGCTTGTGTTTTGGCGGCGTTGAATCCCACCAGATTGGCTTCACCCCACTTGGAGACTGCCTGAAGTGAGACATTCGTACGCTCTACCATAGCCTCTCTTTCGGACCGGATTAGCTCCTTACTAGCTCGAGCACCTGGCAGGTATCTCTCTACAACTGTGCTATCATCTGCATACCCATAGATACCGGGCATCAGCAGATCGTTGATATGCAGCAGGAAGAGAGTTGCAGAGAGAACAGACCCCTGAGGAACTCCGGCATTAGTCGTCATGGGCTCTGATGAGCATCCATCGATAACAACTCGGAGAGAACGTTCACTCAGGAAGTCTTTTACCCAGTTAATCAGACCAGGGGAAATGCCGTACGCTGAAAGCTTACTCAATAGACCAGCGTGCCATACCCTGTCGAAGGCCTTCGAGACGTCTAAGGAAACAGCAATCGCTTCCCCATTCCTCTCGAGGGTCTCGCCCCACAAGTGGGTGGCATAAACTAGTAGGTCCCCAGTAGATCGATTGCGGCGAAACCCGTACTGTCGGTCACTGAGGAGATCGTTACCTTCCAGGTATGCCAAGAGGCGCGAGTTCAATACACGCTCCATAATCTTGCAGAGTATGGAGGTTATTGAAATCGGCCGATAGTTGGTAGGATCGGTACGACTGCCCTTTTTGGGCACGGGTTGCACGTTGGCAAGCTTCCAGGACTTGGGCACTATACCAGTCCCAAATGAGAGGCGATACAAACGCGTCAATACAGGAGACAACTCGGGCGCACAAGCCTTGAGAACAATCGCTGGTATACCATCTGGTCCACTAGCTTTATTCACGTCAAGACGACACAGTGCTCTCAGAACCTCCTTGTTCCTTATGCGGACCTCGGGCATCGAAGTATCGCAGTGAGGTAAAGTCGGTGGAGTAGCACTACCAGTGTCAAGACGAGAATTATGGGCGAAGAGAGATGCAAATAGACCCGCTTTCTCTCTCGCCGTATGAGCCAGTGTACCATCAGGTCTAACCAGCGGAGGCAATGAGGGCCGACAGAAGTTCGCTTCGACCGACTTGGCAAGGGACCAGAATGCTCTGCTACCGGACGGCTGCGCAGAGAGCTTTGTACCAATATGGGTAATGCGGTCGAAGCGAGCCTTCCTTAGTGCCTTTTTGTAGGACTTGGCAGCATGGTTGAAGGCTCTCTTCTTTGAACTCAGATCCGGAGCTTTGTGATCACGAGCGTCAACCCAGGCGAGAAACGCCGAATGCTTACGTTGTTCAGCTTGAACGCAATCGGCGTTGAACCATGGGTGAGCTAAGCCACCGATGGGTACGTCGCGATAAGGGATGAAATACTCCATAGCTTGACGTATCACATCGGATATAGCATCTGCACAGCTCGACGGATTTTTAGAAGAGAAGCAGACCTGCTGCCAAGGATAAGATGCAAAGAAGTGCCGCATCTCATCCCAATCTGCTGACTTGTAACGCCACATTCGCCGTTCACCGCGTGAGTCGCAGTCAGGTGGGGAGAAGGACGATACAGACTTCACCAGACAGTGATCTGAAGTTCCAAGTGGTGAGGAAACTGTTACGATACATCTGTCCGGATCGGTGGTCAGCAGAAGGTCCAGACAATTGGCAGTATGACCAACTACATCAGGCACCCTTGTCGCTTGCTTTACCAACTGGGAGAGGCCCATCGATACTGCAAAGTTTCGCGCTTCTCTCCCAGCGTGGTCGGTCCTCTGGTACGGGAAAAGCCAGTCTTTATGAACGGCGTTAAAGTCCCCCAGAGCGACAAACTGCGCATCAGGGTGCCAATGCAGAGCCTTATCGGCGGCCTCACCGAGGTGGCCAAACAGTTGAGTCGTCTCCTGGTCACTGCTGTGCGATCGGTAGACACAGGTATAGACAATTTTGTCCACACCGGTGTCCACCAACAACCACAACGTTGAGAAATTAGGGTCCTCAAGGTGACGGAGACGCTGACAGCAAATGTCATTGCGGACGTACACACAGACCCCGGCACGCTGCAGGAAATGGTGCTCCAATGAGTATCCCGGGTAGTCGAGATACGCCGCATCTGACGGACATCTGATCTGCGTCTCCGTCAGGAAAAGTAAGTGGGGCTTGTTAGTCTCAAGGTGGTGGTGGACCGCATTGATATTGGAGTGCAGTCCTCGAATGTTAGAGAGGTGCACTTGGAATAAGAGGACGTGCATCCGCTGTACACACTTACTTTTCTTTTTACGAGTACCTTTCATTTTATTTTTCATAATTTTGAGTGAATAGGGTAGGTGGAAGATGGCAGTTGAGCGAGGTGATGCGATGTAAATCCAACAACGCGACCAGAGTTGCTGCGCCAATGGAGGTCTGATCTGGAGACTGCGGGGACGCCCAAACCCCCCCAGGGATCGCCATCGGGTCCTCTCGCCCGGTCGCCAACCGGCACGATGGGGCCACCCTGGGATTTTTCGCAGTTGGCGGGGCAGCCTTTTGTGCGTGGCTGGCACACTACTTGGGCCCCCAACTATCTGCGGTCTGCCAGCGGATAACCGTGCTTCGGATCCCGCTACCCTCCGCGATCAAACGTCCGACACAACAACAGCTGTCGCATCATACCCGGTACGGTACACATCGCAACACAACTGCTCAGACCCATCTTCCACCATATGGCTTCACCAGACATCACGCCGGAACACGACAAGTCGCTTGGCGGCATGGCTTTGTCTGGTGGGTGGTAACTCCAAAGCCGGCAGCCGATACTAAGGCCTACCACCGTATTTTACTGCTCGTTTGGCACTACCCAGGGGACACGTGTAGGGTGGTCAAAACAAGTAGATCCTACGGACGCGAGCAGTTCATCCCCCTAAAATGCCTCCCTAAAACGCAAATGTATTATTATTATTTACTTTTATTAGTGTTAAGTTTGTAATATAGCTCACCTGCCATTCGTCACCAGCGTAGTGTTCTTTATTAGCGTCGCAAGGGAAGCATTTGGTCGGTTCAATACATGTGTTGTTCACTCGGACCTAGAAATAGACCATCAATTAAACCCATATAAAATACATATTTTTCTTTATACAATGTTATTTTTAGTATATGCGACACTTGAATATAGTTTGTTCAGTATCAGTAACTGAATCGATTCTAATAATTTTTACACCATGTTATATTTTTTCCGATATATAGGGTGACTGGTAATTAGTGACCGATACTTAAACACGTGATTGTACTCATAATTACAAACAACTTTATCAAAGAAACATTTTTTATATACTCACTAGTTTGTAGGTAACATTCACTGATTAGGTACATACACCTATGGGTTTGCAAGCTGCGCGGGTGTTCTATCACTATTGTAGGTACGGCGGCGTCACGCGAGTAACAGCTGAGCGGTCGCCGGTCGCAGGCGCGCGCGCGGATTTAAACAGCTGTTTTATTTTTGTGATAAAACTAATAAGAATATAAAAAAATATTCTTTGGGAAAGTTGTTTGTAATCATGAGTACAATCATGTGTTTAAGTATCGGTCACTAATTACCAGTCACCCTATATTTAAAGAAAGTCACAAGTTGGACACCACCGACCCTAAGTACAACACAGGTCACGACAGGTCATAGCGGGCATTATACGCCAGCGCACAGCTGGGTGCGGGAGCAAAACAACCCCTCAGACGCTCGGATAGCCCGGTGACCATGTATTTGTGCGGACAACCGGACAACAACATAACAAGCTTATAACTTGTGACTTTTCATGGTATAGTTATGAAATTTTGTACATAGACTTTACATAAAAATACTAGACACGTGTTTCGGGTTTCGCGTTATATACTAATGTTGTATTATAGACCATGCAATCTCAGTTGCCCTTTGAGTTCCAGGGCTATGATGATTCTTTCGAACAATTCCACATACGTGGCAGTCCTTCCTAAAAGATCTGCCCCCCTAGCCAAGTTACAATCGTATCGTTCACTCCGAACGCCTCGAGTAGGCCACGCCTCCGATTCCTTTGTTCTGACGTCATCTCAACGCTCAGTCACGTGGTCAGAACAAAGGAATCGGAGGCGTGGCCTACTCGAGGCGTTCGGAGCGAACGAAACGATCGTAACTTGGCTAGCCCCCCTAGCCAGTTTAGAATTTTATGTAGATATGTACCTTTCCTTCAGGACAGAAGCATCCCTCCACAGCAGGTTTGTCACATTTGTCAGGGTTCTTCGTGAGCTCGTCGCTGTTCTCACACGTCATCTCACATTTTACACATGCGCGGTATACAAGTGGCTCCTCACTATGGAATAAAATGGTTTGTTTATTATGATCGTTTTTTCATGAATAAAGTAAAAAAAAAACAAATTATGTTTTTTGACGGTTGGCGCAGTGGTTGGGCGATTGGAGATTCCCGCATGGCATATATATTTGTATGGCCTACTGATGTAAGTTGTTTCGGGTCTGGGTGTCTTGTCATAATAGTAGATTATGTGACTAGGAGATATGCGGCATGTCGAATTCCGAACGAAACGAAGGTTGCTATGTTTTAATCCCGAACGTTAGTGAGGGTTTTATATAATTAACTCCCGAGCCTGAGTGAAGTGACGAATTCAAGCAGCCCAAGACAAAGACAACTTTATCCCCGTTTTGGATACTCTACTTTTTACACCATCTGTGAGATAATTAAAAGACAATTTACTAAAACAAATAATATATTATAGAAATATAAGTATTATTTGCAAGTTAACTTTAACTATCACTTGACATGTTTTTTTTTATTATTCTTGATAGGTTCGTGCTTGACCGCTTTCTCACCTGATGGAAAGCGACGATGCAGTCGACAATGTAGCGCGCTTACCAAACAAAATTCACCACTCTAAGATTCTATAGTTTTAATTTTTTATAACGCTCCGTTCTTTCATTACTACACGTTTTATTCCTTTTTTTTTGTTAGTGGCCAGTTCTATTTATGAATAAAATTCTTTGAAGGACGTTCATTTTAATTCACTTAAAATGTGTTTTTTTTTTCAAAGTAATGGTTTTTGATGTTCCATATTCAAAATCTCATTATTCCCTAGGGTTCGCCCCTACTACATTATCTCACTAGGGACAGAATGACTTGTAGAGCAAGTCATTCTGTCCCTGTGATGGTTGTATGACTTATAAAAGGGCATTATCGAGCAGGTGGTGTAAAAAATATTTTTCTTTCTTTCTTTATCTTTTCTTTTTCTTTGTATAAGTGAGTTTACATGTAACATCCTCCATGAACGAACCCTCCATGACAAATTACTCTTGCGTCAATCTATGTATTTATTTATTTAAACTTCATGTACAGTAGTGGTACATAGGCGGACTTAATGCAACAAGGCATTCTCTACCAGTCAACCTTTGGGTATAACGATTGCTTTTCAACCACTACTTCGAGCTTATGGTAAGCAGTGTGTAACCAAGCAAGTATTTTCGTTGTCGACTTTGAGATCTAATTGTCTACATTTTCAAAAAAAAAACTTATATACGCCAAAATTATAGAATTATTAAATAATTCTGTCTTCTCAAATTCCTTTAGATTTGGTTCTCAAAAACTTATGGTGGAAGCGCCAGGGTAGGCCTCAAAATTCATTACTTTTTTTAAAGTTTTTTTTTCATTTTGCAGGTCAGTTCTCTGTTCATTAAATTATTTCTATTCTATTTCATGAAACAGTCATTCAATAGGTTTAGCTGACCTGATAGGGTTGTATTGACGATTTTAATAATTATAATTCAATAAAGCCATATTGATAAGACTGGCCTGTTGGTCTAGTGGTTAGTGGCCCTGACTGGCTAATGCAGGAGGTCGTGGGTTCGATTCCCATCAAAGACAAATGTTTGTGTGATGAGTACGATCATTTGTTCTGTGTCTGGGTGTAAATAATGTATAATATGTATGTATTTAGAAATATATAAGTATGTTTATCAGTTGTCTAGTACTCATAACACAAGCTCTGCTTAGCTTGGGACTAGACGGCGTTGTGTGATAATTGTAAAAAAAAAAACATTGGATAGATGCGAGACCCACATAGGACCATTCGTTCTCACTTGACACTTGGGGAAGGCCTATGTCTAACAGTGGAAGTCTTTCGTCTGAAATGATGATGATGATTCAATTATACGAAGCACTCACCAAGGGAAAGGACACAAGTCAGTCCTCCAGTCTTTCAGACAGACTCCTTGCCTGCGGCACTCGGCCACGTATCTCTCAGCCGCGACACAGAAGTCCGTGGCGTTCGCACACAGGTCCGCCTCGCACGCCTCCACGAACGACTGCGGCTCTACTAGCGCGTGACACTATACAAATAATAAAATTATTTTTCAATACACTTACTCGAAAAACCGCTCTTATCCCACCACTTTTAGGCACGCAATAGACTGTTTTCCGCACTAGTGCAGAAAAGTGCGCGTGCTCTCCCTCGCCACAATTTTATTACCTTTTCAACACACTTGCTCAGAAAGTGACTCTTATTGCACTGTACTTAGGTATATAATGGCACTCGTTACCAAACTGTGACATTTTGATTACCATTACGCACTAGTGCTATATACATTATAGCAACCTAAATTAAAACCTTTTTGTTCAACCTCTTTGTTCCCAAAACAAATTTTGAATTCGAATAAAATTCCCATTAAGTTATTATATATTGCGTTCAATAGTATATAAATTAGTATCTTACTTATTTCATCCAATTTACAAGTCAAAATGGACAAATTTAACTTGTACAAACGATTTATTTAATAAAAAACATTTAGTAAATAAATCGTACATTCAAATGAAATTTTTTTTTTTTTTTTGCGGTCTATGGCCGCCATTTTAAGATGCGCGTGGTTTTTGGCGTGATTTTTTTTATTCGAGTGAAGTTCAGTGGCTGTATTAGATAAAATTACATACTACAAAATTATTAGAAAATGTTACATCCGTATTCTATTGTCACTACGAAAGACATTATCGTAAAAACTTTTCACGCAAGAAAACATAACGTAAGACTAGGCAGTATGATCAAAATACATTAGCCTTCCTCTAGGGGTAAATAAAAACAATGATGCGCCCGCTTATGAAAACAGATTTTTACCGCCATGTCACAGAAAATTTTACTAGTTTTACTGTAGTTTTCTTCACAAGTGTATTGAAAAACGTCGTATGACACACGTGAGTAATTAATGATTACCGTTCTTGGCTCTCTTAAGACCCTCGCCACGGCTCGGGTCTAAATACCGCCTCGACGGTAATCACTAACATTACACACTTATATCATAATGTACTATTATCGTACCAGGCTGCTTAGCCTCATACAATAACGCGATGACGCGCGCCTGCGCGGCTCCCCTCACGATTCGGCGATCATCCTCCGTTTATTCATTTCGTAAGTGTATTAAAAAAAGTCATTTGACACACGTGCAAATTTGTCACTGCAGCCCTCGGTTCCATAACACACTCGCCTAAGGCTCGTGCGAATTCCGCCTCGGTCGCAATGACAAACTTTCTGCACTTGTATCAAAATGTACTATTTTAAATTCGCTCTTATAAATACAACACAGTAAATACAACACTATTTTTAGTATATGCGAAACCTGAATATAGTTTGTTCAGAATCAGTAACTGAATCGATTCCAATAATGTTTACACCATGTTATGTATTAAAAACGGTCACAAGTTGGATGCCATCAACACTAAGTACAACACAGGTCACAGCAAGTCATATCGGGCATTAGACGCCAGCGCACAGCTGGGTGCGGGAGCAAAACAACCCCTCAGTCGCCCGAATGGCATGGTGACCATGTATTTGTGCGGATAACCACGTAACATAACAAGCTTATAACTTTGTGATTTTTCATGATAAAATTATGAAATTTTGTACATAGATTCTTTACATAAAACTACTAGATACGTGTTTCGGGTTTCGCATAAACTAAAACTAATGTTGTATATATTATGTCAGATTTTTTTATTATGGTGGGAAATTCTCAAATACCTTCTCTCACTCTGGGTGGAGTGGGGAGGACTGTCAGACTTTTACTGAAACCCATTTGTGTTCCTAAAGTTGTCCTTTTAACTGGACTTATTTGGCGTAGCCATGAGATACCATTTCTACATGTTGTATCTACACTGTGTATATCTATGTGTCTATAAAATATTTTTCCTTCT
Source organism: Mythimna impura (assembly GCA_905147345.3). Classification (NCBI taxonomy): domain Eukaryota; kingdom Metazoa; phylum Arthropoda; class Insecta; order Lepidoptera; family Noctuidae; genus Mythimna; species Mythimna impura. The sequence goes on from LR990350.1 coordinate 26,718,928, forward strand.
TTCTTTCTTTGCGATCCAAGACCCAGTCTCTTTTGAACATACCCGTCGCCCCCCTTTTTTTGAGTCGAGAATCAACAAATAACTTATCTCGGTCAGGGTGGAGCGAGACGGCGTATCAGACTTTTACTGTCTAAAACCCAACTGTGTTCCTTCATTTGCCCTTTGCAGTCCAGGGCCACGGTAACTCTTTCGAACATTCTCACAGCCCTAGCAGGCTTCAGCCCTACTGGGCGCCTTCAGTTTTCGCACCTCATTAGAGCGCACGTTTAAAGCAACGCCCGGACGGCGAGGTACCCACTGCTCGCCGTTTACAAGCACCCCCTGCTGTCAAATAAATACTCACAGCTCCAAATCTATCTGCATTATAGAGGTTGTAGCAAGGGTTTGACTCGGGTGGCGGCAGCACACACTCTGGTACGAGAGGCTGGTCGCATTGAGCTTGATCTGATATGTCCAGGGTTTTCAGGGTGTCTGGTGAAGCTTGCCAGGACTTGCCGTACTGTTGGGGGAGATAGGGGTTATTATTTGCACAGTTTTTGATGGAATTACTAAATAAATTTTCTTGAAAGAAAAATCTAATATCAAACAATAATTTACAATATCTAGATTTGAAATGAAACGTCGCTCTAAAAAAGTAAATAATTTCTTGTGCTCTGTTTCTTCAAACAGAGCACAAGTAATTCTTTGCTTTTTCAAGTTTCCAAAATTAAAAACAATTGTTTTATACTTCTATAAAACAATTGTTTTTAATTTTGGAGACTTGATTTGAGCGGTTTTATTCAAACTTTTTAATAAGATGTAAAGTGTGATGTCTGGTCTGGGGCAACCGCCCCATAGTTATTTTTGAACTGTTGGTATATGGTTTAATCGCGCGTAGATCTCTGATGTAGGATATTGTCGTATAGTATCTATATGGCAACATAGATAGCGCTATAGTACTATGATCCTAGCGGAGATTCAGAGCTTTTATATCACACACACTAGCTTTTGCCCGCAGTTTCGCCCACATAGGTACATAAAATATAGCTTATGTCACTCAGGAATAAAGCAGCTTTCTATCGGTGAAAAATTTTTAGCAATCGGACCAGCCCCCCTAGCCAAGTTGCAAACGATAAACGTGAACGCTTAGTAATCTCCAATAGATTTTCAACTTTATACCTAAGAGCATAAAGTTGAAAATCTATTAAAGACTACTGAGCGTTAGCGACCGGAACGAACGAAAACACTATGTAATCTTCAATAGATTTTCAACTTTATATCCAATAACATAAAGTCTACTGAGAGTTTACGTTTATCGTTTGTGACTTGGCTAGGGGGGCAGTACCTTCAGAGATTACCACCTACAAAAAAAACCTTTATCTCTTTATAATATTAGTGTAGATAAAAATGAATGAATGATTCGTCTTCTTACTGTTGGAATATAACAAAAAGAAATCCATCTTACTTCAACACTATGGTCTTTCTCTTTCTAACTAATAAATATTGTATTTAATTGGTCTGAGCCCCTTGTTAGCACTTGACTGAAATCCCTAGTATGGTTATAGTTACTGTATTCCTTTAGACTTGATTAGAAGCACATGTCTCACGTAATATTACTAGTAACATAAGTCTACTATAAATAGTTATTATTCAAACCCTTAAAACCGTGTTTGCTTTGGTGTCCACCTATTAACCCCAACACTTACCTCTTCAAAGTCATCAGTTTCCGTGCCGTTACTAGTGAGCAGCATCTCTTGGTAGCCAGCACACACGCCACACAGCCCCTCCGTCTTGTTCGCGTACACATACGAAGGCACGCGCACTCTGAACTCCATTTTGGATTGAAGTACTGTTAGCTGTTTGGGAAAAAAATTAAAAGAACTGTGTTAATAATGACGATTTAATTATTTAATGGTTAAACAAAAAGAGTAAAGACATTTTTTTTGAGATAGGTAAAGTGAATGGGATGTGAATAATGATTGTCTGTGAACCTAATAAAAACCTAAATTCCAAAGGAGTAAAAACGAACTTTGGTTTAGTATAGGGAACTCAAAAAGAATGATAATAAAAAGGCTACAGAAGTGGAGCCCTTTGAGCAATCCTTCGTGAAAATAAGAGACTCGATAATGGCTCTCGTTTCACCACTATCTCACCTGATGGTAAACAATGATGTGGCTGACGATGGAGCACACTTGCCTAGAAGTAACCTAGGCTATTCACTCTTGACTTAAATACCCCCAGGTTGAAGCTATCAAAAAACACAGACTCCGGCAGGGATTACTCTAGTTAGGTTTACATTTCGACTTTTAATTGCTGAGGTTCGTTTTCAATAGACTCAGGCGCATCTAGCTAGCAGTACTCCATACACTATCAAACTTGCACTCGACAGATATTTGAATTTTGTCCTCGTTGAAAGCCAATTTTTTTTATAGGTTCGCGTTTGAGCATTTGATGGTGGAAACCTGATGGCAAGCGATGATGTCACCGACGATGGAGCTCGCTGGCCTAGAAGTAACCTATTCACTCTTGACTTAAAGACCCCTAGGTTGTAGTTATCAGGAAACATAGACTCCGGCAGGGAATCACACTCCTTAGCAGGTTGGACGCACAATGAATTTACCACTAGCTGTTTTTTTTTTTTTTTTGTGACTGGGAGCAGTATAGTGACATTTTGTCTTGCCTGATGAAGACCCAGTCTCCAGGCCGTCGATCGTGGAGAGCAATTGTTAAGTTTTACTTTTGTAAACTATACTTCCTTTTATTAATGTGAACGTGAGATTGTTTTTTTTTCTGCGGCCTACCCAAATGTCCTTTCCTTGGTATTATTCGTCAAGTCGTTGAGCTCCTTAGTAGGCCTCAGTTGAGATTTGCGAATCCTGACAAATGACTGGACAGGTCCACTCAAATCTGTATGGTTCTTTCTTCAAAAGACCATCTCAGACAAATCTGCATGGTTCTCATGTGATTTGACCATTAGGTACATGTTTACTGTTTGGATTTTAAAAGAGACTTTGACCCCTGAGTTTGTTCCGGTGTTTCTTCTCAGGGTAGTCAGCTAGGACACCGGCCTCATCTAGTTTAAAATGACGAAAAATAAATTGACGTGTAAAAGTTTTTTTTTTAAACCTATTTGCAAAATAAATAACATTTATCAATAATATTACCTCAACATGTATGTCCGGAAGCAGTATAGTGACGTCCTGTCCGTTCTCCTGGCTGATGGTGACCCAGTCTTTCTTCACCGGGTACTTGAACAGTGCCTCGTTGTCGATAGTTGTTAGTAACTGTTGGAGAAAAGACTTTTACTTTAGTTTTGGCAGCTAATGTAATGATTAAAATTAGAGTTTCCTTCAAATTAGTATCGATGTGAAAAAAATCCCCACAATAGATAAAGAAAAAACAAATCACTGAACACATCGATAAATGACTTTCTTGAGGAGAGCAATTATCAAATAGCTTCTCCAGCTCTGGTAACGCACCCATATACTTTTGGATGCCGTTTGCGTACCAGGGACGCGGTAATTCTATCGAACAATCCCTTAGGCCTCTTTAAAAGCCTAATGTAATGTTTTTTTTTGTTTTTCTCAACTCCTTAAAGATAATAATGTGGAATAGTTATTAATGTTGTTTCAGAAAACCACCCCAGATTCTGGTTTATGGGTATTTTTGTGGCGGGCAAATACCCCCTTTTATCACAAAATTATGGATCAGTTTTGACATACAGTATCAAGGGTTATCATGTTACCAGTTACTGGGTTTTAGCAGACAAATAGTCGCTCCATGAGATTTAGCTGCATCGAGGAAAGCCGTTCAAGTGATGGCGAGGTATAAATAATCTAACACGTGATAAAGAGTTTTTTGTATTTATAATTACCATGTCTCTACTTTACATGTATTAACTATTAATTGTTTTTCTACTCTAAATATTTGGTTTTATTTACTTAACTTTCCTTTCTGGAGACTGTATGGACAACAGTTAAGAAGATAGGCTTGCGCGAGAGTCTAGATCTTGGAACAGAAGTGGCGATTCTACGAGTGTAAGAAACGCACAACTAAGAGAGGTGCGCATGGAACACTATGCGCCACCATCTCGGATCCAGATTGATGGGCCGATGGATATCCCGGCTTCGTCTAAAATACTGCTGGTCATGTTCACCCTGAAGTAACATAACGTAACCTAACCAAACCTTCTATTTTAGCTTACCTTAGAGCTGACCTAAGAGTGAAAGAGACAGAGATATCACTCACCTTCTTAGTCTCGCTATTCTTGGTAACATGTATGACCTTCTTCTCATAGATGAGATGCACGGCCTGAGTACAGACGACAGCGTCGTTGTCATCACAGGGACCGTTGGTGGAGTACACTTCGTACGTGTGCTGGCCGGTCGAGTTTCGGTCCCGAGAGGCGAGATAGGTGCAGTTGCCGAGGAATGGAAGGTCGTCCCCTTCGAAGGTCACGTACTTGGCTGGAGTGCCTACGCCGTTGCAGGTGCCTGTGGAACGGTGGTAGGTGTTTAAAGCGGTGATTTGTAAGCATTTGAAATATTTATGTGAAACTGATTTTAGTTAAAATTAGCGGATATCTGACGTGTTTTACTACGAGTACTAAGATATTTTTTTAATTTTTTTAATTGATATAAACCAGTGCTTGACTGCGATCCCACCTGATGGTAAGCAGTGATGCAATCATTGATGGTGAGGCGCACTAGTTTATTAAGAGCCTATTCACTCTAGCCTTGAAGGTACCTAAATTATGGTTGGACGGGAAGACCGCAGCAGGCAAATTGTTCCAGTCCTTCGATGTACGTGGTATAAACGACGAAGCGAAACGCTTAGTCCGGACCGTTGAAGTTTCAACAACGTAAGGGTGGATACTCGCCGTACGTCGGGTTGTCCGATGGTAGAAATGAGATGGCGAAATCAAGTCATGCAATAAAATATACTAAATTGTTCATTTCTTATAAAAATTTGCTTTTTTAATGCGTTGCTTTAATAGTCTAAAACCTCGTTTTCGTTATTACTTTTCTATTGAAACAACGGTTGGATGGTTTCAAAGTCTATAAAGGACATAGGTGGAAACATTTTTGTGTTTTATATAATATAGATAGATGTTAATACATTGGAAGGTTTGTTGTTCTGCGTGAAACATCTAGTGTTTTATGTAGACTAAAACTGCAGCCTAAGGCTATGCAGAAGAAAACCTTTTTAGTATTAAAACCGATATGATGAGAGATAATTAATACTGATGCAAACAATATTGGTGTAAGAGGATCCATAAGACTTAAACAAAAAATGTGTTTTATTTTAGCTCAGGATACGTTCCATTTAACTTATATAGCGTCTTTTTTTCTATAATTTTGCAGATAAAGTGTACCTAGATACTGTGGAACAGGCCTTAGGATTACTGGGATTTCGGGTTAATTCTGGTTCCTAACTCATAAAACCACATCATCAGGTGAGATAGATAAAGCGTGAACCTATCAACCCTACACTTCCAACATACTTACAATCTAGACATTCGGTGGGCGGGATGCACTGGTCCTGCATGCGCAGCTTGCCCTCGGGACAGTAGCAGCCGGGGAAGCACTGCCCGTCCTCAGTGGGGCAGGTCCTGGTCACTGCGCCGTACTGGGAGCATGTCGGTTCGCATTGTTTGCGGTAGCAGTCGTAGTGCACTAAGGGAGCTGGGCAGTCGGCGGCTGTGGTGATAACATGGAAAAAACTATCAACAATACATAATACCTATAAGTTTCGTAGTTTTTTTTAACCATGTGTTAGATCTCCTAAGAACACGTAATACCAAATAAATCAATAAAAAAGTCTGTGTATTCCTTAATTACTATTTTAATTTGGTAACTTAACTAAATAAGTAATTGGTTTCGTTCGATAGAGGAGTCATTCCTGCTAAAACACAAATTGTCGCTTACGATGTTCTTCCAGAAAAGGTTACATATGTGTGAGTGAAAAGGGAGGATCCTATTGCGTCTGGTCCGTGCAACTGCCCGATAGTAAATGTTTTCCGAACTGATAACTCATTGCGGAGAACTCTGATATCGTGACATAGATACCGCTACAAGTGCTTACGACGTGGTTCCGGAAGCTAATAAAACGGAAAAAGAAAACGGATATAATACATACGGCAGTCCATCATCATCCTCCAGTTGGACAGGTCTACGTTCTTATCGGCGGCGAGGCACTCAGCGACCAGTTGTTCCACCAGCAGACACCGGCACTCCTCCTCGGTGCGATGGGTTCCGTTCACGACGAGTTGGGAACACTCGCAGATCTTCTCCAAGCAGATGCTGCGCCATTTGTGGAGGTTGAGCACGCCGGCGCATTGGGAGAGGGGTTCTTTCCTGGAGGTCATCAAATAATGGTGTAATTATTTTTATTTATTTATTTAAAATTATGTAATCAACACCATTACAGCTATTAACGCCAATGCAATGCTATGGCAGGCATATATTTTCTTCATATAACAATTCTCTACAGATAGTATAGTATAGTTTATGATACTGATATATAATAATATAATATAATATAATATAATATAATATAATATAATATAATATAATATAATATAATATAATATAATATAATATAATATAATATAATATAATATAATATAATATAATATAATATAATATAATATAATATAATATAATATAATATAATATAATATAATATAATATAATATAATATAATATAATATAATATAATATAATATTCCACAACTATCACACAACGCCGTTTAGTCTCAAGCTAAGCAGAGCTTGTGTTATGAGTACTAGACAACTGATAAACATACTTATATATTTCTAAATATAATCGAAGTTGTCTGGCATTTTTGCTGAACTGGACCTATTTGGTGCAGGCGCGAGACACGCAATGTTAGTTATTTTATTTCCTTATTTTTTTATCATAAATGTTTACATGTTGTTTCTGCATTGTGTGTATCTGTGTACGTGTGCCAAATAAATATTTTTCTTTCTTTCTTTCTTTAAATACATACATATTATAGATAAATTACACCCAGACACAGAACAAATGATCGTGCTCATCACACAAACATTTGTCCTGGGTGGGAATCAAACCTACGACCTCCGGCATAGCAGTTAGGGCCACTAACCGCTAGACCAACAGGCCAGTCAATAATTATGTGCAATATTATAAACTACTTTATTAATCTTATAAAAAAATGATTTAAAATATTATAAAAAGTGGCGGCAAAATGTTAGTTTCAAGTTCTTATAGTGCATCCGAAGGTTGTCTTGTCTGGCACATATCACTGTCAGCGTTAAGACCGCCATTGTACCTACCCATAAATTTAAGTTTGCGTAAAAGTTATACTACTATTTAGGTGTATATTAAAGTTTTTTTTTTCAAATGTTATACGCTAGTACAAGGCTGCGATCTCACCTGATGGTAAGCAGTGATGCAATCGTTGATGGTGAGGTGCACTAGTTTATTAAGAGCCTATTCACTCTAATCTTAAGAAGTTTATAATCGGAAGGGAAGATCGCAGCAGGCAAATTGTTCCAGTCCTTCGCCTGTGCTCCAGGCTTTGTAGAATGGATTTAACTAAATCTGGATCACCAATTAGTCTCTTCGCACGCCTTTCCACTAAATCCAAAGCTGCTAGATGGCATTTTGCAGCATCAGCCCATATGTGGCTGCAGTACTTCACACACGATCGGACCTGTACTTTGAATAACATTAGAAGTTGTCCCGGTGTGAAGTACCGCCGGACCATTGCAAGAACGCCGAGTTTCCTAGCAGCTACCTTACCTTTGCGAATCAATGAATCGCCTAAAGTTAAGGAAGTTTTTATAGTTACTCACGTAATAACTTCACACAGCTCCCAAGCCTTCTTCTGCTTCTCGTCGGAGATGAGCTTGGTCTGGCAGGCATTAGCGGGCAGGCCAGGCTTGGCCCAGGCTCGGCCGAACTCGTCGATGCTGGTCGCCAGCCTGCCGTCGGGGAGGCGTCTGTCGTTGTAGGGCGAGCCGTCGAACGCGCCGCACAGACCGTCTACCGCTCCCATGTAACTTTTGAATACCTGGTGGAAAAGAATTCATTTATTAAACACTAGCAGTACCCCGCGGTTTCACCATTTTTTGTTATTGTGGTCGTAGAGAGATGTTGTTTAGCCTATCGCTTTACTCGATAAATGGCCTATCCAACACTAAAATACTTTTTCAATTCGAACTAGCAGTTCCTAAAATATTAAAATAAAAAAGAAAGTTTCAAAGTGGCGCCAGTGACTGAAAAGTTGAAAGGCAATCGTTTGTCTTGGTATGGTCATGTGAAGAGGAGGGATGAAACGCATGTTACTAAAAAAGTTCTGAATATACATGTAGATGGATGGAGAGGGAGAGCGCGGCCAAAGAAAAGATGGATTGTGTGAGGAGTGATATGAAAGAAAAGGGAGTTAGTGATAGTTTGACTGGTGACAGGACAGAATGGAAGAAAATAACGTGTTGCGCCGACCCCAAGTAATATGGGATAGGGGCAGGAAGGAGAAGAAGAGTTCCTAGCCTATTTAAACACATACATTTTCAGCTTTATAACTTTAGTACATATTTTCTTGGGGGTAATGGCTGTACGGATTTAGATAATTTTAGGACATGGAAAGACATGAGACCAGCGGGGCTATTGCGTAAGTTCAAGTGATGATAACTTGTTAACAATGTGCATCATTGAACTGTAAAACAGCTAGTTTCGTATTGCCTATCTTCAGTGACCAACTGCAGTGACGTCATTAGCCACTGGTGCCTTTGATAGCCACCGTAACACGTTTTGACAGATGTTATTGTACCGATACTTTTAAAATTGCGATTGTGTAAGGTTTTGAAGCTGTATATTAATAGTCGATAAAATTTTAGAGTGGTCACAATAGGCACCGTATTTTTTTTATAATTCACCACATTTCCACCGTAGTTTGTTAGTCACTTGTGTGATACGTAATACCAATTTTATGAAAATGTCAGTTGACAACTAAGTTTAGTGTGCAACGAATGCTAGTTGTCAACTGTTATGGAAAAAGTTAGCCAATAGCCCCCCAGGAAAAGGATACTTTATCACGGCAGTACCGGTAGGTATGTTCGTTTGGGATAATGTTCTAGATTTACGCGGGTGAAGCCGCAAGTAAAACTAGTAGAATAATCTTTATACAACATTATTTTAGTATATGCGAAACCTGAATATACTTTGTTCAGAATCAGTAACTGATCGATTCCAATAATTTTTATACCCTGTTATATTTTTTTCCCAGAAATATTTAAAAAAGGCCTCAAGTTGGACACCACCGATACTAAGTACAACAAAGGTCACGGCAGGTCATAGCAGGTATTAGACACCAGCGCACAGCTGGGTGCGGGAGCAAAACAACCCCTCAGTCACCCAGATGGTCTGGTGACCATGTATTTGTGCGGACAACCAGATTACATAACAATCTTATAACTTTTTGATTTTTCATGATGCAGTTATGAAATTTTGTACGTAGATTCTTTACATAAAAATACTAGACACGTGTTTCGGGTTTTGTATATACTAAAACTAATGATGTATATATATAATTCTTCTGTACGTGTGTTTGTCATCTAACTCCTCCTAAACGACGTGACAAATTTGGATGAAATTTTTTGCTTTGTATAAATGGGTCCCTGGATAGTTTGAAAATACAATTGAATTTTGAAAATAAAATTTTTCCTACGCAAAACCAGCTGTCGGGCAGGACAACGTCAGGGCGGACCACTAGTATGGTTATAAAATAACATATTTAGCCTTATAATGTTCTCACTGCTAGGACTCCGGCCTCTTCTCTTGGAGAGGGAATGGGCCGTAATCCACAAAGTAGCTGGCTGGGTTTGAACCCGCGTCCTACTACTCGTAAGTCGGAGCCATTACCACTAGGTCATCACTCTCTCGTGGTAATAAAATAATACAGTAAAACTTACCCCAATCTTAATATCTCCTTCTGAACTGTAGAGCACCGTAAAGTTATACTTCCTAGACTTGATAGCGATGCCGTTGCCCAGCCGGTCCACGTTGAAGCTGTTCTTCTGGAAGCAGATCTTGCTGGTCTGTTCCACGGTGTACTCGTAGTTGTCGTACTCTATCATCATGTTCGGCTTCACGAGGATCAGCTGGTCATCTTGCAGGATTAGGAGCTCGTTTTGACAGCCTTCGAGACGGCATTTTTTGCGGACTGTATAAAGAAAATTGTTGTTACCATGAGTCTGTCGATACAACTGTATATTAAGTTTGATATAAAAATAGTCTAAGAAGGCCATTTTCTAAGTTCAAAACTAACTTTAAAAAAAATATTTTGTTGTATGTTTTTTTTTGTCAGCTGGTATTTGAATAGTCTCAAATGTAATAGATATTTCATACTTAAACACAAAAGCAGATTATTTATTTTTCATTTATCTTAGTTTTAACAAAACCTCTACCGTATGATAATAAGTTAGAGTTAAATTACTTATTAGTCTTTTAGGTTACCTTGTAATCAATTATTAAGAAATTTTGTTCTTAATAATAAAGGAAAACAAAAATATCTTGTATAGTATTATGCGCCAACACGCATAGCATAGCATAGTCGGCCTTATAATGTTCCCACTGTTGGGACTCAGGCCTCCTCTCTAGGAGAGGGAATGGGCCGTAATCCACCACGCGGGCCCAGTGCGGGTTGGTGGATGTCACATGTCTTCGAATTTTTGGTTCTAGGACATGCCGGTTTCCTCACGATGTTTTCCTTCACCGTTTTTAGAGTAGTGGTGATGTAATAAATTACACAAAGTAATGCGCCTGGCTGGGTTTGAACTCGCGACCTACAACTCGTAAGTCGGGGCCGTTACCACTCGGCTATCACTGCCAACACGCGTTGCTTGTCAATTTTGCAGTCTTTTTGAATGACGTTACCAATAGGGCTGGTGAAGGTATATTCCTACACGATAGCACAATAAAAAGGAGTGTTATGTTTTACGGTAACTAAAGGACATAGAGGTATATAGGGGGAGAGGGGGTTTTCAAGTGGGCCGTACACACCCTAGTATGACCTAGCGTCCCGCTATACTGATAACTTCACAAAAAAATTAGACGGATCGCAGTCAAACCACTAGTTTATATCAATAAAAAAATGTCAAAGCCAGCCCCCTCCCCCCCAAGCCCCTGAAAAATAACCCTAGATACCTGCCAATGCTAAAGAGCGTGACATTACTAATCTATGTTGTCTAATTTTAAACGATAACTCATCATTCGTCACTTAGCATCATAACTTACCCAGTATAGTCCAGGCGTCGAACCTGTTCTCCCTGGCGAGGATGTGGAAGCAGGCGTCGTACTTGTACTCGACGCCATCGAACGTGTTGAACGTGCGTCCTGTCACGTTGCAGTACACGGGGCGTTCTGGTGGAGGCACGCATTCGTATCTGATGGTGGAAAAAGAAGAATGGTAAGTCTTTGTGGTTGAAGTAAACTATGAAAGCCGTAATGGCACGAAATAGATAGCTAAAGAAGTCAATCTCACGTATGTGTGTCATACCTACGCTCGGCGATCGCGCTAGGGGCAGCGCGTGGCGCCGAACTGTCCGAGTGCGACCGTGCGCGGTGATAAATGCCTACCTAATCTGAATTGTAAAAATATTACATGGCCACAAAATCATCTTCTCTTTTTTGGCGCAGGGTCTGTTCTGTGTTACGTTAAAACAAACCATCAAAATAAAAGCAAATATCTACTTACCTCTCTGAAACAACTGGTAGCTTAAAAAACGTCAATTCACTGTTTAATATTGAATTTAAACAACCGTCCACTGATTACTGAACTGTTAGAATAACGTTTTTTTTTTGTTGGTTCATTTTTTCCACAAAAAAGTTCACAGACGCGTCTCAAACGGATAGCACTCGAGCTCGCATTGAGCTGAATTGAGCCGAGATATCGTGTCCGTGAGCGGTGTCTCGAGCGAGCTTTGTGACATTGATTAATAATAATAATAATTGACTTCTGTACCATCTGTTTTGTGGTAATGGTCTATCCCTGGTGGACCTTATAATAGATGATAATGCCAGGGTTTCTATGAAATCTAGGCCCACCTTCCAATAGCTATGTGTTATATCGTTGGATAGGGAATTTTAAGCTGAATAAAAGTTACTATGTCATCAATTTCCAAATCTTAGTCGGTTCAGAGTTATTCAAATGCTTGATATTTTCAAATAAAACAATGATAATGTATTTTGTGATGTAACTACAAAATTAGTTTTCAGATTTTCTCCACTTGTGCTAGACCTTGCTACAGACACTTATCCTCCTGAGTCCTACCATCCTTTAAAAAGAACAATTTGCTCGACGCCATTAAGTCCCGACTTTTATCGGATTACTGTGGTATAATGACCGCATGTACTTTTTAACACACAAATTCGTTTTTAGTTTTGAATTCCGCGCTCGTTTTTGAAAACTTTTATGTCATTGTCAAAACGTAACGTCCAATCTGTAAACTATTTGATTAGCCAATCAGGAAACAGTTATTCATTCAGTTGGCCAGTGTACGAGTTCAAAAATGGAGCGTCACCGAACTACAGGTAACTAAATTACTTATTTTTTGTATTATTTTTGTACAATTTGTGCTAAATTTACATTTAATATTATGATATAATTACGATTTTTACGTAAACATTAAAATTGTGTCTATAATCGAATGTTTAGTGTTGAAAATACGCCATAATTGTATATGTTCTTTTCAAAGTACTTTCGGCTATAACTAATAAAAAGGGCAACTACAATTTGTACTTGAAAGAGTACATTCGGTTATAAACTCATAATTAGTTTCTCTGTTGTGCTGATAAAAATCTGCTTTTAATCTTATTGTATTTACTTTTATTATTTAGATTTGACTGAGGATCAACTTCGGGATATTCTAAACCAGTCAGACTTTGAGGATGATGATGATTCTGATATTTTCGAAGTACCCACAGAAGAGTTAAATCGTGCTTCTTCATCGTCGGAATCTGAAACTGAACCAGAAGGCACTCCGCAGTCAATGCCTAGTTCATCATCTACAACTAGCCAAAGAAGAGCGCGCACTAGAGGTACCTATGTAGTTATTACTTGACTCATTTAAAGATAGGTATCTAAATTATTTTGGTGAAACTATTTCCTAAATATTAATTTCATATCTTTTGTTAAATAGGTGGATTTTGTCGTCGTGGAGTACGTACTCGGGGTGGCAGAGGCAGAGGTAGAGGTTTTCGATCTAATGATTTGATTACTCTGGAATCTGAAGGACTTTGGAGTAGGAATACTTTTAATACGTTGATGCCACATCTGCAAGAGCCTTCATATTTACCTAATGATATATACTCCGAGGATTTTCTACAATATTTTATTGAATATATAGACGATGATTTAATAAATATTATGGTACAATATACAAATCAATCGTCTATTGAAAGAACTGGTAGAGTGTTAAATTTTACAAAAGCAGAGTGTAAAATATATATTGGAATAACGATGATGATGGCATGTTTACCTCTGTCACAAATAAGACTGTACTGGAACCAAAAATTTGCATTACCCATAATCGCACAATCCATGACACGAGATAGGTATTTTTTACTTAGGAATTCAATCAAAATAGTTTTTGATAACGATATCACTGATGACATGAGGCGTGAAGATAAACTATGGAAAGTTCGTCCTATATTAAACAGGATTCTAAGAGGCTGCCGTGCCCAAGAAAGGCAACAAAAAATTTCCGTAGATGAAATGATCATCCCATTTACAGGGGCCTGTCCCATACGACAGTATTGCCCGGGAAAGCCCAACCCCACAGGTATTAAAGCGTATATATTGGCAAATCCAAATGGGCTTGTTTGCGACATTATAGTTTACCAAGGAAAAGAAACGTTTACAAATGAAAATGAATTCCATTTAGGAGAAAAAGTGGTCCTCCAATTAACCGAATCACTAGTACCAGGACATGTAATATATTTCGACAGATATTTTACGACGCTCAGATTGGCTGATGAACTTGCAAATAGAGGCTTTAGATGTACTGGGACAATTATGAAGAATCGGGTTCCTAAAGAAGTAACTGATAAAATTGATGATGACAAGGCTTTGACTAGAAAAGGGAGAGGGAGTTGTGACATGTTAGTACGAAATGATGGCGGAGTTGCGTTTACAAAGTGGATGGACAATAAGTCGGTATTAATGCTATCTACTATTCATGCTGCTGATAACCTTGATAACTGCAGAAGATACAATAGAGCAACAAAACAATATATCAATATTTCACGACCAGAAGTTATCAAAGAATATAATAGCAATATGGGTGGAGTAGATTTGGCAGATAGGTTGCTGGCGGTATGTCCTAGTAGAGCACGGACACGTAAATGGACAGTTAGGTTCATTTCACATTGCTTGGACTTGGCTGTAACGAATTCTTGGATAAAGTACAAGCAAGAACAGTTAGGCAAAGGAATACGTCTCCACAAAATTGTTCAGCTGCGAGAATTTAAAAGACTGATTGATGAAAGACTAATTGAAGAGAATATTTACGCAGATGAAGATAACTTACTTATAAATGACAATGAAGAACCTGAAGAAACGGCAGAAAAAGGCGTCCCCCTATTGTACCTTTGCCTTCAAAAATTAGACGCAAGCATGGAATTGACCACATGCCAGAAATGGTATCAACTCAAAGTCGTTGTAGAAATCTTAGATGTTCCAAAAAAACATCGGTTAAATGTTTAGGTTGCAATTTAGCACTTTGTATGACGGCAAATAGAAATTGCTTCAAACAGTTTCATATTTCCGACTAATTTTTATTTCACAACTTAAGTATTCATTTTGTTTTGTACGTTCATGTAAGTTTGAGTTTCTGCATATTTTGCATTTTTTTTTAGACTGATAGAAGTATAATTTAAGTTTATGTTATTTTATTATTTGTTTTTAATTTAATTATTAGGCAACCACAATACTTACTTTTGTGCTGTTTGTAATAAAAAGACAAAAAATATTTAATATTTTTGTTTGAGTTAATGTTGCCATTTTTAAAAGTCTATAGTCCCAAAATCCTTTGTAAAGAACAAATTCCAGCCTACCATTTTTGTTATTAAGACCCGATGTCCTACAAAAAGAACAAATTATAGTGCAGTAAAGTTCATTCTAAAATAATCTTTGTGTCTATACAAATAACGATTTTTCTATCAAAAAAGAAAAAATCTGCTTCAAAACTTATTTCAAGGCCGTTAAAGTGCCAGGACTTTAACCCTTCTTCGTAATTGTTCTTTAAAAAGGACATCAGGTCATTTTTTTTAAATTAAAAAAAAAATATGGCGGACTCAGGAGGTTAAACCACAGACTATATTACAACATTATTTTTAGTAACAACCTGAACATAGTTTGTTTAGAATCAGTAACTGATCGATTCCAATAATTTTTATATCATGTTATATTTTTTCCCAAAAATATTTAACAAAGGTCACAAGTTGGACATCACCGACACCAGTACAACACAGGTCATAGCGGGCATTAGGCGCCAGCGCACAGCTGGGTACGGGAGAAAAACAAGCCCCCAGTCGCCCAAATAGCCCGGTGACCATGTATTTGTGCGGAAAATCAGGTAACGTAACAAGCTTATAACTTTGTGGTTTTTCATGATACAGTTATGACATTTTGTACATAGATTCTTTACATAAAAATACTATATACCTACGTGTCTGGGCTTTCATATATAGGGTGACTGGCAATTAGTGTACGATACTTAAACACGTGATTGTGCTTATGATAACAAACAATTATAAACATAAAATTTATTATGGGAGCAAAGCCGAAAACGCGAAAAAAATATCAGCTGTTCAGTACATTAGGCAAACATAAATGTACTGAACAGCTGATTTTTTTTCGCGATTTCAGGTTTGTTCCAGGTTCCAATAAACTAATGTTGTTTAAAAAGCATACTTACTGAGGACAACTGTATCCTTTGGCAGCAGTATCCAGCTTCAACGAGTAGCCAGGCGGACACGTGACCACAGAGCAGACGGGCGGAACAGTAACGCCTCCCGGCGGGTAGGGAGGCAGCTTGGGGATGCACTTGAACTGCTGGCACTCTTGCTTGGGAGGCTGCGGGGTGGACTCCACGCCAGGCTTGTCGAGAGAGAAGGCCTGGTTTGGACGAGGTGCTGGAGGAAGACCTGTAACGAGAAATTCTGTTTGAAGATTTGTTTAAAAAGGCGGTAGGTAGATTTTAAGCGGTTTGAAGCAGTTATAAAGATGATTTTTGTTCCTATTGTGTGTTGACTAATTTTAATCTCAAATGAAGAAAGCTCATATAAGTAGGTATTTCAGATTTGTTTTTTTTTTTACAACAGGCTTCGTTATTGCTTTACGTTTTGAAAAGGTAACCAGCTATGTTACCTTCTGACATCGTAGAACTTCATGTACCTAAATCAAAAGTGTCTATATTTGATATTTTCTGAGACCTTCTAAATATAAACACACTCCAGTTTTATTGAGATTAGCGTATTAGCGGTTGCTACTGTGTTAAAAAATTAAATACATTTTTTTTATTTAATGGAAAACTAAAAACCAAATTTGATTCTTTTTAAATTCATGTTTTTAATAGTCTAAAACAACCTTCACATTATTGCTTTCCTAATTTAGAAATCGATTGGGGCACATCGGGTGGATGTTTTTTAAGTCTTTAACGGCCTCTGGCGGATAAACATAGCAACATGGCCTCTTTGCTTCGATATCGTGATAAGTCCAACAATATTATTGTGGGACTTATCAAGTTGTCGAAGCAAAATGGCGGTAAATAGATTTGAGATGTCTTAACCAATAAAAAAGCGCCAGCGTTCAAATAAAAAAAAATATCTCTTACCTCCTTTAGAGAATCCGCCCTTAGAGAATCCACCCTTAGAGTATCCTCCTTTCGAATAACCTCCCTTAGAGTACCCTCCTCTCTGATACCTCTGGTACGAGTACCTGGGTCTTGGCGGGGGCAGTTCTGTGGCGTATGAGGATCGAGAGGAACCGGGTTCGGTATTGGTCAAATAGACGGTGTAGCCAGGTGGGCACTCAACCTTCGGACATTCGAGAGCTGAAAGAAAGGGTTTTAGTATATTTTAAATATGTTAATTTTGAGATTGTAAGTTGTGTGTTACAAAGTCATAGATTTGAAGTCAATTTGCCAATTATAAAGTCATTTCGTATAGGATTAGTCGTCTTTCTAAATGATTTATCAAGTCATGGTCCCGTGTATATAGTTCACACTTTTAATTTATCAGTCTTTTTGAGCCAATACATTGTTTTATTCTTTTGGAAATACCTTTAGAAGATTACATTAACGAAGCTCAATTTATCATACTAATATTATAAAGGTGAAACTTTGTATAATAATAATAGCCCTATTATTCTGAATTAATTCACTTTCGTATCTTCCTTCCTTTAAATTATATCTCTTAATTCAGTTTGCCTCCTGGCAAAGGCCTCCTCTAGCTGTTTCCACTGCACTCTATCATGAGCCACTCGCCTCCAGTTGGGGCCCGCTGTCAGTTCAACTCATCCTCCCATCTCAACAGTTGTTTTCCCCTACTCCGTTTCCATCCCTGGGGTAACAATCTGTCACTATTAGGCTCCACTTTTCCTGGTTGTCTCTCATCGTGTGGCCTGCCCATCTCCACTTTTGCTGGTCAATTCTGGTCAATATATCCATAACTTTTGTTTTAGATCTCAGATGTTCGTTTCTTATGTGATTCATTTTAGATATGCTAGTCATACTTCGTTCTATTGATCTTTGATAGTATTCTAGTTTATTTCTATTATGTTTAGTAAGCGCCCATGTTTCACATCCATACGTAATGCATGGCAAAATACAGGTGTTGAAAACTTTCTTCTTTATAGAATTACTAAGATCTCTGGATTTCATGATTTCTTTTAGTGCCCAATACTTTCTCCATTCGCTGGCTATTCTAACATTAATCTCTTTGTTTAATTGATTGCTAGGGGAAATGATTTGACACAGGTAAGTACCTATACTCATCTACATATTCTAGTGTGCGGGCATCCTCTTTTATAATTATCTTTTCAGAGTTAGTCAACGATGAACACAACAAAAACTAAACTAAGTTTTTGTTGTGTTCATCGTCAAACCCACTTATGCATTTTCTTCGCTTAATTCTGAATGAAAAATTCTGAATTGGTTTCCAGAATATATGGATTTTCCTCAAACAGAATTATGTCATCCGCGAACCAGAGGTGGTTTAGCCTTTTCCCGTCTATATTGAGACCCCATTTTGTCCACTCTAATTTTCGTAAAATGTCCTTCAAAACTGCTGAAAATAACTTAGGGGACATTGGGTCTCCTTGTCCCACGTTTGTTTTTATCTTTTTTTTTTTTATTAATGATAGGCTCGCGTTTGACCACCATCTCACCTGATGGTAAGCGATGATGTGGTCGACGATGGAGCACGCTTGCCTAGAAGTAGCCTATTCACTCTTGACTTAAAGACCCCTAATTTGTAGCTATCAGGAAACACAGACTCCGGCAAGGAATTCCACTCCTTGGCTGTACGCACAATAAATGTGTTCTCAAAACGTTTTGTGCGTATGGGTGGGATGTCTACCATGTACCGGTGGCGCAACGCCGTACGTCTAGTGGTCCGATGATGGAATGGACTTGGCGGAATTAGATTGTGCAATTCCAGTGCACACTCCCCGAAATGTAAACGATAGAAAACCGACAGGCTAGCAACTCGGCGACGATGTCCAAGGCTTTGGAGCTTCGACTCTGGAATTCAGGACCAGTCACTTCTAATTGTAGCTTTGCTTTGCTGTTTGTGTATATGATTTTGATTATGTTTATGTATGGTTCCGGATCAATCGTCGAATCCGACTCGGCTGGGCAGCGTTCGGGAAGCTGCGCGGTATCTTCTCGTCCAATATACCACAGTGTCTCAAGACGAAAGTCTATGACCAGTGCGTGTTGCCAGTGTTGACATATGGCTCCGAAACGTGGTCGCTTACAATGGGCCTCATTAGAAAGCTTAAAGTCACCCAAAGGGCAATGGAGAGGGCTATGCTCGGAGTTTCCTTGCGTGATCGAATCAGGAATGAGGATATCCGCAGGAGAACCAAGGTTGCCGACATAGCACGAAGAATCACCAAACTAAAGTGGCAATGGGCAGGGCACATTGCTAGCAGAACAGATGGCCGTTGGGGCCGAAAGGTTCTGGAATGGCGACCACGTACCGGAAGACGTTGCGTTGGAAGGCCTCCTACAAGGTGGACCGATGACTTGGTAACGGTTGCGGGAGTCCGATGGATGCGAGACGCACAGGACCGTTCGCTGTGGCGACGCTTGGGGGAGGCCTATGTCCAGCAGTGGACGTCTTTCGGCTGAAATGATGATGATGATGATGATGATGATGATGGTTCCGGAATTCCTTGATTCTGCAAACTCTCCTAAATCATTATATGGTTTATGCTGTCAAATGCCTTGTTATAATCTATGAAAGCCATGTATAAAGTTTTGTTGTATTCATAGTATTTCAGCATGATTTGCTTCACTGTGTGGATGTGGTCTACAATTGAGTACTTTTTTCTGAAGCCAGCCTGTTCTTTTGGTTAATTTTCATCTAACTTTTGACTTATTCTTTCCAAGATAATTTTTGAAAATATTTTATACGTTAAACTTAATTTCCTATGTCCTTCTTTGGACCTTTCTTGTGTAATAGTATAATATGTGAAGTTTGCCATTGTGCTGGTATCTATTGGTTAATCAAGATTCTGTTGAATACTTTTGTTAGTATAGGGATAAGTTCTTCGGCTGTTCCTTTTAGTAGTTCATTAGATATTTTATCTGGGCCGGGTGCTTTTTCTAACTTTTGACTCATAATTGCCTTTTCAACCTCGTTTGGCAGTATGTCGGGTTCTAACTCGAATTCTCTTTGATTAGGTGCGCTACAGTCCGCTTGGTTTAAGTTTTGGAGTAGCAGGCGATCCGAATACAGGTTCTCATAGAATTGTGTAGCTGTTTCCATAATATCTTCTTTTCATGTAATTATATTTTCTTTCTTCTATTAACCTTTGGTATCCATTCCTTCTTTATTTCGCTAAGTTCTTTCCAGGCTTTCCGTAAGCCTCCTGTTTTGGCTATGAGTTTCTCTAGGGTCTGTAGTCTTTTAATTTTTCAGTCTCGTCTAATATTTTCTTTACTAAGTTCTGCTATACGTTTAATACACCCTTTTTAAAATGTTCCGCCAGTAATATTTCCTTTCTTCTATCAGTTGTTGAGTTTTCTCGCTTAACTGTTATCGACATTTTTTATGAGATGACAATTGCAGTTCCAATCCTTGATTATCTGTTTCTTCGTAATTGCTTCTGTGAATTTTTTTGCCAAAGAATGAGTAATTTTCTTATAGTTTTGTTCAGTTGGCATGTTTGATATAGTCTTTATGTGTTTTCTGGAGACTTTAGGTGGTCTTATACTAAGACAGCATCTGACTAGACGATGGTCAGTGTTAAAATTCAGTTTGTGGATGATTGAGATGTCTGAAAAAGCTTTTGATGTATTGCTTATGATGTAGTCAATTTCATTTCTGTGTTTTCCATCAGGAGATCTCGAAGTTCACTTGTTGTTTTTGTTCTTTTTGAACATACTATTGAGGAGGTGCAGATTATGTTCCTTTAGGAATCCCACAAGTTTCTGTCCATTAGAACTTCTTTTACTATATCCAAAATGTCCTATTATTAGTTCCTCGTTGTTTTGCTTTGCTCCGACTTGTGCATTGAAATCACCCATTAGTATTATATGGTTATTTGAGAACTTGTTCAATATTTCTGATAAATCTTTACACAAGGTTTCAATTTCTAGTTTGTCAGCTTGTTCAGTCGGTGCATAAGTTTGTATATGTGTTTCTTACTCCTTTACACTTAAACGGCTGAACGGATTTGGCCAAAATTTGGCATATAGCTATGTCTTGGAATAGCACATAGAATACTTCTTAACCCAATATGATTCTTTTGGGATAATATACTACTTTCACCCAAGCGAGGCCGCTAGCAGAACCCTAGCTTGTAATAAGCAATTGGATTATAAATATTTTTTTTCTTTGCGCGCGATATCTTTACTGTCACGTGCTGCGCAAGATTTACTTGGCAACTTGATGGCAAATAAATGACGCTAATTGAATAATTGCAACGAATTTGAATGTAATTCATGGTAATAATCAATTCTTACCATGTGGTTTAGCATTTGTAATATGGTACTTAATATGCCGATTGCTTTTGTAGAGGCGACGTCGGGTTCCTGCGGATGCTAACCTTCTTGGGTTGGGCCAATATTGGGCGAAACGAAACCCTAAAACCATATACACATAATTTTTTCTCGTTCCATTTAATACCATTTCGATAAGTTGATTATTTTTTTTTTTTTTTTTAAATAAACTGCATGAAACATAAGATAGGTCTTTATTTGCCTTATACATGGTATAATGGTGTTAGTCTTATTTAAATACAATGTCCATATGTTTAGCTACACAGTAGGTATATATGTGTCAATTGCATGCAAAAATTTTAGGTCAAAACATCAGTAAGTAGTAAAGTAAGTCAAATAAATAGATGGATACAATATTATAATTTGATGTCAAAGAAATCATTAATGTCATAAAAATTATGTCCATTCAGCAATTTATAAGAATTGCAATTTGTATTTTTGCGCCATCATGTCACAGTCTAGTCAAATTGTTCGATAAATATGATCCCTAATACTTTCTGTATTAAGAAATATAATATATATAATATAATATATTCCACAACTATCACACAACGCCGTCTAGTCTCAAGCTAAGCAGAGCTTGTGTTATGAGTACTAGACAACTGACAAACATACTTATATATTTCTAAATACATACATATTACAGATAAATTACACCCAGCCACCGAACAAATGGTCGTGCTCATCACTCAAACAATTGTCCTAAGTGGGAATCAACCCACGACCTCCGGCATAGCAGTCAGGGCCACTAACCACTAGATCAACAGGCCAGTCAGATCTTGTGCTTTGATATTATTTAGCGCTAAAATGTTAGTAAAGCTCAAATTAGTTCGCTGTTCCGGAATGATGGTCAATTAATAATTTATTGCAGGCGATAAACTTAATTCTAGACAATCTATCTAGAACCAACAATCAATCTATCCGTTTATTCCATCTTTCTAGATTTTTTTCTATAAGCAAGTTGCTTCTATTTAATGTTGAATATTAAAAAGTTTTAGCAAGTCAAGTAATTTTATGTTCGTATCCCATGAAAATGTCGCTTGTCATAGTCGTGTTTTGTCACTTAAAAACTTTTAGTTAGTTTAGGTCTTCAGTAAAACAATCCATTTACAATAAAATTACCAACATACATATATTACTTTACCATTTTGCAATTCTTTTTTGCATTCAGTATGGGTTTTGATCTTAGAATTTTAAGCATGTTATTAACAAGAACTTTTATAGCATTTCGGCATACTTAATGTGAAAGCTAATGGTCCGAGTGTGGCCATTTTCTCGCTCTCTATCTTTACCTAGTGCTTAAGTATAGCGCTATAGGTACTTAAGCACTACAGTTATAGGTACTACATTTGACTAAGTTCAATAAAGTGGAATATCCGATATCAGTAGGGTCGCCGTACACGGGCCACACGCGACAGTTACAGATGCCACCACTAGAAGCTAAAAGCGGCCACAAAGGTAGCTGAAGCGCGCTATAGCCACTTGGGGCGATACCTGCTTGCGTTGCCTGGTTAACGGTAAGGGAGAGAGGGGTGAGAAATCGCGCAAGTGGCAAGTGACGGCGTAGTGGCCGATGCGGGCTACAAAGAGTGTGTGGGGGCTACCGACGCGCGACGTCAAACGTGTGCGACGAGTCCATATAAAATGATGTGTGACAACTACAGGAAATATGCCAGTGGCGAGCGGTGGATCGTGTGCAGAGACTCTAGATTTCATTACCTTGAAACAAAATAAACTATAAACGTTGTGTTCAGCGCCATCTAGCGACAAAACAGCGTAACTTTAACCTTAAGTCATTTTTGCAATTTTTGACAAGTATGCCATAGATCTACCAAAGGTGTTACTTGATTAATTATAGATGTCTCACTTGTAACAGTCATACTCATAAGCCATTAACCTTTACTACTTACGTTTAACCGTGGTCACAGCACCGGCGACAGTAGGAGGGGACTGAGTAGTAATCACGATAGGCTCAGCAACAGTAGTTCTAGGCGTGGTCAGCGTGGTGGTGGTACAATCCTTCTCATCATCAGGACAGTCTTGCAGACCATCGCACCACTTCTCTAAGCGGAGGCACAGGTTGCTCGTTGGACAGATCTTGGTTCCAGTAGGACAGGGCGCGCAGACGCATTCGCATGTCGATGGGGAGAGTTTTGGCACTAGACCCTAGATAGAAAAATGTAGATTTTATTGTTGCGATGGATGCTGTTTGCAGTTTTAATAGCATCCCTGATATAACTGCTGCATGTACCCGGATAACAAACTTCTTAAGCACATTGAAAATGTTTTAATCCGTATTATTGAACTTAAATAGGATTCTTTATAAACAGGGGCGCCGGCTTTTAGAAAACCTCATGGGTGCTCATGATCATTTGATGACTCGAAAAAGTGGCAAAGTGTGAGCATTAGCAACTAGCATCCGTTGCCCGCATCGTTAATAAATAATAAATTGAGATAACATAACATAAATCGGTCCCAAGCTAAGGTTTTCCATTGTACTATGGAAACCAGGAACAACGAAGGTACCACAAATACCCAGACCCAACACAAATATCTGTTTCACCAACAAACATTTGTGTTGGTGCGGGAATCGAACCCTCGACTCTTGCGTTTCAACCGGCACTCTGAACCACTGCGCTAAATGGGTTGTCGAGTAGTGAAAAAACGCCCATTTCTAAAAGGCGATTACTGATCCTGTTTCTTGATGTCTATTCTCAGGGGCGCTCGGCACCCACTGTTTATTTCTCATGGGTGCACGAGCCCCCGAGCACCCACGGGGTCGGCGCCCCTGTTTATAAATTACTTGTAGTCTATCACTTACCGGTGCACATTTGCATTCTTTAACCGGCTCGCATGCGGTGATACCTCCGAGTTTGCACACGCATTCGTCGCAGTTTGAACCACGGAAGGTTGACCCTACTGGGTACCTATTGAATAGAACATGTTATTGTAGATTATGGATTATACATTTATTTTTTGTATAGTCTAGAAGAGTGAGACTTCATAATACGAGATAGTACTCAAACTCAAAATTATTTTACTTCACTACATCATCATCATCTTCCTGCCCTTGTCCCGTTTTATTTGGGGTCGACGCAACACGTTTTTTTCTTCCATTCTGCCCTGTCACTCGTCACGCTATCACTAACACCCTTTTCTTTCATATCACTGTTCACACAATCCATCCATCTTTTCTTTGGTCTCCCTCTTCCTCTCCATCCATCCACATGTAAACTCATAACTCTTTAGTAACATGCGTTTCATCCCTCCTCTTTACATGACCATACCAAGACAAACGATTCCTTTTCAACTTTTCAGTCACTGGGGCCACTTTCAAACTTCCTCTAATATACTCATTTCTCACTTTATCCATTCTTGTCACACCACACATCCATCTTAACATTCTCATCTCCGCTACGTGCAATCTTTTTTCATCCGTCTTTTTCACAGCCCAACATTCTGATCCATACAGTATGACAGGCCTTATCACGGACTTCACATAGGCCTACATGGACACTGTCTTATAAAACGTCAGAAGCTAGCGCACATTTCCAATTGCTCGTTTCCTGTTTTAAAAAAATGATTGACTTTACAAGTTACTAAGTTTGTTCTTTCATATTAATTTACCTTTTTTTTAGCACCGGGGGGAAACCTTCAAAAGGCGCCTGGACTTTTGGGGAAAAGCCCAGGGAGTGTGGGATTTTTACCTCACTAAAACCACCCCAGTGATCACCATCCGCACATGGAAGAGGGCCCCGTGACCTCTTAAAAGACCACCCCGGAACCCCCTCTGTACAACGCCTGTTAGGGCACATCCCTGAGGAGACTGAGAGGTCTCCCCTTAGCCTCGTTGTGCACGGTAGCACGTGATCACTGTGCCACCGTCTTTCCTGAAGTCACTTGGCGGGCGGACAGAGTCCCCACTCTGAGAGCCCGTGACCTCGGAGTCCCGCCTACCTTAAATATTGCAAGCGGGGTTTCAGCGTTTTAGGCGTCGAGGCGGTTTGCCCTCTGACGCCTCCTTCTGCGAGTGGGATCGGTCCTCTCACGATCCCGCTCAGCGGCCTCCTTCTGGACCATTACGGTCTCGCAGAAGGACGCCATTTCTCTCCAATTATAATTATAATTATAATTATTTTTTAGCACCCCTACTTTATTCTCGTTGCAATAAGGTTTATACTATAAAGGTAGCATAGCTAAATGTATATATTTGAAAATTACCGGTTAATACCTTTTTCTATTTGAATGAAAATAGATTAATAGTACCTAACTATTTTTTATTAGATCAGTGGTTATATGAATAATAAGTTCTATTTTTTTAGAATGATACTATCGTAAATACTTTTCTTCCATAATGGAAGAGAAAAAATATTATACTCACAACAGCCGTTACAACTGGCTATCAAACCTCTCTGTCATAGAAGTTACAGACAGCCCACTCTGCAGAGCCTGTATGGAGGAGAACGAGACAGCAGCTCATCTGCTTCCAAGCTACCCAGTGGTCGCTGAATACAGGGCAAAGTACTTCGAGAACCCAGGTACCCTCCGCGAAATGGTCAGTACAATGCGTTCCAAATAAGAATAGGATCGATTGCCATGTTGTGACGTCACGTCATACTGTCAAATCGAAGAATTATTATGGAGAGCAAAACAATAAATTTTTAAAATTTAATTTATTTACGAACTGTGAACGAAAAAAGTTTAATCAGAATCCAGTTCTTCAATTTTGCTCATCTCGGAGTTCTTCAATTTTGCCCAATTTCTTGCGATTTGACAGTATGACGTGACGTCACAACATGGCAATCGATCCTATTCTTAGTTGGAACGCATTGCAACACCAAGGCGCTGTTGGTCTTCCTTGAGAAGCTGGGGTGGATCGACGACACAGTTGTCCCACCCGTACGCAAAATACAAGCTTTAGACGCGGAGTTGTGGACACCAGCCCGATATACAATACAATATACTCACGACATAAACGACTCGACACACGGACACTGGTCCCTGGTGACGCAGTTCTCTCCGTCGTAGTACTTGGCCGGAGGCCTGCAGTCGCACAGGTCTTCTTCCGTCATCTTGACGCCGGGACAGATCTCGCACGTCGTGGGCTCCGTCAGTGATGGCTCGCGGTAGCGGGTTGTTGTTACTTCTGGTAGCTTCTCGGTTACGGCTGGAGGAAAAATTGAATCGATTCAAATCTCGATATGTCTACTTTTGTGCTTTAATGCCATTCGATCTTATGTCAAAAAAACTAGATCAAAATTGTCTAATAGTAGTAATTATCTGCCGTTCACTCTCAATAAGGTTCAGTTGAAAACCAGCGTCAGGCAACTACCACTGACTACCATGTCTGGCATTTTTTCTGAACTGGACCTATTTGGCGCAGCCGTGAGACACACATTGTGTCAGTGTTATTTTTTTCTTAGTTGTCTTAAATTTTGTTTTTACAGTGTGTGTATCCATGTGTGCCAAATAAAATATTTTTCTTTCTTTCTTTCTTTTCTTTCTTTAGATCCATTTTTTTCTCTTTATTTTAGATTCATTTTCTTATTATTTGTTTTTAGAAGTAACTTTATTCAAAATCGAAAATATATTGTTTTATTACGGATATGCTCCCGTTTGACCGACGATGTGGGTCGACGATGGAACACGCTTGCATAGAAGTAACCTATTCACTATTGACTTAAAAAAATCAGTACGTAAGTAAGAAGTTAAAAAAATTAAGTAAGTTAGAAACCTTACGGTGAAAATTTCGGTAAACTGTCGAGGAACCGAAAATGAATGCACAAATATATTTCAATAAGTAATCAAAACTGCACTCTGATCTGAACTGCTCTCAAAACGGTGAAGGAAAACATCGTGAGGAAACCGGCATGTCCGAGAACCTAAAATTCGAAGACATGTGACATCCACCAACCCGCACTGGGCCCGCGTGGTGGATTACAGCCCATTCCCTCTCTTAGAGTGGAGGCCTGAGTCCCAACAGTGGGAACATTATAAGGCCGGCTATGCTATGCTATGCTAAGTGATCAAACACCAGAAGCTGTAAGTTCCTTTACTCATTTAAATCTACTTTAATCAAAGATCACAGCAGCCAAATTACTTCAAAAATACTTACGGTAAGGCTCAAAGCACCCAATCGGCTCGATCCTCATTTCAATAGTATCCTTCCACGAAATAGGCAACACCTTCAAATATTGCGCATGTATGGGGGGGTAAAACTCGGTGATTGCTGTGGTGTCCCTGTCGAAGTTCCCTGGAAACACCTTGTCTGCCCCCTTCTCGTCGATTACTGGGTTGAAGGTGGAGAGATCTGACGTATACATTATCTTGTAGGTGGACACCCAGCCGTAGGGGCCGCCTTTCGTTTTGATGCCGGTTATGGTGCGTGGTGAGGTGAAGTTGAACTGAGGAAAGAACATTTTATTGCAATAGAACTGGCTGGGGAGACTTAATTGTATACAGATAAAAATGTCCATGGTGTCCAATAACATACATTTACGACTTTTACCAATTTATTTATCTGTCTTTATTATCCGTGGCATCACAGCGAGCTCTAACAGAATACCAGCGCTGCGTTATTTAAATATCGCAGCATAATGTGCTGATTTAGGCACCTTTTTGGCCTCGCACAGATTATAATTTTCTTTTTTAACCGACTTCTAAAAGAAGGAGGTTCTATGTTCGGCTGTATGTATTTTTTTTTATGTATGTTCACCGATTTCTCGGTCAATTGTGGACCGATTTTGAAAATTATTTTTTTGATTGAAAGGTTATACTTCCGAGTTGATCCCATGATCCCATAGAAATGTTGCTATGATTTGATGATGAACTTCGATGATATGGAACGGAACTCCTCATAGGATCACAGCAGAACTTACTGTCATAACAAGTAAATTTGCTTTGTACGTATACGCATCTATGATAACTTTAAGTTTGACTGAGGGGTACTTTTTAGTTGTGGTACCGCAACTAAAGAGTGTAAAATAAAAAACTTTTTACAAAAAAAACAACCGACTTCAATGTAAAAAAAAAAACACTAAAAAGTGCAAAATAACTTTAATTTCGGAAGTCGGTGTTAAATAACGAAGAGACAAAACTATTACAGAAACACCGACTTCCGAAATTAACCTTTCGAATACCGTAATTAGAGACACATAGAAAGACAATGAGAGAGCGATCGCTTGGGGATTAATGAATTAAAGTTATTTTGCACTTTTTAGTGTTTTTTTTTACATTGAAGTCAGTTGTATTTTTTCAACTGTGTTTTTAGTTTACACGAAGTCACATTAAGGATTTTCTAAAATTCACTCTAAAAAGGAAAGATACAGGGTTTCATAGTTTGTGTGGAGAAACCAACTTTCACGCGGTCGAAGCTGCTAGTAAATAAATAAATGCTTCAAGTAAATTTCAGCAACAGGAGTACAGTTAATAACAGTTCTCACCATGATCCACTCTCCAGGTGTACTGTAGAGCGGCCTCCAGCCTCTATCGCCGTCAAGTTGGAAGTACCGCCTTGCGTCGTTGTTGGAGCTCACTTCTATCATCTCCACTGGCAGGTTGGCGCCCAGGCCGAGCGGTTCCGTGCAGCGTTCGGGGAGCGGCTGCAGGAGAACAAATGTATGTTGTTTAATATCGCTTAGAGTATGTACAAACTTTGTCATGAAAACAGGCTGCTACCACAAAATAGATAGATACAGAAGTCAATCTACATACAAAGCGCGCTCGAGCAACGCACACATAGACACCGCTCACGGACACGATATCTCGGCTCAATTCAGCTCAATGCGAGCTCGAGTGCTTTCCGTTTGAGACACGCGTCTGTGAACTTTTTTGTGGCAAAATGGAGCAACAAAAAAAACTTAATTCTAACTGTTCAGTGGACGGTTGTTTAAATTCAACATTAAACAGTAAATTGACGTTTTTTTGGCTACCAGTTGTTTCAGAGAGGTAAGTAGATATTTGCTTGTATTTTGATGGTTTGTTTTAACGTAACACAGGACAGGCCCCGCGCCGAGAAAGAGAAGATGGTTTTGTGGCCATGTAATGTTTTTACAATTCAGATTAGGTAGGCATTTATACTGCGCACGGTCGCACTCGGACAGTTAGCGCGATCGCCGAGCGTAGGTATGAAAAGTGAAGTACATACATGAGATTGACTTCTGTACCTATCTATTTTGTGCAGCTACTCTGTAGTTTTCCGACATTTTGCTGAACTAATAATAATAATAAAATCGTTTATTTATAACATAGGGCATTTACATTTACAATAAAGTATATTAAATATTAAAAAGAACACAGTTGCTTATATGCCTGAACTAGGGTGAACCTGTGCTTCAGGCGAGAGAGTGCTTAAATACAAAATAATAAATTAACTCTAAATATGACTATTAAAAAAAAAAAACTTAACTAAATTTAGAAATACGGCGAGTTTTATTTACAAACAGTAAGTAGGTCTTCTGTCTCTACATAAGATATGCTTAGGAAATATTGGAAAATCATCTTTTTACAGTTATACTTATTTAATTTGTAGATACTTAATATTCTATTTAATTTGTTGTACAGAAATGGGCCTAAAAAAGTAAAAAATCTTTTTACAAATACATATTTTGAGGATGCATTAGAATGACAAACAATATCATTCCGTCTCTTATTAGTAATTTCGGCGTTGAAGGAAAGCATGGTGTGCTGTTTTAATACTAAGTGCATTGTGAAAAGCTGGCGAACAGAAAGCACGTTACAGGATTTGTATAACTGATCTGTAGGATAGAGAAAGGGAAGGAAATTGGCTACTTTTAAAATTGCTCTCTGAGCTCTTTCAAGGGGCAGTAGGTGAGTTTTAAGTGCTCCACCCCAGGAAGTGATACAGTATTGGATTACAGATTGACCTAGGGCTAAGTAAATTTGTGTCACCAATTTTGAATCTGCAATCACTCGCAATTTCTTAAAAACATAGATTAGTTTGCGTACTCTTTTAATTAGACCTTCAATGTGTGGTCCAAAAGAGAGTGTTTCATCTATTATAACCCCGAGATATTTGATGTCGCGTGTTTTAAAGATACAGGGACAATCACACGTGCTGGATGATCGGAATCCACATTTATGGGCATACGGATGAGAGTTACCAATGTTAAATTGAGGCTTGCGCATGCAAAAGTGAATATATTTTGTCTTGTCAGCATTCAATGTTAGTAAATTGCTTTGAAGCCAATTAGTCACAGTGTTGAAACCCAATTGAGCGTATTCATACAGTTCGCTGTTGGTTTTAGCGGTAAATATTAAGGCCGTGTCGTCGGCATATGAAACAATTTTGCCTTGTTTAATATTTAGGTTACACAAATCGTTAATATAGATCAAAAATAGGGTAGGGGCCAGGATACTTCCCTGGGGAACACCATATCCAGAACTTATTTGCTCATCACTTGTAATATTGTCTATTTTGACACATTGATGTCGATCATCTAAGTAGTCAGCAAAAAGTTTAAGCGGTGTTCCTCTTATTCCTATGGCCTCTAATTTGTTTATTAGCAAAGGAACAGACACTGTGTCAAAGGCCTTCGCTAGATCAAGGAACACCCCCAGGGTCTGTTGTCCTTTGCCTAGTTCTTCAGAGACGTAATCTGTCAGGCTGTGCACTGCATCAGCTGTAGATAATTTGGCTCTAAAACCAAATTGCGCCGATGATAAAAGTTTATTTTTCTCTAAATATTTGACTAGTCTACTGTTTAATATTTTTTCTAGTATTTTTGAAATTGAGGAAAGTATCGATATTGGCCTATAATTATTTACTAAGTCTTTGTTTCCGGATTTAAAAACAGGGATTACTACTGCTTTTTTCAGAAGTCTGGGGAAAATTCCTTCGGAAATACAGATACGAAATATATGCGTCAAAGGTGAAACAAGGATATGCTTACAGAGTTTAAGGATCTTATTACTAATATTATCCCATCCTACTGCAGAGTCATCTTTTAGTCCACAAATGATTCGAGTAACTTCGTCTTCGTCAGTATCTAGTAGGCCAAAAGAATTTAGGGCACACCTGTTTCTTAAATCAAGTGGAGGTCTTTGGACACAGTCTTGTGTTGGAATCTGTTTGGCAAGAGTTTTCCCAACATTTGCAAAAAAGTTATTAACATGGTTAGCTGATGAAAGAGGTGAGGGATTAATATGCAATAAATTCGAATTAGATTCATGCTTTTTTGCCATATAAGTGACATTTTTAATATATTTCCAAAGTTGCTTACTGTTGTTTCCTGCTTTATTTAATTCAGTTTTATCGTAGTCATTTTTTAAGTTCTTTAGGAGGTTATTGCAAAAATTCCTGTATCTTTTATAGGAGATTTGAATAATAGGATTGTCAGGGTTTTTCTTAGCTTTCTGATGAAGTTTATCTCTCTGTCTTATACACCGAATCAAACCCGGAGTGATCCAAGGTTTAATGTTATACAGTTTCTTGTTTACGGAAGAAATAGTCGTGTTACGTAATATTGCAAGTTGAACATGTTTTATTAAGTACGATAAAGCAAAATTAGCGTCAGCAGTATTGTAAACTGGGTTAAAGTCAAGATTGCGTAAATCATATTCGAGTCCATTTGTGTTTAATTTCGTTTTGGTCCGAGGTCGATTTTGCTTAGGCAGCGTTTGATTTAGGTGCAGTAGGACAGCGTGATGGTCAGTAATTGTCGAGTTAGTAACAAGCGTTAAGTACGATAAGCTAGATTTGATCATCATATGATCGAGACAGGAACCACTTTGATGAGTAGGTAAAGTATGTGCGGGGAGAAAACCATGGAATGAGCAGATATTAAGATAGTCTTGGGTCGCTGCATCGAAGCATTCAGAGTTAATATTTATATTAATATCACCTGTTAGTATAACATTCTTAAACGTGCACAGTTCTTGAAAAATTTGGTTTAAGGAAGCGTGAAAAGTGTCTAAATTTCTAGCGGAAGGCGATCTATACATAGCTATTATTGCTGTAGTTGTACCAATTTTGATGACCAAGCAATTACACATACAGTCTTTTAGGGTAGATTCTTCAACTGCGACCTTTAATGATGCTTTACAATAAACAACCACACCGTCATTTTGATTATTGTTAATTCTGGTATATGATAAATTATACCCCGGTATTACTGGGAGGCGGTCCTGACGATTACACAGCCAGCACTCAGTTAGTACCACTATATCACAGTCAAAGTTAAGTCTATGAAGAAAAATGTTAAAGCTATCTATGTTCTTATAAATACTGCGAATGTTTTGTGTTAGTATGGTAAGTGACTTTTGAGTATCGGAAAGATATTGTCTGCACTCCTCAACCTTACATTGTTTTGAAACCGTTACAAATGTGTTATCTATATCGGTCAATAAGTAATTATCCATAATTTAAAAAATATAAAAACAGTAACTAAGTCTAAAATATAAACAAATATGTGACGCTCTTAGGCGCCTTCATAATCAATCGAGTTAATGTACCTGTTCTCGGCTGATTTTTTAGCAGGACACTCTGGATCTCCCGTCCTGTGGTTGGCGGGTTTTTTAAAACGCAAACATGTTGCGCATTTTGGCGAGTCAGCTTTTTTTGTGCAGTCCTGGAGTGTGTGTCCTTCTTCACCGCAGTGTCCACATGTAGGAGAAGCGACTTTGCACGATTTGGCCGCATGACCGTACTGCTGACACTTGTAACATCTCGTTACTAGAGTGAAGTCTCGTACAGGACAGGACGTCCAATTAATAAATAATCTATCCTGTGTGATGAGCGCCTTTCGAATAGCGGCTGGAACTTCTATTATATAGTTACAGTTCTCAGCTTCTTTCCTACCAGATTTGTGGCTAAGTTTTATTGAGGCCAAGAATGCATCTTTGGTTATTGTTGGCAGTTTGTCGGCCAGGTTTTGTTCATAAATGCATTTATAAACCTCAATTTCAGACATGAATGCCGGAACCCCCATAACTATAATGCGAGGTTTGCGCTTTTTAGGGTCATCGATGGTAAGCCCTGATGAAGCGAGTTGGACTGTTTGTTTGAGCTTGTCTAAATCCTCTTTAGTCTCTGTGCTAATTATCAGTCCTCCTTTCCCTATCTTACGTACTCCTCTGACTTTAAGCTTCATGTCACCAGGGCAGATAATCTTCTGGACGATGTTCTTCGTTTCGTCACTGGTCTTCGTGTTGTCGCGGGGGTAAATCGCCACGGAGCTAAAAGTATTTGGACGAACAAAGCTGTTGGACCCTTTCTTAACCATATCTGCAAAAGATGCGGCGGGTGCTTCCCGGGTTCCACACTTTTCTTTAATCGTCCGGTTCATTTCCATCACACAATCCTTTAGGTCTCGGTCTTCGGTTAATATTTTCAGCGAGTTATGGTTCTTCACGGCATTATGTTTTAATGACTGATATTGAACAGCCAGTTGCGAAACTCCATAACTAACTTTTCGGCAAAGATTACTTATTTTTAATTTGAACTGGACCCATATTGGCGCAGCCGTGAGGTTTCAACATATTTGTTCCTACATTGTGTGTAACTTTGTATGCCAAATAAACGGTATGTCCAATAAACCTGATTATAATTTAGGTGTCTTCAAGGCTAGAGTGAAAAGGCTCTTAATAAACTAGTGCGCTTCATCATTAACGATTGCTTCACTGCTTACCGTCAGCTGGGAACGCAGCCAAGCACTAGAATTTATATCATTTAAAAATAAAACTTTTCTTTTATTTATTTCTTTGCGAAAACCTAAGCTACGCGAACTAAAACTAAGGTCTTAATAACTCACCTGAACAGTAGTGGTAGTGGTCTCCATATCGGAAGGTTTCCTGCAGCCGATGAGCTCGAACCTGACGGCGATCTCCTCGTGCCACGTGAGGGGCTGCACGCGGTACAGCTTGGCTTCTATCGGAGGCTCTATCAGCTGCTTTGACGGGGTCTTGTTGTCTACAGGGCCGCGGAATACCTGGGGAGGATTTTAGGAATCGTATGGAATGTAATAGAAGTTTATGACATTATCACATAACAAAGGTTTGTAGCGGAATTTTTTTATTTATTTATTTAAACTTCATGTACAGTAGTGGTACATAGGCGGACTTAATGCAACAAGGCATTCTCTACCAGTCAGTTTTTTCAAGTGAACTTCACTAGAGAGTAGAGTTGTGGCTTCTCACAGTTCTCACAGCCGCTGTGAGAAGTTCTCACAGCGGCTGTTTTTATATTGTCATGTTAAATTGTTGTAGTTTTGTATCTCAAGTGTCTACTCTACAGCAATAAGGCAATATTGTTTTTAATAAAATGTTTAAGTAAAATAGTAAAACCATCGAAATTATTCATCACACTTAATATTGTAAAGGCGAAAGTTTGTGAGTGTGTTTGTCACGTCTTTACGCTGGAAAGGCTATACGGATTTGAACAAAATTAGGTACACGGGTAGACCATGTCTTGAAATAGCGCATAAGATTTTTATCCCAGGAGTATGTTTTCTTGGGACAATTTTCTACTTTCGTACGTTACATATATATTTTTTCTAAAAATACCAGATCACCATCAAATACTAGTTTCTTACCTTCGGCTTCCCATCGGGTCCATTAACCGTCGAGAAGGTGACGCCATCGTCTCCATACAGCACATAGTAGCTGGTGACGTACTGGTTGAAGAGCGGGCTGCCCTGCATAACCACGCCGTACACAGGCTCGCGACGAGGGAACTCCACTTGGATGTACTGGTTCCTGTCTTGAGTTGCTGGGTTCCAGCTGCCGGCTACATTATATGGAGAATTGAAAAAAAAAATTTAAAAGAAGAAGAAAATAAGGGACAATTAATTAAAGTTATGTAATGTTGCGACATCTATAGCGCCACATATGAACTAAAATACGAAATCCTGCATCGCGCAATTAGATATCCCCGCGCGATTTAAACATATACAACAGCCCGAAACCATTTCTCGGGCAGTTGCCCAGATCAGACAAAATATCCGCCTGGTCGGACGATCCTCCCTTTTCAACGGAGGTATGTGGGCCTTTATTTCGGACTACCTTCTTTCTTTCAGAATAGTTGCACTTAAACAGAATGAATGTATCCTTGAATTCGGGCCTGTAAAGCAGTAGGTACATTAGAGACCGACGCACACGTGGGCAACGCCTGAGTTGTACGTAGCGGCCCGTCGCGTGGCGTGGCTCTAATGCAGCTCTACAAGTCTAGTTGCCATATAAAATATATAGAGACCGACGCGCCTATACATATGTATATAGATATATATATATACGTGGCCCACGTGGGCCCAATGTAGTTCTAGCTTAAACATAATCTAGTTGTCTTACCTGTGACATCAAGGGGGCGTCCGTTAAGTTTAGCATACTGTGGCTCATAGAGTCCGCTGGCGATGGAACTGGCGCTGAATGCGGAGTCTGGGAGGGGCTGGTCTCCCCACATCAGGTCCATGAAGCTGTTATGTCAAAGGAATTATGCTAATTTAATCGAAAACAAAACTAAAATGTCTGAATAATATAACTGAATGACAGTTTAGCTTGGTATTGTTTTATTTTGCAAAATCTAGTTTTCAAAACAAACCTCAATGAATTAATGGATTGTATGAAAGATAGTATAGTTATTGAGATAACGGCAAATAGATATGGAATATCAAAAATTAGTGGCACGACGATAGTAAAATGCCAATCAATTAAAACTAAAAAGGAGCTCTCAAGGTTTCTTGCAGTAAAGGATTCTCCTTAAGAAGAACACACGGAGAAGTACCTAAACTCATGAGCTGTACACATTACATTAATAACACAAACACACAAAGATTAATTTAGACCAGAATGCGCTTTGCTTGTGTTTTTATTTTTTGGTATTCGCTTGGTCTAAACTCAACTAAACTCACTCACTCATTACACTACATACGAGTACATACACTATACAGCTACACACGTTATAATTTAAAAACACATTATTTTAAGATCAAGTATCTTAATACAACATAGTCAATTATTTTCGCCTCCCTAAAATCTTACCGACCCTTATTTTGTTCGCCTCTCTACTTGCTTTTACTTAATTAGTTCTCCACGACACAGGGGATCCTAGTGTGGAGACTAGTACCATTTAAATTTATAAAACATTTTCCTGATCAATAAAGATCATTATTATTATGTAGCGACATCTATGGCGTCACATAAGAACTATTCCTGCATCGCGCAATTAAAGTTCTCCGCACGATTAGAATATATACGACAGCCCAAACTCATTTAATGGGCAACTGCCCACCAGACATAACATCCCGTCTGGCCGGAGGATCCTCCCTTTTCAACGGAGGTTTGCGGGACTTTACTCTCTGTTCCGCATAACTACAAAATTATAACTTCAGAACAAAATCCTTACCTGTCCGGATTACATTTTGGCGGTGGTGACACAGTACTGGTAATAACCAGTGGGGCAGCGATAGTTGTCTTCAACGACGTTGTCGGCGTTGTCGGTGTTGTTGGTATGGTCGGTGTTGTCGGTGTTGTCGGCGTAGTCCGAGTTGAGTGAGACGCTGAAGTCTTTTCTTCTGTGGTGGTCGACGCTAGTCCGATAGAATAGTCGTTAATAATAATAATTTTAATAATTAGTCTTTCGCTATCCAAGATGTCGACCGATCCAGGGGAATGATGAACCAATTTGGATTAAACGGGGAATATTTCAGGGCGACAGTTTGAGTCCACTTTGGTTTTGCTTAGCCCTGAATCCTCTAAGCACGTTGCTGGATGATTCAGGTCTGGGCTGTCGGTTGAAAGGAGGAGGTCAGGTCCTATCTCACCTGCTTTACATGGATGATCTGAAATTTTTTGCCCACAACAATTTGCAACTGATGGAACTACTGAAGGTAACAGAAACTTTCAGTAGTGCCATCAGGATGGAAATTGGTGTGGACAAATGTGCAATCATGCATGTAAAGCGAGGGGAGACTGTGAAATCCGAGGGAATTCAACTCTCGGATTCCATACACCTCAGAACCCTCTCCTCGACCGAAACTTATAAGTATAAGCATTAACGTCGCCGACATGGGGCGCTTCTTTGGCCGCCTGAAGAAGGGATTAAAAAGCCTTCTGTCAGGCATGTTTTAATGTACTCTTTCGGCATACTCAAATGGACTCAGACCGAACTAGACGCTCTGGATAGGCGGGTCCGTACATTGCTGACCGCAAATCGAATGCATTACTCAAGATCATCGGTAATGAGACTGAACATCCATCCATCATCCCGCGGAAGTGTGGAGGTAGGGGGTGTCACACTCCTCCTCGTTGCGTCGTATTCCTCAATGCTGAGGGTCGTGACCTCCCTGCTTCATCACTTTCATTCGAACGATATACCTCCATCTGTTTCTGTCTCTGGCGATGTGAAGGGCATTGTATAGCGTAGTGTCAAGAGCGGTGCAGATCTGCCCCCCTAGCCAAGTTACAATCATTTCGTTCGGTGCGAACGCCTCGAGTAGGCCACGCCTCCGAATCCTTTGTTCTGACCACGTGACTGAGCGTTGTGATGACGTCAGAACAAAGGAATCGGAGGCGTGGCCTACTCGAGGCGTTCGCGCCGAACGATACGATTGTAACTTGGCTAGGGGGGCTGGTTAGACCAACGTATTATGTGGTGTCACACTACCAACTTCCAAACTCCGGCCAGCTACAGAGAAGACACAATAGCATTTTTGCTGGACCTGGGAATCCAACCCAGGATCCCACTTTCGGCAGTCGTGCTTGCGACCACGAGACCAACGAGTCAGTTAATGTACATAAAGACGACTGACGCAAGGGTCGACGACTTTTAAGCCATAATGGGTAAAAAAGTAGCATCATTGGTGCATAGGATTCGGGGGAGCACCAACGGAATCCTAAAGATGATATCGGAAAGGCCGGAGTCTGCAGTGCTTGTTCAACTGCATGTAAGACGACGCTATTTTTTTTCTTATTTCTGTTTTGTTTTATTTTATTTTAATTTATGACATATTGCTGTTATTGACATTATTGTTGATTTATCTACACTAATATTATAAAGAGGTAAAGTTTGTTTTTTTGTTTGTAGGAGGTAATCTCTGAAAGTACTGGTCCGATTGCTAAATTTTTTTCACTGATAGAAAGCTGCTTTATTCCTGAGTGACATAGGCTTTATTTTTTGTACGCGGGCGAAGTTGCGGGCAAAAGCTAGTTGAATATAATGTGAATGTAATCATGATACTAACATAGGTAATATTGTATCTTTATCAATGTAAATGTGTGTGTACATAAATTATAAAATAAATAAATATATAGATATTAAGACCCTTGGTACTAGCAATGCTAATATAGTATTATAAGACCCTTATATTACTAACATTATTGGATATTATTTTAGTCCAAAATATAGGGTGACTGGTAATTAGTGTACGATACTTAGACACGTGATTGTACTCATGATAACTAACAACTTTTACTATGGGAACAAACCTGAAATCGCGAAAAAAAATTAGCTGTTCAGTACATTTATGTTTGCCTAATGTACTGAACAGCTGATATTTTTTTTGCGATTTCAGCTTTATTTATTTATTTATGTACACACAAACACTTAATATCGAAAAGAACAAATACAGATAAAAGAGTACAAAGGTCCTGCTTATTTCTAACGAAATTTCTTCCAGCAGACCTGCGACAGGAGAGTTGGATGAGAAATGTAGACGCAGTGTGTATAAATAATATAAAGAAGATTTAAATAGACTAAATTATCTAAATTAAACTTATAATACAATAATATAATATATATATATATATATATATATATATATATATATCAATAACAGTAAATAAATGTACGCATAAATAGAAACAAACATAGATTAAATTATAAAAATACATACAAATATAATAAATAACTTATGAGATGGTAGAGAGGTAATGTTCTTTGACTAGCTTTTTGAAGGCAGATATATTTTTAGCATCACGGATCTTAGCTGGAAGTGAGTTCCATAATCGTACCGCATGAAAAGAGAAGGAGTTAGAATAAAAATGGGTAAAAATGGGTAGCTTTGTTCCCATAATAAAAATTGTTTGTTATCATGAGCACAATCACGTGTTTAAGTATCGTACACTAATTGCCAGTCACCCTATATATATTTTTTTTTATTATTATATATATAAAGCTTATTTAAACGAATAAGAACTTACTTGGTTCCTTGCAGCCAATCAGCTCGAACCGTATGGCGATCTCTTCGTGCCACGTCAGAGGACGGATGCGGATGACTTTGGCTTCAATTGGAGGCTCTATCATCTGCTTTCTTGGAGTGGTGTGGTTTGAGGGGCCTTCGAATATCTGGGCAAGAGAATTAACATTAGAATTTAGATAGGAATTGAAACTGGAAACAGGGCTGTGGGATTGATCGAGAGAGTTACTGTGACCCTGGAACGGAAAAGGCAACTGAAGGAACAAGGGTGGGTTTTAGTCAGCATAAATCTGACACTCCCTCTCGCTCCAATGATTTTCCCACCGAAAAAAAAAATGTCGTTAAACTTATCTAACTACTGGTAAGCGTGTACATAAACTACGTTAAGAGCTCGGCCCAAGGCGCGGACATTAGCTAGTCAATGACAAAACACTATTAAAAAGTATGTAAGCCACAACAAAGGGGAATGAAACTTTTGCCATGCATAGCTGGCATGTTTTTTTTTCTTTTCGCCAATAGTGAAACCTAGGCCATATCTTAAATGAGTGTATGAGAAATCAATGGCAAAAAGAATTATGTCTACCACCAGTAACCGAACGAAGTTAGAGAGACTATTTAGTAGATCGCTATTGTTTTTATCAGGCGTTATTTTTCTTAAATAAAAATACTCCGTATCTGATATTTTAAGTTTCCCATTATAAAATATAGTACACGGTTTCTCTAATGAGTTCTCGCTTCCGTATTTATCGCCGGGTGTGGTAGGGGGGCGTCTAGTATTCTAAATAACTCAAGTCCTCAAGTTGTCTTAATTATAATAAAAGAAAAATAGGTAACGCCTGACAAAAAAGTACAAGCAATGCTTCTATAGGTATATTCGTTCGATTACGGTTTAAAGACCTGGTTCTTTTTGCTATTGCTTCCTCGTAATATCCTCTAAGTTAGAACCTAGGTTTAATTTCTGGCGAAAAGAAAAAAAATAAATCATGCCAATATTTTGCATTGGCTTTTAATTATTTATTTCAGGTAAATATCCATATATGTTAGTAGTAGTACAACTTAGCTGAATGTTAGTACTAAATACAACTCCCACATATCCTACCTTAGGTTTCCCATCAGGTCCCTTCACGAGGTTCAATGTTTCAGGACTGTCTCCGTACAAGACCTCGTAGCTGGTGACGTACTGGTCAAAGAGTGGGCTGCCCTGCATCATCACGCCGAAGATAGGCTCAGGGTTTGGTAGGAGCACTTGAATGTACTGGTTTGTGTCTTGAGTTGCTGGGTTCCAACTACCGGCTGGAGAAAAAATATAAAAATGAGTTTCTGAAATTTGATTTCAGGGTGAATTTCGAGCTGAGGGAATGTTCGAAAGAATTGGATACATGACTCAATTCTTTTATTATTTGTATCAAAAAGTAACTTTATCCAAAATCGCAAAGAGAAAGAAATTTTCAAATTAGTTCAATATTAATCAAGTTAGAAACCTTTCAAATCTGGTGGAAGGGGAAACTGTCAAATAACAGTTTATAGATGCACGTAGGTTCTGAATTCTGAAATATGACGTCAAAGCCATTGGGTTACGTGTGCTCAAAAGAGACTCTTCTTCAAATCAATATATGTGTAGAAGTTAGGTGGTTGATGAAATGATACTGCTGCTTAAATAGTTAAACTAAATAGATATATTTATCGGACCAACGGTTTAGAAATACAAAGGAGCGAGGGAGCACACGCGATGACCGCTAATCGTGTACTGAATGCTCGACTAATATAAATTAGTGAAAAGAGGTAAAAATGCACGAATAAGCATTAGTGCATTGTTAGTGTATGGTTTCACCGTACATGCTCCCGGGCCAAAAAGATACAAAAATGTTACACGTCTTCTAATCTAAACCGACACGTTTTAGGTATAGGTGACGTAGCTGTATCCCGTTTACAATCAGTGTTCGCACTAGTTATATCCACTTCACTTGGCTGACGGTCAGCCGTACTCTGCTTTCGCGAAAACACAACACTATTTGCCACACTTTGGGATAGTTCCACTGAAGAAACTGCTCGACACCTCCTCCATATGAAGTACGCTGCCACCAAAACGGCTACACCCAGCAGGCAGTAACAAATAGCGTACTGATGAATATCATGCGTAGACAGAGTGTAATCTGGTGAGTTGGTATTGGCTGATTTCAGTTCTTTTATTCGTTCTCCCAGATCGACTAAGGTGTTGTTTATTGGATCTTCGTATGCGGTGTAATCAGTTAAGGATATGTTTACGATATGGTTTAATTCTGCTATTTGAGGGGTCACAATGTCAGAGTTAGACTTAATTGTATTAGCTGATAGGGCATGAGAATACAAAGTAAACTCGTTACTTTTTATCATACATTTAGGATCTAGGTCAATGATACCGACTCCTGTCACCTGTTTAACGGCAACTTGATCTTGACATATAATCCGCACCGCGTAGGTATTGCAGCAAAAGTACATAAACCTCGATGGCTCATTTAATTCGAGCCACCTGTCTTGACAAGGAGATTTGGTTACAATGCATTGTTTTAAATTGCTATCCAGTTTGCAGAATTTTTCATCAATGCTTAAATGATTAATAGGTTTGTTTGCTTGGCACAAATAAGAAATATCATTGTGTAGACATAACTGCAGCTCTATAAATGACATTGTGAAAAAAGCATCTTTTTTCAAGCTAATAGCTACGAAGTCTGCAGCTGGTATTACGCTTATCATATAATTTTGAACTTGCTGAGGAACTGGTATGATTTTATAGATTTTATAGCTGTCTCTGCTCGTCAATGGAAATGTAATCTCGAAGATAAAGTATTCTTGCATCATTCTCGCTTTTACTTTTAACATGCTATAAACATGTTTTAGATCAGACTGTAAGTTGTCCACAGGCAATGTAGTATCCTTTGTTAATTGTCCTGAAATAAACTGTAACTCACGTTGTAACTGATCTGGCGTTAACAGGTGAGTGTTGAATTTCCCGTGGTAGATATCCGTAATGATATCTAACAGAGTATCCTGAATCCTTTTTAGGTTTTGCAATAAGTTTATGGTCGTAATTGCCGACAAGGCAAAATCTTGTGTTTTAGCTAAACTTTCAACTTCTTGCTTAATAACATTGGCTGCATTATCTAATTGATTCAAGTGTTTGTTTATAGTTTTATGTTGTAATTGGATAGTTTGCTCAGTTCTTTTCAACACGTTGTATTCAGCTTCGATGATGGAAGTCTGATTTCTTAATAATTTATCAAGGTGACGCTCGTTTTGTTTTACAAGTTGTATATCTTTCTTGTACTGTTCTGCGAATCGTTCGTCTAGTACTCCGAACAGGCTATTGGCCACGTAACCGATACCATTTATGAGACCGCGACGCTGCCTCGCGCGCGCGTCAAAATGCTGATTAATCATAAGTTGATTATAGTGCTGTATTTCTTTGTAGTCGTGATTTAATTGAAGCGTTATCATATCACATTGACTGGTATTGTTTAGGGATGCGCAGAGTCTTTGTAAATAATTCAAAAACTTTGTGGCAGCTGTATTCCCTTCCCAATAAGGGCTCATGTCATAGTAAAC
This sequence comes from Mythimna impura, assembly GCA_905147345.3. Classification (NCBI taxonomy): domain Eukaryota; kingdom Metazoa; phylum Arthropoda; class Insecta; order Lepidoptera; family Noctuidae; genus Mythimna; species Mythimna impura. The sequence goes on from LR990350.1 coordinate 26,761,916, forward strand.
AATAAGGTTCCATTTATCTCTGATAACTTGCATGTTGCCCACTGTTTCGAAATACAGTGAGTTGTTGTTTGGTAACGCTGATATATTAAAGGCTGCGTGAGATGATGTTAGCAATGACATAAAAAAGATTAACGACATTACTACTGATAACAAATTAGATTTAATTTTTCTGCTTGTCTTCCGCTCATCAGGCTTCTTTAAGTTGATTTCTTGACTAATCTTTCTATCTTCCGTCATATTGCCTGAAGCAGGCGATATCGGCAAGATTGAGAGTTTCACAACCGGCCTTTTAAGAATTCCGCTTTTTGTTTTTAATGTTACTACCCGAACTAATCCATCTTGACCTGGATGAGTTTCCACTACTCTACCCATCATCCATTTTCCAGGTGGCAGATTGTCATCCTGGATGGTAACTAAATCATTGATTTTGATATTTTGCTCAGTGCTTCGCCATTTGCTTCTTACAGATAACTGCGTTAGATATTCCGATCTCCATTTCTTCCATATGTCGTTTACCATTTTCGCTGATAAATGCCATCTAGTTCGAGCATCTATTTCCGTTTCAATTATGGCAGTTCCAGACCTCCCGGTCAAGAAATGCGCTGGAGTAAGTACGTCTAAATCTTCGATATCTTCAGACAAGGCACACAAAGGTCTGGAGTTCAGACAAGCCTCTACCTGCGCTAATATAGTGCTGTACTCTTCGAAGGTCAGTTTCTGCTCTCCGATTACTCGCTTGAGATGATATTTTACGCTTCGAACGGCTCGCTCCCATAGACCTCCTGCACTAGGCCAAGATGGTGCGTTGAAGTGCCATTCTATATTCAAATCTGTTAGCTCTGCAAGAAAGTTGCGATCATAAACGTTTTTAAAATCGTGATAACTTTCCTGTACCATTCTATTTGCACCTACAAAATTCGTCCCATTGTCGCTATAAATATGGCGTGGCGCTCCTCTTCTTGCGGCCATCCGCCGTAGTGCTGCTAAGAACCCAGTACTACTTAAGTCAGATACAAGCTCTAAATGTACTGCCTTAGTCGCTAGACAAATAAACAACGCGATATATCCTTTTGTGGTCTTAATTCCGCGCCCCTTGTTGCTCTTAACATCTATGAAACCTGTATAATCCACTCCGGTGTGATAGAATGGCGGGGCGGGGTTGCTTCTTGCTACGGGTAATTCTCCCATTAGTTGATGTTGTAGTTTGGGCTCATATTTTCTACAGGTGACACAGTTTCGCACTTCTTTTCTTACTGCTTTATTTCCAGCGATTATCCAGTATCTCTGCCTAAGATTAAATAAAGTTAATCGCGGTCCACCATGAAAGGTGAGCTGATGAGCTTGCTGAATTATTAAAGTAGTGAGCCGATGGCAATAAGGTAGTATGGCTGGATGCTTCATTTCCATGCTCATACTTGCTTTATTTAAACGGCCTCCAACTCGCAAAATCCCCTCCCGGTCCAGGAAAGGATTTAATTTTAGTAAGTTACTTCTGCTACTCAATTTATTATGTTTTCGTAACGACATGATCTCCTCTGAAAACTCAGTCCTTTGTACATATTTTGTAATGAGTGATTTTGCTTTCCGCAATTCGTGCAAAGTAAGAAATTTAGGTAAAGCACTGTGTTTACCTGAAGCTACCGGAATCTGCTTAAATTGTATCGTTTTAATGGCTCGTAAAAGCCATGCTACTATTCTAGTTATTTTATTAAGTGAGCTGAATTTATGTAACAATGCCGATATGATGGTTTCCTTGTTATCTGTTTGAGCAGCATTCACTTTCCTTGGCGTTGATTTTGCCTTTATTTCTTGGTCTGTAGTGTAAATGCTTTGCTTTGCTTCAAGTTTTTCATCAAACGTTTTCAATGACTGTGGTCCTTGCCACCACAGGGTTTGATCTTTCAATTGTGAGGCTGAAATGCCTCTACTGGCTGCATCTGCCGGATTGTCTTCCGACTTGACATATCGCCAGCAGCTTGGTTTCATTGTTGCTATGATAACTTTAGTCCTGTTTGCAACAAAAGGTTTCCATCGGCTGTGATCGCCTTGTAGCCATCCCAGGACTACCATGGAATCCGTCCACCCATATATACGAATGTCCATTTCGCTATAACAGCTAATAACTTTATTCATTAACTTAGCTAGTAAATACGCTCCGCTTAATTCTAATCTTGGTAACGATACGCTTTTAGAAATAGGTACTAATCTAGTCTTAGCAGCTACTAACTCCCCAGCTGAATCTGCATTTTTCCGAAGTCGCGCGTAAATTACTGCCGCATACGCTTTAGTCGATGCGTCACAGTAACCGTGCAACTCTATGACGTTATTAGGTTGATACCCGATCCAGCGCGGTATTTTGCATTGGTTCAAAAATTCCATGTCTGTTTTAATCGCTATCCATTCATCTTTGATGTTTACTGGAACTTCTTCATCCCAATGCATTTTATTTAACCACAACTTTTGAAATATCAGCTTTAATTTTGTAGTGAGTGGGGACAACCACCCCAACGGGTCGAATACTCTTGATATCTCTGACAAAAGTAGTCGTTTAGTAATTTTGGCGTTTGGATTAGCTATGCTGTATTTAAAAGTAAACATGTCATCACAAGAGTTCCAACGAAGGCCTAATGTTTTCGACGTGCTTTCTGATTTAAAGTTGAAAATGACTTCGCCATTGCTGCTAGTCTGATCTATCTTGTCTAGAAGTTCTGGATCGTTTGCAGACCATTTTCTCAGTGTAAAACCCCCTGATTTTAATAATCTGTTAAGATCTTCGATGTGCTGCTTTCCTCTTTCGATAGAGTGAGAACCATGGACCAGATCGTCCATATAGAATGATTCTTCTAGAATCTTTGCTGCTTCCGGAAACGCTCTTCGTTCATCCGAGGCTAGACGTTTTAACGTCATCATCGCTAGAAATGGTGCTGATTTTGTACCGTATGTCACGGTGGTAAGGTTGTACGTTTGTAGAGGTTGATCTGGCGCATACCTCCAGATAATTTGCTGATATTGCTGATCTACTTCATCCACCATTATCTGCCTGTACATTTTCTCGATATCTGATGTGTAAGCATAACGATATTGCCGCCACTTCAATATAAGTTCTTGTAGATCCTGTTGTAAATTAGGGCCTTTATACATCAGGTCATTCACACTATACCCGCTTGACGTCCTTGCTGACGCGTTAAACACTACCCGTAGCTTTGTAGTAGCTGATTCTGCTCGTTGCACTGAATGGTGCGGCAAGTAACACGATAGCGCTTGTTTGTTTTTATTGCTGTAGCTAGGTACCATATGCCCTAAGGCTATGTACTCACTAATGAATGTTTTATATTGTTCTGCTAGAACAGGTTGTTTGCTAAATTTACGTTCCAGATTTTGGAACTGTGCTATTGCCATCTCTTTAGATGAACCTAGTTTTTCATTGACGTTTGGTTTTAGTGGCAATTTTACTACATAGCGCCCGTCTTCGCGGCGTTTCGTAGTTGCTGAATAGAAATCGACACACTCCTGATCTTCTAATGATAAGTTTGATTTTTCGCTTATGTCCTCGATGTCCCAAAACTGCTGAATGTCATGAATGTTATTCATGACCACGTTGCACTGAAGTGATGCTATCGGACCGCCGCCTCCGTATACAATCCATCCAAGCTGTGTTTCTTGTAAAACAGGTTGCGATACAGTCTCTCCTTTTATCAATCCTCCCATTAATATCCAGCCATTGACTTGAGCGCTTAGTAATATATCTACTGGACGGCTAATGTTGAAATATGGGTCAGCTAGTTTAAGATTTTCTAAGTAGGACCACTTCGATGTGTCAAAGGATTTAAACGGGACATCCTTAAGTATATTGTTCATGACAAGTACGCTGGTGCTAAACGAAAAGTCATTATACATTGAGTGACAATTTAGTGTGACCACACCATTACAGCTATGTTCGACTTCACCTACTCCGCACAGCAATCCATTGAACTTAGATCTACGTAATCCTAATTTCTTTGCTGTACTTTCTTTTATTATAGTTACTTGTGATCCAGGATCAATGAGAGCCCGTAAAATGTGACACGATCCATCCATCGTTGCTACTTTTATCAAGGCTGTAGCTAACAAAACTTCATTCGTTCCTGGATCTTTCTGAGACACATGCGCAGTCATTGCGACATCGTCTTTTGGATTTGGATCAGATGTTGTTGCTACGTTGCTCGAATGCGATATATTGTTTGAGCAAGCGTCATGTAAAATGGAGTGGTGATTTCCGTCACACTTGCGACATCGCCTAACGGAAGTGCATTGCTTGCCATTATGGTCAAACAAACAATTTCGACATAATTTCAATTTTGCTACTAATTTCAATTTTGCTTCATTGGCCAATTGCAAAAACTTTATGCAATTAAACACGGCATGCTGTTGTCCGCAAAATTGACATTTTGTGGTAGACACGTGTAAGGCTTTGGAATAAGTTTGTGGCTTATTGTATTTATTGGCGAAATTAGGGTTATGCCGTCTTGATTTTAGGTTATCAGGAACATCGCTATTTAAATGATTAGTTGATTTTGCTGTTGCCTGATCGAACTTCCTGCGAGATGTTTCCAGGCTCGTAAACTTACTTTCTAAGTAGTCTAAGAATTCCTTTAGAACCGGTAGCTCCCTAGAATTTTTAAGGGAGTCTATGTAATCTCCGTACGTTTCGCTATCCAGCTTCTGCGCTAATAAATGCACAAGAAGCGGATCCCAGGTGCTAATATCGATTCCTAAGTTCCGTATAGCATGCAAGCTTTCTAATGCTACGTCATGGAGTTTTTTAATATGACCTAGAGTTTGTTGCTGCGTACTCGGTAACCCTAGTAAAGTATTGATAACACACGTAAAGATTAGCTTTTTATTATTATACCGATGGTTTAAGATGTCCCAACAGGTGAGATAGTTATCAGTGCTTATAGGAAGATGCTGAATAAGTTTTTCTGCTTCGCCAATGACCTTCCCTTTTAGAAATTGCATTTTTTGCGCTTGCGACAAGGTAGGGTTATTATGAATAGCTTCGCTGAAGAGGTCTTTGAATGACGTCCAATGCTGGTAGTTTCCTGAAAATACAGGTATATCCATTTTTGGTGTGGAGTACTCTCTATGCGATACACTCCATAGCTTTTTATTGATCATTTTCTTCAAGTGTATAAAGGATCGCTCATGCTTAGTATATACTTCCTCGTAGTCTTCTTCCTCTCCACCTATCTCACTATCTATCTCCCAATGAAGGCAGTCAATCTGTGACCAGCGCGCTTGAAGGGTTCTCAAGGCATCCTCCATCTCCCATTTTTCTGTCATGGAGTCTAGGTCGATATACCCTGTTGTTCTCATAAACGCTTTGAAATTGGCTGTTTGCTTACGCAGCATGTCATCTAACTTGCTGGTAGAGCCCTTTGACTCCATTGTTCGTGACATACTGGCTTTTGCTGGCTGCTCGATACCTGATGGTCCTGCTTTTGCTAGTTCGGTCTCCTCTTGCTGCTCCTGTATTGGTTGAGTTCCCCTGACGTACTTCATTGGCGTTAGCTTGCTTGTTAACTGCTGGCGTTGTTCGTTGATGAGAGATTTGGCTGCTGTATAATGTTTGCTAACCTTTTCGTGCTCAGAATTAGTAAAATATGGATGATCTTTGACCCCATACTCACAGATAGCTAAATGATTGTTCTGAAAATCTGACCAATACCTCTCTAACAACTCTAGTCGCCTTTTAAAATAGTCGTCCGATTTCCTATCGGCGCTATCCTTTTTTATATTTACCGGTATCTTTTTTATTGACTCGCCAAGTTCGAGTTGCTGGTAGTAAAGATCCTCCATTATGCTGCTAGTTAGTTTACGATGAAAAAAGGAAAGATCTTACTTGAAAGAAACTTGGTTTCGACTGCTGCTGGTTTGCTGTAGCTGGGTACTGACGCCCTGCTGCTGAAGATACCGATAGCTGCTTGCTGCTTACGATGCTGCTTGCCCCGTCCTGGGGGCGCTGATGTCCCACTGCTTGGGATGCTCAAAAACGTTGCACTTGGTAACCACTTACAACGCCACCCTGTGCTGCTAAAGTTTTGCTACGTAGTTCTGCGGTTAGGAAAATAAGACCACAGTTCACACGTATCACTGCAATCTGCTGAGATCTGACCGAGTTCACTCACGAATTACTTAATAAACGTTACTCCCCAAAGAAAAACGAATAAAACTCGCGAGGTCCCGCCCGATGGCTCGAAGGACCATGTAGAAGTTAGGTGGTTGATGAAATGATACTGCTGCTTAAATAGTTAAACTAAATAGATATATTTATCGGACCAACGGTTTAGAAATACAAAGGAGCGAGGGAGCACACGCGATGACCGCTAATCGTGTACTGAATGCTCGACTAATATAAATTAGTGAAAAGAGGTAAAAATGCACGAATAAGCATTAGTGCATTGTTAGTGTATGGTTTCACCGTACAATATGGAATGCTAATTGCTGCTTCATTTAATAACCAATTTAGATGATATTTTCAGAAAAAGATTTCTTTGTAGTGTTTTTTGTTGTTTTGTATGGATAAAAATAAGCACAGGCAAATACCCAATTGCCGCGAAACTGGAACGCAAAAGGCAACTGAAGAAACACAGGTGGGTTTTAGTCAGTAAAAGTCATTCCACTCAAAGCCGGAGAATATTCGATAATTTCCCACCCTAAAAAGTTGTATGTTTGTAAATGGTTTATTTAAAATAAATGCCTTAATTGATTATTTGATTGGCCTACTGTCCACGGACGCGTAGCTTCATAGACGCGTATTCGTCACTATACGCTTGGTGTACGCCTGCGTGAAGCTTACATACAAAACTATGGCCTACTGTCCAAGGACGCGTGGCTTCATAGACGCGTATTCGTCACTATACGCTTGGTGTACGCCAGCAGGAAGCTTATATACAAAACTATGGCCTACTGTCTACGGACGCGTAGCTTCATAGACGCGTATTCGTCATTATACGCTTGGTGTACGCCTGCGTGAAGCTTACATACAAAACTATGGCCTACTGTCCAAGGACGCGTGGCTTCATAGACGCGTATTCGTCACTATACGCTTGGTGTACGCCAGCAGGAAGCTTATATACAAAACTATGGCCTACTGTCCACGGACGCGTAGCTTCATAGACGCGTATTCGTCACTATACGCTTGGTGTACGCCTGCTCACAGCTTACATACAAAACTATGAAACTTACATACGAAGAGTCAACGACACGACGGCACGGCGCTGCCGCTTCGTACATCAAGCGTATAATGACGAATACGCGTCTTTGAAGCTACGCGTCCGTGGACAGTAGCCTGTCAGAAACTGTATATAACGTGAAAGATTTAATTTCTTAATTACCTGTGACATCAAGGGGATGTCCGTTAAGTTTGGAGTACTGTGGCTCAAAGAGTCCGCTGGCGACGGAACTGGCGCTGAATGCGGAGTCTGGAAGGGGCTGGTCTCCCCACATCAAGTCTATGTAGCTGTAAAGATAAGTAGAAATATGTTAGCATGAATGTATTAATGTTATTGTTTAATAAACGAAAAAAAAATGAGAGATAGAAAGCGTTTTTTGGATCCATTGTTATTAAAGTTTTCTCAAAGCTCAATTTTGAAACTGTATCCATACTAATATTTATATAATTCTAGCTGACCCGGCGAACGATGTTATTTTCTAAATTTGTAGGTAATAAACATTCATGTGTGTACTTAAATTTGTTCAGTAGACGTAATAATATTTAATTTAATTAATATTTGTATGCCACTTTGTGGTAGAACACAGATACACTAATACATTTGTAACAACTAAATTGTACCTGTGTACACAAATAAACTCTGACTGGCCTGTTGGTTTAGTGGTTAGTGGCCCTGACTGCTATGCCGGAGGTTGTGGGTTCGATTCCCACCCAGGACAAATGTTTGTGTGATGAGCACGATCATTTGTTCTGTGTCTGGGTGTAATTTATATCTATATTATGTATGTATTTAGAAATATATAAGTATGTTCATCAGTTATCTAGTACTCGTAGCACAAGCTCTGCTTAGTTTGGGGCTAGATGGAGATGGCGTTATGTGATAGTTGTGGAATATTATTATATTATTATTGTGGAATATTAACTTTTTGTATTTGTATTTGAACTTCGTACCGCCTAATAGTAAGGATAACGCCATCTACTGGCATCACCAGAACAGCATAATTCATTTTATAATGACATTTTAATTAGAGATGGCGTTGTATTCGGATCTTTTTTTTTTCGTGATTTTTTCAATTTTTTCTCACCATTTAAACCTTCCCTGGACTATCCCGTATTTCAAGAATAAAATTAGCCAAATCAGTCCAGCCGTATATTATATTATATATTATATTAAGTACTTTCGTATTTATAATAATAATATATAATATTGTTGGGCATTAGCGACCCCACGGACCCGATCTCCCGGGAGAATTCTTGTTCTTCATCTCCGGCTTGCCTTTATTGGCCGGCCGTAGTGAACACTGACGAGGAACTGAGCTCCCACCTCTCTCTTGCCTTTATTGGCTGGCTTGAGTGGAGATTCGCAAGAGCAAACGTGCTCGGGAGAAGGATGTATAATCCAGTAAGGTGCTGGTAGGGATCTTGACCGTACTTCCGGGATTGTCCTGATAGCCGTGGTATACCTCTCCACTCCTTAAGCACCTCAGGATATGTTGCCCTCTTGTTGCTACGTCACTTCGTGCTAGCGACCGTTTATGGGGGCCCATTTATTGAGTGTGCAAGTCACCCCCTGCCTTTTGTCGATGGATATTAATAACATTGTTTAAGCAGGGGCCATAGTCTTAACATAGTTCCTGGTAACCAGTCCACTTAAGACTCCAAAAACCATAGCCTTATATCTTAGTTTTCCGTATGTCGCAATAGTTTTCCACCAACCGGGGGTTGTCCTTGGATGCACTAGCATAGTGCGTACAGGGATAATCACCGGTTTGTACAACTTCCCATTAAAAGCGTCTAAAAGGGCCTCTGCGAGTTGGTTTCGGCTCCTCGTACGCCTTCCAAAGGTCCAGGACCTTAGGGTGCTGAGATAAATAAATGTATAAAAATATAATATAATATTATATATTATATAATATTGTTATTATTATTTATTACATCTTTACACATTAACAGCTGAACTGATTTAGATGAAACTTGGTACAAGGGTTGACCATATCCTACAATAGGACATAAATACTTGTATTATATTATCCCGGGAGTATGTTCCCTTGAGTAAAGCCTCCTTCTGTGAAGCCGTAATTTCGCAGAAGGAGGCTGCGGAGAGGGAGAGGGAGGCCGTGGCCACTCTCCCGTGCCGCAGCAGGCGAACCGGGCGTCGGCGGAGGGCAGACAACGCCCTCTTCCAGCCCCCATAAAGAGGTCCGGAGGGACGGCGGACTCGGGGTCGTCCGCCGTCCCCCATCCAGCAAGACCCGAGGCGGCAGCGCGTAGTGTTCCACGCGCGCCTCTATTGGACGTCGCGGGGGGAGGACACCTCACACTCCCCCCGGCTTGAGGTGGCCCGCGTAGGTGGGCCGGCACTAGCCGGGGATCATGGATGGCGTATCAGCTCCCACGATCCCCGGTCCAAGTGTGGGAGGGAACACCGAGGTGGTTTTTAGTCAGTAAGAGTCTGACAGACCCCCTTCGCCTGCCCCAGGCGAAGGACATCCATGAGGATTTTCCACCCCGGCAACAAAAAAAAAAAAAAAAAAAGGGGGAGCACCAACGGCATCCTGAAGGTATTTGCGGACAGGCTGGATGGGCCTACAATGGGTAGGTTTATCTAGCTGCATGTATTGCATGGAGCTTGATAAACCATTCTGATTAGATCGCCTGATTGTCTATGTATAGTGATTGTCTCATATGTATTTGTATTTGTTTTTGTGATGACCTACTAACATAGTTATTTAAGTAAATTTGTCTGTACCCTTGATGCCTGAAAATAAGATTTTTTTTTTTTAATTTTGTAAATATCCTTAGGTTACAGCTACCAGGAAATACCAACTCCATCTACTTCACCACTATGAAATTAAAGATGCTTACTCATCCGGGTTACATTCAGGCGGCGGTACCGTCTCTCCCATCGTCGGCATCGCTGTAGTAGTGGTCGAACGTGATCGCGGCGCCCTGGTCGTAGATGGGCTGGGCAGAAGGTGAGGCTCGATGATGGGCTGGTGCGTGGAGCCCTCTATCGGTGTGCCGATGATCACGCACTCGCTGGAGTCGCAGTGGTACTCGTTGTTGAGACACTGGCATTTGATACAGCCGTCTACTACTACGCCTCCGGGCTGTTTGGATAGGTAGAATGGATGTTAGTAACATACTTTAATATTGTGAGGGCTGTAGCTCTGGCTTGAGGTATAGGATCTTGGGATCTGGTGTTTATGAAGATAAAATTGGGGTATAATATTTTAATCTATACTATGTGTCGGCTGAGGATGCCGATCATCATTGAAGCTCTGTCGGGGCCCAAGTCTGCTATTTTTATAAATTCGTCATTCCAACACGATCTCATTGTCATTTTACTATAAGTTCGTAATCTGCTAATTCATAATGATCGATCATTGATCGGTCAATGGTCACGTATTAGAGTTGTGGTAGAATGACATTATCGAGCTTATTAAAAGCAATGACTGCACAATATCGTTCTAATGGTAGGTTACTGATCAAAGGAACGTTCAAAATTTTAGCAGATTACTGCATACGTCAGATATTTATTTGTCAATATGTACGAGATTACCATACTATGCCACTTCTTTCAATAGAGTGTCATTGGTTGACTATTGGAAAGTTATAATGACGCCATTATATTAGTAGATTACCAAACTTGTCAAAATCAACAATTATGAAATCAATGATAGACCATTCTGACACTATTGTAATAGCAGCTTGAGGCCCGACTCTGTTTTGTGGACGATGGCTGGGTATCGAGCAATAATACAGCCATTTATGTCGCAAAAAAACTTATATTTCGTCACTCTCAAGGGAATAAAAGTTCATAGGGTATTTCCCGTTGATCCAGAATCCTGAAATTTTCCATATAACAAGGTCTTATAACACAGATATAGGAATAATTTTGAAAATAGTAAATTTGTTGTCACGTCACAAAAAAAACATTGTTTGCGATTTGGAAAAATCTTTGAGACTAGATTCGGAAATTGAACTATTTACATAGGTTTTGTACGGAACTCTCTGTTCGCGAGTCCGACTCGCACTTGCCCAGTTTTTTTTTTTTACTTACCTTAACGATCTTATTATCAGCGAAGCAGGTACAATCCTTCATAGGCACACAGGTCTTCTCGTCACGCCAGTAGGAGTTGGCGTCACATTTTGTACTAACGCAGCCTTCTACGCACATCTGCAAAGTAAAGATCATAATATAGTAGTGGAGCGACATCTATCACGACATATACTGACTGTCCTGTTGATCTAATGCTTAGTGGCCCTGACTGCTATGCCGGAGGTCGTGGGTTCGATACCCACCCAGGACAAATGTTTGTATAATGAGCTCGATCATTTGTTCTGTGTCTGGGTGTAATTTATCTATATTATGTATGTATTTAGAAATATATAAGTATGTTTATCAGTTGTCTAGTACCCATAACACAAGCTCTGCTTAGCTTGGGACTAGACGGCGTTGTGTGATAGTTGTTTAATATTATCATTATTATTATTATATAGGAACTAAAATTCGAAATCATCTATCATCGTGATATTAGAGTCCTACACGCGATTAGAACAAATACAACAAGCCCGGAATCAACTATCGGGCAGTTGCCCAAACCAGACATAACACCCGTCTCATTGGAGAATCCTCCCTTTTCAAAGCTGCTCCGCATATCTCTAAAGCATTGACAGCTATCATTTGCTATAAACTTAAATGTTGACACTTGCCTCCATAAGTGGCAAGACATTTTTCGTCGAGTTATTTTTGCATGCGATTCTTCAATCGTAAAAAAAATTTAGTCGGTGAAAAAGGTACGAATCGATAATTATTTTTGTACTATATTATCATCATCATCATTATTTCAGCCGAAAGACGTCGCCATAATGACCGGTCCTGTGTATCTCGCATCCATCGGATTCCCGCGACCGTCACCAGGTCATCGGTCCACCTCGTGGGTAGCCGCAACAACGCTGCGTCTTCCGGTACTTGGTCGCCACTCCTTTTCGATCGGTCGATGGGGACGAAAGGTTGACCCTTTCGTCCCCATCGACCATCTGTTCTGCGAGCAATGTGTCCTGCCCACTGCCACTTAAGTTTGGCGATTCTTCGGGCTATGTCTGTAACCTTGGCTATATTTTATACTAAACAACAAATCACGTCACATTTGATTTTGCATCCTTATTTTGTTTGACAGTCTTTCCTTCTTGATTTAAAAAGTTTCTAACTTACTTTGGGCTGATTTTTCAATTGTCTGATAACTTTTAATTGAGGAATAAAAATGGCGGTTTGACAGCTTTTGTATAGAAAATAATATGTCAAACAGTTGTAGCGACATCTATGGCGTCACATAAGAACTAATCCTGCATCGCGCAATTAAAGTTCTCCGCGGATTAGAACATATAGAACAGCCCGAAAATCATCTATCGGGCAGTAGCCATAACACCTGTCTGGCTGAAGGATCTTCCCTTTTCAACGGAGGTTTGCGGAACTTTATACTCTGTTCCGCCTACCTCCAAACAGTTATATAGGGTGACTGGTAATTAGTGACCGATACTTAAACACGTGATTGTACTCATGATCACAAACAACTTTCCCAAAGAAACTTTTTTTTAGACTCATTAGTTTTATGACACACAGTACATTGCTCTTCCCAAGCGCGCGCAAATTTCAAAAAGCTGTTTTGCTATTGTCATAAAACTAATGAGTATATAAAAAAAGTTTGTTTGGGAAAGTTGTTTGTAATCATGAGGACAATTACATGTTTAAGTATCGGTCACTAATTACCAGTCACCCTATATAGTTATTCTTCTGATAAAAGTTATCAGACTATTGAAAAAGAACATCTTAATATACATTAACTGTAAACTCATAAGAATGTCTAAGGTTTTGTGAGAAGATGGATGAAAAATAAGTAAACATTGTTTCATTTGTTTTGTGGGATATATTATTTTAGTGGTAATGTATACATATTTATTATGTATTTTCTTTTTATTCCAAAATTAATGTTAGTTTTTTTTTTCTTCAATGTGTATGGATTTGTTATTAAGTTATTATTGTTTATTAAATTATTTTTTTTAGTTTGTAAGTTTTTATTGTACATCCTCCATAACGTTGTACAAGTGCTTGTAAATAAAGAAATAAGTAAACCAGTCATAAACTATAACTTTGTCGATGGCTGGTACTGTACTACCACGAAAGTTCTCGGCAGACCACAATTTATCCTTATCTCTTAGTAAATAAGGTTGAAAATTCATTGACCGAGCACTGCCGCGGGTATACATGATGTTCTTCATGTGCTTACCTCTCCAACACAGCGTCCCCTGGCGACGAGCGACCTCCGGAAGTAGTCGCACAGTCTGTCACAACGGTACGCGCATGCGCTGTACTCTTCTCCGGGAGGACAACGGGACGTGGTCACTGAAGGAGTAGTGTACTCTTGGCTTGATTCTAAGGAGGAACATTAATATATTATATTTATATACAATAATATTTGTTGTTATAGCGGCAACGGCTAATGAGATACAGATTGGTGACAGACAGACGGCCAGCGGAGTGATAGTAATAGGGTCCCGTTTTTACTCTTTGGGTACGGAACCCTAATAAATTCACGCTCGTTCAGTGCGGGTGTAAAAGGCTACAAGACACTTATGGGTTCTTTTAATCTATTTAGGCTGCAGTATTGTTCAAAAGAGTTACTGCAGCCTTGGGACTGAAGAAACACCAGTGGGTTTTAGTCAGTTAAAGTCTGACACTCCCTCTCGCCCATCCCGAGCAAGAAAAGTAATTTGATGATTTTCCAAACCAATAATTTTTGCCTTATTGGACATATGAGTTTATGTTTGGTTAGTGAATAGGTTATAGACCAAGATCCCAGAGCTGTCTGACATAACTTATTTTCACATGGATGAAACCTTAGGTTCTCAGTAGCGTCTCATGTGCTTTTAATACCTGTGTACTTGTGGAGCTCCCCCTTGCAGGTAACAGGTGAGAAAGGGAACTAAAAATAAGAGTAACTTATCTTAAATTTTTATGGCTGATTTTTATAGATGTTTTGAAGAATATTATTCTAAAGTAGTATCATAAGTGTCAGACATTTTCCATGGACCAAAACTTCTGTCACACACTTTAAAGCTCAAAAAATAAATAAATGAACTTTACTTATTTTTACATGTCTGATTTTTAAATATGTTATTAAGGTAACTATTTCAAAGTTATATTTCAGTAGTCAAACTAATTGTAGTGACCAAACATTATTCAGCCGAGAGTATGAGCGCGAGAGCACGAATGCGTTTCAGAGCGAGTGAGACGATTTCATGCACTGACTTAATGTTTGGTCGCTACAATTTGTCTGACTAATCCAAGGGGGAGCTCCACAAGTACACAGGTATTCAAAGTACATGAGACGCTACTGAGAACCTAAGGTTTCATCCATGTGAAAATAAGTTATGTCAGACAGCTCTGGGATCTTAGAATTATACCATAATTATAATTCTAATTTTAAATTCAAATTTTAATGTCTACTTTGACATTAACTCTTATTTAAAACTATGCGGTTGACATGTATTGTACCTATTTTTTATTTGATTTTTTTTTTATAATAAAAAAAATCGATAGTGGTTCAATAAACATACCATGAGGAGCAACTGTTGCGGGTGTCGTCGATGTGGTCGTGTTCACAGCACCTGCAAATTTAATTTTGTAATAAATATTTGTCGTGGATTCATGGTGCTATGATAATACAGCGCCATCTAACAATCCAAAAACTAGATCAGTGGTGGCCGAGTGGTAACGGCCCCGACTTACGACTTGTAGGTCGCGGGTTCAAACCCAGCCAGGCGCATTACTTTGTGTAATTTATTTCATCACCACTGCTCTCAAAACAGTGAAGGAAAATATCGTGAGGAAACCGGCATGTCCTAGAACCAAAAATTCCAAGACATGTGACATCCACAAACCCGCACTGGGCCTGCGTGGTGGATTACGGCCCATTCCCTCTCAAAGAGAGGAGGCCTAAGTTCTAACAGTGGGAACATTATAAGGCCGACTATGCTATGCTATAATGTGAAAACCATTTCAAAATTGTTTTAAAAGTTTCCCATGGTTAAATATAGTTTTAATTTCGGTTTTTATGGTGAGTACGCATTAAATAGTGTCAATCACTATCACAACACTAACGCGTATCTTTTCGATTCGTTTATCACTTTATTTTTTAGTAGTTTTAGTGATAACAACCTGCAAGTGTGAAAAAAATACTACAGTAATAACCAATTTAATCTATTTTATCAATGGAAACCTCAAAATATGACGTATTATATTTTTATTTCATTACAATGTAACGAAAATAGGTAACGCCTGATAAAAATATACAAGCAATGTATCTTTGTTCGGTTACGGTTTAAAGACCTAATTCTTTTTGCTATTGATTCCTTGTATTGACCTCCATATAACCTAGGTTTCATTTCTGGCGAAAAGAAAAAAGTAAATCATGCCAATAGTTTGCATTGGCCTTTGAAATAATTTTTAAAATATCACCATCAACTTCAGTAATAAAGTTTCAAAGTTGCTAATAAGAAAGAGAAGTCCGACATGAACTTTGACGTACTCGTAAAAGTACCACCGCCATAGAATGACCAAGACTCCGTTAGTCTTGGTCATAGCAAGAGAGACAGATATACATCATCCGTGCGTCACTGCGGGGTGCTAGCTGAAAATCAGCGCTGGGTGTCTGACGCCCAGCAATTGCTGAGTTGGCGACCCTTTCGCGTTGGGCACGCTCAGCGCAGCTATATTGTAAATCTGTACTTTTTTTTTTGTTGTTGTTGCCTATTGTATTGCCTGCATCGAATAAATACTATTCTATTCTATTCTATATAAAATTGTGTTATCGCGTTTGCTTTTCTACCAATTTTGCTATTGTTTTACAGTTAGTATTCTATTTTTGTACCTATATTTATTGACTACCAAGCCTAGTTAAACCTTTAACACCCCTTAAACCGTCTTTTGAGGGTAGTTTTGAAAAACGAATAATGACATTCTTTTTTATTCTTCTTAATTAGAATTTTTGCCAAGTTTCAAGTTCTTCTTCTTCTTAGCGTATCGTTTTGCCATAAAACTAGTTAAATTCCTTGCCTGGCCCAGTATTCGGCCACGGCAAGTTTATTGACCCAAGGAATAATATTCTCCCATACAAACTTTCACAGCCCCTAAATCGTTTTATAAAAACGAATAATGAAAACTATTTTTATTTATTTGGGTTACTGATTATGCTAAGTTTCAAGTTTTTGGGACCAAGCAATATTTCAATATTTGTATACAAACGAATTTCTTTCCTTAAACGTTGAATTTTCAAAAAACCCTTCTTACTGCCCGCCTACATCTTGAAGAGAAGCCTTCTGCAAAATTTCGGCTGTGCGTTGATGTCAGTAAGTTTCTCCGTTTATGTATATAGAGAAACAGGGTCCTTAGACAAAGTAACATCGTTTCGTACCGAAACGATATCTAAATTCGTCATCGTCTCTGAGATAACGACAAGTTAGATAACTAATTTTTTTTTTAGATATTCGTAAATTCAACAGAGGCCGCTTACCAGCAGTAGTACCGCCACACTCGGGCCTGATGACGAGCACGTTGTAAGGCCAGTCGCACACCATGGTGACGTTGTTGTACATAGTGCCGGGCCCGCACGACTTCAGCACGGGGCCCGACGGCGCGCATTCGTAGAACTTCGTGCAGTCGGTCGGGTGCGGCTCGTTGGGGCGAACCGAGTTCTCGCAGAGAGATGGCTCTGTGTTATAAGAAAAGTGTCGTATAACATAAAGACAGTGATAGATATATAGATAGATAGATATATTCTTTATTGTACACCAAAAATACAAATTACATTAGGAACTTAAACACACAGTGTTACTCGAACTGGTTGAAAGATGTGATGAAATAAATTTTCCCGCCCCGAGCTGCTACTAAAACAAAATCACCCGTAGCGATTTATCGCGCTTAATCTCAGTCACTGTGTGCGTAAATACGACAGCCAGTACGAGACTCCGCCCACTGTAGGAAACGCTTTTACCAATTTCCGTATTTATGGTGACTGGTAATTAGTGTACGATACTTAAACACGTGATTGTGCTCATGATAACCAACAACTTTTACTATGGGAACAAACATGAAATCGTGAAAAAAAATCAGCTGTTCAGTACATTTATGTTTGCCTAATGTACTGAACAGCTGATATTTTTTTCGCGATTTCGGCTTTGCTTCCATAATAAAAATTGTTTGTTATCATGAGTACAATCACGTGTTTAAGTATCGTACACTAATTGCCAGTCACCCTATACATATAAGAATACAATTTTAAAAAATACCCACTCATTTTACTGTCGAGAATCACTAACCTGTATTTTTTTTCAGATTGAAAACTGCACCTTATATTAATTCAACGTTAAGTCGAAGTTTGGATCACAACTAAAACGCCTATTACACCACTCGATATTCAGACAGTCTTAGTCTATGTATATCTATGTATCTCATCGTTCTTTTTCATTCCTTTACACGACATTGGCGTAAGTTGCTCTTTTTCTTGTGTGACGCATAGACTAAGACTGTCTGAATATCGAGTAGTGTAATAGACGCTTAAATGAGGAGTAGAGATATTCGGGACTGTTTTGTTTAAAAATCGTGTTTCTCCAGAACACTAGTTTCAAGTCATCATTACACAGGTAGCTTTAGAATCAATATTCACCTTCACACTCGCAGTAAACTCTAATCTCGAAGTCCAGACACTTGTTGCCGACCTCCTTGCAGTACAATCCCCTCTGCAGGCTGCACTCAGCGTCGAGCCCCGTCTCCTTGGGAGACTTGTGGTCGCCCACCGTGCGGCATTCTATCTTCGTCATCATGCTTTCTTTGCACATTGGCGTGCCGATTGCCTGGTTGTGAGAAAAATAGAACAGCTTATTATCAGCTTGTATGCTACGAAGAAGAAGGCATCCAAATTTTAACAGTTATGAGATAATCCTTTTTTTTAATTTTAATCTTCCCACTCTATGAATAACTCCTGTATAATGGCTGCATTCATATATAGGGTGACTGGTAATTAGTGTACGATACTTAAACACGTTTTTTTTTCGTGATTTCAGATTTGTTCCCATAGTAAAAGTTGTTGGTTATCATGAATACAATCACGTGTTTAAGTATCGTACACTAATTACCAGTCACCCTATATGTAAAATAACATAGACAAGACACCCAGACCCGGAACAACTATCTGTAGGCTATACAAATATTAGTTCCGTGCGGGAATCGAACCTGCCACACGCAGCGCAGCAGCTAATCAATCGATCGCTGCGCCAACAGTGCCGTCAACACACAAATACGTTTCTTTCACTGTCTGAATTTTTTTGGTTCGTTCAACCGATTTTGAATTCTATTCCTTAGGCATAAGGATGGCATTAAAAGCATAAAAGTGATCACAATTTGTCTGGCCTGTTGGTCTAGTGGTTAGTGGCCCTGACTGCTATGCCGGAGGTCGTAGGTTCGATTTCCACCAAGGACAAATGTTTGTGTGATGAACACGATCAATTGTTCTATGTCTGGGTGTAATTTATCTATAATATGTATGTATTTAGAAATATATAAGTATGTTTATCAGTTGTCTAGAACTCATAACACAAGCTCTGCTTAGGTTGGGACTAGACGGCGTTGTGTGATAGTAGTGGAATATTATATTATATTATTATTCTTTATTAGACATAAGGATGCCATTAAAAGCATAAAAGTGATTACTATACCAACTGTTTTCTGCAGCTGCCATTTGTCATGCTACCAACACAATAGATGTCAAAATCGATAGAACGGACAACAAAAATGGTTTGTTAAAATGTCTAATCCTACTTCAAATGGAGTGTAATGTAAGTACCTATATTTTTTTAATATTATAGTATCGTGAAGTTTCTTACCAGTTCATTAGGTCGTGGTAGCGGTTCGTTGTCAATAGACTCTCCGTTGGGTCCTGTCTCGGGTGCTCCCCTGCTGATCCAAGTAGTCCAGCCTGTCACGCACTTCAATGGCTCGTCATGAGGTTTTGGAGATGTTTTTTCTTGCGGCTAGGAGAATAAAAGTAGAGATTATTTTTGTGTTACAGCATAATTAATATCACGTCGACACATTTCGTCACATTATGCTCATATAAGCAAGCCCGGTCCATTATCGGAGTACTGCACGTATGGCGATGCGCCACTGGCACACGGTGGACATCCCGCCCATACGCACTAAACAATTTGGGAACACATTTATTGAGCGTACAGCGAAGAAATAGAATTCCCTGCTGGAGTTTGTGTTTCCTGATAACTACCACCTGGGGGACTGAGGGTAAGGGTATTTAAGTCAAGAGTGAATAGGTTACTTCTAGGCAAGCGTGCTCCATTGTCGACCACATCATCGCTTACCATCAGGTGAGATTAATAATAAAACAAATATCTGGTGTAATATATCCGATGTAATGGAAGTAAAGATAGATGATTGAGGCAATCATCCTCCTCTATGCCCTCTCCCTCTGCGATCTTCTTACCTTCCTCAGGCGTCGTGCACACTGACGACTTCAATAAACCCACCTACTCTAACAATATTGAAAACTTACCGCCCCAATAGTTGTACAAGGTTGTCCGGTACAGATCTTCTGCTTCTTGGAACAGCGGCAGGTGTGGCAGTCATCCTCCTCTATGACCTCTCCCTCCCCGACTTCCCTGCCATCCTCTAGCGTCATGCACACTGGCTTGCACTTGGCGCGTGGAACGCAATCTTTGTGGGTACTGTTCTTGTAGACTTGCCCTTCGGGACACGATTTCTTGGGTTTGCAGCCTGTTGGGTTGGTAGCAATGTTTTTGAAAAAGGAAAAAAAATGACATATAGGGGCAACGCGATAGATATTGGCCCCTACGCAATTATTGGCCATTTCAAATTTGACAGCCTAAAATAAGCAATACCCTAACAGAATAGTAGATTTAAAACTGCTTACTGATTTATGTAGTTGAAATGGCCAATAACTGTATTGTTGACCCTAGTCCTATACCATAAAATAATGATAAAATAGGTTGCAATGAAATTTCAATTGTGTCTTGTACAACACAAAGTTCATTATCCCAAGATTTAATAATTATTTTGCGTTCTAAATTCAAATATAACTTATATAATTTCTGTACATGTCAGTAAATGGTGAAATATATTAAGATCGCAATACCTAAACCTAATGTATCATGTCTTTAAATATTATTAACTAATATTATTATTTTTAATATCGACCACTCAAAAGATGGTTACAAATGGATTCAATAAAATATAGTTTAGACTTAGAATCGGTCTATAGGATCGACTGCAATTCATGAAATAGGAGAAGACAGATCAATTTTTTTTTTTAAGATATATTTTGATTCGTCAAGCCGTGACGCACTTACCTTCAACGCAAGTGTCCTGTTCGCAGCTGGTCTTCATTTCAACATAGTACAGAGTGTTGTCACAAGTTTCAACAGGACACGCAGAAAGGCACGCGTCGTAGTTTGAGCATTCCTCGTCACATTGCATTGCTGGACGACAAATAGGTACATTGATATTTAAGTATCAGGGTAAATGACACATCACATATTTTGAAGCTAAGTTTATTGATGTAAATTTTCTTGAAATTGATTACTCAAGGATGCTATAAAAACATCCTGATATATAAAAAACTACAGCCGCCACCGTGACCTTAAAATAGAATTCGTCACCACCATCATCTAAAAATTAACAGAAGCTGACGAACATAGATTTCACCGACATGTGAAAGTTGAGACAGTCCAGCTACTAGAAAACACTGATCTATTGCAAAGATTAAAGAAGACTAAAGAAGTCCTTTTGAGTGAATGTAGTTTTTAAACGTAGTGTTTAATAGTAGTAAAAACAGACTCTACGAAAGTTCAATTGATAAAAACAATTTTGCCAAATAATAATTGGTGAAAGTGCTACGGACATGAGTAAAAGTACAAAAGGACGCTATTTTTAGATTTATTTATATCTACAACGTATTATGTAGTATTTTAGGCTAGATTGTAAAAGGCGCGATGATGAGAATAAGGGGTTAATTTAATATACCTGTAGCGACATCTATAGGCCACATTAGAACTAAACTATGAAATCCTGCATCGCGCAATTAAAGTTCTCCGCGCAATTTGAACATATAGAACAGCCTGAAATCATCTTTCGGGCAGTTGCCCAGATCAGTCATAACATCTGTCTGATCGGAGGATCCTCCCTTTTCAACGGAGGTTTGTGAGACTTTACTCACTGTTCCGCATACCTCCCAAATACCCAAGTGCTCATACTTCTTCCTGCTAGTCAGTACTTCAGTATTACCCTCATTTGTTTCACTGCGACTGTTTCGTCATCCGCTGCATTTCATCTGCTAAATCCTATTACAGACCAAACTAAATCGTAAAGATACTCACGACAGAGCGCCTGCGTCCTCCACTTGAATGTGACGCCCCTGGCGGCACAAGCCTGCGCGTACGCAGCGAGCGCGGTGCACGCGCACTCGCAGTCGGCGCCCGAGTCGCACGCGCATGCGTCTCGTGTGCAACGTGCGATGTACGATGATGGGGATACTTCAGTGTGGCACAAAGTGAAGGGGTACTGTTTCATCGTACTGCAGATTGATGACGCCCATTCTTTTCGTTCGGGACGTTGTTTGCAGTGGTCCTGTGTAGAAAAAATGAAACGATGTTTTGAAATGCCTTATTATACCTACTACTTTGATACTGGTTATATGTGAACAACAGAAGGCTTGTGCTAGTGTTGTGCCAAAACTACACATTAGTGTATTCGCGTTAAGAAAATATAAATAGTGACTCATCGTTGTCAAGCCAAGTGACCTATTGGACTATTAGAGCATAGTAAATTAGAAAGCCGTGTTTACATTGACCAGTTAAAATAAGCCCTTCAGACAGTACTGACGCGTCTTTTGTCAATCTTAAAAATTAATACCTCACCTATTCATAAAAATAAAAATGAATATTTTTGTCGATTCTGATTAAATTTTAAAATAATTACTTAAATTATTATTATTTAAAAATACAGTTTAATAAAAAGTTTGATTAAATATTAATGGTTTCATTTTTATCCAAAAAGAAGAAGATAAGTGAATACAGTACCTTCATCAGGCATCAGCTTACGGCATTGCCGTGGCCGAATGAATACTGGGCCAGGCAAGGAATTTAACTAGTTTTGCCATCGATACGCTAAGAAGAAGTATCTTTACTTTGCAGTTGCACTGATGACTCACTATTTTCTTAACGCGAATGGATTATAGTTTTTATAAAGTCTTTATTCTTGAACTGATAAAAGAAAAAAATAACTACAAAGAAAATATTATGTTAAACATTTATATATTTTTTTAAACTTCTTGCAACACAAACGTACAAAGGCGGACTTAAAGCCTAATGCTAACCCTACCTGTCAACCAATTGGTGGTGGAGATATTAATGTTTGACTGTCATGTGCATCATTACATGGCAATATTTCTAATATAGAAACAACTGTGTTATCTACAAATCTATCATTAGAAGAAGGCGAACAAAATCTATCATTAGAGTTTTTTAACTAGCTAGTAGTTGTAAAGTACGTAAGCAGCATAACCCGACGAAAAAAAATTCTTATCACTAAGTGACATAGTAAGCTATATATTTTCTACATTCTAGAAGCTATTGTACTTATATAGCTGAATTAATAAAGAACTAGGCAAGATTTTCTACAAATTTCATTTTTTTTGTGAACTTACCAAAATCTGCTGCGGTTTAGGACACGTGGGCTTAAGTTTCCAGGAGTCAGCGAATATGAGGGCTGAGGATTCCGTCATTCCGCCGCCAGAGGGCGTCTGGAAGTCGTCGCGTTGGTCGCTGTTGTAGTTACCGCACAAACCTTTCACCTGGAACCAGAGGAATATTAGTTTATCAGCCAACAATTGAAGTCCAAAAAAAGTCGAAGACGCTGTGAAAACAATCTGGCCAAATGGAGCATCATTATACAACCCAAATACAATGTCTA
Organism: Mythimna impura; assembly: GCA_905147345.3. Taxonomy (NCBI): domain Eukaryota; kingdom Metazoa; phylum Arthropoda; class Insecta; order Lepidoptera; family Noctuidae; genus Mythimna; species Mythimna impura. Next base: position 26,785,186 of record LR990350.1, read on the forward strand.
TGTGTCCCACTTCTTTCCTATCCCTTTCCAGGGTCTAAACGTGGCAACTGACATAATCATTAATTTTCATAAAAAGATTAGGTACCTTATAAGTACCATCAGTGTTGAAACTACAAAAAATGGGAGTGGCAGATAAGTGTTAAGCAGTAAAATGGGAGTGGCAGTTCCGAAAACCCTTCGTGCGTATGGGTGGGATGTCTACCATGTATCAGGGCCGCAACGCCGTTCGTCTAGTGGTACAATGATGGAACGGACTTGGCGGAATTAGATTGTGCAATTCCAGATAAGATAATAAATAAAGTTTTATATTACAGCAGAAAATTCATGACAAACATTCCAGTTCATCTCAGTTCAGTTCCAGTTCTTCGTTCTAGTTTCATTTGACCACCACAAACCGGTCATGCACCAAACAGAAAAAGAACATAAAATACTCTAAGAACTTACCCTTCCTTGCCAGATGGAGTCGACCTTGACGTACACCCTCATTCCTCGGTCCCATTGAAGACTCATGCCCAGGGATGGGACATCCAGGAAAACGTATGCACCCGCCATACGCATCTTGATCCTATAAGTAAAATTGAAACGTTTGAAAACATGTATGAGGTTGCCAGTTGCTATCATAATTTCAGCTAAAAGACGTCTACTGTTGGGCATAGGCCTCCCCCAAGTGTCGCCATAACGATCTTTCCTGTGCATTGTGCACGCGCCATGCTCGTGAACGGGTGCCGTCAGTCGAGACTGGTCATCTCTTAGCTGCCATTGGCTTAATTTAATTTCTATTTTTTAATTCGTTTTTTTTTTTTAATTATTATAACTTATCTACATTGTGCTCACATATTAGAACCAACAAGAAATATGTAACCAAGATGATGATGTCAATATGATTTAAAAGAGTGTCCATGGAGTTTCTTGCACGTTCTTCTCCATAGAGATCTACGCTTTGGAACATGCAATTTAGCTTCACTTGTTTTTTTTTTTTGACTGACCGACATTTTGACAATTCAAAAATGCCTGTAATTCGTCTATTTGAAATAAATGTTTCTGATTTCCGCATTTCGCATCCATCGGATTCCCACGATCCTCACCAAGTCGCCGGTCCACGTTGTGGGAGGCCTTCCAACGCTGCGTCTTCCGGTATAGTTGCTATAGTTTTGGGTATAGTAATAATATCCCTTCGTGAAGTGATGTAAGTACCTTTTTAGCTTGCTTATGTCCGGGATGTGTGAATCCTTGGTGAGTGAGACGATCTCCTCGTTACCACCGCTGCCTACCTTCAGGGTCACCGACTTGGAGCAGGTGGCGCCCGTCGTGCCGCATGGTACGTTCTGTGGGTGAATAAGGGCAAATTTACAACTAATTGATTTTTGTATTAATTTAATAGCTGACCCGGCGAACTACCAAATAATAGTAAAGATAACGCCATCTACTGGCATTACCAGAACAGCATAATTCATTTTATAATGACATTTTAATTAGACATGGCGTTGTATTCAGATTTTTTTTTCGTTTTTCCATATTTTCTCACTGTTTAAACCTTCCCTAGACTATCATAAATATTTCAAGACCAAAATTAGCTAAATCTGTCCAGCCGTTCTCGAGTTTTAGCGAGACTAACGAACAGCTTTTTTATATATTATATAGATTAATACTTCTTGACCGCTGGCTTAATCAAAATGATTTTTTAGAGGTATGCGGAACAGAGTGTAAAGTCCCGCAAACCTCCGTTGAAAAGGGAGGATCCTCCGACCAGACGGGTGCTATGTCTGGTTTGGGCAACTGCCCGATAGATGATTTCTAGGGCTGTCACTCATATGCTCAAATCGCACTGAGAAATTTAATTGCGCGATGCAGGATTTCGTATTTCTTGTAGTTTTTATGTGGCGCCATAGATATCGCTACAAGTTAAATAACATTATTTTGAATTTTCTTTTGGGTATAGAAAACAAATCTAAATCACTTATCTGATCTTTATAGTTAGACACAGTGAAAATGCAGTACAGTCGAGTTTATTACCTAAACCACTTTTTATATTAGTTGTTCTCACCTGAATCTCCACATCGAAGCCATCCTTGCTGTCCATGACTCCCTTAGCCAGCAGATAGGTGCAGACCCCCTCGAAGTCGTAGTCCTTCCCGTCGAAGGTGACAACGTGCGAGTCGCCCCAAGCTGCACAAACGCCGGCGCATTTGCGCTGGCTGCACGACCAATTGCCACTCTTGCATTCGCTTTGGAAGAAATATATTTTTTTTAACTATTTATAGAAGCTAGGAAGATGTCAAAATGATACTGCTGCTTATAAAGTTAAATTAAATATTAATCGGACTAAAGGTAATACAAAGGAGCACACGTGATAACCGCTAAATGTGTACTGAATCGTCATCATCATCTTTTCAGCAGAAAGACGCCAACTATTGGACATAGGCCTCCCCAAGTGTCACCATAATGATCGGTCCTATGCGTCTCGCATCCATCGGATTCCCGCGACCATCACCAGGTCATTCCGGTACGTGGTCGCCACTCCAGAACCTTTCATCCTCATCGACCATCTGTTCTGCGAGCAATGTGCCCTGCCCACTGCCACTTAAGTTTGGCTATTCTTCGTGTAATGATTGCTCGACTAAAATCAACAAGTGAAATGAGATAAAATTGCACGAATAAGCAATAGTGTATGATTTCACCGTACACTATTAATGGGCTCGCATTTGACCACTATCCCTATCCCACCTGATGTTAAGCCATGATGTTGTCGACAATGGAGCACGTTTGCCTAGAAGTAACCTATTCACTCTTGACTTAAAGACCCCCAGGTTGTAATTAACAAAAATCACAGACTCCCGCAGGGAATTCCACACCTTAGCTCTACACACAATTAATGTGTTCCCAAAACGTTTTGTTTGTGATCGTTTTCAATATGTTTGTGTTTGAATTATGACAAAACAAGCAATGATCTAGTGATAACATGTCGTGGGAATCGAACTCAGGTCCTAATGCTCAAAAGACGACCACGAGCACAAATTATTTTATTTGACTATGATCTTAAGGTTTTCGCTAGAAGAGTTAGGCACGAGTATTTCCACAAAAGCGTATGACGGCAGTAGCTTTAAGCCCTAACGTGAAAAATTAGATTGAATTTAACATTTTATAAATACTTGGGAATTGTGACCGACTACGAATAAATATTACGTCAGTTTTTTAAAGACAATTCTCACCGACGCCGACGGATCGACACTTTGCATGACCAGAGGGCTGGCTCGTTCTTTGTCCAAAGAATTAGCATCGTTGCCATTCAAAGTGGCAATGCTACCAGTCTTCTGGGCACATTTCCGGCGTGCCTAGATGACAGCGATGTGGACGAGTAGGTACTTCGACCCCTAAGTGTATTTGTTCTTGGATTTACTTGGCTTATATTTAAGTAAGTACATATTAATTTTCTTGTTTCCAAAAATAAACAGGGATACATACTTCATTGCTTTGTTATCAGTTCATAAATTGATTGAGATAGTAGTAGTCAGTGGTAGGTAATCTTTATCTGTTGTTATAAATTAAATCTAGAAAAATATATATCCGTAGATATCGGTGTGTGTACTCATTCTGTAAGCCTAGTTCTGTTATCCCATTAGATTAGACTGGTTTTTATGGGTCAATAATATGTGTATCTAAATGAGTTTTCAGTCAAACTATTTAGCCAAAAATTGGCATAATGCCAGATACAACACAAAAATAGTTACCTACTCTTCTTCCCTTTGCTTCCGTGTAACACATTCTAACTACTAACTATATGATACTAAAAACCCAATTAATGAAAATCCTTAACTAATTATAAATTTTATAATTAAAAAAAAATCTAAAATGACGTCGAAAACCTGCATGCTTCGCTGACGAAGTGACGACTGGTATCTAATGTCCCCCCCCAAAAGACTGGTGGCATTAAAGGGCTAACAATTTTTAAAAAAATAATTATTGAAGAAGACTCTTCCAAGTCCTTGCCGAAGGAGTCATTATATTGTTTAAAAAAATAAGGTCTCTATTTTTGTCTGATTGTCTTTAAGTGTACGGTTTTCAGTACCGTTCAGGTAATTTGCTCCAAAAGATTTATTTATGTACTCAACTATTGACCCGCCGTTAATTGTTCTATCTAATAGTGAAAACTGCATCAAAAACAATTTAGGTACAGTTAGCGAATAAGACAGACAGATATGGAATGCGAAGTATTCCCGTGATTATCCACGTGAATCCGAAGAAGTACATAAATATATGACATTATACAGTTTTATTGATTATCTTTATTATAAAAGTTGTAGATATATTTTAAGTATTATATCCGGTTTGGGTTTACTGTCAGCGCAATTGTGTGTCAATGCTGAGCTAGCTGTATTGATAACGCCTCGGTTCGCGTCCTCTAAAGAAAGTGAAAGGCACGTACGCAGTACACATACAAAATATGCGCAATGACCAAATAGTATTGTTTTATTTGGACCTGAGCAATAACGGGGGCGTAGCTCAGATGGTAGAGCGCTCGCTTAGCATGCGAGAGGTACCGGGATCGATACCCGGCGCCTCCAATCATGTTTTTATAAAGTTTTTTTTTTTGTAAAAATAATATTTTCTAATATTGAGTAGCATTGTTAATACAATAATTACATACTGGCCACTTCTCAATAAGCTGTAAGCCAAATACCTAATATTTTGAACCCTGAAACAGCCAGAAGTCGTAGAAGATGGCATGAGAATTTTTCCATGCCATCTCATGATATCGTCAAAAGCAATGAATTGTCGAACTCATCATTGACTGGCCTGTTGGTCTAGTGGTTAGTGGCCCTGACTGTTAAGCCGGAGGTCGTGGGTTCGATGCCCACCCAGGACAAATATTTGTGTGATGATTATGATCATTTGTTGTGTCTGGGTGTAATTTATTTATAATAATATGTATGTATTTAGAAATATATAAGTATGTTTATCAGTTGTCTAGAACTCATAGCACAAGTTCTGGCTTAGTTTGAGACTAGATGGCGTTGTGTGATAGTTGTGGATATTATATTTATTTGTGAATATTATCAAGGGGAAACCAGCATGACCTAGAAATGAAATTCGAAGACGTGTGTCATTTATTAACCCACACTGGGCTCGCGTGGTGGATTACGGCCCATTCTCTGTTCTAGAAAGAAGGCCTCATTCCCAGCAGTGGGAACATTATAACGCTGAATATGCTATATGCTAAAGCAACTGACCATTTATTACATTCCTCCTGCATGAAGTGTCCGTCAGGGTAGCTCCTTCCTCCGTGGTGACAGGGGCACTGCGCTGGAGACACACACTTCTTGGACATGGTGTCCAGCACGAAGCCTTTCTTGCACTGGCAGCCTGGACGGCATTCCGCGGTCGTTGATGTTGGCGCGAGATGCATGTTCTGGATGAAGGAAATATTATGATTTTGGTCTTATCATGAATTTGTGTCCTTATTTTATGACCACAATTTTATTGGAGAAGGAGGTAATAAGAAAAGCTAAAATCGACACCTCCCATGCATACGATCCTAAGGCAAAAAGTGCATTTTTTTAGGAGAAGTGCTTTTGTAATTGTTAATTATGTAAGCAATTTATTTGTCCTTTTAACCGATACAGACAGACAGACAGACGAATAACAAAGTGATCTTAGAAGGGTTCGGTTTTTTCCTTTTGAGGTACGGAACCCTAAAAACGGAACCCTTATGGGATCACTTTGTTGTCCGACTGTCTGTCTGTCTGTCAAGACCCTTTATCTCGGGAACGCATGGAGGTATCGAGTTGAAATTAAATCATATACTCAAGTCTGCCCAGTCCCTTGAAGCTATAAAAAAAATCAAACTTCTGAGTTAACGAAAAAAAAGATACGGCCGTTTAGATCGCAAAAAAACGTATATTTCGACACTCTCAAGGGAATCAAAATTCGTAGGGTACTTCGCGTTGACCTAGAATCCTGAAATTTGGCATGAAGCAAGGTCTCATAGCACAAGTGTAGGAAAAAAACTGAAAACTTTAAATTTTTAGTTACGTCATAAAAAAAATCTTTTTTTATCTTCGCAACTCAATTCGGGAATTGAACTGTTTTCATAGGTAAGTTTGTACGGAACCCTAAGTGCGCGAGTCCGACTTTCCAGGTTTTTTTGAGTTGAGAAATCTTGAAATAACTGCTCCCGATCTGGGTGGAGCCAGAGGGATTGTTACACTTTTATTGACTAAAACCTACCTGTGTTCCTTCAATTGCCCTTTGTGTTAGGGGCCGCAGTAACTATTTCGAACATTCCCACAGCCCTAGCTGGCATCGGCTCTAGCGGGACCTGTCTATTTGCTGATCTCTTTGAGGCGCTCGTGGAAGCTAACACGCTGACGACTTGTGGTTGGTCCTTACCAGACGGTCGGACGGCGAACTACCCATTGCTCATCGTCCGCAAGCCCGCGCTTACTTTTTTCTATTTTCGAGTTGATGCAGTCCTTTAGGTACTTTTATTGTTACATACCTTGCAGGTCAGAGGCTCAGCAATCTCGCAGGTCGTAAACTCCATGTTATTAGACGCGCTGCAGTTACTGCGCAGGTCCTCGGCTGGCGGGTAGTTCTGTATTTCCATCGGTGTGGCTGGTTTGCAGTCCCAGCGAGCGCCTACGCATGTGCTGGACAAATGAAGGGCAATACATAAGTTAACCACCTATTAGATAGATACATGGAACATACTGGCCTGTTGGTCTAGTGGTTAGTGGCCCTGACTGCTATACCGGAGGTCGTGGTTTCGATTCCCACCCAGGACAAATTATGTTTGTGTGATGGGCACGATCATTTGTTCTGTGTCTGGGTGTAATTTATCTATAGTATGTATGTATTTAAAAATATATAAATACGTTTATCAGTTGTCTAGTACTCATAACACAAGCTCTGCTTAGTTTAGGACTAGATGGCGTTGTGTGAAACTTGTTGAATATTACAATAATAATAATAAAAGGGCCTCGGCCAGTTTGTTTCGACTCCTCGTACTCCTTCCAAAGGTCCAGGACCTCAGGGTCCTGAGATAAATGAATAATAATAATAATATATTTATTATATTACATATTATTATATTATACATCACTCTAATATTATAAAGTTACATATAAGTTTGTGCAATGTATGTGTGTGTGTTTATTACTCCTTCAAACTCAAATAGCTGAAGAGTTTTTAATAAAATTTGCCACACAGGTAGACCATTTCCTAGACTAGGATATTATTCCCGCGGGTGAAGACGCTGACTGAAGCTAGTATTATATAACTGCGAAATATAAGTGCGCTAATCGTGCTATAGGTGTACCAAGGCATGATGTGATGTTATGCTGTCTTTTCAGGATATAAAGCGGGTTTCTGAATTGAGTATTTTGAGTTAAGTATGTCTCAAACCGAGACGCACAGGACCGTCCATTGTGGAGACACTTGGGGGAAGCCTATGTCCAGCAGTGGACGTTTTTCGGCTGAAATGATGATGATGATGTATCAAACCGCACTTTAATGCCAAATTTTGACAGATTTGCAGGCTAAAGTAGAGTTTGAGAAATACTAAACTTCAAAAAGAATTAAATCAGAAATCGGGGGTGAGTCTCGTTAGAAGGTCTAGCCTTTTTGTAATCTCCAGATAAGCTCTAGTCCATATATAATATAAACACTACGCGAGTCCAAGCAAGGTACCTATTCTTATTAATCTTTTTTTCTATGTGGAAAAGCATCAAAAGACTTCACCCGATTTAAGTGGAGCAAGAGAGATTGTCAGACTTTTACTAACTAAAACCCACACGTGTTTCTTCAGTTGCCGTTTGCGAGGACTACGGGAACTGTTTTGAACAATTTGAAGCCAGAATAATATTAATATAATATTCCACAACTATCACACAGCGCCGTCTAGTCCCAAGCTAAGCAGAGCTTGTGTTATGAGTACTAGACAACTGATAAACATACTTATATATTTCTAAATACATACTCGTACATACTATAGATAAATTACACGCAGACACAGAACAAATGATCGTGGCTCATCATACAAACATTTGTCCTGGGTGGGAATCGAACCCACGACCTCCGGCATAGGGGTCGGCGCAACACGTTTTTTTCTTCCATTCTGTCCAGTCACCCGTCACACTATCAATAACTCCCTTTTCTTTCATATCACTTCTCACGCAATCCATCCATCTTTTCTTTGGCCTCCCTCTCCCTCTTCATTCATCTACATGTCTACTCAGAACTCTTTTAGTAACATGTGTGTGTGTGATGTCTTTTACTAACGCAAGAACATTAAACCTAAAGTACAGTCAGCGACAAAAATAGGTAATCACTATCAAAGGGCTGCGTGATTGTTAAAAACAGTTACCGCGGCCCTAGAACGCAAAAGACAATCCGAGGAACAGGGGGAGTTATACTCTGTAACAGTATGACGCTCCCTCTCTCTCCACCTAGAGGGGGAAAAGTTATTTGACGAATTCAGAAACAAAAAAAATTAAAAAAAAAATTTTTTTCGTTTCCGTCGCTGACTTCTGTATCTGTCTGTACCATTAAACATTCAAATATGTCTCGCGAATTGCGTTCATGAATGAATTTATGCAATTTTGTATTACTATGCAAAGTGAAAGGTAAGCGAGTTTTACGCACTTGAATATTTTACGCAATGTTCAGTGTAGTGGACTTTAATTTGAATATAGTTCACAACGGGGGCGTAGCTCAGATGGTAGAGCGCTCGCTTAGCATGCGAGAGGTACCGGGATCGATACCCGGCGCCTCCAAATAATTTTTGACAATTTTTTTTTTCTTTAATGTTTTATGTAGTGATACTCGTAGTTATTAGATGAAGGACTGGTAATTAGAGGGTGGAAAACCTCTACAGCATCCATGAGTTAATAAAAAATATCAGCTAGGTACGTTAACCGGAAATTATACGGAGTCATAAAGTGATAAAATTAAACTATACAGGTTGCCCTTGGACTTAAATAGTATAATTTACACGAGCTCGTGTAAATCAAAGCTCAAAGCTTTCCTTTTGGAGAAATGTCTTTATTCGGTAGACAATGACATATATTATCAACAATTTAGAATAATTTAAGATATTTAATTAATGTGAGACTGAGTAATGTTAGAGTAAGTAGTAATAATGTAAATAGGAATTGTAATGACATTAAATTTTATTTTATTTTATTAATGTAATTTTATGTAATTTCAGACACAATATGAATTGTTCATGAATAAATAAATTGAAATTGAACTAAAAACAAATGGGATAAAATAAATTCGGTAATATTTGTCACATCGAAAACGACCCAATCATGAAACTCGACCAGGTTTCATAAATAGGTAATTCCCAGCGTGTTACAAATGATTCAATGTAGATACGAAAGTAATTTTCTCTATTAATATGAAAGAAAGAATAAAAAAAGTTGATTTGTGACTTGTATTGGACAAACAAAAAATATAAAGTAACTATTAAAATACAATAACAAAAGTAAAAAAGACCTGTGTGAGTCCAAAAAACCTTCTATTTGAGCATATGCTGTATTATTTAAAAAAAACACAGCTTCTATGGGCCTGTGTAACTTACCATAGTTCTCTTTCTCGCCTGCCAGCTCTAACTTCCTTGTATCCAGCATTGAACTGCAGTCCCTTGTGGTAGCACGGACACAGTCCGGTTGGCACGCAGATGTTGTTGTCATCTAAAAGCTGTAAACAAATATTACGAGTTGAAAACCATCGGGAAAATCACATACACTGGTAAACTGGTACAAGTTCCTGTGGATAGACTGACTACTAAGAGGCTGGATACTTATTAAGCGATTACTGAACGTACTATTCACAACTTTTTTGTAGGTATATATGTCAGCGATTATGTCAATTTGGCTCGATACTCAATAGATATCTTAATTGGTATTATCGCTGGAGCGCAGCGTAGAGGTAACGCTGTGACGTTGTAGACGAGTCACGTGAGTAAAATCGTTTGGAAGGACGACGGTTAAGGACGGCAGTCTCATATATCCAACAGCCTGGAAGGCTTTGACTCCAAACGGGGTGGATCGAGTTTTTAACACGCTTTTATTAGCTTCACTTGTAATTATGTATGTAAAAAAATCTTGGAATCTTAATTTGACCCACTTCCCGGTCTTCGATTAGGATGAAATTTTACACACGCTCTGAGTTCTGATGACAATACCTACATGACTAGCTAAGAAACGTCATTACAAATCCAATATGGCGGCCTCCCCAAGATGGCGGACTGGCTGTTTGAAATCTACCCCCATGATATGGGTATCAAATGAAAGGGTTTGCTGTCAGGAAAACGAAAAAAATAGTCACGTGACTTAAAACCAATATGGCGGACGTCCAAGATGGCGGACTGGCTATTTGAAATGCACCCCCATGATATGGGTATCAAATGAAAGGGTTTGCTGTCAGGAATACGAAAAAAAATAGTCACGTGACTTAAATCCAACATGGCGGACATGCAAGATGGCGGATTGGCTATTTGAAATGCACCCTCATGATATGGGTATTAAATGAAAGGGTTTGCTGAATGGGATACGAAAAAAATAATCACGTGACCTAAATCCAACATGGCGGCCGTCCCAAGGTGGCGGATTGGCTATTTGAAATGCAGCCCTATGATTTAGGTATAAAATGAAAGGGTTTGCTGAAAATAATGCGAAATGACATTTTCTTACCAAATTATTATGTCATGGGTATCAATCAATAAGGTTCGACGAGAGGAATACGAAGATTGGACTTTGAGTCTATGAGATCCCACCTAAGCTAAGTTTGAATAATAAGAAGACTAAAAAGTAGCGAAGATCGTATTTATTATGAATGAAAGCGTGGAGCGTTTTTTCTTTCATTATAAATCATAGTAAATATTCAATAAAGATGATTACCTACTTATAACCATTTCGCATAGCTAATTATTTATCGTTCATCACGAACTGAAATTGTTTATGTTTACCTGCGATCTAATGAAGATTTGGCAAAGGGAAAACTCTTGAGTCATCAAACTAAATGTCCGAATTATTTTGTAATTTTTAGTGCGTGCTAAAAGCGTGTTTTTTAGTTTTTTAAACTATTATTTTTTATACTAAGTTGATTGGAAGTCAACTTAGTCGACTCTATCTACGTTCTCTAAAAGCTGTTTAATTTATACTGTTTTTTTTTTTTAGTTGGGAAAATCATCTAATGACATCCATCGCTCTTGGGCGAAGCGAGAGGGCGTGTCGGACTTTTATTGACTAAAAACCCACTCCTGTTCCTTCTTTGCCATTGTTCCAGGGCCCCCGGGATCTCTTTCGTATCACGCATGGCCCCAGTAGGCTTCGACCCTGCTGGGCCCCTACGGTTGCTGACATCTCCTTGAGGCGCGCGTGAAACACTACGCGCCATCGACAACTTGGGCTCGGTCCGGACGGTTACCGGACGGTCAGACCTACCCATACCACCACCCATTGCTACCCACTGCTCGCCGTCCGCAAGCTAATTGATACTGTTTAAACGATATAAACTAGTGCTTGGCTGTATAAGCGTAATCAGCCTTATAATATTCCCAGTGCTGAGATTCAGACCTCCCTAGGAGAGAAAATGGGCCGTAGTCCACCACGCAGGCCCAGTGCGAGTTGGTGAATATCACAAGTCTTCGAATTTTTATCATAGGACATGCTGGTTTTCTCACGATGTTCTCCTTTGCCGTTTTGAGAGCAATGGTGATATAAACTACACACAAAGCGTAAAGCGTCTGCCAGGGTTTGAACCCATGACGTACAGCTCGTAAGTCGAGTCATCAGTACAAACAGGGTAAGCAAGGTGAGTGATATATTTACCTGTCCAAGCGGACAAGCGCAGCCCTCGACGCAGCACGGCTTGCAGGTGCCGCTGGCAGACAGCGCCATGTCAGCGCATTTACGAAGACAGCTATCAGCACAAACTGTGTACTCTTGACCTCCCGTGCATTGCAGTTCTAGAGAAAACGTACTAGGTTATAGCTTAAGAAGTATATTTTATTTATTTCATTGAAAAGGAAACAATTATCTAACAACTATACTCCATTCACAACGTCTTCGCCGGAACGTACACATCTGTCTCTGCTCTACAGTGTTCTGTTCAATCCTAAAACCCCGCATATCTTAAAGAACGTTTCAAGTTCCTTCATGACACACATACTAGATATCTTAGGTCATCGGAAACCGCTAGAGATGCCAAGCCATTCCACCAATTTTTATGACAAGTCGTTTACAGTTCAAGCAGTGCGGCTGTGGAATGCTTTGCCCGTGTCAGTAAGGCAAGCTCAAACACTCACGATTTTTAATTTGTCTTGATTGTCGTCATTACGTACATAATTTTTTTGCTTTCATAATTATATATTTAAATATATATAATAAATATTGTTTGTATTATATAAAATTTATTTTTTTATGTATTGTATATATATAAATAGTACACCGCGTACTACCTGCGTATCTTTTTTCTCCTTCTTTGTCAACTCCATCCAAAGGTTGTCTGTAAAAAATCGCTTTTAGCGATAAGACCGCCCAGTGACATCCTATTAATTTTAAGTTCCTAATGTAATTTGTATTTTTGGTGTACAATAAAGAATATAACTATCTACTCGTATCTATCACAACAAGATTGGATATTTAAACAAACCTTTCTTATTGTACGTTAAACCGATTTCGACTTATATTGCGTTGGAGGCATGACAAATGGCGGCAGCAGTAAATAGTTGGTAGGTACTGTAACCACTTTTTTGCTTTTAATGCCTTCCTTATGTCTACGGAATAGAAGTCAAAATCGAGTGATCGGGCAGCAAAAAAGGTTTGTTTATTTGTATAATCTTATTGTGAATGGAGTATATATAGTACCGAAAAACTTAAAAATTAAACGGAATACAGACAGATTAGCTGAAGAAAAACTGTGGTGGGTAGCACCTAAGTTACAGATACATAATAAATAACAGCATCAGATCTAAAGTTATGACAGTTGAAGTGATAAAAAATTACCATGAAATATAGAGACATGTCTAATAATATGACACTAAAAATATCAAGAAACTTCTCCATTCTCTGTAATACAGAAGACAGCGCGTGACGTCACAGATGCTACAATAACTAACGTATCACATACCACACTCGTCCACATTGTAGCGCCACTGTATGATGACGCCCGCCTTAGCGCAGTTCATGGCGTAGTCGCCCAGCACGGGACACAGGCAGCGCGTGACGTCACAGATGCTACTATAACTAACGTATCACATACCACACTCGTCCACATTGTAGCGCCACTGTATGATGACGCCCGCCTTAGCGCAGTTCATGGCGTAGTCGCCCAGCACGGGACACAGGCAGCGCGTGACGTCACAGATGCTACTATAACTAACGTATCACATACCACACTCGTCCACATTGTAGCGCCACTGTATGATGACGCCCGCCTTAGCGCAGTTCATGGCGTAGTCGCCCAGCACGGGACACAGGCAGCGCGTGACGTCACAGATGCTACTATAACTAACGTATCACATACCACACTCGTCCACATTGTAGCGCCACTGTATGATGACGCCCGCCTTAGCGCAGTTCATGGCGTAGTCGCCCAGCACGGGACACAGGCAGCGCGTGACGTCACAGATGCTACTATAACTAACGTATCACATACCACACTCGTCCACATTGTAGCGCCACTGTATGATGACGCCCGCCTTAGCGCAGTTCATGGCGTAGTCGCCCAGCACGGGACACAGGCAGCGCGTGACGTCACAGATGCTACTATAACTAACGTATCACATACCACACTCGTCCACATTGTAGCGCCACTGTATGATGACGCCCGCCTTAGCGCAGTTCATGGCGTAGTCGCCCAGCACGGGACACAGGCAGCGCGTGACGTCACAGATGCTACTATAACTAACGTATCACATACCACACTCGTCCACATTGTAGCGCCACTGTATGATGACGCCCGCCTTAGCGCAGTTCATGGCGTAGTCGCCCAGCACGGGACACAGGCAGCGCGTGACGTCACAGATGCTACTATAACTAACGTATCACATACCACACTCGTCCACATTGTAGCGCCACTGTATGATGACGCCCGCCTTAGCGCAGTTCATGGCGTAGTCGCCCAGCACGGGACACAGGCAGCGCGTGACGTCACAGATGCTACTATAACTAACGTATCACATACCACACTCGTCCACATTGTAGCGCCACTGTATGATGACGCCCGCCTTAGCGCAGTTCATGGCGTAGTCGCCCAGCACGGGACACAGGCAGCGCGTGACGTCACAGATGCTACTATAACTAACGTATCACATACCACACTCGTCCACATTGTAGCGCCACTGTATGATGACGCCCGCCTTAGCGCAGTTCATGGCGTAGTCGCCCAGCACGGGACACAGGCAGCGCGTGACGTCACAGATGCTACTATAACTAACGTATCACATACCACACTCGTCCACATTGTAGCGCCACTGTATGATGACGCCCGCCTTAGCGCAGTTCATGGCGTAGTCGCCCAGCACGGGACACAGGCAGCGCGTGACGTCACAGATGCTACTATAACTAACGTATCACATACCACACTCGTCCACATTGTAGCGCCACTGTATGATGACGCCCGCCTTAGCGCAGTTCATGGCGTAGTCGCCCAGCACGGGACACAGGCAGCGCGTGACGTCACAGATGCTACTATAACTAACGTATCACATACCACACTCGTCCACATTGTAGCGCCACTGTATGATGACGCCCGCCTTAGCGCAGTTCATGGCGTAGTCGCCCAGCACGGGACACAGGCAGCGCGTGACGTCACAGATGCTACTATAACTAACGTATCACATACCACACTCGTCCACATTGTAGCGCCACTGTATGATGACGCCCGCCTTAGCGCAGTTCATGGCGTAGTCGCCCAGCACGGGACACAGGCAGCGCGTGACGTCACAGATGCTACTATAACTAACGTATCACATACCACACTCGTCCACATTGTAGCGCCACTGTATGATGACGCCCGCCTTAGCGCAGTTCATGGCGTAGTCGCCCAGCACGGGACACAGGCAGCGCGTGACGTCACAGATGCTACTATAACTAACGTATCACATACCACACTCGTCCACATTGTAGCGCCACTGTATGATGACGCCCGCCTTAGCGCAGTTCATGGCGTAGTCGCCCAGCACGGGACACAGGCAGCGCGTGACGTCACAGATGCTACTATAACTAACGTATCACATACCACACTCGTCCACATTGTAGCGCCACTGTATGATGACGCCCGCCTTAGCGCAGTTCATGGCGTAGTCGCCCAGCACGGGACACAGGCAGCGCGTGACGTCAGAGCCGCACGCGCACATGTCGTACACGCACGATTCGTAGTATGGTTCCACGTCCACGTACCAGTGGCAAGCTAGAGACAAAAAAGGTAGATCTATGTAATATATCTTCTTCAATCTATCATTATTAACCGGAGTTTCTTTGATAAAACCATTAAATACGAATGATCAATGAGAAACGGGAATGGGAAGCTTAGTCAAACAACACTGTCAAAAGAGTTTTTTTTTTGTGTGTGGCCCCTCACAGGTCAACCTATGAGGTTGAAGATTGTTGTGCTTAACCGGACTTTCCTGTAGCAGCCATAATAAATTATAGCCTCCAGCGAGGACTTATAAACAAAATTAAAACTGAGCGTCTACACGTTAAGGGCACCCCCTGTGGGGTACAGACCCAGGCGTTACTAGGGGAAGGGCAACAGGAGACAGGCTGAATCGAACACTGAAAAGTGGCAGTTTTTTAACTTTTAAACAGCTTTCAGTTTCAGCTTTCTCCCGCATGCTTTGAGGGTAGGAAATCATCAAATGACTTCTGCTCTGGGTGGAGCGAGAGGGAGTGTAAGACTTTTATTGACCCATCCGTGTTCTATGTTTTTTTTTATAACTACAGACCCAAACTAAGCAGAGCTTGTGCTACGAGTACTAGACAACTGATAAACATACTTATATATTTCTAAATACATACATACTATACATAAATTACACCCAGACACAGAACAAATGATCGTGCTCATCACACAAACATTTGTCCTGGGTGGGAATCGAACCCACGACCTCTATCATAGCAGTCAGGGCCACTAACCACTAGACCAACAGGCCAGACAAATTGTGATCACTTTTATGCTTTTAATGCTATCCTTTTGCCTAAGGAATAGAATAGGGTAGTGGCCCTGACCAACTAACCACTAGACCAACAGGCCAGTCAATTGCCCTTTGCAGTCCAGGGCCACGGTAACTCTTTTGGAGAATCTTGCAGCCCTGGCAGGCATGTTCTTTAACGGGTCTCATCGATCTTGCGGCCAACTCGAAGGGGTGTCTACCCCTACGAAAGCACCTAATTAGGTATACCGAACCCCAAATTTCGAAGGTTTTGAATCACTTCATCCCATGATCATGTCATCGACAACACGTTGCATTTACAATGCGTTCCAAATAAGAATAGGATCGATTGCCATGTTGTGACGTCACGTCATACTGTCAAATCGAAGAATTATTATGGTGAGCAAAACAAAAAATTTTTAAAATTTAATTTATATACGAACTGTGAACGAAAATAGTTATAATCAGAATCCAGTTCTTCAATTTTGCTCATCTTCGAGTTCTTCCATTTTATCAAATTTCTTGCGATTTGACAGTATGACGTGACGTCACAACATGGCATTCGATCCTATTCTTATTTGAAACGCATTGTATTGACGTAATTGTAACAGATAATTAATTCTTACGAAATTGTATCGAGAGAAAGGTACGTGACATTTCGAAGGTTGTTGAACATATCTTGAATGTGATGTTTAATTTGATTTTGTACAACAACGGGGGCGTAGCTCAGATGGTAGAGCGCTCGCTTAGCATGCGAGAGGTACCGGGATCGATACCCGGCGCCTCCAAATTACCCTTTTTTAGCCGAAAGTTTTTCTGAATTAGTTTTGACTAGGATTTGAAAGTGTTGTTAAGGGTTTTAAAAATTTCATCAAGTTATGTCATATTGACACTTTCTGAAATCAACTAGACCTTTACCGAAATATTCTTTAAAAAAATCATCAGCTCTCCATCCGATTATAATTTAGTTGTCTTCAAGGCTAGAGTGCTTTTAATAAACTAGTGCGCTTCACCATCAACGATTGCATCGCTCGCTTTTGTACATCAGCTGTCCAATTTTTTAATAATTTGTTATTTTATGTACAATAAAGAATATAAGAACGATTGCATCGCTGCTTACCATCAGGTGGGATCGCAGTCAAACACTAGTTTATGTCATTAAAAAAAAAAACATAAAAAGTATTGAATATAATAAAAGACTCGAATATCCTGTGAAATAATATTGAGCCCCAAAAAATACTTGTTGAAGAATCATTACCATGACAATTTTTTTTTTAAATTGATATAAACCAGTGCTTGACTGCGATCCCACCTAATGGTAAGCAGTGATGCAATCATTGATGGTGAGGCACACTAGTTGATTAAGAGCCTATTCACTCTAGCCTTGAAGGCACCTAAATTATAGTTAGATTTCTAGTACGTACCTTCGAACACCTTACTCTTTAACTTGCTACAGTACTTCTCAGCAGCCTCCTTGTTCTCCATGTTGGCCTTACAAGGGTGTTCGGGTTCCTTCGTGTCGATGTCAGTGCAGAACTCTCTGGTTTTCCACTTGTTGGCGAACGCTAGAGCTGACTGTTCGATGTCGTTCTCAGGGGTTAGGAAGTCGTCTTTTTGGTTTAAGTTGAAGGTTCCGCAGAGACCCTAAAGAAAAATGAGAAAGATTTTTCAATACACTTACTCAAAAACTCGCTCTTATCCCTACCGCTTTTAGGCACGCAATTTACTGTTTTGCGCACTAGTGCTGGCACTTGCCCCCACCATGATTTACTGTATTATAATAATAATATAATATTTTCTAGAATACAATGGTTTTTCTTTTTTGTTTTAACTGGCTTATCTTTATATTTTTTATGTGGTATAGTCCTAGGTGCGTGGTGTCTCGATTATGCGTCATCGTGTTGATCGTCACGTCGCGCAATCGGCTGATGTGCAAAGTTCGCGCGTTATTTTATTAAATTGGAGCATTGTGGGTAACAAATAATTTTATAGTTTTTATCTAATGTGGCACATAATTTATTTTATATTTTTTATGTTGTTATATTTATTCATAATCAATAGCCTGTACAATATTTCCATAAATTGAGTGAAATTTTGGGATATAAACAAACTTTGCAGTATGAATATTGCCTGAATTTATTGAGACTTTACTTAAATAATAATAAGACCTTTTCTAATAAGGCCTTTAAGTATTTCTACTAATTTAAAATTTGTGGTGTATACAACAGTCCGAAATTAACTATCGCGCAGTTGCTCGGACCAGACATAACACACATCTGGTCGTACGATCCTCTCTTTTCAACGGAGGTATGTGGTACTTCACGCCCTGTTTCAATATATCTATACACTCCCCAAATTAATCCTTACCTTAGTCTTTCCTTGGAATTCGGCTGGCACATCAATGAAGACACGAGTGTTGCCATCCCACCATAGGTCCACTTTGTTTGGTAGTTGAACTAAAAACAAAGAAAAAACATTATGTACCGGACAATTTCGTGCGATGTCAATTTACCTACACACTAGTGGCTCAAAAGGCTGTCCAACTTAAACGGGATTAGGCAGGACATATCTGTCGGAGGCTTGAGGAGTTGTAGGCCCGTAGATTACAGGTCTGATGACTGTAAACCTGACACAGCGACACGCGACCGCGGTAGTCCACGAAGAATATAGCGGGATGACCTAGATGTGTTCCTTAAGAACTGGAAAGAAGAAGCGAAAAATCGTGACGGCTGTTGGAAGGAATGGAAGGAGACCTTTCCTCAGCAGTGAGACAATACTGGTAGCAGATGTATCAAGTTAATCTTTTTGGCAAGCTTGACACCGGCAGTCAATAATTTTTATCTTTTTAGGGTTCCGTACCTCAAAAGGAAAAAACGGAACCCTTATAGGATCACTTTGTTGTCTGTGTGTCTGTTTGTCAAGACCCTTTTTCTTGGGAACGCGTTGAGGTATTGAGTTGAAATTAAAACAATATACTCAAGTCTGCGGTCCCTTGAAGCTGTGAAAAAATCAAATTTCTGAGTTAACGAAAAAAAAGATACGGCCGTTTATGTCTCAAAAAACGTGTATTTCGACATTCTCAAGAGAATCAAATTTCATAGGGTACTTCCTGTTGACCTAGAATCCTGAAATTTGGCATAAAGCAAGGTCTCATAGCACAAGTATAGGAAAAAATCTGAAAACTGTGTAGTTATGTCACAAAAGAAAAACTTTTTTTGCGATTCGGAAAAATCTTCATAACTCAATTCGGGAATTGAACTGTTTTCATAGGTAAGTTTGTACTGAACCCTAAGTGCGCGAGTCCGACTCGCGCTTGCCCAGTTTTTTATAGGTTTCTTCCAATTTCTTCCAGGTATTCTTTTCTCGAGTCATCTGGAACCAGTCCTTTCGATAGGCGTCTAGGTCATCCCGCCTCCTCTTCCCAGGTCTGCCTCGGCGGCGTCGTCCATCTTCAGGCACCCACTTTGTGGCGACTCTTGCCAAAGTGGTCAATCTTCATGCGGCATGAGGTAGTTAATACTACAATAAAATTCTCAGCTCCATTTTACCGAGATCGCGCCTGTTTCAATGATGCCACATATTGTCCAGTTAGATTATACTTGAGGTACAAAACTACACCGATTTCACATCACAATCGATTCTTCTTCTTTTCGATTCGATGGTTATCTTTACCTTCAAAGTATCTGGGGCCATTAGGTGACCACGTTTATAGCAGCGTTAGAGGCGTCTTTAAGATCCTCCAAAGTGCAGACGTAAGGACACTACGGACACTTTAGTAAGTGGGCCATCGTCTGGTCAGGAGCACCCCACTCGCACTGACTGTCGAAGAGGTCTATAATTCCCCATTTTGTCAGGTTATGTTTGAAAGAGCCTATCTTTATCACAATCCATTAGGAAACTGTTTGTAAATAATTAAAACAACCACTGAACTGCGTCCGAACAACTCCCACCAAAAACTCACAGAGACACAGCGTTATTTTATGTAATCCTAATATTTATAACTTACCAATAATAAACATAGAAGAAGCAGCTCTGATCCTAACATCGCCCACCATGACAGGTAAGGTGGACACCTCCTTCCCGTCCACGAGTATGAAACCTCCTTGCTTCAGATGCACCTTTGCTCCATCGTAGTTGAGATTGACTGCTTTCGTACAAGATGGTTTCCCTTCGCCCTTGTAAGGGCTTAGGTTCATTGCCTAAAATAGAAAGGAATTATTAAGATTTAAAAAGATGTCATAAAACTTTCTTGGTAAGAAGATGGACATCCCACTAATAGAGAAAAAACGTTTTCGGAATATATTCATTGTGCATACAGTTATGGAGTGGAATTTCCAATCGAAGTCCGTGTTTCCTGATAACTACAACCTAGGGATATTTAAGTCAAGAGTGAATAGGTTACTTCTAGGCCAGCGTGCTCCGCCGTCGACCACATCATCGCTTACCGTCAGCCCCCCTAGCCAAGTTACAACCGTTTCGTTTCGATTCTCTTTTCGTTGATCACCTCGAGTCGGCCACACCTCCTATTCCTTTGTTCTGACCATGTGACTGAGCGTTGAGATGACGTCAGAATAAAGGAATCGGAGATGTGGCCTACTCGAGGCGATCGACGAAAAGAGAATCGAAACGAAACGGTTGTAACTTGGCTAGGGGGGCAGATTGAGATAGCGATCAAGCGCAAACATATCGATATTTTAAAAAAATGGCCATTTTTATCTGCTCAGTATTTTCTACTGATTTTAAACTATTTATAAAAGTATAAAGCTTTTGCAAAATTCTGTTTAGCAGTAGGATTTGGTGAATGGGTTAAGATACTGTATGAGGCTACCACCAGTAAGTATTAGGCCTTTATAAAGTTCAATCGGAGATACGATACCACCAACTGCATCAGACTGCTTGAAAAGTGACTTGTTTGGAACCTTTTAGCAATTTTGCAGTCGGGTTTTTTGGTAGCTACTTAAGTATTTTTTTTTAGTTCCTATTTTTTGTGAGTTATATTTCTAGAATAGTCTTGTCGAGCGCTTTATTTTGATAACTTACCGACCAGCGGCCGCCATGTTGTTTTTTTTTTCAGAGTTCATAAAGCCGAATTGTCCTTTGTGATACCTCTCCCCTGCCTCTCCTCCTTATTTAAATCTATCCGTTTAGGCCACAGGGTATGCCAAAGAAATAGATACTCCAAAAACAATACCCTCCTTCTGGGGCAGTCGGTTAAAAATAGAATAGAAGTAGTAAGTTCTGACAACTTGGACAGGTTGAAATTTGGATAAATACTCTAATTGTAGAAGGTGACATGCGAGCACCGCATGCTATTCTAATACTTTTCTTACGCCTTACCTCAGTGATAGCTCCGGAACACGCCACATTCTCCACCTCCACGGTCAGGTTAGCAGTGTCCAGCATGGTGTAGGTGCAGTGGCCCATAAAGTCGTAGTGCAGGCCGTCGAACGTGGTGTAGTGCGGGTCTCCCACCGCGCCGCAGCGCGCCCCGCACGCTACCTTCGTGCACGTCCACTCGCCAGATTGACACGTGCTAGAAGGAATTATGATGAATAAAATATAAGCTTACTATGTTTTAAGGGCACTAAATTTATGTTTACGAATTTAGATTAAGTAAAACTTTTTGGCGTGTTGCCAGTGATGACATATGGTTCCGAAACGTGGACGCTCACAATGTGCCTTATCAGAAGGCTCAAAGTCACCCAAAGGGCAATGGAAAGGGCTATGCTCGGAGTTTCCTTGCGTGATCGAATCAGAAATGAAGATATCCGCAGGAGAACCAAGGTAGCCGACATAGCACGAAGAATCGCCAAACTAAAGTGGCAATGGGCAGGGCACATTGCTCGCAGAACGGATGGCCATTGGGGCCGAAAGGTTCTGGAGTAGCGACCGCGTACCGGAAGACGCAGTGTTGGAAGGCCCCCTACAAGGTGGACCGATGACCTGGTGAAGGTTGCGGGAATCCGATGGATGCGAGAGGCACAGGATCGTTAGTTGTGGCGACATTTGGGGGAGGCCTATGTCCAGCAGTGGACGTCTTTCAGCTGAAATGATGATGATGTAAAAACTTTTTAGTTTTTACAAGAAGTGCAAAGTTTGACCATCAGTCTATCCAATGAGTATCGTGTTACCCAATAACTGAGTTGTGCTGTCTGATAGACAGTCGCTCCATGTAAAACACGGGTATACAGACGCATCCGGTTAGACTGGAAACCGACCTTGGGCTCGGTTTCCAGTCTAAAGGGAAAAGGCTAGGGAGATGATGACAAGCAGTACGTTGAACTTTTAAGATCTATTTTTTTATATACCTATATATATACTATATATAGGGTACCCCCCAGGGCTTAGGGGGGGTGGGGGGTAGGGTAGGGGGGGGGGGGATAGGGGAGTAGGGTGGGGGGGTAGGGGGTAGGGGTAGGGTAGGGTAGGGGGTAGGGTAGGGGTAGGGTAACTGGTAATTAGTGTACGATACGTAAGCTGTTGATCCCCGCACGAACGCCGGCTTTCGGGCGCCATTGTCTTACTATTGTGTCTCTAATTACACTACTCAACGAGCAACACGTGATTGTGCTCATGATAACCAACAACTTTTATTATGGGAACAAACCTGAAATCGCGAAAAAAAATCAGCTGTTCAGTACATTTATGTTTGCCTAATGTACTGAACAGCTGATATATTTTTCGCGATTTCGGCTTTGCTCCCATAAAAAAAATTGTTTGTTATCATGAGCACAATCACGTGTTTAAGTATCGTACACAATTGCCAGTCACCCTATATATATATATACAACATTATTTTTAGTATATGCGAAACCTGAATATAGTTTGTTCAGAATCAGTAACTGAATCGATCCTAATATTTTTTTCACCATGTTATATTTTGTCCCAAAAATATTTTTTAAAGTTGGACACCACTGACACTAAGTACAACACAGGTCACGGCAGGTCATAGCGGGCATTACTTAGGTACCAGCGCACAGCTGGGTGCGGGAACAAAACAATCCCTCAGTCGCCCGGATGGTCCGATGCCCATGTATTAATGCGGATAACCAGGTAACATAAAAAGCTTATAACTTTGTGATTTTTCATGATACAATGATGTAATTTTGTAAATAGAAACTTTATATAAACATACTAGACACGTGTTCCGGGTTTCACATATACTAAAAATAATATTGTATATCGTAACCTACGTCACAAAGGCAATAAAATGTATAGTGATGTCATAAGTATCAAATTATTCTAGCAAAATGCAACAAACTGCGATCGCCAATTCTTCTTCACGATTTGTAATTATGAATTATTCAGAGGAATTACTATTGACTGACAATTGTATTTTGAGAGAAGAGAAAAATATCTAGTTCCAAAAACCAATTATTTGCTCAGGGCTATTATTCTATTAACTAGAGATTGAAACAGCAATCCAGCAAAAACAAGACATTTTAACACTCACCAAGTATTACAATCCTTCCTTATCGTGGCACCTGGCTTGAAACTCTTATTCCTCAGTCTACAAGGGCACTCGGTCTTCGGCACACACTTGCCTCCCTCCAGCAGCAACCCTTCGGGGCAGAAGCAGCCTTCCACGCAGGAACTGTTACCAGTATTTGCGGGGACCAGGGGGAACGCACAGCTGGGTTGGAAGTCGGGACCACAGGACTTGTAGATCTTGCCTTCCGGACACTTCATTGCTAGAAGGGGGGAAAAAGTACAATGCAATCATTCTTTGTTGACATAAAATATTGCTACAATTTATGATGCCTCTGCATGACTTCCTGAATTAGGCGGACCTGTATTTTAGGAGTCAGCGCCCTTCCCATTTTATTTTGGCATAGTCTGATCTGCTGATGCACAGAATCATTCTATGAGTATGCAGATGATAGCAAAGTTGTAGAGAAATACCTGCCAAGTGCTCGGGCTAGTAAGGAGCTAATCCGAAAGAGAGGCTGTTGTAGAGCGTACGAATGTCTCACTTCAGGCAGTCTCCAAGTGGGGTGAAGCCAATCTGGTGGAATTCAACGCCACCAAAACACAAGCGCGTCTGTTCACCGCTAAAAGGAGCCCTATTGGAACTATTTGCCTGCTGCGGTCTTCCTGTCCGATTATAATTTAGGTGTCTTCAAGGCTAGAGTGAATATGGCTCTTAATAAATTAGTGCTCCTCACCATCAACGATTGCATCACTACTTACCATCAGGTGGGATCGCAGTCAAGCACTAGTACGCTCTACGTACGAATGTCTCACTTCATGCAGTCTCCAAGTGGGGTGAAGCCAATCTGGTGGGATTCAACACCACCAAAACACAAGCGTGTCTGTTCACCGCTAAAAGGAGCCCGTTCACCTTGGCTCCTACTTTTCAGAATGAATCTCTGGAATACACCGACCGCCTTCAGCTCTTGGGAGTTGAAATTTCCTCAGACCTTAACTTTGGGCGGTTCATTGAGTCCAAAGCCAAGGTAGCAGGTAAGAAAATCGGCGTTCTTGCAAAGGTCCGGCGGTACTTCACACCAGGACAGCTTTTAATGTTATACGAAGCACAGGTCCGTTAGTGTGTGGAGTACTGCAGCCATATATGGGCTTAAAACCACATATGGTGTTACAAAATGCCACCTAGCAGCTTAGGACTCAGTGAAAAGGCGTGCAAAGAGGCTAATTGGTGATCCGGATCTGGTTAAGTCCAATCTACAAAGCTTTGAGCACAGGCGTAGGGTAGCCAGCCTTTCGCTGTTTTACAGGATGCATTTTGGAGAGTGTGCGCAGGAATTGCATGACTTGATTCCACCATCTCATTTCTACCATCGGCCAGCCCGACGAACGGCGAGTATCCACCCTTACGTTGTTGAAACCTCTACGGTCCGGATCAAGCGTTTCGCCTCGTCGTTTATACCTCGTACATCGAGGGACTGGAACTATTTGCCTGTTGCGGTCTTCCCTTCCGATTATAATTTAGGTGTCTTCAAGGCTAGAGTGAATATGGCTCTTAATAAATTAGTGCGCCTCACCATCAACGATTGCATCACTACTTACCATCAGGTGGGATCGCAGTCAAGCACTAGTTTACATCAATAAAAAAAAAATCTATTGACAACGTTGAGAAATACAATTTATATATGAATATGCTTTCAATACATTTGAACGAAATTATTATATTGAAAAATATTATTATGTTTTTAGAGTTCCGTACAAAACTGTCAAATTAAATGCGAGACATCCATCGGATCCCCGCGACCCTCACCACGTCACCGATCCACCTTCTGGGAGACATTCCAACGTTGTTAATAGGGTTAATTTTCACGAATGTATCGAAGTGCCTTGGCGCTAGTGCAGCATAGTGCTAAAGTCAAGAGGCTTACATGTCAACCTTACCGTTAAAGAGCAAGTATATTATCATAAGTACTTACGGCAAGTGTCAGCATCACGCCAATCCTTCATCTCTTCAACTCCATGCCTCAAACATTCTTTAGCATAAACCGAAACTGTACTGCAAGCGCATTCCTCAGGACCTTTGCAGAGTATAAAAAATAAGTGATATATAGACATGTTCAAAATTCTAAAGAATACACATTTTTGCAGTAAATACTCACTCAAACTGGTAGTGCATGCGCAGAAGTCCCATTGACACGCGTCAAGTAAAAGAGAGACATCCATTGCCTGTAAAGAAAAATAAAATGAAAACGTGCCCCCCAGAGATTCCATCACAGTACATACTTAGAAGCAATTCAGAACTGTTAAAATATGAATAAAAACTTGCAGAAATAAACTTGATACTTCAAGTTTATTTCTAACAGTTATTGTTGATTTTTTGGTAGAAATAAACTTGATACTTCAAAGTTATTTCTAACAGTTATTGTTGATTTTTTGGTTCCGTCCCTTGTGCCCCTCCCCCAGAAAAAAAGAACCTGGATCCACCCCTGCATGTTTTCAATGTTTTTTGTTCCAGGACATGCTGGGTTATCTCATATTTTCTTTCACCGTTTCGATAGCAGTGGTGTTAAAAACAAATTAAATAAAGTAATGCGCCAGGATGGGTTTGAACCCATGACTTACTTCTCGTACCTAAGTCGGGGTCGTTACCACTGGACCACCAATGCACCACAACGGTAGAAACATATAAAAGCAAATTTAGGTAGGTACCTAATTATAAACCATTTTCATTAAATAAGTCCTTAATAAAAGTTTTCTCGACGGGCCACCCCAAAACCTTTCAATTCATATTTGAATGGAACTTACCTTAGAGCATTTCCTGAATTTATCTTTAGCGAAGATCTTGGTGCAGAATTGCTGAGCCTTCTTCATATCATCATCAGATTTAGATGCACAGGCACTAGTCTCCGTGGGTTTGCTGTCGCATACATCTAGAACAAGTCCTAGAGTTCAAATGTGATGACCTATCACGCTGTAACAGCTCAACGGATTTGGGCAAAACGTGCTACCCGGACTAGGACATAATATATAGAATACTTTTTATTTTTCCGATAGTATTTTCATCGTCATTTCAGCTGAAAGACGTCTATGGCTAGACAAAGGCCTCCCCCAAGTGCCATCACTACTACCGTTCCTGTACACATCGTATCTAACAGATTCCCGCGGCCCTCACCAGGTCATGGGTCCACCTAGTGGGAGGCCTTCTCAAGCTGCATCTTTCGGTACGCAGTTTTCGAACTACGTCGGTAACCTTGTCGGGTTACCGACAGTGGCGGTACCTTCATACAAGCAGAAAAGCCAGGCATGCCTTACTAAAATGCTCGATAGAGAATCAATATCAAACCCGAACTATTTAAAAGTTCGCGCGCTTTAATTCTTATCAAAATAACACAAAGTATCTACCTATGGCACACACACAGCGCGCGCAGAGTTTCGCATTGGCAGCATCTACGCGAGAGCTATATCTGTCTCGCTTACACGTACCGGCTTTTACCGGGCTTTCAAATACTATCTCTGTCACTTTCGCACTTATAGCGATGTGCCGTATAACGAGTTAGAACTTTATGCGACTACAAATCGATCAGTATGGAAGATTTAAGCCGGGCATTCGTATGAAGTTGCATTCGTATGAAGTTGCTCGCGTATGCGTGATCTTGTCACCTTGCCAACTCTGCAGTGTTGCCGTTTTAGCGACGTTGTGAGATCTTGGAGATTTTTAACGAGTTTGGAAACTTTTTTTAAGATTTAGCAACAATATAAACTAGCGACTTTTTAAAATAACGAAATTAAATATTCAAAAATAAAGGCAATTTTTTAGAACTGGTCTCGTTAATTTCAAAATACGATGTCGTTTTAGAAAAGCATATGCAGCATTAGAAAAGTGACAAACCGGGGCCGAGTTATTTATCTAACAAAATTCAAAACGATATTATTCATTCCGTAGCCGATGTGATGCAAACTTGCATCGATTACGAAGTTAGGCAAACAAAATTTGTTTCAATTATTATTGACGAAACCCCCGATGTTAGTCATAGAAAACAACTGTGCTTGATTCTCAGATATAATTTTATATGAAATTCATGACTGTCTTTTGGGCTTTTAATTTATTGTACCTAATCAGTAGTTTGTGAGAAAATTGCGATGATACATACGTAGGTACCTACATACTCAGTCGAAAACTGAACTTTCTTTTTTTGAAATCGGTTAAAATTTTATTGGGCTTGCCTTATTTTGAAACCCTAGGCACGCCACTGGTTACCGACGTAGTTCGAAGAATCGCCAAACTTAAGTGGCAGTGGATAAAGCACATTGCTCGCAGAACGGATGGTCGATGTTGCAGTTTCCTTGCAGCAGCAAGAGTTAAAGTTCCCTTCCAAATAACATCGATATAATGTCAGTAGTCCTCAAGTAAAATGGTTATGAAATATTCGGGTAGATGGACAGACGCAAAGGACGAAATTATAATGGTTCCGTTTTTGCCATTAGCTATAGAACCCGAAAACTTTAATTTTACATATCATCATCATCATTTCAGCTGTGAGTCTTGCAACCATCGGATTCCCGCGACCCTCACCAGGTCATCAGTTTACATTGTCGGAGGCTTTTCAACGCTGCATCTTCTGGTATGTGGTCGCCACTCTAGAACCTTTCATCCCCATCAGAGCATCTGCTCTGCGAGCAATGTGCCCTGCCCACACAATATAATTTCCCCGAATTTTACTTACCTCCAATCTTATTAACCTGCCACGAGGAAGCGAGCACAGACTTGGTCTTCGCAATAGTCTTGTCTCTAGTCATGAAGTCATTCTCCGGGTTCCCGTCCAACGTGCCGCAAAGACCTTCAGTGTTGTTCCACAGTAGAACTGAGCCTTCCACCAGGATTATGTTCTGAAATAATGTGTTTATGTTATAAATTTTATAAACCATTGAAATAAGGTCGAAAATTGTATGATTGATGTGAAGTAGTGAAATGCAGGCTGTACTATAAGTTTAGTACCGCTATCTGACATTTTAATTTACGTACATAAAGAGTGTAGAATTACATAGAAATCAATGGAACTTTGTGTACATCGAAGGATTGGAACAATTTGCCTGCTACGGTCTTCCCGTCCAACTATAATTTAGGTGTCTTCAAGGCTAGAGTGAATAGGCTCTTAATAAACTAGTGCGCCTCACCATCAATGATTGCATTACTACTTACCATCAAAAAGAAGGAGGTTCTATGTTCGGCTGAATGTATTTTTTTTTATGTATGTTCACCGATTTCTCGGTCAATTGTGGATCGATTTTGAAAATTATTTTTTTTTTGATTGAAAGGTTATGCTTCCAAGTTGGTCCCATAGATATATTGTTATGATCTGATCGTGAATTTCGAAGATGTGGAACGGAACGCCTCATAGGATCACAGCAGAACTGTCGTAATAAGTAAAATTGCTTTGTTTATACGTGTAGTCGATGACTGACTGAAAGAAAAGGGATGATCTGATAATGAAGTCGGGTAGGCACCGGAACTCAGTAATAAATTAATGTAACCAAACCGTGTTTGGGATTATTAGAATTCTCATGAGATGCACTCTGGCTATAAAGTATTTAAGTTCGGCAGAGGGACACTTTTTAGTGGTGGTAACTAAAAATTGTAAAGTAAATATTTTTTTTTACAGAAAGAATACAAACGACTTCAAAATAAAAAAAAACAGTGAAAAGTGCAAAATAACTTTAATTTCGGAAGTCGATTTGAAATAAAGAAGAGACAAAACTATTAAAGAAACACCGACTTCCGAAATTAAAGTTATTTTGCACTTTTCAGTGTTTTTTTTTACTTTGGAGTCGGTTGTACTTTTTTCTATAAAAAGTATTTTATGTCATATTTTTAAAGCTTTTGCAGTTTTATTTTATTTACACAATAAATAAATATTTCAACTATTGATCTAAAGAGTTAGGTTGAATAATTTTGGATTTATATTTTAATCCTAGCTTAAACATTTATTTATTTACAGTAAAAATACAAAATTATCGCACAAAGGATGCAGAAGACCGGATGCAGAAGACCGGATGCAGAAGACTGGATGCAGATTATCCAGGATCATAATAATATGAACGGATGTTCGATAAGCCAAATTTACCGAAAATTAACTAGATTCATGTCATTGACATTTAGCAACAAATTATAAAAGTATTTAAAGTGATTGACCTGAAAAGGACACAGAAAAACTGTGTAGGTAGCTTTAAATTCAATTTAAAACATTTGATTTCACATAGGCCTACATAGATATTAAACCTCAGATGCTAGAGTATTATTTTATTTATTTATTTTATAATTTATGTACACACATAAATACGAAAGAAGATACATTATTATAAAAATTGTACAAAGGTACTGCTTATTTCTAAAAGACATTTCTTCCAGCAGACCTGCGAAAGGAGAAATAGGAAGAAATGTAGACAATAGTGTGTAAAAGTAATAAAAGAAGAGTATGTGAAATCTTAAATTAAAATAATAAATACTAAGATACCTATACGTATGTTCCAATCAATCTTTTCCTAAAAAATGTACGTGGATCGAATCAGAAAAAAATAAATTAGTCTGTAGAGTCTACAGTGTTCTCACATTCATATTATAAAAAAGAAGTTATATAAAAATAAACATTAACATGATTAACAAATGACATGATTACATGACAATAATAAATCTAAATGGAAAGGATGTCCACAAATGAAGTTAGACAGTTTCTTACTTCCCACTTGCACCACAAATCACTGCATGTATAACGTTAAATATAGGTATTTATTTAACCTTATAACCACCACATCAAAAAGCAAAAACAATACTTTCTTATAAGATTTATAGGCGTTTAAGTCTGTCTTGTAGTCGTGACCGTGGCGTACTGGACACATATTGCTTTGTTTTTACATGACTGTGGCGATCAAATGGTTAAAACATCATTCTGTCTTTGTCACCTTGAAACGATTGACAGAAAGAGGACAATGAATATGTGATGTATCTAAGTGAGCCTTTAAACATAAAGGGTTTTTTCAAGTTTTTATCCTACCCTTCTTGTCCGTTGGTCCAAGTCAATCGAGTCGAGATGAACTAATTTCAAGTAACATGAAGGACATGGTGTATGTGACATGTTACTGGAAATCGGTTACAGTTACTGTTTATAGTTTTTATGTTCTGTTAACTAATTTCTTGACAAGAACAAACAGCACATATGAGCAGTAATCTAACTAGCATAAACATAGTAAGGTCCTTACGTTGGTATCCCACTTGATAGTGACGCCGACCGCATCCAAGTTGATGAGCACGAAGTCGCTCGGCATGGCCACGCGGATGCCGGGCAGGGACGCCGGCATGGGGATCAGGCGTTTGGTGTTACGGAATACTACTGAGCCGTCCTCTGTTGAAGATAAAAGAATAATTTGTAGAAAATTAACAATTTCAGCTAAATTCTTAAATCACTTCTAATGACAGGCCTGTTGGTCTAGTGGTCAGTGACCCTGACTGCTATGCCAGAGGTCGTGGGTTCAATTCCCACCCTGAATAAACTGCTCATCACACAAACGTTACACCCAGACACAGAACAAAATTTGTTCTGTGTCTGGGTGTAATTTATGTATGTATTTAGGAATATATAAGTATGTTTATCAGTTGTCTAATACTTATCGCACAAGCTCTGTTTAGTTTAGAACTAGATGGCGTTGTGTGATAGTTGTGAAATATTTAAAAAAAAACTTCTGGTTGATGAAGGAGTTGTAATATGAAAAGCAAAACACTCGGTGCTCGTTGCCTATGGGCTACGTAACTACCACACAGTCCATAAGAACTTCTTTGCAAAATATTTTCAATCAACAAACATACAACAGTTGCAAACTGATGCAAATCATAAGTCAAGAAACTATAATCGTGACGATTTTACACCAACAGATACATGAGTGCCAAGTGTACCCTGTGATAACACAGGGTACACTTGGCACTCATGATCATATAGTAACAACAATAAATCTAAATGGAAAGGATGTCCACAAATGAAATCACAAATAAGTTAGGCAGTTTCTTCCTTCCGACTTGCACCACAAATCACTGCATGCATAACGCTAAATATAGGTATTTATTTAACCTTATAACCACCACGTCAAAAAGCAAAAACAATACTTTCTTATAAGATTTATAAGCGTTTAAGTCTGTCTTGTAGTCGTAACCGTGGCGTGCTGGACACATATTGCTTTGTGTACCCTGTGTAATGTTGGTTATAGGTGATTTTCCAGAAAATGAGGCATTGTATCTTTGTCTTCGTGACCCTGGATGTTTTTTTTTTTTATATAAAGCTCTGGTACTTATAAGCAGATGTCCAGAGCACATTCAACTCTTAACATGCATAATAAGCATAAAATAATAATCAGCCTTACAATGTTCCCACTGGTTGGAATCAAGCCTTCTCTCTAGAAGAGGGAATGGGCCGTAATCCATCACGCGGGCCCAGTGCGGGTTGGTGATCACATGTTTCCAAATTTTTAATTCTAGAACATGACGTTTTCCTTCACAATTTTGAGAACAATGGAGATGAAAACATATTACACAAAGTTTAGCGCCTGTCTGGGCCACCACCACATTCCTCCTCTCACTTATCACGAGTCTACATATCAATCAAATAAAAAATGATATAAGAATTAAACCTCACCTCCAACAGCCAGCACGTAGAATTTGTCATCCAGGTAGACCGTCAGCTCGCTGGGACAATGCGCCGTGTTCTTGCACACGCCATGCTTAACCTCTACCGAGTATGTATGTTCTTTTGCGTCGCGGACCAAGATATGTTGGCATGGAGATTGGAAGCTGAGGAAAATTGTTGTTATTTAGTTCACGGAAACAAAAACGTAAGTAATTGCTCTGAACTTCCAGAAGCTGTATGTTATAAGATGGATTGTTCGAGAAATGATTATCATCATCAAGAATATTTCATTTATGTTAAGATGAATGTTATAGATGAAGGGATTGTAAAAAAACCAATAAACATATTGGCCCTTAGAACCCATAAGGATAAGGAACAAACTGTTTTTTTTTTTAATACTTTATTTATTAATGAACTCGGACTACATAAATGAACCTACCGCTATAAATCTTGCCATTAAAAGTCTTATAATGCACGCCAGCTCAGCTGAGGCAGGTGCCTCCTTTGGACATCATATCCTGCTCCACAACGATAGGCTGGCTCGTGCCTCTCGTAATAAAGTGATGCGCCTGTGTCGTGCAAAGCGTGCGCGGTGTGCGTGTTCGTGCGTAATAATCGTCAAGGATTATTCGAGTTCCACAATGACAAAATCCGAAGAATTTTTCATAAGAACAGAAATCAGAAACGTTTATTTCAAATAGACCATTTACTTATGAATTGTCAAAATTTCGGTCAGTCTAAAAAAAGGAAGCTAAATTGCACGTTCCAAAGCGTAGATTTCCATGGAGAAGAACGTGTAAGAAACTCCATGGACAGTCTTTTAAATCATATTATGAGTAACATAAATCTTGGTTACATATTTTTTGTCACTTCTATTAAGTGAGCACAATGTAGAAAACTAATGAAAAAAAAAGTAAATAAAAAATAGAAATTAAAATGGTAAGTCACTGGCAGCTAAGAGATGACCAGTCTCAACTAACGGCGCCCGTTCACGAGCATGACGCGTGCATCAGCCTCACTCAGGTCAGCTATTTTGAAGAGAACTGAATGACCCAATAACCGTGCCACCATCAGCGAGACATTTGAGTGAAATTAAAAAAAATATAACGGTTTTTAAATACTTACCTTTTGCAAATGCAATAAAAAAAATACTAAACTGGAATGACCAACATACCTATAAATCTTGCCATCAAAGGTCTTATAATGCACGCCAGCCCAACTAAGACAGGTGCCTCCTTTAGGCGTCATGTCCTGCACCACAATGATGGGCCGTCCCGTGCCATACGTGCTGAGCGAGCCGTGCGCGCCATGCGTGCTCTGCTCGTCTTGCGTGCTCGTACCGTTCGTGCCGCCCGTTATGGTTTGGTGCGTGTGACTCTCGCCCGTCATTTGATGCCCGTGAGATTGGCTTGATGATTCTGAGTAGTAGGTGTACGTCTGTAGGGGGAGATTGCGGTGTTAGCTAAACATGATCTTCGTAGAGTGGTCAGTTATAGTGATACAGATCAATGTCTGCAACATTTCTATCTTCATAAATAAAAAGAAATGGTGAAATGGATTAGCATAGTGGCGTAACTATAGGGTGGCAAGGCTGGCAAAATGCCACGGGTCTTTGGCCCGGTGGGACCCCCGGTCCGAGAGGCCTTGAGCTCAGAAGAAGTAAATATTATACAAATTCAAGTAAATTATTAAGGTTTATTAAACGCATTCATAGGAAAAAGAGCAATTTCCCGCGGTATTTTGCCAGCCTTACCAACTTATAGATACGCCACTGGGATGCCCACCTTCAGACACGAAATATAAAAGTACTCGTGTATTAGAGAACTTGCCGATTTATTAACAATAAAGAATATTTTATGTCTGTACTCCAGTGATTTATCCAAATTAAATTATAAAGTTGACGATTTTCCTGGGGCCCCATCCTATGATTTTGCCACGGGCGTCAGATGGTATAGTTACGGCACTGAGCATAGCATTTTCGTTAACTCAGAAGTTTGATTTTTTCACAGCTTTAAGGGACCGCAAACCTGAGTATATGGTTTTAATTTCAACTCGATACCTCCACGCGTAAAAAAGGTCTTGACAGACAGACAGATGGACAACAAAGTCATCCTTTGGTTCCTTTCCTTTTGAGGTACGGAACCCTAAAAAACATTAAATTCAAGCTGTTCCCAGCTAATCAATATTAGGGTTTTTGTTCTTAATCCTTGTTAAAAACTACTTTAAGCTGTTGATAGAACGATATGTCGGGTGAGGTAATCCTAAATAGAATTTGTACCATTACCTCTAATACAGTTAAGTCAAAACTGTGGGGTATATGGATAAATGTAATATGTGGGTGTGTGAAAATAAACCAGTTGTCAATCGGACTCAGTAGTTTCATTCGCCGCTCCCGTTGATATATTTCATAAAATACAACTGGCGACGAGGATAATAACTAAATTCGTGTGGTTTAGATCGTATACGTTTAGAACTTCAACATGCCTATTGGGAAAATTGAAGAATTTGACCTATCAACTAAAAAGTGGTTGTCGTATATCAGACGCGTGGAACAATTCATAACTTTAAATGGAATAACACCAGAGTTACAAGTGGCAACGTTGGTGACGTTGGTGGGAGCAGCAACGTACGACTTGATGTGTGATTTGTGTGCACCTAACCATCCCGAAAGCAAAAATTTCCGTGACTTGGTTAAAATTGTGGGTGACCATCTTGAACCAAAACGTTCCGAAATCGCGGAACGCCATGTTTTTAGACAAAGACGTCAGAATACGGGTGAATCTCTCAGTGAATATCTACAAACACTCAAGCACTTGGCTAGTACGTGTAATTTCAATGCTACGCTGGAGGAAAATCTACGCGATCAGTTTGTGTCGGGTTTGGCTAGTGATGAAATGAGATCCCGTATTTTTGCGGAACCATCAATTACATATAAAAAAGCCGTCGAGTTGTAAGCGTCAGGACCCCTGGACCACTAGCGATATTTGATGTTTAGAGAATACCAAAATTAACTACCTTTTTGCTACTATTTGGTACCTACCTTCAAATATTTGGTACCTCTATTGACAGCGAGAAAACGCCAGAAGAAAGTGGCCAGACATTCTGACGTCAGGATGTCTGGACCATTTTTTTTTTCATAGTTCTAGACAACACAGATAATTTATCTTTTTGTAAATATTTACTACCTTTTTAGTACCTCACCATATATTTTTGTCAACATTTTTTAGCACACTTTAAAAAAGTTAGATGTGAAATATTTTTTTCAAAATGGATATTTATTTTGCCACATATGCCATGAGATATCTGATGTTTAGAAAATAACAAAATATACTACCTTTATGCTACTACTTGGTCCCTAACGTCAAATACTTAGTACCTCTATTAACAGCGAGAAAACGCATGAAGAAAGTGTCATCAGGTTGTCTGGACCATTTTTTTATCTTCATGGTTCGAGATAACACAGCTTATTTATCTTTTTGTAAGTATTTGCTGCCTTTATAGTACCTCAACATATATTTCAGATCTTTTTTGTCGTACCTGAAAAATGATACGCATTAAAAAAAAAAATACATGATGGATATCTAATTAGCTACATAGACAGCGTGAGATATACGATGTTTAGAAAATACCAAAATATATTAATTTTAAAAATGTTGTATGTGGCAAATTCATTATCATCTATCCATTATTAAAAAAAAAATTACAGCTCGCAGCGTAACATTTTTTATAGTATGCTAAAAAAATATATATAATATATTGAGGTGCTGAGAAGATAGTAAATATTTACAAAAAGATAAATTAAGTAGCTGCATTATTTCGACCTATGAAAAAAAAGATGTGTAGCCATACCGATGTCAGGATGTCTTACCGTTATTTTTACGCGTTTATCTACTGAGCAAAAAGTAGTAAATGTTGGTATTTTCTAAACATCAAATATCTCATGCTGTCTATGTAGCTAATTACATATCCATCATGTTTTTTTTTAATGCGTTACATTTCTATAGAACGACAAAAAAAATTGAATTACAAAAAAATAAATTACCTGTTTTGTCTTGACCATGAAAAAAAAATGACCTAGACATACTTATGTCAGAATGTCTGACCACATTCTTCACGCGTTTTTTCGCTGTCAATAGAGGTACTACGTAAGTATTTGACGTTAGGTACCTAGTAGTAGCATAAAAGTAGTGTATTTTTTAAACATCATATATCTTATGTCATATCATATGGCAAATTAAATATCCATTTAAAAAAAATATATTTCACATCTAACTTTTTCCAAGTATGCTAAAAAAAGTTGAAAAAAATGTATGTTGAGGCACTAAAAAGTAGTAAATATTTACAAAAAGACAAATTAGCTGTGTTGTCTCGAACCATGAAAAAAAAATGGTCCAGACAACCTGATGACACTTTCTTCATACGTTTTCTCGCTGTTAATTGAGGTACTAAGTATTTGATGTTAGGTACCAAGCAGTAGCATAAAGATAGTGTATTTAGGTATTTTTCAAACATCAGATATGTCATGTCATAATGTGGCAAATTAAATATCCAATTTGAAAAAAAAATACACGTAACATCTTTCAGGTATGCCAAAAAAAGCTGAAAAAAATATTTGTTGAGGTACTAAAAAGGTAGTAAATACTTTTCAAAAGATAAATTAGCTGTGTTGTCTCGAACCATGAAAATAAAAAAATGGTCCAGACAACCTGATGACACTTTCTTCATGCGTTTTCTCGCTGTTAATAGAGGTACTAAGTATTTGACGTTAGGGACCAAGTAGTAGCATAAAGGTAGTATATTTTGTTATTTTCTAAACATCATATATCTCATGGCATATGTGGCAAAATAAATATCCATTTTGAAAAAATATTTCACATCTAACTTTTTCCAAGTATGCTAAAAAAAGTTGAAAAAAAATGTATGTTGAGGCACTAAAAAGTAGTAAATATTTACAAAAAGACAAATTAGCTGTGTTGTCTCGAACCATGAAAAAAAAATGGTCCAGACAACCTGATGACACTTTGTTCATACGTTTTCTCGCTGTTAATTGAGGTACTAAGTATTTGATGTTGGGTACCAAGCAGTAGCATAAAGGTAGTGTATTTAGGTATTTTTCATACATCAGATATCTCATGTCATAATGTGGCAAATTAAATATCCAATTTGAAAAAAAAAATACACGTAACATCTTTCAGGTATGCCAAAAAAAGCTGAAAAAAATATTTGTTGAGGTACTAAAAAGGTAGTAAATACTTTTCAAAAGATAAATTAGCTGTGTTGTCTCGAACCATGAAAATAAAAAAATGGTCCAGACAACCTGATGACACTTTCTTCATGCGTTTTCTCGCTGTTAATAGAGGTACTAAGTATTTGACGTTAGGGACCAAGTAGTAGCATAAAGGTAGTATATTTTGTTATTTTCTAAACATCAGATATCTCATGGCATATGTGGCAAAATAAATATCCATTTTGAAAAAAATATTTCACATCTAACTTTTTTAAAGTGTGCTAAAAAATGTTGACAAAAATATATGGTGAGGTACTAAAAAGGTAGTAAATATTTACAAAAAGATAAATTAGCTGTGTTGTCTAGAACTATGAAAAAAAAAAATGGTCCAGACATCCTGACGTCAGAATGTCTGGCCACTTTCTTCTGGCGTTTTCTCGCTGTCAATAGAGGTACCAAATATTTGAAGGTAGGTACCAAATAGTAGCAAAAAGGTAGTTAATTTTGGTATTCTCTAAACATCAAATATCGCTAGTGGTCCAGGGGTCCTGACGCTTACGTCGAGTTAGCGTTGGCGTTGGAAGCGGCCGAGCGACACTCGCAGACCAGCGGTGCGAACGCCGCGAGCGGTGCGAACGCGTCAGCGGCTGGCGCGCGGATCTTTGAAGCGGTGCATCAAGTGGGAACGGCAAAGCGTGCGGGCCGACCGCCCGAGCGCGGAACTACGAAGAGTGGCAACTCGTCTACCGAGGTTAGCGCGGTAACATCGCGCTCAACGCGTGCTTGTTGGAGGTGTGGCAGAAACCATCGTCCGGAAGTGTGTCGATTTAAAAATTATTCGTGCGATATATGTGGTCAAAAAGGTCACATTAAAATACAGTGTAAATCTAACAAGGAGCGATGTGTCGAGTCAAGCCAAGACACTTCAATACAGACGCGGCGTCGTAATAATTATCTCGGAAATAGTGATAACGAATCAGAGTGTGATTTTTATAACTTAAGTGTGTGCGGTGTAAATGACAAGCCGTACATGGTTATGGCGCAAGTGAACGGTAGAAAGATAAGTTTTGAACTGGACACTGGAAGTAAGTTATCAGTTATAAGTTTAGATTATTATAATAATAACTTTTGTGACTTACCAATAATAAGCAATGATATTTCTTTGTATTCATATGTCGGTTCAGTAATAGAACCGATAGGTTTTGTGTCTGTGCATGGTGTTATTGGAGAACATTCAGCCGGAAATCTCAAATTGTACATTGTTAAAAATGGTGGACCGCCACTTTTAGGTAGATCGTGGCTGACTAAATTAAAAATAAACAAGATTAATATTGGTGAATTTTTACTAAAGTTAAATGAAAATAACATAGTTGACATGTTACAACGTGAATTTCCGACTGTATTTGCTCCAGGGCTTGGAACATGTACGAAAAAAATTGCTTTAAAATTGGTGGATAAAAATCCAGTATTTATCAAAGCTAGGCCGTTACCATTGGCGTTACGTAAACCTGTAGAGCGGGAGTTAGAACGACTCGAGGCGGAAGGTACAATTCGTAAGGTTGAGTATTCAGATTATGGAACCCCGATCGTGCCCGTAATTAAAAAGAACGGAGAAATTAGAATTTGTGGTGACTACAAGGTCACGGTTAACCCGAAACTTATGCGCGAGTCTTACCCTTTGCCGCGAATTGAGGAGCTGTTCGCGGCGCTGAGTGGGGGTGAACAGTTTTCTAAAATTGACCTCACGCACGCATATCAACAATTATTTTTAGAAGATGAATCTCAGGCATGTACCGCTATAACGACACACATAGGAACATTTGTGTACAATCGCACCCCATTTGGACTTACGTGTATTCCGGAAAAGTTTCAAAAGTTTATGGAACAAACGGTCAAAGGACTCAAGGGGGTCGCGGTTTTCATAGACGATATAGCATGTACCGGGACGTCCCGTTGTGAACATATTGATAATTTAAAAGCATTATTCAGTCGCTTGCGTGAGGTGGGTTTAAGGATCAAATTAGATAAGTGCGCATTTATGCAAGATAGTATTACTTATGTAGGGTTTGTTATTGATAAACACGGCTTGCATCCCGATGAAAACAAAATTAAGGCAATCGTCGATGCGCCAAGACCAAATGATGTGACACAGCTTAAGTCTTTTCTAGGCATGGTGAACTACTATGCAAAATTTATATCGAACTTAAGTTCAATACTATACCCATTACATA
Source organism: Mythimna impura (assembly GCA_905147345.3). Classification (NCBI taxonomy): domain Eukaryota; kingdom Metazoa; phylum Arthropoda; class Insecta; order Lepidoptera; family Noctuidae; genus Mythimna; species Mythimna impura. The sequence goes on from LR990350.1 coordinate 26,824,897, forward strand.
AGTTGTTGCGTAAAAACGCCGAGTGGATTTGGTCTTATGATTGTGACGACAGTTTTAACAAAGTTAAAAAGGCTATTTCAGGTAGCAAAGTGTTAGTACATTACAACCCTGAACTACCGTTAGTTTTAGCAGTGGATAGCAGTTCTTATGGCATTGGTAGTGTGTTGTCGCATAGATATCCCAATGGCGAGGAACGCCCCATATGTTTTGCGTCGCGAACGTTAAATTCGGCCGAGCGCGCCTATAGTCAACTAGACAAAGAGGCACTGGCTATAATAAGTGGAGTCATAAAACATCACCAATATCTTTACGGTCGTGCTTTTATAATTAAAACAGACCATAAACCGCTGACATTTATTTTTGGTCCCAAGTTTGGTTTGCCGCAAACTGCTGCAAGCAGATTGCAAAGATATGCTACGAAGTTAGCAGCCTATGACTTCACTATAGAATTTGTGAAATCCAAAGATAATTATAATGTGGACGCATTATCACGCTTACCACTGCCGTATGAACGTAGAATAGAAACGGAGCTGAATTCGGTGTCGTACATTAATTACGTTGAAGAATCTATTCCTATTAGGGCAAAAGACGTTTCAAGTAAAACACAAGAAGATAAAATTCTAAAAAATATTTATGATTATATTATTAATGGTTGGCCTTCAGTAGTCACACATAGTGAAGAGAAACCTTATTTTTATCGAAAGGACAGCCTTACTATCGATAGAGGGTGTATATTATACAATCACAGGGTGGTCATTCCTAAAGCACTTAGACAGCAAGTCCTTCGTGAATTGCACGAGGGACACCTAGGGGTTGTCAAAATGAAAAATATATCTCGGAGCTATGTTTACTGGCCTCAATTGGACAATGAAATTGAAACGTTGTGTCGAGAATGCAGTGCATGCCTACAGCAGCGCGATGCGCCGGCACGTGCACAGTTGCATCCGTGGGCTTTCCCTACACGACCATGGCAACGACTATACATTGATTTTGCTATATTTCGAGGTACATATTATTTAGTGACGGTTGATGCACACAGCAAATGGATAGAAGTTCAAAAAATGTTAGGAACCAATGCGAACGTCACTATATCTAAGTTAAGAGAACTTTTCGCACGTTTTGGAATACCATCCCATATCATTAGTGATGGTGGTCCTCCATTTAACTCTTTAGAATTTAAAAATTATTTAAATAAAAACCTAGTTAACCATACAATCACAAGTCCATATCGACCAGCCGGTAACGGAGCGGCCGAAAATGCAGTAAAATTAGTCAAACGAGCAATGAAAAAAGCAATACATGAAGGCCAGGATGTAGATACTGCCATCTCGAAGTTTTTGTTTCAATATCGCAATTGCGAGCACGCCACTACCGGAGTGGCACCGGCGGTAGCTATGTTGGGTAGGAGATTACGAGGTCGGTTGGATATAATAAAACCGTCCACTGAGCGTGCAGTGGAATCGTCTTGTGATCGAGCGGGTCGTGCGCGGCCCAGCGCTGAGCGGCATGTGGAGCCCGGCGAGCAGGTACTGGCGCGAGACTACCGCGCTCGCGCTGACAAATGGGCAGCAGCTACCGTGCTTTCACGAACTGATCCACTCACGTACAAAGTACGCGTGTCCGATGGACACGAGTGGAAACGTCATATCGACCAATTATTGCCTCTTAAGAAACGTTATTCACGACATTCCATAATTAGTAGCACGGATGAACAGGTAACGGAGATTGACGCTTCTGAGACCAGTCAGGACAATCAACTTGAAAACACCTCATTCTCAAGTGAAGTTAATACTAATCGGAATCAAAAAGTAGTAGAAGTTAATAAGACTGTCAGCCCAAGGAATGTAACTGCAGAACCAACTCCAATTTCTGATGAACAAAGTGTTAGACTTAGACGTCAATGTTTATTCCAAGGTAAATACGCGAAGTGATTAATATCATACAAGTTTTGTAATCGATATAACCTAATGTTAGGGGTACAAAGGTAGTTTACTTAGTGGTTATTTCGTTTACTTATATTATATTATTAACTACTTAGTATTAATCAAATATTAAGTAAGTATGGTAACATTTAGCAGATCACCACTAGGTATACTCCAAAGGATGCCAAACAAGAAAGTAGTGTGATGGCATTGTCGATAGTACATCTTATGTTTTTATTTTACAGAAAAATGTATTGATTCCCTGTCCAATGATCACAATACTTTCAGTTCATGATCACTATTATATTTTATTAGCTTTCATTTCAAGTCTAATGATAAAATAGGCATATAATATTATGTAGTTTTTTTTTTAAGTACTAATTATAAGTAAATACATACAACTTATTGTACCAACATGTCAAGTAGATATAAGTCAATTACAATCCTATCATTTAGTACCTATTGTTTCAAAGGGGGAGGTGTGGGGTATATGGATAAATGTAATATGTGGGTGTGTGAAAATAAACCAGTTGTCAATCGGACTCAGTAGTTTCATTCGCCGCTCCCGTTGATATATTTCATAAAATACAACTAAAACAAGATCATTATTCTACACAACACTAAAAACAGATGATAAAATTGAATTACTTACGCTGTTGTATCTGTGACTCCCTGGTGTGATGACGACGACCTCGGCTGCAAAAAAAAAAATAGCAATGTTAACAATATATAACAGCATTTACGAGGGGACCATAGATAAAAAAAATCAGTTACAGGTACGCGCTAAATTCACAGTAGGTCCATTTATTTAATTGATTTATTTTACTTATTAATATAAATCTTAGTTGCAGGAGCTTTGAACAAAACTCTATAACATAGATATATATATTAATATTTATTTATCGGGCTATGGCTATGCTCGGAGTTTCCTTGCGTGATCGCATCAGGAATGAAGAAATGCGCAGGAGATCCAAGGTCGCCGACATAGCCCGAAGAATCGCCAAACTTAAGTGACAGCGGGCAGGGCACATTGCTCGCAGAACGGATGGTCGATGGGGCTGAAAGGTTCTAGAGTGGCGACCGTGCACCGGAAAACGCAGCGTTGGCGCCGCGACCACGAGGTGGATCGACGCCGACGACCTGGTGAGAGTCGCGGGAATGCAGTGGATGCGAGACGCACAGAATCGGTCGTTGTGGCGACGCGCGCGGGGAGGCTTATGTCCAACAGTGGACGTCTTTCGGCTGAAATGATGATGATGATGATTTATTTATCTATTTACTATGGATCCTACACGGTGTAAAAATCTAGCGAAGGTCACTAGAAGCTTTTGCAAAGTAAAAGAAGGGCCTATTGTTGCGCCGATGCAGGGATGACTTTGTTGAAATTCGCAGGAATCCAATGAGTGCGGACAGAAGAGGACCTATCAGTGTATACGTGCTGCTTCGGGAGGCACATGAGATCCTTTGGGAGGTATATAAGATGCTTTAGCAGGCCTTGGATGCGCTTTGCGGGACCTATGAGACTTATGAGTTGCTTTGGGAGGTAAAAGAAGTTTTGGGAAGCGCTAAAATGCTTCGAGACGTTTATGATGCTTCTGGAACTTTTTCTACTTTCGCTTGTGGTGGCATCATCATCAATTCAGCCGAAAGACGTCCACTTTTGGCATAGTACTGTAGAGTCATTCGGGGTAAGAGCTCGCGGCGGGTAAAAGTTCGCACTAGCCCGATCTCCGACAGAGGTGGGGGGACTGAGGTCTGTGTTCGCGGAACTTAGTGACGCACGACTCGCCGTTTCGGAGCCACGTGTCGCGCCGGCGCAAAATATGTACTTGTCGACACAGGTCGCCAAATACGTTAACAGCAAAAAAATCCTTTAATACTTATGCCGGGGAAAAGTGTATTGAAGATACATGCATTGATTTAGGACAGTAAGTTTATTACATTTCTATTGTTCGATTATCGTAGTATTTAAGTAAGTGTATCATTATTCTCTAAAATTTATTGATCTGTGTATTGTGATCGATAATTTAATATTTATGCTGATTGGGGTAAGAGTGCGAGGTCAAAAGTACGCACGCGTATTTTTACCCATGTTGCGTACTTATACCCTAATGTAAATAAAAATATCCAAAGTTACTTAAAAGTGGTATATTCTTTCAGCGAGAAATACGAAGTGCCACCGATGGAAGATTAGATCCAATGCATAATTTGTAAGGACTGGTTTCATGAGAACTGTACTGCGTATGAAAACGGAATATTTCTATGTGACTTTTGTAATGAGTAAAATTAATTATGTGATGATAAACCTATACGTAATTTTGATCTCTGTCTATCTCTAGTCTAGATTTAAGACTAAACTTCACGTAATAATTAATGTCCAAAGTTCCTAATTGTTTTAAGTTACAGATAAGTACTAAAGTTACTATTATAAACTTCTTAAAGTTTAATGTTGATTATCGGCAATCTTTTTTTTATTTTACTATCCATTTAGATTTCTTTGATGCGTACCTTTACCCGGTACGCGTATTTTTACCCTATGGCTTGCGTAATTTTACCCACGATACGGGGCAAGAGTACGCGTTCGGAACAGGTTACTTTAAACATATGTAGAAAAAAATGTAATTAATCTTGAACGTAAATTTACTTAAATAATGAAAATATATTAAAATCTCAAACAGCTCTATATTCAATCAACTCAGATATCTCATTTTTTATAGTTCGGTGAAACCATAGAAAATAAAGTGCGTGCTCTTGACCCGAATGACTCTAGTCACACGTTATAAAAGTGTTACGATTTGTACCTATATAACGTGTGACTAAAGCTTTTCTTTTTGTTCTGTTCTTGTTTCTCCAGTAACCTTGTTTATTTCAGCATCCTGGAAAACTTGTTTCATACTTTTTCAGCGTCGTTTTTTGTCGTAGTCGGGTTTTATATATATGTATATATAAATTTGCTCACGGTAAACACAATGCGGTATCGGCTGCGGCTCGAACACTCCTGTAGAGTACTTGCAGGTGTACAGCTCAGCTGCTGGAGAGCTGTACGTGCTGCCAGATGGGCACGTCAGCATACAGCTGGATGTCTCGCTGTCACCGAAGCAGTCGTAGGCGCCGTTGAACGCGAGCTTGCGGATGTCGCATTGGCTTACAGCTGGAAGAAATTGATGGGGTTAGTGGTGATGAAGAAGCAGAATTTATCTAGCACGAAATAAACATAACAGCAAAAACTATAATAATAATAGGGATAATCATCGGTTGTTGGTATCACATTCCATTGGAATTATCTAAAGGGCCTCTGCGAGTTGGTTTCGGCCCGTACCAACTCGCAGAGGCCTTTTAGCTTTCCAAAGGTCCAGGACCTCAGGGTCCTGAGATATATAAATACGTAAATAATAATAGTAACTATAATAATAATAAGACGTGACGGCCAATGGATTAATATGAGGCTTTCGTTGGGCAGTTGTATCAAGCGCTTGATCCAGAAAGCAGTACTCTTGGACACGGCGCGCGTATTGTTAGGAGATTCCTCTCTCAGGAGCCCCAAACACCGGTAGCTTGGACCCTGTTCCTGATGCCGGTGGGCTACTATTTTTATGTTTTTCTTTAACATTTTTTTTTAAGGAAATATTTAAAAATGTATAAAATATGTATTTTAATATAAATAATTGGACGGCGAGCAATGGGTAGCTCGCCGTCCGACCGTTCGGTAACAGTCCGGATCGAGCCCAAGTCGTCAACGGCACGTACAGTTCCAAGAGCGCCTCAAGGAAATGTCAGCAAACCGTAGAGGCCCAGCAGGGTCGAAGCCTACTGGGGCCAAGGGTTTGTTTCTGAAAGGAAAACTCGGCCCTGGTATGAAAGGCAACACAGGAACAGGAGTGGGTTTTTAGTCAGTAAAAGTCTGACACACCCTCTCGCTCCACCCAAGAGCATGAGACATCATTGGATGCTTTTCTTACCTAAAAAAAAGACACCCAGCGCTGGTTATCTATTGAAACCTCACGGTTACTGTAATATTATTAGATTACCAAGAAAACTAATACAAGCAGCAAAACTCTCAAACATTTGATTTAAAAAGAACATTACAGTCAATTTTTAACATTGAGTCGGTCAATCAGAAAAATGAAGCTATACCTCTCTGTTGCCTCTCTAAGTAAAGAAAGATGGATTTATTTTGCCTGTTTGCCAAAAATAAAATAGTGTGCCCGGCGACTACGCCAAAATGGATCCAGTTCAGTATATATGCCAGACAAGTAGCGGCTGACGCTGGTTTTCAACTGAAACTATGTAATAACAAGTGCCTGACGCTGGTTTTCAACTGTAACTATGTGATGACATATAAAAAAAAGTTTCTTTGGGAAAGTTGTTTGTAATCATGAGTACAATCACGTGTTTAAGTATCGGTCACTAATTACCAGTCACCCTATATAAACCACGATTGGCGCAGTGATTAAGCGATTGGCTGCTGTACTACGTGTCGCAGGTTCGTTTGTCATACGGAACAAATATTTGTATGGCCATTAGTGTTGTTCCGGTTCTTATAGATAGGTATAATATACCTATTATGTGAGTTAACATGTTTTTGAACGCACGTACGATACAGGAATAAATCCTAGTGTTGGGAAAAGTTTTACTTAGATACTTAATTATACTAATAATAATATATATTGACTTGGCTCGCGAGATTGTCGACATGTGGGATGTGGACTCGGCGATCATTGTACCGATAGTCGTGTCGGGCAATGGCTTAATAGCCAAGAGCCTCGACCAACACCTTAGGAGGCTCGCGTTAGGCGACTGGATCAAGAGCTTGATTCAGAAAGCGGTACTCCTGGACACGGCTCGCATTGTTAGGAGGTTCCTTTCTCTGGAGCCCTGACCGCCGGTAGCTTGGACCCTGTTCCCGATACCGGTGGGGTACTATTTTTTATATTTTTAAATGTTTTTTTTTTTGTAATTAGATTTAAAAAATATTTAAAAATGTAATTTATATGTACCTATTTACAATTAATAAAGGAAATATTATTTTTATGAAATAAATATTATTATTCCATTTATTTATTTTTTATACATATCGTTTACATTTTTAAATATTTCTTTAAAAAAACATATTAAATAAAACATTTAAAAATATACAAAATAGTTGACCGCCCGTGTCGGGAACAGGGTCCAAGCTACCGGTGGTTAGGGCTCCGGCGATAGGAACCTCCTCACAATGCGAGCCGTATCGAGGAGTACTGCCTTCTGTATCAGGCCTTTGATCCAACCGCGCAACGACAGCTTCGACAGATGGTCGTCGAAGCTTTTGGCTATAAGGCCATTGGCGGTCACGACAATCGGCACAATGATAGCCGAGTCCACATTCCACATGTTATAATAATGTCATCATTATTATTATTATTATACTTAATTCAAAATATAAAGTATTAAATAAGTCCCAATACTTAGTGATGGCCAGTTTTAACTGACAGCGGCCATTTACGAACATGACGTTTACAGTAAAAAAAACTGGGCATGTGCGAGTTGGACTCGCGCACTGAGGGTTCCGTACAAACTTACCTATGTGAATAGTTCAATTCCACAATGGAGTCTCGAAGACTTTTTGAATCGAAAAATAGTTTTTTTTATTGTGACGTAACAACAAATTTTATGGTTTCAAAGTTATTCCTATGTCTATACTATAAGACAAATGTTTTATGTCTTTCAGGATTCTGGGTCAACGGGAAGTATCTACCCTATGAATTTTGATTCCTTTGAGAGTGTCGAAATGTACGTTTTTGCGACATAAACGGCCGTATTTTTTTTTTCTTTAACTTAGAAGTTTAAGTTTTTCACAGTTGCAAGGGACCGCAGACTTGAGTTTAGTTTTAATTTCAACTCGATAGGTACCTTCACGCGTTCTCGAGATAAAAGGTCTTGACAGACAGACAGAAAGACGGACGGACAACAAAGTGATCCTACAAGGGTCCCGTTTTTTCCTTTTGAGATACAGAACCCTAAAAACGGCCAAGTGTTGCTAGGATATGTCTTTTTGAACTTTTTGGCCTCGCACAGATCTTTTTAGGGTTCCATACCTCAAAAGGGAAAAACGGAACCCTTATAGGATCACTTTGTTGTCCGTTCGTCTGTCTGTGTGTCTATCTGTCGAGACCCTTTATATATGGAACGCGTGGAGGTACCTATCGAGTTGAAATGAAAACCATATACTCAAGTCTGCGGTCCCTTGAAGCTGTGAAAAAGTCAAACTTCTAAGTTAACGAAAAAAAAGATACGGCCGTTTATGTCGCAAAAACGTATATTTCGACACTCACAAGGGAATCAAAATTCATAGGGTACTTCCCGTTGACCTAGAATCTTGAAATTTGGCATGAAGCAAGGTCTCATAGCACAAGTACTTATAGGAAAAAATCTTAAAACTGTAAATTTGTAGTTACGTCACATAAAAAAACTATTTTTTTTTCAATTTAAAAATCTTCGTAACTCAATTCGGGAATTGAACTGTTTTCATAGGTAGGTCTCAGTGCGCGAGTCCGACTCGCACTTGCCCAGTTTTTTCTTTTTAATGTTCTTTATTCTTTATTGTACACACAATTATAAACAGACAATAAAAAAGGACAGTTGATGTACATAGGCGAGCTTAACCCACAACTAGGTTATTTTATAGCAAACCATATGAGTGCGAAAGTTTAAAAAAATGCGAAATGCGTGTGTGCGAATGTTGTTATTGTTGTATTTTTATTTTAAGTTATTCGATAAAGAATTAGAATTGTTAAATTATTTTATTGTTGTTTGTCCAGTGCGAGTGTCAAATAAATGCTTTTTCTTTCTTTATTTTTTCTTGGTCATAAAAAATTCAATTAATACTTACAATACTGACACTGAGCGCCCCTAAACTCGGCCGGACATTCGCACATGTTGACAGCCAGACAAACACCCCCGTTCACACAAGGAGGGCTACATTCCGGCATACAGTCGGGTATGGTGGTGAAGTCAGCCCTCGTTGGCTGCCACTGTCCGTCAGTGCACTTCATGTTGGCAACACTGGAGCCATCGATGAATTTGTGGTTTTCTATGCAGGTTATTGTGCATGTTCTGTAGAAGAAATGAATATTTATACGTATCTCTATCCTTATATATTATATCCTTATATAGAAGTTATTTGATGATTTCTCACCCTACATAGGTGCATATATAGGGTTTTTTTTCCGGTGGAAAAATCATCTTATGACATCTCCCGCTTTTGGGCGGGGCGGGAGATAGTGTCAGACTTTTACTGACTAAAAACCCACTCCTGTTCCTTCGTTGCCTTTCGTACCATGGCCGAGTTTCTTTCAGAATCAGACCCTTAGCCCCAGTAGGCTTCGACCCTGCTGGGTCCCTACAGTTGCTGACATCAGCACGTGCCGTCGACGACTTGGGCTCGGTCCGGACGGTTACCGGACAGTCGGACGGCGAGCCACCCATTGCTCGCCGTCCGCAAGCCCGCGCCTACGGTGAGGTGCATATATAGGGTGACTGGTAATTAGTGACCGGTACTTAAACACGTGAAAATAGACTATACTAAATAATTTCGCGCGCGCGCCTTCACCCGATCAGCTAGTCCAAAGCCTAGATAAGTGTTATTGTTATTAAACTAATTAGTATAAAAAATTGTTTCTTTGGGAAAGTTGTTTGTAATCATGAGTACAATCACGTGTTAAGGTATCGGTCACTAATTACCAGTCACCCTATATACATAGAGCACCGCCATGTCATTGTAGAGACGATCGGCGGCAGCGACCTGCGCAAGAGGTCCATCCGAGTTACAAGGAGGAATAGGAGGTGGCCGCGTTCCTTCTGCAAACCAGTAATGCTATTGAAGGAGGCCGCCGCACGCGTAAAGGAACGGAAGTCCTCACGCCCCAGCAGCCGGGATCCCGACCCCGATTTCAAGCCATCGTAGGCGTGGGCTTGTGGACGACGAGCAATGGGTAGCTTGCCGTCCGGCCTTCCTCTGACTGGCAGTCGACGCGCGCCTCAAGCTAGAACTACATTAGACCGACGCACACGTATAACACGCCTGATTTGTACGTAGAAAGACGTCGCGTGGCGTAGATCCAGTGTAGCTCTACAATTCTAGTTGCCATATAAAATGTATGTCACTGCAGTTGGTCACTGAAGATAGGCAATACGAAACTAGCTGTTTGACAGTTCAATGATGCACATTATTAACAAGTGATCATCATTTGAACTGTCAACAGAGTTACGTAATAGCCCCGCAGATCGGCGTGTGTAGCACACGTGTGCGCTGTGTAGTTGTAGCTTTAAAGTGATTTCAGTAAGAATGTAGACCCAGTAGGGCCGAAGCATACTGGGACCATTGATTTACTTCCGAAACGGAAACCCACCACGTGTTTCCTTGAACGCAAAGGGCGAAGAAGGAACATAGGTGTGGTTTTAGGCAGTAAATGCCTGACACAGGGGGTGTCAGGCATTTATATATATATATATTTTTCTCTCGGCCATAGAGCGAGGGAGAAGTCATTGGATGATTTCCAACCTTAAAAAACAAGGTATGTAATACTTACTCAGACGAGCATCTCCTCTGGGAGTTCATGGGCAGCGGCGGGTAGGAGAGACAAGGCTTCTTCTCGAACTCGCAGTACTTGCCGTGGAAGTTGGCGGGGCAGTCGCACGTGTTCGTGTCGATGCAGATCCCGGAGTTCTTGCACGTGGGCTCGCATTTCGCTGTTAGAAATAACATTACATCATATGAATTTTCCGTTAGGGAAAAGTGGTACGTGTTAGATGTTGGAGAGGGTGATTGTTCTCCACTACTTTCCTTATATAGGGACCCCCTAAGTTATGGAGGTGAGCCAGTAGCTATCAACTGGATACGAGACTCCGGGGAGCTAAATCGTAAATCACAAAAGCACTTTTTCCGACTCGGGAATTGAACCCAGGGTCTTATGCACAGCAGTAGCGCTTGCGACTAAGAGTTCAACGAGACACTTATAAATAAAAGAAAATATAATACTGCGTTCCGCGAAAGAACATGTTTTCCAAAAAATCTTATTTATTATTTTATTTTATTCTTAGCTATCGTACAAAAATAGATAGATAGATAGATAGATATATTCTTTATTGTACACCAAAAATACAAATTACATTAGGAACTTAAAATTAATAGGGTGTCACAATGGGCGGTCTTATCGCTAAAAGCGATTTTTTACAGACAACCTTTGGATGGATTTGACAGAGAAGGAGAAAAAAGATACGCAGGTAGTTCGTGGTGTACTATTTATATATATACATATACAATACATAAACTAATAAATTTCATATAATACAAACGATATATAATATATATATATTTAAATATATAATAAAGAAAGCAAAGAAATGATGTACGTAATGACGACATTCAAGAGGAAAGGTAGTGATCCTTAACCATATTTTTAAAAATCGTGAGTGTTTGAGCTTGCCTTACTGACACGGGCAAAGCATTCCACAGCCGCACTGCTTGAACTGTAAACGACTTGTCATAAAAATTAGTGGAATGGCTTGGCATCTCCAGCCCCAAGTAAAAAAAATAAAAATGTATACCTATAAATAATATTAGCGACATTACAAAAAGTGTATAGCATAATAATATAATAATCAGCCTTATAATGTTCCCACTGCTGGGACTCAGGCCTCCTCTCTAGGAAAGGGAACGGGCCGTAATCCACCACGCGGGCCCAGTGCGGGTTAGTGAATGTCGCATGTCTTCGAATTTTTGGTTCTAGGACATGCCGGTTTCCTCACGATGTTTTCCTTCACCGTTTTGAGAGCAGTGGTGATGAAATAAATTACACAAAGTAATGCGCCCGGCTGGGTTTGAACCCGCGACCTACAATTCGTAAGTCGGACCCGTTACCACTCGGCCACCACTGCTCACCTTTTGTTTTTTTTTTTTACAAAAAAAAGTGTAAGTAACTAATTTTAAAATGGGATTAAATTAACATTCTTTGAATACAATTTTTTAGATATGAACATATTATACATATATCTAGTTAATCATTTCAAGTCAATCTGATGATCTGAGTATCAAAGTCGCTTTTAAGAAATCCTTAAAGGTAGCAATACACGCTAGGGTGTACCTGACAGGTTTGCCTGCACAGTTATACCTGTCAGGTAAGCTTGTGTGGAAACCTGCACAGATGTGCAACATACACGCTCCGCTTTATCTGTACAACTCTACTGTACAGGCAAACCTGTCAGGTATACCCTAGCGTGTAAGATTTTGCGCCAGTTCTACTTTCTTCAAACAAACAATAAGCACGAAATAAACTCCTAAATTAAAATCTGCAGAGCCCAGAGCGAAAGATTTAATTTAATGACGACCTCTGAGCTTTAACGACGAAAACCTACCTGTGTCCTTATACAGTATTTAGTCTAACACGGAGAAGTGAGAGACACTTCTCAAGTTCTAGGGTCACTCTCTCCACCCTAGAGCGAAAACATCATTCGATGATATTATTATAATATTGTTAAATTACAAAATATGAAACAATTAAAAAGGAAGAAAAAGGATCGACTAGAAAGTTGAATTTTGTTTTTATCTACACTAATATTATAAAGGGGTAAAGTTTGTTTTTTGTTTGTAGGGTGGATCTTTGGAAGTATTTGGTCTGATTGCTAAAATTTTTTTACCGATAGAAAACTGCTTTATTCCTGAGTGATATAGGCTATATTTTATGTATGCAGGCGAAGCCGCGGGCAAAAGCTAGTTTTAAATAAAAAGTAAAAGATTTAACATTGTTTCTTCATACTGGGAAGCTTTGACTAAAAAGTTGATTTATTTGCTTTAATTCCGTAAAACAGTCGTTTTTCCTCTCAAAATCCTCTTGAGAGGAAAACCTCTCCTGTCAATCAGTCTAGGGCGCAGCCCTGACCTGAACTGCATCAAGTCCCTGCATTATCGCTGACATTGCCAACTATTTAGGTCGTAGTTTGTTATTTGCAAATCGGACGGACGGCAACGCCGGGCGCCGGCTTAGATTTGCGGCGCTTCCGCTAGTGCAGATAGCGTGCCCACGCGCATTTGATAATCGCTTATTTATACCTACTCGTGTAGGTATTGTGTCTATTTTGATCTTATCGAGACTATTATTGAATTAGATGTCAATATATTTTAAAAATTTAAGCAGTTTAACTAAAAAAGAACCACTTATTTTGGACCAAAAATGTTGTAAGAACTTATTTTATAAACCCACCAAACTGCCAGTTTGTCGGCGGGATTAACTCTTGATTGGAACAATTGGTTCAAATGCAATCTAGGTATTAACAAGTCTAAAAAATAAATCAGTGGGTATTTCCACATCTTGCAACCACTGCCGCTTCTCAATGTTCGTTTATACCTACAAATGCTATGGGTTATCCAGCAATCTAGGTTTGAAGCCAGGTAGGCAACATGTTTTTTCATATAACATATTTTATCCTTTTAATTTATATTAAGGGGGTGCATATACTAACTAGTACGCTGTCTTTAAGAGTCCGCCATATTGGATTAAATATGTCACACTAATCAAGTATATAATTGTGATCCGAATTGAACATAAAGTCTGTATTACAATCAGTAGCTGTAGCTTAATCGCTAATTATAATTTATGAAAGCATTCATCCTAAATTATTAATAGGTGAAAAAGCTATTAATTTAAAATATAAAATAAATTACATATACTTAATTCTAATTACGAATTATATAGAACTGTAAAGGTACAAACATACCTGCATACAAAGATAAGCGAAAGAGAGGATTTTGATCCCTACATGAAGTAGAATCGATAGGCATAGTTTTTTTGTTGAGATTTTGGCAGTTAATTTTTTGCTGACCGTAATTTTATTCCAAAATCTGTGAATGCAGATCAGAATATAATAAAAAGTCCTGGATGGTCTCCTGCAGGGAAACGGTTAAGGTACCTGCCCTTACTGAGCCTTCTCAAAAATCCAACCTGTATATACAGGGTGTCTTTGACATCGACACACAAACGAATACCATGGATCCAGTACATGATTCTGGACCCCCCAGTAGTGGAATTTTTCGTCGGTATGTTATTTTTTTTTTATCTTTAAATACGTTTTTTAATTTAAACTGTATAAAATCGATAAGATTCTAATATTTTTTGTGAAAAAAAATTGTCAATTTTATCTACCTCGATGACTTTTTAGTTAATCTTTTTTTTTTGTTTTGTTTTTACTAAAAATATCATCGGGGTTGGTTAGAATAACTAATAGACACAGTTTAAATTTAAAAAAGTACAGTTTTTTTTTTTAATTATTTAAAAACCGACGAAAAATTCCAAGATAGGTAAGGTGACCCTTTTTTTTTTTTGTTGCCGGGGTGGAAAATCCTCATGGATGTCCTTCGCCTGGGGCAGGCGAAGGGGTCTGTCAGACTCTTACTGACTAAAAACCACCTCGGTGTTCCCTCCCACACTTGGACTGGGGATCGTGGGAGCTGATACGCCATCTATGATCCTCGGCTAGTAGGTACCCTTACCTATCTTCTAAGCCCTAGCACCCGAGCAGTGCCATAAAACAGCGACTTTCTGAGGCCTACTCCTCGGTAACGGCTAGATTAAAAAGTTTAAAAAAAAAAATATGTTTATAAACATATGATTTTTTTTTTGTATGACTAATACAATTGCCAAAAAAAATTTTTAACAATATCATATTTTTTCGTTTGTTTTCCCCACTCCATTCAAACGGCTTTGATCTTTAGAAATATGTTTATACATAAAAATTGCTGGTAAAGTGTTCTTCAAAATGTACATAGCATTCATATGTAAATTAATCAATATTTCGCAAAGAAAATAGTTTTAAAGGTCAGCAGGGCTCTATTCGGGCGCAGGCAGCAGTATGAATATGTGTGCATTTAACTCCGATCAGATGTTCAAGGGAAAATATGCCTTAAATGTGGAGCTGTAACCTAGCCTATGACGCTCTGACAGTTGCAATGTATTGAAGACCATTCTAAATTTCTAAGTACGGCAATGATGACGTTATAGTGGTGACTGTGCGGTGACTAAGCCACTGATGTAGGAGAACTAATATTTACCTAAGTTACTGTCATGCATTTTTGAGGAAAACAAATTAAATACGAACGAAATGACAGTCATAGGATTATGACACTTATTCTTTTGGTCGAAATTAGTTTAGAACGATGACATTGACATAGTTTTACTCATCTCGTTTCTGAAAAGTTACCTACCTGGTTAAAATTGAGGTCAAACCTCACGTCATCTTCTGATTGAACATGGTTGATTGATTATGTCAACTAGTGGCAATATTAATTCTTATAACTTACTAGCTGATCCAACGAACTTCGTACCGCCTAATAGTAAGGATAACGCCATCTACTGGCATTACCAGAACAGCATAATTCATTTTATAATGACATTTTAATTAGAGATGGCTGGGAGAAAACTCATTGCTGAGTTAAGTTCGCCTTTGTACATGAACTGTTTGTATCTCAATATATTATGTTATGTTTTTGTGTACAATAAAGAATTAAAGATGGCGTTATATTCTGGTTTTTTTTTTTCGTGATTTTTACCATTTTTTACCACCGTTAAAAACTTTCCCTGGACTATCTCGAATATTTCAAGACCAAAATTAGCCAAATTGATCTAGCCGTTTATGAGTTTTAGCGAGACTAACGAACAGTTATTCATTTTTATATAATAATATATAGATTTGTTTTATCTCACGATATCATACTTACTACAAATTTACGGTGTCCGATTTTTGTCTTTTAACAAATTGCATGATTCTAGGTCCACTGGATGTACCCTGTAGATTTTGATTTCCTAGTAAGCATCAAAATATGTCCCAACGGAGCAGAAAAGGCCTCATCTTTAAATTATGTTAACTTGATTAAAAGAAAAGTTTGATTTTTTCACTTTTCTAAGAGGTAGCCAATCTAAGTATTGGTGGAAAGGTAAAATCGCTGAACCACCGCTTTGGTCGCGTAGGGCCGCGTTAAATCTTCCTAACAATCCCACAGCTCTAGCAGAAAGATAGCAAGGTAGATGTCAAAGCCATTATAGATATCGGAAACCTTTGTAGCTTGGATCTTATTGCGAAGATAATTAATTCATTAATGAAGTACCTATTGTTTTATTCATTACGGTATTCGAAAGGTTAATGAATTAATTGCTAATTGCATTTAAAGATTTTATGAAATTTAAAGGTCATGAAGAAAAAAAAACTTAAAAGAAATAGCTAAATAAACCAGGAGTAGGATGGCAAAGATTGTACTTACGCATGAATGGCTGGTTGGCATTGTTGTGGAATTCGGAATAATTGGGCCTGAAACAAAGAAAAGAGATATTACCATTAATCAATCTTCCCGGCCTCCTTCCCAACTATATTAGGGTATTTTAATGGAGCACTTATAACCTTCACATCCCAGTAACTGGGAACGAGAACTGATGTTAGATTTCCTGGCTTCAGACTATCTGTAAAGACAGTTAAAGAAAGAGAGGAATCTAGGTATGTTAAGATCGACCTGTGCGGCTGTTATACAATACAATAACAGTATAATTGAACCAGAAGCTTTTCATTTGCGTCTCCCCTGTCACAAACAGTGTTTTATCCAGCTAGGAGACGTTTCTGATCTAATTAAATTATTTTTTTATATTGCCTATATTGTGTCCCCTCCATAGGCTTCCCCTTTCTCCTTCCAAACCTCTCTGTCTAAGGCGATCTCTGGTCAAGTTTGCCACGCGAACATAATCAAATCGTCACATCTTCACCTCTCTCAGGTGTCCAGTTATCCAGTGACAATCCCCGCCCATTCTTCCTACTTAACTATGACCGAACAATTAAATTAATAATTAAAAAAAAAAACTTACGCTCCATTGTCAGAATACCAGGTTTTAGTTTCGGAATATTTCGACTTAGTCCCGGAATACCCATTCTTGGTACCCGAATAAGCGGTTTTCGTTCCACCGTAACCGGCTGTTTTAGTTCCACTGTAGCCTGCTGTTTTAGTTCCACTGTAGCCTGCTGTTTTAGTCCCACCGTAGCCAGTTTTGGTTCCACCAGATCTGTACCGTTGGTTCTTTAGATACGACGGTACGTATTCCGGGGCTTGCACGTCGGATTGTCTGCAAAAGTTATATAATAAATTGTAAAACAGTCTGGTTATCTTAGCAAGAATTTCTCGATTACTCATTCTTAAAAAAAAAAATACGAAAAGTTCCACCGACGTTATTTCATACTAATTTTTTTTTTCTTTCACAGGGGTGGCCTTAACAATAACAAGGCCCTGTGCGTCAGATCTTTACAAAGCCTTTTTGTAATATAAATATGTAAAACAAAATTATAATATTATACACTTCGTATTTAAAATACCGAGTAAAGTGGGGTAACTTTGACCCTGGGGTATAACTTTGCTACAAGCTTATTAACCAATAGGAACATGAGAAACTGTGTTTGCTGTCTTTCTATTGGTTAATGGATTCGAGTCAAAGTTATACCTCAGGGCCAAAGCAACCCCACTTTACGGTACCTAGGTATGTATTATTTTTTTATTTATTTATTAAATTAGGTTCACCAACGATTGTAAACGCTAAGTACAGCAACATATCACTCTGCGCAACAATCACTTGCAGGTAAACACCACATGCATGAAACAATAAATTAGAGTTACTAAAATAAAAAATCATTCAAAAAATTTCATTAAATTAAATTAAATAAAATTTAAAAAAAAAACTTGAAAAAAATCACAAAAGTTCATAAAAAGTTATAAAAATGCATATTCATAAAAAACATAGAAAATTTTAAAAAAGTATTATTTTAGAAGACTTATAAAAATGAAGAATCATAAATACGACATAAACTTGTTTACTGCTTTTCAATAAACCAAAAAATGCGCTGCGTCATTTTCATTTGAAAAATAACAAGAGCTGAAAACCGATCTCGTGTCGTCGAATTTGAGGAATCAAAATAGGTACCTACCTACTTATCCTACTATTAATATAAACTTTACTAAAAAAAAAGGTTAAGGTAGGATAAAACTAAATGTTTTAAATATTAGCTTCCTTTTTTTCTAATTGACTTGTTGCGCGAGGCCTACAAGTACGAGGCCCCGAGATGTTGCCCCGCCAACCCCTAACCCCGATACTGCCCTTTCATAAATAAATAAGCAGATAAATATTACACAGAATAAATAGGTATATCTAATATATATCCAATTAAAGGCTTATTACACTATTCAATTTGTAGAAAATCTAACTAGGAAATTTGCAACAACTTAGACAACTTAGGTTGATTACGAACGTAATTAAAACGCAACGTTACTTTCAAAAAAACGTACGAAAATTTGAATCTCACGGGCTACCCAGAAGCATTTTCATTGGCCCTTGGTGTAACAAATCTTAAAATATAATTTTGTAATTGATTAATGATTACATTTCTTAAGTGATAGCGACCAGCCGACTACTGGCTAGTTTGAAGAAAAGTAAAGAATATACAAATTCATAGAGGATCTTCGTAAAGTAGATACGCAAAAGGAACTTAAATATTACCAAGGTGGCTTTAATCTCTCCCAAAAACGGTCTACCGTTTTGCATAAAGGTACTTATTAGAAATATCTAGTTTTTTTAATATAATTTTAGAAGATAAAAATAAAATATTAAACTTGCGAAAACCAAAATAGCAGCTACCAATCAATAAAATTCCTAAAATAATAATCAAAAGAAAAGAAAAAATCCTAAATACTTTTTTTCTGTATCGACTACTGCAGGCAAAGGTGTTACCTGATACCATACAGCCTATACCTATCTAAAAGATTTTTCTGGGCGGGCTAAAATAAAATGGCGCGAAAATAAATAGTTTTATGCTACAGCTTATTTATATACAATCTCAAATAAAAACATCTAAAACTTACCCATATTGATCGCCAGATGATGCCGGTATCCCATAACCAGCATTGCTGAGATATGTCGCTAACAATAAAATAATTGCTTGAGTTACCAAATACATTTTTACTGTAATTAATTATCCATGAAATAAAGTTCCAATAAACCAGTTGTCGAGCTCGCTGTCACGAGCCAACTGAGTCTGGAATGGTTTTGCGGTATTTTATCTTCAGTTTATATAACACAGGATACTTATAAATCATCCTCTTGATAACTGTAAAATTATCAGCAATTTCAGGATTTGCCTAATTGTAAAATGGAAATAATTTCAGGCAAGGGAAACAGAGCTTAATGCTGTAAGAATATGCATAAAATATTTTCAGGATACAATGCAAGAAGAATTTTGGAAGAGATTTTGTACGATTTTGTAACCAAACCAAAGCCTAAAGCTTAATTCAGTAGTTTTGACTTAAAGATCTCATGCATGGACGCCTGCATAATTACCTATCCTTGCATTTTAAATTAAAAAAAAAAACGATCCGTCCATAAACTAATCAAAAAAATCCTAGCGCTACTCAGTGCAAAAAAAGGCGCCAAACAAATTCGTAAACACAGTTTTCTTGCGTTGAATTATCTAAAATGCCCAAAAAAAGAAGTACCAATTGGTCCCGGAGTAAGAAAGAGGTAATAAGTGATTAATTACATACGAGTACCTATATGTTTTATAAATTATTGGCAAAACTCTGAATGAGCTGAGCAAACTCCCGCAAAAGGTACCTACCTAAAGTTTGCGCAAGACTTCCCTTATCTATTCATTTAGGACTTCCTCGCTAATCTTTCATGAAGTAATTTAGTTTTTTGTTTATTTATTCAAACTTTATGTATTTCTGAAAATCACTAGACAAAGGCGGATTAAATGAAGAAAACCTACCTATGGCAAGTGCAACTAGTTGCTAAGATAAGAGCCTTTTTGACCTAGTACAGGACTTTTTTAATATTTTTGTTATTTAAAGATTAGTTAGGTACCTACCTAATTTTTTTTTTTGTTTATCCTATGCTAGTCACAAATAAATGTTTTTCTTTCTTTCTTTTCAACTAAGTAGGTAAGTTACTTTCGTTCTGTTTCATTCCTTTAAACGACATTGGCGTAAGTTGCTCTCTTTCTTGTGTGACGCTACATAGACTAAGACTGTCTGAATAACGCGTAGTGTAATAGGCCCTTTACTTTTTCTCTAATGGTCAACAGGTACCTACGTGTATGTGGAGGTACCCATATTCACTTACCTAATAGGGAAGATGCGTGAAAAGTAGATATTTGATATCTAACCAGTACCCAGTACCAATAGGTACCTAAATACGCAAAGATTGAATATTTACTGTAAAATCAAAATTGATCAAAAAGCAACATAGTTAAAATTTTAAACAAATATACCTATCGATCATATCGGTCTTCTCTTTCTATCGATATTTTTAAAATTCAGTAGCAAGCTGGGCGCGCTTCGGGAACTGGCGGGCAACTGAAGAAACATTGCGTTTCATTCAGAAAAAGTCTGACACTTCCTCTCGCTATACCCAGAGCGGGAGAAGTTTTTTGAAGACAGGAATGATCGAAAGAGTTACTGCGACCGCAAAGTGCAGCTAAAGGAACACAGGTGGGTTTTAGTCAGTAAAAGTCTGACACGCCCTCTCGCTCCACCCGCCCTCGCCAGTCTAGATTCAGTATCCTTTCCTCTGATCTAAGCTCTAAGGCCCCCCCCCCCACTCTTAGATAGTATAGAGAAAAGAAGGTAACCTACCTACCCTACATCAAAATCTGTGTAAACTTGTTACAGAAACAAATAATAACTGCCCGACTGATTGAAATAAGCCTGAAAGTGGAAGATTGCATTTATAAACATAAGCCGATCTCAGTATGGGAAGCAGAACAATATATAAGAGAGGTGTCCTCATACAAAGTACAATGCAGTCGAGATGAGCGATCCTTGCAGGTAAGAATATCTACGACTTTTACAGATACACTGGTCATCAGAAAAATCGGCCCACCTGCGTTATCTCCGTAAATCACGTTTTTCTTAAGCAAAACCAAACAAAATGTTTCAGTACTGAAATGGTTTTATTTAACTTGTTTAATTACACTAATTTAATCACAAATTACACATCAAAATGATTTTTTGACAATATTTTTTTATTAAAAATTCAAAGTCATAACTTTTCGCAATTTTTTGATTAATTTTAAATATGCCCTAGTTTTTTTGTATTAATTTTTTTGTACACAATTATTGCGATCTAATATTGCGTATTTCCTCCTCTTGCTCTAATGATGGCCTGCATTCGCCGTTTTAATGACCTTATCAAAATTTTGATGGTCTCTTGAGGGATTCGATTCCATTCTTCCCTAATTGCGTACTTCATGTAAGCGTCGCTGAAGATCAACACCAGACAGATGTCGATTTCGAAGGGCTGATACCACTATAAAGCGATCATCTCTTTGATTTGTCACCCTATGTCTTCCGGATCCAGATCTTCTTCGATATTGCCCAGTCTCCAGAAACCTTTGGTAAACTCGCCGCACTGCAGAACGGCTCAGATTTAGCCTCCTGGCCACGACACGTTGACTTAAGCCTTGTTGCAGCAAAGTCACAACTTGGGCCGCCTCAGCTTCAGTAGTGTCCATTATTTTTATAAAAAGTAATCAAAACTACAGCCTCAGTAAACCAACTCAACGTTATTAACAAGAAATCCCTACAAAAGTCAGCTTCGAACTGAAAGAACGGATCGAATTTGTTCAGACGTAAAACCATTCAATCAGCACTCAACAGTATTTCTGCAAAAAAATTGTTAAGTACCTTCAAGAGCAACAAGATTTACGACAAACAAGATGTCAAACATCATATTCGACCCTTTAAACAAAAAACAAACGTGTAAAACTGCTTATCTGTGACACAATCGGTAAATATTAAACAAAAAGTGGGTGGGTCGATTTTTTTGATGACCAGTGTAGTAGAAAGAAAGAAAAGAAAGAAAAAGAGCGAGAAAGAGCGAATGAGAGAGAGAGAGAGAGAGAGAAGTAGGTACTTACCTACTTTTTTAAAATCTTTCACAGTAAATATCCAATTGAAGAACAAAAGCTTTGTTCACCTGTTCTTTTTATTTCCCTTTGATTTTCTTTTGTTTACAACGGAATGTACCTGCAATATACCCACTTATAAACTAACCCGTGGATCTAGAACGCCAAGGGTACCTAAGCAACTGAAGGAACTTAGACGGGTTTTAGCCAGTAAAAGTCTGACACGCGCTCTCGCTCCATCCTAGAGCCGGAGAAGTCGTTAGATGATTCCCCACCTCCACTAAACAATCACAAAAAAACCACTTGAAAACTAATAAATAACTTAGGCACTTTTTCGCCGAGTATACCATTATACTCGGCGAAAAAGTGCCCAGGAAAGTGTCTTGGGCACTTTCCCATTGACAAACGATGAGGACGATGCGCGATGGCTAATGAATTCTTGTACTAGGTATTATTATTTTCAAATATTCTTAAATATAAAAAACCGGGCAAGTGCGACTCGGACTCGCGCACTGAGGGTTCCGTACAAACTAGGTAAGCGCGCTCCATCGTCGACCGCATCGTCGCTTTCCATCAGGTGAGATAGCGCCTAGCGGCTATCGGCTAAGCGCGAATCTATCAAGAATTAAAAAAAACTTACTTAAGAAAAAATATTACTAATAACTTACCTAATAAATAAATTATTAGTCCTGTCAATGTCCTAACCAGTATCCTCATGTCGCATGATTTTAAAACTTGCATCATTTATCATCATCATCATTGCAACTGTAAACAACTGCAAGAAGGAAAATCACCGAGATATGATCTGGTAGATAGTACTCTACTAAAAAATGCCAAAGAAGGGTATTGTAGCTTTAGCCCAAATCTTCAATGCTTGCTTGAGATCGTTATTTCCCAGGACAATGGAAAATAGCACAAGTTGTGATGTTACCTGGCGAACCACCACACGAAGTCACCTCATATAGGGGTCTATATGAGGTGACTGGGTATTAGTCTTTTGTCAGTCACAGGCAAGCTATTTGAGAAGATTTTACTTAAAAGGATGAAAGTACACCTTGAAGACATAATACTTACTCATCAATTTGGCTTTCGTGAGCAACCTGGAACAATAGAACAAGTCCATCGTATTGTTGATGTTATAAGCAGATCACTGGAGACAAAACAATATTGTTCTGCAATGTTTTTGGACATAAGCCAAGCCTTTGACAAAGTATGGCACGAAGACTTTATATACAAAATAAAGAAGTTGCTCCTGCATTCATTCTTCCTGATGCTAAAATCTTACTTTGATAATAGATAATTTGACGTGAAGTTCAAAAGTGAGCACTCAGAATTATATGACATAAGATCAGGTGTACCTCAGGGAAGTGTGCTGGGACCTGTTCTGTACTCAATATATACATCCGACTTGTCAACAACAGATAACACTACAGTTGCTACCTATGACACAGCCCTATTAGCTACACATACAAACTCAGTGACGGCTTCTGAGTACTTACAACGTCATGTCATTAAAATAGAAAACTGACTAAATACCTGGCGAATTAAAGTCAACGAAAGCAAGTCTACACGTGACCTTTACCCTCAAAAAAGAAACTTGCCCGCCAGTTTATGTACATGACAAAGAAATACCGCAGAGTGATGATGCTAAGTACCTGGATATGCACTTGGACAGACTGCTAACATGGCGTAAACACTTAGACAGAAAGCTGCAAGAGATGTACTGGCTGATAGGACGACATTCACAGATGAATGCACATAGCAAGCTCATGGTTTACAAAGTAATCCTGAAACCGATATGGACGTACGGCATCCAGCTTTGGGGTACAGCTAGTAATAGCAAAATCGACACACTAGAAAGGTTCCAAACCAAGACGCTTAGAGCCATATTCTATATTCCTCAATGTATTAGCAATAAATATATTTACCATGATCTGCAAATAAAAACCGTTAGACAAGAGATAAGTCAGTACAGCAAGAAGTATCAAGAAAGATTAGCAAAGCATGAAAATGAACTGGCCCTCCGATTATCAGAAGATGGAAGCTTGTGACACAGGAGGTTTAAAAGACAAAGTATCTCCTCTCTTCAGGATAGATACATCAATGCAAGCTTCTGACATATAAAACCCAGAAATAGAATTTCAGCCAAAAGAGTGGCCTATTGCTATCTGACAGATTGCCATGTCGCAGAAAACACATAAAAAAATCATCATTTCAGCTGAAAGACGTCCACTGTTGGACATAGGCCTCCCCCAAGTGTCACCACAACGAACGGTCCTGTGCATTTCTTATCTTTCACATTTTTGCACCTGGTCATCGTTCCACCTTATGGGAGGCCCTCCAACGCTGGGTCTTCCGGTGCGTGGTCTCCAGAACCTTTCGGCCCCATCGACCATCTGTTCTACGAACAATGTGCCCTGCTCGCAGTGGGCAGGGCACATTTCATTTAAGTTTGGTGATTCTTCAGGCTAAATCGGTGACCTGATTCTCCTGCGGATATAAAACCTACATATCAACGTAACTCAGATTAAACTTCATCCGTTAAAACAAAGTGCTAAAAAATAAATACTAAATTTGAGCTTAGCAACAGTGCCAATGAGTTATTAAGTTTAGATAAACAGCGTTGACACACAGACTAGCTATTGTAACAAACGGGATCCTAAGTCCCTGAAAATACTTATCGTCTATTGATCACCGCTTCAATATAGCTACTGCAGGTGCTTGATTGTTGGATATCATCAAATAACTTCTCCTTTGTCAGTGTCAGACTTTTACTAAAACCTACCCGTGTTCCTTCAATTACCTTTTACGTTCCAAAGAACCACAGTAACTTTTGGGAACAATCCCGCAGCCCCTTCAGCCGAACCTTACCTCCAATGTTTGTGAATTTTAATTTGAATATTTGCAAAATCTACTTTAGCTTGAGATTCTGTCAAAGATTGAAATTAAAGTAGGGGTTGACACATTCTTGACTCAAAATTTTCAATTCAACGGTGTCCCAAACAATAATTCACCTCTTGTAGTCCTCTCTTTGCAACAACGCCAGGGTCTACTCAGCAGTACCTTTAAGAGACAAATACTAATTTTGAATTCTGGTCAAAACACCTTTCATTTCGAATTATCGATATCATGAAGAATTCATTCGTGTCCTTATTCAACTTCTTAAATTCCTCTTTCAATAAAAAGGTCTGAGATCGAAATATTTCAGTACGTAAAACATGCCCTTTTGACTTCAGAATAACCCTTTTGACATAGGACATGGGATGTGATGCCCACAAGCGCCGGCGCTGCTTCCGAACGGAAACTCAGGGGCGTAGATATCTAGATCTCGGAATTATGCAAATAATATAAATTTTCCCTATTATTTTATAGCTAAATGCGTTAATTGATAGCGATTGTAAAGTTTTTCTACGTACTTCAATGGATTTTATGACGCATTTTTTATCCGGAGGAATGATAAGGCTACTGCGATTGTAAAAAAATCCCATTATTGTTCCCTCATTTTTATATAAATTTAATCATGCGTTACGGATGACCTACTTATGAAAATGAAATTATTATCTACAGGACAAAAATAAATTACTTATCTTCTACGTCCCATTATTGCAGGTTATTGAAAAACTAACTCGCTGCATGAAAGCAATAATTTTAGATCATCAAGAACCTGAAATTCACAAAATAAATGAAAACAGTTCCATCCCTGCTAGCGTGGTTCGTGCAGAGTCTATATCACCAGTTTACTCAATACCTGAAGAAGATAGGTCTCGACTAACTCAAATAGCTGAAAGAGCTAATGATAACATTGAAATCATAGACCTCTCCAATATTGACGATGATGATTCGATGCATAATGAAACTAATACTGCAACAGCAGATTATGCAGGTTCAATAGTAACTGTCGACGTGGACATACATAGAGATATGTCCAGTCTATCTCTTAGAGATGCAGGCGAACCACTTGATATTTCAATATCTGAGAAAAATTGTTCCCAAAGCATACTCAATAACTTTGAAGGTGTTGAACAAATGCAGCAAAATACGACAAATATTACTACTCAAAGAGCAGTTGCAGATGGTTTAGTGGGCTATGTTACCGGTGGCGGAAAAACTACAGACCTAACGCAACCCAAAAATAGTGTTGATGATGAAAACGTCAAAACTATTACTTGTCCAACGAAGCCAAATATAATTTGTGTTGCTAAAAATAATTTCAAACTGGACACAGTCGTTCAAAATAAAGAGCCTATTAAAGTTACTAATGCTACAAGCTATATAACGAATGCTTTTAATCCGAAGAATAATAACATTATATTTGAAATATTTAACCCTGTTACTAACAATATCCTTGAAAGTCAAAAACAAACTTGGTATGATTCGAACAGAACATGTACAATAAATGACTTCAGTCATGCATTGAAACATACTAATCATTCTACTCCACCTAGACAGATTTATGACGATGTAAACCAAGTCACAGTTAAAAAGGCAGGTATTTTGAACGGTAATATTCCAAGAAATACTTCTAATGCAGCAGAAAAAGAAAACCAACCAATTCAGTCTAATATAAATTCAGAAGCCCCACTTCTGAACGATAGGCCAATCAGTACTACTGTTGTTATTAAAGAAAACACAGCCACTAAAAAGAAAAGGGGTCCCAAGAAAAAACTTAAAGATGAAAAAGAAATAAAACAAAAAAATAAAAGAGTTTCTCGAGCCCCCAAAAGCAGCAAAGATAAAACTCAAACGATCAAAAATAAAATGATTCCTATATATAATACAAACGTGGTCGACGATCTATCATGGATAGAAAATATAAGATATGTCAGAGAAATAAGAGCAGATGAAAATGATTCAAATCTTCATTTTGAAGAATCTTTTTGGGATAATGTTTATTTACCTGCAAATTGGAGCGAAAATGAGTTTGTGTAATGTTTTGTGTGTTCATTAGAATTGAATTTAATAAAATTCTATATATCGACCTCTTGTTATGTGTTATCGTCCTGATAGTCCATCAAGTACGGTAAAGTTGTGCGTAGGCTTGCGGACGACGATCAATGGGTAGATCGTCATCCGGCCGTTCAGTAACCGTCCGGACCAAGCCCGAGTCGTTGACAGCGCGTAGTGTTCTACGCGCGCCTCAAAGAGATGTTAGCAAAACCATAGGGGCCTAGCAGGGCCGAAGCCTACTACTGGGGCCTTGGGTTGCCGTGGTCCTGAAACGCAAGGGCAAATAGGTGTGGTTTTAGTCAGTAAAAGTCTGACACGCCCTCTCGCTTCGCCCTAGAATGGGAGAAGTCACTGGATGATTTCCAACCTTAAAAAAAGTGAAGTTTATTGAATTAGTTTTATTCATTCTAATAATCCTCCCGACCGAATTTCGATCACGGTAGCCAATCTGAACAGAGATTAGCCAATTACGCAGATGATTATTAAACTACACAACTAGGTCACACAGATGCACTCTGTTCTTTTACTCCAATAGTCCGATGGGACGGCAACTCGACGTGACCGGGGAGAGAACAGGCGAAGGGCATGGGGAGATCACAATCAACTTCCAAATTCCATTTTTGTTTTTACGCCGGTCACGTCTGTGAAGTATCTCTAAGTAGTTGAATTTGACCCTAAATACTGCTGCTTCTGCTGTTCTTTGACTGGTCTAGTGGTTAGTGGCCCTGACTGCTAAGCCGGAGGTCGTGGGTTCGATTCACACCCAAGACAAATATTTGTGTGATGAGCACTATCATTTGTTCTGTATCTGGGTGTAATTTATCTATAATATTTATGTATTTAGAAATATATAAGTATATTTATCAGTTGTCTAGAACTCATAACACAAGCTCTGCTTAGCTTGGGACTAGACGGCGTTGTGTGATAGTTGTGGAATATTATTATTATTATTCTGTGATTTATAATCGGAAAATAGATGTAGTTTGATCAGCATAGGCAGGGGGTCCGTGATAATCAACTAACAACTAGTCTTTTGTTTAGCTAGGTGTGTGCATCTATCTATATAACGATACCAGAAGTGTGAATTAACGTAAGGGACATTTTTACGTTTTGCGTAAAAACACCCTTATAACAATAATCGGAAGGTAAATTTTTTAGGTAAATGTCCCTTACGTTATTTCATATTTCCAGTATCGATAAGTATATAAAACACAACACATGTTTCTAGCTGTGGCTGTTATATACATTGAAACCATCCAACCGATATGCCCAAAACCGGTTTACTAGGAAGGCAAAAAACGCAAATATAGATTTCAGACCATTAAAACAATGCATAAAAAATTAATTTCCTTTTTTTTCCAGCAAATAAACAAAATGTATGTTATAAATGTCTGTGTTTTTTTTTAGCGTATGCTCCGGGTATTCGCAATAAAACAACATAAAATTATGATTCAAATATTTAATAGTCAAAGACAATAAGACAAACTTCAATGACACAAAGTCAAAACCATACGATTACACAAATAGCAACATAATTTACTTTGTATATTATATTATAATGTATGTAAACGTGTAAATATAATGTTTTCTGCTAAACAATGTTCGCCTAGTGATAAGTTATGTAATAACTCAACCTTTGCAAACTGTATAATAAATAATTGTTATGTTGAAACTTCACTTAGCGTAAAATATTCTTTATCCGAATAAAGAATGCATAATTATATTCTATTACCAATAATTGGCGCACAAATTTTGACATAGTTCTTATATAATATAGGCCAGCACAATATGGAGTTTCAACGTTCGGTATGAATTAAATATTATTAATGCAATTATTTATATCACTAACTTTAGCCGTTTTTCAATGTAATTTATGCCCAATGAAATGAACTTACCAACTGACATATTCAAAACACAGTTGACTCTTCCATGTTTTTCTTTTTGTTTACGTTTGGTTATGGTCGTGTAGGATATTCGTGGGGAAATGATTTGGCCAAAGGAGCAGTGTTTTGCAAACATTATTTTAAGATTAATAATATTAGCTATATATATATATCTGTAAGTATATAATGACTATTATCACTAGGAAATAATATATTAATATACCGTGACAAGCACACTTATAACAAATAGATGTTAGACACCATAAAATCGTGTTTGTATGACATCAAAATGGAGTAGCATAATAATAATTTTTTCGAGCATTTTTTTTATTAACTATTAAGTATATTAGACAGATATGCAAGAGTATTTTTCAATAAACGATGATATTTTATTTCGACCTTTATCTATAATTTGATTACGTTTGTATTTACCCACCAAACTGTGTTTTAAATGCAAAATTAAATAACAATAAATTAATACTATCTCAAAATTCTCAAAATTATAATTAATGTCTGATAGCGTTTCCGTTTTAATAAGTTATTTGACAGCAAAATGGGATCGAAAGAACTCTGAATTTAATTTCCACGAATGTTCTTAGTAAATGCATAATGAGTATTTTATACTTAATTCCTATAGGCAAATGAAAGTCTCATTAATCTGCGAGACCACTCATATAACATCATAACTACAGATCAATCGAAAACAAGCATTGTCTTAACGGAATAAGGTAAAAAATAATATTTTAATAATTACCAGCCCACGAAATTTCAAGTAATACATACTAATATTAGCAACTGCACTAACACATTCCAAAAATATGTAAATATATTAATGTAAGTACTTTCCTAATTTATCAACTTCAGACCTTCAACAGCCTATAACACAAATTATATAGTATTTATTTATATACACAGCACATAACTACATAAGTATCAACATCATCATTTCAGCCGAAAGAAGTCCACTGTTGGACATAGGCCTCCCCCAAGCGTCGCCACAACGACCGATCCTGTGCGTCTCGCATCCACCGTATTCCCGTGACAAAAGTACATAAGTATAACACCAACTAAATATATATTCTATATACATAAACTTTAAGCACATAATCTAATGGTAAATATGGAAGCAGGTACATTATATGTCAAACTATAAACTAACAAAGATAACTAAAACTAAGAAAATAAAATAAGCACATTTAAATTAATAAAAAAAACAGTGTTAAATAAAATAGAGGCCCAAATGCGTATGAATGGGTATTCCATTCATAAGCATTTTGCATTTTAAATGTATTGAATGTTTATTTTGTAAAAAAAAAGGCGATCCAACAGAATTCTGTGAGTCTTTCTAATGTCTTGTCCAAAAAGTTCATACAATAATCCCATAAATAAAAACATTGATTTTTTTCAATTTGTGTTACAACTTTACTCGGACTACCATAAACAAAAAAAATCGAATCAGTACAGCTAGTAGATTATGGGGTCCGAGAGCGATATCCTTTTTCAAGGACTAGAGGCCTGACTTAGTTCTGATGACCGGATGCTCACAGTGGTCTGGGTAAGTATCCGGATGACAACGATGTGAAGGAGTACTTGAACGCCTAAGTGTATTTTGATTTTGTATGTATGTTATCGGCAATCTGTATAATACAGGAATTCTATACAATACCTAGTCAATGTATATCTAAACCTGGGACGTCCAGGCAATGTATGAAATATTATTGTCCATTACATACTTTACCTAGGTAATGTATAAAATTCCTAGGGATTGTATAGAGTAGGTACCTGCTGGTCCACCGGCAATGTGTAAAATAAATAGATTATGGTCTATATTTATTATTGTTAACCAACCTACCTATAAAATGATGGGCAAATGAAACATAATGTTCTATTACTTTAATCAATGTGTGTAAAAGTCTAGAGCAGGGAAGATGGTGACTTAATTTTTGGACACCTCGACACGGACAAGTTAGGTTGAAAGGCTAAGAGGTAATTTTTTTTTAAAACTACCCAGAAATAGGAGACTTACTTTAAGCCCCGCAGACAGAAATGACTTGAGTACTTGTAAGCAAATTACATTATGTTAGTTATAGCCAGAAGAATATTCAGTTTCATTTTTGTTTATTTTTACCTTTTAAATTCAAAGAATAATAATAGCAAAACATACACAAAACCTGCATTTATTAATTAATTTGTAAATTTACGGAAGGGACTGGACCTCACGACACAGGTTATACTAGTGTGGGGGCCAGAGATATATTGTTTATTTTAGTTTATAAGTCAACTGATGTAACTATTTTGTGTATCTTGTACTAACGTTTTAAACAAAAAAATAAAGATTATTATTATTTCGCTTTATTATTTTAATTTTATAATGCACAAGTACTCAGGTCCTATTTCTGTTTCCGCCTTAGACTTCTAACCTACCCTGTCCGTGTCGGTGTAACCCAAAATTACGTCGCCTCGTTCCCTACTCTCGTCTTTTACACACATTACCGCCAGCGCATTAGGTATTGTATAGAATACCTGATTATACAGATTACCGGTAACATATATGTACATATGATTTTATATGTAAGTACATAGTTAGGTTCAATGTAAATAAGAATAAAAATTTATAAAGAATACATAATAGTCACATTATTGCTGAGCAAAGCTTACACGATAAGACGTCACAAAAATAAATAACCTTAATGTTATAATGATAGTGAACTTGTTTTTAAAAGATGTGTTATTGATGGAACAATCTATAGCTATTTGTATATTATGAGCAATACAATAAATGCAATACAATCTGTAATTTTATAATATAAATAATAGGAAATACAGTAGTTATACAATAAATAAGTACTTTAATTACAAATGTTTTTATGTAATAATAAAAGTTTCCAGCACAAAATTTTATCCTATCGAAAAGCACTAATCCAATTCCCTCAGTCTGTATATTAAACTAAACGTCGTTTTATGTAAAGTTTAAATATAATAAACTCAAGTTTATTTCCTTGTCTACACAACTGATATAATGCGAGGGGTCTTTAGATTATATATTGACAAGGTGGCGCAAAATTAATCACTCTATCGGAAGATGTTATAATTATTGCAAATGGCGTCGTACGTAAATCATATTTGATATTTGTGAAATAGACAGCTGCAGAATACAAACAGACAAGCAATAGAATGCTATACTCTGCAAGAGCATGGAATAATTGTGTCGATTCTTTTGACCAATAATCGGTCAGTGGTGTTAGCGCAGCGTGCATTTTGACGTCGGGTACATTCCGCCGCTTAGCTGCTCGACTCGAACAGATTGAAACCACAAGAAACCTTGCAGGGTGTGGCCGCCACCGGACTGATCGTTCTGCCGAGAATATCGACGCTGTGGCTGCCGATGTAGTTGAGAACGAAGAAACATCAACCAGACGACGGGTCACGCAATTGAGCATCACCAGACGGACCCTACAGCGAATGTTAGTGAAAGACTTCCGACTTCTTTCTTATTGCTGAAATCGGTGGAGAACATTGCTTGATGAACACGTGGTTTCAACAAGACTGTGCAACCGCACACACAGCATGAGTCACAATGGATATTATGAAGGATGCATTTAATTTTCCTGATCGCGTAATCTCTCTTTTTGGCGATTTGGCATGGCCAGCAAGATCGTTCAATTTAATTGAACCTGACTTCTTTCTTTGAGGCTACTTTTAAGTTTATGCCAACAGGCCTCAGACAATCGCAGCCTAATAAAGACTTCCATCACTCAAAATATTTTTTTTTCTTTAGTAAAAATGTTATACAAAAACAAAATTGGATGATCAATTTTGCGCCACCTTGTAGGTACAATGGTCATGAAATAAATTGGCCCACCTAATTATTTTTTACATTTTTCGATTTTTTTTTTAATTTTAAGTATTAGATATGACCTTTGGATGCTGATCATGCATGTACCATTTAGGTACTTTTAACCAATTTTTTGTAAATATAATAATTATATTTTTTTATTAGCCTTTACTATGTCCCATTGCTGGGCAAAGGCCTCCTTCTCCTTGTAAACCTCTCTGTTTAGGATAATTTCTGGGCAAGTTTACCCACGAACATAATCAGATCGTCACACGACCTTCGCCGCGGTCGACCTTAACGACGTCGGCGTCCACCCAGGCGTCCAGTGAGTAATCTTCGCCCACCTGTCCTGTCCATGCGTACGTGCGACGTGGCTAACCCACTCCCAATTCAACCTGGCTGTTTTTTACCAAACATCGGCTACTTGAGTTATGGAGTGCATAATAAATGCTGACTGATCATGCAAAAGCTACCATAGGCTACTCAGTATTATTTTCTAAACTTTTGGGATCGAGACTAACTTCTTATCACTAACTCATATACAACATTTTATAACCCCTTTATGAATATTCAATTTTAACCATGAACAAACTTAACGCTCTATATTACCCTAGCATTCTCATTTAAATAAATATAAATTATACACACAATCATCTCTGCATAACTCCTTGGTTAATACTGGCATGATATAATGTGTTTTATTTTATTAGAAAAGATAATTTATTACTAGAGAATATGTCAATTTTAATGTACGATCGTTATTATTATATTTTATTTAGGATTTAAAAACCATAAATGTTTTTTTTTTTATATTTGAGCGATTACACTCTACTTCATTATTTGCAAGTTAAAGAAACACAGTGTATTTATTTTACAGGAACGTAATATTAGTGAAAATGGACCTCAATTAAAGTATTTATAGGATCATCCGATAATAAGGCTTTAAGGTTCATGCAGAAAACATGTATTTTGATTAAGAAAAATGTTGTCTGTGGTACTCAACAATGGATAGCCTTATATCAGAGAAAATATTTTTTTTATATTAACCGGATCAACCGATGCCGCAAGTACGGTACACCCGTACTTTGGACTTGGACGACTTAATGAGTGCCACCGATGCTGCAGTCAACGTAGTAGACTGCAGTCAACCTATTGGGCCCAAACAGTTTAAGAATTTCCCATCGATTCGAAAAGAAGAAACCGGATCAATATTTTCAGAGTTTACCTTTTATGATCACATAAACAATTTTAACTCTTCATAATTAAATTAAATGTAAAATATTTTAAATTATCACAAGCAAATAATGCCTTAGGAGTGCAAATGCTTGGCGCATAATTATATATATAGCCATCGTATATAGGAGTTTATCTTTTGTTTATAAAGGTGGGTCTACGCTAGAGAGCCGAGCACGAGCCGAACTCAAATTCTTTTTTCAATACACTTACTCGAAAACCCGCTCTTATCCCACCGCTTTTAGGCACGCAATATACTGTTTTCCGCACTAGTGCAGAAAAGAGCGCGTGCTTTTACCGCCACAATGTTATTAAATTTATCGTATCAGGCTGGGCGCGCGTCAACCCCTTTTTACTCATTTATTCGTAAATGTATTGAAAAAAGTCGTTAAGTTTGATACACGTGCAAAATTGTCACTGCAGCCCTCGGCTCCATAACACTCGCCTACGGCTCGTGCGAATTCCGCCTCGGTCACAACGACAAACTTTCTGCACTTGTATCAAAATGTACTATAGTATCACTCGTGCTCGGCTCTTGTAGAGTCGGTCCACACTACACAAATTTGGGCTCGACTCGTGCTCCGTTCGTGCTCCTCTAGCGTAAACCCACCTTTAAAATACATCTCAATTCGACTAGCAGTAACGTCCAACCACCATTACTGCTACTAAATATCCATCGTTGTATCCCTTTTCCCTACAACCACGTTATGTGATGCAAAATCTTATTCAATATTTAATGCGTTAACTTAACGGTAGAACCGCATCCCTCTCCCCTGCTGTCTAATGTATTTGCTACTGCGCAGCGATTCATTTCTTGTTCCAAGCCGGCATTAAGTTTGAGTCGTACTATACAAGCCCCCCTAGCCAAGTTACAACTGTTTCGTTTCGATTCTCTTCTCGTCGGTCGCCTCGAGTAGGCCACGCCTACGATTCCTTTATTCTGACGTCATCTCAACGCTCAGAACAAAGGAATAGGAGGCGTGGCCGACTCGAGGCGATCAACAAAAAGAGAATCGAAACAAAACGGTTGTAACTTGGATGGGGGGAAGGTGTCTTTGACATCAACGTACAAACGGATTCTGGACCCCCCCAGTGGTGGAATTTTTCGTCGGTTTTTTTCCTATTATTTTTTTTAATCTTTACGTCTTTTAATTTAAATTGTATAAAATCGTCATTCTAACATTTTTAGTGAAAAAAATGAATGAAATACTTTTAAAATTAAAAATGTCGTCGGAGTTGATTAGAATAACGATTTCATCTACCCTGATGACTTTTTAATTTTTTTTTTTTACTATAAATATTTTCGGGGTTCGTTAGAATAACGATTTGACACAGTTTAAATTTAAAAGAGTACAGATTTTTTTAAAGCCGACGAAAAATTCCACCCCTGGGGTATCCAGAATCATGTACTGGACCAGTGGTATTCGTTTGTGCGTCGATGTCAAAGTCACCGTGTATATAAGAACATCTTTTTTGATGTGAAACATCAATTGGCGCGCCTTAGCAGTAAAACCGACTCGAATGCCGTGACGATAAACGGCATGACACGATGCCCACCCTATGCCACCGCTCGCCATTTCTTTACGTATACTAACATAGATGTTTTACATCCGCCGGGCGTCTTGTGACGGCCAACGTTTTTTTTAAACCTACCCCTTTCTAACGTGAGCTTCTAATAACCCATTTGGCAAGGCTTACTCTAACAACGCGTATTAAATCACAAGCTGCTTCGCTTCCAGTAATTATAAGTTTATTGTAATAAGGCTTAGACATACGAACTTTATGTAAGTAATTTAACAGTATCATTATTATTGATTAAGTACTTGTAAACTGGGAACCTTGCCATATTTATTTGCTGTTATTTAAACATCAAAAAATGCTATTCGCAAATGAAACTCTACGAATTACTGTTACCAGCTTTTTAATCATAAATAAACTCCTTCTTTATCCTGACTTTTTCTATCGAACATTAAAGTATAAACAGTCCATCATTCTAGTAACGAATTAAAATACAACAGGCCATCTATACTACGCATTCTTATAAAAACAACACTAGTTCCTTATAAACATAACAAAGTCCCAGTCTTTAATATCTAACTACCGCCAAATCTATAACATCGCCATTAACATCTGCCCATTTAAATGGTTCACTCTTAATGTAGTGTTATCCTTAAAGGAGATGGGCATACAGCCAGGTTTAAACCCATGGTTTGTCCACCTATATAGAGATGCAATCAACTAGATTTGGATCTATCTAAATAAATGGGCAATCAGCCAGGTTCAAACCCGATTACTGGGTATCTACCCATCTCTTTTCTTTAAAATTAGAAGCTGAACTTCCCCCTGACCTTGAAGAATCCCATGCCAGTCTTGTTATGGAGTAGTGACGTCACGCCTACGTAACTCTGGATGACGATTGGGGAGTGATGTATGCAGCACGCCGATGACGTCATGTTCTCTATTGCTCTTTGAATCTTAAAGGCGAATGTTTCCATGTCGTAGGTTGATTTTTCTTCTGCTGTTCCTTCTGAAAATAGTTATGGTAGAAATGAGTAAATTTGCGGAGTGGTATCTGGGTGGTAAAGTGGAATATCGAGTTTTAGAAAGATACTGTCGCACAAGTTTAACCACTCTGTCAGTCTAAAACCCAATATGCCTTAAGGTGAAAGCTAAAATAGCATGTATATTATATTACTAGCTGACCCGGCGAACTTCGTACTGCCTAATAAGTAAGGATAACGCCATCTACAGATACACAGATACCAGAACAGCATAATTCCTTCTAGCTTTTGCCCGCGGCTTCGCTCCCGTCTTCTGACTACTATATCCTACTCTACCCAACTCTATCCTACTCTACCTTACTCTACCCACTCAAAAAAAAAAAAAAAAAGTATCCTATGTCCGTCTCCTGGTTCTAAGCTACCTCCCCACCAACTTTCAGCCAAATCGGTTCAGCCGTTCTTGAGTTATAAATAGTGTAACTAACACGACTTTATTTTATATTTAAATAGATATATTTTTGTTTATAATACGATTGTGTGAGGCACAAATAAACGTTTTTTCTTTCTATTTGACCATGTTCTCGCTAGATGGCGCTGAACTCAACATTTTTAGTTCTGTTGAGTTGACGAAGGTTGGCCTTAACCGTGGGGGAGTGTACAAATAAAATCTGGGTTCAAGTTAGGAAATTGTATTGTCCAATGGTCAATTGATAACATTTATGCGACTTGCCTGCAGCCCGACAAACCCGTGACTGACGTGGCAAAGGGGTTCGCAAAAAGGTATGTGCTCTACAGTTTATTTTGTTTTTAATACAGGTATGGGAACATTATTAAATCAAGGAAATGATATTTGATAGAGTCGGATATTATTTATTTATTTATTATATTATACTGTCACACCACCATACCATTTATTCATTATATATTCCACTTTATTGAACTTAGTTAAATGATTACCTCAAAGTTCACCTAATCCTGACTTTTCATGTGTTATAACCAGGGGTCGGAATTAGGTAGAGTTATTCATGTACTTGCATTTTAATGTTGATACTAATATGGATCTTCCCGGGATTTTTAATAAAAATTCCGTGTGGCCAATAAATAATAATAAAAACCTCAGAGATAGATAAGACAAATAAAATAAAGATAATTAACATACAAGTTTTATTCGTATTTTTCATTGAAAAAGATCTCTCTACGTTAACTGAGGTAAGGTTAACAAATTTATACACTTCCTCCTCCTCGTCAATGAAGGAAGAATTTTTTCCTGCTATATTTCTGAGAGTAGGCATGGATATGCCTTTATTCTATATCTATATTATATTATTTATTATGAACCTCGACCTTTACCCAAAGTTAGGCAGCCGTCATTCATATTGCACCAGAAGCAGGGGTCAGTTATCGACGGTCTCAAGAACGCTCACCAAATCTTCCAAGACGACTCATGTTATGGGCCCGACAGTTTATAATCAGCTGCCTGTAGCTATTTCTGGTGCCCCAACTATAGGGAGCTTCAAAGCTCGTTTGAAAAAATGGCTTATCGAGCAAGCTTTTTATTCTTTTGACGAATTTATGATTTAATTTTAAAAGTATAAAATTTTTTAATTTTTTTAATTTTTTTTTAAATGGCTAAGTAGTAAGAGTAATAAGGGTCAAGCTTCAAGTTTAAGCAACTTGTAGTGGTTAGTCCTTGGATGGGTAACCAGTCATTACATATCAAGACTTCTCCATGTCATGGCGTGTTAAGCTGTTAGTTCTGACTATCGCTTGTAGATCTTTGACAGTCGCAAGTCAGATGCCAGAAAATCTGACAACAGTCTTGCAAAGGGATTCAGGGCTGCGGGATTATTTTTAAGAGTTACCGTGGCCCTCGTAAAGGGTCACTGAAGAAACACAGGTAAGTTTTAGTAAGTAAAAGTCTGACAATCTCTCGCTCCACCAAGAGCAAGAAAAGCCATTTCATGATTACCCACGTAAAACTGGGCAAGTGCGAGTTGGAGTCGCACACTGAGAGTTTCGTACAAACTTACCTACCTATGAAAATTTGATTGTGACTTAACACCAAAACAGTTTTCAGATTTTTTCCTATACTTGTGCTGTGAAACCTTGCTTCATGCCAAATTTCAGGATTTTAAGTCAACGGGAAGTACCCTATGAATTTTGATTCCCTTGGGAGTGAAATATACGTTTTTTGCGACATAAACGGCCTTATCTTTTTTTTTTTTTGTTAACTCAGAAGTTTGATTTTTTCACAGCTTCAAGAGATCACAAACCTGATTATATGGTTTTAATTTCAACTCAATACCTCCACGCGTTCCCGAGATAAAGGGTCTTGACAGACACAGACGGACAACAAAGTGATCCTATAAGGGTTCCGTTTTTTCCTTTTGAGGTACGTAACCCCGTAAAAAACAGTCTTGCTAAGTGATACCCTGCTACTATGTTGTGATGATCAGATAAGTCGCTTCATAAGTTCTAGTATTCAGCTGCAACCTGTTAAACTGGAAGCCTACCCCACCATCCCGCCCAGTCTAAAAACACACACAAAAACACATAGATAGCAAGTTCTCTGTACATATCACCTTCACCTTTATGCCAGAAGATGGGATGCGAGGCGAACGTGAGGAACGGCACGTCCTGGCTGAACGGGTTCCACACCGTCTTCAGCGGCACTGGCTCGCCCTTGTTCCACATCAGCCGCACGCCGCGGAGGTGGCGCTCTCTGCAGTCAACATTTATGGTGTTAACAATCTTTTTTTTTAACGGGGCAATTAGATTTAAACCACTGGTATATTTCCTACGGTTGAAAAATGCTGATAGTTATGCCGATTCTGGCGGATACGGGTACCTAAAACTAGGGTTACCAGGTTTTTCAAATGTCCTGCCAGGTGCATGTGCATGCCCCGAATTTCTCAAAATATTACCTGGCAACCCTATTACAGACCAAGCGAATGAACACTAACGAATGAACAAGATTGAGTAAATGAAGGCGAGCTCTGGAGCCTCAGAATGATGTTTTAAAATGTCAAGAGTGCGAGCGAAAAAGAGTGATGGAGCTATACTATACGCCCTATATAGCTCCATACCTTTAACAGTTCAGTTTAACTCGTCAAATGGATCACGTTAAGAAATCGTGGTAGGGCCGACGTCCTCTCAACGCTCAGTTATTTGGTCAGAACAAAGGAATAAGAGGCGTGGCCGACTCGAGGCGATCAACGAAAAGAGAATCGAAACGAAACGGTTGTAACTTGGCTAGGGGGGATGTTCTTGTTCAGTGATATATCATTCGTAGCGTTCGTTCGCTCGTTTGTTTTTCCTGTATCCGGCAGTCATGCTGCATACGGAACAGCCATTCCACAAAATCAATGACTAAGTATGATTTTTTTGTTTTCATGGCATACACTGCCGTTTTCGATTTTCACAACATAGTTCTATGCATATAAAGCGATGTTGATCCAACGAAAGCTAATAAAGTTTTTATTAGTTATTAAGTCAAATTCTAAATCTATTTACATTTATAAGAAGCTAAACTAGAAACATGCATCATTTATAATGTGAAAATTAAAGTGTAAATAATATTAATTTAGTGCATCAGATGGAATATTTTTATTTCTATGAGACCAGTAGCTAGATTTTAGTAATTAATTGCAAATAATACCACAGCTACACATCTTGAAACTTTTGTTTGGCGACGTTGACTGTGTAATACAAGAGCACAGAATTCCCGCGGCTACTAACGCCATTCCCAATAGGTAATATTCGTGACCGCTGCATGTGCGCTTCGGAAAAATTTAAGCCGTAGGTTTAAACATTGGATATTATCCTGTGTTTATTTTTGTTAAAATATTTTATACTAAACATCAAATAACACTAAATAGAAATCTTTTTCTGGAATCAGCTTAAAAATTAGTTATTAAATTTACAATTAGCATTTCAAATGGGATAAAGGAAAAGTGGGGGCGTGATGGGAATATCTCGCCATCTCTTTTGTACGCGCGTAACCAAACGGAGGTGACGTCACGTTTCAGCTCGTGCATCTCTATTCTGTTACTTGACAGAATAAAGATCCAAGTGAGATTGTGGTCAAACGCGAGCTTATCAACAATAAAAATAAAAGGTTCCCCGTCCACCAGATTTGAACCGTTTCTAACTTACAAATGGATGAACGGATTTGATTTTTTTAGCTGTTTGCAATTTTGGATAAAGTTACTTTGTGTGAAAAGTTATCACAATACCATCTCAAGCAGTCGCAACCAATTCGTCTCAATACTCTGGGAAACAACAATGCGCCCGTAACGTTGCGCTGCATTTTCTTTTTTATGGTGGACAATAAAGAGTATATCTATCTATCTAGGTATCTATTTGCATTAGCCAACAGCATGCAACGTTGCCAAACACGGGTGAAAATTTCGCCAATTGATACTTCACAAATACAAAGATCTACTTGTCTACTCTATAACTTCAAAATATTACAAAAGCGCCATCATTTTTATGAGAAAATATTTGAATTACTCTAACTATATCCAGAACACGAGCTCTAATAAACTAGTGCGCCTCACTATCAACGATTGCATCACTGCTTACACTAGTTTACATCAATTAAAAAACAAAACAACTTGTTGTCGTTTCGTAAAAAAGTTGTGTTCGCTATTAATAATTTCCCCGCACAAATATATTTTTAAAGGTAAAACAATGAAGACACGCACAATCAAATGAGGCTTACATCAATAACCAATTAGTTAATTAATTTAGTACAGACTCTTATGTTTATTTTATAGTCCCTCTGCATTCTGTCTACACGTTTAATCCCATGTTAGAATGGAACCCATAAGCTGAAGTGGAGCTGGGCAGAGTGGAGCGGAGAATAGCAGTGTAAAATGGCAAGTGTTTCCATTAAAGTGGAGAAGGGGAGAGGAGGTAGAAGTGAGTTACCCTCCGCTTCGTGCTCTCCGCTCGGCACCCGACTCCATTCTGTCTGTCTCGAGGCGGCGTGTTCATTTGTTTTATTTGAAAGTCCGCTCAACTCCACTCCGCACAGCTCCGCGTTATTGAAACGCACCCCTTAGTGTCAAAAGTTCAGGCAGTAAATTGAATTGTTATAGAGTTAAGTGAATAAAAATCTTACACTAAATTGCACAAACATTCTCTATAAAGCTACACAAGTATAAATACGAAATTAACGAAAAACAAGCCAGCAACGTTAAGTGTATCCTACAGCAACTGAAAGGTACCTAGGTTCAAAATACTTGGGATCGAACAGTCTACTGTTCTGGTGCTCCACTTCTTCGTGCGAGGGTCTGCGGCACAGGCGGTCTATTACGCAGTCTTTCACGACCGTGGTGACGCCGGAAGCGATGCCATTCAGACGACTGTGTACCAACACATGGGTTAGGAGCAAGTACATATGCAATATGCTTACCTACCTGAATTGATACTTAATTTTTGGCGGACGCCATTGTCTAATACTTTAACGTTAAGCGATTGTAGTAGATAGTTTTTAAGACTACAAAATTATTTCAATTACAATCCTTTGCAGCTTCGCCCACGGTCAAAACAGGCTTTGTTTATTCCAATGCGTTCAGCCTGGGGACACCCCATTTTAGGATTGATTTAAATTCAAAACAAACAGTTTTTTTTAACATTCATAACATTAGCATGATCATTTCTATGTAAAGGAGATTGGGCAAGTTACTATGACACTTGGTTGCGCAACTTTTGTCACAGTATAGTAGTGAAAATTAGACACATAAAAGGGGTAGTGCCATGCCATGTTAATGTTTAATCGATCGATTATAACTGAGAAAGGAGTCGCTTCACTATAATGGAACAAATGACGTATTTATTGCATTAAATACTAATTAAAATGAAAATAGAAACCCCACAAATGATTTCAATGAATTTAAGTAAAAAATCAAAGAAAATAATAGTTATGAATTATACAATAACTCAAATGGCCATATGTCGTATGGCGTCAAAAAAAGAAACCATAAGTGCCCAATCGCCTTTCACATGATTTTCGAGTATTTTACAAGCTCTTATTTAGTTGCACCTGTCCCAATGCTTGTTTATCTGTAATCTTAAAAATTAAATTTAATCCACTTTCCAGTTACCAATTGAGATGACAATGTAAAATTATTATGACATGGAGCTGATCTGATGATGGAACCGGAAGGTGGCCATAGGAACTCAGATAACCCTATCGTGTTTGAGCTTTTTGGAACGGTCTTGATGAGTATTAATTATATATATAGGGTGACTGGTAATTAGTGTACGATACTTAAACACGTGATTGTGCTCATGATAACCAACAACTTTTACTATAGGAACAAACCTGAAATCGCGAAAAAAAAATCAGACGTTCAGTACATTTATGTGTGCCTAATGTACTGAACAGCTGATATTTTTTCGCGATTTCGGCTTTGCTCCCATAATAAAAATTGATTGTTATCATGAGCACAATCACGTGTTTAAGTATCGTACACTAATTACCAGTCACCCTATATACCGTGCTATAAAAGCTTGCTATGAAAAAAATATTTTCATTGAAACTTGTTTCCATGATGCCACAGACCTTTATTTTTTGAATAATGAAGTTCAAATACATGTGATTATTGATTACATTGAAATAGGTGTAAGTATGACACATAGATATAGATTATATAT
Source organism: Mythimna impura (assembly GCA_905147345.3). NCBI lineage: Eukaryota > Metazoa > Arthropoda > Insecta > Lepidoptera > Noctuidae > Mythimna > Mythimna impura. The sequence goes on from LR990350.1 coordinate 26,867,837, forward strand.
TTAATAATATGCAACTTTGTTATAGCTGGATATTGTTACCTATAGAGATTATCCAGAGATAACAAAACATTATAATTGGGTATTTACGTGTTTTATTTTTGTACCTATAATATTTTACACTAAACAACAAATAACACTAAAAAGAATACTTTTCTGAAAACACCACCAATATTGGTTATTAAATGAAGCAGCTATTAAACATTTAAAAAACTGTATGGGGGAGAGTGGGGATGTCGTCGTAATATCTCATCATCTCTTCAGTACACACGTAACTTAATTGTGGTGACGTCATATTTCTATATGTGCATCCAAATTCTGTAATTTGACAGTTTCTCCTTCACCAAGATTTGAAATATTTTTATCTTAATTAATTTTGAGCAGATTTAAAAATTGTTTTCTATTTGAAAGGTTTTTATCTTACTTAAGCTGTTGATCCCCGCACGAACACCGGCGTTCGTGCGCCATTGTCTTACTATTGTGTCTCTAATTACGCTAATCAAGAAGTTAATATTGAACAGATTTGAAAAGTTCTTCCTATTTGCGATTTTTTATACAAATAATAGAAAACAATTGAGTCAACCATCCAATAGTTACCAGTTCAAGAAAACTCATATAATGAAATATTGAGACTATTATGTCTAATTAGAGGCAGGTTTCTGAATTGAGTATACAGATATATTGAGTTACCCTATTTTAATGCCAAATTTTGACAGGTTAAAGTAGATTTTGAGAAATACCCAACTTCAAATGCTTTAGGGCGGAATTCATCAATAAAACTAATCGCGTTTTAACGTTTGGATCGCATAATCGCGTTTAGCCGCTGTCACTAGTGTCACTTGTAAAAATACAACAAAAGAAATATACAGACAAGTGACACTAGTGTCAGCGGCTAAACGCGATTATGCGAGCCAAACATTAAAACGCGACTAGTTTTATTTGTGAATTCCGCCCTAAATCAGAAATCAGGGGTTAGACATTTTAATCAAGTTTGTGTATAAAATAATTTATTTCAAATGAGCTAGAATCAAACCAGTGTATCCATAAAAAAAACTTGGTCATCAAATAAAGGTTTTTTATTCCGAATCTCTCAACAAAAACCAGTTGTTGACTAGTAATAAAACAATGCTCAAGCAAAAGCTATTGGGAATTTTTTTCAATTATGTTTGTCTGTGTATTCAAAACAAGTTTTTATATTATATTTTCCTGTTTGATTTCAGCTTCAACATGACATGTTTTAATGTTCTTTTTTGTATTTTTTGATCTTACCTGCAAACAAGCAGGTACACCTGATGACAAGGAGGCACTACAGCTTATGGAAGATTATAATACCATAAGTACCACAGCTGCAATGTCTGACCTTTTTTGAAGAAGACTCTTTTCAATTTACTTGCCAATATTTTTTTTTTTTATTAAGACTAGCCAATATACGGAATTTTAAACTTACGGCACTAAAGAAGATGGTGGGTAGACCAGCTCCCCAATGACGATAGTGTCCAGGTCATCCAAATAGGTCTTCTTGAAGTCCAACTGCTTCATAGCTATAAAGTCATATTTGATTGTCATTACCAGTCTTGAGGTGAGGAGCACAATCCTCTCCTTCTCATTATCCCATAAAGTTATTCTGGAAAGTCATGATAAAAGTTTTTTTAGACAGAATATACAAATGAGGAAAAATTTACCAAATAGTCTTTTTTAAGTTTACCAAAGTAAAATTTATAAATATTTGCAGTAGGTACTCAGATATGATAACAAAATTGCCCAATCTATTGACAATTTTTGATAAGGAAAACCCTACCTGATCTTGCATTATTGTATGTTTTTTACTTTTAAGTTTCCCTTATCTCGGTATACAATAAAGTAGGTATTCATTAAAAATAAACAATTAGTCATAATCCTGTAGATAAAGTATGACTATGTGCTTACTCAGTCAATAGCCAGGATCCCAAGTACTCTCCATCTTCAGGGAACAAGAGTGCGGTGATGCACTCCTGTATGGCAGTGTCCACGACTCCCTTGCGGAATGTAAAGAAGTCTTTGATGTTCTCCTTGTCAAAGGGCACATCATAACGTGGGAACACTGCCTGTATGACACCTGGTGGAGATGCTGGCGCTGGAGGGTTTGTTGGGTCCTCGGAGCCCCTGGCATCTGTAGCAGAAGTTGACATGTTGCAGTACATACATATAGTGTGGAAAGTTATTTTATGATAGCATGGAAATGAATAAATTCTAACCATCTAATCATTTTATACATGGCAAAATAAGTACCAGTTCTATGTATAGCTAATGAATTAGTTCTATTCCATATCAGGAATGTCGTAGTTACACCAATTATAATGCTCACCTTCGTGCCATAAATAACATACCTACGTTAAATATATTTTTAAACAGACTACTATTGACCAATTTCATATTTTTACCTGTCTCTGAACCACAGAATTTACGTCCGATATGGAATGTGTGCAGTATAACATTTTCAAAACATACCGGCAAAAGAAGATGTGGAAGAGGTCAAGGAATTTGCACCAGACAACACCGAGGGATTAACACTAGTCGGGGGTTTCCTTCTCTCCGTATTATCCGTAGTATTATTGCGATTACTTTCTGAGCTCTCCGCTGTGGTGGTATCCGTCGACAGCTGCAGGGTACCGCCGCGGAACTCCAAGTCTTCATCCAGCAAGTCACTCATCCTGTATCTATGTAGTTTTATTTATTGTTAACACTGTTTTCTTTGTAATGATTAAGCGCTCTGCGTAAATAAAATAATCGACCGTCCGACTGATAAGCGATGTCAATGTCAAATGCGTTTCGTTTCATCGCTATGATTATTTTTTATGTCGAGTGTTACATTTCCTTGTACCAATTAAACAATATGGTGTTATAAATCACACATAGATATTGTTGTAAATATAAAACCTTAAGAATTAAATGATAATAATTTTTAGTTAATCGAATAATAAATAAAAAAACCAATAAACTAAACGCAAAGTCTTGCCGAGCGACCGACCACTGACTGCCAAACGACATGAAATTTTTAAACTATAAAAATATTTGAAATCCGATTCCGCGCCTTGGTGATCTCTAAGGTCGCTTCTTCCACAAGACGAAACTCAGTAGATAATTTTCTATTCAACTATTATTCTATATGTACCTACTTCATGTAACTTCTATAGTTTGCCGTTTGAAGCGGCAGCCTCATCGTTGATTTTGGGCCCCGGCTTGCCTAGAACAATCCTACACCAACACCGAATAGATCTACGGTGCAGAAACTTTTTAGCCTCGCTCGATTGAGTATTACAAAAAAACACCTCAGAAATATATTGCGGGTTAACCTTTCGAATAGGTACCGTAATTAGAGACACAATAGAAAGACAATGAGAGAGCGAACGGTTCGCTTGGGGTTTAATGAATTGCGAAAACTATAATGGAGCAGATGAATTTTAAAACATAGGAAACAATGGAATAACCTATCTAGTAATTTCCTTTCCATCGTTTTGGACTACGATAGAAAAATGTATTACGCAATTAAAGTGCTAAGTGGGTTTCTGTAATCGGGACAATAAGAACCCTGTAAAATAATTAGTTTTAATAACACTGATTACTCGCACACTCAGTCGACTACATAAACAAACAGCAATTGTGAATTTGCTTATTTAAAAGTATGAATAAAAGCCAGCGAAGGATAAAAGAAAATTGGATCAAGGTTTAGGTAGGGACTTACAAGTTGTCTAGCTATATTTTTTTTATTGACGTAAATTCAGATAAATAGTAGATGTAAAGCAATATAATATAGGATAGGATCTGCAAGCAAGTCTAAACACACACGCACAAGTGGCCTGTAGAGATGCAACACCGGGGCATAATGGCGTACTGAGCTCCTGTGGGATCTCATGACAACATGTAGAGAGCGACTGTTGCAACCCAGTGCTAGGCACGCCACAATCGCGACGATAAGTCCCCTCTTTGAAGTTAGAGAGCCGCTACAGCGCCTCCTCTTTCCGCCGGACGCAGGTTCTCACGAAGGACGTAGGATACGTGTGAGAATCACGTGGAATACACGGTACATACACATACGGTGGAGGTCTGCAATGCTTAAGTGGAGTACCACCGTGGCCTTGAAGACCCCCCTTTTGCGAATTAGGTACTTACCTAGTAATGCGAGCGAGGGGATGGCGTAAAGCTTGAGAAAGAGGCAATCCTCCTAGCCTAGCATTACCATCTCGGAACCTGTTTTCGTTACTTAGTCTGTGACGTAATTGTCTAGGGATCCAGTGTGCCCCTTAAATCTACGGGAGAAATCAATCTCCAGTAGAGCAAGGGTCCGGTTGAATATCGATATTCCTACTTCTTACTCTACAGGTGGCACTTAAAAATTTAATGGTAGGTAGCTTGTTTGTTCTCTAGAGCTTTAGCACAAGCTTTAGGCACAGTTCAGCTGTCTGATAACTATACTTTACTTATTAAAAAGCTGAAGAGTTTGTTTGATTAAACGGTCTAATTTCAGGAACTGCTGTTTCCAACGACCTTACAGCCACTAGACGTCTAATAATAGGCGACGCATGTCTGTCAACACATATGATCATATATCTGATGTCTCGACCAATCAGAACGCAATACCCCGCTCCCCCGTACCAATCAGAACGTAGTACCCCGCTCCCCGTACCTCGGCTAGTTGACAGAATTGTTTTGGTGCGCTAGTTCAAGCATGAGGCGTCTAGTGGCTGTAAGGTCGTTGGCTGTTTCGAATTGAATAATGGTATCAGCAATTCCCACCCAGGACAAATGTTTGTGTGATGAGCACAATCATTTGTTCTGTGTCTGGGTGTAATTTATCTATAATATGTATGTATTTAGAAATATTTAAGTATGTTTATCAGTTGTCTAGTACTCATAACACAAGCTCTGCTTAGCTTGGGACTAGACGTTGTGTGTAGTTGTAGTTGTTATATTATTACATTATATAATTCCTGTGTGTCTTAGTGTTGGATAACCTATTTATCGAGGAAGGCTATAGGCAATATAACACCACGCTACGATAGTGTTGCCAGGTCGGAATGGATTAAAATCGGGACAGATGTTAAAACTAATCGGGATGTTATGAGTCTGGTGGGCAACTGCCCGTCTGGTCGGAAGATCCTCCCTTTTCAAAGGAGGTTTGCGGGACTTTACTCTATGTTCCGCATACCTCCAAACTGGTGACCCCGACGTGATTTTTTGCTGCGGACACGCTCATAAACGGCAACGGGTGACATAGCGGTTTTGGTTGCTACTCCAGAGTGGGGACTACCAGCTAATGTAGGTATATACGCTTGTAGGAGGCACTTGGGTATTTATTGAAACAACAATAAATTACACAATATATCTTATTTATTTTACAAAATAATTGGAACTAAATAAAAAAGAACTTCTCGAGTCTTATTTTCTACTTTCTGGCACATGTTATTAAGTAATATGGCAAAATTTATTTTATACTGAGTAATATTCGACAGTAGATAAACAGTTTTTGCTTATGTTCGTTTAAGTACTTAAGTTTATTGACAGAAATGCACTTAAATAATATCCTAAAGTCTGTACAGTATCATATACAACATGTAACATAATAAACGCACATCGCAAATTAGTTATTTTTAAAATAGATAATTTTTCAGAGAAAAATATTTATCTATTTTTTTGATATTTTCTCAATAATTCTTGGTTGCATCACTAGCGTGTTTAACGAATGTGTGCGTGCGTCTACATCTACCAATCAATGCCGTAACTAGGAAGGTAACAGCGGTGCCCAGGCACAGGCCGCAGACCCTGGAGGGGCGCACAAATTATCAAACAAGAGCCAAGTTTTAGTTTTTAGTAGCATACATACAATAACTATTATTTATCGTGAGAAGCGAGGGCGCTTCTACAGCCTTAATTATTAGGTAAACGATACATAATTGGCACTCTTGGTAGGAACACACAAGTGCCAACTAGACAGCGAGTGCAGAGTAACCAAGGCACAACTTGTTCTCCTCTAGCCTGCCGCCCTATAACTTTTTATAATCTATCAAAGCAAAATTGAACCTATCCTAGGCGAGTTATGTAGAGTAGATAAATCGTTTCGAGCTCGATTCTCGTTCTTGCATCCTTGTGTTTATTAAAAACATTATAAGTCTTACTAAGATTCTGTGCGTAGTAAAAATAAAATCTGACCAATCTTAAGCAAGGTGTTAAAATTTTCGAGCTCGAGGGGTAAATTATAGAAACTCGCACCGGGCGCATAAAAGGTTAGTTACGGGTTACGGCACTGCGATGCCGATGCGCTACTAATGTAATGCGTCGATAACCAATTGTCTACAATCAAGAAAATTTATTTCCTAAAAAAACACTTCCTAATAATTGTATTTAAATAAACTTTCAGTGCTTGAATTATGATTGCAAATTAGTTTTCTAATTGGGTTGTATAAGGGTGTGTATTAATCTAGTTACATGTTGTATATCTTATAAATACATCATAATTGACAAGGATCTCGTAGCTAAGTGATAACAGCTGCCCCAAGGTCGGGTTGCAGATGTGTGACCATCTTAACATAGGAGGTACCTCCCTCCGTGCCTCAGAAAACACGTTATAAGCCTTTGGTCTCTGGTGGCATTTACAGATCTTTGACAATCTTTACGGGTAGTCATAAGTCAGGAAATTTGACAACAGTCTTACCAAGCTGTATCATGTTACTCAGTTACTGGGTTGTGGAGGGAAGATAGTCAGACGCTCCATGTGAAATACTGGTACCTATCCTGCTTCTTCCCGCTAGAATGGAAACCCACCCCGAGTTAGTTGAGAAAAGGCATATTGATTCATAAGTACTACGTCATATTAATTACATAGATTGATTTCATATAAGGTACCTGCCTGCCCAACAATATTAGAAGAGTACCTAAGAATTTAACATTTTCAAGTAAAACCATGGTTTTACTACCATGGTTTAACAAAACATGATTTGTTGTGTACAAGCATAAATAAAATATACTTAGGTCATCAATTTAATATTTTTCAAATCCCTGCATTTTACAATACCAACCCACAAATGCGACATGGTGGAATTCAAATACCTACGTAGTTATAAAAAAAATATACCACATATTATAGTCAATCACTCAGCTGTCAAAACCATTCTGACAAGTGAGGGATTCAACTTTTAAATTATAACATACATATAACTATTTACTTATTTTCAAAATATTATACAAATGTATACAAAATATGAGCTGCTCTGAAAAACTAAAGGAACTGTGTAGCATTTTTTTTTTAATGAAAATTAATCCACAAGTTCAGTTTTTACGTACAATGCATTCCAAATAAGAATAGGATCGATTTCCATGTTGTGACGTCACGTCATACTGTCAAATTCGAAGAATTATTATGGTGAGCAAAACAAGAAATTTTCAAAATTTAATTTATTTACGCACTCTGAACGAAAAAAGTTTAAATCAGAATTCAGTTCTTCAATTTTGCTCATCTCTGAGTTCATCAATTTTGCCCGATTTCTTACGATTTGACAGTATGACGTGACGTCACAACATGGCAATCGATCCTATTCTTATTTGGAACGCATTGTACCTATCGTATTTGTCTAAATTAGTAGTACTACCACGAGCTCTCAACGTGATCCATTTTAAGACCTAAACTGAACTTAGATGGAGCTATATAGGGTGTATAGCTCCCTCTTTCAGGCTCGCACGACTGACATTTTAACTCGTCGCGGTTAGGCCTCATGTGCAATTTTAGTTATCTTTCAAACGCATCCTAATCACAACAGATTTTGTAAAAAAAAAATTACCTATCCTTTACAATAATCGCTATGAACTTGATTTAAAAAAGTGTTTTTATAGTAGGTAATAATTTGATAATTCTATACAGGGTTATAATATTACAATACCTAACCATATTTTTTTGTGAGCCTCCTAATTTTTTTCCTGAATTTTGTCGAGCTATTCGTTCAAAACTTTATTGAAAAGCTGCTTTTACTGTCTTTTTTTGGGCTGTAACAAAATTGGCTAATAGGTAATTGAAAAATATAATCCTGTATAGGTACGTTGGCGAGCAGCTCATTATCTACTCGTCCTAATAACAGCTACACCGGTTGGGGGGACAGTGAGGCGGGTACACGATGCACTGGTCCATGCAGTACACGTCTGCTCCCGCGCGCCCCTCCAGCTCGCCCACCGCATCGCATACTTGCCTGGAAATTATCACAGAAATATATATTAACATCATAAGGCTTGATAAATCGCCCTTAACCATAAAGGTCACCCATTCTTGAACGTTGTCAATTCATAAGTTCGTTATAGTGTACAGAGGACCGGTACCGGTGTACAGAGTAAGTGCAGTGGTGGCTGAGTGGTAACCAGGGGCGCCGGCTTTTAGAAAACCTCATGGGTGCTCATGCTCATTTGATGACTCGAAAATGTTTCGAAGTGTGAGAAGAGAAATGCACACTGATCAACCGACAAATAATTAAATGTCCTTCTTACATACTGCGTAGGTACTTATAATGCGTAATAATAATAAATTGAGACAACATCACATACATTGTCCTGGTCCCAAACTAAGGTTTTTCCTTGTACTATAGAAACCAGAAACAACGAAGGTACCACAAACACCCAGACCTAACACAAATATCTGTTTTATCAACAAACATTTGTGTTGGTGTGGAAATCGAACCCGCGACCCTTGCGTCTCAACCGGCGCAGGTAATGAAGAAATGCCCATCCCTAAAAGGCGATTACTGATCGGTTTCTTGATGCCTATTGTCAGGGGTGCTCGGCACCCATTGTTTATTTCTCATGGGTGCTCGAGCCACCAAGCATCCACGGAGTCGACGCCACTGGTGGTAACGGCCTCAACTTACGAGTAGGTCGCGGATTCAAACCCAGCCAGGCGCATTACTTTGTGCAATTTAGGTATTTCATCACCACTGCTCTCGAAACGGTAAAGGAAAAGTTCGTGAGGAAACCGGTATGTTCTAGAACCAAAAAATCGGAGACATGTGACATCCACTGGGGCCACATGGTGGATTAAGGCCCATTCGCTCTCCTAAAGAGTAGGCCTGGGTCCCAGCAGTGGGAACATTATAAAGCTGATTATGTTATGTTATGTTTATATTATGTTTTAAAGATCAATTATGTATTCTATAGAAATCAAAACATAAATTTGTGTAACACTAATCTAGTAAAGACCTTTAAAAATCTGCTATTTTAGTTGAACGTGAACTTTGGCCCTCCATAATGTACTCATATATTTAAAAATATATAAAAAGTACATCAACAGAAGCCTTGCTCGAGATTCTGAATGACAACAGGAACCTGGAACAAGTTTTGTGAAATATTCGAGTAAATCACGGAATTATCGAATGCCAACAGAATTTTCAGGCGTTATCTCTCTTTTTTGCATTGCCTCTTCATCAAACATCGCGTTGGATTGCGTTAGATGAAGCAACAAGCTTTTAAATTATGCTCGATGTTGACGATAGGCGAGTGGAAAAGGACCCTCTTAATAATCCTAAATTGAGATCATAAATAACGTTATGTTCTTTTTTCATTATGTCTTTTTATCACATTATTGTAATTTTAATAACTCAAAACCGACTACTACTGTCCAGACATAAGCCTATAAATAAGGTGTAAAAAAATTAACTTTAAGAATTTCGAGGGGACATTGTACTCCTCATTATGAACAACTTTTACTATGGGACCAAACCTGAAATCGCGAAAAAAAAATCAGCTGTTCCCTACATTTATGTTCGCATAACTCGTCAAAACGTATGGAGCAGCTGATTTTTTTTTCGCTATTTCAGGTTTGGTCCCATAGTAAAAGTTGTTCATAATGAGGAGTACAATGTCCCCTCGAAATTCTTAAAGTTAATTTTTTTACACCTTATATATACTTCAAAGTACAACGACAACACTGGCCATAAAATCCCGCTTTTTGTATTCATCAAGTCATCGGCGTGGATAGAACCACGCTGACATGATGATGCATGAATCAGACGCCCACGTCATGCTAAAATACGAGGCCGTGACTTCCCCATGCACACAAGTCTTTGGAAAAGGGAAGTTGCTCTGAAGCTTGTGGAGACCCTAGGAAGCTGCTATACTTCGGGATGAAGCGGAAGAAGGCTGGCAACCTTAGCCAGAACTTCATATACAACGGTCTAAATGAGGATCTAAGCGAGGATAATAGAGACCCTTATATCTTCCACAATGTACTGCAAGTTGCTGCTCAAATCGAAATGATAAAGCAAGAAGTAATAAGTAAGTGAGTAGTATTAACTATTTGTAATTTTAAAATTGTACACTGGACCCTATCCTCTACTGTGATCTCTCTCTATCACTCAATGGTTTGCTGGAAGAAAACTCAACTTTGAGTTAAGCTCGCCTATGTACAGGTATCGGCACGGATCTTGAGCGCTCGGCGAAAGAGTGGGGATCGCTTTGCGCATCGTACACATATGGCAAAAAAAATGTACACCTATTTTATTTTACTTTTTCTTTTACCTACCTACTAGGTACTAGGTAAAAGAAAAAATAAAATAAAATAGGTGTACATTTAAAAAAAAGAAAACGCGTACGCAAAGCGATCCCTACTCTTTCGCCGAGCGCTCAAGATCCGTGCCGATACCTGTAGTAGGTACATGAACTTTGTTATCCACTTAATTTATAAGTTGTTAAGGTGTACAATAAAGAATTAAGAAGACACGGAAAAGCGATACTCACGGGCAAGTACACAACTCTTCGGGACAGTTGGGAGGGTATCGCAGACAGTTGGTCTGACACCAGCTCAGCATGCCAGGAAGACTTCTGTAAGCTCTAGTCGGCACACACACTTGATCTCTGAAACGTTAACACAATCTATTAACGTTAGCCTAAAATTGGCATAGGTATATGTCATTTTTATATACAGACCCAAAGGTTGAACATCTAAAGTGCACGAGGTTGTTTGAAACCTGTTCAGTTGGTGACAATAAACTAGAAACTAATGGGAACGAGTTTTTTCTTCCATTATTACGGTACCTAAACTACACCTGGCAAATAACACCTGAACGATAAGATTTTGAGAGAGATTAGACTTAAAATGGCAAGAACTGGACGCGTAAAAGTAAGCTTGAAATAGTTTTAATGCATCTACGAGTACAGTAGAGGAACTTAAGATCGGTTCCATGTTAGATAATACTACAGCCCCCCTAGCCAAGTTACAACCATTTCGTTTCGATTCTCTTTTCGTTGATCGCCTCGAGTAGGCCACGCCTCCTATTCTTTTGTTCTGACCACGTGACTGAGCGTTGAGATGACGTCAGAATAAAGGAATCGGAGGCGTGGCCTACTCGAGGCGATCAACGAAAAGAGAATCGAAACGAAACGGTTGTAACTTGGCTAGGGGAGCAGTTTCTACTTTTAGTCGACCGTTCCTGAAAACTTAAAATTTAGTATATAAGACATTAATTTCTATCACAAAGCTTAGAAATTAAGCATCTAGTATAAACGGGTAAATTACAAAGGTTTTCTGTACATTTTCATTTTGTTAGTCACAACTAAGTATTTATATAACTGTACATTTATTATTATATACGAAGAAAAGAGATTCGGGGTTTGACAGCTTGTTAGTTACGTCTTAATTTGTACATAAACGTGAGAACTAAACTACGGAACACATAACATACAAGAGAGAGGGGTGGAAAATTTATTCACAAAGGTACCACCACGTCGTCAGCCAAAACCTTTAAATCATTCCAAGGACATGACAAAGTATACCTAATGATCGGTGGAACAAAGTCCTCCACAGAATCAGTGTCAATATCGTTGCTGAAAGAAAACGATCAATATTATAGTGCACGTTATTGACATTAAACATATAAATTGATATTTTACATATGTTAATATCCATGTTTTACCTAATTACGTACGATTCCTTTCGGATATTCTTGAGTTTTTGTCTGAAATAATGAAGCCACAAGATACATATAGAATTATAGATGGTACTTACATAAATAATGATAAACATCGTGAAAAACATATAACAGATAATAATGTGACAAAAGATACACACACTATAGACAAATGATACATTATATGAAGAATTGTATATAGTGTTTCCCCACCTGACGACAAGAGGGTAGACATTTCTGGGCATGTTAAAGTCCCTGTAGTAGAGAAGGAAGGGATAGTCCCTTCTGAGGTCTCCGGCGAAGGCAGGTGGAAGTCCACCGGTGCTGGTCACTACGCTGACGTCAGCGCAGTTCCGGAAGGTCTCAGAGCGACCGCATCCGACGGCTTCCGTGCCATTAGAACATACTCCCCACATATTACCTGGATAAAGAATAAACTTTAGCAGTTACAAACCAGTCTGAAGCTATCCTTAAATATTAGCTTTCAACACACTCGAAAACTGTCTCCTACCCCAACGCTTTTCGCTCACGAATTGTATATCGTACTAGCGCGGATATGTGCACCTGGTTAGCCCCCACCACAATTTATACCTAATATAAAGCTGGTCTCCTACAAGCTCGAAAATATATCCACGTGTCATTGCTCACAATTTTTTAAAATTAATATTATGAAATTTTAGAAGTGTGTTGAAAAACGTCGCTTGATATATGTGGACATTTTTCGTTGCAGAGTCTGCAAGTTTGCCCACTTGCATCACTATTAGTAGATCCTTCCCATCATCAACCAATACGTATAGCTCTACATTCTAACCAGTATAGTAGGTCCATTGTAGCACACACTGTGTGCACGTCACGTAGGGAGGCAGCCGCACCCTATACCTGAAGATCTCCTTCTTAGCCGTGTCTAATGGGATCAGGAACCTGTCGTCTCTCGTCTCCGAAATGTACAGTGGGTACCTGAAAATTACGAAACAGGTAGCCAATATTATTATCTTACTCATTACACCAGTAGTATTTCGAATATTTAATCGTCGAGAGCTAGAAGGACTAATTAATCTAAGGTCAGATTTCCACTTGCAAATAATCGTAGTCGCATGCAAGTATAATCACATTGCAGAGGACCGATAAATTACATTTAAACCTCGGTAGTCCGCATTGAAAAATGGGCTAAGGTAAATAGGAACTGATAAACACAGCGCGTTGGAAGGCCTCCCACAAGCTGGACCGACGACTTGATGAGAGCCGCGGGAATGCAATGGATGCGAGACGCACAGGACCGTTCGTTGCGGGCAACACTTGGGGGAGGCCTAGATGTCCAACAGTGGACGTCTTTCGACTGAAATGATGATGATAAACACAGCAAAGTCTACAGATATCAGATATGTTGACCAACCTGTCAAAGCATTCCTGGGTAGCTTCTTGCTTCGGGTTATTGTTCGGGCACAGCTTCATGACGAACGTGCCGAGATGGTTGGCAGTCAACTCCACTTCCACTTCGATTTCCTGTCGAATTCGATTAGTTTCCTACTTAACTGCACTGTACTAAAATTGCCAAATGTACAGTGAATATTTTAATTCTTTAATTTTGGTTTGTATTGGTCGAACATTCTTTTGAATTATTTTGGACTTCGACTTCCAAATTGAGCATGGCCAAATTGAACACGAGGTAACTAGGGCAGGTGCGAGCGATGTCGGAGGCCACTAGGTGGCCACAGTGTATCACGTGTTGTAGGGGCGGAGACGTATTTCCTTAGGATACAGCAATAATCGATCACTCACTAACACCACCCACTCCGCCACTTCGTCATGTCGCGCCACGTGACCACTCTTTTCACTTTAGTATAGACGTAAACGGGAGGTTTCACACTTCGCACCCGCCTTAAGACCCACGCAAGCTCGTCACCCTGTCTGGGCCCCATGAGGCTGGCTCCTAGCCTAATTCCATTAACATGCCTTAGTCCTTTCTTTCTAGTACCTAGACTAGGTAAGTAGGTAGTACAGTACAATATCAGTCAAGCTACCTATCCATAAAATATGTCATCTTAATACTGACCTGTCCAACGCTGTAATGCCTGGTGACGATTCCTTTGCCGTACATACCACCTGCTTCATGAGGTCGTGGTTCTGGCACGTGGTGGGCGTCTCCACAAACCCCACATTTACCGTCATTCTGCTCCCATTGGACTGGAATTATAAGAGGGGAAAGATGAAACGCTTGCGACACCTGCACCAGGATTGAAGACCAACAAAACATTGGGACCCCCCCCCTCCTTCGAGATGTGGATGATTTTCACTGACTCAGTTGTCTATGACCGGGTTTGATTTTGTCTAACTACACTACCGGTGTAATAATTCAATAAATTCTCTAAATTAAATAATTGATGTGTGAGTTGATAGGAAGAGACAGAGAATATGTCATAATATGCCTGTGTTCGCGTTGTTCTTCTAAATTGTACACCGAATTTTCTTTATGTGACTTTACCCATTAATAACGTTTAGATCATCAGGTGAGATAGCGGTCAAGCGCGAACCTATCAAGAATAATAATAAAAAAAAAGATTCTTTAGATAAGTAAGCAAACATACATTATCCTATTTACTGGGACATGACTAGCAATCACTATTTAGTCAATTAACAAAGAATGTAGATTTTAACCTTGGCTTTTGTTGATAGGTCATCGAACCTAATTTTCCGTGAGTGCGTTGGCTCCTCGCATCATCATTAGTGAGATGAATGTAAGATAAAAAAAAATATGTTTGCGGTAACGTTCAAACGAATGCAAGGACATGATTAAATTATAAATTGAGTCCAGTGCTTGCACGGTTTTTTTTTTAAGTTGGGAAAGCACCCAATGACTTCTCCGCCTAGGGTGGAGTGGGAGGGCGTTTCAGACTTTTACTGACTAAAACCACACCTATGTTCCTTCTTTTCCTTGCGTCCCAGAACCCCGGGTTTCCCTTTCAGAAGTTAACCCATTGCCCCAGTAGGCTTCGGCCCTGCTGAACCCCTACGGTTTTGCTGACATCTAGTGCTTGCATGAGTGACTTTGCACCATGTCACATCATCAAAATACGTTGCATAGTTTTGAAAATCTACATAGACAGCAGACATTAAAAGCTGCCTTGTTTTACAATAAGTATAGATGTACCATAGATAATATGTACCTACCTACCTAATTAGATTTTCAGACGACTATGGGCTAGGTGCCTATCTATCTATCTATTTAGGTTTCCGCACTTAGTCCTATGTGGACCATTGTACGTGGGCCATGGCGGCCATAACCTTAGGTGGGCTCATTCCAACCAGCCCACCTCTCTCCAAAAACAGATTAGGCCTCTTAGGTTTTTCAGGGCATCAATAAGGGAGTTCGGGGATCCTAAGGTTCGTGTGGGGCTAGGTGCCTTTTACGAAAATAAATAGAACATTTGCCCTCTCGATCCACCTTAGTGCGAGATAAGTATTTAATGATTTTCCATCTCAAAAATAAAAGATACAGAAAAGGACCGTGTAGTTTCTTGCCGGTTTTCTCCGTAGTAAACGACAAACTTCTGAAGTTTTTAAGTGCAAACAAAAAATAGTACGCTAGATGGCGCTACGTGTCTTTTGAACCACGATTGAATTACAAGTTAGAAATTTTATTTTGGAGTGTGTAAAAAAATAATTTTAAAAAAAAGGTAATAATTTAAACTCTAAAATTCTAAATAAAAGCTAACGAAACCCCTGGCAAAAGCTGGTAGATACTTTAATATAACTAAAATTAATAGTTACGAACAAATACGGAAGTGTCTTGTTAATTGTTTGTAATCTAAATTAGCATATAGATTGATAATAATCGACATACAATGTGGTTAGATTAGTATCTAGGTACTACTTTAATATCTCAGGCCACAAAACACATTACACTGGGGTCAATTAAAGTTACAAAGGTACATTCGTTGCTCGAATTTTTTGCTTGTAAATAATATGGCTACTACGACCCGTGTGGGTGGGTCTGGTACCTCTTGGTATTATGATTCACACCACGATTCCTCTGAATTGGAACTGCAGCCAAATCAGACATAATGAAGACTGATGCCCGATATTTGATTTTAGCATTTCATAATCATCATCATTTCAGCGAAAAGACGTCCACTGTTGGACATAGGCCACATCGGATTCCCGCGGCCCGCGACCCTCACCGACCTGGTGATCGATCGCTCCATGTGTGGGAGATAAGCATTTGAACTCGAGTATTTCTCAAAGTCTACTTTAGCCTGAAAATCATTAGCATCAAAAGGCAGTAGGACATAACATGTTTTTAATTCAAAATATTCAAATCGAACTTCTCCCACAGCAATGCTGATACCACCGCAACCGCTATGTTCCTGCATTTTAAATCTGTAATATCTTCGAAAATATTCATTTAAATTAGATGCGGCAAGGCATATTGATCTTATTAAATTGTACTTAATTGGATAAGGATTAATGCTGCTGCTGATTAAACTTTTGAAATAAACTTTTTTCTTCTTTTTCTTTTTTTCGCTCGTGCGCCTGACATTTTAACGTGTCGTGATAAGACCCCAGCCCCCCTAGCCAAGTTACAACCGTTTCGTTTCGATTCTCTTTTCGTTTATCGCCTCGAGTCGGCCACGCTTTCTATTCCTTTGTTCTGACTACGTGACTGAGCGTTGAGATGACGTCAGAATAAAAAAATCGAAGGCTCTAGGTCGAGCCTCGAGGCGATCGACGAAAAGAGAATCGAAACGAAACGGTTGTAACTTGGCTAGGAGGCAGTTCGGCTCCTAAGTCTAACATTTATAGAAAATAGTTTGATTACCTGCATACCCGCCACAGAAGAGTTCATTATCGTTGTAGTTGACAGGGTTGGGGAAGCCGAACCGCCACATGGAGTTACGTGCGGGCGGGTCCATCAGCCTGCCGTGGCCTTCAGCCCCGCGGCGCGCGCTGCCCAACATCTAGAACACAAGAGGAAGAAAATTTATCTGAGTTTTCACCCATCGTTACAGCTGTTTATTTACATTGTTGCAATTTTTTGCACTGCTCTGGTCGCCCTGTCGAAAGAAAGAAAGAAAGAAAAAGAATTTATTTGCACAAACATGACACGTAACTTAAAAATAAATAATAACAAATCAATAGGAAAGAGTGAAGTTATGCGACACGTCCGCACAAAACGGCCAGCGCTCAGCAAAATGCTGGGGTTCATGTACTGAACAGAGCCACAGCGCTGATTCAGTGCCAGCCGTCGTTGACGTTCGACGAGTCGTTGAACGGTTAGCAACATCTTATGAACAAAAATAATAAACAAACTAAAGATAACATAATAAGTTGAATACCGTTGAAGACCAGTCCCGTGGCTCTATCTCGCGTTTGAGTCTCAGCAGAAAGCTGATCAATGGCCATTTTACACTGTTTTGACGTAATTTTTTCCTGTTATTTGCATTAATTTATTCTTTGCGTCTAATGCGACATATCTAGCACAAATAAACATTTGAAACTGGCTCCTTCTTGGAATTTACACGAGGATGTAACCATTATTTTGAAGAGCTACTTTTTACTTACTAAATTACCACCAATTATTTCAATAAATTACCACCACCACAAAACCTTTTTATCCGGTCAAGAAAGATGTGAGCCGGTGAAAGCATGGTAGCCGGGCAATAATAATGCTATAGGAGTCGGGGGACCTTCTCTTGCCTCTTCTGGTTGCCGTGGTTAGCAACGAAACAACTATCTATCCTCTGGGTGACAAATGTTAAAATTTAATAAACCAAGTTGACAATCTTGGTGAATGTAGACCGATTAAATGTGTTGCTAATAGTAAACCTTCCTCAAGAGTCATAAAGAGTGACTGAAGCAATTAGAATGTACTTTATTTTGAAACTATGTCTGTTAAAGTTTCGGGAAGGTTTTTATGAAGGGAAATTTGAAAAAAATTGCACGGAAAATGGTTTCAAGCTGTCAATATAGAGCGACCAATCCTTACTACAAACTGCTTTAACTTGTCTGTAAATTAACACTTTTTACGATATACCATACATAGCTTCTGCCAGCGGCTTCGCCCGTGTGAAAGAAGGTTTTCATCATACAAACTTTGGACCCCCTTTTCATCCCTTTAGGGTGTGAATTTTGAAAAATCCTCTCTTAGTGCTCGGCTACGTCATAAAAGGAAGCTTTGCGCAAAATTTCACGCTCCTAGTCTTAGTAGTTTAGGCTGTGCGTTGATATGTCAGTCAGTCAGTTTCTCCTTTTATATATAATATATATAGATAAGACAGAACGATCTTCTGTTAGGTCATCTATAGGTCAGCTAGTCTTCAATGAAGATGAAAGGGAGATCTTCACCGTGCAGTGGGACAGAACAGGCTGAACATCAATAGAATGCTTAATGATTTTAAGACTTGTAGTTGCTTTTCACTTACCTGTAGCAGGAATATCCAGAATGTGAGAAATGACGTCCCACCCGATCTTGAGCTGTGTCTTCTGAGCTCCATCTGAAAAAGAAATAGACCATTTATGATTTTCTTATCTTTCTTATTTCACTTTCAAGTGTGGAGAATAATGTTTCATAAACTTTTAAAGGTATAATACGGAACAGGGTGTAAAATCCCGCAATCCTCCGTTAAAAAGGGAGGATCCACCGACCAGACCAGGGTGTTGGGTCTGGTCTGGACCAACCCGATAGTTGACTTCCAAGGGGTTGTATATGTTGTAATCGCACAGAGAACTCTAATACCTACTGCGATACAGGATTTTCAGTTCCTTTAGCTGGCTTCCGAGGATAGTAAAGAGATGCCATAAAATGATATTAGAGGTGCCATAGAATGATACTTATAAACTACCTGATTTCAAGTGCAAGCTATGGCCACAGTACGAGCTTTTTATCATATTCGATCGTGTTAAACTTTACGTCGATCTTTGTCTACTAAAACTGTGTAAGTGCCATCTGGTAACAATAACAGAAAACCTTTATTTTTCTGTACGATTTGACATAATAAGTCATAAGCGAGGTCAAAAAGAGTCCTTAGATAGATTGGACACAATCGTGGCGGCAAGTGCCCTCTTCAAGGAGTAACTAGTTGAGGCGTCACGGCGTCCTCACCTTCAGCATGACACAGGTCCTCAACGGACATGGCAAGTTATGGAGGTTCCTGTTTCGGATTCAGGCGGAAGATACAGATAGGTTTTTGTCAGTAAAAGTAGGTATATGACACGCCTTCTCACTCCACCCTATAGAAGAAAATGTCATCGGATGACTTCCCACCTCAATAAAGAGATAGATTAGTCTTTGTTGAATTCTCTGGGAGCCTTGTAAACCCAAATAACTGTTATTTTTTGCAACAGTGCAAGAATGTGACCAACTTGGTGTCGCCGTAAAATCAATAGATTATTATTATAACAACGGTACTCTGAGAAATCTGATAGCGTCTTGAACGGTCCAGGTGTTTCGTACTAAAATGTGATTTTATTGCTTTGGTCAACACTGAGCTAAACGAGCCAGGTTTCAAAATAAAAGGTAACTTATTTTTTATCCGCATAACGGCATAAATGAGGAATTAATTATTGTGTTATTTGAATTATATTTTAAATACGAAAGTAACACAGCCACGTGGAAACTAAATAAAAATAGATAAACTATTCATAGATTTTCATGAATTTTGATAAGTAATTGCATTTATTATTGGTAAAATATGCCTTAATTATTAGTTTTTCCTAAGTTCCCGTCTTTAAAAAATTTCATGATATTCTATCTATCTATCGGAGTTTATGGTTTTCGTATTAACTTAATCATAAGTGGACCATATTGTGCATAGGCCATGGCGGCCATCTTTTGGCCTGCTTATTCCATCCAGTCCACCTGACACCTATCTTCAGGGCGTCTGTAAGGGAATCTCCTCATTGTCTCCTTATTTCATGATATTTTATTTAATCACATTTTTAGTTTTTATTTGTCTATCTATAAATTTGGAAACAAAATTGATACTTCCAAAAAAACAATTATTGAAATGGCTCAAAACCATAGATATCCGTGCTCAAAACCATTTTTTTTTCGGTCGAGATTTGACGTGTATAATTTGGGGCGGGAGGGTCGTGATACCTTCGGCCCCCGCATCGAATGTGGTTTTGATAAGTTTTCAGAGACAACTTTAATACATATGCATGCTTAAAATCCTAAATGATTAGAAATCAAGACACGTCTCGTTGGTATAGAATGATGCTCGGTCAATGCACTTTGGAACTCCCAAGTTACCCGAAAATATAGCTGTTACATCGCGGAATGTTATAGGTCTCCTATGAATTTGATGTCTTATATAACACTAGTAACCCAACCCTGCTTTGCACGGATGCCAATTACCTACCACACTTTAGGTAAGTACACTAATATTATAAATGCGTAAGTTTGTGTGTAGATATTAGGTATATAGTGCGTACTTATTTGTTAGTTCTTCACGCTCGACTGGCTGAACGAATTTCGATGAAACTTGGTACACGTGTACCTAGACTATTAGGGTTACCAAGACGTTTATAGTAAGATTGTTTTATTCTTATTTCCAGTTTGGGTAAGAGATAATAATAATAATAATATTCCACAACCATCACACAACGCCGTCTAGTCCCAAGCTAAGCAGAGCTTGTGTTATGAGTACTAGCATAGCATAGCATAGTCGGCCTTATAATATTCCCACTGTTGGGACTCAGGCCTCCTCTCTAGGAGAGGGAATGGGCAGTAATCCACCACGCGGGCCCAGTGCGGGTTGGTGGATGTCACATGTCTTCGAATTTTTGGTTCTAGGACATGCCGGTTTCCTCACGATGTTTTCCTTCACCGTTTTGAGAGCAGTGGTGATGAAATAAATTACACAAAGTAATGCGCCTGGCTGGGTTTGAACCCGCGACCTACAACTCCGTAAGTCGGGGCCATTACCACTCGGCCACCACTGCTCTATGAGTACTAGACAACTGATAAATATACTTATATATTTCTAAATACATAGGTACATATTATAGATAAATTACACCCAGACACAGAACAAATGATCGTGCTCATCACACAAACATTTGTCCTGGGTGGGAATCGAACCCACGACCTCCAGCGTAGCAGTCAGGGCCACTAACAACTAGACCAACAGGCCAGTCAAAGATGGCGCTAGACAACCTGTATAGCTCTGTCTCTTACCCACACTGAAATAAGAATGAAATAATCTTACTTTGAACGTCCTGGTAACCCACTAGGTCCTTGAATCTGGCTCTGGACAGTATAACTGAAGCTACACAGGAGGAGTCATTGAATGATTTTCCATAAAAAAAGCATTTTTCGGGCGATTCGTAACATTTTTTTTTATTAATTGATATAAACCAGTGCTTAACTGCGATCCCACCTGATGGTAAGCAGTGATGCAATCATTGATGGTGAGGCGCACTAGTTTATTAAGAGCCTATTCACTCTAGCCTTGAAGACACCTAAATTATAGTTGGACGGGAAGACCGCAGCAGGCAAATTGTTCCAGTCCTTCGATGTACGCGGTATAAACGACGAAGCGAAACGCTTAGTCCGAATCGTTGAAGTTTCAACAATCTAAGGGTGGATACTCGCCGTACGTCGGGTTGTCCGATGGTACGAGTAGAAAGGAGATGGCGGAATCAAGTCATGCAATTCCCGCGCACACTCTCCAAAATGCAACCTGTAGAATACCGATAGGCTGGCTACCCTGCGCCTGTGCTCGAGGCTTTGTAGATTGGAATTAACCAAATCTGGATCCCCAATTAGCCTCTTCGCACGCCTTTCCACTGAGTCCAAAGCTGCTAGATGGCATTAAATTCTCACGTAAAAAAGAAGACTAACAATGTCTCAATGGAAAAGATCACATTGACAATGACAATCGACTATAAAGTCATCAAGTTAATTTATTTATTAATTACAACATTAACAACGGGTGAGCAGAAACTGTAATTACGTGTAAATTACGAAGAATTGCCTCAAAAATTCACATTGACCTACATACGAAGTATTTCAGAGGAATTTACTTGAGTCGTTGGCTTTTACGATGATTATTATTACCTACGTTGTTAACATAATAATTATATTGTAACTAGAGTCTTCACATGCAATCCTTATTTTTAGTAAGATTTTTTATAATATAAGTAATATTGAATTGTTGCAATTGTTAACAAATAATTGTACCGAATAATTTTGTACTGAATTTCATTAGAACCCGCTGGTCAACTATATCATTTGAATTTGGAACCTCAACTAAACATTCATATGAAAATTTACAGCGCGTCCTGCACAAGCAACGATGGCCAGCCGTCACTTTTCGTTGGTTGCTTTCAAGTATAATTATTATTATAAAATGGCTGTGAAACCTAGTGTATTCTTCTCGGGGATAAAGTTGACTTTGCCTTACTTGAATCCCTCACTGCGGGGATTTAGGACAGTAGTAACTAAAGTCGTTGCACTCGTTAGTCAAATTCTTGAATCCATCGCTCCACTCGGGAGTTAGGTAGCTTTCAAATTCTTTAGTACGTTCGAGATTCAATATGGCGTCCATAACATAAGGCACTACTATCTCTGCGGTACATAATCTACGAATTACATGTACCTACGTAAGTACTAACTCCAAAAAAAATATCGGTCACAACATGAAGTGATCAATTCTAATATCTGGTCCCGACATACATATCTGATCTACCTAATTATACAATTCAATTATAACTAAGAATTGTGACATTTAGAAACCTCCCCTAACCTAGAATTACGCCGGAGTTTCAACCAGGCAGCAACTACAGATCTCTACTTAATTGATATCTAGTATAAAAATAATAATTATAGCATTTGCACAAGTAGGTAGGTAGATAAATATTGACTTGTCGTGTAAATTGCATCGACCATTTCTGACAATTTAATAATAGCTGCATACGCAATGCGAACGATTTGATTGATACTGCATCAGAATTACTCGGTAAAAAAATAATCGCTGCACTTTGTTTTTATGCCCCCGTAAGGTACAGTTGTTCCATTGTGCGCCTTTGTGTGGACCGCCCGGAGGACACGGTGGAGGTGTGCCCGCTTGGGCGGAGCACCGCCGCGTCTTCGTGGAGGCAATCGGCGGCAGCGACCTTTCGCGCCGGATCCTGGTTCGGACTATGGTCCGGAGCGAGGAGGATTGGCAGGCGGTCGCCTCCTTCTGCGAAGCAGTAATACTAGCGAAGGAGGAGGCTGCGCACGGTCTTCACGCCCCAGCCGCCGAGATTCCGACCCCGACTACCAGCTACGGGAGACGCGGGCTTGCAGACGTCGAACAATGGGTAGCTCGCCGTCTGGCAGTCCGGTAATTAAACGGACCGAGCCCAGTCGTCAACAGCGCGTAGTGATCCACGCGCTTCTCAAAGATGTCAGCAAATCGTAGGGGCCCAGCAGGGCCGATGCCCGCTAGCTAGGACCGCGGGGAATTTCTGAAAAGGAACCTGTCGTCCTAGAATGAAAAGGGCAACTGAAGGATACAGGTGTGGTTTTAGTCAGTAAAAGTCTGACACGCCCTCGCGCTCTACCCATAGTGGGAGAATGCATTGGATGATGGTGTCATAGAAACGCGCCTTCATCGTAGAATATCTGAACCTTTTCTTTTGTTTTCGAGGGGAAACCTTCATAACGCGCCTGGACTTTGGGGATAAGTCCAGAGAGTGTGGGATGTTTTACCACACTAAAACCACTCCGGTGATCACCATCAGAACAGAAGGGGCCTCGTGACCTTTTAAAAGAACACTCCGGAACTCACTCTGCGCAACGCCTGTTAGGGCACATCCTTGAGGAGACTGTATAATGGTCTCCCCAGAATATCTATACCTAGCAACTTTTTGACAGCATTATTTGCTATCGGAAAGTGGATCGTATTCAGAAGATGTGAAACACGCACTCTAGGTTCAAGGCTGATGTATTTATGGAGGTATGCTAAACAGGGTATGAAGTCCCGCAAGCTGCCATTGGAGTGGGAGGATCCTCCGACCGGGTTTGTGTCTGGTCCGGGTAACTGCCCGGTAGTTGTTTTCGGACTGTCATAAATGTTCTAATCGTTCGGTGAACTTTGATACCGTTACGTAGGATTTGTACGTGTGACGTCTGGTTTTTAGTTCGTATGTGGTATCATAGATTGATAGATGTCGCTACATGTTTTTTGGGGCAATTCCTCCTGCAACCAGGAATGTTAGACATTTCCAGTCGGGCAGAACAATGCTTGGGTTTTTCATCAACCAGATTTTAAATTTGAGGCTGCCTACGTTTATAATGTTATGGTTGCAAATATACATAAATTAGTACCCACAAACGATGGAGGCCAGGCAGGGCGGAAGATGATATGGGGCTGTGGGCAGGGTTGCCAACTCTATCTAAAACGGGGCGAGCAAAATATCGTAAATCGTTTTTAAGTTCTCCCGGTTTTAATATTATTTTGAACTTATACTTATTTTAGGCGCATTACTTTGTGTAATTATTTCATCACCACTGCTCTCAAAACGGTGAAGGAAAACATCGTGAGGAAACCGGCATGTCCTAGAACCAAAAATTCGAAGACGTGACATTCACCAACCCGCACTGGGCCCGCGTGGTGGATTATGGCCTATTCCCTCTCCTAGAGAGGAGGCCTGAGTCCCAACAGTGGGAACATTATAAGGCCGACTATGCTATGCTATGCTTATACTTATTTTATACATGAACATACCTGGAGTAAAAAAAAAAGAAACATGAAGCATATTTTATAAGTAATAAGTACAGGCATAAGTACAGGCATATTTTATATTTTAAAGAATGCAAAGAATAGAAGTTTCGGGACATTCTTTTTAACCGACTTCAAAAAAAAGGAGGAGGTTATCAATTCGGTTGTATTTTTTTTTTAATCATTTTTTTTGTTATGTTTGTTACCTCAGAACTCCGTCGCGTCGTTTATGGACCGATTTGCAAAATTTTTTTTCCCTATACAGGATATGCTTCCAGATTGGTCCTATTTTTTTCAAAATCCAGTTCTGAAGATGGAATCCATGAGGAATCGAGGGAACTCCTCAAAAATTATAGGCAACCCTATGGTAATTTTAGTATTTTCATCAAGAACTTAAGCATTTACAGTCAAAAAGTAACATTTGATGAAGTGGAACTGATAAAGAAGACCAGAAATGGTCAACGGAACTTCATACACAAATAGATATTACAATGAAGATATACCTACATAGTTAAGCGACTATGACAATATAAATAAATGAATGATTCTGAATAGTTACGTTGAAAATGGTATCATCGAAGTGATCTGATGATGATGATGGAGCCGGAAGGTAGGCACTGGAACTCCGTAATTAATCAATGTAACCTAGCCGTGTTTGGACTTATTAGAATTGTCATGAGATGCACTTTGGCTATAAGGTACTATCGAACTGATCTGATGATGGAGCCGGAAGGTAGGCACAGGAACTCCGTAATTAATCAATGTATCCTAGCCGTGTTTGGGCTTATTAGAATTGTCGTGAGATGCTCTTTGGCTATAAGGTACTATCGAACTGATCTGATGATGGAGCCGGAAGGAGGAAGGTAGACACAGGAACTTTATAATAAAACAATGTAACCTAGCAGTATTTGGGTTAATTGGAATTGTCATGAGAAATAGGCACTCTGTTTATAAGTGTATCGCAACTAAAAAGTGTGAAATAAAAACGTCGGTTATTTTTTTTTTCTAAAAAGTTTTTATGTGTTATTTTTTCACCATGTCTCTCTCTAACTGCGATTTGAACCGCTAAGAAAAATAGATCCACGTTTCATTTTATGTTATAGTTTTTTTGTTCTTAAACTTATTTCAAAGTGCCTCCTATCTTCGTAAATGTTTTTTCTAGACTGCTATGTCGTCAATTTTTAAAAATGCAAACCCATCCAACACTTTTCAATTGAAACTCTGGGACAATTTAGGTTATTTGAAATCCCTTTTGAGGAATATTATTTCCTATGCTAAACTCCGGGAGACCTTCGGGATTCCAGGAAATTCCCGGAGCCCCGGGAGAGGTGGAAACCCTAGCTATGGAAGGTAATGCAATAAATAAAACAGAGGACAGATCTGCCAGGAGGGTCCCTCGTAAACTACGTGTGTCGATAAACGTATCTTTTTTTAAATTTATATAAGTAATGGAGCGAAAAAATAAAAAGGACCTTTAATTTAAGTACGTTGCAGCGTTGTAGCATCAGAAAGGGAATCAAAATAAAATAAAAAGGGTCTGGATAAAAAACTCGGCCAGGTCATCGTCAGTTTGACCCTACTTATTAATTTCACATTATAAGCAGGGTTTTTCTTTTCCTTTACATAAGTCATTGGTCGAAATTAAAACAATAATACAATATACCAACGAAATACCTAGGCCTACCATCTTGAATGTATACAGGGTGGAAAGTTTAGTAGAATCAATATTTATCCCAAATATTGATGCTACTAATTTTTGATCAAATATTTTTTTACGTTTTCGCAAATTATTCGCACCTACCCACGCATTGTGCGCTCAGCTCAAGTTTTGACATTCGTTGTCAGAATCGTAACGGGCCATCAATTCCGTTGTCAAGCTCGGTTTGTATCTAAGAAGTTCTGACATCGGGTGTCTAGCAGCGGCCGACGAGGCCTCTCGTTCTATGGACCACCCACGATGTATATATTTTTATATTTTACTAGCTGCTCCCAGCGGATTTGTCCGCAGATAGTTTTTTTTTTTTTTTTTTTTTTTAATTCTTATAAACCAGTGCTTGACTGCGATCCCACCTGATGGTAAGCAGCGATGCAATCATTGATGGTAAGGCGCACTAGTTTATTAAGAGCCTATTCACTCTAGCCTTGAAGACACCTAAATTATAGTTGGACGGGAAGACCGCAGCAGGCAAATTGTTCCAGTCCTTCGATGTACGCGGTATAAACGACGAAGCGAAACGCTTAGTCCGGACCGTTGAAGTTTCAACAACGTAAGGGTGGATACTCGCCGTACGTCGGGTTGTCCGATGGTAGAAAGGAGATGGCGGAATCAAGTCATGCAATTCCCACGCACACTCTCCAAAATGCAACCTGTAAAATACCGATAGGCTGGCTACCCTGCGCCTGTGCTCGAGGCTTTGTAGATTGGACTTAACCAAATCTGGATCCCAAGAAAATTATCCCAAGGAAACATATTCCCGAGAGAAAAAAAAACCTATGTACTATTTCAGGACATTGTCTACACGTGTGCCAAATTTCATCGCAATCCGTTCAGCAGTTCGAACGTTAAGACTTAACAAAAATACACCCACGCACACGCACAAACTTTTGCCTTTATATTATTAGTATGATTAGTTTTAAAATGAAAATAATAACTAATAACAGGAGATGTTTACATATTCCAATAAAATGAAGGCTAATTAATATTGAGCGACTAATCGCATTGTGACCAGTAGGACAAAACAGACTTAAAATAAATAATAATCGCATCTAAATGTCAAGGAAGTTCGTTACAACAATGTTGACTAGTTGCTACTGACAGTGACTAGTTTTTGTCCGAGTGCCAAACTATTTACAATACCGCAAATTATCACATTACTAAATTTTCGTCATATTTTTGTCAACTATACTTTTCACACTTTTTATTGGTAGCTCTAATTCATTGGCAGTTTAATATTTCAGGGCATAGAAGATCTCTTCAAATAAAAAAATGTTTATTTGTTTTTAAGTGGGTAAATGAAAGTACATTGTTAAAAAAATACTTAAATAATAATTTGTGGCTAGCACGGACAAACAAAGAAATAAAATAAATGATTAATAAAAAAACCGGGCAGGCGCGAGTCGGACTCGCACACTGAGGGTTCCGTACAAACACCTATGCTGCAATATTAAAAAAAAAAAAACAATATGTGGACCAACACTGAAAAGTCCCGATCTTCAAGGTTCAGCAACGCTGGTCGAGGTCGGTCTGTGGATGTGTGACCCATGGGTGATCCTAACATATCGAGACTCCTTCGTGCCTCAGAAATCGCGTTAAGACGTTAGTCCCGGATGTCATTTGTAGATCTTTGACAGTCTTTACAGATAGAAACCAAAAAAATCGACACCTGTCTTGATGCAAAGGAGCGTTTTACCCATTCCTGGGTTATGGAGAATAGATACATTTTTTTGAATGCGAAAATCGTCTAATGACAGCCCTCGCTCTTGGGCGGGGCGCGAGGGCGTGTCAGACTTTTACTGACTAAAACCCACTCCTGTTCCTTCATTGCCATTGTTCCAGGGCCCCGGGGATCTCTTTTGCATCACCCATGGGTCCAGTAGGCTTTGACCCTACTGGGCCCCTACGGTTGCTGACATCTTGAGGTGCTCGTGAAACACTACGCGCCGTCGACGACTTGGGCTCGGTCCGGACGGTAACCGGACGGTCGGACACACACAGGATAGAGATGGCAGTTGCTCTATGTAAAATACTGTTATCCAGTTGCATCTAGTTAGACTGCAAGCCAACCCCAACATACATAATACGGAAAAGCCGATAAATATAGTAAAGGTTATTAGGCATTTATACCCGTGAAGCGAGAACGTTCGAAAGAGACCGTGGCTCTGGAAAGCAAAGGGCAACTAAAGGAAGATAGGTGGATTAAAACTCACCTATGTTCTTTCAGTTACCAAAAGTCAGTAAAAGACCGACACGACCTCTCGCTCCACCTTAGAGCGAGAAAAATCATTTGATGATTTCTCAACTCAAAACAAAAACGCCTTAAAATATTGTCTATACCTAAATTAAAGATGTAGTAATAACTTCTGTAAGAAAGTTCCTTATTTACCATTATCGTTAGCAGCTACTCAATAATAAGGAAAACTAACATTCCTGACTGAGCGCCGACAAGTCATCAATGCAGTATTTGTTCAGTCATTTCGAATTTCCAACTGCCTACTAAATTCTAAAATGTTTACTTCTACAATGAGTCAACTAATTTGACAGGTCAACAGTGCTTTGGCAGTTTTCCTCGAGAAAGTGTCTTAACAAGAGATACTCGCGAGTTTTATAATTCACAAAAATCTACTGCAGTAAACAGAATCAGAAAATATATGTTTTTCTAAAGGGTCAATGCTAGATAGAGTGTTCAAGACATAATACAATTTAGTCATCATCATCATTTAAGCGTCTCGCATCCATCGGATTCCCGCAACCTTCACCAGGTCATCGGTCCACCTTGTAGGGGGCTTTCCAACACTGCGTCTTCTGGTACGTGGTCGCCACTCCAGAACTTTTCGGCCCCAATGGTCATCGTGGTCGCTCACAATGGGTCTCATCAGAAGGCTTTCAAGTCACCCAAAGGGCAATAGAAAGGGCTATGCTCGGAGTTTCCTTGCGTGATCGAATCAGAAATGAAGATATCCGCAGGAGAACCAAGGTTGCCGACATACCACGAAGAATCGCCAAACTTAAAAGTGGCAATGGGCAGAGCACATTGCTCGCAGAACAGTTAATTTATAATAGTACGATAGGAAAAAATCACAAAGATGCCTCTAAAATTACTTTTATCAATTAAATCCGAATTAAAAACCGCACAATTCTACAACCAACGTTTTACCGTTATAGTATTTTATGTTAAAATCAAATCTATAGATTTTTGACAAATCGCTAAAATGCTTTATATTTGCAAGTATTGTGTCTTTGCGTATTTCTTTCCTTTGTATGCAGTCCGAGAGTAACCGCGTTTTTAGGTGCTGTCCTCCTAAGAATACGTTTCTCAGTAAAACTTAAATCAATGGTCCAGGATGAGGACAATCCGGTCAAGAAAAGGTATCAAGTAACCTATACTTCTCAGAATCAAGCCAACGCATCTATAAATCTTATTTTCCTTCTTTAAGATTGGAGCACAAATGTCAACAAACACACAGGTGTTTGTGACATGACAGCATACAAAGCGCTGTTCATACAATGCCCTGAGCAAACATCTAGCTGTCACCGGGCCGCACATTAATCAGGAATTTGTCAATGTCAACATTAGTCCGTCTATAATTTGACAGTTCAAAGAACACTTGGTATGTGGACACTGTCAATAATTAGCAGTGTTTATGCGTCTCTACGTGGGGAGTCGTCGTACGGTGTCGCCCTTGGCATTCACTTCGCGACATTGCTCGGGGGCTTGTCTCTCGCGTTTATATCGATAACCTACAGACTCACTAAGCGAATATACAAGGCACACTATCCAAATAATCATAATATAGTCATGTTACATGACCTTTAAAAAATTAACAAGCCGATACAAAAGTGACCAATGCCCTTTGCTCTGTACTCGTAGTATACATACGTCTATAGTAGACCGCAAGCCAGTTCCTATACTTTAACCTTCACTTGCCCTGGTGTAATATGTAGTATCTATAGAATAACAGGAAACTTTTAACACCCCTAGTAAGTGTTTTAACACCCCTAGTAAGCAGCCCATTGTACCATTACTAAAAAATCCGAACAAGTCGACATAAAAGCTAAAACCATTCTGGACATATATCTGGCTTCACCGTCGATAGATGTTTACCAACAAAATCACACGAGTGTGTTAAATGATGTACAAAAAGAGTAGTTAACACTAGGTAACAATATTTTGACAGCTACCGGAAACTATGGAAAGGCTTATATATACTCATAGGTCAATCAATTGAAAAGACTTCCGAACGAAATAATGTATAGGTTGGTTAGCAGTTGGCAAGTCAGTTAACTGAGACTCAACCAATTTTTTTAGCTTTCAAAACTATGAACTATCTTGGTTTCGACTCTCAGTCTAACCATGCAGCTGTGTACCAGATTGGTACATGGAATGACTGCATATCTGGCCTCCACTACCCAGGAACTTGATGACGCAATAGACCATAAAAAAAAATAGTAAACAGTTTTGCCAAGAGGTAGGCCTCTTGGCAAAACTGTTGACTATTTTTATTCCTGGCTTTTGACTATCCATAATGACTGTCAAAAATCCCGGGGCCGGGACCAACCGGGTTGGAAAAAATAGACGACAGTTTTGCCAAAAGGTAGACCAGGTACGGTCTAATGCGTTACCTGGCTTGAGCTTTCATAAAACATTTGTGTCCGTATTTATTTAAATTATGATGAAGTGTCATAAAGTAAGACAATACGTTGATTAACATGCGTGGTTGTGGACGCTCTACAACTGTTACCAAAGGCATAATACCGTTATGATGATGGAACCGTTACTTTTAATGAACCCATTGTTTTATACGGGACATTACCATCACCATGACTCAGGCGCAAATTACAATTTAATCAAATTCTTTATTCATGAGCAGCTCTAACTTATTAAATCGATACTGAATTATCTTAGAACAAAGTGTCTATTATAATATGTAGTAACAGCCTGAATTAATCTAATGCCTGAATATAAATTGTATGTTATAAAAATAATCAAGCCATAGGTTCTTTTTTTTGAGGTGGAAAATTATCTAATGACTTTTTTCCCTCTAGGGTGAAGCGCTAGAGCGTGTCAGACTTTTACTGACTAAAACCACACCTGTATCCTATAGTAGCCCTATGCGTTCTAGGACCACGCAGGCTTCCTTTTCTGCAATTCTCCGTGACCCTAGCGCGCATCGGACCCCTACGGTTTTGCTGACATCTCTTTGAGGCGCGCGTGAAACACTTCGCGCGGTTACCGGACGGCCGGACGGCCAGCTACCCATTGCTCGTCGTCTGTTAGCCCACGCCTACCGTGACTGGTAGTCGGGGTCGAGATCTCGGCGGCTGGGGCGTGGGGCGGCGGGTGGGGTCTCCTTTTATAACTGTATCCACTGGTATGACTGATTCACAGAACTAAGGAGGCGACCACCTTCCATTCCCAGTCGCTTCGGACATAATTATTGCTATCGTGTGTGTGGTTCTGAATAATACTTTTTCAATACACTTACTCGAAAACCCGCTCTTATCCCACCGCTTTTAGGCAAGCAATATACTGTTTTCAGCACTAGTGAAGAAAAGTGCGCGTGCTCTCCCCCGTTATAATTTTATTACATTTATCTTATCAGGCTGGGCGCGCGTCGACCGACACGAGTCGCCGGTCAACCCCCGTTTATTTATTTCGTAAGTGTATTGAAAAAAGTCGTTTGATACACGTGCAAATTTGTCACTGCAGCCCTCGGCTCCATAACACACTCGCCTACGGCTCGTGCGTATTCCGCCTCGGTCGCAATGACAATAACTTTCTGCACTTGTATCAAAATGTACTATATTTCTTATTGCTGATGTAAATCTGTCAGTGTAACAGAATAGCTGCTAACTTTAGCTTTTTAGAAGGTACGGTAAGGAACGTTTTTTGGTCTTTTCTGGACTCGCCTGTCACAAAGGTATAATATATTATATATATATATATAGATCGATATATATCTCGTTTGCCTCGCATCTGAGAATGTTAATATTTGCATATTTTTAGGTCTAAATGACGTTAATACAAATCGCCATCAAATACTAACAGATTGTTGGTAATTTAAAATTAAATAAAAAAGAGTCATATTATCGATCGTTAGAAAAAATAAGTAGGTAAGTATCTATGAATAAATGCAACGCGTTAAATTAAATGAAAAAAACAAGGAATATCTAGGTATGTATATTTAGGATGACATATCAAAAGGGGTGACTTCTTACTTCCTTTGATGACTAATAAATATGTAAGGGCAAGACAAGTAAAACTCAATTATGGCACTGGTCAGTCACAGACACAGTGTCACATGTCTGTGACTGACCATAATTGAGTATCATCCTTTGTTTATTTTTGTATAATATTTCATACTCAATAAAGAATAACGTAAACAAGAAATCTATTCTGAAAACAGCTTCAAAATTGGTTATTAAATGAAGCAGCATTTTGCATTTCAAATATTGGTAGGTGTATAATATGAGAAAGAGTGGGGACATCGTGTCGTGGGAAAATCTCGCTATCTCGTACGTCATCTGGCGATGACGTCACATTTCAGTTAGTGCATCCCTATTCTGTTGCTTGATAGTTTCCCCTTCTACCAGATTTGAAAGATTCCTAATTTGAAAAAAATCTTTCAATTTAAATACTATTTTGAACAAAGTTACTTTTTGATACAAAAAAAAATGAGTTAACTATCCAGTCATAGATAAAATTTTAATTAAAAAAGTTTATAGATATAATGTGAAAATTATAGCTAATTTTACCTAAATATACATGCACATGTTATAAATAATTCTGACCTCATAAGAGAAAATCTGGTTTCTTGAACAACATTTGAAATGTTAATGTCACGCATCATATTTCATTTAATTCTAAGCTAATTTACATATCTATTATACGTACATAGAATACGTATGACATTTTTTTTTTCCCAGAAACCAAAATTACAAGTAATTTAACTAAGTAGGTACACAATATGAATTTCAAGTTCAATTTATATGGTAATTTTTGATAGGCGCTACGTGCAGTTTTTTAAGATGGAATTGTACAGTAGAAAAAATATTGAAGGATGTATTTAAGGACGGCTGCCAGGAATAAGCCTGAATTATTTTGACGAATAACGTAAACAAGAAATCTATTCTGAAAACAGCTTCAAAATTGGTTATCAAATATTGGTAGGTATATATGAGAAAGAGAAGAGACATCCTGTCGTGGGAACAGACATCGACAGCCGCCCTAGCCAAGTTACAACCGTTTCGTTTCGATTCTCTTTTCGTTGATCGCCTCGAGTCGGTCACGCCTCCTATTCCTTTGTTCTGACCACGTGACTGAGCGTTGAGGTGACGTCAGAATAAAGGAATCGGAGGCGTGGCCTACTCGAGGCGATCGACGAAAAGAAAATCGAAACGAAAAGGTTGTATATTGGCTAGAGGGGCAGATGTATTTAAGGACGGATGCCAGGCAGATAAGCCCGGATGATTTTTTTATATTAATGTAAAAGAATAATTTCATAGGAATAAATCCTACACTAAATACGTGTGGGTTTCTTATTATGTCCGATCCTATGACCAACGATGAAAGCTTGACGTCCCTAATAAAAACCAATCAAAATCATGTAGCTCTTCCATTTTTAAGAACCTTAAACTCCGTCTGTCAAGACCTCTTTTCTCAGGAACGCGTGGAGGTATCAAACTGAAATATCAAATACTCAGATCATATCTGCTATCCTTTAGAGCAGTGTAAAATCAAACTTACAAGTCAACTCAATCTAAAGGTAGATAGATTTTTAAATAGATATATTCTTTATTGTGCACCAGAAATAAAAATTAGGAGTTTAAAATTAATAGGGTGTCACAATGGGCGGTCTTGACGCTAAAATGTAAGACCGTTTATGCTCCGTTTATGGAGCATATTTTGACATTTTCAAGAAAATCAAAACCTATAGAGTACCTACTTCCCGTTGACCTAGGATACTGAAGTTTGGCAAGAAGCGTACAAAAATAGTAGTAAAGTCTAAAAACAGTAAATTGGTAGTTAAGTCACAAAATAATGACTTTTTGCTATTTCTATGGTGAATTCTGAAATCGAACTATATTTATTTAGGTAAGTTTGTATGGTACGCGACTCCTACTCGCACTTGACCGGTTTTTTAACTTCTTATTTTTTAGAAACATAATTATATTATTTAAAATAAGTACCTACAATGTATGTATGTATCTACCTAAATATTTGTAGAAAGACATCGCACGATTCCTAGGTCTATTGACCGAAAACTGGAGCAGAACATTGAAGTAAAACAATCCAAACTGGTTCACTTTATTTACGAATAGTAGGTAGGCAGGTTAATAAATAATTGGTTAATCTTATATCCACAGATTCCGATCCGCGAGCCTCTAAAACACGTTTTTCTTCCTTGTAAGGGAGTTCCTAGTTTTTGTTGCAATTAAAAGTTCTCTTAACTTGTATATATTAGGTTGTTTCATTAATGAATTCCAATTGAACGTGGAGTTGGATCAGTTATTATGAGCAGGTTTCTGTACATATTTGGCGCTAATAACGTGTCAACTTGACAGGTTTGATGTTTGATGGTTTTGGTTTCCCCCCAGCCCGTTCCATCATCGGACCACCAGGCGTACGACAATGCGCCACCGGTACATGGTGGACATCCCACCTATACGCACAAAACGTTTTGGGAACACATTCATTGTGCGTACAGCTAAGGAGTGGAATTCCTTGCCGGAATCAGTGTTTCCTGATGGCTACAACCCGGGAATCTTTAAGTCAAGACTGAATAGGTTACTTCTAGGTAAGCGCGCTCCATCGTCGACCGCATCGTCGCTTTCCATCAGGTGAGATATAAGAATATAAAAAAAAACTGAGTCTGAATTAAAAAAAAACATCTCAACTTTTTTGAAGCCGGGTGATCCTTCGCATTCCATTTGCACTGGACGCGGTGACACTTTGAAAGTTTCCTGTAGCCTTGGCAGACATCAGTCCTAACGGGGCTCGTCAGATATGTTGACATATCTCGTTGAGAAGCATAGAAGTTCTCGTGTCGGGCAAAGTTTTGCTCTCCTATAATAAACTTGCAATGTAACATTTCTGTAAAACCCTGCGGCTTATACAAGATGATGAATTGAATAAACTGTATATTAGAATAAAATAAATGTAGGTAGTTGTCATAACAATATTACATTATACCTAAGTATCCAAATAGTCTCCAAACAGTAAATTTGGCAGATTAATCAGATTCTAAAATATAAAAACAAAGATGGTTCCGAAATGTCAACAGCATTTTAAAATATTTTATTGCTCTGATTTATTTTTATTTGAAAAACAAAGGATGATTCAGTCACTGTTTTATTTATGTGATTAAATTAATTTATTCGCATTTTAAATGGCTGCGAAGACATTGATCCCATTCTAATCCATACTGATCCTAATAACATTATCAATGAAAATGTAACTTTGTCTGTCTGTTCATTTGTTACGTTTTCACGCTTAAACTGCTGAACTAATCAGGCACTAGTTGTCTGTCATTCGTGCTGTACTGGGGACTTACCATAACGGGTTAAAATGTCAGTCGTGCGAGCGAGAAAAGGAGATGGAGCTGTACACCCTATATAGCTCCATTCCTTTAATCACGTTATTAGCTCGTGATAGCACTAGCCAGTTTTATTTTGGCCGCCGTGTTTGCATACACACTGCGTTTATCCATGGCGTTTCCTGATAGCTACAACTTAGAGTGAATAGGTTACTTCTAGG
This sequence comes from Mythimna impura, assembly GCA_905147345.3. Classification (NCBI taxonomy): domain Eukaryota; kingdom Metazoa; phylum Arthropoda; class Insecta; order Lepidoptera; family Noctuidae; genus Mythimna; species Mythimna impura. The sequence goes on from LR990350.1 coordinate 26,903,930, forward strand.
CAAGCGTGCTCTATGGTCGACTCCATCAACGCTTACCATCAGGTGAGATAATAGTGAAGCGCGAGTCTGTCAATCATAAAAAATAAAAAAGCCGTGAGGCACACTATTTTATTGTTGTTTCTTTTTTTTTCGTGTGTACCTTAAAACTTGTGGTGCCAAATAATTTATTATAATACTTATTTTTTCTTTTTTCTAAAATTTTAGGCTTATTTTGAAGTGCATAGAGATAGATAGGACCTTGGAGAAGGACATAGTGGGTATAATTTTAATTTAGGTTTAGGTATATTTACGTTTCCTTGGGATAATTTTAGAGATTGGTGCGAGCGAGATAAAAGTTAGTGATTACATATCTGGATGTCTTGTGGTGTATGAGTTTAGAAGTTTTTAAACGCACCTATGATATAGGAGTAATACCTTGCATACGTACGGAAACGTTAATAAAAATAGAAAGTATATTCAATTATACAGTCAACACAGATAGGTCCGCAAAAATGGTCCGTACCATTCGCAATCTATCTTACGAAGAGCGCCTTAAAGAACTTGACCTTATCACACTGGAACAACGTAGACAAAGGGGCAGGCTTATTGAGACTTATAAAATACTCACAGAATACTACGATGTGCCCAGCCTTCAAGACCTTTACACACTGAATGCCAACAAACATTTACGAGGACATTCCTTTAAGTTATGAGGAAATGCATCCAAAAAGAAGCCTTTGAAGCAATTTCTACCTAACCGAGTTGTAACGGCATGGAACAGGCTCCCGGAAAGTATTGTGAAAGCTCCCACATTGAACTGCTTTAAAAATCGGTTGGACAGAGTAACATCTCCCAACTATATGAAACACACGCATCAGCTAAATAGCTGCTAGTATGTCTTACCAAATAATAATAATAATAATAGGGTGCGTTTATACTGGAGCGGAGAAAAACAGTGCCAAGTGACAATGTGTTTCCATTGAAGCACAACAGTGTGGAGTGGAGATGAGCTACCCTCCGCTTCGTACTCTTCGCTCGGCAACACAGCTCGCTCGACTCCGTTCTGTCCGGCTGGAGACCGCGTGTTCATTGATGAAATGAACTCCGTTCCACTTACACTGTTTCCACTGATTCGGAGTTCAGATTTCGAGTACTGTAATTGTGGCCAATTAACGGTCCGCTCTGCTCAGCTCCGCGTCAATGGAAACGCACCCTTAATTTCTTTTTGAGTTGTTTTCAAATTAGATAGGTCCTACCTACTGTCAAGGCAAAACAAAGAGGTATATGGAATACAAAACTAATGAAGTAGAATATATTAAAGCATCGTTGTTATTTGTTATCCTTATCAAAATAAGGCCCAATTAGTCCAATTTAATAATTACGAAATGCATTAAGCGTTAAACTGATTTAAAGCATCGTTTAAAATTTGACGCTATCAGGTCAAAACAGAGATATTGTAATTTTCAAATCTTGAACCTAAGAGCAGTGCCGTAACTAACCTTTTATACGCCTGGTGCCAAATTCTGAAACTCCGCCCCTAAAAAAGTTCGAGCTAGTTACATTTCATCAACTTGAAGCAGGTCCTCACCGAACATGAGTGTTTCGGGAGGTACTTGTTTCGGATCTAGCAGGAAGAAACGCTCGGGTGTCAACATGCACCGTGCACACCACGCACCGAGCACACGGTGAAGCGTATGCTGGAAGTTTACCCCGCCCCATTAGGGTCTTCTTCCCGTGCCTAAGGGGCTTCACGTAAGCAACATATACAGAGACCGCTGGGAAAGTGTTACCACGCTGTGAGTTCCTACAGACGGAAAAGTGCTGTCGAGGCAGGCCCAGAAAGAGGTTTCGAGATCCTAAGCGCGTACCACGGGGACTGGTTCGAGACGGCGTGGGAGAAGGATGTCTGAAAGGACTTTTTTTTGTAGGTGGGAAAATCATCCAATGATATCTCTCGCTCTTGGGCGGAGCGCAAGGGCGTGTCAGACTTTTACTGACTAAAAACCTACTCCTTTTGTTCCTTCGTTGCCTTTCGTACCAGGGTCGAGTCTTCCTTTCAGAAGCAGACCCTTGGCCCCAGTAGGCTTTGACCCTGCTAGGCCCCTACGGTTTGCTGACATATCCTTGAGGCGCCTGTGGAACAGTACGCGCCGTCGACGCCTTGGGCTCGGTCCGGATGGTTACCGGACAGTCGGACGGCGAGCTACCCATTGCTCGCCGTCTGCAAGCCCGCGCCTACGGTGGCCAGAAATCAGGATCGGAATCCCGGCGACTGGGGCGTATGTCTGAAAGGACTTGGGGATTCCTTTGCCCAGCAGTAAGACAGTAATGACTAGGAAAAAACCACCTAAGAATAACTTGATAATCCTGAAAATCTTCTATACAAGAATGGGTAGTATCGAGTATCGACCCCGTTCCTCCAGTAAATATCGATGACGCGAAACGTTCCGACTGGCTGCGCAAAAAGGCAAAAATTTATCTGTTTTGAATCTGAGACCGAAGCGAGCTGCAACTGTAACTAAAGCGGAGTAGGGTATTGACTGTTTTTTTGTTTTTCTCAAAAAACGAAATAAATTAACAGTATCGAATATTGTAAGCATTCAAAGCACTTTATTTTGTTGCAATTTAGTTTTATTTTACGATTTTTTAAAGTAGATATATGCATTTGGTTTTGTGGATTTTTAAACACTTCGACGATGCAGAACACTTTGGGTGCTGTTATTTTCCTTGAACTCGATAAATTGCTTCGAAAAAGACTTAAAAGAAATGTGTTCAATATACAAGCTCGCTCTTTTGCCCCCCTCCCCACCGCTACGTGTGAGAAAGGGAGATTACTATTCGTCCTGTATAGCTCCGTCTCGCTCTCACAATAGAATTATGATTTTTTTAAGATGTGTGTAGAAAAGTTGAGTGTTATTCGACAAAGAAATAAACAAAAAAAAATTGGAACCCTCTTAAAATTTGAATTAAGTAACAGCTTGTATCAAAGAGGTGTCAGTAAAATGGACAGGGCCCACTAGGGCCGATGGCTGCCTCAGTGCCTCTAGAATGTAAAAGGCATCTAAAGGACTTTTACTGATTGGAACCCACCCGTGTGGTGGGTGATAGTCGGGATATCCCACCTTAAAAAAAGCCTTTTCTTCATTGTCATTGGACTAATGATTGGCAATGTGTAAAGCTTTAAACAGTTCGTGACTGAGCTAGAGAAGTCTGATGTCGATGAAAAAATATCGAAATTTCAATCGGCTCATTGTCATTTTCCATTAATTGTAGTGTCCTCTCTAAACTACTCATATATTGTATAATATTATTAACCTTTCTATTATAATGTTAATAAATTATTTATATGCTGCAAACAATGTCAGATTTTCAAATATAATAATTTCCGTGTTTACTTAAGATAAATCATGTTTAAACCTGTTCAAGTTCATGAATTTTGCTTACAAGTTCATTGTCAAACAGAATTTACATAATTTATCCGCTTACGTACATAATGCGTGACAAATGGTCTATAAAATACATAGAAAAGGAAAAATACCTGCCGCGGTCAATAACCTAACAGTAAACTTTTAAATATTTGGATATCTATTCGTGTGTTTTTCTCACAAATGCATTTTTTTATTGACTTTATTGGCTTTTAAATACTTAAATATTTAAATTGTTGAGTGCCACGTGTTTTTTTCTATCTAATAAAATATTTTACGTAACTAAAAAAAATTGGCAGATCATTTTACAAGTTAAAAAGTCATCAAAAATATTGCACAACATTTTGTTGTACCGTTACCAGTTTCACAGATGATTTTATATAAATTAAGTTCCATTTTTAACGATCTTCGATGAAGATTCTTCTTGGTTTCTATTTTAAACTATGCACCTGGGTACTTAAGTATTTTTTTAGTGGCAATGGGTAGGGCACATTGCTCACAGAACGGATGGCCGTTGGGGCTGAAAGGACAACGTACCGTAAGACGTAGCGTTGGAAGGCTTCCTACAAGGTGGACCGATGACCTGGTAAGGGTTGCGGGAATCCGATGGATGCGAAACGCACAAAACCGTTCATTGTGGCGACACTTGGAGGAAGCCTATGTCCAACAGTGGACGTCGTTCGGCTGAAATGATGATGATGATCACCTAGGCACTTTATTAGGAGATTTCTCTTTTGAATAGAATAGAATAGAATAGAATAGAATAAACTTTATTGCACACCAAAATAGTAACAAAACTTTTATACTAGGCAACTTAAATCTATGGGTACAAAGGCGGTCTTATCGCTGACAGCGATATCTACCAGACAACCTTAATTGAATTAATTTTTGAATTAATTTCCTTGTGTTGAATTCATTTATGTATTATCATCAAGACATGTGCTATAATAGTACATTATGATATAAGTGTGTAATGTTAGTGATTACCGTCGAGGCGGTATTTAGACCCGAGCCGTGGCGAGGGTCTTAAGAGAGCCAAGAACGGTAATCATTAATTACTCACGTGTGTCATACGACGTTTTTCAATACACTTGTGAAGAAAACAACAGTAAAACTAGTAAAATTTTCTGTGACATGGCGGTAAAAATCTGTTTTCATAAGCTTGCGCGCGCATCATTTTTTTTTATTTACCCCTAGAGGAAGGCTAAGGTATTTTAATTATACTGCCTAGTCTTACGTTTATGTTTTCTTGCGTGAAAAGTTTTTACGATAATGTCTTTCGTTGTGACAATACAATACGGATGTAAAATTTTCTAATGATTTTGTAGTATTTAATTTTATTTTATTAATACAGCCACTAACTAAACTTCACTGGAATAAAAAAAATCACGCCAAAAACCGCGCGCATCTTAAAATGGCGGCCATAGACCACAAAAAACAAACAAATTTTATTTGAATGTACGATTTATTTACTAAATGTTTTGTACAAGTTAAATTTGTCCATTTTAACTTGTAAATTGGATGAAATAAGTAAGTAAGACACTAATTTAAATACTTATTATTGAACGCAATTTTATTCGAATTCAAAATTTGTTTTGCGAACAAAGAGGTTGAACAAAAAGGTTTTAACTACATTATAGCACTAGTGCGTAATGGTAATCAAAATGTCACAATTTGGTAACGAGTGCCATTATATACCTAAGTGCTGTGCAATAAGAGTCACTTTCTGAGCGTGTTGAAAAAAATATTATGTTATTATTATTACTGTATTATATATTCTATTAGTATACAACCTTTGAGGCGTGGTTGGAAACTTTGAGGCGTGGTTGGAAAGACCTCACGGCGTCCTCACCTTCCGCATGACGCAGGTTCTCACCGAACACGGTAAGTTCTGGAAGTTCCTGCACCGGATTCGTGCGGAAACGACGTCCGGGTGTCGCCACTGTGTGGACCGCCCGGAGGACACGGTGGAGCACACGGTGGAGGTGTGCCCCGCTTGGGCAGAGCAACGCCGTGTCCTCGTGAGGGCGATCGGCGGCGGCGATCTCTCGCGCCGGCCTTGGTACAGGCCATGGTCCGGAGCGAGGAGGAGTGGCAGGCGGTCGCCTCCTTCTGCGGAGCGAGCAGTGATGCTAGCAAAGGAGGCGGCCGATCGCGTGAGGCAACGGTCCTCACGCCCCAACCGCCGCCGGGATTCCGATCCTGATTTCTGGCCACCGTAGGCGCGGGCTTGCAGACGGCGAGCAATGGGTAGCTCGCCGTCCGACTGTCCGGTAACCGTCCGGACCGAGCCCAAGTCGTCGACGGCGCGTATTGTTCCACGCGCGCCTCAGGGAGATGTCAGCAAATCGTAGGGGCCCAACAGGGTCGAAGCCTACTGGGGCCACGGGTAGTGTGAAAGTGCAAAGAAGGAACAGGAGTGGGTTTTTAGTCAGTAAAAGTCTGACACTATTTTCCGCCCCGCCCAAGAGCGAGATTTGTCATAAGATGATTTTCCCACCTAAAAAAAATAAAAAAATAGTATACAACACAAAATTAAAAATGAGGAAAAAGGTGGAATTTAGGATTAACCACGTGGAATTTATAATTGGCTACGTGAAATTTAGGATTAGTCAAGTGAAATTTAGGACTGGCCATGTGAAATTTGGGACTGGCCATGTCAGATTTAAGACTGGCCATGTGAAATTTAAGATTAGCCACTTGAAATTTAGGTTTAGCCACGTGAAATTTAGATAGTGCATTCAATCGCATATCTATTTTCATATTGTTGATTTTGTATGTCTTTTTTGGAGTACATATCACCATACGGCGCTCCAAAATTAGAATAGTTGATATGGCTTAAAAGGCTGCCCAACTTAAATGGGGTCGGCTGTACAGAATATGTCTACCGTATGCCCGACAAATTACTGTGGGTCAAAGAAGCACAGATTCAGTGCTCTAAGACGGTCTTCGGCAGACCACGAAGGTGAGACAAACTTAATAGATTTCGCCAGAACGAAAAGATGGAAGGAGGGATGCCTCTGCCCAGAAGTTGGACAAACAGGCTTTTAAAAAATATCCTTGATAAAATATCACTTTATTTAGAAATTCAGAATTATCGTATAGAAAACATCGAGCATCGGCCACTTCTATCGAACCGAGCAACACTTTCAAGTGAATCATGGACAAGTCACAAGATGACAAATGAGCGAGTCACGACTCGCTCGTCACCTTGCAGTGAAGGTGTTTGATTTACATGCGTGTACGCAGCCGGGTACTTCGGCAATTGTTCTAAAATAGGGTTGCCCCCGGTGCCCGCATAAACCTTTTATTTATTTAATAATAATATAAATAACTAGCTTTTGCCCGCGGCTTCGCCCGCGTATATAAATTATAGCCTATGTCACTCAGGATTAAAGCAGCTTTCTATCGGTGAAAAATTTTAGAAATTGGACCAGAACTTTTAGAGATTACTTCATACAAACAAAAAAAAAACAAAATACTAACTTTTTATAATACATATTAGTGTAGATAGAGCTTTTATTTCTCACTAATTACATGCATCATACATTTAATAAATAAATAAAATTAGTCATTCATGTAAAAGTACCTAGTAGTATAGATAAAAATACTAAATGCAACAAGTTATCTCTACCATTCAACTTTTGGGTTAAAAAGACTACACTGTGGTAAGTCTGCATAATAAATAAATCTATATATATAAAAGCGAAATACCACTCACTGATTAATCGCAAAATCTCAGAAACTATAACACCTACTAACTAATCTGCTAAGAACGGATTTTCCGAAATTCACCCCCTAAGGGGATGAAACGGGGGTCCAAAGTTTGTATGGAGAAACCAACTTTTACGCGGGCGAAGTCGCTGGCAGAAGCTAGTAATTGATATTTGAAGTCGAAAGAACTATCATTAAGATACCTACCAAATCTTACTTACTATAATATAACATATATATACCAAAACAACAAATATACTATGGTAAAAGGTTTTGCACGCATTTGCGGGCTACCAAATATCAAAAAAAAATATATAATAGGTCGAGCTATTTTGGAAGAGTGCAACTACAAACACCATGACACGAGATTTACTCAAAATCCTTATCCTTTAAGTTATGGCAGTAACTAGCCAAAAATTAAGTATTCCGGTTTGAGGTTTGGCAACCCTATTCGAAAACGAGGCTTGTTGTTGAAAAGATAATTTGTTTTGTTTTTTTTGGTTTTTTGAAGAGCTAGGACGGTATACGTTTGAATTATTTAACCTAGCTATGATCAGAAAAGAAGGAAAGGCTTTTATCTTCAGGCATTCACAGATTACCCACAAAAATCATTTGAGAAAGGTTGCCGAATCGATGTCACGTTAAGCCTTAAAAAATAGGGGCACTTGAGATAAAATTTGTGTCCCTCTGAGTTCGTGCCCTACCAACTCTACCACACACCACGGTTGCAATATTTTAAAGAACAAAATATTTGATTCAGTCATTTGAAATTCGACCTTCCCGGTTGTATTATTTTTAAGAACTCCTCAAAAATATGTACCTACCTAATTCCAGAGAACCTGTCTAAACAACAACGCTTTGGTCAAAAAGTTCAAAATGTATTAGATTATCGGCTCGACAAGCGCGACATGTCATGAAGTCAATCCCATTTTTTTTATAGGCTCGCGGTTGACCACTGTCTCACCTGATGGTAAACGATGATGTGGCTGACGATGGAGCTCGCTAAAATACACGCGGAAGTTTACAGGATGTATAGCGTATTCTTTATTCTCTAGCCATTACTGTTGGGCAAAGGCACTCCCCCAAGTCCTTCCAGACATTCTTCTCCCTCGCCCTCGCCTCGCCATCTCGAACCAGTCCACGTGGTATACGCGTCTAGACCATCTCTCCACCTCTGGCCTTGACGGCGCTTGCTTCTGACTATCATCATCATCTCATCACCTTCCTGCCCTTGTCCCGTCTTATTTGGGGTCGGCGCAACACTTTTTTCCATTCTGTCCTATCACCCGTAATGTTATCACTTTCTCCCTTTTCTTTCATATTACTCTTCACACAATTCATCTATCTTATCTTTGGCCTCCCTCTCCATCCATACACTCACTATAAACTCCAATAAAAATTTGGAGTGATTGGAATAGGTTACTTTACTTGCGTCGCTTACCATTAGGTAAAATAGTGGCCAAGCGCGAACCTATCGATAATAAAGTTATCATTATAAAGCTGATTAACAAAATGATCAATTTCTATGATCTGGTCACAACATATATATATAGATAGATTACTTTGGATTTTTTGAGAATGTCTTTGGAATATCACTTTGTATATACCTACTAATTGAGCTCCAGGGTTAAATAATGTTTATAATTTAAACACGTATAAAAACAAAGCCGTATTTAATTAACCTCCAATATAATTATTAGTACATTGACAATATAATAATATCCTGTATCATGTACACACTTTTTTGTTGATTTTTTGCATCGAGGAATGTGAAAGGGACTTTATCGATCATAAAAAGATACAATTTAATTTGAATACATTACCTACACTTTTTATTAATAAGTCAATAAAATGCTGATCTATTAAAATGTTGACCTATTTGAATATATTGGACTTGTTTACATTAATAATGCATTATTTTCGTTTGGAATCTGCAATGATTGGTCTGTAATGTGATTTATGAATTCGATACATCGTCGTCCTCTAATGTCGGCCAAAGTCTAACCCTATTTTATCTTCTTTCAGCATCGAAAAACTTTATATAATAGGAAATATGCATGAATAAAATATTTAAACACACTTTCCTAAAAATCCGCTTCTACCCCTGCCGCTTTTAGACACGCAATGTAGCACTAAATTGTGCACTAGTGTGGAAAAGTGCTGCGAAGAGCCCCAGCCACAGTTTATTACATCAGGTGCAGGAAAAAGTTTCAGCGAGACATTTTCGTCTTGCTAGCTCCATATTGGAAAACGAAAACCATTATGTATAATTTAATGAACATAATACTATGTTAAGCTTTAAGCAATTTCCTGTTCGCTCACCTACTTACCTATACTATTTAGTGTTTATTATCTATGCATATTATATTTTTTAATATATTCTTTTTATTTTTTATTAATTTACTAACAGGGTAGGTACACCACAGACTAACTGATTTTTATTTTCAGTTTTGCGTATTTATGTTACTATATAAGTTTATTTTATAATATCTAAAACATTTTAAATGTTAGTATTATATTCTCCTTACGCTATTCATTATTTAGGATACAATTGCTTACCCATATTCTGACAAATACAACCTCGTGTGTGTTCAGGTTTCTGTGTAATATTATTTGACGCCTTTTCGTACTTACCTGAAAAAATAATATAATAGATTAGGTTAATCAGAGCAACGATATAACATCCTCGTTAGTTTAACAGTAGCATAGTAGTTCCAGAGTTCGATACTTGATATAGACAAAAAGGGTTATACAGGTTGTATAACACTAAAAAAAGTACGAAAAGTCGCGTTGGTTGTCATTGGATGATTTTCCCACCGAAACACAATGTCACAATGGAAGACAGTGTCAGACTTTTACTGACTAAAAACCCACTCCTGTTCCTTCGTTGCCTTTCATACCAGGACCGAGTCTTCCTTTCAGAATCAGACCCTTGGAACCGGTAGGCTTCGACCCTGCTGGGCCCCTTCAGTTGCTGACATCTTGAGGCGCGCGTGGAACACTACGCGCCGTCGACAACTTGGGCTCCGGCCAAGGAACAGAGAAGGTGCCCCTGTGTTTTCTTACATACGTAAGCACAATAATAATTATCTCCTTCGTAATTAACTAATCTCCGTTGAGATTGGCCGACGTGATCGAAATCCAATTACGATATAACACGAAATTTATTTTTCGATTTCGAAAATTCTTTTGCTGAGTGTCATCATAATTCCTTATTTTTTATCCAAGAAAACTGCATATTTTGAAATAAGCATCAGGAAAAAAACAAGTTAAAAAAAAATCTTAAAAATACCTTTTCTACGCTTTCTTATCTACTTCAAAGATAGGGTTTTAAAAAAACTGTGTAAAGTCAAGACGCAATAATTCACTTCGGCCGTAAGTAAATTACAATGTTTCCTTCAAACATAAATAAAGTATGATTCCTTACAAATTGATTTAAACACATTAACCTTATCAAAAGCCCACATAAAACTCCGTGCTCCTCACAACTCACAGTCAACCATATCGGCGTACATTTAAAACTTTTCATTAAAGGTCAGTCTTGCGCTTTCGGTAGCCAGTAAAATATTGGACAGAAACCTTTCACGGTGTTCCGTGAGGGTGTACATAATATCTGATTGTCGTGATATTTTACTATCGATGGCTAAAGGCTCTCGAAGACTGACGGAAATAACGATGCGATGCTATATGACTATTTATCGGATTTATCTATTTATCTGTGTCTCGAAAAGCACGTAAAGCGGGAACCACATTAGAGCGACGCACACGTGGGCCACGCCTCATTTGTACGAAAAGTCGCGTCGCGTGGCGTGGATCTAATGTAGCTCTACAAGTCTAGTTGCCATATAAAATGTATGGAGACCGACGCGCCCACATCGGCGTTACCCTTTTGTTGTATATAGGATTTTCCATTAGGATTTCTGCTCTAGTAGCCTCCGGGCTTGGTAGTTGATAGTATTACTCCCGTGCTTCTGTAAGCACGTAAAACCGTTGGTCCAATGCCTGAACTCTCCTCCCCGGTCGTATCTGATTGCCGTCCCATCGGAATATGAAATGAATAAATGGATGGTAGTGATGTCTCACGGAGGTCGGCGTGCGTGGCCCACGTGTGCCCAATGTAGTTCTACCTTAAAGGCGTTGGTCTTCCCTGAACTCTCTCCAGTCGTGTTGGATTGCCGTCCCATCGGACTATGAGAATAAAGAAACAGAGTGCACCTGTGTTTGCGGACACACTTGTGCACTATTATATCTCCTGCTTACTTGGCTAATCTCTGTTGAGAGTGGCCACCGTGATCAAAATACAGTCGGGAGGATTTAAAAAAAAAAAAAATTAAATACTCTAAGTATCTGAATGAAATGAAACCTGTAGTCCCAGAACGCAAGGGCAACTGAAGGACTCAGGTGTGTGACTGACACGCCCTCAGGCTCCACGCTAAAGCGAGAGAGTCATTAGATGATTTCCCATCTCAAAAAAAAAAGATATAAGTACCTATGTATTAATTCATATAATTATAGTGTAGGTACAGGCATGTGTAACATTAGCAATACCCTTTGCCATTTCATTGTCAAATCAGAAAAATAAATCTACTACACTCAAATATATTGAGAAAATAAAAATCACAATAAAATAAACACAGTTTTATTAACATATTAATTAATGACTAAAAATAATATTTGCGTCCATAAAATAAATTCTGATACGGAACAAAAATGAAATAAGTTTTGACCGCGACTTCGCCCGCGGGAAATTCGGTAATTATGTAGGTACTGTCACGGGAAAGTTCCTACTATCTATTGGAATAAAAAATATTTGACCTAATCCAGGTTATGGTCTACCCGTGTCCGGAATGCGCAGACCAAATTGAACCAAAAAATATATAATAATAAAGAATCACATTGCGACACGTTTCAGTAACGACCCCGCCCCACGCCTCTTCCGATGTGTCCAGTCATCCCCGCGCCCCCTACCCTTTATTCCCTTTATTCCTCCGTTTAGAGTTCTGTTATAAATTTTGCGGAAGCAGAAGCGGAAACGGAAGTTAAAAAGCTTGCGGAACTTCTGCAGAAGCGGAAGCGGAAGCAGAGTTCTGTTGCAACACTAATATATGTATGTATATCTATCTTTCTTATGTGATATATTTATTAACGTACATTTTCTGCTCCGGTAGTTGTCCAGCTCATGTCTCCACCTTCTTCTTGGTCTGCCGCGATGTCGCCTTGCGTTTAATGGTACCAAATAAGTGGCTCTTTTAGCCCATAGCTCATCTGACATGCGGCAGACATGTCCGGCCCAACCCTACTTTAGAGTAGCAGCTTTTCGGGTAACATCTTTTATCTTAGTTTTGGCGCGCAGCACACCCATCGGAGACTTTGGACAACTACCGGAGGGATTGACCCGCAATGGCTGAGGACAGACGTGTGTGGAAAAGGGAGGCCTTCGCTCAGCAGTGGGACATAAATGGGCTAACTAACTAAATAACATTTTCTACTGTATTCACAACCAGCGGCTTCGCCCGCGTCAAAGTCGGTTTCTCCATACAAACTTGGGACCCCCGTTTCATCCCCTTAGCGGGTGAATTTTAGAAAATCGGATGTCTACACCCTATAAGGAACCTACCTGCCAAATTCTAAGTTTGTTGGTGATATTGTTTCTGAGATTTCGTGATTAATCAGTGAGTGGCATACCGCTTTTATATATTAAAAAAAAATGTCACAATTATGTAATTATTTTGACAACTAAGAGATGATGGAATAAAAATCTAAAAATCTGAGTTAACACCATTATTTTAGCTTACACTTCTTGAAATCTTCCAGATAGCCTAGAAATAAAAACAGACCGTTTTTTGAGGTGGAGAAATCAACAAATAACTTTTCTCTTCTTCTTCTTTTAAATGACCAGACAACTCCAAAAAAAATGTTACAAGGGCAATCCATGAACATCCGGGATAAGATTACCATACTCATAATTATCTTGGGTTATAAACTGATTTAACTTCAATTTCAATAGGAATTCCGAAAACCTGTCTGATTCCATTGACTCCCCTTTCCATCCAATCAAATAAACTATCTTTTCCCGTTTATTTATTTAAAACCATGAATTTAATACTCACTCCGCTTTTATAAACATGAACGTGCTTGTAAGGAAGATCTTCATTATGATGTCAATGCTATATGATTTAAATTCGCTCATATTTAATATTGAACATGTGCGCATCGAGGAGGTGGCCATTCCGGACATTAAAAGTTATTGCACCTAGTATGTTGCCTTTAAATAGATCGATCTTTAAAGTGAAGAATGTAGTACAGCCTACGCAGTTAACATACGAGGTGTATGAACGTCATATTATAGGAAGCTGGGATTATTAAAGACTCTAAGAGGGGCCCAAGTCAGCTATTTTTATAAATTCGTCATTCCAACACGATCCCATTGTCATTTTGTTAAAAGTTCATAATCTGCTAATTCATAATGATCGATCATTGATAGGTCAATGGTCTCGTAATAGAGTTGTGGTAAAATGACAATATTGAGCTTATTAAAAGCAATGACTGCACAATGACGTTCTAATGGTAGGTCACTGATCAAATGAACTGTCAAAATTTTAGCAGATTACCGCATACGTCAGATATTCATTTGTCAATTTGTACGAGATTATCACTTCTTGCAATGGAGGTTCAGTGGTTGACCATTGGAAAGTCATAATGACGCCATTATATTAGTGGATTACCAAACTTGTCAAATTCAACAATTATGATATCAATGATAGACCATTCTGCCACTATTGTAATAGCAGACTTGAGGCCCAGGTGCAATGAGACAATACGACAACGCGTTTCCATAGTCATTAAAGTAATATAAATTTTTTTTCTAAGGTTTGTACCAAAATTGTTCAATAATAATATTCCACAACTATCACACAACGCCGTCTAGTCCCAAGCTAAGCAGAGCTTGTATTATGAGTACTAGACCACTGATAAACATACTTATATATTTCTAAATACGTAAATATTATAGATAAATTACACCCAGACGCAGAACAAATGATCGTGCTCATCACACATACATTTGTCCTGGGTGGGAATCGAACCCACGACCTCCGGCATAGCAGTCAAGGCCACTATCCACTAGACCAACAGGCCAGTCAAACAAATAGAACTATTTCTATAAAAACTTGTTATAGTATTAGTGTTGTATTGTTCACGTCGTGCTTATCTGTGGGAAGACAGTATGTGTTTTTTAATCGGTATCGATAGATGGTTTGATGATATTAGACTATAGAACAATGCATTCTTTTGAATAATAAGAAGACTAATGACAAATATACACACACACATATAGCAGGGTTAATCACGAAGAGAACTAACGCAAAAAAGAGGTATAGGTACCTATGTATTTGAAAATTGGATCTTAAAACATAAGTCTTTCAATTTTCAAAATACATTTTTTTTTGTATTGCCAGTGATGACATATGGCTCCGAAACGTGGTCGCTCACAATGGGCCTCATTAGAAGGCTTAAATTCACTCAAAGGGCAATGGAAAGGGCTGTGCTCGGAGTTTCCTTGCGTGATCGAATCAGGAATGAAGATATCCGCCGGAGAACCAAGGTTGCCGACATAGCTTGTTCGCAGAACAGATGGCCGTTGGGGCCGAAAGCTTCTAGATTGGTGACCGCATACCGGAAGACGCAGTGTTGGAAGGCCTCCTACAAGGTGGACAGATGACCTGGTAAGGGTTGCAGGAATCCGATGGATGCGAGACGTACGGGACCGTTCATTGTCGAGACACTTGGGGGAGGCCTATGTCCAACAGTGGACGTCTTCGGCTGAAACGATGATGATGAAGATATTTTTTCCAGTTCTATCTCTTTATGATCAAGCTTGAGATATTCTAAGTCAAATTGAAGATCTCTATAAGGATGACAGAAATATAAAGGAGAAAATCCTCGATTGATGTCTATCAATAACAGCTATTGTCTATTGTCATTTGACTGGCCTGTTGGTCTAGTGGTTAGTGACCCTGACTGCTATATCGGAGGTCGTGGGTTCGATTCCCACCCAGGACAAATGTTTGTGTGATGAGCACGATCATTTTGTTCTGTGTCTGGGTGTAATTTATCTATTTATGAATGTATTTAGAAATATATAAGTATGTTTATCAGTTGTCTAGTACCCATAACACAAGCTCTGCTTAGCTTGGGACTAGACGGCGTTGTGTGATAGTTGTGGAAAAAAAATAGATAATTCTAGGTAAGGCTGAATTAAAAGACATTTTTTGGTTGAGAAATCACCAAATAACTTCTTGCGCTCTGAGGCTCTACCACGAACTCTTAAGAAGGCCCTTCTCCACTCGTCTATCGTCAACATCGAGCATGGTTTAAAAGCTTGTTGCTTCATTTAACGCAATCCAACGCGATGTTTGATGAAGAGGTAACGTGAAAAAAATATTTAAAGAAAAACAAAAAACCCGACTGCGTCGAAACTAATTTTAACAAATACGTAAAAAAATTAACTTAAATAAAAACTAAAAAGAAACAAACAAGCCCAGTAGTTTAGAATTCTGTTATGTAATACTAAATAACTACACAATTGAAATAGTTTTATAATCGATACAGGCATAAAACAAATCATAAATTCTAATGCAGAACAGAACGACTCACAGTCGGGGCCCCTTGGGAAGATTTGATTGGTAAAATTTGAATGGGCCCCGACTGTGAGTCGTTCTGTTCTGCATTAGAATTTATGATTTGTTTTATGTGTGTATCGATTATAAAACTATTTCAATTGTGTAGTTATTTAGTATTACATAACAGAATTCTAAACTACTGGGCTTGTTTGTTTCTTTTTAGTTTTTATTTAAGTTAATTTTTTTACGTATTTGTTAAAATTAGTTTCGACGCAGTCGGGTTTTTTGTTTTTCTTTAAATATTTTTATTTTATTTTATACTTTTTAGTTACGATTTATTGACTTCGTTAAGATGGTAAATTTCGCAATCTAGTCATTTCATTGAGGGAGTTAATATCGTGGGGATTATTAAGTAACTTGCGGTGGTCTAAACTACTGATGATTAGTCCCTCTAGAGACCTAACTCGGCTCAAAGCTACATATGCTTGACCTTTAGCAAAAATGCGTGAACTTAAGTCAACCACAGCTCGGTCCAAAAGTCCAAAGTAGTTCCTTGGAGCTTGTGTACAGTTACACCCCAGCACAATATCAATGGCAACATTTTTCGCTCTATTTTACCCTGTCCGCGAAGTGCATCGAATTCTGTCGTCGATGGTTCGATTCTGACTCCTACTCCAGGAACATTGTTTTTAATTGCTTTGTCGTCAAATTCTATATAAACAGCTTGTGACAATTCTCCGGGTTCCAATTGGTCCCTCCGAAGAGCTGGCCACTCAATTGTCCTTATAATACCCATTGCTCCGTTAACAAGACCATGGGTAACATTCAAATTTCTTCGTAACATAACTCGTGATCCTAAACCGATTGTTAAATATTTAACGATTCCTCCAATTTTGTTAGGATCATCAGAAACATATAGGTACATCTTTCGATTTTGGACCATATGTTTTCGATTCTACTGATATATCAACTGCATGTAAATACAACCTAGTAGTTTTTGCCAATATAGTTGTCATCTTTTGCTTATGTTCATCGACCTGTCTAGTAGATGGGAAAACTCGAATGATTTGATTTACAAACGTGCATCAAATGAACAACGCCATCTATCGAGTTTGGTGGTAAACTTTTTTTACCAAAAATATTTGTTCTTTATGCTTTTTCACTGTTTTTTTTATTTGTGTATCGTTTATACTTGAAATGAAAACTTAAATCAATAAGTAAGAAAATTAGCGAGAATGATTGTTTTGTTTAACAACTTTAAATCGTTATATATCCTAAACTCTTATTTAAAATGAAAAATAATAAAAGGAACCTAAAGATGATTTTAAAATACCTATTCAACGACACCCCACTTGACATAGTTCATCGACTTTTTTTTTTTCATTTTGACAATATGGCGTCTGGTTGTAGCTGTGGTGAATTTTGATTACTGTCATGTCTTTAGTGACACTCGCAAGGTTAAGACGAATCGATTGACGTAAGAATTATCAAAATCGGCCTACGCATTTGGTCTCTAGAACGCCACATAGAAACAAACATACATACATACATACATACATACATACATAGACTGATAAACACATTACCCTCCTTTGCGTCGCGCAGTCGGGTAAAAAGATAGATAACGCCTGAAAACTGTTGGCATTCGGTAATTCCGTGATTTACTCGAATATTTCACAGAACTTGTTCCAGGAAATACGTATTTTTTAACACTTAAATTTTTTTGAAAAAAATTGTCATCGTTGAGAATCTGGATTAAATAATAAATTAAAAAAGATAAATTTGTGTAAAACTAATCCAGTAAAGACAGCACGTCTTTACTGGATTAGTTTTACACAAATTTATATTTTGATTTCAGATAATATCCACAAGACATCTGTGTATCCAAAATATCTGGAGAAAGATGTGTAATAACATTATAATCACTTAAAAGAGCGGTTGTATGAAAATGTACCTCGGGTTGGTCGCTCTTAACGTGATCCATTTGACAACCTATACTGAATTGTTGAAGGTATGGAGCTGTATGGGGTGTACAGCTACATCTCTATTTCTCGCTCGCTCGACTGACATTTTAACACCTCATGATGCCTGACCCCTGAATGGAGCGCTTTTCAGTTCAGTTGCTCTTGGCCTTCCATGGCCACAGAGCAAATTCGAAGAACCCCACTGCTCTCAGATCCGGAAACAGCAGATAACCTTCAAATCACAACACAATCGTGACATATAGATTACTATTAGACGCTTCACTACTCGAAATAGACCATCAGAAGCCATTATCGGTCCTGCAACCAAATAGAGCTCTTTGTATTAGCTCGCGGAACCGAAGCTGTGCGGAGTAGTGATGGTAATGTCAGGGTCACCAGCTAACTGGTCCCGCTTGACATTCTGCCAGCCGATCCGTAGGTGTCACTCATGTTCGTTATATAAATCAATTCAGGAATGTGGTTATGATTAGAGCGTAAGGTACATGTGTTTTCGGTACCGAAAATTATTTCTCCATAAGTCATTTCTTTTTTTTTTCTTTTTTGTTGGTTGGTTTTCGCATCTGAGTTATGAGAATTATTGTAAAGGGGATATTTTATTTATGGGTTTCAGTGAAGTAGGTACAAGGCGGAATTTATTTGATTTTCTCCGTGTACGAAGTAATAATTGTTTAATTAACGTACAAATATAAAAAACTCATTTTGTATAGTTTCGATGTTGAGATGGATTCATGATAGCACAAGTTTAAACCTTAGAGGTCTTTGGTTGCTATTTAACTTAGACCATCCTGTGTTCTTTTGTATTAATAATAAATAAATGAAAAAAAAAAATAACATAGATCAAATCATCAGACTGGCTTTTTCGTGAGTAATTGGATCCGCAATAATATTATATGTAATTTGTTGGAGGCTAGTGACCCATCTCAGCTTTGCAATGCCAGCCCGCCTTGTGTAGATATTGCTCTTTCTAATAGTGAAAAACGCATCAAAATCTTTAGCGTGGTTTAGGAGGAGTTAGCGGATAAATAGACGCAGAAAGCTTATGCCAGCGACTTCGTCTGCATGAATTATGGAAGCGAAGTCGAAGTCGAAGCCAGCTAATAAGTAGCCTATGTCCTTCCTTGGAGTTCAAGCTTAGGTACTCCGTACCAAATTTCATCAAAATCGGTTCAGCAGTTTATCCGTGAAAGCGTGACAGACAGACAGACAAAGTTACTTTCACATCTAAACATATAATAAATCTGTAGAAGTTTTCAGTTGTGCGCGCATCACGTAAAATGTACGAAATCGATGTAGATATGTAACTTTTATACTTACACTAGCTGAGCCGGCAAACGTTGTTCTGCCATATAAATAAAAAAAAAAAAAAATAGATGTTGGCCGATTCTCAGACCTACTCAATATGCTCACAAAATTTCATGAGAATCGGTCGAGCCGTTTCGGAGGAGTTCAAGTTCGAACACCGTGACACGAGAATTTTATATATTAGAAGACTAGCTGAGCCGGCAAACGTTGTTCTGCCATATAAATAAAAAAAAAAAAAAATAGATGTTGGCCGATTCTCAGACCTACTCAATATGCTCACAAAATTTCATGAGAATCGGTCGAGCCGTTTCGGAGGAGTTCAAGTTCGAACACCGTGACACGAGAATTTTATATATTAGACTAGCTGAGCCGGCAAACGTTGTTCTGCCATATAAATAAAAAAAAAAAAAAAATAGATGTTGGCCGATTCTCAGACCTACTCAATATGCTCACAAAATTTCATGAGAATCGGTCGAGCCGTTTCGGAGGAGTTCAAGTTCGAACACCGTGACACGAGAATTTTATATATTAGATTAAAATTGTGTGTAACTTGATATATTACTTAGGCTTTGTTTCATTGCAATATGTTGACTATAACGAAAGATATACTACATATATTGACTGTTAGTCAGCTAGTTTATAATATTAGTATGAATAATGTACGGATAACTATGAAATTAGTTTAAAAACTGTTAAGTAAATTCTTAATTCAATTTTTTCTGTTTAAAATTTGAATTTAGAATCGAATAATCAATATACTAACTATGTGATTAACAGGTTTTATAAATATGGCCACTATGTGTGTGTGTGTGGTGTGTGTGTGTGTGTGTGTGTGTACTGTGTGTGTGTGTACTTAGGGATCCTATTCCAAGACTCCGATACTTATATTATAATTTATTATTTAATAAATAATAACTACTTACTTATTTGTTACACGGAATCGAAGTAGGTAGGTTATTTTGTTAAAAAATATATAGGAAAAGATCAAGATCAACACAAATACTTACTTATTGTATTTATTTTTTACATCGTAGCACTTTTCCGAGAAACTTTAAATACCCTTGCAGCTAAAAGACATAAAAAAACGGGCGCATTAGGATTGGAAATAAGTATGGACGAAGCTTCGTAGGACCAGGACAAATGCAAAAATAAATTTAGAGCACATGTCATTGTACTCAACACTATCACCAATACTTCAGTTCGATAAGATTACATAACGATTGCTTAACCCTCATTGTTAAGCTGAGGACGACAGCGGCGGTGCGCGTGCGCATTGCCAATTACCGACACTGATATACCCCGTCGAATTGTAAGTTAAAAATGTTACAGGAAGATGAAACGGTTGGGAATTTCATGAAAGTACCAGAAGATATAAAAACTACTACAAGATAGTTAGATAGTAGACGGTGGAAGAGGTTAGAGGAGGCCTATGCTGAAAGGCAGACTGAACAAAGAGACATCCTGTAAAACATTAGATACAGTATTCTAGACAATAATCTTAAAGTTCATAATATAAGGCTTATTGGTTGATTGACTAAAGATCGACTAAGTACTCAAAAAATGAAGAAGGAGAAAATTTGATTATTCTGCACAGATAAAACGCACATCATAGAAAGCCAAATGCCAAGTATTCAAAAAATAATAAGTTATAAAAAAGTTAAAGCACCGGCAGATGTGACTCGACGTTGTGACAACTATACACTAGGTACATTATTGATCGAAGGAGCCTAATGATAATTAGGCCTTATCTATTTGTAGAACAATTCCCATAAACAGGGGCGCCGGCTTTTAGAAAACCTCATGGGTGCTCATGCTTATTTAATGACTCGAAAAAGTGGCGAAGTGTGAGAAGAGAAATGCATAATGATCGACCGACAAATAAATAAATGTCCTACTTACATACTGCGGAACAACGAAGGTACCACAAACTCCCAGACCCAACACATATCTGTTTCATCAACAAACATTTGTGTTGGTGCGGGAATCGAACCCGCGACCCTTGCATCTTAACCGGCGCTATAAATTACTGCGCTAAATGGATCGTCGGGTAATGAAAAAACGCCCATCCCTAAAAGGCGATTACTGATCTGTTTCTTGATGTCTATTCTCAGGGGTGCTCGGCACCCACTGTTTATTTCCCATGGGTGCTCGAGCCCCCGAGCACCCATGGAGTCAGCGCCCCTGCCCATGAAAACCACATTGTCGCATGACATTTGTCTAATGGAATCTTAAATTAAAATGAAAAACCATGTAATCCTTTCACTGAAGAGCAAAAAGTACCTAATTATTTATTTATAGTCTCTCAGCAACATTATTATTGACTCAAATTAATCGACACGCAACCACCGTATGGGGCTGTCAACAGGAAAACGGTTACAGGAAAAAATCAACCATAACACAAGCTGTTACGGTCCATTTCACTGAAACTCCAACCAACAAATGAAAAAAAATATATTAATGATATATGTAAATTAGTTTATTTATTTGTGTGTTCCGTAAATGGCAGGAAATGTTCCCACTTCTCAGTATTATCGTTTTGTTTCGTAAATATGGATAATGAGTTTTGAATGGGTTATAAATGTATGTCAATTTGGAGGTGCCAATAAACCAAGTAACATTGTCATTCGAATCAAGAGTAATGTGCTTACGTTTTATCAATTTAAAATCGTATCATGACATTCGTTACCAACGTTGCGCCAATGTTCGGAAGGGTTACCGTGGCTCTGGAACTAGGCTAGTGAAGGATGACGGGTGGCATACCTAGATGTTCTAGATCCAGGACTCCATGGTCCTGACATACCATGGTCCGTTCATCAGCGCAAAGTACATTGCAAGATTGAACCCCTATAGACCAAACCCCATATGTGTTCCTTCAGTTGTCTGAAACTGCGTTTTTTCGCTGGTAATTGCATAAGAGTGCCAGCTATAAATCTCCTGTCGACAGGCTGGGAAAACAAGAAAAAAAATGCATTCCAGGGCCGCGATGTCAATTTTTTAAAGAGATGTGCCTTTCTTGTTTTAACAACCACTTTCATTCCTGAATGTCAGAAGCAATAGTGGCAATCAACAGAAAAGCGCGACGATTCTTAAAGAAACTATTGAACTGTTTTGATCTCGCAATGCATTTTGGATGCATTTTGGAGAGTGTGCGCGGGAATTGCATGATTTGATTCCACCATCTTATTTCTACCATCGGACAACCCGACGAACGGCGAGTATCCACTTAACCAAACTTAGGTTGTTGAAAGCTCGGTCCGGACTAAGCGTTTCGCCTCGTCGTCATTTATACCGCAAACGGACTGGAACAACTTGCCTCTGCAGCAGGCAAGTTGTTCCAGCCCCTCGATGTTCGCGGTATAAACTTATTACTTCTTCCCGTCCGATTATAATTAAGGTGTCTTCAAGGCTAGAGTGAATAGGCTCTTAATAAACTAGTGCGCCTCACCATCAACGATTGCATCACTACTTAGGTGGGATCGCAGTCAAGCACTAGTTTATAACATTAAAAAAAATGAAATTTATTCCTAAAAAAATAATGAGAAAAATACTGCGGTTAAAGAAATTAAGATTTTTAGAACGAATTTCGGTATGTTTATTTACAGATGCAAATCTCACACCCAGACCCGGAACAACGAGTTATCTAGGTACACATAAGCTATACAAATATTGGCTTCGTGCATGAATGGAACTCGAGAGAGGCTGCGCTGAACCCAATCTCTCATTAACATAGAGACGGGAGCGAGATACGACTAGATGCGACGATATTTTATAGGAGAAAGTCAGTATAATGTATGTATGTGGACTGCAGGATGATTCGAAAGAGTTACCATGGCCCTAGAATTCAAAGGGCAAATGAAGTAACACAGGTCGGTTTTAATCATCAGCATCATCATCATTTCAGCCGAAAGACGTCCACTGTTGGACATAGGCCTCCCCCGAATGTCGCCACAATGACCAGTCCTGTGCGTCTCGCATCCATCGGCTTCCCGCGACCCTCACCAGGTCATCGGTCCACCTTGTGGGAGGCCTTCCAACGCTGCGTCTTCCGTGGTACGTGGTACGTGGCCATTCCAGAACCTTTCGTCCCCATCGACCATCTGTTCTGCGAGCAATGTGCCCTGTCCACTGCCACTTAAGTTTGGCGATTCTTCGGGCTATGTCTGTAACCTTGGTTCTCCTGTGGATATCTTCATTTCTGACGCGATCACGCAAGGAAACTCCGAGAATAGCCCTTTCCATTGCCCTTTGAGTGACTTTAAGCCTTCTGATGCCTTTTAATCACTAAAAGTCTAATACAAAATTCTTTGCTGATAACATTTTTCTGTAAACATAAACCTCATGACAAAGCAAAAAAAATTAAGAGCATTTCGAGGTAAGCAAGGCAATGAAAACTCTATAATATTTTTTCAGAAGCTTAATTATAAAATAATGGAGCTACGACATTTTGTATTTAAACGTTTTATCTAAATGACTTAAGCATTAATACAGTTCACCTCTAGTTTTTTGCTCAAACTAATCATTATCTATCGTAACTATTAATTTATTGATAACTGACAACCCAATTCCATTCAGTCTCTTAATTAATTGGTTGAATAATATATTACCAATGCCATTCTTAGAAGACAAAACTTTTTTACAAAAAAAAAATACAATTAATGACATAAAAAAATATATAAAATAACTTTAATCTCGAAAGCCGGTGTTTCTGGTTTTCTTTTTCAATGTTTTTTTGACACGTAGAAAAAATAACCAGAAACGTCGTCGAATTTTTTCTTTAGTATTTTTTATTTTCACTTTTTAGTTGTGTTACCCCAGAAATAAAATCAAATAGTGAACAAGTTTACTGGTACCATGACCCCTGAGTTTGTTTCGGTGTTTCTTCTCAGGGTAGTTATCTAGGAAACACCGGCTTCATCTAGTTTAAAATGAGAAAAAAATTGACGTGTAAGTGTTTTTAAAAAACCTATTTGCAAAATAAATATCATTTATCCATCATGACTCAATCTACACATCTTCGCTTTGAGATTAGCAAATGAAATAGGATTACTACAAAGTTATAACGTAACCGAACAAAAAAAGAATCGTCAAGAAAAAAAAATCGTTTCATTAAAAAATAATGCTGACCGAATTGATTACCTGGTGAAATAGCGTATAACTAGGGTGAACTTTACACACCCTTTCAGAGCGTACCAACGTGAAGTTATGTTATGAAATGGCGTTAAAAAAAACCACACATGCGGATGCAGTAATTTTGGAAAATATGCTGACATTTATTGAAGAGTTCATGTTCTATCTCCGAAGTTGTTCATCAGATTTTCAAGAAATAAAAAAAATAATCGGCATATTAATTTTTTTTTAATTAGTCAAAGATATCGCTGATCAAGATTGACTATTGACTCTAATTAAAAATTTCCTCATTCCTTGATTTTAGTTAAAAAAGGAACCGTTTCGTCTTATAATCACAGCCAAAGTATAGAACACTCCTTCAGAGTATAAGTAACTACCTACCAATTATCAGCGTTCGCTTAGCTCGTTCAATGCAAAGTAAACAGGCATCTTCTGCGTTTGCTGACTCCATCGTAGGCCTCATCAATCTATCAGGCGAGATCGGGGCCAATTGCAGGCTCAAGGAAAAAAATTACAAAATTTTCTTTCACAGAGAATGTCGATTTTTAAAAAAAACTTCTGTGAGTTATCATCAGGGGTCGGAATTAGGTAGAGTTATTCATGTACTTGCATCTAAATGTTGATATTAATATGGATCTTCCCGGAATTTCTAATGAAAAATCCCGTGTGGCCAACAATATTACAAACAAATAATAGTAAAAACCTCAGAGATAGATGACAAATAAAAAAAAAAGATTTCTCTACGTAAACTGAGGTAAGGTTAACAAATTTATACACTTCTTCCTCCTCGTCATTAATGCAGGAAGATTTTTTTTCTGCTATATTTCTGTAGTGTCATAAATAAATTCTACTTTTTAAAATTAATCTTGGGATTTGAGGCATATCCACTTTATTCTTTCGCTGTATGAAATCAGTGTAAGTACATGTTTAACTCTACCTAATTCCGACCTCTGGTTATCATGACTATTTATGATAAGAAGTTAGCGATTATAGTGCAATTCATTGAGTATTTATCTTCGTAAAGTCTCCATCAGTAAGTAAGACGGACCTAGCCGTAATACAGTTTCTGTAAAAAATGGTAATCGCATCGCTGACGCATAGTCGCGTCACGTCTGTCTGCGGGAGCTTTAAAGCATTCTTCAAGTTGCAAACAATCACACTTCTTGCTCCATTGTGCTCAAAATTACATCTCAGACTTCAAAATTAGCCACGGTTATTTTTATGCTACCATAACAAAACACATGTCGAAACACAATGGACTCTTGAACGCAATCGCAGTGCAAAACACTCCCTTTTGAAAAATGACCAGCATATCTTGAGATACGGAATAAAAGTGAACTTATTATCTAAAATGAAACGAAGTTATCACAAATGCGGTACAAAGATCTTAATTTTGCCCTTTAATGGTTTAATGAATTTTACAGGTTGTTATTGGTAAAATTAGTGAAATTGACAAAAAACAAGATGGCGCCATTCTTTAAGATTTCGCGCCATTTTCTTCGGCAAGAAACGCCACCATGAACGAACAAGTAGTTTGGTAACCATACGCCCGTCACACTTGTTATATTAAATTAACAGCAATAAAAACAGCAATCTTCACCTGCCCAGTGTTATTTATTACATTCGATTCAGTTCATGTTAAGATATCACAATAATTGGACTTCTGTTTCTTTGATTAATTAAGCAGAAATACGAAATTGTAAAGTTCATTGAACTTCTTGGTTTTGCATTTTAATCAAACTTGATTTTATAAATATTTATACGATCGATATAAAATAGTCAGGAAGATAAGGATTTGATTAATTTATGTATAAATGCAGATGTATATATTTTGAAGATAATTAAAACGCAGGATCTTTCCTCTACTTTAAAATTTTTATAGTTTTATGACATCGCCCTCATCAAACACATTAATCATTTGAATAAATCTTCTGACAAACTGGTAGGACTCCAGCAGAGCTCTCTATAAATAGCCAGGTGCTCAAACCCACTCAAAACTGAAAGTACCGGGGCACTTGGCATTTTCACTCCTAGTTAATGGTTTTCTAACAAGTACGAGTAAGTACCTACATAATATAGATTTATACTGTAGGCTTTGACTGCAGGTAGACCTTCATCTATATATGTATAGACGCTCGACCTAAACCCCTAGGCCTAGATAACCGATTTCTTTACAGGCGTTATTTGTATGACGCAGATAGACGAGGAATAAGAACGGATTTATTCGAAACACAACCACAGGTTGTAAGTTTGTATGGAAGTTCGTCCTATTTTGGATCGTGAAAAGTAGATCTACGAGTATATAGGGTGACTGGCAATTAGTGCACGATACTTAAACACGTGATTGTGCTCATGATAACAAACAATTTTTATTATGGGAGCAAAGCCGAAATCGCTAAAAAAATATCAGCTGTTCAGTACCTACATTAGGCAAACATAAATGTACTGAACAGCTGATATTTTTTTCGCGATTTCAGGTTTGTTCCCATAGTAAAAGTTGTTGGTTATCATGAGCACAATCACGTGTTTAAGTATCGTACACTAATTACCAGTCACCCTATATGTTACTCAAAGTTTAACGCAGGCGTAGCCGCGGTCAAAAGCTAGTTTCCTGATGAACCCCTCTAAAGAGGTATTTTTTCTGCTGAGAGAGGGTTTAAAACTGGAGAAAAAAAATCAACAGATGAAACTAGGACGGTGGCCGATAGCCGAGAGTATTTTTATATAGTAAATTATTTAAAAAAAAAAAATGATAGGATCCTACAGAATCCTACAATTTAGCGTGCATAATAAACATTTTATTATCTCCGATCTCTTCACAATACGTATAGTGTCACCAATCGATAAAGATCTTTATTTAATCGAGCTTCCCGCGTATCGGAAAATACCAGAAACATTCATCAAAATAAATACAATCGCTATAACCAACACTCTCTCCAACAACATTAATACTCGTATAAACGAAAAAACCGTGTAGCATAAATTTTACCAAAAAAAACATTACTTTTCCATACAAAGTGACGATATGATACGTTGGACAACCATCCATCAATTTTTATTGGCACCAAGATTATTTTTTCGCCAATTATAACACGGCAAAGTTGAATGGTGATGTTATGATTGATGGTGTATTGTAATTTGACCCTATTATCTTGCAAGGAGTGTAAAGCGACCGTGTAAACCAATCAATATTGTGTATCAGCTATCTTTGTCGGGTTATACTGGTTGTTAACTAATTGGAGGACATCAGAGAAAAGACCTACGATTTTATCTTGAATATTTTTTATGGGTAAAGCAATTTGTATTGTTTTACACCTCGTTGCATCTATACGGTAGGTAGTTTGGTGTGGGATGTACTTACGATAGCGCGGAGATTGATTTTACTTTATTTATTTTTCCTGGTCTCGAAATGTGAGTGTAATAACAATAATAATTTATTTCGACCAGCATGGATAACATCTTACACATACGTGTAAAAACAATAGACACACACACACACACACGTAAACACTTCACGTAGCTCACACGGTCTAAAAGCTCCAATCGCTCAGTAGATATATGGACCATATCACACCATACAACAACGGTTCAGGTAGGTAATAAAGACAGTCAAATCTCTGTGCGAATGAGGATGACAATAAGGTACCCCCTATAGGTTAACCTCAATCTAATCCTTCCTGGAATAGAGGTGTGATGTTGTAATATTTTATTATTTTTAGTACTACATTTATGTAGTTACTTATAATGCTTCAGCCCCCCTAGCCAAGTTACAACCGTTTCGTTTCGATTCTCTTTTCGTTGATCGCCTCGAGTAGGCCACGCCTCCAATCCCTTTATTCTGACGTCATCTCAACGCTCAGTCACGTGGTCAGAACAAAGGAATAGGAGGCGTGGCCGACTCGAGGCGATCAACGAAAAGAGAATCGAAACGAAACGGTTGTAACTTGGCTAGAGGGGCTGTTCCCCTAAAGTCAACGTTGTTTTTTCGACAGAAATCATTAAATAGCACCTTCCGCTCGGGGTAAGGTGGAGCGAGTAGGAGTGTCAGACTTTTGCAGACTAAAACCAACCTGTGTTCCTACAGTTATGAATATACATGTGGATGGATGAGAGGGAGGCCAACGAAAAGATAGATTGTGTGAGGAGTGATAGCGTAACGGGTGGCAGGCAGGCAGAAAAAAAATCTTGCGCCGACCCCAAATATCACGGGACAAGGGCAGGAAAATGATGTTGAGGGACGACACAATATATTGCAATTCTCATAATAAGAAACAACTTTTACTCCGGGACCAAATCAGAAATCGCGAAAAAAAAAACACTGAACAGCCAATTAAATCAATTAGCCTTTTCATTACCACTGTCACGCAATGATCAAAAGTACAAAAGACGTGGTCATAATATCGAATACACTTGTAACCATTACGAGGCAATTCATTTACCAATCACTTTCGACAACATACGGAAACATATCGGACGATTTGGAATCGAGATGTTTTTTGCCTCTACCTTCGTAAATAAATGAACCTCATTATCATGTCAGACGATGTGATTAATTCGAAAGGTACAGAGTTAATAATTAAAGTCACGATTTCACGAAGCTTTTAGATGACTCGGTCAGTTTCTGGAAGTTCAGTAAAGATGAGGAAACCTTTCGTAAAAACTAAGGCTTCAGGGTTTATCCAAAATGCCCGAAAAAGAACTGAGGCCAAATTAAATACAAACGTACTATTTATTATTGGACTTTTCAACAATGAGTGGATACTTACGCTATTACATTATAATTTTTACACCACCTGCTCGATGATGCCCCTTTATATGTCATACAGCCATCACTTAAAGCAAGTCATTCTGTCTCTAGGGAGAAAATGCAGTATGGGCGATTCCTAGGGAATAATGAGATTTGAATTTGGAACGTCAAAAACCGTCAACATTAAGTGAATTAAAATGCACGTGCATCAAACAAGTTTATTCAAAATTCAAACTGGCCACTAACAAAAAAAAAAGTAATGAAAGAGTTCCCAGCTTTATAGATAATTAAAACTATAGAATCTAATAGTGAATTTTGTTTGTTGCAAATCTGCAAACATGTTGAGTGATAGTTAAGATTATCTTGTAAATAATACTTATATTTCTCTAATATATGATTTGTTTTACTAAATTGTCTTTTAATTATCTCACAGATGGTGTAAAAAGTAGAGTATCCAACACGGGGATAAAGCTGTCTTTGTCTTGGGCGGATTAAATTCCTGAGTGGAGTTAATTATATAAATCCCTCACTAACGTTCGGGATTAAAATTAGCAACCTTCGTTTCGTTCGGAATTCAACATGCCGACCGCGACTTAAAGACACTGCTTTATCCCCTAGTCACATAATCTACTATTGTACATTGCTAACTACCTACGTCTAAGCGCCTCATCACTTACAGAAAAGCATAGCAATGCACTACATTATGCGCAGATATAATAACAACATAACACAATTGATTATAACTAGAAATTCCTACATTCCGTTATAGTTTAGAAAAAAATATAAATAAATTATCTACAATAGTTTACAATGGATAAAATTAGATTGCACCGATTGAATTAAATTAGAATAGATTAATTTTGATTAGAATAAATTAAACGAATATTTAATTAGAATTAATTAGATGATATTTTTTTAATTTCGTAAGTAGTTAGATATCATTGAAGGATAGGATCCAAAATGAGATTATCCGAAAGGGAATCTGTTTCACCGAATGTTAGGCAGCTCGAACTGCCAGTGGTCCGGTCGTTTGTTGAAGGCTACATAAGCCTGTAAAGCTGATTTGTAAAAAATATATCATACTATCATGACAAAGTAAAATGTGTCCAGCACACCACGGTCACGAGTACATGACAGATTAAATGATGAAATTGTAGCTTGGCGCCGAGAGCATGCTTTTGCGAAATCATTCAATAACTTCTCCCACTCTTGGGCGGAGCGCGAGGGCGTGTCACACTTTTACTGACTGAAACCTACTTCTATGTTCCTTCTTTGCATTGCGTTCCAGGGACCCGGGGTTCCCGGGGTTCGGGGTTCGGGGTTCCTTTAACTTAACCCGTAGGCTTCGACCCTGCTGGGCCCCTACGATTTGCTGACATCTTGATCTTAAGGCGCGCGTGGAACACTACGCGCCGTCCGTCCGTTCGCTGCTATTTTGACGTAATGCTCAAAGGGATAAGAAGTGTAAAAAATCGTAGACCTACACGGCTTAAGGGCCTATTACACCATTCGATATTCAGACAGTTTTAGTCTATGATTCGACATATCGCGTAGTGTAATAAGAGTTAGACCGGTCTTACTCGGAACAAAAAATAAGACAGTCTGAATATCGTGTGCTGAATATCGCGTAGTGTAATAGGCCCTTTACGGAATAGATAACGCGTAGACTCGTAGGCCGTAGCAGGCGTAGTTCGTAGCACTCAAGTCTAGAATCACCCCTCCTGGTGCTACGAGTGCTACGGGCTACAACTCTACGAACCTTGTCGTTTTCAATGCCCTCTGTGCAACAACACAGACATGCACTCTGAAAGACCTTTACGGTGTCGTTAATAATAACGATAAAGGGGTTGAATTTTAGTCAAAATACATTTAAATTGGTATTTTCGAAACGAAGAAGAAGAAAATGGAATAATACGAGTAGGTAACTACTGCCGTTGCTGACTGCTAACTGTCCTAATAATATCCACTATCAATTTTGGGGGGAGGGAGATATCATCAAATAACTTCTCCCATTCTGGATGAAGTAAAAATAGAGGTTCAGACTTTTGTAAATTATTAATATTGTAATCATCTATCAAAAGTTCTGACATACGAACGAGCTTAACCAAAAAAAAACATAAAAACTAAAAACAAAAACTCTTAACAAACAAAAAAAACAACAACAAAACAAAAAAACAATTAACAAACTAACTAAAAAAACACACAAAATCAAACACAAAAAAGACAAACACACACACATACAAACAAACTCAACAAACTCTTTTTCTTACATCTTTCTTTACAGTCTGATTGTCATTGATTCCCGAGTTATTATTTTGCTCCGGCGCATATTTTTTCAGAATATAGGTAAATAAAACAATTTATTCGTAGCAGAAAGAAGACCCACCTTTTTTGCGGGTAGGAAATCTCGGATAATTTCTCCCGCTCTGGGTGGAGCGAGAAGGAGTGTTGGACTTTTAGTGACTAAATACTAAACTAAATCCCATCTGTGCTCATGAATGGCGTTCCAGGGCCACGGTAATTCTTTTGACCGATCTAGAAGACCTGGTAGGAATGATTATAGCTCATATTGTCTCACAGCTGGGCAAAGGCCTCCCTCCTTTCTTTCCAACGATCACATTCTCTTTCCAATTCTTAAGGAAGACAACCAGGTCGTCCCGCCATCTCCTTCGTGGTCTGCCGCGGCCCCGCGTCGCTGTGCTCGGGCATCAATCCTGCGTTTTACGGACGCACAGCTCGTTAGATTTGCGGCAGACATGTTCTGCCCAGTCCCATATAAGTAGGGCAGCCTTTTGAGCCACATCAATGATTTGCGTTTTGGAGCGCAGTGTTATGTTTCGAACATGGTCTACTGAGCTCCATAGCACGCTGGCAAACCTTGGACTTTGGATATTCGTCAAATACCAAGTCAGAATGGGGAGAATAAACATGTCTGGTAGGAATGAAATCAAAAAATAAAGTTGAAAGTTTGTAAGTGTTGTGTGTATGTTTGTTCATGCTTTTAACGGTTAAATGGATTTCGATGGAACTTGGTACACGGTAGACCATGTAAATAGCATATAGGATACTCTTCTGTCGCAGGTCCGCTAGAAGAAATTACGTATGAAATAAGCAACACCTTTGTGCTCTTCCATATGTATTAGTTCTCTACGATTTTAAGTGTTTGAGTGAAATTAAAAAAATATATTCTTTTTCCCTTGGGATAATTTTCTACTTTGACACGAACGGAGCCACTAACAGCGGCCAGTTAAATATAAGTTACTAGCTTTTTCCAGCGGCTTCGCCCGCGTGAGATTAGAAAATATAGGCCTATGTTACTCAGTGATAAAGTAGCTTTTTAAGTTTCTACTCGTGAAATAATTTTGAAAATCGATTCAGTAGTTTTTGATTTTAATCGTAACATACAAACAAACAAACAAAAGATCAAATCTTTCCTCTTAAAATATACTTAATGCTGTTTTGACAAGTAGCTGTCATTTTGACCCAGTTCGCGATCGTAATACACGACAGTAATAAAACATGTGTTTACAGCAGCCATCATTTAGTTATGGCGTCTCTTGGCGGACTCAAAGTAATTTATTATTTCGTTTTATATTTATCTCTACCCAGAACTTTATATCAAAACGGTGTGGTATTTTTTCCATAAGGCTTGAGGTCAACGATTTTTCGCTTTTAACTTGTCCAAACCTAATTCCTAAGGCAGTCGATTTAGTAATTAGTAGTTCCCCTTCATTATTAATTATTTAAAATATCAAGATTAAGTTAATTTTACGGTAGCTCACTGTTAACCGGTTTTCTTAACCTGATCGCGGAATCTTCACTCGATCTCAAGGACTTTTCAATTACCTACCGATTTTTTTTAATTGGTACTCTTTTTGGATGAGTAGGTAAATTGTTTTGTAAAACAAGCATCATTATAAGTAATCATTATACCTACTTAAAAATGTAATTTTATCTTTCATTTCGTAAAATAAAAAAGTTAAATTAAATGACTCTATAATATTTGCATCACAGAGTACTTTGTAATTGATTTGCATACATATCTAGTGAATAAGTCTTTTGGCGCGTGGCCGAAAATCGGAAATAATTCAGCCATCTTGTTTTATTAATAATTTTTTCCCACAGACAATTTCATCATTGTTTTACTAATGTCAATGTCATTCAAATGCTAAACAAAACAAAAAAAAATATAATACGTGTTGCACTGTAGGTATCTTGTAAATTCTCATTTAAATATCTTTTACATATGCCATCTTATTTGTATCACTCATCAAACTGGCACTTTTTCGAATATAATGGCCGAAAATTGTTCCATTTATAAAATCACAAAGGTTAACAGATTATGAATAAAACATGAGAAGTATCCTTCAGCCATAATTCATAAATGTCGGGTTATATATCTCACAAAACTGATCGTTATAACGCAAAACATCGAATCATAGCCGTAATTTTGTATTTACTCGACGAACTGAGGTAGTTTTTTTTTTTAATATGCCCATTGACTTAAAGAGGTGGTAATATTTCATGTGGATAGTCCACTTTTTAGTTCGGCGAGTGGCCATAATCAATGGAGGAAGCCATTACCGAGAATATATTGGTGCAAGAATGCATGGGGCCGCCACACAGCGCATCAATATTGTTAAGTGCCCACATATTTATTTTGTGAGCAATAAAATGATATGGTACGAGAGCTACCTAAAGGTTCTCGGAGAACTAAATGATGTGTGACTGTAGTGGATATATTTGAATCTTCAACCTGGAATTAGTTATAGTTAATTGTGATAGCTTAGTCGTAGGAATCCGATTAATGCGAGACGCATAGGACCTCATTGGGGCGACGCTTGGAGAAGGTCTATGTCTAGCAATGGATTTCTTATGACTGAAATGATGATGATGATACAATAGTTAAACTTTCTGGATCTCTGGTGAAGGCCACGGTAGTCCGGATAATGCAAGAAGCATAGGTCTGATCGACGTGGCGACAAGCCGTGAAAGTCTTTTGACTGGATTAGTGATGATCATGAGGTGCATTTTATAATGCACCTCATGATAATATCACCTCGAAGTATTTTTTAGTTTAAAATCACCTCGAAGTATTTTTTAGTAAAGAATACCTCATCTAAATACAAAATTAAATAAATAAACACTTTACACAAATGAAAGCAAAAAACGACATCCAAACAAAAATAAAAAGAAACATATTTTCGCTTCGTCTTAAATAACACGAGAAGCAACAAAATCTTGATAGAAACCTGATACTAAATAAAAGACGAGCATCCAAGTTTCAACAAATTGTAGTCGAACGTTAATTTGTCAATAAAATTGCCTTTTAGCAGTGTACCTACCTACCGTCGTAAAACACAGGAGAAAGGGTAACTGATATCCGATTACTTCTCATAAGGTTCAAAACGGAACGTAGGTAACCTCCGCCTCCGCAAGTGCGGAAATTCCGCATCAAATCTGGCTCCGCAACCGCCTAAGCAATCGGCAGATTTTAAGCTAATATCCTTTAAATGTAGTGGCCCCACTACATTCAAAGGATATTAGCTTAAGGCCCTAACTCTCGAGAAGTGGTATAAACCAATGAGTTTCTGAAGCCTACTCCTCGGTTACGGCTTGGTCAATAAATTTAAAAAAAACATATGTTTATTGTAGATTCATGTACAACATTATCAACATATGATTTTTTCGCAAGTAAAATACTTTTACCAAAAAAAAAATTAACAACATGATATTTTGTCACTTGTTTCCCCTACTCCTTTCAAACGGCTTTGATCTTTAGAAATATGTTTACACAAAAAAATTGCTGGTTAAATTTTACAAAATGTACATAGCATAATGTAAATCAATCAATATTGATAGATGTTCAAGGGACTGTATATATACCTTAAAAGATACTCCAAATCGAGTCAGATATTGAATTTAAGATACACCTACTCGAACTTTAAATTTGACGGCGCGGTTAGCGCAGCATGTCGTAGTTTCGATTCCCGCACGAAACAAATCTTTTTATGGCCTACATATCTGTAGGTTTTCCGGGATGTCTTGTGGACGTGAGTTTATATGTTCGTGAAGGCGCCCACACGGTACAAGAGAGTTATTTATAATGAGGGACAACGTTAATAAAAACAACGAAGAAAAAGATAATATTTAGGTCCCTACTAAAAAAATACCTCGAAAGTAAAGCAAAGCCCAAAAACTGTTTTTGTGCAATCTCTTACTTAGTTTGAGCTTTGATATCAACAAGTCGTATTTTTGAGTAAGTAAAAATATTTTACATTCTTTTGTTAATTTTGGTTTGAAATTCTAGGAATATTATAATTTAATTTATATTTTTACAGAGAAATTTATACATTGATAAACTGAAATAACTATAGGATACGGTGAGATACAATCAAGATACAATAGATAGATATTATGTTTCAAAGTTTGATACCTATGCAAGACACATGTCAATGGTTTATTTGAAATACTTAAATGCTTTTAAATCTTTTGAATCTTTGAATCTTGAGTCTTTGACATGAGGATGCATAACAGAGCAGCATATCACCACTATGAGGAGCCATAGGAATGTGGTCGCTGTGGTCGAAATCAGCTAGATGGCATCATCATCAGATATTATGCCCTCCGCCTCCGTTGACGTCTGCATCCTGCGCCATACACGACTTCGTTAACATCCCTAGTTCCTCATCACCTATCATGTTGCATTATCTCAGGACAACAATTTAAAGTATCCAAGCGAAGAGTCGAATCCTGTTCACCTCACACGACGATATCATTTGTAATTCTGTGCCTTGGCGAAGTTATGTGGTAATGCCAAATTTTATGTGGTAATATCGAATTTTATGAGGTGATGAGCAATTTTTTTAAGTGCTTCTGGCCAATTAATGAAAAAGAGGAAGTTTCTGCAAAGTAATTAATCATTTGGTATGTATGGTAGGTACAGTCACGAGCAAAAAGATAGATACATTATCATATTTTCTATCTAAGTATCTTAATTTCTGCCACTAAAGAAATATGTGTATGACAATTATTGGTTCTAAACTACCTATTTGATAGTTAGGTTGCGTTTATTAAAAAAAATATATAATAAATATAAAACAAAATACGTACTTATTTGGTATATATCTAATACTAAAGCGACTAAAAATGACTATAAATTTAAACTGTAGCAAAAACCTTTCTAGGAAAACCCATCAACGATTTGTTATCATGTCGCACGGTACCGATCTGTGGCAGCCTAAGTTTCAGACAAACAAAGCTAAAATCAACAAAAACCAAAATTCACAAAGCTAAAGAAAAGAAGAAAAAGAAATTGTGAATCGCACAGAATACTTAAACCACAAAATTAATAAACTAAAAACATTGAATATCTAAAATTGAAATATTAACTGACTAAAATAAAAGTAAAAATATACCTGTGAAAACTCAAAAAGGCTCCTATTTCAGCTTTACTTATACGCAAAATTAAACGGCGTTTAGCGCCGTTTAATTTTGCCTTCGTAACAAAACAATTACATATTTATAAATCCTTTAATTAACACGACGAGACACAACACAAACGAATTCTGTATCGTACCTATCCAAAGCAAAAAAATAACATTGAACTTGAAATGTTGAAAGACTGGCTTCAATTCAACACATTTTTTTGTAAGACTACCCATACAAACTTGCTCCACATTCGCTCCACGCAACTCTAGCTTGACCTTTTCCAATAATGACAACAGAGAAAAAACTGGAATGGATGAAAAAATATATTTCTGCTCTGCGATTAATGATAATAATACACGATAAATGTTTTATAATTAAAATAATCATATAAGAATCCTTAATTCGGAGAGAAATCATTTACAGCAATTTATGATCACTGCACAGCAATTTACACTAGAGAATAAACTTCGGGAAATAAAGAGAGAAACCTTAATCATTAATCACAAAATAACTAAACAAAAATATTTAGCACTGGGTTAAAGTTATTGAAGTTTTTTTAAGAAAATAAAAATACAAAAACCGATTACAAACAAATTAAAACAAAGACAACTTTGGAGATCGCCCTGGGACTGACAAATGTGTTTGAAAAAAGAAACAAAGAGGCCGAAACAAATAAAGAAACCTCTTCAAGCGCTTTAATAAAAAGTATTTGGATATTTGTGAAACACACCATCAATGCCTGCCTGCCTTTCATTTTGCCAATTCAGCTATTTTAATTGTCATTTACTTTTTTTTTCGCTTCGTACGGTTTGTGCATTCAGCCAGTGTCAAATTTAAAAACAGTCAAATTTTTTCAATATTTTGGCAGTTTTTGGCAGCAAATATATCTAAGCAACCTTCTGGGCAAGCTTCGATGTGGTCGTCAATACTGCAGTAAAATTCCCAGCTTCATTTTACCGATACCGTTTCAATGATTCCTCGGTCCAATTGTGTCCACTTGAGATACAAAACTACCTACACCAATTTTACATCAGAATATCTACTTAGAATCAATTTGCGAATAATTAAAACAGAAACGGAACTTTCCGTCATTCACATTATACAGTAGAAGAATTAATAAAATATATGAAACTAGAAATTAGAAACATCCTTCAAATTCGTTCGGATTGTAGTAAAATATGTGGTGTTAGTGTACTGCTTTTCCCAGAGCCAGAATATATTAAAAATCTGCAATGTTTCAGCTTGCTCTCAAAAATAAGGTTCCAAAAACAAATGTTGGTATTTAAGAAGTACCACATTCCATTCCATTTTCATTTTTTCCACATTCTGCAAAAATATCAAGAACTATCCTTTACAAAAATGGAAAAATTAAACATTGTTACGCTTGTACGGAATTTATAAAAATAATAAATTTCGCCGAACCACTGTGTAATTCTCTATATTTATTGTAAGTCGTTAAAACGGGATGCTTCGCTATTAACAGGCACAAGTTAACTGTTTTCTCCTTTTATTATGCTAAGATTAATGTTATTCTTTTGCATAAATATATTTATTTATATAAAAGTGTGTCATGTGTTAATGAGTTTTAAATTAGAACATTAATCTTTATTAGTATATAAAGTTAAATAGTATTTTTGATTGAGAGATTTTTTTTAATGTAAATAAAGTAGAAAATCATCAAATGACTCTTCCTGCTTTGGGTAGAGCGAGTGTCAGACTTTTACTGGCTAAACCCACCTGTGTTCCTTTAGTTGCCCTTTACGTTCCAGGGTCTCGGTAACTATTTCGAATAACCCACGCCTAAAAAATCTATATATTAGATAATATAATGTATAACTATGTTTGTTTTACAATAAGGAAAGTCTTTGCATAGCATTATGACAGAGCAGTATAATATTTGGGTTAAAATACAATACATAGACCAGGAACTTATTTTGTTTTTTTAGCTAAAAATTGTGAACCTAAAACAAAAAAAAATTAAGACCTTAAAAATACATGTAATCACGTATTTTTTAAGGTCTTACATTTTTACAATGCAATGCAATAAATTGAATTAAAAATTGAATTGAATTGAATAAAAATGAAATATCAAATGGGAATCAAAGATTTGTATACTTTACGCTTGTCATCAACTCGCAAACGCAGAGGTCAATGATCAATCACCGTATCATAACATTAGTCAATGATGTTAATTACAATATGGCATTGACATACGCAGCGTTTGACCAAAGACAAAATCCGTTGATCTATACCACAAATAACTCCATAAAATCGATTAATAAAACGATTCATCACAGTTTATTACAAAATAAAACATAAAATCCTAGGTATATATTTTTTTTTTTCAAACAATCATAATAATCCTGACTGAGTATAAGTTATCGATTTTCGAATGAATCAATAATAACAAGAAAAGGTCAACAGCCATAAAATTAAAGTTAGAGAATAGAAAATTAAATTGGTAAAATGAGTAAAAAATAAAGACACTAATGGATACGAAAATATCGCGGGCATTTCGCGGCTGCCAAACATGGCGAACGAAATTTACATTACAAAGCGTAAAATTACCATCTGCCGTTCTTTCTTGTAGTTAGGGCTGACAGTTTCGAAGAATCCCTGAAGGATCGGGGTTTAATAGAGCTGCATTTTGATAATAAATACATAGACTACAATTGTTTATGTTGTGGCCAGATCTTAGAATTGATCACTTCATATTACAACCAAATGGCCAAATTGTATGTTTCAGGATAAAATATGTCAAGCCACGTTTAGCCATATTTTTTTTTTGGTGGGAAATCATCTAATTACTTCTCTCGTCCTTGGGCGGAGCGTGAGGGCGTGTCAGACTTTTACTGACTAAAACCCAGTAATGTTCCTTCTTTGCCTTTGTTCCAGGGCCCCGGAGTTCACTTCAACCCTTGGCCCCAGTAGGCTTCGACCCTGCTGGGCCCCTACGAGGACCCGGCGGTGCTTTGCCCAAGGGGAGCACACCTCTACCATATGCTCTATCGCGTCCTCCGGGCGGTCCACAAAATGGTGACACCTGGGCGTTTCTTCCGCACGAATCTGGTACAGGAACCTCCCGAACTTACCATGTCCGGTACGTTTGGCCATATAGGATGTCCATAATAATAAAAAAGGTCTAAATAAAGTAGGAACTTATGTATTGCCACAGAATATGAAATAGTACAAGTATTGCTCTTGTCAGAACATACATATCTAAGCTTAAAAATTATTAAATGATGGTCTGCATTCAAATACAAAGCTAATTGCAATTTAAAGTCATATAGATGTCATTGGCACATCTGTACCATAGCTGTATTTGAACTCAAACTTTTGATTTTTTTTATCTCTTCTTCAAAATACAACTGCCCGGCCCTGTTTGCCATCACAATAAGTGACATAACTCCAAACGATACTAGCATAACAACTAGAAGTGTGGGCGCAATAAGTACAGACATGTGGCCCGTGGGCTTAACAACCACCACAACACGGAACCATAAGACATTTAGGGCCCACTAATTCCGTAACTAGGGCCCTGCTCCTCTATTTTCCATCGATTAAGTACAAGTTCAGTGCAGTACAAGTTGTTGTAAACACCTGGATGACGGAAACACGGAACCAGGAAGCATGGTAGAAAGGAAATGAAGCATTGAAGCCTATCTATGCAGTGAATGATTTCAGAGTGATATGGTGATGAAGCACTAGTTCGTGTGCTTATGGTTACTTATGCACAATTTATTGTCTTTCGTTATTGATTATCTATCACAAAGACCTTCAAGGAAATCACTTTACATATATCACGCTCAAGCGGCTGGTTTCTTAGGTGAAATTTGGTACACGGGATTGAACATGGTCTGTTCTGCAATATATAGCATTTTTACCCCGCGAATATCTATGTTCCCTTGGGATAATTTGTAAAAACTAGTACATTTCTTTTTCCACCGGTTTACCAGTTAATTAGGTTACAACCAGAGACAGATTACCATGAAAATGCACTTTATTATCCTCTGTTTTTTACATGCATTATTTTACCATTCACTTTGACAAAAATAGAGTGAAGTTGTTAAACTTGAAATGGTTTCTGAAACGTTCGTCGCGTACAATGTGAACTTTGGCCTATGTACAATAATGGCTTCTTATAGTTTATTGATATGTAGTTTCAGAGATAGTCCTTTTATTATTATTATTGATAAACTTACGCTTAACCACTATCTGTGACAGTAAGTGATGATGCGGTCGACGGTGGAACACGCTTGCCTAGAAGTAACCTTTTCACTACCCCTAGGTTCAGACCCCTAGGTTGTAGCTATCAGGAAACACAGACTCTGGCAGGGATTTCCACCCCATAACTCTATGCACAAAGACCTTTTTCAATTTAATATTGCAGAAATGTTTAAAATAGGTAGGTACCTGTGTTTTTTTTCCTACCATGGAATGGGAAGAAAGGTGGAGGATCATCTTAAGGAAAGTGTGGTTTAAAAGAATCACTGATGCCCTGAAAAGCACTTAATTGTGGATCAGTAAAAGTCTGACCCTCCCTCGCGCACCACCCGGAACGGGAAAAGTTATTTGTTGACTTTCCACCATAAAAAAAGATATGGATATATTTACTATTAATCTATGAAAATGGGTGATAAATTTCTTTTATAGACATCAGTTTTCTACAGCTCTTAATTCTACTAGGTAGGTATGGCTATTTCTAATTTAAAATTACCTATTCAAACACCGTACAAATAAGATGACAAAATCATTGCCCACGTGGAACAAGACCCTGGCGCCATTACGTGACAGCCCTGCGTGATAGGTATCACATCACATGAAACGGACGGCATATCATCTTTTTTTTTAAATGAAAATGTCAGCCACTATAAGTTGTTTTAATATTATTACCAGTCCCCGTTTGTTTGTCAATTCAGTTCTGTTCGCTTTTGTTTATTAGCTGTTAACAAACCCGGTCCCGATGCTTAATCGGCTCTTGACTTTTTTATAAAACGGTAAACTTTAAAACCTAGTTAAGTATGCATATTAGCGACTTTTAAATCAAGAAACACGGTGACTCGAATAAAAATAGACACAACGAAATTATTTATGGATCAATAAAACTTTTAAAGTCGAACTCAAGAAAGAGCTCTCGCATTTCAACGTTGAAATATTAATTCAGATAGACAGTTGCACGTTCTTATGTCTGAATCTCGGTTTAGTATCCATAATTTTCTGTTTATAAAATTGTAAAACATAAAATAAACGAGTGACAAGATAATAGTCGACATGCCTTTAAAATGCCCGGAGCTCATCGCTCACCGCGGTGCATTTAAATTAATTTTAAAGCACATAAATAAGTAGCTGCATATACTTAAGAATGCATAAACTTTATTGTCTTGGCAGACTCAATAAGTTCATCGTAGGAAAAAGGTTGATGCGTAATTTCTAAACTCACCTTGATAGAGAAGTCCAAGGAAACAAATCACACAGCCTTTGAAATCACTATAATCCCGATCGTGGTGCACGTGGTACTGGCACAAGTATTGTCAAAAACACCGAATCGTAAAGAAAAAAACAAATGAAAAACTATTCTAAATTCAAACGGCGCGCGAAACCACAGAAATGTGTCAGTGGCGCGTCGCGGCGGACGGCCTAGGCACTAACCGTGTGTGGAATACTAATGGGGTAGGGACCAAAATCGAATTTTTCGAAATTTTGAGAACGGTAGTGTCGCATCGGTGGCGAGGTTTTGAATGGCGCGGCGGGCCGCTGTACATCCGAGACTGGCTAACACAGCGGCAGGACATCGACTTTATAAATTGATTTTGTCCAACACGACGTCGGTAACTGTACCTCGCCGTAGATTCGGCTAGAAAGATGTCTCCTCGATGCCCTTACTAATTAAAGTATCCACCGATTAGAACCTAATTGTTAAAAAAAAAAACTTTTTACCAAAAGTGGAACCGACTTCCAAAAAAGGACCAAAAATTTGCAAAATCGTTTTAATTTTAGTAGTCATGTTTTATATTTTTCTGTTTTTAATGGTTGTTCCCCTCAACTGAAACTAAACAGTGAGTAACTATTAGTACGGTAAGGTATCTACATATTATAGTTTTTTTTTTATTATTATTAATGATAGGCTCGCGTTTGACCACCATCTCACCTGATGGTAAGCGATGATGTGATAGTATTGACAAAATGCCCATAATTACAACTCGATCTACACATTGGTGATGTCTGTGAAATGAGTATATACAAGGCTAAACTGTACACCAGTATACCCCTTCAGAGCGTACCGTCGTGGTGTTATATTATGAAATGATGTAAAACCCATCTTAGAAAAATATGCATTTAAATAAGGAAAACCACATCCAAATCGGACCAGTGGTTTTTAAGAAAATCGCGGACATACATACTTACATAAAGTTAGTAACCTTTTTTAAAGTCGGTTAAATAATTCCTCTAACGATTCGTCTTACACATATATTTATAAGATAATTAACACGTTTTTGTTTCGTCAACTTGGTAAACATTAGGTTGCGTATGTAACACCTAACTGAATGTAAATATGTATAGGAAGAAGCCGGTCTCTTTTGTTTTTTACAAGTTCGGTACTTACAATGTCCGTGATAATAGTATATTATGATATAAGTGTGTAATGTTAGTGATTACCATCGAGGCGGTATTTAGACCCGAGCCGAGGCGAGGGTCTTAAGAGAGCCAAGAACGGTAATCATTAATTACTCACGTGTGTCATACGACGTTTTTCAATACACTTGTGAAGAAAACAACAGTAAAACTAGTAAAATTTTCTGTGACATGGCGGTAAAAAGCTGTTTTCATAAGCGGGGCATCATTTTTTTTAATTTACCCCTCGAGGAAGGCTAAGGTATTTTAATCATACTGCCTAGTCTTACGCTTATGTTTTCTTGCCTGTAAAGTTTTTACGATAATGTCTTTCGTAGTGACAATAGAATACGGATGAAACATTTTCTAATGATTTTGTAGTATTTAATTTTATTTAATTAATACAGCCACAGAATTACACTGGAATAAAAAAATCGCCAAAAACCGCGCGCATCTTATAATGGCGGCCATAGACCACAAAAAAAAAAAAACAAATTTTATTTGAATGTACGATTTATTTACTAAATGTTTTTTTATTAAATAAATCGTTTGTACAAGTTAAATTTGTCCATTTTAACTTGTAAATTGTATGAAATAAGTAATTATGACACTAATTTATATACTATTGGGAATTTTATTCGAATTCGAAATTTGTTTTGCGAACAAAGAGGTGTAACAAAAAGGTTTTAACTACATTATAGCACTAGTGCGTAATGGTAATCAAATGTCACAGTTTGGTAACGAGTGCCATTATGTATCTAAGTGCAGTGCAATAAGAGTCACTTTCTGAGCAAGTGTGTTGAAAATGATATTTATTTTACAAATAGGTTTTTAAATAACACTTTTACACGTAAATTTTTTTCGTCAGTTTAAACTAGATGAGGCCGGTGTTTCCTAGCTGACTACCCTGAGAAGAAACACCGAAAATAACTTAGGGTCGAAGTCTCTTATAAAGTCCATACAGCAAACGTGTAGGTAATGGTCAAACCATATGAGAACCATGCAGCAATCTGCACATCAAAAGACCTGTCCAGTCAGTGCAAGCAT
The DNA here is from genome assembly GCA_905147345.3 of Mythimna impura. Taxonomy (NCBI): domain Eukaryota; kingdom Metazoa; phylum Arthropoda; class Insecta; order Lepidoptera; family Noctuidae; genus Mythimna; species Mythimna impura. Next base: position 26,947,920 of record LR990350.1, read on the forward strand.
TTGTCAGTATTCGTGTAACTCAACGTCTAAGAACTACTAAGGAGCTCAACGACTTGATAAAGAATACCAAAGAAAAAACATTTGTGTTGGCCGCATAAAGTACTCAAAACTGTCAGACATTATGTTAAAATTACAGAAAAGGAAAAATTAATACACATCCCCACATTCATAATAATAAAATAAAATTTACAAAAATGTAACACTTTACAGAGATGAAATATTACTTTGGACAGAACAAACTAAAATGTTATGGACGAATGTGACTAAAACCCTTTTTGATTCCAAATTGTCGACCGCGCTTTAATAAATTCCATTTATTATTAGTCACTTTTCAACAAACAATATTCAAAAACCTAATTCTACCGTTTGCTCCCGCAATTTTGAAAGGGATACCTTGGTCGGAAAGATGATGGTGATGAAAGGGCAACTGAAGGACACAGATAGAGTTTAGTCAGTTAAACTCTTGCTCCACCCAAGAGCAGGATAAATTATTGGATGATTTCCCACCTGAAAACACCTCTATCGCTTTCAGGCTCAATGTAGTGTTTTTCGCACTAGTGCAGATAAGTGCAACGGCCAGGTACAATTTATTATATTTGCTTTATCAGGCTGGTCGCATGACAGCGCGCATGAAAAATTAATCGAGAGACATTTCTCACAATAACTCAATATTATATTTGTGAAGTTTTACTTATTATTTATTTTTGAGTAAGTAGTCGTGTTGAAAAACGACACGTGAGCAATTGCCATTGCAGTCTCGCAGCTCCAAAACCACCTCATATCAGTTCGGGCGTGTATACGTACCGCCTCGGCTTTTGACAACAGCTGGCTGTTTGCCCTAATATTATTATGATTTCATAGAGTCACTAGTATTGGCATCATATAATTACATACATATTACAATCAAAATACGTCTGTTGGATATTGACCTCCCACAGGTGTCGTCACAACGACCGGTCCTGTGCGTCTTGCATACAGCTGATTCGCACGACCAAAAATCACCTAAATTCAATTTTAAATAGTTCATTTTGGTACAAGTGGAGAAACTTTGTCATTGCGACCGAGAGGCAGGGTGTTATGGAGCCGAGGGCTGCAGTGACAAATTTCCACGTGAATCAAACGATATTTTTCAATACACTTACGAAGAAATAAATAAAAGGGGCGAGCCCGCCGACTCGCTTAGCGCCAAGTCTGACACAATAAATGCAATAAATTGTGTTAGGGGTTAGCTCGCGCACTTTTCCGCACTAGTGTGAAAAACAGTAAATTGCGTGCGTAAAAGCGGTAGGGATAAGAGCGGTTTTCATATTGAAAAAGTTCTTTAGACAAATCATCCAGTAAGTACCGTCTATCAATGTCTTTGAACTTCTAGACACACAATGCCTCACTTAAACGGTACGTCTCTACTCCACATCTTAGTTTAAGTGCACCATAGCTAATCTGTACAACAAATATTTATAAGCACTCTAATAATAAAAAGCACGCGCTTAACATAAACCACTTGGCCTATGCTTAACTACCACACTTCAGTGGTCAATGACGGTGAGTTGGTAAACAGCGGCCAAGTGTTGCCTGAAGTGGCCTTTGAGTCATTCTTATGACCACAAATATATCTAGAAATAGGTATATTTTATCCTCTCTTCACTAAATTTCACTACAGCAGAACTTGACAACCAATTAATAATATAAAACTTAAAATATGAAAGCTAGCTACCCCCTTCAGCTTCGTACGGGTGTTATAAAGCTGTGAAACGTGGTTCGTTCTTCAAATCAAAATTTCTATCACGAAAGCGTTTAAACCAAAATCGAACGGTGCGTTCATTAGCTTAGTTAGTTCTCTCCAAACGCAATATTGATATTGCGAGCGGTTTCTGCCGCTTTAGTTCCGCGTCGGAACTCGTATTAAAAAATTTCAAAAATCACTCGAATTTGCGAAGTATCCATCTTTCTTGTCTGAGCTGAATAAAAAAACAACTGAAAGTCGCTAATCGAATGTTGCGCATTTTTTAAAAGAAGAACTTCATAGGTAACATGGAGTTTTTCTCAAAAATCTCAAACCATGAAGGTTCTATGTCAATTCGAAGTACCTATTACAATAAAAACGGCAATTTCATACTTTAAACCCTAATATTATAGATATGTACACCCAAACCTTCCACATGAATCACTCTGTCTATTGGTAAAAACCGCATGAAAATTCGTTTAGCAGTTTTTGAGTTTAAAATCGCGCACAGACCTACTGTCGCGATGGGGGTCTTTGTTTTTTTTTATTTAATTGATATAAACTAGTGCTTGACTGCGATCCGACCTGATGGTAAGTAGTGATGATGTAAGTAGTGTGAATATATGTAATTGATGATTTTAGTTAATGAAAGCCTGATACTCCCTCTCGCTCCATCCAGAGCGGGAGAAATAATTTAATGTTTTTTGTTCACCTAGTAAATAAAAAGAAGTATAAAACTAAAACCCGACTACGACAAAAAAAAGACGCTGAAAAAGTATGAAACAAGATTTTCAAGAAGCTGAAATAAACAAAGTAACTGGAAAAACAAGAATAGAACAAAAAGAAAAGCCGTAGTCACACGCTATTAAAGTGTTTCGATTATTACCTACCTATAACGTGTGACTACGGCGTTTCTTTTTGTTCTATTCTTGTTTTTCCAGTTACTTTGTTTATTTCAGCATCTTGAAAATCTTGTTTCATACGTTTTCAGCGCCTTTTTTTGTCGTAATCGGGTTTTAGTTTTATACTTTTTTTTATTTGAAAGATTTTGGTGTTAAATCACTGTGCTTCTATACTATTTATTTTGGTATGAATAAGTGAAGTCCTTTCAAATGATACCAAAACGACGTATTTATCTTATTTTTTTTAACACTATACTTTTTGTCCACTAGAGGGCGCCATATTGAATTTTGATGATATTTTTTATAAGTACCAGTGAAGCCCTTTCAAATGATATTAAACACGGTGTATTTATAATTTTTTTTAAACATGACTTTTTGTTCGCTAGAGGGCGTCACTTTAATTTTGAGCAATATTTTGGAAATGTACAAGTGAAGCCCTTTCAAATAATACCAAACACGGCGTATTTATCTCCTTTTTTATTTTTAACGCATTACTTTTTGTCCGCTAGAGGGCGCCATATCGATTTTTGTGACACGTCACGTAGCCTATGTTTAGCGGACAATTAAAACGGTTCTAACGATACCTCATACGTCGAGTTCCGATAAGTAGATTAGGAGCTATGAGGGAACAGATGAACATACTCACAAACATACATAGCCTGTCAAAATCATAACCCTCCGTAGTCGGGTAAAAAAGATCTACAGTCTACAAGAAAAACAAATCGCCAAGGGGAAATAGGTAATAATCTCTAAAGTCTGTTTTTTAATTAGAGATAATGATTTGACAATTCGAATGTTGCATGTTTTTTCCATTTCATAAATAGTGAGGTACCGCAACCGATATTGAACAAAAAAACCGAAAATATTCGTAAAAAATAGTTTCATTTTAAAATGCAACTAATTATGGTAAGTTTTTGTATTTTCTGAAGGTAATTTGAAAGATGCAAATGTCTAACTCATAAAATAAAATATAATTTAAGCCTAAGAATTAAAGACTAGCAAAAGCTGCGTCATTTTATTTTTTCGTCTCGATTTGTTATCACCAAACCCAGACAAAAATATAGAATTACTCAGTGATATTTTTGCTGACATTTTATTACAACTTTAATAATAGGTAATGATAGGACTTCGGTTTGAAAACTAATAATAGTTAAAATTAAACAATCATAAGTCCTCTTTTTGTACTATTTTCGCATGGATCTCTTATAAAATTGTAGCGATAAACGAATCAAGTGTCCGTTTCTTGTAATGCAGTCATGTGAATTCACAGCTTGACGACCAATGGGCACGCCAAAATCATGACGGTCAGTCCCCTCTTTGAGGAGTGGCTGGAGAGGCGTCACGGTGTCCTCATCTTCCGCATGAAGCAAGTCCTCACCGGACATGGTCAGGTTCTAGTACAGGCCAAGGTCCAGAGCGAGGAGGAATGGAAGGGGGTCGCTTCCTTCTGCGAAACAGTAATGCTAGCGAAGGAGGAGGCTGCACGAGTGAGGGAACGAACATCTTTTCGCTCCAGTCGCCGAGACCCCAATCCCGACTACCACAATGTCAATACCAACGTCGAGCAATGGGTAGCTTGCCGTCCAGCAGTCCGGTAATTGCCGGGACTGAGCCCCATTCGTCGACAGCGCTTAGTGATCCACTCGCTCTTCAAAGAGATGTCAGCAAACCGGAGGAGCTCAGTAGAGCCGATCTGGTTTTAGGCAGTAAAAGTCTGACACGCCCTCCTGCCCCGCCCATACCGGGAGAAGTCATTGGATGAATTCCCATCTTGAAAAAATATTGACGACCAATGATGATAACTTTTTTAATTCTAAAGCATAAACTGAGACTGTCTCGTTCCGCTCTTGTAAACCGGATATAAAATTGTGTTGTGACTGGAGCTCCCTGGTAAAAGAAAGTAGCTAAGAATTCATGATTTTCAACCGGTTTTCAACCGCGCCCGCCACGGTGGAGCTAGTTTATTTCTAAACTCACGAGACCGGAGTTTTGTGTGGTTATACAGCCGTCGCAGTTGGGGTTATCGCTTGAAAACTTGGCAGATGACAATCGCAAGACGGGCGGTTCATTATCAATTGAGCTCCAGACCACCGTGGACATACACCAGAAACGAGCAGTTGCGTTATACTTACTTCACAGAAAAATTAAAAAAAGAAGGCCTATAAAGTTCTGGGTGCATCAATCGATTTTTGGATTTCGCATCGGATTTTTCTACCCCCTGAAGGCCACTACGGGTGTTAACCGACCGCAGAGAGTGCGGGCGCAACCTGCCGAGTCTGCGGGTGACCGTGGCCCACACCATTCTACTAGTTGCCCGCCGGTGCAGCGGGGAGCGGGATACATATATCTCTAGCATTCTACAGAAGCTGCGGGCCCGCAACCGCAGCGGATGCGGGTAAAAACGGTTTTGTGAGTTCTCAGTATAAGTTAAAGTCCGAGTGTAAAAAAATATGGTAATATTTTTGAATATTTCTAATTATTTCAATCTTCAATTCATATTAGACTTTGCTATTAACAAACACTATCGTATTTTGGGCCTACTTTCCTTAGAGGTTGTATTATTAAAAGAACCGGTATAAAAAAATCGAATTTGGAGACATCACTTGTATCAAAAAGCAGGCAACATATTTCTGGAGTTTGACATTTGGACTTGTCAAATCATTATCTGGGATTAAAAAACGCACTTTAAGTACATACTTTTTTAATTATAAACATGTTTACTACATATATATTTTTTTAAATGCACTGAGAAATTGTAATACCTAATAAAAAAATAACCAGTCACAAATGAGACCCTAGAGTACCTACTATTAAAAATCCCAGATGAAAAAGCAAATAACATGATACCCGGACCGGGAATCTAACCTACTATTTGGCTACTGCGATTATCAGGGTCAAGGTATCTCTTGTCTTTGAGTCAGCAACTCAGCACCTAATAAAAAAAACCCTGTTAGCCATAAATCATTGGTTACTCACAAGCGCGGATCCAGCCCTCAAATGAGGTTTTGGTCACAGCTGACAGCCACCCAAAAATCGGCCAAGTGCGAGTCGGAGTTTAAACTCGCTTATAATGGATACAGTGCATTCCTCCAAAGGAGATGCCTTTGGGGACGCAGATGGAAGATATTCTGCCTGTTCTCTTTTACATGTCTTAAGATTTGGTGATGATTGGAGCTGGAGCCGTCGAGGTCACCAGTTTTGGAACATAGATGGAAGGTATTCTGTCTGTCCCCTTTTATGTCTCTTGTGATGATTGGAGCCGGAAGTGAAAGTCCAACTTGCGGTGAACAATATGTATTTATAAACATTGGTAGCCACAGTCGCAAAAAATAATAAGCTGGTATAACTAATTGTAACTAGCTTGGAAGATCGGACTAATGATAATATGATAAATAATCCAATCCGTGTTTCGCGACGGTTAACAAGCAAGAGCGCGATATACGCTAAGGGTAGCACACCAAATCATCTCCTCGTATTACCACTTAACTAATTTTACAATATTGACACTAACTCTAAGGTTTACAAAATGTATAGTTTCACGTGAGCAGTCATGGGGCGAACATTATAGGTAAATTAACAAACCTGTAAAATGTTAGTTTTGCGCTCAAGAAAATTACATAACAACATCATAATTAAGACTGTGAAAGTGTGGTGTCACAACAAGCCTATTAGGGTTTTTTTTAGGTGGGACAATTATCTAATGACAAATCCCGCTCTTGGTCGGAGCGCGATATAGTGTCAGACTTTTACTGACTAAAAACCACTCCTGTTCCTTCTTTGCTTTTCGTACCAGGGTCGAGTCTCCCTTTCAGAATCGCACCCTTGGCCCCAGTAGGCTTCGACCCTGCTGGGCCCCTACGGTGTGCTGACTACTCCTTGAGGCGCGCGTGGAACAGTACGCGCCGTCGACGACGTGGGCTCGGTCCGGACGGTTACCGGACGGTCGGACGGCGAGCTACCCATTGATCGCCGTCCGCAAGTCCGCGCCTAGCCTATTAGGGTGTGGTCATACCCACCGTGCCTACAACGCTGGATCCGCGCTTGCTTACTCATAGAGCGCTTGCTTATTCATGACTAAAGGTTCAAATACGAAGCTCATACATTCCGCTGTAATACCCAAGTGTATCATCAAAAACTCCTCACCTACCGGATGGGTACTGCAAAAAATGCCGCATCTATTTTGGCATCAACACAAAAGCTCTGAGATCATACGTGACGTCTCCGATCTTTTTTATCTTAATCGTAAACAAACTAATGAACTTTAAACCACTTAGTACACCGGCCGTATTATCAAGTATTAATGTTATTATGATTACGTTTTGAAAAGGAAGATCTAGTAGGCAAGTATTAACAACCAAAGGGATGGGGCTTCAAGGTTAAGCAAACGTTTACCGTAGTCGGTCTATAAATGGTGACCATCCATTACATTCCGAGACTTCGAAACCACTTTAAGCGTTTGGCGCAGTCCAGAGATGTTACGGAGGTTCGATTCCGATTCCGAAAGAGCGGAACTTCCGATTGATTTTTCACCTCCAATTACGACTTCAGATCTGATAAATTTTAATCAGATACAAACAACTTTTTGCCTCCCCCCATGGAGGTCAGTAAAATACTGAATTAGCTGTATCCGCCTAGAATAGAAGCCGACCCCAATATAGTTGAGAAAAGGCAGTTTGATTAGTTTCGATGCGAAAATGAGATGGCGCTATCAGTCGTGTGTAGATCCGTTCCATCACACACTGGTCACGATAACATTAAAGCTATAATAGAACTACATTAGACCGACGCACACGTGTAACACGCTTGATTTGTATGAAGAACGACGTCGCATGGTAGTGTTGCAACAGAACTCTGCTTCTGCTTCCGCTTCTGCAGAAGTTCCGCAAACTTTTTCACTTCCGTTTCCGCTTCTGCTTCCGCAAAATTTATAACAGAACTCTAAAGGGAAGAATACAGCTAAGAGCGCGGGGATGGGGGACGCGTGGACGACTGGACACATCGGAAGAGGCGCGGGGGGGGAGCGGGGGCGGTACATAACCGTGTCGCAACGAGTTTCTTTATTATTATATTTTTTTGGTTCATTCTGCGCATTACCGCGCCTCGTGAAGTGATTACGAAACGTACGTACGTACGTTACGTAAACCTTCTGTTGTTTACAAAAAAAAAATTGTGCTTTTTCTTCATAGTGTTAATACATCCGCTTCCGCATCCGCAAAGATTTACTTTTGACATCTGTTTCCATTTCCGCTTCCGTTAATACACTTCCGTTGCATCACAATCGCGTGGCGTCGCGTGGCGTGGATGTAGTGTAGCTCTACAAGTCTAGTTTCCATATATAATGAATGGAGACCGACGCGCCCAGATGCGGCGTGTGTGGCACACGGTTGAGCAGTGTAGTTCTCCCTTTAATCATCATAAAACTGCAGCTGATGGAACTAGAGGCCCTACCACGTGCTCTTAACGCGATCCATTTTACGACCTAAATTGAATTGCTAAAGGGATGGAGCTACGTATATATATAGGGTGAATCTCATCCCTTTCTCGCTAACACGACTGACATTTTAACATGACAAGGCCCTAGTTTCTTTGTAAAAATGGATTGGTGCTATCAGTCATGTATAAATCCGTTTCTATCACACACTGGTCACGATCACTGGCGTAACTACCGAACGGGTAGAGCGGGGCAGTGCCCCAGGGTCCCTAAGCTCGGAGGGGAGGCCCAAAACCTCATTGGCAAACTTCTTGTTGAACTCAACTCTTTTTAGTCAGTGATAGTCTGACACTCCCACTCCACCTAGTGCTGGAGAGATTATTCGATGATTTCCCATGTAAAAAGCGGCTCCAGTTTTTTTTACCCCAGATCCTTCGGTCACCTAGCCACAGAATAAGAAATAGTACAAGACCTAGCTACGACATTGTTCACGATAACATTAAATCGTCATAAAACGGCAGCTGATGGAACCTGATGCTATAGTTTAGACGCAAAGCATCGGTAAATAATAGTAGCAACTCAATAAATCCTGTGATAATAATCTTGTGGTGATATCGATGTGTTTGGGTCATGTTTCAAGAATTAAGCGGTCATTGGCTTCATTTGAACAAGTAGATATTTAAAAAGTAATTAATATGAATAAAAACTAAGCTATAGAACTGAGGTAACCCGAATCTTAAAAATATTAGCAAAAGAGGCGATAGACATAATTATGTTACAAGAAATAGGGACCAATTAGTTCAACCAGGTTTCAGACTGGCTAAAGTGGCGTCTTCTTTCATGGGGTACTGTTTGAAATGTTATAATAAAATACCTCCACAAATATTAGAACTTAATGAAACAAAATTTAAATCTTGTATTAAACGCACACTATGCAGGCAGGCATATTATAAGTTGGAGGATTATATTCAAGATAAAAATGCTTGGCTCAATGCTGGTCCAGCTCCACTACCACCGGGGTGAACAAATTGATTAGTTTGGAAAGGAAATTATTGTTATTATTTTTAAATGTTTTTTTTTTTTAATTTTTAAATAATAAAAGTATTGTATAATGTAGAAGCATTTTTTTCAAAGTTTGTAAATGTGAGTACCATGGAGCTATTTTATGGTTTTTTATGTTACTATTGGACTTGTTTGACATAAATCAGCATGGCAGTTGAGAGTTTATCATGCTCACTCAAATGTCTCACTGATGGTGGCGCATGATCATTCGGTTCCCTTCAAAATGGTTGAGCTGAGTGGTGCTAATATTGGCGTCATGTTCGTGAACGGGCGCTGTCAGTTGAGACTGGTCATCTCTTAGCTGCCAGTTGCTATTTTAATATCTATATTTAGTTTGTATTTTTACTTTATTTACATTGTTCTCACATGATAGCGACAAGAAACATGTAACAGAGATATTTGTAATTACAAAACATGATTGAAAAGAGTCTCCATGGAGTTTCTTGCACATTCTTCTCCATAGAGATCTACGCTTTGGAATGTGCAATTAGCATCTTTTTTTTTCTGACTGACTGACTTCATGACATTTCAAAAGTGCCTGTAAATGGTTTATTTGAAATAAAATGCTTTGAATCTTTGAATCTATTGAAAAATAGGTACCTAGCGGTCTATACCTATTCTAATTCGCTTGACTGTTCTAGAGGTTTCGATGCTCTAGAACACGGTACTGGAAAGAATATTGCTAAAAGCATCGTTGAGTACTTTCGTATGTTGGTTCCGATCTTACCAATTGCCACAAGATATGGCTTCCATTAACAAGGGCGATCTTACGCGTCCGCTCACTCTCGAAGCAAGTAAACCTGCCGAGGTTTGGATATCATCAACGCCTTTAACTTCGTGCCCTGGGAAGCGGTTAGGACCGACCATATTCGCTAAGTAGGAGTACACAGGGGACGGTTTTAGGTCCTCTCTTATGGGATCTCACATACGATGTTGTCTTACGTGTCGACATCCCCATTGGTGTGATTGTTATACATTGACACCCTGGTTGGCCAGCAAGGTCCCCTTCGGAGAAAACATCTAGGCTTTTATAGCATTGGGCAAGAGGGCACGGCTAATTAATTAAATTGTGACAGCGACTTGGATTCAGTAGAGCTTACGCTCAAGGAGTGTCTTGCCTGGGCCAACGAGCGTTGAATCCTGGCTGCCAGGACCGGGCGAGACCTGTCTTTGCCAGCAATAGTGAAAGATAAGGTGGATACATAAAACTGGATGGAGTCGAACGCGATCGTGAGAAGGTTGATCTCTCTAGGACAGTGGTTCTTAACCGGTGGTCCGCGGACCACTGGTGGTCCCTGGAAGCAACCCAAGTGGTCCGCAGAGCCATCCTAATAAATAAGAATGGTCGGGAATAAATCTTTAGGAATTTTGGAGTCAAAAGGCAATTTCTTTACAAATCTTCCGAGACGTTGATATTCGTTACCTACCTTTATTTTCATCGATATATCTATGTGAGCAGTTTTTTTTGGCGCTTCTGATTATTAAAAACAAGCACCTAAATCGGTTGGACACCACTGCCGATATGCGTTTGGCTTTGAGTAGCACTGAACCAAGGATTCAGAAGTTAGTAAAGAGTATGCAGTCACAAAAATTGCATTAAAATCGTAACTGTAATGTCGTAAAGAAAATTAAAATACTGAGGGCTTTAAATAATTTTATGCGTGTTTTATTTTTATATGAATATGAACAACCCTTCATTTATTTACATTTAGGTACTTTATATTATCTAACTACAAACTAATTAACCAACTTGGTGGTCCACGGCAAGATAAAAAAATTGTCATATGGTCCCTCATGACCATGACCAAGAACCACTGCTCTAGGAGAAGGCGTGCAACCTGCATCATTTAATGCAAATGGGTCTTTGAAATCACAAGCGCTCAGAGTTGGGACTCTGAACGTGAACGTAAACACGTACTACCGTGTGCATTGTGAGGTTCAGAGGAGACTTACAATCGTCTCAGCCTTAACAGCCTAGGCTTCTTGAGGCAGTCCTTTAAGTAGTAATGCGGCTCCTGCGACTGGATAGCACATGCTGATGATGATTACAGTGGTGATTTTAGTGAGCGAACAATCTCGCACTCCCCCTGGCCTTTCTCCAAAAGTCCAGACGCCTTTTGAAGGTTTTCCCCCCCGATATCAAAACAAAAATTATAGTTACAGCCAGCACAGATAAAAACCTCTTAGATTCCCAAACCGACATGTCAATTCATACCATGCAGAATGACAGATTTTTTTCAGAAGACATGAAAATATAAGTACAAGATAATCGACCTTCATCAATTATGTATTGAGATCAAGTATATAACAATCCAGTAACCTAATAAGCAGCGGAATGTTGGCACAAGTGCACTACCATTGCGTAATGTTTGGCCATATTGTTAAATACCTACTGGTTAATAAGATAAATTGATAAATAAAACGCCTAATTTTCCCAATCACACAAAGAGCGATTGCTCTTTGAGTGATTGGGAAAATTAGGCGATTGAAAGAGCTGTTATCGGAGTTTTCTTGCGTTACATAGCCCGAAAAATCGTCAAACTTTAGTGGCAGTGGGCAGGGCACATTGCTCGCAGAACAAGATGGCCGTTGGGCCCGTAAGGTTCAAGAGTGGTGACCGCGTACCGGAAGACGGAGCGTTGAAAGGCCTCTCACAATTGGACCGATTTCCTGGTGAGGGTCGCGGGAATCCGATGTCTTATGTCCAACAGCAGACGTTTTTCGGCTGAACTGATGATGAATTTACCTAATTATTAGGATATCTATACCCTGTGTAGACATATGGCCGCTGTGACCGAAAGACTCTAGAATGATGACCGTTTACCAGAAGACGCTAGGCAGGACTAGTCAATATGATAACACTTAAGGCATCCTTTATCCAGTAGTGGTCGTCTTTAGGCTAAAATGATGATGGGCTAGATACTGTTCGGGGATACATCGTCATACAGAAGGACGACGAGCAAAATAGGCGTTCAATGTGATTGTCCAGGATCTTACCATGACGTGTTAATGTCAGTCGTGTGAGCGAGAAAGGATGGAGCTATACACCATATATAGGGTGACTGGTAATTAGTGACCGATACTTAAACACGTGATTGTACTCATGATAACAAACAATTTTTATTATGGGAGCAAAGCCGAAATCGCAAAAAAAATATCAGCTGTTCAGTACATTAGGCAAACACAAATGTACTGAACAGCTGATTTTTTTTCGCGATTTCAGGTTTGTTCCCATAGTAAAAGTTGTTGGTTATCATGAGCACAATCACGTGTTTAAGTATCGTACACTAATTACCAGTCACCCTATATACATAGAGTGACTGGTAATTAGTGACCGATACTTAAATACGTGATAGTACTCATGATTACAAACAACTTTCCCAAAGAAACTACTAACTAGAGAAACTTTTTTTATACTAATTTATTGTAGCGTAACGCGCTCGTGTAAAGTACCAAAATACTAGTCTTTGGATATTATTTTACCGAAATATGTAGGTACATTGCTTACGTCATCGATAACGCGGGCGCGGGCATCGCGCCGCTAACAGCTGATCGGGTGAAGGCGCGCGCGAAATTCAAAGTCTCAAACAGCTGTTCTGTTATTGTGATAGAACTAATCAGTATAAAAAAAAAGTTTCTTTGGGAAAATTGTTTGTAGTCATGAGTACAATCACGTGTTTAAGTATCGGTCACTAATTACCAGTCACCCTATATAGCTCCATCCCTTAACGGTTCAGTTTAGGTCGTAAATGGATAACGTTAATAGCTCGTGGTAGGGCGTCAAGAATGGTTAGATAAACTCTGATCATCCAGCAATGGGCACGCCTATCTATATATATAAAACGAGAAACTGACTGACTGACATATCAACGCACAGCCGAAACTACTGGGCCTAGGAACGTGAAATTTTGCACAAGGCTTCCTTTTATGATGTAGGTGAGCACTAAGAAAGAATTTTTCAAAATTCTGCCCCAAACAGGTTGAAATGGGGGTCTAAAGTTTGTATGGAGAAACCTATATTTTCGCGGGAGAAGCCGCGGGCAAAAGCTAGTATACAATAAAAATGTTGACAGCCACATAAATGAGATATTACGGTATTATTGTACCTACAATAGAGCAGATATAGGACCCAAATCCAATGTGTAGAGTTAAATCAAGGTCGAGATCGAGTTCGTAAATGATCTTCAATTTAAATGGTGATACAAAAACTAAATTGAGAAACAGTACTTATTTACCAAACAAATAAATTCGTTACTAGAATACCGAACCCTTTAGAAAGGTAAAGAATGCAAGTTACAGCCATGAACTTGCGTCACTTGCATCGGTATACTTGCGCGTGAGCAACATTAACAATTAATGAATGTTATAAATCAGTCGCTGCCTTGTACCACCGCCGAAATAATATGTCGCAGAATAATTGATAAAACCGTTTTGTTGTGAAAATCCTAGGATTTTTTTAAGACTGGATGATTTTTTTAACCTAGTTTATCATAAGCTAACTACGAATACTAGCGATGAGTATGAACGCTAATTGACAGAGCAGATATTAACATTTTATTTGTTATTGACAGGCTTGTGCTTGACCACTAGTATTGATAGAAAGCTACGATATGGTTGACGATGAAGCGCGCTGGCCTAGAAGTAACCTATTCACTCTTGACATAAATACCCCTAGGATGCACTGACCGTCATTGACGGATGCACTGGTTCGTTAGCAGCATGTTCTGACCGAAGATAAAGACGTTAACTGGATGTTGACTCTTACATTAGCCAATCAGCAAAAGTTTAGAATCTTGATTAAATTTGCAAGGCTTCTATTGTTATACTTTTTTGACTTTTTTAATTTTTGAGTAAATTATGAAGTGTCAAAGTTCATGCAAAATAGCAGATTTACTGGATTAGTTTTACACAAATTTATAAATTGATTTCAATAGAAGCCTAGATAATATCCACAAGATACTGTGTTTCCAAAATATCTTTTTTTTATTTATTATTATTGATAGGCTCGCGTTTGACCACCATCTCGACGATGGAGCACGCTTGCCTAGAAATAACCTATTCACTCTTGACTTAAAGACCCCTAGGTTGTAGCTATCAGGGAACACAGACTCCGGCAGGGAATTCCACTCCTTAAAAAAAAAAAAAAAAAAAAAAAAAAAAAAAAAAAAAAAAAAAAAAAAAAAAAAAATGTGTAATAGCGTCATAATCGCGTAAGAGCGGTTATATGAAAATCAGTGAAAATGTATGTCGAGTTGCATCCCCCTGAGTGGGGTTTTTAGTTCGTATTACTATGGAATTCGTTCTTGGTTTCCAATAATCATTGCAGGATTGTTGGAAAGAGTCACCGTAAGCCTAGAACGTAAAAGCCAATTGAAGGAACACGGGTGCGTTTTAGTCAGTAATAGTCTGACACTCCCTTTCGCTCCACCCAGAGCAGCTGTGCGATTCTCTAAGAAAACAGCCTAGAGTGCAGCGCTGGCCGCAGCGACGAAATCCAAATAGGTACACTCAAATTATTTATGATCTCCCAAAAAAAAGTTTGCAATAATCCGGTAGTTTGCAATAATCCTAGAATTTTCGCAAATAAACTGTTTTATCCATTAACCCTGCGACATATGCAAATCAGCCGGATTATCTTGTTCAGAGAGTAAATCTGACGAAGCGCGAGATTCGTAACATTTAAACACGAATGATGAGTGTAATCTGAACGGCTCTAGATGTTCTCTTGAATGTAGGTAATATTACTGTAATCTGACAGCCCAATAAACTGACAAAGTAAGTTCATAAAGTTGTTTGTTTTACATGAAGTATCCTCCATTTTTTTTGGATAACGGAAAGCGCATATACTTAGGATAACTGGTTTCATTCAATTTGCAACAAGACTTCCATTTATATGATAATATCGATGCTAAGCAGCTGGAGGATCTTCAATTTGCAGGACGATTGTCCGATCCTTTTATTTTATAAAGGTTTTATACTTAGGTTTTTTTTAGGTGAGAAATCATCCAAAGACTTCTCTCGCTTTAGGGCAAAGCGAGAGGGTGTATCAGACTTTTACTGACTAAAATCCACTCCTCTATGTTCCTTCTTTGCCGTGCGTTCCAGGACCCCGGGTTTCCCTTTCGGGAACCAACCCATGGTCCCAGTAAGCTTCGGCCGTGCTGGCCCCCCTTAGGTACCTAAGCATTCTTTTTGTATCGCAAAATGAGTATTGCAGATTCTTCTTGGGATACTGCTCCACTTCCAAGGGTCGTAACATTAGTCCATAGCTTTCCTCTGCAGAGCCTACATGGCGGACGAAACAGGAGCTCATCTGCTTCTAAGCTGCCCAGTGGTCACTGGTTTTTTTTTTCGGTGGGAAAATAATCCAATGACATCTCGTCGGTGAGCGTGCAAGACCGCGTAAGAGCTATTTGTAAATACCGCGTATCTGTGTTTTCACGATTTTACAGGAAGAAGAAAAAACTTAATATCTTGGCCAATCAAATATATTTTTGCGACTGAACTTGTTTACTATTTCTTTGCAACTTATTTTATGGGAAAATAGTGTAAATTTGCCAATAGCTTGGTTAGGTTCCGTGTAAAGTCATTTACGCGGTATTGTGGTGATAAAAATCAGAAATTGTAGTCTACTTTTGGTAGGTACGCGGATTTTAAATGAAACACTTTGTTAAAGTATTGAATTTATTATGAAAATATTACAAAAAAAGAACTTCTAAAAAGTCTATTTGGAAAAGATTATCACTTATTAATTACTTATACGTGATATCAAATATGAACGTTATAAAAATAATAAGTTTGATAGCATTTACTCTTCGAACTTCGTGGTGCACTTTCGACGTCTGACTCCCAAACTGGAACGGACCGGGGCTACCCTCAAGCGGCTTCTGCCCAACCTCGGGAGTCCAGACGCCTCCTGCCGGAGGCTCTACGCGGGAATCGTTTGGTCCCTTTACGGGGCGCCGGTGTTGGCGCCGTCACTGCAAAAGCGACCGGCGGCCATGCTGAATGCCTGCCATGGGTCATGGCTATCCGGATGGTGCGGGGATACCGCACGGTCTCCCACGAAGCGGAGAGCCTCCTTGGGCCTGCCACCGTGGGATCTGGAGGCAACAGTCCTTGCACGCATGCACGATTTGCGCATGGAGATGCAACGCCGGGGTGAAACTCCGCTGCCACGCCAAGTCGCGGCATGGCGGACAGTTCCGGCGGGATCTCATGGCGGAATGGCAATAACGACTGTCGCAACCCAGTGCTGGGCACGCCATAATCACGGCGGTAAACACCCTCTTTGAGTAGTGGCTCGAGCGGCAACACGGCGTCCTCACCTTCCACATGACGCAGGTTCCTGCACCGGATTATTCGTGCGGAAGAAACACCCGGGTGTCACCATTGTGTGGACCTCCCGGAGAACACGGTGGAGCATACGGTGGAGGTGTGCCCCGCTTTAGCGGGGCACCGCCGTGTCCTCGTGGAGGCAATCGGTGGCAACGACCTTTCGCTTTTTCGGGCTTGCACTTGTTGGGCGCTGGTTCGGGCTGGTTATGGTCCGGAGCGAGGAGGAATGGCAGGCGGTCGCCTCCTTCTACGAAGCAGTAATGCTAGCGAAGGAGGAGGCTGCACGCGTGAGGGAACGAAGGTCCTCACACCCCAGCCACCGTAATTCCGACCCCGACTACCAGCCACGGTAGACGTGGGCTTGCGGACGTCGAGCAATGGGTAGCTCCGTTCGGTAATTAACCAGACCGAGCCCAGTCGTCAACAGCGCGTAGTCATCCACGCGCTCCTCAAAGAGATGTCAGCAAACAGTAGAGGCCCAGCAGGGCCGATGCCCGCTAGCTACGACCGCGGAAAATTTCTGAAAAGGAAACCCGTAGCCCTAGAACGCAAAGGGTAATTGAAGGACACAGGTATGGTTGTAGTCAGTAAAAGTCTGACACGCCCTCGCGCTCCACCCAGAGTGCGAGAAGTTATTGGATGAATTCCCATGTTAAAAAAAAAAGAAAACGTGTTGCGGCTTCTTCGTTGAATTGGTAAATACGCGCAATTGCTGCCAATTTCAGACATGTTCCTGGTACGCGGTATTGTTTCGATGGCAAATTCGAGCTTTCCTATTGGCTAATTCAAATCGTGTGAGATCTACGATAAGCGAATTAGCCTATAGGATCTGCTGAGGCGATATGTCAATATTGCGACTTTTGCTGTTACGCGGTATCTACAAACTGCTCTTTCGCGGTTTTGCACGCTCACCGACGATTCTCTCGATCTTGGGCGGAGCGGGAGATAGTGTCAGACTTTTACTGACTAAAAACCCATTCCTGTTCCTTCGTTGCCCTTCATACCAGGGCCGAGTCTTCCTTTCAGACCCTTGGCCCCAGTTATAGGCTTCAACAAAGTGCCTGTGTTCTCGAAATACTTTGCCCTGTATCCAGCAACCTCTTTGAGGCGTGACCGGAGACCTCACGGGGTCCTCACCTTCCGCATGACGCAGGTTCTCACCGAACACGGTAAGTTCGGGAAGTTCCTGCACCGGATTCGTGCGGAAGCGACGCCCGGGTGTCGCTACTGTGTGGAACGCCCGGAGGACACGGTGGAGGTGTGCCCCGCTTGGGCAGAGCAACGCCGTGGGGTCGATCGGCGGCGGCGATCTCTCGCGCCGGGCCTTGGTACAGGCCATGGTCCGGAGCGAGGAGTGGCAGGCGGTCGCCTCCTTCTGCGAAGCAGTAATGCTAGCAAAAGAGGCGGCCGATCGCATGAGGCAACGGTCCTCACGCCCTAATCGCCGCCGGGATCCGATTCGATCCCGATTTCCGGCAAACGTAGGCGCAGGCTTGCGGACGGCGAGCAATGGGTGGCTCGCCGTCCGACCGTCCGGACCGAGCCCAAGTCGTCGACGGCGCGTATTGTTTCACGCGCGCCTCAGGGAAAACAAAAAGCAAATCAGCATATCTATATATATAAATTTTTCAGCAAATCGTAGGGGACCAGCAGGGTCGAAGCCTATTGGGGCCATGGGTAGTGTGAAAACGAAACCCGGGGCCCTGGGACGAAGGCAACGAAGGAACAGGAGTGGGTTTTTAGTCAGTAAAAGTCTGACACTATCTCTCGCCCCGCCCAAGAGCGAGATTTGTCATTAGATGATTTTCCCACCTAAAAAAAAAACCATTTAAACTAGCCTGTTGGTCTAATGGTCCATAGCCCTGACTGCTTTTCGTGGGTTCGATTTCCACCCATGACAAATGTTTGTGTGATGAGCACGATATTTTTTTTGTCAAGGTGTTTTTTTTTTTTAATATGCATGTATGTTTATTAGTTGTCTAGGTCTCATACCACAAGTTCTGCTTAGTTTGGGACTAGATGGCGTTGTGTGAAAGTTGTAGAATATATTTGGAAATAAAACAAAAAAATCACTTATATTACACAATATAATTAAAAGATCTTGTCTCAATATCATTTACATTCGCCAATTCTTTTCATACTATTTACATCTCATTACACAACTCATTTACAATAGTAATAAATCACAAAAATATAAAAAAAAAAACAATCTGAAATAAAGGGGGACAGTACAAAATCTCATTTACAAAGTACCTCATTTGATCATATACTACATAAAATGTACATTATTTACATTCAATACTGCATTTCGAGTCGCGGACATCATCAATGGATTCTGTTGCTGTACAAGGCATTTGAAGACACATTGGGTCTAAAACTACAAACAATTGTTTCTTATATTATGTACATATTTATTACATTGAAAAATTATAACATTGACACATCAGCTATTGGAGGTCTATCATATACATATAACAATGATTTTATTGTGAAACCTGGATAACAGAGCTCCAGGTATCTAGGATTTATCTATATTTATAAAAGGAGAATCTGATTGACGTACATCCGAAATTGGAGAACGTGAATTTCTGCACAAGGTTTCCTTTTATGACGTAAGCGAGCCCTAAGAGAGGATTTTCCAAATTTCAACCCCTAAATGGATCAAACGGGGGTCCAAAGTTTGTATGGAGAAACCTAGTTTTAATCAGGCGAAGCCGCTGGCAGAAGCTATTCAGAACACAACAGAACAGTTTTTCTTTCTTTCTTCTTCTATTATCACATAAAGAGACTTTTCATTTAAACATCATCTTGCTGCCCTTCTTCAGTGTTATTTGGGGTCGGTGCAACAAGTTTTTTTTCTTCCATTCTGTCCTTTAAACCGTAACGCTATTACTAACTCCTTTTTTAGGGTTTCGTACCTCAAAAGGATAAATCAGAACCCTTACAGGATCACTTTGTTGTCCGTCAGTCTGTCAAGACCCTTTATCTCGGGAACGCGTGGAGGTATCGAGTTGAAATTAAAACCGTATTACTCAAGTCTGCGGTCCCTTGAAACTGTGAAAAAATCAAACTTTTAAGTTAACGGAAAAAAAAGATACGGCCCTTTGTGTCGCTAAAAACGTGTATTTCGACACTCTCAATGGAATCAAAATTCATAGCATACTTTCCCGTTGACCTAGAATCCTGAAATTTGGCATGAAGTAAAGTCTCATAGCACAAGTATAGGAAAAAATCTGAAAACCGTAAATAAGTAGTTAAACCATAAATCATTTTTTTTTGCGATTCGGAAAAATCTTAGTAACTCAATTCGGGAATTGAACTGTTTTCATAGGAAAGTTTGTACGGAACCCTCAGTGCACAAGTCCGGCTCGCACTTGCTCGGTTGTTTTTCTTTCATATCCTCCTCACACAATCTATCCATCTTTTCTTTGGCCTCCTTCTCTCTCTCTCCATCCACATGTACACTCATAAATTCATAAAGGTACACTGCGCACACGTGTGCCACACACGCCGATCTCAGCTCGTCGGTCTCCACACATTTTATATGGAAACTAGACTTGTAGAGCTACACTTGATCCACGCCACGCAACGTCGTTCTACGTACAAATCAGGCGTGTTACACGTGTGGGTCGATCTAATGTAGTTTTAGCTTTATGCTTTTAGTAACATGCGTTTCCTTTTTTTTTTCTTTTTTTACTTTTCAGCCACTGGCGCCACTTTCAAATTTCTCTAATGTACTCATTTCTCACTTTATCCATTCTCTTAACACCACACGTCCATCTCAACATTCTTATCTCCGCTACATACAATCATTTTTCATCAGTCTTTTTCACAGCCCAACATTCTGATCCATACAGTATTATTAGGCCTTTCATTTAAAGTTTCTCCCTGACGGGGTCAGCGTGGTCTGCTACGCAGACGACAGGCTGGTCCTGGCGCAGGGAGAGTCGTACCAGGCGGCGGTCGAACTAACGACACGCGGGGTTGCGATAGTCGTGGAGAGGATCCAGGAGTTGGGACTCGAGGTGGCGCTGCACAAGTCCGAGGCCATGTGCTTTCACGGCCCTCGGAACGCGCCACCACTAGTATCCTAACTAACGGTAGGAGCCATTCAATGGAGTAAGAGGAACTAAGAGGGTATTATAGCCCGGTGACGTCGATATGTGCTTACCCTTTCGAATACCGTAATTAGAGACACAATATAATAATAATAATAATAATATAATATTCCACAACTATCACACAACGCCGTCTAGTCCCAAGCTAAGCAGAGCTTGTGTTATGGGTACTAGACAACTGATAAACATACTTATATATTTCTAAATACATACATATTATAGATAAATTACACCCAGACACAGAACAAATGATCGTGCTAATCACACAAACATTTGTCCTGGGTGGGAATCGAACAATAGAAAGATAATGAGAGAGCGAACGCCGGCGATCGCTTTGGATTAAATTAAGAGCGTCCTTTTCGAGGTACATTTTCATACAATCGCTCTTATTTATGATATTTTGGATACACAGCTATCTTGTGGATATTATCTAGGCTTCTATAGAAATCAAAACAAATTTGTGTAAAAATAATCCAGTAAAGACCTTTGAAAATCTACTATTTTACGTGAACTTTGGTCCTCCATAATGTACTCGTATATTAAAAATATAAAAAGTACATCAATAGAAGCCTTGCACATTTAATCGAGATTCTGAATGATGACAATTTTTCTGAAAAACTTTTAAGGGTTTAAAAAATAAACACGTATTACCTGGAACAAGTTTTGTGAAATATTCGAGTAAATCACCACACGCATTGCCTGTTCATCAAACATCGCGTTGGATTGCGTTAGATGAAGCAACAAGCTTTTAAACCATGCTCGATGTTGACGATAGGCGAGTGGAAAAGGACCCTCTTAACGCCTAATTTCACACGATCAATAGAAATACTTTTCATTTCGTCATTATGTATTTAACTTTTTTCATTTGGCTGTGATTGAAACTGTGATGTAGTGTATTAAACTAATCGTGCTGGTTACAGACAATATTTTTATTACAATGCATTCCAAATAAGAATAGGATCGATTGCCATGTTGTGACATCACGTCATACTGTTAAATCGCAAGAAATTGAAGAACTCAGAGATGAGCAAAATTG
This sequence comes from Mythimna impura, assembly GCA_905147345.3. Lineage (NCBI taxonomy): Eukaryota > Metazoa > Arthropoda > Insecta > Lepidoptera > Noctuidae > Mythimna > Mythimna impura. The sequence continues at coordinate 26,969,530 of LR990350.1, forward strand.
AAGAACTGGATTCTGATTAAACTTTTTTCGTTCACAGTTCGTAAATAAATTAAATTTTAAAAATTTCTTGTTTTACTCACCATAACAATTCTTCGATTTGACAGTATGACGTGACGTCACAACATGGCAATCGATCCTATTCTTATTTGGAACGCATTGTACAATCACTGTACATACATATATTATAGACCTCCACATTCAACCAGTGAACTACCTTCATATAAATTATATACAAATAATAATCCGTACCATACATTGTGCTTAAGCTTTGAGATCATAGTCAATCTTAGACCCAGTAATGTCGTACCATAAATTCGAAAAGGGAATGAGATCTATGGCCTCATGAGCGAAAGTTTTTTTTCGTCATTTAAGTTTGCCGCTCTGAAACCAGGCGCTCGTATGTGCGTGGCGTTAAGCTCTACCGTTTTAGTATGAGAATAAATTAATACTGCGACTTTTGTAACCCATTTTTAAACGCCAATCTTACATGACGAGAACTGTCAGTTGATTATTTAAAGTGCAAACTAAGGTCTCGAACGTGGCCTTTTCCTCGATAGATGGTGCTGAACTTAATATCTTTAGTTTATGAGACCATTAATAAGTCACAGAAACGGTAATTTCACTATATTGAAAGTTAGCGACTCTTAACTACAGCACTTAATTATAGCGCTATAATTAAGTCCAAGAAATAATATAATTAAGTCAGTCATTCAGTTAGAATAAGGTGGATTTTGATGCAGTAACTTGACTAATTTAATTAAAGTGGAATGTCGTATTTATTAGTTATGTATTGTCTAAAATATGTAATTAGTACACCACGAACTACCATCGTATCTTTTCTCCTTCTCTGTCAAATCTATCCCAAGGTTGTCTGAAAAAAATCGCTTTAAGCGATAAGACCGCCCATTGTTACACTCTATTAATTTTAAGCTCCTATGGTGTACAATAAAGAGTATAATTTAATCAATTAATGTTCGATTTAAGCAAATACCATTTCTTTGACTTAATAACGCTTCCTTAAACTAAATACAAAATAAACCAAAAGTTTTGAGTTCAGCGCCATCTAGCGAGAACACAGTCATGTTCGGAACCGCAGCTTCCATTTTCAAGTTGGGTTTACGTCACTGTGCTACACTTCATTCACAATAAGATTAGACATTTTGACTTCTATTATGTAGACATTAGGATGCAAAAAAAGTGGTTACAATACCAACTATTTACATCAGGCGCCATTTGTCATACCACTAACGCAATAAAGGTCAAAATCGGTTGAACGGACAGTAAAAAACGTTTGTTTAACCCGTTGTATCGAAAGCAAATGTACACGGGACACAATGGCTTTTTAATTGTGTCTCTAATTCCGGCCATACGAAAGGTTAAATGTATAATCTTATTGAGAATGGAGTCTGGGTGTCTCTTATTGCGGGATACACCAATCAAACGAATATATTCAAGTATGTCATATTATCACCAGTTTTATAACCAACTGCATCAGAAGGCAACACAACACAATTTAGTAAACCCAGCTTCAGTCAGACTACACTCAAACATCTATCGCTTTCATGGAGTGTTTTGAAACAAAATTCATAGCTAAACAATTTCATTTCATTATGTGATTAACACTTAGAAAATTGATTTTAAATCAGAGCTGTAAGTGCTTGGAATAAATAAACAAATAAAATAAACTTCAGATTATTGTAGACACTTAAATAAATAGTCAAATCAGTTTTTTGGATACTTAAATACAAACTAAATCTCGGGCAAACATGTCAATTACTTTCTGCGATTCTCATGACACACAATTTCAATACAATGGGTAAGATTCAGTTCATAATATTATAACAGACAACTTTCGAAGCTTTTTTTGTTTCATAGTGAGTTTCACTTACGTAAACACAGGAGAGCCTGGACAAAATGACATTAATTTAGCAATTACGACTGTCACAATGTATTAAGAAATGTGTGACTGAAATGTCACGGAGTCAAAGCCATCTGGACTTTCTACAGTCGCTATTCCTAACATGAGTGTACGGAGCACTTGCTAAAGAGTGGGGTAAAGTAGAATCAAGTAAAAGCAGTTAAGAGAAGTGGTGGCCCAGTGTTAATGGCCCCGACTTACGAGTTGTAGGTCGCAGGTTCAAACCCAGCCAGGCGTATTATTTTATGTAATTTATTTCATTACCACTGCTCTCAATACGGTGAAGGAAATAATCTTGAGCAAACTGGCATGTCCTAGAACCAAGAGTCGAAGACAGGTGACATTCACCAATCTGCACTGGACCCGCGTGGTGGACTACGACCCATTCCCTCTCCTAGAGAGGAGGCCTGAGTCCCAGCAGTGGGAACATTATAAGGCTGGTTATGCTGTATGCTATGCTATAGAGTAAAAGTATGGAAACTCGACTTGGCCTCTTAAGGTGCCAGAGTGGAAAAACTGTGGACTTAAATATCAAATAAAAAGGTTATCCAAGCCAACTCTAAAATTCTAGGTCCCTGTCTCTGGAATTTGAGCTTTTCCTCTGACCATTAATACATCAGTGTCTAAGCTTTTCTGTATAAAAGCGAAAATGCGAATAGGAGCGAGCAAAGAGCTTGAAAATGTTTGCCCCAAATGTATAGGTTCTTTGGGCAGAAAATCTGCACCCATCTTAGTCGTCGTTGTTTAATTTTTTCTTTCAGAGAGAGAAGTTTAAGAATGTAGGGTGCAAGAATGAGCAGAGAAAGAGATTTTTTTTATTGTCTTGAATGAAGTTGGACTCTAGGTGCCGGGTACTTGCCCTACTCTAGGTATGCCCATGATCACTGACATAACAGCACTTTGTCTTTACTCTAGAACTCATTGGGGGTTCATTTTCCCCTCGGACGAGAAATTCTCTCCGTAGAAATCAGCCTTTATTCATGAAATGCAACGAAATCTAGCCCTTTTAAAATTAACATCGTCATTGGCATGTCTTGTACACACCAGACCAACGAACGCGGTTACCGTTCGCTTGTCCAGTGTGGACTAAAAACCCGAATCGATTTGCTCTGTACTCAATTACTACTCATCCTGGTATTGTTGTGAAAAACAATTAACTTAAAATATTGCTTTCTTTTACTTGGTAGGTAATAAATTAAGAAACAAATGAGTCAATCTGCTACTTTAACCGCCTATGTCGAATATACCCGACAATCACTCGTGTTTATTCAGCCGAGGTCGAACATCTGCGACTAAATAATGGAGTTCTTAACTTCTTAGTCGTGGATGTGTGACCCTAGCGGAGTAAATCTCGTCAGCTCTTCTGTCACCTACGGGGATTGAAAAGCTAAACGAGATGTTGTACCCAGTCGCAAACACACGACCCTGGCGAATAGGACACGAAAACTCTCGTCAGACCAATCCAACGCAAGCTAAAGAGTTAAAGTCGTAAACAAAAACTTCCTCAAGAAACTAATCACTGAGGGAAGTCACGACCCTCAGCATAACCTGTAAACTGGAGCACACAACCGACTCCATCTCTTTCTAACACGCCCACCAGAAAAAGACAGCAATACTCTCAATGTACTCAGTACATAAGTCTCACAAATCGACTTGTACCGTCGTCCCAGTCCCGCGCAGCTGCACATCCGTTTCCGGCCACATTTGAGCACAGCACACTCTAGCGTTAACACTAGTAACACCAACACTTTGTCTTGTCTATGAGTCTGTGTAGTCTATGACGCCCGCCGTTTTAGTGTTATCTTGCCGCGCGCCAACTGTGATATGTATATCCGCACCCGCTCTAGGTTCGTTTTCTTTACCCATATCTGAAACAAGAATTAGTTGTAAGCTAATTATCATTACAAAAAAAAATGAGCAAGTGCGAGTCGGACTCGCGCACTGAGGGTTCCGTACAAACTTATCTATGTAAATACTTCAATTCCCGAATGGAGTTTCGAAGATTTTTCCGGATCGCAGTTTTTTTTTTTTTTGACGTAAAAACAAAACTGTTTTCAGATTTTTTCCTATACTTGTGCTATGAGACCTTGCTTCGTGCCAAATTTCAGAATTCTAGGTCAACGGGAAGTATCTTGAGTGTCGAAAAATACGTTTTTTGCGACATAAACGACCGTATATTTTTTTCGTTAACGTAGAAGTTTGGTTTTTTCACAGCTTCAGGGGACCGCAGACTTGAGTATATGGTTTTAATTTCAACTCGATACCTTCACGCATTTCCGAGATAAAGAGTCTTGACAGACGGACAGACGGACAACAAAGTGATCCCATAGGGGTTCCGTTTTTTCCCTTTTGATGTACGAAACCCTAAAAACACCAATTTAGCAATTATCTACTGGAATAAATCCTCAGAAACCCAATAAGAACTAGATAAACAATTTGTTTTGATGATGGGAAAAATCATCGTGAATATTTCTGCCTCGAAGCAGTTCAAACAAGAACAGCACCATCATCTTCCTACCGTCCCATCTTCCTTGGGGTCGGCGCAACACGTTTGTTTCTTCCATTCTGTCTTATTACAAGAGGTTGGAATTAGGTAGGTCGGAATTAGGTAGAGTTATTCATGTACTTACATCGAAATGTTGATATTAACCCTTTAACCGCCCGCGTTGGATTGACTCGACGAATGTTGTCGCGTCCTATTCGCCAAGGCCGTGTGCTTGCGACTAGGTACTCCATCTCGTTTAGCTCTTCAGTCCCCATAAGTGACAGAAGAGCTGACGTGATGGAGTATTTGGTCGTGGATGTGCGACCCTGGTGGAATAAACGCGAGAGTTTTTGTCGGATATATCCGACGTAGGCGGTTAAAGGGTTAATATGGATCTTCCCGGGATTTCTAATGAAAAATCCCGTGTGGCCAACAATATTACAAATAAATAATAATAAAAACCTCAGATATAGATAAGACAAAAAAAAAACAAAGATAATTAACATACAATTTTTATCAGTATTTTTCATGTACAAAGATCTATCTACGTCAACTGAGACGAGGTTAACAAACTTATACACTTCCTCGTCATTAATGCAGGAAGAATTTTTTTTTTCTATATTTCTGTGTCATAAAAAAAATCTGCTCTTTAAATTAATCTCCGAATTTGAGGCATATCCACTTTATTCTTTCGCTGTATGAAATCAGTATAAATACTTAAATAACTACCTAATTCCAACCTCTGCTTATTACCCGTCACGCTATCACTAATTCCCTTTTCTTTCATACCACTCTTTACATTAGGGTCCTTTCAAGTCAAGAGTGAATAGGTTACTTCTAGGCAAGCATGCTCCACCGTCGACCGCATCATCGCTTACCATCAGGTGAGATAGCGGTCAAACTCGAGCCTTAAATATTTTTTTATCAAGTCTTTATTGTCCTAAGTCCTTCCATACTTTCTTCTCTCGCGCCGTGTCAAACCAGTCCTCGCAGTACGCGTCCAGATCATCCCGCCACCTCTTTAGGCCGGCCTCAACGGCGCTTTCCTTCTGCAGGAACCTACTGCGTGGTGACGCTTGCCCAGCGGTCTCTAAGCTAACGTGACCCACCCAATCCCATTTGAGCCTAGCAGCCTATTTGCCCACGTCTATTATGCCCGTTATGGAGCGCAGCGTGTCATTCCGTATTCAGTCTATTCTTTTTACACCCAGAATGCTGCACTCCATAGCTCTCTAGCAAACCACAAACTTAATAATAATTAAAAAAAGCCAACTCACCGCCTCGTCAGTGATGGCGTGTATGTGGCCCGGGAACTTGGGCATGTCGCGGCCCTCCACGGAGACGCTCTGTCCGCGGTGGTACCAGCGTCGCTCGTACAGCAGCTTGCCGTCCTCCACGCGCGTCTCCGTCGTCTCGCCACTGTCCCGCACCGGGGAATCGCCTGAACAAACTTTCATTTAATTTTATGAATCGTCAATAATATATGATCAAACGAACTTCCAAGTGAAGTTCAACAGTGATGTTATACTCCGAAACTGTGTCCGAAATAAAAAGATATCCATAACCGAAATACAGTCTGTCAGAAACATGGATATCAGATATAAAAAAAGATCTACTACAACTTGAGGGATATAACCTGGCTACCGTTTTCTGCCGTAACCAATATATGGGCGGTGGCGTATGTATATTCCTTAAAGAAAATTTAGATTTTAATGAAAGGCAAGATATTAAAGACTTGACAGTTGAATTTATATTTGAAACTTGTGCAGTTGAAATACCCCAATTAAACACTTTATTAATTGTAATATATTGGCCACAATGTAATAGGGAAACCGAAACATTCTTTAGTTGTCTAGAGAAACTCTTACAAAAAATTTATTTAAAAGACAGTAAAAAACAAATAATAATTGGTGGAGATTTCAACACAAACATTTTAGAAAAGAAACCAATCTCATTTACATTACTTAATACAATGAATAGGTACAACTTCCGCCAACGTGTAACTGAACCTACAAGAGTAACTGCTACCAGTTCAACGTGTATAGATCTTATATTCACCAACTTTGATAATCAGATTAACATAGATGTTAAAGAACTGGGACTATCAGACCATAAAGGAGTCCTGATTACCCTACCAAACAACAACATACAATCGGAACGAACAAAACTACGTTATACGAAAAAGAGACTGTATAATTCCCATAATATATCACTATTCAAATCAGAACTCGGCAAAGTAGATTGGAATCAAATCATCAAAAATAACCAAAATGTAAATGAAAACTACGCATCCTTCCATGAAACCATACAAAAACTATTAAATCTATGTATACCAAAAAAGTTGATAAAGGTCAAAAATAAGAAAACAAAAACATGGCTAACTACTGGCCTAAAAATAGCTTGTAAACATAAACGTGAACTAAAATCATTAATCAATACTACTAATAACCATACACTTCGAAGATATTACAAACAATATGAGAAAATCCTCAAAAGGGCAGTCACTACATCTAAAAAACTAAATTATATAAACCTTATGAAAAAATCGAGCAACAAAATAAGATCAATGTGGCACATCATAAAAAGTCGTACTAACAAACTGACTAAAAAAACTGGAGAAAGTATAAAACTTGACGTAAATAATATTCTTGTTGAAGATCCGAGATTGGTCGCAAACGCCTTTAATGACTATTTTGTATCGGTAGGAAAAACAAATGCTACGAGATCTGACGAGAACCCACCTGGTCGACATGTTGTTACTCCTTGCGAAAATTCCATATATTTGCAAACAGTTGATCCAAGTGAAGTAAAACTTATCATTAAGAACTTAAAAAATAAGCAAAGTTTTGGTCATGACGAAATACCACCATTGCTTGTTAAATCATGTATAGACGAATTAATAATACCTTTGACTTTTCTCATCAATCAATCATTCATGGAGGGTGTTGTCCCAGATTTACTAAAAATATCTATAGTAAAACCTATTTATAAAAAGAGCAAAAAAACTGACGCAGGAAATTATCGCCCTATTGCATTATTATCTACATTTTCGAAAATATTTGAAACTGCCATGTCTAAACGGCTAAATAGTTTTTGCGAAAAGTATAAGATCTTTAGCACCAGTCAAAATGGATTTAGGAAAAATAAGTCTACAACATTAGCAGTATTTAATTACATCCAAGAAGCATTAAAAATAATAAATAATAAGAAATATGCAGTTGGGTTACTGCTAGATATGAGTAAAGCCTATGATCGAGTATCATATAAAGTACTATTAAATAAACTGTACCAAATAGGTGTGAGAGGTATCGCGTATGAGTGGTTTTGCTCGTACCTAAAAAATCGCACACAGTACGTTGAAGTGGAATATTTTCACCCGGATACTGGCATAGTAACCCACGTGAGATCACAAATGGAGCACGTAAATATGTCTATACCACAAGGCAGTGTCTTAGGGTGCATTTTATTCCTAATCTATATCAACGATTTGCCGAGAGAAATAAATGTCCAGAGTGTCCTTTTTGCTGACGACATCTCAGTAGTGTTTCCATGTGACGACGGTAGCAAATTAAATTTAATACTGGACGATATACTTATAAAAATAGTAAATTGGCTAAAGGACCACAATTTGGAAATAAATTTCTCAAAAACAAAACTTATGCAATACAGACCTTATCAAAAACGTCCATTGAATATTAACTACTCGTTCAATGACATACCGCTCCAGTGTGTGGATGAATTTAGACTCTTGGGTCTGACAGTTGACACTAACATAAATTGGAAGGCACATATTAATGTTGTGGCAAACAAACTTGCAAGTTTCGCGTATGCTTTGAATGAGTTGAAAAGATCAACCGACTTCAAAACAGCGATGACAGCATACTACGCCTACGGCTACTCATGGTTAACCTATGGCATTACAGTGTGGGGAAATTGCGTTGACGTAGAAAAACTGTTTATTTTACAAAAAAGATGTGTGAGAATTCTAGCGAATATAGATCAAATGCAAAGCTGTAAACCTTATTTTATTAAATATAAAATGCTCACCTTAACAAGCATTTACATTATGGAAGTAAGCAAGTTTGTTAGAAAACATGCGTCGTTATTCCCTGTAGCTAAGAATCAAAGACCGCTGCAACGCTCCTTAAGAGTAAAAAATGAATTAGCAATGCCGAGTTCAAAACTAGCTATGTTTCACTCAGGACCTCTTGTAATGTGCATAAAAATTTATAATAAATTACCCAATGAGATTAAAGACATTGAATTTGACAATAAATTTATAAACGCACTTAAAATGCACCTAACAGAAGTGTTATTATAGCTTAAATGAGTTTTTAACAAATTGACATTCTGTAAAATCAATATTTTAGATTATTTGAAGATTGACGCAATGTAATAATGTAGAAATTGAATAAAGACATCCAATAATAAATTAATTAATAATGAAATGATGACATTAAAAATGTAATAATATATTTCTAAATATAATAATGCATGCAATAATAATTAAATTTATAATTAAGAAACATAATGTTGCGGTGCCCTAGCAGGGTTCATGTACGAATCTTATATTTAATTTTTAACAACCTTGTAAACGACATGAATGCAATATAAATTAAATAAATAAATAAATACACACTAAACACCTAATCAAACATCTATTAGATCTACAATAATATTGAATTCCGTGAATTGCTACGTAGCCCTCTTCCTCTCTCCTAATTTTGCTGTGCCCAACAGGGTCCATATTGATCTATGACAATTTTTAATATCATCTATGTACAGTCAGGGTTAAAAAGTGCAGTTGCAGTCTAACAATGCTAAACTGTCTAAAATTGCTTTATAGTAGATGTTCAATGGTCCACAACTAGTTTATTTAATACTTTAGATCCTATGCTACGAATTGAATCAGTCCTGAACCATTGACCCTTTTCTATATAGAAATTTTAGGCACTAGCAATGGCAGAGCGCAACTGCACTTTTGACCCTGACCGTACATATGGATTACATAGATGGTATTGAGTAAATAAAAGTTCAGATAGTTTCGGATAGGATAAGGGAGGAGTCTAAATGACAGGCTACGACAGGTTTTTGTTTGTATTGCTAGGCCAAACAACTTATAACCTAAACTAGGAATACAACAAAACTCTTGCTATTTATATTTTACTTTTATAATTATAAAATTCCTATATCCGTAACTGGAGATATCCGAAACTAACAGATAATCCGAAATAAGTTCATATCCGTGACCGTGGCCGAAACCAGTATATTATTATACTAACATCCAGATTCGAAATTTCATATCCATAACATCAATCATTCTAGGCACAAGTGTACAAACAAAGTGTGGACCTAACTCCTGACTGCACAAGGAAACACCTGCATTACAGGAATCACTGCCCACTTATAATCATAAGTTCTAGATTTTATGCAAAAGACCTATTTCTTGATGGGAGGAAATCATAAAATAACTTTTCCCGCCCGAGTGGAGCGAAAGGGCGTGTCAAACTTTTACTGACTAAAATCCGCTTGTGTTCCTTCAGTTGTCTTTTGCGTGCCAGGGTCAGGGTAACTCTTTTGAATATTTCCTCAGCCTAGAAATCAGTGCCTATGTGAACGGAGTGGGCACTGATTTGTGGTATACACATGACCTCATTTCTCACAAGAGAAGTTTGACTCTCTTCTTATTTTAAGCTTTATTATATTAGTATAGATTGATTAGCACTGTTAGGAGTTCCTATGGAATCTCAGGAACCCGAGATTCAGTTAGTTGACTTGCATGAAAACACTTTAGATTTTTTTAAATAATTTTTTCCTATCCTGTTGCTGTGCAAAAGCTTCCAAAAAAAAAAAAAAAAGATTCTCACAACTGGTAGTAGAATTCAAATGCTTCCTGGGCTGCGTGGTGTTGTGCGGAGCGGCCAGGGCGCGCGGCGGCGGGTCGTGTCGCGCGATGGCGCGCAGGTCGGCCTCGATGTCGCGCTCGTCCAGCTGGAACGTGAGCGTCGTGCTCAGCGGCTTGCGGCGCTTCTCGGGCGCCGGCGCCGGCTCGTTGGCGCGCCGCCGGAGGATGCGCTTCATCACTGGCTTTACCTGGAGAGTACATGCTTTTGATAAGACTAAATATTTCTTGTTTTTTTTTTTGAAATTTTTTAATGAAAGCCATATCCTCTAACATAGACCAGTAGTCCAGGAACTTTAACCATAATCGCAAATACAAATCCATTTAAAAAGAAAAATGCTTGAAAATCTGACGCCAGAGGAAACAATAAATTAACAAAGCAGAGTAAGCAAGAGATATAAGGAAAGACTGAACAAACAGATAATAGAACTAAGAATTTACTATAATCACAAGAAAGTATCAAATACTTAAAAAGATAGCACATACTGGACCTGGACCAGGGCCTCAAGTCTGCTATTACAATAGTGTCAGAATGACAAATGAATGTTTGACGTATGCGGGAATCTGCTAAAATTTTGACAGTTCTTTTGATCAGTGACCTACCGTTAGAACGTCATTGTGCAGTCATTGCTTTTAATTTGTTACGAGACAGCTCAATATTGTCCACTATATTTCTATTACGAGACCATTGATCGATAAATGATCGACTATTATGAATTAGCAGATTACGAACTTTTAGCAAAATGATAATGAGATCGTGTTGAAATAACAAATTTTAAAAAATAGCAGACTTGGGCCCTTGAGAACTTGAAACACACATATTTGCACACACACACATATTTTATGTGGTGCAATTTATTAGAATGTCGCCTACAAAACTAAGATTACTGGAACACATCTGATTATGGCTAAACTGCTGCCACAGAATAAGTAATAGTACAAGTACAGAAATTTCACTCTTCGAAAGAAAACATGCGAATATAAACCTACTAACAACGTTAATACTGTTCAGGAAACATTGCACGGTACGGACGTGACCTTCATTGTATTTGCCTACCGGGCGTAGTTGGGCTCGTAACGAATCAAAATGCACCTTAAGTCTAGTACCGAAAGTCTCTTTTATTATGCCCGTTAGGAGCCTTTGAACAGGCCGCTCTTGCATATATAAATTACTATCACCATCCACAGTCCGAAATTCGAAATAAGCCACTTATTAGTTGTGCCAATCCCCATGTCCCTGTGACCCCTCATCCAGCTTCTCTACCAGATGACCAACATTCCTTCTACCAGTCCATGGATAGCACTAGTTCACTGTCCTACTCCACCTGTCAAGATCTTACCTCCATAGAGTCGCCATTGAGTTCCATGCTATGCCTCTCACTCTCGATCATTTTCCTCTTATCTTCAAAGTCATTGAGCAGGTTTTCCCTCAGTTCTATCTTCTTCTCTTCAAACTCTTTCGCCGCCGCTTTCTTCTCCGCTATGTACTCTCTTTCTACTACATCGTACATGTGTTCTCTGGGAATTGAAACGGATTTAATATATTATTATTTTCTTCATTATTAATAGTCATAGAAACCAAAGAAAGGATGAATGGATGGAATGTGTGAGGTGATAGCAAGACGGTTGTCTGCTAGGACCGAATGGAAAAAAATATAGCATAATAAGCATAATCAGCCTTTTAATGTTCCCACTGCTGAGACTCAGGCCTCCTCTCTCTAGTAGAGGGAATGGGCCGTAATCCACCACGCGGGCCCAGTGCGGGTTGGTGAATGTCACATATCTTCGAATTTTTGGTTCTAGGACATGCCGGTTTCCTCACGATGTTTTCCTTCACCGTTTTGAGAGCAGTGGTGATGAAATAAATTACACAAAGTAATGCGCCTGGCTGGGTTTGAACCCGCGACCTACAACTCGTAAGTCGGGGCAGTTACCACTCGGCCACCACAGCTCAGAAAAAAATACCTGTTGATAAAGGGTAAGTTTCCTAATCGACCACTTTCATTGATAAGAAGTCTCCACCACAGTTTACAGAACTTGTTGTTACAATATATTTTTTTTAATCGATATATACGAGCGCTTAACTGCGATCCCACCTGATGGTAAGCAGTAATACAATCGCTGATGGTGAGGCGCACTAGTTTATTAAGAGCCTATTCACTCTAGCCTTGATAACACCTAAATTACCGAGTTTTACTAGATAAGTGCTGAACTACTACTAACTACAACAACCTTACAGCGACTAGACGTCTAATAACAGGCGACACATATCTGTCAACACATATGATTATAGATCTGATGTCTCGACCAATCAGAACGCAGTATCCCGCTCCCCCGTATCAATCAGAACGTAGTACCCCGCTCCCCGTATCTCCGCTAGTTGACAGAATTGTTTTGGTGCGCTAGTGCAAGCATGAGGCGTCTAGTGGCTGTAAGGTCGTTGACTAATTACTACTTTACTTTTGTTATGCTTTTTTTTTAAAAAATGGGAAAACAGCCAGTGACTACTGTCGCTCTTGGGTGGGGCGGGTTGGATTTTTGCTGACTATAACCACACCTGTGTCCTCCAGTTGCCCTTTGTATTCTAGGGCCACGAGTTTTCTTTTCAGAAATTTCCCGTGACCCTAGCGGGTATCGGCACTGATGGGCCCCTACGGTTTTGCTGACATCTGACATTTGGGGCGCGCCCTAGATGACTCGGGCTCGGTCATTATCGGACGGGCGGACGGGCGGACAGCGACCTCCACAACTCAGGTACTGAGTAATACTTTTCCCTTTAGTAAGACTGGCTAGCATAGCATAGTCGGCCTTATAATGTTCCCTCTGTTGGGACTCAGGCCTCCTCTCTAGGAGAGGGAATGGGCCGTAATCCACCACGCGGGCCCACCGGCCGGTAAGACTGGCTATCAGACATTTATTCACACCCTTGGCGCTGCAAACACATCTTGGCGAATGGGGTTTAATAGACCTGTTAGATACCCATTGTGAGTGTCGTGCCCGTGTTCAGAACTTAAGTCATACATTCGAATGCTCCAAGTGCCCATACACCTGCAGTTTGGAGTAGGGATGGCGATCTAAGATCGATTAATCGAAGAATCGATTTTATAGCTATAGAAAATTGATTTTCAAAATTGGTCTTAAGCAGTGGATTGTGGAAGTGTATAAGTTTCGATTCACAGAATTGTGAATCAATCTCTTACACTTGAAATCGAGATTTTCCTACGGAATGCAATTGCATTTTAAATGTTATTATTTAAAATGGAAAATTATTATTACTGAATGAATTGTTTGTTTAGACTTCGATTCGAAACGATTCAAAAATCGATCTATTTTAGGAAGAATTGCCATCCCTACTTTGAATGAGTTAATTAATGCCACCGATGCTGCAACCTGCAACTAACTTAACCACCTATTGGGCTCAAAGATTACCAAAAGATGACATTCATTTGGAAAGAGTGATTCTATTATTTAAGGTGAAAGTTACGGCCCCGAGTGTTAGCTAGATGGCACTGAATACAATTTTTTTAATTTATTTTGTTTTTAGTGTATGGGAACAGTATTAAGTCAAGGAAATGGTATTAATTTGCTAAAATCAGCCATTTCACTTTATTGAAATCAATTAATCAAGTTATTGCCTCAAAATCGCCACTCTAGAATCTTTCGGCCCCCTCGACCATATATTCTGCGAGCAATGTACCCTGTCCATTGTCCATACACATTACACTACGCGACATCGACAAGACTGTCTGAATATCGAGTAGTGTAATAGGCCCTTCAGGCGCATAGATTTTACCTTAATAGATAGAATAATCTCACCTATATATTTTATTTAACCTCAGCCTCTCGTGCAGTTGGTGTTCTAGCCTCTTGACCCTCCTCAGAAACTCTGGGTGAATACCGTCTTCTAGCTGCTGCAACTGCTTCTTCAAGTTGGCCAGTTTGTCTTGGTATAATCTGAAATTGGGAAACCTTCATGATATGTTACGATTTATCCGGCAAAAAGATTGGATGCTACCCATTAGAAGAATTGGCTATTGATTATGAATGAAAAACAATGGAAAAAAACTGCGCGTAGTATTTTGTAAGAGCAATTGTTATGAATGATTGATTCAATTATGAATTTACCGATTATGACAAATTTTTGTGGCCAATTTTGTGATTTTGTTTTTTTTTTTACTTTTGACTACACAAATGTGATCAGTAACGGGTACGGATAGAGCCCCATTATTTTTTGTACTAATTAAAAAATAGGAGTGTATTCCAAAGTGTAAAACCTAATCAAAGTTTTGTTCCTATTTACCCCTGTGTTCCTATTCACCCCGTTTGACGGTACTTTAAAAAGTAACTAGCAGAGCCCAAATTTGAACTCTCTATAGAAAAATTTAATTAAGAATCAGGAAATCCACAACCATAACCATTTGTGGTATTTGTTGTTGTATTGTATAAATATGGCCCAATAATTCTATAGAGAAGTTTCACTTAACGGTTCAGCAATTATTGTGAAAGACTGTATATTGCAGCTACTAGGTCAAATGGGGTGAATGGAAACTCAGGGGTGAATAGAAAAACTTCAAAGGGAATTGAATTGTTATTCTAAAAAGTGATGCTTTGTTAGAAGCCGATAATATGGTATCAAAGTGAAACCCCAAACCAAAGTTTTGTTTCTATTCACCCCTGCGTTTCTATTCACCCCGTTTTACGGTATTAAAGTAAAATGTTCCATACTGTTCTTTAACTTCAAGTGGCTCGTCATTGTTGGGTATATCTGTCTCACTGGCTTCTTCTGTGTCTGTAACAAATCAGAAATGATATTAACACTGATATTTATTAATGATAACTAGATTTTTTGGTGGGATTTGTTCAAATATTCAGTAACTGTTTTAACTATTCACAAATTGATTCCAATTGGATATTGTGATGTAAAATTGGTATAGATACAAAAATCTCAAGTGTCTGTGCAACTTTACAATATGTGGAATCATTGAAACTTGCGCGATCTCGGTAAAATGGAGCTGAGAATTTTATTGTTGTGTGGACTACCTCAGCGAAATTTGCCAAGAAGGTTAACTCGATACATTTGCTGCATCTGCCTATAGAAATGAACAACATTCTTCAAGAAAGCCATAGGCCTATAGTCCTAGTAAAAAAATTGGGAGCTCCATGCTAAACTTTATATGGAAAGTTCATTCTTTTTGGCAATTTTCTATGATATCCTAGAAGAATGTTATTCATTTCCATGAGCTAGGCTACCCAGCTTAGGTGGGACTTGACTAGACATGTTAGGCGTGTGCCGATAGAGCGGTGAGTAAAACACAAAATTGGTGCCCTGAAATCGGACGAAGGGGTTGCGGCAGACCGAGGAGATGGCGGGACGACTTAGATGTCTTCTTTAGGAATTGGCGAGAAGTGGCTCAGACTCGGGAACAATGAAAGGAATGGAGGGAGGCCTTTGCCCAGCAGTGGGAAGTATAGGCTAGATATAATCTATATAGGGTGACTGGTAATTAGTGTACGATACTTAAACACGTGATTGTGCTCATGATAACCAACAACTTTTACTATGGGAACAAACCTGAAATCGCGAAAAAAAAATTAGCTGTTCAGTACATTTAAGTATGTTTGCCTAATGTACTGAACAGCTGATAATTTTTTCGCGATTTCGACTTTGCTCCCATAATAAAAAATTTTTGTTATCATGAGCACAATCACATGTTTAAGTATCGTACACTAATTGCCAGTCACCCTATATACACAAAAATGAATAGCTGTTCGTTAGTCTCGCTAAAACTCGAGAACGGCTAGACCGATTTGGCTAATTTTGGTCTGGAAACATTTGTAATAGTCCAGGGAAGGTTTAAACGGTGAGAAAATATAGAAAAAAAAAAACCTGAAAACAATGTCATCTCTAATTAAAATGTCATTTTAAATTTAATTATTGGTTCTGGTAATGCCAGTAGATAGCGTCACCCTTTGACAGTTTAGCTAAAAGGTATCACAATATTCAATGACGGTGGTTGCCGGGTCAGCAAGTATAATAATAATAATTGTATGTATAAAGGAGAGGTGAAGTAATCCATTCGTTTTCATTAGAACCTATAAATGTGATAGAAGTAATTTTCAGCAGTCATTAACTTTGCTTTATGAATAGTTCCTAAATTTTGCTTTAGTTAAATGGTGACTGGTGAAGAGTGGATGCATGGATCAAACCAGAGGTTACACTTTGAAATCTCTAGAATAGAATAGAATAAAGGCCAATGCAAACTATTGGCATGTTTTACTTTTTTTCTTTTCGCCAGAAATGAAACCTAGGTTATATGTTAGAGGCCAATCATCATCATCATCATCATCATTTCAGCCGAAAGACGTCCACTGTTGGACATTGGCGTCCCCCAAATGTCGCCACAATGACCGGTCCTGTGCGTCTCGCATCCATCGGATTCCCGCGACCCTCACCAGGTCATCGGTCCACTTTGTGGGAGGCCTTCCAACGCTGCGTCTTCCGGTACGTGGTCGCCATTCCAGAACTTTTCGTCCCCATCGACCATCTGTTCTGCGAGCAATGTGCCCTGCCCACTGCCACTTAAGTTTGGCGATTCTTCGGGCTATGTCTGTAACCTTGGTTCTCCTGCGGATATCTTCATTTCTGACGCGATCACGCAAGGAAACTCCGAGCATAGCCCTTTCCATTGCCCTTTGAGTGACTGTAAGCCTTCTGATGAGGCCCATTGTAAGCGACCACGTCCAATACGGGAGATCAATACGGGGAAGAGGAGGGGAGAGGCCAATACGGGGAATCAATAGCAAAAAGAACCAGGTCTTTAAACCGTAACCAAACGAAGATATATATAGAAGCACTGCTAGTATATTTTTGTCAGGCGTTACCTGTTTTCGGTATATCATAATGAAATGGAAATATAATACGTAATCTGTGGGTACAATGGAGGTTTTATCGCTGACAGCGATATCTACCAGTCACCCTTAGGATGAACTGTAAGAACTTGAAATAATAATAAAGGGGGTAGTCTCTAGATGAGATTTTTTTAGTTAATAATTTAAGTGTTATAGGGTAAGTATTAGTAATAAGTTAGTACATAATTACAAATAAGTATGATGTTTTCAGAGCTTCATACATACCGTAGACTTTATTTTTTATTTATAAGCAATAATATTCTGATTTGCTTTTAAATGATTAGACATGTATTAACCTTTCGAATACTGTAATAAGCTCTGAAAACATCGAAAAGCGCTGTTGATCCCCGCATTAACGCCGGCGTTCACGCGCCATTGTCTTACTATTGTGTCTCTAATTACGCACTCAAAAGGTTAAGTTTGGCCCAATAACACTGTGTATTTTGTATTATGCTATATGAAGACATGGAAGAGGATACTCTACTACTATTATCTGAAAACAAATTCATTTATTTCTTTACAAACCAATGGTACATTTTGTGACATTATAAAAATATTGTTCAGAAGAAATGTATTTTTTTTTTTTATTAATGATAGGCTTGCTTTTGACCACCATCTTACCTGATGGTAAGTGATGATGTGGTCGACGATGGAGCACGCTTGCCTTAGTTACTTTACAAATAAAGGTTGCCTGAAAGAAATAATTGAATGTGATACACCCACCAATTGTATGATTTTTAGTGAAAGGTTTCCATTTTGTAAATCATTATCTTGGTGCACAAGTATAAAATATAAATGAATAAATAAAGCATGTGTACACAGCAAATTATAGTAAGAATAATAATAGATCTAAAATAGATTTTAAAAATTGTGGTAGATATTTTCAAAACAGTATTAAAAACTAAATCAGAGAGAGAAAGTTGAAAAATGAGTCTCTATTCAAAATGTATGGAATCTGTGAAATATTTTGTTCTTTATATTTTTATGTACATATTTTTTTTTTTAATTGACAGATATATATATATATGTACTAACACTAGTTTATAAGTTGTGTATGTCTTTACTAACAATAATGGATTGTATTATCTTAAAAATAAATT
Source organism: Mythimna impura (assembly GCA_905147345.3). Lineage (NCBI taxonomy): Eukaryota > Metazoa > Arthropoda > Insecta > Lepidoptera > Noctuidae > Mythimna > Mythimna impura. Next base: position 26,987,844 of record LR990350.1, read on the forward strand.
ATTATTATTTACTTTAAATATAAGTATATACTTTACATGTTTATACTGAATATTTATATTTTTATGTATGTTATCTCTCCACCACCCTTTTCTTGACTGGCAGAAAATGGCTAAGGCATTAAGTTCACCTCTGTACTTTTATGATGCAGGATGTTTCTATAAATAAATTAATACTTAAACCTTTTTTATTGATGAATAGACAAAAAATATGTCCTTGGCATGGTATTTATTTAGTAAGAGCTTGTTTGTGTTTATTACACAAAATGAAGATAATATACTGTATACTAACTTATACTGAAATCTACCTGAATAGTTATCTTGATGGTATAAAAGGTTATTATTTCAGTATGTCTAAGACGACCCACTGACCATATATTGATCTAATATTGGATATATTGTGTAATTAATAGAGAAGGTTAAAAGCCATAGCAGGGTGGCTAATTTGAACTATATGATAGACATGTTATGATAGTGATAACGGCCATTTTAAGACAATATATTGATGACAATTTTGGTCAGATGTCCCTCCTAAGAGACCAGAGATCTAACTACAAGTAATTTTTTAAGGTTCCTGATAATAATATTGGAATTTTATCAAGACTTTAAAATTACATGTGAGTAAATATTTGTCCAAGAAAGTTGGCCAGTTGCTGCTATTTATACAAATGAGATTTTTTATGGAGAAAGTGACATCAAAAAGATCCAATTACGTCACCAAACAGGTTGGTACGAAATAGGCGGGAATGCAACAGTATGGTCAATATTGTATATAAATAACCTTGTTGTAGTTACATAACCAATGTTTACATGTCATCTACGACTATAGGGTAATGAATACGTAGGTATAGCGAAGATATGCGAAATAAGATACCAAAACAGGGTTAGACAAAGATCGTAAACAAAACATACCTTCATCGCTGTCTTCGACGGGTGGCACCGGTGGTAACGTGTCGTCCCGGTCCCTGTATTCATCTAGGTCGTCGTACCCGTCGTCCTCGAAGTCATACTCGTCCCCGGGGCCCGAATATGATCCTTGGCAAGACATAGTGGAGGCGACGCGTAATAGTTGCATACAGATTGGGTGCGATCACCGTCTCAGAAACAAACTCTGACAACGAGTAACACCGGTAATGACACGAGCAACAAATGGCAATTACCAGTTATGTCACTCATATAAAGAATTTAACATAAAATCCACTTCGATGAAAAAATGAAATTGGAGCAAATTGAAGCTGTTTTACGTCAAACTGGACAAAAAGCATCATGCAAACCTTTCAAAACTCAAAGATCAACAAGATAATAGTACTTTGGCGCTAGTGAAGCGGACAATTCTGCAAGAGTAACAGAGAGATCCGATTGTTGCGTATGTTTTAGGTAATTTTTAGTTAGCCTAACTGACTGACTGACTGCATTGGAATCATAGACAATGTAGATCACTTGTCGACGTTGTGAAATTATCAACTAAAATCGTATTATATTCAATTTAATTTATTGCATTAGTAATAGGGTGGATCTCCAGAAAATATTATTTTTGAGTAAATTTTGTGGATTTTTGTAAACCTGCGTGCATCGCTCTTAATTTTTAATAGTATTAATAGGCATGTTCAGATTACAAGTTTCTTATCAGATTTACCCCAGATAAACAAGAATTTAAGAAGATATTCATATATTGTTTTTAACCATTGTTGAGGATAATGATGTAATTTGAGAAAAATGATTTTCAAAGCTTAGGAAAATGACGATATGTTGAGGATAATGATAATGCTCATGAATTTAGTTTTGTACTTCTGTAAACGACGAAGGTAAATAAAAATAATTAAGTATCTAAATGATATTTTTATTTGGTTTAAAGTATCACAAATCAAATAATATAAACGAACGTCAAAATAAGTTCAACAAAAACCAACTTCTAAAACTTCTAAAAACATTATTGCATTCAGATAGATTATGTAAATTAAAAGTATCAAAATCAACAGTCGAATATCAAAATATTAAAAGTTGTTCGCCGTAGGATCGTAAAAACCGTTAGTTCATAACCAGACTATAACAAACTATAAACTCACGGTTTTCACAATCATACGGTGACTGAGTTTACAAGTCTAACAAAAATAAATTAAACATAGTCATTGATTAATTTTAAATTTTCACAATATTAATACTTATTAACAATTTTAAATTTTTAATAGCCTCATTTATGGTTATAAAAATTTCCTAACACTGTGTCAGGGATCATACAGGAGAGACTAAACATGGTTGAAAGGTGGTGTAAACTCAACCATTTATCTATCAACCCAAGCAAAACGGTGTTCATCCCGTTTACCAGAAGGAGGGACCTAACAGCAATGGGTACCATAAAGCTCTACGACACCGTACTAGAGTTTTCCACAGAAGTAAAATATCTTGGAGTAATCCTAGACAGCAAACTCACTTGGAAAAGCCATGTCGAAGCGACAGCAAACAAGGCTCTAAGAGTATTTGGCATGTGTCGCTCTGCCTATGGGAAAACATGGGGCCTTAGACCCCAGGTTATCAAATGGATCTACACCATGATGGAACCGCTAATCATATACGGGAGCATCGTATGGTGGACCAGAACCAAGCTGGCAACTTGCAGACAGGCCCTAAGCAAAGTACAACGGACTGCCTGCATGGCCATTACAGGAGTATTTAGGGCCACGCCAACTGCGGCGATGGAAACGCTGCTCAATCTCACCCCTTTACACATTGAAGTGGAACTAGAGGCGAGAAGGGCCATTCATAGGCTCAAAAGTATGGGGCACTGGACAAACTCCGGATGTAAAACAAACCATTGTACGGTCCGTTTTCATTGTTTACACAAGACCAAACATGGAACTTGACTGGATGATGGACATGGGATGTGACAAAATACATCATCATCATCATAATTTCAGCCGAAAGACGTCCACTGCTGGACATAGGCCTCCCGTGGAGAGGCGGTCGTTGTGGAGACAAGCGTCTCCACAACGACCGATCCTGTGCGTCTCGCATCTACCGCACTCCCGCGATTCTCACCAGTTCGTCGGTCCACCTTGTGGGAGGCCTTCCGACGCTGCGCCTTCCGGTGCGCGGTCACCACTCTTAAACCTTTCGGCCCCACCAACCATCCGTTCTACGAACAATGTGCCCTGCCCACTGTCACTTTAGTTTGGCGATTCTTCGGGCTATGTCGGCGACCTTGGTTCTCCTGCGGATATCTTCATTCTTTATGCGATCACGCAAGGAAACTCCGAGCTTAGCCCTTTCCATTGCCCTTTGGGTGACTGTAAACCTTCTGATGAGGCCCATTGTAAGCGACCATGTTTCAGTGCCATATGTCATCACTGGCAACACGCACTGGTCATAGACTTTCGTCTTGAGATACTGTGGTATATTGGACGAGAAGATACCGCGCAGCTTCCCGAACACTGCCCAGCCGAGTCGGATGCGACGATTGACCTCTTTCTCAAAGTTAGACCTACCCAACTGGATTGTCTGTCCCAGATAAACGTAATCGTCTACAACTTCGAGTGCAGAGTCTCCGATCTTGATCGGAGTGGGTGCTACATGGTTATTTACCATGACTTTGGTTTTGTCCATGTTCATTTTAAGACCCACTCTTTCGGAAGCTCTACTAAGGTCACCGAGCATTGTACTGAGCTCCTCCGTTGTCTCAGCCATGACTACTATATCGTCGGCAAACCGAAGGTGAGTGATGTACTCGCCATTAATATTAATGCCTAGTCCACTTCAGTCCAGAACCTTGAAGACATCCTCCATTGCAGCCGTAAACGGTTTCGGAGAAATGACGTCTCCCTGCCTCACACCCCGCTGCAGAAGGATAGGTTTCGAGGTCCGATCCTAAAGTCGAACTGACATTGTGGCGTTCTCGTACAAACACTTCAGCACCTCGATGTACCGATAGTCAATCTGGGACCGTTGGAGAGATTGCAGTACAGCCCGAGTCTCGATCGAATCAAAGCTTTCTCGTAGTCAACGAACGCTAAGCATAGAGGCAGGTTATACTCCTCGGTCTTCTGTATAACCTGCCGAAGCGTATGTATGTGGTCTACGGTGCTGAAACCTTTTCGGAATCCGGCTTGTTCGGGAGGCTGGAAGTCGTCAATCCTGCGCGCGAGACGGTTCGTGATGACTCTGGAAAACAGCTTGTAGACATGGCTCAGAAGTGAGATGGGCCTGTAATTCTTAAGCAGGGCATTGTCGCCCTTCTTAAAGAAAAGTACCACCACACCTCTGCCCCATGCCTGTGGCGTCTTTCCCTCAAGTATGACGGAATCGAACAACCTCTGAAGGGCCTTTAGGACCGGTTTTCCACCCGCCTTCAGGAGTTCGGCTGTAATTCCGTCGTCACCCGACGCCTTGTTGTTTTTAAGCTGCTTCAGAGCCCATCCTAATCTCGCGGCGGATATGACTCTGCCACCGTCGGTCTTCAGTTTCGTGAGCTGGCTCTGCCCTATAGACAGATCTCTTGCAAAAACCTTGGAGCCCTTATTCCGCTCGATCGCGTCTTTAATCCGTTCGGTATTAAAGAGGCGAAGATCGCGTTTTAAGGACTTGGAGATCCGTCTATTGAGCTGCCGGTAGATGCACGCATCGTCTGAAGACTTCAGAATCATCTCACGCCTCTCTTTCAAAAGTTCGAGAGTTTGATCAGAGAGCCTTTTCTTCTTTGTACGACGAGTCTTAAAAAACTTAGACCCGACCGTATGGACAGATTTCACGAACCCATCGTTGTATTCGTCCTCTGAGTCACCTAGGCACTCGAAACGATTGTGAAGTTCGAGCTGAAAGCTCTCGGAGTTTTGAATCTGGATCTGTGCTGGACGGAGCGTAGACTTCATCAGTCGAGATCTTTCAAGCTTGATATTGATATTCAATGTGCCTCTTACTATTCGGTGATCACTTCCAGTTTTCACTGCGTTGATCACAGACATCATTGAATATTTACTTCTTCGTCGACATAATGAAGTCAATCTCATTTCTGGTCGCACCATCAGGGCTTTGCCAGGTTCACTTCCTACGCTCACGTTTTTTGAAGAAGGAGTTCATCATATAGAGGCCCTCCTTCTCCATAAAACTAGCCAGTAGGTGTCCCCGGCGGTTCCGATGTCCAAATCTAAATTGCCCCACTCGCAGCTCATCACCGTCTCGTTTGCCCAGTTTCGCGTTAAAGTCCCCCATGACCACGGTGAAGTGAGTCTTAGAACCATGCATGGCTCTTGATATATCCTCATAGATGGATTCTACTTCGTCGTCGGGATGTGTTGAGGTCGGGGCGTAAACCTGTATGACCTTCAGCGAATAACTTGATGATATTCTGAATATAAGGTACGCCACCCTGGTCGACACACTCTCGATCTTCACCACATTGTTCACAAGGGACTTGTGGACGATAAACCCGACACCACCCTGGGACTGCTGGTCACCCTCCCGGAAATAGAGCAGGTTACCGGATTTGAGAATTATCGTGTCCTCCCCCTGTCTTCGGACTTCAGATAATCCCACAATACTAAATCGTAACCTGCTCAATTCTTCCTCAAGTTCGGTGATCTTCTCGTCGGACCGGAGTGTACGCGTGTTATATGTTGCCAGGTCCAGTCGTCGTTTTCTAAAGGGGTAGCCGGAGATTCTTCGCACCCCTTGCCTCGCCGTAACCTTGACCGCTACCGGAGTCAAGGGTAGACGGCCTGCCGGGCACTAGGGGCCATCTTTTGGTTGTGCTTGTCATTTTGGGGTTGCCATAATCGCCACGTTTGGCATGCGGGTTGGCGATCGCAGTGTGGTTGTTGCAATTCACAGAGAATGCTGCTGCCCATTCTCTAGTATGTGATATGACAAAATACATACCATTCACAATCTCAAAAAGGAGTTTAAGATCTACATTCCGAGTGGGGAGGAATGGAAGGGTGGGATAAAACCCCACAAAGGGAACAACCAGGTATGGTACACGGATGGCACTAAAATGAACACCGGTACAGGAGTGGGGGTACATAGCGACAACTGCAATCTCAGCCTAAGCATGGGCAAACTGGCGACGGTCTTCCAAGCAGACCCCTATGCTATAATCGCATGCGCGTAGGAAATACTAGACAGAGGCACCGAAGGGGACACTGTCTACATTTTAAGCGACAGCCAAGGAACACTTAAGGCACTCACGTCCAATAGAGAATAAATATATGGAAATAGAGTGGATTCTGGGCTGGTAATAAACTGTATTAAAATACTAAACCGGATAGGAAGGCGCAACAAGGTCAGATTGATCTGGGTGCCAGGTCATACAGGAGTAGAAGGCAACGAAAGAGCCGACACTCTGACAAGGAAAGGATCCGAGACACCCCTATATGGATTGGAACCCTTCATAGGACTCTCACCAAGGGTCATCAACCAAGCATTGAAAAGAGCTGCGTTGGATATACATAGCACACACTGGTGCAACACAACAGGCCAGAAGCATGCAATGCTATTTCTCAATGAAATAGATAAGGCCTGAACCCAAAAACTATGGAGGTACAGCAGATCACAGCTCCGAACAATCATAGGAGTCTTCACGGGGCACTATGCCACCAACAAACAGCTCCACAACATGGGACTAGCAAGCGACCCGACTTGCAGGATCTGAGATGCAGAGGAGAATATACTACACTTGCTGTGCGACTGTGCAGCACTAGGCTCCAAAAGATTAGAGTATCTGGGCCAACCATTTCCAAGACCAGAGAACTACAGGCTCAGCCCCATCAAGGCCATACTGGGACTCACGAAGAAGGTGCACGGAGGGCTAGGGGTTAAGTAGAAGGGAGGGGAATAGTACAAAAGATCCAGAAGGGTCGAAGTACTCTGGCCTAGGGCCAGCCCCACAACAAGATAAGATATGGTTATAAAACCAGACAAGAAAAAAATTAAAATATAACAGTTCTAATTCATACCCTGGAAAAGAAACACTTTGACTATGATCAAAATAATGCAAAAAGATGTTTCTATTGAAAAACAAAACAACTTACTACCTAAAAAAAACTGGGCAAGTGCGAGTCGGACTCGCGCCCTGAGGGTTCCGTACAAACTTCTCCCTCTCTTCCTCAAATAAACTGAACAGCTGCCCTTCTTTGAAATTACACAAACCAGAAGAGAAAAGACCTTAAATAAATGCATATATTACGAACTCCCATCATTATCCTCAACATGTGTCATTATAATTTTACATAATATCATTCTTCTCAACGTGCGTCATTATCCTGGCAGTACAAATTCAGGACAATGACGTTGAGAAAAATGATGAATCGGAAAAAATCTTGTACTAACATGTTTTGCGCATGTAGTATTTCAAAAAACGTTTTATAATTGCGTATGTACACAAAACCTTCATACGTTTTTGCTAAATGAAAATGTAAATGACGTTTGCAATAAAACTTTTTGGAGAATGAATTTCAAAGCCTTACCTGCAAAAAACGAGCGTGTATATCTACACCAAAGCACGTCGTCCGGTTGTGGTGCGGGGAGGTCTGTTTGCCCAGCCACTAATTTCCCTCCCTCCCGTCTCTTACTCGACATAATATTGAAATCAAACATAGCGCAGGACAATGACGCACATTTTTTGAACATGAGTTTTTTTATTTATTAACTTAGCGGGCATTGGTAATTTTATCAAGAATATGAAGATTTATTATGTATAATTACAGCACTCAACAGCAAATAGCTCCATGAAGTCACAATTTTTTATATCATCAAAATATAGACCGCGTTTGCCGAGGCGACACGTGAAAAAGTGGCAATTTTATTGGGTTTTTTTTTAATATTTTTTTTATTATTAATTTTTTACAATCGTGGCATTTTCGTTGATTCTTTTACTATTAAAAGTAACACTTTTTTTTTTAAATACGTACACGCGTTCTCAAGAAATTTTCAAAGACATGAATTTGGAGCCTCTCAAATATTCACCCAATAACGAAAAGTTATTATAATTATGGTGATGTGTGACGAACAACATTATAGAAAAAAGACTATTTAAGGATTGGATTGGGGAAGATGAGTTAAGGAGCAGGGTAAGCTGTTGATCCCCGCATTAACGCCGGCGTTCACGCGCCATTGTCTTTCTATTGTGTCTCTAATTACGCTACTCAAAAAATACTGTCCGAGTATTCATATGAATCAAATAAAAACCTAAAATTTGAAAAAAAGATTATTCAACAATTTTAGAAAATAAAACGAAGTTCTTCGGACCTATTTTTTAGGAGGTAGGAAATCATTAAATAACTCTTACCGCGCTCCATGATTGTCAGACTTTTACTGACCAAAACCTACCCATTTTCTTTCAGTTGCCCTTTGCGTTCCAGGGCCGTGGTAACTTCTTCAAACAATCGGTCTTCCCGTCCAACTATAATTTAGGTGTCTTCAAGGCTAGAGTGAATAGGCTCTTAATAAACTAGTGCGCCTCACCATCAATGATTGCATCGCTGCTTACCATCAGGTGGGATCGCAGTCAAGCACTGGTTTATATGAATTTAAAAAAAAAAAAAAAAAAAAACAATCCTGCATCCCAAGTTCTTTCGACCTAAAAGTACCTATCTATACTCCGTTATGATTAGACATTTAAACAAATCTTTTTACTGTTCATTAAACTGATTTTGACTTTTATTCGTTGGTTGCATGATAAATGGGCAAATGGTGGCTGCAAGAAATAGTTGGTATTGTAACCATTTTTTTGGTTTTAATGCAATCCATCATTCTTATGGAATAGAAGTTAAAATCGATTGGACGGACAGTAAAAAAAAGGTCTGTTTATATGTCTAATCTTAACGCAAATGGAGTACAAGGTCATATAATGTCTAAAGGTCAAAGTTAATGTCTCTAAATTGCTAGATTAAACATTTTAATTTCATGCCTTATATAATCAATGAATTTAAAAATAACCCAATTTCCGTAATGTTTTGGTTAGTCTCCAATTGTATTGATTTCTGAAGCCTAATGCTATGTATGCAATGGTGGCCTTAGATAGTGGCGAAGAGAGCGTCGCTCGGGGCCTTACTCTTGTAGGCTCTTGGGCCTCGTGCAACAACTCGATTAGAAAAATAAGATAATATTTAAAACTTATTACTTTATCCATTACCTTTCAGGCTTTCATAGTAAAGCTTACATCACAAGTAGGATAAAAATCTATTTTTTCAAATTCGATAACACGGTTTCGGTTACCAGCTCTTACTATTATTCAAATGAAAACGTGTAGGCCATGTAATTTTTTTGAAAAGCAGTAAGCATAATTTTCAAATCCGTGTAAATATTTTTTCATGCATTTAGTATCTACGGTTTGGTTTTTTAATTATGCGTGCCATTGTCGTATTTATGATTATTCATTTTTATAAATCTTTATAAAAAAATTAAATTTTCTCACCTATCATAAGAAATACTTTTTACAAAAAAGGAAAAGGGCCTCGCAAAGATTTGCCACCCGGTAACTCGTAACAGATAAGCCCTTGCTGTACATGCTGTTGACTTACTTGACTTAAGTTTCTGTATCCCCTAGATGATGCAATGCGCCAACATCCCGTTCAGTCTTGAACTTTGCGCTTGATTTTTCTGCAGGGTTTCCTTATGTTCTTCGCCTTTGCGATGCCTGTTCATCGCCAGGTCTGCTTAGGTTAAATATGTTTACACTTTCCTTGAAGATTCCAGCCTAGGACTTGCCATGATATATGTTAAGGGCCCCTTCGGAGCGTGTGGCTGATTCAGGTCCACTTGCGGTAATTAATCTGTTGGTTAACCAACACCCCGATTAATCGGGGTTTCATCACAGTGTTCACAGGTTCACATTCTGTTAGTACTACATGAAAAATAATATAGCATAGCTCCAACTAAAGTGGGACACGCACGGGACGACCAGGTGCAGATTTAGATTTTCATTCATTGGGCGGAAAATGTTTCCCTCAGGAAGCTTAACCGTTTACCGCATACAGTGCCAAATTTGTCACACTAACTTAAATTCGTCACAGAGGACTAGTGATGCGATTTTTGTATCATGTTTGCCACTAATATTTCAGTTTATGGCCTGTTTTATCGAAACACCAACAGATGGCAGTTTTATTGTACTGCTTTATCACCATACTCGATCGGTAAAAGTCGATTCCACCATTTTGCACTTTCGGGAGTTTGCAAAGTTACGGAGAGAGATTTGAAGTCATTCAAAGGATAAAATAAAATAATTAAGTGATTAACAACATAGAAAAATGGATCCCCGACACTTCTATGGAAAGAAACGTAAGTAATGAAATGATTATCTTGATTGTAATGTATTTCGAAGTTTGTGCTAAATTTGGAACAACATGCAGTAACATCTTCTTTTTTTATTCAAATATGGATCATCATGCAGTTCGGGGAAAATACATACTAAAATACTTATGGCCATATTTGGAACATCATGCATTAAGTAACTTGTTTATTATTTTATTACAGACAAAATGTCTACTCGACCTCATGTCTTTACCTTTGTCCCAGACACTAGTGACGATGAAGACATTTCAGATGATGATGAATATAGAATTCCTAAGCAAAAAAAATTAGGAGCAAGAAATGGTACCACCGATTATTTTTCCATTTTGTTGACCTCATCTGTGTCAACAGTTGGTTATTATCGAGATGACATATGAAACAGAGAGATGATCAAGCTTATTTGCCTTTACTAGACTTCAAATTTATTTTGGCGGATATTTTAATGCGATAAGAAGATGTAAGAGTTTTTACACCTACGACACGTAAAAGAGGACGCCCTTTGAACCAAGAAATTGAGGATATCAATAAAATAAAAAGACGTCGACGCCTGGATATGCCTCCAATTGAAGTCGCAGTGGATGGATTTAACCACTGGCCCGAGTGGAAATCCGATCGTCAAAGGTGTAAGATGGTGGGATGTAAGCAAAAATCCCAAATATATTGCCAAAAGTGCAAATGTGTAAAACAATTACGATCTTTTTTCAGGTACAAATAACCTGAAAAAAGATCGTGATTGTTTTACTCAGTTTCATACTATCTAAATATTCTATTATTCTTTATAAAATAATGTGTTTTTTTTTATTGAAAGTACCCCACCAATTCCAAATTATTTAAACTGCATGATGTTCCGAAACTGGAACCATAATTTACGTGTGCTGTATTGCATGTTGTTCCAGATCTGGAACTAACGGTTTTTTGACTGTAACTTTCCTGAAAGTACGTCATTTTTTTTAATTTTTCTTGTGTCATACTAAGCCTATAAACATATATTTTTTGAAAATAAAATAAAAATTCCATGCGGTAAAGGGTTATTATCAAATAAAAGGAAAATAAAATGTTTTGTTAAAGCATGTCTTGTATGCGAGAGTAGAAAAGAGGCCTCTCCTCCAGAGACCAATATTTTTATAAGCAAATGATAAAATAATTTTGAACCATATTAAAAGTTTTTAGTATTTATATTTGCATTTTTTTATTTTTTGGTAATTCATTCCAATTTGTGATTCGAGTTCTTCTCTAATCGGACATATTATACATCGACTAATAAAACTGACTAAAGTACAATAATTCTAGTGAATAATGCGACAGCAAAAAAAATTTTGTCTTTGTCTATTGTTATGATTTGACGTCACGAAGGTGGACGTCATCTTGAATGAAAAATTCTTATTTTATTATTTATTTTGCTAAATTAAACACGTAACGCGGAGCTCCAATCAGTGTTAAACGATTAAATTAAACAACGTTGCCTGTGATGTTTTCAATCGATATCAGTTCTGTGTGTTTGTAGGGAGTGAAGGTGACGCTATACGCTATTGTGTCGGTGATGTAATTTAGGTGATTGGGTGGCTTCCTAGTCCTAAGTACTAACTACAATGGAAGAGTCCTCATTCACGATCCCGGCCGACGACAATGGTGATACTGAACTCGACCCTAGAATACAGGTCAGTGAGTGAAAAATAATGTACTGAATAACTGTTATGGTAGGCCCTTGTAACTGCAAAGATGAGTGTCAACTTTGTAGATTATTTCGCCAACGAGCACAATGGATACGATATATTATATCAAAACATGAAATACGGACTCATTGCCAGCAAAGAGCTCTCAGAGTACCTTAGGGAAAGGTCGAATATTGAAGAGACTAATTCGAAATCGTTAGCTAAGTTAGCGAAACAGGCGAATAGTAACTGCGCGCAGGGCACGTTCGCACCCTTCTGGGGCGTATTAAAATGTTCCGCCGAGAAGTTATCGAATTTACATCAACACATGTTCCAGAAGCTAAGTGAACTGGTTAAAGATGTTGCTAGGTATGCAGAGGACCTTCACAAGAAACACAAGGCTGTTAAAGACTCTGAGTCTAACACTCTAGAAGTAGTGCTGTTGATACAGAACACCAAACAGGCCTTGCAGAAGGCTAAAGATGTGTACACAAGTAAATCAGCTGAGCTAGAAAAACTGAGGAAGGATAATGCATCTGCTAAAGATATTGAGAAGGCTGAAGTTAAGATTAAGAAGCTCCATGAAGACTATAAACAATTAGCAGAGAAGTACAACCTGGTGAAACAAGACTTTGAAAAGAAAATGACTCAAACATGCAAACACTTCCAAGATGTAGAGGAAGCACACTTGAAACAGATGAAACAGTTTGTTAATTTGTATGCTGATATTATTCAGAACAACCATGACCTCATGGGACAAGTGCATAGAGACTTCAAACACCAATGCCTGGAATTAACTGCTGAAAAACTGTTGGAACAGTTTCTTATAGAGAAATATAATTCAATAGAGAAGGCAGTTTTAGTTGAATTACCTCTTTCATTACCTAAGCCAGGGTCAGCTAACAATTCTATATCAGAAGCTGACCAGATATCAACTGTCTCAAATGGGTCACACAAACCTGCACAACCAGCTAAGGCACCAAAGAAGGAGCCATCGTTTGCAACTAAGACTTCAAGGAGAACTACCTCACTTTTGAATTTGTTTACACCAAATTTCCAAAGCAAGGAGGAGCCTAGTGGAAGCATCGAGGGTGCGGCGCCATGCTCTGCTCCATCCAGCCCCAGTGGAACACCAGCTACTCCAGTGGCTCCTGACAAAGATGCAGACATGGGTCGCACCACACTCAGGGAATCCAAATGGTTCTTGCGTAGCAGGAGAACTAAGCCTAAACTGAAAAAAGCCAAAAAGAAGAAAGATGAAATTTCAGAAAACTCTAACCCTGGCGAAAAGTCTGATCTAGAAGAGAAGGAGGAGGAAGTACCAACAAAAGACGATTTAATGAATTCCCCAGAAGTTGATGAGGAAGGTTACTGCATTAGACCCAAAGATGAGAAAGGTAGTGTGTACTCCTCTACGGATTCTGATTCTGAAGAGGAGAGGGAACAAAAAATCCATGTGGAGATTAAACCTATAAGCAATGGTGTTAATCCCATTTCAGCTAGTGTAGATGAGCTTAGAGCTACAGTTGAGAATATTTCTCTATACAAAATCGGCACGACGAGGCGCGGCTCGAATGCCAACACGAGCAAAGCAAGTAGTGACTTATTAGACTTGAACTTCTTCCAAAGTCCCACTGTCAGCAACCCCGCTTCGCCGCACGGCAACGTCTCCAACCCTTATGCACCTTTGCAGGGCAATCAGTCACATTTACTCGAAAGCCCAACTCCTGTTTCCAATGCCGATGTAGGCGATCTGTTTTCGGAAGTGGGTGAGATGGGGCAGTCGAATATTCGCACGTCCACCCCCACGATGTCATCTATCTCCCTGCCTCGGCCCCCGTCGCGGCGCTCTGAAGGAGACTTCCGCACCGCTGGATCCTCTGGCTCGCGCGGTCCTTCGCCTCTCACAATAGGCATGGCGGATACCATACCGTTAGCTGTCGCGTTCCACGAGATTATTCATTCCTATTTCCGTGGTACGGAAGAGTCGAAGTGCCAAGTTAAAATGTCAGGAGATATGATGCTCTCCTTTCCCACGGGCATCGTTGGCGTGTTGGCTAACAATCCGAACCCAGCTAAACTATGTTTCAGACTGAAAAACATACATAGATTGGACAATGTCCTACCAAATAAACAATTGATAAGCATCAACGCGATGATGTCGACACGCGATAACACCGTAGTAGAGTTTAACATGCCTGCTTTAACATCGCTCCTGAAACGGCAGTCGGAAAAGAATCCGACAGCGCAGTACTTTAATGTGGATATACTTAAGTACCAGGTACGACCTAAGACTGGTGCCGCGTCGTGTCCTCTCCAAATGGTGTCTTATTGGAAATGTGAGCAGGACCACACTGACTTGAAGGTGGATTATAAATATAACTTGCACGCTATGAGTCCGCCGTCTCCTCTGCTGAACGTGTCGGTGTGCGTGCCCATGAATGGGGCGGTGAAGAACGTGATCGCGATGCCGAAGACCGCGTGGAGCGGCGAGAGCGAGCAGGCGATGTGGCGCTTCACGGAGCTGTCGCAGCATTCGGAGGACCGCGGCGTGGGCTCACTAAAGGCACGCTTCGAGCTCGGCAAAGGTCCGTCTAGCAAAGCAACCATCTCGGCACAGTTCAACTGCGAGGGCGCGACCCTCTCCGGCATTGAGTTCGAACTAATAGGCAGCGGGTACCGCCTGTCCCTTGTGAAGAGGCGGTTTGTCTCCGGCAAATACATTTGTGATAGTGATTTGAACTGATTGGTCCAAAACACTTATGAATACACATGTTTGTATATAGATCTTGTTGTCGTATATTCAGAGTGTGTATGGGATGCGTAGGTTTCTATACTACATGTTTCTTATAATATGTTATGTATGTTTTGGTACCTTATAGGACTGTTTCCTGTCCATAAAAAAAAATATTTACAATAATGTATCACAACATTGTTTGTCAATTTTCGAGTTAAATTGTTAGTTGTTAATTTGGAAATTGTATTACTTAGGGATATGTTTCACATCTACTAACTTATTTTTCAGAATAGATCATGTGCCATTTTATACTGTATTTTGTAATTGAACACACGAGTACTGACTGTTGCACTTATACACTCTCACTTAATAGACAGAATCTTTTTGTTCACTTTACTATAAGTGGGTACTCAAGCCTATTTCATTAAATATGCATCACATTTTATATTGATTGGAAATACGATCTTTATTCATCAAACTTCTTAAATGTCTTTGTTTTTGTAAAGAATTAGCTATATTTTCAGTGTTGTTTTGTTTCATCAACTGCTCGGCAGATTTACTAAGTAATTCAATCCTTTAAAAATTATTTTATACTTGTATAACCCCAAGATATATAAAAGCTTTAAAGCAATAATATTTATATCACATAAATTGGATGTTTTGTATATGAAGTTATTATCACTTAAAATAATGTTTTTAACAATTCAGAGGTCGAGATAACATTAATTTCTTTTTAGAGTAAACAAGCAATAGTGTATTTTTTTTTTAAGTTTAATAATAAACTTTGTTTGTACAATTGTGTTTTTAGATAGTGTCTGTTATATTTTCATTGAGGCCTAAGTTTTGATACAATTGAGAACTATAAGGCCACAAAATGCTACTATAAATAATAATTTTATTGTATTGTTTCATTCATGTGAGGTTTGATTCTAATTGTGGTAAAATCCTTCAACTTATTTTTGATATAACAACTGTACCTTGCAGACCTTTTTTTGTGCTAGGAAAGTATTAAATTTCTTCTCCCGCTCTGGGTGGGGGGTGAGGGAGTGTCAGACTTTTACTGACTAAAACCCACCTGTGTTCATTCAGTGGCCCTTTGCATTTTACGGCCACGGTAACTCTATCAAACCATCCTGCAGCCTATCCTATCTTGCAAGCTTACATTGGCTTTCACGAGTCAATGGTAACCATCTTATATTGGCCAGTTAGGTTATGTTAATTGTAGTATCAGTCTCCAAAGTGCAGTTGTATCCATGGGCACTCCAAGATGTGGCTCTTGTTCTGTACAGGGACACCATACTTGCATTGAGTATTCAGCCCAGTCTTTAGCAATAAATCTGAATAACTGAGACTGCCATTTACCAACCTGGTGCTTTTATGCTCCCAAAGTTTAAAATAAATGATGGGATAAATAGTATTGTTTCACTAAAAAACCATTATTATTTGAGTTTTAATAATCATGGGCTTTCATGGGTCAAATATCACATAAATGGAAAATAAAATTTTCATTGATAAATGTAATGTTTTTTTTTAAATAATTATGCATATAATTTTATAATTATACATTATTGTTGCAAATAAGATTCATTGAATCTCGAAGTAGCATTATTGTATTGTCATTGTTTATATTATCATTTTAAACATATAATTACTTATGTTGATTTTATATTTTCGTAGTCAGCATTTAGATATCAACCACCGGGAAAGATTTTCTTTTTTGTTATGTTTTTTTTTTTTTTAAATAATAGTTTGAATAACGAAAAGTAAGTTATCATATAATTTTAACTCATTTAAGTATATGTAATCTCATATTGTAATGTTTACTTTTTAAAAATCCTTTAAATATCCTAGCGGCCTAATACGAATTACGAAAATAACCAAGCGACTAACTTTAACAGAAGTTTGAGTGTTCATAAAAATACAATATATTAAAAATAAAGGTCAAACCGTATAATAATAGTACCTACAACTGAACCATTCCATTAATCTATTATGTCTCATATTTAAGTATTAAATTGTCTAATTACATATGTATCACAAATTATTATTTTTAAAACATAAAGGTGCGTAGCTATTCGGCTGAGTTAATTTAAAAATGTATTCAAAATCTCTTTTTCATTTATAAAAAATTAGATAAAAAAAATAATTGCTAAAGGCGTAATAAAATATTTTTGTAACGTAAAATTTATCGCATGTATGATTCTAATTATAATGTAACTATGTTAATTTTAAAAATAAAATGTAATTTAGCATTTATGTAATTATTTTATTAGTGTAAAAACCAGACCGTTGTATGATAAGAAATGGGCGTGAACTATGTAAGTAATACTTTAAGTTCGCTTTTGTCGTAGGGACAGGAAACGTTCGTCATATAAGGTACAGTTTAACTCTTAGATAAAGTTGCGATATTGTGTCTTTTATCTAGACTAGCGATAAATATTAGTTTAGTGATAAAAGCTGATGAATCTATAGTAATGTCTCGGATGTTTCCCGTCTCTACATGTTGCTTGCTGTTGCCTTTCGTTTGGGAGTACCAAGTGCGTGTGCCGTGCGACTGTCTCAAGTTCTTCAAACATTTCCAGGTGGAGTTGGAGAAGCTGAACGCTGCCACCGATGAGATCAATAAACTGGAATTGGAATTAGATGTGAGTGCTATTTTTCTGTGTTATTTTAGTAGCTATATTACGATGGGTCCCAAGAAAAAAATCTTATGGAAAATTAAAATGAAATGTATTTTATTACGTAATTTAATTAAGTACCTACCTACATACTAAAACTATGTGGCACTACTTTTATTTTACTTTTTATTTATATTTGACTTTTTGACACAGAACTTCAAAACCAACCTCATAAAGTAAATTTTTCATATACGATTTTGTTCTTGGGACCCGTCGATTAAGTTGTTAATAGTCGTTGAATAAATTGTATTATAAATAGCTGTTATAATGTAGAAAAATTCCGTAAATCTTAGTTACTCAATAATTTTAGTAGTGAACTGTGATGCAATGCAAAACATTTACAAAATAATTTATGATTGCGCCAAATAGGTAATAAATTGTTGAAATATAGCCCTAGCTCACCTGGTGTCAGTTTGGTTACGCAACCAATTTGGTGGCGCGAGCAACTTGAAGACGTGCACTTAAGGTCCATTTTGATACTGTCTCAGTGTGGTGTAGCGACTGGTGTGTAGTTTAGTAGCTTGCGGACACCATGGCGGCGCAAGTTGCGCCGCCATGGTGTCCCGATGAAATATAGCCCTAAAAGGTTTTTATGAACAGAATTTAAGTCTCGTGACGATACTTTTCCGTCGCTTATTTACTTAGTATAAACATCAAGACGTCAAATAACTAGGTTAATTAAGTACTAGGAAATATAATTGACCCACTTACAAGTTTATACTAAAATGTTACGATTATTCCAGTTCATAGCGGTCGTTAAAAATTAAATAAAACCGGCCAAGTGCGAACCGGGCTCCCGCATGAAGGGTTCCGTAGTATCCGTAGCAAAAAAAACGGCAAAAATATCACCGTTGTGTTGTATGGGAGCCCCACTTAAATATTTGTTTTATTCTGTTTTTATTATTTGTTGTTATAGCGGCAATAAAAATAGATTTTTTGTGAAAATTTTAACTGTCTAGCACGGTTCATGAGATACTTACCCTTTAGGTACGGTACCCTAAAAAGTGGGGCCAAATATTTTTGGGTTTTAAGAACTTGGCAGCCTAAACAGTAAGTTCGTGTTCAAAGTTGAAGTATCCGTGTAGAAAAGTTGAAACGTATTGTTATGGCTATCTAAGTTGGCAAGCCCCGCTTTTCAGTTGACCTGGTAAACGATTTTTGTGAACTCGTTTTCTTGGTAAAAATTGTTAAGACATTTACTAAGGGCGGAATTCACCAATAAAAAAACTAATCACGTTTTAACGTTTGGCTCGCATAATCGCGTTTAGCCGCTGTCACTAGTGTCACTTGTAAAAATACAACAAAAGAAAAATACGGACAAGTGACACTAGTGACAGCGGCTAAACGCGATTATGCGAGCCAAACGTTAAAACGCGATTTATTGGTGAATTCCGACCTAAATAGGTACTAGCGCCCCGTCCCAACTTCTCTAAGTTGTTACAAATCTTTGAAATTTTCGGTATTTTTCTACTACAATGTGTACTTGTTATACATGTAAACCTTCCTCATGAATAACTCCGTCTATTGGTGAAAACCGCATGAAAATCCGGTCAGTAGTTTTTGAGTTTATTGCGAACATCCAGACAGACTCGGTGGGGCTTTGTTTATATAGGTAAGGGTACGCAGTTTTCGAAAGGCATTTAGTAACCGACGCAATGAATTGGCTAGTAGACTCTCCAACTAATGTTTTTAGGGTTCCGTACCTCAAGAGGAAAAAAAGGAACCCTTATAGGATCACTTTGTTGTCCGTCTGTCTTTCTATAAAGACCCTTTATCTCAGGAACGCGTGGAGGTATCGAGTTGAAAATTAAACCATATACTCGGTCTGCGGGCCCTTGAAGCTATGAAAAAAATCAAACTTCTGAGTTAACGAAAAAAAAAAAGATACGGCCGTTTATGTCGCAAAAAACGTATATCGTCACTCTCAAGGGAATCAAAATTCATAGGGCACTTCCTGTTGACCTAGAATCCTGAAATTTGGCATGAAACAAGGTCTCATGGCACAAGTATAGCAAAAAGTCTGAATTTTTAGTTACGTCACAAAAAAAAACTATTTGCGATTCCGAAAAATCTTTGTAATTCTTTTCGGCAATTGAACTGTTTTCATAGATAAGTTTGTACGGAACCATCAGTGCGCGAGTCCGACTCGCACTTGACCGGTTTTTATTTTATTTAAAAACCATTTCTGTCAACGACTTCGCCCGCGTGAAAGTGGAAAATTATCCCAAGAGAACATACTCCCAGGATAAATAGAATCCTATGTGCTATTCCAGGACAAAGTCTATTTGTGTGCCTAATTTCATCCAAATGTGTTCAGCCGTTTAAGAATGATGTTGTAATAAACATACACACATACATACAAAGTTTAGCCTTTATAATATTTAATATGATATCACTCGCCATTGAGGAGCTTGTACATAAGTAAAAAAAGAAAATACCATACCCTATGTATGAAAAAAAAAACGAAATTATACATTTCAGCTTGCTACTTCATTTCGCAGTCTGTGTTAACACATGCTCAAACTTGGTACGACGATGGACGGACCAAACTTACGCTAGGTCACGTCAACCTTGGTACGACAGACCAAATCCGTCGAGTTCGAGTGTGTTTTAACACTATTAGACGAAACAAGAGTAAACGTTACATATTAAGAAAAACATCATGCAATAGAGCAATCTGTTCATTGAGTCATCGTGAGCAAAGCGTGAATATTTAATTATCACTTTGTGTGAAGAGAGAATTCCTCGTCTTTATCTAAAAACGTATGAGGAAATGACCAATAATACTCAGTATTCAAAGACGTGTTCTTGAGATATTTCCTTTAATTCAAAAGCGAACGTTCGCTTCGCTCTCTCATTTTCTTTCTATTGTGTCTCTAATTACGGTTTTCGAAAGGTTAAAGAAGTAAAAATCAGTGCAAAAATCCTTAAGTATGTCCATTTCTTTTTCTCTTTTGTACCATTTTATCTTTGCTAATAAAAACCTGGACTTAGTCCTAATTCCGGGGCCGCGGCAATATACCATGATAACTACATGAAGATATTAATTAATGTTAAACAAAGAATGACATATACAATCAATCTTGCTGACATATCTTTGAGGCAAGCGTCGAACGCAACGGGCACTCGACCCGGGTTTGGTCCTTACGGGCGGTGACCTATCCATTGCTCGCCGTCCGCAAGCCCACGCCTGCGGAGGCCGCTTCACTGCTTCGCAGAAGGAGGTGATAGCCTCCCAATCCACTTTCGCTACACGAGATGTCGCTGCTGCCATTTACCTCCACGAGGATAAGGCGGTGGTCCGCCCAAGCGAGGCAGACCTCCACCGTGTCCTCCGGGCGATCGCACACAATGATAATAACACAAGGACCTTCCGAAACAACCTTGTCCGGTGAGTACCTGCGTCAGTTGGAAAGTGAGGACGCCTTGGCGCCTCTGCAGCCATTCCTCAAAAAGAGAACTGACCACCACCATAGTGGCGTGTCCACAGTAACTGGTCTAAAGTAAAAAAACAGATTTTAAGAAAAACCTGTCCATCTCTAGAAATATATCTGTGCTCATTAGCAACTTTAGCACCATTATTAACACCTACATAATTATAAGAAGTTTATTTTTAACACAAAATCTTTAATAGAATACCGGATATGTTTTGGCCTATTTCCTGAATGAAACACGATGAATCACTTTGATGTTATCAAAAGGAAATAATAGAAAAACAATTTCTAAACCGTGTAATCGATAAAACAATACAATTTGTCCAAGTTTATCTGGCTAGATAAGAAAGTACAATCGATGAAATTACCTGTTGACCACTTTCCACCTAAAGTTTCGGTCACGGGAATGGTCGTATTCTTATTTCAGTCTCGATCTGTCAAAAAACACCTCTTCAGTTATATTTTGACAAGTGATTGAGGGTGAGATTAGTTTTCATTTGTCTTCATATAGTGTTAGGTCTTTATATACATATAAGGGCTATATTTCACCGGGACACCATGGCGGCTCGACCAGTTGCGCCGCCATCGTGTCCGTAAGCTACCAAACTAGACACCATACAGACACCAGAGTCGCTACACCACACTGAGACAGTATCAAAATGGACCTTAAGTGCACGTGTCCGAGCTGGTCGCGCCGCCAAATTGGTTGCGCAACCGCACGGACACCAGGTGAGTAACTCTCTATAGAGCTGTATACATATTGTTGATAGCGGCGCGGCGACTGGTCGCGCCGCCATGGTGTCCCGGTGAAAATTATAGCCCTAATAGTTAGGTGTGACTGGATCCCGAACTAGGATACCCAGTGTCGCAGGATCGAGTCTCTCTCGTCGACGGATAATATATAATTTAGGTAAAGTAACAAATATAATAGTTTCAGCATAATACACTAAATTAAAAATTAAGAGGAAACAAATTTTTTTTGGTAAAATGTTTTTCGTGTTGGTGTAGTTAATTAAGCCCAAGCAGATCCTGCACACAAACTTCGTCAGGGGGAGATTTTTTAATTTTTTGATTACTTTGAGATGAGATTTCGGCTTGAATTTGTATGTTTAAGATAAATATACTCTATCGTAAATCAGAAAAAAATAAAGCAAGAGCAAGTACGATAACTGGGACCTTACCGTGTCGTGTTAAAGTGAGAGCGAGAAAGAGGGATGGAGATTTACACTCTATACAACATTATTTTTAGTATAATATGCGAAACCTGAATATAGTTTGTTCTTAATCACTAACTAAATCAATTCCAATAATTTTACATAATTATATAAAAAAGTCACAAGTTGGACATCTCCGACACTAAGTACAACACAGGTCACGGCACGTCATAGCGGGCATTAGGCGACAGCGCACAGCTGGGGGCGGGAGACCCGGTAACCATGTGTTTGTGCGGACAACCAGGTAACATGCTTATAACTTTGTGATTTTTCATGATACAGTTATGAAATTTTGTACATAGATTCTTTACATAAAAATACTAGACACGTGTTTCGGGTTTCGCATATACTAAAAACAATGTTGTATAGCTCTATCCTTTTAACAGTTCAGTTTAGGTCGTAAAATGGATTGCTTTTAAAGCTCGTGGTATGGCCGCTGGCCTTTTTATAACTAAGGGAAGGTGACAAGGACAAGTAGTCATCCGCCAATTTTGTCGAGTGTACCTATCAATGATTTATGATCAAAACAAGGTCTCCTGGAAGCTTTTTCACGTTGTCATGCCATTAAATGGAAGATATTTCCATGGACTATTGTATTTCTGAATTCAGGCCGCGCCAAGAATGATTGATCGTATTTTGTACTCGAATTTAAAGGTAATGCTATTATTCTTGGTGTTGGAGAGCTGACGTGTCAAAAAGTACTAAGTCTTACAAAATTAAATGATCTTTTTTTTTGTACATTGAATTTGAGATACAAATTTTTCGGCGAATACTAAATATGAGAAAGATATACATTAGGCCAAAGACGACATGAACTTAATTTTGAATACTATTTATTATGTAGCTGAATATTATTACATAAATATTTCAAATCACTTGTTTTTAAAGTCACGTAAAAGTATCTCTGGTCGACCATTTTCTTTTTTATCGGGTGTAAGGTGCAGGGGGTGATTCTTATAGATTTTTATTAGCTGAATCCAAAATTGTTTTCAGATTTTGCCACGATTACTTCGTGGGAATTGCTGTATAAATAACCGGTATTGAAATATTATGTTCGTGATTGTTATGAAAAAAAAAACTTTTTACAAAAAAAAAATACAACCGACTTCAAAGTAAAAAAAAACACTGAAAAGTGCAAAATAACTTTAATTTCGGATGTCGGTATTAAATAACGAAGAGAGGAAACTATTATAGAAACACCGACTTCCGAAATTAAAGTTATTTTGCACTTTTCATTTTTTTTTTTTTACTTTGAAGTCGGTTGTATTTTTTTTTTTGTAAAAAGTTTTTTATTTTACACTTTTTAGTTATGGTACCACCAATATCTATGAGTACCCCTCAGCCAAACTTAAATACCTTATAGCCAGAGTGCATCATTGTTCCGTGATCATGACAATTCTAATAATCCCAAACACGGTTAGATTACATTAATTTATTACAGAGTTCCGGTGCCTAACTTTAGGCTTCATCATCAGATCAGTTCGATATATTCCCCCTCTACTTTCAGTCAGTCATCGACTACACGTATAAACAAAGCAATTTTACTTGTTACGACGGTTCTGCTGTGATCCTATGAGGAGTTCTGTTCCATATCTTTGAAGTTCTTGATCAGATCATAACAATATTTCTGTGGGACCAACTCAAAAGTATAACCTTCCAATAAAAAAAAAAATTCAAAATCGGTCCACATTTGACCGAGAAATCGGTGAACATAAATAAAAAAAAAAAAAAACACATTCAACCGAACATACAAGGTGTTAATGAAATAACCCAAAACCTGAAACTAGTTTGTTTAGAATCGGCAGCAAAATCGATTACAATAATTTTTAATATAGGTTATTTTTTTTCCAAAAAATAATTATTTGTCATGCCGCCTCTAATATTTTCAACGACGCTGTACACTACTGTCCAACGCGATGTAAACAAACAGCGCGGGCGCTAGAGCTGGCGAGCCGGGCGATAGAGCTACGAATCTGTAAGAAGTAGCGCGACAACAACATTTACAAATATCTTTTACTATAATTTATAAAAATAAATAATTATATGTCATATCAATTTATTAATATAAAAATCGGTTGGGGTGTCCGAGGTTTTGGGTTATTTCATTAACACGTTGTATAACCTCCTCCTTTTTGAAGTCGGTTAAAAATAGAGATTACACTTCTGTAATTAATTTCCATTTAAACCTGTCTTTATTTTGTCAGTGCGGAACAGTCCTGCCTGTAGACTCTATGCTAATCCCTTCATCCTGGTCTAACGTATTGTCGTGATGTCTAAACGTATATTTGAAATTAAAAAACTAATCTAGATTTTCATTTTTTGGGAGCCAAAAAATATCGCCTTTTTTTTGTTTAGCCCTCACTTAAGTAGAACTTCATTTGTGGGTAATAGCTTAAATGTTAATAAAGATGACATCACTTATAATGTCACAGAGCTATTGAAGATAAATTGTAAGAGGATTATTTTATGTGCTTTTCCATACTTTGAGCACTTGTCATATAGGGAAAATAAGTACGTACATATGCTAAATATGCATATGCATTTTTTAGTTAGTCACCATAGTGATAAGTTTTTATTTTTTGACATCAACAATTTTGTTGACAAACTTTTTTCGACTAGGTATACTGTGTACCTACCTATTATATTTAGACGTCAAATAGCGAGGCTATTAGCATATAATATTAACTCGGACATAGTTAGTATGTCGAAGTTCCCAATTATTATTAGTCCCACCATTAGTAATAGTACTAATGTTACTTTAAACTAGATAATAAGACAACAGATGGTACTGTTTGCAATTTAGATCAACTTAACAATAAAGTATCTTCTGGCATTCAAGCTAAAGGGGCTAGGCAAAAATCGTTTAATTTGTTTCTTCAAAACATTCAGGGTTTTTCTTCGAAACAATTGGAAATTGAATTATTTTTAGAAAAAACAATGTTTGACATCATTTGTTTCACTGAGCATTGGTTAAAGGATTTTGAAATGCTTATTAATTATGACAATTATAATGTGGGCAGTTGTTATAACCGAAAATCAATGTTACGTGGGGGTTCACTAATCCTAATTAAAAATAATATTAAATTTAAACCTCGTAAAGATATAGTTGCACTGTCCGTTGAACATAGCATTGAATTGTCTTGTGTTGAGCTGGATAGGCATGTCATAGTGTGCGTTTACAGGCCCCCTAATTATCAAAACTACTCTATTTTTGAGTCTGTCATGGAGGATGTTATGGCAAAACTTGCAACTGGTAACAAACTAGTAATTATCTGTGGAGACTTTAATGTTAATATTTTAGAAAAAAATTCAGATAGCAGTAGATTCAACCAGGTTTCAGACTGGCTAAAGTGGCGTCTTCTTTCATGGGGTACTGTTTGAAATGTTATAATAAAATACCTCCACAAATATTAGAACTCAATGAAACAAAATTTAAATCTTGTATTAAACGCACACTATGCAGGCAGGCATATTATAAGTTGGTGGATTATATTCAAGATAAAAATGCTTGGCTCAATGCTGGTCCAGCTCCACTACCACCGGGGTGAACAAATTGATTAGTTTGGAAATTATTGTTATTATTTTTAAATGTTTTTTTTTTTTGAATTTTTAAATAATAAAAGTATTGTATAATGTAGAAGCATTTTTTTCAAAGTTTGTAAATGTGAGTACCATGGAGCTATTTTATGTTTTTTTATGTTACTATTGGACTTGTTTGACATAAATGAGCATGGCAGTTGAGAGTTTGTCATGCTCACTCAAATGTCTCACTGATGGTGGCGCATGTGTTGGATCATTCGGTTCCCTTCAAAATGGTTGAGCTGAGTGGTGCTAATATTGGCGTCATGTTCGTGAACGGGCGCTGTCAGTTGAGACTGGTCATCTCTTAGCTGCCAGTTGCTATTTTAATATCTGTATTTAGTTTGTATTTTTACTTTATTTACATTGTTCTCACATGATAGCGACAAGAAACATGTAACAGAGATATTTGTAATTACAAAACATGATTGAAAAGAGTGTCCATGGAGTTTCTTGCACATTCTTCTCCATAGAGATCTACGCTTTGGAATGTGCAATTAGCATCATTTTTTTTTTTCTGACTGACTGACTTCATGACATTTCAAAAGTGCCTGTAAATGGTTTATTTGAAATAAAATGCTTTGAATCTTTGAATCTTGAATCTTGAATCTTCACTTACTTGGGAATTGAATCGAACGTGCTAGAGAAATTATGACTATATATTTTTTTACACCACCTGCTCGGTAATGCCCTTTTATACGTCATACAACCATCACTTAAAGCAAGTCATTATGTCCCTAGGGAAATAATGCAGTATGGGCGATCCCTAGGGAATAATGAGATCAGAGATTCCTCACTTCACTCAGGTTTCTTTATTAACTCCCTCGCAGTGCTCGGGAGTTAATTATATAAACCCCTCACTAACGTTCGGGATTAAAATTAGCAACCTTCGTTTCGTTCGGAATTCAACATGCCGCCCGCGACTTAAAGACACTGCTTTATCCCCTAGTCACATAATCTACTATTATTCACAGTGTTCAAATATATTAGGTCTACGTTAACATTCCATCGCTCTTATTTTGTCATCATCATCATTTCAGCCAAAAGACGTCTTCTGTTGGGCTTAGGCCTCCTCAAAATGTCCACAACGACCGGTCCTGTGCGTCTCGCGTCTATCGGATTCCCGCGACCCTCACCAGGTCATCGTTCCACCTTGTGAAAGGCCTTCCAACGCTGTATCTTCCGGTACGCGGTCGCCCACTGGTCGGGTTATCCGCCGCTGGAAATACATATGATTTTTCCACCCGAATGGGCACCTGTCTTCGTTCACCCTCTTGTTTGACCACAATCGATCGAGCTATGATAGTGTAGTAACACAGCTTTCTGCTGAGTCACCCCACATTTCACGGGCAAGCAATATACCGAAGCCTTATTCTGCCTCCAGAGAGGCCCTTGTATCCAATTTTAGATTGGCCTTGCGACGAATGTAGAATACGGACGGTAACTTAATTTACTCTTCATATCTTGGGTAAATTGAATTCCAAATTTTTTTGGGTCGTCGCATCACGTTTAAATTTGAAATACCTTGAAGCGTTTTTCCTTTTCCAACAACGTTATTTAACTTTGTACCTATTTGCTCCATAAAGAAACTATTAAAAACAGATTTGGCACCAAAACTGTTCCGCTTGGATAATTTTACTATCCACGGGTCGCTCGGTGAACATTGAGCATTAAAATTCATAAACCGACTTCCGAAACTCGGAGTTATCGATTGTAACGACTTCCTAAAATATTTCGAATGTCCCCGTTACATTTAGCCAAATGATACAGAACCCTGAGGTGCTCTTTAGTAATTTACTCGGAGTAAATCGATTCTCTCAAGGCAATTTATTTCGTTCTAGATGTTTTGGTCTTTTTCAGATGGTAGGAGTGACATTTGACCTTCTTGAGGAGACGTTTGATGTCTCTTGAGATGCTTGAGTGATAAATATAATTTAAATATAAATGAAATGAAAACGCTTTGTGCCTCGATCTTGCCTGATGGATAAGATTTTAATTTATTTATTTATTTATTACTAGCCCGTATACGGCTGCGCAAAGCCTCACTCCATTCCTTTTAACGATCAAGATTTTTCGCCTCTTTCCAATTTTTAAGGAAGACATCCAAGTCGTCTCGCCATCTCCTTCGTGGGTTGCCGCTGCTCTGAGTTGCTGTGTCAGGGCCAATCCTGTGTTTTAAGGGCTCACAGCTCGTCAGGCATGTGGTAGACATGTCCTGCCTAGTCCCATTTAAATTGGGCAGCCTTTTGAGCCTTTCCAATACTCTTTTATATTTTGGGGTCCGATCTAATCAGACTCGGTTGACTACCAATATTTTACATAGTGTCTGTCTGACCTCGACGATCCAGTAACTGGGTAACAGCTAATCTTTGTTAAGGTTGGTGTCAGATTTCTTGGTTTCTGAATAACCGTAATGACTGTCAAAGATCTTCAGCCGGGACCAAAGGCTTAAAACGTGCCTTCCGAGGAACGGAGGAATCTATGTATGTTAAAATGGTCACCAATCCATGCACCGGCCTCGGCAAGTGTTGTCTAACATTAAATATTGACAACTGTGGCTGTTTTTAATACTATTATTATTTGATTTTAATTCATTGAGTTTGACTTTGATTTAATTTGTTTGAGTGAAATTGTTTTATTTTGTTCAATTTTAATTTAATAAAAATTGTTTTAACTTATTATTTACTAAAAAAAATTGATAGTAGAGTAGAGTAGAGTAGGCAAGAGAAGAGTAGAATAGAGTAGAGTAGTCAGTTGACGGGAGCGAAGCCGCGGGCAAAAGCTAGTTTTATATGAAAATGGCAATGAGTGTATTTTACTGAAAAATAGTACTTATTATTATTACGTATCAGCAAGCTGAAATACCTAACTAAATGAATATTTGCCCTCTTTAGCCAAGTAGACTATTGTCTCAATTAGTCTCACATATTCTCCAAGCGAATGCGAGTGTGGTATTGTCGTGTCGCGTAACAAACAAGATGAAATAAATCCTGTTACATGCGTTCCACTTCGTATTACACCGCGACGGGCCCGTTAACTGGGCTTTGTTTTTACAAGATTTTCGCTTTGTTTGTTAAGTTTACGTTTCTATACCTAGCTTTTTTTAGGAGGGTAAATCATCTAATGACAAATCTCGCTCTTGGGCGGAGCGGGAGATAGTGTCAGATTTTTACTGACTGAAAACCCATTCCTGTTCCTTCGTTGCCTTTCGTACCAGGGCCGAGTCTTCCTTTCAGAATCAGACCCTTGCTTAGCCCCAGTAGGCTTCGACCCTGATGGGCCCCTACAGTTGCTGACATCTCCTTGAGGCGCGCGTGAAGCAGTAAGCGCCGTCGACGACTTGGGCTCGGTACGGACGGTCGGACGGCGAGCTACCTATTGCTCACCGTCCGCAAGCCCGCGCCTACAGACGTTTCTATAGCTGAGATTTATTTATTTTATTGGCCAAACAACAATTGTATACACTGAATGAAACATATTTAAAAAAATCTATAATCTAGTTTAGTTAATGTTACAATTACTTTTCTTATAGGCTAGCACTGCATTCCCCATTAAAGTAATAACTATGCTACAAATACATTAATATAAAATTATCTAATATTATAACTAAAATAAAAACGAATTACGAAGTAAAATTAACATTTAATTTGATTTTTAGGGTTCCATACCCAAAGGGTGAAAACGGGATCCTTTTGCTATCACTCCGCTGTCCGTTTGTCTGTCGCTATGCTGTATCTCATGAATCGTGATAGTTAGACAGTTGAAACTTTCACAGATGATTGTATTTCTCTTGTCGCTATAATAACAAATACTGGGCTCCAATACAACAAACGTGTTTTTTTTTTTTGCCGTTTTTTGCTACTGACGGTACGGAACCTTTCGTGCGTGTGTCCGACTCGCACTTGACCGGTTTTTATTTTAGGCATAAGCATAAGCATAATCAGCCTTTTAATGTTCCCACTGCTGGGACTCAGGCCTCCTCTCTAGTCTAGTTTTTATTTTATTACCATGATAATGCTTGCGTTTTACCACTCTTTTACTTGTTGAAAAGCGATGATAGATCACGCTTGCGTAAAACTATTGAATCGCGATATAAACCTTTCCTAGCCAAGTTCCAACTGTTTCGTTTCTATTCTCTTTTCGTCGATCGCCTCGAGTCGGCCACGCCTCCAATTCCTTTGTTATGACATCTCAACGCTCAGTGACGTGGTCAGACAAAGGAATAGGAGGCGTGGCCGACTCGAGGCAATCAACGAAAAGAGAACCGAAACGAAACGGTTGTAAGTTGGCTAGGGGGTATGGTGTACTTATGAAGCAACACAGACCATAGACGTTTATAAGGAGGGGGAGGGAGGGTGAGTGGGCCGTGCACATCCCAGTATATGGGGGTACCGATTTGAAATTCTATGATTGACGTCAAAATATTAATAACACACAAAAATCAGGCATGTCAGAAGCCAAGGCTCACCCTGAAAAATTGGGAATCAAACGAGCTTACCTGTTAAGCGAAGTCTTGATTCTAATTTTATGAGCGCCGAAACTGAAATGCAATTCTATTATTGTTCACATAATGTAGTAATATTTTCATTACGGGTCAAAGGATTCGCAAGTTTAGATATATATAAAAAAATACAATCAATGTATCCTGGCAACACCATCACGTCTAGATGTCACTTACTTTAGAGATTATAGGACAAGGAACAAGCTGTCTTTTGGACAGACTTGTTACCGCATACTTACATTCACTATTTCCCTGTAAGGATAACTGTGAGTTAGGTAGGTTAATTATTGCAGCTTTGGGGCTATTAGCTAGTGGTGGGTGGGTGATTGCATTTCAGTTTCGGCGCTCATAAAATTAGAATCAAGACTTCGCTTAACAGGTAAGCTCGTTTGATTCCCAATTTTACTTCGCGCCGAAACTGAAATGCAATTCTATTATTGTTCACATAATGTAGATGTTTAGAGTTTGCTGCAATAATTAATTGTTACGCTATTGTTAGTACTGGTACTATCAACTCAAGTGCGGTTTCTTTTTATAGTAAGATATGAGTTGATTTCAGTTTTCCCTAAGGTTTTTTTGTCGCTACAGTCATACGTTCTTGCTGGGAGTGTCCCAAGGTGTTGACTAGACTATCCGTTCATTTTTTTTTTTTTTTTTTAAGTATTGTGTGACAAGTATTCTCGTATTGTAAAAATATATTTGATTCATTGATAGGCAACTGATTTAGATGAGAAGCATGTTATCTTCAACAGGGGCAGTTATAATACCACGGTGTGACCGTGTGAGACGTGTATTGTAATTAATTGGATTATTCTTAATGAAAGTCACTTATGACTTACTAGCTTATTTTAGAAATATTATATCATTACTCTCAGTATATTTTAGTACTTACTTGGTTATTTGTACATCATCGTTATATGTACCTAGCCAGGGGCGCCGATTATGAGAAATAAACAGTGGGTGCCGAGCACCCCTGAGAATAGACATCAAGAAACAGATAAGTAATCGCCTTTTAGGTTACGGTTACATTATAATATTTCTTGATACTAAAAACTAGTTTCATTTTTATAAAATGATTTCATTTTATATTTTTATCGAACATAATTAGTAATTAGGTACGCAGTATGTAAGTAGGACATTTATTTATTTGTCGGTTGATCAGTGTGCATTTTTCTTCTCACACTTCGCCACTTTTTCGAGTCCATCAAATGAGCATGAGCACCCATGGGGTTTTCTAAAAGCCAGCGCCCCTGTACCTAGCCGTTGATGTCGGCTATATTACAAGGTCATTATTACTAAATGTAATCAGACAAAAAGTTACTTTGGTTTTATAGTACTGCTGTTCCCACTTAACACAAAGACAATTTGTTGAAATCTATTGAAGCAGAATAATCTCATTAGTTGTTTTTATCATACCATAGTGATGTTTTAAATGTCACTGGGGGTAATGTAATTACATTACATGCATCATATAATTAGCCTTGCATTAGGCAATGCAATTAGGTACATGCATTATATATTATCACATTCATCATTTTCGTTTCAAACGATAAGTATCTATTCACATCTAAGTTATATTTGTGTTGACATTGTAGGTGACTGGTATGGAAGTCTAGCTTATCGATTTTATTATCATTATATAAATTATATTTTATTATATTAAATTATTATTATTATTAATATTATTATTATTATTACAAATTCTCTACTGCATGATACAGCTAGTATACTAACGTTTATTTCAGCATGTATGTGTATACTTGTATATACCTGTATGTATATGCATATGGGTCTATCTAAATATATGTAAATACAATTATTTTATACTTATGAAGACCATTTTATGTAATTTTTTTGTGCCTCCCGAAATGGAAGTTAATGCGATTGTCTTCCTCTGTCATCACAGTAGTATTTTTGTGTCACAGTTTATGTTATATGTAACGAGAAACTTTGTTTCTTGAGGGAGGGGTTTATGTCATGTCGATGGAATGAACTTCCTGCTAGGGACTAGATACCTAGAGAAGTTGTATGGTCACTGACTTTTCACGAGGACCTGTTGCACTAGTTGGTCCCCAGCTTACACCCCCCCCCCCCCTTTTTGTTTCAATGCAATTTTACTTTTGTATTGGTAAGTTAAGTACTTATAGTTTTGATGATACTAGTAATTCAAATGGGGTAATTCATTGCCTCAATTAAGTAAGTGTATTTTGAACATTCAGTCCCACTTAGCTATTTTAGAGAATAAAGAGGAGATAAGATATGTTTATTCTACCTGGATAAACATGAAATAAATTTAAAAGTATCAGCCAAAGAAAAGACTAGTTTTACTGTAGGTCATGTGTGGACCGGGTTTTAGCTGCACCGTAGACAAAGTTGTCTATTGCATTTCTGACACTGTTTGACAGTGACAACCTAACAAAGTAGAGAGAAGCCATAATTTCACCATATGACTTATAGGATACATATAGGCTTATAGGCATGATATTAAACTGTGTTCAGCAAACCATCCCTGTTCCAAAATTGGTGGGTATGCCATGCATGTTTTGGGAATGTCTGAATGATCTAACATAAAATCTAACATTACATTTCTTTACCAAGTGGTAGATAGTTGTCTACTTTTATGTTAAATTTTTAAGTTCAGGAGTCATGTATACTGCAAAGTAATTTTTCTATTAAGCGCAGTGAGATTTTTTGATTGTCATAGAAGTGAGTCCTTTGTGAAACAAGTTGCTTTGGTGCACACTTTTTGTGTCCCGTGGCATGAGAGCTCTTATGTGCCAAATGCATCAGAAGTAATGTTTCCATGACAAGGCCAGTTGTCTAGTCATGGGAAGCTTGTTCCTAGGTATTCCCTATAATAAGGCAATTTCCCTCCATACAATATTTGCTTTGAACACAGAAAATATTGTCAATATAAGACAATTGCTACTGGAAATGTTATACCAGTGCAGATCAAATTAAATCTGAATCTTGTTATTTCTGTTTTGTTACAACAAAGATTTCCCTGTTTATTCTTTTATTAGGAGCACCAACCAGGTAAGTTTTTACAAAAGATTTGAATTTAGGTTTAGTTCTGTGCAATTATGTCAATAGCAGGCGTACACGGTTTGTGTAATTTGACATTCATATATATTGAATTTTTAGTTTATTGAGTGATTTAGACATTAAGTACGAGTAAGGTAGATACCTCATACCATTTTGTTCTAACAACTATTTACAAATATATCAGCACATATTTCATTATTTAGTTGTTGTATATCATTATAAGTTTATTGCTGACTTACTACCTTGGGGTGATTATAAGTAAATAGGGCTGGTGGTTTTGCCCGTCAATATTATTCCCTTCTGCTTTCAACAGTGAGAAGTTACTTCTTCTTAAAATCAATGGTAGCTTCTCCAAACCGCTCAGCCCAGCGGATGGCCACACCAATTGTGGCATTGGTGTCATACATCAAGTATTCCAAGGTGCTGGTGCACGGGTTCTTCGAGCCTGTGAGGAGTTCCTGTAATTCTGGTATTGAAACTTTAGAACCTTATAATTTTATTCAGGACTGCTGGTATCAGCAGAGGACTTAACCTGCGATTTCCTTAGGTTTTGGTTCCTTAAAAGTTAGCTTACATGCTCTTTGAGCAAGGTTTTTACTATAAGCTTAAATACTGAGGATGTGGAATGATATGCTGTACCTACAGTGGCGTGCCTAGGGTTTCAAAATAAGGCAAGCCCAATAAAATTTTAACCGATTTCAAAAAGAGAAAGTTCAGTTTTCGACTGAGTATGTAGGTACCTACGTATGTATCATCGCAATTTTCTCACAAACTACTGATTAGGTACAATAAATTAAAAGCCCAAAAAACAGTCATGAATTTCATTTATAATTATATCTGAGAATCAAGCACAGTTGTTTTCTATGACTAACATCGGGGGCTTCGTCAATAATAATTGAAACAAATTTTGTTTGCCTAACTTCGTAATCGATGCAAGTTTGCATCACATCGGCTACGGAATGAATAATATCGTTTTGAATTTTGTTAGATAAATAACTCGGCCCCGGTTTGTTACTTTTCTAATGCTGCATATGCTTTTCTAAAACGACATCGTATTTTGAAATTAACGAGACCAGTTCTAAAAAATTGCCTTTATTTTTGAATATATTTAATTTCGTTATTTTAAAAAGTCGCTAGTTTTTATTGTTGCTAAATCTTAAAAAAAGTTTCCAAACTCGTTAAAAATCTCCAAGATCTCACAACGTCGCTAAAACGGCAACACTGCAGAGTTGGCAAGGTGACAAGGTCACACATACGCGAGCAACTTCATACGAATGCCCGGCTTAAATCTTCCATACTGATCGATTTGTAGACGCATAAGGTTCTAACTCGTTATACGGCACATCGCTATAAGTGCGAAAGTGACAGAGATAGTATTTGAAAGCCCGGTAAAAGCCGGTACGTGTAAGCGAGATAGATATAGCTCTCGCGTAGATGCTGCCAATGCGAAACTCTGCGCGCGCTGTGTAGTAGTGACGTAGTGTGGCATAGGTAGATACTTTGTGTTATTTTGATAAGAATTAAAGCGCGCGAACTTTTAAATAGTTCGGGTTTGATATTGATTCTCTATCGAGCATTTTAGTAAGGCATGCCTGGCTTTTCTGCTTGTATGAAGGTACCGCCACTGTGTACCTATGAATTTAATCCGTTTAAATTATATCAAGATTTTCCATAGATATTATTACATGGAGTCATATCATAATCAACACTTACTGATATTTGTTGCTTTATGTGAACATATCATTTGTAAATTGTTGATGAAGTATTCATGTCACTTAGTGCTTAGTTATATATCATTGTGAACATCTCGTGTTCCATGGTTTGTTTTTGTTTTTATTATTTTGAATATATTGCAGGTCAGTGTACAACATAACCATAAGGAAATAATAATATTTCTATTGAATAGGTCTTTACTATTTAGCTCAGCAAAAAATAGGTTTGATAATCGGCCACCGTTATGCTCGCACTATGGCAGTATTTTCCACCAGCGTTGTAGCCGGTGAGGGTGTCAATAATTCTGCCTTGCCTTCTCCCATGGTTTTGGGTTGGCTTCTAGTCCAACAACTGGACACAGGTGGGTATCTACCGGCAATCCGGCTAGGTACATTGGATTAACTTATGACAGTTTGGAATATCTCGTATTCTTTAGCATTACTTTGGAAAGTTTATAATTTACATATTAGGCAGTATAACTTGCCACCTTATGGTGGTTTGGAATATCTCGTATTCACTAAAGGAGTTTGAATGTTTTGTAGCGATCTACACATAGGTGGTGTACTGTTTTTACACGAATTAATAATACACAGATGGGTAGTATGAACTTGGCCTTCTCGTGACCTTTATAGGCACTGATAAAGTGGAGCACGTCGAACTTAGTCTTTTTGCCATTTTTGTTCTTTGGATTATAAATGAATGGGACTCACCTGCTATAACAGATGCATACCAGATTAGCAACGTAGAGTAACGAAGCCAAGAGTATCGCGTACTAGTCTGGTAGCTTACAATCAGTTGGCGCGTAAAAATTAACGTCGCCAATGGTATCTCGTACCCTGATTGAAGATTGAACGAGGCCTCGACTCGCAAGTCCGAAAAACAGCACTCGCTATGATCACTTAGTGCCTCCGCCATTGCCCGATGAGGATCGCGTCCTCGATGACAGGTTTCAGGGGCCTTTTCAGACTAGCAACGTAGAATAAGCCGCTAAGAGCATCACGTACCAGTCTGGCAGCTTCCAATCAGTTAGCGTGCAAAAACAACTTCGCTAATGGTATCTCGTACCCTGATTGAAGATTGAGCAAGGTTTCGACTTGTAAGTCTGAGATGCAGTACTCGCTATGATCACTTAGTGCTTTGGCTTTTGCTGGATATCGGTTCTTCATCCTGTGTGATTGTAGATTCAAGGCTTAAATTCGACACTGAAATTCGTTATTGCACAATACACTTTATAGGTTATCACTTGAAATTTTGTTATTTTGCTAAAGAAGGAACTATTTCATGTATTATAAATGAATAATAAGATGTATCACTTGGGATTTTGTTAAATTGCTAAAAAAATACTATTCCATGTATCTTAAATGAATAATTAGATAGGATAAAGTTTTTTCCATGCGAAACTTTTACCGCAAAAAAAATAAGTGACATCTAGACGCGATGGTGTTGCCAGGATACATTGATTGTATTTTTTTATATATATCTAAACTTGCGAATCCTTTGACCCGTAATGAAAATATTACTACATTATGTGAACAATAATAGAATTGCATTTCAGTTTCGGCGCGAAGT
Organism: Mythimna impura; assembly: GCA_905147345.3. NCBI lineage: Eukaryota > Metazoa > Arthropoda > Insecta > Lepidoptera > Noctuidae > Mythimna > Mythimna impura. Next base: position 27,024,241 of record LR990350.1, read on the forward strand.
AAAATAACCTTAGATACGTCAATGCAGACCTTGGCCAGGAATTGTACGCACAATAAAAATATTCTCCCAAAACATTTTGTGCGTATGGCTTAGGATGTCCAGCTTGTAACAGTAGCGTAACGCTGTTAAGTCAGGCGGTCCGATGAATACAGATGATTGCGGCTCAGAATGTAAATAGGAGTCGATCAAAAAGTTCAATCAATTATCGTAGTTATATTTTATGGTTTGTTTTTTGATAACGTAAATTTTATCTTTATCGTATAAATAACTCGAATGAACGATTTCAAATAAAAGTCGTCTGGAACGGCATCCATTAATAATGAGCACAATGAGTAGGTAGGTACATTAACAGACCTATTGTTGAAAACATGTAAAAAGAGGAACTGACTGACATATCAACGCACAGCCGAAAATACTGGGAATAGGAATATGAAATTTTGCACAAGGCTTCCTATTCTGACGTCATCATTATTTCAGCCGAAAGACGTCCACTGTTGGACATAGGCCTCCACCAAGTGTCGCCATAATGACCGATCCTGTGCGTCTCGCATCCATCAGATTCCTGCGACCCTCACCAGGTCATCGGTTCACCTTGTGAGAGGCCTTCCAACGCTGCGTCTTCCAGTACGTGGTCGCCACTCCAGCCCCCCCTAGCCAAGTTACAACCGTTTGGTTTCGATTCTCTTTTCGTTGATCGCCTCGAGTCGGCCACGCCTCCTTTTCCTTTGTTCTGTTCACGTGACTAAGCATTTAGATGACGTCAGAACAAAAGGATCGGAGGCCTGGCCGACTCGAGGCGATCAACGAAAAGAGAATCGAAACCAAACGGTTGTAACTTGGCTAGGGGGGCAGAAACTTTCGTCCCCATCGACCATCTCTTCATTGTGTCGTAGGCGAGCACTAAGATGAGATTTTAGGAAATTCTATGTATAAGGGGGTGAAAGGGGGAATTTAGTTGTATGCAAAACCTTATTCCGTGGGTCAATGTACTTGAAACATAGCATAAATAGTAACCTAAATAAATAATACAGGTTGCCATTATTTGCAGTTTTCACAACTACCGCCAAATAGAACAATATTTAGGGGGTTTTTAAGATTGTATGAAGGATTATTTTTTAGCTTAATAAACTTGAAACTTGGCCCAAATTCTAACTTAAATAAATAATGAATAATATCTAAAGACTGTCATTATTAGTTTTTCATAGTCTTTTGAGGGTATCAAAAGACGGTTTACGGGGTGTTCGTTAAAAAAAATATATTCTTGCGGACGCAGTCACTGGCAAAATGCTAGTTATAAATAAAATAATTAAATCTGCATTCGAATGTCGTTACGGATCGCAGGGTTTTCCAATTGAATTACGCTTGAGATTAAATAACGAAGTTTAATTACCTCACAATACCTAATGCAAGTTTATATTACGTGAAAGGGGATGGTCAGAGGTAGCCTGCAAAATCCAAAGTTTTTTTTTTGCAATTTGCAGGTAAGGGTCAAGTTGTATGTAGATTAAAATATGATGGCGGACGGAAGATAGTCTCAAACTTTTACTGACTAAAACCCACTCCTGTTCCTTCGTTGCCTTTCATGCCAGTAGGCTTCGACCCTGCTGGGCCACTACGGTTGCTGACATCTTCTTGAGGCGCGCATTTATCACTACGCAGCGTCGACGACTTGGGCTCGGTCCGGACGGTTCCCGGACGGTCGGACGGCGAGCTACCCATTGCTCGCCATCCGCAAGCCTGCGCCTCCGGTGACCGGAAATTAGGCTCGGAATCCCGGCTAGGCGGCTGGGGGCTGGGGCGCGGGGGCCATTGCCTCGCGCGTGCACGTGCGGCCTCCTTTGCTAGCGTTACTGCTTCGCAGAAGGAGGCGACCGCCTGCCACTCCTCCTGGCTGCGGACATGGCAGCCATTCAATAGGTTAAGACCAACTGAGAGGGTTGTACTGACGTAAAAAAATAGGATACGTCAAGCGAATGAAACACAAATGATACAAAACCAGTTAATTTGCTCCAAATCTCAGCTCAGTCGATAGACGTCCACTGATGAACATGGCCTCCCCAAGTGTCGCCATAACGACCGGTCCTTTGTCACGTAAAACGCTCTAGATGGAGCGGGAGGAAGTGTCAGACTTTTACTTACTAAAGCCCAGTGTCTCTTCAATTGCTCTTTATTGCGAGGCCTGCAGTAACTCCTTCGAACAATACGTAGTCCTGCCAAGCGTCGGCCGGGTCGGCCCTAACTGCGGCCCTGCCACAAGCTCTTATCGCGATTCATTTAAGGACCTAAACTGAACCTTTAAACCCTTCTCGCTCTCGTGCTTGATAATTTAAAACGTCATGGTGAGGCACCTGGTCCCTACATTTTTTGCTGACATCTCTTTGAGGCGCACCTGATAACGACCGATCCTGTGCGTCTCGCAGCTCTCGGGTTCATCCAACCAGGTCATCGGTCCACCTTGTCCGGCCTTCAAACTCCAAATATGACGCGAAAATATATCAATGTAGCTTATTACCACTTCAGTAAACACAGAGCACGACAGATTTGCTCCACTTGCTCATTCGTACGTCAGATACAGTATTTCTTGTTATAAATCACATTCTATACTTATTAGCTGGTCATCGTTTATTCCAATATGGTTGGCCGAGAAGAATGTTGCAATAGGACAAATGCGAATCAATTGACATTATAAAGACTAATAAAAAACACTTTCAAGGCAATATGGTGTTTATGCTGTATTGTTTCTGTCGTTTTTCTTCACTAGCTATTTACTGTGGGTTCGCTCCCGTTGCTTGTCTCGTAGGAACAAAGCACCAGCTATCTTCTATATAATATAAAAGGAGAAACTGACTGACTGACATATCAACGCACAGCCTAAACTACTAAGACTATGACGTAGGCGAGCACTAAGAGAGGATTTTTCAAAATTCACACACTAAGGGGATGAAACGGGTGTTCGTTAACGAGGGCTCGATGGAACGATTGGTGGTGAAAGGAAGAGTTGAGGGCAAAAGATCACGTGGACTCTCTCCATCACGGTGGACGGACCTCATCAAATCTGTGACACATTGCAGCATTAATGACAACTCCCAAGCCGCCAAACACAGAGCTCTCTCTCTCTGTCTGAGTGGAATTCCCTGTCTGTGTTTCCTGATAGCTACAACCTAGGGGTCTTTAATTCAAGAGTGAATAGCTTACATCTAGGTAAGCGTGCTCCATCGTCGTCTCATCATCCCCTCGCCGACGGTGACTTTTTGTAGCGATGCTGTAGCGCGTTCGCATCGATACAATAGCGATCATAGAAATATAAAAAAGCGATACTGTAGCGCGTTGGCATATTTTCTATAGCGCTTGTAAATGCGACTAACGCGCGATGCTGTCGCGCGCTTCAAAACGCGCGACAGCATCGCTACAAAAAGCCGTAGGCGAGGGGCCTTACCATCAGGTGAGATAGTGGTCAAGCGCGAACCTATCAATAATAATTTTAAAAAAATTACCTCTACAAACCTACAAACAATTTTACTTCTTTAAATCGCTACTAGTTTATATAAATTCAAGGCAATAAGGAACTGCACGTCTGTCTGCAGTTTATCTTTTTGTCGTTTTTACTTATCCAGTGTTTTTTCTGTCATTCAACGGATGTAGTTCCTACTTTTAATTTCCATTTTTTTACGACCGTTTCCGCCCCTTTTTATATTGGGATATTTAAACGCTCTACCGGCTAGGAGCGAGTCGAAATATGGGTGCAGGTGGCGACAGATGTCATTGACCGAATATAAACACATTTCTGATCCTGATGTAATGGCAATTGTTTAACATCCATAAGTTTAAGATGTCATCTTTCATGATAAATAAAGAGTGTCACTCGGAGCTCGGCAATTTTTTGAGGAGCCTCAATTTTTTTTTCATTAGCCTACATTTCTTCTCCTCCTAAACTCCCCACTCTTGGGCGATCTCTGGCAAGTTTACCCAACGAAAACTTTTTTTTTAGTTTTTGTGTCAGTATGCACCCCTTCTTTTTTATTTGTAAATGACATAAACTATAAATGCTGGACTGCGATCCCACCTGATGGTAAGCAGTGATGCAATCGTTGCTGGTGAGCCGCACTAGTTTATTAAGAGCCTATTCACTCTAGCCTTGAAGACACCTAAATTATAATCGGACGAGAAGACCGCAGCAGGCGAATTTTTCTATTTCTTCGATGTACGCTGTATAATACTTTTCAGACTGACCATCCATAGTTTCTTACTTCTTCTCCTACTCTTATAACTTTCCACATTACTTTGCAAATAGGTTTTTAAAAACACTTTTACCCGCCAATTTTTTCGTCAATTTAAACTGGGGTCGGTGTTTTCTAGCTGACTACCCTGAGAAGAAACACCGAAACAAACTCAGAGATCAAAGTCTCTTTAAAAGTCCATACAGTAAACAAGTAATGGTTAAATCATAGAAGAATTATTGGAGCGTTTTATATTATAACCTCCAATAATTCGATTTATATCTCACTTGATCGTAGGTAAACGATGAAGCACTATCTAGAAGTAACCTATTCGCTCTTCTTTGTCTCTGATTCCGTTGCGCACCTGCTAAAGAATACAATCTGCGCAACATGTTATTAAACACACAAGGTGCGTCAACGTGCGATACGCCGGAGGTCGGCGCGGGCGCAACTAGCGTAGATTAGGTCAATTACAGCGGCCCCGGCGTATGACACCACCTCATGTTTCTACTGTGATGTAACGCGCAATACTTGGAACGTTTTGCGTTTATAAATGTGTGTAATAGAGGAAATTAGTGAGCGAATCCTAAAAGGCAAGACTAGTTTAGATTTCTAAAATTGAGAAAGTTTTCTGAATTTCGAATGAGCCTAAACCAAGCATGGCCAAAGGCCCAGCAGTGCTAGATAAAGTTAGCCTGCATAACACAAAACTGCGATGAGATGCGCCAACGTGCGGCAAAGCATAAGTTCAGGTGATATGAGCATAAGTTCAGGTGAAATGAGCATAAGTTCAGTTCGCAAGTTCTTGCGATGCGTCGCGCGAGCTTGTAGATTTTACGATGTGACGAAAACTGCGATGCGTTTTTGTGTTTGGGCCCTTAGCACGGCTGCTAGTAATAAAGAAAAAACTAGGAGGTAAAGATTAGACATCTTCATAATTTCCAGCCTTTTTTTTAGTCCAGGCCAAATATGAACCAAATTTTCAGTGCAAAAAAATCCTTGTTTGAAATTACATTTAACCTAAAACATTTTTAGGGTTCCGTACCCAAAGGGAAAAACAGGACCCTATTACTAAGAGACTGCGCTGTCCGTCCGTTTGTCACAAGGCTGTATCTCATGAACCGTGATAGATGAAATTTTCACAGATGATGTATTTTTGTTGCCGCTATAACAATAAATACTAAAAAACAGAATAAAATAAATATATGCCGTTTTTTGCTACGGACGGTACGGAACCCATCGAGCGCGAGTCCGACTCGTACTTGGCCTTTGGTTTTTAGGGTTCCGTAAAACGGAACCCTTAGAGGATCACTTTGTTGTCTGGCCGTCTATCTGTCTGTCTGTCAAGACCCTTTATCTCGGGAACGCGTATCAAATTGAAATTAAAACCATATACTCAGGTCTGCGGTCCCTTGAAGCTGTGAAAAAATCAAACTTCTGAGTTAACGACATAAAAAGATACGACCGTTTATGTCGCAAAATATCTACATTTCGACACTCTCAAGGGAATCAAAATTCATAGGGCACTTCCCGTTGACCCAGGATCCTGAAATTTGGCATGAAGCAAGTTTTCATAGCACAAGGATAGGAAAAAACTGAAAACTGTAAATATAAAGTTACGTCACACAAAAAAAAAAACATTTTTTTGCGATTCGGTAAAATCTCCGTATCTCAATTCGGGAATTGAACTGTTTTCATGGGTAAGTTTGTACGGAACCCTCAGTGCTCGAGTCCGACTCGCACTTGCCCGGTTTTTTAGTATATAGAGCAGTGCTTGTATGAGAAACATAGACTTACATTGTAGTAATTAACCTAGCAGTGCCACAGTACTCATAATGGCCTCTCAATCTCCAGGAGTCTATGAAAACATTCCACCTGCTGTTGAACGAGACATCGCGGCGGCTGCAGGCGTGGACCAAGCGACTGGGGACCTGTGTGGACAAGTCCAGGCCTTACTATGATGCTGTGGGGGTCGCCACTACTGCCAGGCAGGAGTGCCAGAAGGCTGCTGTGCAGTTCCAGAGGGCCAGCGGTAAGTGACTTTTTTTGTAGGTGGGAAAATCATCCAATGACATCTCACGCTCTTGGGCGGAGTGGGAGATAGTGTCAGACTTTTACTGACTAAATTAAATTGAATCCACTCCTGTTCTTTCGTTGCCCTTCGTACCAGGGCCGAGTCTTCCTTTCAGAATCAGACCCTTGGCCCCAGTAGGCTGCGACCCTGCTGGGCCCCTACGGTTTGCTGACAACTCCCTGAGGAGTGCGTAGAACAGTACGCGCTGTCGACGACTTGGGCTCGGTCCGGACGGTCGGACAGCGAGCTACCCATTGCTCCTAACTATTTATTTATTTACGTGATAACGTCACTCATCGTCATTTTGATCTGAGTACTGGTGGTAAATTAAATTTATCTGGAACTGGAAAAATTTGCAGCGGTCTTCCTGTACGATTATAATTTAGGCGTCTTCAAGGCTAGAGTGAATAGGCTCTTATAAACTAGTGCACTTCACCATCAACGATTGCATCACTACTCACCATCAGGTGGGACCGCAGTCAAACACAAAATTATCTGAAGAAAATAAATAACTTATGTATTAATTAATTCTCTTTGAAAGAGCATTCCCTACTAGGTACTTGAATTTATGTTTTTTTTAAGGAATTTAAATCAGCATCTACCTTCGTGGGTAGAAATAAGATCAGGACCACCTGAGTACATAAATATACCTTTTTTTTATTTGACAAATCATCAAATAACGCTTCCGATCTGGATGCAACGAGAGGGAGTGTCAAAAGTGATCCTTCAATTGCCCTTTGTGTTCCCCCTTTGTGTTTGTGGACCCCCGTTTCATCCCCTTAGGGGGTGAATTTTGGAATATCCTCTCTTAGTGCTCGCGTCATAAAAGGAAACCTTGTACAGAATTTTACTTTCCTAGTCGGGTAGTTCTGGTACTTTCGGCTGTGTGTTGAGATGTCAGTCAGTCAGTTTCTCCTTTTCTAGATAGAAAAGTTTTTTTTATTTTTTTATCGACTATCGGAAAGTAAAGTGTTTCAAAGGCATCAATGTTCATCTTAGATTTGCATGTTGTCTTGTTCTCAATGTTTTGTAGGATTACGAAATTGAAATAGCTTTATCAACGAATGCACGTGGTTTCACATTTGATATAATAATTATCTTTAAGATAAACAAGAGTTTAATGAGGAAAATTCGCTAGAAATTAACGCCAATCACATAATTTTATCATTTCATAAATATCTTTTTGATAAGACATCTTGGACATGGGCATGGCATGTTACGTGGAACAAATCAGATAATTTGGCAATGACATAACTTGAGCCGATATAAGAGTAAAATGGCGACTAGATTCTTTCATCCCGTAATTTCCTGTCGGGGCAGTATACGACAGATTTCAACGATTTGGCAACACTGCCAACGTCTAAGCAGTATAACATACTGAATCGGATGAAAACTGCCTGGCACCAAATATGGCTACATTTTTCTATATTGCATGCCAGCACTTCGCCCGCGACTTTTTACGCGAATATGTTTTCATAAAAAAAATTAAAGGGTTATTTTTGAAAAAAAAAAACTAATAATGACAGTCTTTATTATTATTTTTTATTAGAATTTGTGCAAAGTTTAAAGTTTATTAACCCAATAAATATGAATTCTCAATAGTCTTTAAATTTGTTCTTTTGAGGGTAGTTTTGAATAAAAAACTGGGCAAGTGCGAGTCGGACTCGCGCACTGAGGGTTCCGTACAAACTTGAAAGGCAAATTGCGGTTTACGATTTATGACGTATTAAAAAAAAAACTACTTACTAGATCTCGTTCAAACCAATTTTCGGTGCAAGTTTATAAGGTAATGTACATCATATATTTTTTTTAGTTTTATCATTCTCTTATTTTAAAAGTTACGGGGAGGGGGGGGACACACACATTTTACCACTTTGGAAATGTCTCTCGCGCAAACTATTCAGTATATAAAAAAATTATATTAGAAAACTCAAAATCATTTTTGAAGGCCTATCCATAGATCCATATCCATAGAACACGTATGGGTTTGATGAAAAAAAAAATTTTGATTTTCAGTTCTAAGTATTGGGAACCCCCAAAATTTATTGTTTTTTTTCTATTTTTTGTGAAAATCTGAATGCGGTTCACAGAATACATCTACTTACCAAGTTTCAACAGTATAGCTCTTATAGTTTCGGAAAAAAGTCGCTGTGACATACGGACGGACAGACAGACACATGACGAATCTATAAGGGTTCCGTTTTTTGCCATTTGGCTACGGAACCCTAAAAACAAATAATGTCAACCTTTATTATTAAAGGGGTGACCAGACGGTTACAAACCAACGTCCCAGCCAAGGTGACCTTACTAGTTTCAATCCGTGTAGACAGCAGTTGTAATTCATGACCTTCAAAGGCCTTGGTTGGGATGCGCGTTTTTCCAACCACCGAACGTGTTGGCGCGTAGTTTACATTCATGTAGCCGCAACACAAACCAAACACAAAAACCAAGGTCACCTTGGTTGGGACGCTAGTTTGCAACCGTCTGGTCAACCCTTTAATGGAACTAAGTTACGCAATACATTTCTGTCTACTCCGTAATCAAAAACTGGCATGATGACGTCATGTCTGACCTTTCCATCACCTTAACTGAAATATTTCTCGTTTATCTTGTATAGTTTTTCAATTTCCGTTGGGGTCGCTTGATAGGTACAACGCAATTTCCGACATCCATTTTTTGGTCAGAGCTTAATTTTATTTCGTGATACATTTTCTGAAGAATTTTTCTCTAATATTAAAACGTGATATTAAAGATGAACCTTTCGTCAAAAGGTTCTGGAATGGCGACTACGTACGGGAAGACGCAGCGTTGGAAGGCCTCCCACAAGGTGGACCGATGACCTGGTGAGGGTCGCGGGAATCCGATGGATGCGAAACGCACAGGACAGGTCATTATGGCGACATTTGAGGGAGGCCTATGTCTAACAGTGGACGTCTTTCAGCTGAAATGATGATTAAAGATGATAGAATGCTTGTTTCTTGCTTATATAACTTGCTGATAAAAATCAACTAGCTGTTACCCGTGGTATCACCCGCGTTGTTAGTTACTGCTCCGGTCCTATTGGCCTTAGCGTGATGTTATATAGCCTATAGCCTTTCTCGATAAATGGCTCTCCAACACTAAAAGTGTTTATTCAATTCGAACCAGTAGTTCCAGAGAATAGCGCGTTCAACCAAACTCTTCAGCTTTAAGACTAGTTGTCCCCCATGGTTTCGCTCGCGTCTTTGGTTACTGCTCCACTTTCATGGGTCGTAAGCAGTCGTAGCGTATTGTTATATCCTATAGCTTTCCTCGATAAATAGGCTATCCAACACGTAAAATATTTTTTCAATTTAAAAACCAGTCGTTTTCTTGAGATTATCGCGTGCAACCAAACAAACGAACTCTTCAGCTTTTAATTTATACTAGCAACCCGCCACGGCTTCGCACGGGTTTTACAAACTTTGAAATTCTCGGCTTTTTTTTTTCTTGATATAAACCAGTGCTTGACTGCGATCCCACCGGATGGTAAGCAGTGATGCAATAATTGATGGTGAGGCGCACTAGTTTATTAAGAGCCTATTCACTCTAGCCTTGAATACACCTAAATTATAGTTGGACGGGAAGACCGCAGCTGGCAAATTGTTCCAGTCCTTCGATGTACGCGGTATAAACGACGAAGCGAAACGCTTAGTCCGGACCATTGAAGTTTCAACAACGTAAGGATCCACCCTTACTCGCCGTACGAGAGTGAATAGGTTACTTCTAGGCAAGCGTGCTTCATCGTCGGCCACATCATCGCTTACCATCAGGTGAGATAGTGGTCAAACGCGAGCCTATCAATAATAAAAGAAAAAGAAAAAAAACCTTTATTATAATCTCTAAACCTTCCTCATGAATCACTCTGTCTATTGGAGAAAACCGCATGAAAATCCGTTCAGTATATTTCGTGTTTGTCGCGTTCATGCAGATAGATAGACGCTGTGGGAGACTTTGTTTTTTAATATAAAGGATATTATAATAAAGATATTTTTCAGGTTCTTGCCAAGTTACCTAGTAATCTCTCTGCCCAATTATATACCGGTCTCAATTATTGTGATTATGGATTACACCGGGTTTATTAAAGAGATTTTAATCCTTTTCATTAAGGCCATCCAACTCGACATATATTTTCACTGTTTTTCATACAACCGCTCTTACGCGATTATGAAGTTATTACACATTTTTCATTTGATATTTTGGAAACACAGTATCTTGTGGATATTATCTAGGCTTCTATTGAAATCAATTTATAAATTTGTGTAAAACTAATCCAGTACCTCTGAAAATCTGCAAATTTTATTGTTGAAATAGAATTGGAGCGAATCTATTCTTGACATTTCTCTGATTACATAAATTGTCTGAAAATCCAATGCCAGATATGGTTACAGCAACCTTCACGCCTGGGTTGCGACAGGACACGCCCTGGACGTCGGGTAGCCCAGGTTGACGGCGCTTTGTGTACACGCACCTCTAAGGGCGGAACTCACCAATAACACTTATCGTGTTTTAACGTTTGGCTCGCATAATCGCGTTTAGCCGCTGTCACTAGTGTCACTTGTAAAAATACAACAAAAGAAAAATACAGACAAGTGACACTAGTGACAGCGGCTAAACGCGATTATGCGAGCCAAACGTTAAAACGCGATTAGTTTTATTGGTGAATTTCTCCCTTAGGTAAATATACTTTATTTACCTATTACAATCACTGCTCATAAGCCAGTATTGGAAATAAACTAACGCGGTTTTTGTCGCTAGAAATATATGTAGTAACAGCCTTTTACTTTACTCAATGTACAAACTTTCTTGTGACACGTTTTCACAGTAATAGTTCCATTACTAGATTTGCCCATATACCTATCACGCAATAATTTATGTTCAATGACACCAAATTAAAGAGAAAGTACCCACAAATGCGAACTGAATGTGACAAGGTTGCTGATAACATTAATTTAGAACATTTCACTTTGCTAATTAATTAAAAGTGTGTCGTTTAGTCGTGCGTTAACCTTAATTCACGTAAAGAATAGCGCTTGGCTTAGACTAACTAGTGTAGGCTATCTATACATCTATACTCTATACATCACACATGTATGTCTACATTTTCTGAACTAGCACACTCTGAATTTTGAGTTTATAATCGGTGTATTTTTTTTCTCTGTTCTTTAAAGTGTCTGGGTAAAGGTGGCCAGGAGACCCATAACACAAGTTTTCTTAGTATGAGCTGCTGTCTTCTTACCAAAAAATATTGTTTAAAGAAATTTCTTCCCTTGAGCCACCTCGTACCAACCCTTGCGGTGGCTCAAGGGAAGAATACCTGGAAGAAGACGGGGGAGGCCTTTGCCCAGCAGTGGGAAAGTATAGGCCAAATAAAATTAAAAAAAAAAGAAATTTTGCTGTACTTTGTGGGAGAAAATAAATATTTTTTTATTTATTATTTATTTCACATATAAATAAAATTGAATTGTCCGTTTGTGATATCAAAATAACATATTTTTACTAAATACATTATGAAAGTATATTCGATAATTGCCTATAATTTTTGTCTGTCTGTCGGTTTCTCTGTTTGTCCGTCTGTCGGTGTGTTTGTTCTGGCTAATCTCCAAAAGGGCTGGATCGATTTAGACGGGACTTTCACTGGTAGATAACTTATGTTATAAGGAGTTACTTAGGTTCATCATCTCCATAGCTTTTTTTCAACTAACTTGGGGTCGGCTTCCAGTCTAACTGGATGCGGCTGAATACCCGTGTTTTACATGGAGCGACTGCCTGTATAACCTCCACAACCCAGTTACTGGGCAACACGATACCAGGAGTAACTTAGGTTACCATAATTAATCAGCCTTATAATGTTCCCACCGCTGGGACTCAAGCTGGGAGAGCGAATGGGCCATAATCCACCACGCGGGCCCAGTGCGGGTTGGTAGATGTCACATGTCTTCGAATGTTTGGTTCTAGGACATGCCGGTTTTCTCACGATGTTTTTCTTCACCGTTTTGAGAGTAGTGGTGATGAAATAAATTACACAAAGTAATGCGCCTGGCTGGGTTTGAACCCGCGACCTACAACTTGTCAGTTGAGGCCGTACCACCGGCCCACCACTGCTCCTTACTTAACTTAGGTTACTTTTATTAAAAAAACTGGGCAAGTGCGAGTCGGACTCGGCCCTGAGGGTTCCGTACAAACTTACCTATGTAAAGTGTTCAATTCCTGATTGGAGTCTCGAAGTTTTTTCCAAATAGCAATTTTTTTTTGTGAAGTAGTAACAAATTTTCAGTTTTCTGTTTTATTCCTATACTTGTGTTATAAGACCTTGCTTTATGCGAAATTTTAGGATTCTGGGTCAACGGGAAGTACTCTATAATTTTGGTCCCCTTGAGTGTCGAAGTATACGTTTTTTGCGACATAAAGGCCATGTCTTTTTTTTCCGTTAACTAAGGGCGGAATTCACCAATAAAACTAATCGCGCTGTCACTAGTGTCACTTGTCTGTATTTTTCTTTTGTTGTATTTTTACAAGTATCACTAGTGACAGTGGCTAAACGCGATTATGCGAGCCTAACGTTAAAACGCGATTAGTTTTATTGGTGAATTCCGCCCTTAGAAGTTGGATTTTTTCACAGCTTCAAGGGACCGCAGACCTAATTATATAATTTTAATTTCAACTCGATACGTCCACGCATTCCCGAGATAAAGGGTCTTGACAGACAGACAGACGGACGGACAACAAAGTGATCCTATAAGGGTTCCGATTTTTCCTTTTTAGGTACGGAACCCTAAAAAAGAGCAAACAAATATCGTCTTGAAATTGTGACCAAATGATATTGTACTGTTTCACGAGTCGGATGCAGACGAAGCCGCGGGAACGAGGTAGTCGAAAACATAACCAGCTTGAAATATTAATGTCTGTCATTATAGGTATTAGAATCCCCCTGGACTCATATGAGTATGGCATAAATGGTTATTTCAAAAGTATAAATGATCGTGTGGCGTGCTAACTTTTTAATAGACACAGAGTAATTAAGTAATATTATTTAGAAGCCTGAATGTTGTCACGCTACTGAGTTCTGCCGTGAAATAGAGTTGCTGTTTTCTGATTAGAGTGGCGAAAACCCATAAAAATCAGAGGTTTAAATATTATATAAACTAGCGACCCGTCCCAGCTTCGCGTTTTTTTTTTTTTTCGTGTGGGAAAATCGTCTAATGACATCCCTCGCTCTTGGGCGGAGCGGGAGGTAGTGTCAGACTTTTACTGACTAAAAACCCACTCCTGTTCCTTCTTTGCCATTTTTCCTGGGCTCCGGGGATCACTTTCGCATCACCCATGGCCCCAGTAGGCCTCGACCCTGCTGGGCCCCTAAGGGTCTAACAGTCTATTGCAATTAACAATAATACTTAATTTTTATTTTACTTTGTTTTCTTTCTGCGATACCGTCGCTTAACTTATTTTTTTAGACAATTGACATATTTACAGTTTACATATTAAAAATACAGTTATGTATAATTATAAATATATTTGTTTAGTGTATATAATTATAATTATATATATATTACTAAATAAAATTACCCTTAAAAACTTTTTACAAAAAAAAATTAATCGACTTCACTCAAAAAAAGACGGGCAAGTGCGAGTCGGACTCGCGCACTGAGGGTTCCGTACAAACTTAAGAAAACAGTTCAATTCCCGATTCGTCGAATCGCATATCGTCGGTGCGCTTGCCAAAACCTCTATGTGCATTTCAATGATAATTTTCTTTTTGCTAAATATCCTTAAAATCGAGTACATTAACACTACATTTTATCATCTTCACTTGTATCTCAGTTCATACTACATTTTTAAATTATTCATCAGTCAATTAATCATTAAATAAAACAGTTTATTGTCTCCTCTAACAACTTGATGAAAAACACATAGAGGTTTTGGCAACAGCACCGACGATATCAGACCTTACTTAATGATAAATTTCAGGGTTCTAGGTCAACAGGAAGTACTCTATGAATTTTGATTCCCTTGAGAGTGTCGAAATACAATTTTATTGCGACATAAACGGCCATAACTTTTTTTTTCGTTAACTCAGAAGTATGATTTTTTCTTCAGCTTCAGCTTCAAGGGACCGCAGACCTGAATAAGTAACATAATGTAATTTGCTTACAAGAACCTCTAACCTAACCTGTGCGTGTCAGAGGTGCCCTAAAATTACGTTACCTTCTTTTCTGCTGTCGTCTTTTACACACACAACCGGCTGCGCATTCGGTATTGATAGATATATAGAATACCTAGGCAAAGTATATAATAAATAATATTTAATACATTACCTACACATTTTAAGTAATCTATAGGTACATTGCCTAGATATTGGCATTTTCGCTGATCTAGACCTTTTTGGCGCTAGCGTGAGACACATGATGTTAGTTTTTCTGTTCTCTAAGTTTCAACATGTTTTTAACCGACTTCAAAAAAAGGAGGAGGTTATCAATTCGGTTGTATTTTTTTTTTTTTTTTTTTTTTATCATTATTTTTTTTTTTTTTTTTTATGTTTGTTACCTCAGAACTCCGTCGTTTATGGACCGATTTGCAAAATTTTTTTTTCCCTGTACAGGATATGCTTCCAGATTGGTCCCATTTTTTTCAAAATCCAGTTCTGATGATGGAATCCATGAGGAATCGAGGGAACTCCTCAAAAATTATAGGCAACCCTATGGTAATTTTAGTATTTTCATCAAGAACTTAAGCATTTACAGTCAAAAAGTAACATTTGATGAAGTGGAACTGATGAAGAAGACCAGAAATGGTCAACGGAACTTCATACACAAATAGATATTACAATGAAGATATACATAGTTAAGCGACTATGACAATACAAATAAATGAATGATTCTGAATAGTTACGTTGAAAATGGTATCATCGAAGTGATCTGATGATGATGATGGAGCCGGAAGGTAGGCACTGGAACTCCGTAATTAATCAATGTAACCTAGCCGTGTTTGGACTTATTAGAATTGTCATGAGATGCACTTTGGCTATAAGGTACTATCGAACTGATCTGATGATGGAGCCGGAAGGTAGGCACAGGAACTCCGTAATTAATCAATGTATCCTAGCCGTGTTTGGGCTTATTAGAATTGTCGTGAGATGCTCTTTGGCTATAAGGTACTATCGAACTGATCTGATGATGGAGCCGGAAGGAGGAAGGTAGACACAGGAACTTTATAATAAAACAATGTAACCTAGCAGTATTTGGGTTAATTGGAATTGTCATGAGAAATAGGCACTCTGTTTATAAGTGTATCGCAACTAAAAAGTGTGAAATAAAAACTTTTTAGAAAAAAAAAATAACCGACTTCACTAAAAAAAACACTAAAAGGATCAAAATAACTTTAATTTCGGAAGTCGGTGTTAAATAAGAAACAAACAATACCTAGAAACACCGACTTCCGAAATTAAAGTTATTTTGATCCTTTTAGTGTTTTTTTTAGTGAAGTCGGTTATTTTTTTTTTTCTAAAAAGTTTTTTTCTGCATTGTGTGTATGCATTGTGTATGTGCGCCAAATAAAATATTTTTCTTTCTTTCTTTATATTATTGTATAGAATACCGGATTATACAGATTGGTGACACATATAACTCCATCTATATTATGTTCATTATCTGTCCACTTTCTCATGTTACATAGCAAGACATGCTACGTAATTTCTTTGACTGAATACCACACATTTTCCTCTCGGAATGAACACAATAATCTTTTATTACAATTAGGTATCTTGTTTTTATTTTCATTTATGTAAGAATAACAATATTATACAATCATTTTGTGGTTATTGTCAGAGAAAATAACAATCAGGATAAATTCTTTTGTAATTTTGCCCTTATATAAATAACAATACCTAATATAGTTTTATGGATTTCGTAAAAAACAACTGTATTCTATTAGTTCACAACTTAGATCAATTGAAAGCATTTTTTCTATATGAAAAGCATATCATAGTCTTTCGTGCATTTTTATTAAAACATCTTTCAGCTAAATAATGAAAATCTTTGCAGATATTAGGGTTTCGAAACGTTTCAAATAAGTAGATAGATAGATAGATAAAACATGTATTTGATGCAACACAGAAAAATAGATACCTGGGGATGGACGACGCCGCCGAGGTCGACCTGGGAAGAGCTGGTGAGACGACCTAGATGCCTACCGCAAGGACTGGTTCGAGGTGGCTCGAGAAAATAATACCTGGAAGAAGTTGGGGGACGCTTTTGCCCAGCAGTGGGACAGTATAGGCTATTAAAAAAAAAAAACAATACAACAGATAGTGCCTACACTAAAGCACAATAAAATTACAAACGTAAAACTAAGCACATAAATTAACAGAAAAATAAAAAATGAAAACAATCACAGACATGAATGTTACGTAACTGGAATATTCATCAATCAAATGTACCCACGCTAAATACTTTAAATGCCTGCCTTTCGTTTATCCTTCTCTCTGCGTTAAGGGGGAGACTGGATGGTAACCTAATGGTAATTAAATTTTCTTAAGTATTTTGCATATCAGTAATATCATGTTGTATGTTGATTAAAACATCATTTGCGACCGTAACACGTATTTATTTATGGAATTATAATAATTAACATCATCAATACAACTAGGGAATCCAATCCCGCATCAAAATCGCGATCCCGCATCCCTGCGGGATTGAATTCAGCAATCCCGCGGATCTCGCGGGATTAGCGGGTAAGTACCTAGTAATAAACATAAAAATCGATCAAGTGCGAGTCTGACTTGCACATCGAGTATTTCTTATACTTAAATTTTTCCTACCTATGTAAATATTTTGATTCCCGTATTGAGTTTCGAAGATTTTTCGAATCGCAAAAAAAATATTTTGTAATGAAAACTTATGATTTTCATATAAATAATAATAATCAACTGCTTTTATAGAACAATCTATTACGATATTTAACGGACCTTTATCTAAAGTAAATACACGTGCTGTGGGGAATCCTGGTCATGGAGTACTTAAACTGACATTGGTTACGTTCCGTTTTAGTTGCGATACAGGACTCGCACAACAATATGAAATAGAAATTCAAAAATTATTTAACTACAAGGTTGAATCGAAAACGAAACAATTATTTTCCATATAAATTCTTTAAAAAATGTCACGAGTTCCATGTAAAGTTGTTTCATCACTTTTTAATGACGATGAGCTGGGTCTAAAAAATAATCAAAACGGTGGCAGGTCGTCGGAATCCAATTTTGTTATACAAAACTTCAATCCCGCAGACGTGCGGGATCGCATATTTACATTCTGTACATGGCCAGAACGCATCCATAGGAAACTGCTCGCGTATACATTGTGGTGCAGTTTTTATTAAATTTGCGATTACAATGTATACAAGAGTAGTACGCAAATACTCGCGTATACTTTGTAGTAGCCAAAGTAACTAGCTTTGTTCCATAATATACAGTGCTAGTCCGCATGCAAACTAATCGTGTATAGATCGGAATAGGCGCGAAAAACTCTTGATTCCAAACTATACGCGAGCAGTTGCATGCTCGCCATTTTGATTTGTTGACCTCTCTTTCTATTATATGGTAATCATATCTGCGTATCTATTCTAAACATTGCATCATCTTTCGACACGTGCTGTTTGTTTTTATTGGCGCTTTTTGTTGTCTCTGCATAATTTATTATAAAAAAGTGGTAAATACGTTTGTTTACTTAATAAAAATGTGAAAAATGATTACCAAAGACACTCTGCAAGAGTTTTTACTGAGTAAATGTGGTGAATTCAAAGAAAAACTGTTTGAATTTGAATCTTCGGAAAAGTTTGAAGTAATCATCAAGTGCAAGCTGGGAGCCCAAATGATTCACTAACATTAGAAGGGAATCTGGCGCTCGGCGGCCGCTGCCGCGGCACGCTCGCTGCGCTCGCTCGCCTTCACGCTTTACGGCTTTAATGGTCACTGTTCTAACCTAACCTAACCCACATGATCGCTTCGTTAGCTCGCCATCGTGTTCTAATGGTCACTATTCTAACAAGACCTAATCCAGGCGCGATTTTTAACTTAACCTAACCCAAATGATTCACTAACATTAGAAGGGGATCCCCTTCCGTTAAGTTAAAAGCCATTATTTTTTATCTAATTCTACATTAATAATGTTAAAACTTCATTCCATTATTTATGCATAAATGATTTTATTAAACTATATCGCAGCTTTTGTCAGGCGTAAGTGATGTTAACAGTAGTATAGTTTGGAAACACGTTACAAACTATACAAGACCAGTGAGCAGAATTCGTGTATACATTGTATAATTGCAGATTTAAAAATAGCAATACAAAGTATACGCGAGCAATTTCCTATGGCTGCGTTCTGGCCTTGTATACAATGGAAATACGCATGTGCGCGTCTAAGTTACAAAGTATACACGAGTAGTACGCAAAATTCGTGTATACATTGTAATCGCAAATTTAAAAACTGCACTACAATGTATACGCGAGCAGTTTCCTATGGATGCGTTCTGGCCATGTACAGAATGTAAATACGCTGCGGGATCCCGCATGAGTAATCCCGCATTTTTGATCCCGCAGAAAAGGTGCAGGATCCCGCGCTTGCGGGATTGGATTCCCTAAATACAACCCTCTCAGTTCGTCTAAGCCTATTGAATGACTATTTCATGAAAAATTCATTCGATAGGGTAGCATCCCCCTTAATACTAAAATCTCTCCCCACCATTTAATCAGAAATTGGCCGTGACTTTCTTCCGCTACCGTAGCATTCAGGAAATCCATAATTGGCAAACTGCCAGAAAAACTTAGATGGAAATGGAGATCGTAACATTCTCGTAACATAACATCTACTATCAATATATGTATATGGAATCAGGGGCGCCGACTCCGTGGGTGCTCGGGGGCTCGAGCACCCATGCGAAATAAACAGTGGGTGCCGAGCACCCCTGAAAATAGACATCAAGAAACAGGATCAGTAATCGTCTTATAGGTTACGTATAAATTATAACATTTCTTGATAATAAAAACTAATTTAATTTTATCTAATGGTTTCATATTATATTTTTATGAAACATAATTAGTAAAATTTAAGTACGCAGTATGTAAGTAGGACATTTATTTATTTGTCGGTCGATCAGTGTGCATTTCTCTTCTGAACTTCGCCACTTTTTCGAGTCATCAAATGAGCATGAGCACCCATGAGGTTTTCTAAAAGCCGGCGCCCCTGTATGGAATACGTAGCAATTTGCTGCAATTTATGTACGTTCTAGCTTTGCATCTTCCTGTACCCATATGTATATTGTAATACAATTCAAATGTTATTATCTCTTCTCAATTTCTTGATTTAGAAATAAATATTGTGTTTCGGCTCCAAGCCGGGACAAATCACTAGTTAGTTAAATTGGGTGAAATTTTTATTTATAAACCTTCCTCATTTATTACTCTTTTTATTAGTGAAAACCCCGTCAAAATCCGTTGTGTAGTTTAGGAGGAGTTAGCAGATAAACAGACAGACGCGGAAAGAGAGTTTGTTTTATTTATACTATGTAGTGACCTCTGGCGCTTGGCCCTGGTACTGGCCATGGTCGGGGGCGAGAGGGAATGGGATGCGGTCGTATCCTTCTGCGAAGCAGTAATATTAACAAAAGGAGGCGGCCGCAAGAGTGAGGGAACGTACATCCTCACGCCTCAGTTGCCGCGACAGAAGACGCCCCGGTCGTCGGGCGTGGGCGCGGATTGGCGAACGACGAGCAATGGGTAGCTCCCCGTTCTATAAGGACCGAGACGGAGTCGACGTGTCGACGGCGCGTACTGTTCCACGCGCTCTTCAAAGAGATGTCAGCAATCCTTAGGGGCCTTTTAGCAGACTTATACTGACTAAACCCACCCGTGTTATGCCCAGGTGCCCTTTATGTACTAGGACCGCAGTGACCCTTTTAAACAATTCTATAGCCCTAGCAGGCATTGGCTCTATTGGGCCCCGTCCATTTTAATGACATCTCTTTGAGGCGCGCGTCGACCAACGCACCGTCCACTCAAGCTCGTTTTTTACCGGACGGCGATCTACCTATTACTCGCCATCCAAGCCCGCGCGGTACCTAATACTCAATACTCGCATTTACAACTAATTTTTAGCTTTAAATTAGGTAGTCTTCTTTATTGCACACTTACCTAGCAATGACCTTTTCACTCACACCAATTGCTATGCCAAACATTTTGATCGCTGCACCGAGCATCAATAGATAAATTGGCACAAATCGCTGGTGCTCTTATCTGGCCGACATCCGGGCATCGGGCGGGCCCGAGGCCTGCAGGTCAAGGCCCTTGAATATTTGATTATGTTTCAAGGTCCATGACTTAATTGCCTGGTGCCCTGCCTGAAGGTCACTTGAGTAATTTGGATTAATGTGATAATTTATATTAGCAAGGGTAATTGGAATTTTATCAGCTTTTTGGTTTGGTTTATATTAGCTAGTAGTGATGACTTTGATAGGAATCATTATGATAAGATGACTTTCAGTAGGTATTCATATATATCAATTTATTTATTAAAACTACATGCAACACGAACGCTCAAAAGCAGACTTAATGCCTTAGGCATTCTGTACCAGTCAACCTACCTAAGATGGTGGAGAGTGGGACAGGATATGGCTGGTGCATAAAAAAAAATTGAGAAAACAAGGCCCAAGGGTACAAATGTCTGGCCACAAAGTATACTTTTTTTTTTTACAAATTTGAATTTGGAACGAGGCTATTCATTATCATTTAAATACTGTATAGTTTTGACGTATTTCTGTAAAGTGTTTTACCGCTATTTCTAATAAATAAAATTGAAGTGGGGTATTAAACAAAACATAATTGCTGTTATTATTTACTCTGGAAATAAGTCTGTATTTAATTTATTTTGTTCTTTTCACCAAATAGTTTTTTTATAACAGTATTACAAGGTAGGTATTTACGTGGGACTGCTAATTTAGGTAACTTTTCTGTTGGGAAATTATCAAATAACTGCTCCCATTCTGGGTAATAATAATAATAACGAAGAACGCGGTAACTGTTTGGCCTGGTAACTGGCAGGGATTTAGGTAACCTTGGATTGAAAATACCAGCACAGTTAAAAAATATATGGAGCTGATGATTTTTTGTCGCGATCGATAACAGTGTCCCCGCAGTTGATAATGATGAGTTTATTCAACTGAACTCAGTTCAATGACCTGGGTTTTCAGCTATTTCAATTATACCCTGTAAAAGTATGCTAGCCGACTGAAGAATTCTTCTGGTTACAATGATGTACCAGAAAAAAGCCAATAGAAATAAATTTATAAAATGAGGACAGAAGAAATAAATGATAACAAAATTGAAATGTACGACGAATGGAAGATGTTGTAAAGTCATCTTGTACAAATCCTCATAGAAAAAGTCATAATTGTTTTATGATTGGTTTTTATACGAGCTTCTGCCAGCGGCTTGGCCCGTGTGGAGGTGGAAAACTCTCCTAAGGGAATATATTCCCAGGATAAAAGGCATCCTATGTGCTACTCCAGAACTTGGTCTACTCATGTGCTAAATTTCATCCAAAACCGTTTAGCAGTTTGAGCGTAAAGGAGTAACAAACATACACACATACTTTCAAACTTTCGCCTTTAAAATATTATATAGTGTGATAATGTGATTGCAACGTCCAAGCTAAATCCTCAGAGTTTGGAGGCTGAAATTTTATACTAAACACAGGGAATGTTGAAGGGAATCGTTTGTCTTGGTATGTCAATGTAAAGAGGAGGGATGAAACGTATGTTACTAAAAGAGTTATGAGTAGACAGGTGGATGGATGGAGAGGAAGAGGGAGACGAAAGAAAAGATGGATGGATTGTGTGAGAAGTGATATGAAAGAAAAAGGATTTAGTGATAGCGTGGCGGGTGACAGGACAGAATGGAAGAAAAAAACGTGTTGCGCCGACCCCGAATAAAACGGAGGCTGCAATATGGTTTGAAAGAGTTACAGTAGCCCTGGCACGTAAAGGGGGAACTGATTACTGAAGGACCTTCTAAGTTAACTAAAAAAAAGAAGATACGGTAGTTTAAGTCGCAAAAAATGTATATTTTGACACTCGACACTCTCAAGGAAATCAAAATTCATAGGGTAGTTCCCGTTGACCCAGAATTACCTCAAATAAAACGGAGGCTGCAATATGGTTTGAAAGAGTTACAGTAGCCCTGGCACGTAAAGGGGGAACTGAAGGACCTTCTAAGTTAACTAAAAAAAAAAGATACGGTAGTTTAAGTCGCAAAAAATGTATATTTTGACACTCGACACTCTCAAGGAAATCAAAATTCATAGGGTAGTTCCCGTTGACCCAGAATAAAATTTGGCATAAAGGACGGTCTTATAGGACAGCTAAAGGAATAAATCTGAAAACAGTAAATTTGTTGTTACGTAACAAAAAATTTTTTTTTTGGGATTCGGAAAAATCTTCGAAACTCCCTTCAGGAATTGAACTGTTTACATAGGTAGGTTTGTACGGAACCTTCAGGGCGCGAGTCCGACTCGCACGTGCCCAGTTTTTTTTATTTAAGGGGGGGGGGGGAGGGAGTCAAAAAGTAGTAAAAATCGTCTTACGTAATAAAATAATGGGCTATAAATTAATAGTAACTATTGCAGAACCAGTAGAAATTAATTGAAAGGTGTGTATGGTGGGCGCTCTTTGTTGCAAGCTATTGCCAACGTAATTAGGTAAAGTTGCATAGGTTATAATGGTATACGAAAGGTTATTTTCCCCTCTCGTGGTAACATCGTTATGTTATGACATAGTTTTAACATGGTACGTCTATGTATGTGTTAGGTGCTCTTGTAAGTATATGTGGATAAACATGTATTCATATGTGGATACTATAGTTACGCATGCACAGAATTGATGACTAGGTAAGAGCCTCTACAATGTGGGTGAATTTTTTGTGATGGGAAAACATCCAATGACTTCTTCTGCTCTAGGGTAGAGTCCAGCAGTGCGAAAGTAACTATTGATTATGATCGTCAACATCAAGGACCGCGCCCGACTCGTCAACAGCGCGTAATAGAGATCAGCAAAACCGTAGAAGGCCACCTGAAGGCCACAGTTATGGTTTTAGTCAGTAAAAGTCTGATGCGCCCCCTCTTCACCCTTTTTTTTTAGGTGGGAAATCATCTAATGACATCTCTCGCCCTTGGAAGGGGTGGGAGGACGTGTCAGACTTTTACTCACTAAAACCCACTCCTGTTCCTTCTTTGCCTTAGTTCCAGGGCCCAGGGGTTCTCTTTCGCATCACCCATGGCCCCAGGAGGCTTAGACCCTGCTGGGCCCCTACGGTTTTGCTGACATCTCCTTGAGGCGCGCGTGGAACACTACGCGCCGTCGACGACTTGGGCTCGGTCCGGACGGTTACCGGAAGGTCGGTCGGCGAGTTACCCCCTCTTCACCTAGAGCAGAATTTATTGGCTGCTTTCCAATAAAAAAAAAATTACCAAATTAATTGTGTCTTTCATGAACCAAACACTCATTAAGGGATATAAAGGGGGTGAACGGCTATACGTAAATCGGGATCCGGAAATCCGACCATGGTCTCTGTAAAACAACCTTTTTTAATAAAACCTTTATAGCCTTAATAATAAAAATACATTCAGCCGAACATAGAGCCTCCTCTTTTTTGAAGTCGGTTAAAAATGGCCGATGATGATACTATTCTCGCTCAAGGCCGTTTAAAAACAACAATGATGAAATATTTGTATACGAATTGGAATTCACAAGTTAAATAAAAACTGTTTTATCAGTAAATGTAGTCCTAGTTTATGAAACGGTAACGTATTGCAATTTGTCGTAGATAATATATTATTATTTTTAGTTTACTAGTTACTAGGTAGGTAAGTACTTTATAAGACATCCATGTGAGATTATCACTTTTTAAGCGTCATTTAATAGTTCTTTAAAAATCATCTGGTTTTTTCTATTAGCCTATCTGACCGGACACACATGGCAATATCGTTTTTCTGTTCAAGGCAGCAGTTAACCATAAACTAGGTCTTTTTTTTATAGCCTATACTGTCCCACTGTTGGGCAAAGGCCTCCCCTAACTTCTTCCAGGTATTCTTTTCTTGAGCCACCTCGAACCAGTCCTTGCGGTAGGCATCTAGGTCGTCTCGCCACCTCTTCCCAGGTCGACCTCGGCGGCGTCGTCTATCTTCAGGTACCTATCTACTTTGTGGAGACTTTGTGGAGACTCGCCTAAACTAGGTTTACAAAAAAAAAGTAAATCTGTCAGGGCCTATGTTAGGAACCATATAAATTTGCAATAGCGGTCATTGATTCTCTTACATTTATTGACATTCTTAATTTTTTACATAAATCTGTCTTGAATTGACACCCATCGTAAACAGATACATTGTGCATACAGCTAAGGAGTGGAATTCCTTGCCGAAACCTGTGTTTCCTGATAACATCACCTAGGAGTCTTTCAAGACTGAACAGGTTACTTCTGGGCAAGCAGGCTCCATCGTCAACCACACGAACCTATCAATAATATAAAAACTATAAGTTTGAAAACATACATGAAGATGCAGCGTTGTAAGGCCTCCTCCAACAAGGTGGACCGAAGAGCTGATGAGGGTCTGTGAGGTTATAATAAGGCACAGAATAAAAATGTAATTCTGATAATAGAAAATACTACGACTGCATCAAGGCCGCCCTTGAACAATTTATTAGTGCATAAACCATACGTAAATCAAGAAATAAATGTACCTAATTCACGCCATCTGTTACCTTATTATCATTGCTATAATTAAAGTATGTCTAGATAAAAACCTGCTACAACAGCTGTTCAAGGCAACACACGGATTGCAATGACATAATTATCGTAGATAAATACTGATTATCAGCATTTTTTTTAAATTAAGGACTGGAACAATTTGCCTGCTGCGGTCTTCTTGTCCGATTATAATTTAGGGGTCTTCAAGGCGAGTGAATAGACTCTTAATAAAATAGTGCGCCTCAACATCAACGATTGAATCACTGCTTACCATATGGTGGGATCGCAGTCAAGCAAAATAAAATAAAAAATTGATCGATGATGGAGCATGCCTGAGCTGCGTTCAAAAATAACCAGAGTAGGGAAGAGTCGCTATTCCAACCATTCAAAAATACTTCGAGTTGCAACACAGGGTCGTTCTTTTATAACTCAAGTAGCTAGGCCCTAGAGTTAACCCAACTAACTCTTAACTCCGAGCAGGGTAGGTTGGTGTAAGCGGCCATAAATTACACTTGCTTGACATTGACAGTTGAACGTCTACGTTCGCGTTCAATAATGCGAGTGTAGAGTATCTACTCTGATGACGTCATTAGAGTTAACTCCAACCTCAAATTTGAACGCAGGGCTGGGAAGTAGAATTAGCCCATTCACTCTCTAAAGCTGTCATTGAATAAATGAAGTAATTCGCATAACTAGACTAATCAGCGTGTCAAATATGAGCATGAGAAAAAGTGGGGGTGTGGTGGGAACATCTTGCTATCTCTTTTGTACACACGTAACCTAATGACTGTGACGTCATAATTCAGAGTGTGCATCCTTATTCCGTTACTTGACAGTTTCCCCTACCACCAAATTTGAAAGATTAATTATACGTAAATGTTCAATGGGTTTTTAGATATAAATAATGTAAAAAAACGAGTCATCTACCCAATCCTATTACTTTAAAATTGCTACTGTTCGTTATTTATGAATGTTATCTTGGTATACACTTCCTCACATTACTGAACGGAATACTGAATTTTCTTATAAATAATATTTTTCATAAATAAAGTAATTAGTTTCGAGTTGCATTCTGACTGTAATAACTTATTATAAACTCATTAATTAATAATGTATGAATGCCTGCATTAATTACTGGCTCCTATATTTGTATGCGCGAGATATCTACATTATGCAGATATCTCTAGGGACTTGACTACTTATCGTCAAATAGCCATAATCAGCCTATAAATATTATCACTAGGATACAGCCCTCCTCTTTGTGGGAGGTAGTAGGTTATCCACCACGTGGACCCGTTGTGCGAATGGTATTATATAGTTAGTTGGTTGTAATAATTAATTAGTTGAAGGTTTTTTTTTTGTTTTAGTAAATCTTTTATATTATTCGTCTGTACGTGTGTATGTCACCTAATTCCTCCTAGACAGCTTGACCAATTTGGATGAAATTTGTGTGTATATTTGAGTGGGTTTCTGGATGGTTTGAAAATACAATTGGACCCGGTAGGTTTTTTTTTAGGCATCTTCATCTTCATCTAATGACATCTCCCGTCCTTGGGTGGGGTGGTGGACTTTTACTGACTAAAACCCACGCGCTCACGGTGGCTGGAAATCGGGATCGGGATCCGGATCCCGGCGTCTGGCGCGTGGGGGCCGTTCCCTCGCGCGTGCCAGCCACTTCTCGCTCCGGACCATGGCCTGCACCAAGGCCTTGGCCAAGGCCAAGGCACGAGAGATCACTGCCGCCGATCGAGAGACAACCGGGTGTTTCTTCCGCACGAATCCGGTGCAGGAACCTCCCGAACTTACCATGCCCGGTGAGGACCTGCGTCATGCGGAAGGTAAGGCCACTCCTCAAAGAGGGGACTTACCGACATAATTGTGGCATGCTGCTGCCGTGTGGCGTGGTTGCGACAGTCGCTGTCGCCATTCCACCATGAGATCCCGCCGGAACTCTGTCCGCCATGCTGCGACTTGGCGCGGCAGCGGAGGACCCGGTAGGTGGCGCTGTATTTGGGTTCTCGATTTTTTATTCTGAGAAGTAAGCCAGTTTCGGGCAGGACGTCCGTTGGGTCCGCTAGTATATGTCCTATATGTAATTATTGGCTATCTGCGCGGCTTATTCGGCATCCTTAGTTATTGCTCCGCTCATTTTAGTCTTAGCGTTATATTATGTAAACTATATCCTTCCTTGTATTTATTTATTTAGCCTATAAATCAGAGGAGGTACAGCAGATCACAGCTCCGAACAATCACAGGAGTCTTCACGGGGCACTATGCCACCAACAAACAGCTCCACAACATGGGACTAGCAAGCGACCCCACTTGCAGGATCTGTGGAGAGGCAGAGGAGAATATGCTACACATACTGTGCGACTGTGCAGCACTAGGCTCCAAAAGACTAGAGTATCTAGGCCTACCATTTCCAAGACCAGAGGACTACAGGCTCAGCCCCATCAAGGCCATAATGGGACTCATGAAGAAGGTGCACGGCGCGGCGGGCTGGGGACTGAGTAGAAGGGAGGGGGATTAGCACAAAAGATCCAGAAGGGTCGAAGTGCTCTGGTTTTAGGGCCAGCCCCACTATAAGATAAGATAAGATAGCCTATAAATCACAGTCTCTCAAACCGCCCCTCATCATAGTAACACACGTCGCCATATAGCATAAATATTTAGCATAATAAGCCTTTTAATGTTCCCACTGCTGGGACTCAAGCCTCCTCTCTAAGAGAGGGAATGGGCCGTAATCCACCACGCGGGCCCAGTGCGGGTTGGTGGATGTCACATGTCTTCGAAATTTTGGTTCTAGCCTAGGACATGCCGGTTTCCTCACGATGATGTTTTCCTTCGCCATATAAGCTAATTAATTAATCTATGTACAATTTAGATCAAAACTCCACCAAAACTCGATACCTACTAAACATATTTATAGGTATGTCGTACCAACAGTTTTGCAACGTGATCCTACAATTCGTTCTAATTAGCGCTCGTTAACACGCTCGCTGATTACTCGTGTACATACCATTATCTGCTAAACCTGGCTTCAATTTTATCCACATACTAGCTGCTGTTAACGGCTTTACTCGTGTTAAAGCAGAAAATACATGCTTATGTGACTAAGTCATAGCATAATATTGGAGAATAGTACATTTTGATACAAGTGGAGAAAGTTTGTCATTGCAACCTAGGCGAAATTTACCCGTTCGGGCGAGGGTATTATGAAGCCGATTGTTGCAGTGACAAAACCACGTGTATCAAACGACGTTTTTCAATACACTTATAAAGAAATACTTTCTCTGAAAATAACGACGCATTTTTGTTCATTTTGCACTTACTGAAGAAAATTTTTGGCGAGCTACCCATTGCGCCGTCCGTAAGCCCGCGCCTACGGTGGCCGGAAGTCGGGATCGGAATCCCGGCGGCTGGGGCGCGAGGGCCATTGCCTCGCGCGTGCACGTGCGGCCTCCTCCTTTGCTGAAGACGGGATTGGTCGAAAGAGTTACCGCAGCCCTGAAACGCAAACTGAATGAACACTGGCGGATTTTTAGTTAGTAAAAGTCTGACACTCTCTCGCTCCACCCAGAGCGAGAAAAGATATAATATATATACTATATACTTACATTGCACACATACGAATGTGATGGGATACAGTACAGAGGTACATTCTTTTTTAAACCCTTGTATTATTATCTACAGTAACATTCCTGCCCCCCTAGCCAAGTTACAATCGTATCGTTCGCGCCGAATGCCTCGAGTAGGCCACGCCTCCGATTCCTTTGTTCTGACCACGTGACTGAGCGTTGAGATGACGTCAGAACAAAGAAATTGGAGGCGTGGCCTACTTGAGGCGTTCAGCGCGAACGATACGATTGTAACTTGGCTAGGGGGGCTGTACTCATACGTAATAATTGGTCCTTACATATTGTACGCCATGAAAGTCTAAAGCCTGAACTACAAAGCATAATGATTAGCAACATGTTGCGCGAGTGGCTCAGTGAGTCTCAGTGACCCATTTTCCTCTGTCACTAACAATCTCACTTGTTGAGAAGATAGGCCGGTTTTCTTTTGAACATCTGAGAAAATAATGTGTTTATTTTTTTTAATACGAAATGTGCTGATTTAGGTAACAGAAAACAACGAGTAGAGACTAGGTAACTACATATTTTGTCTATATAAGGTTTATATAAGGTGTCTATATAAACTGACTAACTGATATATCAACGCACAGCCGAAATTTACTAGGACCTAGGAGCGTGAAATTATGCACAAGGTTTCATTTTATGACTTACGTGAGCACTAAGACTTCGCTTATAAGTTATAACTATTAAGCACTGTCCTAGAAAGAAAGAAAGAAATAATGCGAAGCGATGCGGCGCGATTGTAACGAACAATTGATACTCTATTGCGGTGGCCTACGTGACCAACCGCACGTGGGTGCGGTGCGGCGACGAGCGAAGCGAAGCGATCGCGATCAGTTGGTTTAACATTTTCACGCGAACTCTTGCGTTGTGGGGACTTGTTTTATATAAATGGCGGCTGAAGCGGCGACTTCACGTGCACGTAGGACAGAGCCACGCAATAAGCTCGCTTTGCAACCGCAGTCGCATTGAATCGTCCACGTCCGTAATAGGCCCTTTATCTATGAAATTGCCGTTTTATGTAACTCACTTTATTGTACTACTACTAATTCTGACTGGTCACGTAGTATAGCTATAGTGCTAAACTTTTTTTAAGGTGGGAAATCATCTAATGACTTCTCTTGCTCTAGGGCGGAGCGAGAGGGCGTGTCAGACTTTTACTTACTAAAACCACACCTATGTTCCTTCTTTGCCCTAGCATTCCAGGACCACAGGTTTCCCTTTCGGAAGTCGGCCCATGGCCCCAGTAGGCTTCGGCCGTGCTGGGCCCCTACGGTTTTGCTGACATGTTCTTGAAGCGCACGTGTAACACTACGTGATGTCGACGACTCGGGCTCGGTCCGGACGATTGCCGGACGGCTGGACGGCGAGTTAGCCATTACTTGTGCTCCGCAAGCCCACACCTACGGTGGCTGGAAATCGCGGCCGAGGTCTCGGCGGATGGGGCGTGAGGACGTCCGTTCCCTTACGCATACGGCCGTCTCCTTCGCTAGCATTACTGCTTCATAAAAGGAGGCGACCGCCACCCATTCCTCCTCGCTCTCCGGACCATGGCCTGTACCAGGGCCCGGCGTAAGAGGTCGCTGCCGTCGATCGCCCCCACTAGGACACAACGGTGCTCCACCTAAACAGGGCACACCTCTACCGTATGCTCCACCGTGGCCTCCTGGCGGTCCGCACAATGGTGGCATCTGGGCATTTCTTCCGCACGAATGAGGTGCAGTAACCTTTCGAACTTACCATATCTAGTGAAAACCTGCGACATGTAGAAGGTGAGGACGCCGTGATGTCTCCATGATTATGGCGTGCCCAATGCACTATTGGGCACGCCACTTATACTTTTATACTTATACTTTAGTACTATCTATACTCGTGAACAGTCACAATTACGTGGATTTTGCGTAAATGATTTGACCAAGTTCAATAAAGTGGACTGTCCGATTTTAGCAAATACCAATTCCTTGACTTAAGGGGATGCAACACGACATACATTTTCACCGTTTTTCATACAACCGCTCTTACGCGATTATGACGTTATTATATTACACATTTTTCGTTAGATATTTTGGAAACACAGTATCTTGTGGATATTATCTAGGCTTCTATTGAAATAAATTTATAAATATGTGAAAAACTAATCTAGTAAAAAATCTGCTATTTTGCATGAACTTTGACACTTCATAATCTACTCAAAAATTAAGAAATTCAAAAAAGTATAACAATAGATGCCTTGCAAATTTTATCAAGATTCTAAATGACGACAATTTTTTTTTTAACTTTTAAGGGTTTAAAAAAAATTCGTGGTTTTAAAAAATACCTGGAACAAGTTTTGTAAAATATTCGAGTAAATCACGGAATTACCGAATGCTAACAGAATTTTTAGGCGATATCTCTTTTTTCGCGTTGCCTTTCCGTCAAACATCGCGTTGGATGGATTGCGTTAGATGATTACTTCATCTTCATCAAGCTCAATGTTGACGATAGGCGAGTCAAAAAGGACCCTCTTAACAATACTAATGTTCAGAGTCAACTTGTACGTTGTTACAATCCCACCAATCATATTAAAATATGATTGGTGGGATTGTTACCTTGTTGGACTCTCTCAATAGGGTAAGACGAGCTGAGAGGGGTTGTATTGATGATAATAATTTGATTTTCGCGAGCTACTCTGGAGAATTTACCTTACGGATTCGACTGTCCGACTTTATCCTGTTTTTCCTAAACGAAGAGTACCTACCAGATCCGTGACGACAACCAAGTACAAAGTTGGCCAAGTAGTTGAGAGTTGTGTTTGAAAATCTGAACAAGATACTCATAAAGTTGTCAACGTATGTTTATATGCAAATAACCGTGTAGTGACATTTATGTTGACAGGAAATCGCTTATCAGAAACGGTTATCACCTAATACAATTGTGTTCAATTTTAACACTCGTTCAGCCGTTGCGACGATCAACAGCTGCGTTCTATGCGTAGTTAGGTGTTTCTGTATGTACTAGATATTTATTTACAACAGTTAGTATATCTATTCCGCGTGCGATATTGTTTATCATTATACATACTAGCTTCTGTCAGCAGCTTCACCCGCGTGAATGTAGAAAATATATAGCCTTATATCACTCAGTGATAAAGTAGCGTTCTACTGGTGAAAGAATTTTTAAAATCGGTCCTGTAGTTTTTGAGTTAATTCAAAAATTACAAAAATAAAATACAAATCTTTTCTCTTTATAATTTAGTATAAAAGTATATAATTAAAAAGACGGACCGATGACCTGGTTAGAGTCCCGGGAATGCTATGGATGTGGTTAGTACCAGCTGGTGTCATTTGATGATCTTTACGTGTAGTCAGAAGCCAAGAAGAAGAAGTAATGCTAGCAAAGGAGGAGGCCGCACGTTCACGCGCGAGGGCGCGGCTCTCACGTCACGACAGCGAGCAATGGGTAGCTCGCCTCAAGGAGATGTCAGCAAACCGCAGGGACCCAGCAGGGTCGAAGTCTACTGGGGCCAAGGGTCTGCTTCTGAAAGGAAGACTCGGCCCTGAAAGGAACGGAAACCTGAAACGAACGATGAAAGTCAACGAAGGAACAGGGGTGGGTTTTTAGTCAGTAAAAGTTTCAGATGCACACATGACGTACAGGACTGTTCGTTGTGGCTGCTGATGATGATGATGATGAAGATATAAAAGGCAAACGTTACTGACTGACTGATCTATCGACGCACAGCTCAAACTAGTAAATGGATTGCTCTGAAACTTGGCACGCAGATAGATACGAGTTACGACGTAGGTATGCGTTTCGAAAGGATTTTCCAAATTTCATTCCTTACATAAAACAAGGGTTCAAAGTTTTTATCGAGAGACCTAGTTTCACGCGGGCGAAACCGCTCGCAGATGATAGTAGTTTATAAATATATTTGAGCTCCTTACACATGTCTGTACTTGAAAGAAGTGGTAGCTTATGCAGATTACGACGATTGTTATTGTTTATGTCTATGTCTGAGCATGGTTTCCGCACTTAGACCTATGCGGTCCATTGTACGTGGGCCATAACCTTAGGTGGGCTTATTCCAACCAGCCCACCTCTCTCCAAAAACAGATTAGGCCTCTCAGGTTTTTCAGGGGCATCAATAAGGGAGTTCGGGGATCCTAAGGTTCTTGTGGGTATTTCACTGACACCTATCTCCCTAGCCTCGCCTGTAAAAAACAACTAAGTGGCTCCTTTGCTTGACATATCAGGAGACAGAAAGTCTTTTAAGTTCTATGGCCTAGTAACAAACCACCCTCACCAAACATATACACTCACAAATAAACACCTAACACATCACACACACAAACTCACCAAAATGGAAAGTTTTCCTGGTTTTCTTAAGTTTTTATTCTCAATTTTTTTTTTTCATTATTACCAATTAATTAAATATGTTGCGCTTTATCAATTTATTAAATTCAAAATTATTTGTATTACCTACTTAAATCAAATTAATTATAATTACTTATGTCCTGTTTATTAATATTTTAAATTATAAATGCTATTAATCGAATATAAGAAAATGTAACCCTGTGGGAAATGGAACTGGTATCTTTAACACAGGTTACTATGTAACTTAGCTAAGATGCCAGTTGCGCTATATTCTGTGTCGAAAGCAATTTAAATACACCTGTGCAGTCTAGGAGCACATGCGCAAAGACGATTGTTATTTCTACAATATAAATGAATAAGTATAGTATAACAATAACTCCGCCTCCAGTGATCCTGTGTGGCAGACCTATTTAGGTAAGGAGATAGATAACTTTATTGACATTAGAAATGATAACATTTTACTTCTTCATATATGTAGTATAAAACAAAGTCGCTATACGCGTCTGTCTATCCATTGACTCCTACTAAACTACGTAACGGATTTTAATGCGAAGTTCACCAATAGAAAGAGCGATGAATGAGGAAGGTTTTCCCAAATAATTATCAACTGTACGAAATCGGGGTAAGTCACAAGAAATTATTAACAAATGGTTACATTGAACATGAGTACCTACCAGACAAGTAGGTATGGCAAGGAAATTAATATTACAGGCGTCCATTACAAGGTCATGCAGGTGTCAATCAATTCCATCAATCATGAATGATGTTTGAATGACGGAATGTTATCGCCATTAGTTTTTCGTCATGCAAGCGTCAATCATCGCATTAGACGGTAGGTTTTCCGTCAATCAATAAATTCTGTGGCAAAACTGACAGCAAAACCTATCGTGTAATGAATGCCTTAGATAACTGTGGCAAGCCTGGACAAGCGCAAGGCTACCAATAATGAAAAAATACGTTGTACTTAATACGACAAAATTCAAATGCGTTGATTTCTAACATCAAAATATACCTCACCCAAAATACTGACCATATAAAAGTAGAAACTGACAGCCGCAACTACAAGGCCCAAAGCAATAAGAGAGGATTTGCCAAAATTCACCCCCGTAGGACATGGAACGGGGGTCCAAACTTTGTATGGAGAAACCTATTTTCACATAGGCGAAGCTGCTGGCGGAAACTAGTTGAACATAAAAAACTTAACATTGATTTGATAATTCACATACAAAGAAAAGAAAGAAAGAAAAACATTTTATTTACGTCAAATATGGCGCACACCTTAAAAATAAACAAATAACAATAACGAAAGAAAGAGAAAAAAAAAGAAAAAGAAAAAAGAAAAAAAAGAAAGAAAAAAAAGAAGAGTTTTCTCCCAGCAAAACTTTGAGTGATAGACAGTGATCGGTGGGTTCCAAGGCCTTATAACGTTCCCATTGCTGGGAAGCCTCCACTCTAGAAGAGGGAATGGGTCGTAATCCAGGACGAGAGCCCAGTGTGTATTGGTTGATGTTACATGTCTTCGAATTATTGGTTCTAGGACATGCCTGTTGCCTCACGTCACTCACGTATACATAATAATACATACTAATATCAGGGACGCCGACTCCGGGTGCTCAGGGGCTCGAGCACTCAGGAGAAATAAACAGTGGGTGCCGAGCACCCCTGAGAATAGACATCAAGAAATAGATTAGTAATCGCTTTTTAGGTTACGTATAAAAATATAATATTTCTTGATAATAAAAACTATTTTTATATAATGGTCACACATAATTAGTAATTAAGTACGCAGTATGTAAGTAGGACATTTATTTATTTGTCGGTTGATCAGAGTGATGAAATAATTTACACAAAGTAATGCGCCTGGCTGGGTTTGAACCCGCGACCAACAATTCGTAAGTCGGGGCCGTTACCACTCGGCCACCACTGCTCTCAAAACGGTGAAGGAAAACATCGTGAGGAAACCGGCATGTCCTAGAACCAAAAATTCGAAGACATGTGACATCCACCAACCCGCACTGGGCCCGCGTGGTGGATTACGGCCCATTCCCTCTCCTAGAGAGAGGAGGCCTGAGTCCCAGCAGTGGGAACATTAAAAAAGGCTGAATATGTATATGTATGTATGATCAGAGTGCATTTCTTTTCTCACACTTCGCCACTTTTTCGAGTCATCAAATGGGCATGAGCACCCATGAGGTTTTCTAAAAGCCGGCGCCCCTGCCTAATATTGTTATTAGATGAGTTTTTAACAGAAAAAAAGTTTATTTTGTGCCTCCACATTTCATGGTAGGTTGTCTATAACAACGCGTACCAATTAAACTATACCCAGTCACACATAGACGCTAGAATTGATTGACATTGGTCTTTAATAAACGAGTTAGATTGGCGGGACTTGTCGCTTCAATATTTACTACACTACTCATTACGCATGAGTCAATAACGAAGCCCGGGATATACTCGAAACGGAATTAATTAAACTTAAATTAGCTAGTCTTTGTTTAAAGTGGGCCTTGGGGGATATTATGAATTATTCAGATTTTCGTCGTTGAGATCCGAAGACGCACGACGGTTTTCGAAATCGGAAAACGAATAATCACGTTTTGCGCGTTCAAAGATTCAAAGCATTCTATTAATATACCATTTACAAGCAGCTTTGAAATGTCAAGAAGTAAGTCAGTCACAAAAATGATGCTAATTGCACATTCCAAAGCGTAGATCTCTATGGCTAAGAATGTGCATGGACAACTCCATGGCACTCTTTTCAATCATGTTCAACATAGTAACGCGTTTAGGACGCTGATGCGGCTGCCGCGACATTGTAACGCATTTCGCATTCGCCGATGCGCTTATCGATGGCTTACATACTGTGATATCGAAAGTTTTTTTTAGAATATAAATGTTTGTTGCCTCCACATTTCTATTCATTGGGGCATAGCTCATGTGATATCGAAAGGATTATGCATGACCTACCTATTACCTAACACAGATGTCCCTACCTTTGTGTGGATGATAACCACCTTACCTTTGTGTGTTCGTCTTTATAAAGACGTACGCCATTACATAAGTTTCGTTATCACAATACCATCCTATCAAGAGGGTTGCATCGCTGCTAAGTCGTGTCCGCGGACAGCATTCTCGCGTTGTGGCCGGTCGAGCAGACTGCACAATATTGTGGCATTGAATACAGAAGTAATGTGCGCATTTAAATTATTATGGAACTTAAATGCAGCTAGGCAGGACACTTGGCAAGGCGCGGTGATTATAGGTATAGTAAAGCGGTGGCCAAGTGGTATTCAAGGACTGGAAGAAGTAATATTGGTCGTCCGGCCTCAAGATGGTAGACGATATTGTTGCCATCGTGGGTAGAATCTGGATGAGGGGAACACCCAAATACTCCGAAATATTTTATTCCGAATTTCGATATTCCGATTTTCATAAGTCCGAATTTCATAATACCTAAAAATTATAATGTCTATTATTATAAATCACGAAATTTATTTTACCGAAAGTCGTAAATGCGATTTGTTAGTTTTCCGATTTTCATACGTTCGAAGAATCAAATGCTCGAAGGGTTCTCGGTCCGAAAAACGATATTCCGATTTTCAATACCTACTTCGAATAAACTAAAAGTCAACATGTTGTGCTACAAAATTTAGTGTCAGAAACGAATCGCTGCAAAACCGACTTCACGCAGTCTTGTTTGCCCTACACCTAGAGTGTAATTTAAACCCGCGTAGGCGCGGAGGGGTAGGGCGGCCCGCGAGCTGAGGAGCAGGTGGTTTGAAGGCGCGCCGCCGCGGCTGAGGCTGGCCGGCAAAGCCTGCCAGCAAGCCGAAGCTGCGGTGGTGAGCGTTAAAACCATCTGCGACGATAAGCTCGCGTGGGGCCGCCCAAACCCCGCAGCGTCGGCGCCGTGACAGAAACAATGCTTTCTGCATTTTGCATGCCTGCTTGCATGCTGCATGCCTGCTTGCATGCTGCATGCCTGCTTTCATGCTGCTTGCCTGCTTGCATGTTGCATGCTTGCTTACATGTTGCATGCTTATTTGCATGTTGCATGCCTGCTTCCATGTCGCATGCTTGCTTGCATGCTGCATGTCTGCTTGCACGCTGCATGCTTGTTTGCATGCTGCAATAAATCCCCTGCATGCTGGAAAACGCATCTGTCATTAGTTTTTTAATTCTACCCCCTCATACTACGACCTCTGACGAGCATTTATGTGTTTATTTGTCTTGCTATACAGTTTTATGAGGCGTTTTTATTTCGGAATTTTATTAATCGGTATTTTTATAATCGGAATTCGTATTTTTGATGTTTCGAATTATCATTAAGTCGGACTTTTCGGTATTCGATCTATTGAAACTCGGTATTTTGAGAATAGTAATTACAAAAGTTAGGAAAATTGAAATTTAGGAATTATAAAAATAGGAGTAATGATAAGTCGGAGTTGTTATATTCGGAATTTTGAACCATTCGGAATTATGAAAATCGGTATTTTGAAATTCGTATTTGTGACTGTCGGAATAAAATTTTTCGTATTTATGTAGTGTACCCGGTCAGAACAAACGAATAGAAAATTCGTAGCCAAATTGACATTGTTCAAAATGATAGAGAGAATTGTTATCGTTTCTACAATGTTCAACGCTACATCCTTTGTTAGACAAACGCTACATTGTAAAACGAGCGGTCGACTCGTGCGCGTCAATATGGCTACCAACTTATCGTTTTCTACAATTGCTGACACCGAGTCGCTACCGATTGGAGAACGGAATTCGACACGAAACGGTTGTAACAGGGCAACTGCCCGATAGTTGATTCCGGCCTGTCGGTCTATGTTCAATCGAGCGGAGGGCTCTAATATCACAATGCAGCCCCCCTAGCCAAGTCACAAACGATAAACGTAAACTCTCAGTAGTCTTTAATAGATTTTCAACTTTATGTTATTGGATATAAAGTTGAAAATCTATTGAAGATTACATAGTGTTTTCGTTCGTTCCGGTCGCTGACGCTCAGTAGTCTTTAATAGATTTTCAACTTTATGCTCTTAGGTATAAAGTTGAAAATCTATTGGAGATTACTAAGCGTTCACGTTTATCGTTTGCAACTTGGCTAGGGGGGCAGGATTTTGTAGTTTAGTTGCTGTGTCGATGTAGATGTCGCTACATTATCTATTTTTCATTCATTAATTAACGATGGAATAATACGTGATGACAAAAAAATAATTCCATACCAACGCGTGATTAGATAATGTCTCTGTTTTGATGCGGCATGTAACACCAGTTCTATTTGCAACCTTGTTTGGATAATAAAATTCTGTATAGTGCAACGTTATATTCTGTATGTATGCCATATGGGTTTCTGTTAGATTGTTTATCGTGATTTCGGTCGAAATAGTAGGCATATGTAGATTTAAACTGAATGGCTGCGGGATTGGCTGAAAGAGTAACTGCGGCCTTGCAAAGGGCAACTGTAGGAACACTAAGTCCCCTCTCGCTTCACCCAGAGCGCGAGGAGTTTTTTTGTTGATTTCACACACACAATTAAAAGGCTGTGAATTTTTATTTTTGCTACCCCTTCCACCTTTTTTTTACGTGAGAAGTCATCAGATGACTTTCTGTCCCGTCTGGGAGGAGCAGGAGCGAGTGGTAGTGTGAGACTTTCATTGACTAAAATATTTTACTAAGCAAAGCCTTGCCTGTTTCTAGTCTATAGTGGTAATACTGTAACATTTAGTTTTACTTTTCCCATACTAGGAATTATTCCTGTTTCGTGGATGTGTTCACAAACATGTACAGTCAGGGATCAAAAGTGCAGTTGCACTCTACCAATGCTAGTGTCTAAAATTTCTTTATTGTAGAAGTTCAATAGTCCACAACTAGTTTATTCAATACTTTAGATTTTATGCTACCAATTAAATCAGTCATGGACCATTGACACTCTTCTACAAAGAAATTTTAGAAAAAAAAAGCATTGGTAAGGTGGAACTGCACTTTTGACCCCAGACTGTACACTCACATACTCAAGACACCCAGACAACTATCTGTAAGCCACACAAATGTTTGTTCCATGCCATAACTACTGCGACCACCGTGCCATCAAATCTCAATAAGTCCTCTTATTCTTCTTCAGAGCTCCATGCTGCAGCCAAGGAGACAGTGACGCTAGCGGAGCAGCGGTTCGTGAGCAAGCAGGACGAGTGGCAGTTTGACAGCAACTGGCAGGAGGTGCTCAACCATGCCATTATTAAGGTGAGATTCTTTTGGTAAAATCAAAAGAAGAAGGAAAGAAACCAAATGTGATTGTGTAGTCCTGAAACACGTAACTCCTGAAAAAAAGAGATTTAGCAGATTTCTTTTAATATAAATTAAAGATATGTCTAATCTATAGTTACATCTATATATATAAAAGGAGAAACTGACTGACTGACATATCAACGCACAGCCGAAACTACTGGGACTAAGAGTGTGAAATTTTACACAAGGGTTCCTTTTATGACGTAGGCGAGCACTAAGAGAGGATTATTTTTCCAAAATTCGCCCCCTAAGAGGATGGAACGGGGGTCCAACGTTTGTATGGAGAGACCTACTGTCACGCGGGCGAAGCCCCTGGCAGGAGATAGTCATAAATAAAATTGAAGTGTCTTTTTGTAATATCAAAATAACATTTTTTTTTACTAAATGCTTAAGTAGTAGTATATTATAACAAATATTGGGCAAGTGCGAGTCGGACTCGCGCACTGAGGCGTACAAACTTACCTATGTAAATAGTTCAATTCCCGAATGGAGTCTCGAAGATTTTTTAGAATCCCAAAAATTTTGTTTTTTTTTTGTGACTTAACAACAAATTTACTGTTTTCAGATTTATTCCTTTAACTATGCTATAAGACCTTGTTTTATGCCAAATTTCAAGATTCTGGGTCAACGAGAAGTACCTTATGAATTTTGATTTCCTTGAGTGTCGAAATATACTTTTTTTGCGACATAAAGGGCCGTAACTTTTTTTTGAGTTAACTTAGAAGTTTGATTTTTTCACAGCTTCAAGGGACCGAAGACTTGAGTATATGGTTTTAATTTC
The DNA here is from genome assembly GCA_905147345.3 of Mythimna impura. Classification (NCBI taxonomy): domain Eukaryota; kingdom Metazoa; phylum Arthropoda; class Insecta; order Lepidoptera; family Noctuidae; genus Mythimna; species Mythimna impura. The sequence continues at coordinate 27,064,397 of LR990350.1, forward strand.
AACTCGATACCTCGTCTTGACAAACAGGCAGACAGACTGACGGTCAACAAAGTGATCCTATGAGGGTTCCGTTTTTTCCTTTTGAGGTACGGAACCCTAAAAATGCTGTTTTTTTTTCATTTTTGTCTATCTATCGGTTTGTTTCAGCTAATTTCCGAAACAGCTATACCGACTTCGACGTGACTTTTAGCTGATGTTACAAGGTTACTCCTTGTAACATCAGCTATCAGTGTCTTGGCTACTGTCCATTTTCCCGCGGGAACGGGATTTACATGTTTTTCATCTACATGTACATCTATATGTCCATAGAGTTATGGGATATAAAGAAAACACGTTGTAGAGCCCACAAACTTAACGAGTAGAGAGATATACGCTCTTTAGAGCGTCCTATCGCTTGCAACCTATACTTCAATAGAGCATAACGCAAATCTGCGAGCAATCATATTTGCTCTCACTGATAATGCCCTTTGCTCCTATTCTGTCTGTATGATCTTTGAGGTCGCTAGTCAAAACATGCCCTAGATATTTAAATTGATCAACAACGATCATCCACTGTCTCTTTTTTACATATAATATTCCGTAGCCAAAGTATATTCTTTGCTTCAGCTTCCTTAGACACAGATGACCGTGCTTAACAACGCCATCATCATCATCACCGTAAATTAGATTATTGAAACCTATCCCGTCTGTATAAATAAGGGTACCTAATAGATATCTTAATTAGGATGAAGTCGATGTTCCTGTACTAAAGTTTAGTGCGCTTTGAATTACAGGTTATGGACGCTGAGAAACGGAAGGCGGAGAGCGGACGAGAGCATCAGAGAAGAGCGGCTGCCTATATTGCAGCTGAGAAAAAGGTAACATATAATCAACTAATGAATACATGTGATATTGTTTATAATGAAACAAAAAAGTCTTAAAATTTGCCTGTCTTAAACACGTGAGGCCGATCAGTAAATGCCGTTATGTTTACTATTAAAAGAAAAGTAAATACCTACTATGACGCATTCGCAGATGTGCGCATCGCATAATAATGAGCAACTAAGATAAATGTTGAACTAACACATTATATAATAAATAGGAATCTATTATTTCCAGGTGACACAACTAGAAGAGAATTTGAAACGTAATATCATTAAATCACGTGTTTACTTCGAAGAGAAGAAACTATGCGACGAACAGTTACAAACGCAAAATGAGAAAATTGAGAAATTACAGCGTCTAATCGCTGACGCTAAATTTAGATACTCCAAGTCACTTAAAGCCCTTGAGAAGATATCTGAAGAAATTCATAGAATGAGAGGAGAATATCCACCAGATAAAGACACTATTCCAGTAGGACCCAGAGAACCAGGAGTGGGAGCAGAAAGAGATGCCATCCATGACGAAGATACTGCAAAGGCAGAACATGAGAAAGATGAAGAATCTAGTCTACAAGAACTGAGAATGCGAGTCAGAGAACTAGCTTCTAAACCTATTGAAAAAGACATTGAAACCGACGAGGCGTGGGCTTTAGAGCTAAACGAGACGATCAATAAGCTAGACCAGTTACTAATGATGAAGGAGAATAATCAGCAGAAGAGATCAAAATTCACAGCTAGCTCTCCCAGAAACTCGAGCGCGCCATCTACGAGTACTAACTCAGGGAAATACACACATCCTCCAAGCGATAGCTGGAAAACGGAAACAAACCTGACCAGGACGAAGTCTATAAGCAAAGATGTTGTCTTTGAACACACCAATCCACCAATAAGTAAGACTGAGAAGTCAAAGAGCATGATGTCCTTGGACGTTCTCGCTCTAGCAAGAGACACGAATATGATGGATAGAGAATCCTACCTGAAAGCTGTCATCGAAGACAAGTCCCCGACAGGGACGTATACAGAAAGCAATTCGGACAGGAATGACACTCCTGACGAAATCTTGATGGTGGAATGTGACTCCAGTGATTCCAACCAGAATCCAGTTATTCGAATGACCAGTTCTACAGTCTCTGATAGTGACAACAGTTAAATTTTAATATGACAAGAAAAACACGCGATCGTTAGAAAAGTATAGATTTCTTTAATTGGTTGTGGAATTTTACTAATTTAAAAAAAAATTAATAAAAAAAATTGGTTGTTCCGTTTTTAAAAATACGGTTTACTTTTGTTCGTGAAAAATGCTTTAGTTTTTGTTAATTTTTAATGTCGATCGTGTGTAGTTTATTCAGTGATGGCTACTACAATCTTTCTATTCTTGAACGTCAATTTCTAAATGTTAGATGTTTTTCTAGTAAACTTGAAAAGTTAATAAAAATTGGTAAAATAATTTTCGTGTTGATGTTTAGTTTAGTTTTGATGACAGTGCTAGTATTTTTATCAATCAAAAGATACTGATTTTATAATACTCAAATAGATTTAAAGGGTTGATGTTTCCATATAACATATCATTCACTATGTGTGTCCATAAAAATGTGTAATAATCATTTATTTGTTTATCACAATTACTTGACTGATGACACCGAAACCGTATGTTTGGCTCCTTTTCTAGTTTCGGCCGAACCGAAAGTAGCAAAAACTGCAAAAAATAAAAGATAATTGAGACAGTGTTTAGGTCTCTAATACAATCTTCAGCCAAATACTTTGCGAAGCCGAACTTTTTTTGCGAGTGAGAAATCATCAATAACTTATCCTGCTCTTTGTGAAGCGAGAGGGAATGTCCCTCCACATGTGTTCCTTCAGTTGCCCTTTACGTTCCAGGGCTGGACCTACTCGTACAGATACGTGTTCCGGGTCTGGGTGTCTTGTATATGTGAGTTTTCATGTTTTTAAAGGGCCCACGATACAGGAGTAAATCCTAGTGAGGGGTAACGTTTTTGTTTATAAGAAAAAAAAAATCAATTTCGCAGCCCTCAGACGGACACTTACAAAATCATATGCATTTGTAACGTATGAATGTCACCAAGATATCGATGTTGATAAGATACGAGCCGTTGATAATTGCAAAAAAACTACAGGAATTATTCTTACTATACATTAAATATAAAATATATAAATAAATATAATATCCACAACTATCACACAACGCCATCTAGTCCCAAACTAAGCAGAGCTTTTGCAATGAGTACTAGACAACTGATAAACATACTTATATATTTCTAAATACATATTATAGATAAATTACACCCAGACACGAAACAAATGATCATGCATACATTGTCATTCCTATTATCGTTTACGATATATTATATTGTAAGCGCTTCGATAAAAATATTAGCATTGTCGCACGTTTTTAGATTATAATGTCTTGAGTGACTTAGGACGGTCGGTTTCGTAAAATTATTTTATTTACCAGTATATTACCTCAGTATAAGTCACATTATGCACTGAAAAAACTTTCTACGAATTTGAAATACCAAACATAAGTTTTTCAGCATTTAAAAGTATTATTTTAGTTTATTCGTATTCTTTTTGTACTAAAAATAAATACGTTTAAAAAAATATAAACAATAGTAGTTCGCCGATGTCGGGAGCAGGTTCTAAGCTGCCAGTGGTTAGGGCTCCAGAGACAGGAACCTCCTCACAATACGAGCCGACACTTCTCACAAACCACAGTATTATTTTATTTAATGCTTTTAAAATATTTACGAGGCCGACCGCATTTTTTTTTGTAGCTATTACACTTTTAGGCCTACGTTTTAAAAACGATACTCAAACGTGAATCCCTATCAACAAAAGATTTGTGATTTTTTTTTAACATGAAAGTAATATCTGCCTCGTTTGTTCAGTGATACGGCTAAGCATGAGGTCATGGATTTGTTTGTTGAATGCCCTGCTCATGCCTTTTGGAAAATACAGGCTTTAAATGAGATTAATGAGATTTTCTTTTGAGTATCGTTGTAATACGGATCTTAGATATAAGTGTTAGATATGACACTTTAGTTCACTTATGAGCCATACCAGTCCACCGACTTTAGCTCACAAAATAACTTATTTTAAATCTTATAAATAATATACTTTCGTAACTCTTTGGCTTATAGCCTTATTGAAGATTTTCTATCATATGGAAGCAGAGTGAACGAATAAATATAAAAACCTTCATAATTCCATCAGTGACAATCATTTTCTACTAGTTTTGAGACACACATTTGAGCATGTACAGTCGTGTAACAAATCGCTAACGGTACCAGGAAGTGATTTAGAGTTTGACCACTAATGGTGTTGACCATTCGTAAAGGTAAAGGGGATCTCGCCTATTTTGTATTCAAGATTTTATAAACAATTTTATATAGACAGATTTTCAGATAGTTAATGATAAGCTCGGTGTGGTTGAATAAGGAGACTTGTGATGACAAGGCTATTATTGGTTTTAGAGTTTTAAACTTTGGAAATTACTCAAACCCAGTTTCTGGACGAATATAATCGCAAAATTACCAATTGTATGTTTTTTTTTGGACATACAACACTATAATGATTATTTTTTTCTAAAACAGCAAAATTCGTACGAATATTGGAATGAGCGTGAGCGGGGGCGAGGTGTGAACATATCGCTATCTCTTTTGTACGCACGTATTTTAATGGCGGTGACGTCACATTTCAGTTTGTGAATCCTTTTACTGTTTTTTTGACAGTTTCCCTTTCCACTAGATTTAAAAAGTCTTTAAGTTACTTAATTTTGAACCGATTTCAAAAATTCTTTATATTTGTGATTTTTAATAAAGTAAATTTTTGGAACAAATGATTTAAAAAAATGGTCAATTAGGTAATCCAATTCTCTAAACCATGATAGCTGCTGTTATTGGTTAAATAAATTTTCAACAACTAGTCGCACACACTTGCCACGAGGTAAACATTAACGCGTCGATTATTTATTACCAGAAACTGGGTGTTACTGTCTGTTTTGAATGTTTTTAAAATTATTTTTTAACACTAATACATCATAAGCTTAGCTTATTTTAATAACATGATTGGGACGTTTATCTGTTTTACCGATAATGATAATTATAATTGATCAGTACAAAAAGTGTGATGGAGGTGTATTTTGTCCACTCTGTCACTAAAATATAATTTCCGGATTTAAAGCCCTTGTTTAATATAATAGATTTTTTTACTAATATACTTATAATAAAAGAAAATTGAGAAACTAAAATGTTTCAAACTAAAATACGACATTTAAGTACATTAAACATTATTCGAGGGGACAAAGCGATTATCGGTAAAAACAAAACGTTCCATTTAACGATTTTAAGCGTGGTTATCATTGCTCAAATTAATATCAGTTAACTTAGAACTCTCGTCAGACTTTTTGGCCAGGTCATCAATTGTAGGGGCTGTATTATGAGGTATTAATGCCATTATTATATTCCGATTCAAAAATGGGATGGTGCTATTAAGTCATATATAGCGCCATCTCTTTCCCACGAAGGTATCGAACCTTCGTCGAAACTCAGCACCTCAAGACATTTTTTTGTATAATAACCAATCAGAGGCGAGGGTTAGATATGCGCGGGCATGCACAGAAATGTGCATTGTGCAAGCTTATTTTCATCGGCCATAAATATTGGCGAGAGTTAGGGTCTGCGCTCAGTGGCGGCAAGGCACGTCAAGGGATTTTTATGTGACGATGCATAATAATCCATAACACTATAATGTTAAAGAAGAAATTTCAAACACACTTCCTGTTGCTATGATGTTGCTATCCCAAGTCCGGTCTACAGTGGGCACCACTGGCAGCTTCAATGTGGCTGTCGGCTTACATCAAGGGTCGGCTCTCAGCCCTTACCTCTTCCTGATGATAATGGATGCTCTGACGTCGGACATTCAGGAAGAGGCTCCCTGGTGTATGCTGTTTGCCGATGACATTGTGTTGGTTGCCGAGAGTGGCCTAGAGGTCCAGAACAGATTGGAGGTGTGGTGGCACAGACTGGAGAGTGTTGGCCTGAAATTGAGTAGAACCAAAACGGAATACTTGTTCTGCGATTTCGGCGGTCTCTCCAATCCAGTGTCTTTATCTCTCGCTGGAACACCCATACCAATCTGCTCCGACTTTCGGTACCTCGGGTCACTCGTCCAAGGGGATGGTGAGGTAGACCGGGACGTAACACATCGGATCAACGTAGGATGGATGAAATGGCGACAGGTCACGGGAACAACTTGTGACCCACGGATGCCTCTCAAGTTGAAGGGTAAAATCTACAAGTCCGTGATAAGGCCTGTCATACTGTATGGATCAGAATGTTGGGCTGTGAAAAAGACGGATGAGAAAAGATTGCACGTAGCGGAGATGAGAATGTTAAGATGGATGTGTGGTGTGACGAGAATGGATAAAGTGAGAAATGAGTATATTAGGGGAAGTTTGAAAGTGGCGCCAGTGACTGAAAAGTTGAAAGGGAATCGTTTGTCTTGGTATGGTCATGTGAAGAGGAGGGATGAAACGCATGTTACTAAAAGAGTTATGAGTTTACATGTGGATGGATGGAGAGGGAGAGGGAGACCAAAGAAAAGATGGAGGGATTGTGTGAAGAGTGATATGAAAGAAAAGGAAGTTAGTGATAGTATGACGAGTGACAGGGCAGAATGGAAGAAAAAAACATGTTGCGCCGACCCCAAATAACACGGGACAAGGGCAGGAAGATGATGATGACTTCCTGTTGCTATGACGATTATTATTAAAATTTCAACTGTAATGTCTTAGACTTAAGTTGTATTATGCTATGTCACATAAGAATGCCTTCTGGCACTGGGCGCAGGCCCTTATTGACATCTTAACAGTGCCTTCATTTTTCATTAACCCTTTAACCGCCCGCGTCAGATTGATCCAAAGAGTGTTTTCGACGCCAGGGTCGTGTGTTTGTGACTGGGTACTCCATTTCATTTAGCTTGTAGCGACATCTATGGCGTCACATAAGAACAGCCCGAAATCATCTATAGGGCAGTTGCCCACCAGACATAACACCCGTCTGGTCGGAGGATCCTCCTTTTTCAACGGAGGTTTACGGGACTTTATTCTCTGTTTCGCTTACCTCCAAACTGGTGACCCCGACGTGCTCTTCAATCCCCATAAGTGACAGAAAAGTTGACGAGATGGAGTATTTGGTCGTGGATGTGAGAGTTTGTCGGATATACGCGACGTAGGCGGTTACAAGCCTAGGTTATCATAAAACTTAGCCCAAAAACAAGACTAGACGAGGTTGGTACTTAAGAGACGGTTGTGGAGCTAAAACTAAGAATATTTATATGATTTTTTAACTAAAATTGTATAAAAATAACACGATGAGGGTACACTGACATACTCATAAGTTTAAGAATAATAAAAATATGTTTTGAACATTGGCATATTATTTTAAAGTGATGCATTTACGAATATCGAGTGAGTTGTGGCAATGGGTTTTTACTAATCAATATTTTTTATTGGTTCAATACTTTTGCAAGGCAAAGTTGGATTGTACCAATATGGCTTTAAAACTAACATTAAAACAGCTTACATTTCTTATTTTTACTAACATTAAAGTGAGTTGTGATGTAGGACTCATTGTCACTTGAATATTTACATTTTAAGATGATTCTAGGTTACTTATTTAATAATATTGATAGCACGGCGGCATATAGAGAGGGTATAACGTATGATCAGTGTCATTATTTCCCTTTTCTAACGTTTTTTAATGTGAGAGGGGTGAGTACCCAATAGATGCGGCTGTCTGTACCTGCTGGCTTGTATTATACCTGCCAACAGGATTGTACTATTTGGTCACAAAAGGAGCTAATTTCTTAATATCTATTGAATAATGGTCAGTTTATTAAGGGCTACTTTTTTGATCCGTAGATAACTCAACCAATAGTTGAAAATTGAAAGTATTAAAAAATAAGACTGCAAGGAAGACTTAAAAAGTTACAAAAAAGTCACTGTTCAAGCAATCTGATGCAGTTGGTGGCATTTATTTTACTTTAATTACAGATTTGATGAACTTTTTAGTTTTTTCTTGCGATTGGGTTTTTTTTAAAAATAGGTTCCCATTTTAATTTATTTCCTTGATACTAGTGATGTCACAAAAAAAAATGTGAGAATTTTTCCTAACCAATTATAAGTCGTTATGGATCCTGAACGGCCATTTTAAATGAAAAATGGTGAAAGAAACTTAAAATTAATTTTCAAATACTATTCAACGATGGCCCACTTGACATAGTTCGTCGACCTTATTTCTTTTTCACTATAAGGGCTCAGGTTGCCGCCATATTGAATTTTAATTACTGTCATGTCTTTAGTGACACTCGCGTGACTACGACGGCTCGATTGATGTAAGAATCATTAAAATCGGGACACGCGTTTGGTGTCTAGACAACAAAGGTACACACGCATACATACATATACTGATACACGCATAATCTTGTGTCGAGCAACTAATGGTTAACTTACGCTAAAATATTTTCTTATTACTTCTTGATTAATCATTTATTATTTGACCATTGATCAAGTTAAAAAAATATCTAATTTTGCCGAAATTTAACAATTAATTAGGTACCATTTTCAACTTTTGGGTCGCTTAAGTATGGATCAAAAATTCGCCCTAGGTTTTAAATAGTTCATTCAACATTACTGCAACAACTGAACCCCAGAGAGAGAGCAACTAAGAAATATTTCAATTGAAAAACAAGATCTTTTAGGTAGCAATTCAAAGTATTGTATGTCTGTTCACAGTGTTCACAAAAAGCACCTAACTACGGTAATATTGTGTCGCACTTTCAGAGTTCTCACATAAAATATTGTACACGAAGTAATGAAATCTGTATGTTCGTAATCACAATTAAATTCCACTCTACGTGTTTTCAATAAAATGAATGTTCTAAATTATTTGCCTTTTTATTTATTTTTCCGAAATAATCCTTGCAAATGTACAACCTAGGTCACTCAGCGTATCAAGACGGATTTGCCCGGACCAGACACAACACCCGTCTGGTCGGATCCTCCCTTTTGCATAGAGGTTTGCGAGACTACACCCTGTTCCTTATACTTGTAAAAACGTCTGTCGTAAGCAACGATCTGAGGGCAGGCAAATTGGACTTTCCGTCGACCTAGTAAGATCTGGCGAAGAATGACTAGGAGAGTCGACCCCACATAACGAGATAAGGCTAGGCAAAGAGCGATTAAGCCGTTTACACTGTAGGACTTGCCAAATGTTAATAATAATATTCCACAACTATCACACAACGCCGTCTAGTCCCAAGCTAAGCAGAGCTTGTGTTATGAGTACTAGACAACTGATAAACATACTTATATATTTCTAAATACATACATATAAAGATAAACTACACCCAGACACAGAACAAATGATCGTGCTCATCACACAAACATATGTCCTGGGTGGGAATCGAACCCACGACCTCCGGCATAGCAGTCAGGGCCACTAACTAATGTTGATATAAACAAGTTCATAATACTTACATAACATAGAATATTCAGCCTCAGATGGGACTCAGGCCTCCTCTGTAGTAGAGGAAATGGGTTGTGATCCACCACGCAGGCGCAGTGCGGATGAGTGGATGTCATGTCTTCGAATTTTTGGTTCTAGGACATGCTGTTTTCTTCACAATTTTTTCCTCTTCACCGTTTTAAAAAAATAGATAAAGTAATACTAAATGCTAATAAACTCGTAAGTGGGGGCCGTTACCACTGGCCACCACTGCTCTCAATATTTTTATTTTTTATTCTTGATAGGTTCGCGCTTGACCGCTATCTCACCTGATGGAAATCGACAATGCGGTCGACGATGAGCGCGCTTACCTAGAAGTAACCTATTCACTCTTGGCTTAAAGATTTACATACCTACTCGAAAAATGTTAGGGTAGGTACCTACCCTAAACGGTACCTCGGTCAATCGGGTAAGTAGTGGTCGACCGCCAGTGAGCTGGTAACGGCGTGCGATATGTGAGTGAGGAGCCTCCTCACGATGCATGCTGTGTCCAAGACGACCAACTTCTGTAAATGACTTTTGACGTAGCTATTTAGGGTCCATCCATAAATTACTTTACAGCAATTTAAACCTTACGAGCCTGATGGTGGCCATACCAGTTTCAGCCATAGTACGAAATGATTTTTTTTAAATTTTTGTTCAATAAAAATAATAATATATAAGTAATACAACTTTCACACAACGCCATCTAGTCCCAAACTAAGCAGAACTTGTGCTGTGACTACTTGACAATTGCTATATATAAATATACTTATTATAGACACAGAACAAGTGATCGTGCTTATCACAAACATTTGTCTTGGGTGGGAATCGAACCCACGACCTCCGGCATAGCAGTCAGAGCCACTACCTAGACCTACACGCTAGTAAAAAGTAATAATAGTAATATTATCGCGTTTTATCTAATATATTTTGAAACGTGACGTCACTAAACTATTTAAAGTATTTTTGCAGAAATAGGGAGTTATTTTATCGACTCTTGCAAATCTGGGTGATCTTAGGGAGCAGTCGTTATTTCAGTCAGCCAGTTTACTGCTGAAGGTCAGGGATCTGCCTTATGGCCCTTTTTTGAGACAAGCCTGCCACGGTATTCCCAACCAAAGCTGAAATTGTGGAAGGCCTACCAAAGCAATGCCTAAAGGAATAAGGAAATATAAAATAAAAATCCAAAATAATCGTTACTCCACATATATTTCACATCTGATATCATCAACGGTTCCATATAAACAATAGCTTACACGATCTACATAACATCACGAGGGCACAATACAGAGGAAGGCACTTCTACAAGTAGGGTTTTACACTAAACACATCTTGTAAATTTTAAAACGATTTTTGATTAAGATTTATATACAGAGCAGATAATAGGATTTTAAAATACAATTTGCGACTTTTATATTTAGTTTTAAAAGGATAATCAACAAAGATTCATATTTAAACTACCACCATGCTTTCTATTGCAACTCCATAATTCGCTTAGCGTCAAAATGTCCCCACCCACGTCCTTACGTGGGTGGGGACATTTCCTTTCTGTACCTGTTTTGCGGTTTTGTGTTAGTTAACAAACCCTGCATCCCAATGTCGCGATTTTCATTAAATGTTATAGGATATTTTTTTTTGTTATCTTACAAACATGGATAAACGACTATTTTTATTTACATAAATATGATGGTTCTATGATGAACATGAGGTATGAACATGGAAGGTCGTTTAGACCTTGGTTAAAACTAAATGTTTAATATTTAACTATCAATCATTAAAACTACTAGATTGTTACAATCATTATGGAAGTTAAATACTGCAACACTAAATTCTATTTTCTTTAAGAATTATAAATACAATAAATAACAAACATTGCGAAATCGCATCCAAGTCTCTATGTTTAAAAACATTACCCTTCCTTTTCTGCAGTCGGGTGAAAACTGCCCATTCTTTCTAAAGCACCCTGTTAATTTTACCGAAATTCTATTTAAGATAGGAAATTATTGATTAATAATAAACATAAATGACTGCCCAAAATAATATAATAACACATAATTTGTACTGTAAACACAAAAAATGCGAAACATGATGCTTCACTTAGATCAAACCTCTATTAAAAATGGAATTAAAGAAATTATCCTCAAAGACAACTTATTGAAGTCTTCGTTAGCTTAGTTTTACCGAAATCAATAATTTAATTTAAAAAAATACTCTTACCATAACTAAGTTTGAAGTTCATACGGCATGGAAGAGTCAAATAAATAAAACATTTATTTCATGATCTTACGCTGACTAACCATAATGAGAACTAAAATAAAATCTAAGATTAAATCTCAAGTGTTGGTAGAAAAAATTTCAATGATTTATATATAATCTCCATCTCAGTTTTTGATTTTAAAATAATAATACAATATCTCCATTTGTCGCAAACACATAAAAATGTGACACATGTGTCTACCAAACCGTATGAACTGAATATACCACAAATAATAATAAAAAAAATATATAATCATGATCATGAAAATTAGACTTAAAAATAATAAAAACAAAATTCGACTATCAAAAACAAATATTATCATAAAAAATAAAATTGTATATTCCATTCAGTAAACATTGGAAGAATAACTGTGATTCTCGATTTCATATTATAATATGTGCTTAGATTTATTCAGTGTCGATGACAGTTGAGAAATCACTTAAATCTAAAAAAAGCACTAGGCAGTGTTTAAAAAATAATACTATACCAAGGTAACATTACTTGAAATATGCCATTTTCTATGATGCAATTTTTCTTTTACAGTACACGATGTTTCTTACGACTTATACTCTTATTGCGAATGAAGTAAAGTTTAAAATAACAGTATAGCACTATACAATACCATTAATGTACGCAAAATAGTCAATATTTCAATATAAAAACACTGTCAAATTTACACAATGTCCTACGTAAGCGATCCAACGCGATTGCGAAGCAATATGGCAAGTTTGAAATAAACAAGACACTCTATTGTGGTGGCTTACATGATCAGCCGCACGTGGGTGCAGTGCGGCGATGAGCAAAGCGAAGCGGTCGCAATCAGTGGGATTGATATTTTCGCGCAAACTCTAGCGGTGCAGTGACTTGTTTTATATAAATGGCGGTAGAGCGGTGACTTCGAGCGCACGTAGGACAAAGCCACCGCGTCGGATTCGCGTGAACCGCATCAAATCGCTTTGCAACCGCAGTCGCTTAGGTAGGACACAGTGTTAGCAAAACTGTCGGCAAAACATTGTGCACTGTAAAAGCAGACAGTAACTTTTAAGCTAAGAGCACCCTCAGTGCTTCAACACTAAAAATATTATTGCATATAGATAATAAAAATATCTATTATGACCTCTATTTCCGCCATTTTAACCGATTAGTAACTATCCGGAGTTCCGAACATATTTGTACGATAAACGCAAACTAAATGCATCGTTCTTAGGCGCCTCTCTTTAGACAGGACTTTTTATAAATTTTCAACACAATAACATCCCGATTCATCAGAATTTAGGCGAATCCAGTAAATAAATATAATAATAATAATATATTTCTCCTTAAAATTGCACAAGTTAGAACAATAAATTGAAGGTGTCTTAATACTGATGGAACAAGAAATAAAAGATGTGCAACTGCGCCTGAGCTAGGCCAAACCTATGAACATAGTGAGAAGACGTAGAAAAACTAAGTTGTTTCTCAAAAGAGAGGATAAGATTGTTATAGCCTAACTAGTGATTCTCGAAGTTAAATTATACACAATTGTGCATTATTTAGATTTCCATCTACATGTAGCCCACTAACAAAAAGTGATCAATTAACCATCCATAAATTTCGAATCTATCAATAAATTCTCACGTTTTTTTGTCCCCAAAATACAATTTATATTATCTCAAACTTCTGCACGATTCGCTTAAAATATTCAAGTTCTGGATTCGCCACCAAAAACTGGACATAACTAACCTACGGACATTTGGTCATGAGCTAAATAAATTGAACTATTAAATCTTAGATTTGGGTATAGTGACCACTTCGCGCCACCAGGGGGCGCGCTCGAAGGCTCCGGGGTGACTGAAAAACGCTTTCTGGATGTTTTGGTAAAGCTGTAAAAGGAAAATTTAAAGTTATTATTATATCTAGCCTATACTATCCCACTGTTGGGCAAAGGCCTCCCTCCATTCCTTCCATTGTTCCCGGCTCTGAGCCACTTCTCGCTAATTCCTAAGGAAGATACCCAAGTCGTCCCGCTATCTCTTTCTTGGTCTGCCGCAACCCCGTCGTGTTAAATTTAAAGAAGAGTTCAAAAATGGGCTATTAGTACAAATATATTTGAACACCAATGTGTTATCTTATAAAAAAGCTTATTTATTACGCTACTCGATCATTATTAAATATAAATTTTTCAGTCCTCCGTTTTTGCAGCAAAGCTGAAATATGTTTTAGTAAAAACAAAACGTGTGGCCGTTTTATGAAATAAAGACAAAACATAAGTATTATCATGATAATGCAGTATCAAAACGTGTCGAAAGAAGATCCAACCCGTAAATGTCAGATTGACAATTTGTCAACTTGACGTTTGACGTTGAAATAAACACACACAGATACAGTATACGTCATTGAGATACATACACACTGATACAAAGTTATACTGTCACGTCAATTATCACAGAGTTGCTAACCCTAAAAAACGGAAGACTGAAAAATGTTATTTAATGCTCAAAAAAATCAGGATAATTACGCTCTCAGCCTGTATAAGGCAGATAGCTGTTCAATTTTTTCATTATTTTTAGTCCAAGCTCCATACATTTTTTGAAAGTCTCCTTTATCAGTACGTTATTGTTCCGCAGGTCTGCTGGATGCTAAAGAAATTAGTAGTACCTATCGTGTATTCGCGTTAAATAAATAGTGACGTCATCGTCGTCACTCGGCTTAGACAACGCCAATTAGATTATAGTAAATTAGAAAGCCGTGTTCATATCGACCAATTAAAGTAAGCCCTTTAGAAAGTACGGACGCGTCTTTTGTCAATATTAAAAATGAATACCATCTATTCATAAAAATAAAAGTAAAATTTCTAACGATCATGATTAAATTTTAAAATAAACTAGCTTTTGCCCGCGGCTTCGCTCCCGTCAACTGACTACTATATCATACTCTACCCAACTCTATCCTACTCTACCTTACTCTACCCTACCCTACTCTACCCTATTCTACCCTAACCTACTCAAAAAAAAAAAAAAGTATCCTATGTCCGTCTCCTGGTTCTAAGCTACCTCCCCACCAACTTTCAGCCAAATCGGTTCAGCCGTTCTTGAGTTATAAATAGTGTAACTAACACGACTTTCTTTTATATATATAGATAAGATTATATTTGAAAAACACTACACTGCTGTACCGCTCCAAAAAGCAAATCGTTGATGTGAGTCAAAAAGCTCCTTAATTAAATGGGACTAGGCAGGACATGTCTAACGTGCTGAGTGACGATTCGGACACAATATGTCCGGACAAAGTATCCGAATTCGCACATTTAAAACTTTTAAATGTGCCAATTCGGATACTGTGTCCGAATCGTCACTCAGCCACCTAACGAGTTGTGAGCCTGTAACATAGGATTGGTGCCCGGACACAGCGATGCGGGGCCGCAGCAGACCACGAAGGAGATGGCGGGACGACCTGGATGTCTTCCTTAAGAATTGGAAAGACAAAGTGAGGAACCGTGATCGTTGGTAAGAATAGAGGGAGGCGTTTGCCCAGCAGTGGGACAATACGGGCTAGCTATAATAATAATACGTGATGTGCACAGGCCTAAAGCTTTCTGATGAAGCCCATTTATTTATTTAATTCAATATTCAAAACAGAACGATCGAAACCAAGAAAAAAGAAATGCTGATCTAAAAAATAAATCGAGAGAGGACCATTCAGACTAGACGTAAAAAAACTGATTAAAAACTTACGTTGCCATCGCTCTTGCCAAGCACAGAGTTGAGCACGAAGTCTGTGGGCGCTAGCGCGTCCACCACGCTCACGATCTCTCCCTTCAGCTCGCTGCACAGCTCCAGTACGGCCTCCCGCAGTAACCGTGCTAGTGATTCACCCTGACAAAATACGAATATTGTTCAACCATTGTGAATGAAAATTTAAATATCTTTACAAGGATGTGGGATCGTTCGAAAGAACTGAAACGCAAAAGGCAACTGAAGGAACACGTGTGAGTTTTATGATTTCCCACACTTAAAAACAAAAATCGTTGCCGACGCCTTAGTGCAAGTCATCAAAACCCAAAACAAAAATGACGTACTTGTGCGTATCCACCCTGATACAACTCAACCAGATGCTGATCCAGCGACCATAACCCGTACAGACAGAACAACTGCGTCAGCACCGGCTGCAGACTTTGCTCCTTCTTATCCAACGACTCGAGGAAGAATATAATCGCCAAGTATTCCGCATAAGTCTTCGTGAGCTCCTTCCATTTGTATACTTGCGACTTCGCGCGAGCTTCGAATTTTGATAGGCCTTTGGCGAGCTGTGCTTCGTATTTTTCATGTGTTTGTTTCAGTAGATAGCAGATAAGCCATCTATATGTTGTTGTTATGACTGTTGAAGATAAAGATTCGTATTAGTTATTGTTAAATTAAGAAGAGATATTTTTCAATTATTTAGTTTAGGAAGAAGTAACTAACAATTGTCAGAATTTTTCATTCAGATTTCAAGTAATAATAAAATAAAAAAAGAGTTGGCCCTAACATTGAACCTTGTGGGACTCCCAACGATACAGATATGTAAAAAGATAATAAATTTATATGAACAAATTATAATACATTTAAATTTTCAATAAGCGTTAAGGATATTTCAGTTTTATTCTTGAGACTTTTATGACTCAGGTTCCAAGTCAACTTATCATGATTAACTCAGTCAAACGCTTTATAAAGATCACAACACAAATCCAGCTCGCAATTTCTAGTCAAATCTAACAATATGACAATGGGTCTTATCCATTGTCATTGAGTCACATAACTAGAAACAATTTAGGCCGCTATATTATTACTTACATTCTCTGGTCTTCAACTCATCAGTCCTGCTGCACCGGAACCTCACAGCAATCCACTTTTCCCAATCCATGAGGAAAGTTACAGTATTAAGAGGTGAGTCCACGGTCCCACCAGTCCGGGCTGAGTGGAACTGTCTCAGCAACCAGTTGCCGGTTTGCTGAGAAAGAACGTTGTTGTCGCCTTCGTAGGTTACGGTCGCTTCGTGGTTGCTGCGGATCTCGCCTAAGTTTGCGCACTGAGGAGAAAAAAACGGGTCAAGTTAGAATGTGCTAGTTTGGGTAAGATTTTGACTTAATTTGATTTTTGGACACGGATTTCTTAAATGAGAGTCAATACATACGATATTTTCATAGTTAAATTCTTGAGCATTTAAGAAAACCTTATCGTCAGAGATGCTGTTTCCTCACTGATATCAGAATCCTGTTCGACAGTTGTAAAAATCAACATGCGATTATGCTAGTTTGATGTTGTTTTGCGACAATCTTCTTTTAATTTCAGCTACTTCTTTATTGTCTTCTTCTTTAGCCCTTACAGTCGTTTTGTGTACCAACAAGTTGATGTTACAAGTAGTTTTTGTTTCCATATCTGTTCACATAAGTACTTACTTTGAGGTACCCATGGCCACCACATGCCTCTCGGCACTGCTGTGCGGCTGACAGTACGGTCCACGTTAGTAGCGGCTTACTACACGATACCATCGCGTGGATCTCTGATACAGCTTCACTCTGTAATAAAATATCAACATTATGGAATGGTTAAGCATATATATTTTTTTTTAGAGTGGAAATCATCCAATGACATCTCCCGCCCTTGGGCGTAGCAGGAGGATGTGTCAGACTGTTACTGACTAAAACCTACTCGTGTTCCTTCTTTGCCTTTGTTCCAGGGCCCCGGAGTCCCTTTCGCAAAACCCATGGCCCCAGTGTAGGCTTCGCCCTGCTGGGCCCCTACGGTTTTGCTGACATCTCCTTGAGGCGCACGTGGAACGCTACGCGCCGTCGACGAATTGGGCTCGGTCCGGACGGTCGGACGGCGTGCTACCCATTGTTAGCCGTTCACAAGCCTACGGTGGCCGGAAATTGGGATCGGAATCCGGCGGCTGGGGCGTGAGGGCTGCTCACAGCATTTTACTTACTTAGTTAAATTGCGTTATAATGGTTGGCCGTAGACAAGAAACAACCATTCGTACGAGAGTAAAACTGGGGGTATCATGACGCATTTTGAGGTGGGAAATCACCTAATGTCTTTACTTTTACTGACTAAAACCACGCCTATGTTGCCTTTTGCGTTTTAGGACCACGAGTATCCTTTTCCGAATTTCCACGTGGCCCTAGCGCCATCGGCCCTGCTGGGCTCCTACTATATTAGATGTATGGTTTTGGGCCAGAAGTTACTTCTATACACAGTTTTTTTCTACATCCCAAAAACGGTAGAAGGACCGGAACGGTAGGAAGGAGAGGTCAAATATTATGTTGAAATGTTCCAAAAGATATAATTACATTATATAATGTAACACCTTAATTTAAGTGGCAGTGGGCAGGGCACATTGCTCGCAGAACAGATGGTCGATGGAGACGAAAGGTTCTGGAATGGCGACCACGTACCGGAAGACGCAGCGTTGGAAGGCCTCCCACAAGGTGGGCCGATGACCTGGTGAGGATCGCGGGAATCCGATGGATGCGAGACGCACAGGACCGGTCATTATGGCCACATTTGGGGGAGGCCTATGTCCAACAGTGGACGTCTTTCGGCTGAAATGATGATGATGATGATGATATAATGTCACTCACCAAATTATCTACATTCATCCCTGCGTTAGATTTCTCGACGATACTTAAATATACTCTGCTAAAGTTTTCTATATACATTCTGAAGACAACTGCGGCCGCTACATAGCCAAATAAGCGCCATTGCTGTGGAAAACAAATTAGAATTAATTTCAAACCCAAAAAAAAACCTTGCGGGACTTATTTCATGTTAGTAAGTAATGTTACGGCCTATCGTCACAGGCAGCATGGATAACTTAAATGAAATAAGTCTCAGATAATGTTCTGTGTGTGAGCCCACCTAAGGTTATGGCCGCCATGGCCCACATACAATGGTCCACATATGAGTAAATAGATAGATAGATAGATAGATGTTCTGTGCGTTTTAATGAATGAGGGGCAAAACAATGACAACAGCTCTTAAATTTCCAAAACGAAAGCTATTAAACCAAGAACACAGAGTTCTTTTGTTAGAAGAAAGTTGTAGGTATACGTCATTGATATTGTTTGCCCTTCGAAATGCATAGTTTCTACGTTGGAACTCTTAATATGAAAAAACATTTTTTATTTACTTTCATGGTTATAGTAATAAGTACTGCAATATAGCATAGCACTAACATTTTGTAACTCGAGTGCGCGTAACACCTATGTTCTTTTGTTCCGACATAAAAAATAAATATCCTTGCAAATAGTGACCCTAGTGATTTGATTTCGATAAGGACAGGAAGCATTGTGACTATTAATGGTTTATTGTTATAAATTTCGTGGTGTAAACTGCAAACAATTAATCTAGTGTTAAAAAACAATTGGCAAGTAATCTTAATATACCGACATCGAGTGTTAATAACCGGCTGGTTAAGTGAAACGCGTAAGTGACTCGAATCCCACGGCGCTTACGACGTTCTTCTCGCTGATTCACTGCGCGTCGACTCATCGATGGGCCTTTATTAGCGTGCGATTTATTAACGTGCATAAGACTTTGGTTATTTATTGCTTTTTCGAATACATTTCTATTGACTAATCATCAATATGAACTGTGATTGTTGTTCAGAAAACATACCCGAAGGAAGTTCCGTTTTTAAGTGCTCTTCTTGCCAAAAACCCTATCACCCTTTATGTCTTACAAATTTGTTGGGTTCCGATTTCGAACAGAGTGAACAGTATAATTGGCTGTGTCCATCATGTAAGCCAAAGATGCGTAACGCAGATAACACCCCAGTGCGCTACAGCCAAGGTGGTGATCCGAATATAACGCTAAGGAAAAAAGGATCATCGACAAATATATCAGTCGATGTAACCCCCAAAGAAGCGCCTGTTACGTCAACAGAAGTTAATCGCATCATGAAGAAGCAGATAGATGATCTTATGCGGCACCTCAACGAAACTTTGGCGAACTATGTAAACAAGGAACTAAAGGCGATTACTGACAAAATAGAGGGACTTAAGGCGTCGATGGGATTCATGAATGAGAAGTTTGAGGAGATGAGGACGGAGTTTTTACTGAACACCAAAGTAGTCTCTAACATTAAGAAAGAAAATGAGCAACTCAAGGCCTCTGTTAAAGATTTGAGTGGGAGATTGAACCAGATGGAACAGCAAGCTCGTTCTTCAAATTTGGAAATCCAATGCTTGCCTGAGCACCACAATGAGAATCTAGTGTCTACTGTTATGAATATTAACAAAGTTATATCGGGTGATTTGACAGAGAACAGCATACATCATGTCACTAGAATTGCAAAACAAAACCCATCTAGCAAACGCCCAAAATCGATTGTAGTTCAATTCAGCTGTCCGCGAGTTAGAGATAATTTTCTAGCTGCTTCTATTAAGTTCAACAAGAACAAAACTACAGAAGAGAAGCTCAATACTGCTCTACTTGGAATTGGTGGTAAAAAGGAAAATGTTTTCATTCTAGAGCATCTGTCTCCTGCAAATAAAGCCCTGCATGCTGCTACCAGAATTAAAGCTAAGAGTCTAGGTTATCAATATGTATGGGTTCGTGGCGGTAAGATTTTTGTGAGAAAAGCTGATGGCGCGGACTACAAATATATTAAGGATACCGAAACATTAGACAAATTACAATAGGCCAAATTGAAGATTTTTAAAGGTATTGGATTTGGATTATAAAATTCGATCAGTTAAAAATTTACTACCAGAACATCAGGGGTATCAGGTCAAAATTGAATGACATTTATAGAACGGTCGCCTGCTGTTCATACGATATTATTATGTTTACTGAAACATGGTTACTGAGTGGTATCTTTGACTCAGAGATTATGGATGGGCGTTATACTATTTATAGGCGAGATCGGACCATTAATATTTTCAATAACAAAACTGACGGTGGTGGGGTCCTCATTGCTATCTCTAAAAAATTTAAATCACAAAGATTGGCCAATTTTGAAAGTTCATGCGATGATCTCTGGGTCAAGTTATCGCTTGGAATGGGTGGAAAAACTAAAGACATTTATCTTTGTACTGTATATCTGCCCTCACCAATACAGCCTAGATTGTTGGAGCATTTTGTGGATAATACAAATAATGTGTTGGAGCGTATTGATGGCTGTGTGATAGTGGGTGATTTTAATATGAAATCTATTGACTGGATCGGAGCCGATGGCCATGTGATAAAAGAACCTCAGAGGACTTGTTCCAGCTTGGAACAGACTCTGTGGGATTTCATCTTGCTTAACAATCTATCTCAGTATAACTATTTGTGCAACCATAATAATAGAATTCTTGATTTAGTGTTTACAAATTTGGAAAATGTTACTGTTAGTTCGCCAGTGGATGTTCTCTCTAAGATCGATCCACACCACCCCCCTGTACTATGTGAGCTCACATTTTCTCATGTTCTGAAACCACAGAAATGCTGTCCTAGAATAAGATTAAATTATCTGAAGGCGGATTATGTGGCAATTAATGCGGCATTAAAGAAGGTTGATTGGACGGAGGAATTGGAATTTTCCATGACTGTTGATGAAATGGTAAACAAATTCTATAAAATATTGAATGAATTAATACAGAAACACGTGCCACAAGTTGTAATTAGGGAAAGGAGGTATCCATGCTGGTTTTCTAATGACCTTATTAAAAGACTAAATGAGAAAAACCGCTTACGACTAAGAATAAAAAAATACAATAATCCCTTAGACATTATTGCTTTGGAGTCACTGAAAAAAAGATGCAACCGTATGGCTACTTCCTGCTATAATGCATACATTGCTGATATAGAGGCTAAAATTAAATCGAATCCAAAGTATTTTTGGAGTTATTTAAAGATGAAGAGAGGTGGAGCTAGCAACTATCCTAATTCTATGACTGATGGTGTGAACAGTTCTGACAATGTTGCAGAAATTTGTAACTATTTTGCTGCTCACTTTTCTAAAGTATATCGTACTGACCAAAGTGATGTCAATACAAACTTTCATAGCTGTCTGAGTAATAATACTTTAAGCGAAATAACAATATCCCAACATCAGATCGTCAGAGAATTAAATAAAATAGACGTTAACAAGGGCGCTGGCCCTGATAATATACCTTCCTTACTTTTGCATAGGTTATCAGATGGACTCTCGTTGCCATTGAGTATTTTATTCAATAGTTCATTACACCGGGGTGTTTTTCCAGACTTATGGAAGGAAACTAAAATCGTGCCCATTTTCAAGAGCGGTTGTCAGTCTGATGTGACAAACTATAGGCCCATAGCTATTCTCTCTGTACTAGCAAAGGTTTTTGAGGCACTTGTGTGTCCAGTATTGTCCAGACATATGTCACAGCTAATAATAGATGGCCAATATGGGTTTATGAAAGGTAGATCGACAGCTACAAATTTGGTGACTTATGCTGACAGTATTATTGAAGCAGTTGATTCGCGTATTCAGGTTGATGCAGTCTATACCGACTTCAGCAAGGCATTCGACACGGTTGATCACAATTTACTTGTTAGAAAGCTGAAAATGTATGGTGTGTCGGAACCCTTGCTGAGTTGGTTCAAATCTTATCTGTCGAATCGGACTCTTAGGGTTGTGATGAACGGCTGCCAGTCAGACGCATACATAGCCACTTCAGGTATTCCCCAGGGATCTCATGTGGGACCTCCTTTATTCGTCCTGTACATTAACGACATATACAAGTGCTTTCAGAACTCTAATATATATCTTTTTGCTGATGATCTTAAAGCCATCAAAGCTATTAGAAAGCCTGCTGATTCGGCTCAGTTTCAGGACGATTTGGATAGGCTAAGTGAGTGGTGTGAGCTCAATAAAATGTCTTTAAATATTAAGAAATGTAAGCACATCAAATTTACAAAAAAAAAAATTGTTGCACCCACAGCATATAACTTTAACGGTCAACTACTTGAAGAAGTGGAATCTATACGAGACCTGGGCGTTCAATTTGATAAAAAAGTAAGCTTTATTGAACATATTGACCTGATTACAATAAAAGCAACGAAATTACTTGGTTTTGTCATGAGAGAGTGCAAAAACTTTAAAAAATTTAAAACAAAAAAGATTATGTACAATTCGTTAGTCAGAAGTCACCTAGAATATTGTAGTGTTGTCTGGTCCCCAAAATACAATGTACACATAAAGCGCATCGAACGATTACAGAAAAGGTTTTTATGGCATCTGACTTATCATTGTAATATGGGTAAAAGTCTCAAATCGTACCGGGAAAGATTGAAGTATTTTGGGATGGTCTCGTTGGAAAAACGAAGAGACATGTTAGACTTAATATTCCTTAAAAAATTAGTGACAGGTTCTTTAAACTGTCCTGAGTTGCTCAGTAAAGTATCCTTCCATGTGCCTCGAAACCTACCGAGAAAATCAAATAGAAAACTGTTTTGCATGCCAAAAAGCGTTACAAATTTGAGGCGACATTGCTCACTGCACAGAATGTATGAATTATACAAACAACATGATGAAGATATCGACTTGTACCATACATCTGTGCCCTCTGTAAAAAAACTTACGTTACACAATTAGCCTTTGAATTCTGTTTGTCCAAATTTAATTTTGTTTTCATTCTGTTCTGTTTTGATGTTTGTTTTATTGTTTTTCTGTGTTTTAATTATTATTAGCTGTTAAGGCGTATTTAATAGTGCATGTAGTGCTCTTCTTTAAGTGACGGGGCACTTAGACTTAAGTTCGAATTGTTTCCCTTTATATTTAATAGTGTACTCATTGTTGAAGAGCCAAATAAAAAAATAAATAAATAAATTACAGAAAATATAAAACACAAAGAAACCAACAAATTCTTAATTTCGAAAAAAGAATTTCGTACCTTTAGTATAAAGTTTATTTGAACTTATAATTTCAAGTCAATTCAAAGATCACTTCAAAGGAACCCGTTTTAAAAAACTGCAATTTCATGGGTAAAGACCTATTATAATCCACTGTGATCTAACAGCAGAATTTCTAACATGTTTATTATGTTTCGATCCACTTTTTATTTAATATTGTACTTATTTAGTACTATATTCACTTGTCTACACTATCTTCTCATTGAATAATAAGTTAAAATAAAAATGATTTATTCTCAAGCACTCCATCGTCGACCGCATCGTCGTTTTCCATCAGGTGAGATAGCGGTCAAGCGCAAACCTATCAAGAATAAAAATAAAAAAAGCGTCAAGGCCCATTGTGTGTTATTACTGACAATATTATAATATGAAAATATTGTAAAAATCTATATTTAAAAAGTAATCGTGGAGTTTCTTGCCAGTTCTTCTTCAAAGACTAATTAGAACTCTACCCTTGTACAAAGTTTCATTGAAATCCGTACAGCTGTTCGAACGTAAAGAAGTAACAAACATACACACAGACACTCACAAACGTTCGCTTTTGTAATATAAGTGTGATATACTAGCATAAACATATTGTACTAACATGCAGCTGGTACTCGATGAGCGAGATCTCGTTGTCTCTCTCTCCGAACTGCGCGCGCGTGGCCGCGTACCGGATCGCGATGGTGACCGCGCTGGCTATCGAGTGGCAACTTTCTTGCATTATACCGATGCGACCTGCCAACAAAAAAAATACTAAAATTAAGAACATTTTGTATCCAAACAGCTTCATTATCATAGTTGGGTACTAGTGTATTCTGCAGATAAACAGTTTAGTTTTTTTTTTTTTTTTTGTAAAATATTATGTTCCAAAAAATAAGTAAAAAGAAATCTTTTTCTAAAAACAGTATCAAAATTGGTTATTTAATGACGGAGCAATAAGCATTTAAAGATCGGTAGGAGGATGAGTAGGGGGAGAGAATCAAGTGAGAAGTGAGAATATCTCGCTTTGCTATATTTTTTGTACACGCGTAACCTAAAACGGTGACGTCACATTTCAGCGTGCGTCCTTATTCTGTTACTTGACAGTTTCCCCTTCCAACAAATTAGAATTTTACGATATTGAACGGATTTGGAAAATTCCTCCTATGATCAATTTGGGATAAAGTTATTCTATGATACCAATAGTTTTTTAAAAAACACCATACTGTATATATTCTTCGATTTTGTTTTCATTCGTGTTCAGACTATGGATGCAATTTTAACAAAACGAATTCACGTCAAAAATAGTCAACTATCCAGTTGTGCCACTATCAGGACTAGTCTTCAGAATACGCTAGCAAGACTTGACAACATTGAGGCTTGATGCACAAACCAGAGAATCATGCTCATTTATAATTGTCAAAGGACACAGCTAGCCATTCTTTCAAAGTTAGAAATAAAGCTATTTAATTGAATAATAGAGCAATCCAGCATATCCTAAAGGGGTGACCAGACGGTTGCAAACCAACGTACGAACCAAGGTGACCTTGCTAGTTTCAATCCGTGTAGACAGCAGTTGTAATCCATGACCTTCAACGCCCTTGGTTGGGAGGCGCGTTTTTCCAAGCACCGAACTTGTTGGCGCGTGGTTTACATCCAAGCACATAAACCAAGGTCATCTTGGTTGGAACGCTAGTTTACAACCGTCTGGTAACCCCTTTTCGGGTGCTAATAAATCTAAGGGTGCTCCAGATATTGATGTCTACTAAATATTCAAAAGGTCAGCCCAAAACAAAACCAAGATATTTTCAAGATAAGTAAATAAGGACAAATATATATATTACAGTTAAATAACATACCTGCTGAAAGGTTTTCGAGTGCCGCCCCCAATATCTTGGAGGGGTCTGAGAAGGAGGACTCATAGATGCCCTCCTCTGTGACGTCAGCGGTGCGGTTGAGCAGGTTCTCACGCGGTATCCTGTACTGGTTGAACATTATGAACCTGGAACAAGTAGACATTTTGTTAAAGCTTATATAACTAAGCGTTAGGTATTAAGTACTACATTGGTGAACTTAATGCCACAAGATAATTATTTCATACTAGCTGTCCGTCCTAGTTTCGCACGGGAGTAATAATGAAGGTAATGACTACAAATTTTCCTTTCACGACCTTGTAATAAAATAAAATGCCAATTAAATAATTTTTAAGACAAGTATAATCTATAACTTGGACATAGGATTTAGAAGTTTCATTCCGGTAGCAAGTACATAATTCACTAAAATCATTGCCAAAGAAAATACATTAAATACAACACGTGAATATTTTTTATTTATTCATTATATACAGATTGATAGATACTTTTTATTGCACACCATAAAACATACAGGAGGAGCTTAAAGGGTTGCAACAATGGTCTTAGCGTAAAATTTAACAGGATAAAACAGAAAGAGGTCAATCGTTCGATCTAACTCGGCTGGGTGGAGGGCAGTGTTCGGCAAGCTGCGCGGTATCTTCTCGTCGGAAGTCTATGAACACTGCGTATGAGATGTGGCTCTGAAACGTGGTCGCTAACAAAGGGCCTCATCAGAACGCTTAAAGTTACCCAAAGGGCAATGGCATGAGCTAAGACTATGCTCGGAGTTTCCTTGCGTGATAGAATCAGGAATGAAGATATCCGCAGGAGAACAGTACAGCAGATATAGCCCGAAGTATTGCGTTAAGTTGCAGTAGGCAGGGCACATTGTTCACGAACAAAAATGGGCGTTGGGGCCGAAATGTTCTGGAATAGCAAACGCGTACCGGAAGACATTGCGTGGTGAGGGTCGTGGAAATCCGTTGGACGCCAGACGCACCGAATCAAAAGTTTTGGCGACACGGGAGGCCTATATCCAATAGTGGACGTCTTTCGGCTGAAATGAACCCATAGATTTAAGTTGCCTAGTATAAAAGTTTTGTTACTATTTTGGTGTGCAATAAAGTTTATTCTATTCTATTCTATTCTATTCTAATGACGACGACGATGATGATGACGACAGAGTAAAAAAATGTATGGATGTTCGTCATTTCTGCGATGGGAAATTAAATTGGACACATGACTTGTAAAAACATTAGATCATTCCTGTACCAGATGTTTTCTCATATGAAAAATTGAATATAAACTAAGCATTATGTTTAATACACGTGACAGAACATAACAATCGCGTGATTGCCCTCCTATCTCACGGTTAGTAATATATTATTATTAATTTCAATCAAGTTATGACAAATCAACTTACTGATGAAATATTGATATCTTATTAGTCACAATTAATTAAGCGAATATTACATAATCAGCCTTATATTGTGGGAGTTGCTGAAACTGAGGCCTCCTCTCTAGGAGAAAGAGAATGTGTCGTCATTCCACCACGCAGGGTCAGTGCGGGTTGATGGATGTCACGTGTCTTCGTTTTTTTGGCACCATTATGAGAGCAGTGTTGATAAAATAAATTACACAAATTACCTAACCGCCTGGCTCGGTTTGAACCTACGACCTCATAAGTCGGGTCCGTTGTAACTGGGCCACACCGTTCATAAAATTAAATTTGTGATGAGAGTCTTAAAATAAAGAAAGATTGTCAGAGGAGAATCAGCACGGTTGTTAGGTCGATAAGTAATTTTCGGCAATGTAACATGGAGTTTCTTGCCAGTTTTTCTCCATTGGAAACGATCAATTGGAACCGTGCTCTAGCTTCTGACGTTTTATAAGTGCCCATGTTGTGCAATTTTGAGCTTGAGTTTGAATAAAGTAAAAGAGGTATTTCGTGCGAAATCCTACACTAATACGCGAATAAGCATTTTGTATTATCTCTGATCCTCTCAATATCGATCAAAGGACCTTTGCATACCATTGACACATTATTACATGACGCGGCATACCAAAAACATCGTATTGCATGACCGACCAGTCCATTCAATTCACAATTTTCCTGCATCATCGGGCAAAGAGGAATGACCCAACTGAAACGTGTTGTTCTGACCCCAAGTATCTTGGGACTACGAAGTTGATGATGGTCAGAAACACATGGACCCATCCAAAATTATAAAACGAAACTTTTTTTTTGCGTGTAAAATCTTCGGACTCCTCCCGTTCTGGGTGGAGCGAGTAGGAGTGTCAGACTTTTACTGATTAAAACCCACCTATGTGCCTTCAGTTGCCCTTTTGGATCAAGGCCAGTAAAATTGACAGGGCCGGTTAGAGCCAATGCTTACCAAAGCTGCGAATTGTTCGAAATAGTTACTACGGTAACTCCTTAACTCCCAAAAAAGGGTAAATGATGGTTCCATCAACTATGGGTTTTAGTCAGTATGCCAGTCACTCTCTCCTGCTCCACCCAGAGCGGGAGAAGTAATTTGATGATTCCCACGTAAAAAAGTTCTTTTATGTTGCGTCAGGTAAAACGTGGACGTTGTGTCGAGATACGTCAAACTGATAAGATATAATCGCACCTTTATTCATAACAAAATAATGAGTCAAATGTGCTAATTTTGGATGAGTATTATGTACAATAAGTCAGGCACTTAACGCCTTGTGAAGGCTAACCGCACAATAGGCAAAACGTGCTAAAGGACTTCTCAATCTTGTAATGTATTGTGATCTGTCAATCTTGTATGTCCATTTTTTTTTACTACTGGTACCGGTATACTCGCGCTTGACCACTATCTCACCTGATGGTAAGCGATGATATTAGTAACCTATTTTCACTCACATTCACTGACCCCATACTAATATTACTTAGGTCTTTAACTATGAAATTGCCGTTTTTTAAAACGGGTTGCTTTGAAGTGTTATATCTTTGGATTGACTTGGAATTATAAGTTCAAATAAACTTTATATTAAAGGTACGTTATTCTTTTTCCGAAATTAGGTATTTATTGGATTCTTTGTGTTTTGTATTTTCTGTAATATCGCAGTTCTTATAACCATGAAAGCTAATATATTTTTTTTTTTTTTTCATATTAAGAAAAACCATAGAAAGATCCAACGTAGAAACTATAGATTTAAAAGGGCAAGAAATATCAATTACGTATACCTACGACTTTCTTCTAACAAAAGAACTTTGTGCTCTTGGTTTAATAGCTTTCGTTTTGGAAATTTTGTCTTGTTGCCGCACTGAGGAGAAAAGTTATTCGTGAGATAAAATTTCCCATGTGAAAGTGATTGAAACAAAAATAGACATCCCATTCATTAGCAGTTTTAAGTCCATATACATCATCAATATTGCATACCGCTTGAGAGACACATTGTTTCCACGGTAGAACTCATATAATACAAATATCATATAAATACAAAAAAAAATTCATACAAAAATAGTTACAAGTACTGCGATATTACAGAAAATACAAAACACAAAGAAACCAATAAATACCTAATTTTGAAAAAAAGAATAACGTAACTTTAATATAAAGTTTATTTGAACTTATAATTCCAAGTCAATCCAAAGATAACACTTCAAAGCAACCCGTTTTAAAAAACGGCAATTTCATACTTTAACCCCTTTTATTATAATGAAACTCAGTCTATCGACTGTCTGTCTGTTACCTCTTCACGTCTTAACGGCTGAACGGATGACACTTACCACACGGGAAGACTATGCCCTGGTATTGACCATAGGATACTTTTTATTCCGGTTGTATCCCTTGGGATAATTTTCTTTACTACTTCGCCTGCGTTAACGCAGTCGCTTGCTGATGTTAGTGTTATGACATAAAGCTGAAAATGATTACGGGTATCCAGAAGACTTGTTGTTTCTTTTTGTATTCCCAAGTCTTTTAATTTTACAGAGAGCCTCTATGTTAGAATTTAGGCCAGTCGCCTGACCTAGAATCTGTAAATACGATGCATTTGGTATTTTATCGATCTTATTTTCAGAGGCCTGAATATTAAGGTAATCGAGTTCTAAGTTCAGGGTTTGTAGTGTATGTGAATGGACACGATACATATAGTGTCGTGAGCTCATATACAAGTACACCTTACGAGAGTGTCACCCTCACCAGAGCAACGGTCGAGTGTGGACGTAGAGTGACTGTGTACAAGTGCATTGTAGAGTTAGTGATACTAAGTGATAGGACAGGAATAAACCAGACAACAGGGTTAATTATCGGCATTTCTGATCTAAAATATTTAGTTTAAACACATAGGCAGGAAAGTTTACAAGTACCTTTCGAATACCGTAATTAGAGACACAATAGAAAGACAATGAGAGAGCGAACGCCAGCATTCGCTTGGGGTTTAATGAATGGAATAAAGATTAAAAAAAAAAAACAAAATTCAAATGTTTTTATTTCACATACGCCTACATGGGCACTTATAAAACATCAGAAGCTAGTTCACGGTTCCAGATTGGTCGTTTCCTATGGAGAAGAACCGGCATGAAATTCCATGGTTACTCTTTTATAAAAAAAAAATGTTATTCTTACAATATTTCCATATTACATTATTAGCAGATATTATGTAAGGACAGACTGACAATCAAGTTGGCCTACGTTTGAACCCCATCTGTTGCCCCATTGACCTAAACATATTATTATTACATGCTTAGTAACAAAATCCTTATCGTTACATATCACTACATAGTATAAAACAAAGTCGCTTCCCGCTGTGTGTTCCTATGTATGCTTAGATCTTTAAAACTACGCAACGGATTTTGATGCGGTTTTATTTCAAAGATAGAGTGATTCAAGAGGAAGGTTTATATGTATAATACATGCATAATATAGTAGGGAAACACAGGTAATTTTAGAGGTTTCTAATGTGATGTCGTAAATAAACACATTTTTTGCGCTTACATTGCAAACGCTGGCTGAACCCTACGAGATAGATCAAAATAATGTAATACAGTATTGTACACCTTAAAAAGGTCTACAATAAAGTCCGCAATGGTATATGTCTATCTCTTCTCACAATAACCATTTTTTATCCTTTACTTTTTACGAGAAATAATGGCTTATTTACGAAGCGATTTTAAGATATATAGCATTACTCCTTATCCAATTAAATACCTTAAATATATTGTGCATTTAATATAGATCAATATGGCCTATTACTGCATGTAATTTAAATGAATATTTTCGAAGATATTACAGATTTAAAATGCAGGGACATGGCGGTTGCGGTGGTATCAGCAATCCGGCTTCGCACCCGTGCGAAGCCAGGGCGGGTCGCTAGAGTGTTATAAAACGAAGTCTCCTACGCGTCGTCTGACTGTCCGCGATAAATTTAAAAACTACTGAACAGAGTATCATGCGGTTTTTTTTTCACCTATAGACAATGAATGAATTCATGAAGGTTATGATGAATGTAGGTAGAAAAAAGCCGTGAATTTCAAATATTTCTTATACCTAACCGAAGTTGGGGAAGAAAAAAAAGTGGCTAAATGCAACTCTGACTCGCGCAAGAAGGGTTTCGTTACGTCCGTAGCAGACCGCCGCCAGGATTCCGATCCCGATTTCCGGCCACCGCAGGCGCGGGCTTGCAGACTGCGAACAATGGGTAGCTCGCCGTCCGACCGTCCGGTAACCGTCCGGACCGAGCCCAGGTCGTCGACGGCGCGTACTGTTCCACGCGCGCTTCAAGAAGATGTCAGCAAACCGTAGGAGCCCAGCAGGGTCGAAGCCTACTGGGGCCAAGGGTCTGATTCTGAAAGGAAGACTCGGCTCTGGTACGAAAGGCAACGAAGGAACAGGAGTGGGTTTTTAGTCAGTAAAAGTCTGACACTATCTACCGCTCCGCCCAAGAGCGAGATTTGTCATTAGACGATTTTCCCACCTAAAAAAAAAACGTCCGTAGCAGAAAACGGCAAAAAAAATCACGTTTGTTTTATGGGAGCCTCACTCAAATATTTGTTTTATTCTGTTTTTAGTTTTTGTTGTTATAGCGACAACAGAAATACATCATCTGTGAAAATTTCAAATGTCTAGCTGTCACGGTCATGAGATACAGCTTGGTGACAGACAGACGGACAGCGGAGTGATAGCAATAGGGCCTCGTTTTTACCCTTTGTGTGCGGAACCCTAAAAATAGTTCTTCTAGAACTTTTTGAATTTCAGTGAATATTATAATCATCATACGATTCCTACTGACTCATGCACGACCTTGTAACATATCGCGTCAAAGTTTACTTAAAGATATCATTAAGATAGTGATTTTTAACGACGAATGTAAAAAGTTCTTAGGTATTTAGAAACTGATAAAAATATTCGCGTGTAATTTTAGAACTTATTAGTCGCCTTGACAATATAGTAACATCCTCATCATTTCAGCCGAAAGACGTCCACTGTTGGACATAGGCCTCCCCCAAGCGTCGCCACAACGATCAGTCCTGTAGGTCTCGCATCCATCGGATTCCCGCGACCATCACCAGGTTATCGGTCCACCTTGTGGGAGGCCTTCCAACGCTGCGTCTTCCGGTACGTGGTCGCCACTCCAGAACCTGTCGTCCCCATCAACCATCTATTCTACGTGCAATGTGCCCTGTCCATTGCCACTTAAGTTTGGCGATTCTTCGAGCTATGTCGGTAACCTTGGTTCTCCTTTACGTTTACCTGGGACAGACGGTCCAGTTGGGAAGGTCTAACTTCGAGAAAGAGATCAATCGTCGAATTCGACTCGGTTAGGCAGCGTTTGGGAAGCTGCACGGTATTTTCTCGTCCAATATACTACAGTGTCTCAAGACGAAAGTCTATGACCAGTGCGTGTTGGCAGTGATGACATATGGCTTCGAAACGTGGTCGCTTACAATGGGCTTCAACAGAAGACTTAAAGTCACCCAAAGGGCAATGGAAAGGGCTATGCTCGGAGTTTCCTTGCGTGATCACATGAGAAATGAAGACAGTAGTAACGTTTAAAAAAACTAGGCAATTTTAGAAGTAAGACAGTGCTCACACTAAAGATAAAATAGTCCATGGTACTGCATAGGTTTATAAGATAAATCGCTCGAAACGCCAGCCGAACACCTGAATAATCCTCGGTTGCAGCCACATTTCATTCAAATATGTCTAACGAGGTCTTTGCGGCCCCTTGCATGCCTTTCTAAGGTCCAGGACCCTATGTTCCTGAGATGAAAAATAAAAATAATAACATGATGATTAAGTAGTGAGGACGAAGTCAGTGTAACACTCGCTAAACTTGAAAATGTTCAATTGATTTTTGACAACAATACTACAGAGACCTTACCATGATGTATTAAAATGTCAGGCCTGAGAGCGAGAAAAAGGGATGGAGCTATAAACACTTTCACAATTCTGGATCCCGTTAAGAGCTCCTGAAAATGAACATTGAAATGAGCAGGCAGAGGTCCTACACCTCTGCTTTGGGAAGACTGCCTTCATTTTTCTCGTAGACATTAAGGAGTAATTATATCAGAGCCTTGGCTCAGGTCTACACGGAACTAAACAGATAGTAAAAAAGCCTTTCGGAGAATATGAATCATTATCCAATTCTTGTAACTTTGTATTTTGAACTTGGACCTGAACTAAAATTTTTCTACTGGCAATATGGATATGGGATATGGATCATCAAATAATTCCTGCCGATTTGAGTGGAGCGAGAGCGTCAGATTTTACAGACTAAAAACCTATCTTGTTCTTTCAGGACACTTGCCTTTACATTTTTTTTAACCGATTACAAAAAGAAGGATAGTTTGGCTGTATTTTTTTTTATTGTTGTTGTCCTGTGCGAGTCACAAATAAATATTTTTAGTTTTTTCATTTTTTTTTGTTTCTTTTCGTTTTAGGGCCGCGGTAACTATATCGAACAATCTTACAGCCTTTGAATATGACGTCATAATATCACGTTTATGTCTATAAGAGATAAGTGATAACCTAACTCGATTAATTTTCCTATTATAAAGGTAAGTATGTAAGTACATTCATTATCGATAGCATGTATCCTGATAAGGCGTTTTACTCGCCTAGGTACATGTGGACGGTATGTACTATTCTCTAGGAGTTTAGAGAGTAAACTAACTTGGTAGGTACATTAGTTATTTAAATAAATACCTTTTTACCCGACTACGGCAAATCCAAAAAGGGTTGTTACACCACCTGCTCGATAAAGTCCTTTTATATGTCATAATATCCTCACCCTAAAGCAAGTCATTCTGTCCCTAGAGATCTAATTGCGTGGAAACGTTATAGAAAATTAAAACTATACTATAGTTCAATTTTGTACTGAATTTTGTTTGCTTCAAATCTCAAAACATGTCCAGTGGTATTAACGTAAACGTGTTAATAATACTTGTATTTCTCTAATATATAGTTTGTTTCAGTATTTATCTCACAGAAGGTAAAATTAGAGTACTCAACACGGGGTAAAGCTGCTGCGTGCTGCGGTGTCTTGGGCGGTTTGCATTCCTCACTTCTATCAGGTTTCTATATCAACTCCCTCGCAGTGCTCGGAAGTTTATTAAATAGATCCCTCACTGCATTCGGTATTAAAATTAGTCACCTTCGTTTCGCTCGAACATGTCGCCTGCGATTTTAAGACATTGCTTTATCCCCCCGTCACATAATCTACTATTACCTAAAAAAAAATGCCAAGGCTGCAGGATCGTTTGAAGGAATCACCGCGGTTCTAGAACGCAAAGAGCAACTGGTGGGTTTTAGTCAGTTAAAGTCTAATTCTCCCTCACGCACGCCCCACCCGAAGCGGGGAGAGTTATTTGGTAATTTTCCACCCTCAAAAAAGGTATCTACTTATCTAAGAAATATATTAAAAATACTTTACAAAGTAATTTTCCTCAAGCTTAGTCTTTAATGGCTTTCGGGTTATTATACTTGTAAAAATTGATACATTGTACATGTAACGTTTTCTTTGAATTTGATAAAAAAAAATAAGTCATCTGAAGATGGCTTTGATCTTTTTATCAATTTTGTTTGACGGCACTGTGTGTAAAAGAGCGATATATCAAAGAAAAATAAATGTATTTCTTTATCAGGTCTTTTATCATGTTCAGTAATACCTTGCGACCAATGGACCAAAAAGGCAGTTAACTCTTAAGAATGGCGAAAGAATTTATCATTAGATCTGAGCAGCCTTTTCCCAACTATTAAGTCAAGAGTGAATAGGCTACTTCTAGGCAAGCGTGCTCCATCGTCGGCCACATCATCGCTTACCATCAGGTGAGATAGTGGTGAAAAGCGAGCCTATCAATAATAAAAAAAAACTATGTTGGGGTCGGCTTCCAGTCTAACCGGATCCAGCTGGATATCCATAAGGAGCGAATGCCTATCTGACCATCAGAACCCAGCAATAGGGCGATATGATACCCCTTGCTAAGATTGGTGGTAGATTCTGGTGCTTCTGACTAACCGTAACGACTGTCAAAGAACTAAAAATTTAAAGCCGGGACCAATGGTGATAATGAATGAGTATAGTTGTGTAAATACGTAAATTTAGCTACCGCAAATATAATTTTCAATAGGTACACTTACTCGAAATCCCTACCGCTTTTAGGATTGCAATTTACTGTTTTCCGCACTAGTGTGAAAAAGTGCGCCAGTTCGTTATTGTATTTATAGGGCGCTAAGCGACCCCAAGGAGTCGCCGGTCAACCCCTAAGTATTTTAAAAAACGTCGTTTGATACACGTGGAAATTTATCACTGCAGCACTCGGCTCCATAACATGCACACTCCTTGAATTTCGCCTCGATCGCAATGACAAAACCTTCTCCACTTGTATTAAAATGTCCCTATTACATATTTTGTTACCATAATATCCGATACCGAGCTGGAACTAAAGAACTTTCGAAAATTTGAATTTCGGGCTACCCTGGAGCATTCATCTTAAATCCATCCAAATCATCACTTCCTGTCGATATTTCTTGATGGCTCTCAATTACCTATAGATTACTCAATCATACAACGCGGGGTTAACGCCTCAGACTGGCGACAGGATGCGCATACGCATAGGGGCCACGCTGCACCGACAATTGCCTTCTAGTACGCGCCCATTATTGAGCGAGCCAGAAGATAAACATACGTGGTAATGTTGATACGAGTAACACAAGTGTGTGATACCGATAATCTTTTATTGGTTATAAATATTATGAAATAATCTTTAATGTAAGTAGGAATTCACATTTGAAAGGAAATTATAAATTGCTTCAATTATTTTTTCGATTATTGATACTAGCCCAATTCTCTTCTTGACTCTCTCTTAGTTGACTTTATGTATGTCAATCGGATCAGTTTTGTTTTCTATAGACAATCGATCAGAAATCCAACCACGATCCATTTTACGACCTAAACTGGACTGTTAAAGGGCTGGAGCTATATAGCGTGTATAGTTCCAAAGCCTCCAACCCTCTTTCGCACGCCTGACTTTTTAAACACGTCATGGTTAGGCCCCTGGACAAAAAATTGAGACAGAGGACTTTAGTTTTTCTTTTTTTTATCCTGGGAGTATGTTTCCTTAAAATATTTTTTTACTATCCCGCGGGCGAAACCGCTGGCCGCAGCTAGTTAGTCACAAAACCACGAACCCGCATCATCAATGTTTCTATTAATTAAATGTCCAGTGTTTAGGTTAAGTATTATTGTGAGGATCCCGTCTGTCGTTATTGAAAAATAGTAGGGGTTAAAGTATGAAATTGCCTTGGAATTATAAGTTCAAATAAACTTTATATTAAAGGTAAGTACGTTATTCTTTTTCCGAAATTAGTTATTTATTGGATTACGTGTATAAATATAAGTATACTTTTTCCTTTACCTATGGCTTAGTAGTTAATGCATGTATTACATATTGTTTCCCTGAGTGTCACCAGTACACTCATAAAAAACGTGTCGGGATTTTGCCCTGACGCAATTATGCGTAACCTGTGTAAGGAAATCGTGATCTGCTTCTTAGTTGATCCGATCGTGGTAAAGCACCACAGAAGTACAGACGTGGTGAAAAGTTTCCGCCGCAAATTAAAACCATCCCTCCATCAACCGACCATATTCTGTCTGTCTGTAGCATCTTTACATCTTAGCGGATTTGGATGACTTAACACACGGAAGACTACCTGTGTGATCCATCCATCCAAATCCGCTAAGATGTAAAGTCCTGGAATCTATATATCGTGGCCAGATCTTAGAAATTGATCACTTCATGATATGGCCAAGTAAAACTGGCCAGATCGTTTTAAACGTTAAAGTATGATGACATTTCAATCTTCGTGTGGTACTTTCTTTGGACCTTTTATTATCATTGAAATCCTACATCAATAACATAGCCATACGAGGATTGACATATTATCAAATGTTAACGTTTAAACGATCTGGCCAGTTTTATTTGGCCATATCATGAAGTGATCATTTCTAAGATCTGGCTAATTAGTGTACGATATTTAAACACGTGATTGTGCTCATGATAACCAACAACTTTTACTATGGGAACAAACCTGAAATCGCGAAAAAAAACTCAGCTGTTCAGTACATTTATGTTTGCCTAATGTACTGAACAGCTGATATTTTTTCGCGATTTCGGCTTTGCTCCCATAGTAAAAATTATTAGTTATCATGAGTACAATCACGTGTTTAAGTATCGTACACTAATTACCAGTCACCCTATATAAAAGCGAAATACCACTCACTGATTGAAATTTCAGAAACTGTAATACCTACGAACTTAAAATTTGGCAAGTAGGTTCCCTATAGGGTGTAGACATCCGCTAAGAACGGATTTTACGAAACTTCACTCCTAAATGGATGTCTAAAATTTGTATGGAGAAACCTATTTTTACGCGGGCGAAGCCGCTGACAGAAGCTAGTAGGACATATGGAAAGAAAGAAATGGCATACACAAATATTTAGGTAACACGAAACCAAAAAAAAAGAAGCAAAAAAAAAATGCCTCATCACAGCTGCACCAAAATAGGTCCAGGCCAAATAGGACATATGATTCTTTCTATCCCAGGTTGGGATATTTTCCAACTTTCACACAAGCGAAGCTGCTGGCAAGAAGAGCTAGCCAAGTCAACAAAAACTGTAAAAATCTCTTACCCATTATCAATGCCATTGACGCCAATCTTCTCCCCCATATCGCCCACAATGAGTCCAGGATACGTCTCCAGAGTCTCAGGGTTGCGGATAGGCACAAGGAAGCCGTGCAGACCATGGTTGGTGCCGTCTGGTGTGATAAGCTGAGCGAATAGCAGGGTGTGGGTACATGTTCTACCTGGAGGGAGGAAATATTTAATATAATTATATGATCAACTTAAACCAATAGGTAGTACTTTGTTTGTAGGTTTCACTGAAAGAAAGCTACACATTGATAAATGTTAAGACTACATTTTACATTTAAAAAAAACATGGTTCCCGTTGAATATTCGGACACCGTGTCCAAATTGTCAGTAACTCCTATTTTTTTAATTATCTTGTTACTGAACGTTGGTAAAATTCAATTAACTTTTAATGACACCAGTATTTCAGAGGCCATAGACCCTTTTTAAAACAAAACAGGAAGGAAATGCCCAGTCAACACAGGTCACACACCTGACCAAAAAGGTTTTTGACCGTTTGAACATAATGCATAATTATGAATCCACACTAATATTATAATAAAGAGGTAAAGTTTGTTTTTTTGTTTGTAGGAGGGAATCTCTGAAAGTACTGGTCCGATGCGATTGGTAAATTTCTTTCACCGGTAGAAAGCCGCTTTATTTCTGAGTAACAATCGTTTGCATGTTACTAAAAGAGTTATGAGTATACATGTGGATGGGTGGAGAGGGAGAGGGAGGCCAAAGAAAAGATGAATGGATTGTGTGAACAGTGATATGAAAGAAAAGGAAGTTAGTGATAGCGTGACGGTTGACAGGTTATCCGCTATGATGCCGTTACTCTCCAGCATGTAACAGAAAATCTGATAATTACTTTTATATGTATATCTGCTTATTCGATAGTTCATTCGAAAATCACAGCAACAATAAGAAAACCAATTTTAAACGTTCTTAAATTCTTCGTTCTGAAATGGCTTCACATTTGAATTATTACGGGCCAAAGTCCTCGGCTGGACAGGCAACTGAAGGAACACAAGCGCTTTTTAGGCAGTAAAAGTCTGACACTCCCTCCCTCTCGCTCCGGTCAAAGCCGAAACAGTTATTTGATAATTAACTGGCCTGCTGGTCTAGTGGTTAGTGACCCTGACTGCTATAATAATAATTATTATTATTTATTTATTTCAAGTAACATTGACTCATTTAATATATAAAAATAGAATAGTAATCAAAACAGTCACAATTAAAATCATAGTTTGTACAGTTAAAAACCAATATTGAGCAATGCAAATAATTAAATTAAATTGAAATTATTTAAATACAATTAGAATATGAAATAAAATTTTAAATATTTAAATTTAATCAATAAAAATTAAATAATAAAATCAAAATCAAATAATAAAATCAAAATTAAATAAATAAATTAAATTCAAATTGTAATAAAAGAGGAGGAGGAGGTCGTGGGTTCGATTCCCACCCAGAATAAATGTTTGTATGATGAGCACGATCATTTGTTCTGTGTCTGGGTGTAATTTATCTACAATACGTACGTATTTAGAAATATATATGTATGTTTATCAGTTGTCTGGTTCTGATAACACAAGCTCTGCTTAGCTTGGGACTAGACGGGGTTGTGTGATAGTTGTGAAATATTATTATTAATAGCTTACACCAAAAAAAAAAATTACAGGCTATTACAGGTAACCTCGATTCATGATTTATCTGATAAAAGAAAGTCATAAAAATCAAAACACTCATTGATACAAAATCGAAAGTAATTAATGAACTGATAAATGAATTTTTGAATCAGGGTAATACCACTAATTACTTAATCTATTTAAATAAATGACGCACAAGGTTGACAAATTTTTCATAATTTGTCAACCTTGTGCGTCATTTATCACGCAAAAAGTTGTTGTGGTTGTTCGCCTGGCTGATAAAACTTGGGGTCTTTGGATATGCAAACAAAAAATATTACAGTTAAGGTTGACACTTTTTCCATACAAATTTTGGGGGGTATTACTCTACAGTTTGACATTGTACATCCAAAGTAAAACATGATATGGTTTTATCTTATTCTTAATTTTGTCTGTACGGAAACAGAAAAACGAAAATAATTTCCGTTACAAAGTTATGAGCCAACAAAGTTTCTGTTTTTTGATGATTTTAACGCAACTTTAAGTGTAAAAAAAAAGTAAAAAAAACTAAAACCCGACTACGACAAAACTGAAAAAGTATGAAACAAGATTTTCAGGATGCTGAAATAAACAAGGTAAAAAGAAAAGCAGCTGTCACACGTTGGTAACAACCGAAACACTTTAATAACGTGTGACTACGGCTTTTCTTTTTACCTTGTTTATTACAGCATCCTGAAAATCTTGTTTCATACTTTTTCAGTTTTGTCGTAGTCGGGTTTTAGTTTTTTTTACTTTTTTTTATTTAAATTATTTTGGTGTTAAATCACTGTGCTTCTATACCATTTGCAAAAGTTAAATTTAAAATTTCTAATTAATAATGGTAAATTAATTTTTGTCCATCAGAGGGCGCCACATTGAATTTTGATGATATATTTTGATAAGTACCAGTGAAGCACTTTCAAATGATATCAAACACGGTGTATTTATCTTAACATTTTTTTTAACACATGACTTTTTGTCCGCTAGAGGGCGTCAGTTTAAATTTGAACAATATTTTGGAAATGTACAAGTAAAGCCCTTTCAAATGATACCAAACGCGGCGTATTTATCTCCATTTTTATTTTTTACACATTACTTTTTGTCCGCTAGAGGGCGCCATATCAAGTTTTGTGACACGTCACGTAACCTATGTTCAGCGGACAATTAAGACGGTTCTAACGATACCTCATACGTCGAGTTCCAATAAGTAGATTAGGAGCTATGTGGGAACAGATGAACATACTCACATACATACATAGCCTGTCAAAATCATAACCCTCCGTAGTCGGGTAAAAAGTAACAAACATCGTATAAAATCTCAAAAACGATGTCGATAACGACAAACTTTCATTATCGTAGAGTTCTATACAATTTATTTGTATTAGATTTATGCAGTAGTTTTTTTATAACACTCGATTTTCCAAAACACAGATTTTACGCACCATCTAATTTCATATAATCGCTATCGGACACAATGTCAGATGAGACATCGCAATTTTTGGCCTCACCCATCAGCGAGTTCGAGCCCGCGACTAGTTCAGCCATAAGGCCCTAACTCCCGAGTAGCGCTATAAAACAGTGTCTTTCTGCCTACTCCTCAGCAACGGCTAGAACAAAGGTTTGAAAATAAAATTGTTTATTATAGTTTCATGTACAGCCAGTACAGCATTATCAAAATATGATTTTTTCGTAAGTCTTATACTTTTGCCCAAAAAAAAATTTTACAACATGACATCGTTTCGCTTGTTTTCCCTACTCCTCTCAAACGGCTTTGATCTTCAGAAATATGTTTACACAAAAAAAAATGCTGGTTAATTAAGTGTTCTTCAGAATGTACATAGCATATGTAAATCAATCAATATTTCGCACAGAAAATGAATTTGAAGTTCAGCGGAGCTCTACCCGGGCGCAGCTGGCCGGAGAATGCACACATTTTTTTTTTTATCTGTGCATTTAATTCCGGCCAGATGTTCAAGGGACTATAAGCCTTAAGAATCAGTCGTTTAGAAGGCGTAATGGAGTTCCCTGTGCTGAGCACGCATGGAGATGGAGGAAACGGTCGCGCACGTGCTCCTTGAGCTGCAGGCCCATGCAAGAATGCAAAGGGTAACTGAAGGATACAGGTGGGTTTTAGTCAATAAAAGTCTGACAAGCCCTCTCTTTCCACCCTAGAGCGGTGTGTTTTGAGGTGCGCAGGTAGCTTCTTTCGAGTTTGAACTATGAGCCTCAGTTGTAAATGTGCTTCCGAAGATGTCGGCCCATACGACTGCCGTTAGCATAATTGCTGCAGCATCGGATATTTTATTACTGACAAAAACTAAAAGGAAAAAGCTGAAGACGAGAGGCGGCAAGAAAAATCGCTTCCGCGTCTGTCGTCTGTTTCTCCACTTTCTTCTCCGAAACCACGCAACGGATTTTGATGCAGTGCTCATAATGATTTACACTGCGGGTCACTAGTTTTTATACTTTCCTTCTTTCACTCTTATTTGAGAATATTATCGATACACTTGAAAATGACTATACAATGATTCAGATCTCTTATCTCTCCAGGCTACTTATAAAGTAATCTTCTTGGGAAATCATGGGTTTTTATTAATTGTTATTGATATTTTAGGTATTTATGTATGTATGTATGTATGTATGTTAAGAAAGTAAACATTGTTACGAGTAATCTTCACGAGGAAAATATGATTGGCAATAAAAAGTACCTAGTGTTAGAATGTTTCTTGAAGTAAATTTTTTAAGTGGAAACTGTGTAAAGCATGTTTATTGTTTTTTTTTATTATTATAACCCTTTTTTTAAGTGGAAAATTAGCCAATGGCTCTCTGAAATTTACGTTTTTTGCGACATAAACGGCCGTATCTTTTTTTTCTTTAACTTGACAGTTTGACTTTTTTTACAGCTTCAAGGGACCACAGACCTGAGTATATTGTTTTAATTTCAACTCAATACCTCCATGCGTTCCCGAGATAAAGGGTCTTGACAGACAGACAGACCGACGGACGGACAACAAAGTGATCCTAAACAAACAGGGAGGGGGGGGGGGCTCGAAATTGGATAATAATTTTGAATTCTTCTCCATTAAGACAACTCTTACAATCTTTTTGATGAAAAACTACACAACATAATCAGCTGATTTTAATAACTACTTAATATTTTATTGAACAAACCGTTAAAAAACATCATTTTCTAAGTTATTACTTATTTATGGTTTTTCTTGAGTACTTGTTAATAGGCTCGCGCGAAAACTCGTAAATCAAAAATTGAGTAAACCCAAACCAACCAAGGTTATGCTCGTTTTCACAAAGACTGTTTGACGCAAAAATATTTAGGTAGGCAGGTGTCATTCAGTGTTATTGAAAACAGGCATTATAATTCAAAATAAACTTCTTTTTCGTCTTTGACCCTCCGTCCCTGCTCCCATTATGTGGAGCCGGGTCTCCTCACAATTCTCGCCAGGACAGTCTGTCCTGGGTTGTTTTTGGCAATTGAGCTTTATTTAGGTCCCTCTTGTCTCTCGATGTCAAACCACATAATAATACAATGTTATAATTTAATATTATATTAAATAATAACATATTTCTTTAGGTCCCTCTTGTCTCTCGATGTCAAACCACATAATAATACAATGTTATAATTTAATATTATATTAAATAATAACATATTTCTTTAGGTCCCTCTTGTCTCTCGATGTCAAACCACATAATAATACAATGTTATAATTTAATATTATATTAAATAATAACATATTTCTATAAATACATCAAATACATGTTACATGAAGCGACGAAAAATATGTTATCAGGATTTTTGTAATTCATAACATGATTTATAAGTGTCCACGGAATTTCTTACACGTTCTTTTCCATAAATATCTATCTATGCTTTGAAATGTGCAATAAGCATCATTATTCTGACTGAGCGAGTTCTTGACAATTCAAAAATGCCTGGAATGGTTTATCTACATACATTGGTAAAACCAACATTCCCTTCGCAAAATAAAAGTAATGGTATTTACTTTCCTTGCCAAATATTTGTTTGAAGACTACGCGGTTACGCCATTTGGGTAGTCAATAACATGTGCGACTCATGGGTGGTTGATTATTTGGACCATCGATCAGCCAAAGAGTATCAGTCGTAATATCTCTATTATGGAAGAGGAAATAGTAGGATAGTGAGAAGTCGGTTCATGAGCTATGGAAGAAGACATGTCGAGCAGCATAGCATAGCATAGTCGGCCTTATAATGTTCCCACTGTTGGGACTCAGGTCTCCTCTCTAGGAGAGGGAATGGGCCTTAATCCTCCACGCACGCGGGCCCAGTGCGGGTTGGTGGATATCACATGTCTTCGAATTTTTGGTTCTAGGACATGCCGGTGTCCTCACGTGTCACATGTCGAGCAGGCCCCAGCTTAATTATTGGTATATACCTATGCATTCTTCCTATACTCACGTACGGAGCACAAACCTGAGGCCCCACCGCGAGCTCTTAACGCAATTCATTTGACGAACTGAACTGTTAAAGGGT
The DNA here is from genome assembly GCA_905147345.3 of Mythimna impura. Classification (NCBI taxonomy): domain Eukaryota; kingdom Metazoa; phylum Arthropoda; class Insecta; order Lepidoptera; family Noctuidae; genus Mythimna; species Mythimna impura. The sequence continues at coordinate 27,108,148 of LR990350.1, forward strand.
TGGAGCTATATAGGGTGTATAGTTTCATCCCTCTTTCTTGTTTGCATGCTTAACATTTTTACACATCATGGTAAGGTCCCTTGTCTTTGACACTTCAGCAGAGGTCCAGACTCGAAGTTTGTCAGCGAGCCATGGTGCGCAGTATCCTGGGGGTTCGAATTTCAAAACGCGTAAGGAACGTTAAATGTTACCCGAAACGGGATTGGGCCGGATATGTCTGCCGCACGTCAGATAGGCTGTGGTCTAAAAGAGTCACTTATTGGGTCCCATTAAATGCAAGACGACATCGCGACAGACCAAGGCAAAGGTGGAGATTTTATTTTTTTCGGGTTAGTCATGTCATCTAATGACATCCCCCGATCTTGGGCGGGGCGGGAGATAGTGTCAGACTTTTACTGCACTCCTGTTCCTTCTTTGCCATTTTTCCCGGGGATTTCTTTCGCATCACCCATGGCCCCAGTAGGCTTCGACCCTGCTGGGCCCGAGCTTCACTCTTACCTGAGGGACTGGCCCGCAATGGTCGAGGACAGACGAGTGTGGAAAAGGGAGAGGGAGGCCTTCACCTAGAATTGAGACGTATTAGGCTAATTAGAACCTGTATCTAGTCTTTTTAACAGTGGGGCGCCGTCTAAAGAACCTAAGAACTTTTTTTTATATTGCTCAACTTATCAACGTGAGTCTATGCGTAAGAGTCTATTCATCAATTGAGGCATAAAGTGGGAGGTTAGCAACACTAGCTACTAATAACAAGTGTAGTAACCGTTTACTAATTAGTCTTAATAGTCATAATTGAACGAAGAACGTCTGTTTTAAATTGTGTTGAAATACTGACTGATAATATGTTAATACAGCCTAGCTTGAGGATTTTGTTTTTGTTTCAGTCTTTGACAATGTATTTAAATAAAATGCTATTGAAAGAAGAATGAGGAAAAAAAAACGCAAATGAAAATCAGACTAATATATTATAAAGACGAATTTTTTTATGCATGTGTGTGTTTGTTACTCCATCACGCTCAAACGGCTGAAAGGATTTGGATAAAATTTGGCACACGGGTAGATCATGTACACGAATAACACATATGATACTTTATATCTCGAGAGTAAAATGTTCCCTCTGGATAATACGGCTTCACCCGCATAAAAGTGGAAAATTGCATGCAAAGGGCATTTGAAGGAACACTGTTCTGGTGGGTTTTAGTCAGTAAAAGTCTGACATCTCGCTCCACCCAAGAGCAGGAGAGTCATTTGATGATTTCCTACCTCAATAAAAAGGTAACCTTGAGTTCGAACATGTTGTTAACATAAGTTTTAAAAATAGTCTCGATTCAGTTCAATTTCGATGCTAGCGTAAGCGTAACATCAGATTCAACACCCACAGATAAATTAAACAAATAAGAAGTGAACGAAGAATGACGTAAATAGTATATATACTGACCCACCAACCCACAACGCCCCAAAACAACATACAGAACAGCACAACTTTTTTTATATTTTGAGATTATGGACTGAACCCAAGTGTGTTAGAGCACTGGGGTTGACTCTATAGTAAAAATGTATTACGATTATAAGTTAGCTTCTATTCTCTTCTATCCAAATTCATTCAGCCTTTAAGATATAAAGAGGTAACAGACAGATAGACAGAGTTACTTTGGCATTTATAATACCTATTAAAATAATGGATTTCATCGCCTAAACGTTAAAAATAACCTTGTATAACCTGGTTGAAGTATACACAACCAACCACCATAGTCATTTTAAACACAATTTTTTTTAACCATTTTTTAGAAGTTGTTACTTTGGCATTTATAATATTAAAATAATGGATTTCATGCCCAGAAAGATTGCCTAAGCGTTAAAAATAACCTTGTATAACCTGGTTGAGGTATACAGAACCAACCACCATAGCCATTTTAAACACGATTTTTTTTTAACAATTTTTTTAGAAGTTGTTACTTTGGCATTTATAATATTAAAATAATGGATTTCATCCCCTGAAAGATTGCCTAAGCGTTAAAAATAACCTTGTAGGTATAACCTGGTTGAAGTATACACAACCAACCACCATAGCCATTTTAAACACAATTTTTTTTAACCATTTTTTTAGAAGCGGTTAAAACGTGAGCCACATAAGTTAGCTTTGATTAATTTCAATTTTTATTTGTTTACCTAATAAATAAATCTAACGATCTTGTTAGTATTTAACGATCCATAGGTATCGAATTTGGGCATAATAGCTTACTGACTCACCCACAGACGGCCAAAAAGTCAATGCATTATTTTGTTACTGTTAGCCATTGCTTTGTTGCATTAAGTCCGTCTATGTAACACGGTGAAAGTTTGTATGAATATATATTTGTGTTTGTATATAAAGCCTCAAATTCACTGGAGGACAAAATTTTCCCCAACATGACGCGCAACGCTGTCAAATTGTCCAAAATGTCCCGCTTCACGTGAATGCATTGTAAAATGTTGGGGGGCAAGTTGCGGGAGGCGGGCAATGTTTCAGTGTCACGCAGATTTAGCATTGCGCGTCACGTAGGGAGGACATTTTGTCTCTTAAAGAATCTGAAGCTTTATACTTGTTACTCCATCACGCTTAAGAAGCTGAACGGAGTGGGACGAAAATTGGTACATACTAGTGTATGGTGACCATGTTTTGGAATAGTTTTATCCCAGGGCTATGTTCCTTGGAATAACTTTCTACTTTGACGCGGGCGAAACCGCTAGTAGGTCACCATCTATAGGTAAATATAAACAAACAATAAAGCTAGAACTACATTAGACCGACGCACACGTGTAACACGCCTGATTTGTACGTAGAACGACATCGCGTGGCGTGGATCAAGTGTAGCTCTACAAGTCTAGTTTCCATATAAAATGTATGGATACCGACGCGCCCAGATCGGTGTGTGTGTCACACGTGTGTGCAGTGTGGTTCTAGCTCACTATCATCGGTGACCGGTATTTCTTGATTACAGTAAATATACATAGGTATATTATTTCCTTCATCAATGATGGCTCATTAAATTCAGGGAAAAAGCTAGGGACGTGATGATGTGCATCCAACTATCCGAACCTGACGACGCGTATTGTTCCACGCGCGCCTCAGGGAGATGTCAGCAAATCGTAGGGGCCCAGCAGGGTCGAAGCCTAGACTGGGGCCATGGGTAGTGGGAAAACGAAACCCTGGGACGAAGGCAACGAAGGAACAGGAGTGGGTTTTTAGTCAGTAAAAGTCTGACACTATCTCTCGCTCCGCCCAAGAGCTGGATTTATCATTAGATGATTTTCCCACCTAAAAAAAAACCTATCCGAACTTATTAAGGCTTCCAGCCTAACTGTATGCGGCTGAATACCCGTGTTTTACATGGAGCGAATGCCTATCAGACCTCCACTCCACAACTCAGTTACTGGGCAACACGATACTCCTTGGATAGACTGATGATGGTCACACTTTCTGGCGTCCGACTACCTGTAACGACTGTCAAAGATATATGAATGACAACCGGGACCAACGGCTTCATGCGATGAATGTCCTACATAAACTTAGAAAAGTACATAATAAGAATTGAAAAATTCACATTCATTTGTGCGCGAAAATTGCATGACTTGATTCCGCCATCTCCTTTCTACCATCGGACAACCCGACGTACGGCGAGATACAGCGGATTCATAGACTTTCTTTTAATTGAGCTTTTGGGTACAATGTTGAAATGAATATTTTTTTCCACCCTTACGTTGTTGAAACCTCTGCGGGCCGGACTAAGCGTTTCGCCTTGTCGTTTATACCGCATACATCGAAGGACTCGATCAATTGGTCTGCTGCGATCTTCCCGTCCAATTATAATTTAGGTGGCTTTTAATAAACTAGTCCAGGGAGCGCATCACCATCAACGATTAATTACATCACTGCTTACCATCAGCACTAGTTTATATCAATTAAAAAAAAAACATCCTTACATATTGTAAAAGATACCAAGTTTCACGGAGATTTTTTTTACTGTTACATTAAACATAAAAAAAAAACAAGTAAAATGTCACACAAAGTTTTACCTAGATTACCAACCCAGCATTTAGCGGCCTCGAAGTCTGGCGTGTGGATGACGAACTGCTTGCTCTGAGGATCGTACGTCGCTGTCGTGCGCATGAGTCGCGCGTCGGACCCGTGCGCTATCTCTGTCAGGGCGAAGCTTGCCAGCGTCTGTTGGAGATTGAGGTGTGTGAGATTGGATTGCGGGATCGTTCAAAGAGTTACTCTGGAACGCAAAAGACAACGCAAGAGTGGCTGTGACTGGTGAGTTTTAGTTCGTTTTAGGAAGACTGTTATGTTGAAGATAATAAATAAATAAATCTAATACCATCTGTACTATTCATAGTCGTAGATTATAATGCAAATGTGGCAGTGACAGATGTCAACGTCAGATATTAAAATGTCTCTTTCTAGTTATGCTCTCTCTCTGATTTGCTGCCATCGCGCGCTGTACAAAGCATTCGATTGTTTTCTGTTATAAATAAATCCCTGTTTTTCGAGGTTAATCTTGTTTCTTTATGCTCATTATAACAAATCAAATGAAAGTCTAACACTCTTGCTCCATCCAGAGCAGAAAAAAATATTTGATTTACAAACTTCAAAAAAAAAAGTGTGAGTCGCTGATAAGGCGTAATTGGAGGGAGAAGAAGCTACATTTCGTTCATAATATATGTTAACGAAATTATTTTCAAATTACACAAATAGCGTGATTTGTAGATTCAATTACTGCCGAAACTGGACTTACTGACGCTAACAACTAAAAAGTCCAAGAGCATAACAATGGTATTATCTTATGGTCTAAAGTTAATGAGAAATCTTGCACCCCAACTGTATAGCACACATTCGACCACTAAAGGATTTTAACGTAATTCTAAACTGATAATTCTTTCGTGCGGAAGAAACGCCCGGGTGTCACCATTGTGTGGGCCGCCCGGAGGACACGGTGGAGGTGTGCCCCGCTTAGACAGAGCAACGCCGTGTCCTTGTGGGGGCGATCGGCAACAGCGATCTTTCGCACCGGGCCTTGGTACAGGCCATGGTTCGGAGCGAGGAGGAGTGGCAGGAGGTCGTCTCCTTCTGCGAAGCAGTAATGCTAGCAAAGGAGGCGGCCGATCGCGTAAGGCAATGGTCCTCACGACCCAACCGCCGCCGGGATTCCGATTCCGATTTCCGGCCACCGTAAGCGCGGGCTTGCGGACGGCGAGCAATGGGTGGCTCGCCGCCCGACCATCCGGTAACCGTCGGAACCGAACCCAAGTCGTCGACGGCGCGTACTGTTCCACGTGCGCCTCAAGGAGATGTCAGCAACTGTACCCAGCAGGGTCGAAGCCTACTGGGGCCAAGGGATTCTGAAAGGAAGACTCGGCCCTGGTACGAAAGACAACGAAGGAACAGGAGTGGGTTTTTAGTCAATAAAAGTCTGAGTCTAAAAAAAAAAAAAGCATAATTCTGTGTTGATTGTAAATTACGTACAGGGGACTTACCATGAGGTGTTAAGATGTCAGTAGTGCGAGCGAGAGAGAGGGATGGATCTGTACATCCTATGTAGCTCCATCCCTTTAACAGTTCACTTTAGGTCGTAAAATACATCGAGTTAAGAGCTCGTTTGGCAAAGACTGCACGTGCAGAAGCACGTGTTGCCAGGTAGCTCATTAACTCCATTATCGTGTAAACGTCTATGTATACATATATGTATCCATCATTGTTTTAATTTATTTAATTAAATTAAAATAATAATAGAGCAGTCTCCATCACTGTCTTAATTTATTTATATACTTATGTTTTTTTCTTTTATCACATTGTTTTTGCAATTAAAATAATAATAGAACAGTCTCCATCATTGTCTTAATTTAATTATATACTTATGTTTTTTTTTTCTTTTTTCAAATTGTGTTTTTGCAATGTTTTTATATTATTTAAACCACAGAAATTTTAACGTTAATAATAATTTATTATATTATTTGAGTTATTTTTATTTTTGTATAGGTGCGTCTCGCACAGGATCGATCGTTGTGGAGACGCTTGAGGGAGGCCTATGTCTAGCAGTGGACGTCTTTCGGCTGAAATGATGATGATGATGATGAACCATGGCGTTTCATACGGGTTCTTCTCCGTAGGAAACGACCAATTGGAATCGTGCACTAGTTTCTGACGTTTTAAGTGTCCATGAAATAAAAAGATTTTGAATTTTTGAAACCACAACTGGATGTGCTGATGTTTTTACAGGCTTGTCCTTACTTAACTTTCAAGTATTGACCGTGGCCTCGTTATTTAGAACCACGGCCAGGGTCAGTGTCCGAATGTGCGTTGCTATAGTTTCAGTACCGAAGCATATGAAACCGAATGTTTACGAAGATTACCGATGTATTGTTTTGGAATTTTGATGCGCAGGAGAGCAGAGCGAAGGCACACTTTGACAAGTTGACTAGGTTATACAAAATAATTATAATAAACGCACATTCTGAATGTAGTAAGTTCAAAATAGACTCCTGAATCAATTCCAGCTATTTTTAAAATAGGTAATCTTTTTATCTTAAAATAATTTTAGATTATTTTAGAATAAAAAAAATACCTATTTTGATAAATTCTTAATAGATCTTGATTGCGTTACTAAAGTGTTTGTTTGTGTGCGTGCGTAGATACCAACATTGATACACTATTATTACTGTCGTGCGTTGATTTCAATAAAATTTGCCTACAATTAGGATAACTGCTGTGTGTTTTACTCCAACACAGGACCTTCATAGTATAGTCGGCCTTATAATGTTACCACTGTTGGGACTCAGGTCTCCTCTCTAAGAGAGGGAATAGGCCATAATCCACCACGCGGGTCTAGTGCGGGTTGGTGAATGTCACATGTCTTCGAATTTTAAGTTCTAGGACATGCCGGTTTCCTCACGATATTTTCATTCACCGTTTTGAGAGCAGTGGTGATGAAAAAATTACACAAAGTAATGCGCCGGGCTGGGTTTGAACCTGAGACCTACAACTCGTAAGTCGGGGCCACTCGGCCACCACTGTTCTCAGCACCTTCATATTTCATCATAAATCTATAAAGTGTCGGTCATTATGTTCAGTACCGCTCTCCGTACTGTATCTAACCAATGACCATGGCCGTTAACGCTATCTGGCCTTTTTGTTCCACAAGCATTGACCTCGGAACTCGGATGTGACATAACTGTGCTATTTTTTGCGTGCGAGATAAGTATTCGTTTTCTGTTTTAAATGGGCGGTTTCTGTTATCGAAGCATCTGTTTCCATGCGTAACATTACATCAGAGGATCCACCACGATCTTCTTAATGCGAACCATTTGACCACTTAAACTGTTAAAGGGATGGAGCTCCAGGGTGTATACTTGAATAGCTCCATTCCTCTTTGTCGTTCTTACGCTTGACATTTTTTCATGTCATGGTACAGCCCCAGGGCAGTATTCACCGAAATGTTAAATAGATGTGGACGTGTCAGGGCTATGGGATAACCACTGCCCTGGAACGCAAAGGGAAAATCAAGGAACACAAGTGAGTTTTAGTCAGTAAGTCTGATACGACTCCCTCATCCTTCGCGGTAGGAGTTACTTTATGACTTCCTCCCACCTCAAACTAACATATACCTAATAGCTGGTACCAGCGGCTTCACCCGCGTGACATTAGCCTTATTACTTAGGGGTATAAAAAAATAGCCTAACGACCTGGTCACGACTTCGGTCTTAGCGGCGAGCGGTGCGGTGAGCGGGGCGGCATCGGTAAGCGGACACGGGGCGCTATGAGCGGCGTCTCGTGACGTGCTTCAAACATTTTCATACTTTTGGTCTTACCGCTCGCCGCCCCGCGCTTACAGCGGCAAGGTCGTGAACGAGCCGTAAGACCTATTCTCAAAAGTCAGACCTACCATATACGACAAAATAATTCTTAAAAATCGGTCAAGCCTCGCAGGAGTTCGATAACAAACACTAAGACACGAGGTTTTTATATAACTCATGGGCTTTTTGCCCTCAAATGCGCATAAATTTGGAACTCCGGGTAGTTACTGAAAAATTCTCGATGGAAACAGAAAGCTAGATTTCATTTAGGTAGCTCAGAGGGGTGCGTCTCATATCATATAAAGTTATTTGGTATATTTTCATTTCAATAACATTCACAAGATACAATAAACGTGAGTTATATCAACTGTTGATATATCTCACGTCTTATTTCGTATAACGTTATTGAATATAAAGTTTATTTCATCGAAAATCATTAGGTCTATCGTTTAAAATGTATATTTGTCGCAGCTGTATCGTTTATCACACTGTTAGTATTACAAGTTGGCGCGGCGTATTGAAAAACGTTACTGTAATATAATGCGGCTGCGGAGCTTCGCGCCTGGATTAGGTCAGATTAGAATAGTGACCATAAAAACGCGAAGGCGAGCGAGCGAAGCGAGAATGCCGCGGCAGCGGCCGCCGAGCGTCAGATCCCCTTCTAGCGCCAGAACCCCTTCTATTGTTAGTGAATCATTTGGGTTAGGTTAAGTTAAAAATCGAGCCTGGATTAGGTCAGATTAGAATAGTGACCATTAGAACGCGATGGCGAGGGAACGAAGGGAACATGTGGGTTAGGTTAGGATAGATTAGTGACTATTAGAACGCGATGGTGAGCGAACGAAGCGATCATATGGGTTAGGTTAGGTTAGAACAGTGACCATAAAAGCCCGAAGGCGAGCGAGCGAAGCAAGCGTGCCGCGGCCGCGGCCGCCGAGCGCCAGATAGCCAGGTATTTACTCTATAACTCATCTGCTTCACTGGCTATAGTCCTTACACAAACATAGCTGTGGGGCCTTCGGGCTGGCGGGATATACAGAATGTTAAATGCTACGATCCTTATGCATTCCTGTTGCCTCGTTTACAATCATACATCTTGTCATATACATACGCTGATTATGAATATTACACCTAGCCTCTCTGAAGAACCTCACCTATCAGGTCTGGCCCACATTGCAGAACCAGTTAGCATTAAAAAGGACCTTTGGTGATTATTTCTGATCTCTATAAAGAAAAGTAACGGGGTTGAATCTTACCTCTCTATCCACAAAGGTAGCTTCGTAGAACTTATGATGCCTCTCAGTGCCGAGCGATAACAGGGCATTTGAAAACAAATATATGCCGATCGCCATTTTGACTGACACGCTGGGGTTCAGAGACTGCACCGCCTCGTTTATCGTCATTATTGTGCGTGTCTGCGAAAGAAAAACACAATTTTAATGATACGTTCCAAAATGTGAAAGTTTGACAGCCAGTCTCGCCACGTTTAAAAAAAGAAAGAAAAATGTTTATTATATATATGTGCCTCACACACGAACTTATTAAAACTAAAAATACATAATAATTATGAAATCTATACATACTTATAATAAATATGTCGAAGTTTTTAGTTGTGCGCGCATCACGTTAAATGTACGAAATCGATGTAGATAACTTTTATACATTAAAATTTTGTGTAACTTGATATATTACTTGGGCTTTGTTTCATCGCAATCGGTTGACTATATCGAAAGATACACTACATTCATTGATTGTTAGGCGGTACGAAGTTCGCCGTGTCAGCTAATTAACCAATAAAATTCAAATCTGTGGGAGACCATAAAGCCTAAATCACCTATTGCACCTAAATAGCTATTGATAATGGTTACGTTATGAAACTACTTCAACTCTGTATTAATGCCATCTGTGAAAGAGACACCACAATTTTGCTAATAACACGTGCAAAGTCGACCTCGCACAAATATTTAATTAATGCTAATTACTGCTTTATTAAATAAACAATTTTGATGCTGTTTTTAGAAAAAGATTTTTTACTGTTATTTGTAGTGAATTAGGAAATTTTGTACAAAAACAAACACAGGAAAAATACCAAATTGTCTAGTAATGGAATGAAATATTGCCAAAATAACTTACCAACTATTTTTAGACAAATCTGATTACTTTTCTAAAAATAGTCTTGTAGATTGTTTAATAAATATAGTTAATAGTGTAATTACCCTTCGAAAGAGATATCATTAGTTGCCTTTTGACTATTTAATGAAAAACTTTTTACAAAAAAAAAAAATAACCGACTTCACAACAAAAAATCTTTTTTTTTTTTTTGTAAAAAAAAAATTATTACACATTTTTTAGTTGTGATACGATACACTTATAAACAGAGTGCCTATTTCTCATGACATTTCCAATTAACCCAAACACTGCTAGGTTACATTGTTTTATTTTGAAGTTCCTGTGTCTATCTTCCACCTTCTGGCTCCATCATCAGATCAGTTCGATAGTACCTTATAGCCCAAGTGCATCTCATGACAATTCTAATAAGTCCAAACACGGCTAGGATACATTGATTAATTACGGAGTTCCTGTGCCTATCTTCCGGCTCCATCATCATCATCAGGTCACTTCGAAGAAACCATTTTCAATTTAACTATTCAGAACCATTTATTTATTTGAATTGTCATAGTCGCTTAACTATCTTCATTGTAATATCTATATGAATATGAAGTTCCATTGGCCATTAATGGTCTTCTTCATCAGGTCGGGTTGACTGTAAATGCTTAAGTTCTCGATGAAAATACCAAAATCACTATATGGTTGCCTATAATATTTGAGGAGTTCCCTCGATTCCTCATGGATCCCATCATCAGAACTGGATTTTGAAAACAATGATACCAATCTGGAAGCATATCCTTTTAGGAGAAAAACAAATTTTGCAAATCGGTCCATAAACGACGGAGTTCTAACTAAGGTAACGAACATAAAAAAAATACAACCGAATTGATAAACTCCTCCTTTTTTTTGATGTCGGTTAAAAGTCAAAACCGATTCCAAATAATTTTTGCATCGAATTTCCGTAACTTCAAGTTTCTCGGATTTCTAGAGCCGATGCCTGCCAAAGGTCCAGGATAATTCAAAAGAGTATCCGCGGTTCTTAAACGCAAAATGCAACTCGTGATGCAACTGAAGAAACACATACAGCTTTTAGTCAGTAGAAGTCTGACACTTCCTCTCGTTTTTACCCAGGACTGGAAGATAGTTAAATGACCCAAAAAGCTGCCTATCCAAATCAATCCAAAACTATAGATGCGTACATTAGGGTTCAGAGTTCTTCAGCTCTAGAGACATTATTACTATTGGAGACAAGAATTCGAACTGTCCTGCTGGGCAAAGGCTTTAAGTTTCTTCCATCACTCACGATTCTATTTTCAATTCTAAAAAAAGAAGTTAGAAATTTCGCCCGGATTATTTCCTTAGTGGTCAGCAGGACTAGCCAAGTTACGACCGTTTCGTTTCGAATCTCTTTCTACAGTCGGTAACGCCTCCGATTCTTTTGTTCTAACCACGTGAATTAACGTTGATATGATGTCATTCCTGTAGATTTGAAGTTTTCTATTAGCGTTAACGATTGTAGATTATCAACTTGGCTAAACCCTCTGCCCCTCCAGCCAAATTACAACGATCGTCTCGAGTCGGCCACGCCTCCGATTCCTTTATTCTGATGTGTTCTCAACGCTCAGTCACGTGGCCGATTCGAGGCGATCAACGAAAGAGAATCGAAACGAAACGGTCATAACTTGGCTACTAGCTGGTGAAGTTGTTTCAGGACGCCAATTCTGTTTCAGAGCTCGTTTGGCTTATGGCAGACATGTCCTGCCTAGTCCCATTAGGAGATATCAATCTCCCTAGCCTTGTCCCACGTATGTTGACGGCTTCCAGTCTAAGTGGATGCAATTGAGTACCAGTATTTTACATGGAGGAGCTCTTATGTGGAGGAGGATTTATGTGGAGGCCTATATGACCTCCACAACTCGTTAATTAAGTAACACGGTACCCATTGGAAAGACTGGTGTCAGATTTCCTGGATTCTGACTATCTGTACCGACTGTCAAAGATACACAACCAACAGCCGGAACCGACGGCTGAACCTGCTTTCTGAGGCACAGAGACACTCATCCACAAAATGACCTTGGCAAGAGTTGCTTAACTTTGGAAATCAACTTTTGGGGCTGTAAATGTATAAGATATAAAAAAAATTAGTCCTTACCCTTCGACTATAACTTGAGTTGACCATTTCTTTAGTGTGGAATTTGTAGTCGTTGATTTTCTTCAACTGTAGCTGTGTGATACGTTTCTGTTCCTCCACTGTTGGGATGACGGAGTTGTGTGCGAAGAGCGGGTCCTTTTCCAGCGTGTGCCATATTTTGTACTGTAACAATGGAAAGAAGATGTGTGACTGATTGTAGAATGGATAGTTCGCGTCATGTACCTAAGTATATCGCTCTGAAATCAAGCCTACTTTTGGGGGGCAAAAGATGGACTGCAGGAGTGTTCGAAAGAGTTACCGCGGCTCTGGAACACCAAGTGCAAGAAGGAACACGGATTTGAAGTCAGAATTTTCCAGACTAAAACCCATACATTTTCACAGGGCGAAGGAGATATTTGATGTTTTCCCATCCCAAAAAAAAGGGGAAGCAAAAGGTGGCGCGAAATTTTTCTGCCCACTGCCCTGTCCTCATCGTGTTTTGCAATACCAATTAACATTGGGAAGATCGTTTGTATTTTTGAAGAGTGTTTGTGAAAAGTTGTTAAAGTTTTCTAATAAAAAGTTACACTATCCTTAACGCCAGACTTTTTTACGGTTTACAAAAAGCTAGCATTGAATATGTAGGCTGGAACAGGTAGGTATTCCAAAAGTGGATCGAGGAAAAGTTGCTAACAATGATAACGGATTACCTACTTGAAGGCAAACTCGAGTGATATAGCGAAATAAAATAAAAGGCTTTTTTTTCGTGGAAATAAGTGGTTTACTTCAGTCATGTAATCATACGTAGCTACTCTTCGATGAATATAGGTATTTGGATCTATAATATCACCAAAAGTAGAAATAAAGGAGAGTGACCTTCAAACGCAAGCTCCACTCGTTTTACTGCAAATCTTTCGAAAATTGACATTTGAAGCGGAAAAAAATTGCAGTTGAATAGTGGAATGCTTTACCTACGTAACATGCCTCAACTACTTTGATAGTAAAATCGATAAAATTGTATGAAGTATCGATAAAATCATAGGTACTCCATCGACGAGAAAAGATTGCATTCACATCAACCATGAAGTGGTTGTGAGTGTGACCTGAATACAAAAGTAATATTTATATTATTTAATTTAAACAATTGGACAGGATAACTTATTACTAATGAATCATTTAACTTTAAGTAGTCCGTAACGAATGGGTGTTTTTTATAAATATTGCATTGAATCCTTTATAATAACTTAAACAACTAGACTGTGATTACACAAAACACGTTTCCATAAATGTAAGTTGTGCCCCGCGGCTTTACCGGCTTGCTTACTGATCGGCTTCTATTTGTCGTAGCGTGATGTTATTATAGCCTAAAGCCTTCTTTGTCACCTGCTCGACCTGTTTTGCTGAAATCTATTTGAGGCGCAAGTGGAACACTACGCACCGTCGATGACTCGGGTCTGGTTCCGGACGGTTACCGGACAGCGAGCTACCCATTGCTCGTCGTCCACAAGCCCGCACCTTCATGAAGTACATATTCATATTTATATTGATACTATCTTCTGCCAGCCGGTTTGCCGGCGTGAAAATAGAAAAACATCTCTATGTGTGCCAAATAAACCACACATAGAGTGACACAACACACACACACACACACGACACATATACACACACACAGACACACGACACTGCGTGTGTGTGTGTGGCATTAAGTCCGCCTTTGTACAGTGTTCATTACTAGTGCATTAAGTTTTAATAAATAAATAAATAAATAAAATACTTTCTTCCTTTCTATTTTTCTAAGTATCATATGTGCTATTGCAGGACATGGTCTATCCGTGTACCACTTGCCATTCAAATCCATTAAGCTGTTTGACCACTAAAGAGTAACAACACACACTTGCGCAAATTTCGCTTAAGTACAGTCAGGGGTCAAAAGAGCAGTTGTACTTTACCAATGCTAAAGTGCCTAAAATTTCTGTATAGTAGACGTTCAATGATCCATAAGTCGTTTATACAATACTTTAGATGCTACGCTACAAATTAAATAATTCATAAACCATTGACACTCTTCTATAACGAAATGTTAGTCACTTTAGCATTAGTAGAGTGCAACTGCACTTTTGACCCCTGAATGTACCTATCCCTAATATTAGTGTTTTTCTTAATAAGTCGGATTAAAAATAAAACACTAATATTAGGGAATTTAATGCTCTACAGAAAGCTACAATCACAGAACGTACTGGCAATCCAATCGCGTTAAAAGGGGATTACCACTATCGATTTTCAGGAACGAAAGTACTGAAAAAAGTCGAGTCGTGCCAGCGAGATAAGTCATGGGATTAACGTCAGCACATTTTAGACTTATTGGCCATTCTATAGAAAATGCCCAAGAACTCGAAAATTGTTTTGCATGACGCATAAATACAAAGAGGTATTTATAGTTGATTAAGGAACTATTTAAAGGTTTATCAGCTAATTAAAATAACAATTATTTTCGTTACATAGCCATTTACTACTAACTAATAAAATTCTGTAAGTATTCTTATGCAACATTTCGTATACTTACGTATTTTTTGTGTGGTGGGAACTCGTCAAATGGGGAACTTCTCTCACTCTAGGTGGAGTGACAGAGTCAGACTTTTGCTGACTAAAACCTAGAGGTGGGTTAGGCAGTCAAAGTCTGACTCTGCTGTTGCTTTAGTAAGTTGGTCTTTGCGTTCTAGAGTTACCATAACTCCCACAACATACACCAATCGACCAGCCAGGTGCATTACTTTGTGTAATTTATTTAATTACCACTGGTCTCAAAATGGTGAAGGAAAACATCGTGAGGAAACCGGCACGTCCTACAACCAAAAATCCGAAGACATGCGACATCTACTAATCCGGACTGGGCCACCGTGGTGGAATACGACCCATCCTGTCTCCTAGAGGAGACCTAAGTCACTGAGTCCCAGTAGTGGGAACATTATAAGATTGATTATGTTATGTTACAATAAACGAATCGACTCCTAATATGGAAACTTGATTTTATTAATATTCTGATTCTAAACTGGCACCCACGTTGCCAACTTGCAAACAAACATATTCATAATCGAATATTCGAATTAAACCTGTATACAAAAACGTTTAGCCGTGGATTTAAAAATCGATTTTATTGGATTACCACACAGTAGAGGCCATTGCTGTGCTGATAAGAACTTTATGCATTTTTAATGCATATACTGATCGATACGACTACGTTTCAGATATAGATGCCTATTTTCAGCAACGGTAGAGGACTAAATACTTAAATAATAAAAACGCACTATCGGATGAATACCGTGTTATTTTTTTTTTTAATTCATATAAACCAGTGCTTGACTGCGATCCCACCTGATGGTAAGCAGCATATTTTAATTATATGTTCGTAAAAACGTACTTTAGTATGTATTATATCGCTGAGGATATAAAAAAATACATAAAATTAAGTGTAGAAACATAATTAAAACTTTCTAACATACACCTAGAAGTACAACACGTGCGTTACACCCACACACACACACCACACACGCACGTACACGTACGCACACACACACGTTATACGTACGTTATGGTGTTTTTATACAAGATGCGTTTCGCTTCGAAGTGCCATTCTATGATGTCTGTTACTATGCCATATATACTTAAATTGAAAATTAAAAAACCCTCCCACCCAAAATTTTAATGTAGAGTACAAATCTTTTTTAAAGTGGGAAATCATCCAATGACATCTCCTGTCCTTTCATGTCAGAGTTTTACTGACTAAAACCCATCCTGTTCCTTCTTTGCCCTTGTTCCAGGGCCCCGGGGTTCTGCTTCGCATCACCCATGGCCCCAATAGGCTTCGACCCTGCCGGGCCCCTACGTTGCTGAAATCTCCTTCAGGCGCGCGTGGAACACTACGCGCCGTCGACGACTTGGGCTCGGTCCGGACACTTAACGGACGGACGGACAGAGTACAAATCATGCCCTTTCACCCCACCATAACTTGTAAATAGCTGAACTAATTCTGATAAAACATGTCTAACAACCATCGCTAGAAAACCTGCTTTCAAATAAAATAAACTGCATTCAAATCGGTTCACCCATTAAGAGCGTGCAACAGACAGAGCTACATACACACATAGCTCAAACTTACATCACCCCTCTTTTTGCGCGGGGGTTAAGAAAATTATGCAAGCTATTAATAGTCACGTAACTCGATTTTAATTAATTTTTCAATACACTTACTCGAAAACCCGCTCTTATCCCACCGCTTTTAGGCACCCAATAGACTGTTTTCCGCTCTAGTGCTGAAATAGCGCGTGCTGTCCCCCGCCACAATGTTATTACATTTATCGCATCAGGCTGGGCGCGCGTCGACCCCCACCAGTCGCCGGTCAACCCCCGTTTATTCATTTCTTCGTAAGTGTATTGAAAAAAGTCGTTTGACACACGTAGCCCTCGGTTCCATAACACACTCGCCTACGGCTCGTGCGAATTCCACCTCGGTCGCAATGACAAACTTTCTGCACTTGTATCAAAATGTACTATTAATGCGTTCGTTATGTTTTTCACAGAGTAATCAACGTACTGAAGGTTAGTACGGATAAAATTAGCCAATAAATGACGGTTTCACGAATTCAGGGTCATTGGTATCACGTGTTGTGCGGTCATGCAAGATTAGACATTATATTCCTCTAAAATGCTGATAAAAATAGTTGACGGTGTAATAGTACAATTTATAGTTACTTAATGTAATTGGGTCATCACCTGCTGAAAACATCATATTGGGACGAAACATAAAGCATTGTCTCACTACTCAATTGCGATGTCAGAGATCTCGCATTTCGATTCATGAGGAGTACCTGATATTGTTGTAAAAACTCTGAAATTATCCATTATCATTTCTTAAGACAAATCTTTCTGTGCCTTTTGGTTCAGGCACGCTCTGGTACAACTGTATTGTATTTCTATACTCTGCTTCTTTTTTCTGTTGTTACAAGTCTGTGGTTGTTACCGAATACCGATGTATTGTCAATTGTGTTGCCCGCGTCGAATAAAGTCTATTCTATAAAATCATCAGTCAGGATGCTGAACTGTCGTGAAAGAACTTGGAAAACCTTCTTCTCCTTCCTATTTGACTTCTCAAATTCAATTTCTTTGCTCTGGTCATAATAAAAATCTCCGATCTACCAATAATCGCCTTCTACGATGTCCCACACATCGCTCTGGGTTTATCCAGTCCTTGTTTTTTGTCCAGGCGATCTCTCTTTGGAATGCGCTCCTTCTGAACGTCAGGACGGCTTCCAGTCGGTTCACTTTTAAGGTGAAGGCACGTGAATACATTCGCAGGAAGTTGGTGTAATCATCACAGCGTTGATTTGTTGGATTCGTTATTCATAATAACATTGTTAATTTGTATGTATGTATCTAAGTACCATTATGTTGCACCTACCATGTTATATTTCTGCACCACCCTAAAGTCGACTGATAGAAAATGCCTAAGGCATTAAGTCCGCCTTTGTACAGTGTTTCTTACTAGTGCATAAAGTTTTAATAAATACATAAATAAAAACTTAGTTCTATCACAGAATAAGTAATAGGCAGTACAAGGTTCTATTGACAACTGTATTGAAATCTCAAACCGATATCGTGTTCTACCTCTTATTTCCTATTCAATATTTCTGAATTAACGAAGTCTTGACCACTTTCGCGTTCATCGTCCTATTTTTCAGTTGTTAATCTCTGAAGGGGAACCCCAGTCTTATCGATGAGTGCCTACGGCCTACGTAGAAAACCACTCCAGACGTTTATACTTCGACCTCAATATCTAGTAACGACGGTACTAAATGCGAGTTTATTACGAGTATTAGTTCACTAAAATACGCATCTTGAACCAGAACTAGAACTATTCTTCCCCAGAAAAGTATCATTTTATTCTAAGCAGGGTGAACGAATAAATAGATTGGGTTTAGATGGAAAATTACAAGCAAATGGTCCCAGACAATCCTAAAGAACTCGGGTAAACGAGAGAGTAGGTATCAGTTAGGAGCAATGGGTAACAACGTATGCCCTCGCAATCCTCTCCAGCTATACATCGTGAATCATACTATGTATATTCATAGAATTCCGAATTTTCTTTAACAAAATAAATTAAGGACGATTTCACAGAACTCCAATTTATGTCTAAAAACTCAGTGCCTATGCTTTTGGACGAAAACTTTCAAGAGTATGTTCTCAGACAATCTTAAAGAGTTCGGATAAACTATAGAGTAGGTAAAAACAAACGCAGCCAAACTTAAGTAGCGGTGGAAAGGGCAAATTGCTCGCAGAACAAATGATAGATAGGCCCGAAAGGTTCTGGAATGACGACCGCGTACCGGAAGACGCAGCTTTGGAAGGCCTTCCAGAAGGTGGACCGATGACCTGGTGAGGGTCACGGGAGTTCGATGGATGCGAGACGCACAGGACCGGTCGTTGTGGCGAGACTTGGGGAGGCCTATGTACAACAGTGGACGTCTTTTAGCTGAAATGATGATGATGACGATAGAGTAGGGTACACCGTAGACCCTCGCATACCACCTCAACTATGCATCGTGTATCATAGAATCATCGTATTGTTGTACCAAAATTATCAATCACGTCTACTGATTTCAGGTAGAAACACCTAGGGCCCTTTCTCAAAGCAAGAAAACGTATGCTGTGCGAGAGAAAGATTGATTCTGTGGAAGATAATAAGGTAAGAGAAGGGTGATTATTAAGATGACAGCAAATAGAACTGCGAGAAAGAAGACAAACCGAGTCGTATTATGCCGATACCCGAAGATTGTGCAGAATCAATCTAGTGACCGCCCAATTTCTGCTGATAATCAACTAAATCAGAAACGATAGCAATTAAATTATTGTATTATACAAAAGCCAGGGTTTTGCAGACAGGAAATTATACCAAGGACAGTTAAAAACAATAATCCCTCTATCACATCTGATTTAAATGCGATTATTGCTGTTATCTAGAATCATGTTTTGGCTAAATCTTACTTGATTTACGTTGAATCAATACAAAGAGATCGCTGGGAAAACTCTACTTTCTTATGACATCCCCCGCCCTGGGCGGGAGATAGTGTCAGACTTTTACTGACTAAAAACTCACTCCTGTTCCTTCGTTGCCTTTCGTACCAGGGCCGAGTCTTCCTTTCAGAATCAGACCCTTGGCCCCAGTAGGCTTCGACCCTGCTAGGCCCCTACAGTTGCTGACATCTCCTTGAGGCGCGCGTGGAACAGCACGCGCCGTCGACGACTTGGGCTCGGGCCGGACGGTTACCGGACGGTCGGACGGCGAGCCACCCATTGCTCGCCGTCCGCAAGCATGCGCCTACGATTGCCGGAAATCGGGATCGGAATCCCGGCGGCGATTGGGACGTGAGGACCGTTGCCTCACGCGATCGGCCGCCTCCTCTGCTAGCATTACTGCTTCGCAGAAGGAGGCGACCGCCTGCCACTCCTCCTCGCTCCGGACCATGGCCTGTACCAAGGCCCGGCGCGAGAGATCGCCGCCGCCGATCGCCCTCACGAGGACCCGGCGTTACTCTGCCCAAGCGGGACACACCTCCACCGTGTGCTCCACCGTCTCCTCCGGGTGGTCCACACAATGGTGACACCCGGGCGTTTCTTCCGTACGAATCCGGTGCAGGAACCTCCCGAACTTACCATGTCCGGTGAGGACGCCGTGTTGCCTTTCCAACCACTCCTCAAAGAGGGGACTTACCGCAAAGAATTGAAATATGACATCTAGAATAGGTCAGACTAGTTCAATGTTAAAAATTCTTTATTGCCCATTTTTTTCTTTTTTTATGGAGAATCATGAAATACTTAACTTTTCCCGTCAGACCACCCGGATCCATTTAGTTGCCCTTTGGCGTTCCAGAGCCGCGGTGACTCTATCGAACAATTCCGCAGCCCTGGTTCTTAATTACA
The DNA here is from genome assembly GCA_905147345.3 of Mythimna impura. NCBI lineage: Eukaryota > Metazoa > Arthropoda > Insecta > Lepidoptera > Noctuidae > Mythimna > Mythimna impura. Next base: position 27,128,192 of record LR990350.1, read on the forward strand.
ATCAGGTGCACTAAGTAATACCTAGAAGCTACTAGCTCTATGAGCAGTGATACTTAAAAAAGTCGGTTCTTCGTAAACAGCTACGCTATCAGCTTTTACTTTACCTACTGGCTAAACATTTTAACTACGATGACTTGCTCTTACTTTGTCGTCATCCTACCTACTTCCCATATCCCAATCCTCCCCATTGTTTAAAAGGTTGACGCAGCACGTCTTCTTCTTCAAAACAATTCTTATTTCCGCCACCACAATAACCGCCTCTTCCCTAGTTATACCATCTTTGATTTACCTATCCTTTCTTCGATCTTCCTACATTGTTATATATATATCCAGACTTCCTATTACACTTACTTCTTCTTATAACATAGCTTAGAAATATAGCTTCTTTTCGAGAGTAGCGATACTTTCAAATATTTTTTTCTTACGCATCATCTTTAGGTTCATAAAAGAAAACGCTTGAAATTTCAGCCGAACACCGTTGGTTCATAAGTAGTAGGTTCAAAATACATTAAGACAATTGTGGTGTTGTGACTATTCTTTTTATGAAAGACAAAATGCCAATTGCACCGATAAGATTAGACACAAATTATAGAAAACATATTAAAGATAAAATAACACAAAATATATAACTAAGCCTCACACTCAGTCTTCTTGCAAATCATCAGACATTCAGACAATAGGTATCTCTTTCCATTCATCAGCTAACAGCTCTAGTCCAGAACTGGATTCTAGGAGATCGTTGAGTGCGATTAACATTCGCGGAATGGGTGACATACGTCGCGCATCCGTATGGCAACGTACGAGTAGTCCCATAAAATAATTTATGCCGTCTGACCCGGCAATAGTTATCGAGAACAAAAATTTTACACAGCTCTCCATGCAAACTAGGCTAGTCGATGGTTTCGTGTATTTTTTTTGCTAGCAGTTACAAACTGATCAAGAGATCGTCTAACCTAGAGCGAAGTAAAGTCCAAGAAACCTAGCTATTTGGTTAGACACAAATACGGATAGTACCCAAACAGTCATGTACAGTTTGTACGATATGTAAGAAAAAATACACTGAAATATCCCCAGTGTCTATAAATAACACAATTCTACAGCATACCGGTAACCACGTGATCATAAGTGGTTTCATACACAATTGAATACTCAAATAGTTTCCTTGAGTGACCGTTAAGCCGATAATTTAATGCATAACTATGAATCAGAGACAATTGTAGACGTGAGGTAGTTTGTAACGTTATGTCAGACCATAGACGCATAGCTTTTACGAATGGTACGAATGAAATATACGACTTGTTCTGGTGTTGCTTTTTTATTTTACTCATGCGCTTCTGATTAATTAATTACAAGTAATTTAAATGTAAGTTATAAAACTTTCAAATCTCGTGGAAGAGGAAACTGTCAGGTAACAGAATAAGGATGCACAGACTGAAATGTGACGTCACGTCACCACCATCAGGTTACGTCACATGCGTAGAGATAGCGAGATGCACCCACTGTGCCCCCAGTCTTTCACATACTTACCAATAATAAGATACTTCATTTAATAACTAATTTTGATGCTGTTTGGAGAAAAGGATTTATTTTCGTGGTTGTAGTGGTAGTTAATATTTAGAAGATAGGTATTATAAAAAAATAAATCAATTTAAATAATGGAGTAAAACAAAACAGTTGAATTGTTTCACCGAGACTCGCCTTCACGCTTGGCGTTTTTCTGGTCCCACTTTTGATTCTGGTTTTCAGTAATTGTAGTGGTTGGCATTCTGGGTGATATTTCTACCACGAAATGAGTTAATTATGGGTACTAAGACTAATATTATAAAGCTAAAGATTTTGTTTGGTTGAACGAGCTAATCTCAGATACTATGGTTAGAATTATTATTAGATAGCCCATTTATCGAGGAAGGCTATAGGCTATATAACATCACGCTTCGACCAATAGAAGCGATGCAGTAACCAAAGACGCGGGTGAAACCGCGAGGCACAGCTAATTCATCATAAAAAACTCATGCCGATACGCGAAACAGCAGACAAGATGACGCCTTGCCTCTACACGTAATCCTTTAGTTGTCTTTTATGATAAGCACGTAGGTAGATACTGGTTTGTTCTGTGTCTATAAATACTATACTACCATGACAAGACATTGACGACTAAAACATGGCGTAGTTAGTCCCAAAGGGGCCCCGTATATCAAACATTAATATTATTTTTCAAATTAAGGGCATGCAATTCCACTATACATTTTCACTGTTTTTCATACAACCGCTCTTACGCGATTATGACGTTATTACACATTTTTCATTAGATATTTTGGAAACACAGTATCTTGTGGATATATCTAGGCTTCTATTGAAATCACTTTGTAAATTTGTGTAAAACTAATCCAGTAAAGACATCTGAAAATTTGCTATTTTGCATGAACTTTGACACTTCATAATATACTCAAAAAATTTAATCAAGATTCTGAATGACAACCATTTTTTTCAAAAACTTTTTAGGGTTTAAAAAAACACATATTTCCTGGAACAAGTATTGTGAAATATTCGAGTAAATCACGGAATTACCGAATGCTAACAGAGTTTTCAGGCAATATATCTCTTTTTTTTTGCGTTGTCTCTTCGTTAAACATCGCGTTCGATTGCGTTAGATGAAGTAACAAGCTTTGATGTTGACGATAGGCAAGTGAAAAAGAAGCCTCTTTAAGTCCTAGTAGCACTCGTTTCTTTTTTAATTTTTCTACTATGACTGAACTGGTACACGGGCACAGAGAGTGATACGGAATTGCGATAGGCCACGAAGGAGATGGTTAGTGGATACTGGATAACGTATTACGAACTATTGTAAACAGGGGCCTCTGTACACAGGGGGCCCGTATCATTGATACGGCTGATACGATGGTAACTACGCCCCTAGATTACGAACTACAAAACTACGACAGATTGATGAAATGTTCCAATACCGCTACAAGAAAGCAGTAAATAAGACATTACAAAGTGATTTTCAACCTTATGTCTCTTCAATTTAAGTTCAATAAAATTATTTTCTACTTTCCGCATGTTTGTTTTCGAATTTATTTGTAAAGCCAAGCAATATGGAACTGTACCTTCTACTGATAAAGTTCGAAACCGTTTAGATTTAATATTAAATTCGTTCAGTCCTCCTCTATTACATTACTTCCTCAATATGAATAGTTCATTCAGTAATAAGAAAGCATATTTCCGTTTTATTATTCTCGTGAACTGCATGCACAAATAAGAATTAGTTATTCCTTGAAGAGTTGCCTATGCTTGGTAGATAGACTTCTATAATAATAAATTAAAAAGACTTCAGTCAAATTACATCAAGATTCTAACTAAGTACTTAATAACGGTGTTTTGGACACAATTTACTAGTTTCTTATTCTTTATCGTACACAAAATTTTTATAGCTATTTAATCAGGATAACTAATGACCTATCTTCTAGTGTTACCAAGTCCAATAAGTTGAAATTCGGGATGAAAGACGAAAATAATCGACTTTTGGTATTCAAATCGGGATAAAAAAGTCAATAAACAGACTATGCCTGTCAGGGATCGGGGGCAGTAAAACTAAATGAGGCTGCTGCCTCAAAATTAAAAATATTGGCCTCCAGCTCAGAAAGGCTAAGATTTATTTTCACCATTCATACAGAAGTATGAGACTTTTAAGCAGAGATCGGAATTAGGTAGAGTTATTCATGTACTTACACTGATTTCATACGGCGAAAGAATAAAGTGGATATGCCTCAAATCCCGAGATTAATTTAAAAGAGCAGATTTTTTTTATGACGAGGAGGAAATGTATAAATTTGTTAACCTCACCTCAGTTGACTTAGAGAGATATTTTTCAATGAAAAAAATACTAATAAAGTTTGTATGTTAATTATCTTTGCTTTATTTGTCTTACCTATCTCCGAGGTTTTATTATTATCTATTTGTAATATTGTCATTGTTGGCCACACGGGATTTATCTTTAGAAATCCCGGGAAGATCCATATTAATATTAACATTTCGATGCAAGTACATAAATAACTCTACCTAATTCCGACCTCGCATAGAAGTATGTATGTATAAAGTTTGACAGTCAAAAGCGGCTATGAAGACATAACGTTTTACCCGTCTAAATTAACAATCTAACAGACTAAAGAGGTTACTTTTTGAAAAGGGTTAAACGGGACATCTCACCAGACCTCTGAATATCGGGACTTCCTGCGCAAATTGGGACACCTGGCAACACCTACACAGACGATTTTAAGCCAGGATTAACCGTACAGCAAACAATAACCGATAGGAATTTTATACACAAAGACCACTAGGTATTAGGGTACGTTTTCACTGAAGCGGAGCTGGGCAGAGTGGAGCAAAGAAGATCAGTGAAAAGTGGCAAGTGTAAGCAAAGAAAATCCAATTGTGGTTTAAGCTCCCCTGTGTAGGTACATCACCTGTCCTATTTTTTATTAACTGTAAAAGTTGTGTACAATAAAGAATAAAAGAATATAAGTGTTTCCGTTGAAGCAGAGTGGGGCGGAGTGGATTCCAGCTCCGCACGGCACCCGACTCAGTTCAGTAGGTACGGCTCGAGGCCTAATCATTTGTTTTATTTGAAAGCCCGCTCAGCTCCACACTCTCTCGCTCAGTTTCCACTGATGCGGAGTGGAGATTTCGAGCACTGTGATTGATTAATTCACGGCCCGCCCCGCTCCACTCCGCCTAGCTCCGCGTCAGTGGAAATACACCCTAAAAACACAACTTAAAGGATAAAACTAAACGTATTTAAGTAACCATTCTCAAGACTTATTTGAAATAGAAAATCCTTATAGAAAAATAGGGCCCAGTATGATGACACTTGTTTTTTAGATAAAACCAAATAGAAATCACTTTGTTGTTAAAATCAGTGCCGGAGGTTGAAGATATCGTAAGAATCAATATTGGTTCGTTCGACATGGTTTTTAGAGCAAACGGGCATAAATATTTTGATCTATGCGTAAATTTCGAGCAAATGTGCAAAACATTAACGCACTGGTCATTCAATACACTACGCTTCTCGTCGATAGGGTGGGCAGAACTATAACGTAGACTGTCGATATACTTCCCATTTTGCAAACAAAATATTACGATTGGGTATCGTAGATTCGTTTTTGATTTCAATTCGACCAGTTTCGATCATAAAAACTGGTTTCGGCTTCAGCCAAAACGTGGCCGAATATTTGGCTCGAACAAAACAAGTGTCTCTGAGCTGACGGTTGTGTGTGATAGATGCTTAATAAAAACTGGCCGACTTGTTCGTCCATGTGTGTAATAATTTTAATGTGATCATCGAATTATTCGACTGCTGCCAGCAGCTTCGCTCGAGTGAAAGTACAAACAAGTATTAAACCTCCGTTCCATCCCCTTAGGGGGGTGAATTTTGGAAAATTCTCTCTCAGTGCTCGTCTACGTTATAAAATTAAACTTGTCCCAATTTTCACTCTAAGTCCCAGTAGTTTTGGCTGCGTATTGATATGTCAGTCAGTCAGTTCCTTATTTGATATATAGATTTTCTGAAAGTTATAACTACTTATATTATTATTTTATAGCCTATTGTGTGTCCCACTGCTGGGCAATGGCCTCCCCTTTCTCCTTCCAAACTTCTCTGGCCAAGTTTGCCCCGAGAACATGATCAGATCGTCACACCACCTTCGCCGTGGTCGACCTCGACGTCGGCATCCTCCTTCAGGAGTCCAGTGAGTGACAATCCTCGCCTACCTGTCCGGGTGCATTTGTGCGATGCAAGCAAAACTATGTCGAAATATATTTTTTCACCACGTTAGTTTCGGTTTTGATTACGGCCGAAACTGGGAGAGAGCCGAATATTCGGTTACGGTTTCGGCTGTAAATCGTGTTTCAGTTGATCACTAATTACGAGCATTATGCAACTTTATTATACTTTATCTCAAAATAACTTTGGACAATAATACTGCAAGCAACATTAACAGTACAGGTTTTGTGCCTCAGATTAAAACAGTTGTTTTTGAGGAAAGTTTATGGTAAAACCAGTACCTACCTCAAAAACGGGACCATGAATTCGAGTTTAATATCTGGAAAGCATTTGTTGTTTTGAAACCTAGAGGAGGATTCGATTCAGTTCAGGAGAATTTAATTGTAGAAATTTGGTTGAACAAGTTTTCCTACCGAGTTTTAAGGGCCTTAAAGGGGATGCGGTCAAAGATAGATAAGTCATTTGCATTTAGCAGCTTAGAATTAAGTTGTATATTGATTATTACTGTTCGCAGGTTTCGATCAGGACAGATTCCGATCTAGATCGGAATCTGTCCTGCGAAACTTTAAGTGATACCTGCAGTATAAGTGTAAAACCCGCGATCATAATTACGAGTCAAGACGCAAAAGGTACCATTTACTACCACTTAGGGAGAGAAGGAGTATATCAGGTATCTCTCCTCGTCTTACATCGACGCCCTGCAACTTCTCTCCAAGATTAATTTACGCCCCCCCCCCCCCCACTAGATCTGCTAGAATACCCTTTCTTCTTCTTAACGTTCCCCGCTGCTACACAAATTACAGATAGAATTCGTTCTATAAAAGATAGGTACGCAAAGTTCTACAACAATTTGATTGACTTTTCTGAACTTGACTTATTCACTATTATGCCACGTGTATTCAATCGAATACTTACCAAACATTGGTTCGATAACTGTTTTATTTTGCACCGCAAGACGTAATATCATGATTGTGTCGTATTCTTAAAGTGCATACCATCATTGTAATTATTTTTTTTTTTCTTTATCAAGCACTTTCTTCATAGCTATTTAAATGCGAAAACATGTCATTGGTTAATAGGTGCATAGTTTGTTGTTTTTGTTAGTTGTTAATACTGTTTGTTTTCCGATTGTAATAAAATAAATTAATTAATTAAAATATGTTTGCGGGCGTAATAAATATTTGTTTGCGTAATTACAATAATTAAAATACAACCCTCTCAGTTCATCTTACCTTGTTGTATATTTTATTATTGTGAAATAGTCGTTCTATTTCATGAAAAAGTTATTTAATTATTAAAGTAAGACGAAGTGACAATCATATTTTAATTAACATAAAACTTTTTCTACTAATATAAGTAACTAGCTTCTACAAGTGGCTTCATCATCATCATCATCATTTCAGCCGAAAGACGTCCACTGTTGGACATAGGCCTCCCCCAAATGTCGCCACAATGACCGGTCCTGTGCGTTTCGCATCCATCGGATTCCCGCGACCAAGTGGCTTCACTTGCGTGAAAGTATATAAGGTGTAAAAAAATTTACTTTAAGAATTTCGAGGGGACATTGTACTCCTCATTATGAACAACTTTTACTATGGGACCAAACCTGAAATAGCGAAAAAAAAAATCAGCTGCTCCATACGTTTTGACGAGTTATGCGAACATAAATGTAGGGAACAGCTGATTTTTTTTTCGCGATTTCAGGTTTGGTCCCATAGTAAAAGTTGTTCATAATGAGGAGTACAATGTCCCCTCGAAATTCTTAAAGTTAATTTTTTTACACCTTATATAATTAAGCCTATGTCATTTAGTGATAATTTAGAGTAGTATATTTTTTTAAATTAAGTAAGTACTTCAGTAGTTTTTGAGTTTATTAATTAGTACAAATAATTCATTTTATAAGGGTTCCGTACCTCAAAAGAAAAAAACGGAACCTTTATAGGATCACTTTGTTGTCCGTCCGTCTGTCTGTCTGTCAAGACCCTTTATCTCGAGAACGCGTGAAGGTATCGAGTTGAAATTAAAACCATATATACTCAGGTCTGCGGTCCCTTGAAGCTGTGGAAAAATCAAACTTCTGAGTTAACGAAAAAAAAAGATACGGCTGTTTATGTCGTAAAAAACGTGTAGGTATTTCGACACTCTCGAGGGAATCAAAATTCGTAGGGTACTTCCCGTTGACCTAGATTTCTGAAATTTGGCACGAAGCAAGGTCTAAAAGCACAAGTATAGGAAAAATCTGAAAACTGTAAATTTGTAGTTACGTAAAAAAAAAAAAAAATTTGCGATTCGAAAAAATCTTCGTAACTCAATCGCGAATTGAACTGTTTTCATAGGTAAGTTTGTACGGAACCCTCAGTGCGCGAGTCCGACTCGCACTTGCCCAGTTTTTTTTTTATAATATACCTACAGAAATTAATAATACAAAAGTATTAAAATATTGAGCATCACAAATTAATTGATTGCATTCACATTAATGTGTCATGGCACTTATGGCATTTCGTAACAGAGATAAGATAACTAGATACCTAATGATAAAATCATATTTATAATTAGTGTCTTTCATTCCAAGAGGTTATAAAAAATACACGATTTGTTAAAAAGAAACCGGGCAAGTGCGTGTCGGACTCGCGCACTGAGGGTTCCGTACAAACGGCAAACTTACCTATAAAAACAGTTCAATTTCCGAATCGAATCTCAAAGATTTTTACGAATCGCAAAAGTTTTTTTTGTGACGTGACTACAAATTTACAGTTTTCAGATTTTTTCCTACTATACTTATGCTATGAGACCTTGCTTCATGCCAAATTTCAGGATTCTAGGACAACGGGAAGTACCCTACGAATTTTGATTCCCTTGAGAGTGTCGAAATACACGTTTTTTACGACATAAACGGCCGTATCTTTTTTTTTAATTAACTCAGAAGTTTGATTTTTCCACAGCTTCAAGGGACCGCAGACCTGAGTATATGGTTTTAATTTCAACTCGATACCTCCACGCGTTTTGAGATAAAGGTTTTGACAGACAGACAGACGGACGGACAACAAACTGATCCTATAAAGGTTCCGTTTTTTCCTTTTGAAGTACGGAACCCTAAAAAGAAACAAAACCAGCTTCTAATCCATCCTAATACAACATTATTTTATTAGCCCTGTTTTGTATCTTTCAGCTGAATTATGCAGCTATGGGCTGCGGGATTGTTTGAAACGATTACTGCAACACTGGAATGCAAAGGCCAACTGAAGGAACACAGGTTGGTTATAGCCAGTAAAAGCCTGGTACTCTCTCTCGCACCACTCAGAACGATACAAGTTATTTGAAATTTCCCACTTCAAAATAAACAAGTTTTCAATGAAAATCATTTTTAACACAGCAAGCTTTTATAGCGCAGTAATGATTAATACTCATCAAGACCATTCCAAAAAGCTCAAACACAATAGGGTTATCTGAGTTCATATGGCCACCTTCCGGTTCCATCATCAGATCAGCTCCATGTCATAAAATTTTGCATTACCATCTGATTTATACATGCATGCAAAATTTCAGCTCATTCAGTAACGGTAACGAGCAGTGAAGATTTGATTACAGACAAACCAACATCGGGACAGGTGAAACTGATGAAAGCTTGTAAAAAGAAGTCAAATTATGTGAATTATTTTTATTTCTTCCAGATAAGTTTTTGGCACAATGCATGTCTTTGATTGATTATCTATATCTATATAGGTATATAAAAGGAGAAACTGACTGACTGACATATCAATGCACAGCCGAAACTACTGGGACTAGGAATATGAAATTCTGCACAGGGCTTCCTTTTATAACGCAGGCGAGCACTAAGAGAGGATTTTCCAAAATTCACCCCCTGAGGCGATGAAAGAGGGTCCAAATTTTGTATGGACAAACCTAATTTCGCCCGGGCGAAGCCGCTGACAGTAGCTAGTATTATATATTAGCTGCTCATTAAATTATTATTGGAATGTTTTTTTTTTAATATTCAACAATCAATGCTTTCAAAGATAAATAAATTATGTATAAGTTTATAATTTCAAAGATCAGCAGCAACACAAATTAGATCAATCTATATTATAAAGAGAAAACATTAGCATTTTTTATTGTAATGAATAGTCATCTCAAGAAATAATGGACCAATTTTAAAAATTCTTTCACCAGTAGAACGCTACTTTATCACTGAGTGACCTATATATCTTTAAGTAAAAATGAATCCCTATTTCCCATGGTGACGCCATCACGCGTATCGGCCGGGCCGATTTTACTAATTTTTTTTGTTGTGTTTGTTATAGTAAGGAGAAGGATCTTATGAAAGAAAAAATTTAAAAAATTGGTAGTAGGGTAGAGTAGGGTAGAATAGGGTAGAATAGGGTAAAGTAGGGTAGAGTAGGGTAGAGTATGGTAGAGTAGGGTAGATTAGGGTAGAGTAAGGTAGAGTAGGGTAGAGTTGGATAGAGCAGAATAGAGTAGTCAGTTGACGGGAGCGAAGCCGCGGGCAAAAGCTAGTTGCATATATTTTCTACTTTCATGCAAGTGAAGCCACTGGTAGTATTAATATCAAGTATTATACTTTTAACCACTTAAAGTGGTTCATAACAATATTGATAATAATAATAATAATTTTATTTCGGACACCATTCGGATATTCTATGGGAATGTTGTAATCATTTTATTATGCAAGACATGTCCCCAAACATATTCCTTGGCCTTGACAGATGTGATAATACTCTGTATTAGCATAGCATATCTATTTCAAGCACTTTACGGCGAACATTTGAATACAATTAATCCAAAATATTTTTATCGGTGACTGAATTATTGGCCCAGTTATTAAGGAATTGAATCTAATTTAATTTATTATTTGGCAAGTTATTACTTTAGAATATTTTAATTTGTAAAATTGTTATAATTCAACCATGTGTTTTTTTTTAATAATTACTAACTTGTACTCATGCAATAATAATGATTATTTACTGTCAAAAATTAAATATCATTGAATTTTTATTTCAAGATAATTTGAATCCATAGAAAAAATATGTATTTATACATATTTATGTATGTTGTTTATGGACAATGTGTGTTATGGGACAGAGGTTTTTGTTCCAATAATAATTGATAATTACCTACATCGAATTCTGAATTCAAAGATTTAAACTTGTTATTTTTTTTTAATCTAGAAAGTTATTGACGCGAGTTAGATATTTAAATGTTTTAGAATTAATTAAAATAATTATAATATTTCTGTCACTCACCTTAAGTTTCAGGAGCTCTATATCACCTTCCAAAGCCAATTTGAGGCGTTTCCAATCAAAGGATGCGGTTTTTCTGTATTTATCCAGCGGCCCGCTTGGGAGATCGGGAACGAAACTCAAGTCCTCCATACTAAAACACAATATCACGTTATAATTCAACTGAATTCAACCTTCTTACACTAATAATGGTTATGAGCGCGCACAAATTTTATTACACCGGATGACTAAACATACAGGGACATTTCAAATTCCCTCTCAGACACAAATTCAAGGTCTACAGCGATCCGTGAAGTATGATCTAGTCTAGTCGGGCATGCTTTTTCTATACAACTCTCACCTTGATTATGAATGGGAGAATGAAAGAAACTGTTAATAAACGTAAGGGCGTCCGTTGCCTAGGTGTTACGAACGAAACTGATAATTTTTAAGGAGGCTTTAAAGAGGAAAAGCGTATGATAACGTGAATGCGGTGCTCGCTGTTTTATTGGGCGCACCGCTCGCGCACACACACGTCACATCGGATGATTATTCGTACTGTCACTGTCAACTGTCAATAATCAGTCATTGGATGACATTGTCAAAGTGACAAGAAGAGTAAGAGTACAGGTTTATTATATTTTATCAACTAATTTGTTTTCGTTTAATTAAAAAAGTCATAAGTGATTTGGTTTTCTTCTAGGTCAAAACAACATTTTTTTTTAAATTTCAAAACTGAGACTAGTGCCATCTATAGTGATTTATAGGAACTATTTCAGTCCTACTAAAACAAGTACTGCCTAAGAGTCGCTGTCCGATGATATCTTGAAGGTAGCTTACATTTGAAAAGTTTGCCAATAGATGGCAGCATAAGGAACAAGTATAATTAATGAAAAGCATAACAGAGACAGCAAGATACAAGCCTTGCGTTGTAGACAAGGATAAACATAGTCACTCACACCATTATAGAGAGGCACTACATAGAAATTTAAGTTACAGACGCATAAACAAGAAAAGAGAAGTTGTAAAACAACAAACTGTGTTCGCTGCTTTTCTATCAGATGTAAAATGGACGGGCGGTCGTGTTGTTGCGCGCTCGCGAACTCCGCGTGTTCGTTGTGAAATCGATGTTTATTGTTTTATATTTTGACGTGAATACGAATATTGTTTACGCGATTGTACGACTACTTCGGTGTTCGGTTGCCGAAGGAGATTGTGTTTAGTGCATGTGTTTTTTGTATGACGTTAGCGCTCACTTCACTTGCAGTGATTTCGCTGATAGCTCACTCACCGGTGGGTGCGCGCGTGATAAACTACGTGTTCGGTACGAAAAAAGGCGATTAATCGTCTAGTGTGGGTGTTTTACAGTAGCATCATGCTGTGTACGGTGACATAGTGAACGTTGAACAGACCCTGACCTCTGGCAATCATGTCTGGGCGATCGGATTGCAGGAAATTTGCACCAAACATCTTCAACAAGAGCAAATGCACTAATTGCTTCCGTCAGAAGGAGGAGCATAGTGCTGAGGCTTTGGAATCTAATCGGGTGAGTATCATTACAAACCTTTTAAATTAAAGTTTCGAATGTCGTTTACTTCTAATCAACAAGATGAAATATTCGCGTGTAGGTGTGTTCGTTGACTAACATAGCGTGTACAGTGCTTGTCTGTGTGTGCGTAGGCCGACCACTCTTCAGGTGTTGATCTAACGGATTTCATCGAGTTATTAAAATGGTATTGAGTAGTAGGTAGATCATATGAACACGCATAACAAATAACGTTTGGTGGGTACTTTTTTTTCGGTTGGTAGTTCGGTAAAATTGTTGTGATAAAACAGTTTTTAATGAATAAGTTGAAATATTCAAAGCTACACATACACACACCGCTTATCAATACCTATACACTTTCTAAAATGTTAAAACAACACAAAAAGCGGTAGGTTCTATACGTACATAATACACTCAACAGTTATTTTTATAAGAAACTTGTCACATAATTTGAAAGTCACACAAAAAATTACAGAATTGAGTGCCAGTAAATTAGCGGGAAACAACGGGAAAATATCGTTCTAATTTCAAAATCTGTAACTGTCTCTTATTAAAATAAAAATGAGTGAATTCCTAGCTTCCGGAAATTTTGGGATTGTCTATGGTTTGACAATATTGATTTGAAAATCATCCGCAAAGCAACGCGACCTCCATTATTCTACTGCAAGATGTGATTATGCGTATTCCAAATCATTACCCCCTTCTTATCCTCTAATCTACACATATGACATAAATCGAGTAACTGCATTCTTGCATAAATGTAAAAAAAAACCTGCGTAAATAGTGGCTCGTCTCGTCCTTATGTACCGTTGCGTGTACGAGGACAGGATGCACGACATGTTCAGCATAAAATCTCTGGTGATTTGTGGAATTGTATCTATGATGTAGGTACTTATATGTACGAGTCTAATTTGTACTTACAACTTTGAATATTCCGCAAGTTAACAAAAAGAATGTGACAGGTAAGACGACTTGGACAGCTTTCCGATAATACCAAACTTTTTGGTCATATTTGCGTGATTGCGTCATCTCATCAGCCTAACCCTAGACCGCTACACTCCACAGCTCACTGGGTGATAGGTACGATGTCCCATAGTAAATCTGCCTGTTAAAATTTCCGGATCAGACGATCCTCATCCAATATCCACGAATGAGGCTAGGCACATAGGGGTCTTCTTGATAGCACATAATGGATGGGCTAGCCACGGGAAGCGTAGCTTAACCTGCTGTCGACAGTTACTACTTAGCCCCACTTAGCACCTCTGATAAGTAGAGATAATCATCTTTTGACACTATACTGACTTCTCTTAAAATTTTCGGTGCCAAGTACACACAAGAAATCGTTCTTGTGAGACCACCATCCGCCTCCCGAATCGTTGTTACGAATTCATAAAAAAAATATTTAAATGATTACTCATATAGGTACAACTGGGTCTTTGGCATCGAAATAGTTAAAAGGAATTCTGTATCTAATACAGTATTCGAGGAACAATAAAAAAAAGTTCATGCTATTGATGGTGTTAGGTTACTGACCTGGAAATTTTATTCTATCTAATTTTTCGCTTTGTCACCCTTTTGAAGTCAAATATTTTTTTTAAACGTTAAAAACTAGTGCTTGACGGTGATCCCACCTTATGGTAAGCAGTGATGCAATCGATGATGGTGAAACGCACTAACAAACAAAAAACAAAACGACATTTTTTTTTATTCTTGATAGGTTCGCGCTTGACCGCTATCTCACCTGATGGAAAGCGACGATGCGGTCGACGATGGAGCGCGCTTACCTAGAAGTAACATATTCACTCTTGACTTAAAGATTCCCGGGTTGTAGCCATCAGGAAACAGATTCCGGCAAGGAATTCCACTCCTTAGCTGATGATGAATAACGTACCCAGTGTTATCATGGAGATACGGAAATACGAGAGACCTACCTAAATACATGTAGACACCAGAGGCTTTATCTTATAAAGTTCACACTTTCCGTGGGAGAATGATAAGACGAGTAAATAGAGATTTAATCTCCACTATCAAACCAGCATTAAGTGCTCAAATAAAGTGGTGTCGTCATTAGACCATCATGCATCATCATCATTATTTTAATTCCAATAATTTACTTTAGAGACCATTGTTTCCCTTCGCAGCAAGTTGAGGATAATTGGTAATGATATAGTACATACAATCACCATTTTAGTCATAAATGGCGACCTTCGTGAAGATTCTAAAACAAATAATATTTAACAAGCTGTAGGCACACCGCACACGCTCTCAAAACTGTGAAGGAAAATATTGTTATTTTCATCCTAGAACAATAATTTACCAATCCAGTTTGAGCCTGACCTAACATATGGGCCCATATAGGATTGGTCGAATGAGGTTTCGTGGCCCTGCACCGCAAAGGGCAACTGAAGGATCACGGGTGGGTTTTAGGCAGTAAAAAAATCTGACACTACCTCTCAATCCACCCAAAGCGAGAGGGTCATTTGTCGATACCCCTGTAAAAAAAAAAACTGGGCAAGTGCGAGTCGGTCTAGCACACTGAGGGTTCCGTATAGGTACGTTTGTACCTATACTATGAAAACAGTTCAATTCCCGAATTGAGTTACGAGTTACTAAGATTATTCAGAATCGCAAAAAAATATTTTTTTTGTGACCTAACTAAAAAATTAGTTTTCAGATTTTTTCCTTCATGTCAAATTTCAGGATTCTAGGTCAACGGGAAGTAGTCTATGAATTTTGATTCCCTTGAAAGTGTCGAAATATACGTTTAATGCGACATAAACGGCTGTATATTTTTTTCGTTAACTCAGTAGTTTGATTTTTTCACAGCTTCAAGGGATATAAGTAATAATATGGTTATGGAAATATAATTTCAACTCGATACCTCCACGCGTTCCCGAGATAAAGGGTCTAGACAGACAGACAGACGGACAACAAAGTGATCCTATAAGAGTTCCGTTTTTCCTTTTGAGGTACGGAACCCTAAAAATGGGACCTCATGGTGGATTACAAGCTACACCCTCTCACAAAAAGGGAATACTTTGTCCCAACAATGGATACAACACCTGGGCTGATTATTACCACAGTATAGATATATGGAACAGTACGGAAACTACCTACAAATATTCGAAACGGCTCATTCACACAAACATACGCATCGACGAGACTCCTAAACGTTTCTCGCGGTCCTGTCTAGCGAATGCCGCTTAGGAGTCTCGTCGATACGTATGTTTCCGTACTGTTCCATACATCTATACTGTGTTATTACCCTGTAACAACTACAGAAATATCTTCGTGATTCAAATAGGTAAGTAATTGAAGCTAGGTAGGTATTTGGATAAACCGTAACAAAATTCGAAAAGTATTGTAGCGGATTAGTCCCTCAACCGTTTGAAAGAAAGACGTGATCTGGTTTCACCAAAATCTTTCTAGTTATATTTTTTTTTATTTCGTATTTCTGTACCTAGTCTTATTATATTTCGCACACCCACTTTCGATTTGAGACGATTTCTTACAAAAACTATAATCAATTTCAATTGTAATTTCGTCTCTATAGCAATTTTTAACAGGAACGTGGATAACTTTCACAATATTTCAGTGTATACTTACTGCAATAACAAGATTGTACTATCGAGGTCACTTTTACGCATGCATGAGCATGATTCATTTCAATAACTATTCTAGTTGTAACATTACGAGTAGGTGCATAGACAATAGTGTTAGAATATTTAAACGTAGCTAAGTAGGTAACGAGGTAACTCTACAACAAATAAACTAACAGTAGACAGCAAAAATGTTCACCATTTTTTTTTTTTTTCGTTGCATTGTTAACAGTTAACAGCTATTGCAGAAGACTACGTGTCAAGTTCATTTCAAGGTTATCAATAAAAGAAATAAGATTTGAAATAATTGAATTCGAAGTAAGGGTATTGAGATATCAAAATATTGTGTAAAAATCAAATCATTAGATAATTATCGCTACTGAATAATAATAACGATGACGCATGAGATTGACATCAGAAACCTTCAACTTTTTTTTATCTGTCACTGATCAATGTTTGCTATTCAAATTTTTTTAGTTATTACCTTTTTGTTAGACAAGTCCTATTAAGCGTTCCATTACTGTTATCAAATGAAGTTATCTGCTCAACTAGCAATGCCATTATCGGAGCTAGCCATTCACCAAAAATGCTTAGAATGTCGTTATCTATAGCCGCGAGCGAGATAAAAATACAGTTCGCTTAACGTGAAAGCAGGATAGAAGATCACCTGTCAAACTGAGGCAGGTTTTTAATCAGATAATAAGTCCAACGCAGACATTGCTGATAATTTCGGTTAAAACAAATACTTGGTTCGTTACGACGTGGAAAGCACCTGTGACAACAAGTTGACGAAGTTACCCCGTTGGGGCCCGACTAAGTGTTTTTAAAACTCGTCGCTATAAACAAAGTCTTTAGGGCCAGTCACGTCTCCACGTACGTCTATGTATGGATATAATATTGAAATTAAAAATGAACAGTATTAAAGCCACGACGAAAAGAGGTTTTGGGTCACATAATGAGCGTAACTCCAGTTTGCATGGAAGAACCAGTTTTTAATGAGAACAAGACGTATTAAGAAATTGATTTGAAACCCATGATACAGTATCTAATTGTCCAATACGTTTGTGCCACATTGTATTATTCACCTTGAAGTACAAGTTTACTTAGCTTCATTGAAATCAGCTGCGAACAAAACATCTTGAACGTGGCTGTGACATCTTACATTCGAACTGGCCAATCCGCGCCTGTCGACATAATTGCGCTCAAAACGACCAAATTTGCTCGAACACGACACAATGTCAATGCCAAGGCTGAATCATACAATGCTCCACTTAATAATGCGATTCAGAAACTCATTTCCATCGCAACGTGCCTCTTATACCTGCGGAATAAGGGTAAACACTGGTTTCAATAGGATATTACAAAAGGTAAACTAAACTATTCATAACAATCAGGAAATGTCAAAGCCTCAAATGGCGGTGTTCGAACAATTATCTTGACAAATGCTCCACTAACGAAGTGAACTGACGCGCGCCATGTTGGATGCGCGTGCGCAAGGTGACGCGCCGCGAATAGGAAGTTAACGATCGATACAATGAGCGCTGACTTTACACCGTTTGCTAAATAGATGCAATTTTTTTTTTCTATATTTATGCTTGTGTAACGAATGTTGGAGAAAGTTTTGCTTATATTAAGCAAAAATGGCTTCCTCATTGATTGGCTGGCGGTTGTACTGTGTCGTCACGCTACAATGATGTTTATCTTTTTTAATAATTGTTATAAGCTTGGAAAGTTATCATTTATTGCTTTTCTTACAACTATATTTTATGGTCGTTGTAATGGTTTATAGCTTCATAGTTAATTTTCCGGTCTCGTGCCGAAGCTTTCCTTCCACCATAATGCGTTAGTTGGAGGTCGTTTATCGTTCTTCATTCTTACCGCAGTTTTTCTCCATTTCTACTACGCAGACAGTTGAAACCGCAGCAGATATATTTAAGTACATTCTAGTGGTTAAGGCTCTTAAGTATTTTGCTTGGTAAAAAATGTAATTTACATGCCGACACGTATCTATGGTAAACACATAGGTTTACCCGTTTATGCCAAGACCATGGAGAAAGAGTTCTAGATTTACTTAAACTATTGTAACTACTCTCTTGGACTACGGGACTGTTCGAAAGAGACACCGCGGTCCTGGATCGCAAGAGGCAACTAAAGACCGGTGGGTTTTATTTATTTAGGAAAGGTCCATCACTCCCTCTCGCTCCACCTAGAGCAGGAGAAGCTATTTGATGATTTCCTACCCAAAAAAAACTCTTTTCGACCTCTTTAGCTTCCAATGTGCGCATCATAGTCAGAAGACCTGACAGAACAATTTTTACCTTCGAAATAATTTCCTTAATTTAGTGCAGCACGTAGCACTATTATAATTATCATCTACCTCGACTTTGACGGCCCCTAATCGCAAAACAAACACTGACCTAATGTTTAGTCTATGATACCTTATCTGTCATTAATAAAACTGTTTGTAACAGCTTGAGTGGAAACTTAAAGGCCTAACTTTCCGGTTTACGGTTATACAGTTTGTTAGCGTCCAAAGAATGTATGTAAGCCTTGCAGGAACGTGGCTTTTCTTGCAGACATACTTGAACTATGTAATATGTGGCGAAGTAGGAAGTTTCGAAGAAAAACATCACTATGAGTACTGGTTACTTAATTATTACTGAGGTATGGACATGTCGTTAAAGCGTGTTGTAAGAGATATTTCATGGCGTGATTACCTCGGTCCTATTCTGGAATATGCCCCTGTTAAAAAGGAGACTACTTAAGTCTTTCGATTAGGGAAGCGTGTTTGTTATAATTATAGGTTAGGTTTATTGTAGAGGTTCCTAATGGCATTCGTACTAAACTAATAACAGTGATAGTCCTTTGCACGTTGTTGTTGTAGTTTGGTGTGATAAGTCGTATTAAGAATCCTCTCATGATTGAATGCGTTTAGATTTGTACCTATTGACGAATTTTACTATGTAGTAAAGTTACGATAAATGCTTACCAACAGAACGGTCGACTCTGCAAGATACACCCACAAGTAACCAACTCTTTCTGCTGATCCAGACGAAGCAGCTATGTTAATAGACCAAGAATTCCCAATGACACGTGGCTGAGTAGACTAAACATCAACGGTATGCCAAGATAGTGGACTCTAGGCGCCATGCCTTAACAAAGTAATTAACGAGCACAATCAGAAAGATAGCATTAACGCATTACCAGTGACACGTAACGACCTATGGAGCTAAAACAATAATAAACTGCATTTCTCAATGGACTGGGTTTATAAGCAGCTGACACTGTTTACTGAACCTGATATAAATACGGAAGTAACACGGATAACGCTAGCTATTCATGTGTTTATTTAGCATTCATTCAGGCTGCGCGTGTAGTAGTTAAGAAAAGAAATAAAGAAAGAAAAATATTTACTTGGTGACAGTCACCAGGTACATACAAAAGTAATAAAAAAAAAAGTATGAATCATTAAAAAAAGTGGTGTGAGTCAAACCAGAGTCAGTATCTTAGAATTGAAGATAGTAACAGTCGTTATGCAAGATGAGAGAAATGTCTGTGTAAGTATCGTAGATCATGAATAATTTTTCATATCCGTGTATAACATAGAGAAGTTATATCTCTTAGAAGATATAATGCTGAAAGGGCGTTTAGTTCTTTTCAGTGATAAGTTGGGTGATCCGATAGAATCTTAGTTTTAGAACTGCTTTTTTGAGATTGGTGCCAATTTTGTCCTTGCTAAGGACCGACAGATCCGCAGAGGCAGACTTTAACTTCCAGAATCTTCTTCCTAATACGAATTAGTGTTTATCATTATAACATGCCATTATAAGAAGGCCGGTTGGCCAGGTCTACATAACCTTGTCAACCAACATATTCACAAACTTATGGCATTGAGCCATTAAGTCAAAACTTGACTGACACGAACTAAACGCCGCAGTAAGCTGTCGAAACCTTTGAGTTCTGCCGTAAATATCGTACTTAATATATCTACAAGTTAAAGTGAAAATAATTTAGCTTTTCCCGCTTTCACGTAACGCAGGTTAAGTCAGGTTTGTGGGTCGCGCATATATGTTTGTTTTACAAAATTAACGTTTTGCTCGAACAGGTTTGAAATGTTTTCGTTGGCCGGTGGCGCCGGCGCAGCGCACTTTTGCGGTTAATGCGTAACGCAGCCCGCAAACGCGTTTAGTACTTTGACACACTTATTTGTCACACAAAAAACGTATTTTTCAACTGGTTATACAACCAGTCTGTGTCCTTAATGTTTTGCAATTAAAATAGCTAAACTAGTACCACATGTGTCGCTGTTGTATCCGGGCGATTCTTTAACTCGGTTTATGAACCGTTATTTTTTCGCTGAGATGAATAAATTTCGTTTACGAGGTAGTTTTCAATACAGCTTTAAATCTCGGCTTTGTAATTATATTTATCCTTAAAATTAAACGTTTTATGTCCCAATTTACGGCTTTTCATCTCCAAAACAAACAATCTCGTTCTCACAAACTACTCCGGCCAGTTTATAACTTATGCTCCAATTAAATGTTCAACCAATTCGTGTGTGCCCGCTAACTCTTTCTGTCATACTCAAGTGTTCTCTTCAAGCGGTCATAAATCCATACAACAAACACAACACACTGTTAATATTTGTTCTCGTGTTTGTAGAGGCTGTATAACCCGGGGTCGTCTCAAAAAAACTTTTGATCCGAACTGCCGAGCAACAAAGACGTGGAGATGGAATAGTCAAATTAAAAAAAAAAAAGAAAATAGGAGATGTTGTGTTCCGTTCCTACTACGGTGTCCAGTTCTATGAGAGCCGCGCACGAGAGGAGCTGCGACCCTTTCTAGTCTGATATTATTCTGTGCAGAGGGGAAAAGCGGTCCAGATTAGAATGGTTGGACTAAACTTGTAGTGTAGCATAAAAAGGAGTGCGTGAGGAATGCGCGGCGCGATCGCCAGGTGCAACGGCCGCGCGCCCCGCCCTCGCCCCGCATTTTTGTGTACGCGCACGCCTAATGTGTGAGACTCAAACGATTTGGAAATCGAACCCTGGCGCCAATTAACTCTGAGTTAGAAATAGAAAATCTTATCAAACCTTTTACGATTACTTCCATATTAGATTGACCCACTGATTTATTTAATTTCTTCTATTGGCCGGTCGGAAAATATCGCACTCCCGCCGCCGCCGCAGTGGCCGATTTGAATTTGGAATGCTATCTACGAACCGTTAACAATACAATGAGTTGCCAGCGCTAAATAACAATAATATGTGGGTCGCGTCGCGAACTCGACGCCGGATAAGGCGAACAATTAAAGTCAACATTAACACCTATTTAACAAAGCGAAATGAGCTCGCGCCGTAACTCGATAGTGTATCATATTTACGTCTTCATTGTTAACCGTCTAATTAAAAATTCACGCGTAAAGTCGACCGGTGGGAGCGGACCGGTACTCCGTAATTTGATAGCGTTGGAATGTGTTGCCAGTCACCAATGAGGTTTTATCTATGTAGGTTGCAAACGAAAACGTGTTATTCAACAGTTGTTTGGGTGTATAAATATTTTTGCGGCGTTTTGTTTTGCCTGGTTGAGTATGCAAATGTTTTTAGAATAAATACTTGGGCGTAAGTTGGCAGCAAATGAGGCTCAATGATTATTATGTCACATCGATCAAGTTTTTCGATATAACCGACTAGTTTTGATCTAAGCTAATTATGCATTGACCTTCGATAGCCTTTAGATAAGTGAACAGAACAAGCTTTTGGCTTACGTCATTGGTTTCTTTGAGTATCACAATTATTGTCTTCGTAGGAAAATTGTATCTATATTTACTTGAGCCAAACACTAGATAGTTAAAGGATAACAAACATTTATTCATTTTGTTTTTTAAAATTAACGACAAAAAAAAATACATTTTCCGATGACGTTTCTGAAACGGATCATTTGTTAACTCAACTCTTTATTTATGGTACTAGTAGCAATCATAATAAAAGCAGGCTGCATATGTACAGGTAGATAATTTAAGTCCTCAGACACATTACATTTGTAGAAGAACCAGAGAAAAAAGGTGTTATAAAGAACAACGACGAATGAAATGCGTTCCATTTCATTGTCTGTGGCTCGCTTGTGGCATCAAACAAGTCCACAGAATCATAGACACTAATGACTGTCCTTTATTCAGCCTCTCCACGTATTCTTTGAAGCCCGTATTGCGTTACACCATGATAAATCTCTAAAAGGTAATTTATGCCTCGAATTAAACTTTACGAGCCACTCCGTCTACGATCGGAGAGATGTCACATATCAAATTCATAGACAAACTCGTTCTCACGAGTGCACCCGTCAGATTAATTCTGGTAACGCGTTTGTGGCGGGCAACGTAAACATTTTTTATGGAACGAAAATAATACTGGACACATTATGAGTATTTTACACATCGTTAGTCTGATGCCGTAAATCGAGAACGATTGTAGTCGAGTTAAATTAACTTAGTCGAGCACAGGCGGTGCCTCTATTCATACTCCACTCATTAACAACTTTTTATTTATAAAAACTTTTTACAAAAAAAATACAACCGACTTCAAAGTAAAAAAAAACACTGAAAAGTGCAAAATAACTTTAATTTCGGAAGTCGGTGTAATAGTTTTGTCTCTTCGTTATTTAACACCGACTTCCGAAATTAAAGTTATTTTGCACTTTTCAGTGTTTTTTTTTACTTTGAAGTCGGTTGTATTTTTTTTGTAAAAAGTTTTTATTTTACACTTTTTAGTTATGTACCACCACTAAAAAGTACCCCTCAGCCAAACTTAAGTACCTTATAGCCAGAGTGCATCTCATGACAATTCTAATAATAATAATAATAATAATAATCCCAAACACGGTTAGATTACATTAATTTATTACAGAGTTTCGGTGCCTAACTTCAGGCTTTATCATCAGATCAGTTCGATATATTCCCCCTCTACTTTCAGTCAGTCATCGACTACACGTATAAACAAAGCAATTTTACTTGTTACGACGGTTCTGCTATGATTCTATGAGGAGTTCTGTTCCATATCTTCGAAGTTCATGATCAGATCATAACAATATTTCTATGGGACCAATTCGGAAGCATAAACTTTCAATCAAAAAAAATAATTTCAAAATCGGTCCACAATTGACCGAGAAATCGGTGAACATACATAAAAAAAAAAAAACATACATTCAACCGAACATATAACCTCCTCCTTTTTGAAGTCGGTTAAAAATAGATACTTAGTGTAGACTTTAGACTATCTCGGTAATGTTTCACAAGTCACGATGCGTTTTCACATTTACATATTCACAATCTAGACGAGAGATAGCGGCTCGGAGTTAAAGCGAATCTCTAATTAAAACATTAAAAACACAATTTGTTTCATTTTCCGTACGCAACCGTAAAAAAGTCAATATGGCGGCATTTGCATACACGAATGAGTGCATCGCGCGGCGTGCGTGCTTTTAACTGCCAACTATTTTTATCATTTTATTTAGTCGAGTCGGTGTCGATACCTGGGACGGTTCGTCCAGCGTTTTACTAAATGGACGCTATTCGTAGATAGTGTTGTTTTAATGTTTATCGCTGGTGTTCCCATCTGAAAACACATTCCGGTTCGATGCGACGCGGTTCCAAACCAAAAGCGTACCGTTAAGTGCGCGTCTACTAAAATACTACTAGGCCGCATGTGGTAATTTCGAAATTGCTTGTTTATCCGTGACCAGGGCTATATTTAAGCCGCAAAATGTTCACCTGCGAGGAACAATCGCTTAACCAAATATTATTAGAGGAAATGGGCCATAGTCCACCACGGGAGCCCGGCGCGGGTTGGTGAATGTCGCATGTTTTCGAATTTTTTGTTCTAGGACTTTTCCTCATGATGTTTTCCTTCACCGCTTTGAGAGCCTGCAGTGGTAATGAAATGAAGTAAATTGCCTGTCTGGTGTTTGAACCCACGCCTAACAAACCGTAAGTTGGCGCTGTTACCATTGGGCCACCACT
Organism: Mythimna impura; assembly: GCA_905147345.3. Classification (NCBI taxonomy): domain Eukaryota; kingdom Metazoa; phylum Arthropoda; class Insecta; order Lepidoptera; family Noctuidae; genus Mythimna; species Mythimna impura. The sequence continues at coordinate 27,152,367 of LR990350.1, forward strand.
GCTCTTAATCTTGGGGCCCAAGTCTGCTATTTTTATAAATTCGTCATTCCAACACGATCCCATTGTCATTTTTCTAAAACTTCGTAATCTGCTAATTCATAATGATCGATCATTGATCGGTCAACGGTCTCGTAATAGTGTTGTGGTAGAATGACAATTTTGAGTTGTATCGTAATAAATTAAAAGCAATGACGTTCTAATGTTAGGTCACTGATCAAAGGAACTGTCAAAATTTTAGCAGACTACCGTCAGACATTCATTTGTCATTATGTACGAGATTACCATTTTAAGCCACTTCTTTCAAGTGAGTGTCAGTGGTTGACCATTGGAAAGTCATAATGACGCCATTATATGTAGATTACCAAAAATTGAAATCAACAATTATGAAATCTATGATAGACCATTCTAACACTATTGCACTAGCAGACTTGAGACCCAGGCCGTTACCACCGGGCCACTATTTAGTACAATTAGTACTTGTAATGAAACGTTCAGTTTGAACAATTCTCCCTCACAAATGAAGCTACAAGTGTACTCGATAAGTCGATGCCGTAAAAGGTCTGCGATTAAGAGTTAAGCAATGGCTGTGACTGTGATGCAAACGGTACGCAACGTTGTAATCGATAAAAGAAGCTTGGAATCGAGTTCGGAGAAAGGTTACATGGTTTTTATTTTCAGAAATTAATATTGTAGTGTCGGTCGTCCTCGGCTCCTCTACAGTCTGTCCACACTACACGAATTTGAGTTCGGCTCGTGCTCCGCTTGTGCTCGTCTCCTCAAGCATAGACCCACCTCAAGACTGACCTCTATATTATACAATTCGATATTGTACAGACAGCTGCATCAATTGAGTAACCCTCTCACATTGAAATACCTTAGAATAGGTCAATTACTGTCCATTCCAGGTTGCCTGGAAGATACCTTAGGATGCGATGAGGCCGCCTATTGTATCATGTGTGTTTTAGTTTTCTTTTTGTATGTGTAGTGATGTACAATAAAGTAGGTATAGGTAATAAATAAATAAAAGAGGGTAACTAATTGATGACACCGACCGTACCATAAGAATTTAAAACTAGTGTTTTATGCGGTGATAATTAAGAACTAAAAAATGGAATTGACCAATACAATCCAGGCAACTTGATTACTGGCTTAATCGTCTAAAAACCCAATGCCCTAATACTAGCTCACTAAAATGGCTGCACTATACGCATACCAGTCCTAAAGAGACCTATTAATAATCCGGAAAATGGCAAACGGTAAACTCTGAAAATGTTGTCACGCAGTAGGTATAAAGATATAAGTACTTAATTAATGTACAACTGGTTCGAAGGGGGTCGGGACCAGGTCCTAGTCTCAGCACTGGTGTATGAGAATGTTTAATTAAGCAGTAATTTACTGCTAACTGGAATATTGAATGGAGTTAGTTTGCGTTATTCCCGTTGTACCCCGGGGCGCCACTGCTCACCCACTTAATGTTGGCTTTGAAATGATTGATGTTGATCTTCAACACCGTGTACAGTGGAACAAACTATTTGGTATACAGGCAGAAAAATGTACAACACTGCTAATATTACTGTGAGCTTTATAAACTTACTAGCTTCTGCCAACGGATTCGGCCTCGTCAAAGTAAAAAAATATCCTAAGGAAATATCCTCCCGGGATAAAATAGTATGTATTATCATATTAGTAATAGGCATTACCATGTGCTGCAATAGCTTCCAGGACATGCATTTACTCGTGCACTTAATTTCATTCGAATCTGTTCAACCTTTGTTTGAGGAAGAAGTAACAAACATACGTGACACACTTATACAAATTTTCGCCTTCAGCGAGTGATATCAAAAATAGATTACCCAGTCCATAAACAACAGTGCTTAAAAGCACAAGTTACCTGTATACTAAATAACTCGATCCACTGTACTAAATTACTACTGCTTATTGTTTGCTGTCAAATGGATTCGTTACCAGACACTAATGGCTGATAATTAATATGAAATAGATTGTTCTTAGTCCATTGCAATGACCGTTTTTGCTATTTGCAAAAAAAACTAATGACTGCTTAGAAACCCGAACATTGAAAATACGGTTGATTTATGTGCCTTAAATCAAACTAAGTTTAAACTTAAACTTAGTTTATGCAAGACTTTAATAATATGCTCAGTTACAAGCTATTACCAATTTAAATACGAAATGATCTAACATTACTAGCTGACAATGTTATACGACTAGTGCTGTGCAGCATCAATTCTAGTGCTCTTTACAAACTGACCACTATAGAACCATAGGGTTGACAGTTTTTTTTTTTAAGAAATAGTGTAGGTATGTCTGATTTTAGAAAAGGGAAAAGAAGAGTACATTCTCAGAAAAAAAGAATACCAAGTATTTCGTTGTTTTAAATTAATTGTGCGACTACCGAACAGTTTCAATTAAAGTATGGATTTTTTTATAGCCACTTTGCAATTTATGATCGAGACTAAAAACTTTCAGAAAAATACTGAAATGAAAAGATTTCATAAAGAGTATTTTGGTGCACTAAAATTGCGTCCGTAGATTATAAAGTACTCCTTCGAAAACTAATACTCCACATTAGAGTACGATTCGGCAACCCTGTAGGACCACTAATATGTTGAATACCTCTTTGTAAACGGTGCTTTTTAAATCATCGGTATTTTACTAGGTATGTATAGTAATATAGTTATGTCATTGGTTTCGTACTTTGTTGTTAATATTAATTACTAAGTGTTCTCTAATTACTACGTCTTAGCGGTCATAGAATTAATATCTAGTTTCAATATACAATTAATGATCCTCACTGTAATGACGAGCTCTCCAAAACTCATTTCTAGTTAGCTTAAGTAAACTGATCCCTCGTACGAATTGCATTTAAACAAGTGTGAAAATGATATTTAATTTAAATACGTATTAGCCTAATCTCTAAATAAAATTACAGTAAGTAATACAGAAGTGGCACGGATTACAAAAGTGGCCCGTCTACATCGAACGTTGGAAGTGGGTGTGACTATGAAAATGACATTTTATGCGAGATCCAATACTAATATCTTTTAAACTTATTAACTGAGAAATCGCCTAGTTGTACCTACGCTAACCATTATTTCCCATGAATTATAATATTTTTTTTTTAATTTTAACACTTGCACTGCTGCAGTAACGGTCCGGACTGGAGTCAGATTTATTTAATGTGTTGACATAAGACTTTATATGGCAGAGTTCATCGGCTTAAAATGTCATATTAAACATTACATCACATAAACATAATATGCATTTTTTAAACGTAAAATATACGTCGTTTTCGTTGATATGAAGTAAATCTATGCTAAAGGTTACGTACGTCTCGATATTTTAGAGATTGGTAATTCGTTTGGGAACCTCTAGCCAATGCACCACAGATGTATTTGGAATTAGGAATGCGTGATTTCAAAATCGAGCCTTTCAATAGATTAACTTGGGAACGAAATTACTTTGACATACCAAACCGAATATTTGTATGGGTTCTAAGAATAAATACTGTTATACGATATTGAAAAAACCTCATCCATCAAAGATCTTTGCGAAAGAAAAAAAAAGAGATCCTCTCACGTATCGTTGCATTTCGGACTCGGGATTACAAAACACGACAGTTATTTCGTCGATTGTTCGCGCGCTGTCAATTTCGCGCGGGAACCTGAATCCGCCATTGTTTAAAAACGTTCGGATGCACCGGGATCGAATTTCGTCACATTGGCCGTCACAAGCATTGTTCTTGCATATTTCCAGACGCGAATGTTGTGTCAACACGTTTGTTTCTCATTGTTTTGGCATGCTTTGTTTGTTGTTTGGAAGATGATCAGGTATTGTTGGATTCTCGATAGATGGACGGATGCGGCGTGTAAACACGGGCGCTCATGATGAGCTCATGTTTCCTTTCGACGTAGGTACATACCGTTAATTGGCTTGGCATGGTTTTCGCGATGATAACAATCAACATGCAAATTCTGCATTGCGTAATCGTCCTTCAAATATTTCACGTGTTTTATGCATTCATTATAATTTACAGATACTTGTGTACTTTATATACGGTTTGGTTTGGTATAAGCCAGAAAAAAGAGATAAAAGTAAGTTGGCCGATTTAACAACTTTTGTGTTTTCTAATTAAATCTTTTTACAAAACACCTTTGTTCTCAAATTGTCAATTGAAAATGTTTTCCTCCTTTCAGTCTGCCAATAAACTATTTTGGTCAGTAATTCAAGGTATTTAAAAAAAAAAAACACTAGGTATTTATAAAATGTTGATTGAATTTGTATCAAGTCTATTTCCTTTTTCTGTTAGCTTTAGTAAAGGCACGGCAGTCCCCATATAACTTCACATTATCCTGAGCGGTAGTACCAACACCAGCGTGTCGCAACCGCGACTACGCATGTCCCACGACGAACAATCGAACGCTCTACCATGTACCAACGTAACCTCAGTCGTGTACCATGTACCATGCAAAGAATTAGCATACTCGCAGAACACCATGCCCACGCGCACCACTGCCAATCCATCATATTTGCTGCTGTGTGCGTGCACGGAGCCATTTTAGTTCCTACCAATATAAATTTGCGGGATTTGAAACGGGTTTCGCGCGATTTTCGACTTTTCTTTGTTGGATTTAGAAGTTTCGGGCCTACCTTCATGGTTGCTAATCCATGGGGCTGCAATAGGAAAGCTAATGGCGAGCGTGTATCTACACAGTCAACGTGGTTGAGCTGAAACGATTTTGCCTTGTTGGACGTCAAAACTGAATTAGTTAGCTTGGTTTTAGTATTTGGAGCATGCGATGGGAAACCTGGTCTTTTAAGCCGGGTTTCTCAAATCTAAGGATAATTTTACCTCCTTTCAATTACCTATTTATTAGCATCCGAATGTATAGAATTATCAAATAAACTAATCCAATGCCACCGTTTTCTATTACGGGACAGGAAATGCCAAGATTCAATGACATTTTATAAACCTCATTGAGATACCGTTCAATGATATCTGTTTGCTATAATCTTATGCTGAGCATTTCCAGATTTGCTAACTAATTATAATGTTCTTGAATGTAATGAATAATTATAAAATATGATTAAGTTATGTTGTTATTAGCATATCCGCCAATCAAAGAGGGTTATTAGTTAAGTAATGATTATGTTGACACCTTCCATATTCGGTCTAAACTGTTAAATTGCAAGTCATTGAATAAATTTTAATATTAAAGTACTGTTATCCTTATTTAGGTCAATAAGTAGTTCAGTTTTCTTGTTTCTTCTTCGAATGCATCCAATACTAAAAAGATTCGCTATTTTTCTCAAGAAAAAATAACACTAAATTGCTTTAACACTTCTCGCGTTTTTCCAGTCTATCTCAGATATTTTCAATCAGCTGCCGCCGGTGGAATTCTAAAGCACAGGTGTTCCATACCAGGTATCACGGAAAACATACCAGATGGAGTTACAGAGTTAATGACTTCCGGATGGCATATTAATTCATTGCTTTCCTGATACATAATTACTGTGGGCTTACTGCCTTGTTTGATTTCTAACCTTTATTGCTAATTGGTGACTGTAATGACTTATTTGACTTGATTGAGGACGAAAAAAAATATCACATTGTTTATGGTCGTTTTTCTTTTCTATCGATAATCGATCAGTAGAAAAAAGTGTGACCGAGGCATGCGGCGGGATTATTTTTTATGATATTGATCATTTGTCCGAGTGAAATTCAGTAGCAGTATTAATTATTCGAAAATTGATTCATAAGCGATATAAAATTGCTGTAGTTTGCCTACACGGCTGGACAATATGTGGAATTATAGAAACAGGCTCAATTTCGGCAATATAGAGCTAAGAATGTTTTCGTATTGACTGCCTCAGCGAAGCTTGCAAAGAACGCTGACTCGATACTTTTTCGTTCGTTTACATCCGCATTCTAATAATAAATTTCCAAAATTTTACACTAGCTATATGCTCAAACAGTGCGAAGCCAAACGGAAATGTAAGTGTGACGGAGCTGTATTTTGTCCACTCTGTCACGCAAAAAAAATCTTAAAATATTATTATGTAAAGCCCTCAAGACTTACAAATAAAAGAGAATTTAGAAACTTAAAAATTTCAAGCCTAAATACGATACACACATTATTATACGAGGGGACAAGCGATTATTATCGGTTAAATAGAAATTCCCATACCTATGCAAAATTGGGTAACATGAAAATTAACTGTTTGGTCTATTTTTCTACTTAAATAACGAACTGATTTGTATTTAATGGGGCAGAAAAATCTACAGTAACCGATATGGTTTTGAGGAAATTCAGGGTTACAACCAATTAAATGTTACATACGCCGCAAAGAAGGAACCAATTAATTTACAGACCTCAGATAAACCTATAACGAATAAGCAAGCGGAAAGGTAAACCAGATACCTGAAATCTAAAAGTTAAGAGGGTCCTTTTTCACTCGCCTATCGTCAACATCGAGCATAGTTTAAAAGCTTGTTACTTCATCTAACGCAATCCAACGCGATTTTTGCCGAAAAGGCAACGCAAAAAAAGAGAGATAACGCCTGAAAACTGTTAGCATTCGGTAATTCCGTGATTTACTAGAATATTTTACAAAACTTGTTCCAGGAAATACATGTATTTTTTTTAAACCCTTAAAAGTTGTCGTCATTCAGAATCTTGGTCAAATTTGCAAGGTTTCTATTGTTATACTTTTTGACTTTTTATTTTTTTTTAGTAAATAATGAAGTGTCAAAGTTCATGCAAAATAGCAGATTTTCAGAGGTCTTTACTGGATTATTTTTACACAAATTTATAAATTGATTTCAATAGAAGCCTAGGATAATATCCACAAGATACTGTGTTTCCAAAATATCTAATGAAAATTGTGTAATAACGTCATAATCGCGTAAGAGCGGTTGTATGAAAAACAGTGTAAATGAATGTCGAATTGCATCCCCTTACGGGTGCTTTTTATCGTAAAAAATTACTCTGCGAATGCGGACGGTGGCTTCTATCTGTCGATTGGAGACCAGCTGCTGAACAGATATAAATAAAATGCTCTTTATGGTCCAACAAATAATTACGCCTATTAAACGGTGCTCGTACAAATCAGGATTGTGAACGAATTAATTTAGCGTATCAAACACTTTTTATTAGCGTCAACTGGATCATATAGATTAGAGTAAGACCAGATTTAACTGGTACTCATTATTTAACGCTTAATGAGGCAGACGGCCTTTACTAATGTCTAAAATATATTGACACTTAGATTGATAGGATATTACGAGTATGTACCTAATCCTCTATCAGGATTGCAGAATTATTTGGAAGAGTTGTAGAGGTCCTGGAACGCAAAAGGCAACTAAAGAAACACAGTTGTGTTTTAGTCAGTAGGTAAAAAAGAGCGGGTCCAAATAACTCCCTAGTTAAACGAGGATTTTTCATTTTAAAAAAAGGATATTTATTTATTTATTTATTTATTTAAACTTCATGTACAGTAGTGGTACATAGGCGGACTTAATGCAACAAGGCATTCTCTACCAGTCAACCTTTGGGTTAAAAAGACAATACTGTGGTAGGTGTGGATGTCTGTGTAACGCAGTTACTGGATTGCTAAGTGTTAAATACTGGTATTTAGCTACATCCCGGTAGACTGGAAACTGACCTCAACATCATTGGGAAGCATCAGGCAGCTTTTGTAAAAAAAAAAAAAATATTAAAGGAAACCATCGAGATATAAGTACTAACGTACTAGAGAAAACACCGTAAATTCCTACTTTGTCTCGTTCAACTGCGGCGATCGCGCTGCACTTTGTCGAAGAAAACGCGTAATTGCCGTGATTTACATTGCGCTTAAGAACTTTTTGCAGAGAATAAATACACTTCCGCAGCAAATCTAGCGCTGTGGTAAATTAGTTACAGTTTAGACGAATTGTTATTATTTTAGCGCTGCAGCGAACTAAAGATTCAAATTACGAAAATAGGACAATTCAGTTATTTGACGTAGCTTCTCTAGTACGTTAGTACTTATATCTCGATGAAGGAAACCAAAAATAAAATGGCACCAAAGTTAACCCGATAGAGTTGCGGGATTATTCGAAAGAGTTACCGTGGATCAGGCAAAGGGAAACTGAAAGAACACATCTGGGTTTTAGTCAATAAAAATCTGACGCTTGACTCTCGCTCTACGCATAGCGGTAGAAGTTATTCGATGATTTCCCACCTCAAAAATAAATATTAAAACTGACCAAGTGTGCAAGTCACGTCTACAAAAGCTAATTGTCAGTTGTCAGTACAGTCATGGTTTATTAATAATGATAATTTGTCATTCATTGATTGTTTGCTCGGAGGCGCGTGTGGCGACCTCGACGCCCACACGTCATCTGATGGTAACGTGGCTCGTGAGCTATGTCCACAGAACTTTGTCTTGTGTGATTTGTGGGTAGGTGACAAATGTTAATAAAACCGGTCCTGTACGACGGTAGCTTTCTTTTTAGGGATCCGTATCTCAAAAGGAACAAGAGAGGATGGGATAAAGAGTATCCCATGTGGTATTCTAGGACATGATCTACCCGTGTGCCAAATTTCATTGAAATCCGTTCGAGCGTAAAGAAACAAATACACTCACAATCTCTTTATCAATTCATCATCATCATCATCATTTTAGCCGAAAGATGTCCACTGCTGGACATAGGCCTCCCCCAAGTGTCGCCACAATGAACGGTCCTGTGCGTCTCGCATCCATCGGACTCCCGCAACCGTTACCAAGTCATCGGTCCACCTTATAGGAGGCCTTCCAACGCTACGTCTTCCGGTACGTGGTCGCCATTCCAGAATCTTTCGGCCCCAACGGCCATCTGTTTTGCGAGCAATGTGCATTTATCAATTCGCCTTTATAATATTAGTGAGATTGTAATTTAATTCATTAAATTATTTTTTTTCTTTGTTTTTTTTTTAATTTTTTTTCTCTTTTTTTTTTCTCTCTATAATTCAAAGGTTTGCTGGAAAAAAACTCATTGCTGAGTTAAGCTCGCCTTTGTAAATGAACTGTCTGTATCTCCATATCATCATATCCATGTCTCCATGTTATGTTTTTGTGTAAGTACAATAAAGAATTAAAAGATTAAACCCCAAGCGAACACTTTCTCATTGTCTTTCTATAATTGTGTCTCTAATTACGGTATCCGAAAGGTTAAAGAGTATCTCCAAAGATGTCGCTCTGTATATACCTACAAGATAAAGTTGCAAAAGCTGTACAACGTAACTAAAAGACATATTTTATTAAAGAAATCTAAAAAAAAATTACTTTTGTACATATTAAATAAAACAAATTAAATGCCACTTTAATACGTGTAAGAGGAACTTATGAAAGCGTGCATCGAATTTACTCAAGGAATAGTTTAACATTTCGTTTTACGGCAGCTTTAAGGCTTTTGTACACGCTTAATAACGAAACAGGCGAGAGTTCGCATAAATTTACAGTAAATATCTTTTAACGTCTTTATTTACGATACGCAATTTCATTTCGATTCGGTAGTTGTTAATTTTGGCGGCAGATTCTGCGGTATTTTGTTATGAAATTATGAAGGCGAGGTGCTTCGGTTTTTGAAGTAACTTTTCTGAATTGGGTGGCAGCAGAAATTTTTTGTTTGTCCCGTTTCGTTATACGTATGAACATGCGAAAGGTGAATGCATACAACGTTATTTTCTATCTCCCAGAAAAATCAGAAAATTTCTTTTTTCAAATTTACAAACGGACATTACACATATTATGGCATTCTTAATTTAAATGTATACCAAAACTTAACATAGTACACAGCGATTAAACAATTCATGCACAATAGCGAGCTTGACTCAAAGATGAGTTTTCTCCCAGCAAACATTTGAGTGATACCGAGAGATCACATTCGTGAGTAGAATCCACTGTACAATATATTCCTACATAAATAAATCTAATATAATATAAATCATCATCATCATCTTCCTGCCCTTGTCTCGTTTTATTTGGGGTCGGCACAACACGTTTTTTTCTTCCATTCTGTCCTGTCCTGTCACGCTATCACTAACTCCCTTTTCTTTCATATCACTTCTCACTCAATCTCATATAATATTATAATATAATATAATATAATATAATATAATATAATATAATATAATATAATATAATATAATATAATTTATTATAATATAATATAATATAATAATTCGATGGATGCGAGACGCACAGGACCGGTCAATGTGGCTTAATAATTCACAATTATCACACAACGCCGTCTAGTCCCAAGCTAAGCAGAGCTTGTGTTATGAGTACTAGACAACTGATAAACATACTTATATATTTCTAAATACATACATATTATAGATAAATTACACCCAGACACAGAACAAATGATATAATTATACTATGTAATGTAATACTTATTTTACGTCAATTATGAAAAGAAATAGCCTTTAATTTTCCTCCTGAAGACACCTACAGAAGGACTGTCGCGAAGGGACTGTACGAGAGAGTTGAGTTGTTGTTGTTGTTGAGAGGGGCTGAGACGCACTGCAGTTACAGAAATGGAGCCATCATAGTTCTTCTACCTATTTTTTCTCATAACATTTTGTATGTAGGTAATGCCATTATCGTACTTTTATCTTATCAATAAGTTACAGAAAATAACTTCCCTTGATTATTATAAAAACCATTTTTCGTTTAAATATCACCATTTTTAACCCGACTTTATGGACGCGGAATAAACTTTTTAAAACATTATGGGCGTACATTACGGGTTAAGACGGTTTTTATTCACTCATTTAACGTTTCAACATTTTAATTAATGATTTTCTTTCTTTACAGGTAAGTCATGCCGTTTTGGAACTCGACGAAGTCATTATAAGGGTTAGATTAAGTTTTTGCTCTCATTATGGTAAGCAAGTGTTGATTAATATTTTAGTGTTCGTGGTGTAGGTCTAATTAAGTACTTACGCTTTTTTCTCACATATTGTTTGATGTTTTTAGTATTTCTTATGTATTTGGGGCCGATGCCTGCTAGGGCTACGGGGTTGTTCGAAAGAGTTACCTTGACCTTACAACGCAAAGGGCAATTGAAGAAACAGGTGGATTTTAGTCAGTAAGTCTGGTAGTCTCTTGCTTCGTTAGTTATTTTATGACTTTCTACCTAAAAAAGTAAGATTCAGAGAGAAGCATTCTAGAATGACATCAGCAAAATTGTCCTTTTGTGGTTCAAAAATTCGAAATTCGAAATTGTTTTTATTTCACATAGGCTTTTATGGGCACTTATAAAACGTCAGAAGCTAGTGCACGGTTCCAATTGGTCGTTTCCTATGGAGAAAAACTGGCAAGAAACTACATGGTTACTCTTTTAAAAATTTTTTTTGATTGCACAATATTTCCATATTACAATATTTACCGAACCTATAGCCCTCACGACTACTTAAAGGCTTTTTTAGCTTCCAAACTGTATGATAATAAATAAAGAATATAAACCGTTTTAAAATTAAGTCATTAAATGTTACCTAATATGACGTTAATAACGAAGGTTATTTAACAATAACGTGGCACATAAATATTTGCTAATTGTTCTAATTTCAGAAGGTCTCATTTTTTGAAAATGATCCGTTTGTCCTTAATCAGTAAAGTGGTTTCGTTTTTGATATTATTTTGTATAATTGGCTAGTCGAATCTAAACAGTAAATAAATCTTGCTAGAAGATTTAGCATACGTAACGGAATCCATATTGTCCGATATTGAAACCGGTTTCAAATTATCGCAACTTGTATCCGTTTTATTGAACAGCTACTGTCTCTTGTCATTATTAAAAATGGCCGAAACTGGCTCTTTTACATAGCTGACCTTCCATTAAACAGCATAAATTACTAATTGGAAATGACATGACCCCTGTTACGTTATGTTGTAAATGCGTTTTCGTAACAAGTGCTGATATAGCGCTGGTAATCATTATTATAATTAGTCTGTGGCCATGGCTGCGTATGCGCAGCGTTGGCGTCTAATCCGTCCTTATGTCACTGACTAGCAAATATGTAACGGTTTACGGATTCGGTTAAGCCATTACTGTTATATTTTATTCGTCGTCCAAATAGGAACAAAATACTAATAAATAATACGGATAAAAGTCAGATATACCATCTGTGTGGCATTAATTTGACAGTTATAAATATGCATTGAGATTGATTTTTTTTTGCTATGTTCCGTTTTTTAGCCACGTGTTTGTAAGCTGATGGGATAAATAAAAAATATATACCTTATTAGGCAGTCAAATATAGTTAACGCAATCGCGATGGTTGAAGTAAACTGTGATAAATTAAATGCTGATTATATCTATGGATAAACGTAAGCTTTTAGTTAGTACTTTCATCTAACATTGTATCCATTAGGGCTAAAATTATTCACGCATTTCGTCATACTCCCTTATCTCAACATAATTCCTAAACTGCTCGAGTTAAATCACCGTCGGTTACAAATTTAGCTACATACCTACTTAACTATAAACTAATTTAAATTGAATGTAATCATTATTCACTGAAAATTGCATAAACTTCGCAGACAAGTTAAAACGGTCATGTCGTGCCCAATAAAAATTAAACGTGACAATTTTCACAGTGTAATAGCACGCTTGTTTATTGAAAAACGTGTTTACAGTGAGCATTTCAAATTTGTGGCCACCCTTTTATAGAAATAGTCGACAATCTTATAACTTGAGGTGTTGATGGGATCTTTCAACATTTAACACCTCCTTTTAAGGTGTAGAACTGGCCGAAAGCAAATAAAGTAGAGAAAAAAAGGTATTTGTCAAGTTACGCGCTGTCAACGTGACGTTTGATTTCCCGCCAAGACGCAGCGTCTCGCCCACGTTTTATCTGATGCTTCTACTTTTTGATCCAACGGGACGGCTTCTTGTCAAATGCATCAGTATCTTAGCGTATTATGATGTAAAATGTCGTGACACCGATAAAAATGTGACATAAAGAGTGTATTTTTATCTGATTGTCCGAATGTATGTTGCGTTTGTTAATTCCTCTAGTCCATAAAACATGGAACGTAGATTGTATCTGGACATAAGTTTTCGTTGTAACAAGTTTGTGTACTTATTATGTTTTGAAGTTTTGATTGTAAATTTTAAAGTATATACCTCAAGTGACTGTTATATGCGGCGATGCGTCGTAGTTAATATTCAACTATGGAGATTTTTTTAATAAATAAATCAAGACAGCTTAGGTCATCTCAGAGCAAAAGGATCATCTGTAGGTAGCACGGGACCAAATATAGATGAGTATTACATGTCCAACTATTGGATCAGTTGCTAATCTCTCCATGTACGGACCATTTGGTCGAGGTTTTAAACGAGAGATGTTATTTAAAATTGTTATAAACACAAAAAGAAAAAAGAAATCCTCAGAAGCAAACTCGTATTGTTTGTAATCAGATTCGAAATACAGAAAAAAAATATTGCGCTCATGCTGACGATGCGCTGATAATTGAATTTTTTACTCTGTCATTTAGCTCAAATAAAGCACAAGACAAAAATATATTCTGCCATAAATCTTACGCGAGCAAACACAATATGACCGGAGAACATAAAACACGCCTTCAAAGTAACTCTCGTATGAGTTAAGACAACCCAACTCGCTGCGAATTACCTAAAAAGGCTGGCCAGGAAATTACCACATCGTAAATAATTCATGCATTATTACTCAATCATGTCTGTGCAACGGTGAACGTTTCAGTGGGACGGTTTTTTTTTTACCCGCGTCCCGTTTGTGCCGCGGCCGTTTTTCTCTACACATTGTCCTGTCCGTTGCGTCGGAACCAACGTGCTGCAGAATGAAATGACTCATGCTTCCATGACCACTGCGTTGACAGATTCAGTTTTGTTCAAACCCACTGTTCATATTTTAAAGGTATAAATATTTAGTTCCATGTTTAAAATCTGTAACGGTACTCAAATCGTCACAGTGACCTGACGAAAAAGAGTAGAACCGACTGGTCACGGCTAGCCGTCGTCACAGGTGCGGCTACGTTCACTTTCAATCAAGATGCTACGATTTATTTTTATAGTTTTATACTACTTTGTGATACGGTCGATTCCCATGCTACTTAGCAGATCTTTTGACTTAAAATTTGTGTCAGTTGAGTGGGCAGCACTTTATTGTAGCATTTTTAATTCGATGTCTAAAGTTCATTAATACAACCATATTTAGCATTTCGTTATCTCGACCTGCAACAGTACCAGTTTTTTAATTAAAAAAAAAAAAGTGTAATCTGCTAGAGTTCGTGCAGAGACGCCGCTTAGAATGGCGGTCACGGCCTCACGGGAAAATTAAAAAATAAACGTTGTTTTTAGAACACCGTTCGTAGTCTTGAAGATTAAATAATTTACAACCATGACAAAATTTATATAAAACGAGAAATATTCAAGATGAAATGTTTTATTATTTTAATCAAAACATCTTTGTAACACGATTATGTTAGTCGAGTTGTGTGACTTGCATTCGTCCTAGTTTTTTTTTTCTGCGAAATGATCGTGACATTAACATAATATTCCACCTCGATTTACATATTTATAACAAGGGTAGCTAACAGTAAAGTCTTGTTTTAAGAACATACCGGTTGAAAAAAAATATAGGGTGGTCCGTTTGTATGTAAATTCGAGTGATATTTAAATATCTAGACTAGAGTGACTATAACAATAAATTAAGATGTATAATGTAGCCGTCGTAATTCCACATTTGTAGGTGGTATACCGGTGTAATGTTAAAGGATCTTTATTGTTTTTTAATGTATATTCATCTACTTATATTAACAAATTGAGATATCAATTCGGTTTCGAAGTATTTATTGACATAAGATGACATTTCATTGCGTCGAACTACTCTACAGCCGTATAATGCCATGGGAATCAGAATTATGGGATTCATTCGCTTTATTTATGTGTCAACGAATTTATGGGAGTTTGTAATTCGGGTAATATATTTAAATTTAGCAATTAACGTTGATTTTGATTTATCATTGCTGTCTGCTGGAGTTAGTTTAATTTGATTTTAACATTTTCTGTAATTAACACCTAAAACTTAACATATTTTGGAACTAAAATCCATGTCATGTTAATCCACTCGACTTTTGTGAAGGTTATGTTGGCAATGCTATGTTCAAATACTGGATATTTACTATGTATTAGCAGTGGTTCACAAAGCAAGCATTAATGAATAGAACAAGCATCATTACAGTTCAAAATCGCGTAAATCAACGATAAACTAAACGAAAGAGGATGTCATTACCCCATCCCGAAGCGTCCTTATGAAAAACTTAAAAACTACTCGTATCCTTCATAAGGCTGAATGAAGAAGTGAATTTATGTCGCCAAACGAGTTTCCATGGGGTTACTGTACCTAGGGACCCTTACAAAGCTAGCTTCCATGTGGTTTATTGCTTTCACAGACATCTGTCCTACGTTTTGTTATTGTGTAACTAAATCTATTAATCCTTAAAAGGCTCGCGCAGACCGCCCGAGCAAAACAAGTCATAAAACACCGTATTAGGGAGCCAGGACACTCGACTAACATGTGCCCAACAGTCTGGCCACTCACTAATCGACTAATTAACTCAATGTTTTACTATAACCGCGTTTAGAAAGTTGTTCCGTGTGGGCGAATGCTCAACATTTATATATGAAACTTGAAATTTAACGATGTCATAACATTAAGTGATGGACAGCCAATATAGGTAAGTAACACCGAAATTTGTGATTACTTAATTTAAATAAATAATAACCTTAAAAGAAAACCAGTGCTGTTTATTGACGTAATTAATGAAGCCTATATTAGTTTTAATTAACGATTTATTAGTCGCTTACAAGCGTCTTAATTATCAATAACGCTTATTATGCTTTAAATATGGCAAAATATGTAAATAGATGACGAAGTCATCTTGTAGTTTATCGATTAAGAAAACTAGTAAAACAGGGAATATTTCTACTTAAGTTACATTAAGACGACTTTATTTAACTCGTATGTGTTGTAAAATCGGACATGTTTGTAAGTACGCAATTAGTGTGAGAACATAAAAACTAATATGCTTAATTAAGATAACTCGATTCCGATGTTACAAGTTAGTCCATTAGTAAGATGTCGCATCACTAGTGGACAAGTTAGTCGATTCTTGCTCCTCGCTCGACAGTAATCGTAGCCGCGGCCATCGATAGTGGTGATCACTACACGTAATATGTAAGCCACTACTGCCGGTTTGCCCGTTTATTTACAGCAGGTACATACAAATAGATACGAAGTTATCTGGAAGTTACTGATACCTTACAACATCGGCTTGGGTTTATGGCAAAACATCTGTTTCTCGAAGACGCAATTAATTAATTAACTATTTTGCTTACAAAATCTGAAAGTTCTATATTCTACTACGTCTCAGATTTATTATTACATAGGACTAAGCTCTAAAATCGAGTATTGAAATTCAGCAATGTCCAAAACATCTTGATCATCAACATTCAAATCGCCAAAACATCTTGGCGACAATCAATGTCAAAAACTTGTCAAAATGTATGGATATTTTAGGCGTGGCAGATTGTGACTGAAATGCGAATGCGAACGTTCCTTAAAAATACGGGAATTGGGTCTCTGATGATGCTACAGCAAGATAAATGTCAAAATTATATTCTTTTAGCGTTGTTGACTGCTAAAAAATCGAAATAATAAATATACTGAATTTACGATGTTTTTTATCACTGAGTGTTACAGGCTATATATATTCCAGTTACATGCGGGCGAAGCCGCTGACAAAAACTAGTTTTTTTTATTCTTATATTTATTTCATGGAAAACATTACTACAAAAAATCAGCCTTGGTACATCCTTATTCCATAATCCATTTAACAAAACGGTTATAGCCAGACTCGATTAAAAGTGCACTCACCGTTTAACTGCGTGTACGCATCAATACTTTGTTTTAATTGTCCGATTTATATCTGTAACTTGTGATTATGATACGGGGAATTAGTACCGCATCCTACGAGACAGTGGTTTGCGGTCGGAAGGTTTCGCTTGTGAAAATGAGCTGAAGATATTTCTGAAGTGGATATTATTTTATAGGGAATTTCGTTGATATTAGTTTTTTATTGAAGCATAATATGAAATATGTTGGAAAACTACGAGTGAGACCAACCGTGAGACCATATACCTACGTTCAAAACAAAAGTGGACAACAATAATAATTCCTTGGAGTTTCTTGCATATTCTTCTCCATAGAGATTTACGCTTTGGAATGTGCATTTCTGACTGACTCGCTTCTTGACAATTCAAAAGTGCCTGTAAATGGTATATTTGAAATAAATGCTTTGATTCTGATGGATTCTCAATATATGTACCTCTGGTTTCCGGACAGATATTGAAGCCAAAACTTGACTACTCTAGCTATCCTCAAGTTTGACGAGTTCTTAACGTTGAATTCTTAATTTAGGAACCGGAATTATTTAATCGAGAAATCGATCTATCGACGAAAAAAGTTTCGCTAAACCAAAAATTGTTCACTGTGCGTAAATCCGCTTTACAAAAGTTTTTGCACAGCCTTATATTTAAATAGACTTGGAATATTTATGAAAACAGTGACGGTCGATTTGTATGCAACAATTTACCTGTATTAAATATCAATATATAAACCTATTTTAAAAATCTAAGGAACACTTGAAAGTCCATTTCGATATCAGACTTTGCAATCAGCTCCGAAATATCGATGTTAATTTTAACAAATATGGACTTTATTTGAGACTTCCATTGATAATATTGATAGATTCTGTTTAAATGTAATGTGTATTTGTGTTATTGAAAGTTAGTAAACTTAATTAGCTATTAAAAATTTGTTTGAACACTTAGTTGTTATTTCTCTAAGGTGAAATTATTTTTATTTCGGAAAGAATAACAAAGTAATGAATTAATGATTTGTTTGCTATAATACTGCTTTATTTTGGTGGTAACAATTTCAGATGGTTCCAATGTATTCGACTTTAAAGTCGTGCAAATATTTATATTAGGTGCATACATGGTCGGTACAGATTAGCATACCTATATCAAGATAATTGTGAGTATTTATTACAAGATATTAAAATGTCATTAAAATAAAATGTAATAAATAATTAAATACAAATCTTTGAATAAATCTTAAGTTATTATTTTCATCCAAGCCAAGAATAACAAACATCAAGAAAGATTTATTTATGCATGTTTAGTCTGTCGGTGCAGTTCGTAGAAAACTCGCTGAAACCTAACCTATTTTAATTGTACTAGATTAAATGTTAGCCAGATGTTCCAACGGTTTTCTCAGAACCCAAGTTCCGCATCGACATAGGCTGCGTATATATTTTTAGGTCATACTGTAATAAAAAAAAGAAAGATGCAATCATCACCATCATATTTAGAAAAATATACAAATATATTTACGTCCCATAAAAAGTTAAGGACTACATCCTTGATTCCAAATTCAAACCACTTTTTTTTCTTATGTCAATGTCATACAGCCAATAAAAAGTGACGTGACTTTTAACATCAAAGCTTATACCTTATGTTAGAATTTTCGAACCGTCTATTTTCATCTGAGCCATCAATCTTGGCTCCCCCCTTCCCTCGCGCTGCACCTGCGCTGCGCTTGCGCATCTTTATTATTAGACGTCGCGACGCGCCGGCCGTTGACCCCGGCGACCTGCTTACCGAAATAAATCGTGCACACGTGCCAGTTAGGCTTTTGTCAAGCTTGCAGAAATCTAGGGTCAGTTAAATGGTAGCTGATTTAGCGTGACTTACTGCTAATTTTCTAGGCTTTTTATTTGCTTAGCGGTTGAGTGATCAAGCGGTTTTATTTATTACTATGACGTCCGATGCCTGCTAGGGTTGTGGGATTGTTTGATTATATTTAATAAAAATTTATTAATTTCTAAATATTTTTTTTTTTAATTGGAAATGAATTTTAAAAATAAAAATGTTTTTTTAAAGAGTTACTGTGACTCTGGAACGCAAAGGGCAAGTGAAGGAACATAGGTGGATTTTTGTCAGTAAAAGTTTGACAGGATCTCGCTCCACCTGGAGCTAGAGGAGTTATTTGATGATTCCTCACCTCAAAAAAGGGCCAAAGATGAGACGAAGTTTCGAAGTTCAGTTAATTCTTACCAAAATTAAAACCACATGCGTATAATTTATGTAAGTAGTTTAAAGCTTCAGCGATTTGTAACAAATCCTCTTTATCAGAATGCAGCGAAAATAATTTCAAGATACAGTAGGCTATGGAGAAAGGGTCTGTTCCTAAAATTTCAACTGACGATGGTAGTTTTCGCTGATAGAATATAGCTTTACTTACAGCATGGTTAGTGCAGTGAGTGAGGCATTGGCTTTTACGCTTTTCGCTTGATATAAATATTTGTAGGGTCTGCATAAAGTGGTTACGGGTGTCTTGTGTACATAGCCTTCCTCAATAAATGGGCTGTAGCGACATCTATGGCGTCACATAAGAACTAAACTACGAAATCAAGAATCGCGCAATTAGAGTTCTCCGCGAACAGCCCGAACGCATCTATCGGGCAGTTGCCCAAACCAGACATAACACCCGTCTGGTCGGAGGATCCTCCCTTTTTTTCAACGGAGGTTTGCGGTACTTTACACTCTACAACACTAAGATAATTTTTCAATTCGAAACAGTAAGTTCCAGAGATTAGCGCGTTCCACCAAACAGACGCTTCTGCTTTACAATATTAGTATTAGATGGTATAGATAGCTGCCAACAGATAGCAATCTCAGCTATGTTTAGAAGCTGTCTGTTTTTATGTTCTTCCTTATTGCCGTTCGTTTTGGTTCCGAAGCGCCGAAGCTTGGGTTCAACTGTTTACCGGCAGCAATTTGCGAGAACATCACTTAGCAATATTGAGTATGGACGTTAAACTGATCATTGTGCGGAGTGATGATCCAGCTGAAGTAGCGGAAGATGGCAATTACAGATGAGCTTTTAATCACTTTCTGTTGGTCGTTCGCTTTTATTAGTTATCAGGTAAACTACCTTTTTATTTGATACTAGCTTCTGTCAGAGGGTTCACTTGTGAATTAGTAGAAAATATATTAATAAATTATAGCCTACGTCACTCAGATGAAGTAGCATTCTATTGGTGATTCCTTTATTTCTTTATTGTACACAAGACTTATTATTAGAATACAGTGATAAAGTAAGAAAAACAAAAGGAAGAAAGAAAAAAAAATAAAGAAAAACAAGTTTTTTTTTTTAGAATGAATTTTAGATTTGATGCAGTAGTTTTTGAGTTTATTCATTACAAAAGTTTCTTCTTTTCTCTTTATAATACCTATTACAGTATATATTTGAAATAAAATGTAAATTTTCAGTTCTTTGCTATGTTATCCACCTAGAACTTTTCAAGTTTTATCAATGACCGAACAAAAATGGCGCTAATCCATACCAATGTGGTCATTGACTTTGATGCACAAAATTATGTTGTAACATTAGATCATGTTTGAGTTCAATGTATCCAGGAATTTCTCATTGATAAGTACCTAACTAGAAAAATGCTAACGAGTTCTTTGATCTGCGGATATTTTTGGGCACAGCTAATCTGAATTCAGTAATAATAACATCGAATATTCTTTTAAAAATAATTGAAACAGTAGGTAAATTAATAATCTATTAGTGCTGTAATACCTTGATTTAATTTAGTAATGATCTGATTAAATAATAATATTTTATAATTTAATGTAATAATGATGTGATTTTAATTTATTGTTAGTTAGAAGTTTTTAATTTAAATTTTTAAATTTTAGTGTTTATTTTCTGTGTTAATTTCATTATGATTATTAATTAGACCTACTGTGAATGTTGTGCATACCCGTAAGAGACTTTTTTACGCAGGATCGACCTCGTTAATGTTTAATATTGTCGTGTTACTATATAAATAAATTAATAAATAAAATAAAAGGTTGAGTTAGGCTGGTTACACAAAAAAGTAAACCGCAGTTCTATTAAAGTTGACTAATCCCGGCTCCGGACGCAAATAAACTCATTGCTTGCAATTCAGAACATAGCCCAGACGGAGAAGTAAAACAAAACCGGTGGAGCGCGTCTGCTACCCGTATTGATCCGTCTGCTAAACTTAGGTTAACAAAGTGCACCCAGACAGACGGTAGTAGATATCGCTAGGTACTCATGTATATTGTGGGCTGGGCGCGAATTGGATCGATACAGAATGTAGATTATTGAACTGGGATTGTGAGTTGATTTGGGGATCCGATTTCTCTCTCCCCATTTTACGAGACTGCCCTAGAAGGAGGCATATCAGGTGGATTTATGTTTGTCTAATTCCTTTAGGCATGCCTGAGGTGAGGTATCATCTTGACCCTTAGTGACAGGCTAAATTATAATGATGATATTATAATATATATTTATATAATATTTAATAAGAATTTATACATTTCTAAAAAAAAAATGCAAATTCATTATAAGAATTAAACAAGTTACTATGCAGGCTGCAGGATTTTTCGAAAGAACTACCCCAGCTCTGGAACGCAAAGGCCAATTGAAGGAACACAGGTGGATTTTAGTCGGTAAAAGTCTGATAAACGATTGACCACTTCAAAAAATAAAAAAACCCGAAAAGATACCTGAGCTACTCGTATTGATCTGTCTATTGAACTTAGGTTAACATAGTGCACTCAGACGGTGATAGATACACCTAGGTATGTAGGTACTTGTGTGTGACTTCCATTTGGCCTAAATCGGGTCGGTACAATTATTGTACCCGGGATAACCAAACTTATTTTTTTGTGTTTACATCAATATAAAAATAAAGTACATACTAATTCCACTATTTACTTTCAATATGGCCGTACCAGACTTACGTATTTACCTAAAAACATGCGAGGTATTGAACTGTAGATTCTATAGAAATTAGGTTGGTATAGCTTCAAAGTGCATAATATTAATCTTGATGTAATAGAATAACTATTTTATTTTATCCGGGTGATTATCTCCGACACAAATCTAGAATAACAATGAGCGACCGTTGTGAAAACGTCACCTCATTCGCGAATTACGCAGTCAGATGCGGTTGTCAGACAGGAGTCAGAAATCTAAATAGATTATAATCAATACAGTCAAAATATAGTCTGTCATAATCAAATGCCTGGACTGGACTGGTAATAAATCAGTGCGGACAAACAGTAGCCAAATTAGATGTGGAACCGCTGTTAGGTACTTTAATGCACCGTAAATTGAATATGGACGAAGCTATAAATTATTGTGATGAATGCAAGCGTTAGGGTTGCCAATATTAAATACATTTTTTCCTCTATAATAAATAAGGCAGCAGTTTTATAAACAGAACAATACTATGGAATAAATTGTTCCATTTTCAAATGATGCAATCTGACACCACTCAAAAATAGAACTGGCTGCATCGACTACAAATAGCAGTGACATTTTAAACACAGAATTGTTTTTAAATTGTATGCAAACGTAGATACGTATTTAACTGCGGTAAAACAATTTTAAATGGCCAACAAAATGATATTTAATATGCACAACAAAATTATCGGTTACATATCCTTACATATGTTTTCAAGTCAAATCGATGCGAACACGGAGTTGGCAGTTAAACGAGAAATACGCAGAATCGTTTACAATAAAGGTATAAAATCACGTGACGATATAAAATAAAGGGTCAACTGAGTGACCGCAGTTTTATTATTACTACGTTCGCGGGTATAACTGCAGAATAGGTTTCTTATTCTTTGAAAACTCATATGAGGCTAGTATAGAGGGGTTATTGACACTCTTTGTATTATTCAGACTAGTTTTTTGAGCAAAGTTCGCTGTAGGTAGAAAAAATCAACAAAATTAGCAACATAATTAAAAGAATATATAAAAAAGAATACGCGCGGTATATGTTTCCTATTTAACACTAATGAGTAATGATTGAAGCTATTCAACGTATTTCCTTGAAGTTTTCCACGCTTAACACATAATTAAATACGTCTTATTCCTTTGTGTATAAATTGTATAAACAGTAAAACTTAGACTTTATGATTCAAAAAAGGTTTAATTTTGTAACAAAAACCAGCTTCTAAACTCCTAAACATTTCCACTCTCAAGCTGCGCGCGCGCCGACGTGAACACGAACACATCACTATCTTTAACGAGTCCAATCATGAAATAGCCCGTTTTTTGCAGTTCCCGGTACTCCATATAAAACGGTTTCCTAGATAACCGTATTGCAAATGCAGCCATATGGCCTAAAGATAAGGTGTGCTCCAACTGCGCAGGAGTCCCTGTCAACATGTTAGTAAAATAAATAAAGTTGTCAATTTGTGAACTGTTTTGTTTACAAAACTGTGGACTGCACTGTGTATGTTAATGGAAAACATGTGTTTTGCAATGTTACGCGTTTTCTAGGGGCATAGACTAGGAAATGTTACTGTAAACTCGATTAGTTTAAAGTTATGTCAAACTGCTTTATAATTTACTAACTGATACGTTATCAATACCTTCTATCGTTGCTATTGTTATTACTACTTAATCATTGCTAGTAATATGCCTCATATATTTATTATGATTTACGACAAATGAGCAATACATGCATACGTGCAACAGACTTGATCAAACTCACCCTCATGTTCAAACATAAACAATTTGCCTAAAATAGTTGGTTTACAAAGTTTCCCAACGCTGCATCGCGCCGGATAATCTGATCTGTTTATATTAACCCAAAAACAATGAAGTAGGTCGCGGTTTATGTGGTATAGTTATAGTTTCCATAATGTTTTATTTAAATGCACTGAATTTGATTCAGGTCATTTTTCATTCTTGAAATATGTGTTTTTCTTGGCACATAGTTGTTTTCTGATGTACGTCTTCTGTTGAAATAATTGGCAGTTAATTTATTACGCAGTGTATTTATTTCTCGTAAAATGATTGCGTCCATAGTATGGTAACCCTAGCTTTTTTTTTTCAATGCACTAAAGTTCAGCGGCGCCCCTGTAACAGGCGCCCACAGTCAACGTGTCAGAACAGTCAACGTGTCAGAATTCACACCTGAGTCACAGATTAAATAAGTTACCTGTACGATGACAGGTCGCTTGTTGAGAAGGGTAGTCCTACAAAATGATAGGGTGCAAGCTCCCCTAACCGTTTACTAATGGTAAAAAAAACCGGCCAAGTGCGAGTCGGACTCGCCCATGGAGGGTTCCGTAGCAGCAAGTAACATAATAATAATCTTTGTATCAGGTTCATATTTGGCTTGCGGTCGGAAAGCGCAGTCGGAAACCTGCCCCCCTCCCGCGCGCTCCGCACCCGCTACTATCAAGCCACGCCCCGCGCGAATTATAATTATTATTTACTTAGGCACCTATTACAGATTTATTAATAGAAAATAATGGTTCACGGTGTATGTACATAATTATAAGGTTTATGTTTATGAAATTAAATGTTTTTTTTTTTTATATTTGAATTGATTGAATGAAAGGTAAAATGCGGTTTACGATTTATGACGTACTAAAAAAAAACTACTGACCAGATCTCGTTCAAACCAATTTTCGTTGGCAGTTTTTATAGTCATAGATATAGTTGGTTTTGTAGTTTTAGTAGTGGTACATCATATATTTTTTTTAGTTTTATCATTCTCTTATTTTAGAAGTTAGAGGGGGGGGGGACACACATTTTACCACTTTGGAAGTGTCTCTCGCGCAAACTATTCAGTTTAGAAAAAAATGATATTAGAAACCTCAGTATCATTTTTGAAGACCTATCCATAGATACCCCACACGCATGGGTTTGATGAAAAAAAAAATTTTGAGTTTCAGTTCTAAGTATGGGGACCCCCAAAATTTATTGCTTTTTTTCTATTTTTGTATGAAAATCTTAATGCGGTTCACAGAATACATCTACTTACAAAGTTTCAACAGTATAGCTCTTATAGTTTCGGAAAAAAGTGGCTGTGACATACGGACGGACAGACGGACAGACAGACAGACAGACAGACAGACAAACAGACAGACAGACAGACATGACGAATCTATAAGGGTTCCGTTTTTTGCCATTTGGCTACGGAACCCTAAAAACATACACAAAATGTTTCGGCCAGACCGAAATACATTTAGGTACCTAAGCAGGGTTTCAAATATTTAGCTACTGTGATAACTAAATTAACGAAAGCTTGACGGAGTTTTTGGCGGGATTTCTTCGGGTGAAGTTCAGTGGCTGTTTTAATTATTCACAAATTGATTCTTTTTGCATATTGTGATGTAAAATTGGTGTAGTTTTGTATCTCAAATGTCTAAACAACTGAACAATATGTGGAATCATTGAAATAGGCGCGATCACGGAAAAATGGAGCTGAGATTTTTAATGTATTGTTGACTATTTCAACGAAATTCACCAAGAAGCCTGACTCGATACATTTGCTGCCAAATACTACAAAAAAATACTGGATTAGTTTTCTAATGGAAAACAAAATAACTGTAATGAAAATAAAGACTTGACCTAAATAAAGGTCTCTGTTACAAGGTCATAGAATCCCAAAAAAAAAACCTTGACAGCACACCATAGACAAATCCTAGAAATCACATTTCAAATCAAGAACTCGATGTCTTCATCACGCTCTGTACCCACTAAGCATGGAGAATGATACCATTCCATTGATTAATCTATAATCGAGTGTATGCTAATTGAACTAATTATTTACAGTGCAAGCTAACGGTGTAGCACACGGACGTATATTGTGATCAGTTCGACCGGAACATTACCGCGGCAAACTAATTGGAGACCATTGTTCCATGGTATATGGACGCCGGAATAGGGTTGGGTGCAACAGTTTTAAGTACCTACAGGGTTACGGCCTAATTGTCTTGAAATATTGTGGTGATAAAATGGAAAGGTAATGAGGTAGTCGGGATAAAAACTGTGGGGAGCGTTGGTACCTAGTCGGTTAAGGTGAAGGTTATGGCAAAGAATAGTGTAAGCATAATCAGCCTTAGATGGTTCCCACTGCTGGGACTCAGGCCTCCTCTCTAAAAGAGGGAATGGGCCGTAATCCACCACGCGGGCCCATTGCAGTTTAGTCAATTTGTATAAAAATTATGCTTATACTTGTGGTGTGTAGGTGCATAATCAACGAACAGATTACCTCACGATTATACATGCTACACACAGCACGACATAGCCACAAGATCACGTAAAAATGTGACGTAGATTATGTTGATTACTTAACACATGTAGTAAAGTATAGTTATTTAGTTAAAGCTTTAACAGTCATTTTATTATAGAACAAGGTTGAGGATTGCAAGGTCATGGTTGAGTTGAGGGTTTCGCTTAAGAGGGTCCTTTTCCACTCGCCTATCGTCAACATCGATCATGGTATAAAAGCTTGTTATTTCATCTAACGCAATCCAACGCGATGTTTGACGAAAAGGAAACGCGAAAAAAGAGAGATAACGCCTAAAAACTGTTAGTATTCGGTAATTCCGTGATTTACTCGCATATTTTACAAAACTTGTTCCAGGAAAAACGTGTTTTTTTTTTTAAACCCTTAAAAGTTTTTGAAATAAATTTTCGTTATTCTGAATCTTGATTAAATATGCATGGCTTCTATTATTACAATTTTTAATTTTATTTTTTTTTGAGTTAATTATGAAGTGTCAAAATTCATGCAAAATAGCAGATTTTCAGAGGTATTTACTGGATTAGTTTTACACAAATTTATAAATTGATTTCAATAGAAGCCTAGATAATATCCACAAGATACTGTGTTTCCAAAATATCTAATGAAAAATGTGTAATAACGTCATAATCGCGTAAGAGCGGTTGTATGAAAAACAGTGAAAATGTATGTCAAGTTGGATCCCCTTAAGTTCTAAAGGTGTCCTGGGACGCAAAGGGCAACTGAAGGAACATAAGTGTGGTTTTAGTCAGTAAAAGTCTGACACGCCCCCCAGCTCCGCTCTTGAGCGAGAGAAGTCATTAGATGATTTCCCACCTTATGCCTGTCTGGGCTGCAGTAGGTACTTACCTATTTTCGAAAGAGTCACCGCAGTCTTGGAACTCAAAAGGCTACTAAAAGGACACCGGTGAGTTTTAGTCAGTAAAAGTCAGACACTTCCTCTCGCTTAACCCAAAGCGAGAGAAGTTATTTGATGATATCTGACACAAAAAAAAAACGGAATCTTTCATCTGCGTTGTTTGCAGCAAGCCCCTCTTCGATTCAATTTTCCAGTACCTATCTACGCCCGACTATTTGTCATGTGTTTAAGAACAATTACTTAATTTAATGAGAAACTTGGAGAAGGGCAAAAAGCTCTTGTTTCCAAGTTAGTTACCTCAACTTGTCATCTTGAATTTAGAATAGGTTCCGAATTTAAAAACGTATTCTGGAGATTCTATTACGTTATGGAATTAATAAGTACAATATTTTGAGTATACGAGAGTTTGAGCTGCCTTTGGCCAATCATTCGTTCTTTAAGTAATTCTAGTAGTAACTGCCATTTTTTTTAAGTTGGTAATTGTAATAATCTATGATAACGGAAGACTCGCGTGCATGCGATGATTGGCACAGTGTTCCTGTCCAGTGGCTTTGTTGGTCGATGTATCTTAATAAGTATAATGTACTATATTTCTATATGTATTTATGTAGGTAATGGTGTAGTTCCGTTAGCAGCCCGGATAGTGCGCTGGTTCCATTTGAAGAAAAAGTTCTCAAACAAAAAAGTTGATGTTAATAAGTAACAAAAGTCAAAATTAACCAACAACAAAATCGTACTATCGCTATAAAATGAGCCTAAATCTCTTGATTCGAGCTCATTTTACACATAAACATACAGTCGAATAGACGGATAATGTGAATGTCATAAAAGGGCTTACCATCCTCTCTATATAAATCCACGAGACTCAATAACGCAGAAGTGATAAAATAATATTTAATAAGCTCGAGAAAGTTTAATTACAATTTTACTACAGTCTTTTATGGTCCCTTCTCCAAGTTCATAAAACAATTAATGTTAAATTTACAGTTCATAAGAGCTCGCTTCTACCAAACATTATTATTAAATTACTGAAGGAGGTAACTTTATAGTTAGGACTTATCACTGGAACCTGGTTTTATAGATCTATAAATCTGTACATAGCAATCATGTACCCTGTTTAGTATAATGATTACCCTGGCATTCTTTGCATAATCAACTCATTAGTATTCTCTGAGTATCCTGAGATTCCTGTTCCCACAATAATTACTCTGTAATTTTTAACTGATTAGCAAGTTGATGTTCCTGGGGTCTGACATGTCGCCAAATGACCACGTAACGGGTTCCTTAGTGAGGTCGGCTGGTGGTCCAGGGAAATGAGTGTGACTCCAAGAATCTTGGCAGTTTGGCCATGAGTTTATAGCGACGTCGTGGTTGCATGTTTTAGTGGTACTTTATAAGAATGATTAGCCATAAAGTTGGAGTTCATGTTTGTTTAGGTAACGTAGCGACAACAGCCTTAAGCCGCGGCAATAATGTAGATATCATTTGTGAGAATATTTGCCTTTTAAAAATATGGAACTTTGTCTATTTCTGTGTTCTGTTTCCACCTCTTATCCGTCAGCATTCAAAGCAAAAGTGAACTGGCGTCTTCTTAGCTTGCTCGGCCCTAGACCTCATCCATCATTTTCCATCAGACGAGTGCAAGAACTGATCATAAAACAAAATTAAAAAATGTCCACCCAGCACCTTGATGTAATAAGAAACGCCAAGTCCCGATACAGGAGCGAACGGTAATTAATAGAAGGTCGCGTTGCGCCGTTAGATGCGCCAGCGCATCTCGACATATATAGCAAGCGGTCGGCGTCCGGCCTCGCTGTATATAGACGACGACCCTTTTTAACCGCGTGCGCAACTACTCGTGCAATAAATCGATCTTTATCGGATTAGTTTTTGCCGGTTAAGTACCAAAATTGATGGGATTAGAGGTGGGGCGATGTAGAAGGATGTTGAAGTACTGTTTGATGGTTTTTCTGTCAAAGGAAATGTTGTAGTCTTTATTTTATTTAGAACAGTTAAAACTGTAGACTCAGTGACTTAGCAAGAGCTTGAGTAGATGTAGATGGCGGAAAACTCACTCTCAAAGATCTCTGAATCCTGAAACTGAATTTTAGCCTTAGTCTGTTAATGTTAGGCGGTGTTGATTAATCATCATACACTAATTGTCTCATTATTCCACGTAGCCATCAAAGTCTGCGGGAAAGTTATTGTACGTTGGACAAATAAACTGTCGGAATTAGGATTCCTCACTAATCTTACCGTTGCATACGTGCATAATTAAGGGCCTTTACTGCACATATAACGGAGTCATATGCAATTACATATTTTGCCACATCTTGAACACATAATAATTAAGTTGGAGACGCTAATAACCGTCTCAGTATTCACAGCACGGACTAGAACTTACTACTGTGACGTATCTTAGCACAGCTCCTATTTATAAAGTTGGCAATATTTATCGCATTTCCTGGAAAAAATGGTAATTCTGGATAACTATAAATGAAATCAAATCCTGGATGGATTTGATTTCATTTATAGTAGATTCTCATTACCCTGTAACAAAGAGTAGTGACAGGGGAATGATAATGAGCTGACCAGAAAAATTATATAAGAGGACCGTTAACTGCTAAATGTGGAAACTATGAAACATGGTTAACTGACCTTTAAGGTTTAAAGGTACAGTAATATACCTACGTATTTCTTAAATACTTTAAGAGCCTGTCTTTAAATGTGTATGTAGTTTATCGAGGTCGATACTTAGGGTTAAGATGGGCGCGTCGATATCCTATCAAGGACATGCGAAGTGTCGATAGTCCACGATAGACACCGTTACCTCACTAATTAGAGGTATTACGTGTATCGATGGACATTACTTTGGTGTTACGGAATAGAAGATTGTTGGTGATTGCTTTATTAGTCTTGGATAGTGTTGGTGTAATTGTGAGGTCTAGCGTCGTTGTGTAAAGTGTTTAGTTTAACGTAAAAGGTAATTACCTTTTACGTTGAATTTCCCTTTTGGTGGAGGTGTTGTAGATTTGTGTAACGCTTTGGATAACTGTACGATAATAGCGGTGGCTTAATAATACTAACTATTAAACAATATCAAGTCAAATTAATCACTTTCTATCAAAAGGCCGAGTGTCTATCCCGTTCCGTAATCTAGCCATGTCCAGTTTGCGACAAGCGACACCTTGCTTGTAGGTAGCGGTATTCAAGGAATTTTAACTGATACCAGAGTGCGTGACCCAAGCGGTAAATACCTAGTAAATACTTACTTGGTAAATACTTATAATATTACCGTGCTTATACTGTAATACCGTGGTTTTTACCTAAAGGGGCGAGGAGTATTAATAATAGCGGTAAATTATATTTAGATATAAAGATATTTAGCTAAACTGCCGGTGTAGCTGGAGATGGCGCGATAGCTACTGTGGGGATACTGACATAACAGTTTAAGTGCTAAACAGTATACCTACTTATCGGAGTGGGTAGGCTGCCATGCCAGTACCTAGGCCATAAACAGTGGCCTTTAAAAGCCGTCATTGGATTGTGATTCTGCTGCTTTTAGATCTTTAAAATTACAAACATGTCTTTAGTTTTATTAATCTACTGATGTTTACAGAATACTCATTTCTCTGGGGATCTCAGGAACTACCAGGCAGATTGGAAAAAAAAACTTTTTGTGTGGGATATATATCTAGGTTCATGACGAATAGTATAGGCTATAATAACATCACACTAAGACCCTCGGAAGTGTCCTCGTCAACGATGGCTAGGATACAATAAATGGTCAATTCAATTTAATCAAGAACAATTATTTACATTATGTTTGAAATTACCTACATAAAACTTAACATTCATTAAAATTATAAATACAATTAATTATAGAAAATAACAAAATAAAATAAAATTTAATAACATTACAATTACTTACTACATTCTAACACAGCTCAGACTCACTTTAATTTAACATATTTTATCGTCATCATCATCTTCATCATTTCAACAGAAAGATCTTCAGTTCTTGATATAGGCTTCCCCTAAATGTCGCCACAATGACCGGGCCTGTGCGTCTCTCTTCCATCGGATTCTTTTGACTGGCCAACGCTCCATTTTGTGGGATGCCTACCAAACTGTGTGCTCCAGTACACGGTCGCAACTCCAGAATCTTTCGTCCCCATCTTCCATCCGTTCTGCGAGCAATGTGCCCAGCCCGCTGCCACTAAAGTTTGGCAATTCTTCGGGCTATGTCGGTAACATTGATTCTCCTGCGGATATCTTCATTCCTGATTCAACATATACATATTAAAAAAATTAATCACAAAGATGTGAACCATACAGTTATGCGGACCTTCACAAAAATATTCACAGAACATGCAATTAATAAAACAAACAACTAGGTTAAACACTTAATTAACCGCAGAATCGTAGATACAACGATTTTCCTTATTAAAATAAATATTAGTTTATTAATTATTAACTAATTAGCTAAATTTAACCTTGCTTGGAGTTCCGCACGCCGGACGAACGGTAGTAACCTTATTCGCGGGTTGCTGTTGAATATTCATATTTTTATTACATTTCTTTTTAAGTTATTAACCTAATTTTCAATGTTAATTAACCTCTAAATATTTAAGTGATAGTTGAGGCTGAGGATTTTAAATAATACGTAGAAATGTAGAGATTATTATTCATATGCGTGGGAGTCGATTCGTGATTCCGGTTGATTTTACGGTAGCGGAGACTTACTGACGTTCTATCCCCCTAGCTAAGTTACGATCGTTTCGTTTGCGTCGAACGCCTCGAGATTCCTTTGTTCTGACCACGTCACTGAGCGTTGAGATGACGTCAGAACAAGGGAATCGGAGGCGTGGCCTACTCGAGGCTTTCGACGCGAACGAAACGATCGTAACTTGGCTAGGGGTGCTGGTACTGTCATATCTAGGATGCGAGATGGTAACGCGTAAAGTTCCATGCGCGTCTCTATCAGACAAGCCTACGTGTAGGGGCGTTAACACCTCACACGCCATTAAGGAAGACTATATAATATATAATAATAGGACATAGGATACTTCTTATTCTAAGAAAATGTTTTCTTGTAACAATTTTTTTATTTTCACGCGGGCGAAGCCATTGACAGCAGCTAGTAATTTAAAAACTAAATAAACATAACTATTGAAAGAAAGAAAGAAGAATATTTTATTTGACACACTGTGTAGAAACACTCACTCCTGCGCCAAATACGTCCAGTTCAGCAAAAATGCCAGACGTAGTAGTTGCCTGACTTAGTAGCTGCTTACAAATCATCGTCTTCCTACCCTTGTCCCGTGTTATTTTTTTCTCCTATTCTGTCCTGTCATCCGCCACGTTATCACTAACTCCCTTTTCGTTCATATCACTCTTCTCACACAATCCATCCATCTTTTTTTGGCCGGCTCTCCCTCCCCATCAATTCACATGTACTCAACACACAACAACACAACTCACACACACAACACACAACTCACACACACAACTCAACACAACAACAACTCAACAACAACAACAACAACTCAACAACAACAACAACTCAACTCCTACCTCTTTTACTTTTACTAGCTTAGAAATCATGTGCCGAAAATCATTAGTAGTCAATTTAAAGAAACAGGTGCAGACTTATTATTGATATAAACATGTATTTAAAACCTATCAAAATACTTAATCAGGTTTTAATAGTTTATTCAATTAATAATAAATATAAAGAAAGTGCGCTAGAGCTTAGATTCCTCGACTTGTTTTAACAGACCTTGAAATAAAAATAACATAAACAGAATAACCTGTTTATTTTATTACCTGGGCCTAGAATTTTAGTCTGGTATTACTACAATTCGTATTACTACCGTTTACACACTTAACACCGTTATAAGCACATAAAGATATATTTTTTATGTACGAATAATGTTTTATATGTTAGGCAGGTTCGCGTTTGACCACTATCTCGCGAAGATGCGGTGACCGGTAAAAGAGATGACCTATTCTCTCTGGATTTCAAGATTCAGACCCGGTTTATCTTTTTGAATTGAGCAGTTGATTAATTTTTTTGTTATATTGTAAAGATTTTTTCAAATCCGTTCATTATTAAGTTAGAAACCTTACAAATCTGGTAGAAGTGAAAACTGTCAAGTAACAGAATAAGGATGCACACACTGAAATGTGACGTCACAGCCATTAGTTCCACACGTAGAAAAGATAGAAAGATGTTTCTATCTCGCCCCCACTCATTTCCATACCAATATTTGAATTAGTAATTGTTGCTTCATTCGTACCTTTAATCCAATGCCGTCACTAAACGAAATTGTTCAAAAAAAACTGTTTTTAACGCCATCTGTTTGCTGAGCGCTAACTTTACATATTGCGTTAAAAACAGGTTTTTTGAAGAATTTCGTTTAGTGACGGTATTGGATTAAAGGTTCGATCTAATAACCAATTTTAAAAGCACTACCTCTCGAAAGTCGAAACGTTACGCCAATTTTGTCAAGAGAAACATTGGTTCTATAATAGTCTTAAATTAGTTGTAGTAATTCCGGAAAATTTACAATAATACTACAGGCAATTTAAAAACACGATTTCATTTGTCCGTCGATGATTATGAATACTAAAGAATATTTACCAGATAACCTTTGGACGGACTGATGGATATAGTTTATTATGAACATTCTATCCACCACCACGGCTTTTCCCTTTAAACTTACTACCTATAAACACGGCAGAAATTAATTCCCATAAACAGCTCAAATCAATAATTCTAAACAAGCGAATATTTCTCAAAACCAGTCAGTTTAGGTCGCATGTGAGTTTCCCCGGTGTCAAAGTGCAGGCGCGAGTGGAAAGCGCATTTCGCTGCGTCTGCGCACCGCAAGGTTGAACGATACCTTTTTTGAATGATTTCTGCTGTTTTTTTTTAAATTTACGCCTGGTATTTGTTCCGGTTTCATTAAGTTCTTTTATAGTATCGGAAGTACTTGTGAATATGTAGTAGGTATGCACCTTGATTGTGAATTGTAGGTAATTGTTTTTTTCTTGGTATTGGTTGAGGATAATAACTTTATACGTAGATCCTTCTATGTGTTAAATTATTTAACTGTTCTTATTAAGAAGAGCAGCTGTTATCGAAAGCAGTGGTGGCCGAGTGGTACCGACCCCGACTTATAAGTTGTAGGTTGCGGGTTCAAACCCAGCCATGCGCATTACTTTGTATAATTTATTTCATCACCACTGCTCTCAAAACGGTGAAGGAAAACATCGTGAGGAAACCGCGACATGTCTTAAAACCGACATGTGACATCCACCAACCTACCCTGCGTTCAAAAATAACCTGAGTAGGGTAGAGTCGTTACTCAAACCGTTCAAAAATGCTTCGAGTTGCAACCCTGAGTCGTTGCTTTATAACTCGAGTAGCTACCCTAGAGTTAACCCAACTAACTCTAACTCCAAGCAGGCTAGGTTGGTGTAAGCGGCACGAATGACAGTTGTTTGGCATTGACAGTTGAACTCTACGTTCGCGTTCAAAAATGCGAGCTTAGAGTATCTACCCAATGACGTCATTAGAGTTAACTCTAGTCTCATTTTTGAACGCAGGGCTGTAGGTAGGTACTGGGCCCGCGTGGTGGATTACAGCCCATTCCCTCTCTAAGAGAGGAGACCTGATTCCCAGCCATTCATTAAAACCGGCGCGTAAACCACATATCGCGGTAAACTACAAAAAAAAAAAATAAGCTCAAAATAAAGTACGCATTCACTTAATTGTGTGCCCACTCTCCTCAGCCACAAGCGTAATGTTTACGAAACCCTCTAGGTCTTACGATAACATTGTAAGGACGTGCTAAATGTATCCCCCCATGTAAACGTTGTCTCGTTATGATGCATCATGCGTGTTTGCGCTGCGCTTGCGCATCGTGACGTGTTTCCAGTATTTGTATTTGTGGGAACCCATGGAAATTACTGAGGGTATTTTAATCTGTGAATTTTTTGGTGTAATTGAAATTGGGGGATTTTTTTATTTAACATAGAACTAGAAAAATAAAAACACATAAGTAATTAAAACTACATATATATAACTACACAATAACTCGCTAAAATATGACGTCAAAAAATTCCTCCGCATCGCTGTCGACTGGAAGTGTGCCCAAAAGACTGGCAGCATTGCCACATTATATGGCAAATTAGGGAATTGATACCTATGTCAAAATTTCCACCAATAGTTATCTACCAAAGAGGAGGATAATAATAATATTCCACAAGTATCACACAACGCCGTCTAGTCCCAAGCTAAGCAGAGCTTGTGCTATGAGTACTAGACAACTGATAAACATACTTATATATTTCTAAATACATACATAATAAAGATGAATTACACCCAGACACAGAACAAATGATCGCGCTCATCACACAAACATTTCCTGTCCTGGTGTCCTGGGTGGGAATCGAACCCACGACCTCGGTATAGCAGTCAGGGCCACTAACCACTAGACCAACAGTCTTATGATGGCCAGTCTTATGATGTTTTTACCCAAAGGTTGGCTGGTAGAGAATGCCTTGTTGCATTAAGCCCGCCTATGCACCACTACTGTATATGAATTTTAAAATAATAATAAATATTGGCTATCCTCTCTTGTCCTAAAACAAAGTCCCCCACTGCGTCCGTCTGTTCGCGACAAACTCAAAAACTACTGAACGAATTTCTATGTGGTTTTCACCTATTGACAGAGTTATTTATGAGGAAGGTTTAGATGTATAACAAATGCATATTATAATAGAGAAATGCCGGTAATTTCAGAGATTTGTAACACCCATGCGAAGCGGGGGCGGTCGCTAATTTATGTTACTTAAATGTTACTTTATTTACTATAATATTATAAAAAGGAAAGATGTTTTTTTTTTTAATTGATATAAACCAGTGCTTGACTGCGATATCACCTGATGGTAAGCAGTGATGCTGATTGCATCACTGCTTACCATCATCGCCTCGCCTCGGCTAGAGTGATCTTAATAGATCACTCTAGCCTTGAAGACACCTAAATTATAGTTGGACGGGAAGACCGCAGCAGGCAAATGTTCCAGTCCTTTGACGTAGATTTGTATTTTCGTTTGTAATTAATAAAATAAAAAACTACTAACCAATTCTATCACCAGTAGAAAGCTACTTTATCACTGAGTGACATGGGCTATATAATATAATATAATAATATTCACACAACTATCACACAACGCCGTCTAGTCCCAAGCTAAGCAGAGCTTGTGTTATGAGTGCTAGACAACTGATAAACATACTTAAATATTTCTAAATACATACATATTATAGATAAATTACATCCAGATACAGAACAATTGATTGTGCTCATCACACAAACATTTGTCCTGGGTGGGAATCGAACCATAGCATCTCCGGCATAGCAGTCAGGGCCACTAACCACTAGACCAACAGGCCAGTCAAATATATATTTTCTACGTTTACACGGGCGGAGCAGCGGACAGAAGCTAGTTACTTATAATTTCAAAAGATTTTCAAGTCCTATTCTGAAAGAAACAATATAAAAACAACAAGACATATTCATTTCCCCTGTCAACACATCTAACAAACGCCGACACCTCACTCACAGAAGCTTACAAACAAACAAATAATGACTAAAATCCTCTCTGAACAAAAGCACGTAAAACATCAACAAACAACTTTTCCCTGCAATGCCAATATTAAGTACAAACGGATAGATTTCTAAATTCTGCACAGAACACAGGTTTCAGAAGAGCAAATACGGACTGAGATACAGACAAACACAGAAATTATTGGCACAAGTCAGAGGAAACAGTTGGAGAGATAGGTGTTACAAGTTGTAAGCATCTTTCAGAGTTAGGCTTTTCAATTAAAAATTCGCTCTCGTCTCGCCTCTTTCTGTATAGCAGGCGGCGGGAGTCGCAGAGCGATCCCTAGCTGCCTCTGGCGCAAGCTTGAGTATGAGGAGCTATGGGTAGCTCGCTGTCCGGCCGACCGGTAAGGGCTGAACCCGGGTCATCAAAAGTCAAAGTACTTTATTTGCCAGAAACATGGTAATGAGGATGTTGAATACAGTAATTAGTTCTACATGTTTCACCAGTGATTGGTATACAAATATTAGGAAGTATATGTTATTTGACGGCGCGTAGTGTTCTACCTTAGCCTTTCTTTCTTTCTTTCTAAAGATGTCCGCAAAACCGCGGCCATACGCTACCTGCTAGGGCCAAGGGAATTTTTGAAAGAGATACCATGATCCTGAAACGCAAAGGGCAACTGTAGGACTCAGGTGGGTTTAGTCAGTACAAACAACAGTTCTGACACGCCCTGTTGCCTCACCGTAGAACGAGAGAAGTTATTAGATGATTTCCTATCTCAAAAAAACAAAAACAAATGAGTAATATTAGTTCAACGAAATAATAAAGAATAAATCCTAAAGACGATTACAGTCTTAAGCTTACGGGCTGCAGGATTGCTCCAAAGAATCTCCGTAGACCAGGAAAAAAAATCTTGAAAAAGGGCATCTGAAAGAACGCGGGTAGATTTTAGTCAGTAAATGACTGACAATACCTCTTGCTCCGAGGAGGCAGAAGAAATTATTTGACTTCCCACCTAAAAAAGCTTATATAAACGCTTGCAACTCAAAGCTTGCACACAACAAACACAAACAAACATACAGACACGTAAACAGTCAGGAGTGTGAATGCGAAAGTAAATCGTGGTACAAAACTGAACGTTTGTCTACAGCACGCATACGCCATTCTCCTAGCTGCAGCCATGTTGATGTTTGACCAGCAAAATAAATCGCAAGACGCAACTCCGCGATTCTTTCAACAAACCTTTTACCCTTGCCAAATTAGGCAGGCTTTATGGAGTTCCCAGTAAAGTAAAAACCTTTGAGGCAGTTTAAAGCCTACCTATTTTAAGTCTCTAGAATTTAGAAGAGTTGCTAATGGCATCTTATACATAAATGAATGCGTTAACAGCTTTGGTTGATATAATAAATTATGCAATGGAACATTGTAAAGATAGTCTTGCTATGTTTTTGCAAAATTTTACCTCTTTAATACTATCTAAGCTCGAAAAGAAGAATTGCCAAGTCTGCGGAATTTTTCGCAATAGTGGCCCTGGAAGGCAAAGGGCAACACAGGTGGGTTAGAACCTTTCGAATACCGTAATTAGAGACACGAAAGACAATGAGAGAGCTAACGACGGCGTTCGCTTTGGGGTTTAATGAATTAATCAGTAAAAATCGAGAGTGTAAAGAGTTGATCTACGATTTTCCACTTCAAAAACTAATCAAAGAAGTCCAAAATCTCCGCAGAAATGCGATCATTATTCAAAAACTTACTACCATAACCACATCTCGAGTCACGAGATTTTTATCTTCCAAATGGCCGGTCCTACAAATAAGCTCAAGTAATTATGTACATAAACGGATACAATAGGTAATGTCGTTGCTTATAAATGGCGTATAACATTTATCGATCGATTGATGGTAACATTTGCCGTTGACGGCCGAAGACCACATCGGCAGATCGGGCTGCCTTTAAAGGCAGATACGGTGTTTGTGCCCGTTTTCTATCACTGCCCTATATTCTGATTTGGAAAGTTTTATGGTGAGATAGGTCGGGAAAAGGAAAAGTGGATTTAAAATAGCTGTCTTTATGCAGATCATTTTTAGCAGGTTTGGTTTCGACTTTCGATTCACGTTCGCGCCATTTTTTTTTACATAATGTGTATGTATAACTAGTGCTTGACTGCGATCCTACCTGATGGTAAGCAGTGATGCAATCGTTGATGGTGAGGCGCACTAGTTTATTAGGAGTCTATTCACTCTAGCCTTGAAGACACCTGAATTATAATATCGAACAGGACCGCTGGAATTAATTTTGGTTTCTTCGCTGTCAATTAAAAGACTACAAACAATTTTTTATCTTTCTTTTTTTTTCATCAGATGAGTTGACCGCACTAGTATCACATAGAACATCTTAAACTGACAAATCTAAACCAAATGTATCTACGTTAGTATAAGAGAAACCTGTGTAAATCTTATCTTCGTGCCTTTAGGCAAGCGGTGAACTTCACAACTCTTCAAGATTGTCACAATTACTCCCATCGGACTTAATAAAGTCAATGAGAGAAATTTTTGCTATATTGTATTGCCTCTGGCTAAATCGATAAACGTAAAAGTCGTTCACGCTTTCATTCCTTAAGTGGGAGAAGGAGTGGTGGAAGGAAAAATATGATGTCATACCTTTTTTGAAGAATTCGGACAAACGTATGTAGTTTAATTGGTAATTTTTTAAATTAAAAAAGTCTATACACAACGACCTCTTACGTCATATTATTGCTGGCTCAATACGTTTCTGTCAAATGCCACCTTAAAAAAAAGCAAAATATTCTAATATGGCGGACGCATTACGCGGGAAGCCAAACAGCTGATGTATTTTTGTGCAATAATAAAAAAATAATTTATAGTTCTACTACTATTTATAGTTCCACAGATTGTATAGTAGTTATAGAACCTGATTTGCATCTAGGACCTTGAATATACAGTCAAATAAATCCAAAACCAGAACGACGACATTACGCTGTATTGCGAAACTACTTCATACTTGCGGAATCAAACATCATAATTCTATACATAACCCGTAATTATATATGCATAAGGTTGATTTTTGAGTGGCTTCGTGTTAAGTAGTGTTGACAAGAATTACCGTTTTATCGATTTGCAAAATATTTCGATTAGTCTAATTTATTGGAAGACTATCTCGTTTTGACGTAACCGTCTAGAAGTTTCATCGGTTTGTTTATCGTGATAAAGTAGAGAATTATGCTAACGACTCCGATTTGTTTCTGCCGCATTGTTGTAATGTCATTATAAATGTATTTGTGAGTTTGTAAATAAATGTTGAATATGTTGACCTTAACGGAGATAGGTTGCGCTTGCGCAGGTAAGTATGACAAGGAGGATTCATGAAGCATCTCTCGTTGTTTGAAATAACTTGGATACTACACATTTAATTAGAGATACAATTTATCTTATATAAATTTCTTCTTAAAACGATAAACCTTATTATGAGCCATAAATATAACCGGTCCACTAATTTTGGTTTATTCTTTGTTAGTCAACATTGTGTCCCACTTCTGGGTAAAGGGTTCACCCTTCTTTATTTTGGGTGATCTTCAAGATCCAAGTTTGCCTCGCGAACATGATCTGATCGTCACACCGCGATCTTCGCCCATTCGTCTGGATACATTCGCACGACATGACCAGCCCACTCCTAATTCATCCTCGCTATTTCATCCTCAACATCTGCTGCTACTTCAGTTATGGATGGATGCAGGGTGGTGTCTTTAACGCGATCTCGAACATTGACAAATCTAGATTGGATTTTTATTGTTCAGTAAGTCAGCCTGATCAAATTATATTACTAGGAATTATCAAACTAAACCACAAGAAAAATAATGCTGATTTTCTAATCATACATTGCCATCGAGTTCCGCATTCATTAAACGAAAGTAGAAATTCCGATGACATTCAGTTTAATAAACCATTGATAAATAGCTAAAATAAAAACTTAATTAGCAACAACGTTAACAAATTAAATTAATTAATAAACTACTAATGCGTTTTTACTTTATTATTGACGTTTTAATTAAAATAAACACTCACATCAAACATAAAGAAAACGTAGCGATGTTTTAGATCGTTATCGTTATGTCGAAATATTTGTAAACGATATCGGTATACCGATATCAGCAATCACCGGTCACGATATCGACTGTCCCGGGCTCAACGAGAAAGCCGCACTATTGTCATAAAGTGGGACACGATGAGCGCTAAGTATCAGATAAAGCAACCGATCAATTCGACTAATTGCCTATCGAAGTATCGACCACT
The DNA here is from genome assembly GCA_905147345.3 of Mythimna impura. Lineage (NCBI taxonomy): Eukaryota > Metazoa > Arthropoda > Insecta > Lepidoptera > Noctuidae > Mythimna > Mythimna impura. The sequence goes on from LR990350.1 coordinate 27,193,401, forward strand.
GACGAAAATCATCGACGTCCATTGATACAGCTCTACAGTTAACGATCCCGATTTATAATGTGTAGTTATAAATATTCATTCGATTTTTAAAACACAACGGATTCGACTATTAATTTAAATGGGTTCTCGATTTAAAATCAAAACACAGTGACAGACGAGGTCGTTTTTCGAACTACACGAAAAGGGTTTTCTTTTTAAAATCTCGTTCTTTTATTGAGGACCATTACCCGACATATCAGTATCGGGTAGATGAATAAAAAATCGATTGTAAAATCGAAGGGCATTACAGTACATGACCTGTCAACGAGCTGCGAGATACGTGACTAGTGTTGCGAAAACATATCGATATTCAGTCGACGGTGTACGCAATATGGAATTTCTTAGAATTTATGAGTAGCGGTTTTACAAGTGGATTTTATTGCTACTAATAAACTTGTATTTTTAAGATGGTGACATATAAAATAAGACTAGCAACAATATTTAACAAACGAAATAAACTGTAAATTGATCGAAAAATCATAAGATGCGTGTTATTTTTGAAAACTGGTATACCTACAGTTAATTCTTGTCTTTTCCTTACTGCATCGGGTCGCGACCTCTATAAGCATTAAAACCTTATCTTTAGAGATGGGAAACCATCTTTTTCTGTTCGAAAACCCACGAGAGGTGAAGATTACTGCTATTCACAAGGGATAGGTGTGATTTTAACATTTATCATTACGGTAAAGATTACTTTTTCTAACATTTGTTATTTTCTAACTTCACAACACAATCGTGGCACACAGTATACCAACACGTAATCTGGCGTTGATTTGATGTTTATTATAAAATATACGCGCAATGAATACTGACAAGTTAATAATCAACATGCTTATCATACCAATAGTCATAGTTTCATTATTAACGACTTATTAGCATAATCAAGCAATTAACTCAGAAATGTCTTATAAAAACTTGTCATAGATAACGTCGAAAAAAAATCTCGTAAACAGTGCTAAATTTGACAGTTCGATTTTCCCGTGCACAATAGAATTTAACGGTTTTTACCAGTTCTAGCCATGTCGGACTGTGTAAATTCCTCTTATTTGTGTCCGCAGTATGTAGGCCAATTTGTTACTTTTTTCCACAGCGACAGGTTTTGAAATGTATTTGTATAAAAAGAACTGGCGCCGACACCGTTGTGTTAATCTGTGATACGTTATTTGCGATTTTTATCGATGTTTCCGTTGATGAGTTACGGCTCTATTTCTTTTTTGATATGGCGTTAGTTTGAGATATTGCGTACATATATTTGATGTTTATTACAATTAAATTACAATATGAATCAATTTAGCCACCATTTTTATCTTCATGGGGGTCTAAATCGTTTGATACAGTTATCATTTATGTTGAAATCTAGATTTTTTATGGCTTATAGGCAGGTCGCTCGGGGGCACTATTTATTTAACTATAAAGAAATCGTGGCTGAATTTATCCGAATCAAATGACTTGTTTTCAATTAACACTTTGATTTGTTGTTTTTCTTGTTAATAGTTTCGTTAAGCTTTAAAATGCAGTTAGACTAGATGAATGGGCATCATTCCAGTTATTCTTCGGTTAATCTGTAAAATAATCTGCGCTGTTATTGGTCAAAACATAGCAATTTGTAGTTTAAATGGTAAGTATTTTTATTCACGACGAAAAATTGTTACAACTTCAAGTTCGCATCATGTCATTGCTTGAAGTTATATTATGTCATACTTAATCAATAGCAATACCGCCAGCTCAAATTACTCTCATGGTAAACTCTTAACCCTTAAAAGGACATATCACTACCGAAATCCATGACCTACACCGCTGTCAGGACCGACAACCGTATCGGTACGGCAAAAAAATTAAAAACACCAATAATTAATGAACTCAAGCTATGAAAAAGGAGTGTATCTTAACAACCAAGTGACACATACGGTAATTAAACAATAAATAATGACACGGTATCCTTGTTTTATAAAAAAAAAAAAAACATTTCCGCAGAGTATCGAGTGCCATATCGAGATCGAGTTACCTTGCGCATGCGCATATCGATACTTGTAGAGACAAGCTGGCCTCATGTTGTGGTAAAAACGAAATATGATAAGTGGGTTTGTGAGACAAAGGTCGGGATTTTAATATGTTGAGCCTTTGATGGAATATCGTTAATCAAGTCGACGTCTGATGATTGGCACTTGTTTTTTGTTTTTATTGGAAAATCATCAAGTGATTGGAGAGAGGAGAGAAACCCACCTGTGTTCCTTCAGATGTCCTTTGCATTCCAGGACCACAGTAACTCTTTCGAACAATATCGCAATGATAATAATAATTAACCCTTGGATTTTAAATTTGGTTCGGTTATTCATTAACGCAAAAAGGTTCACCGGTCTAGGGATGGTTGGTGACGAAATGAAAGTCGAAGATAGAAATACATATTCCATTAATTCCTCACACCCATACATAGATATGCATGAGAACTTCCGAGAGCTATTAACATTGATGTGTCATCGAATGTTACCACAAGCAAGTTTTCTCCCCGTTATGGAGGAAAATGACATGATATCCCAACGGACATTGGAATACTCACTTTATATGATAGAAATGGAACCAGAATTCTAATATGGTCCTATCGAGTTAAGACTAAAAGGTACAAATAAAAGAAACACACACTCTTATCATAATTCCAATCTCAATACCACTTCCTCACAACCTGTTATCACCAGCAAAGCAAAGAGAAATGCATACAATTTTATCTCCTTTCCAAGTTTCCTCAAATCAAGACCATATTTACTGGCAAGATGGTCAATAAGTTGCTCATAATCAGGCATGATTCGCATTCGAAGTAAGTAAGGAACTTGTAGATAAAATGCTAATATTTATTCCTTCAACCACCTGATCATATCGTAAAGCGGAAACAGGATTTTATCAATGTTTTCTAATCGTTCATTAACTTAGCATGTGGAACAGGGTTGAGACTTGCAACTAAGCATGAGCAACAGCAAATAAATCATATGCAAAAGTATGATTGACCTTGTCAAAAGCTTTCTACAAAACCAAATTGTTGGTCAAGTGACAAAATAGACAATTTAAAAGATACAGTCTTTCAAATAATGGCAGAGGGAAGATTTTAAACGCTTTTATATCCCCATTATTCATTGAGATAATTTGTCAATCAATTAATTGCTTTTAAGTTATGTGATCTTGCCATGTGGTCCTAGGATACTTCCTTGTGACACCCCATAGGTCTTTGGAATTTTAGGTGAAATTTTACTTATAAATCGGTAAGTAATATTTTACTTCCTGGCAGCCCTTGCTTATTAACATGTAGAGAACATGCTTAGAGATTAGATAGATCTTAGCTGATACATGCATTACCATAAGTAAACAATTAAGTGTGCTCATTTATAAATAATTTACTCATTAATATATTTTATTAGGTTGTGCTTGCAGGAAGCATAGACTGAAATAGTTATGAATATAATAATAATAATATGACGATGACCTAAACAGAGCTTTGTAAAAATATATTATGTTACTCCGTCCTCAAGAAATATGGAACAAGGGCAGGAAGATGATTGGGCTGCGGGATGGTTCGAAGAGAAAACTGAAGGAACACTCTCGCTCCACCAAGAGTAGGAGAAGTTATTTGATAATTTCCCAACCCAAAACACAAAAAAGACAGGAAGGTGATGTGATGAGGTTACACTTGCAGGAAGGCGGCATGCGCAAACGCAGGGTCTCATGATGAACACATGAATAATGATTTACAAAATGCGGATAATAAGATGGATTAAGACTGACTACGCATACTTATTGATTCTAGTCATTGTCATGTGGTTAGATAAATAGATCTTTATTAAACACCTCATAAATAACAAGGAACACGAAGCTGAGATTTATTTGCGTCAATGTAACGAGGTGAGCTGCATTAAGCAAGTATAGTGGGTAGGAAGGAAGGGTAGGTTAGTTTTAGGCAGGAGGGGAACCCTCGCCCCTTCTGTGGGTAGCCCCACCCCCTCTAGGAGTATCGGTAATATTTTTACTGTCGCATTTGTTATCGTTTTCTAACAAATCTTTCCCAACTGTACTGGGTTGGGCTTCCAGTCTAACTCCAGATGGATACCAGTATTTAAGGTATATGGAACGATTCTGAACTCCATTACCTAGTTATTGGATAACACGATACCCTCGGTTGTTAGTATTCGGACTTCTGTCTACCTAAAGACTTAATTAAAGATCTAAAAATGACAGCTAGGCTGGGAGTAATCGCTTTTTGTTTTATGGTTGAAAAATCATCAATAGCCTTCTCCTATCGTGGGTGGACCGAGAGGGAGTATCAAACTTACTGAATAAAACCTACCCGTTTTCCTTCGGTTGCCCTTCCAGAGCTGCGGTGACTCTTTCGAACTATCATGAAGCTTTAGTGCAACGGTGTAACTTGCTTTACGAGATATGCAGGATTTGTGTTAGTATTTTATCGAAACAATTTGTAAGTAAATAAAAGAACATATCTTAGGGAATAGTCGGTATTTGTCGTAATTGCGTTGCAATTCGGAACATATGCGCAGGTGGGCGGGAAACATCACGTGCCGACCAACCTCGTGTATGCATTCAAAATATTAGACGAACCTGTAAAATTTAACACAACAAACTTAATTTAAACCTTATTTTCGAGTGTAAAGGTAGAAATTTCAATAGGTTTTTTAGGTACAGACCTATCACTTTTGTAGTTTCCGAGTTAGCATTGCAAATGCGCTTAAATTGACTAGATAATGCTGTTTCCGTGTAATAAACTGTAAAAGCTTGACAAATAGTGTTCAAGGCGATATAATCTTCATTATATAGGCAGACAGTGGAGACACGAGGCCAAGAGACATTTTATTTGCATGACTTATCAATAGATTAGGTTTTTTGGTAGTTTTACTTAGAAAATTGGGGCCGTCAAGGTTGATGACTAATGTGTCGATGTAACAAGGATCAGAATTCAAATGATTCAGTCGATTTATGAGATATATATTTAAAAGTATTTTGATCAAACGGAGTTCCCGTTATAAGTGGCTTTGAAAAAGCAAGCTAAGTCGCAGTTTCCAAAAAAATATATTTTAACTCAGGTAACGTAATTTTTATTTCAAAACATCAAACATGAAAAAGTCAAGTGATAAATGAATAATTACATAAAAAATTAACAGCACCATTCAACGTTTAATTAGAGTCAACATTTGCTGAAGACAGCTGATTAAACATAACATCTTTGGAGAGAAAACATTTCTTAAAAACTCGCATCAGACGCCAGACGAACTTCAGCAAAATTGTCCTAAAATCTTTCAAAAACACGTGCCTTCAACCTGGGTCTAGGCACCTAATAAAAATACACAGTGGATAATTTCATGCAAATTATATTTATTTAAACTTTATGTATAGTACTGGTACATAGGCGGACTTAACACAGCAAGGCTTTCTCTACCAGTCTACATTTACGTTAAATATACTACACTGTGGTAGGTGTGCACCATAAATAAATAAATATTTAATGATGAAATAAATAGAATGAAGTATCATTAATAATAAAATTTAATATGTAAGTACATACTATATGCTAAAATAATAAACGAATAATTATACTAGAATGACTCTTAATGTTTGGCAGGTAACGTAACATGATAAGGTGTCTCACAGACGACACGTGCGTCAACATGCGACAATTTGAAAACACGGGTATTATTATTCCCAAAGTATCGATAAACAAATTGCTTTGTGATTCACAATGACATGTCTACCTACTAATACACATTTCTAGCCATATATGTTTTTTTTTCTGTAAATTTCCACACAATAATAAAATTAGCGAGATAATATCAGGCTATCAGTTATTGTGAGATAATAAGTTTGTCGTGGGTGCAGGCTAAGGAAAAACCTAATTTATGTGTGGGAGTTAGTAATGCAATCATACGATTATATTCTACAATCCATACGTGTATAACGAGCGATGTAATTTATGATCACGTTGGATAAGTGTTTAGATGGATGTAGGAAATCGCGCGCAAGAAAACGTGAAACATGCAAATGTGTAGAGCGCCTAACGTTGTATTGCCAGACCCGAAAAATATAGGCCAGTGGGTACACAATCGCTTTCATTGCCTGATGAATTGTAAACAAGTTTTTTACGATTATACACATGATTTATTATTTCAAATTGGCGGTTTCTTAAGCCACTACTGCGCCGATGAAACACAGATTTATGTGTATAATAAAGACATCTACGGAAGCCTGTCATTACAGTCTTGTTTCGAGTATGATGCCAATAATAGGAGCTGAAATTAGAGGTATGTAAGTACTGATTTGCGAGCTAGTATACATTGCAATCGGATTACGAAGTATCGACTTACTAAATCAGCAAGGAAGTGATACCTTATTGGCAATAAGATAAGACGTATATCTTTATTGAGCCTGTCTCTTGAAAGGAGTTGGTAAAAGTGAATTTGGTTAGATAAATTAGTTGAGATGTGAAATGGCAAGGACCTCCTACCGGATGTTTTGAGAATATTGAAAGCAAAAGTTGGTAATCATCTTGTGTCATTGGATTCGAATTCATATGTGTATCGGCCCATGGCCATTAAAGAGGATATTCTAGCTACTATTATATATATATTATTATATTATTGGCTATTTATTTGTTATTATTTATTTTTTATTTGCTGTTTGTTTCGCACAGTTTATGTTTGTTTTATCAATGCTACAATAAAATTCTCGGCTCCATTTTACCGAGATCGCGCGTTTCAATGTTTCTACATATTGTCCAGTTCTGTAGACACTTGAAATTTGAAATAAATACACCGGTTTTACGTCACAATTTCCACTAGGAATCAATTTGCGAATAATTAAAATAGCTACTGAACTTCATTCGAAAAAAGCCCGCCAAAAAGCCATCTCGTTAGTATTTGTTTGGTTGTGTGCATGACGGAAATATTTAGGTCATTAGTTTTTGTTACCCACTTGTTTATTTTATTTTTCAATAAGTTTAATGAGGTCGTCTATTTTGTTACATCAAAATTTCGCAAACTAACCTTCAATATATTTAAAATAGACAAGTTTTCATTTTACCTGCACAATAGATAAAAATTAATCTACTGAATACTCAATTAAGTTTATTTTTTTTTATTTTCCCTTCATTCTGTTGGCCATGAATGACACTTGGCTGAATTGTGTCAATGACAGCTGTCATTTTTATGGATGATTAACTGGCCACATTAATTATTATGCACATAAATAACTCTGTGAATTTTTATGTTGGCAACTGGGTGACCCTTGATGAGCCCACCCACAAGATGGATGTTTTTATTAATCGTGGCGATTAGTCTTTGGTAGAAAGAGTCTATTGTTGTTGTACATACCTGGATGGCAATAAAGACATTTCTTAAGTTAGAGCTTATTAGAGGTTTGTCTGTTACACTTTGGTAAGTGCAGGGTTCGGCCTTGACATTATCATCATCCATAGCCCAACTTCACCCACTGTTGGGCTTAGGCCTTTCTTTTGTGCAAATCTCCACGTTCCTGTATCAGCCTACCATCCAGGTTATGCTCGCGTTAGCAACAATTTATTTTAAGAATACATACTTCAATTCACTTTGTTTTTAATTTTTTTATGAATTTTAAGGGCAGGTTCAGTAAGCTCAAAATGCAAGTGATGTTCCATTCATACGGTATATTTAAAATAAATTCTTCGTTGTTAATCTGGTTGAAGATATTCTTAAAGAATGTTGATAATGTGAGGTCATAATCCAGAGTAAAATAATCAAAATGCTTGTCGCAAACATTTTGGCATAGGCTCTTCAATGTGACCATGATTTTTTAGGACACGGTGACATTTTTTTTTAATCCATATCTGCATTTACATTATAAACATGTGCCTACATTATGTTTTACAATAAATATTCGAATATCTTGTACATATAAAAGGTTTACAAGACAAAATAGCGAGACATTAGAAAAGCATTTACAAGTACAGTTTGCAATTATTTCTCGCTCTTATTTATTAATACAGACGTTGAGAAATGGTTAGAATATGAATAGAGTATACAGCCAATCGCATACCGGTTTGTATTAACGTGTACATGTACCATTTACTGACCATTATAAATGTGCACAATTGACATGAAATAAGTAGCACATCGATTAGCTACTTAGCGATTAATTTATATTTTTTGCTGTCATTTTTTTATATTCTTCGGTCGAATGCTTTGATGTCTTAACTAGTTGACTTGATTTGAAGGTGTTTTTTACGCGGAAATGTTCAATACATTACACTTTTTAAATGCGACTATCAGTTTGACAATTCGTCAGGTAAATAGCGAGACATGAATGTATTGGATTTTTATCTTTTGCAGGTTTAATTTTAGACTAATTGTTCGTTCAATCATTTATGTAATTTGATTGTAAGCTGATAACGTTGCGAAGTTGTTGTTTTTTTCGCTTTATTTGCGAACTCGTAACAATCAAGTAGCGTTGGACTTAGAATACGATTCTCCAAAAACTAATGAATCAATCTCAGCCGCTCCTATTTCAATACACAGCTTTGTATGTAATAAATTCATTAACTAGTCAGCCTGCGCTAACATTGTGTAACATAACTGTACCTAACAAAAACACGACCGCTTCCATTTTAATAAACTCATTGCGCCCGCGCCTGGTTCTAAATTAGACAATCGTACAGAACCGAAGTTTAATTGAAAAAAATATCGGTCAGTGGAGAAAAAAAGGCGAGAAAAAGATTTATATTAGGTACGTGACAATCGCATGGTCACCATAGCGACGGTGCGCGTGCGCCACTCGATGCGGCTTTTTGTGAATGAACCGAAGTCCGAAAGCCGACAGGTTCTGTTAGAACAAATTTAACGGGACTTACCTTCTCTTGTAATATTTTTTTTATTATTTGTGCTACAAGGTAGATACAAGCTCCCATTCTGAACAGGTGGTAACCTCAAAACTTTGATAATATGTCCATGTGATGTTGTACAGGAAATAATGTGGAATAGGTGTCAGCTCTGCCTTTCAACGGTAAATCGTGTGTGAATAGATTGGTCATGGCTTAATGTCATGCGGTCAGAAAAGGCTGACGAAAAGCTGCATTAAGGCCCTTGTTCCCTTTTAGTGCCATAAAACAGTAACTTTCTGAAGCCTCGGTAACGGCTGGGTTAATAGATTTGAAAAAAAAAAGATTCATATAATTATAACATTATCGACATGTGATTTAATCGTAAGACTAATACTTATGCAAAAAAAAAGTTTCAACATGATATTTTTTCACTTGTTTTCCCTACTCCTTTCAAACGGCTTAGATCTTTAGAATTATGTTTACACGAAAAAATTGCTGGTTAAGAGTTCTTCAGAATGTAGGTACATAGCATATGTAAATCAATCAATATTTCGTAAAGAAAATGGTTTTAAAGGTCAGCGGAGCTCTGTGCGGCGCAGGCGGCAGTACGAGATTTTTTAATTTGTTTTATTTATGTTCAAAATCGCAGTATACTTTAATTTTTTATACAAAAAACCACAAAAGGCTTTTCTGTATGTGTGTATTTAACTCCGACCAGATGTTCAAGGGACTATACGCTTTAATCTAAAAAGCGTACTACCGCTTGAAGCGCTTTCCCACGCTGCATTCAATTCTTATGTTACCTTCGATTCGCCGACCCAATCTTACCTAATCATCATGATAATTCAGTAGTCATTAATTTTACGAAAGAATCTTTCCAATAAATTGCAGGTATACCTATCTTATCGTTTCGAAGTGTTGAAAACAAAATGTCGATCGTTTTTGTGAAATTATCGCAACGTTCGTTATGCAACAATATTATCATAATTAAATAATTTATGCGAAATGACGTATCTTAATGTGGTAACGATAAATAAAAAATTATAATATTTTGATTAGAGAATTATAATATTGATTTTATATTATATTTGTTGGAGGTCGCATGTTATGAGGTATTAACTGTTTTATTTTTTTGTAAAACCTTTAAGTTGATAGATTTGCCGGATAAGCTCAATAAATTCAATTCAACATTGATTTTATTCCCGTTTACTTACTTTTTCTTAAAACATAATTTTATTATAACTAGCCGACCTGGCAAACGTTGTTCTTCCGTATAAATTGTCAAAGAAATCCAACGTAACAATAAATTGCAACCAAAATACTAAAATTGTGATTAAAAAATAAGATGTGAGGGTAGGAGAGTGTAGAATACTTTACGACCTATTCTAATATAGATCTACAAATAGACAAAAAAAAACATTGAAATCGGTCTAGCCGTTTTGGCGTAGTGCGAGCACAAACACCATGGCACGAGATATTTATATTATAGGTATATGTGTATTAGACTAGTTGGTGCCCTTGACTTTATCCGCGCTAGACTAGTAAAACAGCACAATGCCATTTGGTCAGAATTTAACGAAGTTTTTGTTTTTTGTGCGGAACCCTATATATTTTTCTAAAATCTACGGTTACTCCTTAACACATTCAGTGCGGACAACGCGCCTGCGCGTTTTTCGTACTTTTACCATGTGCTTACGACGCATATGTGCGTCCATACATTTTTTTTTTCTTTCTTCGAGTGCGGCGCGACGCACCTGTGCGTTCATTGAGCATTTCTATTGTATCAAAAACATTGAAAATAAAGATCGGTAAGGGTGTCTACACACAGTCATGTACGAACGCTATTGGGTTATTACTGACGTAATACGTTACCAAGAACGAATATTATTCCACAATAATATTTGATCGTGGTGAATCCACCGCAACTAGTTTTCCGAGTCGTGTCTTTAGGAAGCTAATTATTTACATGTATTTGTGAGCGTGCAATAAAAAAAAAATCAAGCTTTATATAATAAAATTTATTTTTTTTTGGTTTTTTTGCCCACGCCTTTTCCTTTGGGCGTGGGTAACTCCGCTCGGAGGCACGGTCGTTTCGCGGGTCGCTCATTTATAATGGCGGTTTTTATTGCCGCCTGCAGCAAAGCCGCCATCGAATGGCGACCCGCAATGCCGCTGTTCTCCGCGGGCTCGCCGTTGCTTCCCGCGGGCTTGCCGCTGCTACCCCCGGGCTCGCCGCTGCTGCCCCCGGGCTCGCCGCTACCGCTACCGCCGATTCCGTCGCGATTGGATCCCGTCGGGACCCAATCGCTGGGATTTGTATCCTCATCTTGCCTAACAAAAAGTTATAAAGATATAATCGGGCCTACTGGTTCAGTAATTATCTACTTTGCCAATAATAACTTCAAAGAAAAGTACTTAGATATACACACACACACATAATAAACATATTACAGCTAAACTTTTGTATTTGTAGTTATAAAAAATGTAATACTTACAGAAATCCAAATTCCATGTTCAATATATTATCTATCCTGTTTATATAGCCCAGTATCCTATAGTAGTCTTTGTTATAACCTATACCTTTCGTAAATCTGCCAATCTGGGATGAAATAGCAAACAACAACAACATTCAATTTTTTTTAGTTTATGACCATTCAATATCAGGCAATAGTCATAGAACCGTACTGCCTAGTTTTAAGTGAATTGTTTTATTTGAACATATAATTTTAATATTCTTTGAATATCAACGACGTAATTAAATACAGTAGGTAGTCCATTGCGCAGTTATAGTCTTCAGGACTTCCGATATACCGTCGTCGGGCGTACCTACCTACTGAGCAGGGACGTAAAATGACGAACCAACAATTCTGTGATATAGATCGAATCTGTTTATGAAAAGTACGAAGAAATTGGCTCAGGCCTCTGTAGCTATGCCAAAAATATTTACACTCAATCCTAGCTCCTAGATACATACCTAATCCAACATAAAAAGGATCATTCTTTGTAGACAATGTACTATTGAAATCTATGCCTAGTTTATACTCGCCTATTATTATTAGCCTTACCTGTTGAAAGTTATCATGTTTGCATGTGTATGAGTTCAAATAAGATACAAAGGGTTATAGCAATAAAATAAAAAAAACTTGAGAAAAGTTCATAGTTTATTGGGGGAGCCCTGATGAGTCGCTAGTACAAGAGCGATTCACCAGGGCTCCCCATAATCAACACGCTCGAGGAGCCACGCCTGCCACACGCTGGGAGTCGGTGGCTCATGCACTACTGCTGATGCAGGCCGGGGTCCGTTTGAACTGCAAAAAAGAAAATGGTGATTTGTAGAAAAAGAATGAAAACTTCTGAACATGAGCCTATACGTTGAAAACTGAAATGTAATAAACATTCTTTGATGCTCTCGGGTAAAAATAGTAGACTTCATTATAGTCCTTCAGACAAGAGGCAGGGTTTTAGAGAGTAGAATAAATTTGCTGGATAAGATGAAAGATTTGCTTTAGAACATCATCATCAGTTAACTAAATGTCCTTTAGTAATTTGATGCCCGTTTTAAAGAATATTACTAGTAAATTTATTATTGTGTACAAAAAATAACCCTGTTGTACACACAATTATGTTTATTTTGGTGTCCTAAACAAAATAATATTATTATGAAGAGTTGGCAGATCATGTATGTGTAGTTGAGAGTAAGTATGTACTCACAGCATCTCCATGTACTCGCCGTCTTCCGGCCTGTACACCAGCAGCGGGTGGAGGTTTACCTCCAATCGCCGCATGCGCTCCGGCACGTCGGCGATTGGTAGCAACATTCGCCGAATCTGTCAAAGTAATACAAATAATGAAATTGTATTTCTTCTATATAAAAGTACATTGTAGCACATGTGTAGTGTTTCGAGTGATCATAAAAATGCGCTGTGTATTATTATTATCATTAATCTAATAGCCACATACTAATGAATTATTTAACAAAAGTGGCAATAAACAGTCAATAATGGTAGGTATATACCTCGTCCACCGACTCCGCCATCAAGCGCAGCGAGTCCGCCGCGTCGTGGGCCTGGTGCAGCTCGTTGAGCCTTTCATACACCGGCCTGAAATGAACAAAAACAATTATAATAATACTTTTTCAAGTGCCTAAAATGCATGAACTAAGTATTCATTAAGATATTGATACTTACTCATTGGTGCCCGCTCCATTCTTCGCACCAGACCCACAACAAAAGACGCGGCGGACGGCATGGCCCCACGATTTTGACATGATTAATTTTCAATTAAAATAATTATTTTCACGCTGCGACCGAGCCCAAACCACGCAATGACGCAACAAAATGATTTAAAATAGTGTCACTGTCAAATTTAAATCGTGCAAAATTATGAACGAGTGAACGAATGACAAAATAAAATAATGTTACCATTTCATTAGTATTTGATGAATTATACTTGTTTTTTAACCCGACTTCAAAAAAAGGAGAAGGTTATTCAATTCGGTTGTATTTTTAGGGTTCCGTAGCCAAATGGCAAAAAACGGAACCCTTATAGATTCGTCATGTGTCTGTCTGTCCGTCCGTATGTCACAGCCACTTTTTTCCGAAACTATAAGAGCTATACTGTTGAAACTTGGTAAGTAGATGTATTCTGTGAACCGCATTAAGATTTTCACAAAAAATAGAAAAAAAAATTTTTGGGGGTTCCCCATACTTAAAACTGAAACTAAAATTTTTTTTTTTCATCAAACCCATACGTGTGGGGTATCTATGGAACACTTTCGCTGCCAAGAACCCGGGAGCCGGGTCGTACAATAATTCAAAATAGAAAAGAAATATTAATACCAGTAAGTTAATTGGTAAATAAACAGAAATCGTGTAACGTTACGTGTCAAATGTAAGTTGTTATAGACGCCATCTACTGAGGTTTATTTGAACTAAGATTTACTTTTTCCTAACGAAAACTCATGTCAATACTATTAATATAGCAATGATGATATTATTTTTACGTACATAATAATCTTTAATTATTGACAAAACACTAAAAAGTCTCGGTTTTTAGTCTATAACAACTTACATTTAACATGTAATGTATATGTATACGTGTTAAATGTAAGTTGATATAGACGCCATCTATTGAGGTTTATTTTAACTAAGATTTATTTGTTCGTAACGAAATGATATTATTTTTATCTTTAATTATTGACAAAACACTAAAAACTATTACTTAGAGCATTATCATAATAACATTAAATCAAATTCCGGATGTTTTATGAACGCAATGAATGAGAATATCAGTGCAAACATTTATAAAATGGTAACATTCTAAGTTCATGAATGGGATTGAACATTTGACGCACTTAAAATTTTCTTTTCATTAATGTAATATTTGAATGAATTAAAACCTCTTTTTTAAATATTCGTAAACCTTGTTAATATATATTTTGTGAGAACTTCCCAAGCAATTCTTATTTTATTAAGTTCCAGAAAACAACTTTCCGGATGCGTTATTTTTTAAATATTGGCACACTCCAATTTCGATAGAACGACGTCTTTATGTGTACGTTGTTTTACTTATTTTACCGACATAATTACAATAAATAAAAAAATCTAAAAAACATAAAAAGTACTAGCCCGTCGGTAATGAAATAAGTGTATTATAAAATATAAAAGTGTAGAAACGTACGACATCAAAACTTGATTATTTTTACTGAATGTTGGTACAGTCAAAACTATCTCGATACGACGGACGAAAGAGCTCTGTACGTACGAAACGACAACGAAAATTTTTAAGTAAGTTTATATTCTGCATTTCTTTAGTTTATCAATTTTGAGCGACTACTACTGTGGTTTTATTGTTGAATTAAAATGTTTATTGTTTTTTGCAGGATTTTTGCAAGATGGGAAACATTTGTGCACGGTAAGTCTAATCATTGCAATAAATAGGTACCTACCAAACTTTTAAAACTAGATGAAGGAAGTTACATTGAATTATAAACCGCAATTCAAGTAGTTCTTGTTTTATGTACAGACTTATACATCCATACGCATGATGATCAAGGATTACGGCTGACCGCAGCGGTATGATGATGATTGCAACCTTATTACTGTATTTTGGCGAAGTGTTATATTAACATGGTGTGCAACAAATGTGGAATGTTTTGGGCTTTGGGCATACTAATGAAAGAGCTTGTTTGTCTGCATGTAATCTACTAAGTTTTTGCATGGTTTGAATATCCTTTTTTTTAAGAATTGATGGTGGCTGCGGAGCTGGTGGCTGCGGAGGTGGCGGCGGCGGCAGCTCGGCGCCAAGCGAGAGGGCAATAGATGAAGAGTAAGTAGTAGTTGTGAGCTATTCAATTTTCAGCTTCATGTAACAAAAGAATGCTTATAAATGACCTTCCCTATAACACCTTTTTGTGATCGATGACCTGGTCGCGGGAATCCGATGGATGTGAGACGCACAGGACCGATCACAGGCAACACTTGGGGGAGGCCTATGTCCAACAGTGCACGTCTTTTGGCTGAAATGACGAACCTAATGTTGGGATTGGTTATACTATACTGCTAAATGAAAACTAAATAAGATATACTGGGCAAGTGCGAGTCGGACTCGCGCCCTGAGGGTTCCTTACAAACTATAGTACCTTCATAAGTAAATAGTTTAATTCCAGAATGGAGTCTCGAAGGTTTTTTCGAATCGCAATTTTTTTTATGTTGTAACGTAACAACAAATTTAGTTTTCAGATTTATCCCTATACCTGCGCTATTTTGCGATTCCCGATTTTGCGACATAAACGGCCGTATCTTTTTTTTTTCGAACTTAAAAGTTTGATTTTATCATATTTCAAAGGACCGCAAACTTGAGCACCTATATAGTTTTAATATGAACTCGATACCTCCACGCGTTCTCGAGATAAAGGGTCTTGACAGACAGACGGAAGGACAACAAAGTGATCCTAGAAGGGTTCCGTTTTTTTTCTATTGAGGTATGGAACCGTAAAAACGATGATGTTGCTATTTTTTGCGATATCGTACCATATTATTATAATGTAGATGTTTCTGTACTAAATAAAATTATATTTTACAGAATCCGAGCCGAGGAGCGCCGACTCCGCGCCTTGCTCCGCGAGGCGATGCTGACGCAGCAACGCTCCGCTCAGCGCCTCGAGGAGAGGGCGGCAAGGCGCCGAGAGGAAGAAGAATTTCGCCGGCAGCGGCGGCGCCTCCGCGCCGAGGAAGTCCGCCAGCTGCAGGAGAGTTGGCGGAAAGCAGTCCTCGCCGGGGAGGCCCGCCGCCCTCGCGGCCTCAGGGAGCTCTGTACGAGTTCCTAAATTGTAATTATAGTTCTTGTCAAACTTCTTGGTCATTCTGTGGGTGGTACTGCTGCCAGCATGAATGACCAAGAAGTTTGACTAGAACTATAATTACAATTTTTTGTAAATCGGACTCGTATAGAGCTCCCACTATATAATGAACTGATTAAATTTTTTTTAAAAAACATACGATTTATTTTTTTCCTGTTCGTCAAAGTCATGACACTTGTCCTTTCTATCTAAACATCCACCAAGGTACTTACATAAGAAATTACAATCTGTCCTATTATTTTTTATAACCTACATGTTTTTTCTATTTTTAGAAACAATAATTGCGATCACCCGTACATTCCGAGAAATTACCGGAATGGTGGCAAGATCAATGACTTGGTTAAAAAATATTTCACAGGAAAGTCTAAGGGCCAACGCTGCGTTAAATATAAGGTTTCCTTTTTGTTCATTGTAATCTTTGTGTATAATAAAGTATATAAAAATAAATAAATCTTCTACAACAAAACTTTTAAAGGTAATTTAAAATTAATTGATAACAAAAATATTCGTCTTTTGTTGTGCTCAAACCACAATTTTGCACTATTGTACTAGTTAATGGACTCTTTTATTATACTAATGGCACACACCGCGCCGGTGAGATAAGAGATATTTTAAACAAAAGAGTTTCGGCTGCGGTGGAGCCCTTTTGTTTAGTATTTCTTTCGGAAATACCAATACTTTTGAATAATCTTTTGTAACTAAAATTAAACAAAAGGGTTCCTGCTGCGGCGATGCCTTTTGTTAATGATTTGTAATAAAAATTAAGTGCTATTAAAAGTCACTTCTGTTTTGCTTCCGTGCTGAACAGACGTGCTCTTCCCTGCTCTCCGTTTCTCTTGCTTTTTTATATTTTGACCACTGCTTTTTTTCTGGACCTCTGATTTGCCCCGTGATTACTTTGGCTTGTGATACTGGACTCTGAAAATACCTCGTGATTTACCTTGGCTTGTGATTTGGATTCTGGAATTATCTTGTGATCTGTGTGTGTGTGTGTGGTTAATCTTCGTGATTTCATGGTAAGTACCAACAATTATTATTATGAGCTATCTTAACTTGAGCTAACATTAAAAAATAATGGTATCCATTTTCTATATTTATGGCTGTCGAAAACTCGTAATAATTTGGAATTGGCGGATGAAATCTATTATTTATTAGGTACTTTTATTTACCCATGAAAAATAGAGCTCGATCTGTCTCCTTCACTTTGTTCTGCTTATGCCTTTTTTGCTCAAATTTATACCCACTTCCAGATGATCTAAAAAATGGAAATTTGCGGCCAGTTAGGTAAATGTGTGTATGTCGTGGTTCTCTATCTTAGAATTGATCACTTTACGGCATGACCGACCATTTCATGATATAATCAAACATGGCTAATCATATTGTAAAATAGTTGCGTTGTCCGCTAGTAAAGTCCACTGTTCCTCAATGTATTTCTGTGTTAATCCTTAATGTTAATGCTTTTTTATTACAAAATACGCTTTTGTTCCATCAAAAATACTAATTGTCCTTGCTCTTCTGTGTGGTTAAAAAATATAACCACGGAGGAGATGAAGGGGTCTGTGTTTGCTCGCTTCTTTCGCTCACTAGACCCTGCCATCCCTTTTAACCTAACCTGTCCGAGTTAGGGTGCCCCAAGTCCAAATAAGCATTTTTTCTTAAATATTGTTATGTTAAAATAATATTAAAATAAGATCAAATGTAAGCATTCTGATGCAGATTGTGGCAGGTATTTTATTGCTATCTCATATTTGACATAGACATATGCCCCAAAAAGGTGTCGAAATAGACAGAATTACTTTCGGATTTCTGTAACAGTGTGAATGTATAAATATATTAGGTGTTTAATACTGTTTCAAATTAAACTTACAAAGTATACGCAATCTCAATCTTTAGAATTTACTCACGATAAAATAATACTAATGAGAACTATACACCCCTATTTTTTAATTAGTACAAAAAAATGGGCTCTATCCGTAGGTACCCGTTACTGCTCATATTTATGTAGTCAAAAGTTAAAAAAAAAAAAACGAAATCCCAAAATTGACCACGAAAATTTGCCATAATTGGTAAATTCACAATTGAATGAATTATTCATAACAATTGCTACTAGAAAATACTACGCGCAGTGTTTTTCTATTGTTTTTCATTCATAATCAATAGCCTGTACAATATTTCCATAAATTGAGTGACATTTTGGGATATAAACAAATGCTAATAACTCTGCTGTTTATGAATATTATTTATTGAGACTTTCCTTAAATAATAACAAGACCTTTTCTTATAAGCCCTTTAAGTATTTGTACTAATTAAAAACTAGTGGTGTATAAACTACCAATTTTAAACACAATTTAATCTTAACCGTAACTTAAACTAATACTAATGAAAATTAGGTATATAATACTAATCTTAACCATAACTTATACTAATACTAATGAAAATTAGGTATATAATACTATATAATTAAACTATATAATATTTTTAGATGGCACGTAGTTTTGAAGATGTGGAACGTGACATGAGAGAAATGTTCGAAGACGAGTATGACGAAGACACCGACCGCTCTGACAGCGAAAGTATCACCACTAATGCATCAGACAGGTAGAGAATCCAAATATTAATATCTAACTATATAATCGTATTCTTATGGCAGTGTTTAGGTATTTCAAGATTTGAACGGGTTTTTTTTAAATAGATAATTTTCTCCTTTATAGCTCTGCAGTTTCATTTGCGGATTTGTGTCCAGATGGACAATGGACCGAGGAGATGACAAACGACAACCATTTCCCATTTACTGGGACCCCCGAGATTAAGATCTCGGACGCACCCAATAAAGGGCCCATAGAATATTTTAAAGCTATTTTCACGGAAAACTTTATGACGACACTGGCTGATATGACGAACATGCACGCCCAAATTTTGTTAACGAAGCCACTGAAACCCAACAGCCGCTTAAAGAAGTGGAAAAACACCACTATGGTAGAATTGTGGACCTTTTTAGGGATTCTTTTTTTCATGGGTACCACTCGATTAAGCAGGTTAGCTGATTATTGGAAGAAGAATTATTTAGTGAAATTTAACATAAACAAATATATGTCGAGGGATAGATTTTTACTGTTATTAAGGTGCCTTTTTTTTAATACTACATACGACAATGGAAGTAAATATTCTAAAATAGATTATTTATTGAATTTTTTTAATGAAAAAATGAGAATGTTAATTTATCCTGAAAAGGAAATAAGTATTGATGAATCCATGGTAGGGTTCAGAGGGCGAATTATATTTCGTCAATATATTAAAAATAAGAGGCATAGATACGGGATAAAATTGTATGTGTTGGCCGATCCGAAAGGACTTGTGCACAGGATCCATATGTACAAAGGTGCACAAGATAACGAAGTTGGTGGGAAAGGCCACGTAGATAAAGTAGTCATGAAACTGCTGCAAGATTTTCTTAATAACGGACATTCTGTCTATATGGATAACTTTTATAACAGCGTAGAGTTAGCTGAAAATTTACTATCTAAAAAGACTTATTGTACGGGAACTTTACAAAGTAAGAGAAAAAGCAATCCAAAAACAGTTGTAGTAAAGAAATTGTTAAAAGGTGGACAGATATACAGATTCAATGGAAAAGGTGTGTGTGTCTGTAAATGGAAAGACAAGAGAGATGTGCTCACTATTTCCACTGAGCATTCACCTCACTTGTTGCCAGTGGAGAATAGGCGTGGTCGTGTCATCCACAAACCTAACATGGTGATCCAATATAATAAATATATGAAAGGAGTTGATCGACACGACCAAATGCTAGCCTATTACCCAAGTGAGCACAAATCTTTGAGGTGGTACAAGAAAATCGGCATCCATATTTTGCAAATGCTTCTTTTAAATTCCTTTTTATTATTTAAAAAAGGAACAAGCAGCACTATTTCCTTAGAAACATTTAGGGAAAAAGTGCTGCTTGAACTTTTACCTTCTCCAGTAACTGACACATTAGCGCCTCAAAAGGCAAGACATATGCCTAAAGAATTAGACAGAAATGAAAATGGGTGTCTTAAAAGGCGCAAATGTGTCAGGTGCTGGGTAAAAGACAAAAAAAGGAGAGATACAAAAATAATTTGTCAAGAATGCGATGTCGGCCTGTGCCTTCCTTGTTACGGCCCACACCACGACGAAATGTCTAGGACATAGACATTTCGTCGATTTGTAAAAGTTGATTCCTAAAGTTATAAATTTGTCAAAGTTTTCGTTGACATGTTATAAGGGTTTGAACGTGGCAGCGACATCGAAATGTTGGGAGTCGCGTGGTCATGGAGATCTTTTAAATAAACTAAGCGCTGCTTGAAAAAAAAAAGAAAATTTATAAAAATACAAAAAAAAAAACCTAGACTTATATTTTAGGAGCTGCAGTACGCTATCTCGTGGAAATAACTCGTGATTATCTATTGAAAATAGTAAGGGTTCTCTTATTATCTTTCTTTATTTTCTGCTATGCTTTTTCAGAAAGATATCGGCGATATCATGTTTTAACACCATTTCGTAGGCACGGCCGTGAAGTTTTAGTCTTACAGCTCCTAAAATATAAACCTAGGACATTTTTCTGTTTTTTTTTTAATTCTATCTATTTTTTTACCTCAATTTTAGTTCTATGTAATGCTTATAATCAGCCTTTTAAGAGCAGTGTTGGCCGAGTGGTAACGGCCCCGACTTACGAGTTGTAGGTCGCGGGTTCAAACCCAGACAGGCGCATTACTATGTGTAATTAATTTCATCACTACTGCTCTCAAAACGGTGAAGGAAAACATCGTGAGGAATGTCGGCATGTCCTAGAAACAAAAATTCGAAGACATATGACATCCACCAACCCGCACTGGGCCCGCGTGGTGGATTACGGCCCATTCCCTCTCCTAAAGAGGAGGCCTGAGTCCCAGCAGTGGGAACATTAAAAGGCTGATTATGTAATGCTTAGTTTTAAAGATCTCCGTGACCGTTCAAACCCTTATGACTGTTTAACCGTAACTTTAAGAGCGTTCACTACCCCTTACGCGCTATTTTGCTCAAAAATATGATTTTGACACCCGTTCATATCCACTAATGACTTATTGTACAAACATATGATTTACTAATAACATTAGGAAATATTCTTGTCCAAATAGATAAACAGGAAAAAAAGGTTAAAGTTATTTTAATTCAAATTTTAAATGGTTTTTTTCAAGGAAAGGTTCTTTTATTAGAATAAGTTTTATTATAATGGTAAAAGGAAGTTAAATATCAGTGAAAATAATCAGTTTACTTCCCCATAATTTCTTAATAATTTGACATTATTTTGATTTTAATTTTCTAAGTTAGTAAACTAAATCAATGAATCTTTTTCAATAACTATTTTGTTAATTAACTTAACTATTGTTTTTTTTTTTTTTTTTTATTTCTTTTAGTATTTAACACGTTCTCAAGCTTCAAAATGCTATTAATTTAAATAAAATACAGTCTATTTGGACAAGAATATAAATATGCTAATGCTATTAGTAAATTATATGTATGTACATTGAATCATTAATGGATATAAACAGTGGATGAAGAGGGATGAAACGCATGTTATTAAAAAAGTTAAGAGTATACATGTGGATGGATGGAGAGGGAGAAGGAGGAAAAAAAAGATGGATGGATTGTGTGAGAAGTGATATGAAAGGAAATGGAGTTAGTGATAGCATGACGGGTGACAGGTAAGAATGGAAGAAAACTACGTGTTGCGCCCATCCCAACTAAATTGGGATTAAGGAAGATGATGGATGTTAACGAGTTTGAATATCATAGTTTTTGAGCCAAATAGCGCGTAAGAGATAGTGAACGCTCTTAACAAGTTTATGGTTTTGGGAATTAACTTTTACAGTTTTTACAAAACATTGGAATCGTTTTTTACTTTAAATTAACACCGTCGCGTCATCGAAACGCATATATCTTTATAGCATTGTTTTTGTTGGTTGCTTTTTATATTTTTTTAGACCACCGCCACATTAACTTCATCATTGGTTTTTTTATTGTAAAAAATTAATTTACCCATTAACAGGTTTTATTTTTATATAAAATCTTTATGTGAATGTGAGAACACTGTAGACTGCGCGGATTCATAGATTATTTTCAATATTATTATTATGTTAATTTTGATTTAAGGTATAACGATGACTGCTCTACACTGTTCTCTCATACTTATTATTTTGTAATATAGAAGTAATTATTGTAAAATCAATCATTTTTTTTTCAAAGAGTAACATTGGAGTTTCTTACTAGTTCTCCATAGTAAACGACTAATTGGAACTGTGTACTAGCTTCTGACGTTTCATAAGTGTCCATGTAGGACTGTGTAATAATATATTTTAATAAATTGTTTTGATTGTAAATATTCATTGGTTTTATTCTATTACTTACCTACCACCAAAGAAATCAATCGTAAAGTACTTGAAAATCTGTTATTGTTATTATTCTACTGGTTAGATAATTCATAAAATCGTATACCACTAAATGGCAATACTAAATATTTCATTCATTTCGTTCGTTCACTCAAAAGAGTAATAAAAAAATAACAGATATCACGAGTATTATTTGAAAAAACGCGAAACAAAAACCACTATCGTGTGTGAAACACCCTTTACATGTACCGTAATTGTTTTATGACTGCCATAAAACTCGAAATTTTTTAAACTCACATAAGCGTCGAGCCGCACTTGGTCAAAGTGTTGAACGCCGCACTAATGCGGCCAGCCGCACTGAGTAGACTTTTTTCAAACGCGCATAAGCGTTTATAGCACCACACGAAATACGGCTTATTGAGCCATTTATTTAGCATTTTCATAAAGTTCGCTAATAATTCAGCATTGAATGCGTTAAAACATCAGCTATCTGTGAAGGCACCAGCGAAAATCTCGTCAAAATCGGTCTAGCTGTTTTGGGGATTAACCAGAACAAACAGACAGCCGTACAGAAATTTTAAAAATTGTATATTTCTTATAGGTATCGAGGATAATTTTATAATATAGGATTTTCCTGTTACAATTACTTGAATAAGAATTCCCAATAATAACCAGCTCAAAATACAATAACACTATTTTGAGTTCTACCACGAATTTATGTTAATATTAAACATTTGAACTGTAAGTTTATCTCAAGCGTGGTTAGCGGTTACTGACGCAACCTTTCTCGTAACTTTGTGGTTAACCTGACCTACTGAATGTGATACAAATATTAACCTACTGTGTTTTTTTGTTTACAGGTATGTACTTTTGGTCTGAAGGATGAATACCTATAAGAATATACGGTACCATAAGGGTGAGCAAAAAGAATGGAATTATAATAGTGTGAGAGATTTTCATGAGTTTCTTTTTTAATTCGGATCATATTTGGGATCAGTAATAGATAAACATAAGTACAGAGGAACTGCTTATGTCTTCCTTTATAATACTAGTGTGTTATACAAATATCCTACTTTTCCTTAGGGCAACTTAAGTTAGATAAGACTCTAAGGGCCTGTGCACACCGCGTTTTTTAAAAACGCGCCGTTGGCGCGCTTGTGTAGCGATACAGACACGATACGCACGCGAGTCAGACGCAGCCTGTAGACTTTAAATAGGATAAAAGCGCGCCGTCGAACGTACGTTTCTAAAACGCGCGTCAACGGCGCGTTTAAAAATCGTGGTGTGCACAGGCCCTTAGATACGTTGCTGAGTTGGCGACCCTTTTGGTTCGGGAACACTAAGCCAAAGCGCACCAAAAGCTTGTATTTCTGTACTTTCTTTTTTTATTATTTTGTTTTGTTGCCATTGTATTGCCTGCATCGAGTAAATTCTATTCTACGTTCTAGCTACTTCATCCTGTCTTGGTATAGCTGGCAAACTTGCAACACAGCCAGGTCCAGTCGCCCAGTCCCTCGCTACATTGTAACATACTGGTTCTCATATAATCCACATTACACGTAACATCTGTCACATATACTTATCGAACGGCAATATAGATGTTATTGGATTATGTTTAAGTGCTGTTTATGTGAGTTTTTTCTTCGATTTGTCATATCGATAAACACATTCACTTGTATTTTGTAATAAGAAACTACAATATACGGAGTAGGTGCAATGCAACTATTAACTCGCAGTAGAAATTATATGAACTAGTGTAATGGTCAGTTTATTTTAGTATCTTTTGCTGTGTTGTTGAAACGTCTTAGAATTTATTTATTTATTTATTTGTTATGGGAAAACAAACAGTGACACATTACAATTTATAGAAAAATAAAATACAAAACAATATGGCTAAACGTGTAACCAACAACGTTTTCCACGAAATACACAATAGCAAAAATTTGCAAAACGTGATTTAAAACTAAAACCTACACTACTACAACAATTAATAAATAAAGATAATTAAACATTATTTTAAGCTGCTTTTATGGATAATAAAATTTTTGAACTTTTTTATATGGATGTATAAAAAAAGGAAAATGTGACAATTCTAAAAAATAATAATATTATCTAAATATATAACTAAAATGAATACTTACTGACTTATAGTTGATTAATGACGTAGATGGTATAGTGGCTGAGCGATTGGCTGTTCCGCTGCGTAGGTATACGGAAAAATATTTGCATGGCTTGCAGACTGTACATGTTAGTGACCGCGCCCACGATACAGAAGTAATTCCTAGCCTAGGAATTATTCCTGTACCGTAAAAAAAAGCATGAAGAATATAAATAACCGTTGGATAGAACTCTCTCCCAAACTGCGCCACAGCAGCCTTCTCCCCCGCTTTTCGCGTTCAGTCGTTCCTAACCATTTCAAAAGATTGTCGGTCAATTTATTTGACACTTCGCGTAGCCCAAGGGCTGGCTTTTATCTTGCAGGATAAACATTGCCATACAGCGTGGCAATGTCGCCAGTCTTTTAAACATATTTACCAGTAAACAGCGATGCGGAGGAAGTTAACTACGCCATAGTTTAGATTGGTTTTTAGTTAGTTTTCATAACCTAAGTAGTTAAGGTTTTTTTTTGTTTTGGTGTAGGTATATATAAATCTTTGATATATAAATATAGTTTAAATATATTCTTAATATGTAAATGTGTAGCAATTGTTATTATTTATTTCCTTTAACAACTGATTCACCGAATATATTGTCACGAATTGCTGTAGTTAGATTTCCACGAAAACACAATACCAAATTACAATGAAGTGCTTACCATATTTCTCAAAGTCGCTGAATCAAGAAACAAACAACTAAATCTTTACAAATAAATGCGAATTCCTACAAATGTAGCGAAAATTGCCCACTACAAGTACACCTGTCGACAATGCACAATCATAGGCTAAGGGCACACCGTTGCAGGTACCGCTAGTGTTGTCGCTAAAACTAATACAGTTGGAACTTCGCGGTGGGCTATTATGTCCCGGGATTTATTTGTGGCAAGATGTGCCTTACCGATGTTGTGGATTATTTAACTGTCAGCTTTGAAGGTGCTGATTTGTGTTCCTGTCGGTTTTGCGTTGGTTTAGCGGTTGAGTAAAGGAAATCAAGATTCTGAGGCAGTTTTGTTAGCAATTTTGTGATTTCTAGTTTTTTCCTGTTGCTAATCGAATAAGGGCTTTTAAACCATACATAACTATACTTATAACTTACATTTACTTACCTTTACCTATAGTACCTACTAATATTATAAAAATGAAGACTTAGTTTGTTTGGTAGAAAGCGCTAATCTCAGGAACTACTGGTTCGAATTGAGAAAATATTTTGTGTTGGTTAGACCGTTTATCTAGAAAGGCACATTACATCAGCAACAGGTAACATCACGCAACGACCCACGAATCTATAACCAAAGACACTGGTGATGCCACGGGGACTGCTAGTGAATTTATAAAACATTCAATTGTTCTCATAGTTAATTGAGTAGGTACTTAAAAAGTTAAAGAAATGAATAAGATACTATTACACAATAATTATTCTAAATCACCTAAACCTAAGTTCAATTCAGTTTGCATTAACACTTAGAACCGCTATAAAACCATCGTTAACGGTATAAATCGTCTAGACAACAGCATTTCGTAACAATTACCGCATTTCCCGAGCTCACCAAGCTCTATATCTTCGTAAATCGATAAGATGTCCAACAATATCAGTAAATTGACGTCTATTTATCGATAATATCCGCCGATCGACCGCGGCGCAATAAATTTTGAAGACGGTTAATTCGGAAACATTTAGAGGTCGTTGAGACAGTGTACGCCGGACCTTAGAGCTTGGAACAGGTACTTTTGTACAGTTTTAATGTTATTGCTTCTTGAGATTTTATGTAATGAATAACTATGCTAGAATTTACTTAGAAGAAAAGGATGCTAGATAAATGTATCTGGGACATTCTTCTATTTTATCGACAATCGCGTGTCCCTTGGGATAAATAATGTAAACATTGTTTTTGCGCTTGAAATTTTAAGTTTCTCAATTTTCTATAATTTTAAGATTAGACTTTGATAATATATTTTTTTTTTGCATGACGAGTGTCACCGTTACACTTTTTTATTGATGGATTGTCGATGGAAAGAAGAACGTCCCATCTAACTTTTCAGAGCGATGTGGAAAAGTAGTTAATACCCAAGAGTTCATGAATATTCATTCAGTCTTCTTACGTAAATTAAAAAAAATGTTAAGTAAATATTTCATGCGAAACTTATTTTAGATACTATAAGAAGGAACTAATTAAGACCATAATCACCTGTCGATGGGCTGGGAGAAAAAAAATGAATTAATTTATGTTATCCGTGCATCAAAATAAAAATACAAGTTCTTCCGAACACTGAAATCGATCACAAAATATGCAGACATCTAAAATCATAATCGTTTCACACACGCATCGTACCATTGTCGGTTGTGTATCGGTTAAATCACTCGCTCCGATTGACGACTAGAAAATCGATTCGTTCGTAATCGTATGCAGACATTCCACAACCATGTTTTTATACGGCCTGTTTGAATAAAATTTCTCATTTAATATTCCCTATGTGTTATTGAACTGACTTAGCGGAAATGCTATATGTTTTATGCAAGCTTTAATTATAACAGCGGCTTACACTGGGCACCGGTAGTGTCGAAATCCAAATCAGTAAGAAAACGAGAATGTCCGTCGATAAAATAAAATGTAATTGCTGATGTTGGTACTCGTAATTTTATACTCGCTCGGAATCGGAATTGTGTCTCTGACCTTTTTGAAGTAGTTCATTTCATACTTTTTTTGTTTTGTTTTATGGTATCAATGGTATTTCAGTTTTTTATTTGTAAAAAATGCTGTCCTTTTGCTTACATTGCTAAGTTTAATTATAAAGTATTGGAAACAAAAGTAATATTGACATATCGTTACCTACTTTCCTTTGCCTATTTCAAAAACAATAATATCTGTGTTTCTTCGCCACCATATTTATGTTTTTATGACTTAATTATATGATACGTATATACGAGTATAAATGATATACACTAATGTATGAATTATTAGTTGTAAATCGAAAGTCCGTCACTGTGTAGATGTGGGAAGTAAAATGCCTAAGCATGTCTATTGACAATATATTATCTGTGGAATACTGTGTGGGCATTAATTGGTCGCCGGCTTACTACAAATTTATTGTTTTTGAAAGTTATTTTGTCCTAAATAGTTAGTTTATTTTGAGGTTAAATTTTCATCTTGATCAACATTTTTGTCATGGCGAGATATCTAATACGCCGAAGACTTATTTTTATTTCATTTTCAGCTATTGTTTTCTTCTTGTGCCGTTTCTTAGCTTACAAGATAAAAATAATTATGTAAGTAGGTACATATTAGCCAATCAAACTTTCATCGTCTATGTTTGGTCTGAACGAATGGAATGTTATTCATTAGATGACAATTTATTGAGTAAGTAGATACAACAAGTTGTCCAAAAATACAAGTGCAGGATGTTTATAAAGGTTCTTCACCCAAAACAAAGACAGCCATCGTAAGACGAACCGACAGTCATGCCTCGTGATATAAAAAACAGTACGCATAACAATTTAGCATATATTTTCCCAAACGTTACGGTCGTGGACTCTGCATCCATTGTTTTCAAAATACAATAAACAAAAAGGCAGTTTATTGTATTTTTTATTGAATCATAAGCCGCAACTTATGTGAGTGTTATGTTAAGTAGCAGCTTATAAGTACACGGGATGACATATATCAAGCTGTAAATATCCAGTATTAGATGACCTCTCATTTTACGTACAGCTTATAAAAGGCGATGTCAGCGTATACTGGAAATTTACAGCTTGATATGGCGCCTAAATCTAAGCGTAGGCGCAGATAAATGGGAAAGAAATCGTAAGATCCGTTTAATAAATCGTATTTTGATTGGCCAATAGTAATTAGGTGGAGCTGGTAAATCTGTCATTGTTGAACAGTATTGTTATTTATTTATAATGAATTTCTAAACAATATATTAATTTTGAATGATCGCTATTTACATAGATTAACATATGAAAGAGGCTCCGACGTTTGGTATTCATTTTACGGGCGGTAATATTAAAAAGATATCGATGTTGAGATTTGGATATGTAGACCTACAGGTCGGTATTTTGGAAAATTCATCATCGTCTTCCTTTCCTTAACCGCTTCAAAATCCGTTGCGTGGTTTAGGCGTTAGCTTGGATTTATACTATCATCATTTCATGCTGCACATAGGCCTCTTCCAAGTGTCGCCACAACGACCGCTCCTGTGCATCCATCCGATTCTTGCAACCCTCACCAGGTCATCGGTCCATCTTGTGGGTGGCCTACCAAAGCTGCGTCTTCCGGTACGCAGTCGCCACTCAAGAACCTTTCGGCCCCAACGGCCATCTGTTCTACGAGCATTGTGCTCATGATTGTTTGGTCTTCTCATGACGTGACCGTACCATCGCAGTCAAGTCCCAGAGATTATAATTTACCCGACCAGTGCAAATGCAAAGATTAAAATAAAATAATACAACTGCAATTAAAACCCACTCCAGTCTACAACCTGGCTTAAAAACCAGTCTATTTAATTCTTTCCTAAGAAACCATACCACTCCATATTTTTAAATCAGTGAAGAAAATAAAGGAAGTGGCAAGAGTGCGCTCCATAACTGTCGGTACAAAATAGATCATTGATAAAAACAGGCCTCTGATTGGTCGGTATCGGCTCGCTTAATTGTAGAGTGCGCATGCGCCGGCTATGGTATCTAATGCCGATAGTAACGATAAGCTTATGAAATAATACGCTGGAACACGCCGGGAACTTATCCTGCTACTGATGGGGAGGATACCACAGGTTCTTGGTGCAGTTTTGAGGAAGACTTCGGTGAATAAGTTTTGAGTGGGATATTATAAAGCTACATGGGAATTTTAGCACTATAAGTGTCTTTTGGTGACAAAACGTCTTCTTTTATTAAGGACTAATGGTCCTTTGATACATATTGTAAGGATTAATGGTCTTTTGGTACATAATGGACATTGTAAGAATCAATTATTTTTTGAAAGATCTCTTTTTAATGAATTGAGAAGAATTGTCATAATTGACTATCGTGAAAAGTATTAACTGACAAAGTAGACAATAGAACAGCATAATGTCTTATGTTAAATAACTGAAGAATTAGAAAAAAACCCTTATCGCCATAACGATGTATAACATCACTCCATAACCCAGGAAATCGAGAACCAAATGACATCCGCACCAAAAGTAGCGGTTTAAAACATTGTCTATGGTAAAACGGTCATTACTGCACAGACAGCCGGGCATGTTCCATGTTGTTTCATTGTAAGTAATCTGCCAATTTGCGATATTACTAGTTGAATGAACATCGACATAGACTTTCTTACTTATGACTAAGCTAGACTACTTATTAGTTAATAACTGCATTCCTTTGAAGGCATAATCGCAATTGAGAGATGATGGGGGCCGTATCAATAGATTTCTTGATGTAGGCTGTATTGAAAGGTATACGCAGCGTTTTTATTGTGTTGATGGTAAAATAATAGGCCGAAGTATAAAGGATGATATGCTTTGATAGACAGCTAATAGGATAGGCCTTTTTCTTGATTCCGTCTCATCATGGCATGCTTACAAATCGATTGTAGCTCGTGTCTTCTTCTTTCTTTCTTTAAAAAACGTTAATTTGGGCTTTTCATAGTTGCCTAGTGAAAAGATACATATCTATACGTAAGTTTAAGGTTCTTCTACTACAAGCTTATCAGATTACCTTAATCAACTTTAATTAATCAATCAAAATTTACATTTGGAAGTGGTTGTTACGTTTTCACAGCCAAACTTGTAAATCAAAAACGCTCTGTTGTATATCAACTTGATATATTCCATCTGATAACTTTAATGTTGGTTATATTTTCGACTTTTTAAAAGATTCTGATGAACTGATGAAACGCGGAAGCTATAAGATGGTGAGATATAAATATAAATCAGACGTGTACAGCTCCCAGCAATTAAACTTACGGCGGGGCTGCGCGCGCGCATATCGGCGCACAAATCATAATCAGCGCCACCTGTGGGCGGCTGACAGTAAAACATAGCTGAGATCCTTCAATACGAAACATTTGTTGCACCGTACTCTGTCTTATCTCTATTAATATAATGGTGGTAATCCTTTGTAGCGTTTTATAGTGAATTTTAAAATCTGTTGGTGAATTCAGCTCATAAATTGGATTAAGAATTGGTATTGATAGTTAGTAATAGATTTTCGTTTTAATTTTATTTGCGATGAGTTGTTTGATGGCTTCTGCGTATGTTATCGGCTTTTCCTTTGACTTGAAACGTGGGAGGAATTAGAGGAAGCTGGTTTGTGCACCATAAATCATTTCTTATACTGTAAATAACATAGAATTATTGCCTTGTCCTAAGTTTTCTGTTACCTATATTATATCTTTGTCAATAATGGGTATGACTCGGAACAAACAGATGTAGGTACAATTGTTTGTTCCGATTGTTGAACATGGCGGGAAACACTTCAGTACATAGAACAAGGTGAGCGTGAAGCTGCGAACTAAAACTGAGACTCATTAACTTTAAGTCCAGTTTACGAACTTTTATGATGTTTTGTCGAAACACAAAACATCTTAAGCTGTTGATCCCCGCATTAACGCCGGCGTTCACGCGCCATTGTTTTACTATTGTGTCTCTAATTACGCACTCAAAA
This sequence comes from Mythimna impura, assembly GCA_905147345.3. Lineage (NCBI taxonomy): Eukaryota > Metazoa > Arthropoda > Insecta > Lepidoptera > Noctuidae > Mythimna > Mythimna impura. The sequence goes on from LR990350.1 coordinate 27,224,845, forward strand.
GGTTAAGATTATGTTATTTATGTTTGGATCTAACGACTCAATAAATTTGTATTACCTACTTACTTAACTGTAGAAATATGGGTGGGTTTTAGTCAGTAAAAGTCTGAATCTCCCTCTCACTCCACCCAGAGCGGGAGAAGTTATTTCATGGTTTTCCACCCTTAGAAAAATAAGGCTGTTACGTCTGAATAATCTAGAAGTTCCGACTACCGTCGTCTTATTTTAAGGAATTTAATTCTATGTACAATTCTAATTTCTTTTATAAAGTACGAACTGGAACTTGTGTCATTTCTTGTTTGTCGATGTTGCAGAGTAGCAATCAATTAACGCAAGTCCATTTCGAGACATTAGTCTAGAAATGGACTTGCACTAGTGAACTGACACCTAACGCAATTTAGGAGTGGCTGGATCGCTCAGCAAGTCTTAAATTGAGCGAGGTCACTATTTTTTTTTGGTTTCTGCATTCAGTCTGTCCCACTCATTCTTGCTTACCATGGCTCCTTTGTACCCAGAACGCATGCAACCAATTCAATTAGCAACAAGAGCAGTTATTACCGTATTAGCAAATAAACGCATGGTGCATTTATTAATTACCGCCACTAATCACAATCATAACTGGACGTATTAAATTATCATTTATTTCTTCAGCTGTGCTAAAAGCCGCCAAGTGTACGTACTGCTACATATCAAGCTAAAGCGTCCAGTATAATCTGACCTCGCATTGAGCAGGGATACTATACAATCAAAGGCCAGTTTATTTTAGTATTCTATTTTGTCTTGATATGTATCCGTGTGTACATAAGTCCATTAATTCTGAAATTAACCTAACAGAAAGTATTCGCGTGATGCACGAAGATGTGGGTATTAGACCGTGGTGTGATGGTGCACGGGATAAGAGGAGGCGGAAGTGAAGTGTCGAGGAAGATATGGAGCTGAAATTAGTATAGAAATGATATTATTATAGGTTGGTTCAGGACTGTTTCGTGATCGTAAAATAGGTGACCATTATGTTTTCTTTTTTCCTCATGGCTGTCAAAAAGTACATAACGTCCGTCCCTTAGCTTACAACACCGCTCAAGTCGAAAATTGGCGGTTTTCACATTTGAATGCCTTTAGATGGAGCTGCTCATTGCGCGTCTAACCATTGGTCACATGATATAGATTTCAGCCAATCAGAAGCCATAATTCGAAAAGTAGTGACAGCGAGCAAGTCGGCTGGCCTGTCAACACCGCACAGTTTTTTTCGTTTCCTGTAAAGTTGGTAAAAATGACTTATGCGGTGTTGTTAGCTAAGGGACGATAATTGAAAGAAGTCTTCCGAAGTAATTTTAACTTGGAAGTCGTTTGTCAGACGTATTGTTTTTTTATCAATAATAAATTGGCGCTTGAGGCTGTAAACATTGGAGGGATTCAGGCCTTCTCTCTATGTGAGAGAATGAGTGATAATCCATCACGCAAGCCCAGTGTGGATTGGTGGATGTCACATGTCTTCGAAGTTTTTATTTAAGGACATGTCTGTTTTCTCTCGATGTTTTCCTTCACCGTTATGAGAGTAGTGATGATCGCTGGGCTACCACTACCTTGCTATACCTACAAGCTCCAGGGGCCTTTACCTTTTTACCCCAGGAACCTTTTTTTCGAAAGATACTTACTTAAGTAAAAAAAAAAAAAACTAACAAATTCCCGCGTCATTTAACAGTTAGTAACTTGGACCAAACACAAAATCATTCAGAGTGTGAATCGAAATTGCACAAAATAACACATATTGCATGCTCGATCCTCGCTGATTAAGTGTTAATTACGATTCTAAACTTGATTGGCTCAAATATAAAATTGAAAATTACTTGTCATCGTAAATTCTGCGAGTGCTTAAAATATAATTTAATCAGATAAAGATCGCTAGAACAAATTGCTGGGTAGTTTGTTTTAGTATTAGAGTTTCAAAACATGTTTTTTATGTAACTGTGACGAACTAAGTAGTTACAAATTATTATTTTGTTAACAAGATTAGTCAAATAGTATTTTGAATTGTTTAACAAGCTTTAAGTAAGTATAAAGACAGATTAGTATAATTTACAATTGACAAAAGTGTTATTTATTTATTTAAACATGTACAGTAGTAGTAACATGTACATATGCGGACTTAATGCAACAAGGCATTCTGTACCAGTCAACCTTTGGGTTAAAAAAGAGTACATTGTGGTAGGTGTGCACAATAAATAATTACTAGATATTATTTTGATGAAGTATCATTATTATCATTCATAAAACGTTTTGGAAACACATTCATTGTGCGTACAGCTAAGGAGTGGAATTCCCTGTCGGAGTCTGTGTTTCCTGATAACTATAACCTAGGGATCTTTAAGTCAAGAGTGAATAGGTTACTTCAAGGTAAGCGCGCTCCATCGTCGCTTTCCATCAGGTGACATAGCGATCAAACGCGAGCCTATTAACATTAAAAATAAATTGATGCTTATAAGAATAAAATACATTTAAACCTACTCTTCTTTCTGCCTTTACTTTTTTTTTGTAAATCCTAAATCCTACGCAGGTATACTCTTAACTCTTTGAATTCCGGAAGCGTAGATCTACGCGAGACACAATGTTTTTTAATTGTGTCTCTAATAGCCGGCATACGAAAGGTTAAATTCTCAATCATTCTCAATCATACCTTTTCCACACTTTATTTACCTTCTAAAATAGATACGAAGGCTGAAAAGTAAACCTTGATAATCTCCAAGAAATCTTTAATTCATCTTGACGTTTTAACCCCACATAATAACAACTATTTACCCAACTCTAGCAATTTAAATGTACCATTTTAAACTCGGCGGCGGCGGTGTCATCAACCTTTTCAATAACGTAGGTACTTATTACAATAATGGCACAGTTTTCTTAAAGAAACTCGCTCGAAATTCACGGCTGTTCTGCGAGGTGATTACACCAATTATTTTGCTCCGTTTTGATACGTCTCAAGCACGCAAGCTTTTTCAAAATACGAAATGCAACTAAACAATCATTATCTCTGGCTTAATTATAAAGAAGAATATTTTTTCTAATCTCTGTCATTCAAGTAAAGCGGTTTTAGTCTATGGTAATCAAGGAGTCCGACTGTCACATATTATGAATAGAAAATGCGAGCGACACACAGATGAATATGTACATTCATTTGTATATTTTTCTAAAGTCATTAATGTATTATTTTGTGGTAAATATGCAGGTACGCAGCCATTAGTCTCGATTTTAACAACTATTATTTATTGAATCAAATCATGACATAAGATTGCGCGGGAAACTACCGTAAACAAATTAATATATACTACTTCTATTAAAGTATTAATCAAACACATATCAACAATACAGCCTAATAATTAACAAATAATTATAAATAACACTTAATAGTCTATGAATAATTCATTTCATTAAACATTCATAACACTAGGATGTATGGTGTTATTACGACAATTATTTCATTATTTATAGACAATAATTACACAATCGCGGGATATCGAATATGACGTTTGTTGTCAACTGTCATTACATTGGTAATCGTACCGAGAATGCCCGTTTAATTGTTATTCTGCATAACGTGTGGGTGTTAGTCATCGCGGTGAATGCTCGGTGAAACTGTGTAGGTAGAAACTATAATCTAAGCTAACTTATCATCATTTTCAAGGAATAATACTTAACACATCCGCAATCCGGACACAACTTGATTTGCACATATTTAATTTTAACGATGACATTCTCGAACACTTGCAGATACAATATTGGCTCTATGGTTTGCATCATCATTTTAAATAGGTTTACTAAAACAAGGGCTAGTTTACACCGCCTTCATCAAGTTTTTAATCCCGCCAGCGATCATGTTGGATGTATTAGTGATGTTCCCAGCAGCCCTTCATTACGCCGCATCCATCCACGTCTCGGCAATAATTACAGAGATCTTCTAGACAAATCACGTGCTGTGGTCCAAGGAATAGGATATTTTCGGTTTTAAGAAAATAATTATATGTTCCTTAGATCTCATTTAGTGGATAATATATGCCTGTCCGTCTGTATCAATAGGTAGTATGAAAAAGTAATGAAGGGATAGTAAGAAATAAAAAATAAGGTATTAACAAGAAGATTGTAGTATCTTCTTTTAAGTTCAATCCCTTGGCCAAAAGTGATGATCACCACTTATACGTAGCTCTTCAAGAACTCACAAATGATAATTTTAAGTAAGTACTAGTGACTCGCCCCGGCTTTACCCGAATGCAAATTATATATACCTATACATAAACCTTTCTTGTTTATTGACTTTTCTATTAATGAAAACGGCATCAAAATCCGTTGCGTAGTTTTGGAGGACTTAGCGAATAAATAGACAAACGCGAAAAGCGACTTGGTTATAAACTATCTATAGATATTTCAAGAGATAGATATAGATGGTAATAGAATTTATATATTCCGGTTCAAACTACATACATACTTACTAACATTTGTTAAATAAAAAAACACGCAAAAGCACATTTGCTCAGTGTCTATTGTGAGTTAGTTTTACGTTTACCGCGTTTGGCTCTCTGATTGGTTAAGAGCTTGGAGCGAGCCAATCAAAGTCCCGAACGTCGTAAACATGTTGATAGCTTGGACATAAATCAAACTCACTAGGCACTATACTTTCCTCCTCAAGGATGTACCCTAACAGGTGTTGTTCTGGGGTGGTCTTTTAAGAGGTCACCATCAGAATTTGGAAGAGGAGGGCCCCCTCTTCCAAATTCTGATGGTGACCACCGAGGTGGTTTTAGTGAGGTAAGAATCCCACACTCCCTGGGCTTTTTCCCAAAAGTCCAGGCACCTTTTGAAGATATCCCCGCAAAAACAAAAAAATACATAATAAAAGGCACTCTGATCTCCTAAGCCTCGCTCCACATCCCGCACTGTCTGTATTATTTTTTTGCTTCATAGATGTAAAACAGGGAAATCCGTCGCCAGCAAGCTTCCCTACGTTACGTACATATAAAACTGACGTAATGTCAGTCGGTACGAGGAGTCTTTTTGTGGTTAGAAGATGCGCAAGTGCAGATTATGTGATGTCGGGGAAATATGTAGTGATATGTTATGTCAGATGGTAGTGATAATTGTGATTCGATTTCTATTGAAATGTGTTACTAGAAGGAGTGACTAAAACAAACTGTACGAGATAGTCACAACTCGTCGTTTATTAACTCACAGTGTGCCCGATGAGATTTCGACCATCTATACAAATTTTTATCAAGTTGAAAATATTTTTATTACGCGGCCCACATGGGCACTTACAAAACGTCAGAAGCTAGTGCACGGTTCCAATTGGTATTGGTGCCTATGTAGAAAAACCGGCAAGAAACTCCACGGTTACTCTATCAAAAAAATAATAATAAATAATAATACAATTTTTTATAGGTATGAGAGGACAGAGTATAACAGTGAACACAGTAGATATCATCACAGGTATTGAAATTTCAAGAAATACTAGCCTCTGTTATAAGACCTTTTGTGCTAGATTTCATTGTTCTAGACCCAATTGTTAGTTTATTGAATGAACTTTAGATTAAATAATCTAGTTTTCTTGCAGATTTTCTTGAAATAGTTTCTGCCATGCGAAGCGAAGAGAGCGTTAATGTATGTGTTTAATATTAAATAGATTCTCCGATAAATAATAATATTAAACTAGCAATTCCCATTCACAAAACTCTCGACCAGACTACAAAATACATGAACGAAAAACATTCACACACCTACATCAATATTCTCGAAACGTACAAATAATGTCTATTCTGTCCACTTGTCGGTGAGAAGCCGGGCCGGACCACCGCGACGTTGCCCACGCGCCACTCCACTTGAGAGCCACTCTTGCGCAGCCGTGACGTTGCGATTAGTCGCCGATATGCGCATCTGCGATTTTCACGACATTGTTGCGGCCCATCGATGATTTGGTGGATTGAGGAGAGATTATACGGGACTATTAAAGTGACTGTAGAATAGAACAAAAATAATAGGGGAGTATACATGAAAAGAAGCCGTTTTCTATGGTGGCCGTAAGGGTGTCATGGCCTTTGACGTCATAGACCATATTGGACTTGTCTTTCATAATAGCAGCTGACGTGTGTTTTTTAAAAACTTATTTGCAAAATATCATTTATCATTTGTTTACGAAGATATTTAATTATTTTGTTCATATTTATTTATCAAAGTTAAAAATGTAGCAAATAAAAAAATTGCACGCATATTCCCTTTATCTTTTAACGCATTTTTTTTTTAAATCTATGGTTGGCAGATGTTGGTTCTTGTTCAAGTCATCAGTTTCTTTTTACTTGTACTGTTTTAAGTGATTTTGTAAATGGAAGGTAAACATTTATTTGTGCATGCTACATGTTTTCTTGACATATTTACTGAATTATGTTTATAATTACTGAAGTGAACCACGTTAGGAGTAGGTTAGGCATTGCGTAGAAAGTACTTGTTAGCAAAAACACAAATTACCTTATCGTCAGACAAAATTACTCATATCTATGTCACGAGAGAGAACTAAAAAATGCAAGAATGCAAATTAAAACGCAAATGCGACAGAGTTATCCATGTCGCAACAACGCACACGGCTTATCCGCACGAACAAATGCCACCGTTATCCTGTGACCTAGGGTTGTCAATCTACGCGATCGCAATTAGGCTTGCGCACGCGCAGCGATGGCCTGTGAGGCAGCCCTGCGGTTCGCCGATAACCCGTACGTGACGGGTCGCAAGCGCAGGTTAACTTGAGCTACACTGAATGACGACATTAACCTGTCGTTTCAATAATACTGCTTAAGTTACAATGCTGTGATCTAAAACTTTGCTTGCAACTGCCAACCAAATATGAATAAAGCTTTTAGAAATTGTGAGATCCCATCATTCCTCTATCTTCTTCTTCTTCTTCTAGAATCGATGGTTTTCTTTTCCCTCCAAAGTTTTTTGGCTAGTTTGGTAGCCACGTTTATTGCGGCGTCAGAGCGTTTGTTGTCAGAGGTCCTCCAGAGTGCATACCTATATAGGGATATTTTGGGCACTAATAAGTGGGCCACCGTCTTCGTCAGGAGCACCGCACCGCACTGGGTGTCGGAGGGATCTATTATCTCCCATTTTGCCAGGTTGTGTTTGTAATGGCCTACTTGGGTGCGCAGTCTGTTGATCGCTTTCCATATAGACCACTGTAGATCGCATCCGAGTATCAGATGTTCTTGAGGTAGGTGGACGAAGTCGGGCGGTGGTGAGTGGTGTTCCTCCCACATCTTACATCTCACCGTGGCTGGTCGGTCCCGACAGGCGTGTTCCATATATGTAAAAACGAATCGCTAAATGTTTTTTTATTAAATGATATGAACTAGTGCTTGACAGCGATCCCATCTGATGGTAAGCAGTAATGCAATCGATGATAATGAATCGCACTAGTTTTTGGAGCCTATTCACTCTAGCCTTGAAGACACCTAAATTATAATCGGACGGGATCACCGCTACAGACTAATTGTTCCAGTCCTTCGATGTACGCTGTATAAACGACGAGGCGAATGTGTTGGTAAGCGCAAAGCTCGAAAATAGCTGAACCAATTTGGATAAACTTGCTATTGTTTATGTTATCTGATAAGGAAACTAGCGGATGCCCTTAAGAGTACTGGTGCATTTGGACTTTCTCGGACCCTCTCTTTAATTTAACATGAAATAGTAAACGGGTTAAGTTAGCCTTTCGTTGGGAAATCATCAAATAACTTCTCTTGCTCTGGGTGGAGCGAGAGGAATTGTTAGACTTTTACTGACTTAAATCCACCCGTGTTCCTTCAGTTGCCCTTTGCGTTCCAGGGAAGTGGTGACTGTTTCGACCAATTCCGCAACACTAGCAATAGGACGGTTCACGTTTAGAAGTATGCGTGTTCATATCACGTCGGGGTCACCAGTTTGGAGAAAAAGGGAGGAACCTTCGAACAGATGGGTGTTGTGTCTGGTCCGGATAACTCTCTAATAATTGATTTCGGGTTGTTGTATATAATCTAATCGCGTGCAGGATTTCGAATTTTAGTTCCTATGAAGCGTTGTAGAAGTCGGTACAAAAGTACAGAATCCTGACAGTGTTGAATTCATTGTAAATCCAGGACCGTATCCTTTACTTTAAAACGACAAATAAAACCAACGTTTATGACCGTTTAGTTTGTTATTTACAAAGGTTTTATGGGTTTTATTCCCATCGTTCTGGCTTTGTATAATGTTACATTAAAAATGTTATTTCAGAAAATGCAGGTACTTCAAAGTCTCTTTTGTGCATCTTACATGCATTTTTTATGTAAATCGTTATATGTTTTGCGGCATGTTTTTGCTTATTCCACGCTTACCTAGTTGCCATTATATTGCTTTAGATAATACTGTGAAGACCTGAGTCCGAAACAAACTATCGGATAGTTGCCCGGAACAGACACAACTCCTGTCTGGTCGGAAGATTCATCATTTTGCTGTACTAAATAAATAAAATAAATAAATCGAAGATATTGAACCCGTCAAAAGGGTTCAATATCTTCGATTTATTTATTTTATTTATTTAGTACAGCAAAATGGCCATTAATACTAAAATACGTTAATCCTTCCACTCTGTCTTCTCACAGAATCGCAAACTGTCTAATAATATTGTCTTCCATTCATCAGCAAACAAATCTAATCCAGGTCTGGTCTCCACGAGCGCATTGAGCATCGATATCAGAATATCCATTGCATACTTCATAAACATTGTGATAATCAAATACTATTATTTTTCGGCCAATTGTAAAAAACTCTAGCTTTATACTTCGTAAGACTTTCTCATGGTTTATGTACCGAGCTGATCCTTATGATAAGTTCCTTGTGAAAGTCCCAGGCCCAAGCTAATAATGACCGTCATACAGCCACATACATAAAAACTTAGATACACTGATAAGTAGCAGAATGTCTCCGAATAATTTTAAGCTCATTATTTCTTTTCTTTTTTTTGCAGGTAAGGACAAAGGCCGACATATAGTTTTATGTAATTGAGAAGAAATTTTAAGCTCCACGTTTGGTAAGTTTTTTTAAGCCGTCTGGCATTTGAGAACGAAAGGAAAGAGAGAAAGGCAGACCTTTTTTTTTCAAAAGGAAAAATTTGTATTTTCGCTGAGTGACATAGATAGGCATATAATATATTTTCTAGTAACACGCGGGTGAAGTTGATGGCAGAACCAAAAACCTAAATAAGTATCCGGTATTTTTAACTGCAATTGAGACACATAGTTTTAGAAGATCCAGAAAATATATTGAGCGTGCAATCAATAAAATACTGAAAAAAGTATAAATAACAAAAAAATCGACAAACTTAAGTGACAATGGGCAGGGCACATTGCTCGACGTAAGTACCGGAAGACGCGTCGTTGGAAGGCAACCCACAAGATAGACCGATGACCTGGTGAGAGTCGCGGGAATCCCATGGATGCGAGACGCACAAGATCGATCGTTATGGCGACAGTTGGGGTAGGCCTATGTCCAACAAAGGACGTCTTTCGGCTGAAATGTTGATGTTGAACCAAAAAATCATACCGAAGCAAATAACTAGGATTGCGTATGCGCATTGCGTTCAATGTATACGTCGATAAATCTCTGTTTACTTAGCAACTACTTGCATATAAAGTAAAAGCTCATCGCGACATAATGATGTAACTGCGTGCTAAAAACATTAGCAAAGACACGATAATTGAGTGAACATGAAGCGACGCGGGCGCAACGGCAAGACTACTAGCACTCTTGTAGAACCTGAATACTCTTTTAACAGCACTTTTAGTACGTTGTAGCACTAAAATGAAATAACTGTCAAGTGTCACGTTGTTATCACTAATGGGGACTTGTTTTCAAGCTTTCGCAGTGTTGTTGCTAGTTTGACCCCTGGGTTTCTGGCCAGTAGGACAGTCAGTGTTCCAAAACAGTCCGGTGAGAATTCGCATAGTGATCTACTTTGTTTTTACTGTTTTCTTTTGTTTTTTTGCTTTTCTTGGAACTTGTTGAGTTTTATGTGATAATACACTAGCTGACCCGTGTCCACTTTGCATTTAGAATGAGGGTTTTTTTTAAATAAAATTCACCAGGTGGCGGCACTGAGTCGTCAGGTTCAGGCACCTGTCAAAACGCTTATGTTAATGACATTAGTTAAATTGACGTCAATGTCATGTATGTATATATTTCAAAAGTAGAAGATCTCTCGGCTTTCCTGAAAACCCTAATTAAATATAGCTTATGTCACTCATAGAAAAACAAATTCATAATGTTTATAGAATTAAAGAATTTTGGTTCAAAATTGGTTCAGTATAGTTCTAGAAATTTATACATCTTACAAACAAACAAAGTTACAAACTTTTCTTCTAATATTAGTGTAGATACCTCAGCAATTCTGGGTTTTCATGGTCAGTTTCTCAAATCTAAGTTTCCACGGTCAGTTTCCGACTTTGAAGGAATTATTGTGCGGTACGACTAAAGCGTGTTTCTTCTATTATACCCGAAATGAGATGTTTTATGCAAACATTCAATTAGAACTGGTTTGTAGAGTGTTGTGTTTTTTTGGTCTTGATCTTTGTTATATATGTTGGTTAGTTTGTTATCTAAGTTTATATTATTGGTAGGATGTAATGATAGGTGAAAAACTTGCCACGGCCACAGGAAAACTGAAGGACAGTTAATGTCTAAATCTCTCTCTCTCGCACCACCCAGAGCGGGAGAAGTAATTCAATGATTTCTCACCCCAAGGCAATGATGGTTCACTTAGTACTAATTATTGACAGTCTCTCTTTTGGCCACTATCTCACCTGATAGTAAGCGATGTTGTGGTCGAGAAGGATCATGTTTGCCTAGTAGTAACCAATTCACTCTTGACTTAAAGATCTGCCCCCCTAGCCAAGTTACAATCGTTTCGTTCGCATCGAACGCCTCGAGTAGGCCACGCCTCATCATCTCAACGCTCAGGCACGTGGTCAGAACAAAAGAATCGGAGGCGTGGCCTACTCGAGGCGTTCGACGCAAACGAAACGATCGTAACTTGGCTAGGGGGGCTGTAACTTATAGTCTATTTGCTCAATGATTAGCTACTTCTATGTAATCTTTAGAGACATCTTATGACATCATTATTAACTAGTATAAATCTGTTTACAAGTTGCTTTTATAAGTGTTCCAGTGGTTATCTGACCGGTAATAACTTAGAGAGAATTCAGATGTACCTAATCGTGGTCAACATATGTCCGACTTTATGTGTTTTATGTGAACTTAAAATGTTAGGTTTATTTTAATTAGTTGTTATGAGGTAGAAGGCTTTGAGCCAGTTTCACTATGCCCTCGAAAGCAGGATTGTGTTTGGTAAATTAAAATTTGAAGTTGAGTTTCTATGAAAGTATCTATCTTCCCGATGAGAATTTTATAATAATTTCAGTCGTTCAGTACTGGACATATGTAAGTCTTCCACCGTCCTGTTCTTCTTGCATTCAGCGAATTTCTATAACCTTTAACAAGTCATCGGCAAAATTGGTTATAAACTCGTTAAAAAATAAAAAGCTCGTTTTGACATTTGAGAAATACCCTAGAATGTAACTTGGAACAAAACTGAAAGAAACAATAAAATAATAATTAATTACATAAAGTGTTTTAAATAAATACATACACTTTTTTGGCGCGTTAAATAATATGATGGAATATATTGCGAATATTCTTTTTGCGTAATTAAGTATTCGTTTTGACAGATGTCAAAACGGGCCATTTATTTTTTTGTTAACTTTAATGAACACCAACTTTGAGCTGCACGGTAGCAGTGGTAGTTGAGCGATGGGTTGCTGCGCTTCGTGTCTTGGATTGGAACCCCTCACGGAACAAATATTTATTGGCCTACAGATAGTTGTTCCGGGTCTCGATGTCTTGTGTATGTGAGTTTATATGTCTGTCCCCTAATTCCTAGTGTAGGGTAATGTTTAAAAGAAATAACTAGTTTTATGACCACTCTGCTTTCTTGAAAAATAGTTATATCAAACACCATAATGATTATTAATTAATGAAGGAATGTGAGATGCCATAAACGTGACCACCCTGTTGCATATGAAAGGAACTTAATATAATAATACGCTCATAAAACAATACATTAACTTTAAGAGATGACACCGCAATACATACCGTCACGTTAACAACGTCCCATGCGCATACGCACGTTGTCCGGGAAGCGAGCGGTTGATATCACCGGCGGCGTTGCCTTGTCCCGGTATACAGGTGTAATGGACCGTTGCCTTCCGCTGTGGATTTTTGCTGGATTAGTGTTACAGAGAATGTTGTAAATGCAAAAACCTTGTTTTTTTTTTATAAACCTCTATTGTCAGTGGGATAAATTATTCTGTATAAGATATGATCGATGTTTAGATAAGCCACTTTTCGATTGTCCCAACATAATCTTAAAAGAAATATCAAAAATAAAAATCATGTGTGTTCCTGACAATAAAAAAAAAAAAATAATTAAAATCACCTTACCACGATTTTATTAGTACAAGTCGTTGAACGTGGGGGGTCTATTCTCAAGTCGGGCAAAAATTGCTATTGCGGTTTCCTCAGTAGCAGGTCAGAGTTTGGAAGTTGGTGTAAAGCTGTTCTTAACATTCTTAATCAAAACAGTTTCTATCATACCTTCCTACCGTTTCGACCCGCACCCGACTATATCACCCTGACCATAATTCTTCACTGGCAATAATATTACGCCTGCAATAACAGCTGTAACAGTCCCCAGTTGACACATTTTCTGAGTTTGTTTATGGTTTACAAGCGCCTGCGAGTCGCGACTGCGTGTCCTCTGTCGTCGTCCCCGACACTGCTCACGCGCAGCGGTTTATGATTTTCGCGCGTCTATATTTCCTGCCTAACGGTCCGGCTAGGGTTGCCAGATAAATTTATGCGTCAGATCGATTTATTGGCTATGGTTCTGCGTTTTAGGTAGTTATTAATTTTTGATGTTGGTAATAACGTGTAAACGTTTTGTTGCAAGTGTAATTGCTTTCTATTTCTGTTGTACGTTGGTGTTGGAAGATGAGAAATTAAGATTTATCTGTTTATATTGTGTCCATTTATTCGTTGCTAGTCTATCTCATCTTATAGTGTTTGTTATCAAACACCTCTGAAAATCTTTTGTGTATATTTTGTAGGTATTTATTTACCATCTTACCCCCATCCCCCATTTTTATTTGATAATTTATAAGTCAGGTTTTGAGTCAATTACTCTTCATTTATTTAATTTCTTCTAATTTCCTGACACAAACAATGCTGGTCCTCAGTCCAACCAGGCCCTAAAAACGTGAGATGTTCGTATCAACTCCTACGCAGCATGATTAACACCGTCCTCGGTATCTGCATAGCTCCGTCGTATTAAACGCTATGCTGTACGTGACCACGTTTCGTGCTGGACGGAAATGAGGCCAGATTTGGGTTACGAATGTTACAATTTCTTAATGTGGACGTTGTTATCTGTAAATGACAGTATAATGCTTTTGCTGGGTAATGTAAGACAGTACCAACATGACACTGGCAGAATAGACGAAAAAAAAAATTTAAGGCAGATTTAAATATTTTATGGTTTTTTTTTTATGTTTTGAGTGTCAAACTTTTGGTTTACGCTTGACCACCATCTCACCTGATGGTAAGCGATGATGTATTCGACGATGGAGCACGCTTGCCTAGAAGTAACCTATTCACTCTTGACTTAAAGACAGACTCTGGCAGGGAATTCCACTCCTTAGCTGTACACATAATAGATGTGTTCCCAAAAAGCTTAATACGTATGAGTGGTGTGTCTCTCGTGGCCAGATCTTAAAAATTGATCACTTCATGATATGGCCAAGTAAAACTGGCCAGATCGTTTTAAACGTTAAAGTTTGATGATATTTCAGTCCTCGTTTGGCCTACTTTCTTAAGACCTTTTATTATCATTGAAATCCTACATCAATGTTATGGCCAAACGAGGATTGATATATCATCAAATGTTACCGATTAAACGATCTGGCCAGTTTTAGTTGGCCATTTTATGAAGTGATCAATTCTAAGATCTGGCCTCGACATGTCCACCATGTACCGGCCAGCGTTTTATTGATTAAATCCCGTATATGTTTTTTCCTGCACTTTGTGTTCACAAACCACGGTAAATCTTTTGAAAAATCCTGTGGCCCACATCTTCTGGTTAAAAGGAAGGGTAATCCTTCAATATTTTTATTTTATTGTGTCACATAAAACTGTAGCTTGAAGAGTAATAATAGTTTTACACAGATAATGTCGCTAATCGAGTGTATACGAAAATTACAGACCCAGTCGGTTCTGGGGCCCAGCAGGGTCGAAGCCTACTGGGGCCAAGGGTCTAATTCTGCAAGCAAGACTCGCCCCTGGTATGAAAGGCAACGAAGGAACAGGAGTGGGTTTTTAGTCACTAAAAGTCTGACACTATCTCGCGTTTCGCCCAAGAGCGGGGGATGTTAATGGATGATTTTCCCACCGAAAAAATAAAAGACCCAGTCCGTTCAGCGACACTCGACGCATTCGACAGAAATGATGATCATTTCGTTTGCTTTGGAAAAAATTGTTTCCAGGTAAAGATATGCGAGTTTATCAGTGAACAACAATTTTTGATGGGTTAGGAACCCGACGACGATTATAAGACAATCTTTTACGTAAAAAGTTGACATTTCCATCGTTTCCCCCCCACTGAAAACCTTAGCAAACACAATGTGATAACTGACGAAACCAGACCCCGATAGGGCTGTATTCACGTTTAATATTCGCGCTAGCACCTTGAAAGCCAAGCCAGCTAATTAGGAGATAAATAACACAACGCCCAAACATCGTGCTTAGTAGTAATTGCCCGTAATTGCAATTTATTGCGTCCGCACTATAGTAACCGTTGTTTATTGGATGCCCTTAATAGTTCTATGGTGGACGGATTTAGATTTAATTGGATCGTTTTTAAGGATTATAGCATAGCATAGTCGGCCTTATAATGTTCCCACTGTTGGGACTCAGGCCTCCTCTCTAGGAGAGGGAAAGGGCCGTAATCCACCACGCGGGCCCAGTGCGTGTTGGTGGATGTCACATGTCTTCGAATTTTTGGTTCTAGGACATGCCGGTTTCCTCACGATGTTTTCCTTCACCGTTTTGAGAGCAGTGGTGATGAAATAAATTACACAAAGTAATGCGCCTGGCTGGGTTTGAACCCGCAACCTACAACTCGTAAGTCGGGGCCGTTACCACTCGGCCACCACTGCTCTTAAGGATTATAATTGGGGTTAATGAGTTTATGATCGTTTTGGGCCGCAGTCAACTTCAACTTTTTATTAATAACATGACATTTATGGAAGAGACATCACAATTTTGCCAATAACACGTGCGAACTATTATAGACCATCAAAAGCTGGAGAATTGTCTATGGAATTCAGTGGATAGACAGCTGTCAATGTCAGTTATTGGTCCTGATTTGACAGCTGTCAATGTCAGTTATTGGTCCTGATTTGACAGTTGTCAATGTCAGTTATTTGTCATGATTTGATAGCTGTCAAAGGACCACGCAGTGATAAATGTGAAAATTGTGATTCGGTGTTTCCTTTTACGCTAACTAACATCAAATACAACTTCAACTTAAGTTTTATTGTTTTATCTGTAGGATCGTAGATTTTTCTTTTCCAAACACTATGAGACTTAGTTATCCGCAGCTTCTCAATGGCATTTCAAACGTAATGAACAAAGACATTAAATATTTGTATCTCTTTAAATCTCTTTGGTAATGAACAAAGCTGAAGTTATAGACTACAGCCCTACGTTACACCCACCACCGTAACCCGTTCCCTTCATCTGGTCCTTATACATTGCTCAAGATACCGCAGGTAGAATTGATGCAATTACCATTTCATTTCCGTCACTATAATATACTCTCTAAATTACAGGACACTGCAGCCTCCAAATTTGAATAATAACCTCTAAAACGGTACAAAACGGGATACCAGTCGTTACCAATCGGATTTTCGAAGAAGCCATGCATTTATTTACACTTCTCAGACTTGCCTGCAGGCGATTTTCGGTCCTCCATCCATTGTATGTTAAACCAGACCGTCTTTACGAATTTATTACGGACCCCTAAAATAAAAAAGGCGATAATATCGTTAATGTTGCAAATATTTTTCACTGAGAAGCAAAATAAACCGGCCAAGTGCGATCCGGACATGCGCACAAAGGTTTCAGTACCGTCCGTAACAAAAAACGGCACAAAAATAAAATCCTTTATCAGTATTTGTCGTGTAACGGCAACAGAAGTACATCATCTGTGAAAATTTTAACTGTCTAGTTATCACGGTTTATGATAAGCTTAATGACAGACAGACGGACAGTGGAGTGATAGCAATAGGGTCCCGTTTTTACCCTTTGGGCAAGGAACCCTAAAAAGGCGATAATATCGTTAATGTTGCAAATATTTTTCACTGAGAAGCAAAAAAACCGTGGCGGCGCCGCGTTGATTGTTTCGCATAAATCATGTGCAACGCCATTAGTAGGACAAATGCGCTTGCGCAGGTCCCACCTCATTTGCATATTAACTAGGCAAAATTGCTATAGGTTTGCCTCTAAGAATTTCCTTCTTCCAGGCAAAGCCTCCCAAAGGCCATTCTTGCCTTTCTTTTATGGTATTATCGGAGGATGTAATGTATTCAATAAAGGATAGAGTTCTTTCTTTGTTGTTAAGTTTACGACTCGGTTAAACTAAGAATACGCAAGGCAAGTGCATTTTTTTAAAATTCTTGTTAGGTTCGCGCTAGACCACCTGGTGGAAAGCGACGATGCGGTCGACGATGGAGCGCGCTTACCTAGAAGTAACCTATTCATTCTTGACTTAAAGATTCCCGGGTTGTAGCCATCAGGAATCACAGATTCCGGCAAGGAATTCCACTCCTTAGCTGTACGCACAATGAATGTGTTCCCAGAACGTTTCGTGCGTATAGGTGGGATGTCCACCATGTACCGGTGGCGCATTGTCGTACGCCTGGTGGTCCGATGATGGAACGAGCTAGGTGGAATTAGGACTGCCTTTTTTGATGATGCCATTTCGGCTGCGTTATGGCCAAATCCTTGTGTTCAATTCCCATGAATAGCACGTTGGCCCAGTGACTGAGCGATTGGGTGCTGCGCTGAGTGATACGGTTTCGATTCCAACACAAAGGAAACATTTTTATGGCCTATACATGTTGTTTCTGGTCTGGGTGTATTGTGTACTTGAGTTTTTATGTATGTGAACGACATACGATACAGGAGTAATTCCTGGTACGGGACAACGCTAATTAAAAAAAATTATATATCCTCTTCGCATGTGTATTTAGCCACCGCTCCTGCAAAGATAAATAAAAATAAATCACATTTGTTTGAGAGTCAATTTGCTAAATTAAAGGCAAAGAAGAAATGAGCACGTAGGTATTTTTTTTATTTTTTAGGTGGGAAAATCATCTTATGACAAATCTCGCTCTTGGGCGGAGCGGAAAATAGTGTCAGACTTTTACTGACTAAAAACCCACTCCTGTTCCTTCTTTGCCTTCGTCCCAGGGTTTCGCTTTCACACTACCCATGGCCCCAGTAGGCTTCGACCCTGTTAGGCCCCTATGATTTGCTGACATCTCCCTGAGGCGCGCGTGGAACAATACGCGCCGTCGACGACTTGGGCTCGGTCCGGACGGTTACAGCACGTAGGTATACCAAAATCTTGGATCATTTTTTTTTTCAAAAATTTTGTACTAGTGCAATTAATCGTTGATGGTGAAGCGCACTAATTTATTAAGAGCTTATCCACTCTAGCCTTGAAAACACCTAAATTAAATATAATCGGATCGGACGACCGTGGCAGGTGTAACAGACCACGCGAAACGCTTAGTCCGGACCGTAGAGGTGTTAACAATGTGAGGGTGGACACTCGCCGTTCGTCGGGTTGTTCGACGGTAGAAAGGTGATCTTGTTAAATTTTCTGGTTTTTCACGAATTCGAGTGCTACGTACAATGTAATAATATAATAATATTCTACAACTTACACACAACGCCATCTAGTTCCAAACTAAGCAGAGCTTGTGCTATGAGCACTAGACAACTGATAAACATACTTAATTATATATTTCTAAATAATACCTACATATGATAGACAAATTACACCCAGACACCGAACAAATAATCGTGCTCATCACGCAAACATTTGCCTTGGGTGGGAATCGAATCCACGCCCTCCGGTATAGCAGTCAGGGCCACTATCCACTAGACCAGTCAGTCATGTTTTTGTCATCCGCCGCTGCCATTTAAAGACCTAGGTTATGGCCAGAGACCCTTGACACAGCAAAACAAAAAGCTTTCTTCCGACAATTTTGGCGAATAATTTTAATAATACCGTAATATTTATTCAGTTGACTCTTGCCTCGCTTATTTGGAAGACAATTTCCATAAACAGCCTCTGTACCTGCCGTTCGATCCTTGTTGCTACTTCCAGTATTTCCAGGTTGTATACTTACTTCTTCTTGTTTGTAGGAATGGAAGGCTCAATGTTTGAAAACTTCTGCGTATGTGTACCTCGTGGTTCATTATGATGAGCGACATCCGAATAAATATTTGTCGAACGATGAGCATTGTCTTGAAGAATAAAATAACAATGCTTAGTTTTTATTAAAAAAACAGGACAAGGGCGAGTCGGAATCGCGCACTGAGAGTTCAGTACAAACTTCCCTATGAAAACAGTTCGAATCCCGAATTGAGTCACGAAGATTTTTCCGAATCTCAAAAAGAGTTTTTTTTATGACGTAACTACAAATTTACAGTTTTCAGATTTTTTCCTATACTTGTACTATAAGACCTTGCTTCATGCCAATTTTCAGGATTGTAGGTCAACGGGAAGTACCCTATGAATTTTGATTCCCTTGAGAGTGTCGAAATACATGTTTTTTGTGACGTAAACAGCATATCGCTTCAAGGGACCGACCGGACGTTTAACTTCAACTCGATACCTCCACGCGTTCCCGAGATAAAGAATCTTGACAGACATACAGACAGAATTCAGGAATTGAACTGTTTGCATAGGTAAGTTTGTACGGAACCCTCAGTGCGCGATTCCGACTCGCACTTGCCCAGTTTTTCCTGTATCATGGGTGTGTTCACATGTAAGTTAAAACAAGAGACCCAGACCCGGAACAACTATTCGTAGGTCATATAAATAATTGATACGTGCGAGAATCAAACCAGCGACAAGTAGCGTTGCTACCAATGGCTCAACCACTGCGCTCAACCATACCGTCAAAATAATAATATTTTGTACACCAAAAATATTTGACGCCCAGCGAAGTGGGCACGGGTCAGCTAATCAGTAAATATGCTAATTGGGCACGCTAACTTAAGTGGTAAGTAGCTTTAGTCTGAGAATTCCTCACTTTTTGATCTAAAAATGGTCCATTCCAGTCCGCTTGATACTTCAGAGGCATCAAAGTTAGCCCTAAGCACCGCTCGCAGCAACATTTGCTAAAATATTAGTTCCTTCACCATAATTTATGAACACAACACTCCATTTCGTTCAGTAAACTCTCGCAAATTGCTTGATTCCTAAGCTGGTAGATCAAATAGGCTATATTTTTCGCCCATTTCAAGACCAAACCAGAATTTTACAGCGTTGGAATTGCGGCAACGTTGTATCCAATTCGGAGTATATTCAGGACAGTACAAAATTGTCTAATATTAGTATGCTAAAGATTTGTTTGTCTGAACATGCTAATCACAGAAACTAGTGATTCGTATTGAAATATTCTTTTAGCTTTTTTCTATTGATATGTTCGCGCTTGACCACTATGGATCGATGGAGCACGCTTGCCTAGAAGTAACCTATTCACTCTAGACTTAAAGACTTCCATGGTTGTAGCTATCAGGAAATAGAGACTCCGGCAGGGACTCCATTCCTTAGTGTTACAATGAAAGAAGTAGTAACCAAAGACGCGAGTGAAACCGCGGGAGCAATTATTATAAAAAATATAGTAATCAGATTTGATTAAGTCAAGTCTGTGAAGTGACCGGGTCAGCGGACAGGTCGGGTTGACATTTACCCAAATTACGTACGTGAGGGTACTTTGCGAAATGATGGCGGGTTTCGGAGCGATGCATGGCGGCTACAAGATAAACTGAGAAAGTATATGGAGTATTTAATAAGGTCGACGTATTGCTTTCGCTTTTCTGCGTCAATTAATTTGGATATTAAAGGATTGATGGTTGATATTATCGTGTTTCACTGTAATTTATTCATGAGGAGAAATTAGTGGCT
The DNA here is from genome assembly GCA_905147345.3 of Mythimna impura. Taxonomy (NCBI): domain Eukaryota; kingdom Metazoa; phylum Arthropoda; class Insecta; order Lepidoptera; family Noctuidae; genus Mythimna; species Mythimna impura. Next base: position 27,245,204 of record LR990350.1, read on the forward strand.
TTGTAACAGTATAATGTGGACAATTGGGTACTTGGTCACAGTATAGATATATGGAACAGTATGGAAACTACCTACAAATGTTCGAAACGGCTCACTCACACAAACATACGCATCGACGAGACTCCTAAGCGGCATTCGCTTCTGACAGGACCGCGAGAAACTGTGACTTGGTGGTGTTGCAATATTTTAATGAACATAGAGCGTGACGTTGACCTGCGGAATGCAAAAAACTTAAGTTTACTTTGAGCATACCTGAACCAGTATTTCATAACATTCCTTATAAGACTGACAAAACCTTGACCGTAACTTAGCATAATCTCTTCCTACTTCATATTGTCATTAACTTTCGTAACTAAACACTTCGCTTATCCTTCTAAAATCACTCCATAGACAGCTAAATCAAAGCTTAATACCAGATATGGCCGACATTTTAGAGTCTGTCACAAGATGTTAAGCATCTGTTGTGGCCTAATTAGCCATAGTTGGACAGATTTGACATTTGCTCAGCCATGACGGCAGAGTCAGGAGTTCAAAACAATAAGGTGAGGACAAATGTATTTAAAGATAATGTCAGAGCTCCTAAACGGTGTAAACAGGTCTAATGGTGGTTAACCTCTGACGTGACTTCTAATACTCTGGTATAATCAGCTCGTAAAGGGTAATTACTTATTTTTGCAGTAAGAATGTTGCTTTATTCTTGTCCAATCTTACTTGGGGTCGGCGCAACATGTTATTTTCTTTTATTTTATCTTGTCAACCGTCACGCTATCACTGACTCCCTTTTCTTTCATATCAGTCCTCACACAATTCATCCATCTTTAATCTCCCTCTTCCTTCATCCATCCACATGTATACTCATAACCCTTTTAGTAGCATTCGTTTCATCCCTCTTCTTCGTATGACCATTATATTAGAGCCTTTATCCTGATTATTATGGTCGGTGCGACATGTCCTCTGCTTCCATACTCTTTGTTAGTCCTGTTTGTAAGTGTGTATATTTGTAACTTCTTTACGCTCAAACGTCTGAACGAATTTTGATGAAACCTATGTCCTGGGTTCAAGTGTTAAGTAAGCAGATTTTTGGCAAAAATTAACCCTCCCCTCCCCCTTGTCAGCAAAAGTAAGCAAAGCTCTCACCCCCCCATGCTTAGGTAAACATTGGTACAAGCATTTGTCAATGTGTTGGTTTCGTTATTAATTTATGAGCAGTAGTGGGAGGCAGAAGTTTCTATATAGTATGTGTGTATGTTTGTTACTGCTTCCAGCTGCAACCGGCTGATCAGATTGCGATCAAAATTTGCTCAAGAGTCGAACGTGTCCAGGAATACTTAGGACATAGGATACTTTATTAACCCTGGTTATGTTCCCTTGGAATAAAAACTTTAACTTTAAGTTGTTTATCACTGAAAATCTTAATCAATCAGCTATTATTACCTACTTGAAAGTGGCGTAACGATCTAAGTATATGTTATATCTTAGTCATCTTGCACACCTGAATCAGTTTAGAAATCTTCATCATCCATGATGAAATACTGCTGTCAAACATCCTTACATTAGCCGCTCGTCAAGCGAGATTAAAAATCTGCGATCGCCATCAAATCAGGTCTACCTGTCATGGTATTAACTTGAATGCAACCTGGTCTTTTGAGCAGAACCATTCAGCTGGATTATTTATTGGTAGTTGCTAAACAAGTGGTGGTGCTGAGTGTCTTTAGAATTGGAGTGTTGCAATTTGCATCTTGTTTTAATGTAATTGTTGCTAGTGATTTTGAAAGCAAGAATAATGTTGGAATATAACAAAAACAAATCCATCCTACTTCAACACTATAATCTCTCTTCCTAACCAATAAATATTGTATTTAATTGGTCTAAGCCCCTCGTCAGCACTTGACTGAAATCCCTAGTATGGTTACAGTTACTGTATTCTTTCAGCCTTGCTTAGAAGCACACGTCTCACGTAATATTACTGAAACTCACCTTCTAATATAAAGTAAAGGATTAATAAATAGTTATTATTCAAATCCTTAAAACCGTGTTTGCTTTGGTGTCCACCTATTAACCCCAACAAATAATTCGTTTCTTTTTACCAATAAAACCTAGGACTGGGTCCTTTGGCTAGGTCATGTTTTTGAGTGTTCCACATTTGAAATTTGTGCATCATCTTTCTGCCTATAATTTGACTTACGGGTTGATTTTAGTCGTTTTTATCGCCTCTGAACCCTAAAACGATTTCAACGTTATAAGTATATAACTTCTTTCACTCCGGGTGGAGGAAGAGGGAGTGTCAGAATTAAACTGACTAAAGCTTACCCGTGATCCTTTCCTTTGCGTTCCAGGGTCGCGGTGATTCTTTCAGACTGTCCCACAACTCAGTTTATTGCCTCCAAAAACGGAATACTTCTGACCAGCAAAAGCAATCTTCCATCCCGCTGTCCACCTCTAAAACTCTTAGGACCAAACCCATGTCTTCAGAACTTAAAAAATGTTGAGCAAGACGAGCAAAAAGTGCTAGAAAAGGACTTAAAAATTACCGCAATAAACAGAACATGCAATAAATACACGAATAAATTCCGTTTAAAAATTTCACAACAAATCATAAGGATAAACGCACACCGCACTCGATAGCAACAAGCATGTTCCAAGCTATGACGGACCGTGATTTTTACCCACAAGTAAAAAGTAGTTCTAAAGGTCATGCGCAGGCGCAGCATACGCGCTAACTGCTCGGCCAGTTAATTCTCCAATACCAAGAAGTAATTACTTATGTATACGTTTTATTGTTCATAGTTATCTACAGGTTTTCGTTTTGTAAAACGGGATTTTTGATAACTGGTCGGACTGCATTGATTATGGACCTAATAATAGTTGCGAGGTCTGAAAAAACGGAATATTTTAACGTTTCTTATTTCATTGATGACTTTTGTAAATGGATAGCGTATCGGGTGATAAATAACATTAGACTGATTGGCAGTAAGTCTAATGTGGTCCACACTTTCTGGCATCCACATGCACAGTGACTTCTGGGCAAGGGTCTCCACGCAGTGATATTTTTCTTTCTTTAATTGATATAAACTTGTGCTTGACTGCGATCATACCTGATGGTAAGCAGTGATACAATCGTTGATGATAAAGAGCACTAGTTTATTAAGAGCCTATTCACTCTAGCCTTGGTTCCTGCTAAGTGCTGTCGAGGCTGGCCCAGATAGACGCGTACCACGAGGACTGATTCATGACAGCGCAGGAGAAAAATATCTAGAAAGGCTTAGAAGAGACCTTTGGCCGGCTAAAAAAAAAATAGCGATGGTCACTAGCGAACCTACGATCAACAGTGGAAGGTTGAGGATATCTAAAAATTTTTCCTTAGCTTGAAATAGGAGATTGCTTTTGCTGGACACTAGTATTCCAGTTTCAGAGGCAATAAATTAAGTTACGGCATTATTCAAAAGAGTTACCTCGGCCCTGGACCGCAAAGAACAACTGAAGGAACACTGTGAAAGCGGGATTCATTTGATGATATCTCCCGAAAAAGAGAGAGACAACAAACAATGATATTTTCAAATAAACCTACCGTTCTTTCCGCTTTTTTAACAATGTTGATATTCGAACGGTTATTTTATAATGTAAAAATAAAATTCCCATCCAACGAACATTCAAAACTGGTTGTGAAATAGCATATCGACAAAAAGCTTGAAAAATTACGTCTCACCCATCACTAATCGCGTCTTGCTGAACTGATAATAATAACTGTTACTTTCACTGAATAAAAACTGTGTTACTAAAATTCGTACTCGCACGTAGAGAGAGATACTTTCGTTACTAAATCGTTTTATTACGTCTAATAGGCACATCATTTCTATCTCATATCCTTTTTTTACCTTTTGGAGCGAGAAAGCATAATCGTATTTGTTCTTTCAAATCTCAAAAACTCAAAACTGAAATCATCTATCCTGTTTTGTCATACCATTAAGAACATTGCAGAAAGCTTTACAACACCAAGACTCACTAAGATGCGTCACTATCTCAGTACTAATATACTGAGATAGTGACGCATCTTAGTGAGTCGGATATTTAAACGAGTCATGTAACTCTGCATAACCTACTCAGGTTCTAGATCCACAACACCTGGTCCTCACACCACCGTACTTAGAAGCCAGTAATTCTACACTTGACACTTCAAGTCATATCTGGAAAGAAATCAGATGCTCACCAGCCGTTGATGTGTCAACAAAGCAGTTTGCACAACGTCATTAGGTTTTATTTGCTGTTAAATATCACTGGTTTCAAGTTTTGATTGCTTCATTTAAGTAACCTGATCTGTTCTGATACTTTAATGTGTTTCTTCATCTGTCTTAAGTGTTACGGATGTGTAATGAGACGTTGTTGAACCTGTTCAAAGATTTGATCCTGAATATTAATTATTGTTGCTAAATTGCCTTTAGACTAGTTTTGCCTAAAATTGTTGTTAGTGTTACAGTCTTGACTGTTGGTCAATAATTGTTGTCGTATGGTAGGTCCACATGATACAGATTTTTATGGGGCGTTCACACGGTACAGACTTTAGTGTCTTTATTGCTACTAACCCTTTTATGAGTACAAACTTGAAAATAAATGATATATTTATTATTATTTAGTAGACTTACGTAGATTATACACCGACAATTTGACACAGTCAAAATGTAAAGAAATCTACGTAAATCTGTACGTAGACGTCTGTGCATCATAGCTATTCAGACAATTGTGGTATTGGAAAAATCGAAAGTGTTATTAGGTTTTTTTTTTTATTGGCGAGTTTGTAATCTTATTTTGTGATTAATGTTTTTATTGGAGCAGTGGTGGCCAAGCGGTAACGGCTACGACTTACGAGTTGTAGGTCGCGGGTTCAAACCCAGCCAGGCGCATTACTTTGTGTAATTTATTTCATCACCACTGCTCTTAAAACGGTGAAGGAAAACATCGTGAGGAAACCGACATGTCCTAGAACTAAAAATTCGAAGACATGTGACATTCACCAATCCGCATTAGGCCCGCGTGGTGGATTACGGCCCATTCCCTCTCCTAGAGAGAGGAGGCCTGAGTCCCAGCAGTGGGAACATTAAAAGGCTGATTATGCTTATGCTTATGCTTAATGTTTTTATTTAATCATTTCACAAACGTGACCAGCAGTGACAAGGACGATGTGGCTTGTTCCCATGCGCTTCATTTTTTTTTTAAGAAGAACGTATAAGTTTGTACCTACCGTGTGGACGCACCATTATGAGTCTTTGTAACAGTTGTCAATGTTGACTATGGGTATATTTCAACTTCTACTGTTTTTTGGACTTACCTCTTTATTGGTCCTTCAGTACGCAGTAGTAAATATTCGTAATACTTATTGTGTCGCTGAAAATCGATATGAAAACGTGTTATTCGAGAGGCTTAACTCAAAGGGGTGGCGCTGCACATGAGTGATTTATTGCTGATTAACTTCCACGTAAATCTGTACTTCTATACTAATTTTATAAAGAGGAAAACTTTGTATTTTTGTTTGTAACGAATAAAGACCGGTCTTCTCGAGCGATTATTCCTGGCTTTAGTTAATGTTTTATTATGCGTAGAATCACATTTTTTAACCGACTTCAAAAAAAAGGAGGAGGTATACAATTCGGCTTTTATGTTTGTTGCCTCAGAACTCCGTCGTTTATGGACCGATTTGCAAAATTATTTTTTCCTTTTTTTAGGATATGCTTCCAGATTGGTCCCATTTTTTTTCAAAATCCAGTTCTGATGATGGGATTCATGAGGAATCGAGGGAACTCCTCAAATATCATAGGCAACCATATAGTGATTTTGGTATTTTCATCGAGAACTTAAGCATTTACAGTCCAAAAGTAACATTTGATGATGTGGATCTGATTAAAAAGACCAGAAGAAGTCGGTTATTTTATTTTTGTAAAAAGTTTTTTATGTTTTTTTTTATGAAATGTCGTGTACACAATAATCATCACATTTCATAAAAAATCACGTTTCTACGCATAATGAAACATTAACTAGAGCAGATAGAACATTGAAATGGGTCAAATTTGGGACGCCCGCGCTTTTAGTGTTAAACTACCTTATGCATGAATTTCCTATACCTCAATGGTGTTCAAACCTTAAAGTTAGGCATGTAGACAGAGCATTATAGCAGCAGTCACTCGTTTTGTTTGCCAGGGTCAGGAAATAGCCGTGTCTGACCCTGGCTCAGTCGTAAAAGGGACTACGGTAAAGTTCATGTAGTTGAACATCTTTTCCATGCGTTCCTGTTTAACGGTCTAAATATACCTATCTGTCTGTGGTTTAGAAATATTTTTGACTAACAGGTGCCTGTGACTTCGTCTGTATCAGACTTGATATACAGCACTATGCCATATGGTCACAATTTTATGAAGTTTTATTTTTTGCACGGTACACTGACTTTTTCCCAAAATAAGTGCAAAAAAAAGCTTAAGTTGCTTATATGTAATTCAGTCATTTACCAGTGAAAGTCCCGATAAAATCTGTTCAACAGTTTCAGAGATTAGCGGGAACAGACTGAAAGCATGAAACAAAGTATTTTGCTTTGTCAAGTATACATGACAGTGGCGTTAAAAACGTTAGACGAGGTCCTTTGTTGGTTGACTCATGAAATCATGCATCAGTAGTCCTTTTTTTTATCGATTTTTAGAGTTCCGTCCCCTAAGGGTAAAAACGAAGACTCCACGGTCCACGGTCCGTCTGTCTGTCATCACGCTTTATCTCATGAACCGTGATAGCTAGACAGTTGAAATTTTCACAGATGATGTATTTCAGTGGTCGCTATAACAACAAATACTAAAAACAGAATAAAATAAATATTTAAGTGGGGTTTTCATACAATAAACGTGTTTTGCTACAGACGGTACGGAACCCTTTGTGCGCGAGTCCGACTCGCACTTGACCGGTTTTTTTTTTGCTTTATGTGCAAGAAACTATTGCGTCCCGGATACCTCGCAATTCTCACTCTACCTACGCGAATAACAGAATTCTCCTTGAATCACTACGTCATCTTGTGCTCATAAAGTACTTATTTAAACATTACCTTTCTTTTTGTTGCAGGTGAGGCATCAGCTCTCGGGGTCCCGTACGACGGTACCATCGCTTGCGGAACCCTTCTCGCAAACAATTTTAAAATTTAAATTCAGCCGGCCCACTTCACGAAATGCGACAAGTATAACCTTATTTGTTTTAAACATTCATAAATTTTGAAACCGTGTGAAATTCTCCAGCATCGGACGTCGACACTGATATTTTGAATTTATCGACCATTTTTGACCTCTCGATGCCCTAAAATGTGTACCTACTTACCTTATGGATTGGGGTGTTATCCGATTTCGTTTTAAAATTATGCGAAAGATTTTACTTTATGTGCGAAATTTAAATAAAGTCACTTTCAAAACTTCCATTTTAAGGTCCGTCAAATCTTCTTATACATGTTGATGTAACCGGGTTCCTGGAACGCAAAGCAACGAAGGAACATAGGATCATTCCTATATTCCCACGATTTAGCCAGTAAAAGTCTGACACGCCCTCTCGTCCTCCCTAGAGCAGGAGAAGTCATTGGATTATTTCCCACCTAAATAAACCTAACTAGAAAAATGCACACCTTTATACACCACAATTAGAAAATTATGTTACAATCATAATTTAATTAAGTTGCAATAATAATTTAATTAAGTTACAATAATAATTTAATTAAGTTGCAATAATAATTTAATTAAGTTACAATAATAATTTAATTAAGTTACAATCATAATTTAATTAAGTTACAATCATAATATAACCACGGAAATTTTACTTAAATGCACTTAAGTAGTGTTTTGTTAAGAAATTTGTTATCCTAATTATAGGCAAATAATATTGGAATCGACGCACTACATTGGTAGCACATCGGTATTGGTATCTACGCATGCGCACACAAACACGCTTGTGACGCTATCACGATTTATCTAGAACTTATCAATTTATCAAAATAAATCTTGATTATTTTTAGAACTTCTTTCAGCGTGTTGTAGACTAGGTATAAATAAGTACTAATAATTTTCTTTAAAAAAAAATAACATAGGAGAACCTAATAGTAACGGCTGCAAATATTCTTGGCGAATTTAAAGGAGCTTACAAAATTCTGTAATTCACGTCAAAGCAGATAAAAGACGCAGACACCGAGATCACCAAAGACCAGACGAAACCGGAGATAATTAATAATAAAAAAAAATCTATTCCTAAACGAATTCATCCAATCGTAACGGCCTCACATATCGTCGGGATCGATCTCGATCGCCGCGTGCGCATATCGCTCGTGACGTAGCTTGCGCGGGCGCACGGCGCGGCGTAGGCAAATCGACGGCTAATTGTGGCTCCGGGCTTAGGCCGATCAAAAAAAAAATAAAGGTCTTACTCCGTTTGTACGTACGATACGGGATTAAGGGTTACTCAAGTTTGAAATTGAGATGAGTATGTGCAGGATTGTTCGAAAGAGTTAGCGTAGCTCAGGAGCATAAAGGGCAAGTGAAGGGAACACCGGTGGCTTTTAGTCAGTGAAAGTCTGACACTCTCTCGCTTCAACCAAGGCTGGAAGTTCCATATTTGATGACGTCCTGTAGCGACATCTATATCGCCACATATATAAAATCCTTCATCGCGTTATTAGAGTTCTCCAAGTGATTAGAACATACACAGCAGTCTGAAGTTAACTATCGGGTAGTTACCCGACGCCCATACCAGTTACAACACCCGTCTGGTTGGAGGATCTAGCCACTTCAACGAAGGTTTGCAGGACTTTAGACGCTGTTCCGCATCCCTCTAAAGACCCACCCTTAAAAAACTGTAATGTGGTCCTGTCTCTTCCTTCACCACCAACTGCCCCAAGAGGACTCTTGTTCGGAGTTTATAACTTCGAAGTTTCATTGAAATCCGTTTAACTGTTCAAGTGTGAATGATTAACAAACATACACACTCACAAACTTTCTCCATTATAATAATAGGTCTTTACCTATGAAATTGGAGATTTTTAAAACGGGTTGCTTTGAAGTGTTATATCATTGGATTGACTTGGAATCATAAGTTCAAATAAATTTTATATTAAAGGTATGTTATTCTTCTTTTGAAATTAGGTATTTATTGGTTTCTTTGTGTTTTGTATTTTCTGTAATATCGCAGTACTTATTATTAGCGAGATATCCCACTCAACATAGCTAGCATAGCTTTATCTTCCTCAATATTTCTCATATCCTCTTCACCTCCTAAGACTACAATGGACACGTACCACTCCGGACTCATTTCGGCCAAGATTACCCGACCATTCCAAGTAATTCCCTTAATTCCTCTGGAGCCGTTCCCCTGACTCTGTAATGTTTATTTCGGCCAGCACGTGACGGTATTCGAAGATCATTACCGTGAATTATGAATGAGATACTTGGTGAGAATAGTTTGTCGACTTTGTTGACAAGTATATCTCGTAACACAGATTGACGGCACCTAAATTCCTCCAATGTAGTCGACGATGGAGCACGCTTGCCTAGAAGTAACCTATTCACTCTTGACTTAAAGACCCCCAGGTTGTAGCTATCAGGAAACACACTTCTGCATTGGCAATGGCACTCGTTTAAGAATTTTTCCGATAAATACATATTTTGGAATTCTGAACTGAAGTGAAAGCGCATAATAATCAATTAATCTACTATTAACCTAAAAGAGGCCAAAACAGCTATCTAATCATAAAAAAAATACTAAATAACCATAGTACTCTTGATCCTTAATAAAGCATCATAATCAGTCGTTGACCTCACTAAAAGCACAAGTTGTTAAATCATTCTTATCACAAAAAAATCTCACACTAGTGTGACCACAATCGCGATCTTTGTCAGAAAGTCCCAAAATTCACAAGCAACGTTTTTTGTTTTATAATATTAATTAACACACATAAAATTTAGGCATTATGTCTCATTATATAACAAACTATTGTCTGTTATTGTATGTTACCTAATAAACACCTATTGTTACTATCGGAACTCGCTATATTTCGCGAATTACATTTTTGTGTTTACGAAACCGTGAAATTTTAAATCTTCTAACGTTTTTAATAAAGTCGCGTTTATTGAGGTAATTACTTTACTTTCGCGTTTATGTAAGATTAATTTGTGTCTAGTTTTTTGTGCTGATGTCTGACTCGCGGTATAGAAATGTGAGTTGATGTGTGAACTTATGTAGTTGGTGCTCTTAGAAAATAATTATCATCTTGAATTTAAGTCTTTGGTATTATTGGTTTTAAATCAGCTGTAATGTAATAAAGAGATTTAACTTTCAGCATCAATTTTTACCCTCTCCGTAAACGCACTCACTTGCCATTTCTGAGGTAATCTTTTGATAGCATCGTATGCTTCATCTTCTGATATTCGTAAGAGACAAAATCTTCGCTTTTTTAATTTTAAAGTTTTTAGACAAAAATTAATCAGCTAACTCGGTAATTTTAGGTTTGAAACTCAAAGTAATAGCTCTCAAATGAAGTAAAATTGTATTATATAAAATTTATTTTGTACAGTAGCTTACCGTTTTAGTAAGTTACCTAATTTCCTGCTATTAACTGCCAATTAAACAGCGGAACAGCAGAGTAATGGACCATTAATCATTTAATATGGAGTCATGGTATATTTCCCGCTTTGTTTATCAGAGATTGTTAGATAAATAAATTATTACTGCTTTCTTATTCAATTTTGATCTATTTTTTTATAGTAAATTAGATGACGTTTTTACTTTTTTGCCGCGTATGAGTATTTTTTTATATATCCTGAAGTTCTAGTAAATTAATTATTACTACTATTACTTTAGTCGGTTCAATGTGACCAAAAAAACAAAATCATATTTTATTGTATTTTTTCCTTAACAATTAAAGTAGCTCCCAGCCTTTACGATGGCTTCATCTTTATTCCACGTATTCCGCAAATGTCTCAATGCCGTTCGAATACAAAATGTTCAGTATATTTGACTCACCAATTTACGAATAAATATGCAAAAATATTTGTAAACGTTTCGACTAATAACATCAGTGTCGTGTCACTGTATAAATATATTTGTCAGTGTGATCGTCGTAATGGCGCTTTCATAGCTTTAAATTTATCAATACCTAAATGATAGTAGTGTGTATATGTAGTAAAATGTATGCAGCGACACTTGACTTACTAAGTTATTAAATCATGTCCGTGCCTTACGTCGTAAAAAAATACGAATAATATGCCTTTCATATCCTGGCTGTATATTAATTTAATGCGTACGCACCTCACAGCACGCACAAAAAAGAGTTATTTTAAATATCGAACGTAAAGAAACATGGCGCCAAAATCGTTGGTGAACGGTCGCACGTGCGTACGGTAGTAGGCCAATGGATTCCAGTGTGAATTCATTGGTCTACCTACCCGAATGTACGGCGAAAATTGTTGAAGCGTGCCTTTGACAATCCCCGAGCTCTCAATATTCATAACGGGCCTACTATTGTTTCCCGCCTTTAGAGACGTCACGTATCCGGCGCCATCTTGAAAGGGACGTGCTCAAACGCATCCAAAATTAGAAGAGCCTTAAACTATCGCGGCGTTAGGATACCTGCAAACTGTGTGTAACGTTCGGGGGTCTATTTAAAATGGTGCTTTTTATGACCCAAAGAAAATTATGAATGTACGTTGTTGTGCATTGAAATCAGCTACCAGTGAGGTGGCCGTGTGGCCGTACATTTTAATTTATTTTCCGAAACTATGACTTATGTGTGTCGCGAACGCGCAGGAATGTAAGTGATGTCAACCTTTTTAGGTCACAACTCATAGCTAAATTGGTTATAAATAAAATTGCACTTTAATATGGTTTTTTTAAGGATACCCCAGTTAATATGATTTACGAGCGACACAAGCGTTCGTCAGAGCGGTTAAAGTGTTTAAAAACATAAATAATTCTTAACAATGATTAACCGCTAAGATAAGACTATAAAAACTGTGACCTCGTGCAAAAACTTGTTTAACGATGTGTTTTTTAATTTTTATAAGTGCATTTACCTTTGAATGTGGTCACCCTATTCTGGGTTATATGACCAATTTACATCAAGTACTCCGTTTTGTTACTGGCCCTGGAAAGTAGGGCTTGGTCTTCACGAGCCGTTGATTTAATGAAATTATTATGTTACTTGAGACTCAATAAATGCGTTGGTTAATGAACAGCTGTAAATTGTAGCAAATTCCACCTCTCTTTGTTTTAGGGGGTGGAAAATAATTCTCGCACTCTGTGTAAAGCAAGAGGGAGAGACAGACGCCAGTGCTCCGACAGAAGTTTATTTATTTATTTATTATATTCTTTATTGTACACCGCATGAAGTTCAACCTCCTTATTGTCTGGTTCGGAAATGACTGATTCTGAGTTCTCCTAGTTTACCATTTAAAAAATAAATCTGAGTCAGCAGACACATCCTGCTGACGATATACGATTCGGGGAATTATTTTGAGATTGTCTTAAATTTGAATTATTGAGAGAAAAATCTTCTTGTATTAGGTGGTTTGATTACGTTTTCCATTGACCAACAAGTTACTATTCCCCACACCATGTATAATAAGCTCAAGTAAGGACCTTTACGAAATCGGCGCACGCGCATAAAAGTGCAAGTACTAAAAATAAACCGTAAATCGAGTAGCAGACCAGTTGCTCGTTGAGTCATGTGACATAAATCCCATTTAGTGATGATGAACACGAACGAATTAATTATTTTTAGTTCATCATGACTAATTTGACACAAATCACTTTTAGAGTTCCGTACGACCTGATTTAAAACCCGAGCCTATATAGAATCACTCGCGTCCGTCTTTACGTCTGGCACAGCTAATTTTCTCCGAATGTACTATACCGATTGAGTTGAAATTAATCATCATTTTAACCGATCGATAGACGTCCCCCAAGTGTCGCCATTAAGACCGGTCCTGTGCGTCTCGCATCCATCGGATTCTCGGTCCAACTTATGGGAGGTCTGTTTAATTACACATGAATATCTGTGACACAAGGCACAAGAGTACTGTTCGCATATAGTTTTATAAAGTTAAAACAAACAAATACAAAGTTTCATATAGCAACAATTTCATATGTAAAGGCCTATTATTTGAACCTACGAATTAAATACAAGCGCTTTTACAAAAATAAATAAAAGAAGATACTTAATTATTGCAAGTGCATTCGACGCTATCAATAACACATTTGTGGTAGATAATCAATTTTGTACTTAAAGTACTTAATTATACGTGTTTCTCAGTTATTGAAATTCATTTTATAGCATTTATCGAAGTCCTCAAGAACTGTTCAGTTCAAAGTTCTCAATACTGCAATAATAATCAAGTCCATCCACACTTTTTTATGGACTTGTAATAAAAAACGTTGATTATTTTGTTTTGATAAATCATGGTCACCGTAACGAGTTTCGTAGAAGTCTTGTGAAGCGACATCTATAGATCATTATATGTAATTTATAGTTATAATTTTATAGTCTGAGCTATTTAACAGTGGATAGCCAAGTGATTTTAACAACTTAAAGACTAAATGTAATGCTAAGAAATAATTTTCTATGCCATTTATGCTCTTTATGTTAAACATTTCGAACACAGCAACTTAACCTTCGAAGTCGATAACGATAAATGATGAATTTTCAGCTAGCCCACCATCAGAAAGCCAGATTGTATCTATAGTTATAACAATAAAAGGAGAAACTGACTTGAGGACTGACTGACATATCAACGCACAGCCGAAACTACTGGGAGTAGAAATGTAAAATTTTGCACAAAGCTTTTTTTATGATGTAGGCGAGCATTAAGAGTTTTTGAAAATTCATATTTTAAGAAGGTGAAAAGGGGGAAATTTGTTTGTATGCAAAATTTTATTCCTTAGCATAAATATTTACCAAATAAATTAAATAATATTCAGTATTCATTATTCGTTTCTCAAAACTACCCCTATATAACAATTTACGGGGTGTTAAAGGTTGTAAGGGAGAATTTCATTTTGTGGGTTAATAAACTTAAAACTTTGCAGAAATTCTAATCAAAATGAATAATAAAAACTGTCATTATTAGTTTTTTTAAAACTACCCTCAAAATACGGTTTAATCACCAAAAAACTCATAAGACTGGACAGAGGCGGCCTGCGCCTGGTGACGGGGACCATCACCGGACACTGCACACTGAATAAACACCTTCACACGATAGGCATCACAGACAGTCCCCTGTGCAGAGCATGTTTGGAGGGGGAGGAGACGATTGCACATGTGCTCCTGGACTGCACAGGTGTCACTGAAATACGCACACGAACCTTAGGATCCCCGAACTCCCTTATTGATGCCCTGAAAAACCTAAGAGGCCTTATCTGTTTTTGGAGAGAGGTGGGCTGGTTGGAATAAGCCCACCTAAGGTTGTGGCCGCTATGGCCCACGTACAATGGTCCACACAGGACTAAGTGCGGAAACCACACATAAATAGATAGATAGATACGGTTTAAGGGGTGTTAAAGTTTTTACAAAAACCGTTATCACGTATGAAGTCCCTGGCGAAGTGCTAGTATACTTATATAATGATTTATTTCGTAAGTTCTTTGGCATGACACGGAAGATTTATTTAATTTACAGCTTCTCTTCAAAATCGTTACGCAAAATCTTATAGCAACTGTTCAAAGTGGTCAATGTTGATGATCCATCAAGTGCCATCCAAACCCAACTGACCGCTGATACACATCTCATTCCCATATCAGAAATATCAGTATGTCATGTGTCTTATATAAACGATCAAACATTTTCTACGTACGACCACGAACTGTCGCAGACTCAGTAGAAAGTATCGCTTGCGCAACCGAACGCAGGTACCTTAAAATTTCTAATACCTCGTAAATTCGCGTTACATAAAGAAATCATCGCTTAAAGAATATTGTAAATCTTTTATACTATCAATTAATTATGGTTTTGTAATGTCCGTGTTGGATTCTAAAGTTTTTTGGAAACACGCACGCGGTCACGGTCGATATTTTCGTTAACTGTTTTCTGTTACGCAATTTAAGTAAAAAGTTTTAACTTGTTTCGATCGATGACTTGGGAGAAATTGTGTAATTAATTCGTTAAAAAAATTTTTTTTGGATGTTTTTTTTTTAAATTCAGGACTGTCCTGGTTTTATCCTAAAATGGGGCTAACCGATAGGGTAGATGTTACTGAAGAAGCAACCGTTCGTTTCTACAAGGTTTTAGCACTGAAAAACTTCTTCTTCTTTTCGTGTCGATGTACTCTAACTAAATATAATCTTTACTTAAAAACTTACTTATTATAATTAAAAGACAATTGAGGCCCTACCACGAGCTCTTAACACGTTCCATTTTACGACCTAAACTGAACTGTTAAAGGAATGGAGCTATAGGTGTTTTTTTTTTAGCTCCATTCCTTTTTCGCGCTCGCACGTGTGACATTTTAACAAGTCATGGTAGATTCAGGTCGTAAATAAATAACTTATTCGCATAACAAGACACGTAAGTAGGTGCTATATAAATTGGCAAAATATTACAACATCATAATTGGTTATTACGCACACATTATTTACTATTTCCCTGTTCGGTAATCAGCCGAAGCGTAATAAATTTTTTGTTTACCGAAATCATATATTATGTTACCGCAGAATTCGCAAAACCAGTCTTCTGAAATTTTGTAATGAATGGTTTCAAGTTGCATCATACATAAAAAAATCGTCTTTAAACAATATGAATTAGATTTAGTGTTTCTTAGCGTCATTTGATTGTGGGAATCCGATGGATGCGAAACACAGGACCAGTCATTATGGCGACACTTGGTCTATGTCCAACAGTGGGCATCTTTTGGTTGAAATGATGAGCGTCATTTAAGTGACAGCTAACGAAAACCTTACTTAGCAGATCAAAGCTAATTCCTAATCAATCCTCGATTCCTAGTCACCCTATTAGCTGTTTTAGCCAATCAGAATTCCCGATGGGCTCTCAGCGGATGCCTTACCAGATGCGTAGCATCTACCTTTCCTCGGACAGTAATAAAAACTGCTTGAAACGCATTTCATTTTCTCTTAGAACTCGTTGAACCCTAGAAACGTACGAAATGCGGCGCTGCAACAATTTGTTGCGTGCGGTGGAGGGGGGCAAAAAGCTGCGTGTGCGCATTGCGCACAAGATGCCTACCCATTAAAATTCCCGCCCGCGCACCGCTGTCTATTTAGAGAAATAATAGTTTTCATAACGAACCTTTAGCTTAAGGAGTAATGCGTAAAAAGTAGTCTGGGTTCGTCGCGGGAAGTGATGTTTTTGTGGAGGGGCTGAGATTTAGGGATCAACGATTTTCTTAGTTGGCTAGAAGAGTCATGACATGTCCATCCTGCAAGCAAGCGCGGATCCGCCGTTGTGGGCACGATGGCCATGTCCACGACCCTAATAGGCTTGTGACGTCACACTTTCACGGTCATGCTAATAGCATAATCATGCTACTTTTGTAATTTTCGTGAGAGTACTCGCTCCGTCTCGCAATTGGCCGATTTTCCGGTGGCTGTGAGCTGTGACGACAACCTTTTTTGAAGCTGGATCCGCACTTGCCCGCTAGTATCTTCGGCATACTACCTTCCCAATCAAAATGGCTCCAACATTAAACACTATAAACAACACCCAATTATTATTCAATTAACGAAAATAATAGACCGCCATGATGTAATTAATAACGCGCGTCGTTTTCCATTGCGAAAAAAAAACAAACAA
This sequence comes from Mythimna impura, assembly GCA_905147345.3. Taxonomy (NCBI): domain Eukaryota; kingdom Metazoa; phylum Arthropoda; class Insecta; order Lepidoptera; family Noctuidae; genus Mythimna; species Mythimna impura. The sequence continues at coordinate 27,262,002 of LR990350.1, forward strand.
CCTTTCTTTGTACCCGCTTATTTTTTTAGATACAATCTTAACGATGTAAGGAGATTTAGTGGGTGAGAAATGTTCTAGTCTATTATTATAGTGTAATCATCCCTCCCTCCCCACTTCCCCCCACTTCTGATGATAATGAAAGGCCCTTACCGCCACACCTACTCAAATATGGTCCCACGTCTGATGTAAGAGGGTCTTTTGGGTCAAAATTGCTATTATGGGCCCTTATCGTTACTGAATCTAATTTTTGGAATTTGAACGCATTTTTTATGAGTAAATTATGTAGTTTTTGATTTGATATGTTGGAAAAGCTGTTTGGAAGGAATGTGTGTGTTTTATGGTCTAAGAAACCTATAGACATGAGAAAGAAATCATGGTTAAGCCAAAAATTACTGATTCTTTTACTTGTTTTTGATGGGAAACCATCAAAATCATCATCATTTCTACTTTTTTTTTTGTTTTTTGTAGATTTGTTTTTTTAAGCCTATAAAGGTATATTACTGTAAGACTTGAAATTTATGTTAGTGTTGTGCACACTTGTAAGTGACAAATTCACTCTAGATTTTAAGTTTGATTGTTGTATATAAAAATGTGTGTGAATAAGTCGTTGGTGTGCCATAAATAAATAAAATTAAAATGCGAAACAACACATTCATTATGCGTACAGCTAAGGAGTGGATTTTCCTGCCAGAAACTGTTGATGTTGAAAAGTTTCCTGATAGCTACAACCTTGGGGTCTTTAAGTCAAGAGTGAATAGGTTACTTCTAGGTAAGCGTGCTCCGGCGTCGGCCACATCATCGCTTACCATCAGGTGAGATAGTGGTCAAACTTGAGCTTATACATAAAAATAACTTATCACGCTCTGGGTGGAGCGAGACAGAGTGTCAGACTTACTGACTAAAGCCCACCCGTGTTTCTTTAATTGCCCTTTGCGTTCTAGTGCCACGGTAACTTTTTTCGAACAATCCCGCGTTAATTTGGAGACTGTAGCATTATTTAAAGCACATTCAAACATAAGCTTTTAAATTTTAATTCGATTTTTTGCGAAATCAAATCTCACATTAACTTCTGTCGCTGAGCTGGATGACACCATCAACGTCTGCATATTAAATGCAGGCTATTTATAAAAAGGGCCGAAACAAAATAAAAAAAACTAAAGACCTCAGGTTCAAGGCCTCATTCGTTATCGTGCTAAAAAATCCAAAAGATAAAAAAGAAAGAAAGATGGAGCCAAAATTGATCGCAACCTCGGAACCTGTTCGATCCGTTCAAAAGATAACCACTAACAATTGGAAGATGTGGTCAATAAAATACACAATTTTTCAACCTCAACTTTAAAGTATAAATTATTATCAAAACCGGCCAAGTGCGAGTCGGACACGCGCAGGAAGGGTTCCATACCGTCCGTTGCAAAAAAACGGCAAAAAAAATCACGTTTGTTGTATGGGAGCCCCACTTAAATATTTATTTTTATTCTCTTTTTAGTATTTATTGTTATAGCGGCAACAGAAATACATCATCTGTGAAAATTTCAACTGTCTAGCTAACACGGTTCATGAGATAGCCTGTTGACGGACGGACAGACAAACAGACAAACGGACGGACAGCGGAGTCTAAGTAATAGGGACCCGTTTTACCCTTTGGGTGCGGAACCCTAATTATCAAAAGGGTGTTCGAAACATTTGTCAGACGTGACCATCGTTATGTTATCGAAAGGCATTATTTTTCGAACTTATCATCGCCAAAAATGTGGTAATACATCTCGAACAGCAATATCTTACTTATAATCATCAGTCAAGATGAAATCCTGGCATTTTTTTTTCTTTATTATGTACCTAATTCTATACAGGCTGGTGATAAATTCATGGGTTGGATTGCATTTTTAGGACTTTTTTTTACTTTGTATTGTTTGTGCTTTCAGCCAGTGTAAAGTTAGTCACTTTGTTTTGCATTAGAATGCGGTAGTAATAAATTTTAATATTTTTACACTTTTTGGCAGCAAATATATCGAGTAAGCATTCTCGGCAAGTTTCGCTGACGTAGTCAATGCTAAAATAACATTCTCAGCTCCATTTTACCGAAATCGCACCTGTATCAATAATTCCACATATTGTCCAGTTATGCAGACACTTGAGATACAAAACTACACCACTTTTACATCACAATATCCACTAGAAATCTATTTGCGAATAATTAAAACAGCCATTGAACTACACTCGAAAAAATTCTGCCAAAACCCACTTAAACTTAGCATTGCATGATGTGATGATAGGAAATACCACCCAAAGTAAATATAGCCTGGATTTTTTTTGGGATAGGAATTTTTCCTTTGTTTCAAGACCGTGGTGATTTTTTTCGAACAATTCTTCGGCAAATAAAGCTGCCTATAAAAGAAACTAACTTTTTATTGCACACATTTGTCGTCAATAGTGAAATATCATATCTTCTTGCTTAACATAGTTTCTAAGAAATCTGCCAATATTTCGATGGTCTACATAAAATTCTATCACAGTGTTCACAGAAATGGCCTAAAGTAAGCATTAAAAAATTCTCATTTATCTCCCATCATTTAAAAATTGCTTTTAAAACTAAGAGAGAGTGCCTTATATATAGAATTTTATAGAAATTTCGCGTGTAGACCTGAACTTTCGATTCATGGTTATTATTAAATTAATCGATCAATTAATTGATTTCGCTATAGAAATTTTGCGATAACTCGATTTCTCAGTATCGGAGATAGAATAAAAAAAGGCATTTAAAATTTGTGAGTAGTTAAAATTAATAGTAATAGTAGCCTTGAATTCTACAAGTTCATGAGCAAAGTTTATTGTTGCTTTGGCCTTGTGTTTGGAGATTTATTTAGTTACTAGCTTCTGACAGCGGCTTCGCCCGCTTTAATTCATTAACGCTCAGGCGGTAGCCGGCGCCCGGAAGCCATTGTCTTACTATTGTGTCTCTAATTACGCACGTCAAAAGGAGTAGAAAGTCATCCCGAGGAAACATATTTTTCCGGGATAGAAAGTCCAGGATATGGTCTATGCGTGTGCCAATTTTCATTCCAATCCGTTCAGCCGTTTGAGCGTAAAAAAGTAATTTAAACATACACGTATTCATCATCATCATTTCAGCCGAACCACCCATTTTGGACATATGCCTCCCCAAGTGTGGCCACAACGAACGGTCTTGTGCGTCTCGCATCCATTGGATACACCTAGACAAACTTTCGCCTATAATATTAGTGTTTCCTGAGAATTTCAACTTCAAATCTTTTGTCAGTATTTTTAGAGAATGACAATTTTTAATCTTTCGTCAATTAAAATGTACCAGACTAATCATACTTTCGCATGTTCTACTCCTTCTAAGGTAATTACTTGAACAAATAATCGCCACTTTATACTCAAACAATAGACAATTACAACCAGCATTTAGAGACGGGGTGACACAAGAAACTAAACGTCAATACAACTAACGACCAATCTATCTTGATACTTCATTGGACAATTTCTAAAAAGAGACAGATGTCAAGGAATTATGGTGTGTTGCCGATAATTTTCTTGGTAGAAAGTGAGTCGTTCTCAGCGATGGAAAGCTGTGTATGGAAAACGTATATTCCACTAAGTGAAAATGCGTGGTAATCATTGTTAGTGATGACGTGAAGCTCGATTTTCTTTTATAGCTTCATTTATGTTAACAATGATGTTCTGTTTCTTGCTAGTAATAAAACCATTTATGAGCATGTTCGCTTCTGTCTGTTTGTTTTAAGCATTGTTTAAAGCAGTGGTAAAGGTTTTAGAGTTCGTTGTAACAGGGATAGTTTTAGTTTAGCGACTTCACTTTCCCGCCACGTAAACGAGAAAGGGAAATATTTCATTCATCTTCTGAAAATTGGCCAGTAGTTACTCGATTTCACGCGCAAAAGATTTGGGTGTTTTTAAAACAGTCCTCGAAGACTTTAAAGTATTTTTCTGCAATTTAGATAAGTAAAATTTCCTTTTTAATTTTTTAATTTGTTTCCTACATGTGACTCCATATTGAAAATGTATTTATTTACGTTACATGTTCGTGTAATTTTATTTTAATCAACTTAGAAGATTCGGAAAAAATTGGCTGTGACAGACGGTTAGATTAATGATATAATCGCTGTTTTAATGACTGTTCTTCTTTTCTTAAATTAAAAAAAAAAACTCCTCACTTCTCTAGAATAAATTAGGTATTCCAAATAAAATTTTATTTCTTTCAAACAGAATCCCGCTGATACCACCAACAATATAACAAACCTTTATTGTATTTAAATATGATGTTACAATATGTTAAAATAGCGGGTAGTTGCGCGGGCGCAGTCGACGGTGGGCGTGACGATTTATAGGCGGTAATGGCGAAAGTGTCGCCGCGGCTCCTTTGATCCCGACCAGTAATGCTGATTAATTATGCGCGATCCAGAGAAATTCTAATTTATATGGTGCAGTTTGCGGACTGTTTTAGAAACTGCCGAGTAGGCGAAACTTTGGTGTAGGTGGGACTTGATTTTGTGAAAGAAACTGGACTGAAATCATATCAATATTGTTTTCTTTTTATTTTAAGTTAAGTATTTATAGATTAAGTAGTTACTTTTTATTTTATTGTTGTTTGTCCTGTGCGTAAGGAGGAAACCGGCATGTCCTAGAACCAAAAATTCGTAGACATGTGACATTCACCAACCCGCACTGGGCCCGCGTGGTGGATTACGGCCCATTCCCTCTCCTAGAGAGAGGAGGCCTGAGTCCCAACAGTGGGAACATTAAAAGGCTGATTACGCTTGTCCTGTGCAAGTCTCAAATAAATGTTTTCTTTCTTTCAAATCAAATTTCTTGAAAATTAAAACTGTTTTACAGAAAATTGGCAATTCGTCACCTGTCTGTTGGTTGTCGATACCTTTTTGGGTCCATTACTTTTTTGTGTTAGCAATAACTTTGATAAATTATCGGCAAACCTTTTAATACCTGCCGAAGGTTCAGTCATACAGGATTTAGGTAAAATCGAACCCAAGCTTGAATGAATTGTCCGGTTCCATGAAATCATCAATAAAAAAAGTATACTTACCTAAATCGAAGTGCATATATCTTCACATAAACCTGAATTTAAGGAAGAAGATCCGGGCAATTATAAATATCTATCACACGTTTACGATACAAAAGAACCAAATTACCGTTGTAAAGTAGCTACTTTTATGTCAACCGGATTTAATGCTAGCAAAATGTAGGTTTCCGAGAAATGGCGGCGAAATTTCAATGAGAGTAATTTATCTCGAAGTTCCTAGAATACTAAGGAGTGATTCAATCGATGTGATGGACTATGCAGTTGATGCCTTTGAAGACATGCGACTGATAAACGAAGATCGAAGAGCAGAAATAGCTTGAATATCGCATCAAATTGATGACAGGGTAAAAATAGTAGTCAAGTATGATTGAGTGACTAGCTAGAAGTGTACTAACTTTAATCCTGAAAATTGAAAAGACTGTACAGATTTATTTATTTAACAATTCATGTACACTCATAAAATAAGAGACAAGAAGAAAGAAAGTAGAAAAAGAGGTACAAAGGCGATGCTTATTTCTATAGAAATCTCTTCCAGCATACCTGCGAAAGGAAAGTGGGAAAAATAGAGATGTAGACACCGTGTGCAAGAGTAATAGGAAAATAAGTAGTAAGTACACACTAAATAGTTATCTATTAAATACACACAATTAAACATACAATTAAAGATTCGGATTCTGCTCAGGCACCTTAAGCAACCCCTAACAAGTAAAAAACATGTCGTTTATTTAGAAGTAGAAGACGAGTGGTTTATTTCCATCTTAGTTCATAACTTAAGACAGTGATCATAGTAATATACACTGACCTCGCACAAGTACACACAGTCGATGAACACGAACGAAGTCAAGGTGAGATGTCAACGCTTAAACAATCAAACCGATTGATTAGATCACGCGAAACAAATTATTATATCGCTGCGAGACAGACATATTGATAACCTACTCTACAAGCAACCAGTTATAGAGTTTGTAAATTTAAAAGCTAATAAGTTATTCCTGTATAAATATGGTTCATTAATATGTGTTTGATACGCCTTTATTCCCTTTCGCACTAGACATTTTATGAAAATACGTGCTGCCAAGGACCTCTATACTTGGACACATAATGTAAACAGTGATGCTATTTATGATAATGTAATCGTCGGACCATCATCATCAGCTGAAAGACGTCTACTGCTGTACTGCCTTCACCAAAAGTCGTCCTATCGACTGGTTCTGAATTTTTTGCATCCAACGAACTCCAGTGTTCTTTACCAGATCATCAGTTCTTCTTTCTCGACGGCTTCCAATGCTGTGTCTCGAAACCTTTAACGTTTATTACTAATTTGCTCATTTACGTAATATTAAAACAAATATTTCTCATATTATCATCAGGGTTATGTAACTGTATTTACAAACCATCATTTATTCTGGACCTCCTCTATCATATTTTCATAGCATTTTCCTGTTTCCCTGTCTCATTTCTTCCAATGTTATTAGAAAGAGAGGATAGTATGAATTATTTTAATTAACGGTTCATTGATAGTCTTTGTCCGAAATTACATCCCGTTCGCTATTGTCGTGCGGACCGATTGACTTGGCCAAGTGAACTGGCCGAGTGGTCATACGGTACTGAACGTAAAAGAAAGCCAGAGACTAGATAGAAATGAAAAGCATTATTAAGAAGTTCTAAAAAAAGGAGATAGATTTGTATTTAGAAAAACCTAAAAAAAAGAACCTGTTGAAGATAAAAGTAATGAACAAATACGCAGGCAGTAAACGGATATAACAAAACACACAATGTTATGTCTAGTCATAGAAAAACAGTGTCACCAAATCTAGTCATCAAACAACAAACATTCAATCAGCTCCAACATTCTCAGAACTGAACAAATCATCAAAGGAGGTCACTCGAAGACTCATTAGTGTCAATACAAGCAACAATAAGTAATTGCCAACAGTGTCTGTCGAGACATCTCCAGATAATCTCCTGCTAGTCTAAATACACATAAAAAAAACGACCGACCAAGAGGCCGACAACTCAATCGGATCGGCGATATCTGCGCTAAATGGTCGGTCATTAAGACTGCGCGGGCGCTTCTCCGCGCATGCATCAACGCCACAATAGCACGATCTGCAATTGAGATGTAGACGATAGTATTGATGGCAAATAGCGTGATTACCACCGTAATGATGTCTGGAGGTGACATTGTTATTTGTATAGCCACTTCATTTTTATAGGCTCTTTAGAAACGTTTTCATAATTGATGCTAATGGATGTCCACGTTAAATCTTACCGACAATAGTAAAGAATTTACAAAAATCATTAGAAAGCGAAATTAACACTCACAATTAACTGCTTTTAAAGGGTTTCCTCGTAAATCTTGATAATGAAATGCTTACCGACTCAATGTTGGCGCGCTCCGAGGAATTTCAAGCTCTACTCCTTTCAGTTTTAAGTTAATTTTCGTTCAGAGCACGAGCTAAAGATAAGTCATTGGAAAGTGAAATGGGGGCGCACCTGACTTTGCTTTCTTTACGTCTCGGTGTTCTTTTTGCTTCAGTGAGAGTGGTCTAGATTCGATAATTGTGTCGGTAGCGATTCCGTGACGAGGTTGGCCCGCCCTCCCGGCACTAACCACGGGAAGTTGATTCATCGCCACATCACTTTCAAAAGGCCTACAATTTGCATTGCTAATTGAAATATGTATTAAACACGTAAAAATTCCCAGCATGTTCACGGTTAATGCAAATAATTAGAAATCCATTCATCTAGTCAGCTCTCTATTGACAACCATTCAGGCTTGTTGAATGAATATGAATGATTTTTTTATCGATCAATGTCTGTTAATTAAGACGGGTTTTGGTTTTGTACGTGCAACGTATTTAGTCATTTGAAGACTCATAGTTAGCTCTAAGTTACGGTCTTTGACGAGTTTTTTTACGTCTGCTGCAGTACGGTCATGACTACACATATCTTGCTGTGTTCGTCCCAACATTGTAAATAATGGCTTCTCATGTTGAGCAACTTCCGTCGGACATTTTAACGGATACCTGTTGAATGTAAAAGTGCCAATAAATAATGAATGTGCTAATTTATCTGGCTTAACAGATACATAAAACTGGCTCCTACTTAATTTTTACAAGCTGTCTTTTGTGTCTTGATTAGTAATGGCTTCTCGTATAACATTAATAATGTTTTCAATAATATAAGCGATTCTATAATAAGATATGCATAACTTTGACGACTTTAATATTTATGAACAATAAACAGATAGTTTCTAATTGACACGCCCACTAACGAATGTTTATGTTTATGTCCAACAATGCTCACTCTGTGGGGGTCTTATCGTGTGTTTGTTGAAAGTCGTGAGTGTATCAACATTTTGGTGTCATTGTCACTAGTTTTTGTATCGAGACTCGTCTGATTTTGATGCGATAGAAAGTAACTTCACTTTTTTCTATTGTCATTTTCATCTTTTGTACTTTTTTATTTGTTTCGGATTGTGATTTTGATAATTTTCTCCGTCGAACTTCCTGTTGGCGGGGTGACTGATGTTGATGCAAGTTATCGCACTTTCTCTGACGACTGCCGTGTCTTGTAAGCTGAGAGATTGATGATTAATCAGTACTTGAGCTAGACTCGTGCGCAGACTCCGCGGCGCCGGGCGCAGCGCTATCGCGCATCGAGCTGCGCGCGCGCCGACGAAAGTGCAAGTCGCCCAGTTCTCACGCCCCCCTCCGCCGCGCCACTGCGCACGACCTCCATCTACCGACCGACTTGAGAAACTATCGATTATTGTAATTCGAATTATTTACACTTTCGGAAAGTAATCGTGGCCGCGCAATGTGCGCATGCGCGTGCGATCGCCGCGATAATGACCGCCATGTTTGGTCGGCTACGTTGCAAGCGTTTTGTTTGAAATGTTTCTTTGCTTTGTAATTTAAAGCCTATATTTAGTTAATTATTTATAGTAGAGGTAGCTAAATCGATTAAAGTAAGTACATAAATAATTAGTGTTATTAAATTCACCACGATGAAAATTAATGATTATGTAATGACTGCACCAGGAAATCAGAATTAATTGGTTTTAGCAACATTTAAATGTTACAACTTTTATGTTAATATAGAGGGAAGCCAATTAGCTCGTATTATACGTATTGATTAATATTAATAAACCAGGTTTAAGTCAACTACATAAAGGAAATTGTCAATTACCGTTAAGCTGGTTCTGTACATTTTAATCGATGGTAACGTCACCACGTCGAGGCTATAATAACTCCTACAACAAAAAAGAAAGGTGTATCTACCCTTTAATCAGTTTCAAGAGACTGCTGAAGTCTGGGTAAAATTAGTTAATGTGAGCTTTCCTTATGTTCAAATATGATCGTGCTCCATCGCCGACCATATCGTCGTTTTCCATCATGTGACATAGTGGTCAAGCGCGAACCTATCAACTGTTAAAAAAAACACATCATGGTTCAACGACTGACGGCGTACCTGGCCCCCATTTTTTGTTATTAGCGGAAGCGAGAGCGATTGTCAAACTTTACGTGACTAAAACCGGGAGGAGGGGAGGAGTGGAGTTCCCTACCAGAGCCTGTGTTACCTGATATCTACAACCTAGGAGTCTTTAAGTCAAGAGTGAATAGGTTACTTCTAGGCAAGCGTGCTCCGGCGTCGACCACATCATTGCTTACCACCGGTGAGATAGTGGTCAAACGCGCGTCTATCAATAAAAATAAAAAGAAACCCAACTGTGTTTCTTTAGTTGCTTTTTGCGTTCTAGGGCCTCGGTAACTGTTTCGAAAAATCCTGCAGCCTATAACCTGACCTCCTATACCCTTATTCTTATCTTCTATTTATAGAATAAGAGCAAGAATCGAGCATAACAAGCAAATATAACCCGATCTAAGCCGCCTCCTACCCCAGTACCCAAAGGGCAGCTGATCAACATTCAAACCCACAGCACCATAGAATTCATGAACTGATATGTCAACATAATTTCAGTTTATACAGGTATTAGAGAGCCATAAATTTAGGATAATATTTTATAACCAATGCAGCTGTCCAAGTGGGGAAATCCTGGCGTTTGTGTGATGGCCGATGATAAGAGATTTACCAGTGAAAAAAATAAACCAAACACTATAAAGAAATAGAAAAATAAGAAGGTCGTTACAGGACACTCGGCAGATGTGAAACATCCATGTTAGTATAGGAAGTTGTGAGCGGTGGCATAGTGTGGGCATCACGTTATGCCGTTTACCGTCACGGCATTCGAGTCGGTTTTACTGCCAAAGCGCACAAATGGATGAATCACATCAAAATTTAAAGAAAGAAGAAGCAAGATTATACGATAGGATAACGTACTCAGCAGATGCTGATCGTAGAATACTCATCAATGGAACAGGCTTAGAGGAATTAACACTCCGAAATATAAGCGATAGAAAACCGACAGACTAGCAACTCTGCGTCGATGCTCAATACTTTGGAAGTCGTGAAAGCGACAACGAAATAAAATGGAATAAGAAAACATAAGGACAGGTAGATGATGATATTTTTAAGCTGCAACTAAGCTAGCTGTAAAAACCAGGGTTAAAACACACGCATAAGGTTATTATGATTCTCATAAAGACGGACCAATCTCTCCCGCCTCTGCCCATAACTCGGACACCATAACCAAGGGATAACCATAAATAATACCATAGCTATCCCATGGACTCAGTAGTTTTATGGTTGTCACACTACAAATTTATGGTTCTTATGGGAATTAGATGACATATATACACGGCAGCTTAGTAAAACTAATATAATAGCTTTTTGGTAGTTAAAGTCATAAATTAAACGATTTTCATAATTTTTATGGGTTTTTATGAGACGTTTTTGATATTGATGTACTTAAGTGTTGTGGTAAGCTGGATGTCGTTCAGTGAAAGTTGATTAGTTATGGGGATAGGTCATGGGGGCTTACAGGTGATGGGATAGTCTTTGAGTAATGTGTATTGAGCGATGGTGTTGTATACAAATATTAACTACCTGATGCCACTGGCTTCGTCCTCATAATAGTAGAAATTTACCTTATGGAAATATATTCCCGGGATAAGAAGTATCCTGTGCTATTTCAGGACATGCTCTATGTACCGAGTTTCATAGTATTAGTGTCACTGCGTCCCTGGAACGCAAATGGCGATTGAAGGATGGATTTAAGTCCAGAGAGACCAGACATAAAATCCGTCTGGTCGGAGGTTCCCTTTTCAACGGAGGTACCTAATCTCCAAAACCAAACATTATTTGGGCCGAAGATACCAACATCCACACTGAAACAAACAATTTCCGGTAACCGTCCAGATTTAGCCCGAGTCGACTGTAGAATTCCACGCTCGCAAAGAGATGTTAGTAAAGTCGGTAGGGACCGAGTAGGGCCGAAGCCTACTAGGGCCATGGGTCGACCTCAGAAAGGGCAACCTATGGTCCTAGAACGCAAAGGGTAACTAAAGTAAAATAGGTTTTTTTGTATTATTGATAGGCTCGCGTTTGACCACTCTTATCTCATGACTCATCTCTCCTGATGGTAAGCGATGATGTGGCCGACGATGGAGCACGCTTGCCTAGAAGTAACCTATCACACCACCCAGACAGACAGTAACTCTTCACTCTTGACTTAAATACCCCTAGGTTGTAGCTATCAGGAAACACACACTCCGGCAGGAAATAGCTGTACGCATTATGAATGTGTTCCCAATAGGTTTGGTTTTTGTTAGTAAAAGTCCGACACGACCTCCTGTTCCACCCTAGAGTGAGAAAAGTCATTAGATGATTTCCTACCATAAAAAAAAACTGAAACAAATAAGTTTTTAGACAAACACTTCACTAAGGAATTAACCCATGGTGTTACGAATATAGTCTACAGACACATGCAGGTTTGCAAGGACAGTTTATATGCTGTGTTATTAATCCTCATAAAATGGAATGGTAACTTAAATGGCTTGTTAGCGTACTGAGACTATGGGGGTAATGTTATGTAGAATTTAATGGCTTTGTAACCTCTTGTCTACCAATACGGTGGTGGGTTGTGAAGTGTAATTTGTGATATTGTAAAGGAATATGGGTAGAAGCCATGAAGTGTACAACTTAATCATTTTTTAAAAAGAGCAGCCATGGAGTTTCTTGTCCGTTCTTCTCTATAGGAAACGACCAATTGGAACCGTGCACTAGCTTCTGACGTTTAAACGTGCCCATGTAGGCCTATGTGAAATAAAAAGATCTCGGTTTTTTAATTTTTGAGTGCAAATTAGTTTTTTAAAGTTAATTTGAAAAGGAAAGGTTCGTGGTCTGTCCACTTTCTTATCCAATACAGCAAATCCTTTCTACATAATATTTTTTAATACACACCAAACGTAACATAGTACATATTGATTAAATAGTTGATTTGTAAAGGTTAGCTTAATTGTAGTAGAGTAGAAACCTCAACGGTTTCTTCCAGCAGGCCTTTTGGAAACCTCGTTGGCTGAATATGTTCGCAATCTACAAAGGCTGCAGATGATCGTAGAAGGACTTGGCTATATTTATTATTTAAACTTCATGTACAGTAGTGGTACATAGGCGGACTTAATGCAACAAGGCATTCTCTACCAGTCAACCTTTGGTTTAAAAAAGACAGCACTGTGGTAGGTTTGCACAATAAACAAATAACAGATACTTCAAACAGAAAAAAAAACGACAAACAAGCATGATTCTTATGTCCCTACTGCCATTTATGGCAGCGTCTATTGACATATCCAGCAAAATCTCACAAAAGATACAAACTTATAAACAGAATATCTCACAGTTTCGCCAAGTAGTCGTCGATCGTTACAGATTATAAGTCACACAGTCACCATTACAATAATAATTTTCAATTTGCAACTCCTGCGCGATACGATCTAACGGCGCGCGCGCAGCTGTCATTCGATACGCATAGATCTGTATTGTCGATTTAATGCCATAACGGTGCTGCCGTTGACATGTGGCACTGTGGGACTGACACACATACTCGGTACTTTAAGTACATTTAGTAGATACGCGTATAAAATTGACGGGCTTAAGAGCACCCAATCCGAAATACATTTTCATACAACCACTCTTACGTATCTACCTAATTATGACGTTATTATTATTACACATCTTTCTCTAGACATTTTGGAAACACAGATATCTTGTGGATATTATCTAGGCTTCTATTGAAATTAAAACATAAAGTGTAAAACTAATCTAGGTTACCTAATAGGTGATATATCACTACTTGGACATTCGCCATTGATGTCTTAACTTGGAAATTTACACTAAATCGGCTAGTCATGCTATGTTCTTTTCTTGTGTGGGCTCGAGTTATAGTACAGCTGTCTTAGGTGCGCCAGAACCATTCAAGTCGATGTTGACACGTTGATATATGGCCAAAATGACTATCAGTTTGATGTAATCAACAATCCTTTACAGGCAAGAAACCTGCCTCTTATCTTTGGAGTTTGATATGCGGAATCAGTCCCATGGTGGACAATTGTACGTGGGTCGTAGCTGTCATCATTCGGCGGGCTTCATTCCATCCAGCTCACCTCTTCTTCTTATCCCTTCTCCATCACGTTTGTTTCCTCCAGCCTTCATTGCATCCTCTATAAATACAGGCTTGGCAACTATCCCAATTTCTTATGTTCTTGTAGATTTATTCCTATTCAATAGATTACTTAGAAGCTTAATTTGGAAAAGCTACTCCAGCCCGCCTGCTGAGAATTCTTCAGCCAGCAACCTTTACAGCACAGCTTTTATTAAAACCACAGCTGCATCACACATGTTCTCCTCAAGATCCTACCCTAACAAGCTTGTCACCAGAGACTACCATTACAAAAGATTACGGATACCACCATCTTCAAATGTTTCAATGGATCAGAAAAAACTGTGTTCTTATTTCCATCAAGTTGAATTGGTTTCCATTGTAATTATTGAAACGCCTCTGGCGAAGTCTCACTCCAAGCACCGTTACAGAGATGAGCTCCCTGAAAAAAACAATATAATGTCTCTATTAGAACCTCGGTTAGATACAGTATTTCCGATGTTATTTAATCTCGGACAGGAAAACATTGTGGCTTATTCGCAATTGCTTTTGTTAGGTAAGTATGCACGCGCATTGAATCATGCAATATAAATAATATAGCCACATGTGTATTCAATAAATAAATGGGATATGAAAATCTTTTAATAAAAATCTACGATAAAAGTGGTCGAAAAAAACGTCTTTGATAATAAGTCAAGTTTCATACAATGGTGCGCTGGGATTACAACCACGTGTAAATTTTTATGAGATATTACTATCAACTTAATCTGATAAATGGGCATAATGAAGAGAAATCAACTAGTCAAAGAACGGAAAGTATGATGACCAATTCCTACAAAAAAAAAAACACCAATTAAGCAGACACTAGGTGGTACCAAGTATAATAATAGTATGTAGATGTTTAGTTAGTATATCAGTCACAGCACAATTAATCTATTTTCGTTCATTGCCCCACCACAGTTCATTACACTATCTCATAAACTAACTAGAGAATACCAAACTGTATTGCGATTGCAAGAGAAAAAAAAACAGCGCCAAATATAATTCGCACACGCATCTCCAAAAAACGCAATGGAGTAAAAAAAAACGAAATCGTAGCTAATTTGACGCGAATCACGCAATGAGAGTAACTGTCACGATGACGTAAGGGGTCGCTGACCCCGGTGACATCGCGAAACTGTGAAACTGTACCTTGATTTTGATGACTCTTTTGCTTACTTAATAAGTTTGATAAGCATAACTTTACGGTCTTTTCTTTTGGTTAGAAGCGCTCCATTATAGGTGACAAAAAAGGTTTTGTAGTTTACCGCTTTTTCTGTAACACTGAGCAAAAACTTGTCTAGATCTTTTAGGTACTGATCATCCTATCATTTGATGATTGTCATTCAGTAAACAAATATAGCGATTTGTTTGTGTATGCTGCGCAGTAGGAGAAATTAAATTATTCTTTCACATAGCATAGAAGAACAGAGGTCATCATAAATGTAAAAGGTAGAAGAAAATCAGCAGACGCAAGAGAATATGAATAAATAGATTGTGTGAATGATGATTATTATTGATATTTTAAGCAAGAAGAAAACTAATATCAAGATGACGGCTGATTTAGATGTGTGTAAGACACGTACTTCGTTCACCTTCAATGTATTAGGAAAATAGCAGAAGGGTCATGGTAATGATGAAAGTGTCAATGCTACAAAGAGGAGAGAGAGAGGGGAGTGGAGTTGGAGGGCTGTAGAGACTTGAAAATGGCTCGTCCTACTTTAATCTATTGTTGTTGTTTAGCTGTAAGCTAACCAAATAAAAAAAATAAGACCAGAAATAACATCATCATCTCCCCAACCTTTCACCAACTATGCCCCGGGGTCGGCTTCCAGTTTAACCGGAAGCGGCTGAATACCAGTATTTCACATGGAGTGTCTGCTTAACAGACCCCGACAGTCCAGTAACCGGACAACACCTTGAATAAACTGATGGTCAAACTTTCTGGCGTCTGAGTACCTGTAACGACTGTTAAAGATCTACGAATGATAACCGGGACCGACGGCTTTATGTCCTTTCCGAGGAACGGTGTGTCAGTAATGTCCTAAGACCAGAAATTACATAGAAACAGAATAATATGGTCGGTTTTATTTCCAAGCCTGTGTGAGAAGCAGCTTTTTAAGTAAATGACACCAAGAAGTCAGCAGCAGTTTTTAAACACATTAAAACACAGTGTTATAAGTTAAAGATGCATTCAGTCGTACAACCCCTTATTTCCCACATCACTAAAGAAGTGAACAATGATAAATTGATGTTAATATATTATAAAGAGTATCATTTAAATACTAATAACCTGCGAATTAACATTAAAAACATAGAAACTTATGCTGTTGATATAAACAACGCATCCGATGATACTGAATTATGCGAGATGTATTCTTATCTAACGTTCAAAGGAATTTTAATTAAATATATATTTTATGGTAAAATGCTAAATTGAGACATTTTGATTAACGTATTAGTACTAATAAGCTTTGACTTTCCTTGCAAAAATTTGGTTAGTGAAAACCGTGACGAAAATGATAAACTAACTAATACGGAAGCCTTAAAGTAAGTACACATAAACAATTAAAATCGTAAAGAACAAATACAGATAGAAAGAAGAGTACAAAGGTACTGCTTATTTCAAACAAAGTTTTGCTAGTAGTGGTTAATTCTGTAGCGTTTACATCGTAATTTATATCCCAGGTCAAGTTACTGACGTCATATTCATGAACACTATAAATGCTATAAACGCAATACCGCAGTATTTTACCGTACATGTTATATTTTATTGTCAACGTTAACTACCGGATATAAATCTTCAAATTATCTGCCTATAACGTGACTTTCAAAACCACAAGTCATGATATTTACGTATACATCAGTATTCGTCAAATTACTTTTTTGTGCATCAAAATATCTCGTCCTTCCTACAATTTCCCCAGCTCTATCACCACGGTCACTTGGCCCAAGAAGGCCGCGCGGTCATTACTATGTGCATGACCAGTAACCCACTTTCCACCGTGTGACCTTCGCAACCCTTGGAGAAAACAGATTTTCGCAATCTGATGTTATCAGTTAACAGGTGGGGTCTATAATGTTTATCTGTATTGAACTTGATCAACCTTTATACTACTAATATGGGAAACAGATAGGACTGCTGTATTTATCTTCCTTTTAACTTTATTTGTAACTAGCTTTTGCCCGCGGCTTCGCTACTATATCCAACTCTACCCAACTCTATCCTACTCTACCCAACTCTATCCTACTCTACCCTACTTTACCCTACTCTACCTACCCTACTAAAAAAAAATGTTTCCTATGTCCGTCTCCTGGTTCTAAGCTACCTCCCCACCAACTTTCAGCCAAATCGGTTCAGCCGTTCTTGAGTTATAAATAGTGTAACTAACACGACTTTCTTTTATCTAAATAGATTATTAATTTAAAGTCTAAAGAATAAAGATATCCGTAGGAGAACTACTGACATAGCGCGTACCGGAAGTCGCAGCGTTGGAAGTCGTTGGAATGGTTGCGGATCGTTGTAACGACATTTGGGGATGAACTTTGTCCAGTAGTGGACATCTTTCGGCTGAAATGATGAATGACAATCACAATACCTACAGTTCAAAAGCGTTATAATTAGTCTCGTAAAGGTCTGTGTATACACGAGAAGTGAAGCATTGCCGTTCTGCGATATATATTCCTAAATTATTTCATCGATAAGTTTTACTTTGTTCAATATATTACTCGCAGGTGTTTTTCTAAGACCTTGTTAATATTCTTGGGATAATTCCTATCTCAGGTTTTCTAAGATAGTCGTTATTATAATGTGATGTCCATACTCTATTCTAATCTGTTGACATTTTTACGCAAAGTTGTAAAATAGATAGGCTCAGCCCATGAGAGATTCTGGTTTTCTTTTTTAAATGTATCTTTGCATTTTATTGCTTGTTAAAATAGAATATCGATGTTATTTAAAGCAGCCGTATTTGCTTAGTTACTGTAAAAAGTTTAATTCATCAATTTAGTTTTCTTTGTATATAAGTAATTAGCTAATCCCGAAATATTTTCTTCCACAAAAACTATGTCTACATAAATCAACTTATTAGAATCGCAAGATTCACAAAAACATAAACGTTGTGGATGTGATGCCAATAGACAGACGACCTTCAAGTCCTGAGAATTCGATTATGTCCGAATTATTACTTGATTTTCATAAAAAAGCAACAAGACATTTTGGATCCCAAAGCTTGAAACATTTAGTTTTTATTATAACAAATTGCAAGGGTGTCAAATTCGCACATTGTATCGATAAAGACTCGAATTTTCTTAGAATTTAAAAAGCATCAGATTACCTATAAATTCATTTAAAAGATTTTAAGATTCGGTGTTAGCGCAAAAAGGCAAGTGTCGTGATCCGTAAGAATGGTTCTTTTGTCGTAGACTTTCAATTTTGAAACGAAACGTTATCCTACTTTAAAATCAATTTTCATTTCAATTCTGTCGATCAATTTAGCTATTCTATTTGTAATTGGCAACTTTATCATCTATTTGATAGCTGACATTTGTATTTATAACATCATTTTATAATTCAATCACAAAAATACACTGTCAGTTATATCTCTTTTGTCAATCAATTAGGAAACATTAGTTTTTAGAAAGACACAGTTCTTTTCCAGAATGTTGGTACACAAGTAGACCATATCCTGGTATAGCACAAAGGTTACTTTTTATCCCGACAGTATGTTCCCTTGAGATAATTTTTTACTATCACCTAAGCGGAACCGCTTTCAGAAGTTCATCATCATCATCATATATTCTTATACGTTGCTCACCAAACATAACATGGACATTGCTCTGAACTATTACCAGATGTAAGTGATATTAACTGTCATATTTATTTGTCAACAGGCAAGCCGAAAGATATCAAAATGCGGATATCTGTTCGTGGCTCCTGGGTGGGACTTCTCCAATCCGCTCTACAGAACAAAGGTAAGCAGTTATTTAGTTGCCAGTGAGTCTCCTTCAATTAACGTATATTGATGATTTTTTGTTTTTAGTATTAGGAAGATGAAAGTTACAATAATGTATAGATATGGAGAATTTTGGCTTTGCGTTTGCGTTATTTATATCATCCAAGAAAACCATTTTCTATAATATTTCATATGCATTGATTTAGTTTTTAACATACATAATTATCTCCTCTGCTCATTCAGGCTCATCAAAATGAAGAACACTGCAATCTCCCAACAATATCGGTAATCACACTTCAACCATTCCTGACCTCGATAGTCAGAGCACACCCTCGCTCCATATGTTAATCACACCAGTTGTCACAGTTCAATTGTTCCTCGATGCGCACGGGCAACTCCTTGCCCTCTAATTACTTTCCCGAAGTGATTTTCATAAAGTACTGTTATGTGTGGACCCCATTGTTTTGGTTTATGAGAATTGTGAATATGTAATGGTGTTTTGTTTACGTGGTAAGGGAATGAAAGAATAACATGTGCGTGATTTTTTGTAAACAATTGTTTTAAGCTTAACTGATGGGATTTGTTTATTAAGAGAATCACTTCATATATGTTACTTTGTATATGTCACTTCGTATATGTCCCTTCGTATATGTGACTTCGTTATCACTTCTGCTTTTCAGTTAGGTTCTTAGCACTTCCCTAATATGTTACTGCTAAGATGTTTGAAGGCTTATCGCTGTCGTTTTATTAGTGCGAGTGCTTAAACCGAAAAACGTTGATAATTCAACGCACGTCTCGCCAGGCGAATTGATAACGTGAATCTCCTGTGAATAATAATATTCTGCCAACTTAAATTTGCGTCTTGTAAAAACTGCCGCCATGTTTTTTTGACACTTTTTGGCGCCAAGAGGCAGCCCCCTGCCGGGACCTTATCGTAATCTCCCGAGATTCACGTTCTGGGACCTCTTTTTTGTTTGTATTATAATAATTTTTCATGGCGTTCTTATCGATGATGCCATTCGTACCTGACTTTAATGAAACGACCAAAAAGTCAACAATGGATACGCTTGCGTCGTATTTTGTGTACGTCTAATATTCGGGACGCTGAATGGCTGTATCGTTTTCGGAATGGCCAATAAAAATTGAATTTGTGTTCTGAATTCTTTTTATAAATGTTGCAGTTTATTGTTAGATGTTGTACTTGAGTCGGTTGATACGGCCCGCGTGATCTCTGATTACTTTATGAAGGAGGCAAATCTGGCAGATTCTAGTTTTCAGACCGGTTTCTGTCAGAATGAGTAATTTATTTATTTATTTATTTATTTATTTATTTAATCTTCATGCAACACAAGGTACAAAGGCGGACTTAATGCCTTAGTAATGACTTTGATAGCTTCTGCTTTCGACTTGTTTTTCTTCATTTAAAATTTCCCTGGGCTGTCTCGAGACCTGGAACCAAAAGTACAACCAGTTATTAATGTAATGATTTTGATTTTTTATTAAATTTAAAATGCCGTGTAAACACAAGATAACCTGATTATTACCGACATTTTATCATAACGGTCCTGTCAGCTGATCAATATTAATTATTCTTTTGATACAGACACCAAGTCCTCCACACCTGGAACTACTCAATAATGCACTTTATGACAATACAATAAGGGTTACGTTATCAATTTTGTAGGAATTTTTGGAGTCCCGGTAAATATAATTGTGGAGATGTAGCGATAAATAAAACGATCGCTTATTGATAGCTTCGATTTTATATCTAGACGTGTGCGGTTACTTTACGTTGCGATGATGTTCATAACTTTAGTTTAAGTATTTCGATGGTATTTTATTAGAAGGATTTATGAAAGGCTTAAATATTAAGTCGATTTTGTTTCTTAGTGTACCAATATATTGAGAATCTAAAATATCCCGATATGTAAATGTAAATGATGTTCTTGGTATTGGTGATTTTATTTTTATTTGTTGCCTAATTGAAGTTATTGAAGGCGAAGATGATGAACATACGTAAAGTAGTGCTCTAAACATTTTACTTTTCTTACAAAAGCGCAACTAAAGTGGACGTGTTTATAATATCCTTACATATATAAAACCAAAGTCCCTCACTGCGTCTGTCTGTCTGTATGAAGGCGATAAACTCGGAAACTACTGAAGGGATTTTCTCTTTGGACCTCGACGTTTAGAATTCTATCTAGTATTGTGCACCAGGCATAGAACGCTTCATGATTCTCAGCCTCCTGCGAGAGGATCCGTGTCTCAGCATACGTTTTCTTATCATCACACTAATTATGGTGAAAGTTTGTGAGTGTGTCTGTTCGTTACTTTTTTACACTCGAACGGACAGATCATGTCCGGTTTTTCTTTTTGTCCCGGGAGCATGTTTCCTTCAGGGGAAATGTTAGGTTGCGGGAATCTGTATGATGCGAGACGCACAGGACCGTTCGTTATGGCAACACTTGTGGGAGGCCTATGTCCAACAGTAGACGTCTTTCGACTGAAATGATGATAATGATATTTTCTTAGCATAATTTTCAACTTGCAAGCGGGCGAAGCCGCTAGCAACAAGTATTACCTTAATAAAACGTAACATTCCATAACCCATTGACACTGAATCTTTACCGTGTTTCCGGCCACTCTTCAGGGCAGGAGCAAACGTACAAAGACCAGAAATTAAACAAAAAAAACCGTAAAAAGTAGACAACATTTGAAAAATGCCATACACTTTATAACCCTGCCCCACTCTCCATGGACCAAGGATAATAGTGTTTACGAGTGTAATAAATATGGATGTTCCGCGAAACTCGATTAGGGATCCTAATGGTTTAAAAAAAGATCGAGGGCGGAGGTATTCGGTACATTTTAGCCCTGAAGGATTTTATTGAGAGCTTATAAAATTGAGATTTATAAGCTTTCGGTGTTATAATTTGGATGAATTGGCAGAATGACGGCGATTGATGTACGAGTATATGCGCATTTTAAGGTGCCCTTTAATATGCTTTTCGCACTGAAATTCTGAATGACGAACGGAACGGTAATTTAAAGAACAGACCTCAATGGTTTGTCCTTTGAGAAGCCTATTTCCAGGATATATATAGGTAATTAAAAATGAAATAACTTAGAAATTAATTAACAAATTCAGGTCTAATTGAAGACCAGGGTCGCGTACCACTTGACTAGCATTCCGTGAGTCAAAATATACATATCTTTATTTTTATTTACTAATCTATTATGCTTTTTTTTGAGGAAAATTAAACGTATTATCCTTCTTTCTTTCTTATACCATTTCATCATATCTTATGACATCATTTTTCAAAATCTCAACACAAGTGAAAGACCGGACCTTATAGAGCTATCTAATCTAGCTTTTGCATAAGATAGCAAATCTTATGCAAACTGGAACTCTCGGAAGCCACAACCTAATCGTACAACAGTCCAACAATACATTGGCTAACCCACACGATTATAATTGAACTCACATAATTATACAAAGAAATCGGTTTCACTATATTAACTTCGTCAGTCCAGAGTACTTAAAATGATATTATTCATGTCATTGACGACTTTCTAGTCGTTCCGATTGCGGGATTCAACAACCGCAGCTGACAATATTATGGAGATGCAGAAGGTAAAGACGTAACAATGCAACAGAATGTTCTCCCGGATTTTCATGGCACCACGATAGGTGCATAGTTCATAATGCTGTCATTTCGCATAGCGTAGTTCAAAGGATTTGTAGATTTTCCAATAGTAAAATAAAGTGAAGAAAATCTTGAGAAAATAATACTTCACTTTTAGCAGTAGGTACGTAGGGGTACGTGTTAGTGATAAACAACTACAATTAAACAGACCACTGGTTTGTTTAAACTTCACGTTCAGAATTAAATTTGTGCATATTGTTTCTTCTTGAGTAAAAATTGTACCTAGCTACAATCTATTTTAATGGGTTCCGTCAATCATTGTCATCACAGATTCAGTGGAAAGACGTCCACTTCTGAACATAGGCATCCCGCGACTTTCGCCAGGGTATCGGTCTACTTTGTGGGAGGAATTCCAATACTGCGTCTTCCGGTACGAGATTAAGGAATTTAAAACCACTTTTCATTATCAGCCTTAGCTCGATGGTTTACCAGTCCACTACTGGCTCAATAATTGCCAGACAGCTCAATCCTCACCAAATCATTCATCCAATGTCTTTATTGATACAGAAATGAGACTTCTGTATTGCGTTACTCCGTGGTCATCGGTGGTGCGGATCGCACGCACGACTGCCTATAGAAAGCACTACTTAGTTATTTTTACTTCATTTTTGTTACAAAGCAAGAAACGCGGAAAGATTATATCGATTCTGTAAATGAGATTTTCGAAAAGTCAATATTTGCTAACCTATTAGCATAGTTGTAACTTACAATATTGATTTTGTAAGTTAAGCTGATTGAATTTGCAATTGAGGTAGGTTTTATCGCTTTATCGGTTGCTTAAGAAGATTGTTAAGTTGCAGTTTTGTGTGAAATTGTTCAAATGTAATCTCAAATCTTTATTGCAATCTATAATGAACATTGTATAGGTGGTAAATATTGCAAAAAGGATTTGTCGGGTACAGCGAAAGTTTGAATAGTAGGAGAGAAGAAGAGCGCTTAAATAATTTTCCTTAAATTTTTCGTATTTATTACTTATTTATGTTATCAGATATCTGGATCATGAGCTCAGTGTATATTAATTCTGCAAATAATTAAGCGCTGTTTCATTGATGAAAATTCGCATTAGCTGCTTTGCAGTAAGTCTAATACGGATCTAGTTCCAACCCACAGCGGAAGGAGTCAATTGACGATTTCATACTGAAAAAAAAAATGCCGTGTTATATAAATCTTGGTTAAAATCATCTTCAACGTTTAAATTGTTAAGAAAGATAATAATTTATTCCCAGAAACCGAGGATTATGTGCAAAAACTAATCAGGATGTGCTAGATTATATAATTTAAACGAATTATTAATATGATTGTATTCTATTTTACCTTTTGAAGGTAAGCCGAAGATAATTGGCTTATAACCAAAACTAGCAGCTTAACACCTTCAAGGTGATACGAAGGTGAAAATTGTAAGTCAAACTGTGCCTAAAAAAAGGACATTGAATAACACTGCCCATCATGGTAAATGTCCTTCAAAAAGGACACAGTGTCGAACCGGTCAAAACCGGCACACTTATAAAACAACCATTGATTGTGGTTTTTGTACTTTATGAATGAATAAATATTCAAAGGATATTTATTTAAATCTACCTAACCTTGTCCTATATTTGGAACTTAATCGGGGGACATAACTCAAGGCTGCAGCATTGTTCGAAACAGTTACTCGAACCAAAAGGGCAACTGAAGGAATACACGTGGGTTTTAGTCAGTAAAAGTGTGACGGGATCTTGCTTTACCTCTGGGTGATTTAAAAAAGTTTTTTGATGATATCCCATAAAAAAAATTGGGATCACAACTCACAAGACAATGTCGATCCACAAGGGGCGTAACTTAAAATTTCATACTTTTGGTAATGAGAAACGAAAAAGTTTTTCAAGTGATTGAGAACTTTAAAGTAATAATTGGGTAGTAAAAATAGTTTTGTTTATCATAATGTCATTTTAAATACACAGGTCGAAAGAGCGTGCAAAACTGAGTAATTGCGCCTGAAAAAGTATATTTCCCCAAAATTATTTTAACATTTTTTTGCAGCACAAAAAAAAAACAAAATAAAAATTTTCTTACGAGCCTTGTCCCAAGTTACTTTGTGTCTCGCAAATTTGTTAATCTGTTCCATTCTTCAATGTTATTCACTCTTTCATTCATCCATTCATTCATTGACTATCATCAAAGATATTTAACCGTTCGTGTCATATTCGCTCTTTATTAATACAGCTTCTAAGATATTCATACAACCAGGTGTGTCGAACGGATCCCATGTATTAATTAAAAGAGATAAGGACTATTAAAAGTCTATTCAGTACCATAATAAGCATTTCTGTTCTGTAGACTCTTTATCATTTTATGATATTGATTACGAGTAAAGTTCTAATAATGGCTTTTAGTACCTGTACAGGATGAGTTTTTTAATGCGAATCAATATGAGTATGATAGAATAAATTGTTTTTAAAAAGTATACAAATTTAAGGAATTATACTGGAAAACAATAATCTCCGAAACATTAAAATCAACCTGTAGAAAGTTCTACAGTATTCTCAAATGAAATATTAAAAGAGTATTCCCATTTTAATGCAGCAAATATTTTAATTATTTTCTTGACGTTCACACAAGTTTTCTCGACCCTCGTGAGAAAACCACCCAAGTATAAAATTGAAAAATTCTAGAGACCATTTTTAAATCAAAATAAAAGGACACTGTAATAAAAACTATTTTTTTTTTACATTTTTTATAACTTTTCAAGTTTTTTTGAGTACTTATTTACAGAAGCGCGATTAGATCACACCGAAACAAATTTTTCCATTATAACATCTGTCGGTCTGTCCAACTAAGTGATTTTTAATAGCTGCTTCCTTTGTTACATTGTTTTTTTTTATGATAATTAAGTAGTTTTGAATCATAGTTAATAGTTGCATTCACAACAAAAGGTTAAAAAGGTCTGGGTTATTACAGTAGATTGTTTATATATATAAGTTGTTTTTATTTAAACTACAGTAATATTCTCAGTACTTCTTTTTGCTGGGAACTGTACGCTAAAAAAGTATCTCCCTGCAAAAATATTTTCATTAACATTAATTTCTAAGTGTTTTACGGTTTACATTCGGTGTATGTCTAATATCTTTTGACTTTTCTTTTGATTTTAAAATTGATGTAAATTCGTTTTTCTCAGTACATTGATTTGTACGAGTATATATGTATTAAAAAAACACACTACTGTCTTCGTTGGATACTGTCATAAAACGTTATAAATAATAATAAATACAATATTGGAAATTGATCAACATAGATTAACACACTTAATTACATTTGTCATTATTAAGTCCCTGGACGTACACATATAAATGAATTTATTCCTCTTCTAAAGATACGTAATCAGCTGCCAGATCCTACTTTATACGCCATTTTTTCTTTTTTTTTCTTCTTAATAAAAGTGGCGAACAGCCGCGCCTGGCTGTTAAGTGGTCGACAGATAAAAAGTAACTTAGAAGTCGATTTTTTGACGCGGCGTTAATTAAAACGTCATATTTTAAGTTGAAACCCTTGTTTGTTAAGATTGTTGATAAGCAAAGTGTTCATCAGAACGTGTTTATTGGATGTGCTACATTGTATTATTAAAAAGATAGCTATACCTACATGAGAACAGAGAAGATAGCATATAGCATATTCAGCCTTTTAATGTTCCCACTGCTGGGACTCAGGCCTCCTCCCTCTAGGAGAGGAAATGGGCCGTAATCCACCACGCGGGCCCAGTGCGGGTTGGTGGATGTCACATGAACAGAGAGAGACACACAGACCTCACAGAGAAGATATTTTAAGAGAATGCAAATTGAAAAATGTAGAAATATGTTCTAACTTATATTAAACTAACTTAATTTTAGTGTAAAAACCGACCCAACCGTGTAATCGTAGTTTTATTTTCTACCGCCACATAAAAGTTATTTAATATTCTTGTAACTATGTCATTTTTTTCCGTACCATAAAGTCTATTGTATTGTACAATAATGTTATGCGAAAAGAAATACAAAAAGTCGACGTTTCAACACTTTTTATAATATAATATTACGAAATATTCAATAAGAATTTGCAAAAAAGACAGTGGCATTTTAAAAGTGTTATTTAACGTAATAATATTGTTTGTTTCCTTTTTTTCTATTTTCTCGAGTTATGGCAGTTCGTGCGTTGCGGGTCATTTGTGCTACTTGTCTTCTGAAACCATTGTACTATGGAATATAATAATTCTATTACCTTTTTAGTCTGCCGAGGTCTGTATTGAATAATATTGTTGCAAATATTTTTATTTGTGCTACGTTTTTTTGAAGAAAATTGTTGGTGTCTATTTGTTTAAGTAATTTTGAAGCCATATTCATGAACTATTGACAGAAATTTATATTTAGCAATGTTTCAAAGTCAAAGCATTTATTTCAAATAGGTAAACCATTACAGGTACTTTTTAAATTGAAAGAAAAATAAATCTTTTACCAGGTACAGAACTAACCCGTGGGAAATCGCGAAAGAAAATCATACATTTTGTGTGTTTGTGTGTGAAAAGAGAGGCCTAGAGCAGCAGGCAAATTCGGGCTGTGGCTGTTGATGATAACGTAGATGCCAGATCTTAGAAATTGATCACTTCATTATATGGCCAAGTAAAACTTGCCAGATCGTTTTTTAAAGTTTGATGATATTTCAATCTTCGTTTGGCGTACTTTCTTAAGACCTTTTATTATCATTGAAATCCTACATCAATGATATGGCCAAACGAGGATTGACATATCATCAAATGTTAACGTTAAATGAGCTGGCCAGTTTTAGTTGGCCATATCATGAAGTGATCAATTCTAAGATCTTTGCAAAGGAAGCAATACCGCTAATAAGTTATTCAAACCTAAACAACTTCTTTATTACGACGGCAGGGATAGCGTAATGTTTGAGCGATTGGCTACTGCATGTTGCAGGTTCGATTCCCACACAGAATTAAACATTTATATGGCCTTATATACTTGTTCCGACTTTTTAGTGTTTGTGAACACACCCACGATATAAGAACAATTTCAAGATTAATATTGTGGCAAGGTTTAAAAAATTACATAATTAGTTCTCATCTGATCTATCTCTAGCCAGAACCTTTTGTTTCTCAATACTATAATATTATCGGACAATATACTCATTGTGCTTAACATTGATACAATCTATTGTTTTTATTTTATTGGCTAACTACATGATGCGGTATCTTGAGGAATTGCCCAACCCTGTTCCACCGGTCAATCAAAGTCCGAATTGATTTGGAACTGATGTTAATTGATTGTTAAACTGTGTTTATTAGGTATTAGCTCTTGTCAGTGGCTTTGCTTGCGTGAAAGAAGAATATTATTCCAAGAGAACATACCTACTCCCAGGACATGGTCTACCGGTGTGCCTAATTTTATCCAATTCCATTCAGCCGTTCGAGCGTTAAGGATTAACAAACATACACACACACTCACAAACTTTCGCCTTTAATAATAATTGATTGTTATATTGTTGAATTAATTAATTTTTCTGTAATTTGTGGAAGGAAAATAAATAAATAAATAAAAAAAAAATTGTCTGTGATTTACTAAGAAAAGCATGAATGGTGTCACATTTCTTCTTTATTATCCAGTTACTGGGTTAGATAGGCAGTCGCTCCATGTAAAATACTAGTATTTAGCAGCAATCGTTTAGACTGGAAGCCCACTCCAATATAATTGGACGTACGGCGAGTATCCACCCTTACGTTGTTGAAACTTCAATGGTCCGGACTAAGCGTTTCGCTTCGTCGTTTATACCGCGTACATCGAAGGACTGGAACAATTTGCCTGCTGCGGTCTTCCCGTCCAACTATAATTTAGGTGTCTTCAAGGCTAGAGTGAATAGGCTCTTAATAAACTAGTGCGCCTCACCATCGATGATTGCATCGCTGCTTACCATCAGGTGGGAAAGCAGTCAAGCACATATGAATAATAAAAAAAAAAAAATTGCATTTTACTTGAGCCCAAGTCGTCGACGGCGCGTACTGCTCCACGCGCGCCTCAAGGAAATGTCAGCAACTGTAGGGGCCCAGCAGGGTCGAAGCCTACTGGGGCCATCGGTCTGATTCTGAAAGGAAGACTCGGCCCTGGTACGAAAGGCAACGAAGGAACAGGAGTGGGTTGTTAGTCCGTAAAAGTCTGACACTATCTCCCGCTCCGCCCAAGATCAGGGGATGTCAAAAGATGATTTTACCACCGAAAAAAAACCTCATCGTAATTTTATTTTTTCGCGTACAATCCGATACTAAACTGCAAATTGCCAAAAACGTACGAAAATTTGAATTTCGCGGAGCAAGTCTTACTTAATTTTCGACGAAATCTGACATGTCATTGCAGTAGGTACGTTAACTTGCGAAGGTATATCCATCCACAGTACCACATTCAGGGTCACAAGTTCGATCGCCCCGGCACCAATATTTGTGTGACCTGCAGTTATTTGTTCCGAGTTCTCGTGTAGGTGTTTGTGTAGGTACTTACAAATAAGCAGAACTCAAGTTATTTACGAGTGTTATGGAAAAACGATATTACAGGTTCAGAAGTACCTAAACAAAGTTTTGAGTATGTGTCTTTTGGAAGTGTATCCTTGTTTACTTATAGCCAGTGCTTGGCATCACTTTTTTTCTTTATTTACCGCGTTAGTTGCTAAAGGGAAATAAAAAAAAATATAATCACACTATCATCATCGTCTTCCTGCCCTTGTACCGTGTTATTTGGGGTCGGCGCAACACGTTGTTTTCTTCCATGTCACTCGTCGTGCTATCACTAACTTCCTTTTCTTTCATATCACTCTTCACACAATCCATCCATCTTTTCTTTGGTCTCCCTTTCCCTCTCCATCCATCCACATGTAAACTCATAACTCTTTTAGTAACATGCGTTTCATCCCTCCAATCACACTATCATACTTAATAATAGGCAATTGTGAGTGTTTGTATGTTTGTTACTTCTTCACGCGCGAACGGCTGAATGGATTTGGATGAAATTAGGCACACGGGTGGACTATGTCCTGAAATAGCACATAAGGTTTATTTTTATCCCAAAAGCATGTTCACTTAGAATATTTTTTTTGCTATCATAAATTTAACTACAATTCACCTTATGAATGCCAATTTCCTTATGGATAGTTTATAAACTATCAGAAAACAGAATACAGTGTATTTATTAACGTGGGCAACCAAATTCCACCTCTTTAGTCTGTAAACCGAGGTCCCCAACGCCTAAATATGAGATCGCAAAATATTATCTCATACTGCGGTCCCGTTCTGTCTCAGTACTATAGAAAGGGACAGAGCTAAGGATTGCACGCTCTAGTCACGACCAGAGGTTATGATATTAAAATGTGCTTATTTTCGAAGTACAACCATTGGGCAACTAAGGAGTGGTGTGCTCACTACACGGCGGTGTAAAGAACTCTATACACTTAAAGCTACGCGACCTGTGCGCTGAGTGCGAGTTACGATCGAAACGTTTACAGATGACCGGCATGGATGGCTTGAGCGCTGACTTCCAGTTGCGCATAAGTGAAATATCGGGTCTCTTTAGTGGTATAAAGTGAGACGCGGGGGCGGGGAGTGCAATCCTCGTACAGTGATTGATTGGCTCGCCGATGTGTACGATGCGCAAAGCGATCCCCATTCTTTCGCCGAGCACTCAAGATCCGTGCCGGTATCTGTACCGCGTTTGGCTCTCTGATTAGTTGAGAACTTGGAGTGGGTCATAAAATAGAATAAAATTTTATTTTGCAAATATGGGTAATACATGGTTCTTAAGATTACATTACAGCTCAGCCACATTTTACCATTCGGCATGCAAACATTTAAAATTATTTATATTATTGTTATTACACTTAAAATTGTTTTTGATCAATTTATAAATCACTATTATTAAATGTTAAATCATCAATTTAATTAAATTAATATGTATGTATTAAAGGGAAAATATAAATTATTATCATTAGATTATATATCATGTCATTACAATTACAAATATTATACCATTATCATTAGATTATATAAAATGTCATTACTATTACAATTCAAATGTCAAAACCAAAATCAAAATGTCAAAAAACCAAAATATCAAAAATCTAAATGTCAAAAATCAATATGTCCAAAATCATAATCATTTAGAAATTCATTGATTGTGTAATATACTTTTTGTATCAGTAATTCTTTGAGTTTGTATTAAAGGTGTCGAATTGTCGATCGCGTTGACGTAAAGCAAACTCTACTGGAAACTTCAAATATTTCCTCTTCCTAATTAAAATTAAAAATTCAACGTAAAAGGCACTTACCATGATAAGTTCTAACCTGAATTTTCTTTAATCCGGACAGGGGTTGTTTTTTGTGGGTGGTACGAGAGAGTATGTCAGAATTTTACAGACTGAAATCCACCTGTGTTCCTTCCTTTTGTCCTTTTGCGTTCCAGGGCAGCGGTTAGATAAACGCGAATCCTTAAGTCTACCGACTTTTTCAGAAACCTAACTGATTTGATTCGCTTTTTGTCGTGATATTAAAACTATATTCTCGCTTCGCTTAGCTTTAGAAACACGACCGTCCTTCTCCCCGTTATCTTGTCGGGCGTTATGAAGCAACCATGCTGCTATAATTTGTATCGATCTACTATTTATTTATGGGAAGCAGGACAGGACCAGATCAGGGACTAAATAACTGCATTGCCGTATCTAGGGTCATTCTTCTGGCTGCTCCTGATTTTTGTGTGAATTTATCAGTATTGTAGGGTCCATCATAGAATTTCGAATCAGTAGCCTAACATCCTGGGGGTGGGCGCTAGACCATACTAGAGAAGGCATGACCCAATCATCCCCGGTCTCGACTAAGACTTTTAACTAACTGATTGCCAGCTATCTGATTGATATCTGTTTGACGATATGAGCGATAGTGAGGTCAATATTAACGCCAATTTCAAGTATCGCTAGATTACGAATGCTTGAGTACCTACAGGTTCTAATCACAGTGATGAGCTTATAGTAATTACAAAGAACTCAAGGTAAAGTGACATTCTTTCAGCGATGAATATTGTCGAAAGCCCTAAAGTTTTTGGGATTGACCGCGTGACATACAATTCAATCCAGTACATTTCGGTATCACAATTCAACCCAGTACATTTTAAAATTCACAAGCCAATCCTGTACATTTCGATAGCACAAGTCAACTCCGTACATTTTAGTCGTTTTAGCAGTTATCAACGATAGAGTTGTTTATTCTAGGTAATTAATCATGATCCTTTGAAAATATAATGACTGTAACCTTGTAATTACAAGTAATCTTAACCTTTCATTAAACAAGAATCTCTTTGATATTAACAAAACAATTTGTGACTATCACATACTCGTACATAAACTAGCTTATCTTAACTTAAACGTCAGTCTTAACTTGAATATTCAAAGCTCAACACCAAAACTCGTTAAAACTAAACCAACCATAAGTCATAAATTCTATCAAACAAAACATATCAATTTATTCCCAGAAAAGCTCTAAAGACTAAGTTAAACATTCTATAACGCAGCCCTATTGAGCCTTTCATCTGCGCAGGCGCATCAAACTGTCCCGAGACCTCTAGTTATAAATTACCCGAGTCACAGACGGTTAATAACTTAGAAAACGATAACCGATATGATTTCTTGATATTGCGGTTTGTTGGCATTTACGACCCGAACCACTATGGCGTGGTGGAGAGCTGGTGTCTCTGATGATGGAGGGAGACAGAAAAAAAATTATGGTAAAAATTGTACTTTTGAGTCTCCTTTCTTAGAGGATATCAAAATTTAGATCCAATTCCATTCAGCCGTTATCGATAAAAAAATCGTGTACCAAGTATTTATCGTAATAGACACTTTTTCGCATTTATAAATATTAGTATTGGCTTTAGTCAAAAAACACTAAAACAAACAAAAAAATATACTAACTATTGCATCACTGTTTACCATCAGTTGGGATCGCAGTCAAGCACTAGTTTATAATTATTATTAATTACAAAAAAAAAACTATATTTCCGTAAACACCCAAAAATCAACAAAACATTAAGCTCAAACTACACACTGGTCCGTTAATATATTTAAGTTAATTTCTATACAGTAACATTAAAAATACGGCGAGAGCACGAGGCTGCGTACGCGCACACGACTTGTTTTTCATACATTTTGATCAGGTTTTTCATACATACTTCATACAAGGCGAATGTGTTAACATTAAAAATTACTTGCACTTGCTATCTTTAGTTATATGGGATATAATAAGGGCTTGGGTACACTGGGGAAACTGGCATGTTTTAAATTGCTGTAGTAATTAATTAGCGTTATTGAATAACTGCGAAGAATTGATAAACCTCTTTGATTTTCCCACAAAAACAAAAAAACTAACAAAATTTTTCAATCAAATCATTCATTTCAAATAAATCATTTACAGGAATTACAGTTTTGAATTATCAAGAAGTCGGTCAGTCAGAAAAATTACTGAGAAAAAACGGTAGTTTGTCAGTGTCTAAAACTGAGTAATTCGTTTGGTTCTTCTGTTCAATTTGAAGCCCACTTACTTTAATCCTATTTTGAATCTGGTCTTGGGGTGATATATCACTTGGTGCTATATTATACTGTTATTCTGTTTAACCTTCATTATTTCCTTTAAGACTCCTTTATACGATCCTTGGGTTCACTTTCCCTGCCGGAGTCTATATTTCATGACAGCTACAACCTATTCTTGAAGCCAAGAATGAATAGGTTACTTCTAAGCAACACGCTTGTGTTGTATCGTTGACCACCTCTTGATCATCGCTTACCATCAGGTTAAATAGTGGTCAAGCGCGAGTCTATCATTTAGCTGAGAATTGAAGTGGCCTAATATTCTTTAGTGTCCCGTATCTAGAACATCCGGGCATCTTCTAGCTAACTTAATTCTGTGGTCTTTTTTTCGTCTTCATTCGAGATGAAGTTCGTTCAGAGGGTACAGCTGTTGGAGTCGCACCGAAACGTCAATTTCAAGGCGTTCATTGTGCGAGTCCCGAACACTTTCCTGTCCCTCATGCTGAAGGAAGACTTTTGGCCGCAAGGCGTGGTGTTCCGTCGCTTCCGCGGACAGGTGCCACAGAACAGCACAAAGTGAACATAGTGCAATGTGAACTGTTACTAACATAGTCCTAAGTCTTATTTACTAAAGATAAATTGTATTTACTTTATATATGTTAGTCTGTAAGGTATGTACCTATGGGCCAAGATGCCTGATAATAAATGATTTATTATTATTATTATTAAAACCTCTCGCCCAGTTAAGATATAGATCAATACTGTAAATTCTCCTCGTAAACCTCCCAATTTTGCCTTTATTCTCCCAGCTGTTTTCTCATAAAACTAGTTACACGTTTGTCGTTTACTCTTTATAAGACAAACAAGTCCTGCCTCCAGCAAGCGTCCAGTGATCCAGTCTACACCGATCATTACACGACAAGTCGCAACACAGGGCTCGTCGGCAGCAAATGCCCTTTTAATGATATCCTTTAATGCATAAATAATGCGAGCATTAGCGGCCATTGCAAATGGGAACCATGCTGCTGAGATGCTGTGATGCAACATCTGGTATTACTAGCTGATAACAGGCTGAAGATTTTTATGTTGATGTGATTTTTAGGAAGCAACCTAATGCTTTTTAAAATTCATCCAGTGGCTTTGGTATGTGGATGCTTATTTTTATTACGTGAAGAAAACTTACTTACTTGGATGATTGTCAATTTTCTAACTGAATGCCCGGGGCGCGGGCGTCGGAAATCGCAGAGCGATCTCTTGCCACCGTAAGTGTATATCCCTTTCAGAACCGATCCGCTGCTGGGTATCTACGGTTTGCCCATTGTAGTCATCCGCAAGCTCACGCCTACGATGGCTGGTAATCAGGGACGGGGTCCCGGCGGCTGGGGTGTAAGGATGTTTGTTCCCTCACGCGTCCGGCCGCCTCCTTAGCTAGCATTACTGCTTCGCAGGATGCAACCGCCGCCCATCCCCCTCGCTCCGGACCATGACCTGGCGCAAGTGGATGCCGTCGCCCTACTGACTGACAAAAATCATTACAGTTTGCGTCCTCGTGAAATCAAAACACACTTATAACAATAATAAATCAATCCAACCAGCAGTTACATTAGAAAACAGTAGGACATGTGATACAGTTGCTAAAGCTAGGCGCACAGCGTGACGCGTTATCAGACTAGAACGTGCCGTGGTTTCACCTCGTTGCGATGCAAATTAACGGCTTTCTATCGATTGACGAGAATTATTGTTTACACTGATGAAATTCCCTTTGATGGCAACTTTTTATGCTGGTTTGTGGACGTAAATTAGGCTTGTAATTTGTAATTATCTATTAATAGGTTTCGAGTTGGAAACCGCGCAGTACGGCTAAATTGATAACAAATTTTTTTTTAGGTGAGATATCATCCAATGACTTTTCCCGTTCTAGGGCGGAGCGAGAGAGCGTGTCAGACTTTTACTGACTAAACCCACTTCTATGTTCCTTCTTTGCCTTGCGTCCCAGGACCCCGGGGTTCCTTTTCGGACAACCCATGGCTTTATAAGTGCCTGTAATGTTATCACATTCGTTTAAATAATTTTATTTTATTCTGATCAACGCTCAATTATAGTGCGCTCAAAATTTGAAGATTGTCTACAGTACGGTCAAAATAAGTTGACCACTCTGAAGTTAGAGTTCCGAACTATTACGCAAAAAATTACGAAAAAATACGCAACACGCATTCGCCTTAAATGATTATTTTTCTAAGAATCATCTTAAAAAAAGAATTACTACGCAGCTAATTGTTCGAAGTTCGTATTACAGCCATACTATACCTACTTGCGAAAATCGTTTTTTTTTGTAAGTCTAATGCATCAAGAAAACAGAAGTGGAAACGTGTTGAGCAAAGGATCCTTCATCAGTTTATCGTACCAAGTGATGGATGGTTAGTTTCTGGACTTTGTCTACAACCGCCCGAGGGCTATAGGATTTTTGGAATAAGTTTGGAACACAAGGGCAAATGAAGGAACACGCCTGGGTTTTAGTCAGTAAAAGTCTGACGCTTCTCGCTTCACCCAAAGAGGGAGAAGTTATTCGTTGACTTACCACACAAAAAAAGATGCTATCTTTGACCAACTTGTATTTCAGCCATAGCAGCAAGCTTCTGCATCTAAATAATTACAATTTCAAAAGTAAAAACATTATGCAACGTAACAATCATGGAATCTACAGTCTACAAGCGAACAAATTACTCAAAATAGTACAATAGACAAGTAAAACAACCACACATTATGAACACGGACGGTAATACAAACAAAATTGTTGTCTATGCGTGTTGCGAGCGCAATGCGGAAGCGGCAACCGCACCGACAGACGGACAGACCAAACTACAAGTATAATATGTATTACAGTGCAATTTTAGAGCTAACTAAATATGAGTTTTACTAGTTGTCATGCTGCATAAATTGTCTAAGTTACTGCCAGTAATAGAGTAGGCTGTCCTTTGTAGTTAGGTTAGGCCTATGTTTACGTTGAAAGTAGAAATTATTTTGTAGTTAATTGCGGAATGAACACAACCTCCCCTTATGAGGGATCTGAGATATTTTTTAGGTTTTTTTAGATTTATTTTAGGTCGCGTGTTCAAACCCAGCCAGGCGCATTACTTTGTGTATTTTTTTTCATTACCACTGCTCTCAATACGGTGAAGGAAATCATCGTGTTGTAACCGCTATTTTCTAGAACTAAAAATTCGAAGACATCCAGCAACCCGCACCGGGCAGGGCGTGGTGGATTACTACCCAATCTCCTACAGAGGAGGCCTCAGTCCTAGCGGTGGGAACATTATAAGGCTGTATATGCTAACTGCATAGTTTTTAAGCTGTTGATCCCCGCATTAACGCCGGCGTTCACGCGCCATTGTCTTACTATTGTGTCTCTAATTACGCACTCAAAAGGTTAAAAGACAAACTGACTGACTGACATATCAACGCACAGTTGAAATTACTGGGTTTAGGAACGTGAAATTTTGCACTAGACTTATGATGTAAGCAAACACTAAGAAAGGTTTTTTGAAAATTCTACTTTCAAGGGGGTGAAAAATGGGCAATTTGTTTGTATGCAAAAGTTTATTCTTTGAGCACTTGAAACTTAACAAAAGTGATAACCCAAGTTAATAAAAAAAGGTTTTCATTAATCGTTTTTCAAAACTAGCCCTATAATAACGATGAAGAGGGTGTTAAAGGTTGTATTTTGGGGAATCTTATTCCTTGGACTTGGATAAACTTGAAACTTGGCACAAATTTGAATCAAAATGAATAATAAAGATTGTTTTTATTCGTTTTTTAAATCTACCCTCAAAATACAGTTTAAGGGGTGTCAAAATTTTATGAAAACATTCTCGCGAACAAAGTCACGGCCAAAGTGCTAGTCATTACGTATTAAAAAAAGTTTTTAAAGATCTTTAGATTAAAAATTAAATCGTGATTGCAAAAAAAAAATATACATAAGTAGGTATATAACTCATATAATTAATATTTTTTTTATTGAAATGTTTGCGAATGTATTTCCGACAGATAACTCTACACAAAGCTGATAAGATAATAAGTAGAATATATATTTAATGCGATTAATTCAATGATTATGCGGCGTTAAAATCCGTGATTGATAACATTGATAAATTGATATCAATCGCGCGAATTATAAGTCGTCAAAGCGATAAAAGGTATTACGTTTGTTTTAATTTGTTTGCTTAAATTACAGGATAATTATTTGTCTACTTTTCTTTGTTCTTTTTTGGGGTATGAGATCAAGAAGTGAGATGAGTCTATGATGTGACGTGTATTTGTTGGTTTTACTCACTCTCTTGTAAAATTTCAGCATTCTAGATCTAAGGGTTTGGACTGGTGTAGATGAGGCAGTAAGTCAAGACTTTGCCTGTGCAGATGTATATATTTATTTATTAAAGCTTGGAGTACATAAGCTTATAAAAAAACTGATTTAAAGGAAAACATAGACGACAGCAAGCAAACAAGTCCTCACGTATAGTGTCAGACTTAAAATTGAGAAGTGAGTATAAACAGGACTTAACATACGTATATTCAATACGTATACGTTGGTTAGCAAAGGTAATATTTTAGGTACATCTAAAATTTATGAACAAACACAATTTATTTTCTTCAAATCAACATTTATAATTTAAATCATTCAAGCATTCTAATGATGAGGTCAAAACGGTATAAGAAACCAAATAATAAAAAGTACAAACAACAAATCCCACAGCATGCACTCAATTTCCCGTTCCCATCACCGCAGCCATACTTTTCGATAAAAAACTTATAAAACCTCTACAAGAAATAAGTTCATTAATATTCCCCATATAGAAGGAACACGCGAGCTAAATGCTAATTTGTTTTTTCTATCGGGCACCCGGACTGGTTACTCCAGAGCCCATTACGGGAGAAACCAGGAAGTGGTTGGTGCACCCTCAATTACCACGAAGAAATGGAGTAGTGTGCGGACACACGGGTACGAAGAATGAGGAGCGGATAGACGAAAATGTTTTATTGATAGCGAAAATGCATTGACATTGTGGCAACAAAAAATATACTATAAACTAGAGACGCGTACAATCAAGGATTTCATAAATCAGTCTAACATGTTTCTTCCATCATCAATCTAACTAAATGCAACTAAATACTACTTTGCTGTAGGTAATCAATGGGACTTTGCGTAAGTATACATTGTATGAATGGCGTCTTAAATAAATAACCAAGGAAGCTAAAGTTACAGTCTTTTAAGTACTGTGTAAATGTGACAGTTAAACATTATGCCAGTATCATGAGAAGCCGCAAACAGCTAACGTACTGTTTTGTTTATTGCATAAACACTAAAGTTTAAACAGCCCATTACATACGCGCGGTTGCATTCAACGCACAAAACAAATAGCGATGGTCATTTGACCATAAACAGAAGTCTACGAATGCACACGATTAGTCTAACTGTGTCTCCGTATTGGGTGGATAATTTCTGTTCTGTATTGGCGCATTTTCTCAGCCGTATGTCAGGCGGTCTGCTGCGTTTGCGCACATAACACTAAATCGGCGCGGGTTTAGTGCGCCGGCGACACGCCCCCAGTTAATTGGTGTCGTCCGCGATGCGCAGGAATGCGCAGCACCGCGCAGAGTGGCGGTAATGCTGCGGTCCAATCCCATAGCACTTTTATATTTAAAGGAAATGGACGCTTTTATGTCTTTTGTTTCTACGACGCTCTGAAAAATGGATGGCTCGGTGGAAATTTTATTGCGTGGGAGTGGATTGAAAATGTTGGTAATGCTACTGTGGATAGCACAACCGCAATGCAAAACATTCAATTAAAAGCGATTTCTATTTCTGAATCGTTTCTTAGATATTTTATTTCTTATTTCCAAACAAATCAAACAAGTATTTTAATCAAAATTCACATTGAGCAACCACAAAGGTTTATGTTATATTTTTATCGCCTTTTTATTGCATTATCGACGTGGTGTGTCAGGTATTTAACTTTAAATGTCCACATAAGGTTTAGTTATGCTCGTAACTAAAGCAGAGAGGGCAAAGACCTCACTAATTGCTGGTAATTTTTACGTCTTGATCGAAATGTCGGACCGAGGCCCTCTGAGGAATGCCGACGCTGACGTATACCGCTATGCGTTATAACTAACGCAGGGTTGATTAGAAAAGAATTCGATGTTTTTATCTTCGCTTGAAAAATATTGTTGGAGATGCGTTGGCTTTCTGTTGGCGGCGATGTTAGAAACTGTTACGACTTCAGCATTTTTTTTTCTGTATAAAAAACATTACGATACGTTTACTTTTTACCGAGAATAGCTTGTCTCCCTTCAAAAATAATTTTAACATTGTATTTACTCTTGAATCCCATCTCACCTGATGGTAAGCAATGATGTGGTCGACGATGGAGCACGCTTGCCTAGAAGTAGCCTATTCACTCTTGACTTAAAGACCCCTAAGTTGTAGCTATCAGGAAACGCAGACTCCGGCAAGGAATTCCACTCCTTGGCTGTACGCACAATAAATGTGTTCTTAAAACGCTTTGTGCGTATGGGTGGGATGTCCACCATGTACCGGTGGCGCAACGCCGTACGTCTAGTGGTCCGATGATGGAACGGACTTGGCGGAATTAGATTGTGCAATTCCAGTGCACACTCCCCGAAATGTAAACGATAGAAAACCGACAGGCCAGCAACTCGGCGGCGATGTCCAAGGCTTTGGAGCTTCGACTCAACAAGTGCATCATTGCCAATGATCCTCTTGGCTCGCCTCTCAATCGACTCTAGCGCATCAAGCTGGTATTTGGCAGACCCGTCCCAAAGATGAGAGCAGTACTCCATACACGATCGAACTTGTGCTTGATAAAGTTATATTCATATATTTTTTTAAATATACGCTATCTAATACTAATAAAAGAATTTTTCAATTCGAACCAATAGTTCCTGAGATAAGCGCGTTCAAACAAACCAGCAAATTATTGAACTTTATAATAAGTATATACTTATAAATAATAGGTATATAAGGTGACTGGTAATTAGTGTAAGATACTTAAACACGTGATTGTGCTCATGATAACCAACGACTTTTACTATGAGAACAAACCTAAAACCGCGAAAAAAAATCAGCTGTTCAGTACATTTATGTTTGCCTATTGTACTGAACAGCTGATATTTTTTTTTGCGATTTCGGCTTTGCTCCCTTAATAAAAATTGTTTGTTATCATGAGCACAATCACGTGTTTAAGTATCGTACACTAATTGCCAGTCACCCTACAGATAATACAAAAACGACTGAAAATACCTTCAGCACAGAACCTCATAATCAATTTCTAATTCCTCGACATCCGTCAGCTGAACTAAAAGGCCGTGTGTCAGATTATATTCCGCGTTCCTGGCCTACCGCTATCATAACTAGTTATTAGGGCTTAATATCTAACTGAATACTTTAACTGCCTGAAAATATTCACTTAGGAATGCTGGGAAATTATACACTTCTTCTACTAAAGAAATGAGGTTTAAAGTTATAACTTTAGTATTCAATTGTTTAGAACCAACGTAATGAAAGTTTTACTGACGGAAACACAGACTAGGATATTTATTTACTAGCAATTTGCTCGCGACTTCATTCGCCAGAATATTTTCATAAAAACTAGAACACCAAAAACCGTGTCATGAGGGTAGTTTTGTAAAACTCATAATGGATAGTCTTTATTATTCATTCATGTTATAATTTTTGAATTACAAGATGATAAACCTCAGAAATAAGAATCCTTCATACAATCTTGAACACACCCTAAATCGTCTTAAAACTAACACCATATTTTGAAAAAAAAAAAAAAAACATTCTAACCTTTTTTCTTTATTTAGGTTACTATTCGTGCTAAGTTTCAAGTATATATAGATAGATATTCTCTATTGTACACTAAAAATAAAAATTATATTAGGAACTTAAAATACCACAACCACACACAACCACAACCGTGTATATTAACCACATTAATATCGATCAAAAAACGGCAAAAAAAAAATCAATAGTAAAAAGGGCTCCGTTTTTACCCTTTGGGTACAGAACCCTAAAATACTACACTTGACACCCCAAAAAGTATAGTTACGTATATATGGCCATGTAACTAAACTCCAGATGCAACTGTGGCCACATAACCGGGTGCTAAGTACTATCTAATTATTACGTCACATATTATTGAGTCGTCACCAGAGGTTCGAACCCGGGTACCGTAACACAAATGTTTGACGAACGCATTAGCACCCTCTTGGACCGATCGACTAATATTTTGGGCTCTTTTTGACTTGAAAGGATCTTGTTTGAGCATTTCTTTGGGTAAGTAAAAGTCGAGTGTTTGTCGACTTTTTTATTTTATTTTGCTGTTTAAATAATAATGTATTTGTTTTGTCGTGACAAAAAAAATCCCCCTCGATTATTTTGTTTCTTTTTTGTCATTCTTTTATTTGATTTGTTTGAGACTCTTTTTACAAATATTTTTTTAAGTGTTTATTTCTTGACAAGTCGGATCAATGAACCTCACTTTTATATTTTTTCGCTAACGACCTCAGCGTCAACCATTTAAATTTACGGTTTTTCTCTACTATATTATGCATGTATTATACACCTAAATTTTCCTCATGAATCACATTGTCTATTGGCAAAAACCGCATGAAAATCTGTTCAATAGTTTTTGAGTTTATCGCGAACAGACAGACAGATAGACGTGGACTTTTGTATTATAATATGTAAGAATTTATTAACGACACGCTTGGTACAGTGGTTGAGCGACTGACTGGTTTGATTGATTCGATTCCCGCACGGAACCAATAATGTACCCCACCACCCCACCACCTATGTGGCCTACAAATAGTTGTTCCGGGTTTGGGTGTGTATGTGAGGTTTATATGTTTGTGAACACACCCACTACACAGAGTTAATCTACACAGAAATCAATGAAAATTCCAGTTCCAGTTCGCTTTTGTCCGGCAGTGGGAAAATTTATCTTTACAATTATCGTTTTTTTTTAATTATTATAAAACAAAAGTCCCTCACCGTGTCAGTATGTATGAACGCGGTTAATTCAAAAATTACTGAACGGATGTAAGTGCTGTTTTCACCAATAGACAGAGTGATTCACGAGGAAGGTTTAGGTGTAGGTATAATAAATGCGTATTATAGTAGATAGAAGCCGAGAATTTCAAAGTTTCTAACACCCGTGCGAAGCTAGAGCTAGTTCTGTTTAAAAACAATGATACTATAAACTTTTTACAAAGCTCCCTCGGGAAGTCTAAGAATTAATCGAGGGTAACAAATTGCTGGGCGATAATAGTCAGTTATAATACCTAGCCCTAGGACTTCTGTAACTAATAGTTTCCGTATTTAAAACACGTATTTCTAGCTTATTTGCGGATTTCTACTAAAGACAAAAAAGTCATGAGAAAATACTTCATGTGATTTCCAGTTCCTGAAAACTCTCCATTTATTCTGTTATAATTTATAGACATGATTAGTAGTTTTTATAAGAAAGAAATATCTCTAATTAATAAAGGTATATTCACTGATCACATTAGTATTATAAGGCGAAATTTTGAATGTAATTATGTTACTCATTCACGTTCAAACGGCTGAACGGATTACCATGAAATTCGGCACACGGGTAGACCATTCCTGGAAGTCCACCAGTCCTGGAATAGCAGATAGGATACTTTTGTCCCGGAGTTTGTTTCCTTGGGATAGCTAGTTAATTTATATATTGGCTAACTTCTGCCAGCGGCTTCGCCCACGTGAAAATAGAAAGTTATCCCAAAGGAAACATACTCCCGGAACAAAAAATATCCTATGTGCTATGCCAAGACATGGTATACCCATGTATCTAGTCTCATCGATATCCATTCAGCCGTTTGAGCGTACAGAAGTAAAAAACATACACACATATACTCGCAAATTTTCGCCTTCATAATATTAGTTTGATTAGGGATCATGATTACAGAAATATGTATCCATAAATACCTTCCCGGAAAGCCGTGTGTGGCACCTTAAATATTTGGCACAACAGTTATC
This sequence comes from Mythimna impura, assembly GCA_905147345.3. Taxonomy (NCBI): domain Eukaryota; kingdom Metazoa; phylum Arthropoda; class Insecta; order Lepidoptera; family Noctuidae; genus Mythimna; species Mythimna impura. The sequence continues at coordinate 27,304,996 of LR990350.1, forward strand.
GTCGATGATAAAATAACACATAATAAGACTACATTTAGACTTGATTAAACGCACTGTGCATCGTTCGTCTGAAGTAGGGCGAGCGCAAATGTCATTGCTATTATCGTACGTACAATGCTCCGGGTGTATTCGTGTCCATCACTCGTTATGCCACCTCCATACGTGCGAGCATTGGCGTGCGATTTATTTATATCACTATCAATCTATCGAAACTAGATCTTATGATACACAGAATTGGTCTTTGACTAACATTATCACACAGGATTGGTGCCCAGACACATCGACTGAGGACCGTGGTAAACCATGAAAGAGATGGCGGGACGACCTGGATAAGTTCCTTAAGAACTGGACAAAAGAAGCGGAAAATCGTGACTATTACAAGAAATGAAGGCAACGGGCGAGTAGTAGTAATATTAATAAATAACCAGTCTATTAAAGCAACTAATCCGTTGAGTGAGTTCGAAAATAATGCTGTTGGATGCGTATGAGAAGCATGGGCTCTCGAAGATAGGCGCGACGGGACAATGCGAAAATGATGCACTTTAGCATTAGCATTATCAGCCTTTTTAATGTTCCCACTTCTGGGACTCAGGCCTCCTCTCTAGGAGAGGGAATGGGCCGTAATCCACCACGCGGGCCCAGTGCGGGTTGGTGAATGTCACATGTTTTCGAATTTTTGGTACTAGGACATGCGGTTTCCTCACGATGTTTTCCTTCACCGCTTTGAGGGCAGTTGTGATGAAATAAATTACACAAAGTAATGCGCCTGGCTGGGTTTGAACCCGCGACCTACAACTCGGCCACCACTGCTCTATACTCCATGATATACTTGCTGCTACACATTTAATAGAAATTGTTATTTAAAAAAAAAATTAGATCTATTTTATAATTTGCGTTGTTGTATAATTATAAGCAAATGAATTTCAAAGATAAAGTTAGGCAGGTGCGACGCAAGAATGAGGCATCGATGCCACAACGCAAGTTGCAATTACATCTTCATAGGAATGAATGAAAAAGCGAATTAACAGTTTCTATAGCTAAATTCTATAATAATGCTGTTTTGCATCGTGATCACTCTATCGCATCGTGTCATCGACGAGACCGCTAAGCGTTTCTCGCGGTGCTGTCAGTAGCAAGAAACGCTTAGGAGTCTCGTCGATGCGTATGTTTGTGTGAGTGTGCCGTTTCGAATATTTGTACGTAGTTTCTGTACTGTTCTATATCTATACTGTGGTGTCTGTCTGTAGGAGCCTTTATCATCAAAATTGAAATGGTTACGGTTATTATTATTATATCGATTGTTTCTCGATCATAATTATTATGTTTTTGAGACTCGATAGATCAGTCGGTGCTAGTGTCGATGTCGAATGCATTGACACCAATAGAAATGATGATTGTCGGTTTATAAATGTTTTATAACGTAACCTTTAAAACTTTAAATATTATAGTAGTGGTAATATAATAACTTGTTCTATTATTACATGCATTTGCAAATATATGAATTATTTTTATGACTATTGTATTTTTTGGTTCGATCGAGAAATGACATACGGACAGAATAAAATGCAGCGGGTTTTTTAAAAGAGTCCCCGCAGCCCTGGAATGCAAAGGGCAACTAAAGGAACACACTGGGTTTCAGCCAGTTTAAATCTGACACTCTGACACTTCTTTTTTTGCATCACCTAAAGCTGGACTGAACCTTTAGAAAAAAAGGTCAGGAAAGTGTAGTAGACGAAAAAAGCGTCGACCCCAATAGCAACATGATACAAGAACAGAAAGATGATGAATCGATCGAGATAAGCATAAGCAGTCTTATAATATTCCCACTGCTGGGACTCAGGCCTCCTCTAGTAGAGGGGATGGGCCGTCATCCACCACGCGTTAGTAGATGTCAAATTTCTTCGAATTCTTGGTTCTAGGACATATATGCAGGTTATTACACTAATATCATAAAGGCGAATGTTTGTGTGTTTTTTACTGCTGCACGCTCGAACGGCTGAACGGATTTGGATGAAATTTGACACTCGGGTAGACCATATTCTGGAATAGGACATAGGATGCTTTTTATTCTAGAGGTATATTCATTTGGGCTCAATTTTCTACTTGCACGCATGCCAAGCCTCTGGCACCAGCTAGTTATAAAAAAAAAGTTTTACCACTCATTACATTTTTAAGAGTCCAAAAACAAAGTCCAAAAATCTCAAAACAGCTTTAAGTATCTCCAAATATTGGACTCCCACAAACACATTAAGGGACCGTTAACCACACCTTCGTTACAACCGATACCTCTGCTGACCCACATTTCACACCATTACCGTGAGTCATAAGACTTTCCAGTTTCCTCCCATAGTCACAGAGGAAGCCGCTAAACGCCGGAAAACTGTGAAAGCCATCAATGGCTTATTGGCTTTTCACAGGAAATCGGCTTCCATAAATAAGATCACTTATTATTTTGCTTGCTTGTAATTACTGGGGAAGTCGGTCTCTCGGCTTTCATTGTCGGAGACATTTTATATGGGGAAGTAGTATATAAGAGTATATGTACTTACAATTGTAATGATTTTTAAAGAAAATATTCATAAATCGTTCAACTTCCATCTATAAGCGACAGATGGCGCTAGTAGTTACATGAACATAAGGCACTTGTTGTAGACATTAAGTAATGATTTATGGTATTAGAGTTTATGTATTAGTTTTGTATAAATATATTATAATTGTTAAAATGAAATAATTACTTGCAGTTAATTATTGATAAACCCTAATGTATATTAGTTAGTCAATTGATATTACGTACTGTTAACTTTGCTCTGATTGGTCGGACCGAGTGTTTGTGAAAGTTTGTGGTGGGGAAACATTGAGTTTGTAACTGTCATTCTGGACAGTCAGTCTGCTCTGAGCTGTTGAACAGTGAACATGTCCTACCAATCCGTGTATTTGAAAATGATTGTTAATAAAGTGATAAATATGAAATTGTGTTGATCAAAGTGAATAAAATATTTATATAATTAAAGCTTGAAGTTTATGATTCATCACATTTCAGAAGTGGTACATGCCTACAAAAAGCCTACAAATATGTGCAGTGATAACAGGAATGTTAGGTTATGTGTGCCTAAATTAAAGCTAAATGAGATCGAGATATTTTTTCCAAGAGTGCTAATGTTATTTTAGACAAGTGTTATACTCACTCAATTTTCATACTGATGGTGGCGCGTGGGTTGAATCATTCGGTTCCCTTCAAATGTGTGAACTGAGTGGTACTTATATGTTCGTAAACGAACGCTGACAGTTAAAACTGGACATCGCTGACACTTTCACTACTAGTGGTTCATTTTAGTTCCTATATTTTAAATTGGGTTGTTTTTTCTTTATTTGTTTTAATTGATCATGCATAATGCTAAATTACGACAAAAGACAATTGCTATGTATAATTAACCTATTTTCCATAGCGGTAATTGTCATTATGTTGCCTTGGATTACTTTGTGTGCTATGATAATTTTCTTTTCCTTTTGACAAAAAACCTTACAACACTATTCTTCTAGTGATGAATGTTCTAAACATATGACGTGACGACAAACTAATGATCCGGAAGCAAACCTAAAATCAATACTTAGCCGAATGTAATGAATTTGAATGTAAAACTCATTTTCTTGTCGAACTGAATGAAGTATCATAATTTATATGAATGTAGTCTATCATTGAAATTGTAATCGTGCGTCAGGAGATCGCACGATGTCGGATGGCCGAATGTAATGATTTTTAAAGAAAATATTCATAAATCGTTCAACTTCCATCTATAAGCGACAGATGGCGCTAGTAGTTACATGAACATAAGGCACTTGTTGTAGACATTAAGTAATGATTTATGGTATTAGAGTTTATGTATTAGTTTTGTATAAATATATTATAATTGTTAAAATGAAATAATTACTTGCAGTTAATTATTGATAAACCCTAATGTATATTAGTTAGTCAATTGATATTACGTACTGTTAACTTTGCTCTGATTGGTCGGACCGAGTGTTTGTGAAAGTTTGTGGTGGGGAAACATTGAGTTTGTAACTGTCATTCTGGACAGTCAGTCTGCTCTGAGCTGTTGAACAGTGAACATGTCCTACCAATCCGTGTATTTGAAAATGATTGTTAATAAAGTGATAAATATGAAATTGTGTTGATCAAAGTGAATAAAATATTTATATAATTAAAGCTTGAAGTTTATGATTCATCACACAATGTTATCAGGGTGACACACACTAATAATATAAAGATGAAATTTTATGACTGTGATTTAAAATTTTCTTCTTTCGTTGAATAAAAATAGTTACTAGTAGCTTTTTGGTCTGGTACTGATTTTCAATTAAAGAAATGAGAAAAAAAAAATACCTTGTACTTCACGGGACGCCCGGCACATGTAAAACAAGTATACACGTACACACAACGAAATTGATTTAACGTAGTGGGGGCATGACGGCATCATGCCATTTGACGTCACGGCATTCGGTTTTACTGTCAAAACGCTGCAATAGATATTTTACATCAAAAAGGAAGCGAAATGGATTACAGCACTAGCGTTCTCATCGTCATCTTCCTATCCTTGTCGCATTTACTTAGGATCAACAAACACAGCATGCCGTCTTCTCTCAATTGACGCCTTCCCTCTAGCCTACCTGTCTTTCCCTATCTCAACACCAACTGCAATAAATAGTCCATCAGTCTTTTGGTTCATCGTGACATTATATGAGTCTAGATCCGTGCTGATACAGCAATTTTCATTGTAAGTCTGGGCATAATTCATCTTTGATAACAAAGACGACAATCAAATATCTCCATTCCGAAGAACAATAAAACATTAGATAATTCAATTAATTTCTCTCAACGCATCTTATATCAATTTCAAACATTGTGTAACATTTCAATAAGCTTTAATGTTTCTATTACCAAACCTAACACCTCTTACAGCATAATTGACTCAACAATATTCCTTACATTACAAGCAGAAAAAGTAATTATGCCTAATACAAAAACACAACTCATCGTTCACAATACATCTATTAATTAAAAGAAACTTAACATGGCCGCTATCATGGTCAAAATTTCACTCTTAAGTAATATTTCTTGTTTGACTTTCGTCTTACGAAATGTTATTGGTAGTAAGTGGTCGATGCATCTGTCAATCGTAAATCTGTTTTTATGGTCGCTGCCGAGGTTTGAAACTTGAGAAAATGAGCCTTCTAATAGTTTCTCAAAATCATGTTAAACTATTAGTTTCAGATATTCTGCGGCATCATTTGACGAGACATGATTAGCAGATTTTATGTTTTAAAATTAATATAAGTACATAACTTCTAATTACGCGTAATTTATTTGGTGGGAGATTTAAGTGTCGCCAGATTCCTCATACTAATATGTCTATATCTGTGCGTTAAAAGGAGTTGTACAGGTAATTGCTCTTGGTCAATTTCCAACAGGGTGCTTAAAATTTTATGATTTAGAAAACTATCAACAGAAATCATTATTGCAAGAACGTTTGTTATTTACTTATCTAAGTCTTGAATTATTGACTTTTATAACTAAAAACATGACAGAACTATGTCTACCTATAATCTTTATCAATGCAATCACCTATCGGCACCTCTTGGCATCGAAATAAAACGACAGTGAGTGAAAGTGAGCGGCCCCCGGCTGTTCAGCGTTGTCATATATCATGCGGATGTACCGACAGCTTACAGAATGCCCAGTATGACAAACTTGTAGGAGTTTGCAAGGAGGTCACCTATGGGCCACTATTCAACAACCTAGGCTTAGGGATTTAGCGTTGTAGGAAAAGAATAGCACTGGATTTCTTGGACACTCCAACCGACATTTGTTGTTAGTTAACTGCAGTTTACAGATTTATTATGCTTACATCTAAGGGTGCAATTCCCAGCCGGAATTTGTTGCCTGGTTAAATACCTCAAGTATCTCCAGTCAAGAGTGTTAGGTTACTTTAGGCAAACGTGCTCCATCGTCAACCACATCACGGCTTTGATGATATAGTGAATATATATTATGTTTGCAATGCCATCGGAATACTGTTGAACTCTTATTCAGATCTACTCGTTGAATGTCTTTTTAGTTTTGCAAGGCACAATACGGCAGGTGGTTAACGCATTAATGTATACATCCGGGATAAAAACTAGTCTATGTCAGAACGGATTTGGACGAAAGTTGGCTCAAGGGTAGATTAGGTCCTGGAATAGTTTCCAGGACCTAATCTACCCTACCTAATACCCATCCATCTACCCTACCTAATACCCATACCTCTACCCATCTAATAATGTTTAAACATGAAGAAGTAACGAATATACACACCTCATAATTACTTAAGTATGTATGGAAATGTAAATATTTTGCACCCTCTGACTTTAAAAATTAAACTTGAATGATACAATGTAAGGTTTCCTCTCGATTCCCGATAACGCACAGTATAAAAACAGATTTAAAAACCCATAATTTTCCATTTATTCAATTCTGAAAACCGTTAAGTGCCCATTGGACGCTAGATTACATTAAATTGGTCATAAATCTATAACTTTATGGGCCAATTACACACATCAATAGTTTTATCGAAAACGTTTAATATGAATTTTATTGCTTTATTGATAAATAATAATTATATGTACATAGATTGGGGTCCATTATTGCAATTTGCAATGCAGTTTGAAAAAAAATATTGGGTCCTGTAAACTGGACGATGTTGAATTTTAATTGAATGTGGTTGAATATTTTAATATTAATCATTTCAATATCTATCTGTATAGTTAATATTATGATTCCGATGATGATAATTATACAGAGTTAATTTAAATTAGTGCAATGGTAATAAAAGAAAGAAAAGCTTGACGAGTAGGTCAGTTAACTACCAGCGGGCGTTGAACCCATTTTCTGGAGAAAAGGCTAGAACTTTTTTTTTCATTCAGAGGTTTCCATACCTATTACGGTTGCCGAGTTCTTTTTAGTTTTTTGAGCACACAACAATGATTCATTACCTACATTCGTGATTTACATTTTGTTACATTAAAATGTTATTATTAAACAAAAAATAACACTGAAAAGAAATCTTCTGAAAACTTCTACAAAATTGGTTAATTAATAAAGCAGCAACTAGCATTTTAAAAATTGATAAGAGTGAGAATAGGGGTGTAGTGGGGACATCTCTCTAGCTCTTTTGGACACACGTAACGTAATGGCGGTGACGTCACAGTATAGATATATGGAACAGTACGGAAACTACCTACAAATATTCGAAACGGCACCCCCACACAAACATACGCATCGACGAGACTCCTAAGCGTTTCTCGCGGTCCTGTCAGTAGCGAATGCCGCTTAGGAGTCTCGTCGATGCGTATGTTTGTGTGAGTGAGCCGTTTCAAACATTTGTAGGTAGTTTCGTTACTGTTCCATATATATATATACTGTGGTGACGTTATATTTCAGTGTCCGTATCCTTATACTTGAAGGTTTCTAACTTATTTAATATTGAACGGATCCGAAAAAATATTTTTTATTTGCGATTTCGGATGAAGTTACTTTTTAATATAAATAAATAAAAATAAAAATAAACTAGTCGACTATCCAATTATCGCCAGGCGCAGTTGTTAAGCTACTTTTCTAACCTGCACTAAATCATAGTAATACAGCTCCAAACACTGGGGGTGTTTGGAGTACAGCACTCAATCACATAATAACATTTTTCCGCTCACACGCTGCGCATACGCACCGGTAGCGAAAAGGAAAGTCAACGGATATGTGTGTGCGCTTTCCAATACTCGCAATTAGTATAGCACTTATACGGGATTAGTAATTATTATGGGAAAAGCGTTTTTATGACTAGATTTCTTGATTGAATATTATAATATGTGGTTGGTTAGGAAGCTGTTAGTTTTAGTTTAGGGGTGCATTAGTCGGTGGCTTGAACTTGTTGGTTGGCGAGGTTAAAATGCATGCTGTCTCGTCTAACATCATGTGCGAATGTTATAAACGCTGTGATAAGCAATAAGAAGCTAGTGCACTCTTATCTTATCTTATCTTGTTATGGGGCTGGCCCTAGGCCAGAGCACTTCGACCCTTCTGGATCTTTTGTGCTATTCCCCTCCCTTCTATTCAACCCCTAGCCCTCCGTGCACCTTCTTCATGAGTCCCAGTATGGCCTTGATGGGGCTGAGCCTGTAGTCCTCTGGTTTTAGAAATGGTTGGCCCAGATACTCTAGTCTTTTGGAGCCTAGTACTGCACAGTCGCACTGCAAGTGTAGCATATTCTCCTCTGCATCTCCACAGATCCTGCAAGTCGGGTCGCTTGCTAGTCCCATGTTGAGGAGCTGTTTGTTGGTGGCATAGTGCCCCGTGAAGACTCCTGTTATTGTTCGGAGTTATGATCTGTGTACTCACAAGTACACTCTCTCATAACATATACGATGATTTGTAACGAAAAGAGCGCGATAAATTTTATGGTACGAGTTTGTAGATTCTAAATTCGCGCCTTGTTCCGGCAAATAAAATGTTTTTTCTTCTTTCTTTCTAGGTACGTTAACGTGACCGACACGTTTATGAGGTTCGGCGCTCCGATTGGCCCGCTCCAAGTTCTTAACCAATCAGAGCCAAAAGCGGTAAACGTTTCGAACGTGTTTTACTTTAAAACAAACTCGTGCTTAGCGCACAGATCTTTGGGCGTATGGATATTTTGAAAAGAACTGGTGAATCTGACTATAAAGTATAGAAATAATCTGATCATTTAAAAGATTTGTAACACCCACGGGTTGGGCAGGTCGCTAGATTATTCATCATCATCATCATCATCATCTTCCTGCCCTTGTCCGTGTTATTTGGGGTAGGCGCAACACGTTTTTTTCTTCCTTTCTGCCCTGTCACATTTATTATATATCACAGATTATTATAATATCAATTTATAGATAGACTAGCTTCTGTCAGCGGCTTCGTCTGCGTGAAAATAGGTATAATTTAGAACCCCGTTTCATCCCCATATGGGGTGAATTTTGGAAAATCCTCTCTTACTGCTCGTCTACATCACAAAAGGAAACCTTGTGCAAAATTTCACGCTCCCTAGACCTTGTAGTTTCGGTTGTGCGTTGATATGTCATTCAGTCAGATAAAATATGACTATAATAATAATTTCATTGCGTTATACATACAACCATCAAATTAAAAATCCGCAAAGTAATCAATTTGCATAATAACAACGATAATAACGAACACCAAGATTAAATATCAAACCAGAATTACTAGTAAAGCCATTGTTTATTCAAATCGATCTAAACCTAATAGGCCAAGGTTATCTACTGGCACTTATAAGTCACAAATGTAATAACTAATTACTTCACTAAAACATTGAGTGTGTTATTACTGTAATTAGTATATTCACACCGTGTAATTAAATAAGATATTAGTCTGACTTTCCAGTGGTTACAGCGAGGCTATTTTGTTATATAAAAAATATTTTTGAAGGCTAAAGTAACCGTCAATTTGGTATCAAACTGGATCCGATTTGTCATCGATAGGATATTTTATGTAGATAATTTATTTTCTTATTTTAATCCACGATTATTTTTATTGATAAAAACCAGTGATCCTACCTGCTGATGGTAAGCAGTGATGCAATCGTTTATGGTGAGGCGCACTAGTTTATTAAGAGCATATTCACACTAGCCTTGAAGACATCCAAATTATAATCGGACGGGATGACCGCAGCAGGCAGATTGTTCTAATCCTTTAGAATTGTAGAGGCATAATCTAAAAAGTTTAGTTTTGGGAAAACAGCGATCAAAGATTCGTTGGTCACACCATCTAAAGAAAATTTAAATACAATATGTATATTGCTTAAAAATAAATCTATTTGAAGCCTATGCCTATGGCTTATTAGAAGGCGCTAGGCATGTTCGTTTTAAGTCATTCTAAAGTCGAAACATTAATATTTTGGATTAGCTCTATAAAATTCTCTTCTCAACATTAATATTAAAGTCTGCAATGTTAAACTCGGGAAAAAACCTGTCTCATGATGTGTCCCAACTCTCGGTTCTCCAAATGAGGTTTCAACTCTTGATGGTTCACTTCTTCACCTTCAATATCCAGTCTTTCCTTCGATCTTCAGCATCTGGTGTCCTCATAATTCATCATAGGCGTAACCGTTTTCCTAAGCCGCGGTTTCAATATGCTTTCGCTATTTAAGAGACTTTACACACTCAATGAATGACACATAATTTATTTATTAGCACCACGGGCGATCATAATCTGCGCGCGCTTCCGCCGCGCCACCTGCGCCCGCGCAGCGAAAGTTGTGTATTTGTCAACAAGACGCGATAACACGGAGTAGATACGTACAGAAGGCTAGCTTGAGAAGCTGTTAGATTAGGTTATGTGGAAGTGGAATTAGATAAATCGATCGCTGGCACAGAATACAGAATCGACATTCCGGCATCGGATGGAGATGCCATTATTAATTTATATTTGTCGTATGCAATGTGAGCACAAGTGTCGGTAGTCCAGATTCAGAGTCGTAACAAGCCTATGAGCAAATAGTAACATTTTCTTTACCGCCGTGAAATTTTATTGTTCTGAATTTAGCCTGTCATAAAAACGCGTACGTAAAGCGATATTATGTGATGATTCCTTAACTTCAAAAAAAAATACTGATGATAATTACGTCTGGCCAAATAAAAGCTAGCTTTCTCACGATGCTTCGTAAAGTAGTTAGACTTCTGAATTCCATCTCTTCTGTGTAACCTAGCTTGTGACAATTTATGAACATTACAGGGTGAATTATATCTTGTTATTTTACTCTTGTGAGTTCTAGTCGCCTCTGGTCTTTTTATTTTAGTATTCCACGATAGTCTTAGGCTGTTATGCATTTTAAAGAGCGGATGCGACACGTACTTAGCTTTCCCACGATTCTTATTGTGTATTAAATATTACTATTAGGAGACGCCTTGGAATCTATGGTCATAAATCGGTGAGTGAAAACAGGACTTGAGATTTCTTTTTTATGATAATAATATGTTAGAATATGTATGGTATTGCTGTGCGTTTGTCATAATTTACATGAAAAAGGTATCTGAAATGTGTATTTATTAGTATATTACAGTGGTTTCAGATTTCATTTGTCAAGTCATGTTAAATATTAAGTTCTTGTTTTTGGGTGAGAAATGACCAAATAGATTTTCCTGCTCTGGTTGAAGCGAGAGGGAGTATCGTAGTTGTTCATTCTGTTGCCCTTTGCGTTCCAGGACTGTGATGACTCGTTCGAACAATCCCGCCGTTCAAATATTAAGCTTCTTAAATGTAGATTCCATCATTTAGTTTTACCGCTAATGCTACTCCATTTTGTAACTTTCATAATTATCACGTAACATAAACGTCTTCGTTTTCCATTTTCCCGGTCAGGCTTTCACTCTGTTTTATTTCATATTCATACAACCCATCAATGTTTAGCCATCCTACAGCAGTGCGTTGGAGATGTTCGCGCAGGCTCGTACTGAAGGGTTTTTTAAAAGCGCTTCGCTGCTTAGGGGTCTTACCATGATGTGTTGAAATGTCACACGAGCGAGCGAAAAAGAGTGATGGAGCTATACCCCCTATATAGCTCCATCCCTTAACAGTTCAGTTTAGATCGTGAAATGGATCTCGTTAAGAGCTCCTGGTAGGGCGTCAGGAGAGTGAGAGATAATCGCAAAAGCATCCTGAGAACTGTAGCGGAGAGCTATAGCTCTCCGATTATAAAATGTCTTGTGCAAAGGGTAATTAGTACACTAGATAATAATTTATTATATGTTACTAACACTTTATAGATCTTTTAGTGTCCGAAATAAAATAAATTCTATTCTATTCTGATATTCGTACAGGCCTGTTGGTCTAGTGGTTAGTGGCCCTGACTGCTATGCCGGAGGTCGTGGGTTCGATTCCCACCCAGGACAAATGTTTGTGTGTTGAGCACGATCATTTTTTATATGTCTGGGTGTAATTTATCTATAATATGTATGTATTTAGATATTTATAAGTATGTTTATCAGTTGTCTAGTACTCATAACACAAGCTATGTTTAGCTTGGGGCTAGACGGCGTTGTGTGATAGTTGTGGAATATTATTATTATTATTATTTATCATTCTTGTATTCGCATGCTTTTCATCACAGTTCACCACAGGCTCAAGCTGTAAAACTTTCATCTTTCCCCACATCTTATGCACATTTTATTTATAACTCATATTCCCTTGTTACAGGTAACTAATGACGCAGCCACACTAATGTCCAGTAAGGTAAAACGAGCATGGACCTCGGAGTCAGAACATCAATTTCTCTCCGTTTACGTACGTTTGAGTACAGGAAAAACTTATTTTTCTTTCGCTTGGCGAGATGGATCATCAATTAACGCTTTCTTAGCTTAGTTTATACGGTAGTAATAGAAAGTTCTATTGCGTGTTATGGCTATTTTAATTCTGAGTCGAATGAGAAAGAAGTTTTCTTCAATAGTAGGGTAATTATAGCAATTGTGGTTGGTGATACTGGAAATCAAAGATGTAGAAATCTAGACAAGATAGTTCAAATGGAAAAAATATGATTCGAGTATGTTTTGATAACTAACCTAAATCAATTCTACAAATATCGTGATATGAGATGTGGCCAAACCATAATCTCGACCAAAATCATTGAACGTCATTAATTATAACCCTAAAACCTAGACATCACACTCTACTAATATTAAAAAGGCGAAAGTTTCTATGTTTGTATATCTGTTACTTCCTTACGCTGAAATGGCTCACTGGATTTCGATGAAATTTGGCACACAGATAGACCATGTCTTGGATAACGTAGGATACTTTTTATTGCGAGAATATATTCCTTTGAGATAATTTTTTACATTAACGCGGCGAAGCCGCTGGCATAAGGTAGTAGTAGCATAATTTAGGGCAAGTCTACAATTACCAGACAGTAAATCGAGTTGATTAACGTACTAATAGTGTTACTATCAGCTACTATTACCACAACCTTAAACAAAATCACGACTGACAATAAACTGCTCTAATATTTTCTCTGCGCTAGAATTTCTAACAATCATTGAAGGTGATACTTTCAAGTAAATAACAAACAGAATGAATATCACAGCGTAGATAATAAAACTAGCAAAACACAGAAGGTTAGGAGTGACTACAGGAGCTAATCGCGAGTTTATCATCATCATCATCATTTCAGCCGAAAGACGTCCACTGTTGGACACAGGCCTCCCCCAAGCGTCTCCACAACGACCGATCCTGTGCGTCTCGCATCCACCGCATTCCCGCGACTCTCACCAGGTTGTCGGTCCACCTTGTGGGACACCTTCCAACGCTGCGTTTTTGGGTGCGCAGTCGCCAGTTTATAATAATGCGTAGAAGTATATGATCCACTGCAGTAAACAGAATCAGAAAAATATATGTTATTCATGATAAATGCTAGATAGATAGTGTATTCAAAACATAATACAGCTTATTTAGTACGATAGAAAAAAATCACGAAGAAGCATCTAAAAATTACTGTTATCGATTTAAAACCAGACTAATATACCTACATGCAATCATAACGATTGTTTGTCAGATTATTCTACAAGCAACGTTTCACCGTTATAGTTTTCATTTTATATTTAAATCTGTAAATTTTTAGTAAATCGCTAAAATCAAGGCACTATGTTTGCGCATCTCTTTCTTTTGTATGCAGTCCGACAGAAACAACGTCACGTAGTCCTCTTAACTTCGTACAACGAGTTAAAATAGTCGCGCACACAAACAAATGCCGGTCGCGAGTGCACTTGCACTTGAAACGTGTTAATGTGTGCGTACTTTTTTGCTCGTTGTCTGATCCTTCTGTGCACCTATTTATTCTGTGGTCCCAATCTAGAAAATAATGATAATGATAGCTTTTCTCCCTGTTTATGCCATGAACGATTGATTGTTGTGACACTCGACTGTAGTTTAAAAGGTAATTGTCGTCGTTTTCACTAAGCAATCTTTGTTTACGAGGCTTTCACGTCGTTTGTGAAAATGAAAAGGTTATTAAAGGTGTTCATAATTGCTATAAAATTTTAATTAACACTTAGATAAGGTAGCTAATAGGATAACTTTAAGATTTATTTTACATGTTTTTACACTAGTCTTTGGTCAACCGGACCCACTCGAAATTGACCCGCGGGATCACTCATACCAATCACAATTTGAATATGTCGACTGGAATTTCAATTGGTCCAATTTCATTCTTAGCAGTGACGGAGTAAAGCCGACAACAATTTTCCAACGGCAGAGTTAAGTTTGTGTCTCAGTGTAGTTTATCTTTTTGTTAGAGGAAAACTCAGCCGATTCAGTGGGTCCAATCGGTCTATTCGAAATGTGGTTGGGTTGTGTGATCCCGCGGGTCCATTTCAAATGGGTCCAGTTGACCAAACACTGGGTGCGATATGGACTGACCTTCAGGTCAAAAGCCTTAGCTTCAAGGTTTCTTAAATAGTTCATCGATTTTCCCGAAAACAGCTATTTTGTTAGGGTTGCTATCTTATAGGATTAGTGTAGCACATCGCATCAGGGTTCTGGGTATACATTAAGCGGTCGAAGATTGCTTGGTAGCTTTTGCAGTAGTAGGAAGTGCTGATCGACTGATTCATTCGATTAAAAATCGATCATCACTTTAACACCCCATATCCGCCATCTTACAGCTAAGGATTGAAATTTACTGCCAGAATCGAAGTTTTCTGATACTTACAACGCATGGGTATTTATGTCAAAAGTGAATAGGTTACTTCTAGGCAAGCATGCTTCACTATTGACGTAAGATAGTAGTCAAGTATAGATACCGGCACGGATCTTGAGCGCTGATTTCTACAGTTCTACTCGCGCAGAAGCACGCAGAAGTGAAATATCGGGTCTCAGTAGTGGTATGAAGAGAGATGCGGGGGCGGGGAGTGAAATCCTTGTACAGTGATTGACTCGCCGATATTGTACGATGCGCAAAACGATCCCCGCTCTTTCGCCGAGCGCTCAAGATTCGTGCCGCTATCTGTACAAGCTTATCAATAATAAAAAAAATATCAACAGCTGACACCTTTTCGTAATATTTTTTTCTGTAAAAGTAAAAAGAAATAATAGCCAGCACTTCGACTGTTAGATTGTGATGATTTCTTCAGTTTTTTTGCCAAATCATCATGTTCCCAGCGTCTGAACACAGAATTACACGTTGCAAGAGAACTCTGATAGCTTCTCCATTTTCTATCAATTGATTTTGATACTGCGGTTCACACTTAACTTTGAGATTAAAGAGATTATACGGCAGATGCGTCGTGTTGATCACTTTTGGTGTAATTGCATTTGATTAAGCGTGTAATAATCGGGTATCTATACCTATATATAAAAGAAAAAATTGACCGAAATTAGCCGAAACTACTGGGACTAGGAGCGTGAAATTTTGCACAAGGTTTCCTTTTATAACTTAGGCAAGCACTAAGAGAGAATTTTCCAAAATTCACCCACAAAGGGGATGAAACGGGTGTCCAAATTTTTTTTTACGGAGAACTCTAAATTCACGCGGGCAGAGAGCAACTCTGCCCGCGTGAATTGCTGGCACAAGCTAGTTTTATATATTTTATTAGAAGTTTGGTTCCCATACAGTTTTATCCATAATAATGAAGAATTTTAGAGTTTTGTAAGTTTTGTGGTTGCACCAACAGACCCAAGGTGCAATTTTCCGATTCTTGTTAGGGTTCCGTACCTCAAAAGGAAAAAAAGGAACTCTTATAGGATCACTTTGTTGTCCGTCTGTCTGTCTGTCTGTAAAAACCCTTTATCTCGGGAACGCGTGGAGGTATCGAGTTGAAATTAAAACTATATACTCAAGTCTGCAGTCCCTTGAAGATGTGAAAAAATCAAACTTCTGAGTTAACGAAAAAAAAAGATACGGCCGTTTACGTCGAAAAAAAACGTTTATTTCAATACTCTCAAGGGAATCAAAATTCATAGGGTACTTCCCGTTGACCTAGAATCCTGAAATTTGGCACGAAGCAAGGTCTCATAGCTCAAGTATAGAAAAAAATCTGAAAACTGTAAATTTGTAGTTACGTCACAAAAAAAAATCTTCGTAACACAATTCGGGAATTGAACTGTTTTTATAAGTTTGTACGGAACCCTCAGTGCGCGAGTCCGACTCGCACTTGCCCGGTTTTTTATCATAAAAAAAAAATCAAAGAAAGGTTAGTTCTGAATAATTATACTCTGTGCTGTTGACTTTTAAGTTTATTTATAACTTAGAGCACTAATTGTCAACGTCATATTAAAGTTACCTAATAAAATAGTCTTGTAAAATGAGATTTAGATTGTACACAAAATAGCTTATTCTTCAATAACACAACTGTAATAACAGTAAATCGATTTAATCTCCCATCTGTTCATTGGTCTATGACAAAACAGTACAAAAGCGATCAATACATTTCTGCCGGATCATTGTTTTTAACTTGAAAAGTAAAAGTGTATAAAACTTGTGAACAGACCCATTTGCTTTGAGTAAAAGCAAAAGAGACTTACCATGACGTGTTCAAATGTTGTTGTTGTTGTTGTTGTTGTGTGAACAATAAAGAGGGATGGAGATATAGGGCGTATATCTCCATCCCTCTATCACTAGCACGACTGACTTTAAGTAAGCTCCATCCCTATAACAGCTCAGTTTAGGTCGTAAAATGAATCGCGTTAAGAGCTCGTGGTAGCATCTCTGGTCTTCACTTCTCTGTTCTTTATATTAAACTAGCTCCTGCCAGCGGCTTCGCCCGCGTGAAAGTCGGTTTCTCCATAGAAAATTCGGACCCGCGTTTCATCCCCTTAGGGGATGAATTTTGGAAATACCGTTCTTAGCGGATGTCTATACCGTATAAGGAACCTACCTGCCAAATTTTAAGTTTGTAGGTGTTACAGTTTCTGAGATTTCGTGATTACTCAGTGAGTGATATTTCGCTTAGCCGTTGAGTTCCACACGCGTCTCAAAAAGATGACAGCAAAACCGTAGAAGCCCAGCAGGGCCGATGCCCGCTAGAGACACGAGATTTTTTGAGAGAGTTACCGTGCTCTAGAACGCAAAGGGCAAAAGTCTGACACGCCCTCACGATCCACCCTCATCATTTCAGCCGAAAGACGTCCACTGCTGGACATAGGCCTCCCCCAAGCGTCTCCACAACGACCGATCCTGTGCGTCTCGCATCCACCGCACTCCCGCGACTCTCACCAGGTCGTCGGTCCACCTTGTGGGAGGCCTTCCGACGCTGCGCCTTCCGGCGCGCGGTCACCACTCTAGAACATTTCGGCCCAATCGACCATCCGTTCTACGAGCAATGTGCCCTGCCCACTGCCACTTTAGTATGGCGATTCTTCGGGCTATGTCGATCCACCCTAGAGCCTGAGAATTCATTTGAGGATTTCCAACTTAAAAAAAAACTATGTGAATTGCATGACTTGATTCCATCATCTCATTTCTACCATCGGACAACCCGAAGAACTGCGAGTATCCATCCACCCTTACGTTGTTGAAATCTCTACGGTCCGGACCAAGCGTTTCGCCTCGTCGTTTATACCGCGAACATCGAGGGACTGGAACAACTTGCTGCGGTCTTCCCGTCCGATTATAATTTAGGTGTCTTAATAAACTAGTGCGCCTCACCATCAACGATTGCATCACTACTTACCATCAGGTGGGATCGCAGTCAAGCATTAGTATATAACAATAAAAAAAAACTATGTATAATTTATGTTTATTCTAATTGATAATGACTTCCTCCTCGGAAACCTTTTCATCACAAAGCAAACAATCTTGCACACATAATTAACAATCAGATTGATAACAACCTACTTGCTTATGTACTCGTCAGAAGTACATAGTACCACAATACACTAGTTTGACGTCTTCCGACTCTTGAAGGTCGACCATGGACGTTGGTCAGTGTCTGAGGACGTGGAGCCATGGCTGGTTGGTATGCAGACAATCACTTTCATTAGTATCCTTGTTTTAATTGAATTTGAACTGGTTTTTTATGATAATTTGATTGATTGATAAGCAGATTTTAAAACTCACAAGGTGGACCGATAACCTGGTGAGGGTCGTGGGAATCCGATGGGTGAGACACGCACAGGACCCGGTCGTTGTGGCGATACTTGGGGAGGCATGTGTCCAACAGTGGACGTCTTTTGGCTGAAATAATGATGATGGCCCAGAGAAAACGACCCCGACTTGCAAGTTATATTATGTCGCGGGTTCAAACCCAGTCAGGCGCTATAATTTATGCAATTAATTTCATCACTACTGCTCTCAAAACGGCATGAAAACATCGTGAAAGAAATAACAGAATAAAAGAGCAATAAACACGTATTATGACGCTTGTAAATTGTTCACTTCCGACTTTAATTCGATTACTTTGAACCATTCAAGTGACGTAACTTCGGAAGCCATCTTTCGAATTCGAGAGAGCAACGATCCAATCCGTCTGTCCAACAGTTAGACGATCTCAACGACTAGGTACCCACATTAGTTAACGTTATCTCGACAACTAAACGTGATCCCAATCGATAATCTTACAGATATATTTCTCAGATAATTAGACCTCGATGAAAGTCGATTAGAAAATAAGAGTGAGTAGTAAGTACAGTCTTGAACGTAAATGTGTGACAGTTACGCAAAATTCAGACGCCATTTTTTTTATTAATATTATTGATAGGCTTGAGTTTGACCACTATCTTCATTCACTCACTTCGACGCTTGGAAGGTATAAAAATAAAGTAAAAAAACTAAAACCCGACTACGACAAAAACAAAACGACGCTGAAAAAGTATGAAACAAGATTTTCATACTTCGAACAGAACAAAAAGAAAAGCCGTAGTCACACGTAATATGTACCAACCGAAACACTTTAAGCTGTTGATCCCCGCACGAACGCCGGCGGTCGTGCGCTATTGTCTTACTATTGTGTCTCTAATTACGCTACTCAAGCAGTTAATAACGTGTAAGCTGTTGATCCCCGCATTAACGCCGGCGTTCACGCGCCATTGTCTTACTTTTGTGTCTCTAATTACGCACTCAAAAGGTTAAAAGGAGAGTAAAAATTTTTAGAACAAAAATTGTTAGTTAAAAAAAAGTCGGATTTAGATACAATGACGTTAAAAATATCAAAATCCGACTATTTCGACATTTTTCACTCTCCTGTAAAGTTTACTAAAGGCCTCCTACAAGGTGGTCCGATGACCTGGCAAGGGTTGCAGGAATCCGATGGATGCGAGACGCACAAGACCGTTCATTGTGGCGACACTTGGCGGAGGCCTATGTCCAACAGTGGACGTCTTTCGGCTGAAATGATGATGATGATGATGATGAAAATGTTGTCCTACACTAGAAATTACCTGTTGGATTGTGGGTATGGTCACAAACATATACAACACATTCACATTCGAAACAACTATCTGTAGACCATACATATATTTTTTCGTCGTTATTATACTAGAATTTTTTTTTATGTCACGTGAGTTACTCGTTCGTTTATGCTGGCGACTGTACCTCCCATCAACGGAAGCCAGTTCGAGATCGAAAGTGGTGTATGTGCAAGCGCATTTTTATGTCATTTTCACATACCCATGTATAGGCAGGTCGTTCACCGCGAGAAAAGTGGGGAAAACGGGAAAATATGCGGTCTGACCGGTTATGGCGTACATTGACTGTTTTATGGTGCTGCTGAAGGAAAAGTTGAGATTTTTATCTTGTTAGCTTTTGGCTGCGAGTTTTACTTACCTGTTTGTTTATGTAAGATTTGTTGTGTCGAGAAAGTCGTTACTTAAGTGAGGAAATAGGTGTTTTCTGTTGTATAATAATAAAAAAATAGCTGACACACGAAGATTGTTAAGTAAATATTTGCTCCTGTACGTGGAGGAAGAAAAAGATTTTTATATATCTACATCATTCAACATCAAGTGTATTTTTTTTAGGGTGAGATATCATCAAATAACTTCTCGCGCTCTAGGGTGGAGCGAGAGGGCGTGTCAGACTTTTACTGACTAAAACCCACTTGAATCCTTCAGTTGCCCTTTGTGGTCTAGGACCACAATATCCCTTTCAGAAATTACCTACCACAATTTGTCTCTGCATCACTCAAAGTTGGCTGGTAGAAAATATCTAAGGACTCGTACTTTTGTGTGTATAAACAGTTAAATAAATAAAGACATGCAACATTTAACTTTCAGTCAATTGCTATCCTTTAACAACGTGGTCTTAAAAAGACCCTGAGGGGTAAACACCTCACACACATCTTCAAAGCACACTTACCTAGACGTAAATACACTACCTATAACTTTTAAAACACAACGCCATGCCACAACTTGTCCAGGGTCTGCGTAATTACTTGAAAAACACACAAGTGTGACGTGCCTCGAATATTTTCGACTTTTGTCTCGTTTTGTGACAGCTGCGCATGCGCAGCGCACGCGATCGTAATGATGCCATAGTTTCGGCAGCTTTGGCTTCAAACAATGGAAGAAGATATGATCTAAACAACTTTTTTTTCATTAAATAACTTTTCCTGCTCTAGACTCAGTGGCGTAGGTAGTCCAAAAAGGGGGCCCCTTATATACATATATCAAAAATTATTGAGTTTTTTTTTTTTTACAAAGTGGGCTCTACTGGCACAGAGACAGTGAGACGGAGTCTCGATAGGCCACGACAGAGATGACCAGATTAACTTGGTAGATTTTGTCCATGTCATCATGTAAGATCATGTGAGCTCGTTTATTGGCGCATTCTGGACTAGAGTAGGTAGATTTTATTGTGATTTTATG
Source organism: Mythimna impura (assembly GCA_905147345.3). NCBI lineage: Eukaryota > Metazoa > Arthropoda > Insecta > Lepidoptera > Noctuidae > Mythimna > Mythimna impura. The sequence goes on from LR990350.1 coordinate 27,325,856, forward strand.
ACGCATAATAGCATATCCAGCCTTTTGATGTTCCCACTGCTGGGACTCAGGCCTCCTCTCTAGGAGAGGAAATGGGCCGTAATCCACCACGCGGGCCCAGTGCGGGTTGGTGAATGTCACATGTCTTCGAATTTTTTGGTTCTAGGACATGGCCGGCTTTGTTACGATCTTTTCCTTCCCCGTATTGAGAGCAGTGGTGATGAAATAAATTACACAAAATAATGCGCCTGGCTGGGTTTGAACTCGCGACCTACAACTCGTAAGTCGGGGCCGTAACCACTCGGCCACCACTGCTCACATTGATTTTAAGTAGAGAATGCTAGAAAGAGAAAAGCGAGCTATAAAAATGAAACATCCTATCATATAGTAATTATTCATTAACTACGCGCCCCTCATCAACAAGAGAATTGAAGGTTTTGAATAACATGTTACGAAATTTTAAATACTCCTCGCAAAAACAAAAATCTTGAATAGTTATTGTGTTTTTTTTTATAAAAATACCGCTGTTACGGGGCCGCAAAATCGACATAGACCCGGGCGGAGTTCATACAAAGTACTCAGTGACTACAACCAGCCCTTAAGTCCGCCTTTGCAGATTGTTTACTAGTGCATAAAGTTATAATAAATAAACCTACCATCACAAGACGCCCATCAATAAATCGAAGGAGCATCTAACACCACAATATTTCAGTTATGAATATCAATATTACTCAAACGGACCAGCGGAGCATAATCTTTGAATACTTCATACAACCATTAATTCGCCAACACTCGAATGGAGGAGTTATTAGCTTCATTCCTGCTCACCTTGTCCAGGAAGCGGCGTGAATATGTGATAAATCTTTCGCCGTCATCGGTGGGAAGGTAACGGGACACCCTCGTGGCTCGTGGCTACGTGGTTATTAGAGGGGCTAATACTGATTTATGACTTGTTCACGCCTGTTTTCCTAGGTGGACAGGTTTTTAAGCGATAGGAAATTTGCGAGATGACCCGATAGAGACTGTGGTCTTAAGCCGGGTACAGACTGCTGTAAAATAACATGCAAGCAAGCAAAAATTAAAAAGTAAATTTATAAATACTACAAATAATATAAATTGTTAATTACTTTACAACGAGAAATAAATAAAAACTAAAACATGATATAAATTACTGTAGTTAACAATGTAGCTTTAAAAAAGCTGCTTATCGATGTGTCATGTCTCGTTTTATAGGTCTTTAGGGGATGTTCCCTCCGCCTTTGACTGTATCATAGGCATTGAATGTAAACAATGTCTTAATGCTATAATAGACTCATTTAAGTTCCTGTGTGCCCTAGATGGGCCAGAGGGCGTCCACAGTGCACCGCTCGGTCTTGAGCTTCGCGCTTCATTTCGCTCCAAGTCTTCGCCTCTGCGATGACCGTTCGTCGCCAGATCTGCTTAGGGCGACCACATTTACGCTTTCCTTGAGTAATCCAGTCTAGGGCTTGCCTTGGTATATCTGTTTAGGATCCCTTCGGAGCGTGCGTGGATGATCCAGTTCCACTGCGGCGTTTGATCTGTTGTTAATGCTATAGTACAATTTACTATTTCCACGGTTTGATCTCAAATCTCTGTGCGCTAAAACTGCAGTTTTGCACCGCCATGAGAATCAGGTGACTCTCCAAGTAATACTTGACTCATCTTGAAACGAATTTCATCAAAACTGTAATTAATGTATGTATACAGTTTCCGATCTCGCATGCTCTGGCCACTTACGTTCATATTTAATGAGTACCATTACGACGCAGCCGACGTGGGCTGGGCTGCGGTCAAATTTGACAAAATTGCCCAAGACTCGTCGCGTGCAAGGATTTTGTAATGTCCAAATTATTTTCGTGGATAATTGAATTTTGGTTTCAACTGGCGCCTGATTGGTTAATTATGATTATGTCCTGTGTTCGGATCCAATCATCGTAAATTTTAATGTAACAACGCCTTGTAAAATTGTGGACAATGTTGATGAATTATACATATATTGTTACGGCTGTCTGCGTGAAACTCAAAAATTATCTCAAAAGAACATATTCCCTGGATATAAAGTATCCTATGTGTGCTATTCCAGGACATTGTCTTCCTGTGTACTAAAATTTCACCCAGATCCGTTCAGCCGTTTAAGGGTGTAGGAGTAACAAACATACACATGATTAACAACGTCCAATTATAATTTACTTGTCTTCAAGGCTAGAGTGAATAGGCTCGTAAGCTGTTGATCCCCGCATTAACGCCGGCGTTCACGCGCCATTGTCTTTCTATTGTGTCTCTAATTACGCACTCAAAAGGTTAATAAACTAGTGCAGATTGCATCACTGCTTACCATCAGGTAAGACAGTCAAGCACTAGTTTATATCATTGAAAAAAACACACATATACATAAAAACTTACTCCATTATAATATTAGTCATACGAAAAAATCATTATTATGTTGATAATGTTGTACATGAGTTTATATTAAACATATATTTTTTTCAAACCTATTAACCTAGCCGTTTTCGAGGAGTAGGCTTCAGAAAGTCACTGTTTTATGGCACTAGAGCCTTAACGACAATATCTCGACTCAAAACGCTGCTACAAAAAGTAACACTTGAAGTTAAAGAGTTGCCAGTGCCAATAACAACTGCTTTCAATTAAATCAGTTTCCTAGAAGCACTAAACGAATGTATTTACTGCAGTTTTACTTGAAGCACCGACACATAAACACCCATTTTTGTTTATAATTATGTATTGTAGAAGTTCTTAACGTCGGTGTTCATGGAAAACAGAAATTATCCACACGCACCGGTTACAAATTGTCATTTCATTACACGACAAAGTAAGTGAACAGGGCCCAATGGCGGACTATTTTAGAAGCTGTGATTTTTGCAACTGGTTTTTCTTTAGAAAACTTCAATACTTACTAGTGCTTGATGCACTTGAGGTAATTGAGTTATCATTGACAATGATCCTCCTGGCTCGCCTAGCCAGGAGGATCATTGGCAATGATGTACTCGTTGAGTCGAGGCTTCAAAGTCTTGAGCATCGACGCCGAGTTGCTAGCCTGTCGGTTTTCTACCAGTTGCATTTCGGGGAGTGTGCGTCGGAATTGCATAACCTAATTGCGCCTAGCCCGTTCCATCATCGGACAACCAGGCGTACGGCAATGCTCTACCGGTACATGGTGGACATCCCACCTATAAGCACAAAACGTTTTGGGAACACATTCATTGTGCTTACAGCTAAGGAGTGGAATTCCTTGCCGGAATCTGTGTTTTCTGATGGCTACAACCCGGGAATCTTTAAGTCAAGAGTGAATAGGTTACTTCTAGGTAAGCGCGCTCCATCGTCGACCGCATCGTCGCTTTCCATCAGGTGAGATAGCGGTCAAGCGCGAACCTATCATAATAAAAAATAAAAATAGTTCTGCCTCCTCTAATTGCAGACGCATTTATTTTAGGGCCCGGGCTCGCGGACGATGGTCTATGGGTAGCTCGCAGCCCAGCGGTCCGGTAAGAACTAAGTCTGACTCGAAAGTGCGTAGTGTTCAACGCGCGCCTCAAAGAGATGTCAAGAAAACTGAAAGGGTCCAGCAGGACCGATGCCTGCCAGGGTTGCGGGAACGTTTGATAAACTTACCGTGACCCTAGAACACAAAGGGCAACTGAAGGAACATAGCTTGGTTTAGTCAGTAAATGTCTGACATACCCTCTCGCCCCACCCTCGACCGGGAGAAGTCAATAGATGATTTCCCACCTCAAAAAAAAATACTGGTTTTGCCATTATCCTCTAATCCGTAGCATTTCGTATTTTTTTTTTGAAGAGTTCCTCTTTATATTATGGTCTCCCACTCTGGGTGGGAGACCATAATATAAAGAGGAACTCGCGAGAGAAACTATCAAACTTTTTATGACGATGTCCTATAGGGATAAAGAAAATCTATAACAAGTGTCCAGGTAGTTTATGAGTCTACATGACACGGGACCTAAACATGGCTGAGCTTCAGTCTCAGTATGCGCCCGCGCATCCACGTTGCATGACAATGCGTCGCGTTTGTTGACCTGCGCGCGCGCCGGTCCGCAAGACGTGCAGTAGCTGAGTGATTTGCATCATTGTTGATGAGAATTGTTCGATAATTTTATTATTGAAATTCTTTAAGTTAAGGGTGAATAGGTTACTTCTAGGCAAGCGTGCTCCATCGTCGACCACATCGTCGCTTTCCATCAGGTGAGATAGTGGTCAAAGGTGAGCCTAACAAAAATAAGATCGTTTATATCGTGACGACTGTTCCTACTAGAGTTTAAAACTTCTTGTACGTCATGCTCTTGCCTTTTAAATATCTTCTCCTGCTCTGGGTGGAGCGAGAGGATTTTTTTAGGTGGGAATAATCATCAAAAGACATCTCCCGCACTTGGGCGGTGCGCGAGGTTTTGTCAGACTTTTACTGACTAAAAACCCACTCCTGTTCCTTCGTTACTTTTCATGCCAGGGCCGAGTTTTCCTAAAGCAAACCCTTTGCCCCAGTAGGCTTCGACCCTGCTGGGCCCCTACGGTTTGCTGACATCTCCTTGAGGCGCGCGTGGAACAGTACGCGCCGTCGACGACTTGGGCCCGGTCCGGACGGTTGGATGGCGAGCTACCCATTGCTCGCCGTCCGCAAGCCCGCGCCCACGGTGGCGGGAAATCGGGATTGGAATCCCGGCTGGGGCGTAAGGGCCACTCCCTCGCGCGTGCACGTGCGGCCTCCTCCTTTGCTAGCATTACTGCTTCGCAGAAGGAGGCGACCGCCTGGAGCGAGAGGTAGTGTCAGAATTATATTGACTGAAACGACTGAAAACAGGTAGTTGCCCTTTGCCTTCCAGGGTCACGGAAACTCCACAATCCTGTAGCTACAGCTTTATCTCAAGAATTGTGTCACCTTTTGTATCTTTTTATCTAACATCGAGATAGACCTCAAGAAAGCCCTATTGCCAACATCGACAACCCAGAACAGACTGTCCTGGCGCAGAATTGTGAGGAGACCCGACCCTTGACAGTGGGAACAGGTACGGTCAAAGAAGAAGAATAAAGCTAGAACTACATTAGACCGACGCACACGTGTAACACGCCTGATTTGTAAGAGAACGACGTCGCGTGGCGTGGATCAAGTGTAGCTCTACAAGTCTAGTTTCCATATAAAATGTATGGAGACCGACGCGCCCAGATCGGCGTGTGTGTCACACGTGTGCGCAGTGTAGTTCTAGCTTAATCCTTTTGTGTCACCTCAACATGTAACTGTTTTGTTTTTATTTTTTTTACTTTTGTAATATAACTTGCGTAAGATAATTTACCAACGACATACGACATACAATGTGTACATGTTTATTGTATTACAAATATGGACATAACTTGGTTATTACAACTGAGGAAACGCCAAAAAGTAACGGAAGGAAACCAAAAGTACACTGCCATATTTCAACGTTATTTATTTTTTTTATCTTTTTTTTTTTTTTTTTTTATTTTTTTTTTTATTCTTGATAGGTTTGCGCTTGACCGCTAACTCACCTGATGGAAAGCGACGATGCGGTCGACGATGGAACGCGCTTACCTAGAAGTAACCTATTCACTCTTGACTTAAAGATTCCCGGGTTGTAGCCATCAGGAAAAACAGATTCCGGCAAGGAATTCCACTCCTTAGCTGTACGCACTATGAATGTGTTCGCAAAACGTTTTGTGCGTATAGGTGGGATGTCCACCATGTACCGGTGGCGCATTGCCGTACGCCTGGTGGTCCGATGATGGAACGGGCTAGGCGGAATTAGGTTATGCAATTCCGACGCACACACCCCGAAATGCAACCGGTAGAAAACCGACAGGCTAGCAACTCTGCGTCGATGCTCAAGACTTTGAAGCCTCGACTCAACGAGTGCATCATTGCCAATGATCCTCTTGGCTCGCCTCTCAATTGCCTCAAGTGCATCAAGCTGGTATCGGGCAGATCCGTCCCAAAGATGAGAGCAGTACTCCATACACGATCGAACTTGCGCTTGATAAAGTTTGAGCAGCTGTTCCGGCGTGAAGTACTGTCTGACCTTCGCGAGGATTCCCAGCTTTTTTGCTGCCAGTTGAGCCTTTGCTTCGATGTATGGCCCAAAGTTGAGTGTTGACGTTAGCGTAACACCAAGGAGATCAAGATGGTCGGTTATTGGCACGGTTACGCCCCGGAAAGTTGGAGCAGGGCTTAGTCTTAGTAGTAATCAGGTTAATTTTGTGTTATTATTTGTCTTTACCTCGTTATTTTCATGTCTCAACAAAGACAGTTCCGTTATGTGGGTCCGTGAGATATATTTTTATAATTTTACGATTATTCTGAGTTTATTCTTAAGTTCATACCTCATTCAATGAATTGTCTTCACCAGGATTTTGATTTTGTAAAAACGTATATTTCGATACTCTCAAGGGAATCAAAATTCATAGGGTACTTCCCGTTGACCCAGAATTCTGAAATTTGGCATCTTCTCAATAAATGATCCTCTGAACATTATATTTCAAGCCGTATAAGCGGCCCTAAAACCGTTAACGATATTAAAAGGAAAAGTATATTTAAAGTGACCATTTTGTAATTCAATATTCAAATATCGGATTAGAACAGCTTGACCCGAGCGCGTTCGGGTCACTTCGGATTACCTCGCCAAGGTCGGGTCGATGTCAACGCTTTGATCACGAATAAATTCCATTCATATTGATGCGTCATCATTGTTCGAGGGTTGGCGGATGCAATCAAGTTTTTAAATATTCTCTTTTGTTTTATTTGCAATTACAGAACTTGAGATTTGTTATGGTCTGATAAGGTCTTTTCAATTGGTATTGATTTTAAAGTGAAACGTTGCCCACACTAGGAATTAACTGACTGTATTGAATTATGACTGACTATAGGTATTCTCAACGATGCTAGCTTTGGCTACGGCTGTTCGTAAAATCGTGGATCACTTTTCGTTGATCGTCATAGCTGTTTTTTCCCTAGAGGAGTCTTGGAAAAAATTCATCAGCATCATCTTCATTTCAGCCGAAAGACGTCCACTGTTGGACATAGGCCTCCCCCAAGTATTGCCATAATCGACCGGTCCTGTGTGTCTCGTCTGCGTTTTTAGGATAGAATTATAAATAGGTAGGTACTCAACGTAAAATTCATAATTCGGAAATCGGAGAAAAGTCTAAATGTAGCAACCCTCACAACAATAATTCGAATGGTTTTTTAAACATATTGTTCAATGGTTTAAAATGATCCGACGGTTGAATTTGAATTAGGAACGTTATCCGGTTGGATGCGAGAAGGTCATGTGGGAGTGTTAGAGATAACAAATTTAAAAATAGAATGAATAGGCTGTATAAGATGGAGAAAGTTTTTATAAGATTTTTTCGAACCCCTCATTATTACAAAGTCATGTCCTGCAACTCAGTAATGCTAGTGAAGGAGACGGACGCAAGAGTGAAGGAACGTACATCCTCATGCTCCAGCCGCTGCGATAGAATACGCCCTGGGTGTCGGGAATTGCAGAGCGATCTCCGGCCACCGTAGGCTCAGGCTTGCGGAAGACGAGCATTGGGTAGTTCGCCGTCTGCTCGTCTTATAAGGACCGTAGGAAGGCGCGTAGTGTTCCACGCGCACCTCAAAGAGATCTCAGCAAACCGTAGAGGCCATGGAGAAAATTATGAAATGGATACTCGTGGTACTAGAACGCAAAAGGCAACTGAAGGAAAATAGATATTGTTTTAGTCAGTAAAAGTCTGACACGCCCTTTCGCTCCATCCTAGGGCGAGAGATGTCATTAAATCATATCCCACATTTAAAAAAAAATAATCATGTGATTTATTGACGTTATTCAAGAGTGATTTTTCGTTACCATGGCGACTAAGTGGAAAAGAAGACCCTCAAATTGGCTTGTAACATGGCCTAATTGATCTGCAGGCTAGGTATTCTTTGGGAGATGAGGAAAACCATTTCAATAAGTACATGGAATAATAATAATACAGTACTACCTACAAGATATTAAATTATTATTTTAATAATATCATGTAAAGCCTTGACATTCACGATGAAATAAATGATTGTTTTTGCGTATACACTTATTCGAAAAAGATTATCCAGTTTTATTTCATTGGAGGATACAACATATGAATATCTACTGACTATACACAAAACGTTAACACTAAATTATATCTACCTAATGATAATTTTATGTATGAACCTTTAAAAAAAATTGCCTTGTGTTTGTATATTTAGAGGACCTTCGATTTCATTGACAATACGACAAAAATAACTCTATAAGTATGGTTCTTTCTTCAAAAGACCATTACATATTTGCTGTATCTATGGACTTTAAAAGAGACTTTGACCCCCCCTCCCCCGAAGAATGTTTCGGTGTAAGAGACATATCATACTCATATGACTTGACCATTACATAGGTACATATATGCTTTATGGACTTTAAAAGAGACTTACCACTGAGTTTGTTTCGGTGTTATTTCTCAGGGTAGTCAGCTAGGCAACACCGGCCTCATCTAGTTTAAATTGACGAAAAAATTGACGTGTTTTTTTTTTTAACCTATTTGCAAAATAAATATCATTTATCATTAAAATAGCAATCATTCAAAATAATTCGAAGTTTTCTCTTTATTTCGACATTAAAGTCGACATCTAATTTATAAAAAAATAATACAAAAAAAAACACGGTTGAGAGATTTAAGCAGACGTCATGACATGTCATAATTATTCATATTTTCTAACAAATAGGTTTAGAAAATTGTCATGACCGTCGTAATTTCTACACAAATCTCACTTTTTTTAATATAAATAAGGAAACTAGTTTTGAAAAGGAAATGAAAAAGTACATTTTGATGAAAGTAGGTGAACTTTGTAGCCGAGGCAAAATACACTCCCGAGCCGAAGACGAGGTCGTTTTGGAGCTAAGAAATTGTAATGACAATTGTCCACGTGTAGGTATCACATGACGTTTTTCACAGTTCAAGTACTCACTATGCTACTTTTTCACTCTAGTGCGAAATAAGTTACATTACGTCCCTAAAAGCGGGAGGGATGGGCTCACTCCTATCCTTCCCGCTTTTAGGGACGTGTTGAAAAGTAATTTTTCACACTAGCATAGTCATTTCGTATCTGTCACACGGTAGGACCAATCTCGGCTGTCATTAACTGTCTGCAAACCTAACCAAACACTTTATTTGTGCTCTAACTTTACAGAAATAGGGGTGAAAATTCCTTGATTAAGCTTACAATTAATTTTGTTTTGGCTAATGATTGAATCCAAGTTATCCTTGCTACTTTGTTTTAATGAATTTCATAATTTATTCTGAACCATAATGAGAATCATTTTTGTAGGAAATTCTGTTGCATATTTTCATTATAAATAATTATAGCTGGAATTCTTTTGGATATTGGTACCTGTAATTATTGTCATGTGTTTTATGCTGACAAACTTGATGAGTTTAAACATTTTATATTTTTTTTTTTTTTTTTTTTTTAATTGTTATAAACTAGTGCTTGACTGCGATTCCACCTGATGGTAAGTGGTAATGCAATCGTTGATGGTGAAGCGCACTAATTTATTGAGAGCCTATTCACTCTAGCCTTGAAGAGACCCAAATTATAATCGGACGGGAAAATCGCAGCAGGCAAATTATTCCAGTCCCTCGATGTACGCGGTATAAACGACGAGGCAAAACGCTTGGTCCGGACCGTAGAGGTTTCAACAACGTAAGGGTGGATACTCGCCGTTCGTCGGCTTGTCCGATGGTAGAAATGAGATGGTGGAATCAAGTCATGCAATTCCTGCGCACACTCTCCAAAATGAATTCTGTAAAACACCGAAAGGCTGGCTACCCTACGCCTGTGCTCAAGACTTTGTAGATTGGAATTAACCAGATCTGGATCACCAATTAGCCTCTTTGCACGCCTTTCCACCGAGTCCAAAGCTGCCAGGTGGCATTTTGCAGCACCAGCCCATATGTGGCTGCAGTACTCCACACACGAACGGACCTGTGCTTTGTATAACATTAAAAGCTGCCCTGGTGTGAAGTACCGCCGGACCTTTGCAAGTACGCCGAGTTTCCTAGCAGCTACCTTGGCTTTGGACTCAATGAACCGCCCAAAGTTAAGTGAGTACAAAGTTAAGTAATATTAACTTTTTACTGTAGTAAAATTACCATAGCATAGAATTAAAAATAATAATGTCATGCATGGATGGTGCATTTATTTTGTACCTTTAGAATTTCGCGGCTTACTGCAAGAACTAATTAAATGACAAATACAAAACTTTGAATAAAGCCACGTTTAGTTACTAAAAGTGGCTTTACTAAAACTTTCACGTATATTTATAATTATTTCTTCGGCTTACACTTACTTACTCATTAACTGATAAATAGCAAAATGGTGATTTATAGACCCGTCGGATACTCAATGTGAGTGCGGTGCTCCTGTTCAAAACATGAGCCATACATTAGTATGCCCCGGGTGCCCATACACCTTCACTTTGAAGGATTTGATGAGTGCTACCGATGCTGCTATTAATGTAGCCACCTATTGGGCCAAAACAGTTTGACGAGTTTACCATCGAATCGAAAAGAAGTAGAAGACTGATAAATACGAAACTTTGCTAGCTTTATTCAAAGTTTTGTTTTTGTAAGTTAATGAGTTTTTGCAGTAAGCTGACGATAGGCCTACGTGCGACATCCATACAAGACACTGCATTTTTATGTCGACTGAATTAAACATAATTAAATTCAAATGAAAACAAAACCTCGGCGTATTTATGTCAATAGAATTAATGGCGATTATAAACCGTTATTATTTTATGATCAGAAATAACAACTAATCTAAATTATATTTTCCACATTAGTTGCCTAAACATGTGCGTAATAAAACTGTTTTTTATCATAGCGCAAGAAACTCTATCGGCATGAGTAAGGCCATCGACTGAACACAGTCCTTACGAAGGCATATCAAAGATCTCTGTGGCAATTAAATGTTAATCCTGGTCATTTTGATGTAGATCGACCACTGTGAGGCTACAAAAAGTTGCCGATGTAGAGATAACGCTCGATTTCCTGGTCATTTTTTGTTGGGTAAATAAGATAGGTAACGCACTGTGCAATTGAACTACGGTTAGTACTGTCTCATACTCTTCGAGTTTATTAAATCACAGTCGCGACTTGGCTGGCATCATAACAAACTGATGTTATCTGATTGCGACTGACGGCCTTACTGTTTTGCACTTCATACTGCGTTCACTAAAGTGCCGTTTTATCTTTTGCTTGGCAATCTAAGCTTTGGCTTTTGCCAGAATACTCTTTAGTTCGTTTACATTATATAATTTTGCATCGTTACCAATCATGATTTTCGTCTACTTACTAATTTGCAACATTAGAAGCTTATAACAGGAACTGATACCTATTATCTCAGTCTGTTTTCGCTTTGTTCTATTAAGAAGATCTGACAGTACAGTCTCTACGTGATATAACCCAGTCTTGAGCTGTTTTCGCCCACTCAACAGCAACATAATAATTGCGTACCCATCGCTCGTCTGTACCTTAATGAAGCGAAGCAAACTGAGTCAGGGTCACAGAACTACACGGTGTATTCGCAACTATTAACTGTGATGATAAAACTTATAATATTTTACGAGTCGATTAAACCCCGTAGTTTGATGGAGGTCGTAAACGGACGAAAATGTTCAGCGGTTGCTTATGGTCTATACCTCTATAATCTATAGTTATTGTACTAAGGGTTTATGGGTTATTAAGATTAATTTTCAGTCTAGTTTTATTGTCGTTGCTTCGTTCTTAGTCTGGTTTACTTTGTGAGTGCTTTGGTTAGTTTCTACTCGGAATTATCACTTGATTGTAAGTATCTAAAGTGATATTGATTCACTTTATTGCTCAGTTCTGATTGATTTGATAAAGTGATTTGATATCACGGTGGCGACTGAAGCCCTGAAATCGCAGGACGGGGTCGCGGCAGACCAAGAAGGAGATGGCGGGACGACTTGAATGTCTTCCTTTGGAATTGGCAAGAAGTGGCTCAGAGCCGAGAACAATGGCAGGTGTGGAGGGAGGGCTTTGCCCAGCAGTGGGATAGTTAAGCTAGATATAATAATAATGGTGCAATTAGCACTAATATTGTTGAGAAACTCGTGGCTAATAATATCCAGACTGATCGATTTCCAAGGTCATAAGCAACGCATGCCGAGGTCTGTCTTTGGATGGGTGACCATTTCAACATACAGAGATTTCGTTGTTCCTCGGAAAGCACGCTAAGCCGTTGGTCCCGGCTGTCATTTGTAGATCTTTGATAGTCGCTACGTCTTAGTCAGAAGCCAGGACATCTAGCAACCTAAAACCTAATCGTGGTACCTTCAGTTTCCGTTTGCATTTTAGTTCCGCGGTGTCTCTTTCAGCAATCCCATAGACATAATATATCGTACCCTTATAGCAAAAACCAACTATCTGCAATTTTTACCCAAATTAAAGTTAAATCCATTCATCCATTCGTCTCATCAAGATGAATCTACAGGTTATTAGCTACGACACTTATTTACAAAGATAACTTCGGCAAAAAGTAAATAACCTACAAGTTTGATTGAATATAATAGTAATAACATAATATAATAATACAAAAATTTTGGTGCATTTAATTGGTTTTTGCAATAAGGGTACGATATAGCACATTAAAAGTTATATTCTAAAACCAAGTTTTGAAGACACTAAACTGCAGACTTACCTTATATAAACAACCAATAAATATTTTAAAATCAACTAGAGAAAATATCGTCCATTCAGTTCAACACAATTCGTCACTTGGCATAACATCTCGGTTTCATTGCTAATCGATCATCGGCGCACGCGCACCCGACCGAGGCGAATATCGAATCACTCTCTCTATTGTCTCAGTTTATATACGGATGCTGTATCTCTCGTATTTAATGACAACGCTGGTTTATGTGTGAGATTTTACTTTCTTTGATAACATCGGTCGTTGTTAGATAATATAGGTATTGGTCGATCGGGCTTAAGAGGGTGGGTCCTTTTCCACTCGCCTATCGTCAACATCGAGCATGGTTTAAAAGCTTGTTACTTCATCTAATGCAATCCAACGCGATGTTTGACGAAAATGCAACGCGAAAAAAGAGAGATAACGCCCGAAAACTCTGTTAGCATTCGGTAATTCCGTGATTTACTCGAATATTTTCCTAAACTTGTTCCAGGAAATACGTGTTTTATTAAAACTCTTAAAAGTTTTTGAAAAAAAATTGCCGTCATTCAGAATCTTGATTAAATTTGCAAGGCTTCTATTGTTATACTTTTTTGACTTTTTTAATTTTTGAGTATACATACTAAGTAGTGTCAAAGTTCATGCAAAATAGCAGATTTTCAGAGGTCTTTACTGGATTAGTTTTACACAAATTTATAAATTGATTTCAATAGAAGCCTAGATAATATCCACAAGATACTGTATTTCCAAAATATGTAATGAAAAATGTGTAATAACGTCATAATCGCGTAAGAGCGGTTGTATGAAAAACAGTGAAAATGCGAGTTGCATCCCCTTAAGGGTGCTTCTCCACCAGAGATTTGCTATATTATGGATGCAATTGATAACCACCAATCATATTTGTTGGTCCACATAGCTTAGCACTGGTTGAAGATGTGTTAACCTAAGCTTTATAGGTGGGTGCGTGCTCTGGATGCATGCTATGGATGGTCGCGTGTGGTGTAGCTATATGTATGCTAAGCAGAGTGTTAATACTAAAAGCGCCTTATCTACTATCGATACATCGCATTTATGTATATAATATAATTTGCTCTCTTCAGTTGTCCTTTGCTTTCAAGGACCATGTGTTTCCCTTTCAGAAGTTAACACATAGCCCCAGTAGGGGTTCTACGAAAATTTGCACCTGTGCGAAGTCGGGGCAAGTCACTAGTCTTTACCTCAAATCTTCAACCTTTTAATAACCTCTAGATCAACCTACTCAGAAGCATTTTTCTCATATATTTAACCCACTTCTCCCAACCACCAGCCACCACACACTTGCGCAAGCTAAAAATGTCGCCCTGTTAAACCGCACATCTTTACAGCATTGCGGAAACCGCGGCAAAGCGGCGATGACGTAACAAACGCCGATGCGCGCGCGCGGCTATTATTTTTGGCGCGGGGTCGTTGAACCGGCTAGTGAAAGTTGCCAGAGGCGCCAAGCTGGCTACGATAGGACACCCCCGCCCTGAAGGTGTTTGCCACCTTTGAGTTATAATGACGGTTAGGGGTGTTAAAAATCCAAAGCTGCTGTGTCTGGCTCAGTTTTTCATCACCTTCACACCACGTGACCCGGTGTGAAGGTCAATTTACAAAGATAGATATACTCTTTATTGTACACCATAAAAAAAAATTACAGTAGGAGCTTAAAATTAAGGGGATGCAACTCGACATACATTTTCACTGTTTTTCATACAACCGCTCTTACGCGATTCTGACGTTATTACACATTTTTTATTAGATATTTTGGAAACAGTATCTTGTGGATATTATTTAGGCTTCTATTGAAATCAATTTATAAATTTGTGTAAAACTAATCCAGTAAAGACCTTTGAAAATCTGCTATTTTGCATGAATTTTGACACTACATAATTTACTCAAAAATTAAAAAAGTCAAAAAGTAGGTATAACAATAGAAGCCTTGCAAATTTAATCAAGATTCTGAATAACGACAATTTTTTTGAAAAACTTCTGAGGGTTTAAAAAAACGTATTTCCTGGAACAAGGTAAAATATTCGAGGAAAGTTTTCAGGCGTTATCTTTCTTTTTTGCGTTAGATGAAGTAACAAGCTTTTTAACCATGCTCGATGTTGACGATAGGCGAGTGAAAAAGGACCCTCTTAATAGGGTGTCACAATGGGCGGTCTTATCGCTAAAGGCTTCAGTCACTATGGAATTTTAATGTTATTTGAACAGCAAATTGCATTAAAATATTTGGTCCGCGCGGGAATCGAATGACACACAGTGCAGTAACCAATCGCTCAACCACAATTTTAAGTATATCATCAAAAATATGTATCTTGTCTTATTGTGATAAATTAAAATTAATTACATCTACTTTACTCAATTTCATCCTCTTAGGGAGTGAAAATCCTCTCTTAGTGCTCGCCTACGTCATAAAAGGAAACATTTCACGCTCCTAGTCCCAGTAGTTTCGGCTGTGCGTTGATATGTCAGTCAGTTTCTCCTTTTATATATATAGAGATTGTTAGTAACTTCCCTGCATGTTACTATTACTCTTCTTTAAATTTCTTATCTTAGTTCTGGCCCTACTATTTTGTGTACCTATTAATTTACTCTCACTATACAATCAAATTACATTTATTTCATTCTCTCATTCCCATCTAAAAGGCACCTTATCTAACAATATCAGAAACAATCCATTGTTCAATTTCACCATTTCGTTGCCGGAAACCGATCACATCACATTGTGCTCAGCATTTCCCACATATTACAAAATCGAAATACCGCGAAGTCACAATCAACAGCGTTAATTTTTAGTTACATTCATTTAATTGCGTAAACCCTCGTTTATCCGGCGATCTGTCGGAAACAATTGTTTGTGAATGTACCCATTATTTTAGTAAGTTTCGTAATAATTATGATTGTTATAGATTGCGTAATGAAGAGTATCTGTGTTAAAATGTGGTGTGAAGCGATGAGGTTTTATTTGGGGTCAAACTGCTGTTACATACCTCATGTAACACTCAATTGTCGAACAGATTTGTTAAATAACGTAATTGGTTCTTTAGATTTGGCCCGGCGGGCTTACCATCACGCGTTAAAATGTCAAGAACGAAAACATTATTTTTAGTATAATTATGCGAACCCTGAATATATGTAGTTTGTTCAGAAACAGTAACTGAATCGATTCCAATAATTTTTACACTGCTATATTTTTTCCCAAAAAAAAAATATTTAAAAAAGATCACAAGTTGGACACCACCGACACCGAGTACAAACTGGTCACGGCAGGTCATAGCGGGCATTAAACGCCAGCGCACAGCTGGGTGCGAAAACAACCCTTCAGTCGTCCGGGTGGCCCGGTGACCATGTATTTATGTCGCCAATCAGGTACCAGGCTTATAACTTTGTGATTTTTCATAATACAGTTTTAAAATTTTGTACTGGTCTTTAATTGGTCCAATCCATATCAGCCAAGTTTAAATTCAATTCTGCTTCAGCTACTGATTTATCTTGTACTAAATTCACTAAAAGCAGTGGTGGCTTACGAGTATCACCCAGACAAGTGCAGTACTTTGTGTACTTTGATGAAATAAGTTCATCATTAATACTCTCAAAACGGTGAAGGAAATCAACGTGACGAAACTTGCATATCTTAGAACCGAAAAATCGGACGACATGTAACATCCACCAACCCGCACTAGGCCCGCTGCGGCGTGCTGGATTACAGCCCATTCCTTCTCCTAAAGAGGTGGCCAGAGGCCTAGCAGTGGGACCATTATAAGGCTGATCAAGTCCACTAACGGGTCGGACTCAATATCTAAATTCAGACCTCCAAGTTGATCACAATCACAAATCCAAATGCTTACAAGAAATCCTTATTTAGCCTTCATTTCAATTGTAACCATCACAATCGTGTTATCAATATGTATGATCCGGGTCCTGATGCAGTAAGAGGAACTCCGTTAAAAATTCCATTCGTCTTCTTCGAAACCGAGTGATAACGAGAACTACTGCTGAAGATAAGGTCCTGGATTTGATTACTGGGTTGGGTAGTGGTTTCACATTAAAAAATACAACCGAATTGAGAAAGTCGCTTGAATATAAATGAATTGTGTTTTGTAGTGACCCTAAGAAAGATGGTGGCCCATTAATCCCGTGCACTAACAGGTGTAGCACATAGGGCTATCTGGGGTGGTCTATTAAGAGGTCACGGGGCCCTCGTCTATGTGCTGCTGATGGTGCTCACCGGGGTGACTTTAGTGAGACAAAATTCTCATGGTCCCTGGTCTTCTCCCAACAGTCCAGGCACCTATTTCACGTTCATAAATATTTTATTTTACATATGCCTACATGGACACTTATAAAACGTCAGGAGTTCCAATTGGCCATTTATTCTGTAAGAAACTCATCGTGAAAACTTAGGTGTGCTGTTAATCACTCTCATTGGCTCACTTCGCCTGAGCTTTTTTTCTCTGATAGCTACAACCTAAGGGTCTTTAAGTCAAGAATGAATAGATTACTTCTAGGCAAGCGTGCTTCAGCGTCGACCATATCGTCGCTTACCATCAGGTGAGATAGTGGTCCAAACGCGCCCATCAATATAAAGGCATGCTGTAATGTACATTATTTAGGACTACAGTTAATTTCCCACAAACTGGTGTCTAACCTCTGGTGCATCAGGTGTGCTAATACCACGTTCTCAGAGCAGTGCGGAAGGCACGCGTGACCCGACATTTAGCAGCTTGGGATGCGCCGGCGCACTGACGTAACATTTAGTTTTCTACCGCGCATCTCTCAACGTAATATTTGCTAAGAGAACACGCTGCTTACCCTACCACGAACTCTTAACGCAAGCCATTTAACGACCTAAACTAAACCGTTAAAGAGATTTTTTTTTAAATTGATATAAACCAGTGATTGACTGCGATCCCACCTGATGGTAAGCAGTGATGTAATCATTGATGGTGAGGCGCACTAGTTTATTAAGAGCCTATTCACTCTAGCCTTGAAGAAATCTAAATTATAGTTGGACGGGAAGACCGCAGCAGGCAAATTGTTCCAGTCCTTCAATGTACGCGGTATAAACGACGAAGCGAAACGCTTAGTCCGGACCGTTGAAGTATGGAGTTCTATCCCTCTTTCTTACTTGCACGCTTGAGATTTTAAAACATCATGGTGAGGGCACAGATTTATGGTTTTGCCTGTTAAGTTGTTGTTTAAGGTTTCTGTGGTTACGTCTTGTTATTTATTGGTACTGCACTTTTCTGACGGTTTTAGACGAAGTGTTTGGACGGGAGAAAATAAATCTAAGGTCTGTCAGTGGTTAATTTATAATGTTCTGGTTTCTGCCAGTAGGTTCACTGGCGTAAAAAAAATAGCCAATGTCACTCAGTGATAAAGTAGTATTCTTCTGGTGAAAAATATTTTCAAAATCGTGGCAGTAGTTTTTCGCGTTTATTCATTAATATCAAAAATACAAATCTGTCCTCTTTATAATATAGACTAGTTGTTACCCGCGGCTTCGCCCACGTACATAAAATATAGCATTTGTCACTCAGGAATAAAGCAGCTTTCTATCGGTGAAAAAATTTTAGCAATCGGACCAGTACTTTCAGAGATTACCTCCTACAAACAAAATTTGACATCTTTACGTTTTCTTGTATCTTTTATGGTTACTTGGTTTAATACAGCTTCTACGGGTGTTTTGAGCTGATATCCTTCTTTACTACCAACCATTGCAGTCACTATTAAAGTCAATGTTATTTTGACTAGAATTTATTGTTTCTGTCTCAGTTCAATGATCAATCTGCTCCGCATATTTCCATTTAATATTCTGCGCAAGTAAACCAACAAGATACTAATCGTTTTCTCTCGGAATTAATTCAAGCTTTGCCTAGCTCAAGCTCAGCTGTACCAACAACTTTATGTAACAGCAGTTTAATATCTGACAAGTGAACTCTCGACCATTTAAGAGGGCCCCAAACCGTCTATCGTCAACATGACCATGGTTTAAAAGCTCTTTGTTTCATCCAGCGCTATGTTTGATAAAGAGGCAATGCGAAAAGATTTTTTTATTATTATTATTGATAGGCTCGCGTTTGACCACTATCTCTCACGTTGTCTTTCAGAATTTCGATTAAATTTTCAAGGTACATTATGAAGGGCCAAAGTTCACGCAAAATAGCAAATTTTCAGAGGTCTTAAGTGGATTAGTTTTAAAGAAATTTATTTTTTGATTTCAATAGAAACTTAGATAAACATCCACAAGATATCTATGTTTCCAAAATATCTAGAGAAAGATGTGTAATGACGTCATAATCACGCAAGAGCGGTTGTATGAAAAGGTATCTCGGGTTGCGCGCTCTTAATAAAGTAAATCACGCGTATCAATTCGCCTAATATATTAGGTGTCATAACGAATTCACTTATCTATCCACAGAGAAAAAATACCGTGACAAATGATAGCTCGATCACGAATAACTTCCAAGTCGTATGCGCACGATTTAGAAGAAGATGGAGGTAGAGTCGACGGTGGGAGTGAAAGAGAAGGGTGCTAGATTTAAATTAGGTGTATATATCGATCTTGATTTGCTAGTTGCTGACAAGTGATCAGTGAAACAAACGGACGTGTGTAGGGTTGTCAGATGCGGTCAGATTTTGGTATGTGTCAGATTTTGATGTTAGTTCTTGTGTTATGTAAGATGAGGTCATAAGGTCAGCTTTTAGGAGAAATTACAAGCGTATTGAAAGGCCTGGTATGTAACACAATGAAAGTCTAAAGCCACTGTGTCTAGTCATCCATTGGGTGTAAGTTATCTATTTATGTATGTACTTAGAAATATATAAGTATGTCTATCAGTTGTCTAGTACCCATAACACAAACTCTGCTTAGCTTGGGGCTAGACGGCGTTGTGTGATAGTTGTGGAATATAGTGCGTACAGCTAAGGAGTGGAATTCCCTGCCAGAGTTTGTGTTTCCTGATAGCTACAACCTGAGGGTCTAGAGTGAATAGGTTACTTTTTGGTCAGAATACCCCATCGTCAACCACGTCATCACACAACAACCACATAATAATAATAGAAAAAGTCATCTTGTGCCTTTTTTTGTGGAAATTCTTCAAATAACTTTTCACGCTCTGGATGAAGCGTAAGGGCGTGTCAAACTTTTATTGACTAAAACCCTTAGCCTTTCAAAACCGTGGTAAAAGCTCAGAAGAAATACGATGCAGCAAGGAAATACACTGTAGTAACTAATCCATTGTTGGCAATAAACAGTCCAGTCTCCAAGCCTTACAACCAATCTAAGCAACATTATGTTAACTTAAAAGCTACTTTTTATAGAACTTTACTGCTAAGTTCTCCAATAAGTTTCTTACTTCTACTTAATTCGCTCCAACGACCGTCTAACTAACAATGGTTGTAGAAAGGGCCATATCTTTACTATGAATGTGGAGCAGGGTACGAGTTCTACAAAGTCCTAAACTCGTCAGCCCTATGGAAGACAATAGAGGGTGTGGCCAGTTAAGAAAGTGCCGGTTCAATGGCGCGAGATATTCGATAGGGACGGAATTGACATTGAAATATAATGTGGCGACGTTTTTGCCACTGATGTGTGGTTGGAGTTAGTTGATGAGGGACCTTTTGGAGGACCGAATCTGATTATGAGAAAGATGAGCTTCGGTATCGAGTCCAGAAAGGCAGCTGTGTCAAGTTAATTGGCTTTATTTTGGAAATATCTTTGACATCCCAGACGTGTAAAATAGAATAAGCTTTAGTCACCTTTAGTAGTTGCCTGTTTTATCTTTAATGTAATTATTATTACGTATGTTTAATTTTACTTAGTTTGTTTTATTGATTAGTTACTATTTTATTTTGTATGATTTACAATTAAACCGTTTCTTCTTTCTTTTTTATTTGAAATTGCTATACTTGGAAGAAAACAAAGAAGAAGTCGACCCATGACCCCAGTAGGTTTTGGCCCTACTGAGCCCCTTCGGATTTGCTGACATCACACTTTGGACCCTGGGCCCCTACGGATTTGCTCTGTTAAAATCTCACATTGTACCACTATCTCACCAGTCACCTGATAGTAACCAATGACGTGTTCAACAAGACCACGCTTGCCTAGAACTAACCGATTCACTCTTGACTTAAAGACCTCAAGCTGACTAAAAAAATAAAACTATTCAAAGCCATTAGTTAAAGAATAAACAGTCATGGCCTCATGATATTTAAATACTAAATAAACCTCTCAATCAATCGCGGGCGCGTCGAGTGATTTCATGCGACAAAAGCCAGATAAATTGCTCACTAAATAGATCGGCATAGCAACAATTGTCCGGGACACTTTCACTAACATTTCTCTACTCCTATCTTAAGCATGCACCATTTCACCTACTCATTAGCAAGTCTGTGCACCCGTCTCGCTCTGTTCTGTATAATTTGCGTATGTGAGAAAGGGACAGCATATGTTATCGGAGATCGGTATGCGAATGTCGTGTTGCGCTTGATCAGGATAACAGCGTTTTTGGTAATTGAATTTTGTCGGTAATGTTGACATCGGGAAATGTTCTGTTTTTGGCAAATGTGGCAATTTTTTTCTTAGTTTTGAAATCATTCAAGGATTTCTCCCGCACTAAGGTGAGGCGAAAGAGCGTATCTGACTTTACTGACTAAAACCCACCTGTGTCCTTCAGTTGCCCTTTGCGTTTCAAAACCACGGTATCTTTAAATAAAATTTAAACTTCTTATTAAATCAATTAAGTTGGCTACTTAATTGATTTATTTATATTATTATGTAGTAGTTAGGTATAGATAGCTAGTCTTCGTGTTGCTAGGATTACCAATAAATATTAACCACAACAATAATGTAAATTTCCTTTTTTTTACAGGTAAATATCAAGAATTTTCTGTTCAAAGTAGCTGTCAGTACTGTCAAAGAAAATGGTAAGAATAATAGTAAGAGTACATAACTGAAACAGACAGGTAGGTACGGAGGAAGAATTTACTAATTCCATACGTGTCAGTGTCATCACGTCGTTGCATCCGAGTCAAATTAGTAATCAGACAACGCATCTCCAGATGATGACAAGCCTCTTAAAAAGTAAGCCCAGCTTATTAACACATTGTTAATGAACTCTCAAATTTTTATTTTTAGTGCTGTCAACACTCAACATTAAACAAAGTGGGCACACTTAACTCCCTCTCAACTTAAGTATCTCTTGAGTCTCGTTATCTCAAAAGTAAAAGTTACTATACAAGTACCGCGGAAAGTGAAACATGATGATACAAAGTGTTATGTTTTAACAGAATTGAAGCAAAAAGAAATAACACGAACAGTACAATTCACAATAGGTTAATTCTAGGCAAGCGTGCTCCATCGTCGACCACATCATCGCTTACCATCAGGTGAGATAGTGGTCAACCGCGACTCCGCGAGTCCATTAATAATTAAAAATTCCGGTCAAGTACGAGTCGGACTCGCAAGCGAAGGGTGTCGTACTACAATATTAAAATCGAGTAAAAAAACGCTGCCAGGCTAAAATGGGATTGGGCGGGTCACATCAGCCGCATGCACTCTGACCGGTGGGCAAGAGTCTCCACAAAGTGGGTACCTCAAGATGGACGACGCCGCCGAGGTCGACCTGGGAAGAGGTGGCGAGACGACCTAGATACCTACCGCAAAGACTGGTTCGAGGTGGCCCAAGAAAAGAATACCTGGAAGAAGTTGGGGGAGGCCTTTGCCCAGCAGTGGGACAGTATAGGCTATTAAAAAAAAAAAAAAACGCTGACCAAATAACGTTTCTTTTATGGGAACCCCTCTTTAATTTTTAACTTTATTTTAATGTTATTATGTGATGTTGTAAGTAGCGGCAAAGGGAAATATACATTCTGTAAAAATTTCGGCTCTCTACCTCTTACGGTTTATGAGATACAGGTCTATGACGGACGGACGAACGGACGGACAGCGGAAGCTTAGTGGTAGGGTCCTGTTGGCACCCTTCGGGTATGGAACCCTGAAAACTGGTGTGTGTAAAAGTGCTAGTCGGACTCGTACACCAAGGGTTCCATGCAAACTTATGTAAATAGTTCGATTCCTAAATGACTGATGACGTAACTACAAATTTACGGTTTTCAATATCTTTAGGTTTGAAAAAAGAATAATGAAAACCTTTTTTATTTACTTGGGTTACTATTTATGCTAACTTTCAAGTGTATAGGGCCAAGAAATAAAATTTTGAATACAAACGAATTTTCCCCTTTTCATCCCCTTAAAAGTTGAATTTTCAAAAACCCCTTTTTAGTGCTCGCCTACATCCCAAAAGGACGTCTTGTGCAAAATTTCACGTTCGTAGACCCAGTAGTGTCAGCTGTGCGTTGATATGTCAGTCAGTGTGTTTCTCCTTTTTACCCGACTGCAAGAAGGTTATCTATGTTTTTATGCTTGCTGCTTGAGCTCCTTAGTAGTCCTGAGTTGAGCTACACGAATACTGACTTGCTTGCACTGACTGGACAGGTCCACTCAAAACTGTGTGGTTCTTTCTTCAAAAGACTATCTCAGACACGAATCTGCATGATTTTCATATGATTACACCATATATAGACTAGTTTCGGCTGTGCGTGATGTATCAGTCAGTCAGTTTCCCCTTTTATATACCTATATTAGATGATTTATAAAAGAAGAAGAATCCTGACCTTGCCCAACAAATATTTTAAGTCACATTATGCCACTTGACATCTAAGCCAAGGACGTTTGACAGACGTTCGTAAAAACCTATTAATCAACGAGAATAATTTATAAAGTGCCCGCTGTACTGAGTGACATAATATTTGTAAAGATGCGCCGGCGCAAGGTCACGAGCGCATTGTGTCAGCGAAATGACCACGCTTTACTTGTTGATGCAGGACTGGTCGAATCTGGGTTTATTTAAGTTTAATGTGTTTGAAAATGAAGTCTTAAATACTACAACTTTGAATTAGAATAATAAATTTATGAAGACGCTAGCTTCTGTTAGTGGTTTCGCCTGCATGAAAGTAGAAATGATCCCAAGGAAACATATTCCAGGACATGGTTAAAGCTAGAACTACGCCGATCTGGGCGCGTTGGTCTCCATACATTTTATATGGAAACTAAACTTGTAGAGCTACACTTGATCCACGCCACGCGACGTCGTTCTACGTACAAATCAGGCGTGTTACACGTGTGCGTCGGTCTAATGTAGTTCTAGCTTTACTCATGTGCCAAAAATCAAAATCCTCTAACACGTTTGAGTGTGAAGACATACAAATTCACACATACAATCTTTTGCCTTGATATTGGTTATGTAAACTGAATAGTACAACACAGAACATACAATTTTACATCTAATATACCATGAGTGATCTTCAGTTATGCCACTGAAGAATGGGCCTTAATCCACCACGCGGGCCCAGTGCGGGTTTGTGTCTTTGAATTTTTGGTCCCAGGACATGCCGGTTTCCTCACGATGTTTTCCTTCACCGTTTTGAGAACAGTAGTGATGAAATAAAATACACTAAGTAATGCGCCTGGCTGGGTTTGAACCCGCGGCCTATAAGTGCGATATAGCCTTTTAATCTACCTTGTCGACGTTTCCATTAAACATCTCCATTTTGACACCTCAGTTGTTCAGCCTTCAATCAAATAAAACACAAACACATCACAACAACAATAAAACGCATGTCCACCAGCACCAGCCCACCCACGTGGGTCCAGATAAATTAGCCGAGCCAATTAAGTGGATTATTTGTGCAATTAGCTGCAATTGTTCCATTCAGGCTGCGTTATTTATCGTGGCTTTATGTTCGAGCCGTACGAGTCAGTTATGGAGAGGTCAACTCAAACAGGCCTCGTCAGTATTGGATGCATCAATGTCGGCCCAAGTAGCTGGTACGACTTTGTAACGATATCGATATTGAATATATCGCACCTTCGCTCAAATAGTGTCTACTGACACACTGACTACTCAAAAAATAAATTATTGAGAAAAAGGTCTTTAAATTCTAATAATTCCAGGATGTGACACAACATATAAGTAAATAAAAATAAGTCACCTGTGGGCAAATAATTGAACTACAAATATGATACTATCTGAGCTTAAAGTATGATGAATTCTGAAATTAATAGCATAAATTTCAACATTTTTTTTTTTTTGTTGTTACACTATTTGACCGGGGTGCGATATGATTTGGTTAGTTGTAACAATTTAAAAAAAATATTTTTTGGAAAGAATCTTTTTTTTAATTATTATTTAGGCTCGCGTTTGCCCACTATCTCACCTGGTGGTGAGCGATGATGTGGTCTACGATGGACCACGCTTTCCTAGAAGTAACCTATTCGCCCTTCACTTAAAGACCCCCTTGGTTGTAGCTATCAGGAAAACAACAACGAATAACTCAAACTAAAAACAACTCAAATCATAAAGATTTTTGCAAATCCGTTCACCACACCCCCACTATTCATCAAAGAGCGGGGGATGTCATAAGATGATTGTCCCACCGAAAAACAAAACCCTCTCAGGTCGTTTTACCCTATTGAGTGATTTTTTCATGGAATAGTCATTCAATAGGGTATGACGAACTGAAAGGGTTTTATTGATGACTTTAATTATAATATTCCGTAAATAAATACCTACGTATTACGGCCGCCAATCACATTTCAATCACTAAACAACATGACATTAACTTGCAAAATGCAAAAAACTTGAGAAAATTCGAATTTCGCAGGCGGATAGGTTCAATCAAAGAATAGTTAAAAAATAATATAGAATAAATATGCCACGGATTGAGGAAAATATCACTTGCCAATCCTCTATTCATCTAAATAAGGAAAATGTAACTTCACTTGCGCAAGAGTGTAACGTTCTTCACCTTTCATTACGGCGGAAAAATAAAACGAATCATCTTTATTAGTTAACAATTCTACAGAATTTACGCCGCCATAGGGTTGCCCTGTTTCAAAAACGTTATGCAAGAAAAGTAAATTAGATTTGGACTTTGATTTGTTATGTTAACAAAAGAAAAAACATGTATTAATCAATTATAATTATGATTCTAATATCTACAATCTTGATTAATGCTATCACGATTATTTTTAAATAAATCATAGTAATCACTTTAGAATCGGGGAAAAAACATCAAATGTCTTGTAAATGTGTTTTTTGGCAATTATTCTAAGATAGGTCCTGTGGATGTTTAAGTCAAGAGTGAATAAGTTTGTTTTTAGGAAAGCGTCCTCTGTTGATCGTGAACCACATTATCGGTTACCATCAGCGGTGGCAAAGCTCAAGCGCGCACCTATAATAAATAAATAAAATGTCGCAGGACAAAAAAGAAAATCGAAAAAGGAAAAAATATCGAAGGACTGGAACGATTTGCCTGCTGCGGTCTTCCCGTCCGATTATAATTTAGGTGACTTCAATATTACAGTCAATAGGTTCAAGATAAACTAGTGCGCTTCACCACCATCGATTGGATCACTGCTTACCATCAGGTGGGATCGCAGTCTAGCACTAGTTTATATCATTTAAAAATAAAATTGTAATATGGCAACCCTAGATTCAGTCGAATAACATTCGATGTGCGTGCGCAATAAAGGGTTTTAGTACAATTTATACCGGACTTTACGTCGCTTTGCGTTGCAGCCCACATTAATTAAATAACTATTATTTTTAACTCTTCGGTTAAAATTAAAAAGATGTCTTCAACGTTTTTAATAATAATAATTGATCGTTAATCATTGTCTGTATCGTTATTGTTTTTCTTTAGTTATTAGAACATTATTATTATTGTTTTTAATTCTTCTTCATAATGTTATCGTTTCCTTCGCTGACGGTCAGGGCTTGATTTTATTTAATTAGCGGTATTTATGCTCAATTTTGTTGATTGATGTTTTTATGTGATACTGGTTTAATCGCATAGTAAATCAATATTAACATAACACGTCAAACAAGTTCAAAAAAGCAGAAAACGATAAAATTCTTGATTTAATTTATTCTCAGGATCTTTTTCTATTTAGAAATATGGCGTATTCTCCGTCCATTTTGTCCCTACTGACGTGAAGCTAGCATCAGTTGCGAGGTACCTATGTCCTTGCAGCTCATCCGAGGTACAACCTGTAGAATAAACACACAGGTTCTGGTGTTATTCGAGTCTATAGAAAATGGACGTGAAACCAGCTTAGCTTTAATTAAATTATTTATAATAAAAACTAGTGTTCTTTCCTCAAAAGACCATCTCAGACACCAATCTCTATCCATGGTTGTCACATCATTTTACTATTACATATTTGTTGTATGGATTCTAAAAGAGTCTTTGACCCCTGAGTTTGTTTTGGTGTTTCTTCTCAAGGTAGTCGGTTAGGAAACACCGGCCTCATCTAGTTTAAATTGACGAAAAAATTGACATGTACTTAATTGTGTAAAAGTGTTTTTTTTTTTAATCATAATTGCAAAATAAATAATGTTTGTATGTGCATCAGTCAACAAATCTATACTAATATTGTAAAAAGGAACTTGTAAGTTTGTATGTGGATCTCTGAAAGTACTGAACCGATTCTGAAAATTCTTTTACTAATATGTAACCGTCGAATCCGACTCGGCTGGGCAGCGTTCGGGAAGCTGCGCGGTATGGTCTCGTCCAATACTCATACCACAGTGTCTCAAGAAGAAAGTCTGACCAGTGCGTGTTGCCAGTGATGACATACGGCTCCGAAACGTATTTGCTTACAATGGGCCTCATCAGAAGACTTAAAGTCACCCAAAGGGCAATGGAAAGGGCTATGCTCGGAGTTTCCTTGCGTGATCGAATCTGGAATGAGGATATCCGCAGGAGAACCAAGGTTACATAGCACGAAGAATCGCCAAACTTAAGTGGCAATGGGCAGGACACATTGCACGCAGAATAGATGGTCGATGGGGCCGAAAGTTTCTGGAATGGCGACCACGTACCGGAAGACGTAGCGTTGGAAGGCCTCCTACAAGGTGGACCGATGACTTGATGAAGGTCGCGGGGATCCGATTGATACGAGACGCACAGGATCGGTCGTTGTGGCGACACTTGGGTAGGCCTATGTGTGGCAATGAACGTCTTTCGACTGAAATAATGATGAAGTATTAACTCCACGCGGGCAAAGCCCCAACTTCTGCCTGCATCATATAATTTCCTTCAAACATGCCCTGCTAGGTGCCTACAATCATTTTCCATTCGATTTTTTCTTATGATTTAAGAAAAAAAATCCTTTCAATACATTGTGTACCCGTCTTTTGTGCGGTATGGGAAGCTTAGCAATTATCAATAACCCTATATAATTTACAAACCTTTTCTTTAATTCAAATCCGTACGTATAACCGCGGACAAAAGCAAGGAACCACTACTCAATCACCCTTAAGCTGTTAGTATTAAGGTTGGAAGTCCTCTCTCGGTTGTATTCAAAGACGCGCATATTCTTTTCAATACGCGAAATGTTTCGGCAAAGGTATTATTACTTAAGATGTCGGCTCAGGAGATATCTCGATTGAATTGATTCGTATCGCAATAATCGAATGTTTGCATGGATTTAATAATAGAGGTATTTAAAGGCGACCAAAGGATGTATAGTATTCAAATGTTTGGAACTCGGTTAAATAAAATAATGATGGTTGTATTTTGAAGTAAGGGAATGCTTAAGATATTGTTGGAGCGGACAAGTAGTGTTAAATGATATTTATTACCCGACTGCAAGAAGGGTTATGTTTTTCATTTGTAAATAGGTTTTAAAAAGCACTTTTACACGTCCATAAGCAGCATAATCAGCCTTTTAATGTTCCCACTGCTGGGACTCAGGCCTCCTCTTTTTAGGAGAGGGAATGGGCCGTAATCCACCACGCGGGCCCAGTGCGAGTTGGTGGATGTCACATGTCTTCGAATTTTTGGTTCTAGGACATGCCGGTTTCCTCACGATGTTTTCCTCCACACGTCCATTGAAACTAAATGGAACAAGATGGAGCGGAATACCCTGCCGGAGTCTATGTTTCCTGATAACTACAACCTATTGGTCAAGAGTGAATAGGTTACTTCTAAGTGCTATATCGTCGACCACATCATCAGGTAAGATAGTGGATGGTCAAACGCGAGCTTATCCATAAAAAGGCGGTGGACCCAATATGAGGGAGTTTTAAAGGAAGTTATGAAGGTTACATAACAGCATCCTGCAGTCCAGCACCTTAAAGTTCACAACCCTTGAATACTCAAAACTTTGAAATAAGTAATTGTTTAACTGATCCCAGAGCTAACTACTAGAGACGTCGAGCAAAATGGGTAGCTCGCCGTTCGGCCGTCCGGCCGTCCGGTACCCAAGTAGGCTACAGCGCGTAGTGATCGATACGCTCCTCAAAAAGATTTCAGCAAACCGTTGGGGCCCGACAGGGCCAATGCCCGCTAGGGCCACAGGTATTTTCTGAAAAAGAAACCTGTAGCCTTAGAACGCAAAGGGCAACGGCAGGAACACAGGTTGATTTTAGTCTGTAAAAGTCTGACACTCCCTCTCGCTCCACCCAGGGCAGGAGAAGTCATTTAATGGTTTCAACCTCAAAAAAAAAACCAAAAAAGACCATAAAAATATATCTTTTCTTTACTCAGAAATCCTGCCGTTCTTAAACCTCAAACGTCCTGTGTATTCATACAGATTCCATTTGATCATCAATCATAATTAGCTCTTTTGTATTTGTATTCGTGTATATTTTCGGCTCTGCAGTCTTATTGTGATCTTAGCGGTTATTTTTTAAGGTTTTAGCACGAGTTTATTAATAATTTAAAAGGAAGATAAACTGTGATGACTCCCTTGAATAATGACTAATGATTATGAGTTTCAGGTATAGCAGAATTGGATATTAGACGAAGAAAACATGTGTTTTTTAGAGTTCAGCTTATAGGATCACTTTGTTGTCCGTCCGTCTGTCTGTCTGTCTGTCTGCGCGTGGAGGTATCGAGTTGAAATTAAAGCCATAAATATACTCAAGTCTGCGGTCCCTTGCAGCCGTGAAAAAATCAAACTTCTAAGTTAACGAAAAAAAGATCCGGCCGTTTATGTCATAAAAGCGTATATTTTGACACTCTCAAGGGAATCAAAATTCATAGGGTACTTCCCGTTGACCTAGAATCCTGAAATTTGGCATCAAGCAGGGTCTCATAGCACAAGTATAGGAAAAAATCTTTCATAGGTAAGTTTATACGGAACTCTCAGTGCGCGAGTCCGACTCGCAGGTGCCCTGTTTTTTTATTATTATTATTGATAGGCTCGCGCTTCACCGGTAAATCATCATCACATTTTTTTTCCGATCTATAAACATTTATTTAGTAAAACAACAAAATAAAAAATAATTATAACTACTTATATATACTTACACTAAAGTCAATAAACTCCTACCTAAAATATGGCGTGAAAAAATTCCTCCGCATCGCTGTCGACTGGAAGTGTGCCCAAAAGACTGGCGGCATTGTCACGTTGTATGGCAATGCTTGATCTCTGACCGAGGTAAAAGCCAGCCCTTGGGTCACGCGAAGTGTCAACTAGGCGTTTGGATAATTCGATAGAAATAGTATGAAGACTCGGACCCCAAATATTAAATTACCTAATTCTTGCTCCCATTATCTTTCATTACAACACTCAAACATGTAAACTGCAAAATTAATTAAACAATCAATTCAAACCATTACGTAAGAACCATTCTTAATTACCAATAGGCAAAACATTCGGAATGCGAACTACAATATCGTGGGCAAACCAATGAAAATACTGCAAAAGCTATGTAATACTACGAATGCTAGCCATTCATAACTTTTTTGTTCGATTCAGAATCGATTCAAACGTTCCAATGAATCGATTATTAATTGCGAGAATCGATTGTAACCTTTAAAATAGTGTCCCACGCTGCAAAATCGACTATTTACTTCTATCCCTGGGACTGTTTAAAATGGTATCTATTGCTCTGCAATAAGGGCTTTTGTAGATGAATTACTTAGTTTGTTTATGAGTCAATATGGCTATGTTAATTAACATTTTACCTCGCTCCAGATAACAGGTGTGGGTTTATCTCAGTATGGGGGCAGGTTGCAACTTACTGAGATTTTTAATGAAGTCAATAAGTTTGTTGACGTTTTAGGGCTACTGTACAATAGGGGACGTTGGCGTTTACTATGTGGATTGGTAGTCATTATTTTAATGAATGCTTTGAATGTTATTGACGACAATAGGTGCAAATAGGTCAGGGCCATTCAAGTACTACGTAAAAAATAAAATTGTAATTAAAAAAAATATAATATATTGAGAAATCGACCATGATTTATTTGTATCCCTTTTTAGGGTTCCGTACTCGAAACTTGTCAACGGAACCCCATTACTAAAACTCCGCTGTCCGTCCATCTGTTAGCAGGCTGTATCTCATAAACCATATGAGGTAGAGATTTGAAATTTTTACAGAAAGTGTATTTCTATTGCCACCCCACGAAATAATAATAAAGTTAAAAATTAAAGGGGGTTCCCATACAAGAAACGTTATTATATCGGCGTTTTTGCTCGATTTTAATATCGTAGTACGGAATCCTTCGTGTGCGTGTCCGAATCGCACTTAGCCAGTTTTTTGTTGATCAGACCTATTATTCTAAGCACATTTCCAACCTTGTTGATATAATAAATAATTTCCTATCGCGTTGCATTCAATATCGTTATCAATTGTGTAAGTTAATTCTTGATCTCCTGCGGTGTACAGAAACTCATAACGTACAAATATGAAGGTCGATTAAACAAAGAGAATAATAATTCTATTCATTTGCACTATTGGTTTGTTTTACCTACAGGTGTTCGGGAATGTTCGATTAAATTCGGTTTTGATCTCTAGATACAAAAAAAGAAACTGATTGACAGACATATAAACGCATAACTGAAACTACTGGGACTAGGAGCGTGAAATTTTGCACAAGGTTTCCTTTTAACGTTCTCGATGAAAATACCAAAATCACCATATGGTTGCCTATAATATTTGAGGAGTTCCCTCGATTCCTCATGAATCCCATCATCAGAACAAGATTCTGAAAAAAATGGGACCAATCGGAAAGCATATCCTCTAAGAGGAAAAAAGAATTTTGCAAATCGATCCATAAACGACGGAGTTCTGAGGTAACACGTAAAAAAATTCATACAACCGAATTGATAACCTCCTTCTTTTTTTCGAAGTCGGTTAAAAAGAATAAAAAACAATGTCATTATCGGGTCATGTGTGGACCGGGCATTAACTGTGTTATACCTACCATAGACGAAACATAACACAGTTGTCTAGTTTCTTGTAAGATATATTACAATTTATTTGTCAATACTTTATGCACACAAAAGTACAAAGGCGGACTTAATGCCTTAGGCATTTTCTATCAGTCAACCTTTGGGGTCAATTCAAAGTAACAGACAGAAAAATCTTACAAAAAAGCCAGAAAGTCTCACGTTTCATCACCGGATACCCATACGTTACCTTCAGTGGAAATTATCCCTAATAAGTGCGAATAAATTTCGATACGTTACAGTGCAAATGGCCCTTAATCTGTGCGAATAAATTCAATCCAATTCACTTGTCTTAAGTGACAGTTCAATTTTGTTTAGTTTTTGCTTGATTGCTTTTGTGTATAGATCTAATCAGGTTTCTGTTATTATATTCTATTAAACAATAGTATGGTTATAACAATTTGGTGTGAAAAATATGGCTTGGGAATTAATTCAATTCAATTTAACGTATAGAAATAGAACTCCTAGTATTTTTTTCCTGGTAATACAAGGACAATACTGGAACAATTTGCCTGCTGCGGTCTTCCCATCCGATCATAATTTTGGTGTCTTCAAGGCTAGAGCGAATAGGCTCTTAGTAAACTAGTGCGCCTCACCATCAACGATTGTATCACTGCTTACCATCAGCTGGGATCGCAGTCAAGCCCAAGTTTATATTTTGAAGGTATGTGGAACAGAGAGTAAAGTCCCACAAACCTCCGTTGAAAAGAGAGGATCCTCCGACCAGACGGGTGTTATGTCTGGTGGGCTACTGCCCGATAGATGATTTCGGGCTGTTCTATATGTTCTAATCGCGCGGAGAACTTTGATTGCGCGATACAGGATAGATAGATAGATAGATATATTCTTTATTGTACACCAAAAATACAAATTACATTAGGAACTTAAAATTAATAGGGTGTCACAATGGGCGGTCTTATCGCTAAAAGCGATTTTTTACAGACAACCTTTGGATGGATTTGACAGAGAAGGAGAAAAAAGATACGTACCTGCGTATCTTTTTTCTCCGTGGTGTACTATTTATACACCACGAACCTTCTTCTCTCTTCTTCTTCTTTTTTCTTTCTTTTCTTTTTTTTGTTTTTTTTTTCAGGATTGAATATAATTTAAAAAAAAAACTTATTTTGGAGGCACGAGTGATTGAGAGATTGGCTGCTGCAGTGCGTGTCGCGGATACGATTCCCGCATGGAAAAAATATTTGCATGGCCTTCAGATTGCTGTTCCGGGTCTGGGTGTCTTGTCTACGTGAGATTACATATTTCTGAACGCACCCAAGATACAGGATTATTCCTAGTGTGGGGCAAAGTTCAAAAGCAAATACAAGACTTCTGCCTTATTTTTGGGTATTAGTTCAAAGGCCATTCCTACGTCGGTTACTTATTTATTAAGGATGCGCATGAACCTTCCACCCAAGCTATTATCCTTCAATAAGTAAGATTTAGGATGCGCTTTCCAACCGAATCGCTCCCGCTCTCCAAAAAAGAGATAACCCTACCAAATCTTTACAGAACATCAGTCCCAAGTGTAAGCATACCCAGCTAATCACAGCCTGTCTACAGGAACGTGCCACATCGCAGCATCCAAGTAATTCCAGCGAGATTGCTCCGACAAACTTTCATCGATCTTAGGAAATTGATTTCCTTCACAAATCGCTGAGAATCACTTTCTCATACGATATGCCACGTAGTAATGCTTCATCGATTACCTCGGCATTACCTAAGCTATGATAGAAATGAATATGGTTTTCTAATACAGAGATATTTAAGAAAATGGCTCTGGAATTATTGACTGCCGAGTGAATTAATTTAAACATTTGTTTAACTTAATAAACGTACCCAAAAGACTAACGGCATTTCTTAATTTGTAATTAACATGTAGACAATGGTGTAGATTACTTGTTTAACAAATCTTAATCGAAGTAGTTAACTGTTGTTTTTCCCTAATAAATAAATATCTAGAAATAATTCCGGATGGAACTCCCATTGAAAATCTTCCAAATAAAACGAATGGACATAATAGCATAATCAGCCTTATAATGTTCCCACTGTTAGGACTCAGGCCTCCTCTCTAGAAGAGGGTATGGGCCGTAATCCACCAGGCGGGCCCAGTGCGGGTTGGTGGATGTCACATGTCTTCGATTTTTTGGTTCTAGGACATGACGGTTTCCTCACGATGTTTTCTTTGAGAGTAGTGGTGATGAAATAAATTACACAAAGTAATGCGCCTGGCTGTCAACTCGTCAGTCGGGACCGCTACCACTGGATCACCAAATCTTCAAGCAATGTCGAATATCAAAATCGAAGGACCTTCGCAATTCGTCGCACGATGCATAATTATTGACTATCAACTCACAATTAAGTACTACGTTGTGTTCCGAACGTACCAATTCAAAACACAAGTCGCTACTGACCACTGTCTGATAATTAGAACCTTTTAAGGCTCATATTAAGTCCCTGGAGCAACACAAAATGAAAAAGAGACACGAGAAAATGTATCCCGTACGACCAAAATACAACCGATGTTACTAACCTGGCCAAAAAGCCACTCGTGCAATAATTAAATCACGCACACTCTTGACAGTTGCACGTGTACTGATGTAGCGTCTCCAACGCGTGCACTCACGCGCAGCCGTCGATCCACGGGTTTAGAGATGCCCAAACGCACCATAATTGGCGCCAACGCTTTTGGGCTCGGTATTTTTATTCATGGATTCTTGCGGCCTCTTTTGTAACCTTAAAGCCTTTTATGGCTCATCCTTTTTGCTGCCAAACGTGCGCACGCGCCGCTGCTAAGACGAGTGAGCAATTAACATTATTCTGCTTTGTGATTGGTCAAAACCTAAATCGATACATATGCAATGTTTGTTGGACAGTTTTTCGTGGATTTTTACCTGTCACTGTTTTCGGTTTGACAGTCGATCTTTTATGGATGGCTTGCGCAACATTTAATGTATACGATGTTATGTATACGTAGGTTTTTGTTTTATTACATGTACGCGATGGACGTATACGGAGTAGCGAAATATTTTACAGAAGAATTGCATCATTAACTTGTTCTTTAAGCAGAAAAACTTGAAGTTTGTCTGTCGTTCCACCAGTTTCATGCACCAGTACGATGCAATGTCTGGCAAAGATATCAACGTTTAGAAAGTTAATTCCAAATTCTAAAAAATCCATAGAAACAATGTAAAATTCAAAATAACCGTGCAAGAAACAAAGGGCCGGTGCGCCACCAACTTTCTTAAGTCACTGCATATTTGAACAGCCAATTTGCATTCCCTCAAAACGCTCAGTAAATCACAGTACTTTCTTAAACAAACAGTGCTTTCATTACAAAACCAAATACAGTTTATCTGGGCTCTGTAAATTTTAAAGAGAAAACAATGGCAACGCCTTTCCATTTCTCTAAATCAAATAGTACCAAAACCGGGCGGCGGTTATGAGCGCTGCTGTCGCTGCCCGCGCCAAAGATTTATGTCCAGCCGCCATCCCGTCCCGCGCACCTCTACTATTTATTGCGATTAGAACAGAACACTCTTTGTGGTAGCTGTGATTCAAATGTGCAGCGTTTTACTTGAAGTTGTTTATGGAATAGAATAGCAATATGTATCTCCATGTCCGAAATGAAAAGCTGTTATAAATGGCTGGAACATTTTCGTGCTGGCAATCATCTGAACGCTCTGTTTAGGAACGTTGGAACTGCAATTTTAAAGCCTATAATTTATTTAAATGCTTAAACTCTTCATTGATGCATGTAGATTATTCCTTTTTAGGTAAAAAGCGTGAGCGAAGGTAATATATTAAGCCGGATTGTTCTCTGTTGCACTTTTTAGGCTTGATCACCTTAACCGTGATCACAGGGCTATCTAATCTCCTTATTTAATCTAAAACAGGCAATTACATCAATTACACACGAATTCGAACCTGCGACCTCCATTCTTGCTGGAATCTTAACTGCGGCCTTACAAGGCAATCGAATTACACACAATACAAACATTTCGGATCAATTAGGTGCCTGCGCGGGCGCACCCAGTCCGAATCAATTATAATGCACTAATCTCTTATCTTCGGCTAGAAGCTCTTAAAAGCTTTTCATATGGATCGTACGACAAAGAAACTTTTCAGTTAATATTTTTGGTAGCTTTACGGGAACCGCGTGATCTCCGAGGCACCACGGCACTTCGTGATGATAGCATTTTTTTTTTAATAATTGTTATAGCCTCACTTTTGATCACTATCCCACCTGATGGTAAGCAATGATGTAGTTCACGATGGTCCTCGGTTCTCTGATTTCTGATTTCAGAAACACAGACTCCGGCAGGGAATTCCACTCCTTAGCCGTAAGCATAATGAATGTGTTCCCAAAACGAATTGGTGTGATGTTTACCATGTACCCGAAATGTAATCATTAAGTGAAAGAATTCGTCTTTGTATTCCGTTGAGTATACGCTTTTGTAAAC
The DNA here is from genome assembly GCA_905147345.3 of Mythimna impura. Lineage (NCBI taxonomy): Eukaryota > Metazoa > Arthropoda > Insecta > Lepidoptera > Noctuidae > Mythimna > Mythimna impura. The sequence goes on from LR990350.1 coordinate 27,362,403, forward strand.
AAAGAATGAAAAGCATATTTTATTATTAGTGTATTCAAGGACTTGCCGCATTTTAAAATCAGAATTCTTAAAGCTCTTATAGCTATCTCCATCTCGTAAACACGGAAGCCAGTAAACGTTATTAATACAATTATTTATTATCAATACTGGTGGCTAGATATTAGCCCTTACATTGCACCAGGATTTATAGCTGTGGTTCTAGTCAACACGGTCGTTATTTAGTTTCCTGTAAAATATTCACCCTGCCGCACGCTATCGCTGGATCCGTGTGAAGAGTGCCTTATGGTAAAGCGGACATTATTCTAACTAAACAATTGTGAAAGAATTTAATATTATACTGCTACATTATTTGTAATCATTGGTCAGGAATTAATTTATTGCTTTTAGAACCAGTATTGTGAAAATATAGTTTTGCGGTACCATATTCGGACTAGTCTTATCATTTTTGTGAACATGTTAACAAATGTGTCCATTATGATAATTTAATAGCTCTCAAATGATATGATCTTGGTTTAGGTCCAAACTTGGTAGTCCATTAACTGCAGTTTATTTAATTATCAGTTTTCAATCAAAACAAAATTAACGTTAATTGGTTACTGCCAAAATGAGATCGATATAAAAAGCCTATTCCAATGAAACTCTGCTTATTTTTTTTTCTAATTAATCAATTTCTCTTGTCTCTAAATATAGCGAAGCGTAGGTTTAATCAAATTAACTTCACATTCTCACGTTTCAAAACCCAAAAGATTCTAAGGTACGATGTCCTCAATCACATCAGTAATTCGTCAAATTCGCCACACTCCCAAATTGGTTGCATTCGTCATTGGTTACGGTGTAAATGCTCACTTTACTCGATTGGCGGATATTCAAATAAGTGGTACAACTACAAACCTTAGGAAAGGGGCTCTCTCTTTGAAGCCAGAACTCGGGGTCACTATGATAACTTAGGTCTTAGCGTCGAGAGGCGCGGACTTGAAATATGGCCTGAGAATCGCTTGTGTAAAGTTATCGTTATAATTTTGAATTTATTTAGTTGAATAATTCTTGTGTGGTACAGTTTTCTGTCTGTACAATTCTAAGTTTGGGACTGTTTCTTTATCAATTGAAAGAGAAAGACATTAGTGTGCCCCGATTATTGCTTATTTTTTTTTACATCTGTAGTTATTTCGTTCTTGCTTCGAAAATTACAAAAACTACAAATCAAACCTAACTACTTATATATTTATGTTATAATTGTATCAGGTATGGCATGTTTATTTTTGTATCTTCTTCTTCTTTTCGATTCGATGGTAAACTCGTCAAACTGTTTGGGCCCAATAGGTGGCTACATTAATAGCAGCATCGGTAGCACTCATCAAATCCTTCAAAGTGCAGGTGTATGGGCACTTGGGTAAGCGTCAGGACCCCTGGACCACTAGCGATATTTGATGTTTAGAGAATACCAAAATAAACTACCTTTTTGCTACTATTTGGTACCTACCTTCAAATATTTGGTACCTCTATTGACAGCGAGAAAACGCCAGAAGAAAGTGGCCAGACATTCTGACGTCAGGATGTCTGGACCATTTTCTTTTTTCATAGTTCTGGACAACACAGCTAATTTATCTTTTTGTAAATATTTACTACCTTTTTAGTACCTCACCATATATTTTTTTCAACATTTTTTAGCATACTTGAAAAAAGTTAGAAGTGAAATATTTTTTCAAAATGGATATTTATTTTGCCACATATGCCATGAGATATCTGATGTTTAGAAAATACCAAAATATACTACCTTTATGCTACTACTTGGTTCCTAACGTCAAAAACTTAGTACCTCTATTAACAGCGAGAAAACGCATGAAGAAAGTGTCATCAGGTTGTCTGGACCATTTTTTTATTTTCATGGTTCGAGACAACACAGCTAATTCATCTTTTGAAAAGTATTTACTACCTTTTTAGTACCTCAACAAATATTTTTTTCAGCTTTTTTTGGCATACCTGAAAGATGTTACGTGTATTTTTTTTTTTCAAATTGGATATTTAATTTGCCACATTATGACATGAGATATCTGATGTTTGAAAAATACCTAAATACACTACCTTTATGCTACTATTTGGTACCTAACGTCAAATACTTAGTACTTCTATTGACAGTGAGAAAACGCGTGAAGAATGTGGTCAGACATTCTGACATCAAGATGTCTGGACCATTTTTTTTTTCATGGTTCGTGACAACACAGCTTATTTATCTTTTTGTAAGTATTTGCTGCCTTTATAGTACCTCAACATATATTTCAGATCTTTTTTGTCGTACCTGAAAAATGATACGCATTAAAAAAAAAAATACATGATGGATATCTAATTAGCTACATACAGCATGAGATATATGATGTTTAGAAAATACCAAAATATATTAATTTTAAAAATAAGTATGTTGTATGTGGCAAATTCATCATCATCCATCCATTATCAAAAAAAAATTTACAGCTCGCAGCGTAACATTTTTTATAGTATACTAAAAAAATATATATAATATATTGAGGTGCTGAGAAGATAGTAAATATTTACAAAAAGATAAATTAAGTAGCTGCATTATTTCGACCTATGAAAAAAAAGATGTGTAGCCCTAGCCATACCGATGTCAGGATGTCTTACAGTTATTTTTACGCGTTTTTTGACTGAGCAAAAAGTAGTAAATGTTGGTATTTTCTAAACATCAAATATCTCATGCGGTCTATGTAGCTAATTACATATCCATCGTTTTTTTTTTAATGCGTTACATTTTTATAGAACGCCAAAAAAAATTGAATTATAATGTGTACTAAAAAGGTAGCAAATACTTACAAAAAGATAAATTACCTGTTTTGTCTTGACCATGAAAAAAAAATGATCTAGACATACTGATGTTAGAATGTCTGACCACATTCTTAACGCGTTTTTTCGCTGTCAATAGAGGTACTACGTAAGTATTTGACGTTAGGTACCAAGTAGTAGCAAAAAAGTAGTGTATTTTTAAACATCATATATCTTATGTCATATCATATGGCAAATTAAATATCCATTTAAAAAAAAAAAATCACATCTAACTTTTTCCAAGTATGCTAAAAAAAGTTGAAAAAAATGTATGTTGAGGCACTAAAAAGGTAGTAAATATTTACAAAAAGACAAATTAGCTGTGTTGTCTCGAACCATGAAAAAAAATGGTCCAGACAACCTGATGACACTTTCTTCATACGTTTTCTCGCTGTTAATTGAGGTACTAAGTATTTGATGTTAGGTACCAAGCAGTAGCATAAAGGTAGTGTATTTAGGTATTTTTCAAACATCAGATATCTCATGTCATAATGTGGCAAATTAAATATCCAATTTGAAAAAAAAAAATACACGTAACATCTTTCAGGTATGCCAAAAAAAGCTGAAAAAAATATTTGTTGAGGTACTAAAAAGGTAGTAAATACTTTTCAAAAGATAAATTAGCTGTGTTGTCTCGAACCATTAAAATAAAAAAATGGTCCAGACAACCTGATGACACTTTCTTCATGCGTTTTCTCGCTGTTAATAGAGGTCCTAAGTATTTGACGTTAGGAACCAAGTAGTAGCATAAAGGTAGTATATTTTGGTATTTTCTAAACATCAGATATCTCATGGCATATGTGGCAAAATAAATATCCATTTTGAAAAAATATTTCACATCTAACTTTTTTCAAGTCTGCTAAAAAATGTTGAAAAAAATATATGGTGAGGTACTAAAAAGGTAGTAAATATTTACAAAAAGATAAATTAGCTGTGTTGTCTAGAACTATGTAAAAAAAAATGGTCCAGACATCCTGACGTCAGAATGTCTGGCCACTTTCTTCTGGCGTTTTCTCGCTGTCAATAGAGGTACCAAATATTTGAAGGTAGGTACCAAATAGTAGCAAAAAGGTAGTTAATTTTGGTATTCTCTAAACATCAAATATCGCTAGTGGTCCAGGGGTCCTGACGCTTACGGCACTTGGGGCATTCTAATATGTGGCTCATGTTTTGGACAGGAGCACTGCACTCACATTGAGTATCCGACGGGTCTATAAAACCCCATTTTGCCAAGTGGTGTTTGCAGCGGCCTACCTGGGTTCGCAACCGATTTAGTGCTTTCCATATAGGCCACTGCAAATCGCGTCTGCAATTTTTTTTTATCATAATTATAGATTCTCTTTCTAAATCTACTGGCATCCATAATACTTGTAGCAATGTTTATTGTAGTACACTACGGACTACTCCCCTACTTAATATATTTCTTCCTATTTATCCAAAGTTGTCTGGTAGATATTGCTAATTCGGTATTAGTGTTAAGATCACAGTTGTACTCTCATTAATTTATGTTTTATTTATAAATGACCTTTGTCAAAACACTGCTTTACAATAAAACATATTTCATCTATCTCAATGCAATTACCTCGATGCTAATTCGTCCGCTCCATCTCCTTATCAGCCTCATTTATAATCATGCTCATTTGATCACTGATCTTCTCCATTACACACGCATTTCATTTCTCACTGGCGTGGCGGCCTTGCCCACTGTTTCCGTGCCCTCAGGCTATACTTTCACTAAGAGTGCCTCCCTCTTCACATGAAAGCCATTTCTAGGTATCATTTCATACATTCCAAAACACTTAAGTTTGTTATTCTTCAATGTTGCTAAATTCTTATGTTTTATAGGGGTTTTAGTTCAAAAGTATAAGGTTTCATTGGGTTTCGACTTATGACGTTTCGAGTCGTTTGGTGAAAGTTTGCGTTGATTTAAACGGTCGATGGTTTTATTATTTTTTAGAGAATATTCTAATATATTGATTTTATAATCGTAATACGAGTTAATAGGAAGAAAATATTACTTTCAATGTTTCTTATACCAACATTCATTATCTATGACGATTATAATATCGTAAAAACGTATATACCGAGTAACAGGTATCAACGTCAGTTATTAGCTATTAAAAACTTTGCATCAATAGAATATATTACGTTATTCGATATTTTGTTGATGGGGTCGAAAGGTTCTGGAGTGGCGACCACATACCGGTCGTTGTGGCGACGCTTGGGGGAGGTCTATGTCCAACAGTGGACGTCTTTTAGCTGAAATGATGATGATGATGATTTGTTCAATTCTTGATGTAAAGGATGGCTTATATTAGTTGGTCATATTATATTGATGCAATATCACTTACTGAATTCAATACACAATCAGTGTCAATAAGATCGCTAAATAGAGGAGCGCCCAAGTGGGGATTTTACACGTTACTCGAGCGCGTCTTAAAATCATATGGAGAGAAACCTTGCACCTTGTAATGTATCCCCTCCCCCCCCCCCACCACATATGAATCCTTAATATAGTGGGGAGCGTTGAGGGCGGCTCGTCAGATTAGTAAAAAAAAATCGATCCTCAGTAAAAAAGACATCAAGTCGAACGTCCAAATCGTCAGTCATTTAAATAGGACACTTTTTTGAGTTCACTTAATATTCACTCTGAATATCTGACAAGCTCGAATAACTTTTTTTTTTCGGTATTTTTTCCCCCTTTTTACGGTCACCCCCCACTATATATACACGCGTATACACTATGAATGTCTGACACGCTTGAGTATTTCCATGTGACTGTTTTTTTTTTACATTTTTGAAAATTCACGTTAATAAAATTAACGTTAATTGGTTTCTACCAAAATGAGATCCATATAAAAAGCCTATTCCAATGAAACTCGGCTTATTTTTTTTTTCTAATTAATCAATTTCTCTTGTCTCTGAATACAGCGAAGCGTAGGTTTAATCAAATTAACTTCACATTCTCACGTTTCAAAACCCAAAAGATTCTAAGGTACGATGTCCTCAATCACATCAGTAATTAGTCAAATTCACACTCCCATGTGACTGTTTTTTTTTTTACATTTTTGAAAATTCTTAGACGCTCTCCCCCCACTAAATAGGAAATTTGTCATAGACTTTTTTCGGTTTAGAAACTAATCTCCACAATCCAATAGGTCCCCATGACGCTTTAGTAAATGGAAAATTAGCATTCCGGCCTCCCCCACTATATGTTTTACAAAGGTTACAACAATTTAAAAACCTATTAATACTACTTTGGCAGTTCAATCTTAATTCTTTTTGGTCTCCTTTCTGTCAATATCAGTCTGTAATGTCATTACAGTGTCAATCTCTTATGAAACGTTTACTTGGTAATATTATTTTAATAGATTTATTTTGGATTTTTACCACAGAGTACTTTTTTAATTTGCACGTGTTATTATCAAAATTGTGGTGTCTTTTCCACGAATGCCATTACTGAAGAGTTGAAGTTGAAGATTTATTTTGTGTACGATTTATTATCCCGACTGAATTTAATAATTTTGAATCAAAATGGGTGATTCAGACGACAATAGCGTTGCGGAAAAGCCGGTGGAAATAATCTTCACAGCTGAGTCTGTGGAGAGTTCCGAGGATCCACCGATGGAAGAGTGGTCTTCATTAGACATATTAGTGCCAGAAGAAAACATAAAGAAATTATTATATCAGGACGGGCTGTATGACCCTGGTAGTGGAGAAATATGCGCAGAGTATATCACTATGTCTGCCAGTTCTGTGCTGAGACATCCGTATTACAAATACCCGCCGATCATAGATCCAGGAATAGAGGTAGCATTGTTAGCACCTGAAGTTAAAATCACATACCCAGCCGATGGACAGGCGCTATACCTAGCTCTCTGCAAGGAGATGAATCAGTGCCCAGTTAGAATTTTCTATAAAGGGCTGCTTGAACTTAGAATAGATTTACGGTACTACTGCATCGATCCGAATGGATTCCGGGCAATGGCCAAAGCTTTGCAATACAATAATACGGTCGAAGAATTTGACCTAACTGATAACTTTTTAAACGATGATGCTTGCTATCATATGGGAGATATGCTTTTATTTAACAGTGTACTCACTGAACTCAATTTGCATGGTTGCAGAATTGGCCCTCAAGGTGCCAGAAGACTGCTTTGCAACTTGCCACAAAACAAAGTACTCAAGGTTCTTGATTTGAGTTACAACAAGTTGGGTGATGATGGGATGGAGCATTTAGCAAAAGCTGTCATTTTTGGACTAAATATAACTGAACTTAATTTGAGCCACAACAACATTAGCGGAAAGGGAGTTGCGTTGCTTATAGAACCATTTGAAACCCACAATAAATTTACACACTTAGACCTTTCCTGGAATAAAATTTATACTCCAGGAGGCTTTGCGTTTCTCGAGAAGTTATCAGAAAGCACTAACCTTAAAGTCTTGAATTTGTCATGGAACGCTTTGTCTGGTGCTCGGTTTGGTCTTGCTTTAAAACACATATTATTTTGCCCTCTCTTGGAAGAGCTAAATATTAGTAATAATATGCTAACAACAGAATCTATAAGGACTATGCTGGTAGCTGTTGGAAAAGCAAGCAATTTGACCTATTTGAGTCTGTCATACAATCCTATAACCTCTAGCGATGCCTTAAACCTTTTAAAGAAAGTTGGCGAGATTAGTTCAAATATACGCTCTTTATTAATGGACAACGTGAACGTTAGAAAAGAATTTCTATATTTGTTAGCACAAATAAAACAACTTGAATCAAAGGCAAACTTAGTTGTGACGTATGGCAATCTTGAAGATCCTTATAAAATTGTAGGCCCAGACCCCAGGGAAGTAATACTTAGGAGACTGGATTATCTTCTTAGGAAACCGAAGAAGACCAAAGTTGATTTAGCATTGTTTGCGCTTCAACGCCAAAAAGATAATATCACTATAATGAGTACGAAAGATCTGATGTACGCTTTCCGACGCGAAGGGGTGTACTTAGAAGAAGAGACTGCTGAAGAATTGGCCATCAGTTTTCAGGAGCCGGGCCAGTCAAAGACTGCTAAAGTCAAAAACATGGATGTAAACCTGCTAGTAGAATATGTAAAACGAAAATGGCCAGATAAGCAACTACCCCCCACTCCTCCCCCTGAACCGGAACCGGAGCCAGTTAAAAAAAAAGGAAAGGGAAAAGGGAAAAAGTGAATAATCACATCTATTTCAATATACTCATCGTAGTTCCGGTTGCCATTGTACCTACACATAGTAATTTAGTATATTTTGCTACAATGTTTAGCTTTATAATATTTTCAGCTTTGGTCTACATATAATTTTGTATGTATTTATTTTTAAGACATAGGTTTAGACGTAGGTATGATTTTTTTCGATTTCGATTGAAGTCAGCTGGTAAGATATGTTCACTTTAATTTATTCACTGTCCTCAGAAGCCAAATTTTTTAAGAAATTTCTTTAAATTTTTTTTGACAACATTTTTTTTCTCGATATTCCTTGAGTCACCATTTTTTGGCTTTCGAGGGTAGCAGTATTTTATGACTTAATTTATTTTAGACATGTGTAAAGAATTAAATGTTAACATGTTTAAGGTTGTTTTTTTTTTTAAATTCTGTTCAACAATAATATAAATGGATCATTTTCATCGTGGATATGAAGCGGCTGGCGATTTGTGTCCATTGTCTTACGTGCCTATGAGAGAGCCAGAAAAAACAATCTTGACAAAGACCAATCTAGAGGTTGTAGCTATCAGGAAACTCAGACTCTGGCAGGGAATTCCTGTCTTTAGCTTCACGCACAATGAATTTTTTCCCAAAATATTTAGTGCATATGGGGCGCATGCACATGTCCACCTGCGGGGCATCGCCGTCGTTCATCAAATAACTCCTCCCGCTCTGGGGGGAACAATAGTGGAGCGAGGGCACGGTAGCTCTGCGGAACCATCGGCAACCTTGTTAGGAAAATAACGTAGGACAACATTATGTTGATCTACGAATACCAGGAAATATATTATTTAACCCAACTGTGTTCCTTCAGTTGCCCCTTGCGCTCTAAGGCTTCGGTAACTCTTTTGGACAATCCCGCAGCCCACACACAAACTTCTACCTTAATAATATGAGTGTGACTGCATGCAAGGTACTAGCATGCTGCTGTGCATGTTACTGGCATGTGTGTTACGGATTCTAATCATGAGCCTAATCTAGTCCCTTGTGATTAACATTACAAATTGCAGCGGGAGCATGGAGCCGCGCTCGCCGGCGGCTGCGCTGCGCCGGCGCACGGTAGCGTGCGTCACGCAACCTGGACTTGTCCGCTTTATTATTATTTATTGCTTTCAAATAATCTCCGACTAGATAATGCTATACAAAATGCCGCAGCCCAGCATTCCTGCTGTAATGTGGGATTCTGAGTGAGATGTTAAGCGATTCGTGCTGAAGCAAGGCAAGTCCACAGCTCTCATATTGTGATGTCTCCTGATAGATCTTATCTGCAAGGGTTGTCGGCAGATGTGGTCGTGTTTCCCTCGTTCCCGTTTTGGGTGAGATGTCTCCTTGTTGCGTATACGGGAATCAAAGTGCTTGGGTGGGCCTATCGTTGATAAGATCTGGCGTGACGTAAATGTTTTTAGTTTTTACACATAGTTATGCTTTTAGTAGTGCTTTTCAAATGACCAGCGTCTTTTTTTATTGTTGATGGGCTCGCGTTTTACCGCTATCTCACCTGATTGTAAACAATGATGTAGGCAACATTGGAGCACGCCTAGAATTAACCTATTCACTCTTGACTTAAAGAACCTCAGGTTGTAGCTATCAGGAAACACAGTCTTCAGCAGGAAATTCCACTCCGGTTAAGAATGGTGAACAAATGAATAACAATGTGAGATCTCAAAGAATTTAAATTGTACGACTAAATTTTTTCCGCTTCGTTATATCATATCATATTTTCATTCATAATATTGGGAACCCTAATCTTAACATTGGACCCGTTACGAAAGAAATTTTCTGCAGCGCACTATCAAAGGCGGCAATCGGAACCCGAGGAACAGGCACCGACATGCGTAACCCTGATTTAGATCAGCTCTGGGTATTTATGTGAAATAATAGACTATCATCTTTAAGCAAAAGGACGTTAGCACAGCCAAGATAAAAAGAAAAGATTTTGGATATATATTTTTTTTATTGTATTTTGATTTTTTTTTTCCACATCTATCACACAACGCCGTCTAGTCCCAAGCTAAGCAGAGCTTGTGTTATGGGTACTAGACAACTGATAAACATACATATATATTTCTAAATACATACATATATAGATAAATTACACCCAGACACAGAACAAATGAACGTGCTCATCACACAAACATTTGTCCTGGGTGGGAATCGAACCCACGACCTCCGGCATAGCAGTCAGGGCCACTAACCACTAGACCAACAGGTCAGTCAAAGATATGCATCAATGGAGTTCTGTAGTGCAGCTCGATAAGTTCACTAATTTATTTAGGCTGAAAGTCGTCTAAAAGTGACTAACTTTTTTTAGAGTATCCATATCAGTTACCTTATACTGGTCCCACTGCTGAGACTGCGCCTTCTCTCTAGAAGAGAGAATGGGCCGTAATCCACCAAGCGGTGTGGGTTCATGCCGGTTGCTAAGGTTTCATTTTTTTTTAGGTGGGAAAATCATTTTATGACAAATCACGCTCTTGGGCGGAGCGCAAAATAGTGTCAGACTTTTACTGACTAAAAACCCACTCCTGTTCCTTCTTTGCCTTCGTCCCAGGGCCCCGGGTTTCACTTTCACACTACCCGTGGCCCCAGTAGGCTTCGACCCTGTTGGGCCCCAGAGGTTTAAGATTATCTGTGCTGGTAGATTGTGGGATTTTCTATATAAGAATAGGTACGTGTAATATTCAAGCCAAAGCTAGGACCAGGCGCTGTGGCGACACTTAGGAACGGTCTATGAATAACAGTGGTCGTCTTTCGGTTGAAATGATGATGATGATGGCACTACCTGACGGTAACTGGGTTATGGAGGCTAGTTAAAAAGTTGCTCCATGTAAAAACTGACTATTCGTCTGCATTAGTGTGGTATCCACTATCCGACTCCAACATAGTTAGGAAATCGAATCGGAGCGAAGCTTAAAGCTCAAGAGTGATCGTGATGGGTGACTACTATGGATGCCCTCTGCGACAGCCAAGTCATAGTTTGGAAATGGTCAGGCAGATGTGGAGAGCAGTGGTGGCCGAGTGGTAACGGCCCTGACTTACGAGTTGTATGTCGCGGGTTCACATTACTCTGTGTAATTTATTTCATCACCACTGCTCTCAAAACGGTGAAGGAAAACATCGTGAGGAAACCGGCACGTCCTAGAACCAAAAAATTCGAAGACATGTGACATTCACCAACCCGCACTGGGCCCGCGTGGTGGATTACGGCCCATTCCCTCTCCTAGAGAGGAGGCCTGAGTCCCAGCAGTAGGAACATTAAAAGGCTGATTATGCTTATGCAGGCAGATGTTAGAAGGTAGCAAGTAAGAAGCTAGAAGTGTCTCATAATCAAATCTCTAACATAATGCTGTCAGTACTTATCTAATATTTACCATTTTTTGTTGCAGGTAACTTTCGCTACGGTGTAGAAAGCAGTAGTGTTGACATAACACTGGTAAGACTCGTTAACTGGCCTTTAGTGACCTCTGTTGACAATATTTGCAGTCAGATCATCACTAACTGTTCCCCTGAGAGCAATAATAATAGTTAATAATAGTTATTTATGTATTTTTTTTTCAATAAAATTATACACCAATAGGTACAAAACATCAATATTTATTTCCATTACATACGAGTATATCTTTACCCTAGTCCGTGCGTCACTGCGGGGTGCTAACTGAAAACCAACGCTGGGTGTCTAACGCCCAGCTAATGCTGAGGTGGTCACCCTTTTGGTGCGGGCGCACTTTGTACTTTTGTTTACTTTGTGTTTATAACCGTTGTCCCGAATAAAAGTATTTTCTAATCTATTCTTTCTTTCTATTAAATATAACCATATTTATTGATGGGATTTTATCATGGATGGATGGCACAGGAAATTATGTTACGCAGCCATCCTTCTGATACCATCAACTTATTAGATTAGGATTATAACGAGTTCTTATTTTATATTCTTTCTTTTTCTGTCAGTTCGAAGCTACCCCTTGAATAACTTGTACCTGCACTCCCCCCAGTCACGGTTTCTAATTAAAACTATTAATGAGATAAAAATACGTTGCCGCCCCTAATCGCTTCGTTATCTTCCTATGAATATTTATGAAACGTTAAGTACTTGTACTGATTTTCCAATACAAAGATTTATGGATCTTCCGCCACAGCATCCACGATTTAATTAACTTTTTAATTAAACACTTACTCCATCCTATTATGTGTTATCTCATAATAGTTAAGAATTAAGACAGTACAGTGATTAATTAATTAAAATGCTCTAAAATTGTAAATTAAGTGGTGTAAAATAAAGTGAATTTAATCTTCCTATTTAATTGAATATTGTGAAGTACTATTAATAGTGCACAAGTATGTACTCAAACACGGGCCGTGATAGGCTCTCTGTCTCTTTGCTCACTCTCATAGTCCGATAAGATGCCAATTCACACAACCAGAGTAGGCGAAAGGGAATGTCAGACTTTTACTGACTGCACTCCACACGTGTTTCCTTGTCGCTCTTTGCGTTCCAGTTCCGCGGTAAGTTTTCGAACAATCCCACAGTGATCAGAGGCTTCAAGGCTTTCTCTAGCAGTAGTCTCAACACGTCCACCTGCTTCTCTTCAATCCAGAGCATCCAAACAATCAGCACCACTTGAAAACGTCAACTATCCAGCACACGTCTCCTTCAGCTGTAGTCGACTGTGCCTCAACGCAGTCGCTCCGTTGTCGCCGTACTCGTAAATTGAAAGTAACGCGCCAATTTTTTCGTCTACCTATCATTAAATTACCCACGAACTGTATCAGCAGTTTGTCTGTTTAGTTCAGGGTTGGCGATTATTTCTTTATCATAATAGTAACTGCTGCCAACGGCTTCCCCTACATGATAGTAGAAAAATATCCCAAGGAAATATGCTCCTGGGATAAAAAGTATTCTATGTGCTATTCCAGGACATGGTCTACCCGTGTACCAAGTTTCATCGAAATCCATTCAGTAGTTTTTCCGTGAAAGAGTAACAAACATCCATACACATAAACTTTCGAGTTTATAATTTTTTCTTTTTTTTATCATCTAGTACCTACCTATTTTTTTTGTCGTCACCCAACAATTTAAGGCGATATCTATCGTGATTGCATCACTGCTTACCATCAGCTGGGATCACAGTCAAGCACTGGTTTATATTTATTTTTAAAAAATCCTTCACATTTCTTAGTAATAGAAAAACAGTTATAGCATTATCAGCCTTATAATTTTTCTACTGCTGGATTTCAGGCTCCTCTCTAGGAGAGAGAATGGACCGTAATTCAACAAGCGGGCTCAGTGCGGGTTGGTGGATATCACATGTCTTCGAATTTTTGGTTCTAGGACGTGCCAGTTTCCTTACCCATATTTTCCTTCACAGTTTTAAGAGTGGTGATAAAATAAATTACACAAAGTAATGCGCCTGGGTTGCTCCGGCTGGGTTTGAACCCATGACCTACAAACTCGTAAGTCAGGACCGTTACCACTGGACCACCAATTCTGAAACTGAAACAGTTCATTGTTTCGGGTACCTACGCAGAGATATTAGGTAAAGGTCAATGTACTTTATTGCAAATTTATCTGGCGACTACCATAGTGGTTACTAATTTGGCTTTTTTTCTGGCAATGTCTGGCAACCCTACTAGATAAGTGTAAGTTTAGTGTCAGTAGAAAGTGTACCAAGTGGCAACCGTGGGCGAACTCTTATTACTTATTCGAGCATCGCTTTTCCACACCGAATCGTTAACACTTTTACTTTTAGCGTCGCCATCACGCCTCTACGCCTGGGGGCGAAATAGCCAACTAATATCGTTTATAAAATTATAACCTAGAGATCGATCTCAATTGCTCGTAAAATTAATCGGAAAGTGCGGTCATTTCATCGGTATAAGTGTCAAGGGGTCGATGAACTCGTGTGTGTGTCACAATGTCACTTTGACTTAATTCACAAAGTGGCAAGTATGTTAATGATATTGCATTTTCTGTTTTCCAGAGACCTACTTTTAAACATGTTAAATCCAAAAAGAATGGGAGCTTAGTTGAGACTTACGAGTCAAACCCAAGCAGGTGTTTTACTTTATGTAATTCATTGCACCACCACTGCTCTCAAATCAATCCATTAAAACATGAGCAAACCAAAGAATCTGAGCCATGTGTAGTGTGAAAACGAAACCCGGGGCCCTGGGACGAAGGCAACGAAGGAACAGGAGTGGGTTTTTAGTCAGTAAAAGTCTGGCACTATCTCCCGCTCCGCGATTTGTCATAAGATGATTTTACCACCTAAAAAAAAGAGCCATGTGACATCCACTAACTCTTGCCACGAGTTGTGGATTACAGCCCATTCTCTCTCTTAGAGACGAGGCCTAAGGCCTAAGTAGAACTTAGATCAGTAGGAACATTACAAAGGCTGAATATGATAATATATTATAAGTCAATAATATCCCACTTTTTATTAATTTAAATTCCCATCACGACCTATGAATCACATAAATCGACGAAAACCTTCGCAATATTTATTTGTATATCGGTTACATAACTTGCCGACCAACAAAAACTCATTACATGATCCTCCATTGTTACCAACCTAAAGTAATCGACCATAACCCCATATAGGACGAAAAGTAGCCCATAACCAGCCCATCTTTGATCTCTTCCGCATGAATTATTCAAAAAAAGAACGTAACCCGAAAATGCCCGAAGCGTTTTCGTAAATTGCGTTTGCGCATCATTCGGTCGCCATAAAAATTTTCATCGGATAAGAAATTGAATTTACTCTTGTAACTCATACAATTTTAAAGGTAGCATTTTTATGTTGATTTATTTATATTATGGGAAGATTTTCGGCGCGACTCGGTGGGCACTTTCCTTTTCAGTAAATAATAAGGTAATAAGGTGGATCGATCAAGTTTTTTTGTTAAATTAAGGCCTCGACGTGGACAGAATTTAATTGGTAACCCAAATAACCTCCAAAAATATATATTTTCGAGGTGTTTCTTATTTTAAGTTGTCATTCAGTTGCGTTTTTTCCTTTAACCGTACATCAGTACGCCTTTAAAGTCAGATTGGGTCATTCAATGTAAGTTATTTCCTCCGATAAAACTGAAAAGAAACATTTTTTTTCTTGGTCCTCAGCAACGGAGATATCTATTTTCGTTTCTTATCAACAGGACCAACAATTTTGCTATTCATCTCTACTAAAAACTTTATTATGTTAACTTAATATTAAATTCAGCTTGTACTGCCCTACTGTTGGGCAGAGGCCGTCTATTCCTTCCATTGCTCTCGGTTCTGAGCCACTTCTTGTCTATTCCTAAGGAAGACATTTAAGTCTTCCTGCCATCTCCTTCGTGGGCAGTCGCAATCTCGTCGTCCAATTTCAAGGCAGCAATTTTGTGTTTTGCGGATTCACCGCTTGATCAGCATGTGGCATACATGTCCAGTCTAGTCCTACTTAAACTGGCAATTTAAAATAAACTGCACATATTATTTTAATTCATTAAGCAATAACTTATTTTATGGAAGGTCTCCCAGTCACACTACAGTAATATATTCTGCATACCAAACAAACGGTTTCGAAAAAGCGTTTCAAAGACGTGAGTTGATAATGTTGGCAGATCCACGCATGACGTACGAAAGGGAAATGCGCTTGCGCATAAGAAAGTATGAATTTCAAGTTTTTTGTTTATTATGCACAGGCTCGCGTTTGACCACTATCTCACCTGGTGGTAAGCGATGATGTGGCCGACGATGGAGCACGCTTGCCTAGAAGTAACCTGTTCACTCTTGACTTAAAGACCCCTAAGTTATAGCTCTCAAGAAACACAGACTCTGGCAGGTAATTCCAGTTTTTAGCTATACATACGCATAAGTATTTTTATTCTGATTAGTTAGGTGCATAAAACGTAAAATGTTCGTTTAGTGTTTGAAGTGAAAAGTGATGGGCGATTGTTTAGTAAAAGTATGAATTATCTATTTTGGTTTACGTTGCAAGAAATTAGCAACAACAAAGATTCTCTCAAGAAGAAAACTATTAATTATTTATTGTTGGACTTTGTTTGTAGCTAGCTATAAATATAAGAGATTGTGTGGAGTGAATAGTTATAAATAATCAATTTGTAACTGAAAACCTCTTAAAGAATATACGTATATAATATGTATCTATGCTTTCATCAAATGGTTAGTGAGTTCAAAAAAATCAAATCAAAACTAGATAAAGAAAAATTAAGCATTGAAATAATACACCAATTCTATAGAGGTAACATTATTTGTTTTCATGTTTGTAAAAGGGAATATCTAGATGTGCTGATTTTTCTCTGGTAGAAAACCAGACTACGCTAATTATCCCTCTAAATTCCTGGCTATATTGGTTCCTGGTCTATCAAGTATGGTTTCTATGGTCAAGTGTGGCGATACCTCAGGAAAAACCTAGTGGAATTGCGGGACTGTTTGAAAGGCCAAAGGGCAGCTGGAAGAACATTAGTGGGTTTTAGTCAGTAAAAGTCTCGAACCACTCAGAACAAAAGTTCATTAATGAATTCTCTTATTTCTTCTAACTTTGATTGATTTTTTGCATAATAACAGTGGCATAACTTTACAAGCATGTCTTTATGGCGTTTCTTTTCCATTTCTCTATATAAAAGTGAATTTTATTTGCAAAACCCCAAAAGCCTTATGCTGGTGAACGTTAAATTGGTTAAATTAAAAATTGACACTCTCGCCCCACTCAGAGCGGGAGAAGTTATTCCATGATTTCCCAGCCAATAAAAAATGTTGTTGTTAGTCTATTATGTCCTACTACGGGGCGAAGGCCTCCCTTTTACACACACGTCTGTCCTCAACCATTTCGGGCAAGTCAATCCAAGAAAAAAAATACCTTTCCATTTAATTTCGATAGCATCGCCTGCCAGAGTAGCTTACACAAATAAATTCAAAGCATTTCCTTACCCAAAACATCTTATTACGATTGGTAACGAGAGAGTTATGAAGAGCTCCGCTTACTGCATCATCAGTCATGAGGAAACACACGGGTGAAGTGGTGACGGTACCGCTGTGGTTAGGAAGACCGGGAAAAAATGTTGGGGAACAGGGATTTACCTTAAGTTATACTGTTGATTCCGCTGCACTTAGATATATTGGTTTTTATTTATTTACTAACTGGCTTGGCAAATGTAGTCTACCATATACATTATCAAGAAAAGAAATACCGACTACTCTCAAACCTACTAAATATACACAAAAAAGAATAGCCGTTTCGGAGGATTTCGATTATAAACACGGTGACACGAGATTTTTATATATTAGATTTAAATTTTACTTAAGTAATGGTATGTAGGCGAACCTAATGCAATAAAGGCATATTCATTCAATCAACATTTGGGTTAAAAATACTACGCTGTTGTAGGTGTGCACTATAAATCTATATATATAAAAGCGAAATACCACTCACTAATTAATTACGAAATCTCAGAAACTATAACACCTACAAACTTAAAATTTGGCAGGTAGGTTCCTTATAAGGTGTAGACATCCACTAAGAACGGATTTTACGAAACTCCACCCCTAAGGGGGTAAAACGGGGATTGGAAGTTTGTATGGAGAAACCTATTTTCACGCGGGCGAAGCCGCTGGCAGAAGCTAGTAAATAATATATCTCATAGATATTTGAAATACAAAAAAAAAACACAATTTACTTATTATAAAAATAAAATACAAACCTACATATTTATGCTAAAATAATAAATTAATGAATACTGGTATAAATATCGAATCATTATAATTAAGAGAACTCAAAATTTAATAATTATGACGATGACCAAACTGTAGTTATAAGGACTTTATTTTTATTATCAGCGTTTATATCTTTCACATATTTTCTAGCACCAGTCCAGATAGACTAAATAAATAAAGGTTGCTGATCAGCTTAAAATATCTAGCTATATTTTAAACTAACCAGGACCCCGGTTTTAGAAAATTCGTCTGCTCATCAATATAAATAACGCAATTGATGTTATTGAACTGTCAGAATTAAATGAATGCCATTGCCATTTGAAGTTAGTGATAGTGTTTTATGCTGACCTCTAACAAAATAAACATACATAGTGTATCTCACAGAATATAGAGAACACTAGAAGTAGCTTGAGAAAATGTTTGTACCAGAACCGGTGTCGCCAAACTCATACATTTACGATTTACTCTTACTGCAAACCGGAAGATACGATTGGCTAAAAAAAAAATAAGGGCGTAAACGAAATGCAAAAAAAATATTATACGAAATGCAACTTTAATATCAACATCTTATAAATCAAATTGGCAAAAACAAGAAAGAAATACATATTGGACTACCAAGTACCGCCACTCGTCGCTAGATGGCACTGTTCAGTATGAACTGTAACTACGTAAAAATAAGGGTGGTATTTGAATGGCGTATCACTGACACGAATGCAGGTTGCTACTCAAATAGTGATGTAACCTAATTCGATCGAAATAATATTAATAGTACGAAAACGTCTTTAAAACATATAATGCGAAAAAAAATATTGTATGCGGTAATGTGATAGTATCAAAATAATGAAATTGATATTTCGTAGGGCAATTTTTAAACGTATTAAAAAGGGTATTTTTTTGCTCCCGGTAGCGTAGATCCATATCTCTTTACAAATTGGAACATTAGAAAAACTGAAATTATTAAGGAAGGAAAATAAAATCTAACAATTATCGTCAACTGCTGTGTTGTACTCTTACCTAACTCTTCAGGTAGATGTATTTAAAATTATATCACGAATATCATCCTACAATTTTTATTTTATTAATGTAATTATTATCTGTATTATAATTACTTACATACATATTTTTAAATACTTTTTATTTTAAAAAGGCAACGTAATTGATTTTGTCGATAAAGTCACGCACTATTTGGATAGCGTCAAAAGTATAAGTAGACAAGCGAATATTCCAGAAAGGCTAATAACCGGGAAAAGAAAATCAACTTTGTAGTCATGAAATTAAAGACAATTTTTGTTTGTATATCTTGTGCAATGTTTGACGAAATTTTATTTTTTCATTTTATTAAAATAAATCTGAAAATAATACTTCTCGTTGGTATGATACACCTCCATGAGTTGGACTTTTAGTCCGACTATGGTTTTTACAGTCCAATATGGCACAATAAGGCATTTTAATATTATTAAACTTAAATTGTACGTTGACGCAGTCTAGTTTGCGAATGAGAGCGCTTGAACAGCGAGTGCGTAATGCAGTACTGACTAGCGGCGACACTGTCACGCCTACTTACTATTTCCAGTGTTCTCTATATTCCGTGGTGTATCTACTGAACTGCCAAACTCACTGGTCAAAGTGATGTGCAGAATAACTTCCACAAAGTCACCAATTGGCAAATAACATCTATTTACGTTAGCACATCCTCACACCTTGAACAAAAATATTTAAATTCAACACTTGAAAATTACCACTTCAACGCGCAAGCCCACAACAGTCACCCGTGTGTTTACATTCAAATCTGGGACACCTGCTCAAAGTGGCCAGTTGACCCCAAGAAGACCCACATCGCTGCCCATACGATTATTATTAATAGTCATGATATTATTTATACCTCGTTATGCATGTTTTAACATTTAAGAGCGCCCAACCCGAGATACATTTCCATTCAACCGCTCTTAAGTGTTTATGACGTTATTTATTTTTTATCTTTGTCTAGATATTTTTGAAACAAAGATATTTCGTAGATATTATCTAGGTTTCTATTAAAATAGAAACGTCATTAATGTTAAATTAATGCGGTAGAGATCTCTGAAAATCTGCTATTTTGCGTGAATTTTGGCCCTTCATAATGTACTCATAAATTAAAAGTAAAGAAAATATATTTACACTACACCTCGCACATTTAAACGAGATTCTGAATGAAGAAATTTTTTCCCAAAAACTTTTAAGGTTTTTAAAAATTAAACAAGTAATTAAATAACAAATTGAAATTATTCGAACGCTTTGTTGGCATTCGGTAATGACGGTATTACCGAAACATTGCGTTGGATGAAGCAAAAAGCTTTTAAACCATACTTACGCTGTCGATAGGATCGGGAAGGCCCCTCTTAATACTGTTAACCAACATGTTGGTCATATCTTGTGTTAATCCTGATTGGAGGCGATGTTAATAAAGGAATTTGTGATTTTAGAGGCCGGTGACAGGTTTGTGGTTATGGTAATTTTATGAGTTTGACTTCTTTAATAATAAAGTTTTAATATATAATACCTAGGTATATAATTAATTATCTCGAACGCGTACGTTAAAATGCCATCGAGATTTGGGCAGTCTGTGGCCATCAGAATAGATGATATTTTGATATAGCGTGTGGTTGAACTAGAGAGGGACATCAGCCGAGCGTACGGAGGTCGGAGTGATGATGCGTAGGCGATCCAAATATATCACAATAATAGAGATATTACAAAAGTAAAGGTTGTTTTGGCTTTATTACGAAATTATTTAACTGACCTGACACCTTTAGTTCAGTCTTAATTATTCCGTCGTCTTCATAAAAATAAAAACACAAAAAATTGCTTGTATTTCTTTGCACTAAAAGCTTTATTTATGGCCAAATGTGACGACCATTTCCTATATTTAAATTCCAATGAAAAATGGTCTTAGCAACGTTGTTGAGTCCCGCCTGTTTATGAGGGCTTCACACAATCACAAAAACGTAACATTCATAGGGTTTTGTATGTAAGCTTCTGACATAATAACTCATCATTTCTGTACCCTAAGCTTATGCCCTTTTCAATATTTAAGTTAGAACCTCCATATTAGATATATAGCTTCTGGCTGCGTATTCTGTTCCACTATTTCATAGGCACCGGACAGGTGGCAGGACCTGTCACCCTCACATACGTTACATTTTATTATTAACACCTCTGTATTTTCCAAGTTATTTACTCTTGGTATATTCTGTGTCATGGCCATTTATCTTTGTAGAAAAAATATCGAAAGACCGATACTTGAATTGTGTATACTGACTGGTTTGTAAAAAGATGAAGACATAGATAACCTAAGTAAACACTTGGTTGTGATTTCTTTCAATCTGGCTTGTTTTCGTAGCTGTTTGAGTGAAGGATATAGCTAGAAAATATTTGTTTATGATGGTTAATGAGTTGTATTACACGGTACATTCACCGCAATTAGATGATAAATACTTATTACTTCTCATTGTCAACAAGTGACTTAGAGGGTACCATCCGAAAGGTGAAATCATCAACGCTAATATTAAAAAAGCTGAACTACTGGTTCGAACTGAAAAAAAATTACTTTAGTATTAGTTAGGTTAATTTATATAAAACGCAGTTGTTATAAAAGAGCACAACTATGAAAATAATTTTATTGAACAAAGAAAAGAAAGAACAAAAGAAGATATTTTATTTGGCACATATAGATATATAGAATGTAGTACCTATCTATGTGTTGTTTTTAACAAGAAAAACAAAAAACAGTGATCTGTAGTCTACCAAATTAAACTTAAAAATCATATCAATATAAAGTAAAAGTTCTCTACTGACGTTCGAACATTCCTGACCAACAAACAGCCCATTAACTATAGTTTAAAAAAACCACAGCAGCTCACACGGTCAACAATACATATCGTATCAACTCGGCGACTCAATCGGAACTAATAAATTGAGATATTTTTCTTGGTACGCTATCGATCACTCGGCCAATTTGCAATTACTGCTCGCTATGGACCATGGTGATACTATATTAGTGCTGGGGTACACGGTACAACATCTGTGCTGTTTGCTGGGAGATGGATAGATGTGTGTCGTGAATGTTTAAGATTTTGTGAGATGAATGAAAGATAAGTAAAACTTTGCTTTATTTGTTGTGTTATATTTTTTTAATTTGTAAATTCTATGTTATTGTTTTTATTTCTTCTTTGGGTATGTTATGGTTTAAGGTTATTATTGTTTTACTAAATTTATTTATTTTATTTATTTATTTAACAATTTATGTACACACAATAATAAATACAAGAAAAGAAGAAGGAAACAGAAGAATAGTACAAAGGTGATGCTTATTTCTAAAGAAATCTCTTCCAGCATACCTGCGAAAGGAGAGTTGGAGAAAATAGAGATGTAGACACTGTGTGTAGAAGTAAAAGGAAAATTGGTACATACAAAATACATATAACATCCAAAAAATAAAATAAAAAAAAGATATACTATTATAATTATATACACATAATAAAATAAATATCACAAAAATACATACTAAATAATATAATAAAATAATACATACTAATATGCAACTATGACGAAATAGAAAGATAGTGTTCTTTCACTCTT
Organism: Mythimna impura; assembly: GCA_905147345.3. Taxonomy (NCBI): domain Eukaryota; kingdom Metazoa; phylum Arthropoda; class Insecta; order Lepidoptera; family Noctuidae; genus Mythimna; species Mythimna impura. Next base: position 27,384,795 of record LR990350.1, read on the forward strand.
CTTTTAAAAACTGCAATAGTTTGGCAGCCCCTAATGTCAGGCGGTAGTGAATTCCACAACCGTACCGCGTGCGCAGTGAAGGAGTAGGAATAGAAATCGGTGGAGTGGGGAGGGGATTTTAGGAGATTCTTTAGATGCGATCTGCAAGGTGCATCAGAAGGACGTGAGTAGGAAAAGCGTTCCCGCAAATAGGAGGGCGTTTTAGGGTTGTGAAGGATGTTAAATAGCAGACATAATATCCGAGAGTTCCTGCGAAGTCGAATAGGGAGCCACTTGAGTATCTTGCGAAAGCCTGAGACATGATCATACTTTTTAAGATTGAAAACAAAACGAATACAAATATTTTGCAAACGCTCAAGTTTATTTAAAAGCTCCTCGGTGACATCCAAATAACAGGCATCAGAGTAGTCAATGATGGGCTGAATGAGTGTTTGAGCGAGGGAAATTTTGGTTTTCAAGGGCAAAAAGCTCTGAAGGCATTTTAAGGAATGGAATGTGTAGTGCACTTTGCGACTGACTTCAGCGACATGGGCAGTCCACGATAAGTACGAGTCTATGATAACCCCCAGATTTTTAGCCGTCTTCGCGTAATCAATTTGAACTCCATTCAACCAGAGCGGAGACAGCGTCGCAACATCAAGCTTGTTCCGCATAAACCTGCCCCCGATGACCAAAGCCTGGGATTTCTTGGGGTTTATCTGCAGCCCAAAGGACCGCGACCACTCCCCAATTAGCTCCAGGTCACTGTTCACAGCGGACACGGCGGCTTCAGCATCTTCACCACGAAAGTGATGATAAAGCTGCAAGTCGTCGGCATAGAGATGGAAGTTAGAGGAAATTACTCTAGTGACAGAGTTAATAAAAATAGAAAAGAGAAGAGGAGAGAGAACGCCACCCTGAGGCACACCCGCAGTAAGACAACACCAATCCGATGAAGACTCATCGAGGCGTACCCGCTGCGAGCGGCCATAGAGATAGGAATCAAACCATCTAACACTGGAGGAGGAGAAGTTTAGGTTTCTAAATGTATTTTTAGTTTGTATTTTTCCATTGTACAATAACTTGTATCTCCTATGTAATGTTGTACAAGTACTTGTAAATAAATAAAAGATAATGGTCCCGTTTCTGCTATGAGTAATGAGACTTGCTGAAAGTTAACTCTATAATAAATAAATTTTGAAAAGTTTTTGCACCGATAAATTTCACATTTAACTGCAAGTTAAATGTTATTTTCACAGTCACCTAGTTTTCCTGATATTCAATCTTCGTACATTAGGACCATAAAAGTATGACTAGCGCATAAATAGATGATGAGGTGTCAACTGTAGCTACTTTCTCGTGATCGATGTCATTCATGAACGCAATATTAATAAAGTTTTCTATATGTTAGAAAGTATATTAATAAGTTTGTTCAGGCAAGGACCAAAGTCTTAACATACTTCTTGGTCACCAGTCTATTGAAGCCTCCCACAACCATTATTCATCTTTATTATCCATGTGTCGCAATAGAGTCCCACGAATCAGGGATTGGTCTTGGGTACACTGGCATAGCGTGTACAGGGATAATCGTCTGTTAGTACCACGTTCCATGAAGTGTCTAAGAAGCCTCTGCGGCTCCGTCCTGCCTGCGGCTCGGGCCTGAAATAAATAAATAAAAAAAAACAGTCTTTTATCGATCTATATACTTACATATAAATGTATGGCTAATTTTGTTGCTAAGCGCAAAACTCGAGAACGAATAAACCAATTTGAATGAACTTATTTTTAAACTATTTATTGAAGACCTAAAAATTCCTTATGAATATAAAATTTGAAAAAATCACAGTAAACCAAACAAACACATGTTTCTTTTTTAGATTCTAGCTGTAAATCTGTAAAATATATAAAAGGCAAAGTCATCGACGCCTAGCCAAAAACTCTTGGACCTAGAGGGCTGAAATTTTTCCCAGAGATTCTTATTATGAAGTACACAAAGGATAAAAAGAATTTTCCAAAATTCACCCCCTAATTTAATGAAACGGGTGTCCAAAGTTTGTGTAGAGAAACCTACTTACACATTTGCGAAGCTGCTGCCAACAGCTTTAGTTACAAATAAATGTAGGTTCATGGTCCCCAGTTCTAAGAGCTCGCAGGTCGGCGGCCGCGCAGATATATTACCGCCAGAGCAGGAATATGATTAGTGTATTGTGTTCCTGTTTATTTATATACAAAGTACTTCGTGAAGGATTGGGCTTGCTGACTGACAGTCTGTTTTTCTAGCTATCGTTCGAGAAATATGGCTGAGAAGGGATGCATTGACGTCTTATTGATTTATTTTAATAGAATTTCTGAAGCTGCTTTAGTTTGAATGAGGTTGATGTTATGTTGATTTTGGTTTGTGGCTTTGCGAAGTGTTGACGGAAATAACTTTGTATAGGTAATTAATTAATTTCATCACCACACAAAATGGTGAAGGAAAACATAATGAGGTAACCGGCATGTTCTAGAACCAAAAATTCATAGACAGGTAACATGCACCAATCCGCTCGCGTAGTGGATTGCCCCCTAGAGGGAAAGCGTGAATCCTAGCAGTGGGAACATTATATAATGCTTATCATGCTCATCATTCATGATGGAAATATCTAACAGTACTTTAGGGAAAATAATTTAAAATTAAAAAAAAAAATCTTTGGGAAAACATTTTTTGCAGGTTTTTCGTCCTTCTCATATGGCACTTCGTCTCGGTCCACCTTAATTGATGATTTTCCATTAAAAATGAAAGGTTTTTCACCCTTTTTAAAGTTTTTGTTCTAGTGCAAAATGTTTTCCCAAGTTTTCCACTATACCTGTTCTTACTAATAAATTAATTTACCAGGACATATTTCAACATCTGTAGTGCCTTGAACTAAATATTTCGCCAAAGGTACTCAATACGTTCCATAAATATCCAATTAATATTAACATTTAAGCTTTTGGGAATGTTCGGCACCCGTTGAAGTTCGAAATACACGTGAATTCCAAACTTAGATGATACTTAAAACTGAATTCTGTACATTTAAAGTTACTACAAACTAAAAGGCAAGCTAAGTTTGTATCAGTTAACGTAATCTAAGGCTATTTCTTGGGCACGCCATAATTATGGCGGTAAGTCCCCTCTTTGAGGAGTGGCTGGAAAGGCAACACGGCGTCCTTACCTTCCGCATGACGCAGGTCCTCACCGGACATGGTAAGTTCGGGAGGTTCCTGCACCGGATTCGTGCGGAAGAAACGCCCGGGTGTCACCATTGTGTGGACCACCCGGAGGACACGGTGGAGCACACGGTGGAGGTGTGTCCCGCTTGGGCAGAGCAACGCCGTGTCCTCGTGGGGACGATCGGCGGCGGCGATCTCTCGCGCCGGGCCTTGGTACAGGCCATGGTCCGGAGCGAGGAGTGGCAGGCGGTCGCCTCCTTTTCTAACTTTACGGCGAGCAATGATTAGCTCGCCGTCCAGCTGTCCGGTAACCGTCCGGACCGAGCCCGAGTCTCAAGGAGATGTCAGCAAAACCGTAGGGGCCCAGCAGGACCGAATCCTATTGGGGCCATAGGTTCGCTTCTGAAAGGAAAACCCGGGGTCCTGCAACGCAAGGCAAAGAAGGAACACAGAAGTGGGTTTGTAAGTAAAAGACTGACATGCCCTTCCGCTCCGCCCTAGGTCAGGAGAAGTCATTGGATAATTTTGGATGATTTGGCGCAGCCTCGAGACACATATTGTTAGTTTTATTTTTTTAAATCATATGTGTCTACATGTTAATATATTTAATATTAACATGTAGACACTTAATTACTTGATCACTTACTCGATTATTTAATTTTATTTTTAATATATTTATTTTTATTGACTAGCCTGTTGGTCTTGTCATCTTGTGGTTAGTGGACCTGACTGCTATGCCGGAGATCGTGTGTTCGAAACCCACCCGAGCCAACCACACCGTTCGAGCACGACCATTAATTTGTTCTGCGTCTGGGCGTAATTTATCTATAACATGTATGTATTTAGAAATATATAAGTATGTTTATCAGTTGTCTAGTACTCATAACACAAGCTCTGCTTAGCTTGAGACTAGATGGCGTTGTGTGATAGTTGTGGAATATTTTTTTTTTTATTATTTCGTAAAAAGTACATATTGTCTTTTAACAAATAAATCACAAAAGTTTTAGCATCTGGAGTCGAACTAGGAGGAACCTGTATTTCGGCTTTAATGTTGTATCTACATTGTTTGTATCTATGTGTGCCAAATAAATTATTTTTCTTTTTTTTTCTATTTATTTTTCACCTAAAAAAGAAGAAAAACGTACAGTAACTTTGGCGCTTAACCTACCTCAACTTTTAAAATTTAAACTTAACTTTTAAATTCCGGAGGGTAAACCATAAAGCTTTATATATAACGGTATATAAAACTCATCTGTAAGTCAGAGATCTCCTCCATTACGGCAGCGGTTGATTGCGTATCGCGACGATTAGGTGCGCGCGCGCACGACAAAGGCACCGCCGCGCGCGCCGCGAACGCGGAACCTAATCCCGGATTAGGCCGGGATCATTTCAAGTTTCCCGGGACGCGTCTGTCCCACGGGACCCTGTTCCGGGGTAATCTCGGTTATTGAAAGCAATCTTATTATAGAATAACTAAGAACTGTAGTTTTTAGGGTTCTGTACACAAAGGGTAAAACGGATTCTGTCCGTCTGTCACCAGGTATCTCATTAACCGTTATAGCTAGACAATTGAAATTTTCACAGATGATGTCTATCTATCTATTTGGGTATGGTTTCCGCACTTAGTCCTATGTGGACCATTGTACGTGGGCCATGGCGGCCATAACCTTAGGTGGGTTTATTCCACCCAGCCCACCTTTCTCCAAAAACAGATTAGGCTTCTTAGGTTGTTCAGGGCATCAATAAGGGACTTCGGGGATCCTAAGGTTCGTGTGCAGTCTAGGAGCACATGTGTAATTGTCTCCTCTGCCTCCAAACATGCTCTGCACAGGGGACTGTCTGTGATGCCTATTGTGTGGAGGTGCTTATTCAGTGTGCAGTGTCCGGTGATGGTCCCCGTCACCAGGCGCAGGCCGCCTCACAGATAAAGTATTTCCGTTGCCGCTACAACAACAAATATCTACTAAAAACAGAATTAAATAAATATTTAAGCGGGGCTCCCATAAACGTGATATTTTTTGCCGTTTTATGGTACGAACGGTACGGAACCCTTTGTGCGCGTGTCCGACTCGCACTTGGCTGGATTTTTATTGGTTGGTTTTCCATAAGCAGTAGCCGGTATTTATTTACGCATTTGTATGGAAATGTTTAGTATTCTATTGGACGTATTTGAATAAGGAAGCTTACAGAACTTACATAACTTGAAACTTAATCTAAGCTAAATCGTACAAGTGCCTTTTTGGTCGAGTGGTAAGCACTACTGCTGATCATGAGGGCCTGGATTCGAAGCCCGGGTCGTGTAAAGCGTTATTGGATTTTTTCAGGTTGTGCAAAGTGTTATTAAGTTTCGTTCCTATTAAGGTGAATGCACCAGGGTAGCGCACGAAATTTAAATTCTTTAAAGTTTTTTGCAATTTTTAGCCTAAGGGGATGAAATTCGACATACTTTTTCACTGTTTTTCATACAACCGCTATAACGCGATTATGACGTTATTACAAATTTTTCGTTAGATATTTTGGAAACACAGTTTCTTGTGGATATTATCTAGGCTTCTATTGAAATCAATTTATAAATTTATGTAAAACTAATCCAGTAAAGACCTCTGAAAATCTGCTATTTTGCATGAACTTTGACACTTCATAATTTACTCAAAAATTAAAAAATCAAAAAAGTATAACAATAGAAGCCTTGCAAATTTAATTAAGATTCTGAATGACGACATTTTTTTTTTCAAAAACTTTTAAGGGTTTAAAAAAACACGTATTTCCTGGAACAAGTTTTGTAAAATATTCGAGTAAATCACTGATTTACCGAATACTAACAGTTTTCAGGCGTTATCTCTCTTTTTTCGCGTTGTCTTTTCGTCAAACATCGCGTTGGATTGCGTTAGATGAAGTAACAAGCTTTTAAACCATGCTCGATGTTGACGATAGGCGAGTGAAAAAGGACCCTCTTAATATCGGAGAGTGATAACAAAATTATATGTCCGGTAATGACATGTATGTATTTACACAACTATACTCATTAAAACCATAATTATAACTCCATTACTTAGAGAAAAGGTAAAAAGTGAAAGTTTATATAAAAATGGTACACTTTAGCTCTTTTCATTACCGCAAATATAGGCAACGGCCCTCACGCCCCAACCGGCGCCGGGATTCCGATCCCGATTTCCGGCCATCGTAGGCGCGGACTTGCGGGCGGCGACCATGGGTAGCCCGCTGTCTGACCGTCCGGTAACTGTCCGGACCGAGCCCAAGTCGTCGACGGCGCGTATTGTTCCACGCGCGCCTCAGGGAGATGTTAGCAAATCGTAGGGGCCCAGCAGGGTCGAAACCTACTGGGGCCACGGGTAGTGTGAAAGTGAAACCCGGGGCCCTGGGACGAAGGCAAAGAAGGAACAGGAGTGGGTTTTTAGTCAGTAAAAGTCTGACACTATCTCCCGTTCCGCCCAAGAGCGAGATTTGTCATTAGATGATTTTCCCACCTAAAAAAAAAACCGAAAATGTATTTTTTTACCTTACTATTCAATACTGGAATTTCGCTCCTTACCTTAAAGGAACTTAAACAGAACTGGCGAAGGTACACGTCTGTCTAACTTTGCGAAGATCAAGCGTGATGTTACGTTCTCGCCAGTTATTTTAAAGAATCTGAATCCCGTTCTCCAACACCATCAGGACTTGAGCACGTGCTTAACATCGTTATTAAAAACCTAATAACAATAACAATTAACATTTCCCATAAATAACCTATTTTATTTTTTATTGATATTCACAGTTATCAAACTATCAATAACGTTTTCAAATTCTGCAATCACCATTCAGGTTTTAAAGCTACGATTACGTTTTACTGGCTAATTCTAATTAACTATTATTATGAAGCTTCCCTGTTTTAGGGATAGACCGCATGCGTAATGCTATAAACTAGTAATAACCAGAGGTTATCACTTAACTTTATGTGGGCTATAAACTGTTCTATAAAATTAACTTGATTTTTGTGTAATATAAAGTGTGTTCTGTCTTAAGGCAATGTTCTAACCCAACGACTATTCAACCCAGGGCTATATGGTCATTGTTCTAACCAAAGATAATGCGAAGATACAATTCTTATAGATGAAAACGAAAAAGTAAATAAAAATTTTAATATTAAAAAAAACGAAGGGCGTGTAAGATACGTGCCTTAGATAAAAAACCGGGCAAGTGCGAGCCGGACTCGCGCACTGAGTGTTCCGTACAAACTTACCTATGAAAACAATTCAATTCCCGAATTGAGTTACGAAGATTTTTCCGAATAGAAAATAGTTTTTTTTTTGACGTAACTACAAATTTACAGTTTTCAGATTTTTCCCTATACTTTTGCTATGAGACCTTGCTTCCTGCCAAATTTGAGGATTCTAGGTAAACAGGATGTACCCTATGAATTTTGATTCCCTTGAGAGTATTAAAATACACGTTTTTTGCAACTTAAACGGTCGTATCTTTTTTTTTTCGTTAACTCAGAAGTTTGTGTTAATTGTATGTGAAAACGATTGTATGTGTTAATAAATATATATAAAATAAATAAATGTTTGTTTTTTTCACAGCTTCAAGGGACCGCAGACCTGAGTATATGGTCTCAACTCGATACCTCCACGCGTTCCCGAGCTAAAAGGTCTTGACAGACAGACAGACGGACAACAAAGTGATCCTATATGGATTCCGTTTTTTCCTTTTGAGGTCGTCGTTTTCTGACTGACTTCTTGACAATTCAAAAGTGTCTGTAAAAATGCTTTGATTCTTCTTGGTTAAAATAAAAACAAAGCTGATCACCTTCAAATAATGGCATTCAAATAAATAAACTATACTAATTTATACGCACTTTAAAATAGTCAAAATGTCGGTCAGTTAAAAAAATAAAGCTTACTTGTACATTCCGAAACGCATTAAAATCTAACCACTTTGATTCAGTACTTGAATATTAATTTTTTAAGTTTTACAAATAATATCAACTCGAGAAGAAACACCATGGGTAGATTTTTTCATCACGTTATTCCATTGTTTTTATGCAAAAACCGATCAAAAACTGGCAGAAATGGGGGAAATCATTAAATTAGTTCTGAGCTCTGGTTTTCTGAAACTTGATGACTTTCATTACTGAAACCCACTTGTGTTCCATCGGTTGCCCTTGTTCTGTCAGCCCTGTTCCAGGTCCGCAGTGACTCTCTCGAACAACCCCACACCCTTGGCAGGCTAGAAAAAGGTAAAATGTCTGGCACTAATTCAAATAAAAACCTGCTAGCTTCTGATTATTTCATCTTTAAAGTATAAATACTCCTTTTATCCATCAGATAAAGGCATTAGTCTTACCAGCCGTCGACGAGGTCAAATATTGATTGAGCACACGAACAATTAAGGTTCAACAATGCTGGTATTACTGTATACGGGGTGCCATTAAATTTAATTACCGAGTTTTGGATGCGCGCCGGCTTGCGCAAGCGCAGGTGCGCGCAAATGTCAGGTGGCGCGCGTGCGCGTAACACACTCCGTGGCTTTATGGCTGGGTAGGTCGACTTGCCCTTAAATATCGCACTTGTGAGAAAAACAAGATGCGAGTTTGTTTTATGTCCTTCTATGTTACACATTGAATATTTTACTTTTTCTAGCACACCAGGGACATAATAATACATTATATCCATATTATAAATATAAAAGCAACTCTGTCTATCTGTTACGCTTTCACGGTTAAACTGTTGAACCGCTGGTTATGAAATTTGGTTAATCGGTGTAAGCTTTAACCCCAAAAACGACATGGGCTTCTTTTTATCTGGCTTCGACTTCGCGTCCTTTTTAAACGACATTCACGCGAAGGTAGTCTGGTAAAAACTAGTCTAATATATAATGAGATAGATGGAAAAAAAATTAAGTTCTGTGGGATTTTGTGGAGCACCTGCCTGGCCTTATTGTGTTGTTATTTGTCAAATAGTTAATTATGTATTTTATTTCAATAAAATTATATTCCAGTAGGAACACAATATCAGTACTTATTTAAATTAACGTTCGACGCATTTTGTACTTAGTTCTTGTTTACTTTGTCTTTGTGTTTATATTATAACCGTTGTGCTGTGTCTGTACCGAATAAAAGTTTTTCTATTCTATTCTATTTCACTTGGGATCTTCGCAATACGTGTCCTTCCTCCATTCTCTCCTGACAACAGTTGCACTATTATTTCTTTAATATTTTTGAAGCAAATAAATTAACTGAAAAAAGTTACGTCAGACTTACTTACTCTGGTAGGGAATCCACACTTTAGTTAGGTGTGGAATTCCCTACCAGAGTCTGTGTTTCCTGATAGCTACCACCTAGCGATCCTTAAGTCAAGAGTGAATAAGTTATTAGTTTGGTTTTTTTTTAATGGTTTTTTAATTGGTTAGATTAGTTAAGCGTGCTCCGTCACCACGTCGTCGCTTACCATCTGGTGAGACACTGGTCAAGCGCGAGCCTGTCATTAATAAAAAGAAAGATAAAGTTCTTCCCTTCTCCAAGCTTCTTTTGGTTATCAAAGAACGAAACCACTTTTAAGAGTCTACACACACCGCTCGAGGCATATGAAGAACTGACGTGTAGGGTTAAAAGATCACGATTGTGTAAAAGGATTTATGTAAGTATTTCAATCAGCCGTGAGATTAGTCATGACATGAGGTTGATTGAAGAGCCGAGATCCTTGTACGTCGCGGTCTGGTCTTAATGAGACGAATTGTAGACGTTCTTTCATAATATTCGAGCCTGTAATGAGGAATTGTGGAGGTTTCCTAATAAACAGACTATTTTGAGGTGGTACATCGTCCAATGACTTCTCCAGCTCTAAGAGAGAGGTGCGAGAGGGCGTGTCAGACTTTCTAACACCGATTTGTGTCCTTCAGTTGCCTTTGGCGTTCCAAGATTACCTACGGAAAGGAATATCTTTTAGAAATTCTCCGTGGCCCTAACGGGCATCAGCTCTACTGGACAACTACGGTTTTGCTGAAATATCTTTGAGACGCGCGTAGAACACTATGTGCTATCGACAACTCAAGCATGGGTTTGGTCCTTAACGGACGGTCGGATGGCGAGCGACCCATTGCTCGTCGTCCGCAAGCCAGCGCCTACGGTGGTCGAGGATCTCGCTGCAACTCCCGATACCCGCAGCGTCTCATGTGGCGTCGGCTGGGGCGTGAGGAAGTCCGTTCCCTCACGGTTGCGGCTAACTTCTTCGCAAGCATTACTGCTTCGCAGAAGGAGGCCACGGCTTCCCATTCTATCTCGCTCCGGACCATGACCTGAACCAGGGCCCGGCGAAAGAGGTCGCCGCCGATTGTCTATTGATATGGATTTTAATTTCTCAACAGTGTCGGGCAATTGCCAAAAACCTGTCCCAAACCATCTAACCAACAATTCAACATACAAGAACAAAGCAAATATTCTGTACATCTAACTGAATGATTACATTTCACAACTATTGGATCGTGATCGACCTTCGGCGCCGTGGGAATCTGCCGGGCGGCGTTACGCGTGGTTATGAGTTCGAATCAGAATGAACCATTATTATGCCATAGTTCGGAACACCTGATTTGATCGGCGATTATTTAGAGAACAAATACATGTTATTGTAGATGAACTACATTTTTTAGATTTGGATCTATACTCTAAGATTGGGAAACTTTGTCATTCTTTGTTTCTTTCTTCATTCAGGAGCTGTATAATTTTTTCACAGCGTTGTACATTTAGGCAGTCTGTAATGTTTTTTTTTTAGTATTTGGCAGCAAATGGATCAAGTAAACCTTCTCGATAAGCTTCGCTGATGTAGTCAATACTTCAATAAAATTCTTAACTTCATTTCACTGAGATTGTGCCTATTTCAATGATTCCACATAGATGATGAATGGGAGCAGTCCCGCGGAGGCCGGCCCGGTCTGCTACGGCGATGTTGTAAGCTCACCGGCGAACCTCGAGAGGCTGCAGGATGGAGCAGGATGGAGCGAGAGGAACAAGTCACCGATACCATCAGGAATTAAAGCGATCCTGATCGCGGTGACGACGAAGTATCTACGTCATTTCCAGTGTGTTGTTGAGAATGTGAACCGGGACACACCTGGCTTATTTTGTAAGGGATCAAGAAGCGCCTTCGGACACTACAATAAGGTGGCCAAGAGAATAGTTCCCTTGGCCATTCGCAGCCGCCCCACGATCCTGCCCGTATAACTATTGTTAGTTGGTCGAGCCATGGGAAGGTGGAGGGAGTGTCCAGTTGTGTAGACACGTGAGATACCTACTGAATAATAATTTTACAACACAATACCCACTAAGACGAATTACGAATGTTGGATACAGCCACTGAACTTCACTTAAAAGGGGGATCGCACTGCTGTTCCCGACGCCCGAGCCATCTTTTGTAGCGGCGGCTGGGACGTAAGGATGGACGTTCCCTCACGGCTGCGGTCATCTCCTTCGCAAGTATTACTGCTTCGCAAAAGGAGGCGACCGCATCTCATTTCCTCTCGCTCCCAACCATCGCCTGAACTAGGGCAAGTCGCGAGAGGTTGCCGCCGCCGATCGCCTCCATGAGAACGCCGGTGCTCCGCCCAGCAGCGCAGACCTCCACCTCCACCGTGTCCTCTGGGTGGTCAGCACAATGCTGTCACTCGAGCGTTTCTTCCACCTAAATACACTATCGGCTCTGGACTCCCGCTTTACATCCAATCTTATCTGATAGAAAACCTTTTACGGTCGGATTATCTTAAAATTTTCCCATAACAGACCAGTGCTCAACAATGAACATACGAGAACGTAAATATTATAATCCTTCTTGAATAAAGTTCTCAAAATACGCAGCTGCCGTATTGTTACCAGCTCTCGTAATGCACCCGTTACACAATTGAGTGCCGATCAAGTTTATAAATAACTAAGAGTGTGTTTCACATCGACAGCTGCTTATCGTTAAAAACAAAACGTTATTGTTTATTGAGACTTATGTTCTGACGATTAAATTTTAAAGCCTTTTTTGTGCTATTATCGAGTTTAACTGGGTTACCGTTATTATTTGTGCAAGGTAGGTTAATTTGTCTGTTTGTTGTTTACGACGTGAATTTTCTATGGATTTCTGAGTATCTTGAGCTTTTGGCAGTCGGTAACATCTCTTATTATAGAAAAATGGTAGTTCTAATGGTAGTTTCGTACTGGTGATGATAATAAAAAAAATTAGACGTGTGTCACACCAGTTATAATGAGATCATCATCATCATCATTTCAGCCGAAAGACGTCCACTGTTGGATAGGCCTCCCCCAAATGTCGCCACAATGACCGGTTCGGTGCGTCTCGCATCCATCGGATTCCCGCGACCCTCACCAGGTCATCGGTCCACCTTGTGGGAGGCCTTCCAACGCTGCGTCTTCCGGTACGTGGTCGCCATTCCAGAACTTTTCGTCCCCATCGACCTTCTGTTCTGCGAGCAATGTGCCCTGCCCACTGCCACTTAAGTTTGGTGATTCTTCGGGCTATGTCTGTAACCTTGGTTCTCCTGCGGATATCTTCATTTCTGACGCGATCACGCAAGGAAACTCCGAGCATAGCCCTTTCCATTGCCCTTTGAGATGGTTTGATATTTGTCTACAATTTACGTTTCTCCATACTATTACTGGAATAGGACATAGAATATTTTTTATTCTAGGAGTATATTCGTGAAGCCGCTGGCAGAAGTGAATTCTCTTGTGAACCTACTTAGACCTCCTCCACAAGGGTTTCTCTGAAATGTGGAAATGTTTACGGCAAGGTTGGCACCATTGGCTACCACGCTGCTGCTTGGCGCGGTTCGATTCCCGCATGGCAAATAAAATTGGCCCTAAAACGGAACAAATATTTGTATGACCTGACTTTGTCCAAGTCTGGGTGTCTTGTATATTTGAATTTATATGTTTGTGAGCGCACCAATAATTCCTAATGTGGGGCAAAGTCATTTTTAAAAAAAAAAAAACAAAATCAAAAAAGCCCTGATAAGTCTTCTATGATCTCTTGTTTAGAGATAATGTGATGAGGAATGAACTCCTCTTTTTCCTCTTTGTATGTTGTCCCATTTACTTAGGTTTCTTAACCATAGAGCACGGTTTAGTGCAGTCTCATCGTCAAGTTGATCTTTGACCTAACCTAGATCTGGATTATCTTTGACGTGTTACAACATTTGTAATACACATATCAGTTTAAAACCGTACCTGTAACTCCAACTCGCATAAACATAGTAAACAAGTACATAATGGCTGCAATATTTCCAAGAAGACTTCATTGTCTAGCGAGCGTGCGCCCGCGCAGCTTCAAAACAATCATTAGTCGGTTCGTGTGAATAGTTTAAATGTGTACTAGTACTTGTAATGTGGGTGTGGATCACGCTTTTCCTTTACGGGCTAAGCTAATTTGGTGCTAGGTGGCGCCGAACTATTTTCTAAGCATTGAGAACTATGAAGCCTCCTTAGAACCCTCGCTTACGGCGACTTTTTGTAGCGATGCTGTAGCGCGTTCGTATCGATACAGTCGCGATGCTGTAGCGCGTTAGTAGCGCGTTGGCATCTTTTCTATAGCGCTTGCAAATGCGACTAACGCGCGTAAGTAGCGATGCTGACGCGCGCTTACGAAACGCGCGACAGCATCGCTACAAAAAGTCGCCGTGGGCGAGGGTTCTAAGGAGGCTTCATAGTTCTCAATGCTTAGAAAATAGTTCGGCGCCACCTAGCACCAAATTAGCTTAGCCCGTAAAGGACTTCACATCGTTGTAACTTATACAGGTATATGTAACAGACAATTTATATGCAAACATCATCAATGACATCGCAAGTGTTTTTACAAAAATCTTGCAACTACCATTTCACGTATTTACGACAATAACTTGATATAATATAACTGAAATACATCTGAAAACGAAACTTACTTTTACGTAGTACAAAACCCTGCATCGCGGAGAACGCTCTCTCTTATCTACGCGTGATTAGAACATACACAACAGTCTGAAATCAACTATCAGGTAACTGCCCGGACCAGACACAATCCTCCCTTTACAACAGAGTTTTACACACACATATAATGGTACACAATACACATCCATATAATGGTACACATCATCTTCTTCCAACCCATCATAAAAAAAAAAATATGAAAACACCAATTTTATTCCCCGAATAATCCGGCATTAGAAAAATCTGTCTCTAGATAAAATATTCATCCCGCCGTGTCGCATCTCTATTCCCCTCTAATCATGCGCCAGCGCAGCCTAGCTACCGCGCATGCGTTGAAGCCTGCAATCACTAGCAGGCAGTGCCAGCTCCGCAGTTATTTGTCGGGGTTACTGCCCTGATCTCCGCAGTAGGAGGAAGTTATGTTATTTCCATTATTTTATTTATTGGTCTAGGTGGTGAGGCTTTGAAAGTTTGTGGAAATTGTCATTGCGAATAAAATAAGCACATTACACTTTGAAATTTGCTTACCTTTTTGTTGAAGGTGTCATTCAGTTTTCAGTTTTATTCAGTCAATAAGGGGCGCCGGCTTTTAGAAAACCTCATGGGTGCTCATGCTCATTTGATGACTCGAAAAAGTGGCGAAGTATGAGAAGAGAAATGGACACTGATCGACCGACAAATAAATAAATGTCCTACTTACATACTGCGTACTTAATTACTAATTATGTTAGATAAAAATGTGAAATGAAACCATTCTATAAAAATGAAACTAGTTTTTATTATCAAGAAAATATGTTATAATTTATACGTAACCTAAAAGGTGATTACTGATCTGTTTCGTGATGTCTATTTTCAGGGGTGCTTGGCACCCACTGTGTATTTCTCATGGGTGCTCGAGCCCCCTCCCGTGTTCTGTCTTCAACCCTGAGCATCAATAGTTTATTTAATTTCTTCATACCATAGGTCACCTATTTCAACCATATCCTGTTTATATCACGGCCTATTAAGACTAAAATTAAAGTCAACAAAAAATCTAGAAAAAAAAAAACATCAGGAATCATATTTATAAGGAAAACTCTACACACAAGTCACATAATGACTACTTAAAATTTCTTCCACCAAATGAGGCACACACCTTACAGAAAACACTAACGATAAAAATCACGAGTAATCAATTACGAAATAAATCACTTTTTCCTCTTACTCAAAAATCTAAGAAAAAAATATAAGGAAAGTACGTACCTTAACATACAAAAATTCTAACCTTAATTCGATTATTAGAGATGCGTTAATATCATTTGGTTTTATGCCTACATCATCCAAAATATCGCGTTGTCATTTAAATAATAATTATGCAACTATAGTCAACTTGAAATATGAGAATCAACAGGTGTCTCCATATTTATTATTTACTTTAAGAAGTTCCAGTGAATTATATAACAACTTATGAAAACTTTAAACGCCAACCGCCGTAAAATCTTACTTATTCATTAGATGATAAAGGCAACTTTATTCTTCATTTTTTTATTTAGCGCTGACTTTCTCATTGCTGATCAAAGGCCTTCTCCAAATCCTTCCAGATACTCTCTTCTAGAGCCACCTCGAACCAGCTCTTGCGGTAGGTGTCTAGGTCGTCTTGCCTCCTCTTCCCAGGTCGTTCTTTGCAGTGTCATCCATCCTCAGGTCGGTACCTCGGCAACACGGGCAAGAGTCTCCACAAAGTCGGTACTTTGTGAAGACTCTTGCCCAGCGATGAAACTGCATGCGGCTGACGTGACTCGTCCAATTCTGTTTTAGCTTGGCGGACTTTGCTCTTATCCTTATGGTCGCCGTAATACGTCTACTTCTTCCAAACTTTCTGTTTAGTCGAGAAGACGCAGCGTTGGAAGGCTTCCGATGACCTGATGAGGGTTGCGGGAATACGATGGATGCGAGACGCATAGGACCGTTCCTTGTGGAGACACTTAGAGGAGGCTTGTGTCCAACAGTGGACGTCGTCGTTCAGCTGAAATGATGATAAGTCGTCATCTCAGTACTCAACCTCTTTTCTAGACGACGATGTTTTACACTCTCCATCCATCTTTTCTTCAGTCTCTTGTAACCATTACGACCAGTCTGTCCCAATTCACTTAATCATTGTCC
Organism: Mythimna impura; assembly: GCA_905147345.3. Classification (NCBI taxonomy): domain Eukaryota; kingdom Metazoa; phylum Arthropoda; class Insecta; order Lepidoptera; family Noctuidae; genus Mythimna; species Mythimna impura. The sequence continues at coordinate 27,401,065 of LR990350.1, forward strand.
TCACCCCCATCTCCTGTAATGACGGCAAGTCTGATAGGATTATAAATTAACAGGACCAAAAAAGGCGACTGTTTGCCGGCGTGCGCGCCTCCCAAACGTTGTTCGTTACGTCATTTGCATACGATCATATGCGTACGCGCAACGAAAAGGAAAATGGCTGGGAACGTCACTCGTTGCTAATTCACTTTCGATTGACAGGTGCGTGATGTAAACCTGTATAGCAATATTTGTGTAGGTTTTAGGTTTACAAATGGAGTGTTAATTAAGATAACCATGAAACTGTTTGGTAATGTCCTTTTTAGAATCACGATACCGTAATGTGATGAACATAGAATAATTTTCTGTTCTGCGATGATGAATGACGGTGCCTCTTGATCTGTGTCACTGGAATTATGGTAATTTATTACATATAAGTATGATTTTATGTCGCTTTCTTCGTTTCCTTTTTGATTTTGTATGTTAATTAAGTTCAAGCCTATTTCGATCCAAATTTGGCTCTGATCTGTTTTTTTTTTTAATAATAAATGTATTTTTATTCCTTACTTTTATTTTTAAGGGCCTATTACACTACGCGATATTCAGCACACGATATTCAGACTGTTATTTTTTGTTCCGATTAAGACCGGTCTAACTCTTATTACACTACGCGATATGTCGAATCATAGACTAAAACTGTCTGAATATCGAATGGTGTAATAGGCCCTCTACTTTCTTTCTTGCGAGCAATCATTTTACCCTGATGGAAAGTGATGGATGAGGCCTAACATGCGAGCAAGCCCATATGATATCTTTCACTCTTGCTGTGAAGGCTACCGGGTTATAGATGGACTAGCTGCTGTACCCCATGGTATTACATGTGTCTATGGTTACTGCTCTGCTTTCGTAAGTCGTAGAGAGATGTTATATAGCGTAAACTTTTTTTTGGCCTTTTTGGCCTCGCACAGGTCTTTTATTTTTACCTTTTAACATTTTTTCTTTTATTTTAAGTTAAGTATGACTTTTTTGTTTTACTGTTGTTTGTCCTGTGCGAGTCTCAAATAAATGTTTTCTTTCCTTCTTTTATTTAAACTATTCGTCATAACGCTGGTTATCCAATAAAGAAAGTTTTTTTACAATCCGACTGGTAGCTTCAGAGATTAAAATCACCTTTTTATTGTTATTGATAGGCTTGCATTATGTCTCCTACCTATCTCTCCTGATAGTAACGATGATGTGGTCGACTTCTCTAGAAATAATTTATTCACCCTTGACTTAAAGACCTTAAATATAATAAGTATAAATTTAGATTGTCTTTTAATTTCTTTTTAAAACACGAGAAAAACTTTCAACCACACAGCTCACCGCTAAAAGCAAAAGTTTTACTTACTAACACAATATTACAACATATAATTTAAAAATATAAACACTCCACTTACAACGATCACTTCGAAATTGATATTTTAATTCAATTGATAGCGCGCTCATTAAAAATTACACACTTCGTACGGAGAATGTTCAATTTACATCGATTTAATTTTCAAGTTGGATGTGGCCATAAAAGAAAATGAATAAGACCATCCGCTGTGTCTTTTGTAGAAAGATACTAAAAAACGCACTTTTAATGATGAAAAAACGTATTTTATTATAGAGTTACAGTAGCTGTCATAACTTGGTCTGATATAATTTATTTAAAACTAGCTTCTGTCCGCGGCGTCGCACGCGTTAAAATAGGTTTCTTCATACAAACTTGGACCCCCGTTTCATCCCGTTAGGGGGTGTATTTTGGAAAATCCACTCTTAGTGCTCGCCTACGTCACAAAAGGAACCTTGTGCAAAATTTCACTGTCCTAGTCACAGTAGTTTCGGCTGTGCTTGATATTTCAATCAGTCAGTTTCTTCTTTCATATACAGTCAAATGGGGCGAATAGAATCAAAACTTCAAAGGGTATTTTCACAATATTTGTATATTTTTTTGCAGCATTTAACTATATCAATTTATTAATGAATTGTTATTCTAAAAAGTCGATGCTTTGTTAGAAGTCGATAATATGGTATCAAAGTGAAAAATCAAACCAAAGTTTTGTTTCTATTCACCCCGTTTTACGGTATATAGATTTATATACATTATTGGTATATAGGCGGTCTTAATACAAAAATGTATTTTCTGGCAGTCAATCTGAATGTATAAGGCTATATATACTGTGATAGGCGTATAAAATAACAAATATATAAATATCGTTGTATTAGAAAATAAATTTCAGTCTAACGCTTTTGTGTAGTTTATTGTATGAGCAACAATAAAAACATTTTGATTTGACTTTCTTTTGAGTCATCATCATCATCATCATCATCATTTCAGCCGAAAGACGTCCACTGTTGGACATAGGCCTCCCCCAAATGTCGCCACAATGACCGGTCCTGTGAGTCTCGCATCCATCGGAGTCCATCGGATTCTTTTGAGTCGCTATCAGAAAATTTCCTAATTTTCTTTATCCTCGTATCGCTAGGTCTTAAAGGGCTCTGAAACGACGACCGGATAGCGGAGAGACGCCGAATTATAAAGACCTCCTCGATGACCTGGTGAGGTGCGCAAGAGTCGGCTGGATGCTGGCAACTGAACGATGTAGCATCACTAGGGAGCGGCCTTTTTCCAGAAGCGGATGTCTTTCAACTGAAATGATGATAGTACTACTACCTTAACGTATTTTTTTAAATATAGACTCTCTTTTGAGTCATCGCGCTTCATTTTCACTCTCATCACCATAAACTATGATTACACTAAAGTCTTCAAGGTAATATTTACTCTATTAACTGCAATTCCAAACGGGCAGCGCCGGAGGCTCTAGCTATATTATTTTTTCCACACGTACAGTGTGGTTGGAGCGACGAAGGATCGAGTTCCTACTCCGTACTTAGTTTTTTTTGGTCCTTCAGTACTTGCGGTTTGCAAAGGAAGTTTCGTATTCTGTCTTGATAGTGTTGCCATACGACGTAACGAGTTTTCGTAACTTAATTTTATTTCTATTCGGAAACCAAACAAATAAATTAAAAAAAATTACACGCTATCCTAATTGTCTGATTATCGTGTTATTTTCTGAAAAGAAAACCCGTGGTCTTAGAAAGCAAAGGTCAACTGAAAGACCTTGCGCTCCATTCTAGAGCGAAAGAAGTCATGATGATATCCCTCCTCAAAAAAATTAGTTTTGTCAACAAAAATGATCGAATTAATCACCTATACCTAAATGCAAAATGGAAACAATTCATTCAATGTTTATTTATTTTTTTCTGAATTAAAACAGACGTTGTCAGGGAGCTCAATGTTCAATTTTTAATAGCTAAAGTATAAATGAAGGTATTATGTCCATTCTACGCTTGATTAAAATCTTTTCTTGAACCTGGCAACACTTTTCGATCCTCCCAAGCTTTTAACGTACATGGTTCAGGATCTGCGGTTTTTGCTATAGATTACGGTTCCCATGTCGTTAGCGATCTTTTTTAATTTTTATTTTAACCCTCTACAATATTTATAAAGTCACACGGGGTTTTTCTGGTGTGTAATCCGATGGTTGATGTTTTTAAAACATTTTCTTAGAAGCATTATTTCTTAAGAACTTAGGATGAACCCACGCAATACTGTTGTTTTTTATTTCAATTTCCGTGAATTGATTTTGGAATTCTTAATTTGAATTCTTTCTTTTTTGTTGCACAATGACAGTATTCAAATATCCGCACGCTCAATTGAAAAGAGACGTAACTCAAGAAAGAGGCTATTTGAAAATTCAACCTTATTTTTGAAACACATGTTATCAGATTCAAATACCCTCTTTTTGAGTGAGGTCTCTTTATGATTAAGCATGCTGTTTGTTCTAAGTCGTAAAGGTCGCCAGTGCCAAAATATTTGATGGTCGTTACAAATAATTGACTCATGTAGAATTTCAGTAGTGAATGAACTTTCTTAGAAACGTTTTATATTATTGTGTTCCGATCAATAATTATCTTTTAACCTCCTGTCTTTTTGAGCATGAGGTCTTTAGTGAAAATTCTGAGTAGCATATATACTGTTATTGGGTTTTATTATGTAGAATTGCTCAGTAGCCATCCAAAATCTGGAGTTCCGAGTACCCTATTTCATGAGACTTAACACAAAATATATAAGAAGAAGAATAAAAAAAAAGAAAAAAAAAACTGGCCAAATATACTCTCTCCTTTCTAAACCACATCATTTTAGCCAAAAGATGTCCACTCTTGGATATAGGCATCCCCCAATTATCACTACAACGATCGGTTTTGTGCGTCTCGCATCCATCGGATTCTCGCAACGCACAAGCCTTTAAAGGTGACCGTTTAAAGGCTTGTGCGTTCAAACGCTGCATCTTCTGGTACGCGGTCACCACTTCAGAATCTTTTGGCCCCATCGACCGTCTGTTTCGCGAGCAATGTACCCTGCCCACCACCCCTGTTATGAAATAGTATCTATTGCAATTTCAATAACATTAACCTAACACAACGATTTATCTTAACGAAACAGCCCAACAAATCACGCATACATTGAAATGATCAATCTTGGCCAGTGATAAATGATAATTATGGCGAGGTTCATAGTGCAAGGGTGCGCGGGCGCAGTGCGTGAATCGGCGCGTGCGCCGGTCACGGAGAGACCGATGTTATTAGTTATATTGTTTGTTATGTAATGTTAGTTTTTGATTTGTCTGTGGTTGGTTAAAAAAGTAGATTAGACCGCAGAGTGTTTCTTATTGGCTGCTGTGTGAAGTAGTGTTGGGTGTATGCTGCAGATTTTTGTTATTACATTTCTTTGAAGTAGAATAATCAATAAACTTTCTATTTTACTAGGGAAATCATCAAAAATAATCCCCCTCTCTGGGTAGACCGAGAGGAAGTGGCATACTTTTACTGATTAAAACCCACCTGTGTTCCTTCAGTAGCTTTTAGTCCTGGATTGTACCAGGACCGCGGTAATTCTTTTAGTCCTGGATCAACGTTCGAGCGTCCAAAAACACTCAGACCCGAAACGACTATCTGTATTCCATATAAATATTTGTTCCGTTTTAGGGCCATTATAATATGCAATTGCACACTTCAAATTAAATTAATGATGAATAACGGCTGGGTCACGACACTTTGCCAATGACATACAGAGATGAACAGATAAGACGCGCATACGCAGGACCTTGGCTAGTTCATGCTCCATTTTTCAGCATTAACACCAGAGATATTCAACCTAGACAATTATCTATGGTTTTCTCTCATATCGATGTTAGTTTATAGGGTTCCGTACCTCAAAAGGCAAAAACGGAACCCTTATAGGGTCACTTTGTTGTCCGTCCGTCTGTCTGTTTGTTTGTTTGTTTGTCTGTCAAGACCCTTTATCTCGAGAACGCGTAGAGGTATCGATTTGAAATTAAAACCATATACTCAGGCCTGCGGTCCCTTGAAGCTGTGATAAAATTAAACTATTAAGTTAATTAAAAAAAAGATACGACCGTTTATCTCTTTATACTTTTCCTCATGGCCCTAGCAGGCATCGACGCTGCTGGGCTGGACCCTTACTAAAAACCCTCACCCCTAAACCCTCAATGAGAGCTTTGAGGCGCACGTGAAACACTACGCGCCATCAACGACTCGGGCTAGGTCCTTATAGGTTGAGCGGACCGCGAGCTACCCAATGCTCATCGTCACGGTGATCGATGTTAGTATGCAGTAAGAAAAAAGGTACTCGGGTTAAAAATAAAAATAGTCAGTCAGATGGCGGAGGGTGGGCTGCGGTTTGTTCAAAAGAGTCATCACAGCCCTGGAACACAAAGGAATACAAGTGGGTTTTAGTTAGTGAAAATCTGACACTTCCTATCGCTCCACCCAGAGAGGAAGAAGTTATTTGAAGATTTCTCTAGACTCAAAAAAGATTCAAGGCACGTAAGTGTCCAGTTTCTTTTACGTTCTTCTCCTTAAAGATCTACGCTTTGGACCCTGCAACTAGCTTTATCTTTCTGACTGACTGAATTAAAAAAAAACAATTCAAAAATGTTTGTTAATGTGCCTAGATGAACTCTAATTAGTCACTTTGTTACACGTAGGTATGTATGTCGGTATTCGACATCCACCAATCCGTACTAGACCCGCGTGGTGGGTTACAGCCCATTCCCTCTCTTAGAAAGGAGGTCTAAATCGCAGCAGTGGGAACAATAAAATGCTGATTATGCTACACTACGTATAGCGGGCTGGTATCCACAGCTACACGTCCAAAGCGCGAATTTAGCGTACTAAATTTGTATTAAGTTTACGTGTCCTAATCTTGTCATACTTTTAAAGGAAACCTTATGCTATAACAACAGTAGGAATACTTATTGTTAACAACGTTTTTACCGTCAGTCCTGAAACAGTTATGAGTATACATGTGGATAAATGGAAAAGGAGAGGGAGGCCAAAGAAAAGATGGATGGATTGTGTGAAGAAAAATAAAGAAAAAATAAAAAAGACGATAAAAAAGAAAAGGGAGGTGTGATAGCGGGTAACAGAACTGAATGGAATAATAGAAACGTTGCACTGACCCCAAATAACACGGAACAAGGACAAGAAGATGATGATTATGATGACTTACCCACCAAAATATTGCAGTCAAAAACCGACTAGTGATAAAAACGCATCTATAAAGTTTCATACAAACTATCATTAAAGTGTCACACACGATTGCTCCAACGGTTTCATAACAACGATTACATGATACAATCATTACGGAAAAACATCATTAATTCGAAATGTTGACTGCCTCTGGCCTAAACTAAATGTAATCTACTTCAGATGGTAATGAGTTGTGTACGTTTGCTCTGTTTAGCAACGGACGCACGATGTCAACTTGCTGACGAAACATCACGGCCCGACAGCCATTGGCAAATAATATGTGCTGCTATTCAATGGAGTACTGGAGTTACAAAACAGAAGAATTGAATTTGTTTAGGCTATTTTCTTGAAAATGGCAGTTGACAATTTATGGGCTGTGGGAATGCTCGAAGGAGACCGGTCCTAGAACGAAATTTTTCGGCTGAAATGAATATGAGGATGATGAGTGGAAAGAGAAAATATATCCTAAAAAAATCGCAAAGCGTTGAAAGATAAGAGATTAAGGATAGCGTGAAGGTTGAGAGGTAACAGAAAGGGAAGACGCTTTGCGCTAAACCCAAGTAACATGGGACCGGAGCATGGCATCACACTGATATTATAAAGGTGAAAATTGGTGAGTGTGTATGTTTGTTGAACTTTTGGCATATGGGTAGACCATGTCCTACAATAGCATATAGGATACTTTTTATCCCGGGATTAAGTACCTACAATTGGGCCACTTTTCTACTCTAATGCGGGCGAAACCGTTGGCAGCGGCTAGTGAAACGAAAAGATAGATGGAAAGAAATGGGAGTCCGTGATAGCGTGACGGTTGACAGGACAAAATACAAGAAAAAAAAAACGTTTCGCGGCCACCCCAAGTAAAATGGAACAATAGAAGGAAGAAGATGATGATCGACGATTGCAAAATCTTTAATTCTAATCTTTAAACATAAAGCATTTTCATCTACATTCCCCATTTCACAATTTACTTCATCGTTAACAGCAGTTGTTTCATCCAGCTCACTTGCCGCATTCACTTTTATCCCCCAACCATATTTTTTGTCGTCTGTCACGCTCTTTGGACAGGACCATCTGATATTATCTAATGGACATTCCTCAGTCGCTTCTGTATCATTTTTTATTTGAGCTTGACTGATGACGACTCCATTTTTTACTTTTTGGTTACCGTCAAAGGATTGTGGGGTGTGTCTTGTGATTTTGGGCAAGGGATGTGACGTTTAACAGAAATTATGGTTAATCTGTTGTCAGATCTAGTCCAACTGTTTCCAATACACACTTAAGTCTCGCCTGGAAACACTTGTTTACTCCAATAGTAGGCTATATAGGATTCTATTCTACTAATAAACGAAAAAACGAAAGTTTGTATGTATGGATGTTTGTTACTCTTTCACGCAAAAACTACTTATACATCAGAATAACACGTAGACTGGTCTGTTGCTCTAGCAGTGAGTAGCCCGGACTGCTATGCCGAAGGCCGTTAGTTCGATTCCCACCCAAGACAAATCTCTCAAAAACACAAACAAGACAAATCTCAAAGTCTGTGTGATGAGCATGATCATTTGTTCTGTCTGGGTGAAATTTATCTATAATATGTATGTATTTAGAAATATTTATGTAGGTTTATCAGTTGTCTAGTACTCATAGCACAAGCTCTGCTTAGCTTGGGACCGGATGGCGTGGTATGAAAGTTGTAGAACATTATTATTATTATAGGCTATAATTTATAAAGATATTATGTCTAATCCTGCGCAGACGAAGTCGCAGGCTCAAGTTAGTATTTTTTTTTCATTTTGAACTTTACTAATTAATGTTTTTTTTTTGTTTCAGGTAAATGATTTCATCTCCAAGTGGAAGGCTCAGAGCTTAGGAAACCAGATCAGTATAAAAATATCTTTATTAAGAAAACAATCTACGAAACTCCCAAGAGGAAGTCTGCACCGCTTCAAAAGCTTCTAGTTTAGTTCATCGTTTATATAATCCTGTTTTGTTATTGTCTTTCTTACAATAGACAGAATTCCAACGAATACCTCAGTAACTTTATAATTAACTACTCTGAAATGTTACTGTCGAGTCTTTAAGTCTAGAGTGAATAGGTTACTTCTAGGCTAGTGAGCTCCATCGTCGACTACATCATCGCGTAGATACTATTAGGTGAGATAGTAGCCAAACTCGAGCCTATCAAGAATTAAAGAAAAAGGTCCTCCAAAAATTCGAAACATGTTTCGCCCACTTGGAACCTTTTTAACATGGCACGCGCCTATCAAAACACTTCCAAAACTAGATACCTACCAAAGGAATGTTTACTCCGATCCCCAAAAATATTGGACACCACAATATACCCTTAAACGTTCGGATCCTTTTAAAGTTATTATCATAGTCATTAGAGATGAAAAAAGTGGGCGGTGAAGATGGACCACATTTGGACACGCCGTGAGCCCTCAAAATCGGTGAACATGTCTGCAGGTGCTCCCCTTATAATTCCGACCGTGTAATTATAAAATCAGGATGGGCGCTCTGTCGAATGGGATAGAGGAAATTATTTTTATGATTTTCTTTTTACATTTCATGGGTGTTAGAAGCCCATAATTTGGAGAGCATTCACCTAAGACGGATCCTGGGAGGGCTCGCTTGATTATTTTCGTGAGATAACGTGTAGGATACATCTTTTTATTGCGATGATACGATTACTTTCTTCGTAACATTCATTAATCTTCAAGTATGATACTAAAAATAAGTAGTAGTCGAAGGACCAAGATGAAGAATGTACGAATAAAAGCGAGCGCGAAACGTCGAGGTAGTCCATCTTCTCAGCAGACCCTCATTGAATAAAGCGCGAAGATCGCATCAAAGGACTGTAATTAATTATCCGCAACCGTTCTCGTACGCTAACTACCACGGCCACGACCGGATTAATGTGTCTCGTCCCGACAGCCCTTGTTTACCTTCAACCCGTCACACTGTCTTGTTTTAAACCAAACCAACATGGTTTTTCACTTCATAGACGTCATTTTGACCCAAAAAAACATCTAACTTCGTCCCGAGCGGAGAGCTGGACAGGCGCAAACACAAGCTTGTCCAAACAGCTATTTAAATCCTGCCCCAAAAAGTAAACAACGACCAGGAACATAGTACGGACTCTTTTTTGGGTGTCCATCCGTATCTTGATTGATGGCGCGGACTCATCTCGGGGGCCAGGCTTTAATGGACTTCTGACATTGATTTAATAAAAACCCTTCATTACGCCATCAAAGCCCGGGGTCAGCCAGAGAGCCAGCCAGCCAGCACGCGATGTATGTACTCGCACGTTAATTATTTGAAACCGAGATCACGTTTGTGGTTTGTACTTAGCAATTAATGTACGCTAGGAATTGGCTTTCTCTCGTTCACGTAATCACATAGTTTGCTTTTGTAATTGATTAATTGGTTTTGAAGTTGAGAGCTCGTTTTAGGGAGATCGTAACTGTTTCTTATTAGCTTAACTAGTAAGAACATCGACCTTCTTCAGATTGTTGAGACCCCTCCCTGATCCCGAATGCCTTTCTTGACATTTGCCGTGTATTGCGATGTTAAATACTTTGAACCCGGATGTTGCTTCACTTGACAACGATACTCTTACTGCGGCTTGTCGATACCGTAGCGAACAAGCTTGGAATACAGAAATTCATTCTTTATCTTTTTTAATTATCTCGAATGTGTCATCCCACATATTCCTCCCCGTAACGAGATCGCTTTGTTCCTACTAACAGGACGATTAGCTTATCTTACTCGAGCACTTACAGTACCACCCTCGCCTGATAGACTTGTCCGCAGATAAAACTTAATAAGTGTGGTGCAGGACATCGGCACGAGTCGAGACGAATTCGCAGTATGTATGGCAAAAACAGGATTGTCTGAATTCTGCTCATTTATAAGGACCACCTTGAGGCCCAATAAAAACACGTCGCCCCTAAGGTCAATGCACAATTAGATGCCTCCGAACCTGATGAGTGCAATCACTCACGACGTCAACTAAAATATTTGGCAGTGTCCGACGTTGAAATATACGGATGGTAATGAGAACATTTTTGTTAGTTGATAAATAACTGCAAAAAAACTTGCGGAGAGACCCCTGAGGTGCCCGTGTGGTGGGCTGATGGCTGAAGATTAAGTATCCGAGTGATTCTATGTCTAATACGATGAAATATGCTTTTAAAGACAACCTTTTTTGTGCGCTCAGCGGCGAAAATAAGATGTCTTAACTTTAACCGTTACTCACTATAAAGTAGTAGCTGTCCAGTATCATTTAGTAATTCCGCAAGCGAAACCGCAGCAAAAACAGGACACGTGCGCTTGCGCAACGATGCGCCCATAAAACCTTTTTGCTCCCCTCATCTTGATGGATAAAAAATTCGGTAGGGCCGTTAATAACATCTTTTTTCTTTTTTCGGCTACCGAAGTAATGGGTTCCTTCGCACTTCCAATTGGTGGCCAATTTGAATTCGTCTTTCGACGAGTTTTCGCATTATTCCGTTTTGTTTTTTCTTGATTACCGTTCTTGGAAACCTCAGGTTAATTACAGGGTTCTGTTATAGAAATATTTGAGTTGTAGCGAGTGCTGAGATCAAATAACCATATGTTGGAGTTCTTTGATGTGTGCCGTGTCGTATTTGCGTAGACGCAGGGTGTCGCTAGAAAAGCAAATTGATTTTAAGCGAAATTACATTTGCGTGGCTTTTGAAGTGCATGTGTTGTGTTATTTTCCGCCCACCGTAATACACAGAGATTTTACGGTGTTATTCTTCTTTGTTGTTTTAAGTTTAATTACTGTGACTGAACTTCAAACAAGCAGTAGTAAAATTAGAGGTGTTTTACCCGAAAATGGGATACAAACTGTGCCGACAGTTTAAAAACTCGTTTTTCTTTGTAATGTGCCAACAAAGTTTTATGTTATTGCTCCATAATCCTTTATTGTTTCAACAAACACCATGATTAGTCCTCTTAAGTGTACTGTCCGAAATCTTTTACGGTTACAAAGAACTAAATGTTCCAGTTTAAGTGTAAGATTTGTGTGGTCTAAGGCTACAACAGTTTTTAGCACTGCCTTGTTCCTGTGACTTCAGGGTAGGGAATCGTCAAATAGTTTTCACTCTGTTTTTTTTAAGGTGGGATATCATCTCATGGCTTCTCTCGCTCAAGGGCTCCAGACTTTTACTAACTAAAACAACACCATTGTTCCTTCAGTTGCATTTTGCGTTCTATGACCATGAGCATCACTTTCATACTTTTCCCCATGGTCCTAACAGGTATCAGCTATGCTGGGCCTCTTCGGTTTACTGACATCTCTTTGAGGCAAGCGTGGAACACTACGCTCCGTTGACGACTTGAGCTCGTTCCTTATAGAACGAGCAGACGGCGAGCTACTCATTGTTCGTCGTCCGCAAGCCCGCGCCTACGGTGACCGGAGATCGCTCTGCAATTCCCGACGCCTGGGGCTTCTTCTATCACGGCGGCTGGGGCGTGAGGATGTACGTTACCTCACTGTTGCGGCCGCCTCCTTCGCTAGCATTACTACTTCGTTCCGCTCTGGGTGGATCGAGAAAGAGACTAAACCCACCCTCAGTTTCAGGGCTGCATTGACTCTTTCAAACTATCCTGCGGCTCTCGCAGGCATCGGCCTTCAGACCCTGTCAATCGTGTTGAAATCTTGGGAGCCGTAGTCTGGACATCATGCTCATCAGTTGCTCATACGACCACTATACCGGACAGGCAATACAAAGAATTACATGACTTGATTCCGCTATCACATTTTTACCATCAGACAATCCGACGTACGATGAGTGTGCACCCTTATGTTGTTAACACCTTTACGGTCCGGACTAAGCGTTTGGACTCGTCGTTTATACCGCGTACATACATCGAAGGATTGGGACAATCTGCCTGCAGCGGTCTTCCCGTCCGATTATAATTGAGGTGTCTTTAAGGCTAGAGTGAATAGGCTCTTAATAAACTAGTGCGATTCACCATCAAGATTGCATCATTGCTTGCCATCTAGTTTAAAGAGACATATTAAAATGACAAAATATTAGTCGCGTGCGCAAGTTCAGCTGGTTAATCGCGTCATTGGGCGACTGTCACCGTTAACTTAATTATCATAACATATGGTTAGTAATACTTTTATATAAGCAGTCAATTAGTTAACTAATATTAGTAATAGTATAATGGCCAGCCGTTGAAGCAGTTTATTTTAATTATCTTCGATTGGTTTTGAAATGTTTAAGTTATAGCGTCATTGTTGTTATGATCGGCTTAAAAAGCGGTTTATTTTTGTTACTACACATAGTAGACTTTCATTGTAGGAAAACCACCTGTAGATGTTCATAATCAGCATTAGATGTTATATGATTCGTTTTTGGGCTGGGATATTAACAGATAACTATTCTCTCTCTCTCACACAGAATGGAGTGAGAGGGAGTGTCAGAATTTTACTGACTAATAAATAAGGGTTATTTGTTGTTTCTTCAGATACTGCCCTAGCCGCTTAATACCTTATAGTTTAAACATCGATTTGTTAATTGGAATTCAGGGAACGGACATCCTCACACCTAAGCCGCTGCGACAGGAGCATCGGGAGTCTAAGGACGATCCCCGAGAACCGGCGAGGGTTTTCCCGATCTCAGGACCGAACTCGAATCGTCGACGGTGTCTAGGTACTTTGTCAGAAGTACTAAGTACATCTATCTACCTTTAAAATAATTAGATCCAGATCATTCTTCACACCACGCCCCAACAATACATCCAGAAAACTTACAACAATAGCCAATTTCCTTTCTTTAACACCCAAATCAATTCGTCTATTCAATTGTTTCGCTAATTATGTATCAACCGACTAATTTTGGCCCGTGTCTGTTCCCGGGTTCATTGTCACCGTTGAATGTTATTGTTAATTTTTTTGCGAACTTCATTGTGTATGGTGATTTAGAATTGTGCTGTCATTACCAGGCAGGTTGGCAGGCCTCGGGTCATCTGCCTCTGTTTGACAATAGACCTGTACCGCTTGACAGGGTTGGCAAAATATATTTAATCCGGTTATATATTTTTTTGTAATTATCCTTTTATTAGGGGTGCTATTTAAACAGACTTCTTAGTAAGCTGTTGATCCCCGCACGAACGCCCGCGTTCGTGCGCCATTGTCTTACTATTGTGTCTCTAATTACACTACTCAACCAATATTCGTATTCGTCTTTAAAAATCTAAATTGCCTTCTAAATTACTAAGGGCGGAATTCACCAATAAAACTAATCGCGTTTTAACTTTTGGCTCGCATAATCGCGTTTAGCCGCTGTAGTGACAGCGGCTAAACGCAATTGTCACTTGTAAAAATACAACAAAAGAAAAATACAGACAAGTGACACTAGTGACAGCGGCTAAACGCGATTATGCGAGCCAAACGTTAAAACGCGATTACTTTTATTTTTGAATTCCGCCCTAAGTCTGCCACAATTTATAACGAGCGTCTGAATGACACATCTTCTATATAAGCCACTTTCTGGGTGATTATAAAAAAGTAACTTGTTTACTAATATATATTACTTATATTATTATTTATTTATTTATTTATTATATTCTTCATTGTACACCACATAAACAAAAATACAGGACAAACATAATTAAAAATAAGTGTACAATGGGCGGTCTTATCGCACAGGGCAAATATATATAGTTATATAGTTATAGTATATATATATATATATGTATATAGAATGTATATATATGTGTATATGTGTATAGTGTATATGTATGTTATAGTTATATAGTTATAGTAGTTATTGTAGTTTTAGTTATATAGTTATGATAGACTCGCATTAGGCCACTAAGCTGCCTAGAAGTAACCTATTTACACTATAGTCAAAGATTTATTGCTTCTGCTGCGTAAATTTGTAATTTTCAGTATCAAATGTCTTTACTTTGGTATTTGTTCGTCAATTCGTTGAACTCCTCAAAGCTCATACTTGAGCTTGAGCTGTACTCTGCTCGATATCTGATAAAGTCTTGCATGGACACTAATGGACAGGTTCACTCAAATCTGTCTGGTCCTTTCCTCAAAAGACTACCTCAGAAAATAACCTACATGGTTTTCATATGATTTGATAAATGTTTACTGTTTGGACCTTAAAACAGTCTATGACCTCTGAGTTTGTTTCGGTGTTTCTTTTCAGGGTAGTCAGCTGGGAAACACCGGCCTCATCTGGATAGATAGATATACTTTTTATTGTACAGTATAAAAACAGTAGGAGCTTAAAATTAATAGGATGTAACAAAGGGCAGTCTTATCGCTGAAAGCAAAAAAAAAGAACGAAAAAAATGCCGTAAAAATGTTATTTATAACCAATTTGCAAAATAAATATCAATTATTATTTATTTATTTATTATATTCTTTACTGTACACCACTACAAAAATACATAATTAAAAATAAGTGTACAATGGGCGGCCTTATCGCACAGGGCAATTTCTTACAGACAAACTTTGGATGGACTGAAAGAAAGGAGATAGATTTAGGATTATCATCATTTACACTAGGGTTCCTAAGCTCCTACTACTAGCATTTAGAAAACTTAACCAATCTCCAACCTTTCCTTGCTGCCACGTAATTCACACACATAAATAAAGACACATGTTAACTGTCAAATTTGACACATCTAGTCCTCTAACCTTCAATGAATAGTATTTAATATTATTCGCAATTACTTGTTACGTTCATTCACAATACTATGCACCACCTACATCTGACATTTGTTTTTAAAGGTACAGCAATAATTCCCATAATTAGAGACGGCCTTTGTGCCATAGACAATAGGAGTAAACTTTTTAATCAATCACGTGTTGCAAGTGTCGGCCATGTTAGTTTTGGCAGCTTGTGCAAGCGAGACGATTGTGTTATGCGTGTAAGTTTTGACAAACGACCTATAGGGCTGTCGTTTAATGTGTTAGGTGCTAAATAACTTTAGTTATTTCGTAAAACTTTCACTAGAAATTGCTGTAGTATGGAAAATGAGAAACATTCAACATTTCTTAGTTATTAGGGACTACACTAGAATTGCTATAGGATGCTGCGGGTTACAGCTGTCGGATTAATATAATGTAGCCTACATTTTCTCTTATCTTAAAGACGCATAGTTTCGTCCTCCTACCCACGCTATGTAAAAAAGATATTAAAATCTTCAACGTTTTCTCTATCAGAAATATTGATCTGTTGCCTTACAAAATCGACAAGATTGTACCTATATCTTAACAAATACGAGTTAATTACTCATATAATTAGTGTTATTTGAATCTGATTCGCCATAATTAGTTGTTAAGACAAATTGTTCGTCAAATAAAAACGATGTCAGTACGGTTAGTTCTTGATAGAACTCATTATGAAATATTATGTCCTAATTAGAAAGGTTGCTGTGTTACCAAACCGTGGGTTACCGTTTCAGGTTCGTGAGATACGATAGCGAGTTAGAAGTTGATTTGGGATCTTGATTCGTATAAATGAATAGGTATGTTGTACTTAGGTTTGTCAAGAATGAACTCAATCGAAAGGTGAGGGACTGTATCTGATGCTAACTGAGTACTGCAAGGCATAAAATTAAACAGTTTTTTTTTTCAAATACACGGCAACTACCCCCTTTTAATTTTTAAGTTCTTACAGATCGTCTTGGTATATATCGCTGTCAGCGATAAGACCGCTACTGTGCGTATAGATTTCAAGTTTGTGTAAAAGTTTTGTTACTACTTTGGTGTTTATAAAGTTTATTCTATTGGTATAATCAGCCATGGTATAAACTAATAAACAGTCGAGACTCTTCGCATGACCCACAGACTCGGTATTGCCATAAAACGTGGCAATTCCCTCAGCCTTTTGGGTACACAAGGATCAAACATAACTCTTACAATTTACATGCATTTGGCTACGTAGCGCTTGAAGCACTCCATGGTTGTTCGTGTCGAAGAACTGGTGAGAAACTCCTCACCAGTTCTTCTCTATAAGAAACGACCATTTGGAACCGCGCACTAGCTTTGACGTTTTAATAGTGCCCATGTAGGCCTATGTGAAATAAAAATATTTTGAATTTGAATTTAGAATGGCCAAGAGCTCATTAACTTACTGTGACCTTTGCCAAAACACCATGAGTCTACAGGCACAATGTAACACGGTCCTTTACCTTCAAGGTATCTCACATTTGACCTTTTCCATCTCAAGCCTCATAAACTCGTCCTTGCTTTGACAGAAACATGAATATGAATATTTCAGTGTTGCCAACCCTGAAACAATATTGACAAGTCAATTTTAACACTGCAATGAGATTTTTTAGTCGTCTAGTGTTTGCATCCGCAACTGCTGAGCCTAACCTACGCTCGATCCTTTGGCGACAGTGTTCGTAGGTATTTACTAGTAGCAGCGCTTCTAACTGGTCCTTTTTGCAATAGTAGCGTGATATTATGATGTGAAAAACAACCCTTTGAGCTCGGTCAACTCATTCAGCAATCGAATCATTGAATACACATGCGTTCCAGTCGTCTGCGATGACATTTGCATTGCGTAACTACAATGCCAACAAAATGTTGAAAACATGTAACTTGCGCCGTATTTGGAACGCGCCTTGCTTTGTTGTAGGGTTGACGACACTGAATAACTGCACAGGAAAACTACTAATTTATGTAAAGATATACAAGTGTGAGAACTTTGAAAGCGATTTTTAAACTAGCTTCTGCAAGCTGGAAGTAGAAAATTAACCCCAGGGAACATATTCCCGGGTAAAAATATATAAAATAAACAGTTCTATATGCTTTTATCCTAATTCGGTTGAGCATGAAGAGTAACAAACATAAACACACACATACATGGTATAAACAAAAATTTGAAGACGTGTAACATCTACCATCCTGCACTGGGCCCGCATGGTGGATTACGACCCATTCCTTCTCCAAGGGAGGAGGCCTGAGTTCCAGCAGCAGAAACATTCTAAGGCTGATTATGCTTTATGCTATCAGTAGCCCTAAAATCGTCTGCGGAAATATACAAAAGTTACCGTAACCCTAGAATACAAAGGGCAAATGAAGAAACATGTAGATGGGTTTTAGTCACTCTAACACGTGCACCCTCTTGCTCCACCCTAAAGCAAGAGGAGTGATTTGAATTCCATCTCAAAAAAAAGAACTAAAAGTCATTTTCTACACGTCGAAGAACATAGTTTTCGTGCAGAGTAAATACATACTCGTAGGTTCAACATAGTTGTGACACGGATTTGCAAATTCTCAAAGAACTATGTTTCTGAATTAGCCGTGTCGGATTGCCGCCTTTGTATCTGCGTTTGTTCTGGTCAAGCTTAGGTCATGTGTGTCATTGATTGTTTAAACATTTTATGTTTTAATACTGTGTAATCTTGTGTCAAATGTGGTATTTTTATGATGATGGGAATAGTGGCAGATTGGTACACTTTTGTGGGTCATTCGGTTGATTTATAATAATAATAAAATAGCCGTTTATTCCCAACCTTTGGGGTGATACATATTTCTTTGTGTGGCTGTAATACTGGTTATAATATGTCCCTCAGTTCGGTGTGCCTTTTGGCATAGGCCTCCTCCAACTGCTTCCATTGGACTCTGTCCCTTGCTACCTTTGTCCAATATGGACCCAAGGTCAGGCGGATGTCGTCTTCCCATCTTCTCGTTGGACGACCCTGTTTTCTGACACCATCTCTTGGGTACCATAGGGTCACTTGCTTGCTCCATTTATTAGCCGTGCAGCGAATCATGTGACCTGTCCAGCCCCGGTTGATTTAGGAGGTTGTTATTTTATGACCCTAACGTTACAATTTTTGCGTCGGAAATCATCAAATGACTTCTCCCGAGGTGCGAGAGGGAGTGTCAGACTTTTACTGACTAAAGCCCACAGTGTGCCTTCACTTCATTTCTTTTTTGCCTCCATACAGAAACAACAGTAAAATACGCTTGTTTAAGCTGTTGATCCCCGCACGAACGCCGGCGGTCGTGCGCTATTGTCTTACTATTGTGTCTCTAATTACGCTACTCAAGAAGTTAATATTAGGTGCCCCTCGCGGCTTCACCTATGTATTTGGTTACTGCTCCGCTTCCGTGGGTCTTAGCGTGATGTTATATAGCTTATATTATTTGTCATGAACCTGGCTATCCCATACAGAAAGATGTATCCTAATCCGACTGATAGTTCCAGAGATTAGTGCATAAATAATAACAAAATAAAAAAAATCAGATGACTTGAGAACCTCCACCTTTTTTTAAAGTCGGTTAAAAAGTTCTTCCGCTTGTTTATAAAATTTAATTCGAGCACTCAAGTTAAAATACCCACAAATCCTGAATATTTTTCAAATGCCACTGGCCCAAAAACCTACCAAGTAATAGTGTTGCCAGTTAAAGCCTCCTGGCAACTTTGAACTCATTATTACCACGACATTTGTATTCCTAGCAAAGTGACATGACAGTGACGATCAACGGACAGATAAGCCAACTGACTACACATGCAATAGAAACATTCGATAATATCTACATTACTAACAACAACAAACAAGCAATAACCAACCTTATCTTAAAGAAATAAAGTTTAAAATACTTCTGTCTAAAGTAAAGCCTTTTAAAATATCGTGTGTGGTGCGTTTACAGAGTGTGTCGTAATTAAAAAAACTCGCGAGTAATTACACGAGTGTCGAAAGCCGACTCCGTGAACGATGAACTATGCTGGTTTTGGTACATGTCCGAATTTTTCTGAGGGCAACGACTTTGTATGATGAATTAACTGGGAGGTTGTGACAGTGTTTGATTTAAAAAAGTATAGTGTTTTTTTATGGTTTGTGTTTTTAGGGTTCCGTACCTCAAAAGGAAAAAACGGAACCCTTATAGGATCACTTTGTTGTCCGTCTGTCCGTCTGTTAAGACCCTTTATCTCGGGAAAGCGTGGAGGTATGGAGTTGAAATTAAAACCATATACTCAGGTCTGTCGTCTCTTGAAGCTGTGAAAAAAATCAAACTTCTAAGTTAATGAAAAAAAAAAGATACGGCCGTTTATGTCGCAAAAAATGTGTATTTCGACACTCTCAAGAGAATCAAAATTCGGGGTACTTCCCGTTGACCTAGAAATCTAAAATTTGGTATGAAGCAGTCTCATAGCAAAAGTATAAGAAAAAATCTGAAAACTGTGTAATGTCACAAAAAAAAACTTTCTTTGCGTTTCGGAAAAATCTTCATAACTCAATTCGGGATTTGAACTGTTTTCAACATTTGTACGAAACCCTCAGTGCGTGAGTCCGACTCGCACTTGCCCGGTTTTTAGTATTGTAGGCCACCTAGGTTGTTGTGGGCTTGTTACTCGTAGAAACCATTCTTAACATCGATCTGTAGCATAATAGTGATCGCTTTGTTAATGGCAAACTTATTGCCACAAACCTGTCAACATCATGTAAGAATAGTGTTGGTTTTTTTTTTTTACAATGTTATTAATGATAATTTATAAATTGATCTGTATTTTAAAATTTAGTGATATGCTATATAGCATAATTTAAATTTTCCTTTTAATTCACTAACGCTCAGGCGGTAGCCGGCGTCCGCAAGCCATTGTCTTACTATTGTGTCTCTAATTACGCACGTCAAAAGGTTAATACATACAAAATATATTTAATTGAATTTATGACTAAAAATTTGTTATCGCTATATGCTAATTTATAAATTAATCTGGTAATCATGTCTCTTTTTTTATTGTAATAACAACGATGTAAAATAATGTAAATATTTTCATGCCGAATGGTAAAATGTGGCTGAGCTTTTATGTATCATAAGAACCGTTGTGTATTACCCGTATTTGCAAAATAAAATTCGATTCTATTCTATCATCTTATATCATGTCCTTAGAGTTTTTCCAACTAGCTTCGGGACGGCTTGCAGTCTAACTGGATGCGGCTGAATACCCGTGTTTTACATGGAGCGACTGCCTACCAGACCTCCACTCCACAACCCAGTTACTGGGCAACACGATGCTCCTTGGATATACTGATGATGGTCAGACTTTCTGGCGTCTAACTACCTGTAACGACTGTCAAAGATATACGAATGACAACCGGGACTAATGACTTTATGTGCTTACCATGGCACGGGATGGTAGTAATGTTCGAGATGAACTTAGAAAACTGCATATGAAATGAAAAATTTATATTGGTACTTGCCCGGTTTCGAATCCGCAACCTCATCCATGGGAAGTGGGTACATTAACCACTGGGCCATCACACACGTCTTCTTGCTCTGCACATGACAATCATATTTTGTCTTGTAAATATAAAATACATATATGTATAGGGTGACTGGCAATTAGTGTACGATACTTAAACACGTGAATGTGCTCATGATAACCAACAACTCTTACTATGGGGACAAACTTCAAATCGCGAAAAAAAACAGCTGTTCAGTACATTAATATGCCTAATGTACTGAACAGCTGATATTTTTTTCGCGATTTCGGCTTTGATTAATAAAAATTGTTTGTTATCATGAGCACAATCACGTGTTTAAGTATCGTACATTAATTGCCAGTCACCCTATATGTATACATAAATCTATTTTCAGCCTCTCCTAATTCATTCTTTTATCGATCTGAAGGAACACAGATTTATTATAAAGTGCGACTTTTTTATAATAAATGCTACAATGTTGACTTTTGTTGCGAACATTTAATTCCTCTCGAAACGACCCATAAAGATCGCTGTTCCCAAAAAGATAACAATATAAAGTGTATTAAAACCACCATCTTGTATCATTTGCTTTTATACCACACACGTGAGTACCTTTCCTTATAAAATTTAACACACAAAAATCAACCTTAACTCAAAGAGAAAAAGTTTAAATTAGGTTGAAAAGGTATGTTTGTGCAATTATTTAAGATTCCCGAAATCGTTTAGTAACAGTTTAATATCACACGTAGCTGGCTACATGGTCACTATATAATTTGAACACCCATCAAAATTCCATGTACAGGATGATTTTTAAATAATTTTTTGGCCTGCAGAATCTGGCACACCTCCATAATTGTTTAAATTATAATGACACGGAATCCCTACTTATAATTTCTAAATAAAGACTTGTTTCTATCAGTTGTAACTCAAGAGCAGTCAAAGCATACTCATGCATAACCAAGCATACATAATGCATACTCTCATAAACAGACGCGAGCAACCAAACACACATCACATACACAACACACACACGCACAGACACACAATAACACATACACAAACACACCATAAGACATGCACAACACACACACGCACTCACGCATAGACTATATGTACATTGATTACATTGCATCCACCAATAAATTGTAACGAACTCACTCGCCGCGGGAGGAAGGCCTGGAGTCCTGAAATACAGGGCTACCCTAGTTTAGGCTCCAGTCCACTCCATTTATTATACTGTCTGTACTGTGTTACATCAATGTGGAAAATAAATGTTTTTTTTTTAATGAAAATCCTGGCCTGTTAAACCTGCCAAATGTTTGTAACTACAGAGTAAATGAATGATAGAATACGCAGCGTTGGAAGACCTCCCCACAGGGTAGACCGATGACCTGAGGCCCACAAGCTCTGAACGCGACCTATTTGACGACCTACTAAACTGTTAAAGGGATGGAGGAGCTATGTATAACTCTATGACACTTAAGCTAGAACCACAATAGACCGACGCACACGTGGTCCACGCCTGATTTGTACGTAGAAAGACGTCATGTGGCGTCGCGTGGCGTGGATCTAATGTAGCTCTACAAATCTAGTTGCCATATAACATGTATGGAGACCGACGCGCCCAGATTGGCGTGTGTGGCACACGTGTGCGCAGTGTAGTTCTAGCTTTAAGCTAGAACCACATTAGACTGACGCACACGTGGACCACGCCTGATTTGTACGTAGAACGACGTCGTGTGGCGTCGCATGGCGTGGATCTAATGTAGCTCTACAAGTCTAGTTGCCATATAACATGTATGGAGACCGACGCGCCCAGATCGGCGCACGTGGCACACGTGTGCGCAGTGTAGTTCTTTCTACCTTTAGGGAAACACTATGTCCAGCAGTAGACGTCTCTAAGCTGAAATGATGATAATGAGATGACCTTTTTGACATAATGAATAGAAAAACTAGTGCCTACTCCAAAAGAAGAAATCTTAGACGAGTATTGCGGACTGTTTGAAGTAGGTCATTTAAGTATGACCGTAACCAGAGGCGAAACGTTGAGGCTCTGGTGATCAAAAGCCTCAAGCACAAGTAGACGGCTTGATTATCTACTAATCTATTATGCCTGGAGCTACAGCAGTTAAGTAGTTAAAAAACCTCTTCATTTGCCTATCACGTAGGTAAGTATTTCAAACAATTCGTGCAGTTGGGTGGCCATAACAAAAAATATCCTTATACATATATTTTTCAAACTCGAAAATTAGCTCTGATCCCTACCGCTTTTAGACACACAATTAACTGTTTTTCGCACTAGTGCGCAAAACTGCGCGTGCTCACCCCTGCCACAATTTTATTATATTCATCGTATCAAGCTGGGCGATCGCGACCCCCACGAGGCGCGCGTCAACCCCCTAAGTCTTCGTGTATTGAAAAACGTCGTTTGATACACGTGGAAATTGGTGACCGCAGCCCTCGGCGCCATAACACCTTCACTTATGGCTCGGGTGAATGCCGTCTCGGCCGCAATAACAAATTTTCTCCACTTATATCAATATGTTCCTGTATTTTCGAACGCCATTTTAAATGTTGCACATTAATCTGTACACCCTGTAAAACTGACGTCAAAATGGCGCGCACCATAACCTATGCTAATAGATATTTAATTCATTCAGACATTTAATATCGTTTCTTTATTTTATTACTGGTCGAGACCAATTATAGCGATCAGAAGAACTGTCTTCACTAGCTCTCAGTTTTATTTTTCTATTTTTGAAGAGGTTAATGTTATGGGTCTGATTCATGGGCTGCTGCAGGATTGTTTGAAAGATTTACCTCGGTTCTGGAACACAAAGGGCAACTGCAGGAACACAGATGGATGACTAAAGTCAGTAAAAGTCTGACACGCTCGCTTCACCATCTGGAAGCAGTTATTTGATGATTTCCCTAAAGAGTATGATTCATAATAATTATGTATAGCAAAGTGGCAGTTGGCACAGGGTAAAATGGATGAATTTTGTGAGGAATGATACTTATAGAAAAACCGGCCAAATGCTAGTCGGACTCGTGCACTGAGGGTTCCGTACAAACTTACCTATGAAAACAGTTCAATTCCCGAATTGAGTTACGAAGATTTTTCAGAATCGCAAAAAATGTTTTTTGTGACGTAACTCTGTGTGCGCTTTGTGAAAAAAAAATTAAAAATTTACAGTTTTCAGATTTTTCCTATACTTCTGCTATGAGACCTTGCTTCATGCCAAATTTCAGGATTCTAGGTCAACGGGAAGTACCCTATGAATTTTGATTCCCTTGAGTGTCGAAATAAACGTTTTTTGCGACATAAACGGCCGTATCTTATTTTTCGGTTAAATCAGTAGTTTCATTTTTTCACAGCATCAAGGGTCCGCAGACCTGAATATATGATTTTAATTTCAACTCGATACCTCCATGCGTTCCCGAGATAAAGGGTCTCGACAGACAGACAGACGGACAACAAAGTGATCCTATAAAAGTTCCGATTTTTCCTTTTAGGGTACGGAACCCTAAAAAGGAAACTGATGGAACCGTGACGGTTCACAAAGTACGGAAGGACACAATGTGTTCAGTCCCGTTTCATCATCATCTCCTTAGCGTATTCCCAATTCCCTAGCTTGGGGTCGGCCTCGAGTCTAACCAGTTGCGGCTGAGTACCCGTGTTTTACATGGAGTTACTACCTATCAGACCTCCACAACCAGGCTTCATCTAGCCTAGTGCTGCCATTTAGCGAAACGCCTAGGGGCATCATGTCTTAAAAAATTAGATCTACCAAGGAGTATCATGTTGTACTCAGCAACCTGATGATACTCCTTGGATAGACTGACTGGTCATGTGCAATCATGAGTAATATGAGACAAGAGCAGGAAGATTACGAGGAGCAGCATGATGATGGGGAGGGCAGTTCTAGCTGATAAAATGTTTCGAAAGTACTTTCCAAATATATCTTTAGAGGAGTTATAATCTCACTGAGAATTACTGAAAAGGAAATCGAGTTCCTAGAACTGAAAGACCAAAGGAACATGGGTGGTTTTTAGTCAGTAAAAGTCTAATATTCCCTCTCCCTCCACCCAGAGTGCGAGAAGTCAATTGATCATTTCCCATTGAAAAAATAAGCTGTGATAGACAGAGATGATTGATTGATAGATAGATTAAGAGATCTTTATACGCCTGCCAATAGACGTAGATCTAATTTTTTAAGACATGATGCCCCTAGGCGTTTCGCTAAATGGCAGCACTAGGCTAGATGAAGACAAAGTATCAAGTTATTAATAGCATAAGAATAATATCGTGCACAAAGGTAGGTTACGTACATGATATAGGTAACATTGATGACCTATTACAACACCTCAAACGACTTATCTGACAGGCATTTTCAATCAATTTTTTTTTTCGGTATATTTTTATTTAAATATTAGAATATGGATGTACATATTCTAATGTTTTTGCAGCATTTGGCAGCAAATGTTTCAAGTCAACCTTCTCGTCAACCTTCGCCGGGGTAGTAAACACTACAATAAAATTCTCAGCTCCATTTTATCGAGATCGCGCCTATTTCAATGATTCCACATATTGTCCAGTTGCGCAGACACTTGAGATACAAAATTACACGAATTTTACATCACAATATCCACTACGAATCAATTTGCGAATAAGTAAAATAGCCACTGAACTTCTCTGAAAGAAATCCCGTCAAAAAACCAAAAAGTTTCTGGTAATTGGGTATTTATTGTACCAATCTTTGAAAAGAGTCACAATTTGATCTTAATGGGTTAATAAACTTTTTTTAATCAATAAGTGCCATAAAAATGAATTTAAATTTTACACTTTATATTTTCGCGCGTAATTTGACAAGATCGTTGGGCGCCATGTTACTACTCTGTCGTCATGACGTTAGTTAGTCATGTAAACAAGCACTGACATTAATGTGGAGTGGATGAATTTTTTGATGCCCAGTGTGTTTTTTTTTTCTACCTATTCGTACATATATTTTTCAGTTTGTATATATATACCTATTAAGCATTATTATTTAGTAGTTTAGATGTTTAAAAGTACTAATAAAATTATTAGTAGGTAGTGAATTAGAAAATATCCTTGAATTCATGATTTTAATTAAAGTTCTTCTCGTTAATATCCTGATTCGATTTTAAGTTTATTCTCATTTGACTACCAGACAGATTAGCGAACCATCTAACTGGGCATCTATCTATCATCTCTACTTCTAAGATACAAACCGACACGCCTGTTACATAAAGAAATGAGCGTGTAATTATAATAATTTCTCGCACATGTGTTACAAAAAACCGTCATGCAAGATTTATTCCTGCTAATTATATTGCATCAAGATTACTCGGTCATACTATAGAGTTTGACAGCTCCGTTAATATTCAAATATTATGTACCGACTTGTACATATTTTGCTGTTTTTTTATAGTCTGTAGCTTTCCTCAATATATAGGTCCAAAACTAAATGATTTTTTAACCAGTAGTTCTTGAGATTAGCGCGTTCAAACAAATCAAATCTTCAGCTTTATAATATTTAGTATAGATAATGCTAGGTTGGAAATTACCTGAAATCATAAAACTTACGCCTTTAATTCTGTAATTCGTTATAAAAATAAAATAACTTATAAATGTCGAGTCTAATTTCTATTTTACAAAATGTACAAGACCACCCTATAAAATAACAATGTAACAATCTAGTTTTCAACTCACGCGCATGAGCCCTCATTCTCGATACATCGGTTGACACGAAAATCGATTAGAACAATGATCGATGTGAACAATCGAGAACTATTCGTTACACACGAAACACTCGTATCTGCTTTAGATAAGACTTAACAATCATAACACTAATTAATTCTGATGGATGAGCTCCTCAGTCGCGTCATACATGGTTGATAAAAATGATACTTTTTATTCCATTATCATATTAAGGTATTCTACTATTGCAGACAGTAAGAATATGGTAGAAACATAAAAAAATTAAAATAACAACAAGAATTTAATGAGAAAATCTTCACCAAAAATAGCAATATCTACAATCGAATTTAATAAAAAAAAACAATATAAACAAAAAGTATAGAATAGAATAGAATAAACTTTATTGTACACCAAATTAGTAACAAAACTTTTACACTAACTATATAATATAATAATTTTTACATTTTTTTTTAATTGTCTTAAAATCGAATCGAATTCAAATTAGTAAATTATTATACAAATATATTACCTCTAAGGAACAGAAAAGTCACGCAAGCAAAACTCTTTAGTATTCCACATTTGAAGAAGGAGACTATCTCATTCTATTGTCTCTGCCCAGTAAGTACAAGCACGTATGGTATGATACAATCAGTACGCACTCCCGATACAACACCATGACAAATCGATCCCCAGTAATACATCGATCCATCGCGTCACTCGATAATCGATACACTCTTAGTCGAATTATCGCCTGTCGACTCGTGTGAACGATTACATAATAAATAATGGTCAATTCGATTCGATTACAATCACACATTAGGACGCCCCGCTGCTCTCGAACACCTGATATTTATTATAATAAAACATTGATAATCGAGCTATTGTTTAAAAAAAATCGCAAATATTAATGGCTGGTGATTTTTTTGGTTGGCCATAGGTCATGGCGTGTCAAACTCTGGGCGGTATATCCTTGAAATTATTAGTCTGTAATTTAGCTACATATGATTAAGAGCGAATTATGCAACCAAAGACGTTCACATACAGAAAGGTCAAGTTTACGGTTCGATGTTAACACCTACAAAATGAAGATATTATTGTAATCTTTAGTTATTTCTAGCGTTTTATTGATATAATTTCCTTCCCGATATGGGAGGCATAAACACGGGGTATCAGCGCTTTATCTTTTCTCAGAGGCAGTAAAAGCGTACTAAAGAAAACAGTAATGGTTATAATGCTTATGGTATAATAAACAGACGATAGGGACAGTAAGCACTAACGTATCTCCAAGTAAGTATCGTTGCAGCTTTTAGTTTTAAGAAATATCTTCTAGCGTAACTGTTGCTTATAGCAGGAATCGCATAAAGTTTGCGCACCTAAAATTCCCTATTAGGGAAAAGACGTGACAATACCCATTGCGAAATTAATATAGACGGTATTGTGAATGTACCATTTCAGCCAACATTAAGATAAATAATACATGAGTTTAGTAACAAAACAATCGATTTGCTGTCGCATTAGTCGATTTTCGTTTCGGTGTCTATTGTCGATGGACATCGTTCTAGTTCATTATTATGTGGGAATATATATATATCACATAAATTGTTACGCAAGTTAAAACACTTGTTGGGTCCTAGGCCCGAAGTGTGCCAGAGTTGCGGGAGCTTTCGAAAGAGTCACCGTAGTCCTGGAACGCAAAGGGCAGCTGAAGGAACACAGGTGGGTTTTAGTCAGTAAAAAAAAAAAAAAAAAAATCTGATACTCCCTCCTCTTTGATCACTTCCGACCCTAAATATAAAAAAGTTAAGCACTTGTTTGGATGTTATAGGCAATGGTTGCGTTGAAACTAATCGGAAATTCAGTCGGTCATTCGGCACCCCGCGATGTATGTCGGACGGACAGCAAAATAAATTGGCTTGCATTTGTATGAATAATATAATAGAGTAAAATGGCCGGTTGACGTAAATGTTCCAATATTCCTCAATATAATTGGGACAATTTGTTTATAAAATATAAATCACTAATCAAGTTTACATAAAGTGGTTCAATTTGTGTCAAATGTTGTTACATTTGACACAAATTTCTTTACAATAAAACAGCATAATGATTTCATTATTATCTTCACTTGTTAACTAAACTTTCAACTATTACTCATTAAAGTATAGGTTACACCGATATCATCATGTGTTTTCATATAAAAGTTTCACTTTTACAAATTAATAATCCAATAAAAAAGTTCGATTGTTAGCGATTGCCAGTGTGAAAAATCGTTCACAATGGATAATTTAAGCCGATCGCACCGGGATCTTTCTTGCTGTCGCTCCCAAGCTAGCAACCTCTTTGTAATAGCAACATAATTATTTTAATACGCACAAGAACATAGCAGGTACACTTTCACTTTGAATTTGCATGTTGATGTAGGTAGGGTTTTTGCAAACAAAGGCTGTATAAGCATTGTTTTTCGCGCCAATCATTTGACAGGTTGAATAATGTTACCATAGTCTCTGTTAAAGTGTCAGTGAGTTCAAGATAACTTTTAATTAATTTTATGATTACTCTTTATAGTTTTACAATGCACTTCCGGACTAGATCTGTTATTTATTGCAGCTACAAAAAAATTGATTACCTATTAGATATTTTTGTTTAATTAAAATCTCTCTTGATGCATTTCACGTTGTAGAATTTAAGTTACCGTAATAGCAATAATACAATCAATCATGAGAAGCGAAAATTATATTGGGAAGAACTTTAAGCATCATATTTGTTATGAGCAATCCGTGCGGTTTTTGTTACAAAAAGAATTGATTAATAATAATAATAAAACTCATCCTTTTAGATGGCCAATAAGATTAAATATGTGCACAAAATATACCAAATCACTGCCGATAATTGAACGATGTTGCCACTAAAAAATATCAAAGCAACCGGCGGAAACGGCTTAATATGTTCGGCCAGTAATGTTGAATGCTTCATTAGAAGGATTTCGATAGCGTAATCACATGTTCTGATCGCACTTTGCCTCGGTGCGAAATGATCCGATTGGCTGATATCTGTGCGTGCGTTCCAAACATTTAGTTTGAACGCATTTGATAGAAAGGCATTCTCGGGGTTGCTATTGGTAAATAAATTAATGATGACAGTTGTTGATCTGAATTCTCGATGGTTAAGATTTATGGCTGTTTCTTTGCAGGTGTAATTGTCGCAGATTTAATAGCCTACATTAAATACAATGTTGTGGGTTAGAATAAAGAGCATACTAGTTTTTCATTTTTATTATTCATATTTTAATCCGCATTACAGAGCTTCATTCTTCTTATCAAAAAGTTTTCCATAGTCACTTAGTTATTACACGTTCGGATTCGTTGGAATATTTTCCATTGTATCCGAAACACTACCGTCTGGTACCTAAGGTCACCGCCCCAATTGTCGTGCGTTAATGTTAACACCTCCAGCACACAGCAGCGGTAGATAATGACAATCTTATCGCTCGTATCAGCCCAGCCCATGCCATTAACTGGCCGACCGACTTTCCCCGGGGTAGACCGCGATTGTTGACGATTTTCCTCAGTACATTGAGCTAGGAGAGGCCTCCGCATAGTTTGTACAAATATGGTGAAATAAGACGCAGAAACGGTGCGTTTGTTTCACGTGTTGGCTTTTGAACCAAAAAGATATAAGGCTACCTTTAACATCGGCTGGAGAATTAAAAAAAAAAAATTTTTTTTTCTCTGCGAACGGCCTTTATTGAACAAGTCATTATGTAGCATATTATGTTGTTATGGGGATTTTTTAGAGTGAAGTTTAGTGCCTGTTTTAATTATTCGCAAATTGAATCTTGTATATTGTGATGTAAAATTGGGCTTTTTTCTTTTTTTTTATTCTTGATAGGTTCGCGCTTGACCACTATCTCACCTGATGGAAAGCGACGATGCGGCCGACGATGGAGCGCGCTTACCTAGAAGTAACCTATTCACTCTTGACTTAAAGATTCCCGGGTTGTAGCCATCAGGAAACAGATTCCGGCAAGGAATTCCACTCCTTAGCTGTACGCACAATAAATGTGTTCCCAAAACGTTTTGTGCGTATAGGTGGGATGTGTGGATAGGTGGGTGTCTGCACAACTGGACAATATATGTGAAATCATTGAAACAGTAGACACAGTACATTGTAGTATTGACTACCATCATTGTAGGCTGACTCAACATTTGCTGCTTAATACTGTAAAAACATACGATTAGATGGTTGCGGGAGTCCGATGGATGCGAGACGCACAGGACCGTTCATTGTGGCGACACTTGGGGGAGGCCTATGTCTAGCAGTGGACGTCTTTCGGCTGAAATGATGATGATGATGATTAGATTAGAGTGTGTTACATCCGCATTTTCAATGGAAACAAAGTGAATATAACCTAAATTTGAAAAAAAACTAAATACTTTATAATCTTGACACTGGCTAAAATTCAAAAACCGTGCGAAGCTAAATAAATAAATATGACAAAAAAAAACTCTGTTTAGTCAAATTCATATAGGTACATTAAATCTTCTGCAACTCTTCTCAGACCAAAAAATCTAAATCATTAAAATAACAGATCACACAGTAAAAACATTAAACATCGTTCAAAAACCAACTCAACACAATCCGAGTTCCTATCATTGTAACAAGCCCTATTTATCCCTCAATGCGACCGCTTTCCAATGACACTTGCCGCATAGTCGCCAGCGCGTGCGCAGGTAAGTAGTAAGTACTATTGCGAATAATGACCGTTTCTGATCCATAACCGATTGCAGTGCGATTATTTTTGAGGTTAAGACCTTGTAGCAGTTACAGCTACGACTCCTGAATACGTTGAGGCATTTGCTGGATAAGATGTTCGTGATAATGTTGTAATGATCTAGTTCTTGTTACAAGTAGGTATCTAGCTAGAATGTGGTTTGATACTTTGTTGTGGAAGGAGAGCGATGGTTGTCGTCGACCGCGTTGACCTTTAGCTGATGGAACTGTTTTTATTGGAGGCGGAAAATCATCAAGTAACTCCTCCCGCTCTGAGGTGGAACGAGAGGAAGTGTCAGACTTTTACTGACTTAAATAAACCCACCTGTGTTCCTTCGGTTGCCCTTTGCCTTCCAGGACCAGTAACTCTTTCGAACAGCTCTACAGCCCCTGTTGGGACTGCTGTGCTCTGAGTGCGAGATGTTTTTACTTGCAGCGGGCCAATCGGAGCGCCAAACGTCAAAAATGTGTTATTCGTGTTAACCTAAATCAAACTCGTACGAAGCTATAAACAGGGATTCCCAAAATCCCAATTACAGTACAAACGTTTTCGAACATTTTAACCAGGTAAGTGTTAAGTGGCTATTGCTAAGTAAAGCATTATTAGATAGGCTCCCCAACTTTTTATCTAAAGCATTCATAAATTCTTCAAGCATCTAGTCTAACACTAACTAGTTCGCTTCACCATCAACGATTGCATCACTGCTTACCATCAAGTGAAATAGCAGTCTTATTAACATCCAAGGCTAAAAGTGAACCAGTCACCATTATTCCCATGTAAAACAGACCAGCAACAACGTGTCTTTTACTAAACTACCGTTAATACAGACAATGACACTCAAATCCTACTTATTCTGTTACAACTGTATTTTCCCAACAAGCCCTGTGTATTCCGCTTTCCAGCCACACTTGCAGAAACGAACGTATCGTTAGTAATGAATGTCTCTGATTCATAACTGATAGTGAGGAGACCATTTGAGGTCAGTAGGAACTTGTGACTACCCGCACGTGTTGCTGGGATGTAAATAACTAGTAATTGTAGGAGTATTTTAGAAAGCAGTCATTTGTTTGTGGAAGATAAGGAGAAAATTGATTAGGGAACCGCTGTGTTGCAAGAAATTTGAGAAAAAAATAATATTTTAATGTATGTACACAGAAACACTTAAAAACAAAAATAATAAATACAGATTAAAGAGTACAAAGGCGCTGCTTGTTTTAAAAGAAATTTCTTCCAGAAGACCTGTAAAAGGAGAGTTGGGTGAGAGATTTAAACACAGAGTGTATAAGTAAAAATAGATAAGAAAGTTTAAAATAGACTATAATAACTTAGCCACATCACTCAAAACTACATCAAGTAACTGTAAACCATTATACACAGAAATAGACAAAATACACAAATTATAGTATAAAAATACACAACACAAGATATACGTAGAAGATATAATATGTAGAAAAAGCAATGATGACTATTACGTGAAATTGTTTGATGCGAATATCAAAAGTTAAACTAGACAAGTAAAAGGTAGTCCTTCGGGTGATCATAATGTTTCTAATTATAATCTTGTAGACAAGCTCGCTCATCAAGTCAATCGACCAACAGAAAAAAAAACCGCCAAGCTTACATGGTTGCCTGTCAGAACTTGTAAATTTGAAAGCCGTCAACAATTTAATTCAAACTCAAAACTCAGTCGCCAACCCATTCACCAAGTAACAGTAAGTAACAATATTACAGCAAATCTAAACAAAGATAACAAATAATTCAATCGGAGGCAAACAATCTCTGTAATTGAATGTATGATTTGTTATATTGCGCAGTCAACCGGCAGCCCTCGGCTTATTACTGTAATAAGGGTGGCATTAAACTACGACTGTGTTCCTAATCACAATGGTTCATCACCCCATAAATTTGACAGGATCTAAGGATCTAGTAGTTTTAATGCGTGATAACGTGACGGGTGATAGGACAGAATGGAAGAAAAAAACGTGATCCCTACTGCAAATAAAACGGGACAAGGGCAGAAAGATGATGTTGTAGATATAATGTGTGAGACGAAAAAAGTGATCATGCATTTGAATGTAAATGGATGAATGAAAGAGGGAGGTCCAAGAAAAGATGGACGTATTGTCTGTCTGAGGACTGACAAGACTATAAAGAGAGAGAATGAAGTAAGAACGAGTTGCACTGACCCCAAGTAACATGGAACAAGGGCAGGAAGTACACTCCTGTTAAATTATCGTATGTTCTAACAATGTGGTTATCTAGTGTCATTTAATTCATTGCAGCTTCTCAGTGTAAACGTTGTGTTAGCGATTAGTTTATGAGCCGCCTCCAGCGTGTCCCTGCACGCGTTGAGTTATTGTTGAGCCCACTACTTGGAACTTCCATTTGGTTTACAAATGAAGTTGTTCCTCTGTTACAAGGCTTAGAATGACGGATTGGTTCCTTCATTTTGTCTGAATTGGTGTTAATTTCTGAATAATTGTTTGTGTTAATAATGATATTGGTTAATCTGCGTTGTCTAGATTTTTATTATGTGTAGTTTTCTTTCTGCACTCTAAGAGGATATTTTTACGATTACCTTTCCGAACCTACCTCATATTTTTGTGCCAAGTTGATGATTCTCAACAATACAAATTATATAGTTTGTTTGTCCAGCTTCTTCGCTAAATAATTTCGCTTATCATTTTGAAATCATTTCTAAAAGAAAACTACGAACAGGTTACAGCAAAAGAAAAAGCAGTATTCCCAACGTCTTCAGGTTGGCAAATGGTTGCTAAACGAGCACATATCTAATACCAATTACTTACCGTGTTCGACTTAATTGCTAACAATTATACTGTTTGCTTGTCTTTCTCACGGTATTCCGATTGCACGTTCGTTATTTGTCAAGTGCGTTGCATAATTCTATCTTTCTGCTATTTTGTTAATTCCAATACCTTTTGAAATACTTAAGTTCCTGCAAAATTATTAGAACAACAAAAAATTTATAAATGGCAACACCACTTATAGGGTAAATCACCCAATTATCGGGTTACACAAATCGTGCCAAGTGTCACGTAGGCTGAATGGTGTGATATCTTTGCATCGTTCATGTTCCCGAGGTGTGGCTGAGAGCTAAAGCCCTAATTATGTTGATCGCACGCGATATAGTTTGACATTTTAGAGAACATTACTAGACAAAATGAAAGGCTCAGTTCAGTTCGAACAAGATTTGTGACATTATGGTATCATCGCGTCTTGTTCGTTTTTAGGGCAAGCTGGAAGACTGGTTCTTGTTAGTGGTAAATGAAAGTCGTGTTTTACATCGATACCTTACCTTTAATTTCAAATGAAATAGGTATCAGCGTGTTACAAGCTTACCTCAATTTAGTAGCCAATGTTACATCTTCTTACACATCTTACTTTATAAGGTGGTGGACCTGCCATTTCAACCATTTCCTGAACAGAAAACTTAGTGGCGATATAAAGTGGTTTAATAAACCCA
This sequence comes from Mythimna impura, assembly GCA_905147345.3. Taxonomy (NCBI): domain Eukaryota; kingdom Metazoa; phylum Arthropoda; class Insecta; order Lepidoptera; family Noctuidae; genus Mythimna; species Mythimna impura. The sequence goes on from LR990350.1 coordinate 27,435,877, forward strand.
CCACAGGAACCCACGTCACTTGAAACACAATACTCCCACGGTTGTCAATCAGGTGTCTTCACACGTCAACTAAGTGAACACTACCCCAATGCCACAACCCTGAAACTGACACCGTCACGGCTGAGTGACAGCCCTATCCTACTGACTCATGCAATCAGACACCGAGATATCTGAGGCAGGGGTAACGAACATCAGTTAAGAGCTAATAGGATAATTGGTCTAGCATTAATTGTTAAATGTGGTTACTGCGAGAAACAATATCTCAGTTTATCATAGAGGATAAATCGTTTGTTTTGTTGTAATTATGTGTTTTAATCTTGATTGCGTATAGTTAACACCTATACGCAATCAAGATTAAAACACAGCGAGCCTCCTCGGATAACAAGCGGTTTGAAAACTTATTTTTCGAACGACAATGTTGCCAATTACAAAAAAGTTCTATCAACTTTTTCTGCATTATAACCTTTTTTGTTTCTGCTCAAACGTCTTCTTATGTCTAATGAAGGTTTTTGTTTGTTACAGAGATGGCAGCGGAGGTGGTTCGTCCTGTATGATGATGGGGAACTGACGTATTCGTTGGACGAGCACGTAAGTACTAACATATTAATACGGAGAAACGATAGCTCTAATAGAGACCTGTGGTATTACATTCGCATCCAAGTTTGAACTAACGACCATAGCCACCTAATAATAATAGAACAGGGAACCGCAAAAATCACTTTCATCAATCAAATATGGCAACACCTTGTTATCGACACCGTCGCTTTCGACTTTTTACCGCGAATCGACTAAAAAGGCAGTGTAATCGTTTCCTTGTACTTTTATATCGACTAACTACAAATATCTCGCTTCTTGCGCAGACTAATCTATCGGTTGAACAAATTCAGAGCCGTCCAACGCCTTAAAGGGCGGTATTGAAACCGAGTAGGGTAACGTGACCAATAATTGACTCGTAACTAGAAATAGCGGCGAGTCGTCCTCAGATAGATAAAACCCTAATTTGGTTCCGTTTCGTGCGGAAAATTATGTTGTACCGTATTAGTTTTATGCTTTTTGTGCAATGAGAAACTTGTTCAAGCCATATTCTCCGATTAATTCGCGCTCAAATAAAATTAATACAAGACGTAGGAATCGTTCCACTCTTCGCGAATCAAGGCGCTAAGATAAAATTGTATTAATTATACATACATAAACTTTTACAAAGCAATAAAAACAAAATAAAAATGCCAATAATTATGCCGACACACACACCGAACGCTACGTCTCGTTTTTTGTCGATAATAAATTCATCCGCGTATAATATTAGCTTTTTACAAAAACAAACATCGCCAACCGGACAGTAACCGGAGCCGCGCTGCCCCGGCAGTCCGGCACGAGACTCGGTTTCATCGGCACCTCGCTTTATCAGCATCAAATCTTTCACATTTTTCTCCGGCACTCATTAATATTCATAATAATTGGCGTCGTTGCAATTTCAAGTGAGTACATGAATTTTAATACGCGCCGTATATAGGCGGTCGCCGTGCTGCGCGAGCGAGACAAAAAACTTGACGCGTAATGTAAACCAAGCAGGAACAATGAACACAGAGAGACTAGGAAGGCTTTCTCCGTTCCCAGCTTGAAATAAGACAAGCTGCCTTTTATGGTGTAAAATCCTGAGTCTAAAATTCGTTGGACGCGTGTTGGGTTATTCACCCTTAATTTTAGCTTGACAATATCTTGTGGAACGGTTGAAAAGTTGAGATATTTATCAGGCGCGTTAGTGTCGAGTCTATAGTTTTCTGGATGTAGAACAACAGAATCAGTTCAGGCTGAGTAGATATTTCAGTTGGTTTGGGGTAAAGAGGTCAGGGCAGGCGGCCGTCAATGAGCCGCATAATGTATCCGTTCGCGCCTCGGTTCGGTCCCTCGTTATCATGTGAATGGGCCGAAGATTTGCAATGCGGCTCACATCTAAAATAGAAGGAAGTCGTTAACGTCTTCTATGGGGAAAGTAGGAAAATTAATGGTGTTTAAGTGTTTGAAGTAAGTTGCGTTTATTTGTTCACGTGTATGTAGCGGTTAATTGATTGGCTGTATAGGATAGTGTAAGCAGTAATTGATTCTATGACATTTACCGGGATGTAATAATGTTTACCTATGTAGAAAGGGTTAGGGACTTTTATTGTATGTGGTTAGAATGTGAATAACGTTGATTTCTTGGTTTATTTGACGTGGAATTGACATAATAAATTCTCTTATGTCAGAGTTTTACTGACTAAAACCCACCTGTCTTCCTTCCGTTGCACTTTGCGTTCCAGAGGGGCTATTGCGTAACTCTGTTGACAGTTTAAATGATGATCACTTGTTAACAATGTGCATCATTGAACTGTCAAACAGTTAGTTTCGTATTGCCTATCTTCAGTGACCAACTGCACTGACGTCATTAGCCACTGGTGCCTTTGATAGCCACCGTAACACGTTTTGACAGATGTTATTGTATCGATACTTTTAAAATTGCGATTGTGTAAGCTTTTGAAGCTGTATAATAGTCGATAAAATTTTAGAGTGGTCACAATAGGCACCGTAAATGTTTATAATTCACCACATTTCCACCGTAGTTTGTTAGTCACTTGTGTGATACGTAATACCAATTTTATGAAATTGTCAGTTGACAACTAAGTTTAGTGTGCAACGAATGCTAGTTGTCAACTGTTATTGAAAAAGTTAGCCAATAGCCCCCCAGGTGACTTTTTTCAACAGCACTTTCTGCCTAACAACATGACAATAAGGCGTGAGTTTATGTTTTTTATTAAGAACTAGCTTTTACCACAATATATTATAGCCTATGTCCTTTCTTGGGGTTCAACCTTACTGTGTACCTTTCATCAAAATCGGTTCAGTTGTTTAACTGTGAAAGCGTAACAAACAGACTTACTTTCACATTTATAATATTAATATAGTATGGATCAAGAGGTCTTTTGATTTTAGAACTTAGTGGAAGTACCTACAATACTTTATAGTTCATAAAACCTGAGGTTAATCTCAGTAAAAAAAAAAAACTATTACCATAGACAACTATTCAGGTAAACACACACAAGACACCTAATATGGTAATTAAAGTACAAAACAGAAACATAAGTTGACATTACAGTTACTTGTTTTCATGCAAATTGGAAACGTCAATAGTTAAGGGAAACCCGGTTACCGTGATGGTAGCTGGCAATATCTTACAACTAACTTACTAACTTTAATTTAGGTGAATAACATAAATATGTTCGTAAACATTGTAAAGCTTACATTTATTTTAATAAGGATCTTTGAAATTGAATAGGCAGGTATTTTTCAGCCTTATTTTATTTTTTTACGTTGGCAACATTTTTTTTTGTTTCGCACATTTTTTGCATTTAACCAGTGTCAAGTCACTTTATGTTACGTTCCATTAGAATGCGGACGTAACACATACTAATGTTTTTGCAGTATTTGGCAGCAAATAAATAAATAAACAATAGTAATAAATGTTAGTCAAAATCGAGTCGGCCTTCGCGACAAGCTTCGCTGACGTAGTAAAGACTACAATAAAATTCTCAGCTCTATTTCGCCTAGAATGCCTGTTTCAATGTTTCACATATTGTCCATTTATACACTTGAGATACAAAACTGCACAAATACATCAAATTATCTACTAAAAAGTATTTTTAAATAATTATTAAAACAGCCATTTAACTTCACTCAAAAAATTCCGCCAAAATCTAGTTAAAAAAACACTAACCAAACATTCCTAATTCAAAGTTCCCGCTATAAACTAAATGAAAAATCTTCAACCTAGGAAGCAACATCAACATTCCAAATTCAAAAATTCCCGGCCACGAAAAAAAAAACGAAGCAGCTTTGCCAACTGCAGGAACCTAACTTACAAGTTTTTATTCAAACACCTAGTTAGTAAGCTGGATAGCTGTTAGCTGGTCAAATACCAACGCCTTATCATCAGTGATCGTGTACCGTTGCCGCTAAACTCTGGCAGACCTGTTATCTGACCATTAGACCCTGATACAAGCCCGGATGGGCGATAAATGAATTCTTCAACTTGATGGACGAGACATCGCGGCTCAAATTAATATGTGTCTATGTGTAGTGAATAGTTTAGATTTATCTTTTAGGAGTAGCGCATAGTGTTTGTTGCTGATGAACTTTGATTGCCTTATGATAAATAGAATATTTTGCAATAGCAGGCAGGCAACTTAATCAAATCAAAATAACAAAAAATTAGGAATGTGTCTCTCCTGAATTGAGACGTTTTATACTGACGCCTTTATGACTAAAACCCTAAAATTAATTATGACGAAAATTTTGTCAAGTATGATTGATATGATGCAATAACAAGAGTAAAGTTTTTCTAAATTTATAAAATAAGAAGGATAAAAACGAGAACAACGAGCCAGCCCTCTGATCATGCAGTGTTGATCAGTCGGTGAGAAGCATCTACCAGAGAGAGAAAAATCAAAACTATTTATAACTGATCCGACAGACGTTGTTCTGTTTTAGCTATGAACTGTCAAACACGCGAACTGTCAAATGCGCGAAGATTAAACAATCGTCGTAGTTTTTTAAAATTCTTTTCTAACTTTCTGCGCATCCTTTGATTTTTTTCATTCATAAGAACCTTCTCCTAACAATAACAAACACAACAAAAAAAAAATATATATATTTTCGAATCGGTCGGTTCACGCGTGATGACGTGACCAAGGGAAATAGGGTTAATTTTAATCATGTAATACATATAACATAGATTTTTTATTTGCGCTGTTTGAGGATCTAAAAAAATGATATTTCGACCATCCTCATCGCTGATAAAATTCCACCCTATTTAGAACTAATGGACAGATTGATCTTGATAAAACTCAGCACCAAAACATAACTCACACCAAGTCTATCGAATCCCCATCGCCCACAGTGAGGCAGGCAGCGTCGAACGTTCTTCAATGAATATGCAAGCCCATCATAATACTGTGAGAGCTAATGTGAAACGCGGAACGGAATAGCTAATCTAGCAGGCTATGATAAACAGCCTGTGGGCTGCAGCAAGGACATATATATATATGTATATACTTGAAACTGTTCTATGTTTACCATAGTTTATATTGCTCGTCATCATCATATCAGCCGAAAGATGTCCACTGAAAAGAAAAGAAAAAAAAAAGAAAAAGAATTTATTTGGTACAGCACAAGGCACAAACACAATATAGGTAAACACGAAACAAAAATAAAAACAAGAAGCAAAAAATGTAGTTGTGTGTGTTGTACTGCTATGGACAAGCCTCCCCGAAGCGTCACCAGAACGATCGGTCCTGTCCGTCTCGCGTCCATCGGATTCCCATGACCCTCACCAGGTCATCGGTCCACCTTATGGGAGGCCTTCCAACGCTGTCTTTCCAAGTTAATAATAGCAGTAATGACGCAGAAAAAACATCTTTTTTTTTTGTTAACGGAATTGATCAAATATTATAAACCCTTCCCCCTCTCGGTAGAGCGAGAGCGAGACGCCGTAATGGTAGAAAGGAACTAATCTATTAACTTGTTCTGAGTTTAGACTGTAGTGCCCTGATAATATGAAAATTGTCTGTCTGGGGTCTTTATAGAAAATACAGATCAGACAATCTTGGGCTGCAGATTTGTTTGAAATAGTTATCGTGGCCCTGAATCACAAAGGGCAACTAAAGGAACACATTTGAATTTTATTCTGTAAACGCCTGACACTCCCTCTCGTTCCACCCAGAGCGAGAGAAATCATTAGACATTTCCCAAACTCGAAAAAAAAAAATTGGTTTTGGTATTAACTTATATCCGGAGTATTTTCAACTGGGGGGCGCACACGGGGTAGCATAGCATAGCATAGTCGGCCTTATAATGTTCCCACTGCTGGGACTCAGGCCTCCTCTCTACGAGAGGGAATGGGCCGTAATCCACCACGCGGGCCCAGTGCGGGTTGGTGGATGTCACATGTCTTCGAATTTTTGATTCTAGGACATGCCGGTTTCCTCACGATGTTTTCCTTCACCGTTTTGAGAGCAGTGGTGATGAAATAAATAAAAAAACACGGGGTATACCATTATAATTAAACCATAAAATGCTATAATAGAGTATTCAAGTAACCTCAATACAGCAAACTTAAAACACCATAACAGACGACGTCTTAGAAAACCCATAAAAATCTAAACGGATGCAGTTTACATACAAACATACGCGCATGTTGATCAAAGTAGAAATAAAATAAAATTGTGTAAGTGAATGTGGCTCACGGCGACGGGTCTATGAATATGTTATGAATATATTCTATTGATTGCATACAATTTATAGTTAGAATACTAATTCGTTACAGTCGTTAAATATACGGGTACATTGATACTACAGGTGGTGTACCTATTACTATTGTGTAATACGAAAATATTCCAAGATTCAAAGATTCAAAATATGTTTTTTTTTTCAAATAAATCATTTACAGGCACTTTTCAAATTTCATGAAGTCATTCAGTCAGAAAAATTATGCTAATTTCACATTCTAAAGCGTAGATCTCTATGGACAAGAATGTTACAAGAAACTCCATGGACACTCTTTTCAATCATGTAGATATTTTTTTAAAGAGTGATCATGGAGTTTCTTGCTGGTTCTTCTCCATAGGAAAAGCGTGCATTAGCTTCTGACGTTTTATATATATGTGTCCATGTAGTAGGCCTATGTGAAATAAAAACATTTTGAGTGTGTCTACGTGAGAAATGAACTATTCATTTGAAAAGATAAAATTAACTATATAATGACTAACCCCGCTCCGCACGAGTGTTATAAATCTTTAAAATGGTCGGTTTTTCTATATTATAATGCAAGTACTACACACCTAAATCTTCCTCATGAATCACTCTGTCTATTGGTGAAAACTGCATGAAATTCGTTTAGTAGATTTTGAGTTTATCGCTTTACAAACAAACGCGATGGGGTATAAGGATAGATTATTTTTTTAGACGTAGGAAATCATCATTCCTATACTATAGGGCGGAGCGAGAGAGTGTGTCAGACTTATACTGACTAAAACCACACCTGTGTCCCTCAGTTGCCTTTTGCGTTTTAGGACTATGAGTTTCCTTTTCAGAAACTCGTGGCCCTAGCGGACATCGGCCCTGCTGGACCTCTACGGTTTTTCCGACATCCTTTAGAGGCGCGCATGGCGCATGGCTACGCACCGTCGAATGTAAGGATTGAAAATACAAATGTAGAAGATTTACAATTCACCATATCTGATGACAGAATCCGGGATCGCAATAAGTTGTTACAGTTGACCCGCGTTAATCCAAAAAACGTTATGCGAGGTGGTATCGGATTATCGAATTTGACGGACTATTAGAGTACTGCCAGCGAGCCGTTGTATTCTGTAACTTTTTGACAGGAGTAGTTTGTTATCTAACAAATTCCATACATACTTATAAAATGGTCCGATAAAATTTATAATTGTACGATATGAGACTTAGTGAATGAACCCTTTGGATGAACGGAACGCAGATCTACACAAAACACGATGGCTTACGAAAGGTTAAACAAAGCAATAGATATCATAGAGTTTATTATAAAATTAACTAAATATACTCATTTCAAATAGGTACATACTCCAAAAAGAAGGGACGCTGAAATAAACAGGGGAGGGATTGCCACGGCTCAACAGTCTTATATATCAGCCCACCCCTAAAATATAAAGAAGACAGTTCCTTGCCACTCATGCCACCTTTAGCCAAATAATTAAACTTTTGTCACAAGAATTTCAAACCTATTTTGACGTGTTTACTAGTTCAGTTCTTGCTAGGACTGAAAATTTTCTTTCTGCTATATGTTACGTCTGCTATGTTATCATTACCTGTCCACCCATTGTCGAGTCCCCATTGATTCGTGCTCTTTCTAAACATGTCATCTAGCTTCTGATCTGTCCAAACGAAAACATATATCGCGAATCGTTACATCAATAACTCGATGAACACGTCAGTCGAGTCGAAGCCATATAGTCTATTGGATTATACGCGGACGCGACTCACGAGGCCATACGAGACGTTTCACGAGCGGACCAACTGACCCGGCTATTTGCAACATTGCAATAACCACTCTTGTATATTGAAGTTTTCATATATCTGTGTATTAATCAATGATTCTATTCTTTTTTTGGTGAAAAAAGTCGTCGAACCATTGTGTGTGTGCCTTGTGTTGCGCCAAATAAATTGATTTTCTTTCTTTCTTTTCTTTAAATAGTATCTCTCGGCTATAAATCACCTGTGTTCCTTCAAAAAAATAAAAGTAAATATTTCAGTTTTTTTTTTGTTATTATTATTGATAGGTTCGCGTTTGACCACTATCTCACCTGATGCTAAGCGATGATGTGGCCGACGATGAAGCACGCTTGCCTAGAAGTAACCTATTCACTCTTGACTTAAAGACCCCTAGGTTGTAGCTATCAGGAAACACAGACTCCGCCAGGGAATTGCTGCAGTATCGTTTATACTCTATCTACTGCTTTTGAGGTTTTCCCCCAAATCAAACAAAAATAGTTCTCAGCCAACTTTGGTAATGGTTATCCTGAGTTGAATTCTTAGAGTAAGTACTATTTGGTCAAAAGTATAGGTGTTCAATGTTCTCAGGCAACTTTCGACATGTTTATCCTGGGTTGAATTCTTGGGGTAAGTATCCCTGCCTGGTCAAAAGTATAGTCAATAATTCAATTTCGGACAAACAACGTCACGAAATGTTGACAATCCCGGAAACTGAATTTAAAAAGAGCAACACTTGACAACAAAATAAGAAATTTACCACCTCGTTACATAATCGTTATTATAAAAGCGAGTTCAGACAGCGAGACGAAATTCATTACGATTGTAATGACTGAACTAATTCAAGACCCGAAACAGACTACCTAAATATCTAGCTCTAAAATTTAGTATTGCTAATCTTAGATTAGTTTCGGTTTAGGTAATTCAATATTTTAGCAAAGAAATTAAACTTCGACGAGTAAGTAAATAACTCTTCGAAGACTCTTTATATTCAAAGGAGAAGCAATTAGAATAGTTCAAGATACAATGCGTTCCAAATAAGAATAGGATCGATTGCCATGTTGTGACGTCACGTCATACTGTCAAATTGCAAGAAATTGGGTAAAATTTAAGAACTGGATTCTGATTGAACTGTTTTCTTTCACAGTTCGTAAATAAATTAAATTTTAAAAATTTCTTGTTTTGCTCACCATAATAATTCTTCGATTTGACAGTATGACGTGACGTCACAACATGGCAATCGATCCTATTCTTATTTGGAACGCATTGTACATTCTGTAGCCCTACCACGAGCTCTTAACGCGATCCATTTTACGACCTAAACTGAACTGTTAAAGGGATGGAGTTATATAGGGTGTATAGCTCCATCCTTCTTTCTCGCTCGCACGACTGATATTTTAACTTAACACCTCATGGTAAGGCCCCTGATCTTGTCCATAAAAATCAAAATCACGTCATTTTGATTTTTACGGTTCCGTACCTCAAAAGGAAAAAACGGAACCTTTATAGGATCACTTTCTTGTCCGTCTGTCTGTATGTCAAGACCCTTTATCTCGAGAACGCGTTGCGGTATCGAGTTGAAATAAAAACCATATACTAAGGTCTGCGGTCCCTTGAAGTTGTGAAAAAATCAAACCTCTAAGTTAAGTAAAAAAAAAGATACGACCGTTTATGTCGCAAAAAAACATATTTAAGTTTTCTCATGTAAGTGAATTGTAAATTCTTATGGAAATAAAGATATCTCAAACCTCAAAAACATATACACGTATGTATTTCGACACTCAAAGAAATCGAAATTCATAGGGTACTTCCCATTGACCCAGAATCCTGAAATTTGGCATAAAGCATGGTCATATAGCACAGATATAGGAATAAATCTGAAAAAAAAACAGCAAATTTGTTATTACGTCACAAAAAAAAATGCGATTCGGAAAAATCTTCGAGACTCCATTCGGGAATTGAACTATTTACATACAGGTAAGTTAGTACGGAACCTTCAGTGTGCGATTCCGACTCGTACTTGCCCAGTTTTTATAGATAAAACAGAACAGGATACACTTCGCAATTACAGGCGATTTATGCATATAAAATTCAATCGACTATAATTTTACCATCTTTCCTATGATTCCATAGTCGTAAGTTAAGCAAACAAAGGCCCTTACAAACTCCCAAGCATGTATGAAGTTAGTTAAAATTCAACTGGTAAACCAAATTAAATCACTGCGTGTACAAATAAATAGTGATTTTGCATCACATTGCTTATGCTACGCCCTAGTGCCAATGTACTGGATTAAAGCTTCATTCACACTATATTGAAGGATATTCTACTGACTAAACATTACCAAAGAAAACTTAGATAGTTTTGTCAGTCATAAAATAAGAATTCACCCATTTTATTATGATCCATTCGAAGATGACGAGACAAGCTAGCAAGCAGTTCGAAATCGATTATCGGGCTGTTGCCGGACTAGACACAACACCCGTCTGGTTGGAGGATCCTCCTTTTTCCGCATACCTCTAAATTTTAATGAAATCTCGCCAATAAAGACAGCCATGATTGTTGTGAGTCTCAAAGGATTAAATAACGCGAAATTCAAAATTGTTACCAGTTAGGATCCAAGGATATCTCGATCCTACTGACATTTACCCCAGGTCTACGTACCCTACCTACACCAAACCAAGAAGATAAATCAATTGCAGCAATAACTTAGCATTCCTGTCGGGCAAGTGCAGCATGACGTGTCAATTAGGACAAGTTGGTGTAGGCAGGACTGCTGATGAGCATCAATATTTATGAGACAACGTGAGTTCAAATAAACCTACACTGACCTACTAAATGCTTGGCTGTGGTGTAGGAGCCAGTACGTGTGTATCATATCGCCTTTTAAGTTGTGATATAAAGGGATTAGCACCTTTTTGGATGGATAGAGCAAATGATGAGAGTTCTCCCAGAACAGATGGTCGATGGGAACGAAATGTTCTGCAGTGGCGACCACGTACCGGAACACGCAGCATTGGAAAGCCTGGTGAGGGTCGCGGGAATCCGATGGACGCGAGATACACAGGACCGGTCATTGTGGCGACACTTGGGGGAGGCCTCCTCGCCTCTGAACAGTGGACGTCTTTCGGCTGAAATGATGATGATGATGGTTTCTAGACGAGTGACATTTTGTCAGCGATGTTGATTTTAAAACAATCAAAAGTCTATGGATTGACAAGCGCCATTAGATTTTTGGCGGGATTTTTTGGAGAAGTTCAGTGGCAGTTTTAATGATTCGCAAATTGATTTCTAGTGGACATTGTGATATAAAATTGGTGTTGTTTCGTATGTCAAGTGCCTGCACATCTTGATAATATGTGGAATCATTAAAACAAGTGTGATCTTGGCAAACTGTAGCCATGAATGATATAATAGGTACTAACTTTTGCTCGCGACTTCGTCTTTGTTTTTGTTATTGCAGACTGAAGTCGATATCGAAGTCTGGTAATAAGTAGCATATATCCTACCTTAGAGTTCAAGCTTACTCTGCACCAAATTTCTTTAAAATCGATTCAGTAGTTTAACCGTGAAAGCGTAACAAACAAACAGTTACATTTAAAAAAAATATATATGGATTTATATCCACATAAAAAAATTGATAACGTCTTTGACTATCCTATCGTATTGATAATAGCTTTTCTTTTGTCTTAGTACTCTTGGGATTATGTACAGAATTTGTTTATCAATTTTTTCATCAGGCCTGTTGGTCTAGTGGTTAGTGGCCCTGACTGCTATGCCGGATATCGTGGGTTCGATTCCCACCCAGAACAAATGTTTGTGTGATGAGCACGATCATTTCTTCTGTGTCTGGATGTAATTATCTATAATATGTATGTATTTAAAAAATATAAAAGTATGTTTATCAGTTGTCTAGTACTTATATCACAAGCTCTGCTTAGTTTGAGACTAGATGGCGTTGTGTGATAATTGTGGAATATATTATTATTATATTTATATTATATTTTTAAAACAAAACTTTCCTCCCTAGTTCGCCACTCCTCGCCAATACCTTTAAAATTCATTTAATCAAGTAGGTAGGTACTCGACCTTTTACACAGTACCTGCAAATAATTTACAGTAGGTCCTACTTAATTCCGCCGTAGGGGAATTATAAGCGAATGTCTCACGAAATTATCTCAAGTAATTATTTGTTGTTTATCGTCCACGCCCAGCGCTGGGCAGCCAGCCAGCTGATATTATCAGATGCAAATCATTTTCGTAATTGTCCAGCAATTAATGCATTCCATTGTTGAACGAGATGGTGGTGATAACTTTACGTTTTTATTTTGGCATGTGTATGAAAGAATAAAATATGAGTATACAAGTGGATGGATGGAGAGGGAGGCCACAGAAAAAATTGATGGATTGTGTGAGAAGTGATATATCAAAGAAAAGGGAGTTATCGATAGCGTGACGGGTGACAGAATGGAATGGAGAAAAAAACGTATTGCACCGACCCCAAATAAAACAGGACAGGGGCAGGAAGATCATGATGATGAACGAAAAAAGAATGTATGATGGAAGACAATCGTTCTTATTCCTATGGTAGTCAATGAGGTCAAGGAATGTTCCTGCCAAATTCAAATGCCTTAAACACTTAATTGCTGTGTTTAATATAGAAAGAAAGAAAAAAAATTAGCGACAGTCACCTGTCAAAAAGTGACAGCCCTCTAGACGTTTATTGCGCGAAAGTAGAAACAGCTATCAGATAAATCTTCTTATAATTATTCAGACTAAACGCCTCATCAAGGTAGCTTTACCTGAATCTTCCAAAATCAACAATGAATTAAGGAGTGAACCGCAAACACGTGCTCCCGCGGCGGTGTTCGCCGGCGGAATGCGGCCGCATTGTGCAAGCGATGCGCCCGCGCATGCCGCACCCACACGCCGATTCACCTGCGCAGTGAGCTTCCGTGTGTGCTTGCCCAATAAGGGCTGTTTATACAAATCGGCACCGTTTTTGACAAGGAAATTGGGAAATGGAGGGCAGAGTTGGGAATGAAAAGGCCGTCAATTATATATACCACCACTAGACCATTAGATCTAGTGGTGGGTATATGTAATTGCTGAACATGGGTCTTGAATTCGATGCACAAGTTGGGCACTGATATTTTCATTACATCTAACCTACACGTAAATGGTGAAATCTAGGTATCTTAAGGACCTCTACCTACTCTACCCATAAGGTTTTTTTAAAGGTTTTTCAAATCACATCACCTGTATTGGTTATATGATTTTAACGTATATTATTATACCTATTGAAATTTTTCATATTGTTTTTTAAATAAAATAACACGGGCAGTAAAAAAACAGTATGTTCTATCGATTGCCGATCGCGTATCTGAAGAACCGCGACCGGCGCGGGCGCATGACGCAACCCTCGCCACGTTAGCAATCTGATATTGCCATTCCGCGAGAAATAGAAAATTGTTGGAAGAAAAGTTTCGTCATGGCATATCATAACATCACGCCATCGTAACTTCTCACGCCTGTTTTAAGCATAGGATTAGGCAGAACAGCCTCGGTGGTCTTGTGAGTCAAAACGAATATCGTGAGGAACACATCTATGTCCTAGAACCAAAAATTCTAAGACATGACATCCACCAACCCGCCCTGGGCCCGAGTGGCAGATTACGGCCCATTCCCTCTCCTAGAGAGGAGTTCCGAGTTCCAGCAGTGGGAACATGAGTATTATAAGTGTAATCACCAAACCGTCGCAGCAGTATTGTCATGATAATAATTAGCTTGCCGAGGTTTGTAGCTTTCCACTTGGTAATTAAAAAAGTAGGTGATATAATTAGGATACTGGCTGTGTGAAAAAATTCCTTTACAACATATTTCGAAAATAATTTTTATCTTGACTCTGGCTTGCTCTTTATAAGCTTGAGAATTTATAAGATAAAAATAAAAGTGATGAGAGCAATGAAAATTCTAAAGGTTATAAGGTAAGTGGTTCCATCGCCCATATTCCAGAATATTGTTGTTTATGGTTGCTACTAGTTCAAATATCTGTTAAAATAACCCTAAACTGTTCAAACTTTTTTACAACGACATTATTTGCTCATTGTATCAAAAAAACTAAACCAAGTTTACGTCCTTAGACACTTACAAAACTGTGGTATTGTTCGAAAGAATTACCGAGGTCCAGGTTTCAGTCAGTAAAAGTCTCAGACGCCCTCCTAATAACCAAGCTAGCCAATCAGAACGGTAGGATTTCTCACCCCAAAAAAAGACGTACTAAAACACCATAGCATAGCATAATCAGCCTTTTAATGTTCCCACTGCTGGGACTCAGGCCTCCTCTCTAGGAGAAGGAATGGGCCGTAATCCACCACGCGGGCCCAGTGCGGGTTGGTGAATGTCACATGTCTTCGAATTTTTTGGTTCTAAGATATGCCGGTTTCCTCACGATGTTTTCACCGTTTTGAGAGCAGTGGTGATGAAATAAATTACACAAAGTAATGCACCTGGCTGAGTTTGAACCCGCGACCTACAACTCGTAAGTCGGGGCCTTTACCACTCGGCCACCACTGCTCTACAAAAACACCAAAGAATGATTATCTAGTTTTCAAGTTATTTCCAAAGCATCAGTACCCTCTCCAACTGATAATATTTAATATGCTTGTACAAGGTGTGGCTTTATCACAATAGTTTAACAATAATTTCTGTTCACGATAACTTTATCGCCAGTCAACGCCTAAGGCGTTTAGTTACTGTTTATTGCTGCAAAGGTTACAAACTTAACAGCCACGCCCATTTTTCCAGTCTTGGGGCCTGCCTTAGGTCTACAAGTAACGATAATAGGGATCCTCTGTTGTTTCACACCGGACTCATTGAAGTTTTAGTATAATAGAGTGTTGCCAATTGAAAAATTTAGCGTTTTTCTTGGTAGAAATTAATCAAATGACTCCTCTCGCTCTGGATGGAGTGTCAGATTTTTACCGACTAAAACCTACATATGTTCCTTCAGTTGCCCTTTGTGTTCAAGGACCGCAGTGATTCTTTCGAACAATCTAGCAGCCAGCATTCAGAACCAAAGTATCTCTGTGAGATATGGAAAAGATCCATTTCTTTAGTGCATTGGTTTAGCTTCAAAAATAAAAAAAAACCTTCATGATATGGAGATGAAGAAAATATAAGTAGGTACAAACCGTAACTCAAGTCATGGCCTGAGCGAGATCTGAAACTGAAATGAACTGCCTTTTTAAAAACAATATATACTAGTGCTTGACTGCGATCCCACGTGGTAAGCAGTGATGCTATTGTTGATACAGAGGCGTGAACCTAATTAATGATTATTTAGGTTTAGGAAAGGGGGGCAACTCCAATAACTTGAACGTTCATCGTTCTTATTTCAAACTCAGTCTTAATCTGTCAAAAATAACGGTCAATAAACAAGTTTATGACATTGATTTTCGCTGAAAAGAGATAGAGACTAAATTCAGGTTAACCTACAGTCTCAATCATCATCATTTCACCCGAAAGACGTCCCCTGTTGGACATAGGCCTGTGATGTGTCGCCACAACGAACGGTCCTGTGCGTCTCGCATCCATCGGATACCCGCCACTCTCATCAGGTCATCGGTCCACCTTGTGGGAGGACTTCCACGGTTCTGCGCGCGCGTCTTTCATCAACACATAAATTATATTGATATTCTAAATCCCAGTGTAAACAAACGGGAACACCATTTACCTCGAATCACTAACCTAGCCCACTCATTTTGTCACCAATCACGAAGCTCGGCGGAAGTAGCCGAAGGTAATTAGAACGTCGCGCCGTTCGGTTCGCGGTTGCGCAAACGCATCCGTTCCTACCCGCCCGGTGAGTTAATGCAAGCCTTGCAGTCATAAAAATTCATAATTACTGTACTTGTAGCTAGGTTTCCTGTGCAAAATATTTCGTAAGAAACAAATATTTGACTTTGGACTAAAATAAATAAAACAGCCTATGAAACTCGGACTGAAAATCTCGAAAATAATAAAAATGCTTCTTTATAACATGTAAAATATCCTATTAGATACTTTTCCCTTTTGAGTAGCACCTAACCTTGTTAGGTTAGGTGCTACTCAAAAGTATATTATCCAGTATATTCCTGGTATAAAGTCATTTACGAGGTGTTCCTCGTAGTATGACTTTATTCTTTTGTGTGCGTAATTAGAGACACAATAGTAAGACAATGGCGCGTGAACGCCGGCGTTAATGCGGGGATCACATCAATTATTTCTAAAAAAAATATATTTATATCCGATTATAATTACTGTGTCTTCAAGTCTAGAGTGAATAAGCTCTTTATATACTAGTGCGCCTCACCATCAACAATTGTTACCACCAAGTGGAATCGCAGTCAAGCACTAGTTTACATTATTAAAAAAAAAAAACATTTTTTCTAACTGGCAAGACTGTAACTCAATCATTTAAAGTTATAATCATACCAAAAGTAACATCTCATTTTTTCCATTCACAAAACGAACGTAATTCAATAAAACATTTCGTATTGCACAGTAATAGAATCGAAAGTGAAACCATAATAATTAGTATTGACACTCGAGTGACATAACAATAGCCCGTAATAGTGTTGCTCCCACGCGCGGAAAAAGTCGCAGATTAAAAATAATAACGTTATCTACGCTAAGCTTTATTCTTAGATAACGTACCTAACATTATATCTGACTGATATCTTGTTTAAGAAATAAATATATCCGTAGATAAACTTATGAGATTAATTTCGGAACTTAATATACGCGTAGATTTGTTGCGTAACATACAACGTTGATTCGATCATTTCGAAATGGAATTCATTCATTCATTCGGTTCGAATCGAGATCGTTGGTTGGACTCGTTATTTTTGTAGGGTTGGTACTTTGCATTTTTGATTTTTTAATAAATATTTTTGTATTTCTAGCTTTTTTCCAACTACATTCGTGTCGACTTCCATTCTTAGTTTCATTATAAGAGTGTTTTACATGGAGCGGCTGTCTCTTTGACCTCCATTATCTAATAATTTGTTAACACGATATCACTTGTTAAGATTGATGTCAGATTTTCTGACAACTATAATGACTGCCAAAGATCTATAAATGTTAACTCAGATCAAAGTTACTATAAATTAGTCTCATCAGAAAATTTTCGTCTGAAATAAAGAATATAATAGAATTTCATAATTGAGTCAAGATTTGATTTCGTTTTTCTTCCATGCGCCAATTTGTTTAGAATAAACACCACAACACGAACTAATGACAAAGTATTTTCACTTAAAAGTTTAAATGGTTTCATAATTTCCTCTTTAAACTGAGATTTACATGAGATAGGACATACTTTACTAACGCAGTCTTTAGTTTCATTACCTGCAACGACTAACTTATGTGCTTATCAAGATCAAACCACATACTTAAAGCTAACTTAGAGTCTCTAATGGAAAATATCATGTCCTGGGACGTATGGCATTTGAAAACACTGAGAATAGTAAAGTTAGAGAGGAAATTCTTTGAGAATTACAATTTGTAAGAGGTTTATAACGCCAGTATATTTACTGCGGTTCATTAGACAAAACAATGATCTATAGCACCGCTGAGAAAATAGCTTCCTCTGTATGAGTGAGAGTGGACCATAATCCACCTCGTGGCCAAAGAGCTCGTTTGTATGTTCGAGCATACCGAGTAGCTCACTCTAATTTGGACATTCTTCCATGCATACAAATGTATGCCACATTGAATACACACACACACACATGATTTTTGGAGGAATGCCAATTTTTTGACATAATAGTAGTTTTCAAAATGAATATGAATAAAAGTGATAACTTTCTCCACTTTAACGTTTACTTTTTTTTTTAGCAAGTTAATGCAATATCAAAAAAATTTTTGATATTGCATTAACTTGCTAAAAAATATAGTTTCCTCATCATGACAATTTGTTTTTACAGATGTCGCCTTACTTTCTGCACTTTTTTCTTTCTTCTTTTCTTTTTTCTTTCTTGTTTATTAAGAAATTCTATATTTTCAGTAAGATGCAAATAAGAATATCGCAAAACCGCAGATCTATAACTTTCGTCACTTTGCATTTGTCGAGATATACCGTGGCACAACCCTAGGTTAGTAATTTGCGCGTCCAATAACTTGTTGTAATGACATTTACAGTTTTACACGTAATCCGACGATTTGGTGTCGCTGTTTTTCAACAGATAACTGGTCGAGTGACGAAATCGCAGTGATCAAAAGTAACTGTGATTTAAAACAACTTGCGCACGCGCATCGGGCGCTAAAGGCCTATCGCGATGCTCCCTTTATGGTTGTTGACCTTACGATGTTTAGGTAATTTATAGTTTTGAATGTGCTATGATTCATCAAAGTTTTGTAACAGTAAATACCTTTATAGCATAACATAAGCGCATAAAGCATAATCAGCCTTTTAATGTTCCCACTGCTGGGACTCAGGCTAGAAGAGAGAATGGGCCATAACCCACCACGCGGGCCCAGTGCGGGTTGGTGAATGTCACATGTCTTCGAATTTTTGGTTCTCGTGTACTCACGATGTTTTCCTTCACCGTTTTGAGAGCAGTGGTGATGAAATAAATTACACAAAGTAATGCGCTGGTTGAACCCGCGACCTTCAACTCGTAAGTCAGGACCGTTACCATTAGGCTACCAGTGATCCAATATCTTTATACACTTCTGGACACATCTATTGGCCCACCTTAGAGTTTAGGTTTCGATGGCCCCTACCGAAATATGATTGCTAGATTGAACAAAAACTGTTGATGCAGTTTTAAACCTGATACATTTTACCATCTTTTTCGATCGTATTGTTTTAAATTTGAATTCAGAATACCATACGACATGGAGCTACGCCTAACAAGTCGGATATGCGCCTTGTTAAAGGCAATTGATTTTTGAATAAAAAACATGTTTTATCAAATAAAGGTTTAATTTAATAACGCGTGTTGCCTCCATGGGCATCTACCACAGCTCTCATACGATTAGGCATAGAGTTTATCAACCGCTCTATGAAATTTTGAGGGATCATCTCCCATTCCTCTTCTATGGCAGTTTTCAACTCCTGCATCGTCTGGGCAACTGGCTGACGAGCCCTAACACGTCTTTTTAGCTCGTCCCACATGTGCTCAATGGGGTTTATGTCTGGGCTTCTGGCTGGCCAGTCCATAACTGTGATGTTCACATCCCGAAGATATTCCCTGACGATGCCGGCCGCATGGGCTCTTGCATTATCATGCATAAAAAGGAAATTTGGGCCCACATAGTCCGCGTATGGTATCACGTGAGGTTCTAAGCACTCACGAATGTACCTTTCAGCATGTAATGTTGGCAGCCGTGGTCCTGTAACAACCTCAAGTTGAGTTTTACCGCTCGCGGATATACCGCCCCAGACAGTCCATGAGCCACCGCCATAAGCAACCCTCTCTTCAAAGCAGCATTGTGCGAAACGCACTCCCTTACGTCGGTAGACCTTCTTCCTTCCATCATTGCCATGTAACACAATTTTAGACTCATCAGAAAAGAGTACACGGCTCCAATCTTGCTGTGTCCAATTTAAATGACTGCGTGCGAAATGAAGGCGCGCTGTTCGGTGGGCTCGCGTTAGTTTGGGCCCATTAGCTGGCTTGTGTGGTACCATATCGCGTTCTTTTAACCTTCTCCGAACAGTTCGAGCGCTCACAGATACTCCGTGGAAGTCGCGAAGTTGGTTTTGTATCTCAATGGAGGTAAGGTGACGATTTCTCAAGCTGGTCGTCACGATGAATCGATCCTGCCTTTCAGTTGTGACCCGAGATCGTGGTCTTCCTTGGCGACGAACAAAGCCGCTAGTCTCTAGGTACCTCCGATAAACATTTCGGACCGCAGATCGACTTAAATTAAGTTGAGCACTCACGTTTCTTTGGCTGTGTCCGGCCTGAATGAGTGCCACAGCTTGGGCGGCGACTTCAGGTGAAGTATCCATAGATTATTGATAGAACCTCACCTTAATGTTAAGAATAAGTAATGTTTGTTGCAAAACCAAAGATATCAATCACTTTTTCAAGAATTAAATCCAAGTAAACCAATAAAACCAAGTTTTCTTAGTATTCGATTGTTTGATATCAACAAACAGGCTCCAAATTGTCTTTTGTTTCTTTACATTCTGTGTTCGAAATTCAAAAAAAGACTATTGAATGAAATTGTGAATGTGCCAGGTTCAAAACTGCATAAAAACTTTTTGCTCGACCTAATATAAAATTTTAGCTAGGACCAAACGAAACTGAAAATACAAGGTGGGCCAATAGATGTGTCCAGAAGTGTACATATAGTTCTATTTATTAAACTACGTACTGCAACAATGAAGGAGGTTATGCTTTAGACGTATTGGCACAGAGAGTAAGGACAGGTCTAGGCACGCTTCTTTCGGGGTCCAAAAATTGGTTCCTAATCTTCGGGAGCAGTCTTGTACCTACTTTTAAAAACAAAGCTAGGCGGGTACGCTTACTTGTAATGCGACTTTGAAGCGGCACGTGTTAGTCGCTTATATACTATTTTAAAGTTTTTCTTTAAAACCTCGATAATATAGGAGAAATAAATAAAATGGCGTCTCATCACGCCACCTCTTCCCAGGTCGGCCTCGGCGGCGTCATCCATCCTCAAAGATATATAATTATATATGTAATATTAGTTTAGATCTGTTTATAGATTACATGAGTTGTCAATAAGTAAACCCAGATTTAGACCCTGGCCACACTTGACTAGTCACCCACTTGTATGCCATCGGAACCCCGTGAGACCGACTCTGACCTACTAGTTGGCACTATTGACACCTTCATTTTGTGATGTGTCATAAATTAATTTCATTTTTTGAAAGTTGATCTTCAAGGTAATTTTGTAATTAAAATCTAAAATCATAAATCAAATATTGGTCGTAGCCTTTTGGTGCAACGTTCACAAAACGACAGTTGTACAAAGAATGTGACCAGCAAAGGATTCCCCTCCATTCATATTAGAATTCATCTTCTGTTGTCTAACAATTTCATATATATGTCGTAGCCATAAAAGGAAACTCTGGTTTTACTGATTAATTAATCTTGTTTTCCTCTACTTTTCAGCCCATGCTGGTCTAGATTATTTATTTTGTAATATGTATTTTGTATTTCAATTAAAAATAGCTAAAATACTGTATTTTGTATTTTATATTTCAAATACCTTACCTAAAGATATTTTGTATTTTAATTACTTGCGATACTGTATTTTGTAATTTGTATTTCAATTAAAGCAAAGCATGTATTTTGCCCAGCCCTGGCCAAATATATCGTAAAGAAAGAAAGAAGAAAAAAATATGTTTATTTGTGTCTCACCCGATCGTATAAAAACTAAAAATAAATAAATAAAAAGAAAACCTAAAACTATTTTTAATTCTTGTCAGTATACTGCGTAGAATTGACCATTTCATGATGAAGTCAGCCATTTCACATAATGATTGACCACTTCATGAAATAGTCATAAAATCAACCTAACCTAACCTCGGCCATATCATGAAATATAAAAATTTGCCTACGACAAATAGGTATACCTCTCAGTTTACGGGAAACAAAAGTACTTAAGTACACAAAACATAAAGACCATTTTACAACAAAGTTTATGAACCGATCAAGTGTCGATATAAAGAACAAAAGTCTATAACGATACTTTCTGTCGATAATATCGATATGACACTACACTAGTGAACTGTTACGCTGATTGTTATCGATGATACAGAACTGGAGCAACACTAAGAAGTTAGTTTCTTGTTGACTAAGTTGAACCTATCACGATTCCTGGATTGTTGCATTGGCGATGTGTTTTGTAATCGTAGAGGAAAGCATGCCATACCTGTCTGCTAGGACAACAAAGCTTAGCTTAGTTACCGAAGATTCATTAGCCTTTTAAGTGGAACCTCTTCAAAAAAGGACCCTTTCAATAAACTTTGGTTCAACTGAAGCTCGCGAGTTGGTTTTTGATGCTACTCTTGAATTCTTAGAAGTCACCAAAAAGCATGAAATGGATCGCCTCGCAGATATATATGTACATCCTATATCCACAACGCTACTGTGTACTGAAATGATTTATGAGAAATCACACTGCATACAGAAGATCCTTCCAAAAACAAATTAGAAGTCCACAAATACATCGTAAATCCAGAAAATCCTTCACTTCCTAATGAACGCTAAACCGAACCATTCCTTTGCGCAGCTCTTGGCAACAAGCCCAAAGGTCTAGGAAGAGCTGCATTAGCAAACGAGTTCATATAATTTACTCCCCCGGTCCCAAGCAAATGTGGCTGCCAATCAGGAGATGGCAAGCAAGACCTTTGCAGGCTCTCCTAGCGTGTGTTTAGTTGCAAAATAACATGGCTAATAAATAGTGATTTGAGTCGGCATTCGCTCTAAAACGTCGTCATGGAAACGGCATAAGGCGGGTCTCGTGGCCTGCGCTGGCGCACCTAGGTGTAGACGCAAGTTTGGAGATGTAGCGGGTGAAACACTGTGGCGACCGTAACTTAGCATAGCTTGGTTATCTTGTACACCAAAATCATTTGCGTCGTCTTGTAATAGATTTCTTGTGGCATAAAAAATAATGACATTCCAAAAAAAACCGGGCCAGTGCGAGTCGGACTCGCGCACTGAGGGTTCCGTACAGGCTTACTTATGAAAACAGTTCAATTCCCGAATTGAGTTACGAAGATTTTTCCGATTTTTTCGTTTTTTTTTTTTAGCTCCAATTTTCCAGTTTTCATACTTTCCTATACTTGTGCTATGAGACCTTGCTTCATATCAAATTTCAGGATTCTAGGTCAACGGGAAGTACCCTATGCTCTACGCACTCCACTAATATCTCACCTGATGGTAAGCGATGATGTGGTCAACGATGGAGCATGCTTACTTAAAAGTAATCTATTCACTCTTGACTTAAAGACCGCCAAGTTGTAGCTATCAGAAAACACTGACTCCGGCTCCGGGAATTCCACTCCTGGACTGTACACAAAATTTATGTCGCAGTTGCTCTTGCTTTTTAAGTTTATCTAGGGCATTACTGACATCCCATGCCTTAGAAAGCACGTTAAACCGTTGGTCCCGGTTGTCATTCGTAGATCTTCGACAGTCGTTTCAGGTAGTGAGACACCAGAAAGTCTGACCATCAGTCTATCCAAGAAGTATCATGTGGCCCAGTAACAAGGTTCTGGAGGTCTGATAGGTAGTCTCCCCCTCTAAAATACTAGGCTAAAAAAAGGCTAGGAAGATGATGAGTAGCTCTTGCTATATCTCATGAAAACTTATTCATATCAATCGCTCCTACCTTACACTAAACATCAACTATCATTAGCGCTCGGGGCAAGCGACATAGCCTGCGTTACTATGTAAACTGTGCGCTGGCAATCTGCATAACACATGCCGAGTAAAAAAGGGAGTAGCTCTGTGACACATGTTCAGTGCTCACAGAACTCTGTGTTAAGTGATGGACTTGGTTCAGATAAGTAGATGATGAGCTGATTTAGATGCTGGCGTGCCTACCCATTGCGGAGATAGTAGGGTAAGCCAGCCAGCAGTTTGTTTTAGCTGTGGGACTTTGAAGGCGGATTCACTGCTGCTGCTGCGCAAGAATCCATTGACACTGTCCAACCATTGATCCATTGATGGATGTCGAACGTTTTATTTATGTCGATCATCCAGTATCTAGCGCTCGATTAGAATAGAGCAGTTGCTAAATCGATTGCGATAATTACATCGCGGCAGAGGGAGGGCATTACTCGTAGAACGGATGGTCTATGAGGCCGAAAGCTTCTGCAGTGGCGGCTGCGCAACGGAAGACGCAGCGTTGTAAGGTCTCCCACAAGGTGGACCGATGACCTGGTGACAGTCGCAGGAATACGATGGATGCGAGACACACAGGACCGTTCGTTGTGGCGACACTTGGGGGAGGCCTATGTCTGATGTTGATGATGAGTTGCTAATTGGCAGCAGAAGTACCTGAACAATGTAATTTGACCGTTATAATTTGATCGTATTTGCACCCTCCATCTCCAGAAGGATGCACACAATTCTCGATTTTGTTTGGACGTCTTCTTTAGATACAAATCCTTACGTCATCTACAGGAAAGCTAAGCCCTTTCTTTACCAAGAAACATGGAGTATAAATGCGTATTATTACTCTTTGGTCTTCCCCGAACGACTCCAGGCAAGTAATCTCTGCATCTCATTTCAAACAAGGATAACCGCAGTTTGATGTTATCAGGGAGTTACCGGGAACGCCTACTGGTAAAAGATAACTGCCAAGTATTTTATTTTTAGCGACTTATAGGGGGAAAGTACAAAGATGATACTGTACTGAAATAAAACCGGTCAAGTGCGAGTCGGACTCGTGCACACGGTTCCGTACAAACTTACCTATGTAAATAGTTCGATTCCCGAATCGTGTCTCGAATATTTTTCCGAATCGCAAAAAGTAGTTATTTTGTAATGTAACTACAAAATTACGGTTTTCAGACTTTTTCCTTTATTCGTGCTATGGGACCTTGCTTCTTGCGACAGTTCAGGATTTTAGGTCAATAGGAAGTACTTTATAGGTTTTGATTTCCTTGCGAGTGTCAAAATATGCGTCTAAACGTAGCGTAAACGGCCTTACCTTTAGATTGCGTTGACTTAGAATTTTGATTTTTTCACTACTGCTTGGGGTAGGGGTCTAGTTCATAATATCGACAGTCACTACATCGATGGTCGCTGTATCGAAAACGTTTCAACGACGGGCTAATGTATCGACAGTACCCCAAATCGATGGTACGCTACATCGACAGTACCCATTTTTTATTTTTGATACTTCCTTTAAGATGGGTACTGTCGATGTAGCGTACCATCGATTTGGGGTGCTGTCGATACATTAGCCCGTCGATGGAACGTTTTCGATACATCGACCATCGATGTAGTGACTGTCGATATTATGAACTAGACCCTTGGGGTTTTTTTTTTTTTTTTTTTTTTTTTCGGTGGGAAAATCATCTAATGACAAATCTCGCTCTTGGGCGGAGCGAGAGATAGTGTCAGACTTTTACTGACTAAAAACCCACTCCTGTTCCTTCGTTGCCTTCGTCCCAGGGCCCCGGGTTTCGTTTTCACACTACCCATGGCCCCAGTAGGCTTCGACCCTGCTGGGCCCCTACGATTTGCTGACATCTCCCTGAGGCGCGCGTGGAACAATACGCGCCGTCGACGACTTGGCTCGGTCCGGACGGTTACCGGACGGTCCGACGGCGAGCCACCCATTGCTCGCCGTCCGCAAGCCCGCGCCTACGGTGGCCGGAAATCGGGATCGGAATCCCGGCGGCGGTAAGGGCGTGAGGACCGTTGCCTCACGCGATCGGCCGCCTCCTTTGCTAGCATTACTGCTTCACAGAAGGAGGCGACCGCCTGCCACTCTTCCTCGCTCCGGACCATGGCCTGTACCAGGGCCCGGCGCGAGAGATCGCCGCCGCCGATCGCCCCCACAAGGACACGGCGTTGCTCTGCCCAAGCGGGGCACACCTCAACCGTGTGCTCCACCGTGTCCTCCGGGCGGTCCACACAGTGGCGACACCCGGGCGTTGCTTCCGCACGAATCCGGTGCAGGAACTTCCCGAACTTACCGTGTTCGGTGAGAACCTGCGTCATGCGAAAGGTGAGGACGCCGTGAGGTCTTTCCAACCACGCCTCAAAGAGGGGACTTACAGACCCTTGGGGTGGGTTACCCCAAATCGATGGTATGCTACATCGACAGTACCCATTTTGCAGACCCGAGTATTTCAAATTAAGTGCAGCTTAATATCTCCACGCGTTCTTGAGAAAAAGGGTCTTGACAAAGTGATCTCTCAATAAGGGTTCCGTTTATTTATTTATTTACTTTATTGTATACACCAATAGAAACATAAAAGGAAACTAAAAACTAAAACACATACGTACATACAATGGGCGGCCTTATCGCATTCCGCGATCTCTTCCAGGCAACAACCGCAATCGCATCGGCAATCCGTTTATTGCCGATTGAGGTACGGTACCCTAAAAAATAACTTTGGTAGTTTTCCTTACGGTCATAAATTACAAATATATGATTACCTGTGCAATGCACATGGCATTTCCATCCTTCCTAACCAAACGATGAATGAATCGATGAAGAACGACCGGAAATTCACAACCAGAACTTTCTTTTAAATATCTACCAAATTGCTTTCAAGAAATGATCGTAAATACTAGTTTTTTTTTTTTAAACGTTTAATCGTGAATCATACAAGGAAAGATAAAAGGTGTAATAGGCAATATTGAGAAAGGTAATGGCTTATTGGAAAGTCGGGAGTGGAAATTGTGACGCAAACTTTTATGCAAGTCATCTTTGCTTCAAGTTGTGGAATAAGCTAAGTGTGAGTCAGTCTTTAGTTGTATAATAAACACTAGTGTGTAATGGGAAAGTAATTCTTTCATTTTTTTAAGAGTCCCCTACCTAAATCGGCAAAACGGAACTCTTATTAAAAATTATTGCTATAAAAGAGATATAGTTACTTATATCAGTCGGTAAACGCATAGTAAAACATGAATCTAATAAAGATTGGAATGGTAATCGGTCAAAGATAAAATGATACGTTTAAAGAAGTCTGAAGAATACAAACTACCAGAAAAAAACTCACGATGGAGACAAAAGGTTCTGGAGTGACTACCATGTAGGTACCGGAAGACGCAGCGTTGGAAGGCCTCCCACAAGGTGGACCAATGACCTGGTGAGGGTAGCGGGATTCCGATGGATTCGAGACGCACAGGACCGGTCATTATGGCGACACTTAGGGAGGCCCATGTCCAACAGTGGACGTCTTTCAGCTGAAATGATGATGATGAATCAGAATCAGAAACGTTTATTTCAAATAGACCAATTTCAGGCACTTTAGAATTGTCAAAATGCCGGTCAGTCAAAAAAAAAAGTACCTATCTATGGAGAAGAACGTGCAAGAAACTCCATGATGATGATGATGAGTAAAAAACTCTGTTGTACAATAAAGAACAATATCAAGAAAATTAAGTATATAAAGATACGGAGCTATAAAATGTAAATTAAAAGATACAGATTTCTACTTTTTAAACAAGATTCAAAATAGATGATGTCTGCAGTAATAAATTGAACTGTTAACTTTATCTCGATGTGTTCAGCACATTCTTTACTAACTTATCTTCGCAAATGGAAGCATTTTTACATACGTATCTTTAGATGAACTTTAAACACTAGGATAGTACGAAACAAGATCAGTATTACACTGTATCGGGAATGGCCTTTATGAGATTTTAAAATAATATTTGTCAACATATTTATTCGAAAACCCGCTCCTACCGTTACCACTTTTAGGCTCTAGTGTAGCTTAGCTACGCACTAGTGTGGAAAAATGCGACCCCCGACACAGCCGTCGCTGTTCTTACAATAATTTTGTGACTAAACATTATGTTTATAAAGTTAAACTAATTATTTTCCAGTAACTGTGTTGAAAAACGTCGTTTTATACACGTGGGCATTGAACTTTTCGACTCCAAAACGACCTCGTATGCGGCTCGGGTGTGTATCCAGCCTCGGCTGTTACAGTTGCCAAAACATTTTTTGCCATAAATATTAAATTAGCCACACCCAAGTAAATAAAAGAGGACATGATTTTCATCTCATCCTTATACTGAGTCTGCGCGATTGTTCGAAAGAGTTACCGCGGCTCTTGAACTCAAAAAGCGACTGAAGGAACACAAGTGGGTTTTAGTCAGTAAAAGTATGACATTCCTTCAAACAACCCTTCCCAGCTCTCGCTCCACCCATAGCATAGCATAGCATAGTCGGCCTTATAATGTTCCCACTGTTGGGACTCAGGCCTCCTCTCTAGGAGAGGGAATGGGTCGTAATCCACCACGCGGGCCCAGTGCGGGTTGGTGGATGTCACATGTCTTCGAATTTTTGGTTCTAGGACATGCCGGTTTCCTCACGATGTTTTCCTTCACCGTTTTGAGAGTAGTGGTGATGAAATAAATTACACAAAGTAATGCGCCTGGCTGGGTTTGAACCCGCGACCTACAACTCGGTAAGTCGGGGCCGTTACCACTCGGTCACCACTGCTCTAATAAAGATTGCTCTCGCTCCACCCACAAAAAATAATCTTATACTAAAGAGCAAACGCTTCTTGTAAAACACGGATCCACATAGTACCACAGGCATTCCGAAGCCTGCAAGTATCTCAGCAACTCATAAAGTACCCTTTATCTTGCGTCCAATTATCGGCCAGGCTGCTGGGACAATGACTAAAGACGCCATTTTTAAATGAATTCAAATTAGCATGCTCTTAACCGACCACACACGGGAAAGATAAATTGTATCTGTTCTTAATTTACATTATCCGAGGATTTTTACAAATGTTGGGATCCTGGATCTAGGGATTCTTAATATTGAGCCTTTGTATTTTATTTTATATTTGTACTTCGGGCTGGTGTCCGCAATTCCACGTCTAAAGCGCGTATTTTGCGTACGGATGTGGTCCGCCCCAGCTTCTCAAGGAAGGCCAGCAGCGCCTCGATGTTTCTGACCATTTCACGGAGGTTACCTGGTTTCACGAAGTACTTTTCCCTGTATCCAACGACGACTGGGTAGTTAGAAGCAGATGAGCTGCTATCTCATCCTCCTCCATGCAAGCTCTGCACAGTGGGCTGTCTGTAACTCCTATGACAGAGAGGTGCTTATTAAGGGTCCCGTGGCCAGTTCTAACGGCCATGACTTTGCGCAACTGAGGTTTATTCAGTCGTATTAAATAAGGAAAGAAAAAGTACCCTTTTTTGCGAAAAGTGCATACTGTCGCTTACGCTGTTCTTTCTGATAAGGCTCAATATATAGATGAGCTTTAGTTGTTCCTATCCTGTTATCGATCTTGTTTATTGGTTGACTTTTGATTCTTGAGTTGATATTAATTGTTGCGATTACGTTGGAGGTGGTATCGGGTGAAATATTTGGTCAGGTATGTCTTGGCGCTGATGTTAATGGGATTGTTCTACTAGATTACTGTGGCAAGCTTTTGTTTTTGTATCCTTTACTTACAATCTTGAAGATCTTGTGCCTTTTAAATCGTTGAACTGACTGTGAATACTTGTCATCATACTCCTCTAGCCTGCCATTTTATTTCTTGCCATTCTGATAAATTCTGGTTTTCAGTTTAATTAGATCTTATGCAGCTTATCACGTGTTCCTACTAATGCATCCTTCACTATTTCTCTGTTCCTTGACACCATTTGATTTTTGTGTCAATGATATCATTTTTTTTAATTACATAAACTAGTGCTTGACTGCGAACCCACCTGATGGCAGCGACGTGCGAGCAATACAAGTTAAAAAGCCTGGCTTGATGTGAAAATAATACCTCACCACACCACAGTCATCTATATCATAGAACACAACAAATTAATTAAATTAAATAAAATTCTAGCTGGCTACTTCTGAATAATCTTCAGAAGTAGCCAGCTAGAATTTTGTTGTGAGCGAGCAAGAGTTGCCAAAAAATATCAATAGATGGCTCTTACATATTTTAAATCATTTATGATACAGGTATGATGTATACTTAATTTCTATCTTAATAATAACAAATGAAAATGTAGCAATTAATCAGCATTACAGCAAGAGATTTTGCACTGATGATACGTGACGGCGGATTATAGCGCGAGTTTTTTTTATTCGAAATATTAGGTAAATGGGTACTTGGGTAGGTAGTAGATAAGTCAAGGTTCCTTGGCTTGCCCCCTTTAAAGGTATCTGGCACGCCACTGCCTGATGGTAACCAGTGATACAATCGTTGATGGTAAAGCTCATTAGTTTATTAAGTGCCTGTTCACTCTAGCCTTGAACACACCAAAATTATAATCGGATAGGAAGATCTCGGGGGCCTCTGCGTGTTTTTCTCTTGATACTCATTTAGTGTTATCCTCTTTTATTTGACAAAACTCCATCTAACTACAATTTTTCTTCACTCACTCATGTACATTTACTGTGCATTAAAATCGCCCAATCCTTCAGTTTAAAAACAAAAGCCAAGGCTTCCTTTGACACGTGGCACCACAAAGCATTAGGACTTAGGGGATAATGAGTGAGTAATATAATACCCAGTGTCGGCATCGTTTAGATAGTAGAGGTAGCGATCAGCTGATCCTCTATAATCCGCTTAGGGAGGTACCGAACTGTGTCAGGCTTAAACTGAGTCACTTACTGCTTTGAATTTGACCCGTGGGTGGTGCTGCTGGTACCTAATTATTGTGGTACTAACCTCTTTGTGATTATACATATATGGATATTGGACTTGGAAAGATATAGAATGTATTCTGTAGGCCTCTGAGAAAGCAATGAAGGTTTTTTTACCAGTTTATTTGTTAGTGGTGATGAAATAAATTACACAAAGTAGATAATACACCTGGCTGGGAACCTGCGACCTACAACACCTATGTCGGGGCCGTTACCCCTGCTCGTCCCACTTCTAATCGACCCTAATTACCCACCAAACCGACACCAACAGTTCTAACAGCTCACAAAGCTGCAGTAGTTGCCACAACGCCCATCTCGACAAAACAATACTCGTGATAGTGATCAGTGGGATGAGCGGCGCGCGCGCAGGATGCCTGGCCGGAAGTGTCGCGCTGTCACACACAATGGCCCATTGTGGCCAGTAATTACCGTGCCGGATACTACGTCATTATAGTGCGGTCCCGATTTGAATGGGAGTCCGATTGTAAAGGTGTGGGATTTATAAGTTTTTTGTGATGAAAATTGTGCAGGAAATGAATGATATGATTTAATGATTGATGTGGGTTGTTTTTGGATTCATTGTTGATCTGTCTACTTTACTGTTCCAACTTCTAAGGGATCTTTCTGATGGTGCGACGCAACGCAACCGATATTATTGACCCTCATACATTTAAAGAGATAACGCTTGCCATTAGGCTGTAGATACACGCAATTCGATACCGATAACACTTAATTTTAATTTTCTTTATATTTTGTTAGGAAATAAAACAAAAATATAAATCACCTGTCAACACAATGTGTTGCGCGACCAAGAAGCTCAGTCTTAATGGAAAACACGGATGGATCAAAGTCTGAATGAAATGAAAGTTTTGCAGTCTGAGATTGAAGATGGAATGAAAAGGGTTTTTAAAGCTCTAATATCCTATCATAGCTATTCAGGGTCTTGTATCAGTCTGCGGCATTATACGAAAGAGTTAGCTCATTATTTTATTAACTGCCTGTTCACTCTAGCCTTGAAGACACCAAAATTATAATCAGTTGGGAAGCTCTCGTGGGCTTTTGCGTCTTTCACTCTTGATAACAATTTGGTCTTATCTTCTTTTATATGAAAAAAAACTCCATGTAACTACAAATTAAAAATATCTTATATATAAAATTCTCGTGTCACAATGTTCGTTCCCGCACTCCTCCGAAACGGCTTGACGATTCTCATGAAATTTTGTGAGCATATTGAGTAAGTGGTCTGAGAATCGGCCAACATTTTTTTTTTTTTATTTGTATGGCAAAACAACGTTTGCCGGGTCAGCTAGTAACAATATAAAATTTTGATGATCACAGTTTATGCACCATCTCTTTCTAAAAAAAAAAAAACATTTGTACGTCACGATATGTAGCTGAACATGCCAGAACTTATATTAATTAATTATTATCTTGCATGCAATGTATCATGTACACCATGTTTAAACAAATAAAATTTTACTTACTTTTACTTACTTACTACCATTTCTTTTCACTCCCTCATGTAAGTACATTTACTGTGCATTAAAATCCCCCAACCTTTTAGTTTAAAGTGGTGAAATGTGGTTTTAATCAGTAAAAGTCTAACACTCTCTGTCGCTCCCCCCAGAGCGGCAGGACATATTTGATAATATCCCACCTAAAATAAAACTTGTGTCGGTATTCCCTTTCTTACAAAAGAGTGCCCTAATTTTTAACCGACTTCAAAAAAAGGAGGAGGTTATCAATTCGGTTGTATTTTTTTTTTTTTTTTTTTTTATCATCATTTTTTTTTTTTTTTTTTTTTTTTTATGTGTGTTACCTCAGAACTCCGTCGTTTATGGACCGATTTGCAAAATTTTTTTTTCCCTTTATAGGATATGCTTCCAGATTGGTCCCATTTTTTTCAAAATCCAGTTCTGATGATGGAATCCATGAGGAATCGAGGGAACTTCTCAAAAATTATAGGCAACCCTATGGTAATTTTAGTATTTTCATCAAGAACTTAAGCATTTACAGTCAAAAAGTAACATTTGATGAAGTGGAACTGATGAAGAAGACCAGAAATGGTCAACGGAACTTCATACTCAAATAGATATCACATTGAAGATATAGTTAAGCGACTATGACAATACAAATAAATGAATGATTCTGAATAGTTACGTTGAAAATGGTATCATCGAAGTGATCTGATGATGATGATGGAGCCGGAAGGTAGGCACTGGAACTCCGTAATTAATCAATGTAACCTAGCCGTGTTTGGACTCATTAGAATTGTCATGAGATGCACTTTGGCTATAAGGTACTATCGAACTGATCTGATGATGGAGCCGGAAGGTAGGCACAGGAACTCCGTAATTAATCAATGTATCCTAGCCGTGTTTGGGCTTATTAGAATTGTCGTGAGATGCTCTTTGGCTATAAGGTACTATCGAACTGATCTGTTGATGGAGCCGGAAGGAGGAAGGTAGGCACAGCAACTTTATAATAAAACAATGTAACCTAGCAGTATTTGGGTTAATTGGAATTGTCCTTAGAAATAGGCACTCTGTTTATAAGTGTATCGCAACTAAAAAGTGTGAAATAAAAACTTTTTAGAAAAAAAAAATAACCGACTTCACTAAAAAAAACACTAAAAGGATCAAAATAACTTTAATTTCGGAAGTCGGTGTTAAATAAGAAACAAACAATACCGAGAAACACCGACATCCGAAATTAAAGTTATTTTGATCCTTTTAGTGTTTTTTTTAGTGAAGTCGGTTATTTTTTTTTTCTAAAAAGTTTTTTTCTGATCAAAGAAATCAGCGCACATTTCATAGTCCACACGCATTCACTCCCATAGTGAACACTGTCCCTTACCATCAAATTATGGTTGTCTGATTACAATACAATGCGCAATCAAGCATCGAACCAAGTCGTAAGTTATGCGCGTGCGCCTATGTGATCAATTAAAGACAGTTTCATTTGGAGCATGTGTGACCCGGGGCTTAATGAGGCAGGAAGAATGTTTGAAAGACATGGACAAGATACGTAGCTGTCAAATAAACAAATAAAGAAAGAAAGTAAAATATTTTATTTGGCACGCATGGATACACACTGTAAAATCAAAATTTAAGACAACTAAGAATAAAAAAAATAAAAAAACACTGACACAATTTGTATCTCACGGCTGCGCCAAATAGGTCCAGTTCAGCAAAAAATGAAGATTACAGAGTAGTAGTGTCGCTAGCTGTGTCAATGGTGTCGTGGACAGCTGAGTGAGAGGTCTTATGTTTGATTCTGGAGTCGGACAATAATTGCTATTAGGATTTTCTATGACCGTCTGTCAAACACGCGAACTGTCAAACGCGCTAAGAAAATGTTCGTCGTAGTTTTCTGAAATTTTCTTCGCAACTTTCTTATTTTTCTTCTTTCATAAGAACCTTCTCCTGATAATAACAACCACAACAACAAAAGAATTAGCGAAATCGGTCGACCCGTTCACGCGTGATGATGTGACCAAGGGAAATAGGGATTCATACATAGCCTTGGGCCTGATCTCTTCCCTGATTACCATCCCATCGGGCTATGAGGGTAAAGAAATAGAGAGTGCACTTGTGTTTTTCACACTTGTGTATTATAATCTCCTTTAAAATTGACCACCGTGACCGAAATTCAGACGAGACGATTATTATTATTAGTTTCGCTAGCCTGCCAATGTTGCTAGAACAAAATACAAAGATCGGAAGTGTTGCCAGAGTAGAAACTTAAATTACCTTACGAATTGAAAATAAATACTTGTTCAGTTTCAAAGTAATCATTTATTTTTTTTCGATTAAATAACATTACCACACCTTTTTCTTTCCACATCAACAAATACAATTACAGAACATTATTAAATTAAATTACATTTTTACAATTATTACATCAGGCACTTTCTCTTGAAAGCGAGATATCGATATCAGTTTATCGTATCGGTGTATAAATCATATGGCCCATGGGCGGTACTCAAATCCATATATAATCGAAATCGATTAAAAAATCGAATTTATTAAATCAATTCGAGTTTTTGCATCGATTGAGATCTTTATCTATCGAGTGATTAAAGTCTTCGATGTCATCGTTCACATTTCGTGAATATGAAAGTGTATTTTATTAATAAAAAAAGGCTTTTAAATGTCATGCGTATGGTTAGGGTTTATGTCGAAGTTAATTATCTTACTGTGTTCTAGTTAAATGGTTTTGATACGAAATAATCAACGTCTCATGTCAGTTCAAAGCCAAACCAGAATAAAAGAAAGGTTTATTTAACTCATTTAAGGAAAAGAAATAAAGAAAGAAAACAACATGGAGGCATAGTGATAGACTTCTTTCATCATTCATCAAATTAACTACTATACAACCAACACAGCAAGAGAAACACCAAGATCCTCATAAGCCAGAAACATAAACTCTTCCGCTATAGAATTGAGGCATAAAAGCCTACAATTCCCATATTTACAGCACTCGTAATACTGTAAAACCCACGCTGATATTATAAGTGAAAGATAAGCAAGTTTGGAGAATTGTGATGTCCGGAGCGATTGCCATCAGATATTACCATCTTTATGAGGTTTTTATGGGAGCTATAGCACATTGTCGACACCACGAGTTATTAACGCGATCCATTTTACTACCTAAACTGTTCTGTTAAAGGAATGGAGCTATATAGGGTGTATAGTTCTATCCTTCTTTAACGCTCGCATGACTGACATTTTAATACGACATGGTAAGACCCCTGCCCCCGTAGCCAAGTTACAACCGTTCCTTTGATCGCCTCGAGTCGGCAACGCCTCCTATTCCTTTGTTCTGACATCATCTCAACGCTCAGTCACGTGGTCAGAACAAAGGAATAGGTAGGAGGCGTGACCGACTCGAGGCGATCAACGAAAAGAGAATAGAAACGAAACGGTTGTAACTTGGCTAGGGGGGCTGTTAAAGGAATGGAGCTAAGCTATATAGGGTGTATAGTTCCATCCTTCTTTAACGCCCGCACGACTGACATTTTAATACATAGTAAGACCCCTTATCGATTGAAAGTCCAAACATGTTATTGCTTGATGGTTGTTGATTATTCCGAGGAATGAGAGAGATAAATAAGACAAGTGTAGCAGCTGTTATGATACACATGCTAAAAGAAGTTGTATGGAGTGTCGTTAAAATGCAGTCGATGACTGAACAAGTGTACTTTCCAAAATGAGTATGGAAGTTATAAATAACGTAGCTTAAGCTGTTTATTGTCAAAACTTCCAATTCCACTACAGTCACCCTTATTTACCAAGCTGCATTGACAGCTGACCCTTTCGCATCGTATCGTGTTGTTCGTTAAGTTGTTGAGCTCCTTAGTAGTCCTGAATTGAGCTACACGGATACTGACAAAAGCTTGCACGGACTGGACTGATCCACTCGAATTTCGGTTCTTTCCTCAAAAGACAAGCTCAGAAACTAATCTGCAGGGTTTTCATATGATTTGACCATTATATGTCTACTGTATAAAAGAGACTTTGACCTCTGAGTTTGTTTCGGTGTTTCTTCTCAGGGTGGTCAACTAGAAAACTCCGGTCTCATCTAGTTTAAACTGTCAAAAAAGTGACGTATAAAAGTGGTTTTTTAAACAATGTATTTGCAAAAATTGTTTTCATTTGTTGAACAGTCCAGCATTAAGAGATCCATATAGCAATCTACCTTACAATATCAAACAGTACCAGGGGGGCTATTGGCTAACTTTTTCAATAACAGTTGACAACTAGCATTCGTTGCACACTAATTGGTATTACGTATCACACAAGTGACTAACAAACTACGGTGGAAGTGTGGTGAATTATAAAAATTTACGGTGCCTATTGTGACACTCTAAAATTTTATCGACTATTATACAGCTTCAAAAGTTTACACAATCGCAATTTTAAAAGTATCGATACAATAATATCTGTCAAAACGTGTTACGGTGGCTATCAAAGGTACCAGTGGCTAATGACGTCACTGCAGTTGGTCACTGAAGATAGGCAATACGAAACTAGCTGTTTGACAGTTCAATGATGCACATTGTTAACAAGTGATCATCATTTGAACTGTCAACAGAGTTACGCAATAGCCCCGCTGATAACAATCTCGATGCATATTCATTAACAGTGTTCTAGAAAACTTTAGTTATTTTGTAAACAATTCACATCTATCGCCTACAAACGAATCTAGCTCTCGATTTCCGAACCAGATAGCTAACAGATCAATCCTCAATAATTTACCATTATCGCCGACCAACACACAAATATGAAACCCAATCATAGCAAACCAATAACTCAATGGCAAATCGAACTAACTCCCGTTGTACAAATAAATCTCGTGATTTCCCCGACAACGAATTAGGGGAACAACGGTCTTCATACAATCTACATGTAACCGCAGTCCAGTTTAGACGTCGATCTGAATCGGCCCGCGGCGCAGGCGCACCGCTAGACGCGCAAAAACTATAGATATCACCTTAATATTGTAATGCAAACAAAGCCAGGGGAAATGTGGTGTGAGGTAAGAGAAAATAGCGATTGTGTAGAGAAAAAATATTCTGATTCTTTGTTTCATATTCTGAAGCGATATGCTTCAGAATGAGAAAATAAATAAAGAAGTAAATAATATTTTTTCTGCTAAAGTGATCGGTAAGAGCTTAAATATTAACCCAACCAATAGGTACTCGTATATTGTATTTCTGACTATACCCTATTCAGGGAGCCATGAGATAAAAGGTAAAAAAAACATTTATAATACTACTAAATTACAGACCACAAATACTGCAAACATTTTACATAAAAATGTAACGTTTTGTCATCGGGCGGGTTATAATCTGCCATCTTTTTCACTATCGATCAACTTGTTTGAAATTCTTGTTATTCGCCGAAGAAAAACCGTGCAACGAAAACGCCAATGCATTCAACAGAAAAGGAGACTGTTATAAAAGTATTCAAAAACGTCGAAGAAACTTGGTCGAAGGTACCTACATTGTTTTCTTTGTTTGCATTTTGTCTCAAACCCACCTGAATAGTTTCTGCCTGCGACTTTGTCCTTAGAAAATTATCCAACGAGATAAAAGATCAAATCCTATATAGCAGGTCATGGACTATCCGTGTACCAAGTTTCATCCGTTCAACAGTTTAAGCGTGAAAAAGTAATAAACATACACACGCACAAACTTTCGCTATTATAACATCGACCCTTTTCAGGAAAAACATCGTAAGCGACGGTGTATGTTTTTTGCAGTAAGAGTTTTTTTCCTTTCCCAACTAAAAAGCATTTTGTAATATCTTTCTAAAACAATATGACTTGTTATTCTTACGACTTTTGATCTTTTAGATTAGTTCCTATAAACATATTGTCATAAATACTTTTGAAAGCAATAGAAAAATCCCTTTCTGCATAAAATCCAAATTGGCGCTTTTTTCCTATTTGAAAGTTTATTAGCACAGAAGTACGGGTAGTCGGGCATAATCATTAGATGTAGAGACATGCAATGATTATTGCAGTAAGTAGACCGTTTCATGAATGAGTTCCTAATGTGTGTTGTAGTTTAGTTAGCGTTTCTTCTTGCTTTCTCCAGCCAAATGCATATAACAAAAGCCACTTGATGTATCTACATATCCAGGATCTACCTACCCACGAATACAAAATGTTTATTTCTAGAACAACTACTTTGCATTAGTTTATGATTGCAGCCTGTATTTAAGCTTGATAACTCATGTGTTAAGAGACTCTGCAGGCTCCTCTACAGCTTTCGCTGTTTTCACAATTAAAAAAATATATTTAATGTTTTATGAGTTATATTTTTGGTTGTAATTACATTAATATGCACTACACGTGTCTTCACTAGCGCGTGTTGCTTTATTGCCATTTACATAAAGAATTGCTTACTATCAAAAATATAGGGTGACTGGTAATTAGTGTACGATACTTAAACACGTGATTGTGCTCACGATAACCAACAACTTTTACTATGGGAACAAACCTGAAATCGCGAAAAAAAATCAGCTGTTCAGTACATTTATGTTTGCCTAATGTACTGAACAGCTGATATTTTTTTCGCGATTTCGGCGTTGCTCCCATAATAAAAATTGTTTGTTATCATGAGCACAATTACGTGTTTAAGTATCGTACACTAATTGCCAGTCACCCTATATAGTCAAGATAACTTCTTGTTCTTCTAAAGTACCTTCTGACGATTAGCCCGCTATTCCCTCCACTTGTACTCCACTCTTGGGGTCAATCCGTCACAGGCAGTGACTCCAACACCGCTATTCGCAATTTTTGTTACGCCAGTACATACCGCGGTTCTGTTTCCACCATCTGCTCCATTTATGTGTTTTATGCTTCATTGCTCACCATTCTGAATGGTTGAAGCACCGTTATTGAAAATAAGCAATATTCTGATAGCGGTACTAACATTTTCATAAATAATTAAGCCATAACTTTGTATCGAGATATGGTTATGGGTTTGATAGTTTCAAACCTGGTTCTAGTTTTGACTCATCTGTTAAAGGTTTGATATTGTCTAGCTTTAGAAGCTTTCAGCCATCAATTCTATTGTAAGCTTCCATTATAGACTTTTCCTCTCTCATAAACACACACTTAATGATGACTCTGACCATTGCAATATGACATATCGCTATTGTTTGAAAGCAACACCATTGTATCAAAGATTTCCTAGCAAGTTTTCAACTTTAATAAACGTAAGAAGCTTCTAGTCATATAGACCACAAGACGGTACTATTCTTCCCGATGCCAAGGGCAACAGAAGGAACACAGGTGGATTTTATTCAGTAAAAGTCTGACATTCCCCATCGCTACACCCAAAAAAAACGTTAAACGGAAAAAGGTAGGTACTATTCTCACCCCAATGTCACCAACTGCATCCTCCATAATTATAAAACTATTTCGCTGGCGATGGTCTGTATTTATAACCACAAACATGGCATTATGAAGACGGACATGCATCGACGTGGTCCACATGTGTCGCGCGTCGCCACCTACGAAGGCTGCCACGCCTCCTTGTGTCAGGGATGTCAGTGACGATAAATAGAGCAGATGATTGGAGTCAGTGGGTATGGGCATAATGGAACGCTTTCATAGTCATCGCTGACCTTCATTATCAATTTATCAGTTATAAAAAGCTTGTATTTGAGCTACCAGTTGGATTAGAATCCTATTTTTTTTTTATTTTGTTATTTGATATAAACCAGTGATTGACTGCGATCCCACCTGATGGTAAGCAGTGATGCAATTATGTGATACTTTCTTATTGGTCTGATCTGGGCCTATGTTTGTACATGACTGTGTCAAAATTGTTATAAAATAATGAATAAAATCTTCTGAATTGATTTAAAGAAACTCAAACTGGCCAACTCGCTATTCTACAAAACCGGGTTCTAAAAGGAAACTTTTGTTGGACCTCAATAATAAGCTAGAAAATAAATGTATATTTTAAACACATCTGGCAACCCTAACCTGCGCACGCGCAAATAGCCCAAGTGACACGAACGACACCGCAATCTCTGATTAACACGGAACGACTAATCTCTGAAACGAGGACGCAGAGTTGCCAGCCTAATGGATTACCCAGTAAATGGGGTAACACACCCAATTATAGGGTGTACCCGTCAGTACACCTAGCTGGTTATCATGACTTATAAACTTGAAATTAAACAAGCCATGAGCATTGAGATAACCACAATGAGATGTGGTCTGGTCAGCTTTGTGGGGGTTCCGGATCTGAACGAGATGGATTGATGGTTAGATTAATGTGTACTTATTTCTAATGTTAATTTGTTGGAGTAATTACCGGAAAAGCCGGTAAGTTTAATCCAAATTGAA
The DNA here is from genome assembly GCA_905147345.3 of Mythimna impura. Classification (NCBI taxonomy): domain Eukaryota; kingdom Metazoa; phylum Arthropoda; class Insecta; order Lepidoptera; family Noctuidae; genus Mythimna; species Mythimna impura. The sequence continues at coordinate 27,476,129 of LR990350.1, forward strand.
CTTTGGACTCAACACCTGCTTTTGTAACTTTTTTGGATGTATTTCAACACCTAACATGTTAATGTGACATATTTTTGTATCACTTGTTTTGTTTTAAAATATTAGGAGTTTTAATAACAAAACCAAAAATACTTTAAAGCCCTCTTTTTTGGATGGGGAAACCTAAAATAACTTTTCTCGCTCTGATTGGAGCGAGAGGTAGTGTCAGACTTTTACTGACTAACACTCACCAGTGTTTCTTCAGTTGCTTTTTACGTTCCAGGGTTGCGGTGACTTTATCGGACAATCCCGCAAATACTTTAAGGTCCTGAATTTGTGATCTTCAATAGGAGGTTTCTGACACCGACCAAAAATTTGAAACATCCAGCAACATGTAAAAAGTGATTTCTTGTTTCCAATGCCGCTACAATATAATACACGACCATTCTGTAAACGTTATATTGTCGGCATTTTACGGAACCCTTCGTGTGCGAGTCTGGCTCGAATTTGGCCAATTTTTTCTTTTAATACACGATGTAAGCTTACAATTTGTGAAGTCCTTAATTCTTTCTTGGCTCTAACCTTGGTCCCAATCCCCAATCACCAACATTCCCCCCAACAGCCAACCCACCCAATCATCCCGACATCCAACGGTACAGCTTGCATGACAAATCTATAATGTGCCAACTACGACCCGACCACTGCACCTGACCCCTGCTCTGAGCCTATATCCCCCATCCTGGATCAAATGAGGGGTCAGATGAAGCTGGTTTTGTTTGCCAAAGGTGTAAGGCTAATTGTTTCGAGGGGAACTAGAGAGATTTATGACGTCACGATCGATGCGACTTCCTGACAGGATTGCTAACCTGTGCAATTGTACATCATTAGTAGGAACCAGACGGTAGAATTTATAATGTTTGTATTTTAATGATGGTTCAAATAAGTGTGGTTTATTGGAGGAATATTTTTATTTAAGAATTTCTGGAGACAAAACAGAATGTAACCAAAGTTTGTATGGAGAAACAGACTTTCACGCGGGCGAAGCCGCTGGCATAAACCAGTGTAGTATATTGGGGAACAGTCGTTGGTCTTTTGGTACAGCCCCCCTAGCCAAGTTACAACCGTTTCGTTTCGATTCTCTTTTTGTCGATCGCCTCGAGTCGGCCACGCCTCCGATTCCTTTGTTCTGACGTCTTCTCAACGCTCAGTCACGTGGTCAGAACAAAAAATAGGAGGAGTGGCCGACTCGAGGCGATCAACGAAAAGAGAATCGAAACGAAACGGTTGTAACTTGGCTAGGGAGGCAGCTGTTGTGATCGTAAGGTCCCGATACAGGTTTGAACAGCTTGGGTTATTTCGCCAGAAATTTGAAGTAGCAACCGTTCTTCATCATTCTCCTGCCCTTGTTTCTTGTTTAGCAATAATTATTCAAAAAGTCAATTTATAAACAGCCATATATTCTAACTAGATTAACAGTCGGCGAAATTCAATCACCTAGCAATTGACTTTCCCACCCTTAAGAATTGTCGTCACAATAATAATAATAACTCAGGCAACTAGTTGAACCATAAATTATTTTATACAGCTTTCTAATCATTTTAATCTTTAGATACTATTAGATTTAGAGTTTAGAGACGACGGCATGGTTGGCGTAGTGGTTGAACGATCGGCGGCGGCGATCTCTCGCTCCGGCTCATGGTCCGAAGCGAGGAGGAGTGGCAGGCGGTCGCCTCCTTCTGCGAAGCAGTAATGCTAGCAAAGGAGGAGACCGACCACGCGAGGTAACGGTCCTCTCGCCCCAGCCGCCGGGATTCCGATCCCGATTACCGGCCACCGTAGGCGCGCGCTTGCAGACAGCAAACAATGGGTAGCTCACTGTCCGACCGTCCGGTAACAGTCCGGACCGAGCCCAAGTCGTCGACGGCGCGTATTGTTCCACGCGCGCCTCAAGGAGATGTTAGCAACCGTAGGGACCCAGCAGGGTCGAAGCCTACTGGGGCCATGGGTGATGCGAAAGAGATCCCCGGGGCCCTGGAACAATGGCAAAGAAGGAACAGGAGTGGGTTTTTAGTCAGTAAAAGTCTGACACGCCCTCCCGTTCCGCCTAAGGGCGAGAGAAGTCGTGAGATGATTTTCCACCTAAAAAAAAGAAAAAAGTGGTTGAACGATTGACCGTCGCGTTGCGTGTCGCGGGTTTGATTCCCGCACGAAACTAATATTTGTATGGCATACAGATAGGTGTTCCGGGTCTGGTGGTCTTGTATATGTGAATTTTCATGTTTGTGAACGCACCCACGATACAGAGCTATGGGTTAAGTGAACGTGAACCCCGGGGCCCTGGAACAAAGGCAAAGAAGGAATTGGAGTGAGGTAAAACTTACTCCTATTCCTACTCAGTAAAAGTATGACACGCCCTCGCGCTTCGCCCTAGAGCGTGAGAAGACATTAGATGATTTCCCAACATAAAAAAACCACGATACAGAAGTCATTCCTAGTGTAGGGCAACATTTTAGTTTTAAAGAAAGATAGACAGAAAGATAAACAAACAATAAACAAGCAATAAACGCTTTGACTTTGACAGGCGCGCGGTTCGGTCTCCTAGGTTAAGCAACTCTTGCTGAGGTCGGTTTGTAGATGAGTGACCATATTAACGTACCGAGATTCCGTCGTCCCTTGCAAAGAACGTTAAGCTGTTGATCCCAGCTGTCCTTATCTTACGGATTGTCAGAAGCCAGAATATCATATGGTATCGTTCGTGAAATCCTTGAGTCACACGAAAACTGACAAACGCTTGCACTTACTGGACAGGTCCACTGAAATCTGTGTGGTTCTTTCCTCAAAAGACCATCACCAATCTGCATGGTTCTCATATGATTTGACCATTACATGTTTGCTATATGAACTATAAAAGAGACTGACCCTCCTGAGTTTATTTCGGTGTTTCTCCTCAGGGTAGTCAGCTAGGAAACACCGGCCTCATCTAGTTTAAACTGACAAAAAAGAAATGTGTATCTAAGAGTTTATAAAAACCTATTTTGTAGTAATGTATCTAGTGTATTATGAATAATAAATAATGTTAGTATGTATATTACTATACTCATCAGTATCAAGGAAAGCTTCCCATCTATGCGCAAGAGTCGCCAGGCCTTGTTTTTATTTATTCATCCATTCAACTAACGTCAATTCCATAAAACATAGAACAGAATTTCCATAGCGGAAACCTATAAAATTTAACACTAGTAACTGTGAAGTTAAATAACTAGATAAATATAGTGTGCGTGTTGAAATGCAAACAAATGTATGATTTCAGTATTAATTGAATTTTGTAACTGTTTTATTAGAATGGCGATAGAATTTCTGTCTCGCTTCACTGTGTTCATTTAAATTTTCTTGTTTGATAGTACGGCTATCACAATGATATTAAAAGGCAAAGTTTGTTACTCCTTCACGCTGAAACTACTGAAGGGATTGAGATGAAATTTCGCACACGTGTAGATGATGTCCTGGGATAGCACATAGGATTTTTATTCCGGGAGTATGTTGCCTTTTTTTTCTTTAGGTGGGAAAATCATCTAATGACAAATCCCGCTCTTGGGCGGAATGGGAGATTGTGTCAGACTTTTACTGACTAAAAACCCACTCCTGCCCCCCTAGCCAAGTTACAATCGTATCGTTCGGCGCGAACGCCTCGAGTAGGCCACGCCTCCGATTCCTTTGTTCTGACGTCATCTCAACGCTCAGTCACGTGGTCCAGAACAAAGGATTCGGAGGCGTGGCCTACTCGAGGCGTTCGCGCCGAACGAAATGACTGTAACTTGGCTAGGGGGGCTGTTCCTTCTTTGCCTTCGTCCCAGGGCTCCGGGTTTCGCTTTTACACTGCCCATGGAGTATGTTGCCTTGGGATAAATCACTAGCTTCTGCCCGCGGCTTCTCTCGCGTGAAAGTAGTAAATTGTCCTAAGAGAACATACTCCCGGGATAACGAGTATCCTATGTGACATTCCAGGACATGGTCTACTCGTGTGCGAAATTTCATCCAAGTCAGTTCAGCCGTTCGAGCGTCAAGAGGTAACAAACGTAAACACACAGAGACACACTCACAAATTTTCGCTTTTATAATATTAGTGTTATTAAACGAAGATTACCACGAACGTGCCAAGTTTTCTTGACTGAAATGACTTGAAACTAAAGCATAGAAAATAAAAGACACATCTCATGAAATCAATTTTACAAAGAAAGAAAGAAAATGAGTTTATTTGGTTACAACGCAAAGCACACAAACAATAGTTATGTAAACACGAAACCAAACAAAAGTAAAGCAAAAAAAATATACAATTGTGTGCCTCACGGCTGCGCCAAAATAGGTCCAGTTCAGCATGAATGCCAGACAACTAGTGGCTTAATGATTTCTCATAGCCGCCACCTTTAGGTACTGTTGGCACATGAAATAGATATTAAGTAACATCAATTGCCCGCATGGTGGAAAACAAAAGTAAAGCAAAAAAAATATACAATTGTGTGCCTCACGGCTGCGCCAAAATAGGTCCAGTTCAGCATGAATGCCAGACAACTAGTGGCTTAATGATTTCTCATAGCCGCCACCTTTAGGTACTGTTGGTACATGAAATAGATATTAAGTAACATCAATTGTCCGCATGGTGGATTAAGGCCCATTCCCTCTCCTAGAGAGGAGGCCTGAGTCCCATCAGTGGGACCAATATAAAGCTGCCCCCCTAGCCAAGTTGCAAACGATAAACGTGAATAGTAATCTCCAATAGATTTTCAACTTTATACCTAAGAGCATAAAGTTGAAAATCTATTAAAGACTACTGAGCGTTAGCGACCTGAACGAACGAAAACACTATGTAATCTTCAATAGATTTTCAACTTTATATCCAAAAACATAAAGTTGAAAATCTATTAAAGACTACTGAGAGTTTACGTTTATCGTTTGTGACTTGGCTAGGGGGGCTGATTATGTAATGTTTGTATGTAATTGTCAATATTGAAATTAAACTGCGTGCGGTGTAAAATGCGAACAAACCCATAAAACCTTTTGATGTCTTAACCAGGTTTATTGCAGCTGAAATAATCGAAACAACAGCTACTGAGAATATTGTACATTGAATAGTTTGCCATTTTAGAGATCTCAGTGCTACTCTGGATTATTCGGAAGAGTTACCGAATACAGGTGGGCTTTAGTCTGAAAAAGTCTGACACTCCCTCTAGCTCCACCCTGAGCGGGAGGTGTCATTTGAAGAAAGCTTACCTCAAAAAAAAAACACGGGTAATAAAATAACGACTCGAAAAAGCATCAGCATTTAGGACTTCAATTCTAGCCAACAATCGCTAAGAAATTCTAGGTTTATCCCCATAGCTAAACTTACAGTTATTTCTTAAGAATTGTTCATAATCTGTACAGAAAATCACACAAATTGTTTAATCATCACAATTTATTATATCGATTCGAATCAATACGATTGTCAGTCCAGACGTGAGTTACATCTCTATTGAATAGAACGCGTAACCATGGCAACGAGATTATGACGTAACGTAGATCTGCGCGCGCGCATTTGAACTCAAACCGTTTGCGCAGACGGCGAAAGTTATGCTATAAATCAAATTAAACCATGTTATTGTCAATGTCTGTACATTAATCAGTTTTGTAATGTATTATTTATTTGAAGTTGAATGAATGTTCTCTATCTCTTTCGAACAGAAAATAGTCCAATTTGATATACGAGTTTCGTAAACTAAGATAAACACTAAGGGCGGAATTCACCAATAAAACTAATCGCGTTTTAACGTTTGGCTCGCATAATCGCGTTTAGCCGCTGTCACTAGTGTCACTTGTAAAAATACAACAAAAGAAAAAAAACAGACAAGTGACACTAGTGACAGCGGCTAAACGCGATTATGCGAGCTAAACGTTAAAACGCGATTAGTTTTATTGGTGAATTCCGCCCTTAGTTGGGTAGGACACAATCTGTTTCGAACTGTGGTTACATAATTCGTAAAGTAATAAAAATGCAATTATTCTGCAATTGCTGACTTCCGTAAGTTTAATAAATCATTGCTGTCGTTTCAACGGCCAATAAAATTATTTTATACTAGCTGTAGCCAGCGGTTTTGCCCGTGACCGACTCGTAAAACAAAACTATGAAATTTGGTCTCAATTTCAAGAAGTTTTTTTTTTGTACGAATTTTTTTCTAAAATATAATAGCCTAAGTTACTCCTTGTAATATCAGCTATCTACCAGTGAAAGTTTCGCCAAAATCGGTCCAGCCGTTTCAGAGATAATCTGGAACAAACTGACAGACAGTCCGACAGCAAATTTCATATAAATACAAACAGACACACCAATTTTATTTATAATATGTTTAGAGTTAGTTTAACTCAAATCGATATTCTTTACTACCATTTACATTATCGTCAATTTCTAATTAAAATTAATAAACATATAGGCAGTAGCGACGATTCGTATGGATATCGTCATCGGCACGATAAAATGGGACATAACAGAATATTACTGCAAATGCTGAGCGGTTGTCCGGTACCGTTGGACAAAGGCTCGGGTGCTAGGACTAGGCTAGATGCGCAGGCGACGATCGTCTACTATTTCTGTGTTTACGATCGTCAACTGTTTTTGCATTTGCGCATAATAGATGTTGTAAACTGGAAAGGTGTTCAGGACGTATTAAGGGAATGGACATTTGTATAAACTGTTTTGATTACTGTATCTGCTTATGAGAAATTTGAAATTACCTGAATCAGTCTTCTATATTTATTTGCCCTTACCTCCCTAAAACTCTTTCTCCCTCCGTTTTTTTTTAAATAGAACTAGTTATTAATTTTCTGAATTTTTCATCGTAGTCATTTGATTTCTCAATTTTCAGAGCTTTTTGTGTAACGTTATCGCACACTAGGTGTTGTTACTCCTGTATAGTAAAAAAAAAAAAAAAACACATACACAAGACACTCGGACCCTAAACAACTATCCGTAGGCCATACCAATGTTTGTTCAGTGTGGAATCGAACCCGAGACCAGCAGCAGCCAACCCACGCTGCCTACTTATGAGTACGTTTGTTTTACTTACTTATTTTGTTGTACTAGTTCGAAAAAATATTTTGGTGTTCGATAGCCCATTTATCGAGGAAAGCTATAGGCTATATATATATAACATCACACTACGACCAATAGGAACGAAGCAGTAACGAAAGACGCGGGGTACAGCTAGTAATAATAAACCCGGCCAAGTGCGAGTCAGACGAAGGGTTCCGTCTGTAGCAAAAAAACGGCAAATAAAATCAAGGTAATTATTGTTACAGCGGCAACAGAAATCCATCATCTGTGAAAATTTCACCTGTGTAGCTATTACGGTCCCTAAGATACAGCTAGACGGATAGTGGAGTCTTAGCAATAGGGTCTCCTTTTTACCCTTTAGGTACGGAACCCTAATAATAGTAAATAATATTTCTCTCAAACAAGTCGAACTTGGCTAGAGAGGGTAAGGCAGAGAGAGGTTTGAAAGGAAAGGCCTTAGCCCAACTGAAAAAAAAAAAAACTTTATCAAGACCTCATCTAAAAACTCCCAACCCAATATTACCGACGAGGATCATAGGGTAAGGCAGAGAGAGGTTTGAAAGGGAAGGCCTTAGCCCAACTGAAAACAAAAAAAAAACTTTATCAAGATCTCATCTCAAAACTGCCAACCCAATATTACCGACGAGGATCATTTACAAGTCCAGCACGCTTACCACAGATCTAGGCATTAGCATACCGCTAGAATAAGCACTAGGTCATGAGCTCTATAAGTACTAAATTACAGAGCTGGCCATTAAACAAGAGTCCCTAGGTTCAAGTTTATAAAGTGCAAGGCCTGATGATACTTTATGACTTATCAACTAGTTTTCAAATGAATGTTAACGATGGTAAATTATAGTGTTGTCCTGTCTTTGAGTTGTCATTTTAATGTGTAGATTATTAATATATTTTGATATGTCATTTCATTGCTTTTCATTAAGTTAGAATCGAAGCGAATCGAATTAATCTAACTTGTTCTGGACATTAGGTATTTGGTTGGAGCCATAGGTTGAATTTCGAAAAAGAAACCCAGGGTTCTGGAACGTAAGTCAAAGAAGGAATATAGGTGTGGTTTTATTCAGTAAAAGTCTGACACGCCCTCTCGCTCCGCCCTAGAGCGCGAGAAGTCATTGGAAGATCACATACCTTAAAAAAAAATTAAGGTATTAAAAATCTGACCTTTCTCTCTCGCCACCCAGAGTAGGAGTCATTTGATGACTTAATAAAAAAAAAAGGTATATGTAAGATAAAATTGGTAGGATGACAGTGATAGTTAGACAGGAGTAGTTTCTGTGAAGTTTCAGAAGTAAATTGAAGTTCCTATATTTTCCTTTTTTTTAATGTCTTGATCAATATATATAACAATATGTACCAGTAGTCCCGACAGACGAGACGTTGTCCTGTCCGAAAGCAATATATCAGAAAAAAAAAATTGAGAACCCGATGGTAGCACCACCTACCGGTTCCAATTGCATTTTCAAACCATCCGGATACGGACCCACTCAAATACACACAAAGTTTCAACCATCTATCAAGCCGTTTGGAAGGAGATAGGTGACAAACACACGCACAGAAGAATTATATAATGAACTGCAATATACATATTTTGAAACTACGATATACCTAATCTCAGTCTTCCTTAAAAAAACATCAATAGAAAAAATATTCCGTAATCAAAACAAATCACTAATTAACTTCACTTTTTTGTGTAATTTGTTATTATATATGTATGTTATTATTTTTTAAGTTGTGTGTCATGTTTGTGCAATAAACTGTTTTTCTTTCTTTTCTTTCTTTCTTCTTCAGCAGCTAAAGCACTTAATTAAAAACCTAAAGCGCTACAGTAATGACAGGTTTAACACGGTAAAGTAATCGCCCGCCCCTCTTTGAGATATGTGGCCAGGACTAAAGAGACGTAAACCAACGATATCGGCCTACTAATGTGACTAGGAGAAATAGCCCGGGTCCCTGCCCACAACTCATATGAGAACAGGAGCTGTTTTCTTAATGATCTCACTTATTAAAGCTTATCGCAGTAGAAAAATATAGTGGAAAAGGAATTGAGATCTCTTTCGGAGTTATTCTGATTGGAGATTAGTTTTTCAAGCTGTTTTTCATTTTAAACGACTACCGTATTTAACTTTGTGTGTTTTAAAAGATAACCATTTCATTTATTAACTTTATTATTGAAACAGGTAGTAGGTAAAGTAGGTATAGGCAGGCTATGGTAGGCGCCAGATCAATGACTATTTCTCTTTGCGCCAGGTATATCATGTGAAGAAACTGACTGACTGACATTTCAGCGCACAGCCGAAACTACAGGGCCTAGGAGCGTGAAATTTTGCACAAAGTTTCTTTTTATGACGTAAGCGAGTAAAGAGAGCACTAAGAGAGGATTTTCTAAAATTCACTCCTTGTAGAGATGAAACGGGAGTCTAAAGTTGTATGGAGAAACCTACTAATTTGCGGGCAAAGGCTAGTTGGTCATAAAGTACACTGACCCAGCTATATCTATTAAACAGACTTCATTGAAAAAAGTAAATAAAACATTGTATACTAATATTGTATATTTCTTTGGGACAATAAACTCTATTTATTATTATAAACTTGTCCTTAGTCGACCATCTATCGTGATCCTTTACATTTTATTAATATTGAAAAAACGATTCTATTAATTAGTCCAGGGTACTTACGAAGAGATACCAGAGAAATGTCAATGTTCCTTATGACAAATTTATCTGGCGTCTACCATAACATTTTAAAATTCTGGTTGAGATTCTAAAATTAATAATTAATTAGGTACTTGATGGAAAACGATTACAACTGCCAAATACGTACTTATATAAATACTAACCGTATACCATATTCCTGGTGTTTTGACCTTCTGATGGTAAGCGATGATTTATTCAACTACGAAGCACTCTAGCCTAGAAGTGATCTATTCAATTATTCATAAATTTTTCACCATTACTTATCCTGCTAACCACACTTCTCTTTTCCTCCCACAGCCAGACACAGTCCCTCAAGCCAGCATCGACATGACGACAGTCCTGGAGGTGAGCGAGGCAGACAGCGTCACGGGGCATCCCTTCAGCCTGGCCATCACGGCTCCGGAGAGGGTCACCTTCGTGAAGGGAACCTGCCGGGAAGAGGCCCGGTGGTGGTCTGATGTGCTGAGCGTGTACCCGCGGAGTAAGGTAAGGATGATTAATCATTACTTCACTGACAGTCTACAAACAGTTTCAACCACTGGGTTCACTATTGGACATAGGCCTTCTTCAAGTTTTCGGTCCACCTTGTGTGAAGCCTACCACCGGGTTTAGAACCATCTAATTTTGCACATGTGTTGATCTAACAACAAAGGTCAATCTAAGGAACGATTTTTGACAAATTTTAGAAGTTTAAGAAACGGTCTAAAGTCCCACAAATCTCCGTTGAACAGGGAGGATCCTCAGACCAGATTTGTGTTGTGTGTACCCTTAAAATAACTATGACACTCATATATTCTACTCATCATCTCTCTAACCTTTTCCCTACTAACCTGGGGTCAGCTTCCAGTCTTACCGCATGCAGCTGAATACCCATGTTTACATGGAAGGACCGTCTATCTGACCTCATCAAACTTATTACTGGCCAACACAATAATTCTTGGATAGACTGGTGGTCAGACTTTCTGGCGAGTGTCTGTAATGACTATGAAAGATTACGAGTGACAACCGGGATCAGATCAATGGCTTTACATGTTTTTCGAGGCACGGGGTATCAGTAACGTCATAGATAAACGTAGAAAAACACAGAAGAATTGAAAAATTCACATTGATACTTGCTCGGTTTCGAAGCCGCCTCTCCGAGTCTCCGTACACTCATATGTTTTACTACTCTTCAATAATCATAAAACGACTAAGAACATGTAATTTCTGAAACGTTCTACCCACCTACAGTTACCAATCTGTTGGCTATCTCATTCGCCCTTTCCCAAGCATAGGTCAATCACCAATTATGTACTTAGGTACTTACAAACCCATACAAAACTTAGCGCGTTCTAGTCATAGAATCAGCGTAATTGCGGACTTCCTGCGCAGGAGTCGGTCCTATAATCTGGCCGTTCACACCTCCTAGTTATCGAGGATAGGGTAAGTTAAGTGGACGTGTGTACATGAGTTCAGGTTTGTTGACACGGTGCTAAGAATGGAAATCTTAAGAATTGTCAGTTGATGCAAGATTTTTGGCCCACATTGTGTGCCGCCTTTGAAGTATTTGCAATTAGACGTTAAAATGTCTTGCAATCGTATTGGGATAGGTTTTGTCATCATCAATTAAAAACGTCAACCAACGCAATTCTATTAATGAATTTTACAACAACTCTTGGTAGTTGACTACTTTGTTAATACTGCATGATTGCTTGAACATATCAGTGGCCTTTACAAATAGACTTAAAGAAAAGAAAGGAAGAAAGAGAAAAAGGAAGAACGAAAGAAAAAAGGAAGAACGAAAGAAAAATATTTTAGAAATATGTATAAACTTGAGATTTAAAAAAAGAAAACTACAAACAATGAATATATATTATGTCACGTGATCTATCCCAAAAGTCTTGGTTTTTTGACAATTCGTATCGCTCATTAAATGTCACTTTGGATTGCTGACCTGGTGAGTGTCGCAGGAATCCAATGGATGCGAGACGCACAAGACCTTGGAGGAAGCCTATATCCAACAGTGGACGTCTTACAGCTGAAATGATGACGATTTCTGCCGCTAAAGCTAGCGTGATACCTCCCTTACACAGCCAAGGAAGCCAAAACCCCATGTTTTCTAAACACCAATCGAGGTGTAATAAGACGTGTGCTTCCTGTAGCGAAAGCTGCGCCTGCGCAAATTGTTGGGCAAGTTCTGAACCGACGCAATTTTATAGACTATGTTAATAGGCCCGTCGTTTCCTATAATAAGATATGTTGATAATGTTAGTATAGGCCCTGTGGCCGATTTAATACGGCACAAATTATAAAGTGCGGGTCGTTATTTTAATTTACATTGGAATCGATTCTGGACTGGTATTTCCTTAGTAGGTATATGGAGCTTTTTTAATCACTGAGGTTCCTATTTATTTAGTATTGCGCTCTACCATCTGGCAGCGGTTTCGCCCGCGTTACAGTAAGTTTCTCCATACAAAGTTTGGACCGCTTTTCATCCTATTAGTTTGTATATCTACATCATACAAGGAACCTCTGACAGCGTTCTCGATCCAAGGGTTTGGGCAGGGCGTTGATGAGTTGGGACTGTGCCTTTTATATATACAGATATTATCCTCCGACCAGATGCACTTTAAGTCTGGTCCGGGGAACTGCCCAATAGTTGATTTCGGGCTGCTTATGTTCTGATATCGCAGAGAACTCTAAAGCCGTGTACGCACGTACGAACACGAACATAGCGAACACAAACACCAAACCTGAACATTTGGTTTGTTCGTATGGACGGCATTTGCGAACATAGTTCGAATCGAGTTCAATCACAACAGTCGTGAACTCTCTTAATAGCCATGGCGGCATCGTTGGAAGTGGTTGATTGTGAAGTAGCAAAGTTTTTAATGTTCGCTTTGATTAATTAAGAATACATAACATACTAATAGGATAGCCGCAAACATGTTTGACGAACAATAGTGTGTTCGATGTTCGTTAGTGGTACACACGTGCGAACCAAGTTGTTCGTACGTGCGTACACGGCTTAATACCACGGTTTTTGGTTCTTATATGTCATCATAAAACTGTTAGATGTCACGACACACCAACAAAAATAACACAATAAACTGCTCCATATAGCTCATCAACATACTTTTCTCTAATTTCGCCAAATTTTGCCCTTAAAGTTCCTTTTCTTGTAACCTTCTTATATAATCTCCTCCGCACTTCATCTATACAAGTCCGACACCCAATCCCTGTCACGTATGCTGATCACCGACAAAATGGCTGCCCACCGTGACGACAGGCGACAGGGCGACAGGTTGTAGTCGCCCTTGGATCCAAATGATCCTGTTTCGCCGCATACCTCACAATGAGATTTAATAATGGGTGTATGAACAAGGCTGTTTGGTGCGGAATCTGTGCCTACAGATTTAATGAAGATGACGCGGAGATAAACCTATTTGTCTTGAGCCGATCGTATTAGTTAAACTCGTTAAAAGATAGAAGGCCCGTTTTGACATTTTAAAAAACCCTAGAATGTAACTTGGAACGAAACTTTAAAGAAACAATAAAATAACAATTAGGGGTCTGGTGTAGTAGTATTTTAGCTAATGTACTAGCTAATTTAGTAGTAGGTAGCTACACTACAACGGACAAGCCGCTAGGTAGTCAAAATACAAATGTTTATGTTTTGACAACTTTATATGTTAAGAAGACCTATCGTCTATCCACAGAAAATGTCGTAAGAATAATCCCAAGAAAAGTGAAACTAAAGTTACATATGTATTTAAAAGATAACAACAGTGCGATATTAATGGCAGGATGTTAGCTTCGATAGCGCACTAACACACTCATTTCCCTTAGTTAATCCTCGCCCATTCCTCTCTAACGTGTGCCGATAATAGGCGAGCAATAATTATGTTTTTTCCCATCCAGTTCAATATGAAAATTAATCAATTCAGACACGAGTAACGGGGCATTATGACAGTTAAATTCCAGGCAGGCCATGAGTCAGTATCAGGAAATAATGAAAGGTTTTAATGTTGCAATTTTGCGAAACACCATGAGACCCATTTTGTTTTGCGGGTAACTATAAATTACACCACACCGACACCAACACGGGCCAGTGTTTCATTGAGACGAATTCCAGAAAAGCCGTGACGTCATCTGCCTCCTAAGAAGTCGGTTAAAAAGCTACAAATGTTTCGTTCAATTTTTCAATTGGTGGTAATCTGTCGATCGATTCGTTTGAAGTCGGTCGTGCAGCTGCGCGATTGGCCCAGTTTCCGTCAAATGGGGCGCAGTAATTAGCGCAGGATCGCGTTACTTGCGCCCGCGCATGCCGTGACTCACTGTCGATTCATCGATTGTGCTTCAGGAGAAACTTGATCTAAATCGGGAAATGGGTCGCCTTTTATGATTTGTATAATCGTGTCTTAATGCGTTTTCTCGTGTAGGATGACAGAACTTAGTTTTATTTTTGTTTGTTTTTTTGTCAGAATTTAGTTTTTGTTTATGTAACCAATATTTATGTAACTCATAATAACATGATTTAAAAGAGTGAAAAACGCGCAAGAAACTTCATGTTTCTTGCACGTTTTTCTCCATAGAGATCTACGCTTTGGAACGTACAATTTAGCTTCACTTTTTTTGACTGACCGATATTTTGACAATTCAAAAGTGCCTGTTAATGGTCTATTTGAAGCAAAGTTTCTGATTTCCGATTTTTCTATTTTTCGAGCTTTTATCTGATAGTAAAAACTTTACAATAGTATTTATTTTGAAGCATTTCCTGCATTAATTCTGTGCATAATAAAGCTAAAGGATATTAAGTTATTAACTCCAGTAATCTTTTGGTTGTAAAATTGGCGTAAAATGTTTGTCTTGTCATAAAAACTAGTTAATTACTGCAGTTAATGTGTGGTTCAGGATTTATAATCAACTATTTCCTAGGATGATTTAAGTTCTTCGAGGAAATTAATGACAATTATTTTTGTCTGAAAAACGAACGAAAAAGCTGTTTTAAAAACACCAAAATGGATTTTATATGAATAATAACTTAATTTCTTTGTATTTGCAATTTTATTTTAATTGCCTCGTTTTACGTTAAGATTAGATTTTTATAGATGAAAAAACATATTGCTCTTTCTTTTAAATAAATAAATACATTTATTTCTGGTTTGGAATACCCATAGTTAAATAATATTAAATTGAACTACCTACGCTACATTAAATTACATTTCATTTGCAATTTTAAAATTAAAAATTAATATTAATAACACAATATCAGATTCAAGATTTAAATAATTCTGATCAAATCATAGCATAGTAGACCCAAGGCCTATAAGAATCATATCCGTTTTTAATCAACTTCCAAAAACGGAGGAGGTTTTCAAGTCGTCTGAATGTTTTCTCAATAAAACTCCTTTCTAAGAAAATCAACAGACTACCTGCTCACAAAGCTCGACACCTCCTTCAAAATAAAACCAATAAATCCCGGAAAAGGCTTCAAGATCCATTCAATTGGATCATGAAATTCAATGGGAACCTGTCATAACTCTTATATTGCAAACCGGTAATCAATTATCTTGGTATATTTAGGGTTCCATAGAGAAATAACAAAACAGGAACCATTATGGGTTGACTTCATCTGTCCGATGCCTGTCACGGCTGATTGTTTTAGTAACTGCTATTGCTAGCAGCTTGAATTTCGAAACATATGTTGATTACGCGGTTGGCGCAGTGGTCGAAAGATTGGCTACTACGCTGTGTGTCAAGGGTTCGATTCCCCCGCGGAACAAATATTTGTTTGGTCTACAGATAGTTGTTTCGGTCCGAGTGTCTTGTGTATGTGAGTCTACATGTTACTGAAATCACGTGCGATACAGAGGTAATTCCTAGAGAGGGCCAAGATTAAAAAAAAATAAAAAAAATAAACAGCCTTAGTTTTACGAACGCAAAAAAGCCGGGCAAGTGCGAGTCGGACTCGCACACTGAGGGTTCCGTACTTACAAATTTATCACGGCTCAATTCCCGAATTGAGTTACGAAGATTTTTTCCTTGAGACCTTGCTTCATGCTAAATTTCAGGATTCTAGGTCAACGGGAAGTACCCTATAAATTTTGATTTCCTTGAGAGTGTCGAAATACACGTTTTTTGCGACATAAACGGCCGTATCTTTTTTTTTCGTTAACACAGAAGTTTGATTTTTTCACAGCTTCAAGGGACCGCAGACCTGAGTATATGGTTTTAATTTCAACTCGATACTTCCTCACGTTCCCGAGATAAAGGGTCTTGACAGACAGACAGATAGACAGACGGACAACGAAGTAATCCTATAAGGGTTCCGTTTTTTCTTTTTGAGGTACGGAATTCTAAAAATGGGTACAGAACCTTCGGTGTCCTAATCCGACTGGCACTTAGCATGTTTTTTATCAACACACGGAAGATACACTACACATAGTAATACACTGGTGACCATACTTGGACCATGGGAGGGACGGGCAAGTAATTGGCCAGTTAGACGACTAAGGTGTTATCACCATCAGATAAGGGGATTTATAAATAATATAATAGCAGATCGAAGCCATCTTCTTTGATCATTAATCACTAGGATTGTCAGAGTCTTAACAATTCCAGATCAAGACTGGAATGAAAATAATGTGGGCTAACATAATATGCAAATGGAAGCACGTAAAAAAATAGGGGCGAGCCTTTTGTTATCAACCGGGCACAATTCTAGACTCTGGTCTGTTACTGAGTTTCCATAGTAAAATTGTAATACCCAATAACATTTTTCCGAACAAAAACCACCGAATTTAACCGAATTGAAAACCTCCTCCTTTTTTGAAGTCGGTTATATTTTTTTTTTGTAACAAATTGATAGCTAAATAAAATCTATACTTCCTTACGTGTTATAAAGTGAAGACCGCGTCTGTCTGTGTGTTCGCAATAAACTCTAAAACTGCTGAACGGATTCTCAATCGGTTTTCACCAATGGACGGAGTGATTGATGTCTAATACATACATGCATATTTCAGTAAAGAAAAGCCGAGAATAATATCAAAGATTAGAAACACCGTGCGAAGCTGAGCCGAGTCGCTAGTATTTTGTTTTAAATTATATTATAAAGCTGAAGTGTTTGTTTGGCTTCTTCTTCGCTACTTTCAGGAAGTACTGCTTCGAATTGATGATTTTTTTAGGGTTCCGTAACTCAAAAAACGGAATCCTTATAGGATCACTTTGTTGTCCATCTGTCTGTCAAGACCCTTTATCTCGGGAACGCGTGCAGGTATCGAGCTGAAATTAAAACCATATACTTAGGTCTGCAGTCCCTTGAAGCTGTGAAAAAATCAAACTTGTGAGTTAACGAAAAAAAAGATACGGCCGTTTATATCGTAAAAAAACCCTCTCAAGGGAATCAAAATTCATAAAAGGTACTTCCCGTAGACCTACAATCCTGAAATTTCGCATGAAGCAAGGTCAAGCACTAGTATAGGAAAAAATCTGAAAACTGTAAATTTTGTAGTTACGTCACAAAAAAAAAATCCGATTCGGAAAAATCTTAGTAACTCAATTCGGGAATTGAACTGTTTTCATACATAAGTTTGTACGGAACCCTCAGTGCGCGAGTCCGACTCGCACTTGCCCGGTTTTTTAGTGTTGAATAGCCCATTTATTGAGGAAAGCTATAGGCAACATCGCTCTACGACTAATAAGAGTAACTAAAGACGCAAGTGAAACCGCGGAAGACAGCTAGTTTATTATAACCATATACAGTTATGTACCAACTAACTATTCATACTTACCACACTAGTGTATATATCTTGCCAACACATAACAGTGGGAGCCGGCTACAATACAAAACAAATCTGTTGCGTAACAAATCGATCATTGATATAAAGTATAACATGCTATAATTAACGTCTGCCGTAACTACCAGCTCAACCTTCAGCCTCCACAATAGGGGGTCATCAGAACCATTCGATACACCCAGAGGAATATGAGGCTATATGATTTTGGTTATAAAATAATTGGTTACGTTGTAAAATGGGACGTTTGTGATGGTATTTATTGATCCAATTAAAATTACTTTTACCTTGATTAACTTGTTACCATTTTTATAGCAATGAAATGGTTTTAAGAGCGTCCTTTTCGAGGTACATTTTCATACTTGATACATTTTGATACACTAAGGTTGACTTGATACATCTGCTGCCAAATACTACAAAAACCATTAGAATACACATTAGTACATCCATATTCTAATGGTAAACAAATTAACTACTCACACGAAGCCATGGCTTAAGGGCATGCAACTCGAAATACATTTTCATCGTTTTTCAAACAACCGCTCTTACGTGATTATGATGTTATTAAACATCTTTCTCTAGATATTTTGGATATACAGCTATCATGTGGATATTATCTAGGCTTCTATAGAAATCTAAACTTAAATTTATGTAAAACTAATCTAGTAAAGACCTCTGAAAATCTGCTATTTCACGTGAACTTTGGCCCTCCATAATGTACTCATATATTAAAAATATAAAAAAGGGTTTAAAAAAAACACGTATTTCCTGGAACAAGTTTTGTGAAATATTCGAGTAAATCACGGAATTACCGAATGCCAACAGAGTTTTCAGGCGTTACCTCTCTTTTTTTGCATTGCTTCTTCATCAAACATCGCGTTGGATTGCGTTAGATGAAGTAACAAGCTTTTAAACCATTCTCGACATTGACGATAGGCGAGTGGAAAAGGACCCTCTTAAGGATTCCAAAGATCTCTTTTAACTTCTTCCAGAAAAGCTCTAAGTTATTTTTATTGTTATTATTGATAAGCTCGCGCTTGACCACTATCTCACCTGATGGTAAGCGATGTTGTGGTCGACGATGGAGCACGCTTGCCTAGAAGTAACCTATTCACTCTTGACTTAAAGACCCCTAGGTTGTCGGTATAAGGAAACACGGACACTTTAACTTAGTGTGTGCCGTTTTTTAAAACACCGTTTTTATATTACAAAATAATGCGAGTTTTCTTAGATTTCATACAAAAATGGTTATAAGTACTGCGATATTACAGAAAATACTAACAAAGAAACCAATAAATACCTAATTTCGAAAAAAGAATAACGTACCTTTAATATAAAGTTTATTTGAACTTATAATTCCAAGTCAATCCAAAGATATAAATAACACTTTAAAGCAACCCGTTTGAAAATACGGCAATTTCATAACTTGATTACCTGAATAAACAAAACACAAGTCCTGAAAACTTAACAGCATTTTATTTATAGACTATTTATCGAAAATCTTAAAGTAATTAACGAAAAACCACCACACAATTATAGTGTTATTTTAAATAACCCTTAATTAAAGTATTAGTCAAAAGTTTGTAAAAAAACAGTTCTCTCGAACTATAATAACAAATCATATAGACAATTAAATACCTACCTATAGGTAGATATGTATAACAATGATGGCATCAAAACTACAAGGGTCAATGAACCCGCGGCGCCTCTTGTTATAAGTACAGCGTTATGATCCGGTTGGGTTAACATGGATAATCTAAAATCAAACTAAGTGCTGCACATGTGTTTCTTTGACAATGTTAAATCTAACTTTCAAAAACTGTAAACGGATAGTTACAACCGCAAAAAAAGTAAATCTGGATCTCAGTCTAGATAATATGCTACCGTCTACTAACCGCTGTTTTTTACCATTGGTAAGATATCTACAATATCTGTAAGTAAAATCTAATAATAGAATAAGACACACCTCGATGCGCTTCAAAATGGGGACCAATGGAGACGTGTGATATAAGCCATGGTTCGAAGGGAAACCCTGGGGTCCTGGAACGCAAGGTAAAGAAGGAACACAGGTGTGGTTTTAGTCAGTAAAAGTCTGACACGGCCTCACGCTCCGACCGTCCGGCCGACCAGAGAAGTGGTGGCGAGATGACCTACACGCCTAACGCAAGGGTTGGTTCGAGGTGCTTGAAAGAAGTTGGGGAGGACTGCCCAACTGTGGGAAAAAAGGCTACTTAGTAAAAATCTTAAAAAATAACTCCTCCCTCTGGGTGAAGCGAGACGGAGTGTTGGACTTTTACTGACTAAAACTCACCAGTTACCCTTTGCGTTCCAAGACCATGGTGACTCTTTCAAATAATCCTGCATCCAGTGTATGCGCACTGAACGCGTACGCGCATATAATGTAACTATATCAGTAAAAGAGCGCATCTTAAACTGCTGGGTCTAAGTCTAAAATCATTTAAAGCTCTTTAATTGTTTATGACTTAAAGTGCTTTAGGTAATAATTTTTGAGGATATATTAAAGTGATCAGTAACGAAGGATTTATCTTACCAAATTTCAACAAGAGTACGGTTTTTGAATCGGCATTTTTCGGGCAAGCAAACAACGTCCACCAAAGTCTCGTCGCTTGCTTTCGACGACAGAAAATTACTCAGCAATTCTATATGGCCATGACCACATAACTCTATAGATCACTATTATTGTATACTAAATGATAAAAACAATAACACGAATAGGTACATTCAATGTCTACATAGTATAGATATAATTAATACAAAGTCGCTTTCCGCATCCACGTGTCCGCTAACTCCTAAAGGACGTTAAAGTAAATATAACGATAAATACCTAATAACAAAACCAACTTTATAAAACCAAACTTAACATAAGATTTTTTTTAAAATAACATTACTTAACAACAACAAAAAAACTAGTAAAATAAGTGCATTTAACAAAAATAGGTTAATAAATCTTAACAAAAATATCAGTTAGCATCAAACAACAGTTATATACTAAAAATAAAAACTTACAAACTGTTATTTATTAAAGTTAAATTGTTCCAAAACTCATTTACGCATAAATTGTAATTATTCACTTATTCCTTTTTCGTTTTCCTTTGGCTTTTTTTGTGGGTTTGGTTGGTACAAGCACAGGTTCTGGTTCAGGCGGAGGGGCAAGAGGTAACTTCCTATTAGGCCATTTCTGTTTTATGTAGTCTACCAATAAGTTTATATTTACAACTTTAACTTTACCACTCTTTTGTGGTGGTCCCGGAAAAGCGTTGCACAGTTCGTTTACAAGATCTTCATCTAAAGCAGCTCCGTGTGCCCCAAAAGTGTTAGACAAATTTTGAGTATTCATTATTTCGTAATTCTCTTTTTGTAGTTTCAACGCAATCAATGCAATATCAGCCTTATTCTTTTTCGACTTTGTCACATATTCAATTCTGTTCAGCACTACGTCCCTAGCGTCTGGACCCGTAGCTTGAAACACACCTACAACGCCCCCGTACGTTACAACTAAATCTTTCTTTGATTCCTTTTCTTTTATATGTTTCAGCAAAGATAAAAATGCTACATTAACGTCCACGTTGTCCATGAATAAATTTTTCACATTCGAAGTAACCATTGCTACTTTATTGAAAACACGTAAAGCATCTCTAGGGGTCATAGGATTGTATGACAAATTCAAAGTATCCAATTTTTGAGCTTTCGTCATTTTTTCTGTCATAATCGTTATAGCTTGTCCTTCTAATTTGTTATTGCTAAGATTTAGCTCGCTTAAGGACGGGCACAATAAAATTCCTTTTAAGGCTATTGCAATACGATGACTAGATAAAGAGTTCCAGGACAAATTTAACACTTCAAGACAAGTGCTTTCTGATAATTTCGTTAAAAACCTATCGCCTCCTACACTATATAATTTGTTCCACGAAAGATCTAAGTGTGTGAATTTGTTATGAGTTTCCAATGATTCTCCTAATAACTGTACTCCTTTCCCGCTTATGTTGTTGTAGCTTAAATTAAGATTTTTTACATCAAGTCCGAAAAATACCGACGTTGCTAATGGCTTCATCCCCTCATCACCCAACTGGTTGTAACTCAAATCAAGAACTTTGAGTGCTCTGTTATGATGTAAGCTGTGAAATAGTATTCTGGCACCTTGAGGGCCAAGTCTGCAACCTCGTAAATTGAGTTCAGTAAGTACCCTGTTAGATAAAAGCATATCTCCCATATGATAGCAAGCATCATCGTTTAAAAAGTTATCAGTTAGATTTAATATTTCGACTGTTTTATTGTGTTGCAAAGCTTTGGCCATTGCCCGGAATCCATTCGGGTTGATGCCATAGTACCGTAGATCTATTTGATGTTCAAGTAGCCCTCTATAGAAACTTTTGACTGGGCACTGATTCATCTCCTTGCAGGTAGCTAGGTACAGCGCCTGTCCATCGTCCGGGTATGTGGGCCTACCTTCAGGTACTAACAATGCTGCCTCTATTCCTGGATCTGGAATCGCCGGGTAATTGTAGTAAGGGTGTCTGAACACGGAACTGGCCGACAAAGTGATATAATGTGCGCATATTTCTCCACCGGGATATAGTATTTTCTTGTTATCGTCTGAGAATAATGTTTCTAATGAAGACCACTCTTCCATCGGCGGATCTTGAGAACTCTCCACAGTCTGGACGGAGTACACCATTTCGACTGATTTCGTCCCACTGTTGCTGTCGTCAGAATCCATTTTTGTTTAGACTTTAATTAATATGGTCAAGGAAAATAAATAACATACGCAAAATAAAATGAGTATTTAAAAGTAAATTTTTCATAAGATATAAGTACTGACACTGACAATAAGGACAGAGTGATAAAGCTCGTCACATCAATATACTGACAGGTATGAAATTGAAAGGGTTGGCTTGGCATTAATGAAATTATTAGTTATATTTTAATCTAAGAAACAAGATTTTAGCCCTGTTATGTTAATATGTAACACCTCTTTGAATAACAATAAGAAAAAAAGTAATTAATGAACATTAAAAAATTTGTTCGCTTCATTATTTTCTTCCGTTCAATCAATCTACCTATTCATTTCCAAACTATGTTGGGCTCTGCTTCCTTACCAGTTTACAAAGAGCGACTGCTCATCTAACCTCGACAACACAGTAATTGGGCATCACCCTTGGCAAGACAGGTGTTAGATTTCCTGACTTCGAACCATCCGCGACTGTTAAAATTCAAAGCACGGAAGAATCCATGCATAGACCATCTTCTGGAAGCATTGCTTAATATTGGTGATCGACTCAGGTGTCTGTTATTAAGGAGAGCGCCACAACTCATAACCGTGAGGAAACGGACATCCTCACACCCCAGCCAGTGTTGGGAGTCGAAGGGCGATCCCCGGTCACTGTAGGCGCAGGCTAGCGGACGACGAGCAACGGGCAGCTCGCCGTCCGGCTGTCCGGTAAGGACCTGCCTCAAAGAGATGTCAGCAAAGCCGCTGGGGTGAACAGAGCCGATGTCCGCTAGGAACCCGGGATTTTTTTAAAGAGTTACCGTGGCTCTGGATTGCAAAGGGCAACTGAAGAACACAGGTGGGTTTTAGCCAGTAAAAGTCTGACACACCCTCTCGCTCCACCCTTAAGCGGGAGAAGTCACTTGATGACTTGTCACCTCCAAAAAAAAATGTGTCTATTATTATTTTAACCCGGCTTCATTACTTTCTTCCATTATTGACTTCTAATCGTCAAATAGCTTTATCAAGCCAAGAAGTTCAGATGCAACGATAATAAACTTTTGTACCAAATTGATTAATGACTTCCTTAATTAATGAGTAACAGTTAACAGTACAATCTGCTACATATATCGATAAGATGTTCGGTGCGCTCCTGATATCCGCTCCCACGTCCCCTTATCACGACTACTCATAAAATCGGACGGAGTCAATGACACTATAGGTCTGCGATAGAGGTGCAACTTTTTCTAGTTATTGATTTGTTGTTATTGTTTTTATAGTTAATTATTCATTCTGAATCGTCCACGTTAAAAGCAGTATTAATAATAATAATGGTACTACGTTCTACGAAAAGTGTCTATGCGGCCTCTGCGAATTGGCTTCAGCCTCTCGTTCTCCTTCCGAAGGTCCAGGACTCTGCGGTCCTGAAATATTAATTAAATTCAGGAATTAAGCTCGAGACTTTAATTCATTAACGCTCAGGCGGTAGCCGGCGCCCGGAAGCCATTGTCTTACTATTGTGTCTCTAATTACGCACGTCAAAAGGTTAAAGTACTCCGACAATCTCAATGAGTGTCGAAAAATATGCAGATAAATAACGTGGTAATGGAAGTTTTACGGAAATCTTAAATAGCTGCTAAAATTGTTGGTGTTCATAGTTCAATTGTTCAGTGGCAAATTAATTCTTAGTGACTATTATGATGTTTTGGTGTCGATTTTTATTTCAAGTGACTACACAACTTGACAATAATTGAAATCATAAAAACAGGCGCAATCTCGGTAAAATGTAACTGATATAATTTTATATTAGTATTGCTATCTCAGCGAAGCTTGCCGAGAAAGCTGACTTGATATATTTGCTGACAAATACTGCACAAACATAAGAATACAGTATGATATCCGCATTCTATTGAAAACCAAGTAACTATATTGTTTCTCAAAAACTAAATACGTTCCAAACTTGATATTGGCCAAATGTGCAAAAATTACATGACTTTGTAAAACTATTGTGTACGGAAAGTGTTTAGAAAAAAAAATGACGCGAGGCAACGGTCCTCTCACCCCAGCCGCCGGGATTCCGATCCCGATTACCGGCCACCCCAGGCGTGTGCTTGCGGACTTCGAGCAATGGGTGGCTCGCGGTCCGACCGTCCGGTAACCGTCCGGACCGAGCCCAAGTCGTCGACGGCGCGTACTGTTCACGCGCGCCTCAGGGTAATGTCAGAAAATCGTAGGGGCCCAGCAGGGTCGAAGCCTACTGGGGCCACGGGTAGTGTGAAAGTGAAACCCGGGGCCCTGGGACGAAAGCAAAGAAGGAACAGGTGTGGGCTTTTAGTCAGTAAAAGTCTGACACTATCTCTCGCTCCGCCCAAGAGCGAGATTTGTCATTAGATGATTTTCCCACCAAAAAAAACGGCATTAGTTCCGATTTTAGCTATACATCTTCTCTTGATATTAATTTAATATACTGTAGGTAAATCCTTCCAGTCGCGAGTGTACAACCAGCCTTATTCGAGATCTCAGCGCTAACGGGCCAGCGGCGCCGGCGCACCATCTTATATTATTGTTTTATATTCGAAACAATTAATTTTATATTTCGCTATTGAGATGATTCATACTTTTTTTACAGTCATAAATTATTTTAGACGTGAGGAGTTTTTTTGCTGACTAGACGGAGTCTAGCTTATTATGGTTTGAAGTTTTTTTGCTGACCGTACAGTGAAATGCAGTTGTTAAGCTTGACATATGATTTTAATTACAGAGAACAATTTTGAATTATTTCTTTGAGTTCTACCGACGTAACCAAGTGATATATTTGCATCTGCTTACATTGGTTCCGTAATATACCTAATGGATATGAATTGGCTTGACTCTGAAATCTTAAGCATCCTCATTTAAGCCGAAAGACGTCCACTGCTGGACATAGGCCTCTCGCAAGTTTCACCACATCGACGCGTCCTGTGCCTCTCGCATCACCACATCTCACCAGGGCATCGGTCCCTATATTGACATTTTATCATCGATACGTATTTTACGTACGTATTTTTCAAGTCTATCCTATACATTTTAGAATTTGTATAGTCGAACATATAAATGATATTCAAGATATCATGCAGCCAGCAGCGGACTCCCGTGGCCATCACCACGTCATCGGTTCACCTAATGAGAGGCATTCATTTCTTCCATTTCATTTGTTTCTTTAAAAACAATAAATCTAATTTCCATCAGACTTATAAAGGCGAAAGTTTGTGACTGTGTGTATGTTTGTTACTTCTTTACGCTCGAACGGCTGAACGCATTTCACTGAAACTTGGTACACGGGTAGATCATGTCCTGGAATAGCACAAGCTTCTTATCCCGGGACTGTATCCCTATATTAAGTTTTTACGATCCATCCTAAGGTTGTCTGCTAGATATCGCTGTCAGCGATAAGATTGCCATTGTACCCATGAATTTAAGTTTGTGTATGTCACCGTTGTCACATTGCCTATCTGTAAGACCGACCAATCAGGGCCTTCAGACAGGTAAGATTATGATTTAACATTTTCACTTCGATAGATTATAATCTACCGAAAATAATGTCTTAAATTGTAAGCAGTATGTTATGGTTCACTTTCGACAGTTTACAATCCTGCGAGATAGATTATTATTCTAACGGTAGGATTTACAAATTTACGATGACATGTATTAGTTGTGTTACTTTTTTGGTGTACAAATTTTTTTTTCTACTTTTTGTTCCCTTGGTTTTTCTACGATCACATGGCGAAGTCGCTGTCATCAGCTAGTTAAAATATAGATCTCAATAGTAGATTCTAAATCAACGACAATTCACAATAGGAACAAAATTTCACTTTCGCGACAGTTGAATTGTCTGTCGGGCACAATTGTGATAAATCCATTATACAACGGCTTGGCGAGCGGTTTCTTAGTAATTTGCCAATTAATCCATTGAGGCCGATTAACCAGTGACGACTGGAGAGCCTTAAGCGACGGCTCTGATAAATCTTCGTGTTAAGGGGAGGAGATATTGCTTTTGTCTTGTTGTTGTGCCCAATTGGAAGTATGATGAAATACTCGTCGGAATATTAGTGTACTTGATGGAGTGGTTTTAAAAAAGAAGGTAAAGATACAATTATCTTTTTTATGTTTTTTGAGGTGGGATGTCATCCAATGACTTGTCTCGCTCTAGGGTGGAGATGGTGTGTCAGACTTTTACTGACTAAAACCTACCTATGTCCTTCAGTTCGGCCCTACTGGGCCCTTTCAGTTTTGCTGGCATCTCTTTGAGGCGCGCGTGAAACATTACGCCCCTTCGACTCGGGCCTGATCCATACCAGACGGGCGGACGGCGTGTTACCCTTTGCTCGTCTTCCGCAACCTCGCACGTACGGTGGCCAGAAATCGCTCTGCGACTCCCGACGCAAAAGAAACATAAGTTTTTACACAAAAAAAAATCGTGAGGAACATATAAATAGTAACGATACACGTGGACTATAAATGTGTCAATAAACCAAATACAATAACCTCCATTGTTTTACCAATAAACCTCCGAATAGACCAAAATATTTACGTCAAAGCCAATTCAATTATTCAGAACTAGCTTGCGCCAGCGGCATCGCCTGTGTGACGGTCAGATATTATCCCAGGATATTATCATAGGGAACGTGTTTCCGGGACAAAAAAGTATTTTTTTGCCTTCACAGTCCAATCTATATCTATCCCAAAATGCATCAAAATTGGTGCAGCAACTAAAGCTTGAAAACTAACACACACGTACACACACACACACTCACACACACAAACTATAATATTGGTGTGATAACTACATGAGCAGTGATGGCCGAGTGGTAACCGCCGCGACTTACGAGGTGTAGGTCGCGGGTTCAAACCCAGCCAGGCGCATTACTTTGTGTAATTTATTTCATCACCACTGCTCTCAAAACGGTGAAGGAAAACATCTTGAGGAAACCGGCATGTCCTAGAACCAAAAAATCGAAGACATGTGACATTCACCAATCCACACTGGACCCACGTGGTGGATTACGGCCCATTCCCTCTCCTAGAAAGGACGCCTGAGTCCCAGCAGTGGGAATATTAAAAAGGCTGATTATGCTTAAGCTATGATAACTAAATTATTTAAAGTCAAAATTTTATGGGAATAAAATTTTGCAAGTCTAAAGCCTTTTTTAACCTTAAGTGTCTACATGTTGTTTCATCTATGTG
The DNA here is from genome assembly GCA_905147345.3 of Mythimna impura. Taxonomy (NCBI): domain Eukaryota; kingdom Metazoa; phylum Arthropoda; class Insecta; order Lepidoptera; family Noctuidae; genus Mythimna; species Mythimna impura. Next base: position 27,503,630 of record LR990350.1, read on the forward strand.
TGCCAAATAAAATATTTTTCTTTCTTTCTTTAACACTAAAATGTACCTACATAACACTTCTAAACTTACTAAGTGAGACGTGAGTTATAATTACAATATTAGTGTGAATATTACATTTTTAGAGTCATCATTGTTTACTAAATTTATCATCACAGATTTACTCCCTAACTCGGTAATTCTAAAACCACACAACTATCTTCAGCGTCACTAGATACAATTTGCGTCCGCCATCGACCGGCCCGTTTCGCGAACAACCAGTTTCTTCGGCATGTGCTTTCGAACAATTAAACGATACCAATCGTCCGCTACGGTTTCACATCGGCTTCACTTCCCAGGGATGGGTGGGGTCAGGGAAACTCACCAATGCAATAGAGATGTTGCTGATTAGAAATCTTTTACTAATTGGTCGATGGATGTCTTGTTAGGAAGTCGGTAATTGAGGACTTGCTGGAATAGGCGTGTACGGTACCCTCATTCCTAATGAGGGTGAGGTACTCAGTTGGAGGTTATTGAGGATTTTTAAGGCTTAATTAAATAGTTGTTTGTATTTGTAGGTTGCGAAAATATTTAATTACTGCGCTTACTTCGTACGAATGCAAAACCTTCCACATTTATTGGGCTTTCTATTAATAATAAAAATCACATCAAAACTTCCTTGCAAGGATCAGAATGTTGGGCTGTGAAAAAACGGATGAAAAAAGGTTACATGTAGCGGAGATAAGAATGTTGAAATGGTTGATGGAGTGACGAGGATGGATAAAGTGAGAAATGAGTATATTAGAGGAAGATTGAAAGTGGCTGAAAAGTTGAAGAGGAATCGTTTGTCTTGGTATGGTCATGTGAAAAGGAGGGATGAAACGCATGTTACTAAAAGAGTTATGAGTATACATGTGGATAGACAAAGAGGGAGAGGGTGGGAAAATGGAGTGACAGGACAGAATGGAAAAAAAAGTGTTACGTCAACCTCAAATGCCACGGGACAAGGGCAGGAAGATGATGATGATTTAAAGGAATTAGCGGATGAACAGACTGACGCGGAAAGGTAGTTGTTTTATACATGTAAATAGATATAGAGCAGTGGTGGCCGAGTGGTAACGGCCCCGACTTATGAGTTGTAGGTCGCGGGTTTAAACCTAGCCAGGTGCATTACTTTGTTTAATTTATTTTCATCACCACTGCTCTCAAAACGATGAAGGAAAACATCGTGAGGAAACCGGCATGTCCTAGAACCAAAAATTCGAAGACATGTGACATCCACCAATCCGCACTGGGCCCGCGTGGTGGATCACGGCCCATTCCCTCTCCTAGAGAGGAGGCCTGAGTCCCAGCAGTGGGAACATTATAAGGCTGATTATGCTATGCTATGCTTAATAGATACATACATTGAATTATACTTAACATACATAACAAAATATGATGCCTAAAACGATTGATGATTGACTTGAAGAGTTTTCCTAATATATAATTGAGAGATTTCCTAATATATAATTTCCTTTTTGTCTACAGGGCCGACATAAGAGGAATGCGACGTTTCCTGGTGGCCAGACTGCAAGTCTGCTGCAGTCTTCAACAACTAGAAGTGAGTATTATTTAACTGTTCAGTCTGGTTGCTAGTTTAAGGTACCTATGTCTTATTACTCAACTCATCTCTTAGCTTGCTGATAAGTAGACAGCATTACCTACGTTGTAAACCTACTTGATTCTACTCAGTTTGATAATAATGCCTAAAGCATTTAGTGGCGAACATTCCTTAAGTCATTTTTTTTTAATTCAAATACTTTATGGTTTATGTTACGTACCTAGTTACAAATATCATAAAGTTTCTCAATTAAAATATTTTTTAATAAGGATGAGAATGAGATGTATTTTTTCCGAAACTAAATGTTTTTAACAAAATTACCTATAAGATAGTGAAAAGAGAATTCTTATCCTTATAAGACTCTGCCATAACCGTACCTCCAATTCCAGAGTACTCAGCGGACGCATCAACTCTTCGCGACGTAGCAGACGGGTGCCAGGCCTCCAGGCCCCGGTACTGCTCCGGTGGCACCACCACCTGGCCGGGCCCCAGGGTACAACCGCCGCAGCCCGAGATCCCTAGCATGGCTGCACCCACTCCCATCGACACCAAAGGTAGGATATTTTTATGCCTAAGGAAACTATAGATCAGCCAAGATGAAAAACAACAAGAAAATATTATAAGAACAGTGTTAGGCATAGACAGGTGGTCTGAAAAGTTTCCAACCTTACAAAGATATACAATACAAGACATTTACTTTACAATAAGATAGATAACATTGCCTTTCCTAATAATCAAATATTAAATGTCTGAAGTACCAACGATGCATGGCCGGTGACCTCTGGAAGCCCGCTATCTCAAAATCATTAACTTTAATCAGCCGGTAAGAGACACACAAAGAGGTCGGAAACTTTTCAGACCACCCTCGTACTATGATGCTATACAGACTTTATGCAAAAGAGGAACTGCAGATGACCGTAACAAGATGGTTCAGACTTATGCTTCTAGTTCTCCAAATCTAGACATCGCCTGAGGCCTCGAAATAAGATTCAAGAACTATTTCTTCCATAAATAATAAAAGTTTCATAATATTACTTTAAAACAACACACCGGAGCCATAAATCATAATTTAGCACTAAGACACAAATAAAAATGACACGATGTATCGAAAGTCACATGACTAGAAATTCTTGTAAAAAAGAGCAAGCATCGATCTAAAAGCCTCTGAATTTAACTAGAATGCAACTTTCCAATCGTCACACCTGTAGGACAAACTCACAAACTATCCGACATCAAATCTCTAACACCATAAACAATGATAACACCAAAGAATTCCAGCCACTTAGACACCAAAACAAATGTCCACTTTCTACCATTATTGGCCACACATGGGCCATCCATTGAGGGGCCGCTATCAGCCACTAAACACCATGTGTGTGCACCTGCGCAGACCTGACCGCGTCTGACCTGGGTGACCATAAATCTTGGTGTCCGAAGACGGAACGTTAGACCTAATTAAAGGCTGTAAGATGTTGTAACCTTTTAGTGATGGTGTCCAAGTGTAAAGCGATAGCGGTTTCATGTGAAATTTAAGTTAAATCTATCGAAACATAAATATGTTTTGGAAGGACTTCTGAAAAGGTAATAAGGAGAAGTCATTAGGTGATTTCCGAGTAAAAAAAAAAATACTTCAGATATTTTTTATGTTCTTTTACTCATAAAGTGAATTATGTACGTTCTTTTTGAGAAATATATACTTACATATATATTTTTTTAACATAGGAATTCTTTAATACATCAGTCGTTCGTCGAATTTTCTTCACGTCTGCCACGACTTAACCTTACTTCTACAGGATAGTATTTCTATATCATACGCACATTGAATATATCAATTAAAATCTTGATCAAAATCCATCAACTTTTGGAGTTTAACTATAACGCAAAGACGTCGAACCATTTTATAATTATGAGCCTGTTGTTTCCCACAAAAGGGCAAAAGCCTCCCTTCCACTCTTCTCTTTTCTTAGCCACTTCTGTCCAATCCTTTAAGTAGGAGTCCAAATCATCACACCATCACGCCATGTGTGCCTAAGCATTTCTAAAGAAACATGCCTTCCAAGGTTGTTATCGCATTCGCCCATCCCTTGCACCACCACCCATGAAAGGCGATGATTCACACCCTGCACCGGAACGGGGGCTTTGCGTCAATTAAATTTAGCACCGTTAAGATAAATATCCCATCGGAAGCCAAGCCTAGCCAGCCCTGCAGCCTGGCAGCTTGGCGGCCTGTCGCACCCGACAGGCGTAAATGTGTTACTTAGTAAATTGATGTCGTTAGTTACTTGACTTGAGAGAATCCTAGGCACCAGCCTGATCAGTTCGTAACAAAGTTGCTGGCCAACTTTGTCTGACAATGACGCAAAGGATTCGATTTGTTTGCTAAGTGATATTCCTGGTAATTGAAGGAAGTCTCACAAAGATTTCCTTTGCTAATAGTCAGTTTTGTTTATTTTTTTTAGGCAAATTTGGTTTCATTTTAAACTTATCAACTTTCTTGGACTATCAGGGGCTGTACCACGAGCTCCTAACGCGATCCAATTGACAACCTAAACTGAACTGTTAAAGTGTGTTGCCTCTTTCTCGCTCGCACACTTTACATTATAACATGACATGGTAAGGTACCTAAACAATTGTCATGCTGTTTAAAGAGAGCTTGAAGTGAGCAGTAATTCCACCTGATGCTTGAAATCGTCAGCTCACTTCCCCTAACTTTTGGCAGACCCTAAATAAGTACGTTACTAATGTTGCTAAAGTTAGAAGACATAAACAGTCGCATCATTTTCCTAGACAAGCGTCAATTGCTCATATAAACAATCGTTAAACAAAATCAAATACGACCCATAAAATTAGCATTCGCAGAACGAGTCACTGCCCTCCTCAAAATTGGGACACCTCGCGAAATCAGGCCACTATGACACTTCAATAAACATTTATTAACGACATGTCCATGCAATAATATCCAATTTATTCTTCCACGTAACTGAACTCGCGCCAAATCCTTGGCATCAAAACACTTGATTACATTAGATATTTATGTGTCAAAAATAAATACAACACTAATAACGAAAAGTTAATTAATACGTCTGTAAATCCAGCCCACAGCACAAACAATTGCAATCACAAGACGAATATATCATAGCAGAGCTAGGTACAAATATAAACAATACTAAATGCGACCTAGGAGCAAGGCCAGCGCAACGTAACTTAAGTTCAGAAGGATCACAGTCATTTAACTGAAAAGAAACTTAATAGCCAAGCAACATAGGATTTTTGGCGTAATTGTTTTAAATTAAGTTTAGTGGCTGTTTTAATTATTCGCAAATTGATTGCTAGTGGATATTGTGATGTAAAATTGATGTGGAATAATTGAAACAGGCGCGATCTCGGTAAAATGGAGCTGAGAATTGTATTATAGTGTTGATTACCTCAGCGAAGTTTGCCGAGAAGGTTGATTTGATACATTTGCTGCCAAATACTACGAAAACATTAGAATGTGTACATCCATATTCTAATGGTAAACAAATTAACTATTATTACGGAGCCCTGGCTTATAGGACTTAGTGTCCAAGCCAAAAACATTACGTAAATAAAAATAAGCACTGCTTAGGTCGAATATTTAACTGTGTAATAACAGTACCGACACTAGTGACCCGCCCCGGCTTTAAATGGATGGTTATGTGTATAAACCTTCGACTTCATTTTATAATAAGTAAAGGAGACACCATTTACCTGTTTCGTTGTGAGCCCCAATGCAATCAAATCATATTGACTTCCATTATTCTATTTTTTTATTAGCCTTTATTGTGTCCCACTGCTGACAAAGGCCTCCCCCTTCTCCTTTGAAACCTCTCTGGTCTTGAGCGATCTCTGGCCAAGTATGAAAAGTGGACATTCTGCCTCTTTCTCTATGGTATTGATCCCCGCCCATATTTACGTGTACTGCGCCTACGCAGCTCAGTGCGCGGTGCGTGCGCTTGCGCCGATCCTAATTACCGATCTAACGGCGGTCAAGCGCGCCTTCTAATTACAGATTGTGATAATGTTATTTAGAAACTGCATCGCGCCATAATGCTGGTGTTTTCATCGTATTTTCTGTATCTGTACCACATTGCGGTGTATCTTTGTGATTTATATTAATTGCTTTCCATTTTCATGTCGGGAAAGTAATGTGGAATGTATGGGATTGTTATCTGTTGTAAGGAGCAGTCGTGAGTCGTGTGCACGGTTTTTTTTTTGCCATTTTGAGTGGTTTTTCGACAAGATTTTTTAAAGATTTTGGCCAAACGTGCAAAAGTAGCTTTCATGGCTATTTGTGTTTCTTCAGTTGCCCTTTGCGTTCCAGAACCACGGTAAAATCTTTCGAACAATTAAGCCCTGACAGGCATGGGCCCCAGTGGGCCCCGTCCGTTTGATGGTATGACCTTACTGCCATTTTCTATCGCTCATTTAAAGTTCCTCCATCGTAAATGTCAATTACAAGAAACTGCTGAAAGGTCAACTAGATTCTAAGAGGCAGCAAATAGGCACCTCTCATTACTACGCAGTATGTCATCCGTAACTCCCAGCCATTGATACGAACACACCTTTTTTAAGCAAATTTTAGATATTATAGACAGTAATTTACAAAATAACAGGTTCCACTAACAAATTGCTGTATCCATATTTAGTCAGCTCACTATAATTTGTAAACGTGAATACATACTGATAACTTAAATGTTAACATCATAAATAATTATGTTGTTTTATTATTTGCTGTCGGTTGCTATTGACGCTGAATGTTGGTACTCCTGTGTTTTAAGTTTCGAAATCTCGTAAAATTACATTAGTGCTTCGTTATTTGTTGTGTTATTGTCTTGATGCAATGTCTATGGGTTAAATTAACATACAACCTGTACGAAGTTGCGCATAGCCCGATCAAAACAAAATTGTATTTTGTTGTTTATGGTTCTGGTAATGCAACCGTGTTTGGATATCGAATTTCCTATTTTTTGGCGGGATTTTATCGAATGAAATTTAGTGGCAGTTTTAATTATTTATAAATAGATTACTAGTGGATATTGTGATTTAAAAATGGTGTAGTTTTGTAGCTCAAGTGTCTACACATCTGGACTATATGTGAAATCATTGAAAAAGTCGCCATCTCGGTAAAATGGAGCTGAGAATTTTATTCTAGTACTGACTACTTCAGCGAATTTTGTCTAGAAGGCTGACTCAATACATTTGCTGCCAAATACAGTAAAAGCATTAGAATGTGTTACATCCACATTCTACTGATAAACAAATTCATGAGTGTGATGACTTCATACGAAGACATTGCTTAAATGACTCAGTATCCAAGCCAAATTTTTTAATAAATATTAAAAAATACAACCTGTACGTAGAAGTTGCGCATAGCCCGATCAAAACAAAGCTGTCTTTAGTTATTTATGGTTCTGGTAATGCAACCGTGTTTAAATATCGAATTTCATATTATAACCGTATTATATGTATGCCAGCTGTTTACTAAATTACCGTGCGACACAAATTAAACAATAGTAATGGTATGCGATTGGCTGCTTTACAATTTATTGTCACAAAGCGATCATTTTCGTCCCAGCATCTGGCCTACTTCCTGTAGCAGCTTAAGACTTGAAGCAACAGCACTAACTCACTATTTTATTACTGGATCAAATCAAAACATATTTTAATTTATTTATTTATTTATTTATTTATTTATTTTAGGAAACTCAACAGTTTATTTGTAAAGTTACATGGGTTAAGAAGGCCCACCCCACTATCAATGAACAGCCCAATGTAGCTGCGTGAAAGATCATGTAAAAGTGAGGTCTACACACGCTGCACATTGATAGCGGAATGATGACAATTATCACTTAAACCAATTACAGAGAAGTATAGAATAATAGAATTTAAGATCGATATTTTATAACTAGCTGTCCCTCGCGGTGTCACCCACTTCTGTTTACTGCACCGCTCCTTTTTTTTTAAAAAAAAAAAAGAAAAAAGAAACGTTGAAAAAACACTAGGAATTACTCTTGTATCGTGGGTACGTTCACAAACATATTAACTGACATACACAATACACCCAGACCTGGAACAACTATCTGTATGCCATACAACTATTTGTTTCGTGCGGGTATCGAACCTGCGACCCGCTACGGAGCAGCCATCACTCAATCACTGCCAACCGTGCCGAATATGTGTGCCGTTGGCCTTGGGGTAATGTTCTAAATGTTCTATCCAACACTAAAAGAATTTCGCAATTAGAACCGATAGTTCCTAAGATTAGCGTGTTCAAACAAACATACTAAAGATAGAACTACATTAGACCGACGTACAATGCGTTTCAAATAAGAATAGGATCGATTGCCATGTTGTGACGTCACGTCATACTGTCAAATCGCAAGAAATTGGGCAAAATTGAAGAACTCAGAGATGAGTAAAATTGAAGAACTGGATTCTGATTAAGCTTTTTTCGTTCACAGTTTGTAAATAATAGTATTAATTCTTCGATTTGACAGTCTGACGTGACGTCACAACATGACAATCGATCGTATTCTTATTTGGAACGCACAGTACACGTGGACCACGCCTGATTTGTAGAACGACGTCGCGTGTCGTCGCGTGGCGTGGATCAAGTGTAGCTCTACAAGTCTAGTTTCCATATAAAATGTATGGAGACCGACGCGTCCAGATCAGCGTGTGTGGCACATGTGTGCGCAGTGTAGTTCTAACTTAACTCTTCAGCTTTATAATATTAGATAGTTATATTGCTAAGTTAATTTATTGCTTGTAAAAATAAACCACACTCGGCGAATGAATGGAAAGTAACGCTTTAAAACAATCCTCTTCAGTTTCCAAGAATCGTTAATGTTTGTTTAGGAAAACTGTCAACTAGGATAAAATAAGTTATTTGTGGTCCCCCTAGGCGGGTCTAAAGAGGAGATGACGAATCTTAACTGCAGTTTATATTGCAGTATTTGAATAGTTCAGACGAGTCTTACCTACAATTCATTTTGCAATAGTTCATAAATCAGTTAACACGTTTTAGGTCGTTGACCTTAACGGCACGGTTTAGACGCAGTGGTTGAGCGCAGTGCGTGTCGCAGTTTCGATTCCCGCACAGAACAAACTGTATGACTTAGTTTCGAGTTTGGGAATCTTGTGTGAGTTTACTTGTTTTTGAACCAAGCCAAATCTAAAATAAATATCTCTTTTAAAATTAATTTTTCTTAATTAGTAAAGTTCAATTATTTGGTAGTACCATCAACGTCTACCTAGTCTTCTTACAATTTGCCTGCTGCGGTCTTGCCGTCCAACTATAATTTAGTGTCTTCAAGGCTAAAGTGAATAGGCTCTTAATAAACTAGTGCGCCTCACCATCAATGATTGCATCACTGCTTACCATCAGGTGGGATCGCAGTCAAGCACTGGTTTATTTAAAAAAAAAAAAATATGTTGGAGTCGAATTACCGGGTAACATTCATATGTATGTAAGAAAAGGTAGTAATAGAGTGACGGGTGACAGAAAAGAATGGAAGAAAAAAACGTGTTGAGCCGACCTCAAATAAAACGGGACAATGGCAGCAAGATGATGACAATGCTTCATTACATGCTTTTTTTTTCTTTTTTAATTGATATAAACCAGTGCTTGACTGCGATCCCACCTGATGGTAAGCAGTGATGCAATCATTGATGGTGGTGCGGCACTAGTTTATTAAGAGCCTATTCACTCTAGCCTTGAAGACACCTAAATTATAGTTGGACGGGAAGACCGCAGCAGGCAAATTGTTCCAGTCCTTCGATGTACGCGGTATAAACGACGAAGCGTAACGCTTAGTCCGGACCGTTGAAGTTTCAACAACGTAAGGGTGGATAATCGCCGTAGCAGTTTGGCTTTGGACTCAATGAACCGCCGAAAATTGAGGCTTCTACAATAATTAAGCAAAATAAAGCAATTTATATATGTTGGTTTCTCAATCACGTTTGGCCTGATTTAAGATATAGAATACTTTGATCCTCATAGTACCTTCCCATTAGTTAATTTTCGACTTTCATCTTCAACTTTACCTAACCGTAGACGAAAGTTTAAAAAAAATGTAATTTTTAAGTACCGAAAGCTGTAATTCCGTGTCTGTCAAGCAAGAGTGCGGTTGTGTTTCACTTTCGTTGAGCTGCGCGTGCGCCGTGCTCCGTGGAGCGTGTCCACAGAATGTAGGTCCCGGTGTATGCGCAGACGCGAGACGAAGCGGTGACGGAAACTACGGCTTTAAGAACTGTTGAGAATGATCAGCTGAGCGAGGATTTTAAGATCTATCAGACTAACCTGATGGCTACAACCCGGGAATCTTTAAGACAAGAGTGAATATAGGTTACTTAACCTATATTCACTCTTGTCTTAAAGATTCGTAGGTAAGCGCGCTCCATCGTCGACCGCATCTTCGCTTTCCATCAGGTGAGATAAAAAAAAACCTGAACCTGAAAGCAGTGGTTGTCCAGTGGTAGCCGCTCCGACTTACAGGTTGTAGGCCGTGGGTTCAAACCCAGCCAGGCGCATTACTTTGCGTAATTTATTTCATCACCACTGCTCTCAAAACGGTGAAGGAAAACATCGTGAGGAAACCGGCATGTCCTAGAACTAAAAAATCGAAGACTTCCACCCGACGACCACTGAGCCCGCGTGGTGGATTATGGCCTGTTCCTTCTCCTAGAGGCAAGCCCTGAGTCACAGCAGTAGGAACATTAAAAAGCCGATTATGCTATATAATATTATGCAGACTAACCTACTCGTATTCCTGTACCTGCAAGACTAAAGACTGTCCACTGCCATTCCACATAGATCGATGTTCTGCCAATGCGGCAGAAAAAAATATGCCGTGTGCAAGGCAGGTTCAAAATCGAATTAATTGTCACACTTGCCGTTAGACTGCATAAAATAGAAAACAATCGAAATGGTTTTTTTTTAGTCTTTTACTTCCTCTGGAACGTAAATTTAATGAACCTCGTTTAATAACATAGTTTTATTTTCAGTATTTAAATCATAAATCGTAAGGTAAATTAGGGTAAGCCGCGAAATTCAAATTATCGATCATTTTATTTTGCAATTTTTACTTTAGTACCGAATCTATAGAATAAAAAAAACTGTTGTGATAACATGTATGTATTACAGAATTATACTCATTAAACCACTACCATTACTCTCTAACATAAAGAAAAGCCATAGTGTGCCATTTTAATGAAAACACTTGACGTCTTACGTTGTCTCTAAGTCGGAGAGTTATGATTATTGTTTTAAACAGCATACATAATAGTGTAAATACGTATGTATTTTTCGTGTATGTTGTTACCGCAAATATAATTTTTGTTTCCATATTATCCGATATTGAGTTGCAAATTGCAAAAAACTTTCGATAATTTGAATTTCTCGGGCTACCCTGGAACATTCATCTTTATCGTTAAAAAAGGCATGTTCACAAACTTTGTTGAAGAGTCTCCTAAGATTACTGCTTGTCAAAAGAACCTTTCCCTTCAGGCATAATTTTGATTTAAACAACTGACGACGTGTAAATTATACTTGACGAAAGCTAGTCTACAGAGACATAAAATATCTATAATTATTAAAAGAACAAGATCGTTTTAACTCGGTAAGTTTTTTCTACATCTCCATGTAACGTGGACCTCTTTCAAAACCACAATTTCCTCGCACTGTTTAAACTAGGGATGTCATCTCGAAACCGAATTTGGAACTGGAGTTTTTAAATTTACGTAATCGGAATCGAAATCGGAGGTTGAGGCGGAGGTAAAAGCGTCAAATGAAGCAGAACTAAAACTAATCAAAAATGAAGGAAGAGCGAATTCGCAACATTCCAAATACGAAAGAAAATACCAAGCAAAAGAGCAATCGACAAAGGAATTTTTGGCGGGTTTTTTTTCGAGAGAACTTCAGGGGCTGTTTTAATTATTCGTGATGTAAAATTGGTGTAGTTTTGTATATCAAGTGTCTGCGCAACTGGACAATAAGTGGAATCATTGAAACAGGCGTGATCTCAGTAAAATGGACCTAAGAATTTTATTGTAGTGTTAACTACCTCAGCGAAGCTTGCCGAGTAGGTTGACTTGATACATTTGCTGCCAAATACTACAAAAACTATTAGAATATGTACATCCATATTCTAATGATAATCATACGAAGCCATGGCTTAAAGGACTCGTTTCGTTTTCATTACATTTAAAAAAAAGTAATCTAAAGAAGGCACGGGGGAGGGAGGTTCCTCGCGCAGCAAGACTTTTTACACCTCCGATTATTTATTGAAAACTAAATTGAAATCGGTGGTGCAAAATCAATCGGAAGCTCCGTACTTTCGGAATCGAAATCAAACCTCCGTAACATCCCTGGTGTAACCAACCGACAGACATAGGTATTTAGATAGCCAGAGGGTCCAATCTATGGTACATACATAGATTGTACCCTGGACTTGTCTCGTTCGACAATATTTGTGGTTTTTATTTACATATCGTGGCTTGTAGCACTTGTAACTTAAGAACAAGTATTACTTTACGTGTGACTGGCATTGAATGAGGTATCCTTGCAGACGCAATTATTTGGTACTAATTGGTTTGTTTAGCAAATATTCGATTGGTTTATATACTTGTTTGGTTTGACAGTTGGATAATACGAGTATTTTCAATAGAATTTAAGTAGAATCTAGTAAACATTTTGTTTGTTTTCCATTTTAAATAATGACTAGCAAAAAATATATAGCCTTATGTCACTTAGTGATAAAGTAGCGTTCTACTGGTGAAAGAATTTTTCAGTACACTTACTCGAAAACCCGCTCTTATCCCACTGCTTTTAGGCACGCAATAGACTGGTTTCCGCACTAGTGCAGAAAAGTGCGCGTGCTCTCCCCGCCACAATTTTATTACATTTATCGCACCAGGCGCGCGTCGACCCCCACGAGTCGCCGGTCAATCTCCGTTTATTAATTTCTTCGTACTTAGTGTAGGTATTGAAAAAAGTCGTTTGATTCACGTGCAAAGTCACTGCAGCCCTCGGCTCCATAACACACTCGCCTATGGCTCGTGCGAATCCCGCCTCGGTCGCAATAACAAACTTTCTGCACTTGTATCAAAATGTACTATTTAAATTCAGTTCAGTAGTTTTTGAGTTCATGCATTACAAACAAAAATATAAATCTTTCCTCTTTATAAATAATTATAGATTATAGATAGATAAATTAAACTGTTTAGTTTTAAAAGAATAGAATTTGTTTTAAGGTAGCCAAGCTTGTTGTGTCAAGCACTCCAGTATAAATCTTGTAAGCCATATTAAATCCCATAACACCACCTTAATATCATCATAAGACGATACACTAACAAAAAAACCATCGGTAATTTTCATGGCTAGAGTGAATAGGCTCTTAATAAACTAGTGCGCCTCACCATCAACGATTGCATCACTGCTTACCATCAGGTGGGATCGCAGTCAAGCTCTAGTTTATATTATTTAAAAAAACCTTCAGTCCTGTAAATAATTAACCTTTTGAGTGCGTAATTAGAGACACAATAGTAAGACAATGGCGCGTGAACGCCGGCGTTAATGCGGGGATCAACAGCTTAAATAGCAAGATAATAATATGCATGGTTATCCCTACATACTCCAGTAATTCCAGCCTTTAATGCAGTCTTAGTAAAAAGCCAAGCTTGAAACACCAAAATTCTCTATCTCTCTTCTTCCCTTAATATCACCATAGGACGATGCACTAACAAAAAAAAAACGGTAATTCCATACATCTCCGAAAGCTGTCAGTCTTCAGCATACCACATAAGTTCATGACTAACGGGAGTCAACGACCCCAGCTAATGGATTTTTCTGGCTTCTACATTTTTTTTGCTAGACTTGTAAGTACATACGTACTTTTTAGTCCGTAATGATGTTTCATTGAAATTATATAAAGAAATGGACTCATTAGCTGTCTTTTTCTTAGGTAAAGATCATTGTGGTGGCTATTTTGAGATTAGGCACTTATAAATCATGATCTGAAACCTTTTACCTCTAAGTACTTAAGTGTTATATTTTTCGTGGCTAAGTAATTGTGGAATGATTTGAAAGTCAATTTAGCTTCAGGACTCTTATGCAAGATGCAGTCAAAAAACTAATTTTAAAATTACTTTTAGGGGTATGTGGAACAGAGAGTAAAGCCCCACATACCTCCGTTGAAAAGGGAGGATCCTCAAACCAGACAGGTGTTATGTCTGGTGGGCTATTGCCCGATAGATGATTTCGGGCTGTTCCACATGTTCCAATCGCGCGGAGAACTTTGATTGCGCCATGCAGGATTAGTTCCTATGTGACACCATAGATGTCGCTACATACTTATCCCATAAAGCTGAGGTATTTTTTCATCATATTTTTTACTAGCGTGCGTTGAAATCTTTGAAATTCTCGGCATTTGTTTATTACAACATCCTTGTAGTATACACCTAAACCTTCCTCATGAATCACTCTATCTGTCGATGAAAACCGTATGAAAATCCGTTAAGTAGTTTTTGACTTTATCGCGAACAGACAGACGGACGCGCTAGGGAACTTGATTTTATATATTATGTAAAGACTATGTAAAAATATGAAAACTTACCCAGATAAGGTAAACTAAATTTAGCCATTTAACTAATGACACTACTAAAAAAAAAAAAAAAAAAAATTAAAATAAGACATCCAAAAGAAACACATTAATAATTATTATCCAAGAGATATTATAATGAACCATCAAATTAATTAAAAGTCTTACATCAGATATTAAACTTATCAACGTCGATACGACTAATTACATTATTTATCGATAACTTTCACTTGAGCGAGAAAGAGACATTAATAACCTGTTTTTACATAATTTATGTAATAACACTTACAAGTATGTACACACGATATTACGTAATGTAAATATTATGTACTTGGTAAAGTTGACACTAATTTGACATGAGCACCAAATAAACATCACCTTACCACAGACTATAAAACTGTATAAAATGAAATGAAAGTGTTTATGCACCTTGGTTTAAAAAAATAATTAAATTGGATTTCGTATTTTTTTTTTTATTTGATATAAACTAGTGCTTGACTGCGATCCCACCTGATGGTAAGCAGTGATGCAATCATTGATGGTGAGCCGCACTAGTTTATTAAGAGCCTATTCACTCTAGCCTTGAAGATACCTAAATTATAATCGGACGGGAAGACCGCAGCAGGCAAATTGTGTCCAACGATGTACGCGGTATAAACGACGAGGCGAAACGCTTAGTCCGAACCGTAGAGGTTTCAACAGCGTAAGGGTGGATACTCGCCGTATGTCGGGTTGTCCGATAAGCGTATAGTATTTAGTTAGTAAAGTTTTAGAGATTTGAAGTTTTTTTGTAATCAGCCCTGAAATATTACGAACGTTTCTCTTAATTCGATGGTGTCGAACTCCTTTTTTGACGAGGGAATTTATCAAATAATTTCTCTCGCTTTGGGTGGAGCGGAAGAAGTCTGCTGGCTGTGTGTGTCAGACTTTTACTGTCTAAAACACAGGTAACACTTTCGAACAATTCCGCAGGGGTGAAGTACCCCGAAGTACCCCGAAACACCATAGCGGTCTATCAAAAATCTGTTAGATGTTTAATATCGTGTGGCTTGCTATCTTCTATCAGTGTAGACGCACCTCAAACAGCTCTGTTTGTAAAGCAAAAGAGTGCACATGTTACATAAAGTTCCCATTCCCATCCCAAGCGTGCTCGCGCGCCCCACAGCACAATGCGCCCGCGCAGTGGGTGTCTGTGATTTACACCCGCTTGTCTACCGCCATCGCACCTTCATTCATATTTATTAAACTTCGCAGTTTTTTCAATTGTAAATCTTTTCTGTATGATGAACGTGACATGTTGCTATTGCGCTATTTTGTGAGCCAATACAAGCCCAGCTTTCCAATAAACACAAAATAAGTTTATTTTTTATTATTATTATTTGTCAATGTTTATTGCTTTTTTGTTAGTTAAATTTATAGTCGAATAAATAAGGTGTTTTATAGTAAATAAGCGAGTAATGTGTCTATTATTGTAATTCTGTAAATCTTTTTTTGATGGTGTTGGAAATGCCTTACCCATAAAATTATGTTAAGCATTTTATTCCATGCATTTATTCAATTTCGATTTTAAGTTTATAAAAGTAACTGCAGGCTATTACAATCGCTTCAGCTCCCAATCAATATTATTAATTGACAAAATAAACAAGATGGCGTGAACGTGGGCTTTGTCGGCGCGCGCGCAACAGCGCATAAAACTTTATACTTCATCCTCTTTATGGAGACTTATTATTATCTGTATCCGTTAAATGGATCATGATTATAAGCTGCGGGCGAAGAGTTTGTTATCATTAGTGGATGACTGTTACATTCAAATACATTTGCCTATTAATTCGTCTTTAGATCTTTGTAATTGAAAGGCTCTTTTGTGAAGTCAGGCAGTCAGATACCTATATTTTTTATCCCAATTCCTAGACGCTTATGAGCACTTAGTGCAGTTTGAAAATCCCGATGTGTCATCGTCTTTAAGAATGATTTAGGATGGGAGTGACGTCATCTGTAACTCCTACTGACTCAGGTAATAATATCCTTTTAGCTAAATATTTCACTGTTGCTATTGTTTTTTTGGTCTAGATAGAACTTTTATTATAGGTGATGTGGGGATGTGGCGACATCTTTCTCGCCGCATAGGAACTAAATACCTGACGTTACACAATTCCACGGGTAGTGTGAAAGTGAAACCCGGGGCCCTGGGACGAAGGCAAAGAAGGAACAGGAGTCACTATCTCCTGCTCCGCCCAAGAGCAGAATTTGTCATTAGCTGATTTTCCCACCTAAAAAAAAGTTACACAATTCCTACATCGCGGTTTTAGAGTTCTCCACGTGATTAAAGTGTATACAGGAGTCAAATACAACCATCGGATAGTTGCCCAGACCAGACACAACACCTGTCTTGTCGGAGGATCCTCCCTTTTCAATGGAGATTGACACCCTGTTCCGCATACCTCTGTACGGGTACTTAATTGATTTAGATTTACTAAATCTTAATATGTCTATAATTCTTCTGTACGTGTATCTGTCACCTATCTCCTCCCAAACGGCTTAACCGATATGGATCAAACTTTGTCCTTGGATGGTTTGAAAATAAAATTGGACCCGGTAAGTGGTGCTGCAATCGGGTAGTCAACTTTTTTTAAATTATAAGTCTTTTTTCGGACAAGACAACGTCTATATAGGATGTAATGGGAATAGGAAATTAAGAATGAAGGAATAATTAAAAAATAGACACAATAACACTGCGCACAACTGTGGCTATACCAATAAAAAAATGAAAGCAGGTCATCAAAAATTGAATGATGTCCTTTATGTCATAAAATAATTATATTCTTTCGCCTTATAGGCCTGCTTACCCCTCCAGACCATCGTAAATAATGCTCGCTGAAAGGGCGCGCGCATTTTAAAGCTCATCTTATTTTTATTGGAAGTAGTACATGCGTATATGCGATCACCTCGTTAGGACGTGCGCAGTTATATGATCTTCGAGTAGGTCAACCAGTTCATATATCTTGTGAGATGGTTTAAAATAGGCGGGGTTTATCTTTGAGGGTTAGTTTTATATGTAAATTACTTTGGCTCTACATACCTTTGTTGATATCATAGAAATATAAAAAAGAGGAGAAGTGGCAAGGGGGCGTGTGCATGTCCGCGCGACTTGCACAAAAACGGCTTATTCGGGCAAACGGCCGTCAGTTATAAACTTGTGAGATTCGTGATACGTGATCGTAAACAAATTTAAAATGCCGCGTTGTTCAGTGGTTTCGTGCAAGAACCGAAGCGATAAGAGAAGCCTGGGTCATCACGGAATCTCTTACCTTAAGTAAGTTCAAGTTTAATACTGTATTTATCTTTAAAATCAGTAAAAACAACAAATCTTATAATATCCATTGCTGCTACTACGTTATTTTTGTTTTCAAATATCAAGGCGACTGTATTACTCTTACAGTAAATACATTGCTCTTTAACCACTACCTAATTTTAACGCTCAGTAACTGAACAAGCAATGTAAAAATAACATAACGATACTTTATCAATGCGGTGTATTTCATAATACGGCCGCTGTTAGTTGCGGCGAGTTAATGATGTGCCTGTATCTACTAATGTAGACTATCGACCATAATATCGATTGGTTGGATATCCGAAGTGAAATAATGTAAATATTTTTATTTATTTTGATTATCTTACAGAGTAGTAAAGAAATACGCAAGCAACTCTCGTAAAGTAAATTAGTTAAATTGTAAGTTAATAGTTGAAGGACTGTTTTTTTTTTCGGATATCATATGATATGCCATATCTTCGTGTTATTTCCTTACTTATTTCTGATTTTGATATTTTCACTTCCTTCTTAAAGTCTTCAAAAGTTTTGAATGCGCTACAATAACGGGCATGATTCAGAATTTAATAACAACTTTTGCTTAAAATAAGGCAACATGTTCTAGCACTTTATTTGTTATCTTTATTTAACAAGCTCTGTACTGTTTTTTTCTAACAAAAGCCTTACATGGTGAGGTTTAGCAGAAACTTAGGTAAAATGATAACTAAAATTTTATTTTATGTTTTCAGTTTCCCGAAAGACGCAATTTTAATAAAGGGGATTGATGCCACTGGAAGGCCACCTAATTGGTTTCCTAAAAAAATATAGTACCCTATGCTCAATTCACTTTCAACCAGAAATGCTTTATCCTCTAAAAAAAACGCAGTCTTTTTTAATGGGAAATCCTTAAATTAAGACTAGACCTTATTTTTGTAGAAGTGAGTTAAAGTTTTTTTAGTAACTGAAAGCTTTATCATGTAATAATTCATAATATAAGTTGTTAAACTTTTCAGGATTTTAAAGAACCAGGACACGCGCTTGGCCGATTTTTAGTATTTGATATTGACGTTCTAAAATGCCGTATATAATGGCCTAATGCGGGTAAATGGTTAGAAATTATGGATTTTATGAAAACAAATTTTATAATTTTATTATTAATATATTATTTTCTGGAAATATTGATTTTGTTTTTGGGACCCAAAAGAAATAGCACAACAAAAAATGGAAAAATCGATAACTTTTCTATTTAGTCAATCACTAGCGTAAATGTAAAATAAATTGCTTTTGCATAGCACATCGACATTTAATGTGTGCGTAAGTTGTAGGTGCATGGAAAATACACGCTGTTTTTAGGGCTATAAGGTTTATAATTTACTGTGTAGTATGGACTGATTTATGAATTGCGGATGTGTGCGCGACTGCGTAACTATTGCTGCATGTGTAGTAGTGTCGGCGGTGGTAGGGAAACTGGAGACATCGTGTTTCGGTACATTTTTTACTACTTAACATATCTCCTCCTTTCTTATATCTATGGTTGATATATACCTACATCTATGTGTTATTGAAATAATTCTATTATAATAATCAAAATCAGATAGATACTAAAATTCTATACAATTGCTACTATCTTCATCTATATATTTAAAGGGGAAACTGACTGACTGACATATCAACGCACAGCCGAAACTACTGGGACTAGGAGTATGAAATTTTGCACAAGGTTTCCTTTTATGACGTAGGCGAGCACTAAGAAAGGATTTTTCAAAATTCACTCTCTAATGGGATGAAGCGGGGTTCCAAAATTTTTATGGAGAAACCTAAATTTACGCGAGCAAAGCCGCGGGCACAAGCTAGTATATATATAAAAGCGAAATACCACTCACTGATTAATCACGAAATCTCAGAAACTAGAACACCTACAAACTTAAAATTTGGCAGGTAGGTTCCTTATAGGGTGTAGACATCCGCTAAGAACGGAGTTGGAAGTTTGTATGGAGAAACCTAGTTTTAGGCGGGTGAAACCGCTTGCAAAAGCTAGTTATGTATTTTTTCAGAATTCTATTTTAATGTAAGTGAACATGTACCGTTTTAATGAACTATAAATAAATAAATCTACATAAATTTGTATTTACTTAGGTATATACATTAACAGACATAAAATTAAAGTGTATGTTTGTAATATCAAAATTTATTTATTTACTAAATGCGTTATTTATGTATTTTCATTAGTACCTAAGTATCACAATTCCTATAACAAAAACGCATTTTTTTTAAATGTTGTTTCTCTGATTGTTCTGGTTAATCTTCGATGGCCTAAAGGTAGTAGTTGTTCCGTGTCTAGGTGTTAAGTGTACGTGAGTTTTATATTTGTGACCCCACCCACAACACATAAGTAATAACTTGTGAGGGGCAAAGTTTATAAAAAAAAAGTCCTTTAGCAGACCTTGCCATCAGCTATTCTTTTCATCTGGTCATAACATAATATATCCAGAAGCACAAAAATACATTAAAATCAGGCCAAAATTCCCATTCTGTTGTACAATTAAGAACAATAAAATAAAACAAATTTTCTTTTTTTCCAGTATACACAGACCAGCCAGTATCATCAGCATCACCCCCTACTCGAGATAAGATCAACGGCGAGGAGAAGGCGAGGTCTCGGCGCAGGGATACCTGGGCAGAACCTACCACGCCGCCTGTTACTGATGATGGTAAGTCCACCAAGGAATCCATAGGATGCCTATCTTCATATGCTACCTGCAGAAATAGTTGTTGAGGTTGCACTTCTGCAATTGAAGTCTATTGAGCTATCACAGACCACTGTAGGATAAAGGTTTCTTCTTTATTGAACTTGAACAGTCCTCCGCTTTCTGCATGCAGTCGGTCCTGGCCGCCATTTTCAAGTTGCCATTCTATTAATACAAAAAATAATCTTTTTAGCCGTGTCTGCTATATTTTTATTTTTTTAAACCTCACCGCTTTAACAATCTTATAAACACACGTATGTACAAGACACTCAGACCCGGAACAATTATCTGTATGTGTCGTACGGGAATCGAACCTCCGACAAGCAGCGCCGCAGCCAGTCGCTCAACTACAGCGCCAACCGTGCCATCGAATTTAATAACATCTTATCTTATCTTCTCCAGCTACCGTGGGGGTACGCTCACCGCTTCTCCAACACCAGCACCAGCAGTATGATGAACAACTCCGCGATATCGCAGCATCCCTCACCAGGCCACGATCTAGACGAGCGCTACCACCTACACTCGAGAGACCTACAAGACTGCCTCCACCAGATCGATTACCGGTAAGTACCAATACCTTCTTTAATTTTTCAAGGAACATTTTTTACTAAACAGATTCGTAATACGCGAAATATGATGATAGAAACCGCTATGCGGTTTTTCAGATCCTCAAGAATTTCTGAGAAGCAACAATCAGAATAAGCTAACTCAACTTGATTAAGTCACCTACGACGCAAATAACTGATGAGCTATTGGAAAATATCTATTAGATTATCATCAGTTAGTCACCAGTGAAAGTCACCTACAGTTATATCTTTTGTAATATAATAGTCATAATCAAATGTTCTAACAATATTTTCTTCTGTCTTAGGCCCGTGGTTCACCTGACGGTGGCGCTCCACCAGAAGAAACCAGCTCCAGCTCAGCAAGCGAAGGTAGCGAGCCAACTGACGTAGTGGAACCAACGGAAAGCGGAGAAGGAGGCAGGGTTGAACTGCCAGCCGAAAGACTCCTCCATGCAAGAGCAGGATGGCTGCAAAGACGAGGACCAGCAGGCTGGTCGAGGCACTGGTTCGTGCTTAGAGGAGCAGCCCTATTATACTTCCGTGATCCTCATGCAGAACATAGGGGACTGATGGATGGAGTTATAGACTTGAGTGGGATATCGAGGGTGGTGGAACTACCTAGTTGTACGAATGGATATGCTTTTGAGACTGAGGTATGTAAAGGTGGTTTTAAAGCTATGGTTGGTTGGTGGCACGTTTGTTATTCATGTTTCTAATTAATCATATTTTATTTCACAGACTTGGGATGGAAAACATATAGTCTTGTCAGCGGTGACAGCAGGCATCAGAGCAAACTGGGTATCAGCCATGAAACGAACAGCTGGCCTCACTGACACAGGACCGCTATCACTGATATTACGAGAGGACACCGTTGACCAAGCCTCGGAGTCCTCAACATCACCAGTAACACCTGTCACACCCATCACAGGCAGATCAGCACCATTCTCATCTGACGAAGAATACCGAACGGCTTCAGAAGGTGGCCGAAGAGATAGCGCTGACTGGGGAGACATGGGGCCTCAACCACCTCCATCCCCACTTCTTACAAGGACTCCGATATCCAAAGTTAAAGAAAAGGTTCGCATCAGAAGTTCCCACCAGGCACCTCCGCGAGCAGACACCCCTAAAGGTGACAGAGACGAAATAGACTCTACCAAAGAAAAAGAACGCACCGTCGATGAGGTTGATGAAAACGAGAAACCCATCGAAGCGAGAAAACGTAGCTACATATCGACTATCGACAAGCAATCTATCGAAATAGACGATTTAAGAAAACAACTCAAACTAGCGCTGAACGACGTCGGTGCGGCTGAAGCCGAGATCACAAGGCTACAGAAACTAAAAACAGAGGCTGCTTTACAAGAAAAGAAAATGGAAGAACTGGTAACAACGTTGCAGAAGAAAGAAGAAGAACTGTCGGTAAGAACAAAAGAGGCTGAAAACTTAGACGCGATAAAAGAGCTTTACAACCAGGACAAAAGTCTTTGGGAGAGCAAGCTGACGGAAACGCAGAACTTCTTGAAAGAATCGACGGAACATTGCGAGCTACTGACGAGACAGCTAGCCTCAGCGCAGGAAACGATAGCACAATTGCAACGAGAAGTCAACGAACTCAATGAGAAACTATTAAAAAGCGTTAAAGAAAGTGATAGTTTATACACGAGGATAAGAGATCTTGAAGGCAGATCACTCGTTGAGTCAGCACTACCCACCAAGGAGAAGAGAAAGAGTATTGGTTCGCTCAGCGACCTCACGAACTTGAACCAAGATATGAACTTAGAATCAATGGAAAAAGACAGATTAATAGAAGAGTACGCCGAGCTGAGAGACCGATTCGTTAAGGCTATTCAAGAAATTAAAGCCATGAAGAAGGAACTGCGGGACTCGCACAACATGTACGATGAGCTCGAAATTACCAACCTCAAGTTAAGAAATGAGATGAAGCTCAGAGAACAATGCAGCCGATCAGAGATAGACTTGATGGCGGCCCGCATCCTCGATCTAACACAGAAGTTAACTGCTTCAGACAAACAAGTCCGAACACTAAAACATAAAATTCAAAAGTCTGAATCTAGAGAGAAGAGACGCAGTCTGTCGCTAAAGGGCAGAGAGTCCTTCACTCTAGGTAAAGAAGTAGAAGAGAAGTTAACAGAGCTCGAAAACAAAATCACAATGCTGGAGTCCGGCGAACCGGTCCCAACGATAAACTCTCCCTCCAAAAGTGCGTCTCCTGCCAAAGAAAAAACATCCAAATCTGAGAACACTTCGGACGAAAAACGGATGAAAAGACTAGCCGCTCGACTGAGGAGGAAGTCCCTCGACAGCGCCACCAGCTCCGAGCCTATGAAGATGCTAGTAAGATTGAGTTCGCTAGAAACCAAAGTAGCCTCCGCCTTGGAGAACCGCAAGGATATTACAAACTCCTGCGAGTCTCTAAGTCAGGCAACCAGATCCGTTGAAAGTCCACCTTTAAACGAAAGCCCAGAGACTTCCAGCATCGGCACCCAGTCACAGAGGCATCTACTAGAGAGGCTACAGAGTTTAGAGAACGTGGTCATCCACTCTAGAAATAAGGTGAACGAGTGCCTCTGTCAAATGAGTGCTATGCGAGCGGCCAAGTCTCGAAGATCACCCTCACCGAGTCTCGATAAGAAATACAGCTTGAAATCGATGGAGAAGTGCCTGACAGACGTTAGCAAGAGGCTGCAGGAATGCTTCGATAAGTGCGTTGTTGACTACGACCAGAACCAAAACCAAGATTCGGAAGAGGTGAATGACAGCGTCGCTCAGGTGGTCGTGCAGCTCGAAGAACAACTGAGAACGAAACTTCTGGAGATATCCAGGAGGAAGGCGGCGCTATACGAGGCGGGCGAGCTCACACAGAGGAAGAGCTTAGAGATACTGGCCGAGAAGCTGGCGTATGAAGCTGTCCTCGTCGGGAGAATACAGGAGGCGCTCGAGTCCTCGAACGGCAGCAGATTCTTTGCTCGATTGATAAAGTCTGAAATTATCGAAACTAGTCAACTAATAGATAATCTCAAACGTAAGATCAACGGCGAGAGCAGCAGGAGCGGCGCCGGCACCCGGAGCTCGCTGGACTACCTCGCCATGATTCTCACGAGGAAGATCGACATCGTCAACGGCTCGCAGGAGGCAAACGAGAGGCGCCGCTCCGAGCTCATCATACACGGAGCCGACCTAGAGGCACTGAAGGCATCGCAGCGTGAGGTTGCCGAAGCAGTCGACCGGTACAAGAGCGAAAAGCTGGCCGAGCTGTGCTCCGCGCTGGCGTGCGAGACGCTCAGCTACGCCGCGCCCGCCGACGGCGACGTGGAGCGGCAGCGCTGCAACGTGGAGGCGGCGCGCGTGAGGGAAGCGTGGGCGGCCGCGCGCGACGCGCTGGGGGCCGCGCTCGTGCAGGCCGAGGTGACGCGCGCCCTGGCACGCGCAGCCGCCGCGTGCGACGCGCGCCTGCACGCCGCGCGCCGCCGCCGCCTCACGCTGTGCGCGCAGGACCGCGCCGACCTGGAGCTGTGGTGGCAGGCCGCGCACGACCACCTGCGCTGCGAGATGGACGCCGCCGTCAAGGACATCGCCGCGCGCTACCGCGCCGCGCTGCAGGACGAGCGGCGGCCGCGCGAGCCCGAGCCGGGCCTGGACTCGCGCGCGCTGCTGCAGCAGCTGGCCGAGGCGCTGGCGCAGCGCGCGCTGGTGGACGCGCGCGTGGCCGTGCTGGACGGCACCTACCGCGCCTCGTGCCCGCAGCCCGCGAGCCCGAGGCGCTCCGCCGAGGACGCCGTGTCCTCGCTGGAAGCCGACCCGGCGCAGGAGGCGGAGTTCGTGTACCTGTTCCAACGATTCTCGACCGAGTGCCGAGCGCTCTTCTCCAGTGACTGTTCGGGTAACAGTGAAGACTCGATGAAGATCGGCGAGAGCCTCGAGCGGGTGGAGGCGGCGGTGGCGGAGGTGGCGCGGCAGCTGTGCGCGCGAGGGGTGGAGGGCGGGGCCGGCCGGGACACGCCCCCCGAGGCCACGCCCCAGGAGGCCACGCCCCCAGGCACCAGCGCGCTCGATCGCATCGACGCGCTGCGCCGCCGCGTCGAAGCTCTGCAAGCGCTGGTGCCCTGCCAGCACTGCAAGCAGCTGCAGGACGCATTAGACAGGTAATATACAAATCCCTAATATGTCTATTTAAAACTATAAATTATATCAGCAGTCCGATTAAAGTGATGTTCTGTCCCCAGACTGCACGAGGAGCGCGCCCGCGGCGAGTGCGCGCTGGCCCAGCAGGCGCACGCGCTGGCCGCAGCTCGTCGCGCACGCGCACAGCTGCAGACGCAGCACGAGCGCGAGCGCGCCGCACTACGGGAGCGCGCGCGCACGCTGCAGCGCCGCCTGGCCGCGCTCGACTCCGAGTACTCCGCGCAGCTGGAGAACTTACGAGCCGCTTATCAGGTAGGATATTATAAATTCGTTTTGTACCTGTTGACCTAAATCAAAAAGTTTTCTCTAAAATTGTATAGTCCCTGAAATACGAATTTCCGCTCGGCGTGATCTTTAAGAGCCCCTTTGTACGTTCGCCAGAGCGCAGTGGCCGCGGACACGCACGGCGACGGGCTGCGCGCGCGCTACCAGCAGGAGATCGAGCAGCTGCGCGCGCTGTGTGAGAAGGGGCTGCTGGCCATGGAGTCCTCGCACCGCCGCATCGTGCGCGAGATGGAGGACAAGCACCGTGCGGAGCGGGAGCAGCTCAGGTAACTGCTAAAAAATGCTGAAGATCTAGCTAAAAACTGGTGACCAAAAAGGACGTCCGTGGAGGGTCGTCCTTTCACCAGAGAATAATCCTACCTCTGTTCGATCTTGAAGGGTATTCAGATAACCTGCAACAGTTTGATTGAAGATTCCACCACTTTGTCACTCAGTAGAAGTAACAATTTTCCGTAAAGACAGTACAATTTCTGTTAATTTCACAGTCCTTTTATTCCCCTTAAGCGTACCCTCTGCGAAATGGTCAGTAACACCAAGGCGTTGCTGACCTCCCTTGAGAAACTGGGGTGAATCGAATGACACATTTGTCCTACCCGTACGCAAAATACGCGCTTTAATCGTGGAGTTGTGGACACTAGCCCGAAATACAAGTATCCCCCTAACCCTAACAAAACCGCAAAGAGACTTCTGGAAATATGCCTTTGCAGATACCTGCTGGAAAGCCTGTCTAAACCCAAATAATGTCCCCTTGCAGGCTAGACAAGGAGCAAGCCCTGGCGGAGGAGACGCGCGCGACGCTGGCGGCGCTGGACGCCATGCGCAAGGCGCACGAGAGCGAGGTGCGCCGCGAGGTGGACAAGTTCAAGGCCGAGTTCCTGAGCCGCAGCGCGCACGGGGACCTCACGCAGCTCAGCTCCCGCCACCAGTAAGTTGCAAGGGTTTTGGGAATTGCGCCGTTATTATTCTTCTTTTGAACTTGGTATATTATGATGTTATGATTCCTGTGTACGAAACAGATTTGAGCTATGTATAGCCTTGGATGTAGGAACTTATTTATCCTTAATAAACTTGCATACCCTACGGACTAATTTTTTTTTTTCGGGCTGGAATAAAGATGGCATTAATAGATACTTTACAACACGGCTCTCGACTACTATTTGTCTAGTAAAACCTCCTGTGAAGCATTTAATTTGTTTGTCAACGTAAACAAACTATTTATTTCAGCATTGTAATAAATAGTGTCTAAGTTCAGCAAGAAGTGTGATTGAAGAGAATGAAAGAAATAAATAACTAACTCAGATTTCGCAAAAAGTTGTTTTGTTTCTGTTTGTGCTTTTTCTAGAAATAAATAAATATCATCTTCCATAACCTTGTCTTATCCTATAATTTATAAAACAATAAATTTACCCAACCTTCTCTTATTGTATCAGAGTCGAAAACCACAACGACGAAGCTTTGGGTTCAAATGTCCACCACATACCAATGTATGTATTACTCTCCCATTCAAATTCTTCTTAAAGTCGTTCCCCAAATAGTAAAGTATTTTAGTAACCTCTCCAGGCAGGAGATGGAGGAGATCAAGCGGGAGATCCTCTCCCTCTCCGAGAAGTACTCGGTGAAGTGTGTGGAGTCTGCGGCACTCGAGGAGAGGCTGGCCACGGCCACCGCGCAGCTCTCGCAGGCGCACAGCCACATCATGCAGCTGGATGCCAGGTACGGATGCTGCTGGAAGCGTACTATAGAGTAAACTAGTTGAGAATAATGTTTGTGGTTTTTTCAAGTCCAGATCTTCCAGTGTAAAAGTGGGCTCAAACGAAAATAGACAAATATTTTAAATATAATTTGAAGACTGTCGACTTGTGTGATGATTCCCATATAAATTTAAATGTCTAATTACCCTCATTAAAAAATTCCCGTGGTTTGTATGTGAATTAAAAGACACCGGCTTACTATAGTCCAGTCATTTGCTAGTTTTACCTAGAAACTTCAGGGAGTTTTAAAATTGATTGTTTGATGGATATAGATATGCTCTATTAACATTACACCTCGTATCTTTCCCATATGCGCCCCCATATTGGAAAATATAATCGTTTTACTAAAGTAAAGCTAGTACTATATAAATACTTATTTATTTAAAACGTTATTTATATAAAAAAAGCACGTCAAAATTTATAAAAAATCATTTTTCAATTTTTAAATTTTCCATATAAGAATCGCCCTGAGCATTAAATGACTGTAATAAGCCTAATTTTTATTGGATGATAACCTCAAATCAATTCAAACTTGACAATAATTCAGTGTGAAATCTGCATATAACCCTTAAATAATAATAAAAATTATCCATTTCAGAAATAAGCAACTCCGAGCTCACCTAATATCGGAAGCTAATGAAATGAAGAACGCCGACGCGTCCACTCTCTCCCAACTCATAGAGGAAACTAGTCCGGTACGTGTCCACCTCACTTGCTACTTTTTACACACCGAGACCACGGCACACGCTTGTAAGCTATGCTATGCTAGCTTTTTCATTAGACCATGTTAGGCAAAGGCCACACGCTTGCATGACCATACATCGCACTTAACAGTGTCACCGTTCAAAAATGAACTTTGAGTAGTTTACATTAAAAACTATAGAAAATTAATTTTGTACGACACTTTAAAACTTTTTAATTTCTTCGATATTAAAATTTTTAGTATAACTTTCTTGGTGTCGTAATATTCTTTTTGTAAATAAATATGAATTCTTGATGAAACAATATTCTTAAATTTGATATTCTTAGATCGCACAAATTGAGCTAAATTTTTAATAAAATTATAAAGAACATAAATGTTACACATACACATTTTTAACCAACTTCAAAAAGAAGGAGGTTCTATGTTCGGCTGAATTTTTTTTTTATGTTCTCACCGATTTTTCGGTCAATTGTGGACCGATTTTGAATTTTCTGTAACTCAAGTACACAATATTTTACAGAGCTTACTAAGCCAATGTTACTGTCAAAAATGTAAATGCGTACCTAAATTTCCAGTTCATTTTGAGTACAATTATCGATAAAATATTTTTCATTGAATAAGGAACAACATAACGGCTTACCATCCACTTTCATACCTCGGCTATTAGAACATTGGCTCAATTTGCGCGATCACTCGTAGTTTAGAACTACTTATTTCACATTTCTTGGAGCATGCAAATTGGAGACGAAGTGACACGTGCTCCTTGTCTACCTTGCCTTACCTTTATTACCAGATAAAAACTTGAGATGCATCGGACACGATTTTAGTACATATTACTAAATCAAAATATATGTATGCAACACTATACACCGTGTCTTTGACATCGACGCACAGACAAATAACACGGATCAAGTACATGATTCTGGACTCCCCAGTGGTGGAATTTATCGTCTGCTTTTTCCTGATTTTTAAGAAAATCTGTTCTTTTTAAATTTAAACTGTGTAAAATCGTTATTCTAACCAACCCCGATGAAATTTTTTTAAAATTTTTTAATTAATTAAAAAGTCATCGGGGTAGATAAAATCGTTATCCTAATAAATCCCAATGACATTTTTAATTTTAAAACACCACTGGGGGGTCCAAAATCGTGTACTGGATCCGTGGTATTTGTTTGTGCGTCGATATCAAAGACACCCTGTATTGGTTACATAGCATATTCAGCCTCATAATGTTCCCACTGCTGGTACTCAAGCCTCCTTCCTCTCCAGGGGAAGGAGTTGGGTTACATTCATTGATAAACATAATTGATATCTGCACAAAACCTGTGCAGGGATCTGGTGATTGTCCCTAAAATAACCTGTATAGTATTAAATTATTATATTTTTGATAATTAGGTGATATACAAAAGTAAGGAAACCTAATCATAAAAAGTAAACAAAATGCTGGGAAAACTGGTAAAATACAGAAAAAAAAAGATCATTTCATCTCGCATTCAGAATGTCATCTCCAATTTCCATGCTCCAATTGTTGCTCTATCCACAATCTGGCGTAACGGTACATTGTATGGGGTGCACTAACAGCATGGGAGGACGCCGCTGTGGACCCACCTGCGCCACCTCGCCTCCGCCTGGCAGCGCGCAGGACCTACAGGTACACACATGCTTCCAGTACCACGCTTTGGGTTTGGTTGAGGGAGGAATGGTCGATTATTTAGGTTTCGGCAGTATGACACATTTTCGGCAGTATTTTTAAATCTTTGCAATATCGGTCGAATAGATTTTGTTTCTACCTTCTACTAAACTCGAAAATACGGTAATGTTTTTTCTTACTTTTGTTAAAGTTGGTTTTTCAATAGCCAGATGTTTTTTAACTCAACTTCAACTCTTCATTTATGGCATTTGTGGAAAAGACATCACAATTTTGCCAACAACACGTGTAAACTGTTAATAGACCATCAAACGCTGGAGAGTAACTCTGGAATAAAAATTGTGGTTTGACAGCTTTTGTATAGAAAATAATATTATAATAATAATAATTTAAAATTTATTTCAGACGAACGTCCATAGTATTATTAGTCTTAGTATCTAATTATGTCAAACCGCCATATTTATTCTTTATTTAATAGTTACGTGAATATTGAAAAATTAAGTCATATTTAATAGAGGTCAGTGTATTTTTTGATAATTAAGATACTGTATTTTGACATTGCGAAATATCAGATGACCTTGCGAATTCTGGTAATAATCGACTATTTCTCAATTTTAACAGCATTACAGTTTTTGTCCTGCTAGAAAAACCAGAACAACATTTCTTGTGATCATCATAGTTTTTAATTTGTATCACTAGAACTAAAAAAAATATAAAATGTATTTTAATAAATTTTTGTTTATTACTCCCAGTACTTTTACCCCTAACAAGAAGCTTCTGCAGCCTAATAATTCCATCTAGACACAGATTAATTGCTTTTTAGATGCCTAACAAAATAATAAACACAAAAGCCCAATAAAACACCAACCTTTTTTGTTTATTTTCGATTCAGCACTATATAAACTTAATATATAATGTACTAACTTGACAATGTATTATAGACGAAGTCGTCCCGGACGAGTCCCCTGCTGGAGGCGGCGCGGCCGGCGCGCGCGGCCAAGATACAGTACGCCAAGACGGAGAGCACCAGGAACCTGCAGCTGTCACCCGTACAGGTTAATATAATGCTTCAATATTCATTTAGAGCTCAGACACACGAACGGCATGTCGCTAACTGCAGCCGTCGACACGTCGGCGGATGGAAAGAAAAAAAAAGAAAAAAAAAAACAGTTTAATTTGCGGGAAATGACACAATCCTAGGACTACCTTACGAATTATAAACAATCTGTAGGGAAAATATGCGCCACGTCCGCACAAAACGGGTTAACGCTCAGCATAATGCCGTGTCCTCATGCATAGTGCGACGAGTCCACAGCGCTGGTTTTCAACGTGAGTTCAGGTTGAACTTTGCAATGATCGCCACTAGGTACAACTGATCCATGGACGCTATGGAGATGCAATGAATTGCACTAGCACTTGATTTTCTGCTTATGTGGACAAGTTAGTTCTATCTCTGTATGAAGTAGCAAAAAAAAAAACTATCCCATTCGAGGAGGGTTTCTGAAAATGCACCCTTGAATATAGTCCTTCCGGTGCCTATGATTCAATGCCTATAGAAAATTCCGTCATTGGTGTAAGTTGTGATAGATTCTTGAAGAAGGCAGTCCTTTGTCAAATGGATGTTTTTTCCGTTGTAAATGACTGTTTCAAATAAAAATTTGCGGAAATACCCATAATAAAATAAAAACTACAATATGAAAAAACTTGTACACGGTGATTTATATATTTTTTGTTAGTTTAATTTGAATGTAGTAAACAACTTGAATTTACTTTCCAGAACTAAAGCCGCCAAAGCGCTGCTCAGTGAGCGGGCGAGTGTCGCTCGCTCCGCTCGTGGGCATGGTCGCCGAGCGCAAGAAGCGCTTCGAGCTGTAACTGTGACGTCACACGACACCCACCACGCTAGCACCTGGCCACTCGCTTGTACCCACGACACTCGTATATACCCACATATATAATCACACGTGGTTTTTGAGACAACTGTATTTACTAAACGGAAAAATATTTAATCGTCGATAACTTAGTAATTTGACAGCTTAATAGCATACCCAATAAATAAATCTAACAAAAAGTCAATTTGTTCAACTAAAACTAAGTTATTAAAGCAAAATAAACGACGTATAGGAACTGTATGTTATCAATGTACTAATGTTTTAATTATTATTTAATATATTAAGACCAAATACACTTTCTACCATAAACAAAGTGGCCAGACCTTTACTCCCACCCACCACACACTGTATATAATCTTTGAGAACAGTATATAATGTACTAATCTTCTAAGTTGTAGTTTTAGTCGATTCGGTTAGTGATGTGACTTGTGTAAATTATATACTTAATGTAAATACTAACGATTGTATCCTCATTGTTTGTTTTCTGTATGTTAATCTTTAAGACGTTGTTACCAAATATTTCTTTTTTATTTAATGTGTTTTGCGAGCATTGGGGACGCAATTATCGGTAAAACAATTAATTTTAAAAGTTTTCCTCTTGAGGTCTCGAACCTATCTGTACTATTTATTGCTCTATTTATTATGTTTATTCTGTATTTATTCAAAACTTAGGTTTACTGTCTAACTCTCCATCTTTACAAAGTCTCTCTAACATTGTACTGACACTAGTTGCGTCTCCAGCGCAGCCTTATGCATTGTAACCGTGTTTTAAAAGCGTGGACTTATTTGTATGTGTGTCTAGAATTTATAACTAAAGTGTTTTTAATCGTTTCATGGCATTTATAATCCTCATCGAGATATAAGTACTAACGTACTAGAGAAGACACCGTAAATTCCTACTTTGTCTCGTTCAACTGCGGCGATCGCGCCGCACTTTGTCGAAGAAAACGCGTAAGTACCGTGATTTACATGGCGCTTAAGACCTTTTTGCCGAGAATAAATACACTTCCGCAGCAAATC
Organism: Mythimna impura; assembly: GCA_905147345.3. Classification (NCBI taxonomy): domain Eukaryota; kingdom Metazoa; phylum Arthropoda; class Insecta; order Lepidoptera; family Noctuidae; genus Mythimna; species Mythimna impura. The sequence continues at coordinate 27,535,951 of LR990350.1, forward strand.
TAGCGCTGTGGTAAATTAGTTACGGTTTAGACGAATTGTTATTATTTTAGCGCTGCAGCGAACTAAGATTCAAATTACGAAAATAGGACAATTCAGTTATTTGACGTAGCTTCTCTAGTACGTTAGTACTTATATCTCGATGATAATCCTCAAGAATTGTCTAAAAATATGTATAAATATAATAAAATAAAATATTTGGAACTTGAAATTTTATAGAAGTCGGAAAGTAAATAGCCAGGAACGGTTAGTATAGAGGCATATTTATATACTTTATATCTTAATATTAACATGTTTACGAAAATAAAATATATAATTTGCGTTATGTTGACTTCTCGCTCCACCTCGTGTGCAACTGTTACCATTCTCCTGACTCTGGGCATTTGACGTCTTCCAGCGCACCCTCACGTTGTTGTGTATAGATGAACACTAACTAGCAAATAGTTTTATGTACCTATTATATAACATGTCACGAAAAATTGTATACATAATTTATAAAAGGAATAAATTGCTCAATGTTATCTAGTGGGTTAAAAAATGTTATACCAAAACTATAGTATGCATTGTAAGTGATACATGAGTGTAGACGACATATAAACGTAATTCTTCACGGCTATAATGAATTAACTTATGTTACTTGAGCTTTTTTATATGCAGTCGGCGGCAGATATGTTCATATAATGTTGTGTTCCCCTGTTTTGAATGTGTGTTGACATTTCTAGGCTGTCGGCTGTACTAGTTGACGTTGTGTTTATAATAACATATTATAAAATGAACAGTAAACTTACATAATACAAAAATATTATTGTTTTATTAAAACTAATCACCCCATTTGTGTAGTCCTTTTGATATCTCCCCTCTAACGGGTGGGGTGACGTTTGAGCGAGGGCCAACGTTGCGTTAAACGGGCGCCCTCGCGGGTACCCATCGCGTGACATCGCGTGACATCGCGAGTGTGTCGTATGCGGCGGCCCCCGTAGCGGAAACCGGATTATTACCTGCGCAGTGTCGCTAGTTTAACTTTAACGGTGTGCATGTAGTCGTGTCGATACGTAGCAAAAAAAAAAAAAAAAAAAACTAAAACCCGACTACGACAAAAAAAACGACGAAACTAAAAGTATGAAACAAGATTTCCAGGATGCTGAAATAAACAAGGTAAAAAGAAAAGCCGCAGTCACACGTTATAGGTAACAACCGAAACACTTTAATAACGTGTGACTACGGCTTTTCTTTTTACCTTGTTTATTTCAGCATCCTGGAAATCTTGTTTCATACTTTTAGTTCGTCGTTTTTTTTGTCGTAGTCGGGTTTTAGTTTTTTACTTTTTTTTATTTAAATTATTTTGGTGTTAAATCACTGTGCTTCTATACCATTTGCAAAAGCTAAATTTAAAATTTCTAATTAATAATGGTAAATTAATTTTTGTCCACCAGAGGGCGCCACATTGAATTTTGATGATATATTTTGATAAGTACCAGTGAAGCCCTTTCAAATGATATCAAACACGGTGTATTTATCTTAACATTTTTTTTAACACATGACTTTTTGTCCGCTAGAGGGCGTCACTTTAAATTTGAACAATATTTTGGAAATGTACAAGTAAAGCCCTTTCAAATGATACCAAACACGGCGTATTTATCTCCATTTTTATTTTTTTGACCGCTAGAGGGCGCCATATCAAGTTTTGTGACACGTCACGTAACCTATGTCCAGCGGACAATTAAGACGGTTCTAACGATACCTCATACGTCGAGTTCCGATAAGTAGATTAGGAGCTATGTGGGAACAGATGAACATACTCACATACATACATAGCCTGTCAAAATCATAACCCTCCGTAGTCGGGTAAAAAAGGGCGCAGCTCCACACGACGGGTGTCCTTGCAGCGAAGCACTTTTGTATGGGACCGCGCGGGCGCCCGCTTAACGCAGCGTCGGCCCTAACGGTACTTTGTGGTATTTCATCTCATTAGATGGGTACCGGGCGACGATGGTGTTTACACCGTAAATACGATAGAACTTATGCACAAACCAGGTTATATTCTGCTGCATCATCACACCCTTGAAATCAGCTCGGGTGGGCTATAGTCAATATCAAGATAAAATTCAACGCGCAATACACGAAGGGATGTCTTGGTCCTTTGAAAACCTTCCGGCTATTGGAAATACACTTTAAGCTAAATATTGTTTTTATAAAGATAAAATCAAGTAGCCAAAACACAACGAGTGTAATAAAACGTAAGTACGTCTATTTCACATTTTTCAAAAACACAAGTCCTAACCCTATAACAAAAGCGGCCTGTTCAAAGGCGCATAACAGGCATAATAAAAGAGACTCCCGATACGTAGACTTAAGGTGCATTTTGATTCGTTACGAGCGCTACTACGCCCGGTAGGCAAATATAATCAAGGTCACGTCCGTGCCGTACAATGTTTTATGAACATTATTGACGTTGTTAGTAGGTTTATATTTGCATGTTTCCTTTCGAAGAGTGAAACTTCTGTACCTTGTAGGTACTATTACTTATTCAGTGCCTTAACTCCTGTATCGTAGGAGCGTTCAGAAACTTGTAAACTCACATACACAAGACACCCAGACCCGCAACACCACAGAGTACTTTGTACATACATACTGAAACACTTATCTGTAGGTCATGCAAATATTTGTTTCGTGCGGGAATCGAACCTGCGACACGCAGCGCAGCAGCCAATAGTTCAATCACGTGTGCGTACGCGCAGCGGAATGTTGTTGAATTTAAAGATTTTAATTATGCAGATATTTAGTGTATGACGTCGTATAATTGTGTATGGTAAAAAAAAATTTGTGCACGCAACCATTGTGGAGAAATTCACCAAAAACTGATTCCGCTGGGCGAACGTTGTCCTGGCGGAACTTTTTTTAATCCATAGACTTTAGAAGAAAAGAGATGTGTCCAAAAATTAGTGTGTATTTGTGTGTAATTGTGTATGTATGAATAAAACTAGTGCATGCATAAACTTCGGAGAAATTCAAGTTTCCGCTACGCGAACGTTTGGCCATTAGCTAGTTTTCATATAAAGCGCTTACATAGAGAGCTGTAGATTTTTACATACGTTGTTTTGAATTTGTTTATATTTGTTTAAAAAACAGATTTAGAAAAAATCGTAGGGCTTAAAAGATAAAAATATAAACGTAAAATACGCTTATTAGGTCTTAGTTCTTAAAGTATGCACTTTGGGGTCTAGATTTTCACGTTTATACAAACCTTGTAAGTGTCTGCAACATGTTGCCAAGTATCAATGATGTTCCGTTAGTAACTAAAGAGTTATAGGACAAATTTACCATGAACAGATCACTGTTTACAAAGCAGTCAAATATCACGACGTTCTGAAGGAATTGCATGGTAATATGTATGTCAATAATTAGTGTATTCATTCAACTATTCTTATGCAAAATTTCATGTCATTAAATTCAGTAATTAAAGAAAAACAATTATAATACTGACGAAGCATCGAAAACCTACATAACCCGACCAAGTTCGGATGGCTACCAAAAAGCGGCCGTGCCATATATCTAAGAAACGTTCTTAACCTTCCAATATAGTATTTATTAATATGGTACAGTTGCGTACACAAGCGTTAGGAAAAAATAAAACAATTGCATTTCTTGAATGAAAAATATTTTTTTAATAATAACACCACTATCTACGATAAATACAAATCTTCAATTAAACTTCTCTATTTAAATATCCGCGTACAAAAATATTTTTAATTACATAATTATAATACTTAATTATGTAATTATAATAACGTTAACAAACGCTTGCAATGACAGCAATAGACTTAAATGTGTTTTAACTAAAATAGATTATGAACTAGCTTTTGCCCGCGACTTCGTTCGCGTGGATGACGAAACTTAGGGTAAGTATAATATTTCGAGCTTCAATAAAAATTAAAATCACATCACATAACTAACCTATTCAGTTGTTTAGATTTGATCAACATTAAAAAAGTGCTTGCAAGTTCAACAGCAAACGAATACGCGCGAAAACATATTGCCCTCTCTTTTCTTCAAGGATGACAGTACCGTTTCAAGCGGGAAGCCGCCTATCGCTCGTTGCGCGCAGCGCGTTGTCTATTTTTTCACACAAGAATATTTTTGATCAATTCATAACTACAATACTTAGACTATTTAACTAAAGGATTAAGCGTACCGAACTTCGAACAAAATAATTCTGCATATTCTGGTGGGGTGCGGGGGAACACGCTCACATACATAAGAAAAAAAAACGATTCAAGAAGTAGTTTTTTTTAAGTTATTAGATTGTTTGATCCACTAAAGTTGCAAAGGGGAACGCTCGTGCATGCCTAGTCTATTGGTTAAATAGTGTAATAAGCTACAATATGATAAATATTTACCTAAACAGTAGTACATACTACATGTGGTAAATATTTAATTTCCCTAAGGGGTCTATAGTTAGAATCCTGATCCGTGAAATCTTCAATAGAAATTAGCTGTATGAATTTTATTTGTCTTAAATAATATATTTAGATTATATCTCAAGTCTCAAGCGCATACTTAAATAAAGTACCTACGTAAATAGTACCTACTTTCTGTCATAGTCAAATACATTTAAAAAAGTAGGTGTACAAAAATAAATGACCTATAAATTATATCGAAACAACAATTGTGTTATCACCTATACCAATTCAATACCGGTATTATACTGTAAATTTTGGGATGTTACCTAAATATATTGCACGGCCGCTTTTTTGTAGCCATCCGAACTTGGTCGGGTTATGTAGGTTTTCGATGCTTCGTCAGTATTATAATTGTTTTTCTTTAATTACTGAATTTAATGACATGAAATTTTGCATAAGAATAGTTGAATGAATACACTAATTATTGACATACATATTACCATGCAATTCCTTCAGAACGTCGTGATATTTGACTGCTTTGTAAACAGTGATCTGTTCATGGTAAATTTGTCCTATAACTCTTTAGTTACTAACGGAACATCATTGATACTTGGCAACATGTTGCAGACACTTACAAGGTTTGTATAAACGTGAAAATCTAGACCCCAAAGTGCATACTTTAAGAACTAAGACCTAATAAGCGTATTTTACGTTTATATTTTTATCTTTTAAGCCCTACGATTTTTTCTAAATCTGTTTTTTAAACAAATATAAACAAATTCAAAACAACGTATGTAAAAATCTACAGTTCTCTATGTAAGCGCTTTATATGAAAACTAGCTAATGGCCAAACGTTCGCGTAGCGGAAACTTGAATTTCTCCGAAGTTTATGCATGCACTAGTTTTATTCATACATACACAATTACACACAAATACACACTAATTTTTGGACACATCTCTTTTCTTCTAAAGTCTATGGATTAAAAAAAGTTCCGCCAGGACAACGTTCGCCCAGCGGAATCAGTTTTTGGTGAATTTCTCCACAATGGTTGCGTGCACAAATTTTTTTTTACCATACACAATTATACGACGTCATACACTAAATATCTGCATAATTAAAATCTTTAAATTCAACAACATTCCGCTGCGCGTACGCACACTTCAATCACTGCGCCAACTGTGACGTCAAATTCGCCTAAGGGCTCGTACACAAAACTGCGATGCGACGTCGCATCGCAAAAATATGCGAGCTCCCTCTACGCTACGCTACGCTAATTTTCTGCGTCGTTGTGAATTCGCATCGCATCGCATCGCAGTTTTATTTACGAGCCCTAATGTTATGGAAAACAAACCGCGCCTTTTTGCCTTGGCTGGAGACTTTATTTTTATTTTATTTTTTTTTATTAATGATAGGCTCGCGTTTGACCACCATCTCACCTGATGGTAAGCGATGATGTGGTCGACGATGGAGCACGCTTATTTGTATCAATCAACAGAAGACAACCTAAATATATTGACTTGCGACCTACTACTCAAAGATTTGCCTCTGTCGTTGTTTATGTAGTTATCTCTAACTTCAATGGATTCAAAAATAAAAAATAAATTCTGTTTGTTCACTTTATTGTATCATACAATCAATTCTTTTCCATTTACATAATAACAAATTACAATTAATGATATCGGCAAGCGGTTTATATCTAACATAAATAAAAAAATAAGCGTCGTTTACATGGCAGATTTTGAACTAGTTTACGCTAATTTGAGTATATTGTTGATGCTCGTCTGTTTTAAGTAACACTAGACGAGACCTAAATGTAATACTAGGGCTGCGGGATGCATCGCAACAGTCACCGAGGCCCTGGAACACAAAGGGCAACGAAAAGATAACGGGTAGGTGTTAATCAGTAAAATTCTGACACTCCCTCACGCTCTACCCAGCGCGGGAGAATTTATTTGATAATTTCTAAACCAAAACAAAAAATATATAATGCCTAAACACAAGCGTACCATGTTTTGAGTGCACTGCGTAATATACAAACATATTTAAGCATTAACGTTTAGGTATTGCCTAGTGTTATTCAAAACAAGTTTCTTTTATTGACTATGGATAATTTAGTTAAAAATCTGCCAATTACTACCTAAAAATAATTCATAGCCTACATTGTGATGAGAATGTCGTACAGCACAAAAAAAAAACATTAACATTAATATTCTTAATAAAGGTGAATGCACACTTATCCGAGCCGAACGAATCGAAAAAAAAATCATTTTAGAATTCTTTATTTGATATCCTATGAAACCGAACCGCGTCGAATCGTCCGAATCTGGAAGGATACTAGAAACCTTAGACGAATTTGGAAACACCAAAGCACTGCTTTTTTTAAGTTAAAGTTATGAACCCACATTCTGGTTTCCCTTTGATGTATTTCACTTTCTTCATCTTTCATTAATAAAGCATATAGCATGTTCCCACTGTTGGGACTCAGGCCTCCTCTCTAGGAGAGGGAATGGGCCGTAATCCACCACGCGGGCCCAGTGCAGGTTGGTGGATGTCACATGTCTTCGAATTTTTGGTTCTAGGACATGCCGGTTTCCTCACGATGTTTTCCTTCACCGTTTTGAGAGCAGTGATGATGAAATAAATTACACAAAATAATGCGCCTGGCTGGGTTTGAACCCGCAACCTACAACTCGTAAGTCGGGCCGTTACCACTCGGCCACTACTGCTCTCATTAATAAAGCAGTACAATAAAAACCTCGTCGAGATCCATCACAATTCACATGTAATTTCAGTGCGACAGGTGTAAAGGGAATAGAAACGATTCCTTCGGCGCGGTCGAATTCTTGCGATGCGGATATATGTGTGCGAGGCCCTTCTTGACTTCGATTCGTTCGACGCATTCGCTTCGGATCAGTATGCGTTCACCTTTAAGGTCTTATTAAATCTAGCGCAATACATTATATCATAGTTCATTTTAATAAATTAAATCATTTTGTAAATTTTAACTCGTTTTTGTCGCTTTACATATAAAAATATAATATTTTGTACATATACAACTACTGGTCCTTACTAAGTCCTTGCCTAAGGTCAAGAATCATTTATAACTCTAATAAAACTCGATTAACCGGACTAATTACTTATTTTATTTCAATGTATGAAGACAAGCGATTTTTGTATTGTATACTTCAGAAAGAAAATCTATGTCGATCGCGTATCTTTTAAGTCATAAAGATTACTAGTTCCCGGCAGATGTTGTTTTGCCCAAAAACTGGTTTATCGGTAGAAAAAAAATGAGAACCCGATTGCAGCACCACCTACCGGGTTTAATTGTGATGGTTTGAAAATCCATCTAGGGACCCACCCAAATATACACCCAAAATTTCATCCAAATCGGCCAAGCCGTTTAGGAGGAATTAGGTGACAAACATATGCTTGCAGTCGGCAATCCGGATAATCACGAACTCCTGTAATCAAAGTCCGGGTAACCGAGTCTTCACAGTATTAAATTAAGAAATATAGAGAAACCTACTATAGAAAAAAGAGATTGAAATTAGAAAGTTTAGTTTCATCAAGTAAGATTTTAACCGACTTCAAAATGAAGGAGGACTTTTTTATAAGGAAAGCTAACAACATAGGTACTCGTACCTCGAATCTTCTAAAGTTTGATAGTTATTGCGTCATTATATTAAATTCCTACAATATAAGTTTCCCCTCTATGACGTAGGTAGCGTAGGCATAGCCAATACAATTAGGCAGGGACTATACCAACCGCCTCTTTCAACATCTCAGCCTAAAAATGTCCATTGTTGGACATACTATGTCTCACTGCACGTTTCAGTACAACGACCTGTGCGTCTCGTATCCATCGGATTCCCGGGATATTTTCCAGATCCACCTTGTGGGAGGCTGTCCAACGCTGTCTTCCAGTACGCGGTCGCCACTCCAGAACCTTTCAGCCACATCGGCCATCTGTTCTGCGAGAAAAGTGCCCTGCAGGCCTAGCCAAGTTAGGTCGGTAACGCCGCCGATTCCTTTGTTCTGGCCACGTGACTTAACGTTGAGATGATGTCATTCACATACATTTGAAGTTTTCTACTAGCGTTAGTCGTCTCGCTGTCGAATGTCGCTCAACGATGACCTAATGATTGGTCCAGGGCTGCAACCAGATCTGCGGCATTTATTGATTCGTTGGAGAACTTACCGTATTTGCCTAGTTTCAGACATTATCAAAATGTACCGAATGGTTCGAGTAGCTGACCATCATACCGATTTTCAACGCATCGTGTGGAGAGATAGCAAACAATCTGCAATTAAGGATTATAAGTTACTTACGGTCACTTTTGGCACCTCTTCAGCGCCTTTCTTAGCAGTTCGATCGATGCAGCAAGTAGCACACGATGAAGGAGTCAATTATCCACTAGCAGCTGAAAAAGTCCTCAAGGATTATTACATGGATGATCTCATGACTGGTTGTGACTCAATAGAAGAAGGCATGCAGATATATAGTCAAATGAATAAACTACTAGCAATGGCAGGCTTTTCTTTGCAAAAATGGTCGAGTAATAGCAACGAACTACTAGCAAAAATCATAGGTGAAAGGCACTCGTACAAGGGACAGGATGATGCAGAAAAGGAAATCAACATAAAACAAGATGAAATATTTAAAACGTTGGGACTTACCTGGAACCGAAGCTGCGACACCTTCCAGTACTCTGTTCAGTTGCCGCCACTGCTGGAATCTGTAACGAAAAGAAAACTATTATCGGATATAGCAAGACTATTTGACCCTTTGGGATGGGTCGCTCCAGTAATCGTATTAGCCAAATTATTAATTCAAAAATTATGGATTTCTGGAATCGGATGGGATGAAGAAATTCCATATGAAATAAAAAAAGAATGGTTGACTTACCGGCAAGAGTTGCAATGTTTAGCGGAATTCTCAGTACCTCGATGGTTACACATGAAGCACGGCGACAAGCAAGTTGACCTGCATGGATTTTGTGACGCATCAAAATCAGCTTACGCTGCGGTAGTGTATGCTCGGGTAGTTGGGGCTGACGGCAGGATACATGTAACTTTGATCACAGCGAAAACTAATGTTGCACCCATAAAAACAGTGTCAGTGCCTCGATTAGAATTGTGCGGAGCAGTACTCCTAGCAAAACTGTTATCTGAAGTCTCAGAAGTGATGGGTATCGGCAAATCTAACTTGTACTATTGGACCGATTCTGAGATCGTTTTAGCGTGGTTAAATAGCCATCCTAACAAATGGAAGACATTCGTTGCAAATCGCGTTTCTGAAATTTTGTCCATAAGTGAACCACAGCAATGGAATCATGTTGAATCTAAAATCAATCCTGCCGATTGCGCATCACGCGGTCTTTATGCGTCACAATTCGTAAACTTTAAGTTGTGGGTAGAAGGTCCTGAGTTCCTGAAAGATGAAAATATTACATTTGGCAAACGCAAGGTAGTATCAACGAACATAGAGGAAATTAAAGTACATGTAGCATCAGACGATAAATTTATTTGGGATAAATACTCATCACTTACCCAACTGGTTAGAATTGTAGCATATTTAAGACGTCCTTTAGAATTGAAAAAACCGAAAACTGAAAGAAAGAATTATAAATTCATAACTGCAGAAGAAATGAGATCAGCGTTGGAGACGTGCATTAGGGTATGTCAAAGTCAACACTTTGAGTCGGTAATCCTGGATCTGCAAGAAGAAAAACCTAAAAAAAGGGAGTTTAAATCTTTAAATCTTTACCTTGATTCCGTTAATATCCTGAGGGTGGGCGGTAGATTGGAACGCTCCGAACTCGACATGGATCGCAAAAATCCAATGTTGATTCCAAGCAATAGTAATTTCACCAATCTCCTAATTGCCGACGCACATTATAGGAATCTGCATGGAGGTCCTCAACTAATGCTCAACTATTTAAGTACGAAATTTTACATTCAGGGAGCTAAGCGGCTGATAACGGCATACGTACGAAAATGTGTGACTTGTTTGCGTTATGCCGCTTCTACAAAACCTCAATTAATGGGCCAACTACCACCTGCACGGGTTACACCAAATAGGCCGTTTAGGAACAGTGGGGTAGATTATGCAGGTCCTATTAATTTGAGGACATCCAAGGGTCGGGGTCACCATGCATACAAGGGATATATTTGCTTATTCGTCTGCATGGCGACTAAAGCTGTCCACATTGAGGTCGTAAGCGACCTGACAACAAAGGGGTTTCTTGCCGCTTTTAAAAGATTTGTAGCAAGACGCGGTCACTGTACCGATATCTGGAGTGATAACGGCACAAACTTTCTGGGTGCCTCTAAGGAATTAGAGTCATTGGTTCGCTCAGAAAATTCAAATTTAGGAAACGAAATTGCTTCGGCCTTAGCCACTGAGGGTACCACATGGCATTTCATACCACCACATACTCCGAACTTTGGCGGACTGTGGGAGGCGGGTATAAAGTCGTGTAAGAAGCATTTAAATAGGGTAATAGGAAGCTCTACTTTAACTTTTGAAGAGATGTCCACTTTGTTAAGCCAAGTAGAAGCGTGCTTGAATTCACGTCCCTTATGTAGACTATCCGATTCGAATACCTTTAACGCATTAACACCAGGGCATTTTCTTGTAGGGGAACCAATGGTTAACGCGCCTGATCATAACTATGAAGAGGCAAACATTTCTAGCTTGAAAAGGTGGCATTTAGTCCAACAGATGACGCAACACTTCTGGCGTCGCTGGTCCAATGAATACTTGACCACGTTGCTACATCGTTATAAATGGTCTAAGCAAACTCCTGAACCAATCGTGGGGGATATTGTTTTAATCAAGGAGGACAACCTACCTCCTTGTCGGTGGCTTCTTGGCAGGGTGGTTGAAAAGCATCCGGGCTTGGACAATCTTACACGAGTAGTCACACTCCGCAGTAATGGTTCCATATTTAAAAGACCAACATCAAAACTGTGCGTCTTACCTATTGCTTAAGAATGTTGTTTGTACTTATAATTTGAAGCACGGTTTAGGTATGTAAGTACTAGATTAAGTTTAGATGTATAAGTTATATGGTAAGAATTTATATTGTGAGTAAACGAATTATCACTTTGTAACTTTAACATTAGAAGGACATAATGTTTCACAAAATGTCCTTGGTGGGCGGAATGTCTAACCGCATAGTATTATTTTATTATTTTTAATCGTAAGCAAACGCGATCGCAATGACCATTGTAAAAAATTGTTTATCTACGCGTCACTAGATGGCGTTGTACTATTTCGATCGATTCCTGAATCGCGATGTTAAGATTCTCCGCGATTAGTATAAGTCCTTAGAATTAAATATTTTTAACAACCACTTCAAACCTGTATTCTATGGTGTAATCACTACATCGGCGAATAAATTAAACTTGGGGTTCTAGTGTTGGTACTACTGGTCCACACTACCGAGTGAAGATAAATCACTTTTTTTCATTCAATGACCCCAGCTATAACCCTCTAAGGTAAAGGGTTATTCAATTATAGAATGCTGAAGGTTTGCGGGGAGAAAACTTATTTTTGGGTTAAGTTCGCCTTTGTACATGAATTGTCAAAACACTATGTTTTTGTGTACAATAAATAATTAAAAAATGAACGATATCTTTCCATATCAAAATGCCTGAAATGTAATTTAATGAAATGCGAGTTGTAAGGAACTTCTAATATTATTTTAGAAAAGATATAAAGTTTGAAGTTTTGTTCATAATATATAATACCTTGTAATACTGATCTAAACTACTTATGTATTACTTTTAAACAAAAATATGACTTTATTGTATTTTTTTTTAATTTATAGTAGGTATCAATTTCAGGTATTCTCTAAGAATTAAATAATTTTAGGAAACATTTTCGAACAATATTTGCCTTGTTCCTACACTGTGTAATATATAATTGTAAGCACGACTTTATATATAATATTATAATAACTAAATAAGCGTAAGTACCTTAATTCTACATACATTATAATTATAACACATACTTCAACTGCAGTCGTGATTTATTTCTCATGTTGTTCGGACTAAAGTCATTCATCACTAGAGGTTGGAATTAGGTAGAGTTATTTAAGTACTTATTCATATAGCGAAAGAATAAAGTAGATATGCCTCAAATCCCGAGATTAATTTTAAAAAGCAGAATTTTTATGACACTATCAGAAATATAGCAGAAAAAACTTCTTCCTGCATTAATGACGAGGAGGAGGAAGTGTATAAATTTGTTAACCTCACCTCAGTTGACGTAGAGGGAAAAAGATTCAATGAAAAATATTAATAAAAATTGTATGTTAATTATTTTTGTTTTATTTGTCTTATCTATCTCTGAGGCTTTTATTATTATTTATTTGTAATATTATTGGCCACACGGGATTTTTCATTAGAAATCCCGGGAAGATCCATATTAGTATCAACATTTCGATGCAAGTACATGAATAACTCTACCTAATTCCGACCTATGTTCATTACTATAAGCCATTCTTCATTGTAATTGGAATTTACGATCCAAAAATAAAATAATTAAAACTACATGTATCCAGAGTAGGGTTTAACTCGTCAAGGACGACCTAAACCGAACTATATAGAGTGTATAGCTCCATTCTTCTTTCTCGATTGCACGTCTGACATTTAAACACGTCTCATGGTAAGAACCCTATTTTTTAATAGTCAGTTATCTGTTATATATGGCGGTCTGACACAAAAGCTGTCAAACTGCCATTTTTATTCCCGTGGTAAAAAGTATCTGACTATTGAAAAATCAGCCTTAAACCAGCTTGTATGATGGCGCAGGTGACAGGCATACAAACGATAAAAACAGCTTATCAGCTCAATAAATTAATGTTACAGCGGTGCGTCATTACTGCTGCTCGTATTGTTTCCTTATATTTTGCAATTAGTGTTAACGATAACCAACTCTTTTTTTATTAAATCTGTTAAATGCATAAATATCACGCGCCATATTATATTACCGACATTGTTTGTATTAGATAAGTCACAAATATCACCAAAAAATATCAGAAAATAACATTACTTACTATCGAATTTGAATTTTGGATTTGATACGAAAGTCTAGTTTTGAAAGACGATATTTTATCCTTAAACATGGAAAAAAATCAACTTTACATTGTATATTTGTTTGATTATAAGCTATTGTAATGTCTTATAATAATATTTGATACTTCTCTAGTTCTGGTGCAGGTTTCTGTTCTAAAGAGCTTATTTTTCAAAAGTCTGATAACATATGTATATCTAAATAATAAATATGGTAGTTTGACACAACAAGCCTTTCCGCTACAAAGTGCGTAAGAACCATTTTGGAGAAATGATCTCTTCGATGTACCCAAGCTATCACGCTCATTTCATGTGTATATTTAAAATTGCATCTAAATGAAAAACATGTTCTAAAGCTCTCAATCACTCATTTGCAAAACGTTTTCGTTTTTTGCTCATTGCTAAAAGTATGAGATTTAAGCTTAGAACTACATCAGACCGACGCACACGTGTAACACGCCTGATTTGTACGTAGAACGACGTCGCGTGGCGTGGATCTAGTGTAGCTCTACAAGTCTAGTTTCCATATAAAATTTATGGAGACCGACGAGCCCAGATCGGCATACGTGCCACACGTGTGTTCTGCCTTTAGAATAGGGAATATCCATGAAACAAATAATATTTGTTATCTAACCAGTTTATCAATAAATACAAAAATAGAATATTAACTGTGATAACAACATCAAAATTGATAGAAATGCAAACGAGTTATGACAATTATAAACAACTATATCTGTCTCTTTCGCCAAGACGCCGTTTCTTATGGCGCGTGATGAACTTTGACGTCAAAGTCCATGTCGGACTTCTCATTCTTATCAGCAGCTTTGAAGCTTTATAACTTTGTTGACGATGAAGATATTTAAAATATTGTTCATATTTGTTTATTAGAGCCCAAAATTATTTTATTTAGCAAATAAAAAAATTGCATGTGTTACAAACTCTTTTGATTTTGTAATTTTTTGTCAGTTTTTTATATTTTTTGTTTGAATGTTGCCTTTTTGTTTTTACTAAGAGTTGTCACTTCTGTTAATTTCACGTTGATTTGGTTTGTATGATTGTAATATTTTCCATTTTATCCATTATAGTTCTTTTTCTACTGAGCTTTAGTTTTTCATTCTGCTGACTACCATAAAAAATATTATACAGTCCACTTCTATCGTATACAGCGTGTATATTCTCTATTATACTCTTTGTAGCAGAAAGGGTCGATATATTATTATATTCTAACAAAATACAGAAACTGCCATTCGTATTCATTCAACATAAGTTATCTGCCGATTGCGAAATCAGCTCTGTTCTAATTCAATAAGTCCTACTTAACTACAATTGTATGAGGGGTTGTGACGTGTCCTCCTTCAATTTGGTCACCTTAGCCCGCCACACGCTCCTGTCTGCTAATATCTTGCGTCCGTACGCCGTGTGGATGTCGCGGAACTGGACCTTTTTGCGAGGCAGTTCTGGACCAACGTTTTCTTTGTCTGGAAAGGAAAATAAATAATAGCAAATTGTATATTTTATTGTATTGACTGACGCAACGTTTCACTAGTTATAGCGAGACGACTCGCTACTACGCTGACTACCATCATAATTTGAACTAGTTTAACTTTTCATCAAACTTGTGAACCAGAAATTACGATTTCAGAAGGTTGCGTGTTCAGATCACGTCGGGGTCACCAGTTTGGAGGTAGGCGGGACAGAGTGTAAAAGTAAACCGCAAACCTCCGATGAAAAGGGAGGATCCTCCGACCAGACGGGTGTCATGTCTGGTGGGCAACTGCCCGATAGATGATTTCGGGCTGTTCTATATGTTCTAATCGCGCGGAGAACTTTAATTGCGCGATGCAGGATTACTTCTTATGTGACGCCATAGATGTCGCTACAAGTTCAAGGTTGTTGGTTCAAAGTTGTAGTACATATAGGTATAAGCTTCGAGACTTCTGACCCCTCCCTTCAACAGTGTTTTGTCATTATATCACAGAATAACTAAAAAGTATCTGATCCGCCTGTTATATTTTGTTAAAATGCACTTTTAGTTAGTTTTCCAAATAGTCAAAAATCAAATGATTCAGGCTAGTCTTCACGTGTAGTTCGCGAACGAACTACTTAGTTCGTTAGTTCATTCGATATAACTGACTTAATTGTAGAGAGAGAGGGCGTCCCGTCGTCCATGCTAGTCGCATCACTACTACCGCAACATGCGCTTCTTATTGTTCGTTCATTTGTCTGGTTTGTGGGACTATTAAAGCCAGCGAACATTCTACCTTTCTTTGGTTCCAGTCAGGAGCTGAAGAACTAAAAGAGTGGCCTAGTTCACCAAGGAGCTGCAAATTAAACTGACTGCTTCTAGTTGTAATAGACTTCGTGAAAGGATTTTTTCTGAACAGTTCAAACACTGCACTTAACATTAAGATGGTTACATGTGAATCCACAACACCATCTAGTCTCAAACCAAGCAGCGTTTATGCTATGAGTACCAGACAACTGATAAACATACTTAGGTACATATATACATATGTACATATACACATAAAAAATGATCATGCTCATCACATAAAAATTTGTCTTGGGTGGGAATCGAACCCACAACCTCCGTCTTAACAGTCAGGGCCACTGACCACTAGACCAACAAGCCAGTCGAGTGTAAAAGAGCGACCTAGTTTGCTATGGTGCCGCGAATTAAAATGGATGCTCCAGTTCGTACTCAAAACTAACTTTTTCTGTACAGTTCAAACACTGCCACATTAAGATTCCCTTACAAGTACAATCCGAGTTGAATACTTACGATGTCTACTGCCCTGCACTGCCTTGGTCTCTCCGTCTGCGACTCTGTTGAACGGGTTGTACCTCTGCCCTCTTGGCGGCACTTTAGGCTCATCCTCGGGAGGAGTTATTGTCACCAGCGCCGCCTCAGCAGCTGCTTCCGCTGGAAGAGGAAATCTAAATTATAAAAGGAGAAACTGAGTGACTTGCATATCAACGCACAACCAAAACTATTGGGACTAGGAACGTGAAAGTTTTCTCTTATGACGTAGGCGAGCACTAAGAGAGGATTTTCCAAAATTTACCCTATTTTTTTTTAAAAGGAATGAAACGGGAGTTCTGAAGTTTTTGAAGAAACCTACTTTAAAGAAGAATCTAAAGAAGCCGTGGCAGAAGCTAGTTGTACTATAATTGGGCTTTTTTTAATAAACTATCGATTTCAATCATTAAGTCTTACTAAGGAACATAGAGCTCTGTAGATGCGGCTGTGTGTGTGTAGAATGCGGCTGTAGTTTCTTCTTTAGTTCTTGATGGTGTATGTATTGACTACGCCGAAACTGCAAAAGATCTGGGTGTCATTATTGACTCCAATCTTTCGTGGCGTGCGCAGGTCAATGAAGTCAGTCGGAAGGTTAATTTCTCCTTTCATTCACTAAAATGCCTCCAGGGTCTCTTGCCTTTGAAAACGAAAATCTCTTTGGCCCAAACACTTATCCAGCCGATTATAGATTATGCCGATGCCTGCTACCTGGATGCTACTGAGGAGCTGTTAAACAAGCTTGAGCGACTGCAAAACTTATGCATTCGGTTTGTTTTTGGTCTACGAAAGTATGATCATGTCTCTCATCTTCGCAAGGAACTCAAGTGGCTCCCTATCCGTCTTCGCAGGAACACTCGGATTTTATGTCTCCTCTTCAACATCCTACACAATCCATCTTATCCCTCCTACCTGCGCGACCGATTTTCTTACGCGCGCCCTAGCGCCGCACCGTGCAGATCACATCTAAGATCCCTTCTTAAATCCCCTTCTCATAAAACCAGCTACTATTCCTACTCTTTCTCTGTTCATGCAGTAAGGCTGTGGAACTCTCTTCCGCCTAGCATTCGTGATTTGAAAACTATCTCACTCTTTAAGACTCAAGTAAAAGAGCACTATCTTTCCTCTCTTGTGTGATATGTATATATATATATATATATATTATGTATTTATTTTTAGTGTAAGATATTTATAGTTATATAAGTATTTATTAGTTTAATTTAAGATTTCACAAACTCTTCTTTGCTTATTTTCTACACACTTAACTATAGTCTACATCTCTTTTAATCTCTCCTTTCGCAGGTCTGCTGGAAGAAATTTCTTTTTGAAATAAGCAGTACCTTTGTACAAACTTTATATTAAGATCTTCTTCTGTATATTTGTGTGTACATGAATTATAAAATAAATAAATAAATAAATAGAGTGGGTTTTAGTCAGTTAAAGTCTAACACACCCTCCCGTCCCGCTCAAGAGCGGGAGAAGAAAGAAATTGATATGCATCTGACCAACAGGAAACATAAGGTCAATATTTTCAGCTTATACTGGTCTACTGCCAAGTCCTTCAATATCGCACTCAGAAAGTGGTAAATAGATTTAAAAATCATGTGTTTTGTTCTGTAGTAGGTAGTGAAGATTTGATCCTTATTATACTTATCCAACTACAGACAACTGTATTGTAACAGTTTGAATTTGTCATTTGGCGCAGTAATAAATAGTAGTTAAGTCTAAGTTTCTATAATCCCTGGAATTTAGAGTCCAAGACTAATTTAATTGAATCCCTTGGAAGTTACCTTGAGCCTCATCCAGCTGCCTCTGCAGATCATTCACCATGAGTTTCATATAGTCGTAGCTAGCACAGGCGAGGGCCTTCATCCATGTCTCCATGGATGCCTGCGAGTTGGCACACAAGTAGTAAGTCCTTCCTCCCTCACACTGGAACGATATCTTAAAACTGTATGCTTCTTCTTCGGTTAATTCTGTTGGTGATAAATATATAATGATAAAAGATATTATATATATTTTTACAATAAAATGGATCTATTGAAATGTTAGATCACCAAGTTTTATATAATAATGTACTAATCAGAGTATTATGTTGACGAGTACGTACTTAACAGATTGTGTAATAAGTCTCACACAATCAAGTTCAAGGCCAAAGGCGAAAGAGCATTTTTTTCATTTTTTTATTTATTTATTATTAAATATACATACTATCTTTACAGGCGGAACCTAATACAATAGTGGTTTCCAAAACTAAAAAAAAAAAATTGAAAAATGTCATAATCTTACACTAACATTAACCTAAAAAGCTAAAATAACACTAAACTCTATTACAATACTACTAACTATAAAAAATAAAAGAAGTACATAAAAAATAAAATAAAAAACTTAACGTTAACCGTAAATGTAAATACAATATAAAATCAGACTTAGTACAGTAACAAATATTTAAATATAACTAATAAAATTTAATAAAACTCTTGCGATTCCACTCTCATGGCTCGAAAATAGGTCAATCCTCTCATACACTTCATTTAGTACACATATTGTGCAGGTGAGGGGTGCTTTTGACAGTAGGTTGGTTCTGGTAGCAGGTACGGCCAGCAATGGCGGCCGCCGCCGCCTCCACACGTACCGGTCTGGCACGCACAGCTTCAGGTGCAGCAGCACACCCGGATTGTGCGCTACTCCACGCAAGAGCTTTACAGCATACGCCGCGAGTGTAAATTCCCGGCGCACTCTGAGTTCGTTGTACCCCACCATACCCAGTACAAACAGTGTAGGATACATCAGTGGGTAAAACGGGTAAACCCCATAAAGTTTGAAATACAAGTGTCTTGTGAATTTATTTTGTACTCGCTCCAGCATGACACTGTATTTCGCTTCATATGGAGCCCAAATCACCGCACTGTGTTCCAAATGACTCCTTACCAAGGCGTCATACAAGCATACTCAGAAGATGATGATAACTAAAAATTAGAAAATTTAAAAGAACTTATATTTATTAAGGAGCCTTTATTCTTACCTATTGTGCACCCTTCCAGTATGATAACACCAACGGGTTCTTTGTCACCTTTCTTATCGAAATAAAACAGCAGGTTTCCTTTTAGCACGAACCATCGCTTCTGATAGCTCTTGCCGACTTCACCCCGCATGTCCAGCCAGCCGTCGCGGTCCACCGGCGTCGCAGACGACGCGAAAGCGCACAAATTCTTCTCGTTTATTTTCATTGTCATTTATAAATATTCATAGAAACACACGAAACATGAAATGAGGGAAATGTGAGAGTTTGTCTACTTTTTATCGATGAAACTTCTGCGGTATGGACATGAAATGATTTATATTACGGATGAAAATGCATATCTAGTCCACATTAATTGATTTAATTATAGAAAATCTAAGTAAAGTATAGAATATATGTAAAAAAATACACCCATCAATGACCCTCGATCTCCAATTTGTCAATGTCATTGTCAATGTTCCTGTCAAAAGTGTGACGTAACTTTTTTCGTTCGTTAATTGGTTAACTAGTCGCCACAAACGAAAACTGCTACAAAATTAATAAGAAAATACTGTAAATTGGATTCGACGCAACAAGTTTTTTTTCTTTCTTTCTGTCCTGTTAACCGTCATGTTAACACAACTAAATGCACTTGTAGATTTTACCCTTCAACTTAAGGGCATCCGTGGGTGGGTCATAAGTTGTTCCAGTGATCTGTTGCCATTTCACCTTTCCAGAATTCATCCGATGCGTTACGTCTAGGTCTACCTTGCCATCTCAGCAGTCATAAAGTCAGAGCAGACCGGTATGGACGTTCCCGCGAGAGCTAAAGGCACAAAATTGGAGAGACTGCCGAAATCGCTGAACGAGTACACTCTCCAGTCTTGCAAGTCTATTGGATATCAATTTAATCTGTCCAGAACATAGAGACGCGAAAAGTCTGAATAAGTGAATACACTTCTCCTCAGAAAAATCGAAACACCTTGCAAGTTTATGTTTTGTTTGTAAGGATTATCAGAAAAATGTGTCTGTTTAGGAATATATGTCAAATGTCGTCTAATAGCGAATAATAAGAGGTTTTCAATGTAATGTTAATGTTCTAAATTCAAATTAAATTTTCATAGGTTTCGTATTTTGTTTATCAAGTCATTTTTACCCTGTATGGAGTATGAAGGAAATTGATAAAACAACACACGTAAATGAAAAAAAAAAGATAAGAAACGTTTATTTAATAACTTGTATTCCTTCCCCGAGCTCTTATTACTGCTTCCATACGGTTCTTCAGATGAGAGTTACGATCAAATGTTGTGGCATTCCATTCCATTCCTCTTGGATTGTATTTTGCTAGCTGGCTAAGTGTTTCTGGGGCAGGATCTCATGCACGAATTCGTCTCTATAATTCATCCCATAGATGTTCAATCGGATTTCTGTCCGAGCTTCTTACTGGCCATTCCATAATGGAGATACCGACTTCGGTAACATCTTATCTTATCTTATAGTGGGGTTGGCCCTAAACCAGAGCACTTCGACCCTTCTGGATCTTTTGTGCTAATCCCCCTCCCTTCTACTCAACCCCCAGCCTTCCGTGCACCTTCCTCATGAGTCCCAGTATGGCCTTGATGGGGCTGAGCCTGTAGTCCTCTGGTCTTGGAAATGGTTGACCCAGATACTCTAGTCTTTTGGAGCCTAGTGCTGCACAGTCGCACAGTATGTGTAGCATATTCTCCTCCGCCTCTCCACAGATCCTGCAAGTCGGGTCGCTTGCTAGTCCCATGTTGTGGAGCTGTTTGTTGGTGGCATAGTGCCCCGTTAAGACTCCTGTGATTGTTCGGAGCTGTGATCTGCTGTACCTCCATAGTTTTTGGGTCCAGGCCTTATCTATGTCATTAAGAAATAGCTTTGCATGCTTCTGGCCTGTTGTGTTGCGCCAGTGTGTGCTGTGTATTTCCAACGCAGCCTTTATCAATGAAAGAAAGAAAAGAAAGAAAGAAAGAAAATTGCGTTTATTTGGCATTACAGAAAGAAGAAACAAAACACCTTAAAATTAAAAAATAGTACATTGAGTAATGCCAAAAGGGCCTCAGCTCAGCATAATGCCAAATGGTAACACAAGGCCACCACCTGACGCTGATTTTCAGCTGCAACCCTTGGGTGCCATATACTTAAAAATAGGAAATATTCATTAAAATCTAGTTCTGTGCAGAAACCAACTAAAAGAAAATGTTGCAATACTTATTAATAAAACAGTCCAAAAAGATTTATGTGCCCATTTAAAACGAATAATAAAACTGAGATATCATTTAACAATATTAGAAACAGTTAAGAGTGTAAACAATTTATAACATAGGTAAAACTTAAAAACAAAATAAAACAACAAAAAAGTATAAAATGCTTGGTTGATGACCCTTGGTGAGAGTCTCGGATCCTTTCCTTGCTAGAGTGTCGGCTCTTTCGTTGCCTTCTACTCCTGTATGACCTGGCACCCAGATCAATCTGACCTTGTTGCGCCTTCCTATCCGATTTAGTATTTTAATACAGTTTAGTACCAGCCCAGAATCCACTCAAAGCACTCACGTCCAATAACGTGAGTGCTTTGAGTGTTGCTTGGCTGTCGCTTAAAATGTAGACAGTGTCCCCTTCGGTGCCTCTGTCTAGTATTTCCTGCGCGCATGCGATTATAGCATAGGTCTCTGCTTGGAAGACCGTCGCCAGTTTGCCCATGCTTAGGCTGAGGTTGCAGTTGTCGCTATGTACCCCCGCTCCTGTACCGGTATTCATTTTAGAACCATCCGTGTACCATACCTGGTTTTTCCCTTTGTGGGGTTTTATCCCACCTTTCCATTCCTCCCTGCTCGGAATGTAGATTTTAAACTCCTTTTTGAGATTATGAATGGTATGTATTTTGTCACATCCCATGTCCATCATCCAGTCAAGTTCCCTGTTTGGTCTTGTGTTTGTATGGTTTGTTTTACATCCGGAGTTCGTCCAGTGCCCCATACTTTTAAGCCTATGAATGGCCCTCCTCGCCTCTAGTTCCACTTCAATGTGTAAAGGGGTGAGATTGAGCAGCGTTTCCATCGCCGCAGTTGGCGTGGTCCTAAATGCTCCTGTAATGGCCATGCAGGCAGTCTGCTGTACTTTGCTTAGGGCCTGTCTGCAAGTTGCCAGCTTGGTTCTGGTCCACCATACGATGCTCCCGTATGTGATCAGCGGTTTCACCATCATGGTGTAGATCCATTTGATAACCTGGGGTCTAAGGCCCCATGTTTTCCCATAGGCAGAGCGACACATGCCAAATACTCTTAGAGCCTTGTTTGCTGTCGCTTCGGCATGGTTTTTCCACGTGAGTTTGCTGTCTAGGATTACTCCTAGGTATTTTACTTCTGTGGACAACTCTAGTACAGTGTCGTAGAGCTTTATGGTACCCATTGCTGTTAGGTCCCTCCTTCTGGTAAACGGGATGATCACCGTTTTGCTTGGGTTGATGGATAGGTGGTTGAGTTTACACCACCTTTCAACCATGTTCAATCTCTCCTGTATAATCCCTGACACAGTGTTGGGAAATTTTCCGTTTACAAGTATCACGAGATCATCTGCATATCCAACCGTGTACGTTGGTCCTTTGTTCAGTTCTACTAGCAGCTCGTCTATCACCAAACACCAGAGTGTTGGCGAGAGTACGCCTCCCTGCGGGCATCCTCTTGTGACATGCGCCCTTTTGGTCTCACCTAGCAGTGTTGATTCTATAACTCTGCCCTTCAGCATATTGTCCATCCAGTCACAAATGGTAGGGTCTATGCCATGTTTCTCTGCAGCTGTTCGTATCGTTCTAAAAGTAGTGCGATCGAACGCGCCTTCTACATCGAGAAAAGCTGCTAGGCATATCTCTTTGCATTCTAGCGCCTTTTCGGCACGACTTACGACTTGGTGTAGCGCCGTTTCTGTCGACTTACCAGGCTGGTATGCGTTTTGCATCCTGTGAAGCGGTTGTTTCTTCAGCGCTCCCTCCCTGACATGCTTGTCTACAAGCTTTTCCAGAGTTTTCAGGAAGAATGATGTCAGGCTTATAGGTCTGTATGACTTAGCGTCCTCGTAGTCTGCTCTTCCTGGCTTGGGAAGAAAGATTACCTTCGCCTGTCTCCACGCCTTTGGTATGTAGCTAAAGGCGATGCATGCTCTGTATAGTCTACCAAGATGTGGTTCTAGTATGTTCCCCGCTCTTTGTAATAGGGCTGGGTACACTCTGTCTGGTCCCGGGGCCTTTTATGGCTTGAAGCTTTCCAGGGCCCACTTTATGCCATTCGGCCCTACTACCTTTTTCGCGGCGTTCCAGTCTGCTTTCGTTGTTTTTGACTTAATGTCGTTTAAGCTTAATGAGTCCGCCGTGTCGTTAGCTGCGAATGAGCCGGGAAAGTGCGTTCTAAACATTATCTCGAGGGTATCACCTCCAGACTCTGTCGGTTTGCCATTCTCATCCTTGATGGATGTCAGTGGATTTACCTTTGCAGTGGCCATAGCCTTCGACAGTCTCATGCTGTCTGGAATGCTGCCAATGCTATCGCAATGGTCCCTCCAGGCCTGCCTTTTGGCCCTGCGTACAGCCTTATTAAATTCCGTCAGCTTTGTAGCATACATCTCAAAGTTTTTGAGAGCCTTAGCACGATTGAAGGCGGCCCTAGTTTCCCTGCGTAGCCTAGCTAAGTCAGAGTTCCACCAAGGTTCCTTTCTTGCTTGTACTACCTTTTCGGGGCAATTACTTGTCCAAGCGCTCAAAACAGCTTCGGATATTCGCCCCGCCTCGAATTCTACGTCAATAGCTGAATTCAGCTTACCTTTGGGGTCCCCAAGTTCCACTTTCAGGTCTCTCGTGTAGGAGTTCCAGTCGGTGTGTCTTGGGTTCCTCCTTGCTACCAGTTCCTTTTCCAATCGGGTACTGTACTTGAAGCAAATATACCTATGGTCTGAGAGTGAGATCTCGTTTGGTACGTGCCATTCGCTTATGCGGTTACTAGCCCTATTAGTAGCTACTGTTAGGCCAATCACCTCCGCTCGTCTAGCGTTGACGAACGTGGGCCTGTTGCCATTATTTATAATTTGTAAAGGTGAGCTTACCAGGAAGTCCAGCAGTTTTTCACCTCTCCTATTGTTACCAGTGCTCCCCCAACGGTAACATAATCTCGTACGACGCTCCCGGTGTGAGCCCTAGCATTGTCGTGCATGAATATGAAACCGTTGCCAAAAAATGTGCATAGGGCATCACGTGAGGCTCAAGACACTGTTCGATGTACCGATGACTGTTTCGTGCAGGCAGACGTGGCCCAGACACAAAGACAAGCTCTGTCTTACCGTCGGCGCTGATTCCTCCCCAAACCGTCCACGAACCGCCACTATAGCTGACCTTTTCTTCAATGCAGCATTGTGCAAAGCGTTCTCCATCTCTTCTGTAGACCTTGTTCCTTCCGTCGTTACCATACAGCATAATTTTGCACTCATCAGAAAAGTGGACTTTGTTCCACTGGAGGTATGACCAATTTAGGAGCTCACGTGCAAAGTTAAGGCGCGCTCTTTGATGGTCTGCAGTTAATTTCGGCTCACTAGCTGGCTTGTGCGGTACCAGTCCACGTTCCTTCAACCTTCTTCTAATTGTAGAGTCACTTACAGCCACCCTATGTACAACATGAAGCTGCTGCTGCAGTTGAAAAGCATTAAGGCGTCGATTTCGTAAAGCTGTTACAATAAATCGATCATCTCGCTCAGAAGTGACCCGATTTCTGCCATACCCTGAACGGTGCGTGAACAAACCAGTCTCCCGAAAGCGTTTGTAGACTCTATGAACAGACGTAATGCAATATTTCAGCCACAACACGCTAAGTCCAGAATCCAGCGATGCCACCACTTGGGCGGCTTCTGCGGAGAATCCATAAATTTTAGAAAAAAGCCCACTAAGCGAGTGTCGGTGAATAGGCAAGTTCTTTTTCGACAGCTCTTTTGTCGACCCCGTGAAAAAAGTTCACGCTAGGAATGTAAGCAGTCAACAGCTAATACATATTACGAATATCTTGTACTGACACGGGATCTCCAATTTTAGAGCGACAAAATAGTCGAGAGCTAGGCATTTCCTCAGCGTGTCATTGGCGGTAGACAGGTGCCCTCCCATCCCAACAGTGAGTCACTTGAAATGTTGGCAGACAGACAGCTTCAACGTATTATTGTCAAAATCCTCACGCCTGCTTCCTATGGACAGAAATCTTTTGATTTATTTTATCGTAACCTAACCTGTTGCACAGGGGTGTCCTCCTGATCATTTAAATAGCAGTACAAAGTGAAACAATGCTTTTTAAATATGTAATATTTTATTCATAATTATTATTACCTATTTTCACAGTTATTTATAAAGTTATATTAATATCAAGTATTACACTAATTTTGTTTTACGAATTTCTAATGATTGCTCCATTTAGAAAATTTGATTTCCACATCAATCATCAGATTTGACCGCTTATAACTAATATATGACAAAATGGTGAGGTCTATGTACAGTACAATCCCAATTCCCTAAAAAAATTGACAAATTCACAATAACAAAAAAAGTCAAAAAAAAAAAAACGAAATCCTTAAAATAATCCATTCAACTACGAATCTCGCTTAACAACTGTACAAAATACGAGTGGTTTCTTTAAAACGTGCTCCATTAGACATCGGCAATGTGGGCAAATAATTAACGGTATTCGATACTACATCGAGTATATGTACAAAATGTCGTTTTATAAAACAAAATAATAAACTATATACAACATCATTAAATATTCTCAAATGCTGTAACACATTTAAAACATTTCATATTCAACTAGGCATAATTCAGTTAAGTGGCGGGTTTGCCGCGTCTACAATTAAATAATTTATGCAAACCGCCGCGGCGCTGCGCACGCTCATTACATACAAAACCTGTACAAATTGCCTACCATCACTTGACAATACAAAAAAAATAATTAGGTACTAAGCAACAAAAAAATAATTTACAATCTGATTTCTGATAATTTGTTCAATACGAAAAATGATTAAGGATTTTTGATTTTTCCGAACTCAGTCCACAGAAATAAGATTAAAAATGGAATAATATATCAATAAAAAATGAGTAATACACGATCCAAGCCACGCATCGGACATATTTACAGATTTGTTTTCACAGCACACCTCCCTACGCTTACGCTTTAATAATATATTAAAATAGAAAATTTCATTATAACTACGAAACTGTCGGAGATTCGACGTACCAACACGCTCTTCTGTTGTTTCCAATGGCTCCATTTTATATTTTTTGTTATAAAACGACAATGTCTAATTATACAAATGCTACTTCGAACATCATCTAGGGGGCTCTCTTTATCACTATTTTACTTTAACTAACCATAAACTATTGGTGTTACTAATTAGCATTCTGCAGCCTGATTGCATAACACTGCCTATGAATTGCTTCAAGTGTGCTTTCTTCATGAATAGAGCTCTTTAGCAGTATTCATATTTCTAGCATCTTATCTTGCAGGGACTGCAATCATAGGCTATTTAGGCAAGACTTGTTATGAGAAAATTCACACTAAAAGCTATCAAGCAAGTGTTACACAATTTCGGTTACTGATCAGGTTTTCATTTATTTTATTATCATAAGAAATATTTACTAGCAATCTGTTTGTTGTATAATATAACCGACACCACACAGACACTATCGGTAGTGAATTATATAATTTGAACATTGGTTTGCCACTAGAATGCCAGTGCAATGCGGTATCGTGTGAAGCAACATTGAGCGTTTGTTCCCTCTTATAAAACTGTACAGAATTACACAACTTTTACATCAGTGGTCAATTTTACTAAATACATTTTGTCCCTAGATTGCAAACTAAATGATTTGCGAACATGTCGTGCAGAACTTTAAAAATGAGGAAATAAATTGCGTTTTTCGAAAAAGCCTACAAAAATAATGTATGAACAAACGAGTTGACAAGTGTCGTTATAATAAGTGAGATGTTTGGGTGGACGACTGATTAGAAACGTCAGTAAAAAAATATCTAAAATACTATACATATCTAACTCCTTTG
The DNA here is from genome assembly GCA_905147345.3 of Mythimna impura. Taxonomy (NCBI): domain Eukaryota; kingdom Metazoa; phylum Arthropoda; class Insecta; order Lepidoptera; family Noctuidae; genus Mythimna; species Mythimna impura. Next base: position 27,563,327 of record LR990350.1, read on the forward strand.
GTAATTCATACCGGTTTATTAAAATAACGAAAAATTACAAAAAATATATTACATTAATACATGCACTGCAACAGTATTATGTTACAGTCATAAATATTGTGACGTCAGTTTCCTTTAGGAAATAAATATTTTATGGTGTTGCAATTAAAACATAGTAAAAAGAAATTCAGCGAAGTAGTGTGATGTTAAAATCTACATGGCTGAATGTTTTGTCATAATTGTAGTGTCCAGCGTGTCTTTAACATTGTGAAGCCACATAACTTGGACATTCGTCTTTGAAAATAAGTCAGTAGAAAAGTAGCTATTGAGATCAAAATAAAACTTGATGTGAGTGATAATCATGAAGTGAAGATAATCATATAGGTACTAAAATTAAAGCTCAAATAGCGATAAAATTGGACTCGAAATTTTCTACATTGCAGAAAATATCAATTTAATACAAGCTAAATGAGTTCAACATTCTTATTTCTTTACTAATGTTATTAGAAAACATGCAAATTTTATTTTGCTAATCATTTTAATACTAGCTACAATTAAATCGACGGAAGGTAATGTCGAGCTGTGAAAATATTTGAGGTAAGAGAGAAAAGGGATATTGTGAGCAATTTGACTATCTAATTACAATATTCCCACATAAAATCCTTATTTATTTGCATTTAGCCGTCTTGGCGCGATATTTAAAATTTCCTACTTTTTAATAACAATTTGCAAGGTCTTTGTATGCAGGTTGTCTAACTAAATGTTAGCTAAATAAAATGAGGTTCACTTTCGATTCTGGAATTAGAGATCAGGAAGTATTTTGATTTTGTATAGAGACAAGACTGAATGGAAGTGTTCACTTACTTTGTGGAAAACTGTTTTTCTTTTACAAGCCACATGAATCGGCTTTTTTATTACAAAAAGGATAACAAAAAGTTAACCTCTGTCATGTTTTAAACTGATTAAGAATATCTAACAAATATTGATTGCATACAATTTACAGCAACTGCATTTGGTTCAGGGTCTTGAAAAGTTCTAGTTTTTATCTGGTCTAGCTGTTGCAGTAAAGTTTTTGTAACTGTTGTTAAGACCTTGATTTATTCGATTTTATACTGATAATAACTGCAATGAAAGTAAAATGCTTTTTGACATGTAGTGAATGATTCATATATAAAACATGAGAACTGTTTAGCCAAATTGGACCTTATTTTGTGATCAAACTTATAAATCCTAGATTCCCCGGCTTAATTAACTTGCAATTTTAAATTTTCCTAGTAATTAATTTATAACATTTTTGATATTTCAATTTAGAACTTTGTGCATGGTTGTTGTTCACTTTGTTTAGTAAGGCACTCTTCAGTAACTTGTTTTAGCACATAGTGTATGGTATGACAGAAATATCTATCTCAAAATTAATTAGACAACTCATGTTCGCTTGTAGATAAGCAGACAAGAATTCTGTTTCCAGTGTCAGTAAATCTTATAATTTTGTATCATAGCTAAAACAAGTTATTAAAAACTACAAAGTTACTAAACAGAGTGAACCGCAACCCCACTCCAACAGCGTCCCCTACAACATGTAGGAGACGTACCAACACTTGACATCAACAACATATCGTAACGAGGCCCTTACACTCCCTACTAGTTAATTTATCTAAGTACTGTCATCAACTACAAGTCTACATTTACGCTGCCTTTTAGTCATTAACCTTACTTTACACATAGTGGGTATGTGGGCAACATCATGATTAATATTTATAACTGAATTGTAAATTAGCTGTTTTGCATGATTGTATGGAGACAACAAGGCTAATTGTGTTGAGCCAGATTTAGTTTAACATTGCCAGAGTTTGAAAATTGGTTGTATTTGTAAATAGTCTATCTCATCTAGGAATTGAAAATATTGAGGGTAAATATCACTGATATTACCCATATAACCACTAGAACTTCCCTCCAATTACCAACTTCTATAATTTACTCTAATAAATAGTAATAGGCAGGTGTGACCTCATAACACGTCACTGACACACATAGTGTCATCTCATTCCTACACCTTGTAATATAACAAAGCAGAAGCCATAGGTAATTGAGACACCTAACTTTAGTGGTTAAGGCTTCCTGCATGATACTATGTTATTATTATAAATAAATCCAGTCCTTGTTCATTTCAGATCCGCTTTACTGCATCACTTCACTTTTTCACTGACCATTCAAGAGCACAGCACAAACACATAGCTTATAAGCTGGGAACACAATCACCGCACGCACACTGTAGTGTTGTTGATCACATGAACATAGCAGACACTGCTATGTGGAAGGCGGACTGCCTAGCCAAGTGCTGCAGCAGTGTGGTATAGTTGCATGAGCACTTGTACATGGAGTGGTAGGCAGGAGAGACGGTCGTGAGTGTTACCATCTAGAGCCAGCCATGAGAGCGCATTGTAGCCTTCTAGCACGTATCTGTAACCAATGCATAATGTAGCTTAATATTGGGAAAAATACTGAAGTACGTGACTGGTGGTTATTTATCCACAGTTATCATTAATATCATTAGTGTTTCCAATACATTGGCAATTCCATTTAGCGTCATGTGGGCGCAGTAGCCAGTCTTTTTTTTCTACATTTAGTAGTTTGTTAAAGGAACTGCAGTATTGGATTAAATTATTACTGCAGTGTATAAACTAGACGCAGAGGGAGTATGAAAAGATAAAGGGGATCTTTATGTTCTGTGGTAGTAGTGTTTAGGCTGATGAATATGATGATGTGGTGGTTGTGTACCTGAGCACGTCGGTGGTGGTCTGCGAGTCGAGCGGGTGAGTGTTGTGGTCGCGGCGCTGCGTGAGCGACGTGTAGTCGTCGGCCGCCTGCAGCGAGCCGGCGTGCAGGTGCAGCGCGTTCTTCAGGAAGGCGGGGCACGCGTCGCGCAGGTGCGCGCAGCCCGCCCACCACCACGCCGGCATGGAGCCCAGCGGCGCCGTCGACACCATGTAGCCCAGCGCCAGCGGCTGCTGCAGGAGCGCTCCTACTGCCTCCTGCATACACAAATACTTCAGTATTGTGGACTGTAAGGCCGTCTGGGCGAATGCCTTGAACTAATAAACCGTGTGGCATAATTGCAGTTCTGTTAAAAAAGTTCCAATCGCGTATTGGAACTTTTCTGCCGTCTGGTGTGCCGATCACCAGGCATAAATATTATTTATAACAAAATTTTAGCTTCTGTGGCTAGCATGACTTTAATCAGTCAGAAAATATTCTGAGTTGAAAGATTATTCACTGCTAGACAAGATTTTGCCTAGATACAGGTCAAGTCATTAAACTGAAATCATCTTGTCAATTATATATACACTGCAGTAAACTTACGGAAGCATTATCATCCTGATGATGGAAAGCCGCCTGATGATGGTGGTGTGCCTGCGGGCTGGCCGCCGGGTCATCATCCGTCCGGCGCGGGCTGCCGGCGGCCCACATGTTGTTGAACATGTCGCCGATCAGCAGATCCGTCATGTTGTCTTCGCCCATGTCCTCGTCGCCCATATCCACGTTCAGGAACATCATGTCGCTCTCGTCGCCGTTCGCCATTGGTGGCTCGAATGGCATTTGGTTTGACTGGGGACAGAAAATAAGGGTGTAAATATCGAGTTAACTCAAGCTCCTATCTCATTATACCAAAAGCAAAAAAAAAAAAACAAGATATTTTGAACCTATTGCTTATGAACTTAAGGTGTTGGGCTGACATTTCGAATGTTGTCTCTTATGAAAAAGAATCCAAATAAACAAGGATTCTGTGATCATTTCAAATTGTTTTTACGGAATGTCAATTCTTTATTTTATGAATATTTAGTATTTATTACCTGTGTAGTAGCCGAAGTAGGAAACACAAGAATGTGCGTGGCGGTAACATCTCTGGGCGTGTGCAGATGGCTCTGTATGGAGGCCTGCGAGAAGCGCTCGTCGGGCGTGAACCTGTCGGCCATGAGGCGCAGGCAGGAGTCGGGCTCCGTGGACACGAGGCAGGCCGACAGGATGCACGGCACGCCGCCCGGGTACAGCACGCCGCACGACGCGCAGATGTCGCGCAGCGTGGCCGACGCGCGCACCAGGTGCTTGCGCGACAGCAGCCAGCTCCAGCCTGACCGGACCGATACACATTAAGCACTGCTCCAACACCCATGTTTTAAATTAGACCAGGTCGTAATAGATCTTGCATAGAAACTCGCGTCTATTTGTAAAGGCTGCGGGCTTCCGCTGGATGGGAGAAACAAACAATTGACCTTTGACGATACATGTCCGGCAGTGTATATTGCAACTATATACATATTGATGATTTTAGGGCTCTAAAGCAGTTTCTTTGGCTCATCCTAAAAATTATTATTTGGAGTTTATGGAAATGTTATCCTGTGATGAGCTTTCTTTGGGAGATGGATAATTAACCATTGTTTCATCATATAATCTTCAATAACCACAGCTGCGGTATAGGCAATCTAACCAATTTATAGATTTATCCCATCCTTTATGCTAACATAAACGAAGCAAATGGAGTATATAAGGATTATAGCAGGTGGTGTTCTGTAGTTTCAGCCTACCTAACATGGGAAAAAGGTATGTGTTCATGTAATGTCACCTTTGAGCTCCCCATGTCCGATGCGGCCCACGCGGCCGACCACGAGGCGCCAGGGCTGCGCGGCCTGGCTCATGACGCCCAGCGTAAAGTCCATCAGCTTCGTGAGCCCCAGCCGCCGCGCCGGCCCGCTGCGTCGTCGTCGCGATCTGGAACAGTTCCAACTCAATATTTAATTATAACTTAGAGGACAGTTACTTGTATCTCATCATGTCGGTAACATCATGCCTAGATGACTTAATAATTCGTTTAAACAAGTGTAAACCTATAGTACTGTAAAATATAAATGTCTGCTTGGTTTTTTATCTTCATATTATCAGCTTAATCGGCTGGCTGGTCAGACTGATGTGGATCCTGTATGATTTTCAGCTGAGTTTTTTTTTTTCAGCAAACGCTTAATTTCAGCATTACATTTAGTTAATTAGAAAGGCGCGGTAAACTAACCTTAGGATGGATTAGGAATTTCGGTTTGTATCTACAATAAATCTAGAAAACTTATTTAAGTTTAGTACAGACCTGTGCGGTACGTGAATATTAATGGCAGCCGTATCCAGCAGCTCTCCCCTCGCGTCAGTGGCTGAGGCCAGCAGCCACCGCTGGTCGTGGCTGAGGCAGTAGGCCAGGAACAGCACGCCGCCCTGCTCGCCGGAGCCCTGGCCCCAAGTCTCCGCCACCTCCTTGAGCGCACGAGGCGCGGCCAGGACCCAGGCGGGGGAGAATAGTTTGTAGGGCTCGCGGTTCTTCTCCTGTACACCCCAAATTGTGATGGTTTAGTAAAAAATTATTGACAGTATGTTTGACAAATAAACAAACAAAAAGGTAGGTTGATAAGATAGACAGCAATAAAAACTTTTAAAATAATCATGGTTGGAATAAATTATAAAAACAAATTCATTGGACATAGCCGCGCCATGAACCGCGTAAAGGATTTTGATACATTTGTGACAGTGTTCGCGTTAAGAAAATAGTGACTCATCGTTTTCACTCAGCTTAGCTATGCCTCTTGACCAATGAGATCATAGTATAATAGAAAGCCGTGTTTACATTGATCAGTTGAATTAAACCCTTCAGATAGTACGAATGATCTTTTAGCAATTTTAAAAATACCTTACTTATTGAGAACTCCGAAGATTCTGATTATTTTATAAAAAGATAACTTTTAATATTTTAAGTTTAATCTTTACTCCAATATGAATACACTTTTACTTTCCAGTTGTACTGATGAACTATTTTTTAACGCGAATAGACTATAATAAAAAAATAAATAAAACAAGGAAGGTTTGGGAATATAGTCTATCGATTTCGGCCGGTTGCTAATGGAAAATACTTTATTTATTTTATGTTATGCAGACATGTAGACTGCTACGACATAAATGGCTTTAGTGGTTACGCTCGTAGTATAGACGAGCGGTGGGTACTCACATCTTTATTCTGCAGGAACAGGTTGGTGTCAGCGGCGGTGCCGAAGCCCGTGAGCGACTTGCCGTTGGCGTGGTGCTGCAGCAGGCGGCGCGCGCCGCTGAAGACGCTGAAGGCCAGCGCGCGCACGTCGGCGGCGCCGCCCGGCCCCACGGCGCCCGAGTAGCGCCCCGCCTCGGCGCCCGCGCCCGCGTCGCCCGCGCCCCAAGCGCCCAGGCCCCAGCGCGAGCAGATGCTTTCCAGAGAGATTATCTGACAAATACACAAGCGCATTACTTCAACCGTCTAATAATACTACGACTCTATTTAAACTGTTTTAACAGATTAACACACTATGTTAGGTATCTTCGACCATATCATTGCTTTATCATCAGGTGAAATAGGGTTATAACAATAAGAGAGCATAAAATAATATGAAGTTTAAAAGAAAGGACATACCTTAACAAGAGGATTATGATGATGTAAATGATCCATCGTTCGTGCAGCAAGTCTTAGCAAGGCATGTAATGCTAGCGGTCGATGCGCGTGCGACGCCGGGGGCTCCACAACATACACCACTAGCGCGGGCGCTCCGCCCTCCTCCTCGTCCCATGAACCTGCTGTTGATGAGGCCCCAGGCACGCCAGGCCCGGAAGAACCGCTACAGCCTCCAGTTGAAGAGTCGTTGTCAGTTTCCGCAGCGCTGGTTGGAGTTGCAGGATGGTCAGGAGTAGAGGGTGGACGCATAGGTTCCGACGCGGGTCGATCTGCGTCCAACAACGCACGGTCTACCGTTAGAGCGGCTAATTGCGGCAATAAGGTCGACCGTAACGTATCGGAGTATGCTCGTAAGTGCTCGCCAAGACGACCAGGTGGTAAGGAACCGCTCCAATCGTCTCTCTCATCTCTTCTTTCGCCTCCGGTTGAACATCGAACAAGCCCATCCCTTGCAATTCGTCCTATAGGTTGATGTCTACCAAGGCGACAGGATTCATAGGCGGTGGAGAGTTCTCTGAAGAAGGCTCGTAGAGGTTCCGTGAGGGCGTCGTTATCCGCCGCTACGACAACGTAGGCAACATCCCTGGCGTAAGAGTAAGGTTCTAGGGCTAATCTCTCCCAATGCCTTAACGCATAGGGTGATAAGGATATCCAGTCCCGGTCGTGTCCGACCAGTAAGGGTGGCACGGGCTGCGGCTCGCAGAGGTCCTCGTTCCCCCGGCCGGCCAGGCGATGGAACTGGCGCCACGTGAGCGGCCCGGTCACGCCGTCCCACATGCGCGCGCCGCAACAACGCTTCTGTATTGCGTCTTGGAGGAGTGGCCTTAGCCGCCGCATTAATCTGGGTAAAGAGGAAAATGAGTTTTCAAACAAGGATAAATTTAAAACGGCGACTGATAAAAGAATTTAATGAATTGAGTCTTTAGTTGGTTACAAAAACGTTTGTTACAACATTTTTGTTATGTCAAATATAAAAATATTAATTATTTAACCTCCTCTATATTTATTTAGTACATGGAGGATTTATAGCTAATAAAACCAGAAAAAAGGAAACCATAATTCTTAGAAAGCTAATTACAAGTCTTCACGTAGAGACATTAGAATACATTAAAAATGCTGTAAGTACAAAAACAAAAAAGTTTCGTTTTTTTACAGCATAAATTCTTGGTTTGCACTTAAATTGTAAAACATTTTTCAGTCAGGGTCGCACATTCACGACCAGATATTCCATCTCGTTTGCTTTTTTGTCACTTATGGGGATTGAAGAGCTAAACGAGGTGAAGTATCTAACATACGACCCTGGCGAAAAAACACTTGTTGGCCCAGGGTTAGTGGTTTATTTTATTAATAGTACTGTTAGTAGTGTGTTGTCAGCGATTTTGCCCGCGTGATAGTTGAAAATTATCTCAAGGGAACACACTTCCGGAATTATAAGTAACCCGTGTTTTCATCGAAATCTCTTTAGCCGTTTAGAAGTAAGACACAGTGACACTTTATAACACGTTGTGTGATGTAACGTACCTGACAACATCGCGGGAGGACCTCGGCGCGCGCGCGCCGATGAAGGGCCAGCGGTGCACGGCGGAGGCGCGCGGCGCGGGCGGCGCGCGCGGGGCGGGGCAGGCGCGCGCGCACGCCGCCGCGCGCAGCGCCAGCGCCGCTGCCGTGCCGCCGTCCGTGTATCTGGCGAAATCACATTACACCATATTATTGATACTGTTTATCGCCACTAACTCATCTTTATTTCTCAATATTACTGTTAATGACGGTTTCAGCCACGTGAAAGTAGTTTTCTCCCTAAAAACTTTGGAATCCGTGAATTTTCAGTATTTCAGTATTCTAAATTTTTTCTTTTATTCCGGATAGGTTCGCGCTTGACCGCCATCTCACCTATTGGAAAGCGACGATGGAGCGCACTTACCTAGAAGTAACCTATTCACTCTTCACTTAAAGATTCCCGGGTTGTAGCCATCAGGAAACAGATTAAGGCAAGGAATTCCACTCTTTAGCTGTACGCACAATGAATATGTTCCCAAAACATTTTGTACATTTTTGCATATAAATGGAATATCCACCATGTACCGGTGGCGCATTGCCGTACGCCTAGTGGTTCGATAATGGAACAGACTAGTCGGAATTAGGTTATGCAATTCCGACGCACACTCCCCGAAATGCAACCGGTAAAAAACCGACGGGCTAGCAACCGATTACTGTAAAATAACGCTAAATCCGTGAATTTGAACTGGGCGTCAATGAGTAAATCAGGACTTTCCCTTTTATATACACAGATGTGTTAGTGTGATTCATCCAGTTGGTATACTCACTCGAGTAGGTTGAGTCCTCGTTCGTCAGCCAGTGGATGGTCGGCAGCCCGGTGCGCCGCGCGGGCCAGCGCGGAGGCGGGTCCCCCAGGCGGCGCAGCACTTTGAGCCAGCACCACTCGCGCAACTTCGCCCAGGCCTGCACCACGCACGCCACGGAGTCCTGGTTCTTCCGCGAGACCAGTGATTTCCATCTCGTCCTAGCAAAAAAATATTATTAAAGGTATAATATTTATTTAAAATAGCAGTATATAGTATGTAAAATATGAAATTTTGAATAATGCTGAAAATTTGCTGAAGTATATAGCCAGTAGTAGAAAAACTACTTTTTACTAACGCATTTTCTAAATTGGTGATGATTTAATACTTTGCTTATTCGAAAACTGGCTCCAGGCACACCTTGAAGTATATTTCACACTAGTGTGTAAAAATACTCCAACTTATAGTATAATAATATTAGGTCAACAATAAATATTTATATAATAATTTATTAGGTCAATAATAAATATTTATATAATATTTTTTTTTAAGTAAATGTGTTGAAAAACGTCGTTTAATATACATAAGCATTTATCTTTGCAGTCTCTCGGCTCTATAACGACCTCACCTTCGGCTCGGGCGTATTTTTCACCACGGGTGCAAATGACGTTTTCCCACTTGTATCAAAATGTCAGTATATAGCTGACATACCTCATAGAAGAGGCCGGCCCGATGCGCGCGGCGCCTGTTGAGGATGGCGCTGAAGCCGCACGTGCAGTGCGAGGGCTCGTCGTCGGGCGCCGGCAGCGCGGGCGAGCCGTCGTCGTATATAGCTCACATACCTCATAGAAGAGGCCGGCCCGATGCGCGCGGCGCCTGTTGAGGATGGCGCTGAAGCCGCACGTGCAGTGCGAGGGCTCGTCGTCGGGCGCCGGCAGCGCGGGCGAGCCGTCGTCGTATATAGCTCACATACCTCATAGAAGAGGCCGGCCCGATGCGCGCGGCGCCTGTTGAGGATGGCGCTGAAGCCGCACGTGCAGTGCGAGGGCTCGTCGTCGGGCGCCGGCAGCGCGGGCGAGCCGTCGTCGTATATAGCTCACATACCTCATAGAAGAGGCCGGCCCGATGCGCGCGGCGCCTGTTGAGGATGGCGCTGAAGCCGCACGTGCAGTGCGAGGGCTCGTCGTCGGGCGCCGGCAGCGCGGGCGAGCCGTCGTCGTATATAGCTCACATACCTCATAGAAGAGGCCGGCCCGATGCGCGCGGCGCCTGTTGAGGATGGCGCTGAAGCCGCACGTGCAGTGCGAGGGCTCGTCGTCGGGCGCCGGCAGCGCGGGCGAGCCGTCGTCGTATATAGCTCACATACCTCATAGAAGAGGCCGGCCCGATGCGCGCGGCGCCTGTTGAGGATGGCGCTGAAGCCGCACGTGCAGTGCGAGGGCTCGTCGTCGGGCGCCGGCAGCGCGGGCGAGCCGTCGTCGTATATAGCTCACATACCTCATAGAAGAGGCCGGCCCGATGCGCGCGGCGCCTGTTGAGGATGGCGCTGAAGCCGCACGTGCAGTGCGAGGGCTCGTCGTCGGGCGCCGGCAGCGCGGGCGAGCCGTCGTCGTATATAGCTCACATACCTCATAGAAGAGGCCGGCCCGATGCGCGCGGCGCCTGTTGAGGATGGCGCTGAAGCCGCACGTGCAGTGCGAGGGCTCGTCGTCGGGCGCCGGCAGCGCGGGCGAGCCGTCGTCGGCGCCGGCGCTGCCCATGCCCGTGCAGCCCGTCAGGTACGTCGCCGCGTCCGCGCCGCGGATGTTGCCTACCACCTGTGGGACATAACACAAAAATTCATAACAATATATTTATATTATTGATCATGGGCTCATGACAAAAGTTAAAATTGACTGGATAAATAAAGAAAACTATACAATAGAGTATTTGCGTTAAGAAAATAGAGAGTCATCAAATCAACTTCAAAGTAAAAGCGTATTCATACTGAGGTAAAACTAAAGCATTGATATTTATTTATTGATTTAGTCATAATTGAGCCAATTACAGTTTTTTACACCTATTTTAATTATTAAATCAAACTTTTTGTTACACTTTATTTCGAAATAATTTTTAAATTTTAAAATAATTAAGATAATCATAATCTTCAGAATAGTTATTTCTGTTTTTACGATTTTTTTAAATTGATAAAAATTCACGTCCGTTCGTGAAAGGCTTCAATTGATCAATGTGTACACGGCTTTATAATTTACTATGATCTAATAGGTCGAGGGGTGCGGTTAAGCAGAGAGACAACTGCGAATACACTATAAATAAATCATCATAGTTTGTGCGAGTCAAAAATAATGTAGTGCGTGAGCATGTTACGTTAGGGTAGTAGGTAATTAGAATGCAGCGTACCTTAGGTCCAGCATTACACACACAAAGCGTGCAGCTGTCAAAGTTATGATCTCTGAAGACGTTGAGCACAGTGTCGGCGAGCAGCACGTTGAGCATGAGCGGGCACGCGGCGATGGGCGCGGGCGCCGGGGCCTGCGCGCGCCGGCACGGGGGCGCCGGCGTCGTCGTCGCCGCCGGGGGGGCGCGGGCGCCGCCGCCGGGGAGGGGGGACGGCGACGCCGGCCGCCGTTGTCGTCCGTCCCTACTTTCAGGCGTCGGAGGGGCTGAGCGTTTTATTCCTGCTGTAATGAAAATTAAGGCGGTTAAAACTGAGGAAAAAACTATGAAACGATGAATAAAACAATGAACGCCAAATATTACAGTATTTTCTTACAATATTTAGTAACTATCATCATCATTTCAACCGAAAGACGTCTACTGCTTGACATAGGCCTTTCCCAAATGTCGCCACAACAACCAATCCTATGTATCTCGCATCCATCGGATTCTCGGGACCCTCACGAAGTCAATGGTCCACCCTTGTGCCTTTCAACACTCGTTATGTGATTGCCACTCAAGAATCTTTCAGCCCCATTGGCCATAATAATATGTTCTGCGAATAACAGTACTATCAAAGATTATGAGATCATAAAACCTTGTCTATTACAATAAGAATATGCAACTGTATAATGGCCGACAGTTTGACTGTTTGAATGAATAATAGTTGTAAACTGTAAGGTACAAACCGAATTATGCTTTTTAAAGGAGGACTTTTACAATGAATTTCACTGTTAGTCTGAATAACTACAATACAGTATGAGTACTGACCTGTCCTATTAGTCTCCGCTTCAGGCTCTTCGCGCTGCTTGGTCGCGTCGAGCTCGTGGTGGCAGCGCGGCCGGTACACGGCGTGAGACGGCAGGGACACCGGCGGCATCAGCTGGCTGGGGAGTGTTGACAGAGGCGCGTACTTCGATGAGCCCACGTATTTGAACACGGTTGGTGGTTTGAAAACGTATGACCAGTCCTGTAGAAAGAAAGATTGAGGGTTTTATTTCACATGCTTTTTAATTTCTGTAAATTATCGCTCTGAATTTATCGAAAACTACTACAATTTATAAAATACTGATGGCAAAAAAATGAGTTAAAGTAAAAATGATTGAAAATGGGCCTAAATTCGCTCAACAGAACACGTCCTTAACATAAAGGGTCAACGCAATGGTTGAGCGATTTGCTGCTGCACTGCGGAAACGGAACAACTGTTTGTATGATTTATAGATTTATTCAGACTTATAGTTGTTTCGATTCTAGGTGTCTATTGTATGTGAGTTTAAATGTTTGTAAATGCATCCACGATTCAGAAATAAATCTTAGTGTGGAGAAAAGTTTTAGAAAAAAAAAGAATGGCCCAAATTTGAATACTGAGAAAAGTGGAAGAAGGGAAGACCGGCGCTTGTCTTGCAGCACAGTCTCTTACGAGAGATTGAAGCTTTTTTATTTTGGATTTAACATCTATAATTAATTAAAAAAATATGAAGAAACCTCAATAGCATTATCGGGCGGCGGCGAGCCCGCTTGCGTGACGTGGTGGTGGCGCATGGGCGTGGCGTCGTCGGGCAGCGAGAAGCCCGGCGAGGCCTGCGCGTGCGCCTCCATGCTGGGCGGCGTGGGGAACATCTTGGACAGCTCCTCGGCGCGCGGGCAGCCGCGCGTGCCGCAGCGCGCCTCCTCCACCGACTTGTTGGAGTCCGGCGGAGTCGACACTTGCAGCTGTTGAGTGGAACCACTATTGTGAAACAGCTCTATGCGGTTATTCCGTTTATCCACCAAAACAGCCATCTAAGTGTGGGTACTTGGAAACGCATGTTCGGGTAACCACCCTACTTTATCTATGTATGTTCTGGAGTGAATAAATTAATACACGTTACTGAGCATCCACTTTAAGATCGCTGTTTTAGAATGGATAAACGAAATAACCGGTTTTGTCGATTTACAAATATACAAAGCATTAATTAAAGAACTGAGCAGCTTCTGTCAAGATTATAGCTAAGTTTGTTGACATAAAAACAAATCAAATTTATTCTTTATTTTATTCACAGCATGCACTTGTATGCAATGTTCGGTACGCAGTCATATGTCTCACTCACACATTAGCATTAGTGTTATTTTCGTGTCGCTGTCTCTGTCTTGAGCACAGGCGGTGACAAACGTTTTTGTTGGTTTTTATTATTATATTGTTAAGTTTTTTGTGTAGTGTTAGGTTTGTTTCTTTAATTCATAAGTTATTTTTGTAGCGTTTTGTCTCAAAGTGATTTAATATTTATTTTATTTGTACTTGGTCTCTGTATTAGTAAATTTTTATTCGTATTTAGGTTTTAAAAAAATAACGTCAACAACAGTTTATTTTAAGAGTGTACATGCGCTAAATTTCGCAGAGCCTATGTTCAGGCTTGCCAAGTTACGTCGGCCGTACTGTAGGAATGTAATCTATAAAAAAATAACCATTCTATGAAACAATTCAGTCCATTATTCAACTGGACAAAAAAATTGCTAAAATCACCTCAAAAAAATTATTAATATTAGTACAAAATCGTATAAAATCAAGCATTAGGAAGCAGTCAAACGAGCATAATTTTATGGACAAGCTCTTTTAGAATCAAATAATTTACGTTATAGAAAAATCCGAAAAATACCACACAATGACTCAAAATGAGTAATTTATCTGTTTAATTGACGCGGCTCATTTTACGCGACCAAAATCCCGCTCGTTCGACTTCATCCCCACACAAACAACGGATCTATCTACGTAACTATAAAGAAGGGTGTACACTCACAAGTCTTACCGTCTCATCGCCGCTGGCTGCATCGTCTGACGTGTCAAAGATCTGTTCCAGGTCTTTTAACGCCGGACACAGACCGTCCGATGTAAATAGGTTCTTGTACTCTTTTGTATCTTCCTGTAGGATACAGACAGGGATATTTGTGAGCTTGTGTTGAGCAATGATAGCGAGCATTGCACGTCATATTACTTATGTAACATGAAACCCTATTATTCTATTAGAGAATCCGACACCCTCAGGTGACTTGTAGCCATTATATTTCCTATTAACCTTTTGACCGCCACAGTCATGTATACATGACAAAGCAAAATGTGTTCAGCACGCTACGGTCACGACTACATGACAGACTTAAACGCTTATAAATCTTATAAGAAAGTATTATTTTTCTTATTTGTGTTGTTAAAGGATGAAATCGCCGAGTTGCCCGTTGGCGCCGAGATTACAGTTATGCTTTTTTGACATGGCGGTCAAATTGACATAACATTATGTGTCCCGAGTAGTGTGTGTGAGTGTCAGGTTGATACCCAAAATAACCTGGTCGCAGCGTCCTCAGGTTCTTTTCAACTTTACTGCTATTCCATTAAAATTAAAATTAAGAATGGATAAAAGTTAAGAGGGTTTGGAATATTTGGATAGACAAAGATCTTTCTTGGGGTCCTTAATTTCAAGAGGTAAGGTTGTATGACAGCTTGGGACGACAGATTTATTCTTGAAAAAGCACTCATTGATGGAGTATTTTCAGTGACATGGCCTGTGATACAAATAAAACTCAAGGTCCATTTAATACCAACATCATATACCAAAAATATTTTAAAAAGGAGGTTTGCTTGTGAGAAATAAAGTCATGGTATTTCTTGCTGGCTTTTTCTATAGATTCTATTAATTGGAACTTGTAATTTAACTTTTACAAGAGCCTAAAAATGCAGGTTTTTAGTGAAACTATATAAGATTGATAAATTCACAACCCTTCCTCTCTGACATAGTAATGAGTATAGAGTACTAACATTATGTTCCTGCTTCTCCTGCTTGATGTCGAGCAGCGCATGGTCGCGCATGGCGGCCATCTTGGTGTGGTCGTGTCCCGCGTACAGGTCGCCGCCCGCGCCCGCTCCCAACGCCATCTCCTCGCGGAAACTGCTCTGCGACGACTTGAAGCGCTTCACGGGGTGCTCCAACCTATATATTCAAACAGATCATTTATTTAATCACCTTTACCAAGTATGTTCTGAAAGATCAGAGGTTATAATCTGACGACCTAAACTGAACTGTTAAAGGGATGAGATATATAGGGTGACTGGTAATTAGTGACCGATACTTAAACACATGATTGTACTCATGATTACAAACAACTTTCCCAAAGAAACTTTTTTTATATTCTCATTAGTTTATATCACAATAATAAAACAGCTGTTTAAATACGCGTGCGCGCCTGCGACCGCTCAATCGTTAGCCGCGTGACGCCGTTGTACCTACAATAGTGATAGAACACCCGCGCAGCTTGCAAACCCATAGGTGTACCCACCTAAGCAATGAATGTACCTACAAACTAGTGAGTATATAAAAAAAGTTTATTTGGGAAAGTTGTTTGTAATCATGAATACAATGACGTGTTTAAGTATCGGTCACTAATTACCAGTCACCCTATATAGGGTGTACAGCTCCATTCCTCATTCTCGCTCACACGACTGACATTTTAACTAGTCATGGTAAGACCCCAGGACACAATGGAGGGTGAGAGATAAAATAAATAATAGTCGAAATTAATCAACGTTACTTTGCTCGAGTTTCGGTAACGTGTTATTCCTGTCGCTGTTAAACTATAATGATGAGCAAGATAGAAATACTTTTGAGCCAGAGGAGAAGTTAGTAAATGTTCACCTTAGTGATGGCAATGAAAGTAGTGAAGGTGTGAAATGATTAGCACTCAGATCAGTAGAGGAAGAAAAGTATTTTTTTTTTTAAACTTTACTGCGGTTGTTACAATGTTGCCCACATTGAAAAATTAAGATATTAAAATAGTTTTGAAACAAGAAGAGAATGTTACCAAGCATTGAACACAATAAGAGAAGCTCAAACGTTATTGATGCGCAAACTGGTGTACAATGTAGCGAGCACTAAGATTCACGTCAAGTTGAACTTCAGCAAGACGTTTCCGTGTACACTCGCACAGTACAACATAAATGCATTTTTATACCCAGCTTCTAAAATGTTAATCAACACTCAAATTATCTAACCGACTTATGTAAACTTCTGTGATTTGTTTAAAATAAACAACTATAAAATAACTGGAGGTATTATTTAGATCTTAAAAAAATAAAGTTTCATTATAATACATAAGCATAATCAGCCTTTTAATGTTCCCATTGCTGGGACTCAGGCCTCCTCTCTCTAGGAGAAGGAAGTTTGATTTAATTTTTTTAAATTATTTTATTACTATCTGACTCGGCAAACATGGTCCATGCTATATAAATTGTAAAAGAAAAAAATCGGGGTGGGGGCAGAAGGTTAAAAAGAAAGCCTATGACATATTCTCAGAACTACCAAATATATGTACATAATAAATTTCATAAAAATCTATCAAACCGTTTTGATGGAGTTTGATCATAACCACTGTGACACGAAATCTATATATATAAAAGGAGAAACTGACTGACTGACATATCAACGCACAGCCGAAACTACTGGGACTAGGAGCGTGAAATTTTGCACAGGGTTTCCTTTTATGACGTAGGCGAGCACTAAGAAAGGATTTTCCAAAATTCACTCCCTAAGGGAATGAAGCGGGGGTCCAAAGTTTGTATGGAGAAACCTACGTTTACGCGAGCGAAGCCGCGGACAGAAACTAGTTTTTATATATTAGATTAATTTATCTATTGAATTGTAGCTTTTTTTTTAGGTGGGAAAATCATCTAATGACAAATCCCGCTCTTGGGCGGAGCGAGAGATAGTGTCAGACTTTTACTGATTAAAAACCCACTCCTGTTCCTTCTTTGCCTTCATCCCGGGGGCCCCGGGCTTCGCTTTCACACTACCCGTGGATTGTAGCTTTTTTTTTTTTTTTTTTAATTTTTTTTTTATTTAGGGTTTTATTGTTCCTTGTAGGACATATCAAACCCATTGTACTAAACAATATCTACTTACATTATTCCTTAACATTAACTTAATAAATACATTTTTCTATTGGCTACTGAGGGAGTCGGTGTTGAGGCTGTGGCAGTAGCAGGTAAAACTTTTTCGCCATTTCCGATACAGGATCAGCTAAAACGCGCTGAATGACTCCTACATCCATCCTATTAATATTAAACTTTCTCATCACCGATTCCCTCTCCACCTCGTTCCGAACACACTCCATGGGAGAGTCTATCTTATTCATTAGGTGTGCAAACTTTGCTGACGGGTAGTGGCCAGAGGATTGTAGCTTGGGTAACGCATTACTCCCCGCTGATCCTTATACGAAGTTTAATATTATGTAAATGCAGCACGCTATGCAGTTCCCTAATAATTTCTATGTTGTTTCTGTAATGTCAATGGTCACTTACCATGCGTAAACGGTGGTGTAATCGTAGAGCATGTGCAGTGAATGCTCATCTTCTAGCGGGTCCAGGCGAGGAGCTGCGGCTGGCAACACTGGCCGTCGGCTCATCTCACAGCTTGGGGATTCGCTCTGCACACAATTATACAATTATTTAACAACTGAAAAAAAAAAAAATTGTCTTAGAAGCCCCTATTCAGACTTAAAAAATATAAAACTAAGAACGCAACAGACTCTACTACCTTAATTATAATTTATTTGCAATAAGATTAAACATTTGAGACGATGGGTTGCACCTACACTTATTAATGAGTTACCCAATGAATTAATAAATCGAGCCAAAAATAGAAACCAATTATTTTTCAAAAAACATTATCTGTCTATGTGTCCATAGTTGCTGCGGTATGTTGGTCTCAGTTAGTGTTGTGGTGCTGCATCTGTTTACCTCACAACGAGTACCTACCTACAAACTTGGTGGATGACCGGATGTGGTCTTAGTTATAAGCGAAATTCACGAGAATGTACTGCCGACAAACTGCTATGCAGTTTGGCAGATGTTATAAATGATTTTGATGTAACAAATAAAAAAAAAATAAAAATAAGATTGGATGATTCAAACAAACATTTTATAAACGGACAGTTGATGATGATAAATGGCGGTTGCTTAAACAGTTGGTATTGTAACCACTGTTCTTACTTTTAATGCCATCTTTATGCCTACGGAATACAAGTCAAAATCGATTGAACGGACAGTAAAAGAGGTTTGTTTAAATGTCTAATGTTATTGCGAAAGGAGTATAGCGTTGGACGTTGGCTGATTACAAACGAGGAGGGGTACCAAAAATAATATAATAATATATTCCACAACTATCACACAACGCCGTCTAGTTCCCAAGCTAAGCAGAGCTTGTGTTATGAGTACTAGACAACTGATAAACATACTTATATATTTCTAAATACATACATGTTATAGATAAATTACACCCAGACACAGAACAAATTAATGTTCGTGCTCATCACACAAACATTTGGCCTGGGTGAGAATCGAACCCACGACCTCCGGCATAGCAGTCAGGGGACTACCAACCGGCCATGTCATCGATCAAAAAGAAATCGAACTGAAGTTTTGGTGAACCGAGTTTTTGTAATAGCGCGTTCTGCTGTTAGGGACGTATAGAGCCACCATAAGCGAGTCAGTAAGACAAGTATCGTCGCACAATTTTTTAGTGACAGTTGTTTCGTATAATGCAGACTTCTTCCAAAATACGATCATTGTAATTTGCAGGTATTGCGCATATTCACAAGTCAGCCTGGTGTTACGAAGTTGTTTGGACATCTTCTGAAAGAAATTATCTTGTATCCTACGGCCCTAGCATGCAGATGCTAAGGCGGCCTTAGAGGTGGCCCATTAGTAACGGCCTCAATTTCCGAGTTGCACGTCGTGGGTCAAACCCAGACAGGTAATTGACTTCATCATCACGGTTCTCAAAACGTTGATAAAAAACATGGTGAGGAAACCGGCATACCCTAGAAGTAAAACTTCGAAGACTTGTGACATCCACCAATCCGCACTGCGCTCGCGTGGTCGATTATAAAGTTGATTATGCTATAATGCCTTATAGCTATCCGCCTTTTTCAGAACTTGATAGTGCAAGCTAAACTATTTGGTTCAAGAATAAGCAAATCGTTGATCCTGTTTATAGTTAAGATTTAGTTTACCTGCGTGTAAGTCTTGGGCGGCGGCAACGATGGCGGCGCCGGCGTGGGAGGTGCGTGTGGGTCGGGCGTGGGCGCCGGCGTGTGCAGCGTCGTCGGCACGATGCCCGTTGACTGTTGCGAATTACATGTCGTATTAATAGCGGTCGTACATATATTTTTATCATTGCTCTTTCATATTGGTGCGGCGATATTTGCTTATTCACATTTTTAAGAAATTTTGTTTTGATTTACTTGAGTATGTTTTTTAAAGCATCGAATCGAAGAGTAGTAACGTATTTAAGTTAGTCATTTATTTACATACAACTTAAATGGCAGTGGATAGGGCACATTACTCGCAGAACAGCGGGTAGCGACCGCTTATTAGAAGACGCAGCGTTGGAAGGCCTCTCACAAGCTGGCCCGAAGACTTCGTGAGGGTCGCGGAAATCCGATGGATGCAAGACACATATGATCGATCGTTATGGCGACATTTGGGGGAAGCCTATGTCCACAGTGGACGTCCGCGTGGCGCCGAGCCGCCCGCCGCCGGGGAGCCGCCGCCGCAGCTGCCCGGCGAGCACGCCGCCCCGCCCGAGCTGCCGCCTCTGTGTAGTGTTACCTGGTGGTTGGGCAGCGGCTGGTGGTGCGGCGAGGGCGGCGGCGCGCCGGCCGAGGGTGGCGCCGAGCCGCCCGCCGCCGGGGAGCCGCCGCCGCAGCTGCCCGGCGAGCACGCCGCCCCGCCCGAGCTGCCGCCTCTGTGTAGTGTTACCTGGTGGTTGGGCAGCGGCTGGTGGTGCGGCGAGGGCGGCGGCGCGCCGGCCGAGGGTGGCGCCGAGCCGCCCGCCGCCGGGGAGCCGCCGCCGCAGCTGCCCGGCGAGCACGCCGCCCCGCCCGAGCTGCCGCCTCTGTGTAGTGTTACCTGGTGGTTGGGCAGCGGCTGGTGGTGCGGCGAGGGCGGCGGCGCGCCGGCCGAGGGTGGCGCCGAGCCGCCCGCCGCCGGGGAGCCGCCGCCGCAGCTGCCCGGCGAGCACGCCGCCCCGCCCGAGCTGCCGCCTCTGTGTAGTGTTACCTGGTGGTTGGGCAGCGGCTGGTGGTGCGGCGAGGGCGGCGGCGCGCCGGCCGAGGGTGGCGCCGAGCCGCCCGCCGCCGGGGAGCCGCCGCCGCAGCTGCCCGGCGAGCACGCCGCCCCGCCCGAGCTGCCGCCTCTGTGTAGTGTTACCTGGTGGTTGGGCAGCGGCTGGTGGTGCGGCGAGGGCGGCGGCGCGCCGGCCGAGGGTGGCGCCGAGCCGCCCGCCGCCGGGGAGCCGCCGCCGCAGCTGCCCGGCGAGCACGCCGCCCCGCCCGAGCTGCCGCCTCTGTGGATGGGGAAACACACATTATACTACTGCGATCATTGGCAAAAGGCGACCAAGTCAAGTGAAAGTGAACGAACATGATTGAACATCTATGTTAGGTCATATCATTGCATCTTAACAAAATTGAAATACTCCCCTTGTAGTTAAAATAGTTAAAGAAAGAACATACAAAACCAAATCTTCTTAAAAGATTGATTAAGTTTCTGGGGTGGGCATAAATATGACCCTTAGATCTTTAAAGCCCTAAATTGTTCAAAGATGTTTTATTTTTTCCATTTATTTATTTTTTTCTATAAAAAAATTGCCAAAACGCAATATGCATTGCATACATAAAAATTGACTATTGAAAAATCAACCAATAATCATGTCATAAGGTCTGCTTTACCAGCTCATAATTATCAATATTTCCAAAAGCGTTACTGGAGCTATACATATAGCTCCATCCCTTTAACACTTCAATTTAGCTCGTCTAATGAATTGCGTTAAAGGCTCTTGGTGGGGCCTATGTTCCCTTATTCCCAAATCATCTGCATAGCGTTCATTATGTTCTTTCACTTTCACCTCACTCAACAGAAACACAATAATGAATGGTACCCATGAACGAAAGACCCATGGACTAGAACAGACATGGACGTTAGATCCCCAAATGAAAGGTAGATGTTATCATGTGTACCGCAACACGTTACTGCAACGTCACCGCTTGTAACTGTCAAGTTTATACTAAACAAGTGCAACTAAAATCAGTGCAATGATTTTAGCAGTGGTTTGAAATTGGCGCCAATTCTCTTATACACGAACTAAACTTATTTTAAACTATTGCTCCCTTTAACTAATCTTTAAAACTGGAAAGAGATAGCAATTTTTTGACTCCTGGTAAATTAGTTTATGTGATGCATTTCTTTGTATTCTTACGCAACTGTTAATCTACATTATTTATTTATTTATGTACACACAAACACTTCATACATCACACACTCACGCTTTCCTCCTCGCTCACTCACTCACTCACTCACACACACACACACACACACACACACACACTCACTCGCTCTGACTTCTTCTGTGAACATGTACGAAGTGAAGAGAGAGCTCTTCACTTCGTACATGTTCTGAAATCAGGTCTAAAATTGTATGGCAAACGAAATTCTGACTAATTTGACAGGAATAAAATTATTGCTATCTTTTTTTATACGTTACTATTGTAAGAGAGAGAGCGATATTTAAAATAAGTTAGTGCACAAGAGTCAATGCCATTGTGTTAACAAAAATTGGCTCAGTCGTAACCAGTGCACTCTCATTTAGCACATCGTTAATAGCGTTTTATTAGATGTAAATATTTACAGATGTAGAATGTGATACAAATAAAATTAAATATTATCTTTTCATTTTATCATGCAGCTTTAGTTGAGTTAAATCAAATAAGACAATTTATCAACTGAAGCTGGTAAAATTCTGTTTAAGACTCATATTTTAATGATTATTGACACATTACAAGCAATAACAGTGTAGCAAATACAAGTAAATGTGTGAAGATGAACGAAGCGTAGTCTCAGTGCTCAAGAGAAACCGCGTAGAGCTTCCCACATGATTAAGGAAGTTTTTTCTGTGACAACGACTGATAGCTGTCTTCAGCCGCCTCCAGTGCGCTGAGTGCGACTTGTTTTTACTCCACGATCGAAAAGTTTACCGCGTTTAGCTCTCTGATTGGTTAAGAGCTTGGAGCAGGCCAAGCGGAACGTGACGATCGTGTTAATGTTAAAATAAATTCACACTAGGCACTCTGATGTACCTTTCATGATGACTGTTGACAACATTATCATTTCGACCGTATACCGAACACAAATTTAATTCTTGAAAACTGTTTCTTAGTGACTTTGGACCGGTTCCACTATAGTCAGTTAAGGGGTCTATTCAGACGTATCAGGATCAAGGCTATCTAGGCTCAGGTCGTTCAGATCCTCTGTGTTTTGAAGCATGCTCTGATGTAAATGAACATTTAGTCTGAACGGCCCTCGAGTGGCATCGATCCAGTATTGTATGAATAGATCATCAGAAACTTGATAAGTAAATTGATCATGTGTTATGGAGAAAGTGTTTAATGACTTTTCAGAAAATCATTATCCGTTGATATTTAAATTACCCCAAAATATTAGTCATTGCGAATGTTAGGCATTGGTATAGTTAGTGATGACATGTTCTAATTAATTCTTAATCAGTAACAATTAATCAGTATCAGCCCGAATATAACAAGGTTGTCAAAAGTAACACAAAAATGTTTAGACACAAATATGGTAAAGACACAAAACATGCAATTTGTATGGAAAGTATCATCAGCATTCGATAAATATGTCCATGCACTATAGGATGGCTACGATATAATAAAATAAATGATATAATAATTTAGAGGCATCAACGCATGCGTATGAAGCGGCATTGCATTATTTGTGACTCGATTCCCTGTTAAATTGTGTAAAGTGTTTAGTGTAAATTGATGTTTTTGTTCAAATATTAATCAAATTAAGCAATATCTTTGCCTAGATGAAGCTATCTATAGTGAACACTTGTCATGTGGATAAAAGTTGAATTGTTAAAAATGTTGCCCATATTAGGAATTGGTTCTGTATAGGTGTGTTAATACGAATGTAAATTCGCATACTCAAGACATACAGACCCGGAAAATAGACTATATACCTATTTATTTATTTTACTTATTCGTGTCAAACCTGCGACAAGCAGTTCAGCAGTTAAAAGCTTAATCACTGTGCTAATTGTGTTATTTCATTGTGAAGAGATATTCAACCATCATGGTAAGGCACTGTAACTCCTGAAAGCCAAAATTGACAGTGGTGACTACCAGATATACGTCGAGTCAATGAAGCTCGACGAGTCCCAGAGAAAGGAGTAAATTGTCTTGGGTCTCCGCAATGAAGTTAACTAGAAAAGTAATCGGTAGACGAGTAAGAAAAATAAGCGTTCTCCATGAATATATGGGACTTTGTTTTCATGGTTTCTGGGTGTCTTCTGGTTTTCATACATTTAGCTGGTAAATAAGTTTAGCTAAGTTTAAAGTCGTACAGAGAGTGGGTCGGGTGTGGTGGTCCCCTCGCAGGTGTGCGTGTGGTGCGTGTGGTGCGTGTACTCACGTGTGGGGCGGGCGGGGCGCGGGGCGCGGGCGCGCGGCGCGGCGGTGGAAGGGCGGCGGGCGGGGCGCGCGGCGGCGCCGCAGCCTGCACACAAAGCTGTGTCACGGCCCGCCGACCCACCCCGTGCTGGCGGCCACACCATCTCTTTGTCACCCCCTCCCCCCACCGACTATCGACACCCGCCCTACTGCGCGCACCGAACGAGCGGTATCCTTCAATTACTACTTTTCAATTTCTTTAACGGACTTTCTTTATTAGCTGCTCTTGTACTAACGAACGATATCAAAACCGAAACCCACTCCTACTACTGTGATGACCGATAGTTAACAAACTAGACGTGTCGTTACAAACAATTTATTTTGCGAAAAGTTTTTTTTTTCAACTACTACTTCTTTATTTGCTAAATTCGTGTTTATTCGCAATATCATTTAATCTCACGAACCTAAACGAAAAAAATCTACACACGAAGTCTTTGAACCCGCATTCAATTTATATTCGACCGAAAACCTGCTTCCAATTAACTGTCACCCGTTTTTATTTATCTGTGTTTACGACATTAGAAAGCCAATAAAACATCCAAAAATGTCTAATCAATAAAATTTTAGGAATACGACATATTTGGTTTCACTAACGCGATTCTAATTCGCCAAACAAGTAGCATGCCCACTCAATAGATTTACTGATACTAATAAAATCACCGCTTCAGCTAACTAAACCAAACCACGTCGAAAAGAGATATAAGTGTGACAAGAGTCGCCGCGTGTCTGACGAAGGAATTCAAACAAAAATACACCTTAAAACAATAACTTAAATGCTCAAGAACAGTTAGAGGATTTAAAAAAAATTTAGATTTCAAATTCCTTCGTCACAAATACCAATAAACATAACACTGTTATGTATATTGGTGAAGCTGTACCCTCTACTGCTCATATTATACTACAAATAATAATTATTATATTATAGCTATTATAAAAATAAAACATTCACATACATAACATCTACCTATCAATCTACACCCTGTTAAATCGCTTACTAATAGATAACTACACATATCGTCGTCCACATGTAAATTGATTCTTATCGTCTTTAACATAAGGTTCAATTTTCACAGTGAAAGACTAGCCTGAAACTCTCATTCAAATGCAAAGATACAGAAAAATATAAAGTTATATAATTCTTTCATACATGTCATACGTAAAATATAGATGCATAACACACAATTTCGTACAACTACTGCTATATACTGCACCTATCTACTTAAATATTATTATATAATATCGTTCACTGCGTTTATGCACTGTAGAACATGACATGCAACATTACAATATCTTTGAATTTTATAATAACCCAAATAGTACACAGACTTAAGCCTCTGAATTCATGGTAACCAAGAGTCTCCCAACCTGTGCTGAGCTTACATTGAGAATTAAGGCCAACTTCCTCGACACAGAAAGAAGGCTTGTACTAACAGCGGGAATGTTACAGGTTGATGCTAGAAATTATGCAACATTGTAGCAGCCCCGGCAAGGCGAGCATAAAAGCGGCGTGGCCGTACCATCCTTTTCTCGAAACAGTTCAGACCATTTTCGACCCCCTATAACTTCGTTGTGTATACAACAAGAAGCCTGTATTTTCAGTAACCAAGCAGGCATTCTTCTTTTCTATCGAAAATCGATCAATAAAAAAAAAAAAACTGACGGAAGCGTATTACGTTTCACTCAAATTCTTTATACTGTCAAGCAAATTAAAAAAAATAAAGTAAAATATTAAGATCCAATTTCAATTAAAGCCGTTGAATAATAGTAACGTAATTTTAAAAAAGATAGACTTTTAACGAAGGTAAATTTTAACAAGTTTTTAACAAAAACATAACACAGAGACCTTGAGCACATTTCCCATGAATACAAAGCTATATGTCTATGAATGTCCATCATTTTATGGCCTGACAATTGTTTATCTATATCTTCAAACGTTCTTTAGTGCACATACTCAGCGAAACACAATAAATACAGTACATAATATGCGCGATATAGTAGCACTACTAGTATGTATAATGTGATGTACTCACTTCGCACAGGTACAGGGTGTTTTTCTGGTGGGATCTATGAAGTCATCGCACTTGTCGCCTGCCGCCTCGCCGTAGCAGATTTCAGCAGCCTGAAACGTTAGTAAAATGTTAATATTGGTTTGTCAAAAACACGTTAAGAAGCTTAATCCATTTACAATGCGTTCCAAATAAGAATAGGCTCGATTGACAGGTAGTAACGTCACGTCATACTGTCAAATCGAAGAATTATTATGGTGAGCAAAACAAGAAAATTTTAAAATTTAATTTATTTACGAACTGTGATAGTTTAATCAGAATCCAATTCTTCAATTTTGCTCATCTCTGAGTTCTTCAATTTTGCCCAATTTCTTGCGAATTGACAGTATGACGTGACGTCACAACATGGCGTCGATCCTATTCTTATTTGGAACGCATTGTAGAGTCGCCGAAATCAATAAAATTGTGTACGGCAAAACAATTGAGGGTAGTTATTGTTGTAGCAGCTATATAAGGTGTATGTATAGTAGGGTGGTTCATGTTTTTTTTAAATTTTCGATTTTCATTTGACTTTGCTCCAATTCTTGATACCACTCATGCACAGTGTTCTTAAACTAAGAATCACTTTAATCGGTTTAGAGGTTGTACAACGCCAATACGTACATCATCAGTGAATATTAAATTTATAATATTATTATTTTTTACATAGGGAAGTAAGTTTTACTAGAAACAACAACACACTAGTAACACTTGCTAACTTCCACTGTAAAAAATAATAATATTAGAAAACCTGCTGGCGTTGTGCAACTTCTAAATATTTTCCGATTATGGTGATTTTTGGTATAAGTACACTGCATGAGTGGTATCAAGAATTCGAGCAAAATAAAAAATCGAAAATATGTTTTTAAAATTTACGATTTTTGTCAGTTGTGCGAGTGAGAAAGAGGGATAGTGCTATCTCTATCCCTCTCTCTCGCTCGCACAACTGACATTTAACACATCATGGTAAGGCCCAGTACTCTTAGAATGGTTTATTTTTGTTTTTACTTTTATTCTTATGTGATCAGATTACGATATCAAAATAATGATTTCGTAAATAAAAACACTGAGTTTTGTTTGGCGCTTATTGGTGCAGTTTCGATATTGCTTTCGCATAAGGTAAAGTAGTTTGTGTTCGTAACAAACCAATAACTAGTATCTATATGTATACTAAATGCAACACTACAGTCAAATGGGGTGAATAGAAACAAAACTTCAAAGGGTATTTTCACGATATTTGAATATTTTTTGCAGCCTTTAACTATATCAATTTATTAATGAATTGTTATTCTAAAAAGTCGATACTTTGTTAGAAGCCGAATATGGTACCAAAGTGAAAAACCAAACCAAAGTTTTGTTTCTATTCACCCCGTTTTACGGTATATTGCAGTCCAGGAAGTATAAGTTGATTTTAATGTTAGAATCTAAAGTGAAAATGTCACTCATAGCTCAAGAATGACATTTATAGATATGATTAATTGATACATCTTCGACTCTATGTTTTTTTCGGAAGCTTTATCTCGGAACTAGTCTAAAAGCTCAAAAGACAGTTCTGTTTCCCACTTCCATAGTTTTCTCACATTTTACAAGCTGAGAGTTTCCGGAATATAGCAGTAGAACTCACATACACTGTTAAAAATTTGAAAAACAATGGTACAAGATCTAATGCAGAAGCACTCTTCTCATATTTGCTTACCGGGTGAAATTTTGCGTAGCTTTGGACATATTTCAAGACTTTTTGTAATGGAGTAACCATGGAGTTTCTTGCCGGTTCTTCTCCATAGGAACTATCAATTAAACTATCAATTTGGAACCGTGCACTAGCTTCTGACGTTCTGTAAGTGTCCATGTAGGCCTATGTGAAATAAAAACATTTGAACTTTTGAATATTGAATATTTTTTACTTGTTTTTATACATTAGCACATTATTTATTACATAGCTGTTGCCAGCGACTGCGTGATAGCAGAAAATCTTATGTTCTATTCCAGACCATGGGCTGCCCATGTGCCAAATTTCATTAAAAAGTGTTCAATCGGTTTAAGTATATGAGTGAAATGCTTCTAAATCGGATCTTAAACTACTTCCAGTAGGCTTGTTCAAGGCTCCAGGGTAACCCGCAAAATTAGAATTTTCTCGAATTTTGTTGTATTTTGCATGTCAGTGTCAAGTTGTATATTAATAATATATATATATTTTTTTATTCTTGATAGGTTCGCACTTGACCGCTATCTCACCTGATGGAAAGCGACGATGCGGTCGACGATGGAGCGCGCTTACCTAGAAGTAACCTATTCACTCTTGACTTAAAGATTCCCGGGTTGTAGCCAAATAATAATATAATCATTAAAATCTTCAATAAAACCCGTCTCAGGTCATCTAACCCTGTTGAGCTACTTCATAAAATAACCATTCTATTTCATGAAAAAGTTATCCACCTGAAGTTGAGGTGTTTGAATGTAATCAATACGTTGTGAAGCGGCAGCGCTACTGCATTAGACACATACATACTAGCACGTAATGATTTCAAGTTTGAGTGTTATCAGAGTATAATCAGCGTTATTAATAGATGCTATGATACCATTAGCAAGTGGCAAAGTTTGTCATACGGCGCCGTTATGACTAGCGGTGATTCACTCGTATCAATTCAGAGCTTATTGTGCGTAATCGGCTAATACTGCTGCTGTAAAAAAAAATCTTATGGCACTTTAATCTAGGTACAGACGATTCAGACGATTTAAGACCACCGCTCGTCCCATAAATCGGTTCTAGACGAATTTATCATGGCTTTTTTCTGTAATTGATGTTTTTAATACCCCCCCCCCCCCTTATATCTCTTCTCTTTCTAAAGCACGGCTTAATTCGGGCAATTGGATATACCCTTTACATATGAATGAATTCGCCGACAGTCCGTAATAGTCGTACCTGATGTGGTGCTGGTGTAGTGAGCGCAGCGAGGGCACGGTGCGCCATGTGCGGCGCGTGCGCGGGCGCGGCGCCCGCCTCCATGTGCGTGACCAGCACGTACGGCACCGGGTAGCGCATGCGCGCGCCTCCGCACACCACCTGGACCCATACAATAACCAAGATTGATATCTGGATACACGGACATCATTATGATGACTTAAAGCCTAGAGCCTTACAGAACTCTTATAATTCTATTCGCGTTAACATAATAGTGACTCATCAGTGCTACTGCAGAGTAAAGACGTAATAAAAATAAAAAAAAAGTGAATAATCTAACATAATCGTTAGATTATTCACTTTTATTTTTACAAATAGGCGAGTTTTTAAAATTGACAGAAGACGCATACGTTCTGACTTACATCAACTGATCAATGTGAACTCGGCTTTCTAAATTACTATGATCTAGTCAAGAGGCAACGGATCTAGGAAGAAAATAGTGACCCAACTTAGCCACTAAGATGAGTCACTATTTTCTCAATGCAAATACACCATAAATGAAGCGTTATTTATGTTCTGCTTTACATAGGCTATTTGAGACGTATTTGTTGGACCACACCCTTTTATAAAACGTGATGGATAACGAATAATTCCAAGGAGATGCAGAATTATTTGAACCATATCGAAACGTCCAGTACACAACATAGTACTTAGATAATTACTGGCTTTTGTGTTCAAATAATTAAATAACAAATACTGGGTTCTTGATACATCTTTCTGCAGGCCAACTCACTACGTACAACATTTAGTAAGTTAAATAGTTGATTGTAATGTTTCGTTACCTCGACAGCGCCGCAGCCCTGCTCAAGCGGGTAGAGTTGCCTCCAAGCATCGAGGAGCCGAGCTGTGCCGGCGTCCGCGTCGCTCCACTCGCGACCCGTCAGCGTGCCTTCCAGGCCGAAAGGTGCTAGGATCACTGGAACAAACAAGGCCATAACAACATAAGTATTAACGGAACTTGAGAGAAAACCGGGGCAGAAAAGAACAAAACATGAGGATAACATATTTGTGATTACTTAAAAGACTTCTGTAGGCCTTAACAAATATTTGTTACGTGCGAGAATTGAACTCGCTACACGCAGCGCATCGCTCGACCACTGCGACCGATGACCACCGTCAAACTGTTTTTATAGGTACAGTTTTGATCTTTGGAACAGTCACAAGCTGGTTTGATTTTTTATCACAAGCTTTTTGATGTTCAGGCAAGCTCTTTATTTTGACTGCCACATCAAAAAAGCAAAAGCGTGTTCCAACGGGCAACTCGGCGATGTCATCCTTTAACAACACAAATAAGAATAACAATACTTTCATAAAAAAAAATATTTGAATTTAAGTCTGTCATGTAGTCGTAACCGTGGCGTGCTGGTCACATTTTGCTTTGTCATGTATACATGACTGTGGCGGTCAGAAGGTTAACAACATAAAGCTATAAACAGATTAAAAGAGAACTTCAAGCACTGAGCTTGCCCAATATCCACTTCATCTCGCCATGAAAACCACATTGCAAGTCGACTTTACTTATCCAGACAACAGAATCGAACCTTACATTCGTTTTATTTCGGTTTAACCTTTTGACGTGCGTAATTAGAGACACAATAGTAAGACAATGGCTTCCGGGCGCCGGCTACCGCCTGAGCGTTAATGAATTAAAGAAATTTATTTCTCATAAGAACATACAGTCCACTTAAAATGAGATACAAAGTAATAAACATAATAATTCGATACAATATAAATTTCCTCCAGAGTATTAGCAGATTATAGTGTACATACATATTTCTTTAGCTTCTGTTTAAATGTATTCACGTTGTTGCACTCTTTAATATCGTCCGGTAATTCATTGAACAGATGTACTCCTTCAAATAATATGGTCTTTCTACCGTAATTAGTGCGTACGCTGATGACTTCAAGTTTGTTTTTATATCTATTTCTCAAGTTATGTGACATTGTTTTTTTCCTTAGTTGTATGTTAGTTTGTATTGAGTTTGAAATTATGTTTTTGATAAGAATGCAGGTGTAATAAATGTATAGTTGTCTAATATTTAATAATTTAGTTTTTTCGTATACGGTCTTCGTTGGAGTAAGATAATTATAATGGAACAAGGTTTTAATTATTTTATTTTGAACTCTTTGAAGTGAATTTAAATTAGTTACTGCTGCGGAACTCCATATCTCGACCAAATATTCTAAATGCGATTTGACTAACGAGTTATAAATCAAAGTGCGCACTTTACTTGGAATACAGTTCGCTACTTTTCGTAACGCTCCCAACAGTGATGTTAATTTACCTCTGAGATGGTCAATGTGTAATTTCCAAGTTAGTTTCTCATCTACCCTCAATCCCAGATATTTTTCGTTGGTGGATCGTTTTATTATTTCATTATTTATCCTAAGAGGCGAGAAGTCCGGTATACGTTTGTTTTTAGTGGTAAAAATCATGAATGAGGTTTTTGACGTATTAATTGTAAGAAGGTTGTACTTTAACCACTCGCCTAACAAATCGAGGTCATGTTGAGCGTCCTTTATAATGTTATGAATTGATTTGTCAAAGTAAAAGAGACAGGTGTCGTCTGCGTATAGTGTTAGGTGTCCTATTAACCCTATTTTATTAATATTGTTTATGTAGATTAGAAAAAGTAACGGACTGATTATTGAACCTTGAGGACAGCCGTATGAAATAGTTTGGACCGAGCTAGTGTGAGTATTTCCTATTTTAACAACTTGACGCCTGTTCTCCAAATAAGACCTAAACATTTTATGTGCTGTACCTTTAACACCTATGTTATCTAGCTTCTGAAGCAGTTTTTGATGACTCACAGTATCGAACGCTTTTTTTAAATCGATGAAAATTCCTAAGGCATAGCTCTTTTGATCTATATGAATTTTAATTTTGGTAACTAAATCTGTTGCAGCCGAGAGAGTACTTGACTTCGAGCGAAAACCATACTGTTCGTTTATTAGAAATTTTTTATGTGTCAAATAGTTATTTAGGCGACTATATAATACGCGTTCGAATATTTTGGACAATACAGGTAGCACTGACACCGGTCTGTAGTTGCCCGGGTCAGTTCTTTTCCCAGATTTGTGAATAGGACTGACCCTAGCCACCTTGAGAGTGTCGGGAAAAGTCCCATGCCGTAAACAGGCATTTATACAGTTGGTCAGCTTCTCAACGATTATATTTTTTAAACATTTTATTGCCTTAGTACTAATACCATCCAGACCAGTGCTAGTGTTGCTATCAAGGTCGTCTATGATTCTAATTATTTCCTCTGTGGTGCACGGCGTTAGTTCGTTTAGAGATATGTCATGTGTATAGTTATGATCGTACATCAATGTGTTGCCCGTATTTGTGTGATATGTGTTGGGTATTTGTTTTGCTAAGTCTGAGCCTATGGATGAGAAAAAAGAATTGAACAAGTCACATATTGAGTTACCTTCTGTTAGAAGTCCAGCGTTAGAAATTAGTTTGGGAGGAGGGGCGTTGTCTTTAATTTTATTTAATCCTAAGTTATTAATCAGGTCCCACATTTTTTTTGGTTGATTGCTGCAGCTTTGAAATAAATCATAGTAGTAGGTCTTCTTATGCGTGTTTGTTAGAATCTTCACATTCCGTTGTTCTTTCTGGAACTTTTTCCGTAGATCGATATTATCTGGGTCTAATTTGGTTTGTTGCCATAAACTATTTCGTGAATTGATTGCGTTTATAATGTTCTGATTAATCCAGTCTTGTTGGGGGGGGGTTAAGAATTTTGATCTTATCTATTTTGTTCTTTTCTATCTGTTCTGAGATAAATGTTTCTAGTTGGTTGTAGTCGTGGTCGTCATTGCTGAATTTTGCTTCTAGTGTGCTGTTGTACAAAATTTCGTAATCCAGAGCCTTATAATGTTTCTTTTTGTTATGTTGAGGAGACAAACTTCCTATTTCTAGATATATCTGCTTATGGTCAGAAAGACTTGATTCAATTATTGAAACGCTGAGTGAATGGTTGTTTATATTAGTACATATATGGTCCAGTATTGTGTTTGTTGTTGCCGTGTCACGTGTGCTGTATGTTTTGTGGATTTTATTTATTATTCTATAGCCGGCTTCTTGGACTCCATGTTGGTATTTGGATACATTACTGTTTGCATTTAGTAAATCTATATTGTAATCTCCAAAAACTATTGATCGTTTTCGTCGCTCCAATTGGGATGAATATATTTCTAAAAAGTTGTTTACGTTCGTATCCCCCGGTTTATAAATTGCTCCAATATTTAATGATAGTTTGTTTATATATATCCATAAATAGTGGTTTCCGTTCTCGCACAATTCTTCAGTTATATCGTATTTAATACTATTGTGCACATAAATGGAAACGCCTCCGCCTTTACAATTTTGTCTGTAGTTATAGATATGAGTATAATTAGGTAGTTGGTATAGTTTCGCATCAGACTCTGAGTTAATCCATGTCTCAGTGAAAATCAAAAGGTGGGTAGTCATTTTTATAGCCTTTAGAATGCATTTTATCTCATCGAACTTGCCAGGCGTGCGTATACTGCGTAAGTTTGCATAAAGAAATCTTAGTGAAGACGGATGCAATGGAATGTCCTCATACTTATTTACTATTTGATGGCATAGTTTCCTAGAACTATCCGTTAGTTTGGCATTTTGTAATGGGGTACCTAGTGGTTTTTTTGGTTTGCAGTAACTATTGTAGGTGTTCCTTTCACATATTTAATAGTGAGGTCTTTTTCACCATCTTGTGTACGCTTATTTAACTGATCCTTAAGAGATTCTAAGTATTGTTTTTGTTTTGGGGTTTGATCAGCAAAAATCTGCATGTTTTCAGGTAGTTTAGTTCTATTTTTTAACAGGTATTTAGCCGTTGCGGATTTTTCGAAGTAAACTTTTATGGGTCGATTCTTGTTTTGTACATATTTTCCTAGTCTTTGAGATTTGATCGGCTTAGGGCAGTCTTCAAAAAGCATTGTTATTAACTTCATAACTTCCTGATTATCGTGGTGTTGTCTTGATTTCCAGTTTTTGTCGTTTATTTCCGATATACCCACAATAACAATATTTTTCTCGCGGTCGTATCGATCCTTAAGTTCTAGGATGAGGTTTTCGTGACACTCGACGGGCGATTTTAGTGCCGAACATTTTGTGTGTTGCTGATTTTTTATTTGGGATATTTCGGTTTCTATATTTTTTATTTTGTCCTCATTGGCAATTGTTTTAGCTTTGATATTTGCTATTTCTGTATTAGTATGTTTTATCTGTTGTGAAAAATTTTCAGTAGTTAGCTTTATTGTTTTAATTTCGTTCTTTAAATCCGATATTTGTTCTTTAATTTGGTTTAGGTTTTCAGTTTGTGTTTTGCCAAAATTGGTTAGGAAGTTCATCATTTCCGTGCGGAAATCCATGAAATCCTTCTTATAATCACTTTCTTCTGTACGATCCTTCCGCTTTCTCGAAGTGATGTTAGCGCGTAAGTCTTCATCGCTTAAAGTGGACAAGTTCGGAGCCGATCCACTACCGCTCTCGCTGCCGCTTATCAGTGTCGCCCTGGGCGGCGTCCTCGCCATACTCATGTTGTTATGTTACGAGTGCGTGCGAGTAGAAGAAAAAATATCGGACGCTCTCTTTTCCCCGCGGGGGTGAGCGGTGCTGCGCGCGCGCCGGTGCAGTTCGCGTGAGGACACAAGGTCCTGAGTGATTAAGCAACTACGATGTTAATTTGACTTAAACAATGCACTTATAAGGATCACTTTACTTTGCTAAGTTTTTACTAAAAAAATTGTAATATTCTAGTACACGTCTGCTTCCAACGGACTCCGGAGGAGGAAAAAAAAGGAAAAAAAATTTACTTGTTCCTTCCTAATTTACCCTACGATTTGTGAAGTGAGCTATTAGCTTGATATAATGTAGATACCTTTAGCATCAGCCTGGTTGTCGGGCGAGTTGATCTTGGCGCGACGCTTGGGCGTGAGCGTGCGAACGGGCGGGTGCTGGCGCACGTCCACGGACGCGCACACCGTGCTCTCGCCGTGCAGGAAGAAAGCGAATGAAAACGACAAGTGCCACGGACTGGAAGTCATAAAAAATTGAATATTATTATTAAGTTAAATACAAATAACACAATTTTGTGAATAAATCGTCAGCCTTTTGCCCATAGGCTGAGAAGTGGAAGAATCACCGTGACCCTGGAACGCAAGGGCAATTGAAGAAACACAGGTGGATTTTAATCCGTAAAAGTCAAACATTCCCTCTCGCTCCACCCACAGCGAAAGGGGTTATTCGATGATTTCCCACATCAAAAAAAAATAAACCTTTTGCTTTACCCCGACTTTTTTGAATCGGTACTCTATATCTTCTACTTCTATACAACATGCTATTCCATTCCTCTCCATCCATTCGTCATTTTCGAAGGACAGTGTACCTTCAGTATACCTAAAACATGTAACTAGGTATGTTTAGATACGGTCTTACTGCTGCAGTCTTCCCGTCCGATTATAATTTAGGTGTCTTCAAGGCTAGAGCGAATAGGCTCTTAATAAACTAGTGCCTCTCCATCAACGATTGCATCACTACATACCATCAGGTGGGATCGCAGTCAAGCACTAGTTTATAACATTAAAAAAAGAACCAGGCAAAAGTCGGCAAGCCTAAGTTATCATTCGGGCACAAATCCAGAATGTGAGTTGCTACTTCAAATTCCAGATTTCTAGAAACCCGAATAACAATTTGCCTGACCCGGGAATCGAACCCAGAACCTTAAAAGAAGTAACAGAGTTGTAAGAACAAAATATTACATATCATCCTGCCGCAGCATGTTTTCTTTCTTTACACATATTAATCAGCCGTCATCTCAGTGACTTTCAAGAAAAAAATTATATGGCACTAAAAAGAGTTGTGCTTATGACTAATTCTTCAGATATCATAAATATGTTATCATTTGTTTGTACTCCAAACAAACATGCACGGAAATTAGGTCAGCTAAGCGACCGGAAGTTACTCCAACCATTATAGCATAGTAGTGTATTTTTAATATGTGTTTATCTGATGATTCTGGTCAAAGACCTCTCACTGTACCTAGATTTCTCACTACCGCCTACCACGCCAATTCTCCTATAGCTTTCAAGGAACCATATTCTTGTTATTTATATATATTTTTTTATGTTACCATAATTTGTCTCTGCATCACCCAAAGGCATTAAGTCCGCCTCTGTACTTTTGTGTGCATAAAGAATTAAATAAATAAATAATTTATTTTTAAAGAGTGTCCACAGTTTTTTCGCCATATACATATTTGGGATTGGCAACTTCATAGCTACATCTAATAAATTATATTTATTTTGCAAACAAGTTTTAAACTAGATGAATCCGGAGTTTCCTAGCCTAGCTGATTATCCCGAGAAGAAGCACCAAAACAAACTCAAAGGTCTGTCTGTTTTAAAGTCCATATAGCAAACATGTAATGGTCAAATCATATGAGAAATATGGTCTTTTGAGGAAAGAACTACATAGATTTGAGTGGAACCATCCAGTCAGTGCAAGTATTAAATAAACAGTCATATCAGTCAGTATTCGTACAGCTAGACTCAGGACTACTAACCGACAACTTGAAAATTCACAAGAAAAAAAAAACAGATTAATTAAGAACCTCTTCCTTTTTTGGAAGTTGGTTGAAACCAGTATTTAAGTACAATATCTCTATGTACTTCAAAATCAATTTTCAGAGTAAGTTTTCAAACAAAGAAACCAAACAGAAGCTTCATAATAACGCCGATTCTTGTAAATTTTGCGGTGCAAGGCAGTGCGGCGCCCCGGAATACCGCAACTCCGCGCGGTGCGCTGCGACTATAATCTATAATAAAGATAGTATAGCCGCGATGCCGCCCGTATCTCGCGGCGACGGCAGCTTCAAATCAAATTGCAATCGATCGCTATACATTGACATATTGCTGCGGAGAACTCGGGTGTTGCTACCCTACTTTTTATGCAGGCTTTTAAGTTATATTTTTCAAGTTAATATATATTTGATAATGTTATGTGCAGTAAGCAGTGCTTACTCCCAAATCGAGAGCTAAAAGTATGTATCACTTTTATATTTTACGTAGCTTCCTACTCTTGGGCATCGACACCAAGCAAACACAATTTTACTGCGACTTTTTATAAATATAAAAATACAGTTATCTATTTCTATAGACTAAGTCTTAACGAGATGTAAGGTTTTAATTTTCATAAAAATTGTTAGAAGGTGAACGAAGTTATGCCCTGGTGTCTTGTCGGGCAGAACACAGAGATCTTCTTGTTAATCTAGGAAGTGAGACCTGCGTTGCCACGGCTCATTCGGAAACAATCCATTGAGAGAACTGCTTCCAAATCCAACTTCCATGTACTTTTCCGGACCTGGGAATCGAACCAGCGACCCCATGCTTAGCAGTCGAGCTTATGACCTCTAGACCAGAGGGACGGTCGAGTAGTCATATATATTTGGCTTACTATAGCATGATATTGTGAACGTAGGGACAATAATATGATTTGTTTATTTAGGATTGACTTTCTTGCGCGATTTGGGATTGCGTGACGTCAATGGTACAGTGGCGCCATTGTTGTCAATTTTGTTTGATGTTAGATTGATTGGTACTATTACTGTTTTACTACTGCAATATCTACTAGCTGGCAATTTATGTTACTTTCGTCATCTTACTTCTTACTATTTTGGTATACAATAAAGTTTATTCTATTCATTAAAACTTCATGCAACACAAACGTGAGGCGAACAAAGGCGGACTTAGTGCTTTAGGCATTCTCTACCAACCATCCATTCGTCTATTTTCTCTCTTCTTCTCTATTACAATCTCACTAAGAAAATGAACTTATTTGCCCAAGTATTCTTTCTTCTAGCTTGTCATCAAAGATTGAAGTATTGGCATAGGGTTTTCCCTCAGTTGCCTTTAACGATATATAAATTGGAAGCAACTAGTTGCTGGGTTATTCCCAAGAAATTCTATAAACTGTATTCCCAAGATTTTTTCCATTACTGTATCTTTGTACCAAAAAAAATCCAATCAGCGCACAATTAAAATCTTGCAGATACAATCAACACATCAAGTAATTAGCTAACATGTAACGCGCACACGCAAAAGACAAGCGTGTCATATCGTAACTTCGACTTTCACTATCAGAGGCTGTTCAATAGTGAAATTAATTCTTATCGCGTAAACAATAAGGTTTGTTATTCATTACCTCTTGCCGACTTCTTCTTCGTCGCCGTCGTAAGGTTGGACGAACCATTTGCCAAGCCTCACGAAGTCCCGCGATAGAAGACATCTGTAAATTAAAAAGTTTTAATTAGTATGTGTCGATTATGTCAATGTTAGGCGTCAATCGTTTTATTATGGTGGGAACTTTATCTCTGCAAAGATGTGGTTAATTACTAGATTTTTCTTAGTTACCTCATTTTGAACCAACACATAACATAAAACATATTATTATGTTATGTGTTGAGTTGGATGTGTGGTGAGAAGAGAATGGATAAAGTGAGAAATGAGTATACTACTGGAAGTTTGAAATTGGTATCTACCATTATCTTGGTATGGTCAATTAACGAGGGATGAAACGTATGTCACTAAGTGTCATCAATATACATGTGGATGGACGGCGACGGAGGTCAAAGAAAAGATGAATGGATTGTGTCCGAATATAAAAATAAATAAATAAAATATGAGAAAAAAAGGGTCGAAATCAGAATAGAAGAAACAGACGTGTTGAGCTCCAAATAACACGGGACAAGGGCAGTAAGATGATGACGTGTTCCCACTGCTGGGACTCAGGCCTTCTCTCTAGATGAGGGAATGGGCAGTAATCCAACACGCTGGCCCAGTGTGGATGACACTTGTCTTCGAAACTTTTTATTTCAGGACACACTGGTTTCCTCACGATGTTTTCCTTCACCGTTTTGAGAGCAATGGTGAATGAATAAATTACACTATAATGCACCTGGCTGGGTTAGAAGTTTAACCTATAACTTAAGTCGGGACAGTTAACACTGGCCCACCACTACTCTAACAAAACAGCATACGTAAATTGTCATTATCTATGATAGTAAACGTAAAACTTTCAGACACTTTCCGCCAAAGTCCTTGTTAAAAAAGCAATGAAAAAGGAATCTCCTCCAAGTTAACGAGGGACGATAATATTGAGAAGTAAGATCAGACATAAGCTATACAATTTCACAGCTCAGCAACTTAGAACATGAGGTCTGGTGACATTTGCCAGTTTACGACTGTATCACGTTTCTTTTATTGGCGTACCGTTTGAACGATAAAATGGGGAGAGGCGCAAGACTGTCTTGTGACACAAAATCGGTTAGGTACATAATTGAGCTGTTTTAGAACGATTTGGTGATGTAGATGATGACTGTTTTTTTTTGTTTGTGCTGCTTTTTTCAATTATGGTTAATAATGTACGTTACTGGTTTATTATGTCAGCCTGCATCCTATAGCTATGTGAAGGCACCCCTTTTGACTTTCAGCTATGACTTAGACGTGGCTTGTATTTTAAAGTGGGCAATCATGAAGTGACTTCTGCTATGACGGACAGCATGAGTCGGAGAATGAGTATGAACAGGAGATGTCAATTGATGATTGAGGAGTGTCAGTTTCTTCTGTTCCTTCAATTTCGCAAGTGACTTAGATATGGTTGAAGCTATCTATTAGATGCATATTGGCTAGTTTGAGAACAAACAGGCATGTTTTTTTTATCTTGAGAGACTAAACGATGAATCATTCAAGTTGTCCACAAGTATTTTCTTGTTTACCGATATGCAACTGCACCATAGCTTAGGCAAAGCCAAAACCAAATGCATTACCATAGAACATAGCATGGTTTCCAAACTGAACGTATTACAAGACGATATAGTAGCGCGGGTGTGTCGTAACTCGCGCGGCTATCGATTATATTACCATAGCGAATATTATTGTGTCACTGACGAACGCAGTGTAGTCGACGCGTGAAACTGACGACTAAGCAGTGTTTACTTGAAACGTGAATCATGTAATTGTGATAAATAACGTGACACATAGATGTAGTTTTTAATTAAGAGCGTCCTTCCCGAGGCACATTTTTATACAACCGCTCTTACGTGATTACGATGTTCTTACACATCTTTCTCTAGATATTTTTGGGAACAGAGATATCTTGTTGATATTATCTAGGTTTCTATTGAAATCAAATCATAAATCTGTATAAGACTAATCCAGTAAAGACCTGTGAAAATCTGATATTTTGCGTGAACTTAGGAAGAAGGGCCTAAGTTCACGCAAAATATCAGATTTTTTTTTTAGATTTTTATTTTTTCATGTCTTTACTGGATTAATCTTACACAAAAGTACTCATAAATTTAAAAAAAAAGTAAAAAATAATAATAACTGTAGTTAAGACTGAATGATGATACCTTTTAGGGCTTAAAAAACAACATGTATGTCCTGGAACAAGTTTCTTGAAAAATTCGAGTGAATGATGGAATTACCGAATTGGACAGAGCGTTCAAGTGTTATCTCTTTTTTCT
The DNA here is from genome assembly GCA_905147345.3 of Mythimna impura. Classification (NCBI taxonomy): domain Eukaryota; kingdom Metazoa; phylum Arthropoda; class Insecta; order Lepidoptera; family Noctuidae; genus Mythimna; species Mythimna impura. The sequence goes on from LR990350.1 coordinate 27,603,667, forward strand.
CGCATTGTTTCTTTATCAAACATTGCGTTGGATGAACCAACAAGCTTTTAAACCAAGCTCAGGTTGACGATAGACGGGTCGGGAAGGGCCCACTTAAGAGACATTTGTAATAACGTAAATCGAAAGACAAACGAATTTAGACTCTGTGCAGTCAATTTATAGCATGCTATATAGTTGCAGAGGTTTTATTGTAAATAAATTCTACAACTTGGAGACTGTCCCGAGAGCTTGCTTGTTAACCAAAAGAACTATTTCACTTTCTGGTACGTGCGAAGAGGGCTATTAATTTTCTTAAATAGCTGCTGCTTTACTGCTAATTAGTTCAATTAATTGTAGCTAGGCTGACTGGATTTTTTGACAGAATTTCTACAATTACTAAATGACATTGATTGTGTGTGTTGCTGTTTATATCAAGTATAAAAAACATTTTAATTTTCCGACTAGTGATTAGCCCCGGTTTTGCACAGGTGCCAATTGTATACATAAACCTTCCCCGTTTATTTTACCTTCTATTGGTAAAAACTGCATCAAAATCCGTAGGGTGGTTTTGGAGCTAGCGGGTAAACAGACAGACACACAGAATTTTAGTTTTTCAAATACATGCAGTCTAAACCCGTTCTAAAGTTTCAGAAACATTAGCATTTTTGTTACAGAAAATATCGGGATTACTTTACGAGTTTTTGCCCTGAAATAAACACAAAACAAGCTTCAACATATCAAAGAGATTTTACTAAATCTCTTTGATATGTTGAAGCTTGTTTACGTTAAGAGTTTGAAAACAAAATATGAATATTCCAAGTGCAATGAGTCGATATATAAAAATGAATGCACAGATATTGTAGTAGTTCGTCGATAGTTTATTTCGAGCGATGCCCCTGTCTATCTTTAAACGTACGTACTCCACTGAATCTAATACAGTTTAGTTGTAAACATTACTCTTTGTGACTCACACTGCAACTTTTCTAGACTTTTATATAGTACCCGACCGTAAATATGGCACAGATGAGCTTCTGACCAGTTTCTAAACGAAAATTATTGCAATTGTCAATTATCATCTGTGTCAGTCATGAATGTAACGTCTTTTTTGTAAGAAATCATCAATTAACTCTCTTTCTGGATGGAGCGAGCGGGAATGTCAGACTTTTACTGACTAAAACCCGTGTTCCTTCAGTTACAATTTGCTTTCGAACAGTCTTGCAGTTCTGAACAATCTCGCAAACCTCTTTCTGAAGCTTGGTTGCTTGGCTGATAGGCTAACGTTTAACCATATCTAACCATCAGGTGAGATAGAGAGCGACAGGCCATTGCCTGTTGTCAACATCATTATGTTGTCTACGATGGAGCAGGCTTGGCTAGAAGTAGCCTATTCACTTTTGACTTAAAGACCCGCAGACCTGCGTTCAAAAATGCTTCCGAGTTGCAACCCAGGGTCGTTCTTTTATAACTCGAGTAGCTACCCTAGAGTTAACCCAACTAACTCTAACTCCGAGCAGAGTAGGTTGTTGTAAGCGGCCATACATGACAATTGCTTGGCATTGACAGTTGAACTCTACGTTCGCGTTCAAAAATGCGACCGTAGAGTATCTACCCTGATGACGTCATTAGAGTTAACTCTAACCTCATTTTTGAACGCAGGGCTGGTTGTTGGTATCAGGATATAAAATTTACTTGCATTTACCGCAGGTTACTGCAGCACCAGTGTGCCCTCGAATTGAATTTAACATGACAGTGTGACGATATACGTTATACTCGGTCGATTTAGGTTTTCTTTTGTAATGGATTTCAATTGTCAAACAGAATTGAATTACAAATTGACTTGGTCATATTGTTTATCAATGCGTGATTCACATTTATTATTTGACGTAACCTTATAATATTATGGAATTATTGTATGCGTAAGCAATAACTATGGCTTTTCCAATAGCAATACATTTAAAATAGTTAATACTGAGGGTCTTTAATACTTTGGAATCTTTGTTATTAGGGAGCAAAGACTAAATAAATAAAAAAAACACTTCACACTAATATCATAAAGCCAAAAGTTTCTGAGTGTGTGTGATGTTTCTTACTTCTTTACGCTGAAACTGCTAAAGGGATTTAGATGTAATTTGGCACATGGATAGACCTCTCTTCTTTATCATTTCTGACATGTAGAAACTTAAAAACTTCAGTTTAGTAGGTTTATACCTACTAAACTGAAGTTTTTAAGTTTCTGCATGTACTGAAAAGTTTGCATTACATTTACATTTTAAACTTTTCGCGGACCATATTTTAGCTCTTGCTGACCACGAATGTTCCGCGGACCACAGGTGGGGAACAACTGCTATAGAGCATGTTGTATGTTGTCTCTGTACAGTTGAGAATCAAAGAGGTTGACCGCGCTCACTGAAGCGCAGCCACTGCACTCAGTGCAGTCGTACGGCAGCAGTACAAAGTGTGCAAACTGGCGTCGTAACGGGAGGGATTTAGGTGCGCGGGCGCAGGTGTCGCGGTCGCTACACAAGCACACATAAGGAATGCCTTTACTACGCTTTGAATATTTATCAAAACAGGTGCGAATTTTTGCTACACTAACCGAACATCAAAGACAATTTAGTCCTTAAATAATAGACTCATTAAAATGTATTTTCTTACTGCTCGAAACGTGTAATAAAGTAGATGAGTTACGCACCAATTGTTCAGTTTTTACCACTCGTTTATTGCATTGCAACAAAAACCGAGGCGATTGAGTATCAAACCAGTCAGTTGTAAAAATGATATTTTACAACGTCAACACTCCAGCGTGAGCTTCAAATTTAAATGCATTTTACTGCCGACTGAAAATAACATCATTTCAAAACGTTTAGGCGGGGTATATTACAATCTTGTAGAATTAAGCAATTCAATGTCGAACATTAGCGTATCTCAGGTCTTTGAACCAGTTTCAACGAGATACCGCCGCAGAAGTCGCAAAAAAATGCTGCAAACGTTATTTGTGAGCACTTAAACGACACAGAATCCGGAAATAAGAATTTAGGATCAGTAACAAATGCGTTTCAACATACCAACTTTATTGGATCGATTAATTTGAGCAGTGTTCGAGAGACCGCCTTAAAGATACAATCGCCTCCAATTTAGATATCCATAAACGTGTAAAACAGGAACGAAGCTAAACACTAAAACAATTTAATTACGTGCAGTTTGAAATCTATAAAAGTTAATTTGAAACACGAGAAGGTGCTTGCTTGCGAACAATAGCGAGTATTGTAAAGTGCACATAAAAACGTTAACTCAATCGCAGTGTCTTGCAGGCCTGCCCTGTCAATCCAATACACTGTATTTTCTAAAAAGCATATGTGAGATTTTTGACGATATATGTTTTTGACAATGAATTGCGTTTTCTAGTGATAATTGATGAATATTTTATTATTTTAAACATTTTACAGCTAGTTTAGGTTATCTACTATATAGCCAAGAAGTTTTTTTTAGATAAAGATAGAAAGAAAACAATATATTGCAACTAACTTGTGTTGCCAAGACAAAGTTGTCAAGTTTTCCTACTACCAAACCAGGCAACACACTGTAAACTAAATTACAGTGTTTTGTTTTGTTTGAACTTAGGTAGTTGATTATGCCAAAACATTGTATCCAATGATACAAGGTTATAAAAAGGCAACTTTAATAAAGTATAATAAATACTTATGTAGATATCAGGATCTATTTGCCTAATTAGTAAATAAAATTTTTGATATTTAGATACAATATACTTTATTTAATAAAATATGTTATTAAAATAACAATTATTGTAATAAAGAACTGATACATAATAATCTAAAATAATTGAAATAACATAATTTTCATCCTTTTGACGACAATCGTTGTGTTTTATTTTTATTTATTTTTTACCTTTTTGTTTTGATTTTTTATGCTTTTAAATCAATCTTTTATTGAGCAAAAGTGAACTTAACTTATACATAATAATTAAATATACATACATGTTCCCTCTCCTAGAGAGGAGGCCTGAGTCCTAACAGTGGGAACATTGTATGGCCGACTATGCTACATACATGTTATAAACAAAACATAACATAATCTCCAAAAGCCTTATTATATTCTATTTTTTTTGTTTGCTTTCTTTTATTTTGTGAGATCAATTATTTATTAAAATTTATGTATAATAATCAGACAAATTAAACAAAAACAACAATATATTCTAATATTTTTATGAGATCCATTGTTGACTTTGTGAAAAAATTAAACATTTCTTCTGATTTGTAATTTAACCACAAGTGCGACTGAATTACAAATAAGAATCTATATGTATATCAAGATCAGGCGCATCAGATACCTCAAGGATTTAATAAAAAGCCGCCGTGATGCAGGCATGGATTTTATAAGTATAAGCAATTCCTTTTTTTTAACTTCATTACATCTCTTGGTTTGCATTCTCTTTCTATCATATTTATAAGATCTATTCCGTCGTTCATTTTCTTTCTTAAGTCAGTTTTAATCTTTTTCTTCAAGAAATGAATTTCTATAAACTCTCCATTATAATCATTTTTGGCAAATAGAGAGTTTGCCTCTTCGAAACTAAATAATTTTTAAATTTTGAATATTATGTTATTTTACAGTCATTTGCAAAAAGCACCATGTCTTTGTGGCAGAGTACGTCCACATCCAGATTTTTTTCTCCAGACTGTTTGATTTTGCTTACAAATTCTCAAAATTCGCTTCGTTCTTCTGCCTGATTAAAATCTCTTCACGCACTGCGATTATTCTCTAAGTGCTGGCCTAAAATTTTACAGTCTTCGCAGTTGCATGGAAGTGGTAGTTTTTCATGTGATATTTTAAGCTTGCTTAAAATCTTTAAATATAGTGGAAAAATTAATACTAGTTTGTTGTTGTAGCGAGATGGATTTCAATATAAATTCTTCCAAACACTCTTCATACTCTTCTGGAAACTTGTCAGTTGGTGCATATAGACGTCCTCGAAGATCAGGTGTGGCGTTTATCTTCGGGTTTTTATTACCTTCGAGATAATTATTTTTTAAGACCGATTGTATAGTTTCATCATTTGTGTAACCCAACGTTCTCAGAAAAAACCCTTGCAAACTTTGGTATCATTTAGCGTCCATATTAGGGTGTTATGTCTTCGAGACTGGCCTTTTGTTTTCGTGCAAGCTGTAGGTAACATATCAACACTTCTTGACAGATAATCACGGCGCCGTTGCCGGTCCAAGTTCCAAAGAGTAGCTTTCAGTTTCAGAAATTTTCAAAATACACTGTTTTTTATATGAACAAGGCGGCAATAATAGATGTTTTAGTCTTTAATTCTCTATTACAGCTACTGGATCCTTAATTCGTTTAGGTTTCTTTGGAATTTGACAGCTATCTTCAACCGCTGGCTAATCAATGGCACTGGATTTTTCAGGTATGACACATCTTTTGTTACTTGACGGTTTTTCTATTACATTATGTGCAAACGAGTTTACTAGAGCATAGGACGTAGAAGGTCCTGGTGAAACTGAAGGCGGAGAAGAATGTGCTACACAAGTTGAATCATCATTTAAATCGTGTATGGATCTAGCTTTAACGTTTTCTTGGTTTTCTGTTGAATTAAATTTAATGCTATCAAAAATAATAGGCTTACTCGTGTCAGGTCGGTGAATATCTTCTGAGAAAATAGTTGAGACGTTTGTAGTCTTATCACAAATTAATGCAGGTATCAGTTGGGTGTAAACTCCTTCTCCTAATTCTTCTGAAATACACTCATCAAGTTGTGACTCACTTAATGGAATAAGAGGACTTATGAAGCTTCTTAACTCCAAATCATCGCGAAGGTCATATATGAAGATGATGATGAGGTCATTACATAGATTTTCTTTTTCTTCTCTTTGAAGGCAATCACTTTAAACGTTGGACACAACAGTGACCGAGTCTGTATTATTGTAATGTTTTATTTTGTTTTTCGATAATCCAATCAGCATTTTACTACGGTATTCATTGTCGTAGAGTTATCCCGTAATCACTGTTATCAAAATAAAATAATCACAACAGATCTACAAACAGATCGTTCACAATAATTTATTCAATACGCAAGTCACTGCGCGTCACACATACGACTAACTTATACTGAGCCGTCTCCAAAGTTTGTCGAGAAGGTGAGAGTTCTACAACGAGTAAAGAAAGAGCGAGATAGCGATAGTGTTTCATCGACCAAACTACGGTGGTTGGTACTCTAAGGCGCGAGTATTTGCGACGGTTAAAAACACTGTATTTATCTCCGTAATTCAACAAACAGCGTAGCTTGTTATGCGTAAATACTGTAAACTTTATTACAGTTTTTTAGCATGTTAAAACCTTAATTTGAACGTCATACAGTGTTTTTTAGCTTGGCTTATCATGTAAAATACGCCTCAAAATGGCAAAATTGGTAATAAGATATACTAAACAGACTTAAAGAAATTGATTGAGCGTTGTTAAGCGAAAACACTGTAAGTCGACTTACAGTATATTGCTTTGGCACGGCAGAGGCCTAACGTGAAAACTTGAACTATTTTATTGCTCACTTAACGTAATACTTACAGCAAAACCGAGGCAAAATTCATACTAAGTTGTGATTTTTCAGTTTTGGTTCATGTGTTCAAGTTGCAATTACAATTCCATTCATGATTCCATTTTCAGTTCTCTCGCTCTTAAATCTCTAGTTTTTGTCAAATTCGATTCATTCAATGTTATCTACTATGCTCAGAAATCCATTTAAACGTATTGGTTTACACAGCTCAATCGGCCGCAATTTTTGTAAAGCGCACAAAAAGTACAATAAAAGCTCGCGGTATCGTATTCGGGGTCTAATCGTATAACAGCCTCAGTAACGACTTATAAACGACCCTCAATTCACGGTTGCTACCTTAAAATCGTGAAGCCGAACGCGTGTGTGTATTGTCGCAGTGTCGGGATCGCATCCCCGGTTCAGCGCGACTCGCGACGACGCATTGTTTCTTTGACGCGCCGCCAGCCGCCACGGGGGTCAACGACTCGTCTGGATTTCGTTCATACGCCGAGATTCCTTCGCTCACCGATCCCGAGTCGCGTGGTGGCGATGCATGCGCCACTTACGTCATATGTGGTCCTCCATGGAGTGTTTGAATAGTTATCTACTGATGCGTTCCAGGGAGCCGATAAAACAAGTTTGAACCAAATCTGTCGGAAGTGCGTAGCAGCTATTGTAACTCAAATGTTTTTATTGCTACGCGCTTACTGTAACGTTCTGAAAGGTATTTTGCGAATGCAGTCTAGAGTATAACATAACAGTATCTCTTGAAATACATACTGCAGCTTGAGTATATTGTAAACTAGCGACCCGCCCCAGTCTCGCAGATTTTGAAATTCTCGGCTTTCTCTACTATATTATGCATGGACATATTATACAACTACACCTTCCTCATTAATCACTCTGTATATTGGTGAAAACCGCTTGAAAATCCGTTCAGTAGATTTTAGTTTACTGCGAACAGAGAGACAGATGCAGTGCGGACTTTGTTTTATAGATCTGTCAAATCATAAACGCAACAGCAGCACGAATAATTCAATTTGTTGGATCTCACAAGCTTCCAACAAGAGGCTTGTATTGTGAGATCCAACAAATTACTATATTTCGTTTCTTTCGTGACTGTCCTTCAAAATGGCTCAAGGTTTGTGACTCAGCAGGTGAACAAGCAAAATTTGAAATTCTAAATAAGTTATTAAAATATTAACAACATAATTAATAGTAGCAATAACTCAAGTTGTAATTCAAAAACAATAAATAACTAATTGAACTTAATAGTTTTATCATCTGTGACGAACTGATCTGCTCCATTAAGAAGTCGTCAATATAATATATTATCCAAACTTGAATTTTATAGGCACGTTGCCTTGAAAAAAGTTGTATCGATTTCAAGACAAAAGGTGATTGATATATTTAAAACGCAAACAGAACTACTGAATTTAAATACTGCTTGTGTCTTTTTAAAGCAGCTAACAGCATTACACGCCCCATATCGAATTAAGAAACAATAGTATCAATAACGGCGGGAATTTAAACAAGTTAGCTCCTACACGGGCGTCCAAGAAAACGCGGCAAAAAACGACATTAGAACGTCCCGACCTTCATCTCGTGCGGCTACAGGCTACGAGTGATTCCGATGCGCCTGCGCACCAGGTGCAACAAAACGCGCAAATTGCAACTGAGTAAACGGCCGCTAATTACCCATTTCATTTCATTTGTGTTCAATAAACAACTATTGTAAGTGTCAAGTGGATTTCGATACGTTTATACAAATATCTTTAGTTCTGTTTCCACGAAGACAATTAATCACTGCGAGGTGTCCGGAATAGATTTAGCGTTGTCTAATTGTATTATTTATCAAGTTAAGCAGTGTTTGCATTGCACTAATTAGTAAGTTTCTGGTTAAAACTAATGAGGTGAGACGCGCGGCAACAGATAATAATAATTATGTAAATCAGCACGTTGATGTTGATTTTGGTATGAAATTCTTAATACTAACCGAGTTTGACTTTGAATTTATGGAAATTTTCCGTAGATGGAATATTTACAATAACACAACAAAATCTCCGTTAGATAAAGCAGTTGAGATTACATTTCGCTAGCTCGAACTTACGACTGTGGGCATAGTTTTTATCGAAGTATTTAAATACTGCTGCTAATATTGCCACTACTGTATGATAGAATGAAACTACTAAAATAAGCATTAAATATTCGAGATAACATAGGTAATTGAGTGTATCAAGCGTCTAATCTATTACTTTTAACCACTTCGAATTAAATATACATATTTACACGAGAAGGCATTTAAACTTTTAAGGAGACATTTTTGATTAGGTGTTGAATGCTTAGCCAATAAATAGAGGCAGCAATGAACCGAGTATTGTTCCTTGCGGAACACCAACCGTATGCACGACTCGGAATACAAAATGTCTTGCTGAATGTACTAGGAGAATACACGGAGCGGCCGAGCGGTCAATAGGAATGATTTCATAATAAATCACGAGCAATTAGCTCGCGAGACGCATTGGAACTAAGTGCGCGAGCGACGCTCACGGTGTGACACGCTTCATCGAGTTCGAATTGTGTACTCGATCGCCGATGATTAACAAGTTATTTGTTAGTACCGTACGGGTTTTTCAATCACGTTTTTGTTGAGAATGCTAATCGTCTAACGTTTGAACCAGCCAATTGGAAAACAGTAAAATCAATAGGGACGAAGTACATTGGCTTACGCATAACACCTACTATTGAAAGACCAATCAGATCGTGGTATGATAGTCGTTGTTTTGATTAATTAATGAGCACTAGTATAATGTTTTGTTTTAATATTTTACCTTTCAATTAGGTTATGAAGCGCCTTGAACAGCAGCGAACGGCATTCGTAAGAGAGTCCACTCTCCCAGGATCCTTGGTCGCCTTCTGAAAATAAACGAAAACGGTCGTAAGTTCCCTGAATGAATAAAGGATATCCTAGAAAAAAATAGATTCGCATTAACCTTGACCTCGCTATCTTAGATTCAGGCTCAACCTTGTGCTGTTTTCTACTACGAGCAATTTGTTTCAGGACACGTTTATTTAAAAAAAGTATCAAATTCCTTAATTTGAATAAATATTTTTATAAAAAACTGAATAAACATTCAAGGTCGAAATGACAATGAAAATGTCCACAATAGCGGAACGTAGAGTTGAGAAGCGATAAAATCGGGTTGTTGCAATGTGGTAAGTAAAGCTAGAAATAGCTGTTGTTGCATTCGCAATCGGAAGATAAACTCGGCCTATCACCGACGTTAGATGCGAAAACAAAACGGCGCGCGCGACGTTGCCGTTCCGTCGCCATATTGCCGTCCTTGTCTAGCTAGGAGGCGGGGCGGGGGCGACCCATGTGACGTCAGCGGCCGCTCGGCGCACGTGCTTGTGTTTGTAGCGCGCGCCGCACACGACACACATGCGAGCGTTGCTTAGCGCCCGCTTACTATTTAATTGACATTGAATTTTATATTCAAAACATTACTAAAACGAAGGATATACGAATAAACTGTCCTAGTTCTTTACATTTTGCAATATAACAGATTGTACCATAGATGAAACTGAACAAACCTGTAAAGTTAATGAATTATTACTGCGGGTTATCGTTCACGCGCCCGGCAATAACTTGGGAGCCGAGATAAACGTATAGTAGTACTGAGAAGTTTTGCTAACGTTTTTCGGCATTAGTTGCCGTCTTACTGGAGCGCTTCCAAGCATTCAGCCTTGACATTCGTGCTCCAGGTGTATGCGTAGCATCGCGCCTGTATTATCTGAACTAGTTTTCCCACAATTAGGACACTAATGGCTCTATTAATTTGTATTTCTTAGTAACACTTATTTATCGGTCTTCAAAGTATTTAGGTTTTAACAATACAATGTGGAACACACTTCGAATGCGTCGGACTACGAAAATTTCAATGGCCGCACATTCACACCATACATTAGCATCACAAATAAATAGTAAGGATTCAATGCAAGTTTCACTTTAAATCTCATCATTTGGTAGGTGTTGCTACAAAATGATTGATTGAAAACTTAAGTAGCTAGTTAAGAGCATCCTTTCCATCCCAGGCTAGGTAACAAGCTGGCCGTAACAAATAAAATTGTCACCTGTGATTCGATAGATTTCATTGAGATCGGCACGACTGGCGAGGCCTTCTCAGGTTTACCTCGCTCATAGCTGTTTATAAATATTTTCCATCCGTTACTGCAAGGGAACTTGCTTCAAAATCCATTAGTTTTAATTATGTGAATAATTTAATTCGACAACTTGGTAAAGGACTGGTAGGGTATAGATTCAGTGATAAGTGCGGTAATTAAGCAAGTACCGCTAGTATGTATGTTGGTGCTACTCGTACAGGTACTGCAATTACTATTGAGCCGGTCGGTTCGGCACCATCGACTCCATCTCCCAAGGCCGTTAACGCAACAAACGGTACGATTACTGTATACGAATACCGATATTCTCGAATACCGGAGCGAGTCACGACTCGGTCCGCACCGTGGTACCATCGCGATTGAGGTCCACCAAGGATTTCAGCATCGATCGATGGGGTTTTAAGTTTTAACTGCCGTAATTGGACATTTGACAGGTTTCCTTGCGTGAAATATGATTTCGCAGTAAATTATTTCGACACCGCTCTAATTTCAATGGCTTTTTATAGCTTTACCCCCTTCAATAAACACAGAAACCTTCCAAAAGTTAGTTACATAATATTGTTGCTGAACTTTTTCTGTGTTAATTTGTGGCACAGTTTACCTCGTTTAGATCATTTTAATAGTGTTTACCTAGAGCAGTCCAGGGTCTTGTTTATTTGCTGTTTGTTTTGAGTGCATTTGTTGAGTGCAATAACAAAGATAGTTTAAGGTTCAAGGTCGCATATTTTGTCGCGGTGTAACGGCGGTGGTTGGCACTACCTTGCGCCGAGATCGATAGCGGGCAGACGACGCGCGCCGCCGCGCTACCCGCCTCCACACCAATGTGAGCGCAGTAATCGCCATACGATTATCACTATTGTTGCCTAAGTACTATTTGTTTGCTGCTGCGTTGCGGTTAATGTCGGCGATAACACGCTGATAACAGACGAGACTAACATTGAATGCGAACTGATAAACGATGCTCGTTGGTTTTCGGAGCATTTGTCATTGCAAGCGCTTACGAAACGTTTGTGCGAGATGTTATAATATAGTGGGTAGGTAGGGTAAATTGAACGTGTCGAGGCAATAAATACGGCATTTAACGATCGGCTGGTAGCTAGTAGACAGTAGAGCGGGAAGATTTATCTGCGTCGGTGACAGCGCAACAACATTATCGTTCGGCACGTGGGCCGGCCGGAGTGCGCTCTGCGGTGCACTCGCTGCGTCTCCCTCTCACCGCAATGTTTGGAACAATCTCCGTGTCGCGTCGCTGTGTTCTACTACGAGCACACTTTCGCAACATCACAGCCTGCTTTAATTTTGCGCCACTGCGTAAAGTCACCTAGTTATCTGGTCCTTGCGAAGCTTTTGGCATCTGTAGTTAAGTAGACTACAATAATATTATTATTCAGTTGAAGTATAAAGTTTCACATTATACCTACTCAAATATTGATTAGTAATTCCAGCTAGATAAGAATAGAAGCAATTTAAGCTTTACCTTGATAACTCTGTGCACGAGTGCACATCCTTAGCAGCTTGTACGATTAGCTTGTAAGACATGAGCTTCGTGTTCGTGCATGTAAAACACGGAGTAGTTGTATTGCATGACTATTTATTACGTCTTCAGCTCTGACAAGTGTAAAATAATACTTGATTTATGTTATTGCTGTAGAGGTGCTTAAATGTTTGTATTTTATGCAATGGTAAAACTAAGCTACGAGTTAGAACAGCGAATCTTTCTACAATCCTAATTTACCTATTCTTTCATAAAGATAAATATCGTGAATGAAAACAGGACGAAAAAGTAAAAAAAAAAAAAGTTCAAAAAGCTGCAGAGCCAGGCGGCGAAAAATAGTAAACAATCAGTGACAGCTACATACATAGGCGGACGGTGCGACATGGCAACGTCGCGTTCAAATCCGCGCGCTTTGTTTACAACCACCGGCGGGCGAGGTTAACCGCTGCGGTAACATTCGCCTCGATACGCCGAGCATGGGAGCCGCCACAACCACGCACCCGCCGCCGACATCTACATGTGTGCGGGCTAACTTCGCCGAACCGGTTGTTACACCATCTAATCGAAGGAGATCTAAGTACCTAGTTCTTAGTTTCACAAAAGAAACAATCGAGAAAGGTTACAAAAGTCTTGTTAAAAGGGCGGGCGGTCGGTGGATTGAATAGGCGGATACGGGCATTTAACCCGGTTCGGCGCCGCCTGATAATGTAATTCAAGATCGTATCGAGCGCGTGGAAATCTGTCAATTCGCGCGCGCCCTCTGCGGCAGCGGGTCGGGCTCGGTCCCTCCCGTGAGGCGCTATGTTGTTGTCTCGGTCGCTCACACCCACGTGCGCGCGTGACGTCACTGGTGCGTCGCCCCGTCGACGTCACGGACCGCCCGCAACGCAACCCGTCGACTCGGGAGCCCTATCAGCCCTACCCTCGACTGAGCAGATTCGCACTGCCGTATTGAATTGTCATTGATGCGGGCATTGGTTTGTTGACTTTAGACGTCGTCGTGCGATACTCTTCTATTATTCATTTAAATCTGAGATTAGATAAAGCACTTCTATGAATAATAATGACAGAATCAAAGCGGGTAAACGGAAGATACATAGTTTCTAAATAGTAGATAGACAACAACGAACCACGCCTTACATAGATACTTCAGACAGTAGATATGAGAAACAAATTTAACATCTAGATACTGTTGCTAGCTGGATAAAGATGCTCGCTGTAGTTAACATCGTCAAGGTTGTCAGTAGATCCGTCGTAGTAGAAGTGGGGCGGATCTCGGCATCTGCGGGGAGCCGGCGACTCGCAGCTGCACGGCCCACCCTCGCGCTTTTGTTTCTACTCGACACACCACTTGATGGCTAATAGTTATGTCAGGACGGGTAACGATGCGACTCAGATGCGGGGAGGAATGGGGCCATCGTTTGAAACAATATTTACAGGTCAGAAATAGTTCTGGATTTATTAACTTAATGATACATTTGATAACTATGTGGTATTTGACTAGATTACAGTACAAAGGCATTAAGATACGAAAAAGAATGAGCAATAAGAATAGATTCTTGCAAGGATTTTAAAGTTCTGATTATGCTCGCTTTCGACAACAATCTTGCTTGATGGTAATAACCGGTTAATAAGATATTCTTCTCGGTGCAATTCCATCGTCATGTGTTGCCCACAGCCCAGGTGAGATGAAATCCGAGTAACAAATATGCAGACAGACTTTCGCATTTATAATGAGCCGCGCGCTGCAATAAAAAGAATAAAAAACCGATTGAATGTTTTGAAATACAATAGTATAGAATCACGAATACATCAGTGGCGTTTGTCGCAATCTATAATGGACAACGCGCAATACTGTTATGGTGTCAGACATGACTTAAGTGAGACGAATCGATAATAACGGTACGGAGCGAAGGCGGTACACTTAGACATTGGCCGTATTTGTGTTTGAAATCGGAAAATAATTATGCGACCGATAGAGAGAGCCACTGATCGATACACGGCTAGCGGGCGGTGCGCACGCGCATCAATAAATAGCCCGATCCGGTGCGCGCCCATCGATACACGTCACGAGCATTTTATTAATAAAACGCCGAACAACGCGCGGACGCGCCGATCGTTCAACAACCCCGCGCCGGCGGCTTCTTACGCGCACTCTTTACATAGTTACATCACATACAACCATCTGACCTGCTCCACATTCACAATTGTTCAACGTCGAGCTAAAATCACATATTCTAACGTTTAAAGCACATATACGTCGACGAAGATCACCTAAAGCGAATGTAGAGCCTCTCGTCTGGCGACAGTAGCACCGTTATGTATCAACTATGACAATGTTGCATCTTCAACACGGCAAGGAAGCTGCGATTCCCACGGCCTCGAAGCAAGCCCACGCAGATTGCAAAACTTGCGTACATCGACGACATTGTTATGAGTTGGCAACATTTGATTCGTTGCGAGCACTCAATGGTTGAGATGCATTACGGGTAGCGGTGGTTGTTATGATGAAATAGTAACGGTAAAGCACAACGAATAGTCGGATTGCTTATTTAAAGTGTACTACGCGAGTATTGCTCACATTTGTGCTGTCACTATTAAATAATAATGTGAACAGTTTTTCTTTTGAATTAAATTCATGCATACGTTTGGCATGATTACAATCAAATGTTATGGTGTTAGAAAGTGCGTTGCGTTACAATGTTGAGTACTCGAGTCGATTCCTACAATAACCGCGACGGCATCGACAGCGCGCGCGCATTCAACCTACGCAACCCTAACTACTAATTAATAAACCTAACGGGCCGTTTCCACACTCCCTGATTTATTTGACCAAGCAGAACGATATGGTAATTTTAGGGCGAAAGCGAAGCTTCTCTGTACTTATTGTGTTTAGCGTTACGTGCAGGTGAATACATGATTACACTAGTGCACCGGTATCATACCTGTACTATGCTATGTACGCACTGACGAACGGAGGAAACCATCCTTATCGATACTACCTCATCACAAACAGATCATCCATGATGAGATAAGGTTTTCTTAAGATAACAATATATAACATAATATGTATAACAGATAACTACAGTTTAATATTAAAACTAATAGAAGTTAAAAGTAGCCTGCGTGAATTAGTTGCGAATATATGAGTCTGCTGCTGTCAATCCGCACAAGACTAAAAGATTTGTAGCAGACAGAAAGTAGTCTAGACAAAATAGTAGATTCCGTGCAAGATTAATTAAACCTTATTTGTGGAGGGCCTGCCATGAACATCAAACTGGCGTACTACGGGTCAACGACTGCAACCCGGCCACCGCTGCTCGAGGTGAAATAATTCATCTAGTCCATTCGACACGGCACGGAGCAACATCGGAACACGGCCTGATATGGTGACCGTCACACACTGACAACATTACATGCATTCCCATACAAATCGATCATGGATAATGGCATTGCGGAAAGGCCAAACATGATCGACCGTACTTATCCACAATATTGAAATCGTGATTGAAATAATCAGATTCTTAGATCTCGTTACTTCGAGGACAAAACACTTTCCATACAAAACTTAACTCGGTAGCCCAGTCTTCCAATAGGAGAATTATAAATATAAAAAGTAACCGAAACCTGTTTAAGAACGTCGGTTGAAATTTAAAACAGTAGAGTTCAGTGACAGGCAGACAACACGTAAACGGCCATCAACAGGCCCATTGTCAGGAATTCGGGCGACGAGCTGGCGCACGCGCACGATACATTTATTGTCGGTAAATTACGTTGGACCTCGAAAACTAAACGTATTCGCTAAAAGCTCTCCAAGTTGTAAAGAGGACAATGCGTATAAAAGATATGCAAAATTATCTAAACATACAAAAGCCGTCAAGCGGTGCACTAAAACCAGCTCCCGAGTAGCCCTTGAACATCTGTCTACATAACGCGTTACACGTACAGGACATGTGCAGCAAGGATCAGGTGTCGAGCCGCACTGACCGTGGACAAACCCTGCCGGACGGGTTGCGAGCCGGTCGCCTCACACGTCTGCCGATACGAGAAAGTAAAAACTCAAATATTTCGATACATCAAATGCTACCGATAATGTACGTAAAAAATATACGCCAATCACAAAGGATTTAAAGATCAGAAAAGCGTCCAGAATAATCGACAGCGAGCATCGAAAAAGAGAAGGACGGCAACGATGAGACAATTAGAATTAAAGTGAACAATGTTGCATGAACAAAAAGATCTAGAGTGAGGCTCGTTACGGATAACGAGACGTCCTCCGAGGCGAAGGCGAAAAGAAACGATTTAATTGCGTCCACAATTAGCCTACAAAACAACCTGTTGCGCTCGCATTACTAAAGCGTTTAAATAAGAGAAACAAGTGACGATACATTCTGACAACTAGATACGATTAATATCAATGCTGACGTTGCGCAACGTTTGATTGATATATCATCTTTTCTTTTCATTCGGGTGTGGTCCGAACTTGAGTTGTTCAAAGAGGAGAGTCATCGTAGCTGCTGCGTCAATTAGCGTTGGATTAAGACAAAGCACGTGCCTAGGGTGGCGCGAAAATGTGGCAGGCTAGCGTGCATTAATCGGCTAATTAGCCACCTCTCGCTACTCTGGTATTACGGCGTCTAGACGTATTCCGGCTTTGTTGCCAACTTGAAGCATGAAGATGGACTTGATTAATGGAGTTTTTGGAAGAATTTTTGCAGTAAGACAATATACAAATACTGTAATTAGGAATTTCGTACAACAAAACTCGTGAAGTAGGTAATCGCCAAAACTAGTGAACATAAATTATTTTTGCAAATCTTTTCACGAAGTTCGGGTCCAGATGCATCACAAACAATAACAGATATTTCTAACCATAAAATACGAAGTATTGAATCGGACTGCTCTGTAGAAAGTTTAAAAAAATAGCACTAAAAGTGGAGTTCGTATTGGCCTACTCAATGAACTTGGGAAATTTTACTTGACGTTGGCTTGAGGCCAGGAAAACATGATGGTTGAGGGGACAGATGGCAGATGGCGCGTGTGATAAAAGCTATGTAATCATTGATATATCGCTTATTATAAGGCGGTCTCCGTCGTTTGATCGAGTCGGTGCTGCAGCTTCGGGTGTTAGTTTAACGTGTTTTTTTAACGCTTTCGGGCTTCTATTGAGGACAGGGTCGAGGCCAAGTCGATCTTCTGCTATTTTCGGTAACTACAAAATATGACACATGCAACACGAGATATTTTTATTTTATTGAACTTGCAGACTAACGCAAGACGAACGTTGCAAACAACGTTTAAATAGTGCTTTGGTGCGCTTTTGGAGAACCTGACTTGCCTGACGAGAGTACTGTATTGAAGGTTAGTTTAAAATTTAAACTAACCTTCTTCTTCTTAAGTAATAAAATTTAAGCAAAAGCATCGAAACCACCCGGTAAGATCCTTACAGAAGGACCTTACTACATAGTTTTTCCCTAAGCAAGGTTTGACGTAATCCAAAGATGAATATCAATAACCGTGTGGCTGCGGGGTTGTACACAAATCGGTGTGTTGTGTGCGGGGGTGGTATCGATCAGCGTGCGGCCGGGCGGGCGGGCAGGCCGGGCGGGAAGCGCGCGCCGGTACGTGCGACGTGCACTTATCGCCGTCTTCACACCTAATTTATCGCGTGTCGCCATCGAAGCGATGTTTGTATACACTGTTATGATGCCCCGCCACACGGTTATGTACATATTTTTATGCGATGATGTATCAGTTTATGAGATTTCAGAAGCGGAGTCTACTTGAATGGCTGTAATCGAGAGTGAATTGAATTTGCCGTTTTATCGCGAATCTTATTAAAATAAATTGAATATGTATAAGATTCTAATCTAAGTCATAGTAAAGTATAAATACCTGTTGTTGTAAAAAGGTGTAGTATAGTAGTATTTAGGCCGGGTTAGTGAACTTTTCAAAAAAGTTACAAGGACTGTCTCATTTTCGTGAAAGCAAGTTTATGTAGCGGGACCGGGACAAATCTTCATTTAACAACTAGCCTAAATGCATTATTCTAGAAATACAGACGAGATTTTCATTAACGTGTTCGTGTCCTTTCAATCTGATGAATGTATCGATGCCATCAGAATGAAATTATGTAACTACATCGAAGTGAGAGGGTGGGGCAGTAGTACTAGCTCAATAGTTGAGACTTTAATAGGTCAGCTGGAAAACTGCTACCGAATATTAAAATATTCAGCGACACGTAACCGTAGCGGTAGCGGGTAGGTACGCCACTCATATTTTCACAAAAGTGCCTGTTACAACTATTTGTGTTGCTACGGTTCCGTGAAGGTCGCTGGACACGTGATCGTCACGCAAATTAAATCGGGGGCGTGTGGCTCACGGGGTTTAGAACGGGCCAATAGACGGACAGCGGATGAGATCGATAAAAGGCCGCGCCCGCGCTCGCATCCGCGCCCGCGATCGCGAGCACCTTGTGATTGATCCAAACACCGGCCGCGTCGCAACACAACCCTTGTCCTCGGACTGTTCAAGGGTTTCGGCAAGGCTACAGCGACACGGTAAAAGAGCGGGATGCAGTTACGTGGAAGCAAGAGGAAAGCTTCTGTAATGCTCCTAATCTTTTGGAAAAACAAAGCGTTTTTATAATACTGACACAATTTAGCAAACATATTATTCTAAATGTTTGTCCCTGCTGGTCAACAATAGTTTGAATTTAAGATAAAGTTTCCGAACAAATAAAGGTCCGGCGGCACATTCCTATTTACGAAAAACATTGTCATTGGGCGGGGAAATGGTGCGAAAAACCGGCAGTTTGGACAGGCATTATCGTGAAAATGGCAATATTCTCGTCCGAATAAATGTTCGAGATACAGAAGCGTGTCGGTATGATCAGGGCGGGCGATAAAGTGGCTAGTATATCGCTGGTGTATTAATAATTAAGGCGGGGGCGGGCCTCACGGGGGTGTACCTTGACACCCCTTGAACCCGACCGTCGCCCACCTCCCCGCTATTTGCATGCGCCAGCCCGCCAGGTGTTGAGATATACCAGTAATTGGACGGTCAATTTGATTTCATAGAAATGACTGCGATAAATCACTCGGAATCGCAAATATATTTCATTAAGTTGGGTTAACATAATGTATTTACGAAGATATACTAGGCAGGCACATTGAATGATGAATATATTTTACTCAATGAAAATACTATTAGTCATTGCTACCATTAGCGCTAACAAAATAATTTAATCGGTCACTTTACGCACAATGTGGGTGGGACCGCAGAACCGTTGACAAGTAGTTGAATTGAACTTCAACAGATTGCTCGGTTTCGCCGTTTTCTTGCTTGGTAACTAAATAAATTAGCAAATCTAGGGCTAGCGTGACCTTTATTAATTTCATTAGCGCAGCGATAAAGCTGTTCCATCTGAGTCGCAAGCACGCCCACACAGGGTGGGTAACGTGACATTTGTACCCCCGTGCCCGCGCGCCGCCCTTACCCCCTAACCCACGTGCCGCACCCGAACAATGTACCAAGTACTCTTCGGGCATCTTCGGTACCGGGTTATATTCATAGTAAACAATGAGTAACATTTTTTGTAAGACATCCAGATCCTTAGTAGCGTGACCTTGTCAGTTGTGGGATGTTTACTAAAAATAACTCATAGAATCTTGAAGTGTTTGATTTGGTAAGCTCCTTAGTACAAATCTTAATTCTCTATTTTACACTAAAAAAAACTTATAATATACGTATACATAATATGTACAATAGTAACAGAGTTCATGCATAAACAATGTATTTTAGTGCAGGTTACATAACAGGTTTCAGGACCTCGACCGTTTCGAATTAAAATTTCTAGCATCTTTCTCGCTTTTCAGACAAGCCTCGCTGCCGCAAAAATAAAAAACATACGGCATAAACGACGAATAAAAAAAAAATATCCGAGCTTTGCCTGCAGAGTTCCGCGTCCACAAATCGGCCCCCTCGCATCCCCCGGCGTCGAACCGGCGCGTCGCGGGGTTGGCCTAAACAGATTATCCGCTGTCGCGTCCACCGGCGGGTCAGGCCGTTAATCTCCGCGCAAATAGGCTCACGTACGACCGTGGAACTGTGCTACCCGCTAAAATTATAACCACCGCTGGACGGTTAAATATTAAAGGGAGATCGCAACGACCGATATGCAGCCGAGATGTGTTAATCACTGTTTTTATAAGGGTATATACCGCGCGTTACAGCGCACTTATTATTGTTAATAGGGATATCAACATGTCTTCATTTTGGGACACAAGTATATAAAATTACGGTGGTTTTAAATCCAAACAAACCACTCAACGGCAACTTTTTAGATGGGTTGCAATAGAGAAACAATAAAGAAAGTAAAGTACAATTAGAAATATGCGAACGTTTCAGAAATGAGTTCTTACGATTGGTTTGAAGTCAATCTTCTCTTCAAGCTTCTCCGGAAACAATGAAAACGTGAAGCCAGAGACAGTCCGCTCAATAACTAACTTGAGTGACCAAGTACATAACTCTATAGAGTAATCAATTGTGAAGTCAAACGTATTTCGTTGGCCGGTACGAACGGGAAATTGCCATACGTCCGGCTATTTCCGTCCGTCCGCAGTCGCGCGTACGACAGAACGTGCTGCGACCTTCGAGTGCAGTTGCATGCACGACGAAAATGTGTGGACTAACAAGAAGCAGTGAGAAAAGACGCTCCCACCAGTAAGCTCCAACATTGTCAAATATGCTACTGATCCTGTTTTAAATGAGCGAAACCAGTTTACGTTTGTGAGTACGCTAAAAATAAATCCGCTGAAATGCTGTTCTGGTTTGGGAAGCTCATTTGTTAATGAGAGTCAACATGTTTTAATCATGATGATTAACGTCAGCAACGATCAAATAAATCCTGGTATACGTCAAAGGACATTTTCAGCAATTGTGTGGCTCGTATACATCAGAATTACATTACAGGCGTACAATAAAACATAAATGATAAACTCTAACGTCGCCGGGACGTCCTTGCGGTACCCGTTTCCATATAAGCGGAAACTGGGTGACCGGGAGAGATTTATCGTGGCAATAACTGACTTATTTTTAGCACGAACCTCTAGTGTTTCCACTCCAAAATAGCTCGACATCAATGTGCGAATACATTGGAAAACCAAATATCTGGGTCTGACGTAAATTGCACGTTAATACGGTTCCCGATTGATTAATGGTGCTTCAATGGCATTTTATCAGCTGCAGTGATTGCACAACAGAAAAGCTCTTCGGCGAATTTATTTATTGATGCGCCAATAAGTTTTCTTAGAAGTAATCTACCTAGAATAAGCGATCTATTTGTATGCATATTGACACCATTATTTGAATTTATCGATAAACACATCCAAGATCCAGCCCTTTAGCAAAGTTGGCAACGTACCAACAAGCGACATCCACATGCCATGCTGATGTACTCTCGTACTGTAGCCATGACAGTGAGGCCGATCTGAAAGCACTTCCTTTAAAACGTCAAGGACATGAGTGAGAGGACTTTGACCGACGATAGGACAGCATTTACTCAGGCATATTAGCATATAACATGTTGTTAAACCCTATAGAAATGGAAGCAGATAATACGGGCTTCCCACGCTCGATTCAATTGTGAGACACGGACCGCGATATTACGTCGTACAATATTCTTATTGCTTTTGTATTACCAAGCAAAAAGATCGCAATAATACAAACTATTTATTTGGAAAATGAGACGAAAAAGCCTCGAGTCCGGGTTCGGCGATTCTACGTTCAAAACATTGGAGAACCGAGAAATAAACGTAAATAAGTAACAACTACACGAGGAAAATGTTCCTAGTAAGCAAGAAAATTTCCACGCCTTTACGAAAACTTAATTGGATATTGATTGGCGGAGGGTAAGTAGTAACAAGTAACGAGTTCCGATGTGGCGGCACGCTCGCAAATAGCGTCATTCAGTTTTTAACATCTGTATCGGGTAGGTCGTAACCGAGCGGATAACACATTTACTGCTACTTACTTAGCACATAGGTGCGATATTACACAACTTTTCCTGTCGACTGACGCCTCTGTGGCATATCCGATCGAAACTAGTGTATTGTGTTACTGTTGTGGCTTTATTGTGTTTTAGGTGAATGATCTTCACTTTTTGAGAAGTTAACCGCTTTTTGAGTCAAGTTACTGTGCCAACACATTATTCTCAGATGGGGAATCTTAAAGGATTGGTTAACTAAACCCACGCCAGTCTTATCATTGATCGATTGGAAAAAATCCTTGACATTCACGCATAAACATTAACAAAAGTGCAATAATCTGGTGTTTATCTAACGTGCTATCAACCTATCGAGTGGTATGTTGACTAATAGAATCGCAAGGTTGAAACAATTGAATCAACGACGGCCACTAGTGCCCGTAGAAGTCGGTAATAGGACTGCGGACAGACCGCAAGCCCCAAGGGCCATCGAATTTGCCATTTCTTGAAATATGTGGCTTATTTTGTGGGGATATTGTATTTGAAAAGTCCTTGTTAGAAGAAGCTTGGTGAGGTCCAACAATAGGGGCTTAGTGTATCTAGGATGTGGATTTTTCAGAGTAGCATAAGATTTGGAGTGGAATGGGTAGAATAAATCATGATGCGCCAACCCACAAGGACAGGGTGAAGACTTAGGAATGAAAGTGGGAGAACTGTTTCTTCCTATATTCTGGATCTTAAAAGGTATATTTCTAAACAATCTGTAAGTTATTGGGATAGGTAATGGCTAAGCATTACTGGTTAGAATGAACTATATCTATTTTCTAAAAGTCGCTAAGAATACAATGTCAATGTTACAAGCTACTACACAGTCATCAATTGACCTTCGCCGTGTTCGCTATGCTGTATATTGATCTGCTTGAACTGTTAACTGCTACCTCTATAAGTGTTCAGGAAGTATTCAGGAAAACTCATAATTTAATATGGACATGATTATCCAGGGTGTAGTGGTTATCCAGGCAGTTTGGAAGATTTTACCAGAAGGTTAGCGATTAAGCTAAGGAAGTTGCATGCATGCTTCAAAGCTTATTAGATTATACTAGCACAGTTTCTAGGTCTATTGGGATCATAATTTTTTGATTTGGGTAGACAAGAAGCAGACGTTAGTGTAACTTATAGTAGCACTAACATGCTTCTGTTTGTTTTCTCATTACAATTATCTATATGGCTTAATACAAAGGAAGACTGAAACAAAGCTAACAGTGTTACTCGTAAAAACGTTAAATAAATAATTTTTCATTGAAACAAAACAAAGCCTCATAAAGACATAAGCTACGGCCAAAAACTTTAAACAAAGCGGTTCAACAGTAGTTTTCTTTCACGTTCCTTTGTAAACATTTGATATGTTTATAAAGTGGTACTAGAAAAAGGACATACATTATTTTATACCAAGTATCGGTGCGCGGTGGAGAAACGTTGACATCGTGTGTGGATAATCATAAGCGGCAAACCAAAACAATGGCCGGGGACCAAAATAAAGACCGTTTATGTAGATTTATGTCACGTTCTATTTTAGTATTCGACCAGTCGCGCGTGAACTTGCCCACTAGAGGGCGCGCCGAGTGTTGCGCACGCGCCGGCCGATTTAAATAAGAGTACAAGAGGAAAACTCCAACGTTCGAAGAACGGTGATGGTAGATTAGTCATTGCGCACGTAATTACATGACTATTTTCAATTGGATGACACCGCCGGTTTCATGGTATTCGATCAGAGGGGTATGAAGACGCCAACGTTATGGTAATAATAAAGTCATGACATAACAAACTTATACGGGGAAATATAAATTCAATCGCAATACCATTTGCATAAATTCTGGTGCTTTCCGTGGAAGAGCAACAGATGAAAACTGCATCAAACAGGTTAGGAAGTTAAGACGTGAAAGAATCGTTTCAATTTACCCGTACACGACTGCAATAAGTCATTCGTAACCCGCAGCGAAACCTGAGGTGAAGAAACAAAACCACCTGTTGGATGAAATTAGCATAGCATAGTCGGCCTTATAATGTTCCCACTGTTGGGACTCAGGCCTCCTCTCTAGGAGAGGGAATGGGCCATAATCCACCACGCGGGCCCAGTGCGGGTTGGTGGATGTCACATGTCTTCGAATTTTTGGTTCTAGGACATGCCGGTTTCCTCACGATGTTTTCCTTCACCGTTTTGAGAGCAGTGGTGATGAAATAAATTACACAAAGTAATGCGCCTGGCTGGGTTTGAACTCGCGACCTACAACTCAAGTCGGGGCCGTTACCACTCGGCCACCACTGCTCAACCAATGTTGGATGAAATTGCTTTGTGAAAAACATTTGATAGATGTCTTGAGTTAGCCTGATAACAGCTTTCTTAGATAAATACGTTAATGAAAAGCTATATTTTAAGAGCTTCCGTTTTGAGTTCACTTAAAGAAGCTTTTGAGATTTTGCTGAAGGTCAATTATTCTACTAATTAAAAAACATATATATTTTTATTATTATTGATAGGCTCGAGTTTGACCACTATCTCACCTGATGGTAAGCGATGATGTGGTCTACGATGGAGCACGCTTGCCTAGAAGTAACCTATTCAGTCTTGACTTCGTTTTTAATTAAGTAATTGTTTTTATTTCTTGTTTCTCAAAATACGTTAAAATTCAAATTGCAAAATATCTTGTCAAAATGTATGGAAATGCTTTTTTGACAGATGGGAACTCCGCAAAAAAAAAAAAAAAAACAAACTAAGTACCCCTCAGATTTTGAAACATATACAATCTTGTATTTGAAATTTTATTCGCACGATGAGATCAGCTTAATGTTTGCAGTTAGAAAAAAAATTAATTATTTATTTTCAGAGTACATGGTACATGAAGATTTTTTTTTATTGATTATAGGCTCGCGTTTGACCACCATCTCACCTGATGGTAAGCGATGATGTGGTCGACGATGGAGCACGCTTGCCTAGAAGTAGCCTATTCACTCTTGACTTAAAGATCATGAATAAGTTATTATTTTTACCATTATATATATATTGCCTTTTACTTAATATGTTTACTTATTAAAAGGCAATATTATTGTCTATGTGCATTGTGTATTAAGACTTGTACATCGGGATTGTGAATATTAATTTTATTGTCATTCCGAGTTAAGTCATAACATTAATTACCTATAGATTGAAATATAACATTTTCCTGTTTCACAGTTACCTACTAATGTAGCAAAATTGTAAACAGAGCAAAATTTTGTTGTATCGACGTCATTTAACCAGTGTATATAAGAAAATAGATGTCGTATAATTATTTAGCATACTTATTAATTTTTCTTCAATTCGCAGCGCTCCGGATAAAAACTCATTTCTTTTTTTGCGTCCATATGACTTGAGTGAACAAAAAGTTAAGAATCATTAGCTTAATTAAGGAATTAGAACTCTACAATGACCCTGCTTAGCATTTTTTCCAACTATGTTGGGACCATGGGTAGTGTGAAAACGAAACCCGGGGCCCTGGGACGAAGGCAACGAAGGAACAGGAGTGGGTTTTTAGTCAGTAAAAGTCTGACACTATCTCTCGCTCCGCCTAAGAGCGGGATTTGTCATTAGATGATTTTCCCACCTAAAAAAAAAAAACTATGTTAGGACCGCCTTGCAGTCTAACCAGTGCCTATCTCACCTCCACAGCCCAGTAACTGAGTAATACGAGACTCCTTGGCAAGACTGGTGCCTGATTTTCTGGTTTCTGGTATGGAGGAAACTCTGTATGCAATGGGTGGCCACCCATCTAAGGACTGATCTCAGAAAAAGTAGCTTAACCTCAAAAATTCTCAATTTTTTTATACTACTTCTAGAATGCTACTTGAAGTAGAGCTATAGAAGCAGATGGTTAATGGTTTAAAAAATCTTTATGATTGGAAAAGTATTAGTCTCTCTAATTCTTTACAATGAAACCATCACAAATGAAGTTTCAAATTACAAAGCTAAAAGGCTTAAATTATATAGGGATGAAGTACTGCGAAAAGTTAATCTAATTTCCAGTCCAGCATCATTCAACATTTTTGTGTTTACTGAACATACCCTAATTAGGTTGTATATTTCATATCTACCCTTCCTTTGCACAAAGGTTTGAAATAAACTAACACACACAGGCACAGCTTAATTAGTGACAAAGCTACGTACTACCAAAAAGTTTGCAGTAGGAAGGTGGGATCGCAGTCAAGCGCTACTCTCTATTATTCAAAAAAAAGTTGTAACTGTTTTATTTCCAAGAAATAGAAAAACCCTCTAGTGGCAATGAATATCTGTTCCAATCCAGAAAGTTGGAATCGCGCAGATAAAATTAAGTAAGTACCTTTCTACGTGGTCCTTCGAGCCGGATGCGCACTGACATGTAATTATTAGTATTACTTTAGCTGATTTTATGAAAATGCATGAACGAAGGCAATAATAGTGTGAGCTGTTCGGTTATATTGCTCTGAACGCTTACTATCATCCAAAAGATGAAACAAATACAGTACATTATTTAGAGAGAAACAAACATGACAGGAAAAGTTGTGAGGGACTACCATTACATAATATTTATTATCTTAAGGGGATGCAACCAAGGAAATTAAAATTTTCTAATTTTTTTTTTGCATTTTGCAGGTCAATGTCAATTCGTATGTTGATTCAAATTATTGGCGGCCGTAACACCTACGTATTTATTTTCGGAATTATTAATCATTAAAATCATCGATACAATCCTCTCAGTTCGTCTTACTATATTGAATGAAATAGTCATTCAACAGACTATGACGAAACGTAAAAATTAGAAATTTACCAGCCGTTCTCGTGTTTTAGCAAGACTAACGAACAGCTATACATTTTTATATATATAGTATATTATACAAAATGTGGATCGAAAAGGACATGATTTACAAGCTTAGAGCTCATGATCCCCTGCGAATATTCAAAATAGTTACTGCGGCCCTGGAACGCTAAGGTCAACTGAGGGAAAACAGGTGCGTTTTAGTCAGGTAAAGTCTGAGACGCCCTCTCGTTTCATCCAGAGCGTGAAAAGTAATTTGATAAAAAAAGAACTCCCAAAATCTTTTGACGTTAGAAAAAACCATTTTTAATATGCTGGGAAATGAGAAATAAAACTAAGAGAACTACTCTATTCAACAGAGTGAAAATACACGAGGAAAAGTAAAGCACCACGAATTTACTTAAGATGAAAGAGGCAAGTGTCCCATAGAACCGCCCACTAAAAAGGCTGACGAAATCGAGGTCATGTCTCGTCGCAAATTGGGCGGGCGGTCTCACAGGCCGTGCTTATGGACGAAACCTACCGCTCAAATATAAATGAAGATTTCCTCCAGGATTACCAGTGCCAGAGTAATGAAATTTTATGATAGCTCTTCTCTAGAATGGCCGAAACAGCAGATTTTTGGCCCTGGCAACTTTAGGACATAACGCTTTAAAATGTAATCAACAAAATAGGCTGAGACTTGAAATGCTATTAACTCTAGACTTTACAGAGTAAGGTTGGCAGCAGGAATTTTAAATTCAATTTGAGGTCTACAACTCCAAAAGTATTAGGATCTAACGTTCTTGAAAACGAATCAACGCCTACAGTGATTGAGAACAAATCTGTCCTAAATTAATATAGGATAGTTAGAAATTCAGGAACTTCTCCATTTTTCCTCTAAGACATATTTTTCTTATCAGTCATGAGTAGGTGTTCTAGTCGTATTTCAGCATGAAAAAACATTGTTCTTAGTCTGTTCCACAATACGCGAATCTCTCGTTTATATTCCGAATAAAAACACCCTAAAACTCGGAACCTTTCTTTTACCTCGCAAGAAACAATTTGAACAGAAAGTACTTTCCAATTCAAATGTAGTCCCGACCAACGTATAAAACACTGAGGGTATAGTTGGAAGACTCATTCATTACGTTGATTACTTGCTCCGTTCTTCCCGGGCCGGTTCCTTCCTGGATTCCCTATTGTTGACGGCATGACGTCGCCGCGTCGCGAGATCTTAATCTTTCTGCTAATTGTCGCGATACAACGTCTCTCGGTTTGGTTAACGAGCTGTTAACTTGAGCCATTGTGTCGCCTGTCTTTACAAGATAATCTACCTAAATTACGTAATGTTACAGTATTTATATTTTTTAATAGAATTTCTGTTACGAAACTATATGTGTGTACGGTTAAGGTGGTAAAAACTATTAGTTTATTAGAACACTGTTATCTATTAGACAAGGTTGTTTAATTCCGTAGATAATAGAGATATTTCAATGTTAATTCTTAACTAGTTTTGGTTTTTCAAGAAATGGAAAATATTTCAGTTTCACAGTGGTGTGTATCAACTTTGTTAATAAAGGTCAGCACCAGATGTGCAACTGGGTATTATAGTATGCACTTGACATAATGATCTTCAACAAAGGAGTAATTTGAGTACATGGTCAAAGGCCAAAGGTCAAAATAGCTTGTTTACAACTAAGCTCCGGACATTTCTCTTACATAAATAAAACATTATCAATGAATACTCACGGCTGGCAATCAGTTCTGGTGCGACGAGACCGTTCAGGTCAGGCTCTTCGCCGTACCAGAATATCCACAACTCTTTAGCGGCTCGGAGGGAGAGGGGCGGCGGGACGGGTGCGCTCATCTCATAGATGTTGTCGGGCGGCGGCGGTGCCGGCACTCGCCGCCACACGCACAGGATGTCGCCGGCCAGGCAGCGCGCGTAGCTGCTGATCACCGGGTCCGCCAGCGGCGCGCCGCCCTCCTCCCCGTCGCCGCCGCCGCTCGTCTCCCCCCATACGAGCTTACGCCATTTTATGCCATACAGCTCCGTCTGGAATAAGAAAAACAGGGTTAAATGTTTGCCTTAAAGCCTTCAAACTTATCCAGTACATTTATGTACAGTTTGCGGAATTTACAATTTACGGATGCCTTGAATAATTAATTTTTAATTATGTAGAAGCTCAGAGCCAGACGACGTTGTTAACCGAACCGAAAAAAACAACAGAATGTAACCCAAGTGCTTAACACAAGTAACTTTTTGATGAATCGAAAACGAAGACAATGTGTTAGCTATAACAATAGAATTTTAGTAGAGCAAGTAAGTACACATTATGCCGCATATTATCTAAATACGAAAACTACCACGTGACAACATAGAACGGAGTTTGTAAACAAACAATGAAACTTCGCGAAAACAATAAGAAGTCCGCAACGACGCCAAACCTGCCAACATGAACAGAATTAATCGTCCGCATAATCAGGACGAAAATGCACAGAGACCTCGAAATTGTTCTAAAATTGTCTCTGGCAAGAGTCCAGGGGGACAGAGGTGCAAGATCAGAGGTATTCTGCGTCGCACCCGGAAGCCGCTGTGCACCACAGCGAGGAAATATAGTTGTAAACTAATGATATCTCTAGACTAGAAGCTTTTGTATGGGATTTGTTCAAAATATACCTATGCGATATTCTGGCAACACCCGGTGAAGTTGTAAAAACGGTGATAAGGCGACACGATGCTCTAACGCGAAGAGATTAACCGAGACAGTTTTTGTAGCCTCGACACGTGTACCATAGATTAAGTAGTTATCCCAATGTACAAAGGTGGGCGTTTATTTTATAGAGAACAAGTAAACATTATTTAACACATTTTACGATCAAGTAAAATATATTAAAAGCGATGATCGCGACATCCGGAGCACCTGTGCCTGCTATTATGGTCATAAGCTTTCGTAAATACTGTATAATAACCGTTCAGGGCGGCAATTCATGTTGATGATGTTATCATAATATTTGAACTTTATTTATTGAATCAGCTGAAAGCCGTCACCATTAAAACCGCACGCTGAACGATTTTAAGCAAATACAGACGCAAATATAAAAATAAAACGTTCAATTTCGACGGGCATTACAGAATACTTTCGCTTTTCGTGTTTTAATCTCTGAATTGAAAATATTTACATGAAATGCCAATTATGCTGTTTTCCGTGTAGTTTGTCAGAAAAGACTTAGGAAATATGGCGTGCGTGGTCGAGAGACTTGGAGCAAGTCACGATTAGAGTACTATTCGAGCAAGTTCATTTCTCTGCATGATTTGAACAGCTTCCGTTACAACTTCATCATAAGTGGTAGAAGTATAGTTCGTAAAGCCACAAATCGACCGTTAAACTTTTCATTCACACATAACCCGAAAATTACCAAGCAGCCAATTAGTTTCCCATTCACAGTGCCATTAGTGTGCGGCAATTGCACGGCAAAGTGTGAGTACATGCGGCAGGTGGTGTT
Organism: Mythimna impura; assembly: GCA_905147345.3. NCBI lineage: Eukaryota > Metazoa > Arthropoda > Insecta > Lepidoptera > Noctuidae > Mythimna > Mythimna impura. The sequence continues at coordinate 27,634,179 of LR990350.1, forward strand.
TCGACCTTGGGTATGCAAATATTTTATCGGGTCAAACACCCATCGCCCCTCGCTGGACACTGCCCGTCTGTAACACTTAGCTATGTTTTTCTATAGTCTCTTATAGTTTTCACTTTCGTTTGCTAATTATGCTTATGCGTATTTTGGCTTTGTTCTGCCTTTTGGGTTAACTTATTCACAGAAACACAGCATTTAAATTTAATTACACATGGTTCTTAAGAAAACTGATCGATGTAAACGTCATTTGTATCACAGACATAAGAATCTTCTACGTAGATAAGCCAAAACATAAATATGTTTATTGTTTAAAATACATTATTTCCGAAAGCATTCATCCCTTTACCGCCAGCGGTCGGCGGCACTCTATCCACGGATACGGTACCTTCTGGTCATTTAAATAAACATTAAACGATACACCGTAAACTTGGTTCCATTTTAATGGACAGTAAGTTGAGCGTAAATATCAGTTATAAGTTATAACGTAACTGATAAATATCATTTATTAAATAGGTACAGTCGTACAAGTGCGATAGATATCTGCTGTTTAGCATCTGGTGGTTTTCGCGAATTTAAACTTATCATGTTTTGTGTATCTCTCGTGTTTTATTTGAGGTTAATTTTGACCTGACTTGATTCCATACTTAAATGATATTGAACAGTCTTACATAGCTTCGACTTTTTCAATACACCGAATTTGCCTGTACTGCTATGTTGCATAGAATTTATAGAGATCTACTGAAGTCGGTATCGTTTAGACCCACCATAATATTTGAATGTCAAGTAGGTCTTCATTTGCAAAAATGCACATTGGACTAAATTCATTACCTATTAACCTTTTGACGTGCGTAATTAGAGACACAATAGTAAGACAATGGCTTGCGGGCGCCGGCTACCGCCTGAGCGTTAATGAATTAATTTGGTAACACAAAGTTCATTGTACATTTTTCCACGATACGCGCATCTGCGGCGGAAGGGGCTAAACGCACCTGGCAGACGTGACGCGTGGGGTCGCATCGACCTAACGCGATAAGGGGAGGAATAAGTAACTCCAAACGAGTTTAGTGTTAACTTCTAAATGAGGGGTTATTGGTCGTCGCTTAAAACGCGACTGTTGTACGATGTTTAGATATAAAATTATTATACAAGTCAATTGTTTATGGTGTGCTGTGCTGAGGAGGTTTTATTACTGTTTTATTGGTCATAGTAATTAGGTTTTTATTGAAATATAATATGCGTCTATAAACGTTGACAGAGGATTTAATCTCTTTCAAACTTTTACAGCTTTAGTGTAATATGTACGAGGTGGTTGTTGTGTTACGGCTGATTTTATTGAGCATTCGTTCAAGATCAAATACCAGGCATTGCTGAAGCTTGATTGAAAAGCTGTATTCAATAAGTAGTTGGATAGCATTCTTGAGTACATATGGAGGAATGCGTCAAGCTCGGTGTCGTGAATGTTCGTTCGGGCGGCGCCGGGGCCGGCCGGCGGCCGCTTTCTAACGCGCCCGATGCGCCCGCGCAGCCCGCTTCACTTTCTATTGTACGGCGACGTGACGACTTATCTTCATTTTATAGTAATTTATTTAATTACCCGTAAAGCTCATACTGGCACTGTTAAGGGTATCGTATTAAACAGGTATCCAGATAAGATCACTGTTCTGAATGCCATCTAGTCTCTGAGTATTAAAGGTACAGTCGATAATGAAATCAATCGAGTAAGCAACTCCTAATGTATGCACGAGTAAGTGAGCAAAGGAACTCATCAATAAAACATCGTGTAAGCGAGTCGTTAATGTATTTTCAATACACCCACACTGAGGTCAATGGATCACAATGAAAATTCAAAAGCTGCAGTATCTTGTGGTGCTATGACAAAATCGCCTGGTAGATATTACGCAAAAATATTCCTCGACAAAGAGCACACTGCACAGTGTAGAGCAAGTTTGTCGGGAAAAATCTGCGGTTATTTGAATTTAAAATGCGAAACGAGCGACGGATGGACGCCTAGCTCGACGATAACACCCGGATGAAGCCGGTCGAAAGCCGTGCCTTTTCTGGTAAATTCTGTCTGTAACCATTCTAAAGCGGTATTACGTCACTCCGTGCAAGCCTTTGAAAAGTTTTAAGTCAAATGAGAGTACGGCTTAAAAAGTTTGAAGAGTTCTTCCTGTGCATAAAATTTAAATATTTTATTTTTTGCTAAACCCAGTATCGCATGTATAATTATTGGGTTAAACTCCTAATACAAAAATAGCACTACTGTTCCTATCTAGCCCCTTTATCAGGATCGCCTACGCATACAATCGGTGCGCTAGCGTATCCCTCCGTTGAAGTCTTTTGCATCGCTCAGTGCACATATTTGGACATACGCACTCGGTGACTAATTGGCGCATAAATGCACTGCGGATGTTGCCCACCTTTACATGATATTCTCACAATAACCTACATACTTATAACATTAAAGCGTATAAAAAATGTACGTTGTAAGGTGTACCAGATAAAGTTGGTAAGAAATAAATAAATGAAAAAAAAAAAACTATTTAATAATCAGTTTCCTGTAAAACAATGATCCCGTAAAGCGATCATAACCTAGAACGGAAAAAACTGCATGTCCAAAAAAGTCGAGCACCGCTAGTCGAGTGAGCGGGACAGGCGTATGAGACGTGAGCAAGACGACGACAATCGCGAAAGTGAGAGGAGGCGAGGCGCAGAACGGCAACAGCGCGCGGTTACGTTACTAGCGGGGTAAACAATCGAGGATGATGTGACGGTGCGCTGCGCGTGCGACCGCCCCCGGCCGTGCACTTCGCTACTGCATTTTTGACGTGTGACGTCACTAGATTAGATGCGTTTTGTTTTCTGGTCGGAGCAGGGGTGTCTGTTTCGTTTACCTGCCCATGTCCATACTAGTCAAGAGATTGTATTCAAATGAAGCGTCCTAGTCCCGAGTGCATGAACAGTACTAGAAATAGTCACCTAAAAATAAGCGTGTTTGTAAACAGTCTGCGAAATTTCATGGGTGTCGAGTGTTGCGGCTGAGCGGCGAGTATTTCGGCACATAATGGCACAGATATCGCAGCGTCCGCGGTACGCCGGCCACTGTCCACTTCCGCGAACGTCAGCATTATTATGGACTGAGCGTGTTGAACTTATGTCACAGGGCTGTTGCTATGTGCCTTACCTTCTTTCGTTGAGTGGAAATTTTGAAAATAATTTCTAGGAAGCACCTATATCCTAACCAATGTCAAGGACGGAGGATACTGCGCTACGAGACGTAAATACAGTTATAGAGCAAAACTATCTCAATTCTGAAATGTAGATAAACTGGGGGATATGAAACATAAGTGGACAGTTCAGCAAAAGGAAGAAGAAAATGTTTTATCAGATAAAAACCGAATTAACAATAGCTGAAAAAGAACAAATGTTGTATGGGAATGAAGGGAAAGAGCCCTCTTAATAACTCGAACATAACTTGAAGCAAACTGAGCATGGTGGTCCAGTCAGACCATTACTACTAAATGAATAGCTTTAACAATTTGACACCTTCACGAAGCGGTTAACTATACACATTAACGCAATATAATCATTATTATGGAGACAATATTTGCCGCGGACAACAGTTACCTGGTGCGTACATTCACATGCATACCCACACACATGCACTATAAGCCGACAATATACTACCATATTACTTGCAAGTGGGCGGCGGCAAACGACAACACTTACCATTTGGTATTCCTTACTCTGTCTACTTAAAGTAGAACGAGAGAGATGGAATGATTAACCGCAAAGTTTTTACCAATGTTGTCTTGATAAAATGATTACCTTTGACCCCAGAGATTTGTATCATATGCGCGTCAAATTTTAAGTTGACGCTAGTTCCTCTATGATTTTGTTCAGGTATCACTGGGACAAAATGATTCGTTGAAGGTCATGTATTCAAAATTATAAGTAAACATTCCTAATCGTTTAACGAAAATAAGGCCAGAGTGAGTTTTATTGACAGAAAATTGAAGTAACTGACAAATCAATTGTTAATCTACAAACCTAACTAGTGCGGAAATAAAACTATGAACACTTCCAAGCTTCCGAAGCGATCTAAATATATCGACGATGAATAAATAACAACTTATGCTAAATGAGAATCAAATTCAAGTTAGTTACGTTTCATTCATTCGTTCACAGAATCTCGAAAAAATAACTGCTATAGGAATTGAGCAGGAAAACACAAACATAGCCATGTTTATAAAAGCGAGATTTACATTCTCGTTGTACTACTAAGCTTATATGTCACCAAGGGCGAGGACAAGTGCCACGTGACCAAAGATAATAGATCCCGCATTTATTAGCTAGCCGGCAAACGCGGATAAACCACTAGGAATATTTTCCTACAGATAACAACTATAGCAAAACCAAGTCTTTCAGAATTCTGAGGCTATTAAAATGACTAGCTTACAAAATATTTGTAGCAATTTATTCATTATCGTTGAAAACCGTGAACGATATATTTTAAAGTATCGATAGTTAATTTCGCCGACTTAACAAGAATGATATTGCATGCACGAAGGTATTAAAATGGAATTGTTATGCGGCAAACGCTTCTATAGGCACGCGCCATGGATCGTTTTAGAGGCCACATTGGCGCTTGCGCATGTATGCCGACATTCGCACAAGCACAACCAAACACCTATGTAAATCGAATCCATCAATAATTATACGAATCAAAACACTTTTAACAAAGGCTCAAGATGATTATTAACTTGAAGACATACAATGAAAATTGTAAAAAACCTCTGATACATTATTAAACCAAACTTTCTAAGTGTTATGTCAAGAGTGGAAATGACATCATGTCATCATGTGAAGAAGACGATTATCTATTCGGTCATAGTATTTTTAATTGCCATTAAGTTTTGGTTACGTCTATTCGAGATGTATTACATCAGCAGGATATATTGCTGGTATCATGGTACCTCGAGGCCGACGACAAACGGATAGTCGCAGTGGACAACCTCAGGAAGGAGGTCGACACACGAAACGGTTACAAGATCGTCAACTGTCGAAAATAATCTCGGAAACACATGTTTGTAACGGAAACAGACGGTGCATAGGATACTGATCGGAATTAATTTGCAATAGAAGAATTTGACAATAAAGGAGATTATAAACCTTGCCCAGTATCTCTGGATGAAAGTCTTTTAACTCTGGGAACAAGTAATACATTCATCGGAGAGTCATTATTAACTTATTCTATTGAGTGAATTTATGAGTTTTTTAGGGATTCTCAGTCACTCATTCACACGAAATGTTCAATTAAACTTCAGATCTAGATCCCAAGCCGGGTATCGTCCTTAGTGCCGAAGGGTAAAGGGTACGCAGGCAGGCAGTACTGGTGCGATACGCTACTAACGGTACAACCGCGCGCCGACCGCGGTCAACGAACCCAAAGTCCTTACGTCTAGTCTAGAAATTTGAAGGTTTGTCCTAGTTTTTTTCGACGGTAAGAACTAATTTAAAAGTTCATTGGAATGAAACAAACAAATAAAGTAGTAACTCAGTAGCAAAATTATAGATGTCAAGATGTTGGCAAACATTTTAATCTCGAGATTGAGAACTCAACGATAGTTCGTACGGGCTGGGAGAATGCAGATTCCGACGCAGGCCACAAAGCTTTTATGCATACAAAAGACGTCGCTAGGATATTGTGGTGCGACAAGTAGTTAGATGCGAGTATCAAGTATATTCGCAGAAACGACTGTTATTGAAACCTGAGGAGACACGATAGAAATACGTGAAGGAAAAGCTTTACAGCGAGAATCTTCCAGAAGATATAAAATTACAGAACAACTTGTTGGGTACTGAAAACAACATCGCCTACATACTGATCTCGATCGCTTGATTATTCCGTCTCTTTTGCTCTTTACAACATACCTTCTCACGCGTTAAACCTCAGCCTCTATGGTGACACGTAAATACTACGTGCACTATTTAACAAGTGGGCCGCGACAAATACTGGAAAGCCACTTGTACGTTTACCAACTCTGCTTTAATTGAAAGATTATGATAATGTGCACTCGTTCGGTTGATTTGGGAAGCGAGAGTCGGTTGCATGTTATTCGGTGTATCAATTTAATGACACATTATAATGAATATTAGCGGGAATGCTAGATGCTGAACAGCATATTGTGAACTTAGAACTTAAAAAAAATAGTTTATGACGACTATACTTGACGAGTACAGCTTTTGCCCGCGGCTTTCTAAGGGTGAAAAAATGTTAGCAATCGGACCAGTACTTTCAGAGATTGCCTCCTACAACCAAAATAACAAATTTTACCTCTTTACAATATTAGTGAGATTGCAAAAAAAATATGTAAATGTCTTTCGACTTATGCGTCACGCTAAACTTAAAATTCAGCGGACATAACTAAATAATTCAGACTACATCGAAATAAATTAGGTTATGATTTAATAAGGAACATCATTATGATAATCATAGACGTTCTTGTCGGCGAATTTACACCTTCACGTTCCGTCAGAAGGGGGAGGAGCGATAAAGCAAAGAGGGGATTGTAGTGAAAGCGTTTCGATTTTAATCCAAGAGAGCCCTCAGACAGTCGACTATGTTATTTTACAGTCAAATGTTATAATAAAGATATCGAGAGTTGACAATCTATTTGTCAATTAAACTAATAATTTTGTCGACCGCCATGCAATAACTTCGATTCGTATTGTCTGTTGACAGTTAATTTTGTTAGCCATTTGCAAATGAGGTCAACTTGCAAGCCGATACATCGGCGAAGCGTTATGTAATGTTCATAATAATAATTGTCGGCGTTTCTAAATGTTGAAGTTGGAAATGTTCAACTATAGCAAAATTTTAAAGAGGAATATTATATAAAATAACATATATTAGGCAATAAAATTGCCTGTGTATTGTGCTTAAATTCAGTGTTTTTATATGCAACAAAAAACGTGCACTAAATGACTTCAGGCAAAATTTATTACAAAATTCACCTATAGTACGCAGAAATTAGTTTTTCAAAACACTTGTTTCCTATCGAGATAAATTCTCGAGAACTCTATGAAGTTACTTCGAAACTCCACTTTAATAAATTAGTCTCACTGTTTTTAGTTTTATCGCAACAAGAAAGTTTCACCAAGTTGAAGTGATACATCAAGTTTTACATACGTTAGCTCTTAATAGGCGAGAGGTTGGAATACGTGAAGCTATGTGTTACGCATGTACCTACAACAACACGACGCAGTTTATCGTATAGTGAAACTTGTTTTCCGTGAGACGAGGGCCGAAACTCGCATGCAAAGGGCCGACAGACGCTTTCGGTTACAGACAATTTTGTAATGCTCCAGCTAAACTCCGAAATGTCTTATATCATCTCACAAACATTTCGCGAATAAAGTATTGCAGAGATAAAACCAAGTTTCAGTTTTCAAAGTGCGGCTTGCGCCTCAGGCACGTACAGACGGTGCCAAGTGTTGTCAACACACAACACCGTCTTGTTTACACAATAAAAAATATAGGTCACTCTTTACTTTCACGCTTTCAGACACTTGCGTCCCGTCCCGTCCCGTACGACGGGGTGAAGCCAGATTACGGAGTAAAATTACTCGTGTAGAAATAACCTTTAGCCAATAAAAGCGAAAGTGGAGCACAAGGCTAGTGAAGACTTGTTTTTATCGATCGACATAACGCAGAAACTTGAACACGGTGTGTTTTTAATCATACTAATGAACTTTACGTTCGCCGGAGACGCATTCAACTGAATCCAATTTTAAGTATTGATGATTAAGTCAATACTTAATGTGGATCGTTTGAATATAGATAAATCATAATAAATTGATTACCGTATAATTAATAAACATAATGTAATTGGTTAAATATAAAATTAATTCAATCTCAGCTTGTGTTACATTTCGTAATGAGTTTAAACACTGGCGTGTTTCAGACTGTATTAAAAACTCTTCTTCGTAACTCAATAAACTAATAAATAATTGCCAATCTGCGGTGACACAGGAGCCACGCTGGCACTCTGGCGAAGCATCGAATGTGGGACAGGCACAGAGCACTTCTGTTATCTTGACCCACATATCGTGACCGCGGTCGCGGCCGGACCACTGCCGCTATTATAGCGGAACACCTTAATTGCCTACTGATGGAAAACGTCGAGAAATTCGAAAGGGCAACAACAGAAATGGAAAATTATGGAAAGCTCACGTAGGTAAACAAAAACCAAGCAAACAATACATATTGTCTGAAACTTGAACGTAACAATTATGTAAAACTCAGTCGAAAAGTAAAATAAAGTGAAAAAGTTTGTAAAGCTTTCTTGAGAATTATAGCGAAATCAACACCCACACGTCGAAAGTTTACTATATTCCAGAAAAGTAAAAGAAAATACGGAGATCAAATAAAAGATTCCAATATTGCTGAACGAATGGTAAAAATCGAGATCATAACCAAATGAGAAAGAGAACATTTTTCCTCGTGACAGTATCATCAAAACAGAACCTTGACCCAGAATGTGGCTCGTAACAACAAGAGGAAAAGGACGTTACGAAGATGCTGTCAGGATCGCATCAAGTGATGTCATATCGTCTGAGCATTTAAGACTGGTTTTATTTTATTTACACGAATATTTGAGAGTCCTTGAAGGCGATTTTTTATTTTCGGCAGTGTGACGGACGTTAGGATTTTGACCCTATTTACGGCAGGTAGCATTGTAGGCTGTGAGAAAATATCCAGAACAAATATAAATGTAATCAATCAAAATTATTATAATAATAATTAATTTGCTGAATTAATTCCAAAGCTAAATATTATGTAGACGGCAAAGCTAGTTAAATAAATTATTCCTAGGTATTTGTACAATAAAAAAATGCAGTAGCCATTAAAATATTTTCGTGTATTGAAATTATTTCGACCCGACTTCAAGCAAGGCCATCAAGTAATGAAGTAATTCGATTACGAGTTAACTCGAAAATAGTTTTAATTGTCGAGACTGGGTGATACGGACCTTTCTCTTCAATGTGGGTTAATAAAGGCACTCGTTGCGGAACCTCATCGATTAAGGACAATGTGGATTGCGCGCGAAGGACGTACACGCTTGCTCCAAGGACCGACCTCCATATATAAATATAGCTGCATTCGTTTTCAGATACATTACTAAAATGCTTCATGTGATATCTTTGATAAGTCTGATAAGCCAATCAATACTTATTACTGATATCTAATTTCGTATCATGCAGTAATTAAAAAGCACTTGGCGTGTCATAGGCAACCTTAAAATTGTATCAGCTGTTTATCTTTACATTCAAGTTGTAAGGTTCAGTATGTATTTGGGTCAGACTGCTGTGTGCTATAATGAATCAAGATGCATATTTTATGAGTGACCTTGGAATATATGATGGTGAGATATTTGATGTAATACCAATTCTATTGCATGAAGCAGATCCCAGGAAATTGTGAGCTACACTTGTTAGTCATCATTTCCATGCGTGTTTTGACTACATTTCCCCACAAGTATATTTATTTGCCACTGCATACGTGTGTCTTATCCATATCACACTGCTACACTTACTTCAATTATCTGGCATTTTCCAGTCTGAGGTCACTAGCGACACGAGATAAATGTGCGTCATTCTGTAGGTAAACGCGTCACATGGTTTTATTTATTTCCCTAGAAAACGTCAATGTTTTCCTCATGTGTTTGCAACTCGACTTCTGACTCGAGTCAATGTACTTACGCTCGTCAATCATTGCACTGCTTTCCTTTATTGTTTAGGAAACATTATTAACAGTAATCGTAATATTAATTTCAAGTGTTGAAGGAGCGTGAGATACCGCCGCCGCAACTGTTCGCTTATCATGTGTGATAATGTAGCATTATATAGCCGGTCGCACCGTAAACAACTGAGCGATTGGTTACAAAATAAACAGAGCCGCTTTTAATTTGTGGTTTTGATGCGAGAATTCAGCCAGATGCGGGCACGATGGGCTTTAGTATCAAAATGATGAGAGTTCACTGTATTTATTTTAACAGTTTTCTTTTTTAATTTACACACGTGTTATTTCTTGTCTTGCGCTTGAGCATCCTTGACGAGTACGTGCTTTATCGTCAAGATTAGTACCTTTGCATCGTGAAAGGCGATGTAGGAAATTGTAATGTCAATGTTTATAATCATTTTAATCTTCAGACTATAACACTATTTGGTAAAGAATTAAAGATAAGATACCGATATTTTTTATCAAAAATCCTTTCTTTTTGTATCATCTGTTCTCCACCAATTGGTCACATTATCTTTATTTCCGTCAAAGTCTTTCAAAGCTTTTAATCGTGCTCTATTGTGGTGGTTGATAGCGGCGTGGAGCGCCAACCGCTCTCGTTGGAACCTTGATACCGTGTGAGTGTGATAAGTTATCAGCTGATAGATAACAACCAACGCAACATAACAAAACTTATAATTCGTTATTAAAATAAACAATGTTTCAGTTTCCGTTCTTCAATACTTTTAATGTGGATTTGAAGAATCGATTAACTGATAATAAAAATATTATTAAAGTGTATTCAGAACCGTGGTTTAAAATTCAATCTTCAGTATTTTGATATTGTGAAGAAAGAAAATCAGGACAAACAAAATCTGTCTGAACTCATTTACATGCTCAAAACGTGCGTAACGTGGTAACGAAAGTAGTTACACATAATTAAGATTCAATAAACCAGATTTAAAACCGTCGGCCACAGTTTGCTCCAGTGTGCGCATGCGCAGACTGCTTTTAAATACTTCAGTGACCCGCCAGACACAAATCAAGCGTTTACTCACCTATAAGGTCACCTTTATTTTCATTTCAACAATGAGATTTCACAAATAACTCTACTTCATTTACTTAGAGTTCAAATTCATTTGGATGTGCCGCCAACAAGTAAAGCACTGATTTCAGGTAGATGTTTTTTGCGACGACCTTGAGCGGTTTGAGATACCATGGTCTTGCGATTCTCTTAGTTACAAGAATTGTAATTTATTTATAAATATTCTACTTCAGGCAAAGACTTATTTAATCTTATTTCCAATAAGATGAAAGTGAAAATTGTATGTGTGAAATACCAAAAGACAAAGAACAACACTTCGTGAGAATTTACGACCATCGTGAGCATCATACAAGAATTTATAGCTTATAAAAAGCAGCAAAGCATTAGAGATTCATTATTATAACACAATGTTGTAATTAGGTTGATTACATTAAGGAAGTTTATAGTGATATCGCCACTTTGGACAAACGTAAATAATAAAAATAATCTGTTGCTTTATTGCCACCAAAACGGTAGTTAACAACTTGTTTTAATACTGTTAACCAGTTAATTACATAGTAAATGGACTAGTCAGTATTAATTAGTGTCGCGATTTAGTCAGGATACTAAAACTGGTCTTAGGTCGAATTTGCAAAGATGTGACCTAGAAGTAGTAGGAGCTATAACAGTAGAGAAATGAGCACATTCAGGATAAAATTGAAGTCGTGCTCTGTATGCACAGAGGGTGATAAGGGGTGTGGGGCAGAGGTCGCGGAGACTCGTGTGTTCGTCAGATGCCATGAATAAGTTAGTGGCGTATTCCGTCACTCAATGGGCATCGTCGTTGTGACGAGGAATTGAGAGAGAAAAGGAACAACTATGTAATTGTAGAATTCTTAAAAAAAAAAAATGAAATTAAAATACGGAAAATTTGGTATTTTGTTAGCATACCAAAGAAAAATGAACGGAAAGCTTGTGTTATTAAATTAGCACGATTTCAAATATTACCCATGAAAAACAATGTTACAGAATGAATGAATGATTATTGCCAGTTCATTCTCATACGTCAAGGGTAAACAATGGTCAAGACAAAGTCACAGCTATGACATAGGTACTGCGTTTGACTGTACTAGAATTTATAAGGCAAAGCGTAAACAGGTAAAGAACAAAGAGGAACAATCAACTACCTAGATAATCAGAGTGCACGCAACTAGTGCCTGGGCGGAGGCCCGCTTATGGGAAAGTTACAATCATTACAACCATTCATAAACGGTTGAATGAGCGCAAGACGCCTGCGCAGCCGGCAAGCGTGCGCGCACCGACCCCGCGAGTCCCGCGACATCTGTGATGTCGCCGCGCAGATGCCGCGCATACCTCAACAGGAGTCTAGGTAAAGCCAGTGAGCATTCACAGCTTGACAATCAGCGATACATTTACAATTTAACGAGCATCACTTAAATTATTGCATTGCAATTTTTTGCGCAATGCTCCTAGTAAAGTGTATTGAACCCAAACGCGACACCTAGTAGCCCCCGATGCGTCACCGCCTATGTTGTGGACGAGAAAAATTCCACGCGACAAAAGCAGCGATGTCCGCAAACGACGCATAAATAATTAGACAATAAGCAGGCAGGGCAAGAAATCGGTAATTTGTATCGCGTCGAGATAGGCGGAGCGCAGAGGGAGACGGGTGCAGGCAGGCGCGCGCCGCCGCGGAGATATGGCAACGCGTCAGGTGGAAGTGGCGCCCGTGCTGTGCTCGCTTCTCGCCGAGGACGACCGACCGCCCCCGGCGCCCCGCACGCCCGCCTCTCACCCGCTAATCCTCACCCGAACACAATCTGATAAAATTCGCGCCAGCTATGAACATTACGCAAAGCTACTCAACACTACAACACTGCGATAATGAATGACCCGACGGTTTTTTTAACACGCACATAAACATTACTCCTCAAGTCTCGCTATCGTGTCGCATTATAGAACGGTACGAAGCGAAAAATGTAATAAGAAAGTTATTTCCTCAACCTGGCGAAACTAGTCTTGCGAACGCATTACGGTCCGCGTTACGGCCAGGTGAATTCAAAATGACCTCTATGGGCCGGTGGCTTCTTGTGGCCTCGCTCGCCGAATGCGTTGACATTTTGTGGGTTAGCAACATGACATGACTCCGAGTTGTGGCGAGAACGATGCCAGGATGACTAACGGCCGGCCGTCATTAGCCGCCTAAACGTAAATTGTCCCATACAAAAACTTTAACGCAATAGATCGATTCGGTAGTCATAGCGCAATAAGGTGAATTTTGTATATCAGCGTCCACTAACGATAATCACATCGTCTACTTAGACGTCGTGGACTCATTATTTAGGAATTCCTAAACATGCAACGGGAGACCTAAGAACAATAGCGCACAATACTAGCATCACGTAAATCGTAATGATTTCGAAAGAAAAGTACATACGAGTTCTTTCATCAATGTAAAAGTGACTTACCAAGGCGAAGAAGTTTGTGTGGCAATCCTCGAGACTTGCACCGTTTGTTTGGTGATTTTGGTGCGTCATGGTAGTCCGGGGCACTTCATTTTCATTTCACAACACTAAAAACGGGTACAATCTTAAAGAAACCACTCAAAATCTTAAAATCATCACCGACATTTAGTGAAGTTTTCACCTTTCAATGGCGACTGGAAAATGGCGGATAGGAAACAACAACCCAAGCCGACAGTGCTGCCGTAGGCGGCCAAAGATAGAAACTGGGTTCGTCTAGAAATGTGGGTACGTTCCGATCTACGACGATTTACTCATTAACTTACAGCTGACTTCAGTATCTAGTTTGATTTTTAGTATCTTGAGTTTTTATTTGTTGAAATTTTTGAATTATTATATGCAAGAAGTGTTAATAAACAAGCAAAAAATGTTAAAGTATTAGTTGGTCCATAACTATTACAGCGATCTATGAAAAAGGTCCGGTTAGTTATTGAAATTTAGTAAATGCTTTCTTTTTATTAGATCAAGTGGCAATAGAAAAATGATCCATGATAATCAGAATCAAAAATAACTTTTTGACTAATCATTAATAGATTACGTAATAAATCATTAAAAATAATACTCTGATGAATTCTGCGTGGAATGAAAAAGTGTTTTGCGGTTGTCTAATGTGGACATGGAACACGAGAGTACTATTTGACATGGAATAAAAATATAATATTTTACATTTTTGTAAATAAATAATAATACTTTGAAACCTTTTAAAAATAAGTGTAGCAAACTACACAAAATAAAATGCTTCGGAACGTGCTTTCTACAATTCCACGCAGGAATTTACAGGTTATTTTGCAGATCACCTTACCCAAAACTTTAAATGCTTATAATTTTTGTGTTCTAAACAATTACATAATTTACAGATCACTGCAGTAAGATATAAGCAGAAAAAATATCCTAAAGTAGACAAAAAATTCCAAGCTGCTGCAGAATCCTTAGCTGCTAGAGGGTATGGTACAAATTGTTTATTGTTATGTCCAATTAAAATTAATTTAATTGAAACCACACATTCTATTTACCTAACACTTAAATTATCAGTGTGGTAATTATTAATATCACATAGGTACTGTATAAAAGACTTCACATATTTTAATATCTTATTAGTCATGTCACATTTTATACTAAACTTTAACAAACAAGAGGTTTAATTTAATAACAACTGCAGATAAAGGCCCCATTATTTTAGGGAATATTGTTTCTATAATAATAACAACCATGTATTGTATCATTTTATTTTCAGTTTTCTCAGACCAACAAAGGCATGGGATCCACCAACAAACATTGAAGAGACTATCACCAAAATATGTACAGCCAATGGTATGAATGCAGATGCAGAGTTTGATGCACTAGAAACTAAGTTTGCAGTCCTCAAGGCATGCTTTGAGGAGACCGGATATGATGTACCTAATTCCTTGCTGCATACCATTGGAAGTGTTGGTAGGTTACTCTTGGTAGACAAGATTTGCATCCACTGCATATTGTAAACTTCTCTGGAACACTATAATTCCTGTGAATTTTCCATGCTAACATTTCACCGCATGCAAAAATAAATCTTACACATCATAGGCATTGGGGAAATTGTAATTTTGAGAAAAGAATCATCATTAACACAATGTAGTTTTACTACTGGACACCTCATGCAAAGATCTACTGGCCACAATTAAGTAAATTAAAAAAAAAACCATTACTCTCGCTAAAAGCCCTTAGCCAGATAATAACACAAAGCTTTTCCATTCCTTTGAACATTGACTTACTTGGATACAATACAATTCCCTGCCAGAGTCTGTATTTCCTGATAGCTACAACCTAGGGGTCTTTCAAGTCAAAAGGTTGCTTCTAGGTGAGTGTGCTAAGATAAGCTAAGAGAAAAGCAAAGCGCAAGCCGAAACAAACACAGACTATCACAAAATTTAATCATAAAAGTAGGTTCATGGCACAGCTAAATAAAGCTCTTAGTTAAATTATGACAAGCAGAGCTGTGGTCCTGGGTTTCTTAAGATCATGCAGATACTGTATCTAAAGCTAGAAATGATGGTCCTTTGAAGATACTGACCAAGAAAAGCTGAAACAGGATAAATATTATTCAGCAAGAGTTTTGGCTAAGCAGTACACCTGTCACTGTTGTAAAACTATCAATTTAGTGCAAGCTAGAGATGGGGACATTTAAAAAATAAAGCATTGTGATAAGTAGGGTTTATTAAAATGCCCCTATGACTACAAGTGGGGCTTGGGGAAGGCCTATGTCTAACAGTGGATGTCTTCCGGCTAAGATGATGATGAAGTTTGTTTCTGAAAAAAGACTTTCTCATGCATGTGGTCTGGTACTGCTTTTTCTTCGTTTTCACAGCTGTAATTGCATTCTTCAGAGCAGCATAGCCTTTTTTTCGGTCATGATGATAACCCTGATAATTAGTTTAAAAAGGGGTAGATTTGAATAAGGTTTCTTGCTGTGAACACTCAATTAGTAATCATAATCATTGCAATTGATCTCAGTACTCGTTTTGATGGTGCTGGTCTCAGTCAATACTGTTTAAAATAATGCATCAACAACTTACCTACACATTATTAGGGTTTTATGCCCAAAGGGTAAACAAGAAAACCCTATTACTGAGCCTCTGCTGTTGTCTGTCCATTTGTCTGTTACCAGGCTGTATCTCACGAAATGCAGCAGGTACACCAATGGTTTAGGTAAGGCTAGGCGGGTTAGTGCCCCAAGGCCCCTAAGCAAAAGGGGCCTCCAGGAACAATGTTCGAAAAAGTTATATAGGTAATGTCCTAGTTGAATAACTAGTTTTGAGATTTAACAAACCTAGTAGTACTCAAAATAGTACTATAAGAGCTGATGATGAAGTAGTTTTGCACCTATGTTCCCCAAATTCATTTTTTATATTTGGTTATAAAGCTATGATGTTGGTGGACAGCTGAAAAGTTTCACAGAACGTGTATTTCTATTTCTATTGCCGCTATAATAACAATAACAATCATTTAAAAAAAAACATTTAAACTCGCACTTAACCGGTTTTTTTCACTTACGTTTAACCGTTTTAAAACGAATATTATAGTAAAATAAACTGCGAAATAATACTAACGTCAAAGTTTTAAAGGTAGCGTATTGTACTTACTTTAAATATTAAAATTAATTACGAATTTTTTGAACTTCGTTGATGATTTTTCAGTATCTGTAGCCGAAAATTACTTTCGTAATTATAACGTTCAAAGTGCTTACGTATACTTTTCTCTTTCACTTGCGGTAGGTACCCACATCTGAAATCTAAACATTTATAACACAAGAACAAATTTCAGACATTCATTTGCTTTCATAATCTCCAAATTATCACATTTTTATCTGAATTCTGATCTGCTGTTCTCGCGCCAAAACCCTAAAATGACCCTAAAATTTATGAAAAACTATTTTTTTTATTGACCTCGAACGGAAGGCTGTAGTCTTTCAAGCTTATTGCCTTATGCCTAGTCTTATGTCATGTTTTCTTTTGTGATAAGTTTTTAAGGGGGATGCTCAAAGGTGGCCCGCATTGAATGGCTATTTTACAAAAAAAATCATTCAATATCAATAGAATAAGATGAACTGAGAATGATTATAATTCCGTAAATAAACACGTAATTTTTATTTTATTTATTGTTTACCTTACACTACTATTACTATCAAAAAATAAAATACCTACTACGCCCGCGAATCATATTTTAATTAACGAACAACTTGACTCTGCCTGAAAAATGCAAAAACTTAAGAAAATTGGAATTTCCTGGCCTACCCTAGCTCTAATGTCTTTAGAATATGGATATAACTCATTATTTTTTGTAGTGTTGTGTATTTGTATATGTGGCAGCAAATGTATCGAGTCAGCCTTTTTGGAAAACTTCGCTGAGGTAGTCAACACTACAATAAAATTTTCAGCTCTATTTTGCCGAGATCGCGCATGTTTTTATGATGCCACATATTGTGCAGACACTTGAGATACAAAACTATACCAATTTTACTTCATAATATCCACTAGGAATTAATTTGCGAATAATCAAAACAGCCAGCAGTCGAAAAAATCCGTCAAAAAATCCCTAATTAAAAACGATAACATTATTAAATGCAATCCAAACTTTTTAATTTTTGGGATTATGTCCAAAGTAAAATGTCAGTCGGCGCTAGATATATTTTGTTAGCAATGATAATCAATAGTTTTCTTTTTTGTCATTTAATTTATATGCTATTACAGCTGATCTGAAAGAATTCTACAAAACTCCTGTGGACACTGCTACACCATTTGATGCGTTGAAGAGAATGGAACTACCCAAAAACTTGTGCGTGCAACCGGACTATGTCAGATTCCATCCAGGTAATAAAAGTTTATTAAACTATTCCCATAAATATTTTTTGACCTGTATAACTTATATTTTACGATAATCTGTTTCGACTTTTTCAGATAAAGACACAATGTTTGGCGGTGTATCAGCATTCCCGAAAAGCTCAACTATTGTGTCGGGCCTGAAGACTAGGAAGAAGTACGAAGGCTACTCTGCGAAGCGATCGTGGCCTTAAGTCTATGGAAGTTTAGATTTAAAATGTTGTATAGTTTTAGTTGATAAATAAAAAGATTCAGTCATTAAAATCTGTTTCATTATTTTATTGTATCTATAAAATCAATTCATACGAAATTACATTGATAAGGCAGAAGGTTTAGTAAACCTTTCGTTTGGCGTAGCGTAAACTTAGCTTACACAAACAGGCAGGGGCGCCGACTCCGTGGGTGCTCGGGGACTCTAGCACCCATGAAAAATAAACAGTGGTTGCCGAGCACCCCTGAGGATAGACATCAAGAAACAGATCAGTAATCGCCTTTTAAGGATGGGCGTTTTTAAGCTATTGCATAGCTTCTATCGCGGGCCTTGAGCGCGGGGACCGAATCCAGAAATTCCGTAACGAAAAAAATACCTCACGCTCCCCACTCCGACGGGCACGGAGGTGTGGCTTGTGGCCGACAGAGACCGAACACCTATTTTAGAAAAGTCGTTAACGACCTGTGTGGCGCATTGGTATAGCGTTCTACCTATGTTATCATCGTGCCTCGTTCAAATCTCGGTCAAACAAAATAGGTAGTCTTTTTGTATTATAAAATAGATTATAGTAATGTTCTATGATAACAACTGAACATACTTGTAGCAATTTATGAAGTAAACAAGAAAGAAAAAAAATTGTTTTCTTATCGGTCACCACGCTCAAAAAGTGTAACTTGAATTAATATCAAAGAAAAAGAAATACTGCTTATATAAAATAAATAAATAATTATAATTGCATAAGTTGATACAAAATGCTATGCAATAGCTTTACCGCGGCAGTCCCCGAGTGCCACACTTATTTTTTTCATTACCAGACGACCCGTTTAGCGCAGTGGTTTAGAGCGCCGGTTGAGACGCAAGGGTCGGGGGTTCGATTTCCGCACCAACACAAATGTTTGTTGATGAAACAGATACGAGTATTTGTGTTGGGTCTGGGTGTTTGTGGTACCTTCGTTGTTCCTGGTTTCCATAGTACAAGGGAAAACCTTAGTTGGGGACCTGGACATTGTACCTATGTGATGTTGTTCCAATTTATTATTATTTATTTTTATCAAATATAATTAGTAATTTAGTACGCAGTATGTAAGTAGGACATTTATTTATTTGGCGGTCAATCAGTGTGCATTTCACTTCTCACACTTCGCCACTTTTTCGAGTCATCAAGTGAGCCAACAGGTGACATGACGAAAGTGTAAATATACTGACTATGAATACATTAATAATGTATCACTGTATCACTATTTTATAAAGTGTACGTAGCGTTGCGTCGCGTTTCCGTGTGAGCTGACCCTAAGGTAAACCGAGAGGAACTGTGTTCTTTGAAATGAATAGCATAATTTAGTAGGTAGGTATGTACTTCCTAAATGTTAGCAAATGCAACTACTAGTTTCAGAGAATTCTTCTACTTTTTTTTCTTACTGTATACATATATCGCAATTAAAATAATCTCGGTCTTCTTTTAATATCCGATAGTTTAAATACAAGTTTTGTCAACGCACTAAAGAGAAGATCGCTTTTGAAATATTGTACTGGCTGGGCTGGAAATCCTCGTGGCATGCCAATGAATGGTGGGTGGGCCCTAAAACCGTGTTTTAGGGATTTGTTGTTTGATTTGTCATTGAGGCCACGGCAGATCACGAAGGAAAGGGCGCGACGACGTTTACCATGGAAGCAAACTGGAAACAAGTGGCGCAGAATCAGGAACACTGGAAATAATAGAGGGAAATGTTTTCCCTGTAGTAGGGTAACACACGCTATATTATTATAATAATAACAAGAATCAAGATGGGTCTTGAATAAAACGTAAGTAAAGAAAACATTATTCTAGTGAATTTATTGCATTTAAACGATTTTCTATATTAATTAGGTAAAGAGGTCAATATCTGACGGTTTACATTTTTTAATCTTTCTCTTTTTCTAAAATGTTTTTGAACGAATCGAAATTGACAGATGAAAGTTGGTACATAGTTTTGAGGTTATATACGAAGTGAATCTCGATCTATTATGAACATATTTACTCAATTAATTAGCGAATGATTCAAACGAAATGATTTAACCGTTCCAAAATGAACGCCCTGTTGATATTGTTTTTTATATTTGTGGTTATTTACTCGTGTGTGTCGTGGTAAGTGGTTAATGTACGATGACACCGCTAAATTTATTATTGTTTTGTGTTTTGTTTACTATTTTGGTAACTTTTGGGTATTTTTAGGCTGCTACCAACGTTACTGGCATGGCTGTTCATGAGAAAGTACCATATAAAACTGAAAATAGGCAGAATCGCGGTGCCAAAGTTGATACTCAAAGATGTGAGCTTATCTAAAGATAGGTATTCTATTGTAAGTAATAACTGTAATTACAGAATAGCTACATTTGGCCCTGAGGGTATAATTAATATATTTATCCTGCTCTCTATTTGTCCTTGACAGTGGTACAGGGAATAACAAATTCATAACTCACTTTCCCTTACTTATTATCAGCAAATAAATATTTAATAAATATTATAATTTACCTGTAACACTGCTAGCTAATTGGAATGTGTGTTTGTTGTGTGAAAATGTTTGTGAAAACAGTATATAATATGTGCCCACTTTCCTTTTTATCCAAAAAAGTAAAAAAAAAAGAAACTTAAATGAGGTTTATTTACAGCACATAGATGAAATATCATTTCAAAGCAGTTGTTTCAACTCAGAAATCAATAAACTGGTATCAGTTGTGATCCGTGGAGCTGAAGTAACCAACAATGCAGAGGAAAAGAGGAGTGTTGTTGTGGAGACGATTCTCAAACCACTGCTCTCAAAACAGAACTCATCAGCAAAAGGCGAGGGTTACAATGAAGTGGCAGACTTCAGAAATATTGAGAGCAGTGTCAACCGAATAGTGAATAAGGAACTGCTGGACTTCAGAGATAAGAAACTGCCACATAGTTTGATTATGTTTGCTCAGGTATGTTGGTGCTTATCTATATGTTACCTAATATTATAAACAGGTCAAGGCCTGAGAGAAGCTGCTAAATAAGTTTTTGTATTTCGGGCTGGTGTCCGCAACTCCACAACTAAGCGCGTATTTTGCATATGGTGCTAAATAAGTTACACTACTGCTGAGAATTATCTCTAGGCTAGCTTTTAGTCCGTAAAAGTCTGACACAACCTCTCGCTCTATCTAGAGTAGGAGTTATTTGATGATTTCGTACCTGACTAGTGTGATATATATATAATCATGTGCGGTGTACCACGCACAATGGTCCGCACAGTACTAAGTGCAGTAAACAGACTCCGATAGATAGATAATGTGTGGTACACTACTTTGTACTCACAGCACATTGTAAACCTTCCCTCTTTCGCAACACGTAAATATGCGGTTTAGACATAGAGTTACCACCAGCCCAAAATACAATACAATACAGCAATTTTGGGCTCTGATACAAGGAGAATACAATACAAGGAGATGTAATATGCAGTTTCATATGAGTGCAAGTTGTATACCTACGTGAACCTTCCCTATTTATTGATCTTTCTATTAGTGAAAATCACTTCAAAATCCATTTCAAGGTATTGAAAGAGTTATCAGATAAACGGACACAACACATGAGAAGCAACTTTGTTTTATACTATGTATTGCATAAACCATTTACAGGCACTTTTGAATTGCCATGAAGTCAGTCATAAAAATAATGTTGAATGTACATTCCAAAGCATAGAACTCAACAGAGAAGAATGAGCAAAAACTCCATGGATACTCTTATAAGTCATTTTAAATAGTACAAATATCTCGGATATTTAGATTTAGAATATAAATAGATACTGTGAAAGTGTGTGCTACCTAGCTGATGACACAACAAGCTAATTCAATTATCATTATCCTGCTACTATTTAATTGAGTTATATTATTAGCATTGTTTCAGAAATTGTACTAATATGATGATTTTATATTATACTTCACATTCAGGCACAAATTCTTCTGGATAAAAAATATCTGCAACCAGCCAACATTCTATATTTTGTTGTTTATTTAATAAATCTGTTGTTTTAAAAATCTTCATCATCATAATATGTTTAAAATTTGGCACTCTGCCATGTCACTAGTTCCATCATTAATATTTTTTTTTGCATTATTTACACTACATTTTGCTGCAGCAACAAGAAATATATAACCAAGATTTATGTAACTCATAATATGATTTAAAAGAGTGGCCATGGAGTTTTTTGCATGTTCTTCTCCATAGAGATCTACGCTTTGGAATGTGCTTTGAAATGTGAAAAGTAAAGCTAAATTAGCTTTACTTTTTTTGGACTGACCAACATTTTGACAATTCAAAATGTCTGTAATTGGTCTATTTGTAATAAACGTTTCTGATTTCACTTCAGCCATGTGTGATTCTGGTGTCACATTTACCTGACTGTGACCCCCGTTTCTTTTAAAATCACTGAGTAAATATATAACTTAAATTAAAATGGTGGAACGAATTTGTATGAAATTTGGCACATAGGTAGACTATATCCTAGAATAACCCACAGAAAAAGTTTTTTTTTTAATTTTTGACATTATTTGCTGCTGAGATGAGATTGTGGCTAGATTTAAACCTTTATATCTACGGGAAATGGACTTTAGGAGTAAACCAATTAATATTTTCTCAACAGTTCATGGGAGTTCACATATTCAACGCCTCAGTGACCATTCACAATGGCACCACAGACAATCCGTGGTCTCTCACAGCCACGGCGGCCGAGGTCCACGCAGATGGCGCTGCGGGTGGTCCTGCGCGTGCGCTGGTCTTTTCCACGAAGCTTGTGGACGCTAGCGTGACGATCGGTGGGAAGGGGGAGAGCTTGGGGGAGGCGGCGTGTTGTTTGGTGATTGAGGGGACCGTGAAGGCTGATGGGCCACTGAATGTAGAGGTAAGTTGAAGCTAAAGAATTGCCTGAGTAAATAAAAAACTAACACAATTTAAATTGTTTTAACTTTCGTACTATTAACAATTCTGTCTTTTGGCCAGAAAGTTAGTAGATCATTCCTAAGTGTAGTATATTTGCGGAGAACGAGTGGATAAAAAAATCTATTTTATGAAACTTATTATTCTACCTGTATTGCACATATGTATTTATGGCCAGCCAAACGATTGGGCTGGGATTTTAATAAACATTGAAACCAGGGGCCGGCGCCCCTGGTTTCAATGTTTATTAAAATCCCAGTAAGTTTTAAGTTAAATCCCACAGTTTTCAGAAAAAGAAAACCTCATGGGTGCTCATGCTCATTTGTTGGACTCGAAAAAGTGGCAAAGTGTGAGAAGAGAAATACACACTGATCGACCGATAAATAAATAAATGTCCTACTTACATACTGCGTACATAATTACTAATTATGTTTGATAAAAATATAAAATGTAACCATTATATAAAAATTAAGTAAACTTGTTTTTATTATCAAGAATTATTATAATTTATGCGTAACCTAAAAGGCGATTACTGTTCTGTTTCTTGATGTCCATTCTCAAGGGTGCTCGGCACCCACTGTTTATTTCTCATGAGTGCTTGAGCACCCGAGCACCCACGGAGCCGGCGCCCCTGATTGAAACTGTCTTAATGTTTTAGAAAATCCACGCAATAATCAGCAAAACATCAGTGACATTTAAAGACGAGTTGTACCAGTTTCTCAAGAGTCACAAGAAGCGCCGACGCACTCCGGTTATGTCGATCAACGATGATGATCACCTCCACTCTATCATTCCCAGGCTCTCGCCTGTTATACCAAAGGTAAGCCTTGTCACTTTACTGGTAATGGTTGTAAAGTTGTGATGGCCAAGTTAAGTTTTAGCAGCCTTTTTTTAGGGTTCCGTACCTCAAAAGGGAAAAACTGAACCCTTATAGGATCACTTTGTTGTCTGTCTGTCTGTCAAGACTCTTTATCTCAGGAACGCGTGAAGATAACGAGTTGAAATTAAAACCATATACTCAGGTCTGCGGACCCTTGAGGCTGTGAAAAAATCAAACTTCTGAGTTAACAAAAAAAAGATACGGCTGTTTATGTCGCAAAAAAGCCGTATTTCGACATTCTCAAGGGAATCAAAATTCATAGGGTACTTCCCGTTGACCTAGAAACCCGAAATTTGGCATGAAGCAAGGTCTCATAGTACGAGTGTAAGAAAAAATGTAAGTAAATTTGACTACAAATTTACATTTTCACAAAAAAAAAATGACATTTGCACTGATTTGTGTATGTAAACCATGTACCTAAAGCAGAAAACATAAAATAACACAAATACGCAACATCTGGGTGTCTTGTGCAGGATAAATCCCAGAGTGGGGCAAAGTTTTTCTAAAAAACAAAAACAAATTAATATTAAAAAGTAGCTCACTCAGTTTCCTCACATATCATCAGATATTCAAACAGTATTTTTTATGACACTCGTTACTTATTATGTAAAGCAACAGGTGTCCAAACATAGTTTGCCTAGAGTGTTGTGATAATTATTGCTCAGATGAATTCATTAACCATTGCTTATATAATAAAGCATAATCAGCCTTATAATGTTTTCACTGCTAGGACTTAGGCCTCCTCTCGTAAGAGAGAATGGGACGTAATCTATCGTATGACACATGTCTTCGAATTTTAGGTTCTAGGACATGGTTTCCTCACGGTGTTTTCTTTCACCGTTTTAAGAGCAGTGGTGATGAAATAATTTACACGTAAGCATAGTGCCTAAGCATAAGCATAATCCGCCTTTATTATGTTCCCACTGCTGGGACACAGGCCTCCTCTCTAGGATTCCCTCAATGGGGTGTAATCTACCACGCGGGCCCAGTGCGGGTTGGTGGATGTCACATATCTTCGAATTTTTGGTTCTAGGACATGCCGGTTTCGACGATATTTTCCTTCACCGTCGCATAGTGCCTACTTGGGTTTGAACTCGCGACGTACAATTCGTAGGTCGGGGGCATTACTCTCAATTTTCAATTAATTAATACTATACTTATAATTTTTATATTTTGTTACAGATATTCAGCTTGAAAATAGACTCAACAAAAATGAGTTGTAAAGACAAAACTGTAAATACAAACTTCGAAATGTCTTTACAGAGTTTACAAGTAAGTAAACAACATAACGAAATTTTAGATGTCTTTATTATCTAAATATATAAAAGGAGAAACTGACTGACTGACATATCAAAGCACAGCCGAAACTACTGGGACTAGGAGCGTGAAATTTTGCACAAGGTTTCCTTTTATGACGTAGCGCTAAGAGAGGATTGTCTGAAATTCACCCCCTAAGGGAATAAAGTGGGAATGCTTTGAGTACCTTGTCCCGAGGGGTAAACTCTGTCGCACCACCTCTTCTCTTCTCCTTTCGTACACCGCGTCATACTTCTAGCCGCTATGATGGCTCCTTTTCTGTAACTGCAGTGCGTCTCTGGAACTCTCTGCCACACTCTTTCACGACAGCCCTTCTCTAGATGTCTTCAAGAGGAAACTTAAAGAGCACTTCCTTTCATTATTGACATAGTATATATAGTATGTATAATATAATTATATGTTAGACTTAGTATGTAGGTTTATATTGTGCACTGAATCCTACCCTCGAATATGTTCTCTCTTTGTGTAACTCAAAGGTTTGCTGGGAGAAAACTCATTGCTGAGTTAAGCTCGCCTTTGTACATGAACTGTCTGTATCTCCATATATTATGTTATGTTTTTGTGTATAATAAAGAATTAAGAATTAACAGCGGGGTCCGAAGCTTGCATGGAGAAACCTACATTCACGCGATTGAAACCGTTGGCAGAAGCTAGTTTATTCATAATTATACCTACTGCAATAAAATTATACATTCTAAGCGAATTTAAGTAATTATGTACATGGTATTGTGCACCTCGCTACGATAATTTTAAAAGCTATACTTAATATTATAAATTGAACAGTTTTTGGTTTGAGTTAGTGGTTCGAATTGAAAAATTCTTTGTCTTGGATAGCCCATTAATTGAGGAAGGCTATATGACATCATACTATGACACAAAGGAGCGGAGCAGTACTCAAATACGCGAGTGTAAACCGCGTGGAACAGCTAGTTTTAGGGCCAACGCTACTTTAAGCGGGAGCCCGCGGTGGCGCCTGCGCTTGCTCCCGTCAACTGACGTCGCGCGTGTGTCGTGTGCGGCGGTACCCGTTGCGGAAACCGGACTATTACCTGCGCAGTGTCGCTAGTTCAACTTTAACGGTGTGCATGTAGTCGTGTCCGATGGAGAACTTTAATGTGTTATTAAGTAGCAAAACGGGAGCGGGGCGCGGCTGCCCTTGATGTGTGCCCGGCGAGCCGCGCGGGCTCCCGGATGGAGCACTTTTGTATGGGACCGCGGGGGCGCCCGCGTAACTTAGCGTTCGGCCTAAATTACCTTTGTTTGTTTGCAGTTTTCCTTTGGACTTCAAAATATTCAAAACTTATCACTAGGTTTTTCCTAACGGATATTTGTGTTATCAGGTAAACTCCAGGTTCAGTGCAGCATCAGTGCTATACGACGAAAGTGGCTCAGAGCTGAGCGGTCTCCCGCAGGTCTACGTCGCCTTTCAAATGGAGCAGTTCCAGCTGCTAGCAGACAGCCAGCAGCTGGTAATGCTCAACAAGCTCAAGCTAGACGCCAAGGTATGAGGAGCAAGTTTCTAATATAGGCACTAATATGATCGGTTTTCCCTGATAAGCAATAACATGTCAACCCATAATGCGTCTTTTTTTGCTTTCTTCGTATTTCTCGAAATGACAGAATGAAGAGTATTAATGATTAGAGAATTTCTGTTTTTTGACTGGCTAAAACCCGCAGTGTTCCTCCAGTTACCTTTTGCGAAGGCTACGGAAACCCTATCGAACAATCCACAGCCCTGGCAGGTATCGCCTTTAACTGTGTCCGTCAATCTTGCTGAAATCTCTTTGAGGTGAGCGTGAAATACAATACGCCCTCGACCCGGGCTACCTGGTACCGACGGACGGCGAGGTACCTAACCATTGCTCACTGTCCGCAATCCCGCGCCTACAGTGGCTGGGACTCGACTTCTGACTCCCGACGCCCGGGCATTATTTGATTTCCCTGCTTTCCGAATAATAAATGCAACAGTTTATTTTCCCACATATCAACGGTCATTGCTGATATGATGTAAAACATTATCTGACCACATATCAGTAATTGACCACAGTTCCCAAGGCCAGTTATTTTTTCCGTGTGTTACTTTACGATAGTCGAATGAAATAACCGATAAATATTTATTCAGCGACATAGAAAAAAAAAGGGCTGCGTGATGGTTTTTAACTTAAACGCGGGTGAAACTGCTTACTTGATGATAAATATTTATGTCTTGCGTTAAAAATGAACATAAAAAATAAGATTCTACCGTAGCATACTGTAGCTTCGGTTTCTACCGTAGTTTGGCAGTTATCTTCATGTTTCTTAATAATTTTTTAGTATAGGAAAGAAAGAAAACATTTATTTGAGACTCGCACAGGACAAACAACAATAAAATAAAAAGTAACTACTTAACTTATAAATAGGTACTAAATTAAAATAAAAACATTAAAAGATTAAAATTAAAAGACCTGTGAGAGGCCAAAAAGGCTCCTATCTCAGCATATAGGCTCGATTATTTTCTTTCTCGATTATTATGTTTTTTTACTTTGTTTCAGTTGGAGAAAGGAGTACTAAACTTGTACTTAATTATAAGCACATTGAACATAATTTATAGTCATACAGAAGCATTTAAATGGTACACATCTGTCAAAGAGAAAATAAGAAAGGCTAAACCCTTACAAATCATGGAAGTAGAATCACCTTGTAAGTATTATGTGTCGCATTTATGGGACCAGGTATCGGATTCAGCATAAGCCAAGTCAATAAGCCTTTTTAATGTTCCCACTGCTGGGACTCAGGCCTCCTCTCTAGGAGAGGGGATGGGCTGTAATCCACCACGCGGGCCCAGTGCGGGTTGGTGAATGTCACATGTCTTTGAATTTTTGGTTCTATGACATGCCGGTTTCCTTACGATGTTTTCCTTCACCGTTTTGAGAGCATCAGCGACCTCAGCGGGCCCCGTCAATTCTGTATCATCCGGATGGCCATGACCCTCTGGAACGCGTTCAGTTTGGCCGCCGGTCGCTTTCTCAGCGACGACGCCCCGTAAAGGGCCATAGACTGCAGGGTACCTGCGTAGAGCCTCTGGCAAAGTTTATCTGGGCTGCGGCATTGTTTGAAAGAATTGACCTGGAACGCAAAGGGCAACGGAGGAAACACGAGTACGTTTTAGTCAGTAAAAGTCTGACACCCGCTTGCTCCACTCATACCTAGAGAACTTATGTAATTTATATATTTTCAGGCTTTGATCCATTACCGTAAAAGAATATAAGGTAAAATAAGAAAATAGAGATATTTTTCTAATAGTATTTTCATACATTACATTAAAAAAAAAATATGTGCGAAGGTTCTGCACTGTATAATAAATTATCAAATAATATTAAAAATCCAAAGTCAATGTCAATATTTATTAAAAAAAATACTTAAAATTACACATCTTTAACAAACCAAGCGCTTCTTAGTACATGCCGCTTCCAGTTGTTCGTACTCCGTGTATGTTTACGATTTAAGTATGCAACTATTTATCGACTACCCTACACTTTTTGATTACTTCTCTTTAAATTGTAATTAAGATAAAACTGTTACTGTACGCTACCAATAACGTTTGTAAATTAATTTTTAAGTTTTCTATGTAAGTGAATTGTAAATTCTTATGGGAAATAAAGATATCTATCTCAAACCTCAATTTAAAAAAAATTTTTTTTGAGGTGGGGAATCAAATGACTTCTCTCGCTCTACGGTAGAGCGATAGGGTGTCAGACTTTGACTAAAACCTACCCGTGTCCTTCAGTTTCCCTTTGCTTTCCAGGACCGCGGTCACTCTTTTAAGCCCTATTCCAACCAAATGGTTGGATTGGAATAGGGCTGCTGGAATTTTGGAAAGAGTTTTAGTCGTTATATTCTGAAGCTTAGATAAGTTTCAAAATATAATGGCCGAAACTTAGACCAATCAAACTAAACAAAAAAACACTTTTAGAGGAGTGAAGATGTGGGTAGGGAAAAGGATTCCGAAAGATAATTAATAAAGTGCCTTTTGCTTCAGATGACCTTTGAACGGATGAGACTCTTTGAATATCTCTGTATCTATTCTAGTAATTAGGGTCGCTTTTATTTTACCATATTTCAAGAAATCTCCATTTATTACAGCACCATCCCCTCCACTATGGCTGACCCGGATATTCTCATCGTGCATAGTGCAAGGTTGCGCAGAACTGAGAGCAGTAACAGTGCATGCGCGGCTGATGAATGAGAACGCGCTCGGCTTTGGATGTAGCGGCGTTAAAGTGAAGTTGGATCAGCTGCTGGAGACTAGAGGTTTGTTACTACTGAAAGAAGAAACTGATTATTTGAATTCAGGCAATGTATGACAGTAACTGTAGTGATGTTTGAAGAAGATATATATTATAATACTAGTGGTCCAGCGACAGACGTTGTCCTGTCTGAAAGCTTGCTGTTCTTTTCTATATAAAGATTTATTTATTTATTTTATAGAAGGCTTACATACTAATAAACCAATGATATAAACAGTATAATATTACCAAATTGCTAATTACAAGCTTACACATAGATAAAAAAAAACAAGTCAATTAATTAGTTACAAGAGAATTATTCATAATTCACCTGAAGGCCTTCACCTGGTAGTAGGACACAAAGTAGAATTAAAAATAGAAGACTTTCAGAGATTGGCTTCACCCCACGCACTAAACTTGAACCTTCCAGAAGAATGGTATCGTTGCGCGGTAGCCCGACAAGCAGTAGGGGGTCGTCAATGGGGGGCGGAGCTCCTGGTCGATGGCGGCTGGGCGGCGTGTGGGCCCGCAGCCCTGGGGCTCCGTGCGCCGCCGCCACGGAGGAACCATGCGTGGGGAGAGGCGCTGCTCGCAGTCGC
Source organism: Mythimna impura (assembly GCA_905147345.3). Taxonomy (NCBI): domain Eukaryota; kingdom Metazoa; phylum Arthropoda; class Insecta; order Lepidoptera; family Noctuidae; genus Mythimna; species Mythimna impura. The sequence continues at coordinate 27,664,084 of LR990350.1, forward strand.
GCTGGTCAAGTGGGCGTCACATGGACCTACTGACTCAAAGGTAATAACTAGAGTTGAGCAAGAAAAAATATGATTTATTAGGTCTTTACTTATTAAGTTATCACAGCTCAAAGTTTTTTTTTATTATTATTAAGAACAAATTTCTTAATAATTGATTACAATCTAGCCTAAAAGACTAATAAGTAATTAAATTCTGACTTAATATATACATTATAGGTTTTGTTAAAACTAAGAATAGCGTCCTAGTAGTCTATAGCACTTTCTTAGAGTTTGATATTGATAAAAACACTTTGTTCATGTGTTATATGCATAGCACAGCATTGATCACTATTATACACTAACTTTAAACACTAAACTAACTCAAAGGGTTTAGTTCTCTTTAGTCTACGCACTAGGTCCGTGTTGTCTAACAGCTGGATTGCCTCAACATTCACGTGGCGGTGAAGTCTGTGTTCGTGGGCTTCAGCAAATTTTTGAATGATGGTGATGACGAGTTCCATTTTAAGGTCACGGTGCAGGTCGTCATTTCTGATGTACCAGGGTGCTTTTACAGCATCCCTGAGTACTTTATTTTGGAATTGTTGTATTATTAGCTCAAAGTGTGTGCGTTGTGTGCAATGTGCATTTTCAAAAAAACAGATATTTCATAGGAAAAGTCACTAAATGGTTTTACCTCTTTATAAAACAGCCCCAGAGCGTGATTCCTCTTGGAAACCTTTAAGAATCTTATTCGAAATAATGATTAAACACATTGAATGTCAGTTACGTGATATCTCGTTGATAATTTTTTCTCAGATTTCACATACGAGATATATCGTAGGACCTCTATGGACATAGATGTCTTCTAATGAAAGTTTTAATATTGCTGTTGCTTACGAGGTAACTCTGTTAGTTGAATTGACTAATAAGACAGCAGCAACAATATTTTTTATTTTTTTTTTAATTCATATAAACCAGTGCTTGACTGCGATCATACCTGATGGTAAGCAGCGATGCAATCATTGATGGTGAGGTGCACTAGTTTATTAAGAGCACTAGTTTTTTCTGGTATAAGCAGACTATGCATGATGGGAACTGAATTTAACTCCTTGAAATTCTTGGCATTCACTGTGTTAATACTCTTTTAGTCTATATCACCACAGGTAGAAGCCATGGTAGACTGCCTTCGCCTAGAATGGAGCCCCACCATTGCACAAACAATCATATCCCTAACAGACTGCATAAATCAGTACAAGTCTTCATCCCCGCGCCCCCACCAAGTGGAGGAGTCTCAGGAGCTCCCAACAAACATATCAGTGAACGTGGCTCTATCTCATATCAACCTGTTCCTGATCGTGAACGAGGATATGTGCCTGATGGCCAGGATAGATGCCGTGACTTTGGAGAAGAATCTCAGTAAATCTGGTGCCGTCATCTCTGGGTTGAAGGTTGTGGACATGGTGCCTTATAAAGGTGAGTTTATTTTTTAAACTTACTTTAATAATCGATTATACTAACATAATACTAAAGAATTTATGGGTAAACTAAGTGATTTAAAGATAAATAAACAAAATAAAAAATAATGTTATCAATGATTGACTATTTTTAGAGAGATAAAACAATAGGGAATATGCACGTAAATTTTTTATGTGCTAACTAAAATATTTGTTATGTGCCGTGATAAACAAGTACGAAAGAATTTTAACCGACTTCAAAAAGAAGGAGGTTCTATGTTCGGCTGAATGTATTTTTTTTAAATGTCTTCATCAACGACGAAGTTATAAAGCTTCAAGCTTGATAATAAGAAACAGAAGTCCAACATGGACTCTCCCTTTTTTTTTATTTCATATATACCAGTGCTTGACTGCGATCCCACCTGATGGTAAGCAGAGATGCAATCATTGATAGTGAGGCGCACTAGTTTATTATGAGCCTATTCACTCTAGACTTCAAAGTCGTTTTTGTGGGGGAAATATTTTAAAGTTTCTCAATCCCCTTTTATTTTAAGTTTATTAATAAAAAACATACCATCACATTTTTCTGTACTGATAAAATAAGAATGTCCCATCTACGAAATAATTGTCTATTAATTTTAATTTATATTTACCAACTTAAACAAGATTCAACAATTTTAGGAAACATCCACTGCCAACGCTCAGACGAGATCCCAACCACATTCTTCCACGTAAAACTAGCAAGAATAGAGTACGTACTATCCAAAGAGAAATATTCCGCCCTTTTGGACTTCCAATTCAAAGAGAATGTAGACCTCGAGTGGAGTGCGAACTTGCACCTCAAAGTTGTGACCTTCGTGAGAGCTGCGACAGAGTTTAGACAGGAGATGAGAGTGAGAAGGAATGTGGTGGTGAAGAAGAAGGGAAGTGCGCTGGATTGGAAGGTCTCGTTTAAAGGGGAGACGAATTTGGGGCTGATACTGTCGAAGGAGAATAATATGCTGTTTGCCACTGGTGAGTATATCTTCTTATGTGGTTGAAACTGCTGCTAAGACTTGTCTCATAGTTCTAATTATGAGTTTATAATAAAACATTCAATCTCTCTTGATAATTTGTGTTTTTAAATGAATATTTGTTTTTTTTTTGGCATCAACTATCAAGAAAAATGTTTTGTTCCTTTTTACTTACATATTTATAATTTACTTCATTTATTACTATTTCTCTGTGTGTACAAAATTAATAAATATGGTCTATGTGTGCCTTAGTTCTATGCTCATGACAAGTTTTTAAATACAAAAGTAACCAGATCAAATAAATTTCTATAGATTTAAAACTACCATGGTTGAGAATTGTATTATACTAGCTGATGTCAGCGGCTTTGCCCGCGTGATAGTAGAAAATTATCCCAAGGGAACATACTACTGGGATAAAAAGTGCCCTGTGTTCTATTCCAGGACATGGTCTACTCTTGTACCAAGTTTCATCGAAATCTATTCAGCCGTTCGAGCGTGAAGAAGTAACAAACATACACTCACAAACTTTCACCTATATAAGGGTGCCTTCAAATTTGCAGCAAAGGGCTGCACGGCGGCAGCGCGATTGCAGCGCTGCCGCCGCGGTGTTTTGTTGTTATTTTATGTCTGAGTATGGTTTCCGCACTTAGTCCTATGCGGACTATTGTACATGAAAGCGCTGCTTTGTTATTCCATCTATATAAAAGACGCGCGACTGCAGCGCTACACCCCCGCTGCAGCCGCGCATCAGTTCAACAACATTATCATGCTCAAACCTAGCGATTGAGCGCTGCAATAGCGCTGCCACCGTACGACACTTTGCGACTAATTTGAAGGGGCTAATAGTAGTGTGATTAATATTCAGACCGTTCTTAAGATGTCACTTTTCACACACAATTATCCTCACGATTCGTAGTGACGAAACCCTTCACTTTTTCTTATTTTTTTCTTCTTCCTCGTCTTGTAGATGACATGACAATAGCCTACGACCACGAGATAGGCCTTTCAATTGTGTGGAGCAAGTTGAACATGATCCTGAACGGAGACGAAGTCATTATGGTGGAGGGATACTGCCAAGAGCGGGTGGCTGATGACCACGAGGTCAGGGTGGAGAGGAAGGCGAATGAAGGGTTTGCGCTTACGTGGAATAAGGTTTGGTAAGTCGTCCTAGAAAGAATATTAAATTTTATTGTACACTTGCATGGGCTGAAAGGCTCTGGAGTCGAAAGATCTCCCACAAGATGGACCGATGACCTTGTGAGGGTTGCGGGTGTTCAATGGATGTGAAACGCACATGGAAGCCCGTTATGGATGCTTGGTCGAAGCCTATGTCCAGCAGTAGACGTCTTTCGGCTGAAATGATGTACACTGCATTTGTAACACGACTCTTCAAAATTTTGGAGATACTTACATATAAACAGCATAAGTATATACGGGACAGCTTTCTCGTGTATCGAAATGGTTAATTAGACTTATACACAACAGTCTGTGCGCAGGCTGTTATAGGCATTTTAAACCACTGAATCTTTAGGGAATCTGTAATACTACGCCCACGGAATTAAAATTTTCTTAAGATTTTTGCTTTTAACAGGTTAGTGTCAACTCGTGTATCCAAAATGTTGATTAAAATATGATTGGCGGCCGTAATACGTATTTATTTACGGAATTATAGTCATTAAAATCATTAACACAACCCTCTCAGTTTCTAGCAAAGGAGGCAGACGCACGCGCACGTGCGAGGGAATGGCCCTCATGCCCCAGCCCGATCCCGATTCCGATTTCCGGCTCCGTAGGCGCGAGCTTGCGGACGGCGAGCAATGGGTAGCTCGCCGTCCGACCGACCGGTGACCATCCGGACCGAGCCCAAGTCGTCGACGGCGCGTATTATTCTACGCGCGTATCAAGGAGATGTTAGCAAACCGTAGGGGCCCAGCAGGGTCGAAGCCTACTGAGGCCATGGGTTCGCTTCTGAAAGGAAAACCCGGCCCTGGAATGAAAGACAACGAAGGAACTTGGAGTGGGTTTTAGTCCGTAAAACTCTAACACACCCTCACGCTCCGCCCAAGGGAGGGAGATGTCATTAGATGATTCCCACTTAAAAAAACCCCTCTCAGTTTGTCATAATGGGTTGTAATATAATGTTCCACTACTGGGGCTCAGTCCTCCTCTCTAGACGAGGGAATGGGCCGTAATCCACCACGCGGGCCCAGTGCGGGTTGGTGGATAATTCAAGTAATTAATTGCATCTGAGTTAGTTTTGTCCTGAAATACAGGCCCCAAGGCTAGTTTAGGCACCAGTCTCCCACAATAAGTTAATGTGTTCTTATTTTCCCAGGTCAGTTCGAGTGGACTCAATCCGCATGGTGTTTCCCTACAAACATCGGTTCGCGGAGGCCGTGCAGGGCGACTTCGTGTCTCTGTTCAAGTGGATCAAACTGGTGCACGGCATCAAGAAGAAACCTTTCACTGCTGAGAGTCCTCTGCCTAGTGATCTGCATATTAAGGTGATTTTAGAGACCCTTTGCTGTATGTTTTAGACGACCTGAAGACCGATTCTCGTATTTAAAAATGTGTAAAATTATATGCGAACGATTTTTAAAAACATTAAAATTTAAGATGTATGTGATTATGAGAGACGCACAGGACCGTTCATTGTGGGGACACTTGGGGGAGGCCTATGTCCAGCAGTGGACGTCTTTCGGCTGAAATGATGATGAGATGATGATGATTATGAGTATTGGTCGCTTGGTCTAATATTTTTTTAATGTCTTATGAATTTTCTTTTTGTTTGAATGTTTGAGTAATTGACATTTTTTTTAGTTAGCTGTTTTAACCACCCTGTTTTGGGCCTTAATTAAACATAAACAGATATGGTATTAGTTTTGTACCTTTTATAGTGACAGTTAATTTACATCATGTTAGAAGATGCGATGAAGAGAAATATCGTGAGGAAATCAACAACATTCTCCAACCCTTACTGGACCCGCGTGTTGGGTTACGGCCTATTCCTTCTCCTAGAGAGGAGCTCTATGGGTCCCAGCAGTGGAGATGATTATGCTAAATAAAAAAAAAAACATGTATTTCTAAGCTCACAATTATATAGGGTGACTGGTAATTAGTGACCGATACTTAAACACGTGATTGTACTCATGATTACAAACAACTTTCCCAAATAATCTTTTTTTTACACTAATTAGTTCAATCACAATAACAAAACAGCTGTTTGAAACTTTGAATTTCGCGCGCGCCTTCACCCGAACAGCTGTTAGCGGCGCGGCACCCGCGCCCGAGTTATCGATGACGTAAGCAATGTACCTACATGTTTCGGTAAAATAATATCCAAAGACTAGTATTTTGGTACTTTACGCGAGCGCGCTACGCTACAATAAATTAGTATAAAAAAAGTTTCTTTGGGAAAGTTGTTTGTAATCATGAGTACAATCACGTGTTTAAGTATCGGTCACTAATTACCAGTCACCCTATATTAAATAATCAATTGCAGCTGATTATTTGGTTAATGACCGCGAGTAGAGTAGTATATCACATCGCTGAAGTTTCACTTTCGAATTGAATATAACCTTGAATTGTTTATTCACTAATAAACAATTTTGATATTGTCTAGATCGAGGAACTGCTAATAGAGATGAGTGATGATCCTTTCGAAGTGAAGCTACGGGACAACTATGAACTGCTAGAAGACGAATACAAGGAGAGTCAGAAACGACGCACCATGTTGGATGCTAAGGTAATGTATTAATATACACCTCTACGGTCCGGACTAAGCGTTTCACCTCGTCGTTTATACCGTGTACATCAAAGGACAGGAACAATTTTCCTGCTGCGGTCTTCCCGTCCGATAATAATTTAGGTGTCTTCAAGGCTAGAGTGAATAGGCCCTTAATAAACTAATGCGCATAACCATCAACGATTGCATCACTGCTTACCGTCAGGTAGGATCGCAATCAAGCACTAGTTTGACTGCGATCCCGCCGGCTTATTTTACACATAATCTTACATTAAAAAAAGCAAAAATAAATAACATTGTGTTTCTCACGGCTGCGCCAAACAGATCCTATTCATTAAAATGCCAGACAACAACATAGCAGTTGTCTGAACGTGTGAAGGACGGCAAAATAACGTGTATGACAAACATACCCGTGGTTGAACCCAAATCCACACACTCAACAGCGCTAGCGGTCCCTAGATAAATGAGACGTTGAGTTAATTTGATGTATTACATGTTTTTTTTCTCTCCGTCGCATTGGCGTATGTATACATACCTGATTTATTTGTGAAGTTATCGGTATTTTGGCGTCCGTTTGTCGATTCGATAGCGCATGTTGGGCTATCGATTCGACATTCTAATATCCTGAGGTGTGTGCTAGTCTACTAGACCGTAATGGGGTGGGTTCGACCCTCTCGCCCCCCTCCTCCTGTGCCCCTTCTCTCAAACTCGTACGAGTACAAGAAATATTCACAATCCTTGTACGGGTTATTAAAAATGAATAATGTCTCAATCAATATTTATCTCAGTGCACTGATCTTCTGATAACATTGACATTAGACTAGTGTCACTTTGATTTGAGTGCCACTAGTGGTTAATGTAAAGAATACTATTGTTGGGATTGTGAGTTTTATGAAACTATTTTATGGCCTGAATGGGAGGATTTCATATAGCTGGAAGAAATAATGTTGAGGGCGGTAAGTTTTATCGAAGAGAGAGTGAGAATTTTATAGTCTTGAATTTTTTTTAAAGAAATGGTAACCTTTCAGCAACAGTGTTGGTGTTGAATTTGTCTATGGACATGTAAAAACCATTTTTCCATTGATTAACTAGTCAGTGAGAGCAGTTGTGGTAACTGAACCGATTTACAAGTTGTAGGTTGCGGCTTCGAACCCAGCCAGGTGCATTACTTTGTGTAATTTATTTCACTGCTTTTAAAACAGCGAAGGATAACATCGTGAGGAAACCGGGATGTCCTAAAACCAAAAATTCGGAGACATATGACATCCACCAACCCGCACTGGGCCCGCGTAGTAGATTACGGCGCATTCCTTCTCCTAGAGAGGAGGCCCGAGTCCTAGCAGTGGGAACATTACAAGGCTGATTATGTTTATGCTTTAACCGGTCAATTTATTCGCCTAAATTAATCAATGCTATCTTTACCTATGGGTTCTTCGTCAATGATATTAGCCTAAATAATTGACAACCTATTTCTTGATAAACTAGATGTACAGTCAAACGGGGTGAATAGGAACGCAGGGGTTACTACAGGGGAATAGGAACGAGAAAAAAAACTTTGAAAAGTTTTTCTTGCATTGTATTAAAATGGATAGTCTGCTAGAAACAGAAATGAGTGAAAGTCCTAATCAAAGTTATGTTTCTATTCACCCTTCCGGTTTTATTCATCCTGTTTGACGGTACATTATAACGAAATAAGATATACAATCAGGTTCAAGAGCTGTGCAAGCCGCACCTGTTCCTGCCGGCCGGCAAGGTGGAGGAGCTGTACGCGGCGCTGCGGCAGAAGGACGCGCAGATCTACGTGCAGCGGTGCCGCGCCGCGCCGCCGCCGCGCACGCGCCTGGTCGCGTGCTGCCTCACCAGGTTCGAGCTCATCGCGCTCGCCGACACCACCATACATGGCACGCACAATGCTACGGCCAAACTGCGGGACATGGACTATGATAGGTGCGTTTGTGTGTTAAAAAAAAATACCTACAGAAGTGTTATATGGAAGATTTCCAGCAAACGATGGCAAAATCTTCCCGCAAATGGTCTTTGATGTTCTTCTTCTTAGCGTATCGATGACAAAACTAGTTAAATAAATTCCTATATTTAATTCCTAAAATTCCTTGTCTGGCCCAGTATTCGGCCACGGCAATGCCGTCCGCTGATGCTGTCATTAGGTCCCTACGTGAACAGGTAACAGGGCACGTGATGCAGGATCGAAGGTGGGACATGGTCTGCAGAGATACGCCGCATAAACACTGAAGATCGGAACCGTCCGAGAACCCCCAACTGTGGAGTTGGTCTTTGCTGCGCCCAACTTGGGTGCAGAGTCTGTTTAGTTAGGTCCAGGTGGGCCATGGCAACTCGTTTCCAGGAGAGAGGTTCTCCGGCGGCTCGACAAAATCATCAGGAGGCTTAAACTTCTCCCGCCAGAGGTCGCATCTCTCCGAGGTGGTGTTACTTTGAGATGGGCTTACGCTTGCAACAAAACTTTTACGACTTTTAAGTCTCAGGGGCACCGAACTGTAATTGTGCATTGAATGACGAGGGTCGTTTTGTTGTTTCGCCCTTTCTATGCATCTAGCCACAACCCTGCGAATTTCTGGGGGTCCAATGCCGATTAGTGGATACAACATTCGTACCGGAGTCGGTTTGATGGTTGGATTTGATGCTTATAACTATCGTGTTTGGGAATGGTGTTCATGAACTTGAGAGCTAGTGATATACTTACGTGTATGTATGACTATTGACTTCTTAGACAACTGATGTGGCAGTCAATGGCAAATGACGGGTTTGTGACTACTGAAGAGACAGTTGGCGCAGTGGTTGAGGGGTTGAGTGCTGTGTTAAGTGTCGCGGATTCAATTTTCCCGCGTAAGAAATATTTATATGACCTATAGGTATTTGTGAACGCAAAAGCGATACAGGAGTACTTCCTAGTATGTTAATGAAAAATATAGGCTACTACTTGAAAATCACAATAATTGTATCGTACTTCCATAGTAACAAAAACTTCTTTTCCAGTCCATGGCCAGAAGACGGCATCGAGTTCACAACCCTCTGGTGTCGCAGCATCAACATGAGTTGTGCGCAGTGGCAGCTGCTACTGAGGGACTTCCCGCAGCCGCTGCTAAGCATGAGTGAGCTGAGGATGTGGGGCACCCTGCTAGCTGCTGAGGAACAGGCTCCGCCGAGAGGTAACCCTATGACACAACATGAGTTGTGAGCCGTGGCAATTGTAGCTGAGGAGCCGCTGCTGTGCATGTGTCAGCTGACGATATGGGGCACCTTGCTAACTGCTGAGGAACAGGTCCCACCGAAAGAAAACCCTTTATAACATGGCAGAACTTGAGCTATGTGTCGTTGTCGTATTTTTCTTTTAATAGAGGCTACATGCTCCCGCGGCTCCTGCCCCCATGAAATTACTTCCCAAATTCCAATCAATTTTAAATGTTTCAGCTATTTTTCCTCTATGTTTTCTTCTTTAAACCACCCTTATATTACAGCGAACAAAACAAAATAAAACATATTAAAATCGGTCAAGCCGTTTTTGAGTTTTAGCGAGACAAAAAAATAGAAAATGGTAAGCAGCGATGCAATCATTGATGGTGAGGCGCACTAGTTTATCAAGAGCCTATTCACTCTAGCCTTGAAGACACCTAAATTATAGTTGGACGGGAAGACCGCAGCAGGCAAATTGATTTTTATATATAAGAAGAAGAAGAAGATTTGTTCTCTAAAGCAACACACTGCTATCAAATTATAGTTATTATAAATCAATGATAATAATAATTCTGCTGTAAGAACTATTAAACTATAAGTTTGCGTTAGATTTGTACGATAAACATATACAGGGGAGTTAAAGTCCTAGACTTAATAAAAGCAATGTAAGCTTTATATGCATATAATTACGGCTTATAAAAAAGTATCACATTAAAAAGAAAAATAGTTACAGTCATCTAAATAACAGAATCAGTTCTTTAAGAAGGTCAGCTTCAGTAATGATGGCCATGATGATCAGGCACAATGTGGTGGGTGCTGTGTTTCACTGTGGCATGGAACCTATAACAGAAACAGAGTGCTATTGAATATGAATTGTGTTTTGTATCACTATTATACAGATAATTATATTATCAACCTTTGCTTGCCAACTGCAGAGCAAAGACCACCATTTCCATACCTCCTAGATAAGATATAATTCTTATTAAAAACAACTTTTTTTTACCCTTACAATGAAAGTGAACTAATTAAAAACTTTTATAAATACTGGTTTGGCTTTAAACTGATCTTAAAATGCGTAGCAAATTATTGTGAGAAATAGTTAGTGCATTCTTATTAGCGACAAGGTCGACTTTTATGGGGCTGCCCAGCGACTGAGCAATCTGAGGACTGCGCGGCGACCCTCCTGACGTTATAATTATGTACACTCAATTCTTTGTTGCTAATATTTATTGATAATGATTTGTATTAAGTGATTTGTGTTATATTTTTTAAAATATTTTAATGTAATATAATAATGACTCTCTGCACTTGTTGGTTTCGACTGTTAGTGCAGAGAGTACCTGTCATTCCACAATGTACATGCTTAGGTGGTTGCTGAAAATTTAATGAGACACAATTGTGGACTTTGTTGGGCACAGCAAAAGACAATATTATAAAGGATGAAAAAGACTTATTGACTAACTTATATGTATAATAAATTGAATCGGCTTGGGGGCTAACCGGAGTATTTTTCCGCACTATTGCGAAATATACTTCATTGTTCAGATATTCTTTAAATACGTGCCTAAAATTGGTGAGCCAGTTGTCGAATTAGTGTGTTGAAAAATCATATGCAGACCACTTATCCCATCTACCACTAATCAAGTCTTTGTAAGAGTCCCATTTTCAGTGTTAGTTAGTTCTCAAACTGCTTACCCGGTGTGGTCATCTCCGTGGTAGTCAACGTGTCTGTAGCCACCATCAGGCTCTTGCAGCGAGTAGTGCCCTTTCACATTGTCACCGTCGCGGTGCTCGTACTGCGACTTGTGGTCGCCCGTGTGAGCGTCCTTTACTTCATAGCCGAACTCGAATTTGGGGTAGGTCTGGAACAGGTTGATAGTTTAAGACCACCACGGGTTGTTCCCACCTTTTTTTTTGACCGGGGACTGCTTTGGTTTCTGTTGTTAGCAGGGACCAGAAGTCCGGAAGAAAAGCTTTTTTTTAATAGATATAAACCAGTGATTGCGATCCCACCTGATGGTAAGCAGTGATGCAATCGTTGATGGTGAGGTGTACTAGTTTATTAAGAGCCTATTCACTTTAGTCTTGAAGACACCTAAATAAAAACTTAATCAATCTGCATTTATAAGCCTTTTCCCAACTATCTTGGGGTTTTCTTCCAATCTAACCGAATTCAGCTGGACATCAATATTTTACATCAAGCGACTGCCTACCTGACCTCCACAACCCAGCAATGAGGATCATAAACAGTAATCGGGACATAATAGCAAATCCGTCTTTTACTTAGTACATCGTATGTGTAATAATTTACTGAGCATTTATTTTTCACCTAGTTGACACTTACATAGTAGTCATGGTGGCCGTGGTCATCATGGCCGTATCCATGATGTACTGGCTCGTGGTGGCCGTCGTGACGGTGGATGTACTGCGAGGAGTAGCCGTATCCGGAGACCGCGGCTACAGCCACTGATAACACGCAAACCACCTGGAAAAATCACACTAATATTATATAAAGGTGACAGTTTGTGAGTGAATGTATGTTTGTTACTCCTTCATGCTTGAACGGCTGAACAGATTTAGATGAAACTTGGTACACAGGTAGATCATGTCTTGAAATGTCTACCCGTGTAAAAAATATTTCCTTGGGATAATTTTCTGCTGTCACACGGGCGAAGCTTCTGACAGTAGCTAGCTTGCTGCTGCTTCAATATGACTTTAATATATTAAATCGGACCCTGTACTTTAACCAACAGTGGTTGGATCCAAATTAATATGTTGGCAAATAAACTGAGTTGATTTATTTCTTACACTATCAGATTCAGTTGATGTTACATGTGCAGCTTGTTAAGCTGGTTCAATTTATTTCGGTTTTCCAACTTTACATTATATAGCAGCAACTACATGAAGAGCAGTGGTGAACTAGATGAGAGCAGTGGTGGCCGAGTGGTAACGGCCCCGACTTACGAGTTGTGTAGGTCGCGGGTTCAAACCCAGTCAGGCGCATTACTTTGTGTAATTTATTTCATCACCACTGCTCTCAAAACGGTGAAGGAAAACATCGTGAGGAAACCGGCATGTCCTAGAACCAAAAATTCGAAGACATGTGACATCCACCAACCCGCACTGGGCCCGCGTGGTGGATTACGGCCCATTCCCTCTCCTAGAGAGGAGGCTTGAGTCTCAGCAGTGGGAACATTATAAGGCCGACTATGCTAACTACATGAAGCACATATAGCAGCGATTTAACGGTAAAAGTTATGAAGTTTTTGGAGGGAATCTAAAGTACCAAGATCCTTATTCGATAAATAAATAAAAAACGCAGCGTTGGAAGGCCTCCCACAAGGTGGACCGATGACCTGGTGAGGGTCGCGGAAATCGATCGTTGCGGAACGCAGAAAACCGTTCTTTGTGGTGACACTTGGGAAGGCCTATGTCCAACAGTTGACGTCTTTCGGCTGACGATAATGAAGAAGAACTAAAAAAACAAATTGTAAAAATCGAACAATCATTGAAAAAAAAGTCTAAGTCTGACAAATGCTTGCACTGACTGGACAGGTCCACTCAAATCTGTATGGTTATTTTTTCAAAAGACCATCTTAGACAAATCTGCTGGTGTTTCTTCTCAGGGTCAGCTAGGAAACACCGGCCTCATCTAGTATAAAATGACGAAAAAAAAAATTGACGTGTAAAAGTGTTTTTTTAAACCTATTTGCAAAATAAATATCATTTATCATAAGAAACAAATAAATAACACACTTTCAGTACCTACCTTAAACATATTGGAATATTTTTGTTTGAAACTGTAGCTACTCACAAACTGATACATACCACCGAATTCTCAAGTCTTATATACAGTTTTAAAAATGGCGCCAAGGTAGTATTGATTTCCCCAGAAATTATATCGAGCGTAAAATTATGCACGATATGTTACGCATTGGCCATTATTTCGTAAATCTTGTAATAACTGAACGTACTAAATGCGTACCGGAAGTCAAGGTCAATACGTATTTGTGTTAATTATTATGACTATAATTGAACGCCATATAAATTATATTATATTGGTTTAAAAATCAATTGTTATTGGATGCTTATAACTTTCAGGGCTAATAGAAATCAGTAATACCTAGATTTTACTATAATGCCTGGATTCCTGTCATAACTTTCCATTTCACGAATGCCGTTAATTTAATGTTGCCAGTTTTTGTAGGTATATCTTGAAGGTTTAATTGACATAACTGTAAATCTGAATAGGAGTCATAACTACTCATCATTATGAACAACTGTTATAAAGGGACCAACCCTGAAATTAGTCGACGGCGCGTAGTGTTCCACGCGCGCCTCAAAGAGATGTCAGCAAAACCGTAGGGGCCCAGCAGGGTCGAAGCCTATTGGGGCCATGGGTTGTCCGAAAGGGAACCCCGGAGTCCTGGGACGCAAGGCAAAGAAGGTACATACGAGTGGGTTTTAGTCTGTAAAAGTCTGGAAAAAACCTGAAATTAGTGTTGTCAGATCGTTTTTTGTTTTTTTTTTTTGACGTGGGAAATCATCCTATGACTTCTCGCGCACTAAGGTGGTGCGAGAGGGTGTGTCAGACTTATATTGGCTAAAATCCACCTGTGTCCTTCAGTTGCCCTTTGCGTTCTAAGGCCACGGTCACATCTAGCGTGAACATTTATAACTACAAACTGTACTTAAAATGGACAATAGACATACATACATCTTCTTCATCATTATATAGTACAAAACTATAGTCTATGTTCTGTTGATGAATTATAAATGTCTCTAGAGTTTTCTATTTTTATTATTCAATTGTTTTATGTTTTTATTATTAATTATTATTAACGATGTATGTATATTCTTGATTGCATGATAAATGTTTTTTTTTTTTCTATTATAAGTCTAAACCTAATTTAAATATCTGACATTATTTATTTGATTGATTTATAATAATTCCTTATTCCGTATTTTATTGATTCTATTTTCTTTATTTTCGTTTTGTACCTTGTTATTATTTATTAAATTTGAATTAACAATTGATTCAAAATAAAAATGATATTCGTTTACTATATTCTGTAAGTGCTGTGCACACCTTTAAGTGAAGAATTCGCTGTAATAATTGTTTATTGATAAGATTATTCTTTTGTAAATGTTTTTGCGAAATATTCGTTGGAGTGCCGTAATAAATAAATAAATAAAAACATGATATTTCTCCCACAGCTGTCCGCACAGTGACCATAGATCAAGGCGCGCCCTGGGGTGCGCAGGAGTTAGAGCGCAGCATGATGCCGCTCAAGTGGTACTACGACCTGTGCTGCGAGATGTCCGAGTACAGCTACGCGTTCGGCCCGTGCTGGGAGCCTGTTATTGCGCATTGTAATCTGTGTGGGTATTTTTGCTATTCTATTATCATTCCTTCCGTTGGAGTAACTGTTTTAGCGATGAATTATATTATGGATGTGTTCTTGGTTTAGGTTAACTTTCCACCAGGGTTAACCTACGTAGTGAACACGTACGGAAGAATGTATTGCCTACTGATGTTTGTTCCGGGTCCGAGTGTTTTGTATATGGGAGCTTACATGTTTGTGAATGCACCCATGATACGTAGAAATCAACTATTAAGATGAGTATAGCACAGCGTAGCTTAGCCTCAAGCCTGGTTTAAAAAGAATTCAACAAAAGTGTCACACGTGCGCAAATTGCATTTTTTGAGTCCATCTTTATCACTGGTAGAGTTAGACTCAGTTTTATAGTTTAACTTCACGCCGGTGGCATCTTAACCGGGCAAAACTTCAGGCTGCTCACAATTTTCTTTAAGAAGTTACTTTACTTGACACTGGGAGCAAACTCGCGCTCGGAAGACACACTTACGACTACAAAATCAAACACAGTAATTAATTACAAAATTACTCTTTATTCTATAATTTTTGTTTTTCAGCATTCGACCAAGTCTCCCGCCCCTCTCTGGACCCATCAGCGCCCCTCTCTTTCTGGGACAAAGTGCGTCTCCTCATGCACGGCCGGCTGACGGTGAACTGTGCCAAGTTCACGTGTTTACTGCACGTGTCGCTCGACCCTTACAACACTACCGAGGAAATGGAGGTCACCTGGACTGATTTAGTGCTGGATTGGACTAATGGTAAGAGTTTATTATTCTATCACCTTCTGGAGACAAAGTCAAAAATCAAAAAATCAAAATCTTTATTTCTGAACTAAATACTTTACATTAGTAGGTGATTGGAGCCTCCTTTTAAGCATGTAATGCCTGTATTAGGAGACTCCGCTCTTCTACAGCAATATAAAATTATTAATAATTAAGATCTAAAACATGCTTGTGTGTTTTCGTGTGTGTGATGGTGTGTTTGTGTGTGGATTTGTGTGTGACGCAGCACAGCAAGATTAGTTAAAATTAGTTTTTTTATTGTTGTTTGTCCTGTGCGAGTCTCAAATAAATGTCTTTCTTTCTTATTTCTTTAGGTAGACTCGGTTTCCTCGGCACACTGGACGTGTACGTCCGAACGGCGAGCAAGTACGACGACTGCCGCGTGCTGCGCGTGCCGGCGCTGCGCCTGTCGGTGAAGCTGGGCTGGCAGTGCGTGGCTGATCCGCGGGACCATCATGCTGTGGCCCCGTGCGCGCCCACCAGGCTGCCTGAGTATTCTAGTAATCAGGTAAGCACTTACGAACTACCTGCGTATCTATTTTCCTTCTCTGGCAAATGCATACAAAGGTTGTTTGTAAATAATTGCTTATATTGATAAGTGAATGCTCCAGGTAGACGAAATTCAAATTTTCGTAATTTTTTTGCAATTTGTGTTTAGTATCGGATAGTATGTCAACAAATAATATATTTGCGGTAATGACATGTATTTATTTACAGAATTATACTCATTAAAACCATTAACAGTTATTTAGCATTAACATAACACAGTTATGTGTTGCTTAGAAAAGATCTAAAATGTGCCTTTTTAATAAAAACTTGATCTACCTTGTCTCTAACAAAAAGGCTATACTTTATAAAAGTGGGAAGTACGTATAACACGCGGACAATGCCGCTAGCAGTAGCTAGTATCTAGTATTATATTTGTAGAGTTCCTAATCAACCGAATATTATTAATTTTAAAAAGAACGCTCAGAAGATAAATAGTACATTATGATATAAATGTGTATATATGTATATGTGTATATGTTGGTGATTACCAGTGAGGCGGTATTCGGTAAGAGAGCCGAGGACGGTAATCATCAAAACCACATGTGTTAGACGACGTTTTTCAATATACTTGTGAAGAAAAATAATTTAATTAACTTCAACAGTAAATCTAGTCGTTGTGATTTTTATTTATGGCGGTAAAAAACTAAATCTGTTTTCTTATGCGCACGGCCGCCATTTTAATAAGCGCTTATTAAAATGGCGGCCGTGCTTTAATAAAAATAAGATTGAGGTTGCTTATCTACAAAAAAAATCCTAATTTAATTAGAATGAATGATTTATTTGTTATGTACCTACGCAAGTAAGACACTAATTTATAGATATTAATGAACGTAATAACAATATAGCATAATAAAATGTGTTTTTTTTTTATTAAAACTCTTTTTTGAGAACAAAGTGGTTTTTTAGAAAGGTTTTAACAACTTTATCGCACTAGTGCGTAATGGTAATCAAAATATCACAGTTTATTTACAAGCGTCGTTATACAGAGTGTAAGGGACAGTTCTCCGCAAACTTTAAGGGCTTGCTCAGTAGACAAAACTGAACAACCTTCCAAAGTTTTTTTATTCAGGAAACGAAAAAAAAAATCGTCCTCTCCATGCAAACTGTCCAATCAAGTTTATAATGTTCTATGGAGAGGCTGATTTTTTTTTGTCGTTTCCTGAAAGAACATCTTGTCGAAGGTTGTTCAGTTTCGTATACTGAGCAAGTCCTTAAAGTGTGCGGAGATCTGTCCTTTACACCGTGTATACGAGTACGTAAGTGTTTTGAAAACTATATTTTCGCTCGCAGGAACACGACTCATACAGAGCATTCCGATCGCAAGGGCTTGATTTACACCTCAGTATGGAGACAAAGCCGGTCGACAAAGAAGGAAATGGACCTGTATTACTATTGTATGGAAGTACACTCAGGTAATACGCACTAACATTTAATTTCTAACTTTGTTTTGTCCTAGAACTAATGTCATTATGCATTAAGAGCGGCCAACCCGACATACACTTTCACTGTTTTTCATACAACCGCTCTTACGCGATTATGACGTTATTACCCTTTTTTCATTAGATATTTTGGAAACACAGATATCTTGTGGATATTATCTAGGCTTTTATTGAAATCAACTTATAAATTGGTGTAAAACTAATCCAGTAAAGACCTCTGAAAATCTGCTATTTTGCATGAACTTTGACACTTCATAATGTAATAAAAAAATCGCGTCATGTCCGTGAACGGGTGCTGTCAGTTGAGACTGGTCATCTCTTAGCTGCCAGTTGCTATTTTAATATCTATATTTAGTTTTTATTTTTACTTTATTTACATTGTTCTCACATGATAGTAGCGACAAGAAACATGTAACCGAGATATTTGTAATATGTAACATGATTGAAAAGAGTGTCCATGGAGTTTCTTGCACATTCTTCTCCATAGATATCTACGCTTTTGAATGTGCAATTAGCATCATTTTTTTTTCTGACTTACTGACTTCTTGCACAGTATAGATATGGAACAGTACGGAAACTACGTACAAATGTTCGAAACGGTACACTCACACAAACATACGCATCGACGAGACTCCTAAGCGTTTCTTGCTACTGACAGCACCGCGAGAAACGCTTAGGAGTCTCGTCGATGCGTATGTTTGTTTGAGCGTGCCGTTTCAAACAATTTGTACGTAGTTTCCGTACTGTTCAATATCTATACTGTGCTTCTTGTCATTCCAAAAGTGCCTGTAAATGGTTTATTTGAAATAAAATGCTTTGATCCTTGAATCTTTGTACGGAAACCTCGGTGCGACAAACCGACTCGCACTTGACCGGTTATTTAACTTTATTTAATGTATTTGTCTTTGTATCCCTTTCCAGGTGGTTCGAGAGCCTAAAATTAATTTTATCAGGTATAACCCGACCTACTCGTCGCGGACGCATCTTCAAGAACGTGCGCCCGCGCAAGCCGCAGCTGTCTCGACACTATCGCAATGTTAGCGTGTCTGTTACACTACATAATTTACAGGTAACTTTATTTTTTCATTTTATTTTTTAATCAGGATTCAACTATTGATTTTGTGCACTTGGTCCTTTTGTCCTATTTTATTTATTTTATTATATGTGTACCACTGTACATACATAACATTACCGTCCCCCTAGCCAAGTTACGACCGTTTCGTTTAGATTCTCTTCGTTGAATGCCTCGAGTAGGCCACGCCACCGATTTCATTGTTCTGACGTCTTCTCAACGCTCAGTCACGTGATCAGAACAAAGGAATCGGAGGCGTGGCCTATTGGAGGCGTTCGATGCAAGAAAATTGAAACGAAACGGGCGTAACCTGGCTAGGGGGTCTGGTTAGAAACCTAGGGCGTTATACATTTTTTTTTCTTTTTAACAAATGAATCTTGCTTTTTATCTTGACTCTTCGCGAAAATCTAATTCTGTTTTATGACACCCTAACAAACTCGCCCTTAAACCGGTTTCATATCAAAAGTTATCTTCTTTCTTCCATATCGATCGACTGCTGACTCAGTGTTCGTTGACCAGTTATATATTGCAGCTTTGTTTAGAATTTTAACCTTTTTGTCAGTTTTGAGGGTTTTGTACCCAAGGGGTAAAAACGCGAGACCCAATTACTAAAACTCCACTGTCCGTCTGTCACCAGGCTGTATTTCGTGAACCGTGATAGCTAGGCAGTTGAAATTTTCACAGATGATATGTCGCTATGACAACAAATATTAAAAACTGAATAAAAAAAATATTTAAGTGAGGTTCCCATACAACGAACGTGATTTTTTTGCCGTAGATACAACAGGTAGACGATATAACGCAACAGGTAGATTGTACGGAGCCTTTCATACGCCAGTTCGACTCGCACTGGGCCTGTTTTTAGTTCTTCTTCCTGCCCTAATCCCATATTACTTGGGGTCGGCGCAACACGTTTTTTTCTTCCATTCTGTCCTGTCACCCGTCCCACTATCACTAACTCCCTTTTCTTTCATATCACTCCTCACACAATCCATATTTTCTTTGGCCTCCCTCTCCCTCTCCACCCATCTACATAATTATATACTTAGAACTCTTTTTGTAACATGCGTTTCATCCCTCTTCTTCACATGACCATACCAAGATAAACGATTTCCTTTTTTTTTCTTTTAAGATAGATATTACAATACAGATATAATTTTTTTTCGAAATAAAGTTTTTTTTAAACCACATCTTACTTTTCTTAGGTATTCTACTGGTCATCATCATCTCTTCAACGCGGTATCGAAATACTCGGCGTGCGGGTCACCTGCGGCTCCAAACACCGGCTCTCTCTGGTAGCCACCAATGATGGACTAGTCCGAAGACCCAGGGCCAACTGGACCACCGTGTATATGAACTGTGACTTGAATGATGCAGAGATCTGGCTGAAGGCTCTGGCGGCTGATGAGAGAGATGGTGAAGAGGTAGGTTTTGATAAATATTAAAAAATTCGATCTTCGGTTGAATAAAATAATATTGTATGTTGTTTTTTTTGTATCTTGGTTCGAATATGGAATGTGACCGAATGTGGTATACGCCCGTTTTTGTACGAGCCTATCAATACAAAAAACACAAGGTGGCAGCCAAATGCATACTGAAATATTATTATAACTAGCCTATATTGTCCCACTGCTGGGTAAAGAACAATGAAAGAAACGAGCGAAATGAGCGGATGTTGCGAAATTACTTTCTACACAAATAGTGTAGTCGTCTCAATAACCCCTTTCTTTTATTTTATATAACTATATATATTATATTAAATGATATATGTATGTTTATTTTATATTCAACTCTTATTTTCTTAATAGTCTTTTTTATTTTTATGCACCTGCCATACTTTCTTTTCACCACCCTAGGTTGACTGGTAGAGAATGCCTAAGGCATTAAGTCCGCCTTTGTACTTTTGTGTTGCATGAAGTTTTAATAAATACTTAAATAAATAAATAAAGGAATGGAGGGAGGCCTTTGCCCAGCAGTGGGACCGAAATTTTTTTTTTTTTTTTACTCTTCGTTTATAACTTTCGAACTTTCGACTTTCAATGCTGAGTCGAGCATAATCATCTTTCTGCCCGTGTCCCATGTTACTTGGGGTCAGCGCAACACATTGACTCCCTTTTCTTTCTACTCCTCTTACAATCCATCCATCTTTCTTTGACCTCCCCTCTCCATCCACCGCAACGACCACACAGCCTATAGACGCCTCATGCTTGATGTAGCGCACCAAAACAATTCGTTCAACTAGTTGAGGTACGGGGAAGCGGAGTACTGGGTTCTGACTGGCCCGACTAATGTTATTACGGCACACTAGGGATGAGATAGGTTTAAATAAATAACGAAAGTATCGATATATTTTTTTTAATAATACAACGTACTATTATTAATTGTTTTTTTTACCTTCCTATTTCTTGATATTGTTTAAACATAAAATATATGTATACATTCAGTAGCTACATACTTAATAGAATAGAATAAACTTTATTGAACACCAAAATAGTAACAAAACTTTTTATACTAACTAATGTAATTAATAAACTTTAAGTGATAACATAAAATTTAAAATTATTCCAAAAAATATTTCCGTGGTTGACAACCGATTCACAATTAAAATCCGTCCTGTTACGTAGTCTTTATTGTAATTAGTAAAAAAAGATCTTCATATTTTTCGTATAAATAATAAATACGTTTCTTGCTTTATCGATAACAGAGGTGGCCGTGGGAATTAGTACATCACTAGTTATGTTAGAGGGAAAGAGAAAGTGAAAAAATTACTTACTTAAAGAGACGCAAACAAACATCACTCACGGGCATTCAGTTATGACCAGTATAAGATGAACTCTGAAAGAAAATAAATGAAATTATAATTAACTACCTAACTAATAATTTACCGATGCAGTATCATAACATCTTTTCAGACAGTCGAAGTTTGGTTTTACCACACCAACGTATTGAACAATGCATCAGTCACATGTGTTTACAGACATGCTTTGCCTGTTATTAGACGTCTATGGGCTGTATGGTCGTTGATTCACCGACATATATATGTCATAACTCTGTTAGTAACTTGCGTTTCATTCCTCTTCTTCACATGACCATAACCATAATGTACCAAGACAAACATTCCAACAAAATTCCCTTTTAACTTTTTAGCCAGTGGCGCTAATTTCGAGCATTGAATTTTAAACAGCGCTCTTTTATTGAGGCAATATGTCAGGTGTCACCAAGTGTTGACCAAGGTTTTTTGACGAAGCCACACAAAATTTTAATTGTAATCCAGAATGAGGATCAGTCATGATTTTTGTGGAGTATGCAGACTTGTAGCGTCAATAAAAAATAGTAAATACTGTGAAGAAATTATTTAAATCGGACCAAAAATGACGAAGATACAGCAATTTTAGTATATTAGTAACAGAAACGCGCCCGAGAATGAAGCGACTCGCTGTGACGTCATCTATCATGATCGGTCTACACCGGCGAATGAATACGATCAAGCCGTTCGTCGCACGGATCATGACAGATGACGTCATCATAAACAGTCCAGCGAGAGCCCACGTTTTCAAGTAGCCGTATAGAAAAACTTTAATAAATCCACCATTTCTTGACGGATTTTAATAATTTAAAAAATTAAATGCTCAGTAAATTGTTACATATATATAAGATGTACTTAGTAAAAATCGGATTTGCTATTATGCGATTGATCCTCATTGAACGTAAAGTGTACTGTCTGAATAAATGTCGTTTTAAGCCACGACGTGTTACGTACGACGCTATCTTATGAACCTTTTCAGTATTCAGCCCTGAATCCCCGCGTAATGGAGAAGTGCTACTGCCTGTCCGTGCGCCGCGTGTCGTATGGCCGCGAGGCGGGCGTGAGCGCCGGCGCGCCGCCCACGCATCGCCTGGCTGTCCACGACCTGCGGGGCGCCTGGACCAAGCTCAACAGGGATCTGGCCTTCGCCCTCATCGACACTTATATCAAGACTCAGGTGAGTTACTGTACCTCATGGAGAAGTGCTACAGCCTGTCCGTGCGCTGCGTGTCGTACGGTAGTAAGGCAGGCGCAACGCCCATACATACAGCTGGTGGTTCATGATCTGAGGAGCATCTGGACCAGGTTTAATAGGGATTAGCGTTCACGCTTATTGACACTTCTATCAACAAGACTCAAGTAAGCATAAATTAAAACAAAATATTCTCTTTCTTTTTACCCGACTGCGGCAGAGTCCAAAAGAAAGTAATGTTTTATATTCCTTTTTCCTTGTAACGTTAAAAATGTATTAATAATCTCAGCAACGAATGTCTAGATTATGTGGTAAGTTAATTTTTCTGGTTGAAAATCATAAGTTTTGTCCCGAAAATGATCTTAAAGACAAAAAATCTGAAATCTTTTTTGCCCAGGTACTGATAATTTGATCTGCCCCGCTAGCGCATGTTTTAATCGGTCGGTAACATCACAGTATTTTTATTTCCAGCAATTGAAGAAGAATTTATCTACAAAGGCTTTAAAAGAAGAAGAACAGCCGAACACATCTCCGAAACACCAGCGTGAAGCTGACGTCATCTCGCCACCTCCACCGGTCACTACACAAGTAAGTTTCCGATCTTTTATGATTATCATTACTCCTATGGTTTTGTTCAAACTATATGTAATGAAAATAATTCTCACAATTTTAGAAAAAAGAACCGTTTTTCATTTTAATCGATAAAAAGGATGTCAAAATTATTTTGGTTTTGGACTTTGAAAATTTCAGGTGTCTTACCTTTAAGTATTTACACACCATTTAATTTATTGTTTTATTGTTGGTCGTCTAAAAACTTTTGCCTTGCGCTTCAGCAGTATTTGTTAGCATGATAAGTTTCTATCCTACCCTCTGTCTCAAAACATGTAGCCGAAGTAACCCTTGTGACATGTCATGACTAAATCAAATTGATTGGTTGACTGATTTAAATGATTGATTCCTCATTCTATTTCAAATATCGATTATTTCTCTTTGTGCACACCTACCACGGTGTAATCTTTTTAATTTAAAGTTTGACTGACAGAGAATGCTTTGTTGCATTAAGTCCGCCAATGTACCACAATTCTACATGAAGTTAATATAAATACATAAATAAATTATGAAATATTTCGTAGCAATATGATTTTTTAGCAGATAGATCGATTGATGTAGATTTGCTTGAAGTTCTTTGCTGGCTAACGTGAGTATGGTCGTGCAGGTAAGCGGCGGCTCCACGGGCTGCGGCGGCGGCATGCTGGCGGCGCTGGTGGCGGAGGCCGGCGGCTCGGCGCCCGTGGTGTTCAGCGACGAGCTCAGCGGCGCCGAGGACGCGCCGCCCACGCACACGCCGCACACCAAGCATGTGCTCGATGATGACAACGCTCACACGGCCTGTCTTAGTGAGTCTACAACATTTTATACAATTTTCTGCATTGAAATAGTAGTTGTCGAATTTTACTTTTTTATGAAAGTGGGAAATCATCCAATGAAGAAGTCGCCCACTCTAGGGTGGGGCGAGAGGGCGGTGGGAATCCCTTTCAGTAATTCTCTGTGGCAGTAACTGTCGTCTTGGGGTCAGGTCGTTTTACTTGTACAACCCCGCATAGGGTGAGGGATTTGCGTGGGTGCTGAGGCGCTGAAGGGTAATAAATATAATGCGGCCTAGCAACGAGCGACCGTCTACTGTTATACACTGAAAAAAAAAGTCTTTTAGTCCCCTCTTGCAGCCTCAAAGTCGCGTCCGCCAGTGTGTCTGGTCATGGTGTCATGGTTGACATCCCACCTAAACGCACAAAACGTTTTAGAAACACTTTCATCTTGCGTGCAACTAAGGGGTGGGATTCCCAACCGGAGTCGAGGTTTCCTGATAGCTACAACCTGGACGTCTTTAAGCCAAGAGTGAATAGGTTACATCTAGGCAAGCGTGCTCTATCGTCGACCACATCATTGTTTACTATTAGGTGTGATAGTGGTTAAGCACGAGCTTATCAATAATAAAAAAGTCTGCATTCTACCTGCACACTGAGCGTTCACTATGAACCAATTCAAAATGTTTTTATTTCACATAGCGTCGGTGAGCGTGCAAGACCGCGTAAGAGCAATTTGTAAATACCGCGTATCTGTATTTTCACGATTTTACAGGACGAAGAAAAAACTTAATATCTTGGCCAATCAAATATATTTTTGCGACTGAACTTGTTTAATATTTCTTTGCAACTTATTTTATGGGAAAATAGTGTTAATTTGCCAATAGCTTGGTTAGGTTCCGTGTAAAGTCATTTACGCGGTATTGTGGTGATAAAAATCAGAAATTGTAGTGAACTTGTGGTAGGTACGCGGATTTTAAATGAAACACTTTGTTAAAGTATTGAATTTATTATGAAAAAAGTATCAAAAAAAGAACTTCTAAAAAGTCTATTTAGAAAAGATTATCACTTATTTACTTTACGTGATATCAAATATGAACATAGTAACAAAAATAATAAGTTTGATAGCATTTACTCTTCGAACTTCTTGGAGCACTTTCGACGTCTGACTCCCAAACTGGAACGGACCGGGGCTACCCTCAAGTGGCTTCTGCCCAACCACTATATCACCACTGTGTGGACTATCCGGAGGACACGGTGGAGCGTACGGTGGAGGTGTGCCCCGCTTGGGCAGAGCACCGCCGTGTCCTCGTGGAGGCAATTGGCGGCAGCGACCTTTCGCGTCGGGCCCTGGTTCAGGCTATGGTCCGGAGCGAGGAGGAATGGCAGGCGGTCGCCTC
Organism: Mythimna impura; assembly: GCA_905147345.3. Taxonomy (NCBI): domain Eukaryota; kingdom Metazoa; phylum Arthropoda; class Insecta; order Lepidoptera; family Noctuidae; genus Mythimna; species Mythimna impura. Next base: position 27,689,467 of record LR990350.1, read on the forward strand.
CTTTTGCGAAGCAGTAATGCTAGCGAAGGAGGAGGCTGCACGCGTGAGGGAACGAAGGTCCTCACGCCCTAGCCGCCGTAATTCCGACCCCGACTACCAGCCACGGTAGACGCGGGCTTGCGGACGTCGAGCACTGGATAGCTCGCCGTCCGGCTATACGGTAATTAACTGGACCGAGCCCAGTCGTCAACAGCGCATAGTGATCCTCGCGCTCCTCAAGAGATGTCAGCAAACCGTATGGGCCCAGCAGGGCCGATGCCCGCTAGCTAGGACCGCGGAGAATTTCTGAAAGGGAAACCCGTAGTCCTAGAACGCAAAGGGTAATTGAAGGATACAGGTGTGGTTTTAGTCAGTAAAAGTCTGACACGCCCTCTCGCTCCACCCAGAGCGCGAGAAGTCATTTGGATGATTTCCCACCTTAAAAAAAAAAAAAACCCTCAAGTGGCTTCTGCCCAACCTTAGGGGTCCAGACGCCTCCTGCCGGAGGCTCTACGCGAGAATCGTTTGGTCCATGGCCCTTTACGGGGCGCCAGTGTTGGCGCCGTCACTGCAAAAGCGACCGGCGGCCATGCTGAATGCCTGCCAGAGGGTCATGACTATCCGGATGGTGCTGGGATACCGCACGGTCTCCCGCGAAGCGGAGAGCCTCCTTGCTGGCCTGCCACCGTGGGATCTGGAGGCAACAGGCCTTGCACGCATGCACGATTTGCGCATGGAGATGCAACGCCGGGGTGAAACTCCGCTGCCGCGCCAAGTCGCGGCATGGCGGACAGAGTTCCGGCGGGATCTCATGGCGGAATGGCGATAGCGACTGTCACAACCCTGTGCTGGGTACGCCATAATCACGGCGGTAAGTCCCCTCTTTGAGGAGTGGCTGGAGCGGCAATAAGGCGTCTTCACCTTCCGCATGACGAAGGTCCTCATCGGACATGTTCAGTTCGGGAGATTCCTGCACCGGATTATTCGAGCGGAAGAAACGCCCCGGGCGTTTCTTCCGCACCATTGTGTGGACCGTCCGAAGAACACGGTGGAGGTTTGCCCCGCTTGAGCGGGGCACCGCCGTGTCCTCGTGGAGGCAATCGGTGGCAACGACCTTTCGCGTCGGGCCCTGGTTCGGGCTGGTTATGGTCCGGAGCGAGGAGGAATGGCAGGCGGTCGCCTCCTTCTACGAAGCAGTAATGCTAGCGAAGAAGGAGGCTGCACGCGTGAGGGAACGAAGGTCCTCACACCCCAGCCGCCGTAATTCCGACCCCGACTACCAGCCACGGTAGACGTGGGCTTGCGGACGTCGAGCAATGGGTAGCTCCGTTCGGTAATTAACCGGACCGAGCCCAGTCGTCAACAGCGCGTAGTCATCCACGCGCTCCTCAAAGAGATGTCAGCAAACAGTAGAGGCCCAGCAGGGCCGATGCCCGCTAGCTACGACCGCGGGGAATTTCTGAAAAGAAAACCCGTAGCCCTAGAACGCAAAAGGTAATTGAAGGACACAGGTGTGGTTTTAGTCAGTAAAAATCTGACACGAAGAGAGCGCGAGAAGTCATTGGATGAATTCCCATCTCAAAAAAAAAAAACGTGTTGCGGCTTCTTCGTTGAATTGGTAAATACGCGCAATTGCTGCCAACTTCAGACATGTTCCTAGTACGCGGTATTGTTTCGATGGCAAATCGAGCTTTCCTATTGACTAATTCAAATCGTGTGAGATCTATGATAAGCGAATTAGCTTAAAGGATCTGCTGAGGCGATATGTCAATTTTGCGACTTTTGCTGTTACGCGGTATCTACAAACTGCTCTTCCGCGGTTTTCCACGCTCAACGACGATAGGACACTTATAGCACTACTACGGAATTAATAAAACGTCAGAAGCTATTGCATGCTTCCAATTAGTGGTTTTACATGGAGAAGAACCGGCAAGTTTCGACGCTCGTTGATGCCGGTTTTTGTCATGCGCGTAAAAACGTGTGCGCGAGTTCCTTCGTCAATAACACGATTTTAGTTTGACACTGCTTTATTACGAGTATATTTTCGAATATTTTGTTTTTTACCTAACTTTGAAATCTTCTCTTTCCACAGTCGAGCTGGTTAACTCCCAAGTAGTCTTAAAAGGCTGCGAGACGCGCGGCTACGTGATCCTGTGCGCGGCGCGAGCCGAGGTGCGTCAGCGTGTGAGGAGACAGCCCGCCGCCGCCGCGTGGAGCGGCGCCCTGTCCGCCATGCAGTACTACGCCACGGTCAGCGCTGCGGATAGGGATCAGCTGTTGGGTAAGTCGAGCCGAGGTGCGTCAGCGTGTGAGGAGACAGCCCGCCGCCGCCGCGTGGAGCGGCGCCCTGTCCGCCATGCAGTACTACGCCGCTGTTAGCGACGCGGATAGGGATCAGCTGTTGGTTAAGTCGAGATGATTTGGAGAACAGATTGATCCAGAGAAGCCTTTGCGTCTGTCACTCGCTGTCGACGCTCGGAAAGTATCAAGACTGGTTCTACAAGGATCCCTTAACTCGCAAAGAAAAGGCGAAGTTGTGGCTCTGGTGGTGGAGCTCTACCCCCTGTGTCTTCGTCGTTTACACAGGCTTCATAAGCTTTGTGAGATACAGCAAGGAAACCTAGTTTAGTCAACGACGTGGGAAATATTATAGCGTACAAGGCAGTGCGCAAATATAAGTAAAAAACATTTATATCAAATTCCTCGCAATGCTCGAGAGTTAATTATTAAATCCCTCACTTGCGTTCCGTATCAAACTTGGCAACCTTCGTTTCGTTCGGAATTCAACATGCCGCCCGTAACTTAAATACACTGTTTTATCCCCTAGTCACATAATCTACTATTACTCCTCAGAGAACATTCAATGGGTATCAGTAGAAGAGATAGAAGAGCGCTGGCAGAGCACCGAGATCAGCACGTTACCGGACGTGCCGCGGCTGGTCGGCAGCGGACACTCGGCCGGCGGCGTTATCGGACGCACCGTCGGGCCTAGCGCTGACACTGGACTGGCGCAGGTGATTGTTTAAATGTAATATAAATATAAATGCCTCGGCAAAAAAATAAAAATAACAAATGCGTGCTCTCCGTGCCAACGGGCAACTCGCCGACTTCAAATATTAACAACACAAATAAGAAAAAAGACCGGTCAAATGCGAGTCGGATTTTCACACGAAAGGTTCCGTTCTTATTAAAATCGAGAAAAAACCGGCAAAAAAAACTCGTTTGTTTATTTTATTCATATTTATTTTATTCTGTTTTTAGTATTTGTTGTTATAGCGGTAACAGAAATACATTATTTGTGAAAATTTCAACTGTGAAGGTTCATGAGATACAGACGGACAGTGGAGTCTTAGTAATAGGGTCCCTTTTACCCTTTGGATACGGAATCCTAGAAACAAAAGCGTGCTTTTGGCGCTAACAGGCAACTCTGCGATTTCATCCTTTAAAAACACGAATAAGAATAACAACACTTTCTTTTAAGATTTATTAGCATTTAATTCTGTCATGTAGTTGTGACCGTGGCGTGCTGGTCACATTTTCCTTTGTCATGTATACATGACTGTGGCGGTCAGAAGGTTAAAGATAGAGAAAGAAGAGAAACAAAATAGTGGATGCGGGAAGCTTAGGAGTGGTTGTGACTTGTGGAGATGCTTGGGTGAGGTCCATGTCCAGCAGTTGACGGTTTTAAAGTGAATGATGAGACTGGATTAGAATTAAATAAAAATGATTTTTACAACGCGACTTATTTGCCGATATATTTCATCTGATGAATGATTAAAACTTGATACAAATAAAACTCATTAAAGTTTACGAAGTTTTAGTGTCTGATCCGATGTATAGAACTGTTTTTTCTCAGCCCACCAATAGAGTAACTATAATAATTAAATTTGAAATATTTTATTTCAAACTAGTGTTTCGGCCCGGCTTCGCACGAGTACATATTATAATGCAAACCTTCATCATTTATTGCTCTTTGTTTTAGTGAAAACCGTATCATAATCCGTTCCGTAGTTTAATAGGAATTTGCAGATAAACAGACAGACGACTTTGTTTTATATTCTTTTTTCAAATTTCTTAGTCTTGAGCGATCATTGACCAAATTGGCCCTGCGAACACGATGAGATTATCAAACCACTTTTATGCTTTCATAATTATATATTTAAATATATATATTATATATTGTTTGTATTATATGAAATTTATTAGTTTATGTATTGTATATATATAAATAGTACACCACGAACTACCTGCGTATCTTTTTTCTCCTTCTCTGTCAAATCCATCCAAAGGTTGTCTGTAAAAAATCGCTTTTAGCGATAAGACCGCCCATTTGGACACCCTATTAATTTTAAGTTCCTAATGTAATTTGTATTTTTGGTGTACAATAAAGAATATATCTATCTATCTATAATTCGTAATTATAAAAATTATTTGCCATTTGCCATTGACGCTTTTTTCCAAAATTTCCTTTCTTTTCAGCTCCAACGCATAGTATCTCGCTGTGCGTGCGAGTTCTACTACGTGTCGCACGAGGAGGCCGAGCCCGTCACCAGCCAGGGCACGGGCTGGGCGCAGCAGCAGCCCTATGACTCCTTCACGCTCATGCACCACGACCTCAACGTGTGCACCAATTCGCTACAGGTACTACACTATAATATTTTTCAACACACTTGCTCAGAAAGTGACTCTTATTGCACTGCACTTAGGTATATAAAGACACTCGATACCAAACTGTGACATTTTGATTACCATTACGCACTAGTGCTGCTATAATGTAGTTAAAACCTTTTTGTTCAACCTCTTTGTTCGCAAAACAAATTTTGAATTCGAATAATTGCGTTCAAAAGTATATAAATTAGTGTCTTACTTACTTATTTCATCCAATTTACAAGTTAAAATGGACAAATTTAACTTTTACAAACGATTTATTTAATAAAAAACATTTAGTAAATAAATCATACATTGAAATAAAATTTGTTTTTTTTTTTGGTCTATGGCCGCCATTTTAAGATACGCGCGGTTTTTGGCGTTTTTTTTTAATTCCAATGAAGTTTAGTGGCTGTATTAATTAAATACAATTAAATACTACAAAATCATTGGAAAATGTTACATCCGTATTCTATTGTCACTACGAAAGACATTATCGTAAGAACTTATCACGCAAGAAAACATAAACTTAAGACTAGGCAGTATGATCAAAATACCTTAGCCTACGTCTAGGGGTAAATAAATAAAAATGATGCGTGCGCTTAAGAAAACAGATTTTTACCGCCATGTCACAGAAAATTGTAATAGTTTTACTGTTGTTTTCTTCACAAGTGTATTGAAAAACGTCGTATGACACACGTGAGTAATTAATGATTACCGTTCTTGGCTCTCTTAAAACCCTCGCCACGGCTCGGGTCTAAATACCGCCTCGACGGTAATCACTAACATTACACACTTATATCATAATGTACTATTACTAAACATCATTTTGTATCAGGATGGACTCTCATATAAATTTACTATTAGAGAACAAAGCGTTTTGGGAACATTATAGTGCCGGCGCCGTCACCGTGACGCGTGCCTGCAGATTATAGAGAGCCTCAGTACTGGGGAGTGAAAAACCAATGTCGATGACCACACAAAGACGTCCACTGCTGGACATACTCCCCCAACTGTCGCCACAACGAACGGTCCTGTGCGTCTCGCATCCTTCGCTTTCCCGCGACCCTCTCCAGGTCTTTGTTCCACCTTGTGGGAGGCCTCGCTAACGCTGCGTCTTCCGGTACGCGGTCGCCACTCTAGAACCTTTCGGCTCCGTCGACCATCCGATGTTATACATATAGCTTATAATATATAATAAAATACTTATTGTGTTGTCTCCAGTACGCAATGCTGCTAGACGTAGTCAACAACGTAGTTCTTCACGTGGAACCAGAGCGGCGGCGCACTTTGGAAAGGCGAGCTCGTATGCGGTTCCAACTGCAGCTTCATCAAGACCAGGATCCAAGGCAGTTGATACATAAGCTGCAGACACAGGTATACTTATCTTACTATATACCCACTAATGTATATAAAGAGATTCACTGATTCATCAACGCCCAGCCAAAACACTTGATCCGAGAAAGCTAATTTTTTCACTGTTGTGGTTTTTATGACGTAGACTTCCTCGTCTGATTAGCATAATCAGCTTTTTAATGTTCCCACTGCTGGGACTCAGGCCTCTTCTCTCTAGGAGAGGAAATGGATTTCTGGTTAAATTTCGAAAAATACGAAATTCTCGAAATTCAATCCATAAAGGGGTGAAAAGGTGTTGTACGAGTGAAGCCGCGGGCGTAGTTAGTATTATTATTAAAAAAAACTAGCTTTTGCCCGTAGTTTTGCCTGCATACATTAAATATCGTTAGTCATTTTGCACTCGAGGCATACAGACGTGCTCATCATTATAATTAAAAATAAATAAATTAACGGCTCTGCATAATTAGTGACCTACTTTTGTGTACCTACGTATTAGCGTGTTATTAATAAGTGCGGATAAGTTAGAATAATGATTGTGTAATTATTTACTTAATAAAATAAAAATGGAAGGCAGCCCCTTCAATCGTAGCGGGTTGACGCAACGCAGCCCTCCATCAACACCTACACCGACGCAGCCCCAACTACCAACACGTGACCAAGCCAAGGAAGGCGAGAAAATGGAGGCAATACCGACTCCCGAGATTCAGAACTGGATAAGCTCCATTGACCAGTGCCTACAAGAAGTATGCAATATCGCGGCCGATGGTAAGCTTAACTCTGATCAGAAACTCAAAATAAATTCTCTTTGCCGTAAGGTTGGACATGGAGTCTCGCAAATGGCTGTTCAATACCAGTCATTAAAACAGTCTGCCTACAGGACCCATAACTCCCTAAGCCTTTTGTCTGAAGAACGAAATTTAATGGACTGTATTATGGAGATGAAAGAAGCGATCAACAAATCTTGTGCCCTACAGGCGTCAACTGCACCAACATCTTTTGCAGATATGGTGAAGAAAGGGTCCAATAGTTTTGTTCGTCCTAACTCCTTTAGCTCCGTGGCGATTTACCCTCGTGACCACTCAAAGACCAGTGATGAAACTAAAAACATTGTCCAAAAAATCATTTGCCCTGGTGAAATGAAGTTAAAAGTCCGAGGCATACGCAAAATTGGAAAAGGAGGACTCATCATCAGCACGGAGACCAAGGAAGACCTGGATAAGCTCAAGCAATCGGTCCAACTCGCCTCGCCATCTCTTACCGTTGACGAACCTCAAAAGCGCAAACCGCGCATAATAGTGATTGGAATTCCTTCTTCAATGGCTGAAAACGAGGTTTACAAATGTATTTTTGAACAAAATTTGGCTGACAAACTTCCGTCTATGTCTAGAGATACATTTTTGACCTCAATAAAACTTAGCCACAAATCTGGCAGAAAAGACTCTGAGAATTGCAATTACATCTTAGAAGTTCCCGCCCATATCCGTAAGGCTCTCATCACACAGGACCGGTTATTCATTAATTGGACATCCTGCCCGGTACGAGACTTCACACTGGTGACAAGATGTTACAAATGCCAGCAGTACGGTCACGCTGCTAAGACGTGCAAAGTTGCAACCCCATCATGCGGCCATTGCGGTGAAGAAGGGCACACCATGCAAGATTGTACAAAAAAAGGCGACCCGCCTAAATGCGCAACATGTTTACGCTTCAAAAAACCTGCCAACCACAAAACGGGAGATCCAGAGTGTCCTGCTAAAAAAGCTGCTGAACACAGGTATATAAATTCGATAGACTATGAAGGCGCCTAAGAGCGCCACATATATTTTTTTTACACTTTAGACTTATTTTTTTTATTTTTTTTACTGTTTTTAACTCTTCATATTACTTATTATTAGTGTAATGAATACTAACTTAATTACCGACATAGATAATTCATTTGTACCTGTTTCAAAGACATGTGAAGTTGAGGACTGCAAACAATATATTTCCGATTATGTAAAGCCACTAACTATACTAACTCAAAACATTCGCAGTATTTATAAGAATATAGATAGCTTTAACATTTTGCTTCAAAGACTTAGCTTAGATTGTGATATAATTGTGCTAACCGAATGCTGGCTATCTAATCGCCAAGATAACCTCCCGGAAATGCCGGGTTATAACTTATTCTGTACTAACATACACAATAATCAAAATGATGGTGTAGTTGTCTATTCCAAGGAATCATTAATGGTCACAGTAGAGGAACCTAACTTCCGAGACTGTATGTGTAATTGTTTGATAATTAAAATCGGTGCAAACACAGCAATAATCGCTATGTATAGATCCCCTGCCGCTAGAAACTTAGAATCGTTTCATGCTTCCTTGAACCAGACTCTTCAGGACCTAAGCTCTTTTAAGAATGTTATATTAACGGGTGACATAAATATAAATATTAACCCTGAAATCTCTGACTCAGGAACCCAAGAATACCTCAATATCTGCTCATACTATGGCTATCTTCCGGCACACACTCTGCCGACCCATCAAAGCGGTTCCTGCCTTGATCATATGATTATTAAATCCAGCCTACCGTATGTTACGCTTGTTACTAACTCGTCAATTACCGACCATCACGCTGTTCTACTAACCCTAAACTTAACGCTGCCTAAGCTAATTCGTCCCCAGACCAAAACGCAATTAAACACAAACAAACTCGAACATGATTTATGCAACCTTGACTTTAGCCCAGTTTACAATTCAACTGACGCGAATTTTGCTTTATCGTATCTAGTAAGAAATGTCCAATCAGCAATATTACATAGTACAGCTGTTATTAAACTAAACAAAAAACTTTATAATTTGAAACCATGGATTACTCCTGGCCTAATTCGGTGTATGCGGCAAAGAGATAAGCTCCATCAGAAAACGAGGAGATTTCCAGACGATCCTATTATTAAAATAACCTATAAACGCTACAGGAATTATTGTAACGATCTCTTAAAGAACTTAAAAAGGAATTACGATAAAAATGAATTAAAAAGCGCAGGAAATAATTGCAAACGTCTTTGGAAACATATTAAAAACGTCACTTATATGACAAAACGACGTGAATCAAATTCGAGTTTACTGCTTACTAATCCTTCGCCACTCTTGTCAGCTAACCATGTTAACAACTACTTCGTGAATGTCGGGAAAACTCTTGCTGAACAGATTTCAAAACATTGCTATGTTCAACCTGTTTCCCCAAATATGTGTGATAATTGTCCCTTAAAATCTTTTGGCTTGCTAGACACAGACGAAGACGAAATTACTCGAATAATTTGTGCTCTCAAGGATGACTGTGCGGTGGGCTGGGATAATATTAGCAGTAAGATCCTTAAACAATTTAAACATATCCTGGTACCTCCCTTAACTCATATATTTCGTCTCTGTTTTACTGAAGGTATTTTCCCTAAATGCTTGAAAAAAGCAGTTGTAGTCCCTATCTTTAAATCCGGAAACAAAGACCTGGTTAATAATTATAGGCCAATATCGTTACTTCCATCTATATCTAAAATACTAGAGAAAATTATTAATAGCAGACTAGTTAACTATTTAGAGAAAAATAATCTTCTATCATCTTCGCAATTTGGTTTTCGTGCCAAGCTATCCACGGACGACGCGGTGCACAACTTGACCGATCATGTCTCCGAGGAACTTGCTAAAGGAAACCAGACCCTAGGGGTCTTTCTTGACCTCGCGAAGGCCTTCGACACGGTATCTGTTTCTATACTCCTAAACAAGTTAGAGGCCATGGGAATTAGGGGAACGCCGCTAAAACTTTTAAGCGACTATTTAGACGATCGATACCAATGTGTTAGAATTGACGATATCACAAGCGATGAACAAAAAAACACTAGTTTTGGTGTTCCCCAGGGAAGCATTCTGGGCCCAACCCTATTCTTGATTTATATTAATGATTTGTGTAATTTGAATATTAAACAAGGCAAAATTATTTCATATGCTGACGACACAGCCTTAATCTTTTCCGCTAAAACCAGCAATGAATTATACGAATACGCTCAAGTAGGTTTAAACAATGTGACTAACTGGCTTCAAAGCAATTTACTAACATTAAATGCTGACAAGACTAAATATATTCACTTCTCCATGCGCGACCTTCAATCTAACACTACTAATTCTCATCTTTATGCCCACAAATGTGGATTCCACTCAGTCAGTACATGTAATTGTCCTTTTATCCTTAAAACATGCGACATTAAATATCTCGGGGTTATAATTGACAAAACACTCTCCTTTAGATCACATATTGAACGTTTAGTTAAAAGAGTGCGAAAATTAATCTATATTTTTAAAAAATTGCGAGCAATAGCAGACTCAAAATTGATTAACCAAGTTTATCTGGCACTCGGACAATCTGTAATTCAATACTGTATTACTTCGTGGAGTGGAGCACCAAAAACCTATTTGTTACCTCTAGAAAGAGCTCAGAGAGCCATTTTAAAAGTAGCCAATTTCCATCCGTTCCTCTATCCCACAGATTTGCTATACAAGTCCTGCAACGTACTGACTGTTCGCCAGCTTTTCATCATGCGTCTGGTATTAAAACAGCACACCATGCTTCCCTTCTACCCTGAAATTACTAATAAGAGACGGAATGATATTGTATGCAATTCCAATACTTTTTCAAAATATGTCTTTGTAAAAAGGTATTTCACATTTTTAGGCCCATTTTTGTACAATAGATTAAATAGAAAATTAGGTTTGTATAAATTAAATTATTATAGCTGTAAAAAGAATATTGTGCAATACTTACTCAGCATCTCGTACGGAGAGACAGAAGATCTCCTTTTAGTTTGTAAATAAAACATGCTTTGCTTTTAGTTAATTAAATTTAGGTTATTTAATATAGTGAATTTTAATGATTGTTAATTTATTATTTCTTAGATTCTTAGTACTTTTTAGCCTGACATACAGGTCCAACCTAGTTCAGGCAAAAATGCAATGTATTCGTTATAATTGTTTTTCTTAATATAAATGTGCCACTTTTATTAAAAAAAAAAAAAAAAAAAAATATAGCTTATGTCACTCAGGAATAAAGCAGCTTTCTATCGGTGAAAAAAATTTAGCAATCAGACAGATATTTCAGAGATTAATAACAAAAAGAAAAAAAAAAAAGCAAAAAAACAAACCTCTTATAATATTAGTGTAGATAAACAATTTCTTAACATTTTTGAATATTTTTAAGAGCATCATCGGTTACCTGTTGTAGACTTGCCTACTTTTTACTTCTGAGCATAGCTAGCGAAATCTGAATGTACTTTAGATTCTGCCTAACCCCGTCAAGCAATATAAGCAAGCAATATAGGCATGTTCAATTCGGTTGGATACTTCGTATCAATATTTTCGACGATAAGCATGTCTGTTTTTGTTGGAAGTAAAAAGGGAGACTTTTTCAGACACAAAATAAATTTAAAAAAAAACGCTAATTTCGCAGTAATTTTAAAAAAATAACCAAGTAATGTATAAACTTGCAAGAATATTAAAAATAAAAATGCAAAAAGTTTCTCTCCGGCGGGGAATCGAACCCCGGTCTCCCGCGTGACAGGCGGGGATACTTACCACTATACTACCGAAGATGTGGAAGACGGGTTGAAATATCGACTCTGATTGCGAGAATGACTTGACGGCTAATGAGTCATAGATAATTTTACGCATGAACAACCGATTATTTTGTAACGGTATCAATTTGGCTATTATGTCAGTGAATCATTATTTTAATAGGAATCAATTTAATTCAGTATAGGAAGTTTTATCATAGAATCTATTATTTTGTAGATATTCAAGTTATAGATAGGTTATTATGCGAATTCACTTTATTCGATTTTTGTTGTTTTTAAGTTATGTAATTAAGATTTTATCTAATGGTTGTTTAAATCGAATTTATGTATACTGGAATGAAACTATGTAATTAAAGGATTCAGAAACAATCTATGTCAAATTGTCAACCCTTGAATCAAGGTTTGCATTGATTCATTCCACTGTACTTGGAAAAATAATTTGACATAATTTGAAAACATCGCCACCAACTTAATTATCGACTTTAACTTTATGTATCATTAGTTATTTTTTAGGATTCCGTACCCCAAGTGTTAAAAAAAGGACTCTATTGCTAAGACTCCGCTATCCGTCTGTCTGTCACCGGGCTGTATCTCATTAACCGTGGTAGCTAGACAGTTGAAATTTTCACAGATGATGTATTTCTGTTGCCGCTATAACAACAAATACTAAAAACAGAATAAAATAAATATTTAAGTATACATACAACAAACGTGATTTATTTTGCTGTTTTATGGACGGTACGGAACCCCTAGTGCGCGAATCCGACACGCACTTGGCCAGTTTTTTTTAGTAATCATTTCTATTAAAAAGGTCCTAAAAAAGTACGGCTTGCAATTGAATTGGCTGTTATTCTGTGTTTATTTTTGTATAGTATTTTGTTTAAACAAAACAAACAAATAACACTAAAAGAAAGAAAGAAAAACATTTTATTTGCCGGAAAAGGCGCAAACTTATAACTAAACATATTGCAAACATTTTGCAAGACAAAAACATAAATTAATAAAAAAAAAAAAACATATATGCGCCACATCCGAGCAAAACGGCCGTACGCTCAGCATAATGCCGTGTCCACAACGCAAAAATGCGACGAGTCCACAGCGCAGGTTTTCAGCGTGGGCCGGTGACGCCATCAACCAACCGACGTCGGCAACGGTATTGTGTACATAAAAATACATAAGAGTAAAATTAAATCATTAAAAAGAAATCATTTTCTAAAAACAGCAATAAATTTGGTCATTAAATGAAGCAGTAATTACTATATCAAATACTAGCTTTTGCCCGCAGCTTTCTCCCGCGTACATAAAATATAGCCTATGTCACTCAAGAATAAAGCAGCTTTCTATCGGTGAAAAATTTTAGCAATCGGACTAGTACTAAATGATAAATGATATTTACTTTGCAAATAGGTTTAAAAAACAATTTTACACATCAATTTTTTTTCATCATTTTAAACTAGATGAGGCCGGTGTTTCCTAGCTGACTACCCTGAGAAGAAACACCGAAACAAAATCAGGGGTCAAAGTCTCTTTTAAAGTCCATACAGTTCATACTTTCAGAGATTATCTCCTACAAACAAACTTTACTTCTTTAGAATTTTAGTGTAGAATCTAAACTAATTTTATGAAGAGGTAAAGTTTATGCACTGTAGATTGATATGAGGAAGATCAACGGCGTGATGGAAACATCGCGCAATCTCTTTTGTACACACGTAATCTGATGGCGGTGACGTCACATTGTGCATCCTTAGTTTGTTTATTTATTTAAACTTCATGTACAGTAGATGTACATAGGCGGACTTAATGCAACAAGGCATTCTATACCAGTCAACCTTTGGGTTAAAAGAGACAACACTGTGGTAGGTGTGCACAATAAATAAAATATCAAGTGGAATGTAGTGTCATTAAATTAAGTTACAATAATTAAATACTTATATATGCTAATATTATAAACTATTAAATACATTATAATTAGGAGAACTTAAAAATAACAATTATTTTGTCACTTGACAGTTGGTCTGTTGGTCTAGTGCTTAGTGGCCCTGACTGCTATGCCGGAGGTCGTGGATTCGATTCCCACCCAGGACAAATGTTTGTGTGATGAGCACGATCATTTGTTCTGTGTCTGGGTGTCATTTATCTATTTAAGTATGTATTTAGAAATATATAAGTATGTTTATCAGTTGTCTAGTACCCATAACACAAGCTCTGCTTAGCTTGGGACTAGACGGCGTTGTGTGATAGTTGTGGAATATTTTTATTATTTCGACTTTGAAACGTTTCTCTAACTTACTTATGAGCGTTCACTCGAAATTACGCGCTATTTGGCCAAAAACCATGTTTTTTTAACCCGTATATATCCATTAATGGTTTATTGTACAAACATGTGATTTACTAATAACATTATGAAATATTCTTGTCTAAATAGTTAAGTTATTATTATAATGATAAAATTAAGTTAAATCAGTGCAATTGATTATTTTATTTACCCATAATTTCTTAATAATTTGACAATGTTTATAATTTAATTTTCTTAATTAATAAACCAAATCAATGAATCTTTTTCTATAACTATTTTGTTAAGAATTCTAGTTACTGTTTTGTATTTTTTGTTTATTGTTTCTATTGAACTGTAGAAGTTGTCAAGCTTCGAAATTGACTCTGAAAGTAAAATTTAAAAAACTCTGTTTACATATGTAACTCTCTGTGTACTCTGTTTATATTATGTGAATATAGTTCACAAGCGTGCCATTAATTTAATTAAAATCCTACTTAACTATTTAGACAAGAATATTTCCTAATGTTATTGGTAAGTCACATGTTTGTACAATAAATCTTTAATGGATATAAACGGGTTTGAAAGTCATGGTTTTTTGGTCAAATAGCGCGTAATTTCGAGTGAACGCTCTTAATGTTGAACGTGTAGGGTGCAATCCTAACATAAATGATGTCAATGCAATGCAAAAGCAAATGTAATAAATGCAGAAATGTCACTGAGTGCCTAACGGGAAGAGTCTAAATAAAAATGCAAGTAGTCCGACTCAAACCACGTCTAATTGAACACTAAAGTTAAATAATTTACATAAATGCATGCAATCGTTGCTGAGTCTATGTCAATGCATGTCCGAATGTAGGTCGCGTTCAAAGTGCACTTACATGAGCCTACATTCGGCTAATTTAACTAATTTAATAATCAAATTATTTTTCCATGTACGTACACCGTACATATTGCCACTACAAATAGGAAAACAAGTAAATAAAATAATTCAAAGCATACAAACAATAACAAACTTTAACATGAAAGGATAATAGACATGTAAAGAATAAAATGTAAAAATATAAAATGTATACTTAAATGGTTGTAAATTGATTATGACTATAATAAACACAATGTTAATTAAAGTTAGAGTACACAAAATTGTCACTAATCACTACTTAAATACTAACTTAGCACACATCACTGTGTCTTGCAGTGTCAAATGTCACTTCACTTGAGGTAGGGTTGGCACTCACATTCACTGACACATTTGGTTTTGAGTCCCGTTTGTCGATCTCGCTGTACCCGTCCTCGACGTTGCGATCTCCTTCTTCCTGCCTTTTTCTGCTTCTCGCTACTTGCGGACCCTCCCCCTGTCTTTGGGTTGCCATCTTTCGCCAAAGGTACACCGATGTTACGAACAGTGCAATGCTAATCGCAACAACCACATAGATTGCAGTGTAGTGATGGACGTCGTGAGAGGATAAGGTCTTTAGGTTGGCCTGTTCTTTAATTGACTGCAGTTGTAGGTCAATCTTCTTGAACGTTTCTTCGTGCGTTTCCAGATGCAGTGACGAGTTACGAATCGAGGTGTTGATAATATTGTTAATTGGAGAGATCGTGGGCATAATCATCGCGTATGGCTCCTTGACTAAAATGTCACTTCTGTGTTCCATATATGCGTGTAGTGTAAATGAGTCGCCTTGCAAGTTGCATCCTTGTTTTAGTGTTATGAGACCCGAGTGACGTAACGTCTCCGATGTCATTTGAGTGCCGCACACTAGTTGCACTTCGCACGTGTCACAACAATAATAAAACCAGGTGTTTTGTTTATGTAATTTAACCCATTTGTCGGTGCATATTTTTATTTCCGTATGACAATAAACGCTGTGTTCCTCGTTGTCTTGAATCAGCTGTACATCGCAAATCGATTTGTGTCGATCGCCTGTATTGTATATAGGTTGATGTAATTTGCACATTAGAATTTGGTCATGTAATTTTTGACATTCATGGATGTCATATAGTTCTAATGGGATGAATGAGTGTTGGTTGACGTTGAATGCTATTAATGCGGAGTTAGGAATAACGTACAGTACCCGATTGTTGTCAATGCGTTGAGGAATGCTAATCAGTCTGTTGAGCTCGTATAGGGCATCACTCAAGATCGGTACTTTTATTTCCATCAACAAGTAATTCTGTGTTATGCGTGCATGTATTCTGAACAGCCTGTAGATATCTCTTACGTCATTTCGAACTTCCGGTAATGTAGAGTCGCGAGGTAGTAGCCGGGCTACTCTATCTAATTCACTTTGCATTTGGGTCGGCGATAATAGGTGGACGTCCATGTGTCCTTGGTACATATTTGTCAGGGTGTTGATAAGAGACTCCTGGACGTCTTTTAAGTTTTGAGCCATTCTTTCTGCAGCTATGGCTGATGTAACTATGTAGAATGCATTTGACGTCTCAAGTTTATCTCTAATCGTCTTGTTTTGCAGAGAAGTGAGGTGGTCATTTACTAACTGGAACTGCTTCACCATTGTTGCTTCATTGCGCTGTACAATGTTATTTTCCGTTTCCAGAATACTGGTCTGGTTTTTGAACAGTTGTAACAGATGGTTTTCGTTATGTTGTATGGTGTCGATATCTTGCTCGTATTGTTCTGCAAAATGTTGATCTAATACTCCAAACAACGAGTTTGCAACATAACCTACTCCGTCGATCAATCCTCTTTTGAACCTGTGCTGAATTATACGCTGAGACTTGAGTAGTTCGTTGTAATAGTTGAGTTCACTTGTGCTTTGTTCGAGTTGGTTGATTAAGACATGAAATTGCATCAACCACTCATCGCAACGAGCTTCCTTTATGTGGGATACGAATTCTTGTAGAGTGTCCACATTGCGCCAGTAATTTGTCATGTTATAGTAGAAGACTAATTTCCATTCATCTCTAATTTCTTGTAAGTCTGCAATTTTGTCAAAGTAAATCGTTTGATTTTTCGTCAGTTGGGTAAGTTTCATATCTTGCTGGACAGTGGGTGCTATTAATGTCATAATCAGCATCAACGTGTAGCACACCAAGCTGCTCCAGGTGAGCTTTTTGGATCGGTTTCGATTGTTTTTCGGTATTTTGTCAGTGTTAGTTTGGTTTTGTTCGTCAGCTTCAACTAGTGGGACCAATCTTGTAATAGGTCGTTTAGTTACGCCTTTTGCAGTTTGTAGTGTCACAACTCTAGTGTGGCCATCCTTTCCAGGGTGTAGCTCCGCTACTCGACCTAGTGCCCATCTACCTGCAGGTGATTTTTCATCCTTAATGCATACAATGTCATTTATTTGTGGGTCCGTATTTTGTCGTTTCCATTTTAGTCTTGCTTGTAGTTGCTGCAGGTATTCTTGCGACCATTTCTTCCAGAAATCCTTGCCAAGTTTTTGTACAGTTTGCCATCTCTTGCTTGGATGGTAGGTATTGTCAATGTCTGGTTCTGGGATTGTCATAAGTGAGGTGCCAGTTAAGAAATGTCCTGGAGTTAGGCAGTTAATTTCTTCGGCATTCTCTGTAACGGTGCATAATGGTCGTGAGTTCAAACAAGCTTCAATCTGACATAGTAGAGTAGTAAATTCTTCGTAGGTTAGGCGTTGATCTCCAATAACCCGTTTGAGATGATATTTCATGCTCTTCACAGCAGCTTCCCACAGTCCGCCTGCGCTTGGCCAAACGGGAGCATTGAAGTGCCACGTGACTCCCATCTCTGATATTTTTCCCAAAAAGAAGTTGTCAATGTTCTCTACTATGCATTTATATTGTTGCAAAAGGATCCGATTTGCGCCTACGAAATTCGTGCCGTTATCGCTGTACATGTCCCGTGGCGTGCCTCGACGTGCGCAAAAGCGCTTGAAAGCCGCTAGGAACGCTGTACTGGATAATTCCGATACCAGTTCTAGATGGATCGCTTTTGTGGCTAGGCAAACAAATACTGCGACGTATGCCAACAGTGTTCTGACGCCTCGGCCTTTACTTGCCTTGATCTCAACGTGGCCAGTAAAATCGACACCTGTATGTGTGAAAGGGCGAGATATTGTCACTCTCGCCTCTGGTAGGTCAGCCATGATCTGGTTTGTTTGTTTTGCATTAAATCGGCGACATATAACGCATTTATGTAAAACCTTTTTGACGGCGCGATATCCTCCTACGATCCAAACTCTTTGTCGTAAGTGTGTCAGAGTTAATTTAGGACCTCCATGTAATGTTCTTCTGTGTGCTTGCCAAATCAATAATTCTGTCAGTTTGTGGTCGTGTGGTAGAAGAATTGGATGCTTAGCGTCTTCATTCAAGTTTGAGTACTGTAACCTTCCCCCCACTCGCAGAACGTCTTCTTTGTCAAGAAATGGATTCAAACTCAGTAGGTTACTTTTGGTGTTCAAACTTTTATTTTCCTTCAGTCTCGTGATCTCGTCCTTGAAGGCATGCAGTTGAATCTGTTTCATTAAAAGTTTTTCAGCGCTTTGTAATTCTGTCGATGTCAAATAGGTGGTATGATTAGTGTCCTTGTTCGAACAGCTGTTTATGAAACGTTTTATCCAGGCAATGACCCTTGTAATGCGAGTCATATCGGTGTGTCTGTCTAATAACACAATTACAATTGAAGACGGTTCACATTTCACAACACACGTTTGCATTTGTTTTTGTTTTGATTCGCATGTCGTCGGTGTAATTGCAATTTTATCAAATGTTTGCTCAGTGCTGTAGTTTTTCATCCAGTTGGGTCCTTGCCACCATAAAGGATGTTGCAATAGTTGGGAACAACTGATGCCGCGTGATGCACAGTCTGCAGCGTTTTCCTCGGATTTGACATAGCTCCAGTGCTGTTTTGGAATTACGTCATGTACTTGTTGTACTCTGTTGCTGACGAACGATTTCCATTTTGTGACGTCACCATGCAGCCAGCCTAGTACAATCATAGAATCCGTCCAGGCGTATGTGTGTTTGTGCAAAGTATCCCATTTAAAGGCCTTGAGAACCTTTTTCATCAACCGTGATAGCAGTAACGCTCCGCATAGTTCGAGCCGTGGAAGTGACAATTTTTTGCTGACGGGTGATAACCTTGACTTTGCAACGATAAGTGTAGTCACGGGCTCGTTTTTATTATTTGTTGTCAGCAAGTATATGGCACATGCGTAGGCCTTTTCTGACGCGTCGCAAAACCCATGGATTTGGAAAGGTTTTGTTGTATCTCCTAGCCATCTCGGTATTTGGTATTGGGTTATGTGATGCAAGTCGTCAGTAAACTGCTTCCATTCTTCTTGCACGCTGTCAGGTAGAGTTTCATCCCAGTCGCATCCTGATAACCAGACGCTTTGAAACAGAAGTTTTGCCTTTACTGTCAAAGGTGTTAGCCAGCCAAGTGGGTCGAAGATTTTCGAGATCTCAGATAGTAGCTTCCTTTTTGTAAGTTGAGTTTTATTGTCAAATTGTATTTTATTTGTAAATGAAAATGTGTCAGTTGTAGGATTCCACTGCACCCCCAAGGCTTTTGTAATTCCATCGTTTGTAGAGTGCATTGTCGTTTGATTGCGATCTGATGATGATAATCTTTCAATCAAGGTCGGGTCATTGCTTGACCACTTCCGTAGTGTCAGGCCAGCTCCTCCTAGCATGTTGATCAGTTGATCTTGCATTTCTTGTGCTTGCTCGATGGAATCGCTGCCACTTAAGACATCATCAACGTACATCTCGCTTGCGATGATATTAGCTGCTAACGGGTATTTCTCTACGTCATCATTAGCTAGCTGTTTTAGCGTTCGAAGAGCTAAAAATGGTGCTGCCTTGGTACCATACGTCACTGTGCATAGCTGGTACTCTTTTAAAGGATCTTGATTGCCTTCCCTCCACACGATCTTCTGCAAGTGTTGATCTTCTTCCTGTACTAGGATCATGCGGTACATCTTCTCACAGTCTGCAGTAAAGACGTACTTGTATAGTCGCCATCCAAGTAGCAATGTCAGTAAGTCTTGATGAAGCTTAGGACCGCACTCCATCAAGTCGTTTAGGCTGTAACCTGTGTCAGTTTTCTGGGAGGCGTTAAAAACCACCCTAAGTTTGGTTGTCACTGAATCCTGTTTGAGTACTCCATGATGTGGTAAGTAGCATGCTGTGTTTAGGTCAGATTTGCTCTCCTTCATGTGTCCCATTTCCAGATATTCTTGCATGAATTTGGTGTAACTATCCGATAATTTGTCATCCCTGCCTAACCGCTTTTCTAGTTGCATGAACTGTGCTACAGCGCGTGACTTGGATTTACCCAGCAGTTGATGAAAGTTAGGCTTCATTGGTAAACGAACTTCATATCTGCCGTTGCATAATCGTTTTGTCGTTGCAGAATAGAACTCCTCACAGTATCGTTCCTCTGACGTCATAGAGTTGCATGCATCCCCACTGATGTCTTCTACTTCCCAGTATTTTGTCAAGTCGGCAGTTTCATTTACTACGACGTTACAGTTAAATGTTTTTGTGACATTGCCTGACAGTATCCACCCTAACCGTGTTTGTTGTGCCATGGGTTCGTTATCCCCTCCTTTGACTAAGCCATTCATGAGTATTTCTGAAAATACATGTGCATCCAGAAGTATATCTATGGGTCTTGAGATATTATATTCTGGGTCGGCAAGTGTGATGTCCGTCACATGAGCCCAAGGTTTCTTTGCAAATGTAACATTAGGCAGATTGTTTACCACTCGCGACATGATTACTGCTTCCGTTGTAAAACGGAAGTCATTGTGTAGGGACTTGCATGATAAATGGATCTTTCCTTTGCTCTTATTGGATACAGTGCCGATCCCGCTTATGTTTGCGTTCAGTTGTTGACGCTGTATGCCCAATCTTTGAGCTGCATTCTCCGTGATCAGTGTGATCTGTGAACCTTGATCAATTAAAGCCCTTAGTGTCATGTAGTCGCCTCCAGCTGTCTCTACTTGTACCAATGCTGTTGGTAATAATATTTCATCATCATTGTTCGATGCGAAGTTATTTTGCAGGTTTTTGTTTGACCTAGTTGAAGTCGATGACGACGGTTTAGGCACAGTCTGCGTTGCTGAGGGCGTTTGCGCTGACTTCGTAATATCGTTGTGCAAAAGTGTGTTATGTTGTTCGTTGCAGTCTCTGCATCTTTTCTGTGACGCACAGTAACCCTTAGTATGCACGTACAGACAATTTTTGCATATTTTATTGTTCTCTATAAATGAAATTTTTTCCGTACTTTGCATGTCAGTGAACTTAGAGCACTGAAATAATGCGTGATTAGTATTGCACAATGGGCAACTAATCTTGCTAAACTGCCCAGCGTTTGATGCATGGAAATTACGAGAACCGTTTGACGAACTTTTATTGGTTTGTGAATTTGCTGATTTGTAATTTTTGTTGAACGAGTATGGCGTATTGGGTTGAGGTTTCGTTGCAGGTTTACTACCGTTTTCTGGTTTTTTCCTATGCAGCGGTTCTAGAGCCATAAACTTATTTTCGACGAAATCCATAAAATGGTTGAACGTTGGTATCTCGCGCGGCTCCGACCTGGACTGCATGTATTCCGAGTACGTTTCCGAGTCTAATTTTTTGCATAAAACGTAAACTAGAATCGGATCCCAAGAGCTAGTATCTACGCCCAAATTATGTATCGCATTTATGGTTTCGTTGCTAGTGTCATATAGCCGCTTGAGGTCGAATGCAGATTGTTTTTGCAGATTTGGTTGACGCATAAATACCTGGAAATTCCTGGTGAATAACAAGAACTTATTATTGTATCTATGGTTCAAAATTTCCCAACACGTGTCATAATTTTCGGGTGCAATGTGTAAATGTTGTACGAGCTTTTCCGCTTCCCCGCGAAGTCTACCCTTTAGATGCTGCATTTTCTGAGTTTTTGCAATAGCTGTGTTATTATGAATCGCTTCTACGTACAAATCCATAAATGTAGGCCATAATGCATAATTACCGTTAAACGTGGGAATGTCAATTTTAGGCAATGTTTGTTGTTGATGTACAGAGGCGTTTAATTTTGTGTTCAATGCCCGTTTTATTTTTATAAATGCATCTTCATAACGGCTAAAATCGTCATAATAATCATGAGGTTTCCCCTCTAATATGCCGTCAATTTGTAAGTGTAATTTGTCAATTGTAGTCCACCGAAATTCTACAGTCTTGAGCATATCCTCAATCTCCCATTTTTCCTTAACCTCATCTAAGCTTCGATTTACTAACCTAGTGAATGCACGAAAGTTAGCTTGTTGCAACTGCTGTAACTCGAGTAGCTTGTCCTCTACTCCTGAAAATGTCTCGAACAGGCTCTTGTCAAACTCAACATTCGACTTACTATGGCCGGCGTTACTGGGTCCAGCAAGAGTCTTCATCTCGAACGCTGCAATTTCCCGACGCGCTCCGTGGTACCAGCTCTTCATGACCTCATAAATATTGCTGGTGAAATACTGATGATCTTTCTCTTCTACTGCGCTCAGCTCCCGGTTCTTCTCTTCACATTCCTTCCATAGTAAATCTAACCGTTCAAGCCTATTACGAATATACTCGGCGGTCTTCCTGCTCGCTGAGTCCTTCTTGAAATTAGAATGGATTTTCTTCACCTCCTCAAGGATCTCAGCTTGACGCACGATTAACCCCTCCATTGTAAAGCCGTAAGATAAAAAATGAACGATCTTACTTGAAAGTCAGGAACTCTCCCTGTATGCTGCTGACGCTCTGGAACCTGGATCGCTGCTACCTCCCTGAATGCTCCTGCACGGCTACACACGTGGTACGGTATGACGCGACACGACACAGATCCCGCGCGATGAACGACCGATGTATCGGACTGTATGATACTTGCAAAGGTTACGAAGGACCAAAAAAAATTATGAAGGATGCAATCCTAACATAAATGATGTCAATGCAATGCAAAAGCAAATGTAATAAATGCAGAAATGTCACTGAGTGCCTAACGGGAAGAGTCTAAATAAAAATGCAAGTAGTCCGACTCAAACCACGTCTAATTGAACACTAAAGTTAAATAATTTACATAAATGCATGCAATCGTTGCTGAGTCTATGTCAATGCATGTCCGAATGTAGGTCGCGTTCAAAGTGCACTTACATGAGCCTACATTCGGCTAATTTAACTAATTTAATAATCAAATTATTTTTCCATGTACGTACACCGTACAGAACGAATCATTAAATATTTCTATTTGCAATTTTGGATAAAGCACCCAAGACAAGTATTAGTGTGATGAGCATGATCATTTGTTCTGTGTCTGGGTGTCATTTATCTATAACTTGTATGTATTTAGAAATATGTATGTATGTTTATCAGTTGTCTAGTACTCAACAATCAAGCTCTGCTTAGTTTGGGACTAGATGGCGTTGTGTGATAGTTGTGGAACATTATAAAAATTATAACTTTATCATGACTGTATGCCATAGAGTTCTTTCTCGAATTCAAATTTACTTTGTGACAGATTTAGTTCTTCTGGACAACCTTTCAATATAAGAAGCTGTCCAATATAAAAAGAACTTTTTATTTGCAATGACAGGTCAGAGAGTCCCTAGCAAGGCTTCGAAGGCTAGAGAAGGAGTACTACCTCAAGAACAGGTCAATGACCGGCAATGATCCCGTCGCCATGGATGAGCTGAAGAATTTAGATGACCAGGTAAGTCGTTCACGTTTAGTCTGACCGCTATCATTGTTTAGCCGAAGGTTGCAGATTTTTTTTTTAAATTATTTTAATGTTTGTGATCTTTTCTACTGATATACAAGGTTTTAATGGTTTATTTTCGTTTAAACATGTTATATAACGGTTTTTGTCTTTTCCCGACGAAGTCACGTAAAAAAAACGACCTTACAGCTACTAGACTTCTAACAACAGGCGACGCATGTCTTGTCAACTCAAATGATTATAGACCTGATGTCTCGACCAATCAGAACGCAGAACCCCGCTCCCCCGTACCAATCAGAACCAATCAGAACGTAGTACCCCGCTCCCCGTACCTCGGCTAGTTGACAGAATTGTTTTGGTGCGCTAGTTCAAGCATGAGGCGTCTAGTGGCTGTAAGGTCGTTGCGTAAAAGTCATTGATTTAGACGTATATCATTTGCGGGGTTACGACGGCCCTGCAACGTAAAAGGCAATGGAACCCGGGTACGCTTTAGTCAGTACAAGTCTGACACTCGGGATTTCGGTCCACCCAGAGTGAGAGAAGTTACTTAAAGATTCTCCACCCAAAAAGACGTTAATCAAAGACTTTACTTCGGTTTTAGTAGACTTTATATACCCAACGTGTGAAACGCAATCTTCCTGAATTAGGTAAACGAGTGCAAGGAATCAGTGTGGTCCCTCGGCGAGGAACTTGACGCAATGGTCCGCGCGTGGCGGGAGATAGGCAGAGCGTCAGCCCTGCCGGCGGTGCGCAGTGCGCACGCGCCGCCGCACCGCTACAACGAGATCTGCTTCAAGAGTGCGCGCTGGAGACTCACGGATGCTGACGGACAGCTGGGGATTGCTGATCTGCTGCTGACGAATTTCTTGTGAGTATCTATGGTAATAATAAGGAGAGAAAGTAGTTAATAATAAGATTAGAAACAGTATCAATAATAATGAGTCCAAAAGTAAATTCTTTAAGCTCCTAAATGACAAGGTATAATTATTCAGTCAAGGAGTATCTGGATGACATTTTGATCAATTTTTATAATTTATACTTTTAATTTTAATTGTTTTTGTATGTGTTTTATTTTTGTAATCTTTTGACATTGTGTAATTTTGACTGCCTGTTGGTCTAGTGGTTAGTGGTCCTGACTGCTATGCCGGAGGTCGTGGGTTCGATTCCCACCCAGGACAAATGTTTGCGGGATGAGCATGATCATTTTTTTCTGTGTCTGGGTGTAATTGCCATTTTTGCTATACGCCAGCTGTGCGAGAAATACAGAGGTGCGCATAAAAACTTGCACATGGTATTCGTTGACCTCGAAAAGGCATATGACCGGGTACCTCGTGAGGTTCTGTGGTGGGCCCTTAAGGAGAAAGGTGTGCCTGGGAAGTATGTGCAGTTGATCCGAGCGATGTACAGCCAATGCAGTACCCAAGTCCGGTCTGCAGTGGGCAACACTGGCAGCTTCAGTGTGGCTGTCGGCTTACATCAAGGGTCGGCCCTCAGCCCTTACCTCTTCCTGATGATAATGGACGCTCTGACGTCGGGCATCCAGGAAGAGGCCCCCTGGTGTATGCTGTTTGCCGATGACATTGTGCTGGTTGCCGAGAGTGGCCTAGAGGTCCAGAGCAAATTGGAGGTGTGGTGGCACAGACTGGAGAGTGTTGGCTTAAAATTGAGCAGAACGAAAACCGAGTACTTGTTCTGTGATTTCGGTGGTCTCTCCGGTCCTATGCCCTTAGCTCTCGCTGGAACGCCCATACCAATCTGCTCCGACTTTCGGTACCTCGGGTCGCTTATCCAAGGAGATGGCGAAGTAGACCGAGACGTATCAAATCGGATCAATTCTGGATGGATGAAATGGCGACAGGTCACTGGAACAATTTGTGACCCACGGATGCCCCCCAAGTTGAAGGGTAAAATCTACAAGTCCGTGATAAGACCTGTCATACTGTATGGATCAGAATGTTGGGCTGTGAAAAAGACGGATGAAAAAAGATTGCATGTAGCGGAGATGAGAATGTTGAGATGGATGTGTGGTGTGACGAGAATGGATAAAGTGAGAAATGAGTATATTAGAGGAAGTTTGAAAGTGGCGCCAGTGACTGAAAAGTTGAAAGGGAATCGTTTGTCTTGGTCATGTAAAGAGGAGAGATGAAACGCATGTTACTAAAAGAGTTATAAGTATACATGTGGATGGGTGGAGAGGGAGAGGGAGGCCAAAGAAAAGATGGATGGATTGTGTGAACAGTGATATGAAAGAAAAGGAAGTTAGTGATAGCATGACGGTTGACAGGATAGAATGGAAGAAAAAAACATGTTGTGCCGACCCCAAATAAGATGGGACAAGGGCAGGAAGATGATGATGGGTGTAATTTATCTATAATATGTATGTATTTAGAAATATATAAGTATATTTATCAGTTGTCTAGGAATCTTAACACAAGCTTTGCTTAGCTTGGGAGTAGACGGCGTTGTGTAATAGTTGTGGAATATTATTATTATTTTATTACTATTTTAGTTTTAAATTAGTACACTCCCTCAATTACAGGAGGCCACAGCATGATTTGGAGTTAGATTCTAGCCCCTTTTTTTTAAATAAAACCTATTTGCGCTTAACATGTTTATTTTGTATGCAGGTATACAAAAACATCGCGGTCAGACGACTCGGTGGAACATCAGTTGGAGGTCGGATACGTTCGCGTCAAGAATCTGCTGCCCAACGAGCCCTTCCCAGAAGTAAGATCAATATCATTTGCATACGTTAAGAGATTGAAACAAATGAATTCTAGATAGATAGAAAAAAGATATAGATATAGATATTTATAGAGATTTTTTTAAATATTTTTTTTGAGATAGATATTTTTTTAGATTCTTTATTGTACACCAAAAATACAAATTACATTAGGAACTTAAATTAATAGGGTGTCACAATGGGCGGTCTTATCGCTAAAAGCGATTTTTTACAGACAACCTTTGGATGGATTTGACAGAGAAGGAGAAAAAAGATACGCAGGTTTACATCTACACTAATATTATAAAGAGGAAAACTTTGTTTGTATGTTTGTTTGTTTGTACTGAATAGGCTCAAAAACTACAGGACCGATTTTAAAAATTCTTTCACCATTCGAAAGCTACATTATCCACGAGTAACATAGGCTATATTTTATTTTGGAAAAAAATAGGGTTCCGTAAGATATTTGGGTTTTTCGGACACAAGGTGTAAAAAATCAACCAGAAAAGTTACTTATTTTGCGTACGCTGCCTAAACTATAAAAGATAGAACCATAAAATGTTCTAATTAATTGTAGATCTTATAAATATCTACAAAAAAGTCCGCGACACACTATACCCATCTATGTCGAGTGAGGCACAGCAACCATTTTTTTATTTAAAAATCTTGAATTTTATTTTTGGACTACATTTAAACGCGTTTATTTTACTCATGCTATTAATCCTTATCAAAATAAATGATTTCATCACTAAGAACAGTTTATGGAGATAATATTTGGTCTTTGAATGATTAAAATTGGACGTTTGGTTTTGAAGTTATGGCGAAATTAAAATATTACGATTTCTGCTGCACGGCCCGTTGCGAAGTGGGCGTCACCAAGGCGGGGGTGCGCGTGCGGGAGGGGAGTTTAGATCTATGAGTAAGGTACCCGCGCGGCTCAGTCGCGAGGTCGGCTCCCTACGCAGCGGTCGTGCGCGAAGTCTAATAATTTTCGTGCGATTTTTTTTAGATTTCGTTCTTAAAACTACACCTACGCAAAAGTTCTTCTCAGAGCTAAACAAAAGTTCTTTTCAGGGCTAACCAACAGTTCTTTTCAGGGCTAACCAACAGTTCTTTTCAGGGCTAAACAACAGTTCTTTTCAGAGCTAGACTATTACACGCTATTAACATTTTCTTAAACATTTGAAAATGCCTAAGAGAGCCAGGTCTCAACTTTCTAAACATAGTTCTCAAGCACGGGCAGCAAGAATACGTCGTATGGGAGAATCTTCACCTGAACGTTCACAACGCCTTGCTGAACAAAATCAGAGAAACTCTCAGGTACGCGCACGAGAGTCGAGTGTCGAACGTTCGCAACGCCTTGCACAACAAAATCTGAGAACCTCTGAGTTACGTGCACGAGAGTCGAGGCTGGAGCGTTCCCAACGTCTTCATGAACAAAATGTAAGGACCTCTGACTTACGCGAACGAGAGTCAAGTGTCGAGCGTTCGCAACGCCTTGCCGAACAAAGTCTGAGAACCTCCGAGCTACGCGCTCAAGAGTCGAGGCTGGAGCGTTCCCAACGTCTTCATGAACAAAATATAAGGACCTCTCAGTTGCGCGAAAGAGAGTCGAGTGTCGAGCGTTTGCAGCGACTTAGAGCTCAAGCAGAGAGACAGCAGTTGTCCACAAACACAGTTCGCAATCGAATTTTAGCTAACAGCAACAGACTGGCTTTCAGATATGATCCGCAGGTTGATTATGCACAACAAGCGTCCGTCCAAATCGGAGTCATGAATAAGATCTGCTCTAACTGCTCTGCCAAGAAATGGACAGACGAACCTAATGGTATGTGCTGTGCTTCAGGTAAAATTTGTCTTCCTAACCTTCAGGAGCCACCACAACCAATAAAAAATCTTTTAACTAATAACCATCCATTATCTGGTCATTTTTTAACAAACATACGTAGATACAATAGTCTTTTTCAAATGACTTCGTTTGGCGCAAAAGAAATCAGGGAAGGAAATTTTATGCCCACTTTTAAAATTGAAGGACAGGTGTATCATCTCATTGGTAGCCTTTTACCACCGTCAGGCCAAAACCCACAGTTCTTGCAAATATATTTTATTTCGGATGCAGACCAGTTATCGTTGCGATCAAGCATCGCACCAACCTTAAAAATGGATTTAATTCGTGAATTACAGACCGCTTTGAATAATCATAACGTGTATATACGAAGTTTTAAACAAAACTTAGAACTTAACTCCTCAGATAATTTAAAGTTAATTATTCATTCAGATCGCACTCCACAGACAGCACACAGAGGCAGATATAATGCTCCTACTGTAAACGAGGTAGCCGTTCTCTTGGTCGATGAAGACAAAGGTCCCAGGGATATAGTCTTACACGGTAGAGACGGACAGCTCAAAAGAGTTTCTGAGCTACATCGGTCCTATGATCCACTACAGTATCCTATAATGTTTGCGACAGGAGAAGACGGTTATTATTTGACTATCCCTCAGCAGGGTTCTGCGCGTAATAAAACTGTTTCGTGCATGCAATTTTATGCATTTAGATTAATGTTTAGAACTAACTCTTTTAATCCGTTACATTATTACAGAGACTTATTTAGTCAATATTGTGTTGACATGATGGCGAAAATGATATCGGAAAGATTAAATTATATTTCTCGGAATCAACAAAGACTGAGGGCTGATGACTACATTCATCTCAGAGATGCCTTAAATCATGACGCAAATGTTGACCCAACAAATATCGGTCAACATGTCATATTGCCATCGTCATTTACGGGTTCTCCGCGTTTCATGCACGAGAAAACGCAGGACGCGATGACGTACGTCCGAAATTATGGTAGACCTGACTTATTTGTCACTTTTACATGTAACCCCGAATGGCCTGAAATTAAAGCGGAGCTGCTACCAGGACAACGGTCTTTCGACCGTCATGACATAATTTCACGTGTATTTCATTTAAAGATGAAGAAATTCATCAAATTATTTGTCAAAGAACAGATATTCGGTAAAGTAAAATGTTATATGGCAAGTGTGGAGTGGCAAAAGCGCGGTTTACCTCATTGTCATTTGCTTTTCTGGCTAGAAACTAAAATACAACCAGATGAGATCGACAGTGTCATAGTTGCGGAGCTACCCGATCAACAAATTGATCCGGTACTACACGACATTATAACTAAAAATATGGTACATGGACCCTGCGGAGAACATAATTTAGCTGCACCATGCATGAAGAACGGTGTCTGCACAAAAAAATACCCTCGCCGTTTCATGAACGATACCCAGACCGGAGAGGATGGGTATCCAGTTTATCGTAGGCGCGATACAGGAAATGGCGGTCGGAGCACTACGCTACAAATCAGGGGCAACATGGTGACGATAGATAATAGGTGGATTGTTCCATACTCCCCGCTACTATGTAAGACTTTTAACGCTCATATAAACGTGGAGTATTGCCACTCTGTCCAAGCCATTAAATATATATGTAAGTATATAAATAAAGGTTCAGATCAGGCAACTTTTAGCCTTAGAAACCCACACGATGAGGTTGAAAACTATTTAAATGGCAGGTACATAAGCACATCTGAAGCTGTCTGGCGCTTATTTGAATTTCCCGTTCACGACCGGCATCCTACTGTAGTGCATTTGGCCGTTCATCTAGAGAACGGTCAAAG
The DNA here is from genome assembly GCA_905147345.3 of Mythimna impura. Lineage (NCBI taxonomy): Eukaryota > Metazoa > Arthropoda > Insecta > Lepidoptera > Noctuidae > Mythimna > Mythimna impura. The sequence continues at coordinate 27,719,405 of LR990350.1, forward strand.
GGTGTATTTTACACCAGGGACAGCTCATCAAGTGGTCCAAAACCCACGCAATACAACATTACTGGCATTTTTTGCTCTCTGTAATGAAGATGAATTCGCGAAAACTCTTCTGTATCATGAAGTCCCGCAATACTATACATGGGCAAATAATAAATTCACTAGAAGGAGGCGTGGTGAAGATGTAGTTGAACATCCGGGGATAAAAAAAGATACCGCTTTAGGTAGAGTCTACGGGATACATCCATCCCAATCAGAGTGTTTTTATCTTAGGATTCTACTGCACCACGTACGCGGTCCGACCTCATTTGCATACCTTAAAACTGTAAACGGTATTGTCAAAGAGACGTATCAAGCAGCTTGCCGTGACCGAGGTTTACTTGAAAACGATGACCATTGGGGTAACAGTTTAAGCGAAGCTTCGTTATCACATTGTCCAAAAAAACTAAGGGAGTTGTTCGTAGTCATACTTTTATTTTGTCAACCATCGGAACCATTGAAGTTATGGGATACTTTCAAAGATCAGTTCTGTGAAGATATTAGACATCGTATCAGACAACAAAATCAGGATAACACTTTACCCTTCACTGAAGTCATTTATAATGAAGGATTAATCGAAATAGAAAACAAACTTCTAGAATTAAACGACAAAAATTTAAGTGATTTTGGATTACCTTCTCCCGTTCGTACCCAGAATAATACTATTGACACAATGGTACAACAGTATAACAGAAATGATCTAACAGCGTTTGTTAATGACAATGTGCCAAAATTAGTACCAGATCAAAGACATGCTTATGAGACTATTGTGGACAGCGTGAACAATAACATGGGGAGATTATTTTTTTTTGGACGCACCAGGAGGCACCGGAAAGACTTTTCTCGCAAATTTGATACTTGCTAAGATACGGCAATCAGGGAAGATAGCGATTGCAGTTGCTTCGTCAGGAATTGCTGCAACTCTCTTGAACGAAGGAAAAACTGCTCACTCTACGTTTAAACTCCCGCTATCCGTATCTTTAGATCAACGGTCTACGTACTCTATTCGGAAAAATGGGCCTCTTGGTAAGTTGCTGCAAGACGCGTCGTTGGTAATATGGGATGAATGCACCATGAGTCATAGAGCTCATGTGGAGGCCGTGGACCGTACTTTAAAAGACCTCCGAAGCTCTGCTAATGTCATGGGTGGTATCACTTTTGTATTTGCTGGAGATTTCCGACAAACGCTTCCAGTCGTCAACAGAGGTACGCGAGCAGATATTATGAAGGCATGTTTAAAATCGTCTCACCTTTGGACATCTGTTCAACATTTGAATTTGCGCACCAATATGAGAGCTCATCTACATGGAAATACGCATAGCAATTTTCCACAACAGCTGCTGAAACTTGGAGAAGGAATTTTTCCATCTTTAAATTTGGGCACCGATTATGCGGTTACTTTGGATGAGTCTCTAGGCCAAATAGTCCATAATTTAGATAGTCTGATAGATGCTATATATCCTGACATCGAAAACTTACATCAAAATGATTTTCGTTGGCTGTGTTGTAGAGCAATAGTTTCTCCCAGGAATGAAACAGTCAACGAAATAAACAGTTTAATTATGCAGAAAGTACCGGGTGAAGTTAAGTGCTATAAATCCATAGACACCGTCACTAACATCGAGGACGCTGTGCACTACCCCCAGGAATTTTTAAATTCTCTGAACCCCGCTGGGCTACCACCTCATGAACTGTCGTTAAAAGTTGGCACGCCGATAATGCTTCTCAGAAATTTAAGCCCCCCCAACATGTGTAATGGCACGAGACTTCTTATAAAGGAGCTAAAAGATAATTTAATAGTAGCGAAGATTATCACCGGCCCTGCAGCTGGTGAATTAGCTCATATACCAAGAATACCCATGATCCCTACTGATTTGCCTATACCCTTCAAAAGGCTCCAATTTCCAGTAAAAATTTCTTTCGCACTAACGATAAACAAATCCCAGGGCCAAACATTCAAATTAGTAGGAATTGATTTACGAAAAGAATGTTTTACGCATGGGCAACTTTACGTTGCCCTATCACGGGTCGGGGCTCCCGACCATCAGTATATTTTGTTACCTGAAAATAATTTAACGTCAAATGTTGTTTATGGAGAAGCTCTACAATAATCGCTTTAGTTATCTATCCTTAAACAACGGGTTGCGCTCCGGGACTGCCGGCAGAAGTGAAAACTTAGTATTAATTACATTTAAATATTTTCATCATTAACAACTTAACATACACAGAAAGACAATCTGTGCAGCCTGCGGATAATGACTGCGTCGTCAATGTTACTGTCGGTGTCTGTGAATTGACCTGGGAATCATTTTGCTGACCGTGTCTTTCCTGGGTAGGCTTTTTGCAGCGGTAACCGACATCCACGCGGGCGGAGCCGCGGGCGACCGCTAGTTCTTTATAATTTTCGTTGTCTTACACAGGTTTTGGTCCCTCAAGAGCCGTCAGGGCGCGCGCCACTGGCTCGCCGCGCGGCGTTGCGCGTCTTCTGCCGCGACCGGCCGCCGGTCGGGGGCATCGCTGTAAAAGAACACTTCGAAGTTAACATCGTTCCAATAAGAATAGGTAAGTGAATTCTGGATTATTTACTTTAATTATTTAGTATTTAATTATTTGATTTGATTATAGAATTTAAGATGTTTTCAGAGTTTCGTAATAAGAACAAAAAGACAAAAAAACTAGTTGTTATTTTAAATACTAATAATAGGGGTTAAAGTATGAAATTGCCGTTTTATTGTAATAGGTACTTCGAAATGACATAGAACTTTCATGGTTTGAGACTTTTGAGTGAAACTTTTTTCACATGGTACCTATGAAGTTCTTCTTTTAAAAAATGTGCGACATTCGATTATTGACAATGAACGCACCGTGCGATTTTAGATTAAACGCTTTCGTGATGGAAACTTTGATTTGAAGAACGAACCACGTGGAAGACCGCCCACACAAATGAATAACAATGAATTGAAAGAGATGGTGGAAGCCGATCCGAGCCAAACTACCCAGGAATCAGCGGCTTGGTTTAACGTTACCTTACTAATAATATTGAATCATTTGCGTCAAATCAATAAAATAAAAAAATATGAAATATGGGTGCCTCATGATTTGACTGATCTGTAGAAAGAAACGCGTGTTGAAACTTGTGTTGCCTTGTTGAATCGATACAGAAATGAAGGAATATTGGATCGAATTGTGACATGTGATGAAAAGTGGATTCTTTACGATAACCGTAAGCGAATAATGCAATGGCTGACCCCAGGTCAAACGCCGCAACATTGTCCTAAAGCAAAGCTTACCAATAAAAAGTTAATGGTAACTGTTTGGCGGTCTCAGCATGGTGTTATTCACTATAGCTTTCTCCGATCTGGTCAAGCAATAATGGCAGATGTCTACTGTGCCGAACTCCGAACAATGATAGCAAAACTAGCAGTGAAACAGCCCCGACTCATGAATCGATCTTCACCATTATTGCTCCATGATAACGCGAGACCTCGTACAGCACGAGAAACCTCTACAGGAACTGCAATTAGAAACAATTCGTCACCCTCCGTATTCGCCAGACCTTGCTCCAATTGACTACCATTTTTTTCGTGATTTGGACAATTTTCTACGTGATAAAAAGTTTTCTTCTCAGGAGGCAGTACAAAATGCTTTCACACAGTTTGTCGAATCTAGATCACCAGAGTTCTATCGCAAAGGCATAGATGACCTTCCTATTAGATGGCAGCAATGTATAGATAATAATGGTAATTATTTTGATTAAATAAATATATTAATTAAAAAATTGGTTTGAACGAGATCTAGTAAGTAGTTTTTTTTTAATACGTCATAAATCGTAAACCGCAATTTACCTTTCAAGTTTGTACGGAACCCTCAGCGCGCGAGTCCGACTCGCACTTGCCCAGTTTTTTGTCACTGGAATGTAACTACTGATCATTAGGACAAAATTATTCACGACTTCGGTGCGACGATAAGCGCAGAGTATATTTTTCCGTATAGTATAGACGCACACAATGAACCAAAATTAATTAGTAATCGCATAAAAGTTTATTAAAAGTAATATCAATGAGACTCAAAATGAATATGGTTCATGGAGCGCTTGTTTCAGAAATAATAACTTAAATATTGAAAAAACAAATTACAAAAAAATCGTGTTTCGCCTATTTTTTTTGTATGTGTTTATCTTTCTGTGTGTGCAATAATTGCTTTGGCTTACTATGTTTTATCACGTAAATGTTACTGAATTAAAAAAATAATATATCTTTAATTATACAAATGCATTTAAAAATAGTCGGAAATAGAAACTTTATTTTTTGAATGTGTGATGGGTGAAAAATGCTTCTTATACTCCTTTAATAAAATCTATTTTAATTATATTTGTATTATCAGCCTATGGTTGAAGAAGTCGTCTGCTCCGATGGTTGTTTGGCGCGGTTCTGATTAAAATGGTGATTAAAATGTTCCCTGTGTGCGGCGAAAATGAACTCTTTTTCTTTTCTAACGCATCTGCTCTCTCCCAGGTCTAACAAAGAAGTTCTTCAACACGATGCTAAAGTTTTGCTTCCCTGAACGCGACCCTGACTCCATCGAGGATGGAGAGGAAGAGACTGAAGGAACGCTTAAAGCCGGTTCCTCGTCCTCCAGCCTCGTGTCTACTGGCTCTAAAAAGATCAAGAAGAAGAGCAAGGATTCTAACTCTAACTTCTACGTGAAGAGGGATAAGAAGGATAAAGATGATGTTGAGAAGATGAAGGTATGTGTATCTTTTACTGATTTTAAGGAAACAGTAACGCCGCATTACTGTCATACTGTATGGATCAGAATTTTGGGCTGTGAAAAAGACGGATGAAAAAAGATTGCACTTAGCGGAGATGAGAATGTTAAGATGGATGTGTGGTGTGACAAGAATGGATTAAGTGAGAAATGAGTATATTAAGGGAAGTTTGAAAGTGGCGCCAGTGACTGAAAAGTTGAAAGGGAATCGTTTGTCTTGGTATGGTCATGTGAAGAAGAGGGATGAAACGCATGTTACTAAAAGAGTTATGAGTTTGCATGTGGATGGATGGAGAGGGAGAGGGAGACCAAAAAAAAGATGGATGGATTGTGTGAGAAGTGATGTGAAAGAAAAGGGAGTTAGTGATAGCGTGACGAGTGACAGGACAGAATGGAAGAAAAAAACGTGTTGCGCCGACCCCAAATAAAACGGGACAAGGGCAGGAAGATGAAGATGATGAGTAACGCCGCATTACCTATATTTATGTATTACGTTTGCTTGTTCTAGCGGCTTTGACTTCGTAATAGAAATACAAGTAAAAACGAAACCAAAACCAAAGACTTCCAGGGGGGCTATTGGCTAACTTTTTCAATAAGAGTTGACAACTGGCATTCGTTGCACACTGACCTTAGTTGTCAACTGACAATTTCATAAAATTGATATTACGTATCACACAAGTGACTAACAAACTACGGTCGAACTGTGGTGAATTATAAAAATTTACGGTGCCTATTGTGACCACTCTAAAATTTTATCGACTATTATACAGCTTCACAATCGCAATTTTAAAAGTATCGATACAATAACATCTGTCAAAACGTGTTACGGTGGCTATCAAAGGCACCAGTGGCTAATGACGTCACTGCAGTTGGTCACTGAAGATAGTCAATACGAAACTAGCTGTTTGAGAGTTCAATGATGCACATTGTTAACAAGTGATCATCACTTGAACTGTCAACAGAGTTATGCAATAGCCCCGCTGATCTGACGTTGGTTGGTCTTCTGGTTATTTTGTATGATGATGATATACACTCATAACTCCTGTATGAGTGCGTTCACAAACATGTAAGATCACAAACACAAGACACCCAGAACACCTATATGTAGGCCATACAAATATTTGTTCCGTTTGGGAATCGAACCCGCGACACGCTGCAGCCAAATGCTCAACCTCTATGCCAACCATGACGTCAAAAATAAAGTTAACAAGTAAACATACGAAAATCAGGGTTAACCATGTTGCTGCGGTTATTAGTTGTTTTTAGTTCATAAGACGTTGCTAGCCGTTCAACGACTCGTCGACGACGGCTGGCGCTGAAAACCAGCGCTGTGGCTCTGTCCAGCACATGAGCCCCAGCATTTTGCTGAGCGCTGGCCATTTTGCACGAATGTGTCGCATAATTTCACTTATTTGTATAATTTGTTATATTATGTATGTTATTATTATTATTTTTTAAGTTATGTTTCTTGTTTGTGCAAATAAACCGGTTTTTTTTTCTTTCTTTTTTTTTCTTCTATTAAAGACTAGCATCTACCGGCGTGAATTAGGTTTCTCCATACAAACTTTGGACCCCCGTTTCATCCATTTAAGGGATGAATTTTTGAAAATCCTCTCTTAGTGATCACTTACGCCATAAGAGGAAACATTGTACAAAATTTCAGGTTCCCAGTCCCAGCAGTTTCGACTGATATGTCAGACAGTCAGTTACTCCTTTTATATATTTATATAGATGACACAATGTTCGTTTGTGGTGGAGTGATGCATTTTTGAATGAGTTGCATGTAAACAGATGAGCCATAACATTTTGGTGAATGCAGCGTCTAAAATATTTATGACGGATCTATCTACGTCAGATGCAATGTTAGCTTTACCTTGAACACGTTACCTACTCTTCATAAAGATAATTATGTAGTCGTATTTGTCGATAAGGGATGTCGGCAATAAAAATTATTCAAGATAAATGATTTTTGTACTCATATTAATATTTTGGCCCATTTGGAAGATCTGAATTTAATATGAAGAGATCAGCTCATTATTGCCTGCTAGACGCTACATGGCAATATTGACGCGTCTGACCTGCTTGCTGTGCTGGCACATTTATTTGTCCCGGACAATTACTGTCGCGGCAAAAAGCAATTCAATCAATTCAATTTCTTTGCTCTGGTCATAATAAAAATCTCCGATCTGCCAATAATCGTCTACTACGATGTCCCTCACATCGCTCTGGGTTTATCCATTCCTCCTTCTTTGTCCAGGCGATCTCTCTTTGGAATGCGCTCCCTCTGAACATCAGGACGGCTTCCAGTCGGTTCAATTTAAAGGTGAAAGCACTTGAATAAATTCGCAGGAAGTTGGTGTAATCATCACAGCGTTGATTTGTTGGATTCGTTTTTCATAATAACATTGTTAATTTGTACGTATGTAGGTATTGAAGTATATATTTATTATTGTATTTCTAATCTAGTTTACCATTTTGTTGAACCTACCATATTATATTTCTGCACCACCCTAAGGTCGACTGGTAGAAAATGCCTAAGGCATTAAATCAGCCTTTGTACAGTGTTTCTTACTAGTGCATAAAGTTTTAATAAATAAATAAAAAGCACAGTATGTTTGCTGAGCCTCAGTGTCGCCCGTGCTCAGTGTCCAATACCTCGCAGTTTGGCTGCACTAAATGATCTCTTGGATTCTAATCCAACAAACGATCTGTTTGCGGATGAATGGAAGATGATATTATTGGCATGTCACAAGCAGTGGGGGCTGGTGGGTCATAGAAGTGGTGGTGCACTTTACAATCATACTAAGTATTCTAATTCACAGTTGCAGAAACAAAAAACATTAGGTTGTCAATATTTTTATTTTTATAAATTAAATCGATCACCGACTTTTTTCCGAAGCGAAATGTTCGATTATTTTCCTACATTTTATTTTTTTCAATCTTAAGCACAGAAAGTGCATTAATTAACCGGTCCTGGGACTTGGTGTTTCTGAGAAACACCATGCCACCATGTCTAAAACAGACAAACTCATTATATTTGGTTTGTTTACAAAAAAAAATCTTACTTGTAGAGTAGGTTTTTTTTTTGGGATGAATCGTGTTTTTTTTTTTCACTCAAATGCGTCAAATCGCTAATACCGTATATATTATTATACTCAGCGCTAATTCCTGAACCGTCCAAATCGATTCACCGCCAAAAACAATGCAAGGAAAGCAAAAGAATGTATTGAGCCGCTCACATCCACAGAACCATTTCTTTTTATTGTACTTACATGCATTTCACTTTTAATACTCCGCGTAGGTAAATGATTTGTTTTTCGAACTAGACTCTTGTTTCAAATTAAAGTTAATGCTCATTTTTACAGCTTTTTAGTATTTACACACTCTCACAACACAGTAAGTAAATCCTTGCAAAATGTAAACAAACACAAAAACGCGCGTCCGCGTTGAAGGGTTGCCAACCATACTTTATAATAATTTAAATTTTTGGTAATTAGACTTTATACTTTTGCATAAAAATAAAGCATATGAAAATACTTTGTTTTAAATCTTTACTGTAATGCATGAAATGAAACACTGACATGAATAATTACTGAACTATTTATCGATGCTTCTACCTTGAAACACGAATACGTTTCCAAAAATGTAAGGATACCTCATGGAAAACTGTTAGTGTATTCTAGAAGCACATAAAAATTGTCTCCAAGAGACGAAACAAACAAATAAATAAAAAATATGATACGTTATTTTTCCAAAATCAGTTGGCAACCCTACCGCGATGGGACGGCCGGCTCGGCGAACTTCGTCAAGCCTCGTCGAGCGCTCTCGGTAACCTTCGGCTCGCTCGAGCGGCGCACGAGAACGGTCTTATTTTGCAGTACATTTTCTATTAAACTATCTCTGTCTCACGCGACAGGCGTTTTAATTCGTATTTCATAGAAGTTGTATGAGCATTCGCCGTGCGTTTTGGCTAGCGCACGAGAAATATTCTTTACTGCAAAAATAAGTCTAAAAGACTTTAGCAAAGAGTTGAAATTGTTTCGTCATAATTTTGCTAATAGAATAATGAATAGAAAGTTAATCAGGTACGTACATTAAGCATTTTAGGTGTATTCAAAACCTATTAAGATCTGGTAGTTCGGCGCACGAGTGCACTTAAGGTACAGCCGCCCCTGGTCACAAGTATTGTGATAGGGATTGATGTACATGTTGTTTATAATTTTAATTGTTTTCATTTAGTTACTGTAATTGGTTGTCCAATATACCACAGTGTCTCAAGACGAAAGTCTATGACCAGTGCGTGTTGCCAGTGATGACATATGGCTCCGAAACGTGGTCGCTTGCAATGGGCCTCATCAGAAGGCGTAAAGTCACTCAAAGGGCAATGGAAAGGGCTATGCTCGGAGTTTCCTTGCGTGATCGCGTTAGAAATGAAGATATCCGCAGGAGATCCAAGGTTACAGACATCCCGAAGAATCGCCAAACTTAAGTGGCAGTGGGCAGGGCACATTACTCGCAGAAAAGATGGTCGATGGGGACGAAAGGTTCTGGAATGGCGACCACGTACCGGAAGACGTAGCGTAGCGTTGGAAGGCCTCCTACAAGGTGGACCGATGACTCGGTAACAGTTGCGGGAGTCCGATGGATGCGAGACGCACAGGACTGGTCATTGTGGCGACATTTGGGGGAGGCCTATGTCCAACAGTGGACGTCTTTCGGCTGAAATGATGATGATGATGATGATGAATTGGTTGTCTAACCATTGGCATTGTAATTAATTAAAGATTTAAAATAAATACACTTTGATATTCCATTTTTCCTATAAATCTGTATTTTATGCAGGAGCGAGCCGAAAAGAACAAACTATTCATCTACATCAAGATACCAGAGGTTCCAGTGAGAGTGTCCTACAAGGGTAGCAAGGAGAAGAATCTAGAAGATGTGAGGGACTTGCCGTTAGTGCTGCCTACGCTGGAGTATCATAACGTTACGTGGACTTGGCTCGACTTGTTGCTGGCGACCAAGAGTGATACGAGAAGGTAAGTTGTATAGAACCATACTATTTGGACTAATCTTTTTGCTGATACCTACAAAAGGTCCAAACAAAATCTTTTAATTTAAAATAAGAGCGATTTAATCAAACTAAAGTTTGACAACTTTTTATCCATTCGCAGAATACATAACATAATTATGTATGAAGGATGGATGGAGAGGAATGGAATGGCATGTTGTGTGGAAGTAGAAGACATGCAGTACTGTGAGAGGTGGCAAGGAATTAAAGACTTTGTGCATATAATAATTGGGTTTATTTCTAGATGCACTACACTTTAATTATATTGTTTATAAAAACATTCAATCTGCCTAGAGGCTTGACAGCCGTTTTAACTCCTTTGACTAAAAACAATTCTTTTCATTAATTTCAAACACTATGTCTTTAATAGCAATAGCAGATGCGATCTACTTCGATATCACAGTACCGACTCAAAAAAACTCGAGATAAAGGCAAAAGGTTTTTATTTTTGAGATTATAACATCTCCCGCTCTGGGTACAGCGAGAGGGTGTGTCAGAATTCTACTGACTAAACCGACCCATGCTCTTCTTAAGTTGTCTTTTGCGATCCAACGCTATGGTGACTCTTGGAAAATCCTGTAGCCCTGGTAAACTTGCTTGCTTACAATGTGTAGTCATACCACACATTGTAAGCTTACAATGTGTGTGGCATACTTTTTGAATTTTTCTATCTAAATGGAAAATTTTCAGTTACGTAACTTTGTATTACATCTTATAAAACAATTGCAACAACTCAAGATAAATGGAGTTCATTTATCTTTATTTCTTTATAACATTTCTGCGCAAAATTGGTGTATCAAGCACTTTTTTTTATCAAACTTAGACTTGTTATTTTGTTCTAGAATAAGTCTTACTCGATAATCTCTGAACTGGCTGATTGCATTTGTTTATATTTTTTGAACAGTTTATCTTTATATACTAAGCGAGTACTTAATACTTTCAATCTGGGAATTATCACGTACTGTCGACTCCATTGTATGTTTTTGTAAAGTCTTTATCGCTTGAATGATTCTCTTGTTAAAGTTTAAAAATAGAGATTGCGAAATGCCTAAAGTCTACATTGGATGTGTTTAAGAATTATTATGATTCAATATTTTCACAGTATTCAGAATATCTACTATACATTGTTAATTTGTATGTATGTATCGAAGTATATATTTATTAAGTATTGTATTTATTTTCTATTTCTTTACCATTAAGCTGCACCTACCATGTTTTGTTTCTGCACCACCCTAAGGTCGACTGGTAGAAAATGCCTAAGGCATTAAGTCCGCCTTTGGACAGTGTTTATTACTAGTGCATAAAGTTTTAATAAATAAATAAATATCTTAACATATTATAGGTAAAACAGCCCCCCACTGCGTCTGTCTGACTGTATGTTTGCGATAAACTCAAAAATTATAGAACGGATTTTTATGCGGTTTTCTTCAATAGACAGAGTGATTTATGAGGAAGGTTTAGGTGTATAGTACATTCATATTATAGTAGCGAAAAGCCAATAATTTCAAAAAATTGTGTCGCCAGTTTAATACTCGTTTATAACACACAAAAATTGTTTCTACATATATGCGTTATTGACTTTGTGACTATCCAAACGATGTGTCTCAAACCGTTTCGTTAGTAAATAAATAATGCGAAGATAGTTTTAGTCCATTAAAAGAAAAACTCAAATTTCCTTTTTTTTCCAACAAATAAACAAAATATCTTTTTTAGCATATTAATTCGCTAGATATCCGCTAGTATTATTACAATATTCTTAGAATTGATTAACTTGACGTCATGGCTTCTAAAAATGATTCATCATATCTATTGCCATGAGATATCGTAAGTCTTGTTGCTTGTTTGTCAACACCGCTAATGTAATCTCTGACTGTGTGCATTTCAAATCGACGGATTTTGTCGTGTGATTCATGAGTCGATTTTGCTGTCTATCGATTGATGAGTGTCTTCACCTTCATATAGTATGTTGTAGACTTTTATTCTACCATGTATATACTTTGTTCTTTGGCAACTAAATATGTTGGCGGATGGATTTTTCGTCTTACTGTTAAGTAGGTATTTTTTTAGGGTTCCGTAGCTCAAAAGGAAAAAAACGGAACCCTTACAGGATCACTTTGTTGTCCGTCGGTCTGTCTGTCTGTCTGTGAAAACCCTTTATCTCGGGAATGCGTGGAGGTATCGAGTTGAAATTAAAACCACATACTCAAGTCTCCGGTCCCGGTGAAGCTGTAAAAAAACCAAACTTCTGAGTTGACGAAAAAAAAAGATACGACCGTCCTGCAATCTGGCATGAAGCAAGATCTTATAGCATAAGTATAGGAAAAATCTGAAAACTTTAAATTTGTAGAAAACATTTTTTTGCGATTAGAAAAAATCTTCGTAACTCAATTTGGGAATTGAACTACCAGTTCAATTCCCAAATTGAGTTACGAAGATTTTGTACGGAAACTTTGTACGGAACCCATCAGTGCGCGAGTCCGACTCGCATTTGCCCACTTTTTTTATAAAGACAGTCAGTCTGTCTGTTACAAAAGACTGGTGAATACCGCTATTATTAGTTGAAACAAAAGTTACTAGATTTTCGTACTTCTGACTACCAGTGTCGACACTGTAATATCTAGCGGTCTGACATACTTAATACATAACGTAAAGTTATTTTCAAAAGGCCTATTCCCGAACTTAAGTAATATACTAGCTTATGCCATATACTAGCTTAAGCCAGTGGTTTCACCCGCGTGAAAATAGGAAATCATCCTAAGGGAACATATTTCCGGGAAAAAAGTCACATGTATGTGTTTAGTACGTGGTCTTCCCGTATGCCAAATAACATCCGAATCTGTTCAGCCGTTTGGGCGTGAAAGAGTAACAAACACACTTTTTTTTTTAATTGATTGGCTCGCCCTTGACCACTGTCTCACTTGATGGTAAGCGATGATACGATAGAGAGTGGACCTGATCTAGAAGTAACCTATTCACTCTTGACTTAAAGACTCCTAGGTTGTAGCTATCAGGAAACACAGAACACTACACAGTCTGGCAGGGAATTCCACACCCTGCCAGAGTGTGTAGGTACCTTAACTGCAGGTACGCACAATGAATGTGTTCCCAAAACGTTTTATGCGTCTGGGTGGGATGTCCGCTATGTACCGGTGACACATCGCCATACATCTGGTGATCCGATGATGGAAACAATCGACACAATTTTTTTTTACAATATTAGTGTGATTATAGCCTTAATCATATTTTCCTTACCCAGGGTGATATTATCGCAAGCTATCCGCCAGAAGCTGCAGTTGCACAGACGCGCGGCCGCCGCGCCCGAGCCACACGAGGAAGACAAAGCCAGGCTACTGCTGGGCGAAAGAACTGTAAGTTAAAAACATTCCAGAACCTTGTAGAAGAACCGAGTCCGACTCGTACTTGCCCAGTTTTTATTATAACACCACACGTTTGATCATTATCTCACCTGATTGTAAGTGATGATGTGGTCGACGATGGAGCACGCTTGCCTAGAAGTAACCTATTCACTCTTGACTTAACAACCCCTAGGTTGTAAGCCAGTTAAAATAGTTTCTGATCGAAGTCGAAGATAGTGAAACTACGTAGCGTCGCGTATCTGTTTACTCAAGACTCATTGTTCCAGGTTGCCGAAAGCAAGCCGCAAAAGAAAAGTACACCGAGCGTATTCAAGTTCTCCAAATCATAGCGTAAATAGAAGCTATAAATTATATTTATAGCGAAGCATTTAAATGCAAACCAAACCTAAGACTGGGATCACAGTTGGTGTGTTTGTGAAAATATTCGCAAATATTGGGCTAGTGTTTACAAGCGTCACTACCGAGTTTCAGATCCTTAGTTTCATTACCGGATCAGAAAAAGTGGTACCTATTGAGTTTTGCCATCTGGAACTTCTTAGCGGCAGGCCTTTTTTCTTTTTTTTTTTGCTAGGAAATCATCAACTAGCTTGTTTTGCTCAGGGTGGAGCGAGATAGAGTTTCAGACTTTTTTTCAGAGTTTTGATTTCTGCCCAGTTGATGGCAGTATGAACTTTATCTTAATAATCATAGGGTACGATTTACATTACCCGAATACAGCGAGTTTTTCGTCAAACACGCCAAGTGCAGCCAGCTTTACACTGTATGTAACGTTATAAGACATTCTGTAGTTAAGAGGCTAGTATTGTTATTTATGTATACGCTATCTTAAGGCTTTTTGAATGTATGGTTGTCTAAATGTATAGGAATATTTACTTTAATGCTGATATAAGAACAAATCACACTGTTAGATTTTTCACTGTCTACATAGAAATGTTTTATGGGTCCGAATTTGGATAAATCTGGTTGTAAAATAGAAAAAAATATCCAGATTTTAGGGTTAAATAACTTGCGACTTGCCAATGTGACTTTTACTTTTGTAGTTACACAAAATGAAGAGAAAAAAAATAAAAACGAAAACTTCAAATTACTATAGTGTTAAATGTATTTTTGAGGGCCAAAAAGCGTAATGTGATGCACTAGTTCGCAATATAATGCACTTTTCAATACTCCCTCTAATATCTTGTTCAATTTAGAGTGAAGTACCGTTCACTTGATCCTAGATCCACGTAGGTGCGAGAGAGAAAGAAAACTTTGCCAAATGTAAGACTGTTGTGATCTTTATTAATATGTATGATCTGTTTATATATTTTCAACTGTAAACGCTGTACAATAAGATGCAATTTCGTTTAAGTCGAACAAAGTTTAATATTATTGGTATTATTAATTTATTTTGTTGCTTCAAGCTGCAACTGCCAATGAACGGAGTGCGAAATGTATGAGGTTTTATAATGAGAGAGATTATTGATAAGAACGGATGGTCGTATGCATGCGGGCATCGGTTTTACTTGTTGTTTTAGTTAAGGGGTACTCAACCTATAGTATCTTGAAGTCTTTTTTTGCACATGCACATTTTATAGGAGTTCTTCGCCTTAAAGTACCTCATTATTAGTGTGTAATAATAAATACTAACGTAATCAGCATAATGTTCATGGGAGTTAGCCGTACTGCCCAGTGCGGGTTGGTGGACGTCACATGTCTTCGGATTTTCAGTTCTAGGATTTAGGTTTATTGAAGGTGCATTCCGTCACCGTTTTTAAAATAAAGCGCTTGCCTAGGTGTGAATCCGAGATGTAGAACTCATAAGTCGGGACCATTACCACCAATTATATAGGGTGACTGGTAATTAGTGTACGATACTTAAACACGTGATTGTGCTCATGATAACCAGCAACTTTTACTATGGGAACAAACCTAAAATCGCGAAAAAAAAATCAGCTGTTCGCGAATTCGGCTTTGCTCCCATAATAAAAATTGTTTGTTATCATGAGCACAATCACATGTTTAAGTATCGTACACTAATTGCCTGTCACCCTATATAGTGTAAAACTAAGTAATAAGATTGCTAACTGTGTAGAAGATGTTTTTAACCTTTGTAGGCCAATCACCTAAAAACGAGCTGTACAGCACAAGAGAAGGTGAAAGGTACCTTAGTTCGTTCGTTTAATTATAAATTTGTTCGAGTTAGCGCTATTACTGTTTGCGGTAGTTAATAATATGTTAAGACACTACGTAGGGAATTTACAGAGGTTTGAAAATACAAGTTTCATAACGACGAGCGAAGGGTAGCTCCCCGTCCGGCCGTCCGGTAACCGTCCGGACCGAGCCCGAGTCGTCGACGACGCCTAGTGCGCCTCAAAGAGATGTCAGCAAAACCGTAGGGGCCCAGCATGGCTTATATAGCATAGCATAGCATAATCAGCCTTTTAATGTTCCCACTGCTGGGGCTCAGGCCTCCTCTCTCCAGGAGAGGGAATGGGCCGTAATCCACCACGCGGGCCCAGTGCGGGTTGGTGAATGTCACATGTCTTCGAATTTTTGGTTCTAGGACATGCCGGTTTCCTCACGATGTTTTCCTTCACCGTTTTGAGAGCAGTGGTGATGAAATAAATTACACAAAGTAATGCGCCTGGCTGGGTTCGAACCCGCGACCTACAATTCGTAAGTCGAGGCCGTTACCACTCGGCCACCACTGCTCTGGCTTGGCTTATGCCTACTAGCAACTAAAGGAACGTAGGTGTGCAACCTAAAAAAAAAAGAGCGAAGCAAGCTTGGAATTTTAAGACACCCCGACACGGACAGATTAGGTTAGAAGTCTAATGCGGGAGCGGAGCGGAGCAGTATTTCCGCTGCTTTCTTTATTTTTTTTTAAAACCATTCAGGAATAGGAGCCCCATGGAGAACTGATTTGGCCTAGGCGAAATTATTTCATCCTAAAATCGAGTTTGGCTAGTAACTTATATACTGGTAATAAATTATCAGCAGAAGTCGGAATTAGGTAGAGTTATTCATGTACTTAGACTGATTTCATACATCGAAACAATAAAGTGGATATGCCTCAAATCCCGAGATTAATTTTAAAGAGCAGTTTTTTTTATTGAAAGTATCAGAAATATAACAGAAAAAATTTCTTCCTGCATTAATGACGAGGAGAAGGAAGTGTACAACTTTGTTAACCTCACCTTAATTAACGTAGAGATTTTTTCAATGAAAAATACTAATAAAAATAAGTATACTATATTCATTTTACATTATAAATACATTTAAGTCTAATAATAACGTAATTAAAACTAACTTCCAAAATAAAAATAAAATCCATAAAGTACTAAAAAAAGCAATCTAAAGTACGGCGTCGAAAAACTCCTCCACATCGCTGTCGACTGGTAATGTACCCAAAAGACTGGCGGCATTGCCACGCGCTGAATGGCAATGCTTATCCTTTGTCCGAAGTAAAAGCCAGCCCTTGGGTCATGCGATAATTCACATGCAATAAAAATTGTATGTGAATTATTTTTGTTTTATTTGTCTTATCAATCTCCGAGGTTTTTATTATTATTTATTTGTAATATTGTTGGCCACACGGGATTTTTCAGTAGAAATCCCGGGCAGTTCCATATTAATATCAACATTTCGATGCAAGTACATAAATAACTCTACCTAATTCCGATCTCTGATTATCAGATATACGCATACCTGATAATTAATGACCAGTATATGTATGTATGTTTGGAGCTCTTAAACGACCTCTATCATTTGCATAAGTAGCTTCCTCGAAGACGTCGATTTAACTGGGTTATCTACTAATTATAATTAATTAATGAGGCATTGGTTCTCTACAACTACGGCTTTGGGTTCTGTCTTTGTAATTAACGTTGAATAGGCGCAAATACAATACTTTTCTAAATTAACGACTCTTGACTTAGTTTGGACAGCAGGTAAACAATCTGAAAGCCTCAGGTTTTTTTTTTTTTAATTATATAGGTAAACTACTAAATTCTGCCAGCGGCTTCGGTAAAAGTAGGTTTCTCTATACAAACTTCCAACCCCCGTTTGACCCCCTTAGGGGTGAATTTCGGAAAATCCGTTCTTAGCGGATGTCTACACTCTATAAGGAACCTACCTGCCAAATTTTAAGTTTGTAGGTGTTATAGTTTCTGAGATTTCGTGATAAATCAGTGAGTGGTATTTCGCTTTTATTGTCATCATTATGTTCCTTATTTTAAGTGGAGAATAATCGAATGATTTTATCTGTTCTGGGCGGAGCGTGTGAGAGTGTTAGACTCTTAAATTAATAACTAAAACCTGTGTTCCTTCAGTTGCCACACTAATATTATAAAGGCCAAAATTTGTTTGTATGTTTGTGAGTTTGTTACTTCTTCACGTTTAAACGGCTAAACGAAATTGAACGAAATTTGACACACGAGTAGACCATCTCATGGAATAGCACATAGGATGTTCTTCACTTCTTATGACGGGAGTGTTCCCTTGGGATATTTTTCTCCTATCACGCTGGCGAAGTCTTGTAGAAGCTAGTCCAGGATATACAACCTTAGTTATTAGTATATGCGAAACCCGAAACACATGTCTAAGTATTTTTATGTAAAGAATCTTTATACAAAATTTCATAACTGTATCATGAAAAATCACAAAGTTATAAGCTTGTTATATTACCTGCCCCCCTAGCCAAGTTACAATCGTATCGTTCGCGCAGAACGCATCGAGTAGGCCACGCCTCCGATTCCTTTGTTCTGACCACGTGACTGAGTGTTGAGATGACGTCAGAACAAAGGAATCGGAGGCGTGGCCTACTCGAGGCGTTCGGCGCGAAGGATACGATTGTAACTTGGCTAGGGGGACTGGTTGTCTGCGCAAATACATGGTCAACGGGTCGCCATCCGGGCGACTGAGGGGTTATTTTGCTCCCGCACCCAGCTGTGCGCTGGAGCCGAATGCCCGCTATGACCTGCCGTGACCTGTGTTGCACTTAGTGTTGGTGGTGTCCAAACTTGTGACCTTTTTTAAATGTTTTTGGGAAAAAATATAACATAGTGTAAAAATTATTGGAATCGATTCAGTTTCTGCTTCTAAACAAACTTTATTGAAGATTCGCATAATGTTGTAAAATATAAGCTATCTTTTTATCAAATATTATTCAAATTCGTTCAGCCGTTTGGGCATGAAGGAGCAACAAACATTCTCATACACACAAACATTCCCCTTTGTAATATTATCTAGTGTGATCTTTTTTGTGACTTCAGGTCACTGTCGTGTAATATTAAAAAAAAAACGGTGCGTGTACTATAAGATGGATGTATGGACGTGGATGAAGCAAAAGGAGTATGCAAGAATCGTGGCATATAATATTCTGTGGCTCTGCCTGCCATAGAAAAGACAGTATGAACTAATACGAGCATCTTATTTAATAAGCTAAAATATTATGTAAGTGAATTGATTTCTTGTTGAGATTACGTTAATTTTATGCGCAAACAATTTAGAACGATCATTTGAGTATACGGATGACGTCACTTCGTCATCCGTCATCACCTTGGTGTTCGTTTTGATCGTATTCTTTGGTCTAAGATTAGTTATTTATTTTTACGAAAACATGCAATTTTTATTTAAGTAATTGTGGGAAAAATTAAAAGACATTAAAGGAAATATAAAAGATATTATAAGGTATTATTAAATTGGATAATTAAATTCTATGTATTTACTTAAAAGCACATTAATGTACTCATTCGAAGCACTATTTTATTTAAGTAGACGGTGCGTTATTGGTTATATTCCACTTAAATATTATGAGGTGCTGTTTCAAAGCAAATAGCTATGGAAATGTTAATGACATTTGAGTCACCTGTCAAAATGATGTCATGATTATTGTTAAAATATTTACGTTAATGTTTTGTTAATAATGTAGATAATTATTTTAGGTCTTATTTATAAAAAAAATATAACTATTTGATTGGAGGATTTAAACGAGGTCAATAACAGAACTATACAGGATGCCAAAAACAGGTCAGAAAAAAAAAAACAATAAAATATCTATCGACACGATAAATTTTTCTAAAGAAGAATTAACTAACGAATCTGCTGATCAGTATTTTATACTAATTACCTATATAATATAGATTTTTTTTTTATAAATAAGTCTGTTTATGTAAGCACAAATCGCTATGAAGGTACTGCATTCAGTATTTAAATGTAATTTAATTATGTAAGCTTAAATTGTATATTTACTTCTATTAATTTTATATTCACCAATGTGTAGTACAGTACCAGATCTGCATCAAATGTATTTGTTAATAAATGTTGTAAATATGTATTTGGAGGCTTTTATTTACGATTTTTTTTAAGAAAGTAAATTAACATTTATTTTTCTTTTTGTTATTTCTGGACTGGAAAACTAAAAGAACTATGGAAAAATATTTAGTTGGCTTTAGTTTTACAAACTGCAACCAAAGTTTCCATTGAATACTATCAATCATTATTCCCTCTATTCTAAAGAGTCCCTGACCGAATTAACTTTTACGCGCAAACAAAAATACGAACACGTAGTCCAACGTAACACTCATATTACTGGGAAAACGCGCGAAAACTCATCTCCGTTCCCGACTTATTTCCACGGCATTACCTCACCACGGCCTTGCCTATGTGTTGCCGGCCGCTTCAGTACCCTACCGACGGTCGCGAGGGACGCACGTGCCGCGTCTCACCGTGACGACACGAACATCGTAAAAAGTTACTCGAACGACATGAGGACGAATTATGTAAATTCATACAAATAGTGCTATATTTATTCTATATATTTTTTTTTCTGTGTTAGTGAAAAATTGTGTACTTTAAAATGGCGTTTGCGTGGTGTGTATTTTTGAGCGCGTGCGCCTGTGCCTTCGGGTTCAATGTGGACATACCATCGAGGGTGGTTTATAAGGGTAACCCGAACTCCATGTTTGGATTTTCGGTTCAGGCGCATGTTGATGGCGATAGAAAAATGTAAGTACTCATTTTCTTCAGTTTTCTAAAATATTCGTAATATACCATGACTATTATGGCTTTCGCGCGCGTTTATTCCATTCAATCTTGACTGATAAAAAGTAAAATACTGTAATTTTATGGTGATGACGATGTCAAATATTTTTATAGCCGGCGCTAATGCATATAGCGTTGTTAGTCATAGTAAGTGTTTACATAAAACTTGGCATATTCTACATGTTCGCGAGCTGCTGAAACAGCGCAACCGTATGAATGAAACATTTGTTTAGACAAGTGTTTGCCAAATTATAAATTACGACTGCTTGACGGGCCTGAAACTAGGTCTAGAGTTTTGTATAGTCTTATTAATCGTACCTACTTGAATGTAATGCTATCAATTCACAACTGGAGTTTGAGAACTCATCAGTTTTCACTGCTGAAAATCATCTTTACGTAGAGCGATTAGTGTCGATTTCTCAGGACAAATAATTTTACATTTTGTCACATAACTATATCTCTAAAAGATTTAATCTAAATACAATTTAAACTTGTCCAAAGATGACAAGGTCTATTTATAAAGACATAATAATTCTTCTCAATCCGGCGAAACCAGTTTCCATATTTCCTTGATTTTGTTTGAGCATTAAGAAAAATAATAAACAAAGATTTCGGAAGGTCATTTATCTGAGATTTATAAAGTAACATCACGGATTACTTGTAGTTTATTTTCTCGTGGTCACGAGGAGCATGTTCTGATGTTGGATCTACATGTAAGTATCGGGAGTTTGTACCGTGAATTTCTCGGGAATCTAGGTTAGCGTTCAGCAATAAAGTCGTGAGCTTAGTACAATGTTGTTTGTTATAATTCCTTTGAAGACAGTTGTGTGCATGAAGATATAAATATTCGGTCGTGGCTTCCGTCATTTGTGTATGATACAGCATCGGATAATAAATCTCTCTTTCGTTCGGAGATTCTTCCTAAAACCATTGTACTTACTTATATCAAAGCCATTAACTTATTCTCTATTGAGTTGACTTCAAAATCTGTTAGACATCTTCAAAAACACTTGTGATTTCTCACGCCTTCATCCCTTTGGGATGTTCTTATAGTTCTGGATATAATTTGGCACTGCAAGTCTGCTTCATGCCTTCGATCCAGTCTTTACTTCAAATGTCTCAAACAAGAAAAACAAACTCAGCTGTTATTTATCACTATTTCAACTTTGTACCTTCACATTAAACATAATTCAAAGCCTAGCTCTTAACCGCCACGACACAAGGTAAGCAGCTCAAGATCACGTATATTGCTCGATGACATCACTGAGCAGGCAGCTCGCAGGCGCAGCTGGCGAGCGCGAATTTTAGCAAACGATTGCGCTTATTGGACGCCCATGATTGTGGAGCGTTGGCGTCGGTGTCGCCAAGTGCAATTCAACTTATTAAGTGCTGGATATGAGGAGGGCAATTGAAAAGGACTTTGGAAATTGTTTCTAAAGTCAGTTGAAGCAAATTGACCAAAAGATGCTTTAAAAACTGTTCTTCTGATTGTATTTCTAGAAATGGTAAGTAGGAAAAGAACAACGGAAACAAATGTAGCAGTAAGCGTAGATTTTAGAACACGGGTTTTAGTCAGTAAAAGTCTGACACTCCCTTTCGCTCCACCCAGAGCGGGAGAAGTAATTCGATGATTTACCTACCCTTAAAAAAGGCGTGAGAGCAGTGGTGGCCGAGTGGTAATGGCCCCGACTTACGAGTTGTAGGTCGCGGGTTCAAACCCAGCCAGACGCATTACTTTGTGTAATTTATTTCATCATTACTGCTCTCAAAACGGTGAAGGAAAACATCGTGAGGAAACCGGCATGTCCTAGAACCAAACAATTCGAAGACATGACATTTACCAACCCACACTGGGCCCGCGTGGTGGATTACGGCCCATTTCCTCTCCTAGAGAGGAGGCCAGGGTCCCAGCAGTGGGAACATTAAAAGGCTGATTATGCTATGCTTATGCTATGCTAAAAAAAAGCGTTGATATTAAATATCAATGTGTTTAATGAGGCCGATGCATTTCATTACATAAGTTGTAAGATTTAATATTACCATAAATTATCAGAAAAAAAAATAAATTAGAATACTGTATTTTACACGTGCCAAATCTATCTGTAGTTTTTTCGGGCATACAATCGTACATTGATAAACCACTGAATACTGCCAAGGACATTTTAATTTTCACAGCAATTAACGTATGTTAGCGGGTAAATTTAAAACTACCTAGCAATATTAAGTTGGATAGGTTAAATAAAAACAGTGCTTACTATAAAATTTATGCTGCTGTTAAAGTAGCAGTGGGCTGGGTACATAGCTCGTAGAACAGATGGTCGATGGGGCCAAAACGTTCTGGAGTGGCGACCGCGTACCTGAAGACGCAGTGTTGGAAGGATCGATGACATGGTGAGGGTCGCAGGAATCCAATGGATACAAGACACACAGGACCAGTCGTAGTGGAGACACTTGGGGGAGGCCTATGTCCAACAGTGGACATCTTTCGGCTGATAGGATGATGATGATGACGAGTGCAGCTGCTGATATACAGACCACACCTTGTAATCACTAATTTCAACTATCTACCAAAAATACATTTTTTCCCTAATGGTATACCGAATAAATTTCAAGTAATTATATTAATGACTTACTCGGAGATATGAGGCAAGTAATTGCTTAATATTATGTTCAACTAATTATTTAATACTTCGCCAATTTCTCATTACTTATGTAAAAAGTAAATTACTGTTCAATTAGGCGGGTACACTCTAATTAATGGGGTTCGGTGCAAGTGACTTGATTTTAATGCAGTTTAAACGCATTGCTTAAATTGTGCTGCTGATAACTTATTTGGACAGGTGCATTTATTTATATTAAGCCTTTTATATCAGACATATAGAGTACTTTCGATTCTATATTCGTTAATATTACCTATAGACCTTGATTGACGCATTTCTCAGCCACAATACCAAACTAGGAATTACTTCTGTATTGTGGGTGCGTTCATAAACTTGTAAAGAGGGTCACAGGAGCTAATCGCGTTTTATAATGCATAAAAGTATATGATCCACTGCAGTAAAGATTTAAAAATATATGTTATTCTTCAGGATATTCTAGATAGAGAGATAGTTTTGTCTAAATCGCTAAAATTCTTTATATTTTGCAAGTCTGCGCATTTAGGCCCTGTAGTCCTCTAAACTCACATACACAAGATACTCAGATTGTTTTGTGATCGAACCCGCGATACGGAGTGCAGTAGCTAATCATTCAACCACTGCGCTAACCCTGCCGTCAAAAATTGTCACCTAAGTGCTAATTCCTTTGCGTGTTTATCGTGTCGTCAAACCATTTTGCGTGTCCATCACATCGTAAGTGACTTTGACCTTTTTCGTTCATCACCACCCCGTAGACAATGCAACGCAAATTCTAACCGGAAATACGTCACATGCGCAGCACATGCGCAGGCGCAACGCGCGCCCTTTTTAACTTTTTTTCAAGCTTAATTTAGTTGTGAATGCTATTTTTGTTTGTCGAGGGTGATGCTTCCCGTTTGATTTATAGTAACATGCGTTTACAAATAATGCTGCTTTGGTTTTGGAGGCAAAAAATCCGGAGTTCAATTTGTCTCTGCTTTTTGGGCAAAGACCTGGCGCGGGGCATTGTCCTGTTTTTTTTTTTGGAAGCAAGTGCATGGACAAGTGGCAGCAACATGTGAGGACGACATGTTGCAAATTGTCATTCTTCTTGCTTTTTTTTCGGCATTTCGCGGGTGCTGTTACAGCTTTTACATTTTGTTGATTCACGATCCTTTCTATACAGTTTAGGAACGATAACATCTCGTTTAACGAAGAGCTACCGTTTTCTTTTAAACCAGTGATTCATTCAGTAGATTCTCACAAATAAACAAAACACGGAACCCTCTTCCGAATCCTCTTCCACACATTTTAGTACTCACAAGTCATTAACTCCGCCAGAGAGTCACAACAGTTCTTTATCCAACTAATGCTTTGAGATAAGTAATGAGTTGGTTGCGCTCGCGCAGCTGTGCTCAGAACTCTTTTATTGATCACTGATCGATGTTTAATGGGGTTTCTGTCGTCGGCGCAGGCGTTTGGGATGTGGTTTTGTCATTTATCAACGTTTTATAACTCTGAAATGTGGTTTAAAATGGTAAGTGTAAAAAAAAGGGTTTTTTTTCGACACTGAGGGTGCTGATCGAGATGACTGGTGTAAATCCGACTAATACCTACTAATGACTTTTTTTTGTTGTTGGGAAATCATCAAACGACTTCTTCCGCTCCAGGGTGGACCAAGCGGGCATGACAGACTTTTTCTGACTAAAACCCACCTGTGTCCTTTAGTCTAACTCTTTTAAACGTTCCCGTAGCCCTAGTTGCATCGGCCCTTCAGGGCTCGTTACCGGGCGGCCGGACGGCGAGCTACCCATTGCTCGTTTTCCGCAAGCCCACACCTACGTTGGTCGGAGATTGCTCTGTGATTCCCGACACCCGACGCGTCTCCTGTACTGGCTGGGATGTCAGGACAGGACGTCTGTTCCCTCACGGTTGCAGCCATCTCCTTCGCTCAACTATTAATTACCCACTAAAGCTTTTTTTTTAATTGACTCATACCATTTATTCCTTTTAGCAGTTTTTAAGAAGCTTGTTTGAGACTAAAATATGGACACCATAGATTTTCATCTTCTAACAGTTAGATTTTTTGTTGGTGTAGGTTCGTTTTTTTTGTTGGTGTAGGATTTGAACTCTCAACCTTTCCGGTCTTCATTCAACGTCTTATCCGTTGGTTTACGATCAGTGGCTACATTCTAAACACTCGTCCAATAACTTACTTGTACTCTGACGTCATTAGAATAACTACCACTGTCATATTGTATAAGCTGTACTATCACTTTGACGTTAGATAGGTAGATAACATATTATATATATATAAGGAGAAACTGACTGACTGACATATCAACGCACAGCCAAAACTGGAACTGGGTACGTGAAATTTAGCACAAGGCTTTTATTTATTTATTTATTTGTTACGGCAGTCCAACGAATAGTTCGCAAAAACATTTACAGAAGAATAATTTTAACGATAAACAATTATCGCAGCGAATTCTTCACTTAAAGGTGTGCACAGCACTTACAGAATTTAGCAAACTAATATTATTTATATTTTGAATCAATTGTACATTTAATAAATAATAACTAGGTACAAGACGAAAACAAAGACAGCAGAATCAATAAAATAAGGAATTATTATAAATCAATCAATTAAATAAATTATGTCAAATTGAATTAAATTACATTAGGATCCATTAATTAAATGATGTCAGATTAAATTAAATTATATTAGAATACATTAAAATACACTAAATTACATTAAAGGCTTTCTTTAATGACGTCGGCGAGCAATAAGAAAGGATTTTTATAAAATTCAGCTCCTAAGGGGATGAAACGGGGTTCTAAAGTTTGTATGAAGAAACCTAGTTTCACGCGGGCCAAGGTGCTGGCAGAAGCGAGTATTGTATAAGCTGTACTATCACTATAACGATAGATAAGTCTTCAAAAGGAGATATTCATAAGCTAAAGAATTTATGCTTTTGTCTGTTAACTACAGCATAAAGCATTCAAATCCGAAGGCAACAAAAGAATCTTTTTCAGAGAAATATTTTAAAAAGCGTCACTGTTATCACTGTGGCTGCGATAGTTACCAGTGATCGGTGCTTGTGCATGTTCGTTTGTGTACGATAACCTCCGGACCTCGATGCACCCTTATCTTGGCACCGGGGCGACTCATCTCTTAAAACTGTTATTTTTAGATGCATTTCATTGCATCTGAATTGTTTGGCATGAGTTATTGGTATTACTTCTTATTGAATGTGTGATAACTGAAGTGTACCTAAATGACTATGATCCACTGTGATTATTGTAGGTCTTGCAGTAATTAATGTCATATTGGCTGTCTTTTCGCCATCAATAAGTCTCACGGTAGATACTGTAATCATTGGCGTATCTAAGGTCCACCAGTATTTTGGCATCCATCATAAAATTTTGAATCGGTAGCCCATACTGGGGAGGGTGCTAGACGCTATTGAGGTGGACACGGCCCACTTGGCTCCCCCTATACATGCCTATGACTGTGATATCGAAGGAGGATCGCATGTGAAATGTTCCATATTAGCATGCGGGCTGATTAGACTAGTGACTGGTATACTTTTTTGAACTTTTTTGATTTGAATTTGATAGGAAAAGATGCTGTAAAGTATTAAAATATTGTGGCCACAGTTTATCTTCATAAATACCAGATACTAGAAGCCTACGCCACAAGTTAGAGCTACAGCCCTCACATCTACTTATTTCATCTTGTATCCCTCACAATACGTTCTAGAAAATGTAGTTATTAAGTCAAACTTCCTTGCCAGATTATATACTGTAACTGTAAGTACTTTTTTCAGTTCTTTACGAAAAACGGTTCATAATATGGTGTAATCAATATGAATCCTAACATTATGAACAGCCCCCCTAGCCAAGTTACAACCTTTTCGTTTCGATTCTCTTTTCGCTGATCGCCTCGAGTCGGCCATGCCTCCTATTCCTTTGTTCTGACCACGTGACTGAGCGTGAGATGACGTCAGAACAAAGGAATCGGAGCCCCCCCCGGCTGAGGCCCTACCACGAGCTCTTAACGTGACCCATTTGACGACCTGAACTGAACTGTTAAAGGGAGCTCTTTCTCGATCGCAACACACATACCTACATGACAACACATACACACGCACACAGACACACACACACCCATCACACACACATATATAACACATTTTAAGTTATACGTCATGGTAAAGCCGATGATGTCAAATGCTCATCGCTAATGCAAGATTGCTACATTGAAAGTCGGCAGAACGAAGTTATTGTCTGACCTAGATAATAAAACTACATACAATACTTTGTAAAAAGAGGTAAGTATAAGATGCAGCTCATTATGAGCTCAATTTAGTAATAAAGATAAGCAACCTCGGGTCTTTAAGACAAGAATGAATAGGTTACTTCTAGGTAAGTGTGCTCAATCGCTGATCAAATTATCGCTTGCCATCAGTGAAATAGTGGTCAAGCGCGAGTCTATAGATAATAAGAAACAGGGCAAGTGCGAGTCGGACTCGCGCACTGAGGGTTCCGATAACCCTAGCAGATACTAACTAGACACCTCGACTTAACCTTTTGGGGATCATAGGTGTAGAACAGGATGTTCTTAACATAGCATATTATTATAGAATAATGAGCCTCATAATGTTTTCACTGCTGGGGTTCAAGCTTTCTCTCCAGGAGAGGAAATGGGCCGTAATCCATCACGCGGGCCCAGTGCGGATTGGTGGATGTCATATGTCTTCGAATTTTTGGTTCTAAGGCATGGCGGATCATTACGGTGTTTTCCTTCACCGTATTGAGAGCAGCGGTGATGATATAAATTATAGAAAGTACTGAACTTTTCTTTACGTTTCTGTCTTTCTTCTATAAACAGGATGATCACGTTATGACAAATACTAACTACGTTTCTGCAACTGTGTCTTAGGTTATTTTTTTACAATAAATGACAACAGACACTTACGTAGGTTAAAAGTAAGGTCATCAGGTATTGGTCATGCGATTCTCGTTATTATTTATCACCACGTCTGTTACAGGTAATTTTTACAATAACAATAGTAAATTAAAAACCAGAAAAATGTGGATTTTATTGTTTGTTGAGGACTAATAGTAATGACATGCTTTTGTGTAACGAGTTATTTACATATTTAAATGTTTCATTAGAATGGTTTTAGCGAATAATGCAAATATGCTAATCGTGAGTTCAATAACTTTATGACTATTCTTATATTGGTAGTTGGTAGTGAACTCTATTTTTCTTCTTATTCAAATTGAAGAAATTCATTTAAGAAAAACTATAGATATGACCTATTAAAATGAAGTTTAATTAGGCGTTCAACAAACTAAAAAGATCTAACTGAAGCACTCCGTTAATTCACACTCACGAAGCTAAAAATAATTCCTTCTAAAAAAAAACTAAACAAATGCAGTCGATACATTTCTCAAAAGAAGATGTTCGCTCATCGTGCGCCGGCGCAGTCTCCGTGACCTCATTACAAATATGGCGCCCGCAGACGACCTCACTGCGTCTGAGTTTACTTTGAGCCACAAATGTTCTAACCATTCGATCATGATCGGGTTTTGTAAAGATATCAGTTAAAATGTCAGAAAAAACTTGAAGCTTTGTACGATTTAAGTCATATATATATAATTTTTCTGTAAGTGTGTTTGTCACCTTACTCCTTCTAAACGGCTGACCGATTTAGATAAAACTTTGTGTGTGTGTGTTTGAGTGGGTCTGTATGGTTTCAAAATACAATTGGGACGGGTAGGTGGCGGCGCTGCCATTGGTTTCTCAATTTTTTTCTGACCAAAATCTTTTGGGCAGGACAACGTCTGCCGGGATCGCTAATATTTTTAGAAAAGTAAAATCCACAGTATTGCCTGTAAAAACTCTATGTATAACTGATTCGCACTAATTGCAATTTTGTAATCATTAATCTTATCTAATTATTTTAAGTATAAACATTTTTATGCTATCATTAGCTAACATAACATAAAAACTTGTAAGTTAAGACCTTCATGTGACTTATGTTTACAAAGTAATAATATTAGGGGTTAAAGTATGAAATTGACGTTTTTTAAAACGAGTTGCTTTGAAGTGTTATATCTTTGGATTGACTTAGAATTATAAGTTCAAATAAACTTTATATTAAAGGTACGTTATTCTTTTTTCAAAATCAAGTATTTATTGGTTTCTTTGTGTTTTATATTTTCAGTAATATATATTTATATATATTTTCAGTAAAAAACGGAAATTTCATACTTTAACCCCTATTATGTATGTATATAGAAATGTGGGTGTACTGCACACTACAGTCCAACCCTTCTGTAGAATATACGCGTCATACTATTAGGTGTATCATCCCAGACTGGGCAGAATCATGTTTAAATCGGTAGGTAGATTCACTATGAAATCGCTTCTTATTAATAGCTTCAATAATTTGTGTTTTAAGATAGTTTATAATACTCTATTTTACATAATCATTGTCCATTTGAAATATTTTTACTATAGATTCTTGTACATAGTAGCGATTGAAATCCATAACACCGGAACCAACCTGCAATATTTACACTTCGGGCCAAAACAATCTCTCAACTGCCTAAAAAAAGGACACCCGATATTTTTGCCCTCACCAAAAGGGAGTTGGCGTTAAGATAAATAAACAAAACCAATCTTTACATCTTAATATAGCCGCCACATAGAAAAAGACAAGACTTCCTCTCATATTTTTTCAGCTAGGTACTTTGTGTGTTCTTCTGATGACGTAAAAGTTGCGTATTCTCGCTTGCCAACTGTACCGAAATAGCAGGCCTATATTTAGGTGTTTATCATTTGAGAATGAATTTTGAGTACATATTTATTTATGTCTTCTGACAAATATAAAAAAAGGAATCTTGGTTCTTTATTTATTTTTGCATTTAGGTTTACTTATCAAGTACTTAATTTTTTTTGGAGGTTGCAATTTTTTACAACAGTTAGGCTGTAATAATATCATACTAACTAACTTATTATTAGCAGTTCCATTAGTCCGAGTGCAAATTATCACTTAAAAACTAATTGCCAGTCTGCTAAATGAATAGGACTGCCATTGAACTTGATGATCACTGTGTCGCGTGCCACTTGTTATCCGTATCTAGAGTAAAAGGAAGTTGTAGTTGACAATTCGTTTTTGGTGTTTTATTTGTGACGATAAGCTGTATTAGAATTTTATTTATTGAGTAGGAAGGCATACAGCAATAGTTCGCTATTTTAACCCAACTGTTATTCACATAATTTTTGAAAATATCTTTAAAAAATCTATACTATACTCCATTTGTTTAGGTAGTTAACTAAACGTAAACAATCTTGATATGTCTTTTTATTAAAAAAAATCGTATAAAAGACATACAAAGATTATTTAAATTTAGTTAATTACCAAACATCGGTATAGGTAAATAACAAATTGTAAACATTTTTAAATAAAATTTTTAGACAACTTTTAGATAAAAGACATGTCAAGATTGTTTACATTTAGTTAATTTACCTAAACAGATTGAGTATAGGTAAGTCTACCTACATGACGTCACAAAAAAGAGGTCAATGTTGCAATCAAAACAATGTTTTTCCCTTAAACATGTGATGATGACTGAATTCCAAGTAAATGTATCGCTCTCCTTGACACAGAACTGCGCGGGCGCACTGCGAGTGTATTGCTTTCGATACAAGGTGATCTGCTGTGTGGGATCGGCTTATTAAATACGTGGTTATTTGGTTTATTTTGGGATCTTTGTCAGGTGTAAAGTATTGAGTCTTAATAGGAGATAATTAAATTATATTCTTGAAACGTCAACTAATATCAGCATTCTGAATGCAATAGCTGTACGTTTTAACTGTCCTTTTTAAAATCAGTAGTTCATATAATAATATATAATATATATTCCACAACTCACACAACGCCGTCTAGTCCCAAGCTAAGCAGAGCTTGTGTTATGAGTACTACATACACACAACTGATAAACATACTTATATATTTCTATACATACATATTATAGATAAATTACACCCAGATACAGAACAAATGATCGTGCTCATCACACAAACATTTGTCCTGGGTGGGAATCGAACCCACGACCCTCAGCATAGCAGTCAGGGCCACTAACCACTACACCAACAGGCTAGTCAGTCTATCATGTCTAGTGTAGGTGAAGCGAGTTATGGTAAATAATAATTTAAAGAAATTATACTAGGTCAAGGTTTCTATGGGTCTATACCACTCGAAATAAAATTATTTTTAATGTCTATTAATTTATTAATTAATCATGTAAGACATGACTGTGATTAATGAACGACGAATTTTATAAATAAAAATGAAGTTTTTGTTAAATTTATCAAAAAACCTTGATATGAGTTAATGTATTAAAAAGTAAGAGCATAATTTTACCGCAGGTGCAACCACATCACCACCAATTTATCTTGTAAAAAGCTCACCGGACAAAATAATTACTACCCT
This sequence comes from Mythimna impura, assembly GCA_905147345.3. Classification (NCBI taxonomy): domain Eukaryota; kingdom Metazoa; phylum Arthropoda; class Insecta; order Lepidoptera; family Noctuidae; genus Mythimna; species Mythimna impura. Next base: position 27,750,807 of record LR990350.1, read on the forward strand.
CCGCAAAACTGTCGTTTTTATTCGTGCGATAATGCGTCAATATCGTTTTAATAATCGCCTTGTCTCAAATAAGAGCATGGGTTGTAATTATTAATTACTTTTATCAGTTTGTGCTAAATGTCAGTAGTCCTGCCGGCTCTCACTACCGATATGGTATGAATATAATCAATGAGCTGATTAAAAGTGACGAAATAGTGCTCCGATTTTTTTTAACTTTCACCTGGTATGGTTGCGCCCTTTGTCTGTTAAAACATTTTATCTTACGAGATCAAACTTTCATGTTTGAATATTTTTTTTGGCGGTAAACCATCAAATTACTTTGCCCTCTATGGGTAGAGTGAGAAAGAGTGTTCAAATGCTTATGGTACAAATTTATTCGTGTTTGTAAAATAAGGGCCTTAGAATTTCTGCATATTCAGTGCAAATTTCAGTATGTGTATTTCAGTGGTCTAGTGGTCAGTGGCCCTGACTGCTATGACGGAGGTCGTGGGTTCGATTCCCACCGAGGACAAATGTTTGTGTGACGATCACGATCATTTGTTCTGTGTTTTGGTGTAATTTATCTATAATATGTATGTATTTAGAAATATATAAGTATGCTTATCAGTTGTCTACACGGATATATATATATGGTTGTCTAGTACTCATAGCACAAGCTCTGCTTAGTTTGGGACTAGATGGCGTTGTGTGATAGTTGTGGAATATTAATATTTTTATTATTATCTTTGTCAACATCATAAATTAAGCACTCCAGTCGCAGTTGAAGTATGTGTACTTTCGTTTCGTTTTCCTTTCCAAAACATAGTTCTACGAAACATACAACTATAATTTCAATTTAATTCATTGCAGAAATATCAAATATTATTTTAATATTATTTTTAAACTTCTGTCTAACATAGAAATACTTGCTACTAAAACATATTATTGACCAAAAGTTGTCTCTTAATAAATTAAATTATTATGTATTTATTATCAGGTTACCTATTTATTGCAAATGTCTTCGAATGACTGTCACTTGGCCAGTCAAGTAAGTCCTACATAAACGCGAGAATACTGCGTGCTAATACCGTATTACTCCATTAGTCATATGGAAGGGCCATCAAATTAGTTATTCATAAGTGCACACACATACTCATATATGGTGCAACGGCGGAACACCTACTGATGTTAAAGGTTGCGGAAACGATACTTGGGCACTAACCTTTGTTATGGTTATTGATATTTTTATGTGGTTGGTTTATTTGGACTTATGTGTAATGGCGCCCAGTTGGGACACGTGGAGTTCATTTTGGAATTGCATATAGATCGTGTTGTAACGGAAATATTCATGTTATTATTTCTGAGTTTGGTCATAGCTAAGGTGCGGAATTCTCTGACGTAGTCTGTGTTTTCTGATGGCTATTACCTGCAGGTCTTAAAGTCAAAAGTAAAGTACAATGGTGCTCCATCGTCTAGGACTGCGAGAATGTTCGAAAGTTTCATTGGCCCTGGAATGAAAAGGGCAACTGAAAGAACACAGGTTTTAATCAGTAAAAGTCTGACTCGCCCTCTCGCACCACCTAGAGCGTGAGAAGTTATTTGGCTATTCCCCACTATACGATTTTATACAGTTTAATTTTTAATAGCCGACGAAAAATTCCACCACTGGGGAGTCCAGAATCATGTACTGGATCCATGGAATACCATACCGTTTGTGCATCGATATCAAACACACAGTGTATATTTCATATATTGTCATATTCTCACTTGTAATATCACAACAGTTTCTTTAAATAAAGATTAGCAACGGGCAGCGAATCAGCGATATTTTATGACAAGGTGGCGTTATGTCATCATGCCATGAGTCAAGGTGGACGTCACAGCGTCATGTTTGCGTGATTGCGTGAATGAGTGTGCGCGAGGAAGTGGGCGAGAGCACGTTTTACTATTTACGGTTAACTTAGGATTCGATAGGATGATGAATGAGTGCAATCGTCAGTTGTTTCTGTCGTTTAGCTCATTTGTTTTCAATAGATTTTACGTCATCGAAGAATACGAGTTATCATGAAGATCGTATTTTTTGGAGCATTGCCATATTAGAGTAGTGGTGGCCCACTGACAGCGGTTACGATTAGCACGTCGTGGGTTAAAACTTCAAACTCAGCCAGGCGTTTTACTTTGTGTGGTTTATTTCAACACAACTAACTGCTCTCAAAATATTGAAGGAAATTGTGTCATGAGGAAACCTGCATATCCATATCCTAGAACTAAAAGTTCGAAAGCTGTGACATTTACCAACTCGGACCGTGTGGTATATTATAGCTATAGGTACGGAATTTTCGCAAATAAAAAATAGGAATTTCGCAACAATTTCGCATTTATTTATTACCTATACTAATAAAATAAAGTATATTTTCGGAAGAAACACAATATTAACATTAAGTGTTAACAGGCTCAAAAAAATAGGGGGCTCAGTGTTAACATAGTTGCAATTTCAACATTTGAATCCATAAGAGCTGTTCTGCGGTCTGTTACGACGACATTGTACTTGTTGAAGAACTGTTCTGCGTCTACAGTCTACGCTGTTGGTTGGACTCCAGATGCTCTGTAATGCTGCTCTATCAAAGGATAGAAAGCAGCATTTTTTAGCCAGCAAAATGTCTTTCACATTGGGATTTTCGTCAAATTATAAGTTATTGTTTATTTCTATATTCGCATTTGTCGATTTTATATCAAAACTAGTTTCTGTCAGCGCCAGCTTGAAAATACAAACTTTGGATCCCCGTTTCATCCCTTTAGGGGGTGAATTTTGGAAAATCCTCTGTTAGTGCTCACCTACGTCATAAAAAGAAACCTGGTGCAAAATTTCACGTTCTTAGTCCCAATAGTTTCGGCTGTGCGTTGATATGTCAGTCAGTCAGTTTCTCCTTTTATATATATAGATTTTCGCATAAATTCGCATCTATTTCGTAAATACGAAAATTCCGTAGCTCTAATTATAGCCCATTCTTTCTCTACCAGAGACGAGTCCCAGCAGTGGGAATTAGACTGATTATAAATATAATCAGTCTTGTAATATTCCCACTGCTGCTAGATTACTAAGATTTTAGTCTTCGATGTCGACTTTATTATTATGTAAGAAAAAATATGAGATAGACAAAGGTTTATCAGCTGAATGATTGACATTGAGAAGCCGTCATCTGAGCTAGCGTTAGCCGCGGCCACTGTTCCCAGCTATCATTCGTAGATCTTTAACTGTCGTAACGGATAGACAAAGCCTAAATGTCTGATAACAAGTCTTGTTACTCTAGAGACTGAATACTGTTAGACCAGGAACAGATTCTTATTTTCAAAGTTCGTACCTACAGCATATCCTATCGTAGGAAAGCACAATGATTCACTTTAAGAGGTGTTTCATAACAAATCGTAATCAAACAATACAACCGAACAGCGATAAACGTAATTTACTAGCGAAGGAAAGTTTACTCACATTCGTGTGGAGTATCGTAAACTTACGTTCAATGAACGGACGACATTCACAGGGCTGTCACTTGACTTAACTTTGATATAGCTCTGTAGATCGCAAAACGATTATACTTACCTGTAGTTTGAGATTAGATCACAGATTTAATACTAGAAAAACAAACATAATTTAAAAAAAAAAAAACTGGAAAACCCAAATGGAGTCTCGAAGATACCTCCACGCGTTTCCGAGATAAAGGGTCTTGAAGTCAGACAGACAGACAGAAGACAGACAGACATACAGACCGACAACAAAGTGATCCTATAAGGGTTCCGTTTTTACCTCAAAAGGAAAAAAAAAACCTCAAAAAGAAATATGAAAAATTATAAAATGTCTGGTTAATTTAAGTTTTTTTTTAACATGGCATTGATTAAAGTTGACTAGACTTAAATTCTAACAATATACCAGGAGACAGAGGTCAATAAATAACAATACCGTTGTTAAGCTCTCCTTTCTCGTTCATTAGAAAATCATCATCATCTTCCTGCCCTTGTCTCATGTTATTTGGGGTCGATGCAACGCGTTTTTTTCTTCCATTCTGTCTTGTCACCTGTCATCAACTCCAAATCATATTTGGGCTAAGTAGCACAAACTATATATTAAATATTAGCTTCTGCCAGCGGCTTCGCCCGCATGAAAGTCGCGGTTACTCTATACAAACTTTGGACCCTTGTTTCATCCCCTTAGGGGGTGAATTTCGGAAAATTCGTTCTAAGCGGATGTCTACACCCTATAAGGAACCTACCTGCCAAATTTTAATTTTGTAGGTATTATAGTTTTTGAGATTTTGTGATTAATCAGTGAGTGGTATTTCGCTTTTATTTATATAGACTAAGTCTAGACTTAATTTTCCTACTGCTGGGACTGAGGCCTCCTCTCACGTTTTTTTCTTAAATTCTGTCCTGTCACCCGCCACGCTGTCACTAATTTCCTTTTCTTTCATATCACTTCTCACACAATCCATCCATCTTTTTTTTGGCCTCCCTCTCCCTCCCCATCCATCCGCATGTATACTCTCTATCGTTGATTAGAAAGTCGTAAGTCATAAATCGTCTTCCTTTAAACAAAGGTAACTTCTGACCCTGACCATTGGACATCCTTACCCCAAACCAAGCGACCGGATACAATGGTCACCGTATACCCGAGGAGGCGAGGACTGGCCAGATGTGGCGCCCGCGCACCGAGCGCAGGCTTTGTATGCGTGTGCGCACCCGCGCCGGATGCCGCGCCATCGACCGGAAACGACGTCACATTAAAACGTAATTGTTATTTAAATGCAATCAGTAGGCTTTAATGCTTCTGAATGCGATTATTATGCGAAAGGGGTGTTTAGGCAAATGTATTGTTTGCTGAACTCAAGTATGCTGGTAATTAGGGACAAATAGGACCGGGGTGCGCATTCCTTTTCGAGGTATAATAGTTTTGTTATAGTTAAAAACGGCATCACGTAGACGGTCACGGGCAGGGCTGCAGGAAAGTTTAAAAGAGTTACCGTGGCTCTGAAACGTAAAGGACTACTGAAGGAACACAGGCGGCTTCTACTCAGTAAGGTCTGACATTCAGAGCGGGAGAATAATTTTTTGACGACCTGAAAAAATGTCGTTGCGGGTACCTAATTTGCGGTACAACTTACTAATGTCTAGTAATGTGAAGGCTTGCGGAATTATCTGATGTGCTGAGAAGGGATGATTTTGCAGATTTGCTGAAAGACTTTTTCAGATCGAGCCGGTGCTAAAGTGACAGTGCGTTGAATTGGCGACATGGTTCTCGCTTTGGTTGAGCGATTGACAGCTGCGCGTCGCAGGTTCGATTCCCGCTCGGAATAAATATATTATGTATGGCCTACAGATAGGTGTTCCAGGTCTGTGTGTGGTGTGGGAACGCATCCACGATATAGGAGTTATTCCTAGTATGAGGCAAGTTTAAAAACAAAATCAACTTTTAGATAATTATTTTTCAATACACTTACTCGAAAACTTGCTCTTATCCCACGGCTTTTAGGCACGCAATAGACTGTTTTCCGCACTAGAGCAGAAAAGTGCGCGTGCTCACCCCGCCACAATTTTATTAGTGTTATTACATTTACCGTATCAGGCTGGGCGCGCGTCGACCTCCACGAGGCGCCGGTCAACATCCGTTTATTCATTTCATAAGTGTATTGCAAAATGTCGTTTGATACACGTGCAAGTTTGTCACTGCAGCCCTTGGCTCCATTTATACCTACCCCGCCTACGGCTCGTGCGAATCCCGCCTCGGTCGCAATGACAAACTTTCTGCACTTGTATCAAAATGCCAATTTCAAAACATTCTTATCGACTATATATAATTATGATGGCATTTAAACAACACAAATACCAACTATCTTATTAACAAAGGGATTAAAGCGAAGGGACAGCTGAAGTGATTAGTATACAGTTAACTAGGACAAGTGAAGTCAAATAGATAATGCTATCCACACATTGAACTTTTAATTGTATTGGGTCGATGGGTATTGAATTTTAATTACTAATACATCTATAAACATGCGTTATCGGGAAGTATTACATTAGTAGCATTATGTATAGGTTATATTTAATGGGTAATATTGGTTGAACATAACCACAACTAATCGGTTGTTTATTATTTGGGTTAAGTAGCATATGTAGACTTCATTTTCCTACTGCTGGGACTCAGGCCTCCTCTCTAGGAGAGGGAATGGGCCGTATTGCACAATGAATTCACGACCTACGTGATTTAAGTAACCAAATAAAACTATCTTTCTTATTTAGATGATTGTGTGATTGAGCAGTGGTGGCCGAGTGGTAACGGCCTCGACTTACGAGTTGTAGGTCGCGGGTTCAAACCCAACCAGGCGCATTACTCTGTGTGTGTATTATTTCATCACCACTACTCTAAAAACGGTAAAGAAAAACATCGTGAGAAAACCGGCATGTCCTAGAACCAAAAATTCGAAACAAATGACATTCACCAACCCGCACTGGGCCCGCGTGGTGGATTATAGCCTATTTCCTCTCCTAGAGAGGAGGCCTGAGTCCCAACAGTGGGAACATCATAAGGCCGACTATGCTATGCTATTTAGATGATTGTAGGCAGTTGTATATTATATTAATTCTTTGTAATCATTGATTAACCGGAGGACATAAAATAATCACTTGGAGCAGCAATTTATTTCTCTTTATTAGAGTAAAACTACAATTCATAGGTAGGTTAGTATATAGTATATAATAGGTCAATTTAGCTGCCTTCTCTCCGATCTAAGCCAGCCAAACATCTTTGTAAACTCGGATCCAATAGTTGCTAATCAAAGAAAGATGGATACAGCCGCTGACTCGGAAACAATGAGCATGGAGACTGCCAATCAGACGTCGAACTCTAGCTTGTCAATCGATATAAGTTTAGACATTAGTAGCTTCAGAAACAATAGTTAATTTGCAGAAGGCGTCCCCGTCATTTCGTAAACCAGATTAATGGTTAAGAAAGAAAGAAAGAAAGAAAGAAAGAAAAACATTTTATTTGCCGGAAAAGGCGCAAACTTATAACTAAACATATTGCAAAACATTTTGCAAGACAAAAACATAATTAATCAGAAATAACATATATGCGCCACGTCCGAGCAAAACGGCCGTACGCTCAGCATAATGCCGTGTCCACAACGCAAAAAAGCGACGAGTCCACAGCGCTGGTTTTCAGCGTGGGCCGGTGACGTTATCAACTAACAAACGTCGGCAACGGTATTGTGCACATACCAATATTTTTGAATAAAATTAAATATAAATATTTTTTTTTTTAAGACAAACACATAAATGGAAATAACAGTAAATAAATAAATAATGAGGAAATACAATAAAATTATCTACACACGTATAAAGTGGCAACATTACGCCACGTCGTCGTCGTCGTCGTCGTTAACTCCATCTCGCTAGACTGGAAGCTGACCCCTGGATAAAGCTAGGATGATGATTGATGGTCAGATGGACGGGTCGTGTTCCTCGGGGTATCGTCCCGTTCGGAAATGTTTTGGAGTAGCGGTATCTGAGGCAGGGCGCAGCGGGGGACTAGCGGCGGAGATGTTTGTGAATGAGAGATGATCTGGCGCTGATGTTGTTCGATAAGGCTATTGGAATATATCGTGACTGTGTCGGGTGAGATAGTGGGTAAACGCAAGGTCAATAGAGTGAAAATTGACGAAGAACATTGATAACATTTTTTCCCACACTAAAAAAAAGGAAGAAAAAAAGGCTGCCAGGATAAAATGAGTTTGGGTGGGTCACGTTAGCCGCATACACACTAGACAATTTTTGTTTGGCTGCCTGCCAAATAAAATTACCTTCTAATCCTAATAATTAAACGCAAAATAAACCTTTCAAAAAGGTAAAAATTCATACTTTTTATGACTAAAAGTCAGAAATTGACGTCAAACATAAATAAAACAATATGTAACTTGTGTGTGGTTGTCATTTTTCAAACTGTGATAAAGGCCAGAACACGCAAGCAGTTTGGGGTTTTTCAGTGACAAATCAATATACGTATGTACAATGGAATATTTTTTACCCACAGTGGTAAATCATTATTAAATTAATTATATTTAAAGGAAAATTAAATATGCATGGCCTATTAAAAATCACGCCATTGTATATTGTTATTTTCTTCGATAATAAAGCAGGAATATTTTAATATTATATTTAACCACAAAACATTAAATGTATGTTGGTAAATACACGGAATTGTGATCCACTTACTTACCCGCTATCTTTCCTGTTGTACATTTAATATTATTAAGTGGGTAGGTACCAAAATAATGAACACAGCTAGATGGAATTGTGATTAATTTTCTCCTACTTGATTAGGTGCAAATAAGTCGTTAATATACAATACAATACAATACAATATACAATATTCACACAACTATCACACAACGCCGTCTAGTCCCAAGCTAAGCAGAGCTTGTGTTATGAGTACTAGACAACTGATAAACATACTTAAATATATCTAAATACATACATATTATAGATAAATTACACCCAGACACAGAACAAATGATTGTGCTCATCACACAAACATTTGTCCTGGGTGGGAATCGAACCCACGACCTCCGGCATAGCAGTCAGGGTCACTAACCACTAGACCAACAGGCTAGTCAAACAATATAAAAATCATATTATAAAATTCATATTCTTATCTTAGATAGGTATACTGCATATTACTTAGTAAGTAGGTACAGATAATATCACTTAGTAAGTATCTATAGGTTTTAAAAAAATCTTTTTCTGAAGTCAGAAATCGTTAAATAACTAGTGACAGATTTTTTTATTTTTTTTTAATTTGATTTAAACTAGTGCCTGACTGCGATCCCATCTGATGGTAAGCAGTGATGCAATCGTTGAGGCGCACTAGTTTATTTTTGTTTAGTTTATCATTTAGTTTTGTTTTTAGTATTGTTTTAATATTACTGACTAAAACCAACTCGTGTTCCTACAGTTGCTTTTTGCGCTCAACTGCCGCCGTAAATCTTTCGAATAATACCATAGCCCTGGCAGGGAACTATAGGCACCACAAAAGATCTAGTTAATAAAAGAAAATATCGGCAAGTATCAAAATCACTCTGATTGTTGGAAAATCTCTTTTATTTATTTATTTAAACTTCATGTAGGTACAGTTAGTAGTGGTACATAGGCGGACTTAATGCAACAAGGCATTCTCTACCAGTCAACCTTTGGGTTCAAAGACACTGTGGTAGGTGTGCACAATAAATAACAGAATCATTAAATTAAGTTACAATAATAAAATACTTATATGCTAATGTTTTAAACTAATAAATACATTATAATTAGGAGAACTTAAAAAATAACAATTATGACGAAGACCGAACTAAGGTTGAGAGAGGACTTCAAGTAGTAGTTTCGAATTTTACGCTTGAAGGAAAATTTACTTTCGGTTTTTTTGATGTCAAGGGAAAGCACATTCCAGAGTTTTATGGTAAAGACAACGTAAGAATTAGCCATAAACCCAGTACGGTTTTATATCAGGAGAACCAAAAAGCCTTCACCTTCCTACGCTATGTTTCTACATTTAAACTGTGCTTAATAAATTAAAGGTAGCGAAACTACGCTTATGTGATAGGCATCCGTATTTAACGATTAAAACAAAAAATCTAAACTTAACTTTTAAATTCAATTGATTAGATTTGGTTAAGGAGTATAGAGGGCTGCTGATCACTTAAAACTAAGTCATTTTTTTCGTTCATTCGTCGTTATTAGTTATAGTATGTTCGTTTGATATTCAGGATAAATGCGGAGTTTCGCTAGCAAACTAAAAGTGACAGAATAGTAAAACTTCACTATAGAAAACATAAGGCAATTTTGTCTAGAATTCTACAAGTCATAACTTCGTATGTCGATCGGTCGCTACAATTAAGGCTGCGACCATATGGTTTGCGTGCGCGTGGGCATCGTCACGTGACGTCATAGCCCATTCACCGCCAACAACGGTGCTCGCTTTATTTGGTCAGCTCGCAAAACTAGCTGTTTGATGATGATGATGACTGTTTATTGACTGCTATTTAAATCATCATCACTTTTGAGGTTGTTTTCAACTTTGTACTTATTCTTCATTTTTAAAGTTTAAATGCAATATGTTTGTTTGCGATGCGACGGTTTTGGTGACAGGTGGTGCGGCGCAACCGTTTATTTTTTTGTTAAAACGTGGGAGCTTTTTTATCAATGAACGCGCAAAAAAATTCGTAGTCAACTCGAATAATATAATTTAAAAATGAAATAGCCAGTCAATGAGTCAACCATGGCAGTAGCGGGTTACCTAAGGTTCACCGAACTAATGACTTTTACGTTAGGGTTCCCGCCAAACGCTAAGTACAATATGTATGACAATGACATTACCTGTCACGTCACTTGTTACGTGAGTTCTCCAGGTAACAGAAAAGCTATTCGTTTAAGCCTGCTGAACAGAAATACAACACTTAATTTCGCCGTCCTAGCCAGAGATGTCAGCAAACCGTAGGGGCCCAGCAGGGTCGAAGCCTTTTCAGATTTTTCCCTATACTTATGCTATGAGACCTTGCTTCATGCCAAATTTCAGGATTCTAGGACAACGGGAAGTACCCTATGAATTTTGATTCCCTTGAGAGTGTCGAAAAATACGTTTTTGCAACATAAACAGCCGTATCTTTTTTTTCCGTTTACTTACAAGTTTGATTTTTTCACAGCTTCAAGGGACTGCAGACTTGAGTATATGGTTTTAATTTCAACTCGATACCTAAACACGTTCCCGAGATAAAGGGTCTTGACAAAGAGACATAGAGACATACGGACGGACAAGAAAGTGATCCTATAAGGGTTCCGTTTTTTTCCTTTTGCGCTACGGAACCCTAAAAAAATATTATTCGTTGACCAGTCCACTATCTAAACTTCATAGCTAACGTTTATTCTGTTCTGACAAATCTCTAGTTTACAATGAAACCTAGAAACGTGCTGGTACTGCAGAAGCGTGATCAAGCTGACTGAATCATGATGCATCACTAAGTTGTTGGTATCATTGTGATTCATTGTTTAAAAGAACAGAAGGTGTACTTTGTAAAATCAGACTTCAAGACACCTACGTAAGTAGCAAAAATATTTATGAGTTACTTGTAGAATAAATCCGAAAACGCACACAAACTTTGTTTGATCTGCGGAATCGTTCGAAAGAGTCACCACGGCGGGCGCTGGAACACAAAAGGCCACTGAGGGAACACGGGTTTGTTTAGTCTGTAAAAATCTAACACTCGCATTCCCTCCACCCAGAGCGGGAGAAGATATGGGAAATTTTATGATTTCCGACCCCAAAAAAAGCTACCTTGTGTTGTCGCATAAATTCACAAAAAGATCTTTACTAAAAAGCTTTTTGTTATTCCGTGTTCCCACGGCTACCTAGTGGGGACGTGTCTTCAAACGTGTATCCTGACTCCGATAGTCCAAAAATAGAATATGAAAAATATTTAAATATTTTTGAAAAATCTAATTCTAAGGGGAAAAATATTAGTGGTCGCCGACGTCATAAAAGGACACCTTGTGCAAAATTTCACGCTCCTAGGCCCTTAATTGCACCTTTCATGTATATAGATATCATTCGGTTTTACATAATTATGTCTTAGCATAGCATAGCATAATCAGCCTTTTAATGTTCCCACTGCTGGGACTCAGGCCTCCTCTCTAGGAGAGGGAATGGGCCGTAATCCACCACGCGGGCCCAGTGCGGGTTGGTGAATGTCACATGTCTTCAAATATTTTGGTTCTAGGACATGCCGGTTTCCTCACGATGTTTTCCTTCACCGTTTTGAGAGTAGTGGTGATGAAATAAATTACACAAACTAATGCGCCTGGCTGGGTTTGAACCCGCGACCTACAATTCGTAAGTCGGGGCCGTTACCCCTCGGCCACCACTGCTCTCACTCTCAATTATGTCTTTTATTAGTTTATTTCCACAAATATTCACATTTCGCTGATTACAATTTCTATTCAGTTGATAGCAACACGATAACAGTTACAATCCACCTCGGTGCTCGTGATACAGTCCCCACCTTGTAATCTGTGGTATAGTCATGTCTCACCTACGGAGGTGTTCTTAGAACGTTGACGGTGACTCGGTGCGCCTACGCATGACATATGGCGGGCACTTGTGAACAATGCTTAATTCATGTTTTGTCAATGTTAGACTGATATTATTTTAGACTTATAACATAGTTACTAAGTTTTTGTCTTAGGCTTTGCTCTTGTAGCCTGCCCATGAAGTCTATTTTTTCAGGATATGGTTGAATTCAGGATTTAGAATATGGTGCATTCTGCCAATGTAAGGATTTACGAAAACGGATCAGAAGTCGTCGAAGCACGTTTAAAGTAAGAATATATATATATAATTATTTTACACGAAGAAATCCTTCCAGAAATAGTCTACAAAAATGTTTTTACTTTACGCTACTTTAGGTTTTTGTATAAATTTTGGCTGAGTTTTATGAATACCTATTTGAAATGTAGGCAAGTCCTGTATTTACCGCTTTCCTTAAAACAATAAATCTGGTCACAAAATTACCTAAATAGGATTATTCAGAGTCTGGACGTCGCTCCCATGAATTTATAGGTACGCAAGCTACTACGCTTAGGTATATAATTTGTGTACTTTGTACATAGCATGAAAGTATGTTCATTGTGGTTTTCCCTTCAAGTAAAGAGGTAAAAGGTTATAAGTAAGTTATTATCCCTCCTGTCGTCCACGTGCCTTGTAGAGGTAACAAAGCGTAAAGAGCATTCATCCATTTTTGGCAGTCACGGCTGGGTAATGTTTTGAAGGCTTCGAGTATTAGACTTTTGGTAAAACGATTACGCTGTTAAAGGTTAGAACTCGCAGTTTTTTGTTTGTCCAGCTGCCATTTGCTGAAAATGACTTCAGGTCTTGCCAATATTAACCTTTTTGCAGCCCGTAGAGTAATTTCTATGCAAACAGAGGTAGTAATTATATCGTTGTCGACTTGTCGCCCAGTAGCTGTATTTGTCTGGTTTTAGCCTTCAGCATAAATTTGCTGGCTCATCTTGCTAAAAAGTCTTTGACTTTAGTTGCATCCATATATATTATAAAGCAGAGCAGTGGTGTCCGAGTGATAACGGCCCCGACTTACGAGTTGTAGGTCGCGGGATCAAACCCAGTCAGGCGCATTACTTTGTGTAATTTATTTCATCACCACTGCTCTCAAACGGTGAAGGAAAACATCGTGAGGAAACCGGCATGTCCTAGAACCAAAAAATTCGAAGACATGTGACATTCACCAACCCGCACTGGGCCCGCGTGGTGGATTACAGCCCATTCCCTCTCCTAGAGATGAGGCCTGATTCCCAGCAGTGGGAACATTAAAAGGCTGATTGTGCTGTGTTATGCTATATATTTTAAAACAAAGTTCCCTACTGCGTCTGTCTGTCTGTTCGTCATAAACTCCAATACCTACTGAACTGATTTTCATGTAATTTTCACCATAAACATTCATGAGCCAGGTTTATATGTATAATACGTGTATATTACGGTAGAATAGAAAAAACAATTGAAAATAAACGCGCGAGTCGCTAATCACTCTAATATTATAGAGGTGAAAGTTTATGAGTGAGTGTTTGTTTATGTTTGTTACTTCTTTACGCTCAAACGGCTGAACGGATCCTGATGAAATTTGGCACTCGGATAGACCATGTCTTGGAATAGCACACTGAACATGGATGATGAGGATCATACTTTTTATCCCGGAAATATGTTTCTTTGGGACAATTTCTACTTTCAACAGCCAGTAAACGATTAAAAAAAACTTCCAGATCTTTTATCAATGTTTATTCTTCTTGTATCTATAGAGTTAAAACAAAAAAGAAGCAATTAAGGCATTTTAGTTAAATACATACCTCCAATTAACATATTTAGTGTTCTCATGTTTTTAATCCAGGCTATCGACTCCTTGATAAGTCCAAAATGTTTGTTCAACAATACAATCTTTTACCACAAGGTGACCCCGCGTTATCTGCACGTACGCAATTTGCATCGAGGCACGGCAATTGATCAATATCGTGCTCAGGAGTGTATAGAAATCCATCGACGACATTAAGATTAATTGGCTATGTAGTGACATGGTGATCAATCTTCGTAGATTCATGATTTTCATGGCACACCTTATGGTAATCGGTAGTTAAGCTGTTGAACCCAATTTAGCCAAATAACAATAATTTTTATTCTGGTAAAATACACCCATTACTATTTTCACATGTGAACCGGAAGACGCAGCGTTGGAAGGCCTCCTACAATGTGGACCGATGATCTGGTAAGGGATACGGGAATCCGATAGATGCGAGACGCACAAGACCGTTCATTATGGCGACACTTGGGGGAGGCCTATGTCCAACAGTGGACGTCTTTCGGCTGAAATGATGACTATTTTCACATGATATGTTTTGTAATTCATAATTTAAATATTTAAAATAACGTTAATAGAACAATGAAAAAGAGTAAAATAACAATAAAATAGAATTAAATCAATTACGTAAGTATTATTTATCTTGACCCGTATCATTGCCATTGAACAGTAAGCAGTTTTTTTTTTTTGAAAAGCCTACCGAAGCTGTACTTGTGTTTATCTGTATCAAGGCAAAGCTAAAGGCATTGTTTGTGGTGGTAAATCAACAAATGACTTCTCCCGCACTAGGGTGGATCGAGAGAGCGTGTCAGACTTTTAGTGACTAAAACCTGCCTGTGTCCTTCAGGTGCTCTTGGCATTCTGGGACCACGGTAACTCGTTCAAAAATTTTCGCGGTAAGCTTTAGGCCAAAGAGCTTATCAACCAACCTTAAACAGCCATAGTCGAGACACTTTATTTATTTCCCCATATAAGACTAGCACAAGTTTTCCTCCAACAAGAAGGTGCGTAAAAACAGTCCGTACTCCACTTCTCACGCTTCCGGTGGTCTCTGACGTGGCCGTCGCTTGTCGTAGTGAAACCAGATCGACGCAGGCGCAAGTAATTCTATAGCCGCAAGATTTATGACCGAACCAACCTAGTAGGTACCGTTCTATGACGTTAGAACATGTTGGATTGTTTAATTGTTACTACAATCACTGTTTTATTTTATTGGTATATTTTTCGGGATTATTTATTTTAAAAAAGTTAACAGGAAGGCATTAATTTACCTATTTAATACGAATTTGGTTTAGCATTCCGATGTGCGAATTTATGTGAAAAGTTTATATTTATCTTTGTGAGAAAAAAATGCTATTCAAAAACACATAGTACATGGAAATAGAGCCTCCAGTAGTATCTGCCTCTTTAGAATAATTAACTTTTTCACCCGACTTTGCTTCCTTGGTTTATCCCGGAACCAGGCCTGGCGCACTTCTAACTATAGGTATAGAAATCTGCCTACGCCCGCGGCCTCTCTTGCGAGGCTTATTTCGGTAGAGTGTCACACGCGTGTTCGATTTTCCGCTTGACCCGTGCTAACAAAAAATATTTTTGAATTCTTTACCGAATATTCTATCGAGTTTTTATTTCAAGTATTTGCGACATTTTTCACGTAAACGAGTCAATGACCTTAAAATCATTCCATATAGTAGACCTCCCAGTACTAGTGACTACCTTACTAATGCTAGGTCAACATAATTGGAATTATTATCTTACAAAATGTTAATTATTATGCATAATAACGTCTTAAACGACCTACCTTTTAAAAATTACATATGAACGCAAAGCTAACGCACATATAAAACCAACAAAGTCATATACACTTCATTTTAATTACCTATTTCATTTGTTTAGATACCTAACTAAATGTAAACAATCTCTTGACACTTCTATGAGATGACTTTTAAAAACATATTTTTTTAAGTATGGATATATGTAAATAGGTAGAAATCAATTAGGTACCTATCTACCATATAATTTTAGAAAATCTGATTATATTTTATGTAATAAAACATAAGTACCTATTACACATTTTTCAAAAACACCAGTCCTAACCCTATAAAAAGAGCGGCCTGTTCAAAGGCGCATAACGGGCATAATAAAAGAGACTCTCGTCACGCGGACTTACGGTGCATTTTGATTCGTTACGAGCGCCACTGGATCTAGAAGGCTAATAAAATCAAGGTCGTGTCCGTGCCGTGCAATGTATTATGGACATTATCGCTGTTGTTAGTAGGTTTAAATTCGTATGTTGGCTATCACGGAGTGCAATTTCTGTACTTGTACTATTTCTTATTCTGTGCCGGAACCATGATTTTTTTGAGATGACAAGTAGCCCATGGCCCTCAAGGATAATAAATAAATAAAATCCTTTTTTTTCAGACATATTTGGGCCATACTATAGTTAGTGGTTGACTTAGAAACTATGTTATATTTTCATTACATAATCTAAGTAGCTTTTTAACTGTAAAGACTGTCTCTCAATAGTACATTTTGATACACGTGCAGTGCCGAGGGCTGCAGTGACAAATTTGCACGTGTATTAAACAACTTTTTTCAACACACTCGACTCGTGGGGGTCGATACGCGCCCAGTCTGATACGATAAATGTAATAAAATTGTGGCAGAGGAGAGCATGCGCACTTTTCTGCACTAGTGCGGAAAACGGTCTTTTGCGTGCCTAAAAGCGGTGGGATAAGAGCGGGTTTTCGAGTAAGTGTATTGAAAAAGATTTTATTTTATTAGTCATGATTATCCGGAAGTTTAGAAACTATAAAAAGTTAGGTTTAATGTTATGTGCGTACTGTTTCAGGCCTATCAAAATATTCATAATTATTCAGTTCATTAATCCTGAACAATCGCAGCTTGCTTTCCGCTGAAATTGAGATAAGAGATCATTGGCACGGCAATATAATAAAAATTATGAAACGTCGCAATACTGAGTTAGGTATGTATATTATAGGTATTTTTTTCATACATTTTCCTTATGCCATGGCGATTTTAATGGATGCGGGGTGAATACTTTTGGGAGGCCTTTTTCCACTAGTACCTAGATGTCTTTTACATAGCCCGAAGATTTTCCAATAAGGAGTGGCGACCACGTTCCAGAAGATGCATTGGATGGAGTCGCGGGTGTCTATTGGAAGCGAAAAACATAGTACGGTCGATGTGATGACGCATAGGTGAAAGTCTATGTCTAGTAGTGGACGTCTTTGGGTTGAAATGATGTTGATCAGGAGTGAATTTACTGATTGATTACATACAGTAACTGTGGTACGAGTAGCCTAGTAGTAACAATGCCGACTTATGTCGTTACGTCGCCGTCGGTGTACGTCGTGGGTTCAAACCCAGGTACGCGCTTTACTTAATGTGATTCATATCATCACCACTACTTTCAAAACGGTGAAGGAAAATACATATTATGAGGAAACTGAGAGAGAGCCGTGGTGGCCGAGTGGTAACGGCCCCGACTTACGAGTTGCAGGTCGCGGGTTCAAACCCTGCTAGGCGCATTACTTTGTGTAATTTATTTCATCACTCTCAGCTCTCAAAAACGGTGAAAACATCGTGAGGAAACTGGCATGTCTTTAAACCAAAAATTCGAAGACATGTGACATTCACCAACCCGCACTGGGCCCGCGTGGTCGATTAAGGCCCATTCCCTCTTCTAGTGAGGAGGCCTGAGTCCCAGCAGTGGGAACATTAAAATAAGGCTGATTATGCTTATGCTTGTACTTATGAGGAAACTGGCATGTCCTAGAACCAAAAATTCGGCCCACGTGGTGGATTACTTACGGCCAATTTCCTCTTCTGAAGAGGAGTCCCAGCAGTGGGAATATAATATGGCTGAATATACTTATGCTATACTTACTTACATATACAGTTTCTTTCTCGGCTAACGCCACTAATAGAGCCGCATACATGAACTCATCTGTTTCACCTCGGTCCGAATCAAAGTGTATTTCAGTTGGTTACGTTATTGCTAGTACACTAACGTTGCGCAAGCGCATGTGGCCGTGAACGCTAATTGTGATCTTATAAATGTATACGTATAGTCTGTCTTTTAAAATAGTTTGACAGCGTGCATTTTTTGAACATTTGAATGGTTTATGCAGATGTGTAGGAGACAGAAAATTATAAGAAATTAATCTAAATCGGCCTTCCATAAGGTGGACCGATGACCTGGTGAGGGTTGCGGGAATCCGATGGATGCGAGACGCACAGGACCGTTCTTTGTGGTGACATTTGGGGGAAGTCCAAGCCCGTCCATTAGTCGTCTAAAGTCTTGCTAAGGGGTATCGTCCAGTTCCTGGGTTGTGGAGGTTAGAAGCGACTACCTATAGTCGCTTCATGTAAAATACTGGTCAGCTTCCAGTCAAACTGGAACCCGACCCATGGCTAACTATGGTAGGTAGTAAAGGGAGAGGTAGGTATTGGTGATATTTTTTTAAAAACAGAATACCACACAGTTCCAAACAAGCTTATTCATTAGACAGCGCTAGCAAGTTGTTATGAGCGAGGAGGATTAATATCTTCATACTAGTAACACATTAGCATAGCATAGCATAGTCGGCCTTATAATGTTCCCACTGTTGGGACTCAGGCCTCCTCTCTAGGAGAGGGAATGGACCGTAATCCACCACACCGGCCCAGTGCGGGTTGGTGGATGTTACATGTCTTCGAATTTTTGGTTCTAGGACATGCCGGTTTCCTCACGATGTTTTCCTTCAGCGTTTTTAGATCAGTGGTGATGAAATAAATTACACAAAGTAATGCGCCTGGCTGGGTTTGAACTCGCGACCTACAACTCGTAAGTCGGGGCCGTTACCACTGGGCCACCACTGCTCCGATATCTTCATACTAGTAACATATTATGCATAGGAAACTGTATTATATTGTGTTTAAAAAAATATTACCAAATTACTATTGTATTATACTAGCTTCTGTCAGCGGCTTCGCCCGCGAGAAAATCGGGTTCTCCACACAAACTTTGGACCCCCGTTTCATCTCCTTAGGGGGTGAATTTCGGAAAATCCGTTCTTAGTGGAAGTTTACACCCTATAAGGAAACCTACCTGCCAAATTTAAGTTTGTAGGTGTTACAGTTGCTGAGATTTCGTGATTAATCAGTGAGTGGTATTTCACTTTTATAATATATATAGAAGATAGATAATAATTAATATACCTCCCCTTACTATATGTAGTCTATCTATCTATCTCTATAGTAATACATATAGTCTTTCACTGTCACTTAATATAATTGGCAATAATTCATATCTTTCTCACCTATTTCATTTTGCTCATTCGTCTTTGACTAGTTTTTCCAGCCGGTCTTGCCCGTCTTGTCTTCACTTATATTGGCACCTTTCTCTGCGTGTCCGCTAGTTTCCGATGCGCCTGCGCCTCTTAGCGATGCGGTGGTAAACAGAGCTCTTTGTCTTATTTGGCTCTGTTATGAATATGACTGTTTGTTCGCATGATTGGTGCACTTTCTTTTTTTATGGTGCTTTGTTTTTTCGCACTTTCGATTACATTGGAAATGGTGTGAAGAAAGTATGAACCATGCATGGACGATTGTTACTGATAGAGTAGTTTTTCGCGCATTATTTCCTTTTTAACGTATATTTCAGATAAAAATAGGTAAATATACAGTATGAAAAAAATATTTTCTGTCTAACCAGTTCATCAATAAATACACAAAAATAAAATACTAACTGTGAAAACAATGTCAAAACAGGTAAAAAAGCAAATGAGATATAACAATTATAAACAAGTATATCTGTCTCTCTCGCCAAGACGGGCGTGATAAACTTTGACATCAACTTTTGAAGCTTTATAACTTCGATGTCGATGAAGATATTTTAAAAATTCTTTCATATTTGTTTACTAGAGCTAAAAATGATTTAATTTGACAAACAAAAAAAAAAACTCATGCAAATCCCTTATTGTGTTTTGTGTTGAATTTTGAACATTGTTTAATATTTTAAATGTCTTCTTCTTACGTGGTCTTTCCTCCTAAATCTATTTAATATTATTTCCTTTGTACCTCACAACCTCCAAAACTTTACGATCCCGGAAACAAAAGCTCACTTAAGAATTCACTCGATGCGCCGTAAAAAGGATCTAAAACGAAGAATACGCGGCACGTGCGCACGCGCCGACCCGTTCGGGGGGGAGAGGGGGGCACAGGTGTCGAGTGATTTAATTAAAACTTAACAGAAATACACCGCCGACGAGTCAGTTAACGGCGAGTGTAATTAACTGGCACCCTTCCTGCTTACCTACCGATAAATATAGATTAATTATACGGTGGAAAGGGGAAAGGAGGGTTTTTGAAAAAATAATTATGGTTTTGAATGTATCAGATAACTGATAAATTTATAATTTTGTAAAACATAGAATAGAGCAGTGGTGGCCGAGTGGTAACGGCTCCGACTTACGAGTTGTAGGTCGCGGATTCAAACCCAGCCAGCTTTGTGTAATTTATTTCATCACCACTGCTCTCAAAACGGTGAAGGAAAACATCGTGAGGAAACCGGCATGTCCTAGAACCAAAAATTCAAGACATGTGACATTTACCAACCCGCACTGGGCCCGCGTGGTGGATTACGGCCCATTCCTTCTCTTAGAGAGAGGAGGCCTGAGTCCCAACAGTGGGAACATTAAAAGGCTGATTATGCTTATGCTTATGCTTAAAACATAAAAAAAATATTTAAAAAAATTCACAAGAAGCGTTTTTTTTTCATTAAGTATTTGTTTTTGTGTTTTTTCAATTGATTAAAATTCTTTTTATTTCACATAGGCCTACATGGGTAGGTACTTATAAAACGTCAGAAGTTAGTGCACGGTTCCAATTGGTCGTATCCTATAGAGAAGAACCAACAAGAATGGAAATTCCACGGTTTTGTTTAGAAAACAAACAGGTTTGAAAGAAACTTGTAACAAATATACTATTTATACTTATATATATTTTATATAAGTAAATAAGGTTGTTTTACATTGCATGCCTAAACCACAACTTACCTACGTTAGTTTGTTATTTGTAACAAATTTTCCTTACGATGATTTATACATTTATGAATGAATGTAGTTGATCACGTTCACTAACTTGACGTTTGCGTAGTTTATGAAAATATCGTCATTCCGGTTGAGTAATCTGTGAGAACTGGGCTGTGGGTTTGTCCGTACGAGTTACCGCGGCCCTGGTTCACAAAGGGCAACTGAAAGAACATAGGTGGGTTTTTAGTCAGTAAAAGTCTTGTTTCGCTGCAGTCGGACGGCGAGCAATGGGTAGCTCGTCGTACGGGCGTCCAGCCGGGTCGACACGGCGCGTTGTGTTTTACGCGCCCCTCAAAGAGGTGTCAGCAAGATTGGGGGGGCTAGTTAGGGGAACTTTCGAAGGAGGTACCGTGGCCCTTGGGTTTTAGTTAGTAAATTCTGACACTTCCTCCCGTTCTACCCAGAGCGGGAGAAGTCTATTGATGATAGCCCACGCAAAAAAAAGTTCAGGTATAGGTACAACATTATTTTTAGTATAAACCTGAATAAGTATAGTTTGTTCAGAATCAGCAACTGAATCGATTCCAATAATACAACATAGGTCACGGCAGATCATAGCGGGCATTAGGCGCCAGCGAACAGTTGGGTGCGGGAGCAACACAACCCCTCAGTCGCCCGGATGGCCCAGTGACCATATATTTATTATATGAATTAAAAAAAAACCAGACAACCAGGTAACATAACAAGCTTATAACTTTGTGATTTTTCATGAAACAGTAGGTACATAGATTATTTACATAAAAATATTAGACACGTGTTTCGGGTTTCGCTAATAAAATAATGTTGTATAGGTAACTAAACTCAAAGTTGAATTTTCTTCCAACGAACCATTGAGGGATAGAGGGAGATGACAATATTGATTATTATTGTATTTTTTTAAATGAGTACAGCCCTCACAGTACTCACAAACACGACCTACATAACTTACACATAATTATGTTTAATGTAATAATTTTGCCTAACAACGCAAATTGCGACATAAACCACAAAATAAACTTCATCAGGTAATCAATACCTACATAAATAATAATTACTTGTACTTAATTATTTGCATAATTTTAGTTTCTCACATAATTTAAGTAATAAGATTCTTAATAAAGATTTATTAGTTGTTTATGGTAATTTAGGAAGTTAAGTTACGTGTTGCCATCGTTAATATACGGTGAGGTGAAAGGTAAGCGGTTAAATCCATTTAAATTAACTGTTAAAGTTAATAGGTTGATATTACGAGGTTCACGATTAAAACTATATTTTTTAGAAGCGTTAATTAATGATGTTTTAGCAAGCCAGTAATTTAGTTATGCAGGTTAGATAGACAATCAGTAAAAGTTAAAAAAAAACTTTTACAAATATCGAACAGACTCAAAAAAAAAATTGACGTGTTTCTGGTTTTGTGTGTTCGTTTTTTGAAACCGACTTCTGAAATTAATTTATTTTGCAATATCGTTGTTTAAAGTCGGTTCTATTTTTGTTAAAAAAGGATTTTTAAGAAAAAATTAATGTAATATTTTAATATAATTTTAAATTTCTATTTTAATTTTGGGAGCCATTTCAAGACAGGAAGGCAACCCCAACTACATTGGGCAAGACATGGCAGGTGATCTAGCTTTAGTATACCATACGTTCATAAATAAAAGAGGAAATCCGATACCAATGACCTGGTGAGGGTTGCCGATGATGAGACGATGATGAGATGAAATAAAAATATTCCTTTACGTCGGTCTAAATTACGAAGAGCGTGCGGATCGAAAACTTTGCCAGAATCTTGGATATTCCATTTTGATTTCCATTTTAGTTTACCGTCTTACAAGATCTACAGCATTGCAATGACGAAATATCAACAAAACAACCCACATAAACAATAACAATACTCAGAAATAGAAAGCTAATTTACCAATAGAGAAATAATTCATTCACAGCAGGACACTTTGTACAGTTTCGACTGTTCGGATACAAACCTAATCTAACAGAATATTTCTCCAAGCGAATGCTGCGTTACAATTAGAGATGGACCCTAAACTAGTCGCCGACTAGTTGGGAAGGCCGACTATCCGACCGTATTTATAGTCGGTGACTAGCCAGCGATGTATTAAAGGTATGTAGATTTTTCGACACTTAATAAGTTGAAGAGTAGAAAATAAAAGAAATAAGAACTAAGTACATACTTAAGGAGAGCGTTGGTGGCCGAGTGGTAACGGCCCCGACTTACGAGTTGTAGGTCGTGGGTTCAAACCCAGTCAGGCGCATTACTTTGTGTAATTATTTCATCACCACTGCTCTCAAAACGGTGAAGGAAAACATCGTGAGGAAACCGGCATGTCCAAGAACCAAAAAATCGAAGACTTGTGACATCCACCAACCCGCACTGGGCCCGCGTGGTGGATTATGGCCTATTCCTTTTCCTAGAGAGGAGGCCTGAGTCTCAATAGTGGGAACATTATAAGGCCGACTTTGCTTTACATACTTTATTATACAAGGTACAGTTTTGAATTTGCACAATTCTAAATTGCACCTTGTGTATCTAAATAAGTCCAAAACAAATAACTTACTATTTTTCTTATACGTTTAATGAATAAAATCAGAATTACAAGAACAGTGCGTACATAAAACTATTAATAAAAAACCTTTTAGTAAATATCGACCGGATAGTCACCGTCTAATCGGAAAAGCCGATTGTCCAGTCATTTATAGTCGGCGGACTAGTCAAACAATTGAGCGCCGACTAGTTGTCTATCCGGTTCGTTTCTTACAAGATCGGATGTTAGGCCGGGCACACACGGGTGGTCGCAGGAGTTGACGCTTTATTACTACGTTATAAACAAGTCGTGTGCGTACAACATATATTACCGTACTTAGCTATCGTGAACACAATATAGTAGTGCTGGGGTGAGTGATAAGCGATGAGCGATTTCTTATCGAGCAAGTATCTTTGATGTAGCTATAAGAGACAGAGGTATTTGCAAAATACAAGTTCTAAATATCATGACATAAAATGAAATTTCGTGTGTTTCTCCAAAAGGGGAAGATGTATACTATTCTCATTATGTTCTTTGGATATTATGGCCCCATGTCTCCTAAGACATGGGGCCATAATATAAAGCAGCTCTGGCATGAGGCTCAGATGATCCACATGCTACGGCTGCGGGAACGTTTGAAAGAGTATTGTAGCCCTCAAACGCAAAGGGCAAATGAAGGAACATAGGTGGGTTTGCGAGAAGACATTTGATGATCCCTTCCCAAAAAACAAAGGGGTGAGCTTACAGCCATTGTTGGGATTTGGGTCACTTCCTTACTTTTAGCATTTGTTTTTCGTTTGCTAGGTGATGTAATATTCTTTATATAACATTTTGGTAATTTCTTCTACATTTCAGACATCATAATAATTGTTCTATAGCAAATTCTTGTCGTACTTCCTCATCATACATTTATATCTTTAAGGGTTTTCTAAAATCGCTCTTAGTCTAAAACTTGGACCACGTCCTAAATAAAGGGATAAATCCACTAATTATTTTGTGGGAGCCTAGAATCTGTGTTGATGTTAAATTAAGATAAGCTAATAATGAGCGCCTTGCGCGGCCCGTCGTGTTAATATCCATATTTAAGCCTCCATGTTTTATCACTTAGGTTCATCTAATAAGTCATGAGATAAGTTGCTCGTTATTTATGAGGACCTATCGACCTGCCTCTCCTCACCTTACACTCTAAGAGTATGTTAGATCTTAAAATGAACATATATAAACACACGCCTTTTTCCCATGGGGGTGAGCAGAAATTATGGATGGCCTTTTCAATCTTCGACATGTGTGTGTACTTGCATCGAAATGTTGATATTAATATGGATCTTCCCGGGATTTCTAACGAAAAATCCCGTGTGGCCAACAATATTACAAATAAATAATAATAAAAACCTCAGAGATAGATAAGACAAATAAAACAAAGATAATTAACATACAATTTTTATTAGTATTCTTCATTGAAAAAGATCTCTCTACGTCAACTGAGGTAAAATTAACAAATTTATACACTTCCTCCTCCTCGTTAATAATGCAGGAAGAAATCTTTTCTGCTATATTTCTGATAGTGTCATAAAAAATAATCTCGGGATTTGAGGCATATCAACTTTATTCTTTCGCTGTATGAAATCGGCGTGAGTACATGAATAACTCTACCTAATTCCGACCTCTGGTCATTACAAACTAGCTGCAGCCAGCGGCTTCGCCCGCGTGGTAGTAGAATATTATCCCAAGGGGACAAAAGCTATCCTATGTGCAACTCCAGGACATGCTCTACCCCGTATACCAAATCTGTTTGGCAGTTTGGAGTCGTGGAGGACTAGCAAACATACATAGTAAGTTAAAAAAATCTGAAAGCAAATTGACGGTACACTTTTTCTGCCTTAAAAAAAATCGAGACTTATCGACGAATTTTAATATTTTTAAGGTCACATTATTGTTTTTCAACTTGGAACATTAGGTACGCTTGTCGTCAGTGCCGCGGGCAAACCTTGTCAATAAAGGTATAAGCATATATTAATATTCCATTGACTATTCATTAGCCAAGTAATCGATCAATCAATGCACGATCTGTACAAGGCTTTGAAGTCAGGCGGGGAGATTGTAGCAGCAGCATCTGAATTGAATCCTAGAAAAAATGATCGTCTCTTGACTTCCTCAATCTTCCGGACTAAAAAGCATGACGAAGTATATGGAATGTTTGCACTCAATTTGCACCACCCATACGTACAAAGTGATTTGAGAACCCTGCCGGAGTCTGTATTTCCTGATAGCTATAACCCAGGGGTCTTTAAGTCATGAGTGAATAGGTTACTTCTAGGCAATCGTGCTCCATCGTCTCGGCCATATCATCGCTTCCCATCAGGTGTGAAATAAAAAACAAAAATATATATATTTTTAACGTAAAATTTAATTAGCAGTACACAGCAGACTACCCCCTTTTTATTATGTTAAGTTCTTACAGTCCATCCTGAGGTTGTCTGGTACAATAAGGTTTTATTCTATTCTGGGTCCACGAAATTTAATTTTTCTTAAGTTTTTTTGCATTTTGCAGGTCAGTATCAAGTTATACTTCATATTTGCGACCGTACCACGTATTTATTTACAAAATTATAATCAAAGAAATCATCAATACAACCCTCGCAGTTCAGCGAATCCTATTTAATAACTATTTAATGAACAAGTAGTTCTTCTTGATTCTATTATGTAATTATAGGTTAATAAACCCATATTTGTTATGATCGGAAATCATATTTTAATGAACATATTTGACAACTTGACACTGATTTGCCAAATGCAAAAAACTTAAGAAAATTTGACTTTCGCAGGTTCTGTTTTTTAAGGTGGGAAATTATCCAATGACTTCTCCCACTCTAAGGTGAGGGCGTGTCAGACTTTTACTGACTAAAACTATAATAATAATATGTTCCTTCTTTGCCTTGCATTCCAGGACCCTCGGTTTCCCTTTCGGAAGTCAACCCATGGCCCCAGGTGGACTACCCTGGCGCATACACCTTAAGGTGTTTCTTCTAAGCGTTTTATATTAAGTATTGCAGCAATGTTACAGAGAAAAGTTAATGGTTTATGTAAATCTTTGTCTCGGTGTAGTATTGTTCAGTCTTTATACTAATCAATTATGCTAAAGGCTCCTTTACATTACCTACACCCTATTGGGCAACTTAGGGCCCTTTCATCCGCAGAAGGTCGTCCACACACCCACGACTTGTCGCAACTGCGACTGATATTTCGATCGCAGCCTCATTAACCAGCTCCTACACATTATTTTATACTTCTGGCTTTATTGGTACATGTGATATCTTGTGGGTTATTAAGCTGTAATTGATACCTGTTGGGACATTCGGATTTTAATCCCTGATCTTGAAATATTTTTACCTCAATGCATTATAAACAGTGAATGAATCATGAATGAGTTAGAACTTAGGAATGATCAGTGCAATCAATAAATTGATCATTTCCATGTTTTTAAATCTTGTTAGTTACACTACAATTTCTATACGATGGTGCGGGTGACAGCTGCAGTATACAATGTAGCTCAAGTAGCCTTTTCTCTCATTTTAAAGATGCATGTTCTCGTCCTGCTGTCATCCTACCCATGATATGCGAAAAAAACCTTAGTATTGCTATGTTTTCTATATTTCTTGATAATATTGAGTCTCCATTTAAGCAAAATCTTATTTGAAGAACAGCTATTTCAATACAGACTCCAATTAGAGAATAATTTAACACCCAAAATATTTATGAAATGCCTCTAAATATATCAATTCTAAATATATCAATATCATAATAACATCTCCAACACAGAACTTCGTAATAATATACCGCTTTGATATGCCACCGATGACTTCCATCTCTGATTGATAGTACAACAGTAGCCAATAAAATGCAATGAATTTCACGCCTGCGCAAAACCTCATCGTCTGTGCGGTCTAATAAAAATGCGTCCTACGCTCTGCTCTTGACTTTCTCCACCATTTGCATTTTGAATGGAGACCGTGATGAAGTCTTACGCAAGTTTGTTTTGTCGTACGTTATTTGATACTACACATGTAGCATGTACGTCTGTAGTGTTTTGTGAATCAATTGTTTGTTACATGTAATGTGTTTATTTTTGTATGTTGTTCTTTTTCTTTGACTTTGTTATTTGATTTGAAGACAGCTTGAGTTGGTTTTAATAATGCATTATTTGGGTTGTTTCTTTTTGTGTGGTCTGCAGGTTATTTATCTTTATTTCATTTAAATTCAGAGTTCTGGTCTTATAATTATGTACCTGTGGGTGCTTACAGAAAGGTACAAAGTTTCCAATTGAAATCTTCCCTAAATACTATGATATGCACACTTGAGCCTACCCAGTCATAAACTCGTCCACAATTTATATCAAGTGTTGTTTTTCAATCAGTTCAATTTAGATAGAGATGACGTCAATTTGCACTGTGGAATCTTGAACACGCTTGATTAATTCAATTAAAACTTTCGTTGAGACAAATGGAGCTGCAACCGTACGTTCGACTTTTAGTTTTAAGACGACTTTAGGATTTGCGTGACGGTTGACTTCAAACAAAATGGTAAAGTTGTTGTATCTCATCAAGGCGGGTTGATCTTGGATTAAGTTCATGTATTTACTTACCCTTTTTCTATAAGTAGAAAATAGCTAAGAAGCACGTGAATCTCCACATATATTCAAGACCAACCCACCTTCGTGAAATAGAATAGATATCTATTCTATACCTTGCCTGAGTCTGTAGACAAAATATGACATTGGGTCCGTGATAACGATAATCGAAAAGTCCAATAAATGTTGGTGGTATTTTTTTGAATGAGGTTCAGTGGCTGTTTTAATTATTCGCCAATTGTTTCATAATGGATATTGTGATGTTAAATTGGTGTAGTTTTGTATCTCAAGTGTCAACAAAGCTAGACAATATATGGAATCATTGAAACAAGCGCGACCTCAGTAAAATGAAGCTGAGAATTTTATTACAGTATTGACTACCTCAGTGAAGCTTACGAGAAGGCTGTCTGACATTTGCTGTCAAATATTGCATTATAATACGTTTAGTGATCGAGGAAAACTAATATGCAAATAAAAATATCAATTAGTAAAGAAAAAGCTAGGCCAGACAAATGAGACACCCTCTCGGTTTCAAAGAATCACGTGTTACTGGCTTATTGACACTGGCTAAATATGCACAAACCAAAAATTTCGAGAATGAAATGCGGTACCAAAATGTCAATAGGTAGATGTCAGTCCAGCAATGCTAACACGAATCCTTAAAGCGATCCATTTCACGACCTAAACTGAACTGTTAAAGGGATGGAGAAGAAGAAGAAGTACTCCGTACTTCTTTCTCGCTCGCACGACCCCAGTAAGGCCCCAGTTAGACCTCAGAGGTGGATAGATTATGATTGTGTTAAAAGGAGTTTCTTCAACTTTAGAATAGCACTTATCTACTTGTGCAAGTACATAAAACTGCACTAGCCCGCACTCCGGCGCACCCTCGGTCCCGTATCTTGCTGATTGTCTAAATGAGAAGATTGCGAGTGATCCGCCGCGGTTCCAACAGTGGCGGTCCGCACGCGATTTGTACAATGTATTGATATATTATGTGCTGCTGAATATTGCACTTTGTACTCATTGCAAAAAACAGAACCTTTTGATGAATAGGTTGGCAATGAAAATTGATTTTTCGCACTGTTGGGACTAACCCGCGTCTCTAGGAGACGGAATGGGCCCTAATCCAGTGCGTCTTCGAAATATTTCTAGAATATGCCGGTTTCTTCACGATGTTTACCTTCACCGTTTAAACAAAGTAATGCGCCTGGCTGGATTTGAACCCGCGACCTACAAACTCATAAGTCGGGGCCGTTGCCACTGGGCCACCATTAGTTATATACTGCATAGATTAGTGCTCAAGGATTCCAGTATTTGGATTAGGTATCTTGGTTGTGAAAAATTTGCCCGAATCAGGGCAAATACCAGTGTTATTATAACAGTACTTATCTTTTGATTTTTCATTAATAAACTACAGGTGTAAAACAACACCCATCAATAATCCCAATACAAAAAAAGAATTTGGTTTCATTCAATCATTCACAGCTGAATGATTGAAGACGTACAAATCATTCAATATGTCGAAGCCGTATGAATGAGAGGGGTCTAAATGATTAGAACTTTGTGCGGCGCCAGATTTGTACTAAACTTTTTTTATTTAAAGCTACTCATATTACCTTCATTAGAGGTATCCATTTCAGTTATTAATTTTGTAATAAAAAATACGATGGAGTTTTTTTCTTGTGTTCCATCACCTAACTAAGGTATGATCAGTTTGAACAGTGTTGTGGTTTCGTCAATTTTTGTAGCGGTCATAAAAACTATCATGTCATCATTAACATTGTATCTTAAAGATGTCCATTGCTGGACATAGGCCTCCTCCATATTGACAAGGTTTATGTACTTAAGATGTATTCCTATCAAACTTCTCTTTAACATTTAACATTAATTGTATAAAACTAGTGGACATTCGGTGTCTAAAAAGCAAATTACTTACATTTTATTTGTTTGTTGGAGCAAGGATATCTCCATTTTCTTCAATGCATTGTTTTAATGGTCTAAAACTATCTTTGCCTTTCTTGAAAGAGGTCTAGGGCACATAGGTTGGATGGATTAAAAGTCTATTACGGACATAGACAGAAAAAAAAAACAGTTTTATATATTTTTTTGAATTTCGAATTTGTTTTTATCTCTTCTATTCATAAAGCGCCAGTTTTATGAGAGAGACTACAATAGTCTTGTGTTTTCACATTCAGCGTATTCAAGAAGCACGAAATATTCACGTGCTTCCAATATTTCTGACCATTTAAAGGCCTGTATACAAATGTATCAGATGTACCGATTTGAATTAAAGCATAACAGCTGCTTTAATATGCAGGACACGTCCCATTCGTATGGCTATTCAAGGCACCTGTCGCGGAGTTCAAAGCGAAACTTAGCATAAGTTGCGTATTACATGGACGAGTTGCGATCGCTGTGTGGACGACATGGGTTTACTTTGTAGTTTGTATGCCCGTTTTAAGCCATATGCTTGTGTGGAATTCAAATTAATGGCATTTGTAGGGTATTAGCTTTGTTCCATACTTTCTTTTTATTATTGAAAGGCTTGCGCTTAATCACTATCTCACTTGATGAAAAGCGGTGATGTGGTCGACGATGGAGCACGCTTGCCTAGAAGTAACCTATATAATCTTAACTTAAAGACCCCAGGTTGTGGCTATCAGGAAACATAGACACTGGCAGGGAATTCCGCTCCTTAGCTGTACGCACATACGTTATGGTAATGGTTCACATAAAAATGAGTGGTGTAAGAATATTCGGAAAGAGTTTTTTGAAAGGATAGTGAAAAAAATTATAAAATGTAAAGTACCTAAACAAGTAAACAGTAAAGAT
Source organism: Mythimna impura (assembly GCA_905147345.3). Classification (NCBI taxonomy): domain Eukaryota; kingdom Metazoa; phylum Arthropoda; class Insecta; order Lepidoptera; family Noctuidae; genus Mythimna; species Mythimna impura. Next base: position 27,781,816 of record LR990350.1, read on the forward strand.
ATATGAGGTATATCTTTACTGTTTACTTGTTTAAGTACAGTAATATAGGGTTTCATCAATAATGATGAAACCAACAACCAATAATGATGAACATTGCTATTATAAAATAGCAATGTAAATATCATAAAAATAGTAGATTTTGATACGTGTTGAGAACATTTGTCATTGCGATCGAGGCGGCATTCGCTCGAGGCGTAGGCTAGGCTGTTATGGAGTCGAGGGCTTCAGTGACTTTCCACGTGTATCAAACGACGTTTTTTAATAAATTATCGAATACATAAATAAACGGACGTTGACGCACGACTCGTGAGGGTTGACGAGCGCCCAACATGATATGATAAATGTAATAAAACGCCACGCGCATTTATCCGCACTAGTGCGAAAAACTAAATTGCATGCCTAAAAGCGGTAGGTAAAAGAGCGGGTTATCGAGTAAGTGTATTGAAAATGCATTTAACACGAACAGCTGATGGACATGATGAGAACTCGTTTCAACTCGAATTAGTAAATGAAGCAAATGCTTATGATATCGCATTCATTAATATGTATATAGAAATCAGTTGTCCAGGTGTTGCAGCACACCTTGGGACAGGTTTAAGTCCAGCAGGTGTTTTTATCAATTTGGTGACCAAGTAATAAATTTTATTCTACAGATGCTGATTATTTAAATGTAACGTTTAATTAATATGCTCTTATAAGATGAAACAGGATCAACTTATTCAATCGAGAGCTATTATTTAGGCCTGGGCCCCTAGCCAAGTTACAACCGTTTCGTTTCGATTCTCTTTTTTCGTTGATCGCCTCGAGTCGGCCACGCCTCCAATTCCTTTGTTCTGACCACGTGACTGAGCGTTGAGATGACGTCAGAATAAAGGAATCGGAGGCTTGGCCTACTCGAGGCGATCGACGAAAAGATAATCGAAACGAGACGGTCAACTTGGTTAGGGGGGCAGATGAGATGAACAAAGATTTTTAGGAGTAGGAAACAATAGTCCGTTAGAGGCATTAATTTTCTGTGTAAAGAATCACACTTAATATTTAAAGGCGAATGTTTGTGATGTGTATGTGTGTATAGGTATGTCACCGAAAAATTGCAAACGCCGTAGTAAAATATCACGAGAAATTGGAAACTTTTTTTACTAAATTCTTATTTATACGGTTATATTAGAAACTAATGAATTTGGATGTGATTTATCGTACACAAAACGATTTTTTTTTCATAATATATTGAGAAATTATAATCTGATAAGATTTATTACAATCATAAGTACGGAGTCTGCAATTTTCTTGTGACATATATGTTTAGTACTTCTTCACGCTGGAACGGCTGAATGAATTTCAATTAAACTTAATGCACAGGTACATTATGTCCTGGAATAGCACTTTTTATCCCGGGAGTATTTTTATTTTTCGGTGGTAAAATTGCAGACCTCCTCGTCGCACACCTAGCACGAGCGGGGCCGAACCTTGCGGACGGCCAGTTCGGCTTTCGCAGGGAGTGCTCCACGGTGGAGCCCTCACGACGGGGGAGGCGGTGTCCCAGGGCAGGTGTGTCGTGGTGGTGTCTTTGGACATTGCCAATGCCTTCAACTCCCTGCCCTGGAGTAGCATTCCGGGCACTACGGTATCACCGGGTGCCCGACTACCTCTGTCGTGTGATCGAGGCCTACCTGTCGGACAGGTACATCATCTACCCTAGTCACCAGGGAGAGTGGAAACGGCGAGAGATGTCGTGCGGTGTTCCGCAGGGATCACTACGTGCTGCGCGGCGACCTGTCCCGGGAATATGTTGCCTTGGGATAATTTTCTAATATCACGCGGGCAAAACCGTTGGCAGCAACTAGCACTTATATAAAGATACTAATCATAAGTCTTGTACTCTCTACAATACGATAAGAACCAAGGAAAGGACATTAATTTCTCGCCAAACACATCTCACGATCTAGATTGCACACACAGCTGTTATCAAAACGCTCTCATTACTACAATAGTGATGCAACTCGTATCTAATTTATAAACAAGTGACAATCTGATAAGAATGTTTCTAGCACATGTGAAGTCAATAGAGATGTTTCCTTGTTCTTAGCTAATTGGGTTTGTGTGCGAGAGCTGATTAAATACTGACTCAGCTTTGTTAAGGGAAAGAGCAGTAATTGCAGACAGGGGTGCCGGCTTTTAGAGAACCTCATGGGTGCTCATGCTTATTTGATGACTCGAAAAAGTGGCGAAGTATGAGAAGAGAAATGCAGTGATCGACCGACAAATAAATAAATGTCCTACTTACATACTACGGAACAAAGAAGGTACCACAGACACCCAGACCCAACACAAATATCTGTTCCATCAACAAACATTTGTGATGGTGCGGAAATCAAACCCGCGACTCTTGCGTCTCAACCGGCGCTATAAACCATTGCGCTAAACGGGTCTTCGGGTAATAAAAAACACCCATCCCTAATAGGCGATTACTGATCTGTTTCTTGATGTCTATTCTCAGGGGTGCTCGGCACCCACTGTTTATTACTCATGGGTGCTCGAGCCCCCGAGCACCCACGGAGTCAGCGCCCCTGATTGCAGATGGTAAAGTAGACTGACTTGGATTTCAATGGAAATTGTAGGCCAGTTTAATATTACGCAATCCAAAATTTGTACTGCACAGGTGTTTACATCGGCACTTATAAACCGTCAGAAGATAGAGCACGGTTTTAATTGGTTGAGTCCTATGAAGAAAAACTGCAAAAAAAAAACAACAAAATCTTTAAAAAGAAAATATTAATATTAATATTTATGAGACGATAGTGTAGACGCTGGTCTAAGTTGTCCTCTCTGTGTGTAGACTGCAACTTAGCATCAATTACCTAAGTACAATACCCGGGGCACTGGGACGAACGCAAAGAAGGAACAGAAGTGGGTTTTTAGTCAGTAAAAGTCTGACACTAATTTCCACTCCGCCCAAGAGCAGGATTTGTCATAAGATGATTTTCCCACCTAAAAAAAAAGTACAATATGAAAAAGGTAAATCGAAATAGATAATAATCTTTCTGCTGAGTTTACATTGTGCATGTAAACTCCGCAGACTCATAGATTGGTACAGGAGGTTAAAATGATATTTGCTAAAATCGGACATTGCACTCTTTTAGCAGCGTAGCTAGTCCTAATGGGGCCCCATATCAAATATTTTTGAAGTTTGTTGTTGTACACAGCTTCTACTAGCATAGAAATAGTGACTTGGGAGGCCTCCAAAATGAAATTAATGGCATTTAATGGATCATTCAGAAGGTACCTACTAAAATAGCTTGAGTTTTTATTGTCGTCTTGTGTAGAAAATGCTAAAACAAGAGAAGAGTCCTAAAATACTATTTACAGAGTATCATATAGTCAGTATTCATTCACTCCTGGCCTTTTATCAATATGAAAATTTAAGATTGTGGATAACATGTTACGAATTTAGGCATATGTCGGGGCCCCTGTAGCTTTGGGGCCCCATATAATTGATAAGGATGATATTACGCGGTAGCTACGCCCCTGTCTATTAGACTTAGTGAATTTATTGGCTCAAAATCCAGCTATTTCTGACTGTTCATATCTCTAACTAGTGCTTAAATATAGCGCTATATTTTTGTGGGGGCTATAGTTTTATGAGCAGTGGTGACCGAGTGGTAACGGCCCCGACTTACGAGTTGTAGGTCGCGGGTTCAAACCCAGCCAGGCGCATTACTTTGTGTAATTTATTTCATCACCACTGCTCTCAAAACGGTGAAGGAAAACATCGTGAGGAAACCGGCATGTCCTAGAACCAAAAATTCGAAGACATGTGACATCCACCAACCCGCACTGGGCCCGCGTGGTGGATTACGGCCCATTCCCTCTCCTAGAGAGGAGGCCTGAGTCCCAACAGTGGGAACATTATAAGGCCGACTATGCTATGCTATGCTATATTTTTATGGGCTTCCAATGTAGTATTGACAAATGATATTTTTTTTGCAAGTAGGTTTTTTAAAAACACTTACACGTAATTTTTTTTTTGTCAATTTAAACTAGATGAGGCCGGTGTTTCCTAGCTGACTACCCTGAGAAGAAACACCGAAACAAACTCAGGGGTCAAAGTCTCTTTTAAAGTCCATACAGCAAACATGTAATGGTCAAATCATATGAGAACCATGCAGATTGGAGTCTGAGATGATCTTTTGAAGAAACAGAAGACATGACCATGACAAGACATGACTTTTGAAGACATGACCTACATATAAATTGTTTTGGAGTTCTCATCTGCTTTGTTAAGGATGATAATGTTAATACGACGGCTGGATAAGTGCAATTAAAACCAAATCCAATAAGTGGAACTTACAATAGATATTTAGAGATACAAGTTCCTTTATTGGTTAACCAAAGCGTGGGTGAAGACGTGAGGTCCCATCACTTAGCCCTGCTCGTCATCAAGAAGGCAAGTTGTCAATAAAACTCAATAGGATCTAAGATTGTTTACGAGCCTTGTATGTAATTACATGTTCTCTTCAATTGGCTTTGCAATGTGTGTAGAATGATAAGTAGACTGTATCAGTCAAGATTGTTTGAATCTAACATTCTTCTTTATAAAATCTATCTACCAAACCTTTTTCCAACCATGTTGATGCAGCTACGTAATTACCAGTACTTTACCACATTCAATACCAACTACGAGATATCTCGTAGATGATTTCTTCTCAGATGCCAAACAAGTTATTTCGTAGGACCTCTATGGTCGTAGATAATCTCTAATGAAAGAATTAATATTGCTGGTGCCTAAGTACGATATATCTCGTATACGATATTTCTCGTATAGGTTGACGATGTATGTTGGGAACTAAATCTGACTCCTTGAAATTCATTGACATATAGCGACTGCTTATCTGACCTCCGCAACCTGGGTAAACCCCTTGTCAAAACTGGTGTCAGATTTTTCTGGCTACAGACAAAAAGATACAATGACACAGGGGATCAACACCTTTACGTGCTTTCTAAAGCACAAAGGAGTCTCAAATCACATATGTATTGAATGGTCACCCATCCACCACTCGGCATGGGTTGCTTTACCTTGGAGATCGACTCGAGCGGCTGTTATTAGTCACGAGCGCCAACATTCTTCAATATAATATGGTCATTTTGTATGAATACCTGCGCCTGATTGAAGCAAAAACTATTTAGATTTTTAACTCCTTTTAGTGTAAAGTATGGCATGATTTATTTATTTATTAGCTATCTATCAACTTGGAGGACTTACAAAACAAACATAGATGTCAGCAAGCTAAATACAAGTCCTGACGTCTAATGTCAGACTTAAAATTGACAAGTGAGCTTAAAACCCTTTACACAATGATTTAAGCTTATTAAAATGTTACAGTTACATAAACAAAGCCTATTGCAAGGTTTAAACGAGTAGTAATTACAAACGTTTAGTTAACAGAAAAATGAGTAATAATAAAGTAATAAAAACATTACAGAAATTTAGGGAAACAATTAAAAGGGTACTTAAAAAAAAAACCTTTGGCTTATATGCGTCTTCTGGTCGACGCCACACTAGTCGTAAATAACCTATCTAAGAATAAGTATGGCATAAATGGTTAGAATATGTTTAATTAATCTATTGAGTCATATCTCAGACGCGGATACATAGTTACTCAAGCTGATTTTATTTTTATTGATCATCGTTTACTGTTTCTTGGGGTTTTATCTCCCTAGCCTTTTTACACGATTGCAAGAAGGGTTATGTTTTTCCAACTGGCTTGTAGTCTAACTGGATGCGGTTGAATATCCGTGTAGTACATGGAGCGACTTATACCTATCAGATTGTGTGGACCGCCCAGAGGACACGGTGGAGCATACGGTAGAGGTGTGTCCCGCCTGGGCAGAGCATCGCCGTGTCCTCATGGGGGCGATCGGCGGCAGTGATCTCTCGCGCTGGGCCTTGCTACAGGCCATGGTCCGGAGCGAGGAGGAGTGGCAAGCGGTTGCCTCCTTCTGTGAAACAGCAATGCTAGCAAAGGAGGCGGCCGCACGTCCCAGCCGCCGGGATCCCGATTCCGATTTCCAGCCACCGTAGGCGCTGGCTTGCGGACGGCGAACAATGGGTAGCTCGCCGTCCGACCGTCCGGTAACCGTCTGGACCGAGCCCAAGTTGTCGACGGCGCGTAGTCTTCCTCGCGCGCCTCAAGGAGATGTCAGCAAAACCGTAGGGGCCCAGCAGGGTCGAAGCCTACTGGGGCCATGGGTGATGCGAAAGAGAACCCCAGGGCCCTGGAACGAAGGCAAAGAAGGAACAGGAGTGGGTTTTTAGTCAGTAAAAGTCTGACACTATCTCACGCTCCGCCCAATAGCGGGGGATGTCATTGGATGATATTCCCACCGAAAAAAAAAAATACCTATCAGACCTCCACAACCTTGTTACTGGGCAACATGATACTTCTTGGATAGACTGATAGTCAGACTTTCTGGCTTCTGACGAATGATAATCGGGACCAACAGCTTTACATGCTTTTCGAGGTACAGGGTGTCAGTAATGTCCTAGATAGCCCTCTCCTACTCGTAGATATCTCCATGTACTCCTATTCTAGGACCAGTGCGTGTTGCCAGTGATGACATATGGCTCCGAAACGTGGTCGCTTACAATTGGCCTCATCAGAAGACTTAAAGTCACCCAAAGGGCAATGGAAAGGGCTATGCTCGGAGTTTCCTTGCGTGATCGAATCAGGAATGAGGATATCCGCAGGAGAACCAAGGTTACCGACATAGCACGAAGAATCGCTAAACTAAAGTGGCAATGGGCAGGGCACATTACTCGCAGAACAGATGGCCATTGGGGCCGAAAGGTTCTGGAATGGCGACCACGTACCGGAAGACGTAGCGTTGGAAGGCCTCCTACAAGGTGGACCGATGACTTGATAACGGTTGCAGGAGTCCGATGGATGCGAGACGCACAGGACCGTTCATTGTGGCGACACTTGGGGGAGGCCTGTGTCCAGCAGTGGACGTCTTTCGGCTGAAATGATGATGATGACTCGTAGATAGCCTTAACCACTGGCCCATCACGACACGTTCCTTCTATTCCATTTAAATTTCTTTATTTCTTTCACGTTTCAATTTCTTCTCCTTCAATGTTCTATGCAAATGTTTCTTCTTGATGTTTCTTTATCGTCCCATTTATATAAATTGCTTCTTCAAATCTTCCATGACGAGGCCCATTTCTAATCTTCAAGTCTGTCGTCATTTAAATTGAAGTATTTGGCGCGACGGACGATTTGCCTCGCTAATTGTCATGAGTTAATACGGGACAGACGGACGGACACGTCATGTGGTCATGGTGACGTTCTGTTATACGGAATACTTATTCATTTTACTTGTAATTGTAATGACAATTGCACGAGGAAAAAAGCTTGTAATAATTCTGTGAATGAATTTGTTTTGTATTTTTGTTTGTTTGTTTTGCGGTCGCCGATTTCTAATTTTGATGAGGTGTTTTATTTGTAATTTTCCTTATAGAGTAACGAATATTTCCATTATTAGCTATATTTAGCACAGAAGGTTGAATGAACTCTTAATTTATTTATCTTACTTAAAAAAATATTTATGGTCGTTGTGGCGATACTTGGGGCCAATGTTGGACATATGCCTATGTCCAACATAGGCCTTCTTTCGGCTCGTAATCAACTGTACTTCAATCCAATCCACGTACCACTGTCACTAAATGCATAACTGCGGCTTATGAAAACTTATTTTCTATCTCCGAGAGTCTCAACCACACCCATGGCAAAGCCGTCTTCCCAAGTAACAGTTATTAATCTCAAAGATCATTTCTACTGCTTCCATTATCTAATATTAAATACGTGTGTCCGTATTGTTCGTAATTGATGTTTCATCCATTGTGTCTGTTGAAGCCTGCACAATGACTGCTGATGAGCTACGTCATTAGACGTTTGACGCAACGTTGGTGATTAATTGTGAACTAATGTTGGTTAGATCTGATGTGATTTTGAACAGCTTTACTGGTGTGAAAATGGGATTTTACTGTGCTTCTTCTTTTGGAGTCTTAATTTAATATTTCTCTTCGTTAATCGTAGCGTCAATGGCGTTCATTAAGTTCTTAAAAGTGCTCCCCCTAGCCAAGTTGCAACTGTTTCGTTTTTATTCTCTTTTCGTCGATCGCCTCGAGTCGGCCACGCCTCCGATTCCTTTGTTAAGACGTCATCTCAACGCTCAGTCACGTGGTCAGAACAAAGGAATAGGAGGCGTGGTCGACTCGAGGCGATCAACAAAAAGAGAATCGAAACGAAACGGTTGTAACTTGGCTAGGGGGGCTGGTGTAAGGACACAGGTTGCGAACACGCGTTGCAAGTGAATAATCTCAGGGATGAGAGAGTGTCCACAGAGTTTCTTGCACATTCTTCTCTTCACTTCTTGACAATTCAAAAGTGCCTGTAAATGGTTTATTTGAAAGAAATGTTTTTGATTTGATACTTCTTTTTTTTTTGATAAACCATTTACAGGACTTTTTGAATTGTCAAGAAATCAGTCAGAAAAATGATGCTAATTGTACATTTCAAAGCGTAGATCTCTATGGAGAAGAATGTGCAAGAGAGTCATGTTATGTTAAGGGGCTCTACACTTACTTTTTTATAACAGTTTTTAAAGCATAGAACTATTGGGCATATACTGGCAAGTCTGCGACGGTTATTAAGAAACAGTCTTCACATTAATTAGGCTAAATTAACCTTTAGCATCTTCCAAGGTTAAATTTCACACTTAATCTTTTACTGGGGGTCCTTTTAGTAGAGGCCATGCAGAATTCTTGAGCGTCCTTGGCAAATAACGGTGGTTGATTTGGTCATATGAGAGAACTTTAACTTCCGCCAGTGGGTAATTAATCTGTACCTTAAATACCCATTATATGGTATGATGACTTTTAATGAACTAGTATAATGTTTTTAATGAACTAGTATCATGTTTTTTTGAACTAGTATCATGTTTTTTTGAACTAGTGTCATTTTCTTTTGAACTAGTATCATGTTTTTAATAAACTAGTATCATTTTTATGGTGAGAAATCATCAAATAACTTCTTTCGCTCAGACGTGTGCAGCGTGAGGGAGAGTCAGACATTCACTGACAAGTATCCACCCCTATTTCGCCAGTTGCCTTTGCGTTCCAGTGCCACGGAGACTATTCTGAACAATACCGTAACCTTGGCAGGCATCAGCTAGAGGCTCATTATCAGAGGTCGGAATTAGGTAAAGTTATTCATGTACTTACATCGAAATGTTGTGTTATATATGGATCTTTCCGGTTTCCCTCGAGTGTCGCCACAACGATCGGTCCTATGCGTCTCGCATCCATCGGATGCCCGCGACCCTCACCATGTCATCGGTCCACCTTGGAGGGGGAGGCCTTCAGTAGTGTGTGTGTGAAGTGAGCTACTGTAGTTTATAGGACAACATATTTTTCATGGCACTTTTATTTTGTGTCCATTAAATAGCGTGACGGGTAACAGGATAGAATGAAAGAAAAAAAAAACGTGTTGCGCCGACCCCAAATAAAACGGGGCAAGGACAGGAAGATGATGGTAATTGTGTCCATTAAAGTCAAGATCCCACATTTAACATTAAAACTGTAATAGTCAAATTCATTATCATCATCCCAAGTGTCACCATAACGACCGCTCCTGTGCGTCTCGCATCCGTCGTATTCCCAAGACCCTTACCAGGACATCGATACACCTTGTGGGAGGACTTCCAACGCTACGTCTTCCGGTGCGAGGTTGCCATTCCAGAAGCTTTTGTCCCCATCGACCATCTATCTGTTCTGCGAGCAATGTGCCCTGCCACTTAAGTTTGGCGATTCTTCAGGCTATCCCTTTCCATTTCCCTTTGGGTGACATAATAGTCAGATTACTGTGAAACTAAAAGGAATATTGTTTCTTTCTGAAATACAGTTACTCACAAGTTTAGCCAAGTTTAGCCAGTCATGTTCGCTACATCGGCAGATTAGCCGCGCCACGCCTTTCTGTCGGAAACGCTTTTATAGTTGAACGCTGAACCATTTCACCGAGCTATGCCCCTTCGGCCAATGCCTACATAAAACGGAAATACAATGTTGCTAAACAGAAACTATAGTATCTTAGAACATGGAGAAATAAGAAGCCAAAATGTTTATTTTTTACGCTCATTTGGTATCTATTGGTGTTTGTAAAGAGAGTCACGATGAAATGTTATGCTGAATTGGGGCTTGTTAATTACCCTGCTAATAAATTCAGAATGGATTACGGGACCAATGGAGAATTCTATCCAGAACTAGCTTTTGCCTACGACTTCGGTCGCTTAAATGTCGGTTACAGCGAAGTTGAAGCCAGATAAAAAGTAGTTTATGTCCTTTCTTAGTGTTCAAGCTTACTTCGTACTAAATTTCATCAAAATTGGTTCAGTAGTTTAATCCTGAAGCGGTGACAGACAGAGTTACTCTCAGATTTATAATATAAATAGTATGAATTAGGCTTGAGGGAAAGACTTTCCACACTGACGGATATTGATGAATATTTTTATTTAGTAAATATGTGATGGTGTGTTAATAATAACTGAGATAAGTATATTCTCATAAGAATTCCATTATTCACTTACATGAGAATATTAAAAAATATAGTCATAAATAAATAAAAATTTGGACAAATTACAGAAAAACTATTTATTTATTTGTTTGTTTATTCTCACATCGGAACGCCTTGCAGCAATTACACCAATGGAGGTCAATTAGTTCAGAATCTGCTACTTTCTAACATCATGTGCGCGGTGAAGTGGTAGTCATCAAAGGAGCGGCGCGGTGTGGTGGTGGGTCACGTACGCTCGCTTACGCAGCATCAGGCTAGCGTTCCTCCAGGTTTCCACATGTACGAAATTCCATATCGAAGACATTTTTTAAATTTTAAAGCTCTTTCGATGAGTTTTTCAAAGGAAATTGATTTAAATTGAAAAATACGGAAAATTTTGATATGTCATCTTGACGGTTGACCATAGACTGTACCTCGATTACAATATAGTTACACAGTCTCCTACAGTCTTCCCCGTTTTTCTCTTATCCCTGTCTGTCTGTGCGACTGCAAAGACAGGGATTACTTTGTGAAGAGGCAATGCAATTAGATTTAAACGGTGCGAACTCCTGAACATAAAGATTTATGAGTTGCTTACAGAAGATCATCTCGTCTCTCATAGGTTGTGGCTATATGTGGTAGGCTACTATCTGGCCTAACAGTGTCCGCAGTTAGCACATCGCGTACGTTAAGTTTACACTGTAGTCAGTGCAGTAACTGTCAAACTTTATCGGCGTTCTGTTTCCGTTGGTCGGTATCGGTTGTATAATCTGAACGGGCTGCGCGGGCGCAGGTGCGGACATTTGCACACATTGCACTTGCAGGGTTAAATCCGTCCGGATTAGGGCTGCCACTTTAAATATTCTGCTTTTGATGATAGATATTCAGATTTCCAGCTAATGTTTTCTCTATCTTAATAAGATCTTCGTTAATAAAAAAAAACTATATTTATTATTTAAATCTAGTTGTACATTGACTCATACTTTTCAATAAATTTTTTACGTATTCAGTAAATTTTCTGTCTTTGTGTAGAAAAGGTGGATGTTGTGATGGCAAGATTTAAGCTGTTGATCCCCGCACGAACGCGGTTCGGGCGCCATTGTCTTACTATTGTGTCTCTAATTACGCTACTCCAAAAGGAGATTACTTATTAAAATACTATTTTATTCCGGTACAGCCGGTCAACGAAAAGACGATAAGTTTTCATTGAGACATTTTTGCGGAATTGTAGAATATATTTATTTTAAATATGAAGTATGAGTGTCCAGAGACCGACCCCACAGTCAAACCATTGCAAAGGTTATGTGGGGCTTAGTTTATAATTTTACCTACCATTTTGGAATAAAATAAATAATAAAATGTACCTATCCTATGTTTTATTCCAGGATATATGTCCTGATCACACCAAGTTTCAGCGAAATCCTATCAGTCGTTCGAGTGTGAAGAAGTAAAAAACATACAAATATACACATGGACTTTTGCCATTGTATTGGTGGTTTGATAGGCCGGCTGATTCAATCATCAATTTTATTTTCACTCACAATTTAATTCCGTAAATCCTTCATCAAAGTCAATCGCTCCAGGTTGAGGCGCAGGTGTGTAACTGTGTATGCTCGCGCATGTGTGGTTAGCAAAAGTGTCTAAGTACTTACGTACAGACTGTGGGGTCATTACGACGGCGACAGAATTAGGGCTGGCAGGTGACTCACCGGTGGCGCGGCGCCAGCCACTTTACAACCGGTGATTCCCTTTTTTACTGATTTAAATGTTTCAATATTAGCTACATTATGTACAGTGTCATTTTGTCAATGGGTAACGCTGATATTTAACCCGTCTATAAGTCTTTCGGAAGTTCATTTATCTTCGTCCGAGTCCGTATTTCAGTCTTTGTGAGTAAAGAGTGTGTTCTGTATATGGGGTGCTTGTACATTAGGTTGGAAAACCCCACCATTAATCTGACAATCAATATCTAACTCTTTGCCATACAAACTGATGTGTTCACGCTCAAGTACTGGAATAGGATTTTCTACAGTTTTAGGTAACAAGTTCGATAAAATAGTATTTTTTAATGCTCTGGTCTCTGAATAGTCCAGGATTAAACTTCAAAGTTTTATTTCATGTATCTGTTTAGTCTTTGTATCAATAAGTTTGTGAATTTGACTCTTAAAAAAAGATGATATCCTATTTTTTTGTTGTTGTGTTTTTTTTCCGGTGGGAAAATCATCTTATGACATCCCCGCTCTTGGGTGGACCGAGAGATAGTGTCAGACTTTTACTGACTAAAAACCTACTCCTGTTCCTTCGTTACCTTTCGTACCAGGGCCGAGTATTCCTTTTGAGAATCAGACCCTTGTTGTTGTGTGGGTGTTAAATGGATATTAATTATTAAGATAATAATTAATATCCATTTAACACCCCGAGACTTCGGTCTCTCGGTTAATCCTATGTAAAAGAAACCGTATATTTTTTTGGACATAAAGTAACCGGCGGAAGAATTTTCATTAAGAATTTTTTACAGCAATCAAACTTACCGCTCTGTATAAAGTTTTATATAGTTTAGATTATCATGTTAATTCTTCACTAAACCTCCTAAACTTGTTACTATAAACACCTATATAATCTTTCTCCTCACACCACGTCCCGGTTTCCCCTACGGTTGATAAGCGCCAATGACTCGTCTATTCTGGTCGCCGGAAAGGGGACTATTTCCAGACAGCTATTTCCACACCTTAGCTTAGTACCCACCTAGGGCAGGAGACGTAAAAATATCAACTTTGGTGACGAAGAGTGTGTTTAGGAAATCGATTTGTGGAGATGGTGTTTGATTGTGAAAATTTAGGTAAGAATATGAATAATGTTGTTTATTTGTTCATTGTTACAAATAAATATCTTACATTAAATTTGTAACTGGTTCAAAAATCCGTTATTCTTGCACCCCAAACTAGAACCTTGCAGTTTGATGTAATATTTTGTTGTGGTGGTATAAATAGAGTTCTAGCATTATCTTGGTATGGTCATGTGAATAGGAGGGCACACGCACTTTACTAAAAGAGTTATGAGTGCACATGTGGATGGATGGAGAGGTAGAGGGAAACCAAAGAAAATATGGATAGATTATCATGTGAGGAGTGATATGAAAGAAGAGGTATTTAGTGATAGTAGGACGGGTGACTGTACCGAATGGAAGAAAAAACATGTTGCGCCGACCCCAAATAACACGGGACAAGGGCAGGAAGATGAAGATGAATAAGGTTCTATTGAGATAAAAGTATATATAGATATGATGGAGATGTATAAAAAAAGACTTGATGTGTCGACACCGAATATATTGATATTTGAAAATGATGATGGTACTTGGTCACTTACAAAAAACACTATAGAACATGATACGAATACGTATGAAGTGATTTCTTCGTCTAATCCGAATTTGTAGAATAAATTTAATTTAACCGCTATTCTATTTACATTTATTGCGAAAACATTCCATTTCTTGTTTAGGTTGTACCGTTGTAATAGGATACTTTAAATTAAATTCGTCGCCTAGTGAATGCATATTTACACAATATTGGTGAATGCTGTTTTTACGATCCGAATCTCCTTGGACATTTATTGAAAGCATGACTTCTATCATAAAGTTAATTTTACTGGAGTCTGATCGTTTGTTATTTTAATCTTATTCAGTCATTTTGTATCTTCGTCATTGCTATTAATGGATACAACATCATCTTTGTAACTTAGTTTATCTTAAGTTATATTCTTAAATGACAACATAAGCATTTAATCGCAAACTTTACTCCATGACTCACTTGACAAGATTTTTTTGAGGCGAAATATCGACCAAAACTGACCTGTGTTCCTTTAGTTGCTCTTGGCTGCAGTAACTCTTTTGAACAACCTTGAGGGTTGTTCAAAAGAGTTACTGCTCTTCTTTGAAAATTTTTTATTGTGTTTTTTTTTTTTAATCTAATCATAAACATTTATTTCAAATAAACCATTTACAGGCTCTTTTGAATTGTCAAAAAATTCGTCAGTCAGAAAACTGAAGCTAATTGGACATTCCAAAGCGTAGATTTCTATTTTTAGATTTGACAAATCATGTTATGATCGACAAAAATCCTAGTTACGTACATACTTTTACATCACAATCCCAATTATCACCAAATCTTACGTTACCAAATTACAAATTACTAACCTACCATGACATCACACGCACAGACATACACACAACAGACGTCACACATGACTCAGGGTATAGAAATACAATTTGGCGAGGTACCCGACCGGGTTTGAACCCCGGTCTATATTTACGTGCTGGCGTCGTGCCAACAGTCGTCTGATTGTTTGACCCGTTTCCTGAGCTGTGATGGTGTGATTGCTTTGTCCTGCTCGTTAGGATATGTGGTGAATGATGATGGCGTTGGAGTACTATGGGGTATTGTGTTCATAAGTATGGAGTCAAGTGTAGATGCTGTAGAGATTAGGACGTCTAGTTTTAGGTTTACCGCTATGAAATTTGCCAGATCTGATGGATAAATTTGATCTAAATATTGACTGTAATAATAATGCCTGTAAGGGTGTTTTTAATAACATGCGGATTTCATCACGCATGCGGAATTGCTCCGCATGCGGGGCTGCTGCCAGTTATCACGCCCCGCATTCTGCGTGCGTGTTCCACGCATTACAATAAATACTTGTATGAAAAGGACATTTGCGGGCGCTACGCGTGCGGAGCAATCCCGCATGCGTGATGAAATCCGCGATATTAAAAACACCACGGTGACTTTGATGGGGGGTTTCATCACCATTATTTTACTCAAAAGACGTCTGTTATTTGACATAGGCCTTACCCCGTGCTCACAGATAGACTAGTTTAGATTTATTATATGAAATATCTCATTTAATTCCATCTCTTCTTTCGCAGGATCTTGGTGGGCGCTCCAGAAGCCGAGCTATTCCCTCCGTACGAGTACAACGTATCCAAACCTGGTGCGGTCTACCGCTGCGAGCCAGGGTACAGGAACTATGCTGCTGAGGGCAACGTGCGCACCCTGGACAGGTGCAGTCCCATGCAGTTTGATAAGAACCCAAGTGAGTACTTTGATTTGTTAACTTAACATTAACTAATACACATTTAGTTTGGTTGGAGAATTAAAGGAACAGAAGTAGTTAAGTTTCGTTAATGTATAAGTTCCTAGTAAGCTTGTGCTTTAATAATTTAATTAGTACTCTAATAATATTTTTGCAATGTTGTTATTTATAATAGACATATTACATTATTATTTCCTCTTGTTAATATGCGCATAATTAAAATTTGTAACTCCAAAAAAAAAAAAAACATGTAAGCTTCCTGCGGGACAGGCCTCGCCTAGTCCAGGAAGTCTTCGGAAACTATGTTATGTTAGTGAATTAATGTAAACAAAATGTTATACCCTGTAACCTTATTTTTCTTTAATAAATCATTATTATTATTATTAAAGAAAAATATATCACAAATCTGATGCTTATAAATAGATATGCTATAGATATACAGATAGATATACTCTTTATTTGGTTCTTATATCATAAGCATAAGCATAATCAGCCTTTTAATGTTCCCACTGTTGGGACTCAGGCCTCCTCTCTCTAGGAGGGTTCTTATATCAAATTAATTATATTAATTGTTAGTGTGTCCTTTACTTTATCAACTCTGGAATGCACTTAAAAGTTGACCCCCATGCATTATGACCTTTCAATCTAAAGGTGCGAACTACTTCATGAAGAATAAAGCATCATCATAGAGTACTGTGAATTCACTTAAACGAAGTTAAACTGAGTGTCCAAAACGTCTGCAGTAGTTTCATAATTATGACCCACATTAGCCCACATGCTTCTAACAGATCTTATCTCACAAAATGAATTCCTATATCCAGTCACCCGTATGTAATAAATTACCCCATAAGCCGGTATTACCAGAATTTAGCTCACCTTTATCTAAAAGGAACAGTTTCATAACTGCAATCATCATCATCATTACTTTTTTTTTGAGTTGGGAAATCATCAAATCTCAACAACAACACTCCTTCTCGCTTCACCCAGAGAGGGACTCCTCTCACTGGACCTCTATCTCTGGTCTGGCTGCCTTTCGTTACTCTTTACTTTGTTATTTTAATCTTATCCAGTCACTTCATATCTTCGTCATTGCTGTTAATGGAAACAAAATTATCATTATAACTTAATTTAATCTTAAGTTATATTCTTAAATGACAATATATGTATTTAATCGTAAACATTATTGTATGACTCACTGTCAAAAATTTTGTTGAGGTGGGAATGGTGGGATATCATCAAACATCTCCTTCCGCTCTGGGTGAAGCGAGAGGCGGTGTCAGAGTTTTACTGGCCTACCTTTAACGTATTCCTTTAGTTACCCTTAGGGCGGGTTGTTTCAAACGGTCGGTTAACGTTACATACGTACGGTTAAAAGTTACTATTACGTGAGATGTTTAACGTTCGTTAAATACAAAGCGTTGATTCATCACAAAAAAAAAAAACAATAGTCAACGTTATTCGGGTTGCCAGTAGAAAGCAACACTTTTTCCCAATAAAAATGTTCGGGAGATTTTTCTAGTATGGCAACATTTCAATGTATATGTCAAATTTTGATCTACCGGTGGGGAACTGGGGAAATTTTTTGCGGGATTTTTTCGAGAGATGTTTAGTTGCCGTTTTAATTATTCACAAATTGATTCCTTGTGGTATCTCAAGTGTAGTTTTGTAGGTATCTCAAGTGTCTGTACGACTGGACAATATGTGGAATCATTAAAACAGCCGTGATTTGGGTAAAATGGAGTTGAGGTTTTTTTGTACTTAGTGCTGATTACATTACATTTTGTACATTGCTGCTAAATACTACAAAAACATAAGAATATGTTATATCTGTATTCTAATGGTAAACAAAGTAACTGTATTAAACTAAAGACTTGACCAAACGGTCTCAGTTACCAGGTCATAAAATCCCAAATACAAAAAAAATATCTACCTAGAAACGTATACAAAAGAGAATCCATATGTTGGACGTAGTTACTTGAAAACGACAACAAAAAATGGCGTAAAATGACGTTAACTAGTGGGTAGAGCATCGGTTATGGTAATAGTAACTTTTTAACGTACGGTAAGGCCGTCATTTTGTGAAACAAACAACCCATTTTTTGGTTTAACGAAAGTTAACGCCATTTTTTACTGTTACCAGTGAGTTAAGTATGGTTGAAGCAACCCGCCCTTAGTCGCAGATTCAGATTTCATTTATTTGCTCAAACATGAGTGTAAATACAATTATTATAGAAAAACTTGCATGCAAGGTGTTACGATCAATGAAGTTGTGCTAACATATTTACCATATTGTCATGGTGTGCAAATATTATATAATATATTTAGGATTAAAATAATTCAGCCGCGGTAACTCTTTCGAAGAACCCCGGAGCCCATGCCGGTGATACCGGCTTGTTGCTCTTGTCCCAAATTCTCAAACCAATATATTCTGGTTCATCTTCATCTTTCACACATCTCAATCAGCCCTCAATTCATTATTCACCTCCATTCTATCCGCATCATCTTTCACACAATCCATCCATCTTGCATCAGCGACAGCACAATGTGCAATATTAATCCTCATACGTTCGTAACATGAGACCATGGCAATGCGTCATGAGATGAAATCAATAAGACTGCGCTTGTCTCTGCTACCTTTATGACATTCTTCATGCACTTCTTATCAGGCATTTATTAATAACGTAATTTATAGTACTACTCAATGGAAGTCTGTACGTAAATATTCTCCGTATGATGTGCGATAAAGCTTATTGAATAGTTTTGAGTTGAAATTGAAATGAGCAATATTTTAAGCTGAATGAAAAAATTACTCCAGAGGCAAAAAATACTACCTATTAACACAATGGCGCCACCAGTACATGGTGGACATCCCGTCCAAATGTACAAAAAGTTTCGGGAACACATTTGTAGTCCGTACAGTTAAGGAGTGGAATTCCCTGCCGCAGTCTGTGTTTCCTGATAGCTACAACCTAGGGGTCTTTAAGTCAAGAGTGAATAGGTTACTTCTTGGCAAGCGTGCTCCACCGTTGACCACATCATCGCTTCGGTCAAACGCAAACAAAATAATAAAAATAGTAGACCCAAAACTACAGCCCTTTCCCATTACTGTTTTTTACTTAAGTTCAAAATACCTTAAATGCCCTTGCCCATATGGGTTTAACTAAAACCATTCACTTTAACGTCTCCAACGAAAATCACGAGCAGATGAGGGTGCATGTTCGTATGACGTGTGTCGCGGTGCGCAAGCGCGGGACAGCTACCGCGCACGCGCGCCTGATTTATACGGTTATACAGACTCCTGCGCAGGTCGATAAAGTGAATAAGACAGAAGGTTTACCCCAGATTTTTGGACCATGTTTTGGATTAACTGTTGTAATATCTTTTAGAATAGAATAGAATTTTCTTTTTCGGACACAAAAAGATCCATAAAGTGTTAGTAACTTTAACTTATTATCTAGTGTTAGTACCCATTACCCTTTGCATAATACATTTTATAATCGGATTTTTTGGGTCTTTTACGAAGTAAATAATTTTGATCGTAGATTTTTAAGTGAATTGGAAGCAAGATGGACGCTAATTTTTGTTTTTCTTAAGAAACCATGTTATTGAAAACTCTGATAATTATTTAATTGTATTTTTACTGATTTGAACACTCCAGCTCGCTATGATAATAATGATCATGATATATTTTTGCAAAATAGTTATGTATATCACTTACGCACGCATTTTTTTCGTAAATTAAAACTAGACGAGGCGGGAGTTTAATAGTAGACTAACCTGAGATGAAACATCATTTTTGATTTTTGAGTTGGGAGATCACCAAATAACTTCTCTCACTCTAAATGGAGCGAGAGGAAGTGTCAGAATTTTACTGGCTAATACCCGCCTGTGTTCTTTCAATTGCCTATTGCAATCCGGGGCCGCGGTAACTACTTCGAACGATTTCTAAGATGATTCACATGCTGGAGTGCAAATTGTGTCCATAGACCAGCACTTTTAAGAACCTAATGAACGCCAGTGACACTGCGACTCCAAAAGAAGCACTGAAAGTCACATTTTCACACCAGTAAAAGTATTCAAAATCATATCAGATCCAACCAACATTAGTTCACAATTAATCACTAACGTTGCGTCAAATGTCTAATAACGTAGCTCATCAGCAGTCATTGTGAAGGCTTCAACTGACACAATGGATGTGTTGCATCCCGTTGGCCTAGGCGAAAAACGCCATGTTTTACTTAAATTTATGGCCCTACTACACAGTTTTGCCTGCGCAGGCCGGTTTGTACACGGAACACCGTACGTGTGGTTGATCTGTGTACAAATCGGCCTACGCAGGCAAAACTGTGGTGAAGCTTGTATGTGTGGTAGGCCTACAGGTAGGCCCATTAAGGAGGGGACGCCAAAATTTGTCACTCGAACGGCGGTTGCTAAAAACCAGCACCATAGATGGCTGGATTTGTCTAGCGTCACGGTATATACTGAGTAACGGCCTATTCTTGCTAAGATGCGAAGCACAACATTGATTGTTAGTTTTTATTGTTAAAATTATGTTTTTTTCTTTTATATTTTGGTTTATTTTTGTTTATGTTTGTTTCTGCTGAGGCCGGCGTCAAAATTCAACAGATAACCTAGACAACTGTGTTGTCTATGGTCATATGGAGCAACACAGTTATGCCCGATACACATATGGCCTGTCAGGGAACTTGGTTTTTGTATTTTTGTAACGAATTGTGCGTCTATTCAGGCAGAATAAACATGATTTCTTTCTTTTTTTCATTATTTGTTTTAACTGAACATTCTGTACCCTTCCATTTCATATCTCTACCGACTCCAGCACCGCCACTGCGCTTTGTTCGTCCGCTACTTCGCTAGATGGACGTAATGTGTCTTGTCAGGACGACTAATGCCCTCGCTTCATATTAGACGTAAATGCTTTGTTAGATGGCCAGTTTAAACTGTGCTAAAGAGGGTTTGTACTGCCGTTCTGTTTGTACCATATTGTTCCCAGTATAGCGATTTTATCTCAAATATGACTTTTATAATAATACTAGCTTCAGCCAGCGGCTTCGACAGCCTGAAGGTATTTAAGTTAAGTGTGAATACGTTACTTCTAGGTAAGCGTGTTCCATCGTCGATCACATCATCGCTTACCATCAGGTGAGATAGTGGTCAAGCGTGAGCCTATCAATTTATTATTATTTACTATTATTTAATTAAGTTCAATGGAATGATGAATTAAAAAAAAATGTTGTAATTTTATTTTATTGATTTGATTTTATTTATTTAATGAATTATTTGTATCAATATTTTACTCTACTAAGTACATAGGTACTTCATTTAATTAAAACATATTGTGACTTGTAAAAGTAATTTATACCAATAAATATCTATCTGTTTATCTGTTATCAATAATAAAGAAAAGCAGAAAATTATCACAAGGGAGTATACTCCCGAGATAAAATTATCCCAAGGGAGTATACTCCCGAGATGAAATTATTCCAAGGGAATATACTCCCGAGATAAAAATATACCAAAGGAATATACTCCCGAGATAAAATTATTCCAAGGGAATATACTCCCGAGATAAAATTATTCCAAGGGAATATACTCCCGAGATAAAAATATACCAAAGGAATATACTCCCGAGATAAAATTATTCCAAGGGAATATACTCCCGAGATAAAATTATTCCAAGGGAATATACTCCCGAGATAAAATTAATCCAAGGGAATATTTACCCCCGAGATAAAATTATCCCAAGGGAGTATACTCCCGAGATAAAATTATCCCAAGGGAATATACTTCCGAGATAAAATTATTCCAAGGGAATATACTCCCGAGATAAAATTAATTATTTCATCCAACACAAACATACATACAAAGTTACGCCCATTATTTTAAGCGGCTATGATGCGCGTGCCCATGGCCATACTGGAACATGGAACTACATACCTAATGAAGTACATCATTTATTTTGTGTTTAAAAAGTAGATATAGTTCCTAGCGATAGTATATAGTTTTCAATCAGTGAAATAATTAACATAATTAGATCAGTGTCTGCATTTACAAATTACTAATGTGATGATGTTGGTTTGTGATTATTATAAATAGCCTTTTTTAAGGAAATCATGCAATAACTTCTCTCGCTCTAGGGCGGAGCGCGAGGGCTTGTCAGACTTTTACTGACTAAAACCACACCTATGTTCCTTCTTTGCCTTGCGTTCCAGGTAGGTAGTTCGAAAGTGAACCCCGGGGGGTTAAAGTATAAGCCCCGGGGGTTCAATTTCGGGCTACCTATGGCCCTAGTAGCCTGTTACGGGTTTTGAACTCTGGACAATCGCAAAAACATAAATTATCATTTTGTGAATTTTAAATGCGTCAAGCCAAGGAGCCGGTTATTATAAATTATCTCACTGTCAAGTAGAATCTAAAGGGTTGACGTTAAGTGAAAATAACTTCAGAAATATTTACAAAGCGAATTTATTTCATTCAAAAGGGTATGGTATGATTTACATTCTTTTGAAAATATGCAAATGTTATATTGTGGGTTAACTTATAAAAAAATAAATCTTATTTAAATCATTCTGAATATAGAGTGCATTCATTGGCATTTTTGTGGAGGTGAAATATTGCATGACTAAGAACTTGGGACAAAGAATAGGGGGCATTGGTAGCCCAGTAGTAATTGCCCCAACTTACGAGTTTGGACAACTTACGAGGTTGTGGGTTCAAACCCAACCAGGCGCATTACTTCATCATCATCATCATCATCATCATCATTTCAGCCGAAAGACGTCCACTGCTAGACATATAGGCCTCCCCCAAGCGTCGCCACAACGAACGGTCCTGTGCGTCTCGCATCCATCGGACTCCCGCAACCGTTACCAAGTCATCGGTCCACCTTGTAGGAGGCCTTCCAACGCTACGTCTTCCGGTACGGTACGGTACGTGGTCGCCATTCCAGAACCTTTCGACCCCAACGGCCATCTGCATTACAGACATCATTACTTAGTGTTATTTATTTCATCATCTCGGTTTTCAAAACGGTAAAGGAAAACATCGTGAGGAAACCGGCATATCTAAGAATTAAAAATTCGAAGACATGTGACATCCATCCATCATTGTAGAACTCATTGTTGAGTTAAGCTCGCCTTTGTACATAAACTGTATGTCTCACCTTGTATTATGTATGTCTTGTGTGCAATAAAGAATTAAGAAATTAAGAATTAAGAATCCACCAACCTGCACCGGGCCCGCGTGGTAGATTACGGCCCATTCCCTCTCCTAGAGAGAGGAGGCCTGAGTCCCAGCTGTGGGAACATAATGAGGCTGATTATTGCTATACTAAGAACATCTTCGATTATGTGAGAACTTGGAAATATGTAGGTACTCATAGTTCATACGCATACGACGTATGGAAATGTGTAGGTACTTGTATAGTAAGTTCATAAGCATAAGACAATTTGACCAAAAAACTGGTTGCACAGATTCGTTACATATTAATATGTTGTTTTTTTTTGTTTTACAATTCCACCCCATTTCAACCATTTACAAAGTTAGATTATAACATTCATTGTGCGTATAGCTAAGGAGCAGAATTCCCTAGGCAAGCGTGCTCCATCGTTGACCGCATCGTCACTTACCATCAGGTAATAGATAGTCAAGCGCGAGCTTATCAATAATAATAATAAAAAAACAATAAATAAAAAATCGGTACAAAGGTGTTTAACCTCTTAAATAACTTTTAAATAAAGAAATCGCGAAGCAAAAGTCAGATCAAATAAATCGGCAAGTATCCGGACTATCACAATGGGCTCAACTTTACGACATGCAGGATGCGCTTGCGCAGTTAACGCGTGCGCGTGAGTCGATTCTTAACCCAGATCGATATTTTTAATGTCCATGAGAAAGTGGTTTGATTTCGCCGTAACTGTGGCTTATATTTAGAACCTTCAGGATTGTTAAATGAGGTTTCCTGTTCCGGGTAGAGAGTAAATGAGGATCTGTCACGAATGGTGGTTTCCTTGTATTATTTAAAAAAATATATATTACTTGGCTTGGGCTTGACGATTATCTCACCTGATAAGCGATTATGTGGCCGACGATAGAGCACGCTTGCCTAGCAGTAACCTACTCACTCTTGAATTAAATAACCCTAGGATGTAGCTATCAGGAAACACAGATTCCGGTAGGAAATTCCATTCTTTAGCGCACAATGAATGTTTTCCCAAAACATTTTTAGAAATGGTTAAATGTTAGAGTTATTAATTCGATTCATAGACTCGATCGGATATCCTTACCTTTAATGATTTTTTAAAATGAAAATGTGGGTGTGTTCACAAGCATATAAACTCGCATAGACACCCAGACCCGGGACAATTATCTATAGGTTTTACAAACATTTGTTCCGTGCGAGAATCGAATCCACGACACGCAGCGTAGTAACCAATTGCTCAACCATTATGCCAACAAAATGAGCTTAGCCTTGGTAACATTCCCTTCTTTTATAAGAAAACTTTATCATATATCTACATATTACACTACAAAACTGTTTCGCGTCCGTTACGTCACAACCTCAGGTTCAGTTGAAAACCAGCGTCAGGCACTAGTTCTCTGGCAATCATTTTTTTCAACCTATTTTGGCGTAGCCGTGAGGCGCACAATTGTATATCTATATTATTATTATTTTTTTGATTCTCTTTTGTATGGTTTCGTGTTTACATACATATATTGTTTGTGTGCCTTGCGTTGTGACAAAATAAATTCATTTTCTTTCTTTCTATCTTTTCTTTTCTATCATTGGTGACCCCCGTAGATGACCATTGCTGAGACATCACCAATCACTATACGCTGTGGGTTTTCCAATGAAACATACAAGCTCCTTCATTGCTTGCTCTATGATTCATTCGTGGTACACTAGTTAATAGACCTGCCTACAGGGTTACCATACTACACATATATATGTATGTTTTTCGTCCTACTTTGCGGCCTTGGAACGCAAAGGGCGACAAAAGGAACACAGGTGGGATTTAGTCAGAGAAAGTCTGACATTCCGGGTTATAAGATGACTTCCTACTTAAACCAAAGGTATGTCTATAAATTAAAACTGGTCGAATAGAATAATATAAAGGCAAGAGTTTGTGTGTTTGTTATTTCTTTGCGCTCGAACGGCTGATCCGATTTGGATGAAATTTTGCACATGGGAAGACCATGTCGTGGAATGGCATCATTTTCCTCTGGGACAAGTCACTGGCAGAACCTAATAATAAAATTCATTATTGACATAAGTTTGTTACATATTTAAATATAATTCCCTGGCTCCTGGGCTAATTATAATGTGTATTACAAGAGCCCGTATAGAAAATAATAAATAGAAACACATTATCTCTAAGACTCCACGTGATAAAGTATACAGAAAACGATATGCATCATCCTAAAGTCAAACACAGCTTCAGGCAAACTAACACTCGTACACCTCCGACATAACCGCACGCCCGCAAGCGTTAACACTCATGTTATCCGATTTGATTGCCTCATAAAGAAATCGCCAGTGAATCATGCATTCAAACATTCATTCTCAATGAATCATTCACTAACTCACTCTTTGACCGAACTTTCGCTACGCTAATTCCATAGTAACCTTTTAGCCACTAGCGTAGCTACCAAAGGGCTGGGCGGGACAGAGCCCCGGGGCCCCCTATCTTTAGGGCCCCCCAAAACTTGATTAGCAAACCTCTTATTGATCTAGCGAAAAATTCTCTCACTTTCGAAATCTAAATAAAATAGATTGGCAATACTACTTTACTCATGGCAACTCGTTTTAGTCAGTAAAAGTCTGACACTTCTATCCACTTCACCCTGATCTGGAGAAGTTAAGCTGCTGTTGCTATTGTTGTGCTGTTGGTGGAGTTAAGGAGTGGAATTCATTTTACTTTTTATTATTTTTCTTGTCGGAATCTGTGTTTCCTGATGACTACAACCCGGGAATCTTTAGGTCAAGAGTGAATAAGTTGCTTCTAGGTTTTTTTTTTCGGTGGGAAAATCATCTTATGACATCCCCCGCTCTTGGGCGAGGCGGGAGATAGTGTCAGACTTTTACTGACTAAAAACCCACTCCTGTTCCTTCGTTGCCTTAAGCGCGCTCTATCGTCGACCGCATCGTCGCTTTCGATCAGATGAGATAGCGGTCAAGCGCGAACCTATAAAGAATAAAAAAAAAGATAAGTTATTTGAAGGTACTCACGTAAAATTAAGGGGCCCCATTTTTTTTTGCCCCAGGCTTGGTCATCTAGCTACGCCACTGATTTAAGCTTAACCCTTTGGTTCAGTAACCACTAACCACAACAGTAACAGGAGCACGTTTAGTTTAGCTGTTAACGATCGATTGCGAAACTGTGACGTAGGCGGCGCCGCGGCACGCGCATGTAGGTGGTCAACTCGAATTTTGATTGTGGAATTTGTCCTTAATTTAATGTTGTTAGTGGTGTTTCGTTTTTTATTTAATGTCAGTATGTGGGTAATTGATTTGCGGGATCGTTCGAAAGAGTCACCGCAGTTCTGGAACGCGAAGGGCAAGGAACACTGGTGGCTTTTAGTTAGTAAACGCCTGACATTCCCTCTCGCCTCTCGGGAGAAATTATTTGATGATTTCCCATCCTCAAAAAAATAGTGACTGGTAGGTTTGTAAGTTGTGACTTAAAAAAACCTAACCCAGGATTTATTGCCAGGTTTGATGCCAAATCGGTTGCTAACCAGCCTAAACAAAACAAAAAAAGATAGCCAATATGGATGCTAGCTTATGTAAAAAGCTTAAATTTTTATTCCATAAAACTGAAATATTATTTTTCTGTCATGAATGTTTTGAATTTGAAAAATCATTGTAGTAGAATACTCAAAAATGTTAAGCTTTAAATTTTAAAATAACCAACACTATCAAAAATATACTGTACAACGCCTTCATTATCACAGTCAACCAACTTATTATATTTTATAAGAATTTATTACTCAATAAGCGAAGATCTCGGGTACCCGGAAGCTGCGTACTATTTCACTGATAAGAGAGTTCACCGGTGATAACCGGCGCATTCCCCGCGAATACCAGGGATGCAGTCATGTCGATAATATAGGGATAATTTATCGATATTGATATCGGTAATGTGGACTCTACGTTGTAATGGATTGTGAAGAATATTGAATTTACTTGCTCTATAAAATTTGCTTGTTTTCTACTAAAAAACACTTATTTTGTTTCTTCATGGCTAGAGTGAATATATAGGGTGACTGGCAATTAGTGTACGATACTTAAACACGTGATTGTGCTCATGGTAACAAACAATTTTTATTATGGGAGCAAAGCCGAAATCGCGAAAAAAATATAAGCTGTTCAGTACATTAGGCAAACATAAATGTACTGAACAGCTGTTTTTTTTTCGCGATTTCAGGTTTGTTCCCATAGTAAAAGTTGTTGGTTATCATGAGCACAATCACGTGTTTAAGTATCGTACACTAATTACCAGTCACCCTATATATAAGCTCTTAATAAAGTAGTGCGCCTCACCATCAATGATTGCATCACTGCTACCATCAGGTGGGATCGCAGTAAAGCACTCGTTTATATCAATTAAAAAAAAAAATTGTTAAGCTTGCTGCAATTTTTTTATAAGGATAGTAACAAAAAAAAAAAACATTTGTAAAAATATAAAATGATAGCTTAAGACACCGTCTTTGCCAGAGTGAAAGTAGGAAATATATTATGTCACTCAACTAGTGGTAAAGTAGCAATTCACTGGTGAAATGAAAGAATATTTAAAATCGATCTAGTAGTTTTTGAGTTTACTAATTACAAACAAAAATGCTAATCAAGAAAGATTTACATTTTTGTTTTTTATAATATTTATATTTAGTAGGTATAGACCAATCTACTTTTGCACTTTGCAGAGACATTGCAATTCGTGACTTTTTTATTTATTTATTTTATAATTTTTGTACACACATACCTATTTATACAGAAGATGATACATTGTTATAAAAAATTGTACAAAGGTACTGCTTATTTAAAAAAGAGATTTCTATGTGCAAGAAATAAAACTCAGATTAAAAGCTAACAATCCAATAAAAGCATACGGCAAAAAGGCAACTTACGTGTGGTTACCTTTTTTGTGAAAGAAAAATGGGCGTCAATATAAACAACCATTAACTTCAATTACACAAACAATTTATCGGCAACCGTTACTTCTGTCGCAAGCACGTTAAAAGCTTGTAAAACTTACATACAGTTAACGTTAAGACTTGATTGAGTAATTTTCATTAATTAAATAATAGAAATGGTGGGTTTATCGAATTTCACGCTTGAACTTTTAAGTAGGAGTTAATTTGAAGCCATTTTTTATTCAAGAATTTTCTCACGAATCTCATATGTTATTAAAACCTTCTAGAATTACATTATCATGTGTTGAATTGATTTTAGTACATTAAGGTGAGATTTAAATGAAATAAATGTCCGAAAGCTCTTGATTGTTATTGCTGGTTTACGATGCGATGGGAAATAAAAAGAATCTAAATCAACAAATGATAATGTACTATGGCTGCAGAAATGCATAGGAATGACATTAATTCTGTAACGGCGGTAGTAGACGCTGGACTATAGATAAGTGTCTATTGACAGACTATGAATAAAAATATACGCTTTTTGGATAAATAAAATCCAACTTCTGATAACGTTTATCGTAGGGGCCCAGCAGGGTCGAAGCCTACTGGGGCCATGGGTAGTGTGAAAACGAAACCCGGGGCCCTGGGACGAAGGCAACGAAGGAACAGGAGTGGGTTTTTAGTCAGTAAAAGTCTGACACTATCTCCCGCCTCGCCCAAGAGCGGGGGATGTAATAAGATGATTTTCCCACCGAAAAAAAAAAAAAACTTCTGATAACGTTTACATTTAAAATTGACATGTGTCAACTTTAACGAGCTGTGACCCTAATTTGAATACCGATTATCATGCAGATACCAGTTATAAGTAAGTTTTAAGCTGTATAAGTTTAGTACAAAAGTTTTCTTGAGTTTTACTCAAATTTAACAATTCAATTTTTATTTTATCGTTAACTCATGGCACATCCCTAGCCCATATCTTATCGAAAACAGTGTTGTATTTCACAAGCGCCTTTGTAATCGACGGTGACTTCTGTAAACAATTTGCCGGCACTTTTTTCTCTTATCAGCTACTTTTTCTTGTTATCAATTGCTTCTTTATTATGGCGTCTTACAAGATTGTTGATAGGTAGGTAATAAATATGTTCTTAAGTTTATTAGTATTCTTGTGGTAAAGATCTTCTAAAAGAAGCGATAATTAAGCCTCCATGAGTAATATTTTAGGCTTTCGAAAGAGTTACCGCGGCTCTAGAATGCAAAGGACAACTGAAGAAACACAGGTGTGTGTTAGTCAGTAAAGTCTGACACTTCCTTTCGCTCCACCCAGAGCGGGAGCATTCATTTGATGACATTCCATGTAAAAAAAATATTTCCTCCTCCTGTTGTCCTCTGTCTAACAATTGAATAATAATAATATTAGATAGACATAAGGTCAATAGGACCACCTTTATTTAATTAAAGTGGGTGGGCAGCATTGACCTTAGAGTCTAGACTGGACTGATAATGCAAACAGCAATCACTTCAACGATAATATCCATAAAATAAAGCGGCAGTCGAAGTGTCAGAGGACAGCTATTTTCGTTAATGAAATGAGACGCTTTTCTTTCTGTCCTTATCATCAACTTCCAAGGAACCTTGAAATCCATAAAACATACAACCATGGTAATAAGTTAGCTAATTTTCCTCGGCATTTTATCAGAAATGAAGATATCCGCAGGAGAACCAAGGTTGCCGACATAGCACGAAGAATCGCCAAACTTAAGTGGCAATGGGCAGGGCACATTGCTCGCAGAACAGATGGCCGTTGGGGCCGAAAGGTTCTGGAGTAGCGACCGCGTACCGGAAGACGCAGTGTTGGAAGGCCCCCTACAAGGTGGACCGATGACCTGATGAAGGTTGCGGGAATCCGATAGATGCGAGACGCACAGGACTGTTCGTTGTGGCGACATTTGGGGGAGGCCTATGTCCAGCAGTGGACGTCTATCGGCTAAAATGATGATGATGATGATGTGAATTTTCCTCAGCACCATTTTTATTTCGAACCCTGGGGCCTTACCATGAAGGTGTTAAAATGTCAGGCATTCGAGCGAGAAAGAGGGATGGAACTATACACCCTATATAACTCCATCCCTTTAACAGTTTAGATCGTATAATGGATCGCCTTAAGAGCTCGTGGTAGGGCTTCAGCACCCCTAGTCAAGTTACAACCGTTTCGTTTCGATTCTCTTTTCGTCGATCGCCTCGAGTTGGCCACGCCTGCGATTCCTTTGGTCTGACGTCATCTCAGCGCTCAGTCACGTGGTCAGAACAAAGGAATAGGAGGCGTGGCCGACTCGAGGCGATCTACGAAAAGAGAATCGAAACGAAACGGTTGTAACTTGGCTAGGGGGACTAGTCCAGTCCCAACTCTGAACAGGAATACAGTCTTTTGAGGACTCTAGTTTATTCCAAGACCCTTAACAAAAG
The DNA here is from genome assembly GCA_905147345.3 of Mythimna impura. Taxonomy (NCBI): domain Eukaryota; kingdom Metazoa; phylum Arthropoda; class Insecta; order Lepidoptera; family Noctuidae; genus Mythimna; species Mythimna impura. Next base: position 27,812,124 of record LR990350.1, read on the forward strand.
ATTTATGTCATTGCCAGGTCTTTTGAATGAATTCTCCTCCATCACGGAATTTACTTGGTAGCTATTCACTATCCTCCAACCGTTTAGTCACATGTAAACTGTACAATCCATCCGTATGTCTTCAAAACACGACTCGAGATCACGGCGAGCGCTCGTGCAAGATCGGCATCTGTCGCGCGCCAAATACAGCCAGACCTGCGCACGCGCACCTACGGACAAATGGAAGGTTTGAGATGAATGGATGGCAGGAAGGTTAGATTATGGAGATCTTAAGTGTATAGGCGTTGATAGGTTACGATGGATTAGGACAGTGAAGTCTAAGAAAGTGTTTTTGTTTTAAGACATTGGAGAGAAAATTAGAAGAACATACTCGTATGAGATTATAGGTTTATAATGGGTAGGATTGTAGAAAAGCTAGTGATGTTGAAAAGGGTGTAGAAGATTCGGTGACAGAATATGGTCAGGTGGTTTTGTGTTATGATAGGGAGTCGAACAGCGTTTGCCCACATATCGCGACAAGAAATAATTAACTGAGATATTTGTAATATGTACGAGTATAAGTATAACATGATTCATAAGAGTGTCCTTTTCTTGTACAAATTTCAAGTTTCTTGCACATTTTTCTCCATAGAGATCTACCCTTTGGAATGTGCTATTAGCATCATTTTTCTGACTGAATTACTTCTCGACAATTCAAAAGTGCCTGTAAATGGTTTAATTTGAAATAAATGCTTTATTTGATTAATTGATTGATATCGCCCAAGCATTAGGCTAAACCACACATAATATCAGAAAAGATTTTGATGATTGAAACAGATTGTTTTTTTTTTTAATTTCTGTGGGTTGACTAATGGCCGTTTTGGCGGATATGACGCTTATTTCTCCTATTTGTGTAACTTTTCTATAATTTTTATGGTATCATATTTTTGATATACTATATTTCTTTATTTGTTTTGTCTCTTGTTCGCATTTGTAAAGCATTAGTAACCGGACTTTCACAGGATGTCTTACTCAGATTTTAAGGAAATAAAACGCCCCACTTTATAGGTTGTTAAACACCCAAAACAAGTCGTCTTTTGATAGTAGATTGTCAGCGGTGTATTAAGCCCACACGTGGGCATTATGTGGGCGGCAACCACGGCCGCGCGTGGGCAATCCGGCAACTAACGCGTTGATTTGTCAATAATAATCAACTTATTGATTCAGTGTAATTTCACTGACTTCATATTATGTCGTGATGGGTTGTTTCCTAATGGGAATATGGTTTGAGGAGTGTTCTAAGTGATGAAAATAATGAGGTAAACGATCACGTAATACGAAGATATTTACAGCAGATTAACTTTTGAATAGATAAGCTGAGCTTGGCCTACTTTATTAGCGTTCTCTAGTTTTATGTTGTTGTTCATAAAGTAACACCTAGATACTTACCTATACTGTGCAACGGAAACCATTATAATAAATAAGTTTTATCTCGATTTTTTTCGTCAAAATTTAATAGAAGAGAAGACTGAAAGAGTAGACTGAAAGACATCCACTATTGGACATAGGCCTCCCCCAAATGTCGCCATAATGACCGGTCCTTTGCGTCTCGCATCCATCGGATTCCTGCGACTCTCACCAGGTCATCGGTCCACCTTGTGGGAGGCCTTTCAACGATGCGTCTTCCGGTACGTGGTCGCCATTCCAGAACCTTTCGTCCCCATCGACCATCTGTTCTGCGATCAATATGCCCTGCCCACTGCCACTTAAGTTTGGCGATTCTTCGGGCTATGTCTGTAACCTTGGTTCTCCTGCGGATATCTTTATTTCTGACGCGATCACGCAAGGAAACTCCGAGCATAGCCCTTTCCATTGCCCTTTAAGTGACTTTAAGCCTTCTGATGAGGCCCATTGTAAGCGACCACGTTTCGGAGCCATATGTCATCACTGGCAACACGCACTGGTCATAGACTTTCGTCTTGAGACACTGTGGTATATTGGAAGAGAAGACACCGCGCAGCTTCCCGAACGCTGCCCAGCTGAGAGTATAATAGAGTATAGTTTGAAGGATTTCCTGATATTGTTTGTGTTCTCTCAAAAAGAGAAAGGTATATAGTGAGTGGAACAAGAAATTTCGATAGATATGTATTGAGTTAGATAACCCAATACAATATTCTGGTACAAATTCAAACAAGTTATAAATTCGCCGACAAGAACTAATGAATAAAAGATAGATGATTGAATAACGAACCGTTGATTCTCAGATAATATCCGCCACTTCCTAAACGGCCACTATTTCCAAATTAGCTCGGACAAGCTGTATGCTAAGCTATGTTTATTCGCCCACGCTAAAATGTTAAGGTGTAACTGTACTACCAGCTGTATTTAATAGCTTCGCTGATCTCCTAAAAGTCACATAATATCATCACGTCGGTTTTTCACGATGAGTTACAAGAAGAGTAGTACAGTCACGAGCAATATAGGAACGCCATTACATTTCTATCTATCTTAACTTCTGCTATTCAAAAAATCTGTGTACGACAATATTGGTTCTAAATTACCTAATTGATGGTTAGGTACCAATAACAAATTGAAAACCAACAAAAAAAAGAACCAATAATTGTCGTGCACATATTTTTTAAATGACAGAAGTTATGATAGAATAGAAAATGTGACAGTGTGTATTTATGTTATTGATTGTGACTGTATATACCCACATTTCATAGAAATTGTTCGAAAGAGTTGCCGTTGCTCTGGAACGCAAGGGTAACTGAAGGAACACGGGTGGGTTTCACCCCCGATTTCTGATTTAAGTATTTGAACTTGAGTATTTCTAAAACTGCACTTTAGCCTGAAAACCTGCCAAAATTTGACTTTAAAGTAGTGTTTGAAATGTTCTTAACTCAAAATTCTCAATTCAGAAACCAGCCGTACGTCAGTAAAGGTTTGACACTCCCTCTCGCTTCACCTAGAGCGGGAGAAGTTATTTGATGATCATCAAAATCTAGAGAGATCGCACAAGCATACATACAGGACACTTATGTCCTATCTTTGCAATCTTCTGTCGCTTAGCTTGTCTATAGCTTTCAGAGGAATATCATCCACATTCTTATATTTGTCTAACAGCGAATAAAAGCGTGGGTTTATTTCGTAAATGAGCCACATCCGGCACCGCTCGGTGTTGTCTAACGCGGACGAATCTGGCCAGAGACTTGTGAATTTGGTGGAATTGGGAAGCGCAGCTTCCCAATTCCACCAAATTCACGCAAATGGGAGCAAAGCCGAAATCGCGAAAAAAATTTCAGCTGTTCAGTACATTAGGCAAACATAACTGTACTGAACAGCTGATTTTTTTTCGCGATTTCAGGTTTGTTCCCATAGTAAAAGTTGTTGGTTATCATGAGCACAATCACTTGTTTAAGTATCGTACACTAATTACCAGTCACCCTATATAGCATTGCTTACTTATAAAGACGCCGCCGTAACATTATATGTATACAGGCCCATAACAACTTGTAGTGGTGGGTCAGTAAAAGTCTGACACGCCCTCGCGCTCCACCCAAGGGCGAGAGATGTCATTAGATGATTTCCCACCTACAAAAAAAAGGTGTTCTACTCTACCTAGGCTCTAAGCATTATTTGTGCACACAAGGGCGGATCCAGCTTTGGCGCCAGGGGGGGGTCACATCACGTCATGGTCAAGTCATAAGAAGTTATGATTTAATTTTGATAATAATAGATACGGGTAAAAATATGTGTATGTATGATGTATGTACTGTGCTTAAAAATACCTATATTTAAATAACAAAATCAATTTTTCTTTTACGTCTCCCGAAACGCGTTATCACTCCATCTACTTCAATGGTAACGAGAAAAGCAAGTGGCAAACTCAAAAAAATGGACTGCCACCGGTGAGCCCAAACCCAACCCGCTTTCTGTATGCAGACGAACTAGCATTAACTTGCCAAGCCACTGATTTTGAGGAGATTGAGGCCAACCTTACCACAGAGTCTCTCAGATCTTAGCCAGCATTATACTGCTAATGCATTTAAAGCAAATCACTCAAAAATGTGCGTCTTTCACTTTTGTAACAGACAAGCGGGTTGAATGCTCAATATCTCATGGCAGGAGGTACCAATCATTCATAACCCCCATCCAAGATATCTCTTCATCACTCTGGATAGGTCTCTCAACTACAGAAAGAATTGCGAGAACGTTAAGCGGAAGGTGCATACGAGAAACAACCTGCTACGTCGCCTAACATCCACTAGATGGGGGGGCGTCTCCCCAAGTTCTGCGAACAGCTGGAATGGCACTCCGCTTCTCCACTGGTGAATATGCTTGTCCAGTATGGAGCCGCTCCGCCCACTCTAACATAGTGGATACAGCACTTAATGAGACGTGCCTAATTGCCACTGGTTGCCTTATGCCGACTCCGGTACGAATGCTCTATCCATTAATCGGCATTGCACCCCTAGAAATTCGCAGGACCGTGGCTAGCCGCATAGAAAGAACGAAACAATAAAACGACCCTCGTCATTCTATGCACTATTACAGCTGCAGCAGCCCCTGAGACTTAAAAGTCGTAAAAGTTTTGTTGTAAGCTTGAGCCCATCCCAAAGTAAAACCATATGGCTTTACTTTGAGATGGGAGTGATGCTCTCTCCTGGACACGAGTTGCCATGGCCAATCTGGAAAACTCTAAAGAGACTCCGCATGCAGGTTGAGCGCAGCAAAGACAATCTCTACATATGGGGGTTCCTGAACGGTTCCGACCTTCAGTATTTGTGCAGTGTGTCTCCACAGACCATGTCCAACCTTCCATCCTGCATGACGTGCCCTGTTACCTGTTCATGTAGGGATCTTATGACAGTATCAGTGGACGACATTGCCGTGACCGAATACTGGGCCAGGCAAGGAATTTTATTAGTTTTACCATCGACACGCTAAGAACGTACGACACTCTACGTTTTTATGGACATGAAGAAGTGCCAGTCTGGTTAGACATTCGACCATTGAAGCTTCTAGTCATAATTTGATTTTTTTTAACGAGAGAGATCTTCCCGCTGTCGCTACACTAACATGTAGTCTAGCCATAATACATAAAAAAATTCTTATATTAGGATACGTCTCAAAATCACAATTTAAGCTGTTGATCCCCGCACGAACGCCGGCGTTCGTGCGCCATTGTCTTACTATTGTGTCTCTAATTACGCTACTCCAAAAGTTAAAATAAGGTCAGAAAACTTCTATTGATAAAATATTTTATTGAATCTTTTCAAAGAACTCTCCACTAGCCTATAAACAAAGTTTCATGCGTCTGAAACCATTTTCGAAACATTTTTCCCAGTCCGCTGCAGACACCTCTTACACGGCCTTCTTGAACGCTGCTAGCGCGTCTTCCGGCGATGATAACTGTATCCCTTTCAGCAGATTTTTTATTTTAGGGAATAAAAAGAAGCCACACGGTGCCAGATCTGGACTGTAAGGAGGGTGCCCCAAGACTCTGACCGGTGCGGTGTCCAGGAAGTCCCTCGTTTTGAGCGCTAAGTGCGCGGGCGCGTTGTCATGGTGAAGCAGTACCCTGCGGAGCCCGGTATTCGGTCGCTTGTTGCTCATTGCAGACAAAACTTCTGGCAGGCATTTTGTGGTATACCATTCGGTGTTGATGCTGCTTTGGTCTTGTAATGGAATTTAAATCAGATACCCCGTCAAAGTGAAGAAACTAGTGATCAAAATTTTCCTTGTGCTGTTTCTGTTTCGTTTTGAAACAGTCAAACTGTTTCTGGATCGTATTGATAAATATAGGATTCGTCACATGTCACAATGTCGTAAACGCGCCGAGACGAGCCGTTTCAAATTTTTGAATCATATCACGGCACCACTCCACACGGGCTTCTGCGCTTTGGTAAGGTTGTGCGACACCCAGCAGCAAACTATCCTCCTCACACGAAGGTGCTCGTGTAGAATCTTGTGAACGCTTCCCGAACCAATCTGCAGTGTATGCTGAATCTCTTCGTATATAATCCGTCTGTTTTCTTGAATTAATTTTTTTACTGCCAGCACACTTTCTTCCGTGACAGCTGTCGTAGGACGACCACTTCTTTGTTCATCCCCCAAAGTAAGGCGACCGCACTTGAACTCGCTATACCAGCGGTAGATGGTTGCTTTTGAAGGTCTTTCATCCATAAAAGCAATTTGAAGTCGATCAAATGACTCATCAGGTTTTAGGCCACAATTAAAATCATAGAAAATCATCGCACGAAAATGGCCTCCATAGATGTCCTTTTTATATTTTTATATATTAAAATGCGTACATTATAAAGGTCCAAAATTCACGTAAAATAGGAGATTTTCAGAGGTCTTTAGTATATTAGTTTTACACAAGTTTATGTTTTGATTTTTATAGAAGCCTAGATAATATCTACAAGATATCTCTGTATCCAAAATATCTGGAGAAAGAAAATGTACCTCGGGTTGGCCCGGTTGGCTGCTTTTAAATTAATTAAATATTGAAAGTGCATACATAAAATCTATATTGTGACAAAAAATTACAGAAAAACATTATGTTTAACAATTTTAGTCAGTGGTCCACCTAGGTCCTGGACCCAGCCCAGGGGGGGGTCATGACCCCCATGACCCCCCCCCTGGATCCGCCCTTGTGTGCACATAACCATACTATACTACCGTTATGGAAACTATTTTCCAATTCATCCAAACTAAACAATTCCAAACACAAATCAGCCTATGATAAACGATGCTGACTTCCGTGTACTTAAACTTATTAGAGAATTGACGAAGATGAAAGAACTTGACGGACTTCAAAGATGCGAGGCGAGTGCTTCCGTCAGCGCGTGCGCAATCCGACACTGTTTCCGTTAGATCGTGTATCCGCAAACGATTTGAGAGACGGGTCATTTTATGCCCATTTTGCTTTAGGAATTTGAATAGAACTGAAGGCGTGAGAAAACTTTCTGGTTTTCTAAAGATCTAGCCAATGTATCCATGATTAAGACTGTGTCAATGTCATTAATTTTGGAATTTATGACAACTATCTCATAGAATGTCACTTGATCGAGGTGATCGATGGTCACTGGACCAGATTTTTATAGGTAGGTATGTCATTGTAAATAGGCAATAATGATTTTCATAAAATTAAATATAATGACGAAAAGGATGTCTGGTGATAATCGTAAGTCGATATTTTGTTAAATGACTGATCTTTAAAGGCTATGAACATCTTTAATATGTAACCAACGATTATATTGTTAGGTTAGGTTCGGTAGTTTTAATTCACACGCGCTCTCGGATCATCATTTCAGCCGAAAGACGTCCAGTGTTGGACATAGGCCTCTCCCGAATTTCGCCACAACGACCGGCTTTGTGCGTCTTGCATCCATCGGATTCCCGCGACCTTCGCCAGGTCATCGGTTAAACTTGTGGAGACCTACCAACGCTACGTCTTCCACTACAAGATCGCCACTCCAGAAACTTAGACCATGGAGCCCCATGGATCATCTCTTCTGCGAGCAATGTGTCCTGCCCCCTGCCATTTAAGTTTAGCAAGCCTTCGAGCTATATGGGTAACTTTGGTTTTCCTGTGGATCCTGATTCGCTTTCGGGTAGAGAAATATAAACTAGAGGTCATCTTAATTCTCTCCCATCAACGATAGCCTCTTAATTTAGACAGCCTGTCTGTCTGTACTCAGTCAAGAAACATAAGAACCACTACAACGTTTTCTTACAATGATAGTCATATGAAATAAAACTGACAACCGTAATGAAATAATACGTCAAAATATTCATTCTTCAAGTATTTAAATGACATCAGTGCAAACCGGTTTGATATACAAATAGAGGCTCGTTTGGCAAAACTAGTTTTTAATGTATCTACAGTTACTAAGCGTACCTATGTTACGTGTGTAGGTATGTGTGTTTATATGTCCTCGTGGGATATGAAGGTGATGTTGAATGTCAATCGAGTATATTTGACATTTAAAGCATCATTTTGAAGGTAGTTGCGCTTCTGTAGGTGCCTACGCACAGTGTGTTATTTTACCTAAGTTGCGGACATGTCTGGTTTATGTGTCTATACGATAGGTCTAGGTTTGATAAGTGTTCAACAAAAATACCTACAGTATAATTATCTATATTTATTGAGTTATTTTTTTTTTTGTGAGAGTTGAATGACCTTTACAAAAACTAAATTTAATTATGATTCCAAAACTAGTAAACTTATTAATTTTATTTGTTACAAAAATAAAGTAACAGCTCATTATCTACTAGTATTAAAAAAAATAGCTTTGTAGCTTTCATATTTTAAGAAATATGGGCTTTTTCCCGACTTCAACAAAACACTTTTTTTAAATTAAGTGGTACTGTTGTAGCATGTTATTTTTAATAAATAACATGCGCAATAATATTGTTTCGTATGTCCTAAAATATCATACACGACAATTGCCTTATATAGGAGATACAGCGTTTCTAAGTATTTATGACTTTTCTATGGAAATAGGGTTGTCAACTAGACGTAAAAAAAATAAGTTTTAGTTGTTTATGAAGTACAGTCAATAGACCTATAATTCAAATTGTTTAGTTATTTTAAAAAGAAAGTGAAAAATCTTGATTATGTCTTTTATATGAAATATGCAAAAAAAAATGTGAAATACGTTTCGTAACATCAGATCGTTGTTTTTATCATTTAGATGTTTTAAAATTATAGATAATTGATTTATTAGTAGTAATATGCATTTTTTTAAAACTAGCCGTCCCCCGCGGTTTCACTTGCGTCTATGGTTGAAAAATTTTAAAGACTAAAACTATACTAACAAAGTTTTGTATCAGAAAACATAAAACATAGGTATAAAGATTGGAGAGAGACCTGCAGTGGGACAATACGGGTTAGTTATAATAATAATATAATAATGGGTAACTTTTAAAACGTCTGATTTTAGTGCACGGTTCCAATTGGTCGTTTTCTATGGATAAGAACCGAGAAGAAACTCGTAAACTTTTAAAAATTATTAATTTTACAATATTAATAGGTATGAGAGGACAATGTAGACCAGTCAACATTGTACCCAAAATCACAAAAAAATATTATAAATAAAAAAGTGGAATCAATATCTCTAGTATAATGCGACATCTGGTTTTTATGATGATAGTTATTAGTATAATAAATCATAAAAATTAAAAACACATGCGACCATGTAATAATTATTCAGAAAAAAAACTTGAAATCACTGAAAACATTTTTTGAGGTCTTTTTTTTTAGGTGGGAAAATCTTCTAATGACAAATCGCGCTCTTGGGCGGAGCGCGAGATTGTGCCAGACTTTTACTGACTAAAAACCCACTCCTGTTCCTTCGTTGCCTTCGTCCCAGGGCCCAGGTTTTCACACTACCCATGGCCCCAGTAGGCTCCGACCCTGCTTGGCCCCTACGATTTGCTGACATCTCCCTGAGGCGCGCGTGGAACAATACGCGCCGTCGACGACTTGGGCTTGGTCCGGACGGTTACCGGACGGTCGGACGGCGGGCTACCCATTGCTCGCCGTCCGCGAGCCCGCGCCTACGGTGGCCGGAAATCCGGATCGGAATCCCGGCGGCGGTTGGGGCGTGAGGACCGTTGCTGTTGCCTCACGCGATCGGCCGCCTCCTTTGCTAGCATTACTGCTTCGCAGAAGAAGGCGACCGCCTGCCTCGTCCTCGCTCCGGACCATGGCCTGTACCAAGGCCCGGCGCGAGAGATCGCCACCGCCGATTGCCCCCACGAGGACACGGCGTTGCTCTGCCCAAACGGGGCACACCTCCACCGTGTGCTCCACCCTATCCTCCAGGCGGTCCACAAAGTGGCGACATCCGGGCGTCGGTCTATAAAATCTTGATCAAAAAATAATTTGAGCATTTATAGATATTAGGTTCTTTTGGTGAATTCCTATCATACTACAAAACATTTAATTTAAAAAAGAAAACACAAGAAGAGAAGATATTTTTTTTTTGTTTCTATGAACTATCTCCGATTTTCTATATATCTAGAAAAATATCATAAATGAAGGCACGAGTTTTATTTAGAGTTTTCTTTGAAATGTATCTTTTTGAAAAGCAAAATTTTTATATTAAACTTAAAAACTTCTTAGTTGACAACCCTAACCTGAAAAATAAAAAATTAATATCTCAAGTATAAGGCGTCTGACGCATCTGAAATTTTTAATGAAGATACTTATTAGTATAACAAATATATAGTACTTAAAAACTTATGCTACAACGTAGTAATTTGCCAGAAAAAAAAAAAAAATGAAATCACTGAAAATATTTTTTTGTGGTCTGTAAAAGCTTAATCAAACTAGTATTTGTAGATTTATAGGTTCTTTTTGTGAATTCCTATCATACTATAAAACATTTAATGTAAAAGAAACACCAGGAAAGGAGACACAAAGTTTTTTTGGTTTCTATGGACTTTTCTCGATTTTCTCAATATCTCGTAAACTATGATAGATGGAATCACAAGAGTTTTAATAAGAGTTTTCTTTGAAATGTATCTTTCCGAAAAGCATATAAAATGGGCATGTCCGCAACTCGGGTGAAATAACACACTGTGCTACGGAGTTAAAAGTGAGGATAGAGTTTTTATTAGTTTTGATTACCTGGACCTATGTACAGTCATTGGCCAAAAGAGCAGTTGCAATTTACCAATGCTAAAGTGCCTAAAATTTCTGTATAGTAGACGTTCAATGATACATAAGTCGTTTATAAAATACTTTAGATGCTACGCTACAAATTAAATAATTCATAAACCATTATAATAAAATATAATAATAATATTTATTCTCAAAAAAACTTAGTACTATATTACATTTCATTTGGCAATATATTTAGTGACTAAAAAATGAATCAAGCATCTGTAACTGAACTAGGCAAAGCCTGTATTTCAGTTATCAGCGCGAAATCCCCTCGTTTTAGAACAGCCAACAGTAAAAATGCAGAATAATTGTACTATGGTTCGAATTTTTTTTTAATATAAAACTAGGTTAGTATTACAAAAGGCATTTTAGAATATATTAGTAAATTTAGAAGGTGTGTCCTCTTAGCTGTGTTTGGTGATGTCGTGTACGTGGGTGAAATGTGTAAGAGGGTGTGTAAAATTTAGCATTAGTAGAGTGCAACTGCACTTTTGACCCCTGACTGTACATATATACCTAGATCTGCATTGGTGATATCAAGGTAAATACTAAATAGCTGCTGGAATGTGGAAGGCGTGCAAAGAGGCTAATTGGTGATCCGGATTTGGTTAACACCAATCTACAAAGTCTGGGGCACAGGTGTAGAGTAGCCAGCCTTTCGGTACTTTACAAGATGCATTTTGGAGAGTGCGCACGAATTACATGACTTGCTTCCAACATCTCCAGAGTGGGAGACTACTTGATGATATCCCACGACAAAAATGGTTAATATTAAATTATGTATTAACATCAGTTTTGTTAATTCGATTTCCATTCTATCAATGTGTCCGTAGTCATAATATGTATTTTGTAATATGGTGAGACACAACAGCACATTTGTTTATTCTCACATCGGAACGCCTTGCAGCAATTACACCAATGGAGGTCAATTGGTTCAGAATCTGCTACTTTCTAACATCATGTGCGCGGTAGAGTGGTCATCATCAAAGGAGCGGCGCGGCGGTGGGTCACGTACGCTCGCTTATGCAGCATCAGGCCAGCGTTCCTCCAGGATTCCACATGTACCAAATCCCATATCGAAGACATTTTTTAAATTTGAGATTTTAAAGCTCTTTCGATGAGTTTTTCAAAGGAAATTGATAAACTCATAACTTAGAGAAAAAATTTAACGCCACATTTGCATTTTCATTGACCAATTAGGTCTGTACGACATGGATTTTTCCATGTTTATTCGACAAGACAGCTACATACATAAATTTAAGGGAGACGGTAAAACGTCTATGTTAAACCACAGTGGCCTACTTCCTGACATGTTGACGTTAGCCGTGATGGGCCACACCACTGCTCACCACACTGTATCACTCACTGGCTGGTGCAATGGTGTTCAGTTGCCGACCACAACTGGAGCATGAAATATTTTGTGATCTAATTAGATCATGCTTTAATATTATAAACGTTTAATACTTGTTTGTTTTTTTTTGTTATCTCCAGCTTATTTTATTTTATTGCTTGGTTTGGGTACTACTTCTAAGACTTGATATTGTTTTCTGTTTTCCTTAAAATATTATCATTAATCTTTGGCCGTTTCCTTAGAATATCGTCATAGTTTCGTTTTATCATTTTTATATGAGTCAACGGTACTTGAAATAAACCAATAATTTATTTAGTAACTATACTTGTTTAGCTGCACCTTTTACGCCAGTTCATTTTATTTTTTCAAGAAATATCTACAATACAACTTCATAGAACAGAATAGAATAACGTTATTGTACACCAAAATAGTAACAAAACTTTTAAACTAACTACCATCTACTACCATCTACTACCATCTACTACCATCTACTACTATCTACTACCATCTACTACCATCTACTACCATCTACTATCATCTACTACCATCTACTACCATCTACTACCATCTACTACCATCTACTACCATCTACTAAAATCTACTATCATCTACTACCATCTACTACCATCTACTACCATCTACTACCATCTACTGCCATCTACTACCATCTACTACCATCTACTACCATCTATTACCATCTATTACCATCTACTGCCATCTTCCTAGCCTTTACCCGACTAGCTTCCACACTAACTGGATGAGGCTGAATACCCGTGTTTAACATGGACCGACTGCCTATCAGACCTTCATAAGACAGTTACTGGGTAACCCGATATTTGTACTCCTTGGGAAGACTGATGGTCAAACTGGCGTCTGACTAACTAAAAATGACTGTCAAAGATCTACGAATGATCTACGGCTGTTCGTGCTCTTCGAAGCACGGGTATCAGTAATGTCCTAGATGAACTTAGAGAAGTATATATAAATTGAACAATTTACATCGGTACATGCCCGATTTTGAACCTGAAACCTCGTTAATTACTTTTTTGTATCTAACTTAAGTAGTGTAAGTATATCATAAAGTTTATTATATCTTTGTATCTTTCTATCTGTCTAAAGGTTAAAACAAAATCATTAAAATGTCAAAATAACTTTTTGAAATTGTTAATCAAGGCAACTTTAAACGTCCAATCGTATACATCGTAGTTAAATTATCTTCTATTGCTATGGGAATCAAAAGATTAAAACCAGAAGCAGAATTCTTAAATTGGTCAACGTTCAATTTAGATTATAGCAATCATAGATAAGCTGTATCGCTTTGACAGTTTGAACCCACACAAGTTTACGTTCAAATCGAATATCTATGCACTACGACTTGATATATCAATAAAATCTGTTAGATAATAAATTTTGTTTTAAATGTTGACGCTCAACGAGATTCTGATAAGTATTCTGTAAATGATGTTCATGATACCACTGAAGAAACTTACATTTTCCACAAAACACAGTTAAAGGAATTTTTAAATACATTTGGCGATAATAATCCGGCTCGAAGGACTATGAACAATACTTCGCAGAACTCGGATAAATAAAAGACCGGATACCTTGATAGTATAGTCCATTTGTATTGGATCTTTACGTTATCTCAATACAATACCCATACTCAAAAAAACATACATTCGTTGACAGTAAATCTTAACACTACAATTTAAAAAGTGAGTCAGAATGCACTACGCCATCTATTTATAAAAATGGAACTAAATTTCATAAACATATTTTCTTTGCACAAATTGACTACGAACAAATGTCATTAAAATAATCCAACGTTTAATTTAATTTCAAAACTCATTCGGTAAACTTCACAATAAAAGATTAACTGTTAAATAATAAATTTTCTCTTTTGTGTTCCGTCTAAATAATTAAACAAGTAATTTCTCTTTAAATACCAGCTTTAAAAACATCGCTTCTTCCTCTATTCAAACAGTTTTAATCGATACGTTTACCGAGCGTCGATCGTAAACAACAGATATTCATCTACCGTGTACTGTGTACTTGAACAAAAGGGCATCGAATAATAAACATGGAGAAAGGACTGAGTTAAATTCTCACAGAATTTACTACTCTTCGTAAAGAGACAAAGCGAATGTGCTGCCAATACCTGTCTCTTCACATTCTCTGTGTACTAAAGGCAAATCCCTCTCATAGAAAATAGGCCTGTGTCTGTATGAACAGCAGTGGGAACATTGTAGACTTCTTGTGGTATAATCTAAGCCACTTTCTTCATCTCTTTGTTTATCAGCTAACTCCGATACCACGCAATGGTTTTTGACACGGTTTTCACTAAAATAAACTATAATAAACTACGAAGGTTTTAAAGTATTTGCACCCGTGCTTAGCCGGGGCGGGTCACTAGTGTTATACATATATGTTACTTATCTGCTTCTGCAACCCTATGGTGCTCAAGAATTCTAGAAAAAGACAGCTCGTCACACGATCACTTTATATTTGAACTAGCTTTTGCCAGCGGCCTCGCCTGCGTGAAAGTAGAAAATATATGCCTATGTGCCACTCAGTGAACTAGGGTAGCACTGTACTGGTGAAAGATTTTTTTTAAATCGGTCCCTTCGTTTTTGAGTTTATTAATTACCAACAAATTTGCAAATATACCATATTACAAATCTTTCCTCTTCATAATATTATTTGTATAAAAGTAAGTACAGATAACGCTCAGTCCATTCTCCATAACCATGCTTCGCTTCGAGTGGCATTGTGCCGAGTGCTCGATGCAACGATTGCATTCGATTGTGAGTGCATTAGTATCGAGAACATCGGCCATTCGGCCAACATTAACGCATTGCGCGTTGATAAAGTATAAATCAATCAGTGGTACAGGGTGACCATGAAAACTGTGAAAATAACAGGATATTTTTTACAATATTAAAAATTTTAAAGATTTTTTTTAAAATTCATGTTACATTAAATACATAAAGAAAATATCGTTAAACTTCCACGAAATTACTTGAAATGCGAACTCATCGGTGTTTAAGAGCAATTTGGCAAAAATCACGAGGGGAATGCGTTTGAACTTTGGACCATTGATTCATCACTTACTATTAGAATTGCATCATATCACATTTAAATTCCATAGAAAGCTATCAGAATGTCTGTAGCAGCATCTCTGATGATCATTTAATGCAAATCAATCATGCTGATCGTACAAAGCACCTAATATCCCGCTACTTAGCAGTCACACTAGCTGCGCCCGCGCCGATGCGCTTGCGCCGGGGTCGTCTGGTGCTCCTCTAGAAGCGCCATTTATTTCGAATGCAGTGCATCGACCGCGACCACGTGGTACACTCTGACTTTGCTTATTATTTTATTGGTTATTTGTTTAATGATTTCGTGTATGACATGTTTGCGGTTTTAATAATTTTGCTTTTGTTAAATGAAAACTGCACTAATATTATAAAGGTGAATGTTTGTAGATGTGTGTTTGTTACTCGTTCTCATTCAAATGGCTGAACAAATCTGGATAAAATTCGGAACCTCATAAATACAGACTATAATTTGCACACATATTTGAATTGACTTCCTTGATGTTTTGGCGGTTGCATGCAACGATAGGCTTTTAAGTATTTTTGGGCTTTTTTTATCAGACATTTATCTTTTAGTACAATTCCATTCTTAACTAGTGTGTCCTTCAGTCAGGAAGTTTAAGCCGATTTTTTTTCATTCATTGTCTTATAATATTAAGGTCGATATGCAATGCGAGCAAAATTGTGATTTGAAACTGTAGTGTATTTAGCATCTCTTTGTTCTTATTTCTGAACCTAGTGTCCATAGAATTTATTATCTATTGTTCTGTACTTTATAAGTGAGGACTTGTTATTGGATGTCAGTCTAACTTATGTTCCTTCTCTGTTTTTTTTTCTTCCAGATCATTTAAATAAATAAATATCTAACCAAGTAATTTAGAGTTAGATTTGTGGGCGTTAAATGGTAAAAATAATAGATACTGGTTGGTTTCTGGTTTATAACGCGCATCTATCGTACCCTTCTTGGAATGCACTTGAGATGATATATTATGTCATTAATAGCTATTAGACGTCCTCCATATAAAATGAGGTATAAAGTTCAATGTTATAAATAGTGATGGACAGGTATCCTCGGCCCGCATGCGCAACAACGATCCATTTCCCTCACTTGACCCTTTCAATTTGCGCTCAATGACCAGCCGCTGTATTGTATGATAAACAGAAGACTTTTATTCATTAATTTTTCAAAGGTTCTGTCATTATTCTGAATATTGTTATTATTATAACAATACATCATCAAGACTAGAAACTAATAAACAAGTGCGCCTCACCATCAAATATTGCATCACTGCTTACTATTAGGTGGGATCGCAGTCAAGCATTAAGAAATTGAATACTTTCATTTTTGGGAGGAATCCACAATTTTGTTTCTAAACAAACAATATAATCTATACAACTTTAGAAATATGCTCAGATAAATAAGTCTAATGAGATAAAGGAATTCTCAATTATCATTAAACCAGAATTAATAAAAAAATCTAAAGAAAACATGTGCGCCTCACCATCAAATATTGCATCACTGCTTACTATTAGGTGGGATCGCAGTCAAGCATTAAGAAATTGAATACTTTCATTTTTGGGAGGAATCCACAATTTTGTTTCTAAACAAACAATATAATCTATACAACTTTAGAAATATGCTCAGATAAATAAGTCTAATGAGATAAAGGAATTCTCAATTATCATTAAACCAGAATTAATAAAAAAATCTAAAGAAAACATGTGCGCCTCACCATCAAATATTGCATCACTGCTTACTATTAGGTGGGATCGCAGTCAAGCATTAAGAAATTGAATACTTTCATTTTTGGGAGGAATCCACAATTTTGTCTCTAAACAAACAATATAATCTATACAACTTTAGAAATATGCTCAGATAAATAAGTCTAATGAGATAAAGGAATTCTCAATTATCATTAAACCAGAATTAATAAAAAAATCTAAAGAAAACATTGTTACCCCTTTTTTCAATGATATGCGTGAAATGAAAACAGTACCATCAACGAAAGTAGCCATCACTTTTTAAAGTACGTAATGAGTGACCATCAATCTGGACCCAATTGAGGACGGTCCGAATTGGACGAATTGCGGTAGTCCACTGTCCACTTGCCACTAATTGGACCCTAAACAATGTAAACGCTCTCGGTTATTGGTTGATAGATTGGTACTTTTTGTGTACTTGCGCCTAAAACGTTTTGTTTACTATTGAATTATTTATTGCGAGGGGCGAAGCGGATGCAGATGTCAAAATAGTATTTTGGGATGATTTTGTGTGATTGAGTGTGGTTTGAGTTTATTGCTAACGATTTGTTGTTAATGTATTCTTTATGAGCTTTGTTTACTATGTTCGGAGTCCGATTTTTTTAGTTAGACACAGAAAGTGATGGCTGCAGAAATCTGCACGTTTTTCTAAAATCAAGTATTTTTTATAAGATTTTTTTTGTACAGTTAGAAACCACATAAACGACACTTCAGAAACAGTTGCTAGTTTAATAGTCAACACTTTTATCAGAAAACACGTTTCTTAAAACTTGCACAACAATCTAATTGCTTATCCCTAGATTAGCATAGGAACTTAATACATACACAAAAACCAGTAACTACCATTCACACTCATCAGTGCGATGACTTACAACCGAAGACCAGTTACCATTCCCACCTGCGTTCGATTACTGGACAAATATTTGTCAAATGATTGAAACACACTGAATTTACTTGAGCGTGCGTTTGTGCCCTCTTGACATCGTCTTTATGGGCGCGTTGGGCACATGTGTGGTATTGGCTTATTGGCACAACGGCCATTACGACTGGTAATGTGATTTCGATGTGATTGTGCTTTATTATTGTGAGGAAGCTCCATGATATGTGTGTTGGGCGTGTATATTTTTATGAGCAGCTCAATGCATCTATATAAACTTATTGCGATGGGAATTTGGTAATAACCGCGCGCAATGTCCATTTTTACATATTTGCCTTTAATTGAAGGGTTAGGTCAAGTATGAAGGTAATTTTAGAAATTATCAGCGTACTTATATTGCTACTCGCTTTAGCATTTAAACCATACACAGTAGTTGAAATATTTCTACCTCAACATGACTGGTTTACCGTTACAAAATAGATAATTACCTATACATTAATTACTTTACACATTTACACCTATTGTAATAAGCAGCTGCCTCTGACCCGACGTGTAATTAATATCGAATATTAATCAGTACTGTTCTCTGGGTTATTATATCTTCCTTGTTTTAAATGGCGGCTGATACAATGTGTAATTAGAAGGGCTCACCCCTGTTCGAAGGTGAATTAATTACGGGCACGATATTTGATTTATTTTATTCGTTTTGGTGAAAGGGAATTCTTGGCTGGAAAATAATTTGTATTTTGGTGAGACTGTTAGCGTTTTGCATGTCTGTCCGAATTTAACTCACTTTGTGCAATATAGAAGTGAAACAATTAATGAATCATAAAATAAAAAAAGACGAGTTTAATTATATCAACCACTAGCTTTTGCCCGCAGCTTCGCCAGCGTACATAAAATATGTACCTACATATACATAAAATAGCTTATGTCACTCAGGACTATAGCAGTTTTCTATAGGTGAAAAAAATTTTAGCAATCGGACCAGTACATTCAGAGATTACCTCCTACAAACAAAAAAACAAACTACCTCTTTATAATATTAATGTAGATAGGTTAAATTGTAGTTTTCAAAGTTCCAATTTTTATGTTTTCAATCAAGGCTTTGCTCTAATAAGCACATATACAAAATGTAAAAGCGATATAAATGACATTTATTACACGTCGGAACCGGCCTTTATCGAGAGGTGCTCTACCGTGTAGTCACGACATGCAAGCTTTTATAAAAGTGCATTTTTACTGCCTTTTATTTTATTGTATTCTGATTACTGATTACCATGTTTTATTTGGAGTTTATTGATTTATGATAAAGTTTTATTACATTTCTTTTTTTGTGAGATATCAGACAAGAGAGTAAATAATGAAAAACTTTTAATTCGGTAGACCTAAAAATTATTCCTAAAGCATAGTTGTATTTGTATGAAAAAATAAAACATTTTAAGCTAAACAATAAACAATTTCTCTATAATTAATGATAATTTTGGAAAATATATGTTCAATAAAATAAATACGCTCATTTGTTAAAGTAGGGTGTTCATTATTGATGTTCCTACACTTCGGACATTTGTTCATTGGACCGAATCATTGCCGGGTTGCTTTGTTTCCTATTATGTATTTCATGCTCTGGCGGAATTATGAGTTGGGGGACAAGCTTTATTGTTATTGCAACGTAATTTTAAGGTTATAAAAATGTTTTTTGATACACCCGTGTGTCAATGTAATTTATTCAGAAGATAGTTCCCCTTTTCACGGTTGTAGTCACGAAGAGGGTTCGCAGCTTTTAAAATATGTTTGCTTTTATGGAAATAGTTTGAAGGAAGAATAATTTATATTTTCGTATGACATGTTTTCTCAAAGACTTTTGTTTAGGGTGAATGGAGCGTGTTAAGAGTCTATTATATTCCTTAAAACACAGTGTTTTGTTTTTTCGTCAAAGTTTAAAGCTTATCTAAAATAACGGCAAATAATATTTTTGAAGTTACGGTTAAATCCATACGAAGATCTCCATTCATATTTTACACTATAACAGCACCAAGTTTTTTTTATATTTTTTTATTAATTGCCACACATCACAAAATCAATTGACTATACAAACAAGGCATGACAGGCACTAACCGCATTGACCTCAAAATAACCACAAAAAAGGCTACAATATTATTAAGACATCAATAACTTAACAAAAATTTCCCATCGATAAAAAAATTATCAGTGCTTCCGTTAACCATCGTTTTCGTGAAATCAGATAAAACGGTCAAGTATGGCCAACTACCAATCACATTAGAGTCCATATCTGTCATACTGTTAATTACGACAGCCATAACAGTTAAGAAATTGACGTTGTAATGTATAATGTCTTCATCCAAAGTTCATACAAACAAAAAATAGCGTCATTAATCTTTACTCACTGTCATTTTTAACTTGCGTATAATTTCTTTGAGAGAAGCCTTAATTTTGGCTCTGGGATATCATCAAGATGTATATGGAGAGCCATTAAGAGTATCGGCAGCGATAAAAATCAAGATTGAAGCCTTTGGGTGGTGTTTAAGTTGTAAAAACAAATACGGGGCGGGGGTAGCGGTGTGTGCTTTTACCGTTATTTATATCTTTATTTTTATGGTAAATGATAAGACAGTATCTGTCTTTCTAGTGGTAGGTGGTCTTTGCCATTGCCATTTTTTTATTTTTAAATGCAGTTTGTTTACTCATTTTTTCTTTCATATCATTTTTTATTTCTTCATCTTGTTTTTCAATTATTTTCAATATGTTAACTGATTTAATTAATTGCAATTTATTGAATTTGTTATAATAACTATGAAATGAAATTTGAACAAACTAGTTAGTTTTCATTATACATATTTATTACACAAATCAGACAGATTTCAATAAAAAATTCTTGACTGCTGACTCATTCGATAAATCACGTGTTCTAAAACAAATGTCCGGACAATTAGTAAGTGTTGGAGCCATAAAAGAACCCATTAGACTGGTCCGTGTGTAAGTATACTAATAAAATATAAAAAAGCTTCGATATGCAGTAGCTACTAACTAGACAGACGTGTCATTGTTGTACATTCGTTCACGAATGAGTTAATCTGTTAGGACTAGAATCAAAATGTTAATAAATAATGGTTGGTTTGAAATTGAAAGAACGTGAATTTATCTACTATATACACGGTCCGTCTTGTTGCAAAGGGTTAATCTTTTTTAGACAAGTATTGGATGGACTGAACGAAAGGAGATAGATTTGGGGCTGTCAGTGTACGAAAATCATAAATAATATTAATTAGACATAATAATATAAAATAACACACTTATAAATATGAAAATATAGAATTGAAAAAGGTGAATTAAAAAAATTACAGTGAAAATTAATATTCCTTCACTATTTACTGTGTAGGCAGACGAAATACTAAAATGAATAAAAAATATTTTTAAAACTTTTTACTAAATAAGTAATTAGAAATTGCTTAATTTTATGATCATCGTCCAAAGTAATGCTTTAATGTTTAACTTAAAGAAGACCTCAAGGGCCGATTAAAAAGTACTTTATGACCACCTCAAACCAAATTATTTAATTACCTACACGTTCCACAAACGTAATATTATAGCCCAAAATACGTATATTCTTGAATCAATTAGCTTAATCGTTCAAAATTTTTGGTTTAATCTGTTCGTGAGCATAATTTTAAAGATTTTTATTTTTTGAATCTCGCTGGCCGCGATTGTACCGCTGCAATCAGTTTAAAAGCCTAACCCTGCCATGATTAGGCGCCGCCGGGGGCTCGGTATAGGCGCGGCAAGGAGGGGGGGGGGTCATTAACTCATTAACGATGGTCATCATTACACGGTCATGTGACAAGTAATGATGATTTTGTGCTAATGTCCTTAAGTTTGAAGTAGCGTGGTCACCCTAATTTTAATAAAATAAGTTAGTTTAGGGAGAAATGATTAAGCTTCAAGTACATTATGGGACAGAATGTCCCCAAGATGACGCGCAATGCTCAATCTATGTGATTTTAATCAATTTTCTTTGTAAAAACTCATCGAAAGAGCTTTGACATTTCAAAAAGTGTTCGATATGGGATTTGATGCATGTGGAATCCTGGAGGAGCGATGGCCTGATGCTGCGTAAGCGAGCGACGTGACCCTCCGTCGCGCCGCTCCTTTGACGACTACCATTCCACTGGGCACACGATGTTGGAAAGTAGCAGATTTTGGACTAATTGTGCTCCATTGGTGTAATTGCTGCAAGGCGTTCAATTGTGAGGATAAAAATAAATAAATAAATGCTGCATCGTTGCCCAGTGTCCCACAACTTGTTCCCCAATATTTTGAGAGGCATTTACGTGACATTCTGTCCTCTAGTGTATCTGAGGCTTTACCGTCCTCAAGATCCTATCAAAATAAAATCTTGTCTTTTTCAATATTTTGAACCTAACTTTTAAATTAAGCTTTCGATAGCTTGGCTTTGATGTCTTAAGTCATAATTATATCTGTCTTCCCAAAGATCTTCTAGATATCATCGTATCTGTTATCAATAAAATTATCAACAGGCACGCAATGCAACAGGAAGGAGGTCGCAAGCCCGTCATTACTCAAACCTCCTTCGTGCGTAATTAAAAATGATGATAGCCTTTAGATAAATATTAATTACTGGTGTCAAAATTGACTTTGGCTACAGTTTTGGATGGGCTTACAAAACTGGGATGCGCTGGGAACGCCCTTTTACTGTATTCGTTAATAAAAGGAACATTTTTATGTTGAATTGGCTTTGAGACAAGTTGGGATGATTGCTTTAAATCAGTCATGATTTTTAACGCAAATAGGCCAGTTTTGTTAGCATTAGGCTCTTTAGGCAATAAAGGGTAATTGAAGGAACACTGTGGGTTTACTCAGTAAAAGTCTGACACTCCCTCTCCTTTTCTTGCCAGAGCGGGAGCAGTCATTTGATGATTTTCCTCGTAAAAAAGACGTAAACCAATATTTTAAATTAAAAAGCGAAAGATTATAGGCATGTTGTGTGTGTAACAACTGAACAGATTTGAATTAAATTTAGCAAATAAACAGACTTATTCTGGAATAAGTCATAGAATACTTTATACATATGTCAGAGGGATAATTTTCTACTTTCATCAAGCAAGCGAAGCTGCTCGCAGAAACTTGTCGAAAATAAAGGTAAAAAAAGATAATGCAATCAACGAAAAATTAAAAGTTGAATGAAGTAAATTACAATACGAATAAATTTATTTTTATGGTGTTACTTCCATCATTTTAAATAAATAAATAAATTTGTAAACGGTATTGTAGTCAAACAAAAATATTGGTCATAGCTTAGACCGCACAAGTTCAGTCAAATACCTAGAATGACGTAGATGGTGATAAATACATATATTATATCGATGTATTTTAACTAAAAGTCTATAAATCAAGAACACCATTTTCGCAGTTACAAAATTGAATAAAAGATGGATGCCCTGCGAGCCGAATTAAGTTATTACCAGATATTTCTTACTCCGTTGCATTGAATATACTTCATTGCAATGGCCGCCATATTTGGCAGTTAATGGCAGTTGAATCGAAAACGCGGGAAAGTCGTAAAACATTTTTTGAAAAAAGAATTCTGCACCTAACAGATTTTTTTAAATTGTACGAATTATTTATTTGCGTGTTATATTTTTATTGTTCTAATTTATCATTGATGTTATAAATGGTGAACTTAAAGAAAAATACCTCTCGTAATTCTTACCTACTTTCGCAGTATAAGAAACTAGCTTTTGCCAGAGGCTTCGCCCGCGTGAATGGAGGTTTCTCCACACTCCACACAAACTTTGAACCTCCATTACATCCCCTTAGGGGGTGAATTTTAGAAAAACCTCGCCAAGTTCTCGCCTACATCATGGAGGGACGCGCTGTGCAAAATTTCACGTTCTTAGTCTCAGTAGTTTGACTGTGCGTTGATATGTCAGTCAGTCAGTTTCTCCTTTTATTTATATAGATTTCGCAACTTAATCCTCTTGCAATAACTGAAATACCAATTTCTACAAAATCATCATCATCATTTCATAAAGCAATAAATTACAAAAATCAGAAATAAATTACTGAAATTAAATGTTAATACCGTATTACGTGTTCTCATAAAGATTTCTGCTATAAATTATGAAAAGGTTGAGAAAGAGGTGTGATGTTCTTTATCCACGATTTCTTTACCAATGATTAATGTCTTTAAAATATTAAACGTGAGATGAGAAATGCTTATTTAATTGTACAGTAATATATCTGTGGGTATTATATTATCCAAGTTTTTCTGTTTCAGTGTATGCTATGTTTAAATTCAATTCAAATTTCGCACGTCATGTAAAGCTTCTTTAATAATCGTAAAATCTCCATGTGCATGGTTGACTCTTTCATCGAAATCGACAGGACTTAACACATTTTATTTATCTTTGTTGGTTTATTCAGGCATAACTGATTCATCATTTAAATTATCACTCTTTTTATCTCGACCATTATCAGCCTTATATGCTCCCAGAGGACACGGTGGAGCATACGGTGGAGGTGTGCCCCGCTTGGGCGGAGCACCGCCGTGTCCTCGTGGAGGCAATTGGCGGCAGCGACCTTTCGCGTCCGGCCCTGGTTCAGGCTATGGTCCGGAGCGAGGAGGAATGGCAGGCGGTCGCCTCCTTCTGCGAAGCAGTAATGCTAGCGAAGGAGGAGGCTGCACGCGTGAGGGAACGAAGGTCCTCACGTCCTAGCCGCCGTAATTCCGACCCCGACTACCAGCCACGGTAGACGCGGGCTTGCGGACGTCGAGCACTGGGTAGCTCGTCGTCCGGCTGTTCGGTAATTAACCGGAACGAGCCCAGTCGTTAACAGCGCGTAGTGATCCTCGCGCTCCTCAAAGAGATGTCAGCAAACCGTAGGGGCCCAGCAGGGCCGATGCCTGCTAGCTAGGACCGCGGAGAATTTCTGAAAGGGAAACCCGTAGTCCTAGAACGCAAAGGGTAATTGAAGGATACAGGTGTGGTTTTAGTCAGTAAAAGTCTGACACGCCCTCGCGCTCCACCCAGAGCACGAGAAGTCATTTGGATGATTTCCCACCTTAAAAAAAGCCTTATATGCTATCTCTTTAACTTTTCTCTCTCATTTCATCTTTAAACCAAATCTAACCTAATCTGTTTTTTATATAAAATCTGCATTTGTCCACAGGGAACAACGAAGATCGTCAAGGTCGCCCAGTTGACCAGAAGTCGAACCAATGGTTCGGAGCAACCCTCACCAGTACGGGCAGTAATGGTGCTATCATGGTGAGTCTCAGTTTTTGATATATTGTTAAAAGCTAAGCTGTTGTATAGAGTATTAAAATAAGAAACAAAAATGTTTCGTACACGGTTTGATTCCAATGTTTAGTGAGACTTAAAATTTTTTTTTTTACTTCTTATTATACCAATATTACCAATATATTCAGAATGGGTTTAATGATCGTAGCAGATGGCGTCGATTCAATCTAAGAAAAGAATGGCTAAATTGAATGCTAAGACAGACTTCCCGAAACCACACGACGACTTAGAAATATATTCGCGGCTTGTCACCTTTTTCTTTCCAATACATTCCATGATTTGATCGTATCTATGTAACTAATACTTCAAGCAACATAAATCAAAATCCTCGTCCCCACATCGCAAAAGTCCGTTTCGTCACAAATCTCTTCCTCGCCATTTTCCTAAGTTAACTCCATGACCTCATACACGACTGACCTATAAAGTTGACGGCCTGATGGGTCGTCTTGTCAGGCGCACCCTTCCTGCTCCGCCCTGTCCTCAAGGTGTTCTGCCGCCATGTTGATCGTTCTATCTTTTGTTATCGACTCTATGGCAGGAGACATACGTGATTCGTGACGTCACTGGCCTAGATGGGACTGCGTTATTGGTCATCGGATTTGGATTAATGGCGTGCTGACCTGTGATTCAGTATCGTATATTTGAAGTATAAATAGGCTAATGTATGTATCCACTTAAGCAACTGCTGGTCTAAACAACCTGATTTTATTTTTATTATCTATTGTAATTATTCTCAACTGCGCCTTTTGAGTACCTACTTTCTAAGACAAATTTTGCTATGAGTACCCAAAAGCTAATAATTTTAATCAAATCATAAATTTTGGTCACACAATGGTTGCAACATAATCCGGTAGGCAAGGAGTCTGAAAAAAAAAAAACAAATTAATACCTACACATACACAGCCAGACAGCCCATAAATCAGGAATAGCTCCTAAAACCTTTATTACTATTAAAACAATAGATGCCAGGGAAACACCATTAATCCCAGCGCCCCATGGTTGACATTTGGCAAGTGGGTCAGTCCAAGGCCTCCATGGCTATAGGGTTGAACGCCATTAGGCTACGGGGTCGTCTTTATGGCTTGTGGGCTTATTGTGGCTATCTGTGGCGAAATTGGGTTTCAGGGTTATGTGAGTCAGGTTAGGGGAGATTTCTTGACCTCGTTCGAAGGATTTATTTTGCTGCTTTATCTTGGTCTTGATTGCAAAATGGTGCCAAAAAGTGAGAATCCTGTTGTGAGTATTATGAATTTGTTCGATACGGAAGCTAAAACTGTGGTTCATGTAGTCTTTATTACTGTTAAAATTAACTTTACGAGTTTTGAAACTTAATCAAACGGTAGCAACTTAGCGGCCGACATCAGTTCATATGTCAGCCATATTAATTCAAATGGAGTGCAACCGTTTACTGCACACATGTTGCAAATAAATTGTATTACTCACGCTCTTCGCACGACACGGCGGCTCGGTTTCAGAACTTTTTTTTTCGACTCCTTATTTGAAATCAGTCAGGAGACGCCTTCGACGAAGACCAAAGACCACATACTTTTTGTTCTCTACTTAAGGAGTTGGAATTTTTATTTCGGAATGCCGAATTAGTGCAAAAAGCTGGCTCTCTCAGCGAAGGCTGCAATTTGTTTAGGCATTTTGTTCCATTTGCACTGGGGACAGAGACGCGCTGGGAATTTATAATTGTTCGATGACATAGGCTGTATATAGGCACTTGTCATTGTTGATAGTGCTGGGACTTCTGACGGCAGTGTAAAGATGGGTGGATCATTGATGGATCGTAAAGGCGAATATAATCTGGCTGATTGGCTTTTTTTTAAACAAGTAGTTGAAAAAATATCCAGCTTTGACAAAACATAGTGTATGGGTTATGTTTTTACCATTTTATCACAGAACCTTAAAAGCGCTAAGAATAAAACTCAAACATTTTACATACTAGAATTTAATTCGCATATCTAGGCGATTTCAAATGTATATGGCATTTTTTTTTACAATGTAAATGTCAAATTAAAAAAAAAAAAAATTCTGCTAAAAAGCTTTTAAAGAGCTTTTGCTGAAGAGGCTACCAGAACTTTAATAAATTGAATGATTGCTTACTAATAATAAAATCTTACCATTACGATTTCATTTTATTACTTTCTAATTGTTTCGTACTGTAAAACAATTAGTATACTTATTAAGCAAAAAATAAGATAATTATTAGAATAAATTATTCTGAGTAATAATTTCTTGAAATAGAAATTAATAAATTATTTAAGCTTGGCACAGTGGTTAAGTTATTGGGTTGCTACACTGCATATCGTTGGTTCGATTCCCGCACGGGACAGATATTTGTATGGTCTACAGATAAGTTTTTCGGGTCTGGGTGTTTGTATGTTTATGACCGCATCCACGAAACAGCAGTAATTCTTAGTGTAGGGCAAAGTTACTGTCCCAGCACCATTTTTTGCTCTGTTATTATTTTAAAGAGAACTCGTCGTGTACGAAGTACAGAAGCAGTCGTTTACCGAGACATAATTGTTTTCTTATTAGTATCAATTGAATACTAAGTTGGCTCTTTTTTATCGTTGGTTCGTTTTCTCACGACAAGACGAACGCTACTTGATTTTTTAATTTGTAATGTTTTGCAAAGAGGTTTTTGTCATTGATGATTTACAGTGGGTGTTTCTTGTTTAGGCTTCTGATTTTTTCATATCACTTTTCATAATGATAAAACTTTTAAAATCTAATCAAGTAAGTAAAATAAAACCCGTCTTAAAGTAATATACAAACAAAAATACTTAGATATTTTTCTTTCTTACAAAACAAAAGAAAATACTGTCTTCTGTCTTAATTTCTGCCACACACATTTTGACCTGGTGAGGGTCGCGGGAATCCTATGGATGCGAGACGCACAGGATCGTTAATTGTGACGACACTTGGGGGAGGCCTGTGTCCAACAGTGGACATCTTTCGGATGATATGATGATAATGATAAGTACTTAGTCTGCCGAAGATAAAAACGTATAATGTTTTTTCACTATAGTAAGTAATCCTCTAATATCGCGGTATGGTTACACGTGCGCAGGGTAGCAGGCGTGTCATGCGCTTACGCGTTACGTTAATCAGTTAAATAAAGATGAGTCATTATGATAGATAATATTCCTAATTATACTAAAATTGCTGATTATATCATATCTTCGTTAGATGAGTGAAAAGTGATTACAACATTATAGAGTTTACTCTTATCAATTTGACATTCAATATAGCTAATCCTTTATTCTTTATTAGGTTCTAAGCTTAAAATTTTAGCGTGATTCTAAGGATCAATAACCTGATATGGTTGTACCACGTCGTTTTTTAATCTATGACCATTGTTTATGTAATTTAGATTCACCTTCATTTTCTAGGATTTTTTAAGTAAAACGACATGTATCTAGTTTGGCAGTTTATTTTGAATTGAACTAATCAAGTGGACTGTAGATTTAAACGTGGTTCATTCGTTCGTTCGTTTCGTTCTCATTACTCACATATATAAACTATTTGGACATTCCGCCCGCCAAAGAACATAGTTCTTTAACTACATTTTAACAAAAAACTTAAACTCAAAAGAAACTTTAAACCATCATAATCAATAAAACTGTGAAAAACACATCAACCTGTATCTTATTTATTTTGCGCAATGCAATGATAACAAACAGGTTGTCACAGGTAGATCATTAAATAGGTACGTACATAGATCACTAAACTTAACGATGCAGGTAAAAGGATACGTTTAAACAATTCATTATAGTAAGTTGGTAGAATACATACATAACAGTAAATGCATATTATACTTGTTTTGCTTCAATTAAAAAGGTAAATAAACTCATAACTTCAAACAATAAAATAAGTTTTAACGAAATTTTTAAACAATATCTAACGCAGATAAAATTAAACAGGTAATATTATCATTTAGTTAAAATACAAATTTTGCTCACTGGACGCTTAAGTTCTCCGGTTTTACATTTCACAGATACGACTCGAGTTACATTATCAGGTCCAGGATATTTTCTTATGATTTTACCTAGTAACCATTTAGCTGGTGGGACATTGTCTTCCTTTAAAACTACGACATCACCTATTTCTGGTTCTTGACGTTTAGTGTTCCATTTATACCTTTGATTTAAATTAACTAGGTATTCTTTATACCATCTATTCCAAAAGTCTGTTACGATTTTTTGCGTCAATCGCCATCTATCCAAACCAACTACATTACAATTAGAATAATCCTCATCTGCAATATTCAACAATGGCTCACCTACCAAGAAGTGACCTGGTGTCAAGGGTAGGGGGTCATTTGGGTCATCACTTAATAAAGAAATTGGCCTCGAGTTTAAACACGCCTCCACCTGCGCCAGGACAGTCGACATTTCTTCGTAGGTAAGGGTACTATTTCCTACTACCTTTTTTAAGTGAGTTTTTGTACTGCGCACCGAAGATTCCCACAGCCCGCCAAAGTTCGGCGAGTGGGGCGGAATATAGTGCCAAGTAGTTCTTTCTAAAGAAAGTAACTCCTTAATTTCTCGAGGAAGAGATGATTTGGCACTATACAACATTTCTCGCATTTGTTTATCGGCGCCAACAAAATTAGTGCCATTGTCACTATAAATATCTTGACAATGACCTCTACGAGCAGTAAATCGCCTGAACGCAGCAATAAAACCCTTGGCAGTCATATCGGTTACTGCTTCTAAGTGAACTGCTCGTGTAACCATACACACGAATATGCAAATATAACTTTTATAAGACTTAGCTCCTCGGCCTGGTGAAAATCTAATAAAAACAGGGCCACAGTAATCTACACCAGTAGATTTGAATGGCTTACTGGGTTTTAACCTTGACTCTGGAAGCAGACCCATTATAGGAGTAGTCTTCTTCGTAGAGTATCTCAAACAAATAGTGCATTCTCTAAAATATTTTTTAACACGTTCTTTAGCACGTAGGATCCAGTATTTGCTTCTAAGAAAATTTAACATAATCTGTGGACCACCGTGCAATGTTTTTGTATGAGCATCCGCAATTAAAACCTTGGTAAAATGATGTTTACCAGGCATAATTATCGGGTGTTTCGTGTCATAACACGCGTCTAAATTTTCTATGCGACCACTTACTCTTAGTATCCCTTTTTGATCCAAAAAAGGACAAAGAGATCGCAACTTACTCTTTTTAGGCACACATCCTCCAATCTTTAACTGTTTTATTTCAAATGAAAACTCGCGCTCTTGTACTTGTTTAATGCATGCTAATAAAGTCTCATTCATTTCACTTGGTGTAATAAATGTAGGTAGTGTAGGTCTAATATGTTTCTGTAATTTATAAATCAAAACTCGTCTACAATATGATATAATTTTTAATAGTTTATTTAAAGATGAATATTTTGACCAAACAAATTCCTCCTCAATGTCGGTTACAACAGTTAAAGATTGGATTCTTTCCTCTTCATGTGTGTCTTCTATAAGTTTGCTATCTGTATGTATTGTAGTTTCTGACAACCATTGCGGTCCCTTCCACCACAATCCACACTCACTCAACTCTTTTGGTTGCAGACCGCGAGAAGCACAGTCGGCAGGGTTTGTTTCTGATGAAACATGACTCCACTGATGGCAATCCATTATATTTAATATAGTGGACACCCTGTTGCTCACAAATGTCACCCATCGACTTGAGCCTCCTTTGAGCCATGCTAACACTATGGTGGAGTCGGTCCATCCATAGAGGTGTTCCTTAGGTACATCTAGAACTTGTGATACCTCACATATAAGCTTGGCTGCTAAGGTGGCGCCACACAATTCAAGTCGTGGAATAGATATCTCTTTGACGATTGGGGCAACTCGAGTTTTAGCGGTCAGTAAATGTACATGCACTTTATTTGAGCTATCAATTACTCGGATGTAAACTGCTGCCGCAAAGGCAGACTTTGAAGAATCTGAAAATACGTGTAGCTCTCTCTTGCAATCACGTGTAAAATTGACCCACCTAGGTATAACTAGATTTTTTAAATCTGTTAACTCTTGTCTATATTTTAGCCACTCACAAAGTAATTCATCCGTCAAACATTCATCCCATTCCAGACCAGATTTCCACAATTTCTGAATTAAAATCTTAGCTTTAACTATCACTGGGGCAATCCAGCCTAAAGGGTCATACAATCTTGCTACTTCAGATAATACTTGTCTTTTAGTGAATAAATCTTTAGGTTCAGTTAAATTCAACACATACTCAAAATTATCATTCTTTCTGTTCCAACTCAATCCCAACACTTTGATTAGATCATTGAATTTAATAGTTTGCCCTTCAGCCAACTCAGTCTTCCCAATCTGCTCCAACAACTTTTCATTATTGCTATTCCATTTCTGTAACTCAAAACCACCACTCCTCATTAATTTATTCATCTCTTCGTAAATTTTTATTGCCTCATTAACCGTGTCACAACCAGTCATTAAGTCATCCATATAATAACATTGTTTTGTAATTCTCGCAGCTAAAGGATACTTCTCATTCTCTAACTCGGCAAGTCTGTGTAATACCTTTACAGCTAGATATGGCGCGCAAGCTGTACCGAACGTCAAACGTAACATTTTGTAATGTTGTATAGGCTCTGATGGATCAAATCTCCAGACAATTCGCTGAAAATCCGTATCCTCGTCTGCCACTCTCACCATCCGATACATCTTAATAATATCGGCTACGATACAGATTTTATGATGACGCCATCTCATCAAAATATGTCTCAAATCTTGTTGTAACCTCGGTCCAACAAGAAGCTCATCATTCAGTGACACATTGTTGTCACCTTTACTCGAAGCGTCAAAGACGACTCTCACTTTCGTGGTCTCTTTATCATCTCTCACCACAGCATGGTGAGGAAGATAGACAACCTTAGAGTTTTGCAACTCACTTTCAGAGACTAACCTCATGTGTCTCATACTCAAATACTCACTCATTACTCGATTATAATCCTCTCTTAACTTTGCATCCTTAGCTAACTTTCTTTCCAAATATTCCAACCTCTTCACTGCTTTTTCTTCTGAATTACCATATTGACACTTAGGATCATCCGTTGCAAAAGGTAATCTCACTATGAATCTCCCCTCTGTGTCTCTCACTGTTGTTAAATCAAACAAATCCTCACATATTTTCTCGCT
The DNA here is from genome assembly GCA_905147345.3 of Mythimna impura. Classification (NCBI taxonomy): domain Eukaryota; kingdom Metazoa; phylum Arthropoda; class Insecta; order Lepidoptera; family Noctuidae; genus Mythimna; species Mythimna impura. Next base: position 27,844,383 of record LR990350.1, read on the forward strand.
ATTAGTCATCTCATTCTTAATTAAATTAGGCTCATTTTCCATCTCCCAAAACTGCTTTAGCAAATCATCCTCTTTCATCTGTATGTGCATGCTAATGAGATTATCTTTTGCTAACGTTTGAGAACCTTTTTGAGACATTCTTCCTGACAAAATCCATCCAAATACCGTATTTTGTGCTATTAAATTGCAAGCAGGATGTTTCATAACCCCATCAAGTAGTATTTCGCTGTAAACCTCTGCACCCAGTAAAATATCGATCTTACCTGGTGTCGCGTATGTAGGATCAGCTAAAGGAAGATTATCAATTTCCACCCATTCGGGAGTACTCACATTGATAGAAGGAAGTAGTGACGTTAAAGAATGCAACACATAAGCGTTAACTAGTATATAACTAGCTGGATTATAGCGTGATTTCAGGCGAAGTGAAACCGTATGTTTAATTTTCATACGACCATCTCCTAGCCCTGACACCCAGCCACATACTGGTTTGCGTACAAGACCTAGTAATTGCACAGTTGACTCAGACACAAAAGATGCCTGTGACCCTTGGTCAAGTAACGCTCTAATCATATATTTGAAACCGTTAGAACGGAATACCTTAACCTTGGCCGTCGCAAGTAGCACGCTGTTGGGCTGCAGCTCTCCTCTAGAAAATGTAGCAGTAATGGTTGTGTCACCTCGCGTTGTACTCGCTCTCTCCTGTTGTACTTCACTCGATGACACTGCGGCTGCCTGCTCCTGGTCACTGGCTAGCTCCTTGTTTTCTCTCTCAAAGTGTAACATCGTGTGATGTCTCCTCCCACATTTCTTGCAGCTGAATGACTGACGACACTTGATTGCCGCATGAGTTGGTGCCAGGCAATTAAAACATAATTTACTGGTTTGCACGAAGTCCTGTCTCTCCTTAGATGTCATGAGGCTAAAACGTTTGCACTGATTGAGATAATGAGTTTCGTGACACATTGGACACTCTTGTTTAGCCTTAGACTTGCTCTCTTTCTCCTTCTCTACAGATGCATGAAAAGATTTTGACTTCGCAGCAGGCTTAGCTTGTTGTGCGGCACGATTCCCGTTCACGTCGATCATTTCTAAGGACCGGAATCTATACTCTAAAAAATCTCTCAATTGACTCCAAGTAGGTAACTCATCACATACCATATTTAACTGCTGCTCCCATTGTTTGATAGATTCGGTGTCCAATTTTGAAACGACTAAATAAACGATAATCACGTTCCAGGTCTCAGTACTAATACCTAAGTTCTCCATCGATTTAAGACAGGTGGACGTCGTATCCAATAAACTTCTAATTGCATTGGCTGACTCGTTCTGAATTTTCTTTGTGCCGAATAAAGTTCTCAAAACAGCATTACAGTTATAACGCTTGTTATTGTAACGCCGAACTAACTGCTGCCATGCTTCCTCATAATTTGCATCAGTCGTTGAATAATTAGTCAGCAAATTCAACGCTTCTCCATTTAAATTGCATTTAAGGTAATGCAATTTTTGTACTGATGAAATATTCTTATTAACGTGAATTAATGAGGAGAACATGTCATAAAAGGTTTGCCATTCTTCGTATTTACCCCCAAAAGTGGGTAATTGTATACGGGGTAATTTTACCTCACTATAATTATTGTTCGCGCTATGGGGAACTGCAGGGCACGGCGACTCGGTAACTGGCGGCAGGAACTGTTGCAAAGCTTCTCGTATGCTTGATTTATATTGCACATATAACTCCTCAAAAATCTCATATTTTCCTTCTGTAAAATATGGTTCCTTCTTACTTTTCGATTTTGCAATTATCGCCTTGTGTCCATCTTTGAAATCCTTAAATAGTTGTTCTAATATCTCCAATCTCGTTTCTAGATACTGTCGCTTAATCCTATCTTTCGGAGTCTTCCTATAATTTCTCTCAGCTTTCATCAAATTATTGCATAACTCATCTTGCAACGAAAAAAGTTCCTCCATTGTGGTAGCAAATAAAATGGCGTCGCAATCTAAGCAAACGACGACAACTTCTAAAAAATCTGTCACTTGTTTGTAGATAGTTTTCGTTAAATAACAGTTTGTTTATTTCTCTTTAACTCACTCAATATTCTGTTATAACGATATGCACTTAAAAATCTCATAAACTCGTAAACAAGTAACAGCTTATATTATTGGCAAACGTGTCGCGGTCAAATCCTTTTCGCACTCAAGTAAAAATCCATTGTTCTCGCGGGTCAGGAGCGCCCGATGATCATTAGCACTATCTGCTATCCGGCTCGAAGGACCAAAATGTTTATGTAATTTAGATTCACCTTCATTTTCTAGGATTTTTTAAGTAAAACGACATGTATCTAGTTTGGCAGTTTATTTTGAATTGAACTAATCAAGTGGACTGTAGATTTAAACGTGGTTCATTCGTTCGTTCGTTTCGTTCTCATTACTCACATATATAAACTATTTGGACACCATCGTTTCCATCTCTATAAGGCTTTATTGATGCAACATATTGCGTATTGTCTATGCCCATTGCTTGTCTATGAATATTTATCTCCTTCTTTACGGGGACGATAGGTCTTCGTTTGACATAAGAGATCGCAAATCTTTTATCTTTTTTATTCTTTTGTCTTTCTTACTTTTCTTTTTGTCTCGTTAAATATGTATCGTCTTTTTAATATGCATTTATACGGTCACGGTTACAACTGATAAAGGGGACAGCAGATGTATTAGTGCTGAGGCACACCTTGACATCACGTGTGGCATAAATTTTTCTAGTTTAAAGTTGATCATTTTAAAATAGACAATAGTCATTTTAATATTTATACACTTGTATAGAAATACTTAAAAATAGTTGTTGAAAGCATTACTTGTGTTTTTTTATTGATTTGTGCTTATGAAAAATTGATATGTTTTACGATTTTTTTTTTTAATAATAAAGATTCTAATTTTCAATTTCGCAACATCCTCTACGCAAGGTTTTTGAGCTAACAAATTGTCCGGTGATTTGTCAGCGTCGAATGCCTGGGTTCTTGCGCGCGCGCACCTAATATGGCGGCCGCCGCTTGACAGCTACACCCGTCCGATTCGGACTCACCTCGCCATATAGAGAACGTTTCTTTTATTGTCTCCATTTGCCGGGAATTTTTATGTGAAATTTCGGCATGTTTTCTTTATTTTCTTAATATTTTTTCGCTGCCGGATTTCTCTTTAATGTTGGAAATTATGTTTGGATGGGAGGGCTGTTACTTTAGGCCACCTGTGGCACTTCACAAATAAGTACGGTAAATGACAAGAATACTTCCTTTGATAAGACCGCTTCCTTTTTAATTTTCCCACATTTACTTAAATTCATAAATTAGTCAAAATTTTTTTGTGACTTTATCTGCATGGTTATACAAAAATACAGAAATAAAATCTACAATCTCTAAATTTTTAACAAATGTTTGTCTTTGAACGCAAATTCACATTGAACGGTGCCAAAAAAGGAATAGTACCGGACCAAGATAAGCACCTTGCGGAAACACACAAGCAAGTAATATTCAATTGACTTTTTACCTTAAACTGTTGAAGATTCATGTTCAGTCTTTACCTTAGAGACAAAAGGTACCGACAGAGATACAGGTGGGACTATATGTTAGGATAAGATAGTATCCTGTATCAACAGTGATTTAGCTAAGCCATTGACTGTTCCGCGTTTAGCTAATGTTGCACTATTGATATTCTTAGAGTTGAAACCGCGGGTGGTATTAATGTCGCCTGAACTAGGGTTGATAAAATTACTGGTATTATTGAAGTCAAAATGGTTAAGGTTAGGGGCAGAAAACAAGTGGGATTCTGTCTTATTCTCATTATTTTTGTAATTATTACTATAAATCAAGTAGCAGTCAAGCTTAATCAAAATTAGATTTTGTCAATCTTTAACACCGTTTCACAGTGTCTAATCTGTATTTTCTTTATAGAGTTCTTATTATTCGTTATGGATATTGTATTTTTTTTTAGATTACACCCTTTATGTTTGACTTCAGTTTATGTCAAAAATTTAACACAGATTTACATTTCCATTCTAGTTGAATAACAAGATAGTATACTTTTAAGTCATTGTATATAGAATGTAACAAACAAATAAGTATAAGATTTGTTACTTTTTTTGTGTACAATAAAGTTTATTCTATTCTATTCAACTTTTAAAAGTAGATATAAGGAACAATTACCAAATATTTTCGATAAACACAAAGAAAGATAATTAAATTACCCACAAGCATGGTGTGGAGTTAACATGGGTTCATTAATATCACGGTACTTAAGTTCCCATTAACTAAGACCCCGGTATCGGTCACGAGCCCAAGTTTTTTTTTATAAAGATGTCAGGAGTGAATAGCGTTTTGTATCAATATGGTTCAACTTAATTTTTCTTTTTTTGCTGTTTTTAACTTTATGTAGGATGAATTTCGAAGATGGGTTTCCTAATATTAGATCTTATTCTAACACTTTCTCATTAAATTTCATCTCATTTTAATATTGTTTATGAATATGTGTATGTACATACTTATAGCTCTTTGACAATTCCAAAGTACCTGTAAATAGTTATACTGAAATAAATGATTTGATTTGGAATATTATAGAATTAGTCTTTATCTAATACATGTTTTGGATTTATTATAAAAAATCTTCTTATTGTCCCTAAATCCTTTACTGACCAGGCTGCTCGTTTGTGGAATGTACCGGGCACAATAAAACGCGCTCAATCGTTGCTGGTTTTTAATAGACTAGTAAAGGAACACTGTGATTATTTATCGATAGTTGTCATTTATTTTTATTGCGTAAGTATATCATTTATTTATTATATTTTATATTAGTATTGTCACACCAATGACAGCGCCATTTCATGTCCTGGCAATTACTGTACATTCCAGGTTTCCTGGAAGACATCTCGGAATGCGATAAGGCTGCCCATTGTATGTGTTTTGATTTCCTTATTTTATTTATATTGGTGTACAGTAAAATATATAACCAATACATCTCCTAGATAATCTGTTTTTGCGTACTGAAGCTGATAATTTGAGGTTTTAATATCATACATTCCTTACGGAACCCTAACAAAACTATTACCACGGTGTTTTTTGACGCTACTTCATTAAAAGCTATTCTCTTGTATTCGTTATTATTTGAACATTGTAGTGTCTTTTTTGTTAATTCTCTGCGGTTGGTTAAATGTGATGTATTGTGTTTTGTGATGTGTTACAGAGAGATGAAATTCTTTCTTGGAAGAAAGATTGTAATTTTTATTTAAATATTGCAATCAGTATTTTGGAGTAGCGTAATTAGAGACACAATAGTAAGACAATGGCGCACGAACGCCGGCGTTCGTGCGGCGTAAGCTACTTTTTATATTCTCGCGGAAACGGGACCTAATTTTGACTGGTCTGTTGGTCTAGTGGTTAGTGGTCCTGACTGCTATGCCGGAGATCGTGGGTTCGATTCCCACCCAGGACAAATGTTTGTGTAATGAGCACGATCATTTGTTCTGTGTCTGGGTGTAATTTATCTATATATGTATGTATTTAGAAATATATAAGTATGTTTATCAGTTGTCTAGTACCTATAACACAAGCTCTGCTTAGCTTGGGACTAGACGGCGTTGTGTGATAGTTGTACAATATTATTATTATTATATTACTACTTGTGTGTCGAATACGAAATATATGCTAATAATACCGTAATAGCATCAACGATTTTTCGTTTAAGAAGTTTGATATAGAACTATTAAATCAAGGTTTCCTTTAATTAAAAAAAATCAGGGAAAGGTTAAATTTTATTTTTATTAAGTATTGCAAAGTTGCTTAACGTCGCTAACAGGTAATAAATAGAAAGTAACGGTAACTTGTAATTGTAACTACTCGTTTTAAGTGGGAGATTCAATTTACTAATTAACGGATTGAAATATGTATATTGAACAGTTAGAACCCTTAGTGAAGGGACACACTAGATGCATGCACTTAGAACATTAAGTTGAGCTAAAATACATGTAATATATATTCGTTTTTCTGGTGAGAAATCATCATCCTCAGCAGTGTAGTGCAGTGGGCAGTGTCAGTATTTTACTGACTAAAGCCCACTAGTTTCCCTTTGCGGTCCAGGGTGTTCGCATAATCCCGCATATTTTTATCTTGTTTCTATATTAACTGATTGGTCTCTGAGGACTATCATATTTACCTGACAGCTTTGTACACTCTTCACACGTGATGACGTGACCCTAGGGCTGGCTTTTACCTTGAACAGAGGATAAGCTTTGCCATACAATGTGGCAATGCTGCTAGCCTTTTTGGTACAGTTGAGTTTTTCGTCGCCATGTTTTAGTTTTTTTTTTGTTTTGGTTTTTATTTAAATCTAATATGTAAAAACCTCGTGTTAGTGTTTGTTATCGAACTCTTCCGAAATGGCTTAATCGATGTTTATGATTTTTTTTTGTATAATTTGGTAAGTCTGAGGCTAGGTCGTAGGCTATTTCTTACCCTCCTACCCCACCCCCCATTTTTTTCTTTGATAATTTATCTGGTTGAACAACGTTTGCCGAGTGAGCTAGTAGTTTAATAAATGTATAATATCCTAAATATCACTAAATGTATTTGTGTTTAATTTTTGCAGTATTGACATGAGATGTCATGTATCTGTCAAAGCTGTTTTTTTTTTTTTTTAGTTAATTGATATAAACCAGTGCTTGACTGCGATCCCACCTGATGGTAAGCAGTGATGCAATCATTGATGGTGAGGCGCACTAGTTTATCAAGAGCCTATTCACTCTAGCCTTGAAGACACCTAAATTATAGTTGGACGGGAAGATCGCAGCAGGCAAATTGTTCCAGTCCTTCGATGTACGCGGTATAAACGACGAAGCGAAACGCTTAGTCCGGACCGTTGAAGTTTCAACAACGTAAGGGTGGATACTCGCCGTACGTCGGGTTGTCCGATGGTAGAAAGGAGATGGCGGAATCAAGTCATGCAATTCCCGCGCACACTCTCCAAAATGCAACCTGTATTTTCGCTTCCCTTTTTGATTTCGCTGTTTCGAATCACATTTTGGCTGCTTTAATTCACTTCCATTTTTGTGTCACTGTAATTAACTGTAATTTAGGCAATGTTATGGATCTGAAACGACACATCGTTTTGACTATGCAGATCCTTGGGAACATGAATAATTTTTACAATTCTAAGTAAGTGCAGCCGTGTGCACCGATATTGCGCCTTCGTCTTTACAAGCATAACTTCCTCAGTGCGTCCCAACACTTACCAGATAAGCAACCGGTCGCGGCGGATTAACCGCGACTGGACTGATGCTGCGATGGACCGATAGCAACCGATCGCTATCTGATCACTAACGTGCCGACTGCGTGGTTAATTGCCATATCCTTTACTATTAACATGATACAAATTAATCTCTACCCTAAGTGAAGGAAGATTGAGTTGAAAATTGACGAGCACGGTTGCGATTTTTGAGGATCGTTTCGATAACACTACGAATATGTAATTTGGACTCAATTTTGAATGATATAGAGTTGAGTATGAGTTGGAACATGCAAGTTTAAGATTCATCACGGTCCCTTACTGAGCATTAGATGTATGTACGGATTAAGTGATAAAAATAGTCGTCTACACTACGTTTAAGATAAAAGGAAATTTCAAAAAGTAATACAATTTGGTTTAACATTCTATTTGTCAAGATAATAACAAACCTTTTTTGTAAAACTGCTGTCGTTTGACAATACAATAATGAAAATAAATAGTAATCTATAATTATACTGAAGAGAATACATAGAAATTTAGAGAAACTGACTGACTGACATATCAACGCACAGCCGAAACTACTGGAACTAGGAAACTGAAATTTTGCACAAGCCTTCCTTTTATAACGTAGGCGAGCATTAAGATGGGGTTTTTGAAAATTCAACCTTTAAGGGGGTGAAAAGGGTTAATTTCGTTTGTATGCAAAATCTCATTCTATGTGCCAATATACTTGAAAATCAGCACAAATAGTAACTTAAGTAATAAAGGCTGTCCTTATTTATTTTCAGAATTCCCCTAATATTACTATTTAGGGTGTTTAAAGATTATAGGGAGAAATCTTAGGTATACTTGAAACTTGGCACAAATCTAAGTCCAAAACATTTTTTTAATGAAACAGCAAAAAAAAACAGATTTGAGATTTTTTTTTAATGAAAATTGACAGTCCCAAAAATTTTTTTTAACCAAAAATTTTTTTTTCTTTGCTGCTCATAGCGCCCCTAAGCGTATACTCCAATTCCTAAAAATCCGCCCCTAAGACCACCACTAACCACAAATTCCAATCAAAATGAATAATAAACACTGTCATTATTAGTTTTTCAAAACTACCCTCAAAATACGGTGCAAGGGGAGTTAAAGTTTCTATAAAAACATTTTTACGAACGCAGTCGCTAGTAAAGTGCTAGTCTAGAAATAAAGACACAACAATAGTTAATTTCTGAAGTATTTATGATGCACTTCTAATAACTGTTTCCTTATTGTTAGTTTCCTTGGAATTAGTTTATTGTGTAGATCGATTTGCTTCCTATGCGCAAGCACATCCCAGATACTATGTGTAACTAGAGATTTCAAAAAGTATCGATATATAGCCTTAAATAGTTTTTATTTTCAAACGAAATTTAAAACCAATTTATTTATTTATTTCTTTATTGCACACCTTAACTTATTACAGGACAGACATTTATAAAAAATAAGTGTACAATAGGCGGTCTTATTGCACAGGGCTATTTCTACCGGGCAACCTTTCCACCAAACCAATTTGTCAGTACGGTTCAAGTCAATAAACAGCCGGTACCTACTTACGAAAAAACTCGATGTCTAAGTATCGATCATTTTGACCGAATTTAACAGAGTGATCTCAATCTGTGAATGACGTGCATACATGTGATTGATGATTTGTTTACACTTGACCATCTTCTGAATGTTTAAGGTAGAATTTATCTGTAAAAAAATATCGGTGTTCCACTGCTGGGCGAACCTACCTCTTCCTTTTCCACATCTGTCTTTTTTGTCTTCCCTCTGGTAATCGTCAAATTCATCTCTCCACTTTTGTCTTGGTCTGCCGCGTTATCGCCTAGTATTTATTGGGATCCAATAAGTGGCTCCTTAAGCTTAAGTGGCTCATCTGACATGCGGCAGACATGTCTAGCCCAATCACACACTTAAGAGTAGCAGTCTTCCTTCTGCCATATTTTATGCAATCGCACTTTATTATAAAGGCGAAAGTTTGTGAGTGTGTCTATGTTTGTTACTTCTTCACGCTCGAACGGCCGAACTGATTTCGATGAAATTTGGCACACGGGTAGACCGTGTCCCGGAATAGCACATACGGTACTTTTTATCCCGGAGTATGTATCCCTGGGATAATTTCAGCAGTTAGTTACTGATAAGGCTAAAATCTATCTAATATATAAAATTCTCGTGTCACGGTGTTCGAACTTGAACTCCTCCGAAACGGCTCGACCGATTCTCATGAAATTTTGTGAGCATATTGAGTAGGTCTGAGAATCGGCCAACATCTATTTTTTTTTTTTTTTTTTATTTATATGGCAGAACAACGTTTGCCGGCTCAGCTAGTATTTATATAAAAGCGAAATACCACTCACTGATTAATCACGAAATCTCAGAAACTATAACACCTACAAACTTAAAATTTGGCAGGTAGGTTCTTTATAGGGTGCAGACATCCGCTAAGAACGGATTTTACGAAACTTCACCCCTAAGGGGGTTTTTTTTTTTTTTTTTTCGGGTGGGAAAATCATCTAATGACATCCCGCGCTCTTGGGCGGAGCGGGAGATAGTGTCAGACTTTTACTGACTAAAAACCCACTCCTGTTCCTTCTTTGCCATTTTTCCAGGGCCCCGGGGATCACTTTCGCATCACCCATGGCCCCAGTAGGCCTCGACCCTGCTGGGCCCCTACGGTTGCTGACATCTCCCTGAGGCGCGCGTGGAACACTACGTGCCGTCGACGACTTGGGCTCGGTCCGGACAGTAACCGGACGATCGGACGACGAGCCACCCATTGCTCGCCGTCCGCAAGCCCGCGCCTACGGTGGCCGGAAATCGGGATCGGAATCCCGGCGGCGGTTGGGGCGTGAGGACCGTTGCCTCACGCGATCGGCCGCCTCCTTTGCTAGCATTACTGCTTCGCAGAAGGAGGCAACCGCCTGCCACTCCTCCTCACTCCGGACCATGGCCTGTACCAAGGCCCGGCGCGAGAGATCGCTGCCGCCGATCGCCCCCATGAGGACACGGCGGTGCTCTGCCCAAGCAGGGCACACCTCTACCGTATGCTCCACCGTGTCCTCCGGGCGGTCCACTCAATGGTGGCACCCGGGCGTCTCTTCTGCACGAATCCGGTGCAGGAACCTCCCGAACTTACCATGTCCGGTGAGGACCTGCGTCATGCGGTAGGTAAGGACGCCGTGAGGCCTTTCCAGCCACTCCTCAAAGAGGGGACCTATCGCCATAATTATGGCGTGCCCAACCCCTAAGGGGGTAAAACGGGGGTTGGAAATTTGTATGGAGAGACCTATTTTCAACCGCTCGCAAAAGCTAGTAAAAAATAAAACTTGACTAAAACATCGATACATACTTTTAATTCCATCTACATCCCTAAATACAAATAGAAAGATACGTATTTCCTGCACCACAACATGAATGCTAAGATTTACTTTGAAATGTTTAATAGCGGCATTTGTTATTGGTACTTATCCTCTTATATGGCGCTGGTTTCCTGAAGAGTTGCTCCTTACTGACATAGGACCTGGGTTTGTTACTCCTGTGTCTTTGTGAGATTTATAAGTTGATTTCATGTTTATGTTTATGTTCTTAGTTAATGGGTAATCAATGTGATAAATAGGTCTTGATATATTCTTTGATGCTTGGATACCGTTCTGGGTGGCAATTGGAATGCGATGGTTGTAGAAGCCGTTTAATTTTAAGAAATATTGCAGAATTATAGCTGTATATTAAGTTATAAATAACATTCCATTAGTTTATAAGTTTTGTTACTATTTTGGTGTAGAATAAAGTTTTATTCTGTTCTATTCTATTCTATTCCATGATTCGTTTGGTAAAAAGTGCTGTTTTTTTTGAGGGTAATAAATCATTCAATAACTTGTCCCTCTCTAGGTGGAGTAAGAGGGAATGTCAGATTTTTAATGACTAAAGTGCACCCATGTTCTTTTAGTTGCCCTTTCCGTTTCAGGGCCACGTTGGATCTCTCGAACAATCACGCAGCACCATAGAAGAACCTATTGCAGTCAAAAAGCACTAGTGCTCTAGCATTATTTAACTTATTTTTTGTAACAAATTTTAGTCCTCATGATTGGCTGTTCAAAATAACAGCAGACATTAGACTTTATATTTGATTACACATAAGATAATTTAAATAAGTTCCCTAAATTTAAGGTGTCGCCACTGCAACATTTCACATAGAAAAATAAAACTTTTAATTTTTTATTTTGCTATGTGAAAACGACAGCAGCCAAGCTTCAGACAAATCCACTGGCAATGCTATAGCTATGAGATTTATGGAGTGGCGATAGACTATGAGCATCCTGTGCTATCTGCTATAAATACACCACACACCATTGTCCCCAGGCTAGACAATGGACGGGATAAGCGCATCCACTCCGCACTAGGCTTTATTGTTTTATGAGAAATCAAGGTAGGGTTGTAACTGTTGTAACTCAACCCTCATTGCTATTATACAACATGTAACTAGAATAATGCACACCCTTATACACCCCAATTAGAAAATTAGGTTGCAGTCATAATTCAAGCACTGAAATTTTACGAAAAGAAAGTAAGAAAAGAGTTTATTTACGTCAAATATGGCGCAAAACTGACTAACTTAATTAACTTGGATATATATATTTTTTAATAAATTGGTTATCTGTTTGGAAAACAATATAGGAATGGAGAATGGACTACACTATATATAATCAAGATTTATCAAGAATATATAAAAATAGATAAAAAAATATCCTATAATTGATTATTTAGGATAAAAAAGAATTTATTTTAAAAATAGCTGAATTAGATACAGTAGCACATTCTGAACATACTACGTTCAGGATGTACGTTAAATAAGTTGCATATTGTATAACATGAAATGACGATTTAAAGATTAAAGATTTATTGACATCCAATAGTAATGTTAAAGATTCAAAGCATTTTAATTCAAATAAACCAGTTACAGCCACTTTTAAAATGTCAAGAAGTCAGTCAGCCAGAAAAAATATGCTAATTGCACCTTCCAAAGCATAGATCTCTATGGAGATGAATATGCAAGAAACTCTACTCTGATCTTTTGGAAGCAAAAGATCCTTTACTCTATAAATTTTAAGCGGATATTGCATTTTTTTATAGTATACAATAAAGAGTATATCTCCATCTATCTTTCTCCACTGCCAAAAATGATTGCATAGATAGATACGAATCCTTTCCTTTTCAGCAAGCACTCAAACCATTATATTCTATAACGACAGACAATTTGTCTATTCGACTGCTGAATGCTCCTACCTCGGCTTATATCTGCAGTTCTGTGGCGGAATAGGACTAACAAATTGTTATGGCGTCCACCACTTCATTTTATGGCCCTTTGTCTAAGTTTTTTAGGTCTAGACCGCCCATTGTTACACCCTAATAATTTTAAGCTTCTACTGTATATTCAATAAAGAGTATATATCTATCTTTTTAACCGACTTCAAAAAAAAAGGAGGAGGTTATCAATTCGGTTGTATTTTTTTATTTTTATTATCATCATAAAAGTCGGTGTTAAATAAGAAACAAACAATACCGAGAAACACCGACTTCCGAAATTAAAGTTATTTTGATCCTTTTAGTGTTTTTTTTAGTGAAGTCGGTTATTTTTTTTTTGTAAAAAGTTTTTTTAGTTATACAAATGTCTATTTGACTTGAAATTATAACTGTACTGTCAAATATCTATGCCAGAAAGATGGTGCTGCGAATTTACTGGTATTACTTGGCATTGTGTCTTGGGTTGTGGATGTAAATCATCCACAAGCACAAGAGACGCATGTTTCTTTGAAATTATTTTATCGTAGGAAGTTAATGCAAGTGATACTATGCAGATAACAATCTTTATCTAGTTGTCCTCCATAATTTCACCCCCGGTTTTACTTACTGCTTCTCTCCCGTTGGTCTTAGTGTGATGTCCAACACTAAAAGAATTTTTGATTAGATTCACCAGTTTCTGAGATTTGTGTGTTCAAACAAACCAATAAACAAACTCTTTAGCTTTATAACATTTTATTTATTATTATTACCTTTAGCTACTAGCCGAAACGGTCACTTATTGACATTTTCGCGATTAATCCTTGCTTGATGGTAAGGTAAGCGAAGATATGGTCAATGATGGAGCAGCATGCCTTAATGTAAACCTTTTAAAAAAAATAAAAAAATTCTAAAGTTTTTATTTCACATAGGCCTACATGGGCACTTATAAAACGTCAGAAGCTAGTGCACGGTTCCAAAATGGTCGTTTCCTATGGAGAAGAACCGGCAAGAAACTCCATGGTTACTCTTAAAAAAAAAAAATTAAAATGTAACATACGAATATAATATATTGAAAGACGGTTATATAAAACTTGTCTTTGTTTCTGAGGTGGGATATCATCAAATTACTGTCCTGTGTAATTTCCATTTAAACTTTCAAGTTTTGATAAAAAAAAAAATTGGAGCTTAGCTACTGCAATTTTTCATTAAAATTAACTTGGAAAAATTGCTTCTCATAACTTACAAACAAAGCGCATACCTCTCAGTATCTTACCCATTGAACCGCGATGCGCATTGTATGCGGCGCACGCGCACCTCGTCACGGTTTGGCGCGCAAGTTCAGGGGGTGTGGCCGCAGCCTTATTGTTTGGCGCTAAACCTATAATCTAGTGTTTAACTAATGCATATGACCTTGAGGTAGTGACCTTTTTAAGGTTCCGTACTCGAAGGGTAAAACGGCACCCTATTACTTAGACTCCGCTGTCCGTCCGTCTGTCTATCCGTCTGTAACCAGACTGTATCTCATGAAACGTGATAGCAAGACAATTGAAATTTTGCACAGATGATTTATTTCTGTTATTAACATATATAGGGTGACTGGCAATTAGTGTACGATACTTAAACACGTGATTGTGCTCATGATAACCAACAACTTTTACTATGGGAACAAACCTGAAATCGCGAAAAAAAAATCAGCTGTTCAGTACATTTATGTTTGCCTAATGTACTGAACAGCTGATATTTTTTTCGCTATTTCGACTTTGCTCCCATAATAAAAATTGTTTGTTATCATGAGCACAATCACGTGTTTAAGTATCGTACACTAATTTCCAGTCACCCTATATATTCTGTTTTTAACATTTGTTATTATAGCGGCCTATAATAACAAATGTTAAAAACAGAATAAAATAAATATTTAAATGGGGCTCCCATACAACAAACGACAATTTTTTTTGCCGTTTTTTTGCTATGGAGGACGGTACGGAACCCTTCGTGTGCGAGTCCGGCTCGCACTTGGCCGGAATTCTTAAGGAATTCCTTCGAGGATACTTTGGTAGTGTTAGACTAAAAAGTCGACGAGTGAGCGCATCCCTATGTCGTCGCCGCGTCTCATTGCCCCCGCACTAGCATCTTTGACAATCGAACGGAGAATTACGCGCCCTTTTCACGGTGATAAACTTTTGAATAGTTTTGAAGTTATAATCAAATGTTCTAACTGCGTTTATCTTTAATAGCCCAGCAGGGTCGAAAGCCTACTGGGGCCAAGGGTCTGATTCTGAAAGGAAGACTCGGCCCTGGTACGAAAGGCAATGAACGAACAGGAGTGGGTTTTTAGTCAGTAAAAGTCTGACAATATCTCTCGCTCTGCCCAAGAGCGGGGGATGTGATGATCATTGGATGATTTTCCCACCGAGAAAAAAGAAAATAGTAGGTACCTTACCTACATACATGATTACTGAATAAGACATAAAAATTATTATGGCTAAGGAGAGTTGCTAACTATATCGATTAATGAACGTCTTTTTGAGTGATAAATACCATAAGACGATGATGATGATGACGATGGAGTGAATGATGTTGTTGACTAAAGCTCACAGCTGGGTTGTTTAATTAAAAAACCTGAAAAACTATCACCTATTTCTCTAAAGTACAGTTATTTCAGTATATCAGTAAAGTATAGTTTTTTGGCAACTAAAATTCACTTTCCATTTTTTTTAATATTACACAACTTTCATACAACGTCACCTAGACCCTAACTAAGCAAAGCTTGTGCTATAAGTACTAGATAAATTACACCCAGACACAGAACAAATCATTATGCTTATCACACAAACATTTGTCTTGGGTGGGAATCGAACGCACGACCACCGGCATAGCAGCCAGGACCAATAACCACTAGAGTTCACTCGACCAACAGGTCAGTCAAAATTTTAAAACATCTTCTGTTATTCCCAGTAACAATAACTGTGTAACACGTGGAAACGTAAACAAAGCTTTTATGACGGCGTGTGCTTGCGCATTGTGTTCTGCGCACGCGCCGTTACGGTGTCGCGCGCCAAGTTCAAGAGGCGTGGCTTGCGAAGTTGTGTTGTAGCGGTGAAAGTTGTAATTTATCAATTTATCCGTAATTAATAAGTGAAAGTAATTAATAAATTGAAATAGATTTTAGCCTTGAATATAAGATTAATTTTAACTTAGAATTAATAGTAATCACAGTTCAAAGTATGAATCGCCAAACTTAAGTGGTAGTGGGCAGGGCACACTGCTCGCAGAACTGATGGTCGATGGGGGAGACGCAGCGTTGGAAGGCACCTCACAAGGTGGACAGATGGTTTAGTGAGGGTCGCGGGAACCTGATGGGTGTGTGACGCACAGGACCGGTCGATATGGCGACATTTTGGGGAGGCCTATGTCCAACAGTGAACGTCTTTCGGCTGAAATGATGATGATGACTATTTTTTATAAAACGATATGGTCACAGGTTTAATAGCACGGAAGATCCACAGCTAAAAAATCTGAATCACATAACCATAATGAATACCTATGGAAAAATCGATTGAAATTTTTTACAAAATGTCTCTTTCTACTTGAAATTGTTAGGCATTCTAACGATTGAACTTGAAGAAATTAAGATGTAGGTACTAGGTAATTAAAACAAAGAAGCAGTGGTGTTAATTGTTCGCATTCTTACTTTCTCTAATTAGTTAGATTACATGCAGCTAGGATTTTAATTGGTAACCAGTTTATTTCTGCTGTTTAAATGTCTGTTTCTTGCAGTATTGTTTCGGACTAAATTGTTATCCATTTTAAATAAGTTTCCCAGGTATATCGTCATCAACGACGAAGATATAAAGCTTCAAAGCAGATAAAATTGTTATAGTAAGAGACCATTGGTCGGTTCTCTATCGTTTACATTTCGGGGAGTGTGCACTGGAATTGCAAAATTTAATTTTGCCAAGTCCGTTCCATATCGGACCACTAGACGTACGGCGTTGCGCCACTGGTACATGGTAGACATTCCATCCATACGTACAAAGCGTTTTGGGAACACATTCATTTGCATACAGCTAAGGAGTGGAATTCCCTGCCGGAGTCTATGTCTCCTGATATCTATAACCTAGGGGTCTTTAAGCACATAGTGAATAGCTTACGCAAGCGTGCTCCATCGTCGACCGCATCATCGCTTACCATCAAGTGAGATAGTGGTCAAACGGGAGCCTGTCAATAATAAAAAAAAAACATATTTTGATGTCAGAATCTATGTCGGACTTCGACATGGACTCTGACGTCGAAGTATGATACAGCCCGTAAGACCGTAAATTTTTGCTAGAAAGACTCAACTTTTATTTTGTTTTCACAGTCACTATCCTATTTTTGCATATTGATTAAATAATAAATATTTTTTTATGCATATTTCCTAATTCTTCTTTTATAAATCTCAATGAATTTTAATCACATCTAGCCTTTTCTTCCTATTTTTACCACAAAACACAGTTACAATCTAAGAATGCTGTTAATTCCATTATGATCAGGGTGTCCATTTCGATGGCCGCCGGATACAGGGGGCTCTGTAATAACTTACACCCGATATTATCAGCGAGCCGTGAAGATCGCAATCAGCTGCTACATGGAGTTTAGTCTTAACTTACAGCTAGTCTACGACACCTTAGACACTGGTGTCGGACATTTGTGGTGCTGCTGTTTCAATCTATTAAACTTTAGAGGTTATTTTGATGTTTGTAAATTATGTACTTTGCTGAATCTTTATCTTATCTCAAGCTTAATTTAACTCAACTTATTGTTTCAATCAAACCATTTGAATTTTCAAAAAAAGTTAGGCACAAAAAATATACATAGGTAAGTATATGGAGCAACACATTTGCACGTTCCAAAGCGTAGATATCTATAGAGATGAACGTGCTAAAAACTCTAAGGATACCCTTTTAAATCAATAAACAGTTAAAAAATATGGTTACATAGTTTTTTAATAACCGATTAGTCGATTTAAACAGCTGTATTACAAAAGCGTCTTATAAAATAAAATACATAAGTACCTTTTCAATGAATTTTGTCAAACTCTGTGTTGAGGATATTTAGAAAGTGTTTACTGTGAATGTGTATGTTGACAAAAGGAGCTACATCTGCCAACAAACTGCTTTGCAGTTAGGCAGAGGTAATATTTATAGTGTTGAATATGTATTTCTGTGAATAAACTATTTTTCATTTTTTTTTTTTTCAGTTAATGTTGAAATTATTGTATGTGAGAACAATGTAGAAAGACCAACATCTTCATATAAATAATTGAATTGAATCTATCGGACATACCATTTCATAATGTAGTAAATTCAATATTTTCTCAGGCACTATACTCTTGCGCTCGTGGCGACCTCTGGCTGCTAATTTCCTCCGAGCAAAGATAAGAGTGTTCACTGTGGCGCTGATTTATTATTTGCTATCGCTGCCCTTTGGAGAAACGATTAAGGTCAAGTTGTAGAGGAAGGAAATGGAATATGAGCATGTATCTATAGTCTTCGTTTGTAATGTTTAGTAGTCTGTTTTGATTCTGTAATAGTGATATCGACTCTTCATATTAAAAGTCTGCTGGTTTCTGAACTCATATCAACCGCTTCTATTGTATCCCTATTCTATGAGGACAAAGTCAAGTCACATTTTTCTTTTCATTTTTGATTTCTTGCTTTAGAAATCCATCTTTTATCTGTTTTTCTTTCGTATCCGCATCTCTTCAGCGGCCACACAAATTGACAGTACCCCAACGAATTGTTTTTAACCGACTTCAAAAAAAAGGAGGAGGTTATCAATTCGGTTGTATTTTTTTTTTTTTTTTTTTTTATCATCATTTTTTTTTTTTTTTTTTTTTTATGTTTGTTACCTCAGAACTCCGTCGTTTATGGACCGATTTGCAAAATTTTTTTTTCCCTTTATAGGATATGCTTCCAGATTGGTCCCATTTTTTTCAAAATCCAGTTCTGATGATGGAATCCATGAGGAATCGAGGGAACTCCTCAAAAATTATAGGCAACCCTATGGTAATTTTAGTATTTTCATCAAGAACTTAAGCATTTACAGTCAAAAAGTAACATTTGATGAAGTGGAACTGATGAAGAAGACCAGAAATGGTCAACGGAACTTCATACTCAAATAGATATCACAATCAAGATATAGTTAAGCGACTATGACAATACAAATAAATGAATGATTCTGAATAGTTACGTTGAAAATGGTATCATCGAAGTGATCTGATGATGATGATGGAGCCGGAAGGTAGGCACTGGAACTCCGTAATTAATCAATGTAACCTAGCCGTGTTTGGACTTATTAGAATTGTCATGGTTAGCACTTTGGCTATAAGGTACTATCGAACTGATCTGATGATGGAGCCGGAAGGTAGGCACAGGAACTCCGTAATTAATCAATGTATCCTAGCCGTGTTTGGGCTTATTAGAATTGTCGTGAGATGCTCTTTGGCTATAAGGTACTATCGAACTGATCTGATGATGGAGCCGGAAGGAGGAAGGTAGACACAGGAACTTTATAATAAAATAATGTAACCTAGCAGTATTTGGGTTAATTGGAATTGTCATGAGAAATAGGCACTCTGTTTATAAGTGTATCGCAACTAAAAAGTGTGAAATAAAAACTTTTTAGAAAAAAAAAATAACCGACTTCACTAAAAAAAACACTAAAAGGATCAAAATAACTTTAATTTCGGAAGTCGGTGTTAAATAAGAAACAAACAATACCGAGAAACACCGACTTCCGAAATTACAGTTATTTTGATCCTTTTAGTGTTCAAACACAATCAATATCCATTCAAATAAAACCAGTACCACCATACATCACCACAATCTCTGACCCACATACCTGCAAATCCCATCCGATACTCTAACGGCCCGAACCATACAGTTAAGAGTCAAAAAAATGTTACCAGATCCTTGTATAGACGTTCTTAGTAGCGTCCAATCGTCCATTGAGTAACGGTGTTGCCAGTATAAGTGTACAATTAGAGGGTCCAGTGCTTGTAGTAAAAACGTTGAAGAGCTAAGTATAGATGGTACTGGAATTGACAAGATTGAGGATATCAAGTTGGTACCTAATGGAAGTGGCTAAAGATTTGACCGGGTTATAGATTTGAACTACTAATCGTTAATAACCATATCCCCGCCCCGAGAAGCACTTTGGTTATTACAGATAGAAGGTTACGATTTTCTTAAATGTCGTTAATATAATATAATTTATTATTGAAATTTAATTCAATTCATATCAGAAGCTTACTGTGTTTGGCTTTCTGCTTTTATATTCAAAATGGTGGTTTAATAGAGAAATTAAGAAAATAAATAAATATTTTTGCTCTGACGATAACTAATACGAAATTTAAAATTATAAATTATATCATGAAAGCTTAAATATTTTGATTCTTTCAAAACCTTAGCATCAGCATTAAACGTGTACATATTTACTGCATTTTGAAATAGGTTACCGTTCATAACGAAATCATTTTGAAATATGTTCACTCATTCATTCATATACCAAATAATGCACTCGACATACTAAATATGGACGACATGATGATTCATCTCCTTTTAAATTAAGAATAGCTGCGAAATGCGTGCGCGCACGAATATGTCACATATTGTAACGGTTTTATGAATGCTGTGACTGTAATGTTATATGGTTTATGGCCTCATTGGCATAGTGCCCTTTTTAGTTGTGATTGGTTTTTTCGATTGCCCATTGAGCAATGATTGGCCGCAATTGAAAGTTGGTTTTAACTTACGTGATAGTTATGTATATCCATTCGTTTAGTTTGTCATGTCCATTTATTATTTCGCATATTGTCTTAGTTATCTACTTTTGACTCGTAAACTTTGAAATCTTTACTTTCTTCTGTACTTAATGCCACTCCTCTATCGTTTGCTGCTTCTATCTCTAAGGTACTAAAGACTTCAAATTATTCAATTTCCTAATCATTCTTAGCTTGTCGATTAATAAATTCAGTACCATCATTGCTAGTACCATCTATATCTTCGCTAACGGAGAGTAGGTCAACAACGTTTTCTGATTATCATCTAAAAACGTTGACCGTTTGTATGCAGTTAATTTTCGAGAATCTTATACCGCTCTGTTTAGGGAGAGTGCGAGAAAAAGTTGCAATGACAAGTGCGCGGGCGCAACGGTGCGACACTTTATATGGGATAGCCGGATCCTCGTGGACTTGATGCTTGGGATGATTGAGGCTGCCTTACCCGTATATTATGTGGATGAACAATTTTAATGGACGACGCTCCTTGTTATGTACTTACATACTTACAAGCTGTTTGCCAAGGGTCGCTGCTTTTATAAGAAGCTGTAAATGAATCAGTAATACACTTTTTGGTGAACAATACAATTGTATACTTACTTATATTTCACAACTCCTTCAATGTTTTTAACTGGTTGACCAATTTGACACAAGATTTGAAGTTCATCCTTAATTAACGCATTCAGTGTTAACTGTAAAGCTACTTCAACTATTCCTTAATTTTATTTAACGCTAAGCATTACTCCCATTTCCTTACAAGCAACTCTACTCACACCGCTTGACTGCAGCGTGATAGTTCAGATAACTACCATCCATTACGATTCTCAAGATAATGCCGAAACAATCGTTGTCGAAAGCGGCAAACACTTAAAACCGATTATGTGCGCTCGCGCAGCCGAACCTACCACCTAAGGCCGGGTGTACACGAGGTGTAAGTGGAATGCGCTGTTCACACGTAAGCATGTCGCGATTTATGTTGCTTACATTGAAGCTAACTTACGAACAAAGGAATCCCTTAAGTGTGAATTCGTTTTTATCAAAAAATACCAAAAGAAAAACCTTTTTTTTTGTGGTCGAAAATTTGGTCAAGGAATGGACGGTAAATTGTAAGTTAATGAATGTGCAACGGAAGCCCTTTGTCTTCGAAATTTATTGGTATGTTATAAATGGGACTTAACCTAACTACCGTTCTCACCAACGCTTCTGGACCCAAGGCAGGATTATCCAAGATGTCAAGGCGCCAATATTAACTTTAGAGAAAATTACTGTGACCAAACACACTGTGTGTGTGTGTGATCGCTTAAACAATACAAAATTACAAAAAATAGAGGTTTATTTTAGACCCTTTAAGGATCCAATTGGTCTATGAAAGGACGATGACGGAACGAAAGCATTTGCCTTTAAGCTGCTTCCTCTCACTTAGAATTCCAAGAACTTGCACTAACTTCTAAAGTCCTCGCTTCAAGATGAAGTAATTTACATTGTTATTGTGTTAGAAATCAATATGCTGCGAATAAGTACTACTGACTCATTTGAACATGCACCCGTTTTACATTACAATAGTACCATTTTCCTTGAAGAAGCACCTGGTTCTATAATAATCATAACATTCTTAATAGATGTTATTTGCATGTGCTGAGATGAACACGTTTTAAGTGCAGTATCTATTATTGTTTTAGTGTCAGCATGCTATATTCAATCAATACTTAGTACCGATACTACACCTGCTAGCATTGTTACGTAATTTTGCTACTATATCTACGATAGATAAAATTGTTTCAGTCTAGTGAACTTTAACGTCAACAAAAATATGGAAAGTAATATAGTACAATTGTTGTATTGCGATTTGCCGAAAGAATTAAACCTACATGATAGAACGCAGTTAAGAGCAGTGGTGGTCTAATCACTACAGGCCCCGACTTACGTGTTGTATTTATGTTCTGAAACACAGGCAGGTGAGTGGAAAGTAAAGACTTTGTATACCACAGAAGAGATTTCATCTCTTCTGTGTTGCATACCTAATTTATTTCATCACCACTGCTCTCGAAACGGTGAAAGAAAACATGTCCTTGCTTGAACCGAACATTCGAAAACGTGTAACATCCACCAACCCACACTGGGCTGCGTGGTGGATTACGGCCCATTCCCTCTCCTAGAGAAAAGCCCTCATTCCCAGTGGTAGGAACATTTTAAAGCTGATTAAGCTATATGATTAAACATGACTCAATCAATCTAAGTGATGCTATGGTAGAGGATTCTAACAATGGCATCATCAATCTCACATATGATGAACTGTATATTTAAAGCTCATAAACATCCAGTTGTGACATCAAAAATAATACTAAAAGCAAAAGCAGACGCGAACTTTCTAAGACCCAAACAAACTTTAGCAACTAGTCCGGAAGAAGAAGACATTTTACATACAAAATTTCACATTTCCTCAATAGATTTAGCACTCGAAGAGTCGATGCTAAGTATTGTTGTCGCGAGCCTAGTTGACACAGTTCCGTAACATCTACATACGTACAATGGATGGGTGTCCGCCGTTGTAAATCAAATAACAATGACATGTTCTTTGGCGCGAAACTAAATAATGTTGTTTGACGTTTACACAGTACCGATATTGTGATGAAACTTGCGTGGATGAGGATATAAGAAGTTATGGCTTGTTGATGTTGGTTTAATATTTATATGTTCGAAATGTGCATATAGATATTGAAGTTTACAGTCATGATGTTTGCAATGGAAAGGAATAGAAGAGATATCGATATGATATGTAGTCCATTAGAGTTTGTCATGAATGAAAAGGAATTTCACACTAATGTTAAATTAGCCAAACCTACTAATACTCAATTCTTTATTGCTTTCCACAAAGTAGCCCTACTACCAGGGGTTGGGGTATTCCCTGCCGGGGTCTGTGTTTCCTGATAGCTGCAACCTAGGGGTCTTCAAGTCAAGAGTGAATAGGTTACTTCTAGGCAAGCGTGCTCCATCGTCGGCCAGATCATCACTTACCATCAGCTGAGATAGTGGTCAAACGCGAGCCTATCATTAATAAAAAAGGCTTAGGTGGTAAATATTAGCCAATAGACTTAATCTATATACATTTTTATAAAATAATTAATAATAGTAACAAATTAACATTATGCTTATCTTATGCTTATGTGTTTCAAGGATTTATCATTTAACCAGTACAAACACAGGTTTAACGCTCAAAGGCTGACTTTTGGTCAGACTAATGTTGTACATTGATTTAAATATTTTGTCCAAGAAAATTGTCCTTACCTGCCTTTTAACAAAGTTTGACCATGTTGCATGAGTCACAGATGAGCATCTGTTGAGTTAACGTGAATTATATGCACATATACTTGAAATAAACGGCGCTTATATTTACCTGCTTATATTACTAACAAATCATATACAAGGTTTTCGTTTCTTGGCTACAAGAAATCTAAAGATGGTGGTAAAGTTAAGTTAGATGTAGCGACAAAAGTTGCGGTTCCTTTAGTGCCTATTAACGTCAGCAAAGACATATTTCTTCGAAATTATGAGCGTAATACAGTAATAACAGCAACTGCTACATTGTCCGCCGTTGTTAGAGGGTCTTAATCAGGACATATTTCAGCATATTTGTACATTGCAAACGTTTTACGTTAGTCCTCAGATAAATCGGTGACGAAATTTATTCTATGATACAAATAATTTACATAATACTAATCATTCAGGAAACGAAAACTAATTAAGACTAGTTACTACTAAGACTAACAACGACGACACACTTTCACAGAAAACAAAAGAGTTGGTCTATTCAATAGATTGTCAAAGTTATCGTTAAGTAATTTAGTAATTTTGTCAGTCTTAAGTTTTATAAAAAAAATGTATACAGCAATCTACCGTTGCCTCACGGTGATGACTTGTTTGCCCTTTACCGTTGTTTCAAGTGTCGATAAAGTAAATTTCTATTATATGTGCATTATCGACTATGTAACTTTCTCTATCATTTATCATTTTTGACTAGCTTCTGCCAGCAGTTTCGTTTGCTTGAAAGTAGACAACTATCCCATGAGAACATACCATTGGAATAAAAAAAAAACTTTTCTAGGATATGGTCTACCCGTGTGCCAAAGTTCATTTAAATCTCAGCTGCATGAGCGTGAAGAAGTAATAAATATACACACACATAAGCATACAAATGTTTGCCTTTATAATAATAATATATAATAATTAAGTGTGATAACCAACCACAGGTTCAGTTGAAAACCAGCGTCAGGCACTAGTTGTCTGACATTCATGCTGAACCGGACCTATTTTGGTGCAGCCATGAGGCACACAACTACATTTTTTGTTTCTTGTTTTTATTTTTGTTTCGTGTTATATTGTGTTTGTGCCTTGTGCTGTACCAAATAAATTCTTTTTCTTTCTTTATTTCTTTCTATATTGATGCTTTACCTAGCTGGTAGGTTCATGCTGTTGGGTGCAGGTACTTTATACTTATTTGTATATGGGTAACTATAGAGATAAGAGGATGTTGTTTTCGGTATAGATATGTGAATATGGATATACAATCAACTGTTCGTCATAACCTAATTGGAGAGTTTGTAAACACACAGACACACACAATGAAGAAACAATTTATGTAGAAACTTGACTGGATGACGATTTCTATTACCCAATTTTTTTGATGATGAAAAGTTTTATTCAACAAAAATACTAACTATAATTACAATATAATAAAAACCCTACACTAATTACAACTAACTAAAAACAAACTAAAATATGGCGTCAAAAAACTCAACTGTAGAAACTTAATTAAAATGTAAATTATGGTGTAGCATTAACAACGGACATTCACCATTTCAAATGCAACGGAAAATCAATCACAAACATTCTAAACCACTATTAAAAACCTATTTGAATCACAGATTGAAACAACGAAACCGACCTATATTACATATTGAACATCAAAAGGGTTCCCGTCAATAAAGTTTGACCGAAAGAAACGATTGCCCAAGCTTTCCAGCAATTGGCACGGCTACGGCTGTTGGCCCAGATACGTTACAAGAATAACCACATAACTGCTAGAATGTAGGTTAAACAGGCCTTTGAAAGGAACGGGCACTGCCTTGATAGGTGACAAAAGGTTGCGAAGAATTAGCTGGAAAGTTGGCAGTTCTTAGGTCTTTTCTGCTCTTAGTACTTTGTTGAACTGGCATATAGGGATTAAGCTGGACGTTTAGGAGCTTTAAAATTGTTCGAAAGAGTTACCTATTTGGCGCAGCCGTGAAACTCACAATGTTAGTTTTCTTTTTAGGGTTCCGTACCTCAAAAGGAAAAACGGAACCCTTATAGGATCACTTTGTCCGTCCGTCTGTCTGTCTGTCTGTCTGTCAAAACCCTTTATCTCGGGAACGCTTGAAGGTATCGAGTTGAAATTATTACCATATACTCAGGTCTGCGGTCCCTTGAAGCTGTGAAATCAAACTTCGAAGTTAACAAAAAAAACATACATTTCGACACTCTCAAGGACATCAAAATTCATAGGGTACTTCCCGTTGACCCAGAATCCTGGAATTTGGCATAAAGCAAGGTCTTATAGCACAGGTATAGTAATATATCAGAAAACTAAAATTTGTAGTTACGTCATAAAAAAAAAACATTTTTGCAGCTCGGAAAAATCTTCGAGAATTGAACTATTTCCCTAAGTAAGTTTGTACGGAACCCGCAATGCGCGAGTCCGACTCGCACTTGCCCATTTTCTAATCTTAAGTGTCTACATGTTTTTCTACATTGTGTGTATGTATGTGTGCCAAATAAAATATTTTTCTTTCTTTCTTTCTACCGCTGACGTAGAATGCAAAGGGCAGCAGAAGGAACACAGGTTTAAAGTCAATAAAAGTTCGACCTCTCAGTCCACCCGGAATAGAAGAAAGAAGAAGTTAATTGATAATTTCCCACCTAAAAAATGATCTTTGTGCTCAATGAGAGGTTCTTTTGTATTTCTCACTTGAAGAAATTCTAGATTTCCTTTGAAAATTGTAGAAGGCTGTTCAATGCATCAGAATCTTTAGGAGTTTATTTGTGAGTAGCGTGTTTAGTTTATTTTTAAGGTTCCCTTAAACGAAAATAAAAACGGAACCCTTATAGGATCACTGTTGTCCGTCCGTCTGTATGTCTGTCTGTCTATCAAGACCCTTTAACTCGGGAACGCGTGGAGGTATCGAGTTGAAATTAAAACCATTTACTCAGGTCTGCAGTCTATTGAAGCTGTGAAAAATCAAACTTCTGAGTTAACGAAAAGAAAGACACGGCCGTTTGTGTCTGTGAAAGGAAATCTAGATTTCCTTTGAAAATTGTAGAAGGCTGTTCAATGCATCAGAATCTTCAGGAGTTTCTTTGTGTGTAGCGTGTTTAGTTTTTTTATTTTTTATTAATCTTGATAGGCTCGCACTTGACTACCAACTATCTCACCTGATGGTAAGCGATGATGTGGTCGATGATGGAGTACGCTTGTCTAGATGTAACCTTTGCACTCTTAACTTAAAGATAGCTACAAACTATGGGGGTTGTAGCTGTCAGGAAGCATAAACTCCAGCAGAGAATTCCACTCTTTAGCTACTCCTTAACACAATGAATGTATTCTCAAAACGTTTTGTGCTATTTATTTAATTCGTGTATGAAAATAAGCAAATAATGCTCACATATAGCAGCTTATTTTGTGACACTGCTTTTATACAACATGCTGAGCAGGTAATTAATACAGGTCCTAAAACCCATGCGGTCTTTTTAAACCAAAAACAATTCGAAACCTGTTCAGTGAGCAAACAGACAAACAATTCATTTCCTCTTTATTAAGTACAAGTGTACCTATATAACGCGTTCAAATATTCGAACAAATAAACTTCTCAACTCATATGAATATTCAGAAACGGTCAGTGACTAACCACTGCCGTCTTAAGACCACAGACTTCAACAATTTTTTCTTTGTTCGTGTTTGGAGTAAACAGCTGATTCACTGGTATGACTCAATAATCCATTCACCTCTTTCTTGACTCAATAAAACTAACAACTTATTAGTAAAGGAACTACAAACTATTTTACTGACATATTTATTTCCTATATCTCGATTTTATGGAGATTAATTTTGTATTACTTTGTCACAGTGTTGATTAATATTCATGAATGGCTCAACTTCCTTTTCGAATGGAGGAGTGACAGGTATTTATTAAAAAACCATTCATTAAGTCTACTAAAATCAGATTTTCATTATGTTGGTCACAGATAAGTTGATATTGCAATCAAATTTTTATTAAATAACTTTTGATTTGCATTAAAAACTACTTACTAATACTTGTAACTAACGAGTAGGCGGTTCAATAAATTCCATTTTCAAAATCAGATTTCTATTAAAAAACACTATTTTTCAAATGGTGATTTCTATCTAACCAGCCTATAACTTAATCTGTCTGTTTGAGGTGTGAATATCTCACGGCGGCTACACTTTATCAAATGTTTTACGATCTTGGGATTCTTCTCGCGATGGTCATTACTTCGTTAGTGACTCATAGTCGAAGATTTAATCGTGGAACGTATATCGGGAAGATGATCTCAGGTAATTAAATTAAAAGAGAACGCATCAATAACGATCTGTCAAATTCAAATGACATTAGCTGTCATGTTTCTGGCGGGAAGATAATTTTCATGCGAGTCTTGTTTAGTGCATAATAGATGATCAAACGAACTTACCTGTGATGTTCGATCATTATTATACGTAGCTTCGTTCGAAGATATATTATAATTAACCAAGCAGCTCCCGCTTGCGCTAGGCGACCCAATTCGCAGCTTTTCAGAGCCTAAAAGCAGAAACAAAACGCACCGTATCCGAGCGAGTATCTGTCAGTAACGTCAAATGTCATTCTTTCAGAGTTAGAGATAAATCTTAAGTTTTGCTGGGTAGGGTAGGGAGGGTTCCCTATATCTTCGAACGAAGCTACGTATAATAATGATCGAACATCACAGGTAAGTTCGTTTGATCATCTATTATACTTCATTCGTTCGAAGATATATTATAATTAACCAAGCAGATGTTAAGAGTCAACTTAAAGCAAAATTAAGATTTTTAATATCAACAAATATATTTCAGGAACCAAAATCTCTTAGGCACTTATTAGGCACTTAATATAATGGTAATATGAGACAATCAGTCTTTTTTGACATACTTATACATTTTATATTATATAAGTATATATGTCTATTTTTTTTTTATATATATAATTATTTTAAACATATTAAGGCATTTATAAGCAAATATTTTGTTCAGCATTAAGCACAGCATGAGCAAATTCAGATGAATTGTTGGAAATAGGTATATTATAAAATTTTGCAAAAGTTGAAGAACTGTTTGTTCAGCCGTTTGCCTAATTACATCTAATGATACTCCCCTAGCTTTAGCGGTCGACGTGGATGCATGTCTTGTACTATGCCCTGAAAAAACGCTAATATCTATGCCACACATAGAGAAAGTATATATTATATATATATTATTATTATTATTATCCATCTACTAATGGTAGACGAAGAAATTGGCTTGTGTGGGTTATTCAAAGAGAGTATTAAATGAGTATTATCTTCCCTAATACTCTTGAGTGTATCTAATGTAATAAAATAAAGTAGTGTCAGGGAAGATTTCAGGTTTTGCCGTGCATTTTCGTTACAGAAAATGGCTCTATTTTTGTATGTTGACTAAAACAATAAAAATAATAAAATAAAAACTAAAATAAAGGTAAATAAGAGGTTCGGTCCGCTGCAACCAGAACCAGATGTTTTTATAGTGTCTAGGATAGAAATGTTTACACCGGTTTCATTAACTATAATATTGGGTATTTTTATAAATGATAAATCTGTGCTACTTGGGCTCTGCTAAGTGCAAACCAATTCACTAACTTTTTAGACAATTTCATTTTTATAGAAACCTTAACATAATCTCTGGATGTGATCATTACGACCAATTTATGAGTCTATTAATTTATTAATTGGTATAGACTGTGTGAATAAGTGAGATCCTATAAGTAACATTGAATTGAGGCATTATTTGGAAGGTAACCTAATGTAACCTCTATGGCTGATGGAAGAACATCATGTCAATATTCTGGAAATTAGTGTAAGGAGGTGTGTAAGATGACACTCTTTAAAAAAGGAATGCAATAGTTTTTTATTGAGTACCTATAAAAACTAACAGCTTGAAAAAACTAACATTGTTTTCAATGGTGGACAAGCTTGTGAAGGTCAATATGACATTACCTTTTCATTTTTGCCTTCCCAATATTGGGCTAAATGGAGGAAAGAACACATAAAAGAAATAAATTATCATGTTCAAAGGCAGTAAAAAACATCTAATTAAATGTATTTTGAATCTGGTATCCAGGAAACACAGGCATCACATTTATGTATTACTTGTAGAAGGGAAAAGATCAATCAGTTTGACCAAACTGAGACACAATATACCTACTAAAATGTAGAGATATTCTGTTCCCACTCTATGTTAGATGTATGAGATTGTTAATTGCTCTCTTTGTTGTCTTTTGAATCCATATATGAAGCAAATAGACAAATCTAATTATTTTCACACCATATGTGCTCCATATTTCTGGCTATATTATTTAATTGTTGATACCGTATTCCTCCCATTCGGTTTATATAAGATACAGCAAACTATTATCAATCTCACACAAAATGTGTAAGTGCTCATGTTTAACAAAATAGAATTTTTAAAGGTAAAAAATGTGAAGCAGTTCTAAATAATTTATGTGATAATTATAATTTTTTATCCTTTTTCCAGAATCCATGGACTTCTGTTATCACTACAATTGCGCCCCCCCCCCAGTTCTTGTTGCATCATTGTAGGTCTAGTTTGATGATTGGATGAATTTTTATTTTGAATCTTAGTTGCCTTTACTTATAACTAAGTATTTATGTTCTAATTTTAGTATAGAACCAACCAACAACAAATGTTGTTGCAACAAAATAATGCAACAGTTGATGTACCTATTAAGTGAGTAATCTCTCATAAGCTAAGAAATTTGTTTCTGTAAATATTTTTAAGGGATTTACAGAAACAACATTTTTTGTATGTGACATCAGTCATTGTGTGTCATATATAAAATCTAAATAATTAACATGATTGGGATGGCGTATTTTGTAAAAGGAGTAATTGTTCCTTGAATATTTTTCAACCTTTTATTATATAATAGTAGGCTAGTATGAATAGTGTAGTGTGTATAGTAGTAGACTATATAGTCTGAACCAATACACAAAAGGTCATCAAGATGATGATGTACATACTGATTTGTGAACTTTTGATCATAGATATACATGT
Organism: Mythimna impura; assembly: GCA_905147345.3. Taxonomy (NCBI): domain Eukaryota; kingdom Metazoa; phylum Arthropoda; class Insecta; order Lepidoptera; family Noctuidae; genus Mythimna; species Mythimna impura. The sequence continues at coordinate 27,875,147 of LR990350.1, forward strand.
AACTACCACTATCAAAAATGCATAATGTGTAAAACAAATCCCATTTGGGACAGCAATAGACTCTTTTTAAATGATCATAATGCAATAATAGGTATCTCCTGTGATCTGGATTCAAATTTTGCCATAAGATCTCCTGGGTACACTAGAGCTACCGCAGTGATCTTACATCTTATAAATTTGGATGTGTGAACCAATTTGTTCAGGGGTATAAAGGTTTCAATAAACCTCCCTTCTCCATCCCTGTTGGGAAACCAAAAAATATCTTGGATATAAGTTGATTCCCACACGGTTTCCATGGGGAATTTGTGCTCAATGGCAGTAAATTATGAATGGTTTTATACATAAATATGCATTCATCTTGGCCCCTGATCTTGAAGATCCTGATTGATCACTTGTAAAACCATTTTTGTTTTGAACCGTTGAATTTTGGTTGATAAGTTATGGAAGAAAAAATGCACTTACCGAACATCCACAGATGTGTTTCAAAATTGGGGCATTACCACAAATCCTCTATCAACGAGGAAGGGAATGGGCTAATCTGTAAGTATGACTAACCTCTAATTTCAACCATGAGCCTGTGGTGAAACTTTTTGTGTTCTAGCATACACTGGATGTGTTGCGAGAATTGCTTGGTTATAGTTTAATATGAGGACTGCAGATACTTTCGTCCAGGCCTAGGTATTATTCTTTGCTGGTTGTACCAAGATGGACCATTCCCGTTTCCCTGACGGGTTACAGTTGAAGATTAGGCTGGCTTCATAATAAGCTTGCCGCTTCTGTGGCATGTCTTTAGGACTTTAAATGTTCTCTGTTGAAGTATTCCCACGCAGGTAGTCGTCTCTATCAACATCTTTGACAATATCTTTGTTTATGTGAAGTGCAAATCTATTAAAACTCTTCCAGTATCAATCAACTGGGAAAATTAGTTTCAGCCTATTTATGCCATCATTGCTGTGAAGCTTAGATAGGGTCTGATTCCCAATCCCAACTGATTCTGTTCTGATTTAATCTTTTTGTATCAGTATATTCTTGTATTATCAGTGAATTACTGACTGAGGCAATAATCTCTATATTATTTTAAACAGTTATTACACACATTTTTATCTAGTTTTTGTTCATATTCCTTGAGTATTTCCAAAAATGGTATTCTAGATGTGGGTTAAGTCATTCATTAAGTCAGGCCATTAAATCATTTGGTTTTGTAGATATAAATACTGTAATACTTCAGGAAATATAGTAACTGGTTCAACGACTAGCTCAGATGCTAGTTCAGGAAATGTTATACTCAAGTCTGTAACAGTTGGGGTTGTGCCTGTTGGAGCCGATGATGATACAACAGATATCTAGTTTAATGTCCACTTCTTGAGGATCATCCTAAATACAAGGTCTAAAAACCTAAAACTATTGACCCTGTCATGGTACCAAAGTGTACCTAGGCAAAGCCTTTCGGATTTTATCAAAAGGTAATGACCATTGTGCATTCATCTCGTAAACACCACGAGTAAGCGGATCACGTCAATGCATCTCGTACATCACCCGTGTCCATGTACCAAAGGGTAAAGATCATCGTGTGTTCATCTCGTAAACACCACGAGTCAGCGGATCGCGCCAATGTATCTCGTACATCACTCGCGTCCATAGGTACAATATTCAAAATCCATTTTACTTGCACTGTAGATAACTTTCCTGACGAAGCTTTTCAGGTTACCCAAAGGTGTGGGGCAAAAAACAATCTCGTATGTTTATCTCGTAAACATCCCGAGTCAGCTAAACGCGTCAATGCATCACGTGCACAACCCGCGTCAGTAGGTATATTCATATTTCGAAACCCATTTGATTTACAGTCTTACACTGTATAATGTACCATGGCAAAGCCTTTAAAGTTATGGAACAAGGAAACCAGCTCGTGTGTTCATCTCGTAAACACCCCGAGGAGTTTGATCGTGTCAATGCATACAATTATTTGGGTTAAGTACGTGAAACTCTTACTTCACTGAATAATCTAATAGATAAATCTATTACTTCACCTGGAATCAAAGAATTAAATAGAGATAGGACAGGTGACGTACTATGTTATCGTCGTTTCGTCCTTTTTTCAAACTTTTCATCATATGAAGATAGTATTTCATATCTTTTCGTTTTGGCATACTTCATTACAAATTATACAAGCACTATGCTCTTTTTAATTACTTAAATTGGTAAAAAAGCAAATAAAACACAACGTAAAACGTATTGGTTGCCGCGCAAACGTATGGAATGACATTTGACGTTACTGACAGATACTCGCTCGGATACGGTGCGTTTTGTTTCTGCTTTTAGGCTCTGAAAAGCTGCGAATTGGGTCGCCTAGCGCAAGCGGGAGCTGCTTGGTTAATTATAATATATCTTCGAACGAATGAAGTATAATAAATTGCAAAGGTTCTATTTTTACTTTACGATCTTTCTGAGATATGTTGGCTTCCATAAAGTTGCCGATTTACCTTATGTTACTTTGCTGAAATACGAGGGTTGAATGAAATATACATAGCACTTACGCGCAAGTATTTACGCAACATGAATATTACCTTAAATTAGGTATTTTAATATCATCATCAATCATCATTTTCAGTTCGTATTTACCCTATAAGCCTCTGGTATTTAAGCCGTACATCTTGACATTATCCATGAATTACACTGCGACGTACAGTTTACGCAAGAGGGGGCTATTAAATACCGAATGTTAGTCGAAACTTTACGATGGCGATCAATGAGCCATAAAAGTGCGTATAGTGGGCCGCTCTGACCCCAATGAGGCCTATTTTGACGTCAAACGAGTACATTGAAAGCCAATTTTGACGGGTACGCATGACGTTGTAATAAGTAGCTATTGTTTTAAACTTTGTTGAATGAAGATGGATAACGCACATGGACGATGGTGACGTCAATAGTCAGTATAGGCTGGCTAATCGGTGTTACCTTAGTTTCAAAAAGCGTGGATATCTTGGAGAGCTTAAACATCATGGAGATTGACTCCATGATGTTTAAGCTCTCCTAGAGTAAAGACCTCCTAAATCTCATTCCCTCTCCTTCTGCTCAAGATCCATCTTTGTTATAGGAATCCACCTAAACCCCACCATTTCTGTGGGGCCTGCATTTATGGAACTCGATTGATATAATTCTGAAAGCCCTTCCAGCGATGTACCATTCTGTATCTCCGTCGTCCCCAATGTGGTGACACTATCACAAAAAGTACAATAATTTACGTTACGGCTTAGCAGTAAAAATACTGGGTGGTGAATTAATATCACGCCTCATGTCAGTTTCCGCCAGATGGTGGTGTGTTTTCTATAATGTTTGTTCTTATTAAAACAGGCGGCGCACGCGCAAGCGACTGTTTTCTTTCCATTTTGAAGCTCTGTAGGGCTGTCGGAGTTAATAGAAATTGTAAGTGTTGTTTTTGGATGATGTGGATTATCGGAATTGATTGGGATTGATGTTAATTAATGTTTGTGAAACTTCAATGTTGTTCTGGACAACATGCTACTTATCTACTGCTGACGGTAACAAAACTGCTCCCCTAGCCAAGTTACAATCGTTTCATTCGCGCCGAACGCCTCGAGTAGGCCACGCCTCCGATTCCTTTGTTCTGACCACGTGACTGAGCGTTGAGATGACGTCAGAACAAAGGAATCGGAGACTAAGTATATTTTTTTAATGTTTTAACTCTAGGCCCTACCACGAGTTCATAACGCGATGCATTCGACGACCTAAACTGAACCGTTAATGATATGGAGCTGTACAGCGTGTATAGCTCCATCCTTCTTTGACATTTAAACACGTCATGGTAAGGCCCCTGCCCCCATAGCCAAGTTACAATCGTTTCATTCGCGCCGAACGCCTCGAGTAGGCCACGCCTCCGATTCCTTTGTTCTGACCACGTGACTGAGCGTTGAGATGACGACAGAACAAAGGAATCGGAGGCGTGGCCTACTCGAGGCGTTCGGCGCGAACGATACGATTGTAACTTGGCTATGGGGGCAGGGGCCTTACCATGACGTGTTTAAATGTCAAAGAAGGATGGAGCTATACACGCTGTACAGCTCCATATCATTAACGGTTCAGTTTAGGTCGTCGAATGCATCGCGTTATGAACTCGTGGTAGGGCCTAGAGTTAAAACATTAAAAAAATATACTTAGTCTATATCACTAAAACTTTTCGCATTTTTATATTTACAATTTGACTTACCATTTATAATGTATCGATCGCTAATACAATGCAGAAGTTTTACAAATAGCTGATCAAGTGTAACTTTTTTAAAATAGTTAGATTTTTTTCATTAAATCCGTTCCACTTTTATTATAGGTAAGCACTCGACCTTTATTTAGGGCTTCGCTCGTGGCACTCTACCTTTATTTAGGGATTCGCTCGTGGCACTTTACCTTTATTTAGGGCTTTGCTCGTGGCACTCTACCTTTATTTAAGGCTTCGCTCGTGGCACTCTACCTTTATTTAGGGCTTCGCTCGTGGCACTCTAACTTTATTTAGGGCTTCGCTCGTGGCACTCTAACTTTATTTAGGGCTTAGCTCGTGGCACTCAACCTTTATTTAAGGCTTCGCTCGTGGCACTCTAACTTTATTTAGGGCTTCGCTCGTGTAGTCCACAGGAACTGTGCAATTTTTTGGTATAAAAAGTAGTCTATTTAAGTGATATTTTACTTTTCTATCAGCGAATGAATTTCCGTAATCGGATCGCAACATCCAGAAATTACCTTTTTTAAAATATGTTAATTGCCGGGCTCATATAATTTAAATTAGCGAAAAAAATTACATGTTATATACACTTTACAGTGCTAATAAGGTACAATATTTACAACCTATTTGCAAAATAAATATAAATTTTAATTTAGAGTAGATTCCTGAAAATGATAAATAATGATGATTGATAATTGGGGCCAGCTGAAAATCAGCGCTGGGTGTCTGGCGCCCAGCAATTGCTGAGTTGGCGACCCTTTCAGTTCGGGCACGCTCAGCGAAACTATGTATATTGTAAATCTGTACTTTTCTTTTTTGTTTTTGTGTTGTTGTCTGTTGTATAATAATAATAATAATAATAACCTTTATTTCAGACCACTTTGATCCATTACATTATATATAGCCCTGATTACACAAAAAAAAATATTAGTCAAATTTCAAACAAAAAAATAAATAAATAAATGTCAAAAAAAGTTAATTTTTTAAAGAATTTGTGCTGCCTGCATCGAATAAATACTATTCTATTATATTCTATAAGACCCGTGCCTCACTGGGACGCCATGTTAGTGTTGCCAGTTTGCGCAGCCAAGAAAATGCATGCAGTTGTATGCTGTGTACCTCATCTGGCCACTGTTGGTCATGTAGACAACCATACATTTTTTTGGCGTCGTTTCTTGACTATGTCATGGCGTCCCAGTGAGGCACGAACCTAAGTGACAGCCCTGTGTACTCCTGCAAAGGATTACAGCACGGCGCGTGTTATTACAGTATTACAGTAAAAATTAACTGCCGAACAGTTTTCAAGTTCATAACACGCAGTAACCGAGGATTATTTTCAGACGATATGTTTTGGTGTTTTAACTAAACTATATGTAGTTTGTTCCGTGAAAGGTCATTGGTATTTAACTGTAAACGTTATGATTTACTGTTTTATTCGTTAAAATAAACTGAAGACTGGATTAATATATTATGTTTAATTAACATTATACAACTTTTTTTTAAGATATATAAACTATTGCTTGACTGCGATATCACCTGATGGTAAGCCTTGAAGACACCTATAACTGGGATATTATTGACTGTTCATGAAATTCAAATATTTATGTATTTGCTCGTAACGAATCTCGCTCAGTCAGTAATTCTTCGTATATTTCTCCAAACTCCGTGTATTATAGTCGTCTTAAAACAAAGCAAGGACTTTCTATTTGCTGCTACTCAAAAATTCCCATCCGAAAAACCCGATGATACTGTGCCTGACTCAAAGACCGAGAACCCACACAACATATTACCATAATTATGTACTGTACCCAGTAATACTTGCGACCACTAAAGCTGACGGTAGTCCAAGTACTTTTTTCTCGTTCTTGTCTAAAATGTATTCTTAATTTTGTCCCCAGGCCTGCGCCCCTCGCTACGTGTCCTACGTAACTGCCAAGCTGAACCAGAGAGACCCCGTGGGCACGTGCTTCGTGGCCAACTCTCCCGATCTGACTGACGTCAAGGAGTTCTCTCCGTGCCGAACATGTAGGTATCGTGACGTCATCGACGCACACGCATGACGACATGCATGCGTGCATGAACATGGAACAGATAAATTTCGTTCGTCTTTTCTATGATCAAAATGCTTAAGCTATTATGTGGAGATGAAGATATCGTAGGACTGAACTTCTTACAGCCAGATCTTACACATACCTACAATAAATACTGCACACCTGTTAGAACGAATTTTGTATACTCTTAAAAGGGGCTTGTTTCTTAAATTTTTAACATGATTATTTTTTATTAGCTAGTAAAATCATCTACGACAAACGACCTTGTATAAAAATTATTCAGATTTAATTTTATAAAAAATCTGCCACACACCTTCATAAAATAAAATGGCAACACAGACCTTAGTAAAAGGGCGCCAATGGAGCCATCATGGCCGCAACAATGGTGGTCATGAAAGCGCGCGAAAACCGACTCACTTCCGCCGGTAATGGCGATGGGGCAGGCAAGGGAATAGCCGTGACGAGCCTGAGGCACTGAGCATGATTTACGATACCACTTTCGTGTAAAACGATAAATTTAAGGGTCACGTTACATTACAAAAATATCATTGTGTGATTTGATGGTTTTTCGTAATGTGAAACTTTAATTTTTATTTGCGATCGCCCACACAAACTTTAGGACCACACATTTGTGTGTAGCAATATTCAATCATTTTAAGTGCTGAAATGATCTAGTTTCTTTTTATTATGGTTGTTAAGTTACACGTGCACATTTACCGGGTGTCACCATTGTGTGGACCGCCCAGAGGACACGGTAGAGGTGTGCCCCGCTTGGGCAGAGCACCGTCGTGTCCTCGTGGGAGCGATCAACAGCAACGACCTCTCCGGAGCGAGAAGGAGTGGCAGGCAGTCGCCTCCTTCTGCGAAGCAGTAATGTTAGCAAAGGAGGCGGCCGCACGTGCGAGGGAACGGCCCTCACGCCCCAGCCGCCGGGATCCCGATCCCGATTTCCAGCCACCGTAGGCGTAGGCCTGCGGACGGCAATCTATGGGTAGCACGCTGTCCGTTCGTCCGGTGACCGTCCGGACCGAGCTCAAGTCGTCGACGGCGCGTAGTGTTCCACGCGCGCCTCAAGGAGATGTCAGCAAATCGTAGGGGCCCAGCAGGGTCGAAGCCTACTGGGGCCATGGGTTAAGTGAATATGAACCCTGGTGCCCTGGATCACAAGGCAAAGAAGGAACAAACGAGTGGGTTTTAGTCAGTAAAAGTCTGACAAACTCTACCGCTAATTAGATGATTTCCCAACTAAAAAAAAAATATTCACATTTATTTTATACAGACATTTGCAATATGACACTGTACATTTTCCACAAAACATTATTTATTTAATTATACCAGGTAAAAACTCGAATAAATAACATGTATGCTTTGTTTAGGGTACCGTTCATTGGACGAGGGTGAGTATCTTCCGAGGTAAATTTCGATGTGTAACGCACTTGTTGACCAGTAGAAACTCATACACTTCATCATTAATGTATGAACATGTTGACCCATCTCATAAAGCCTTCAGTCAATATAAAGCTATGACCACTTTTATCTACCCAGTGAATTAAAAAAAAAAATTTTAGAGATAGGCAACCCTATAAAAAAGTACGAGGTGGTATAACTTTGATTAAAAATGCCATAATTAATTTAGAAAATAATTTCTATTAATAAAATAGATCTCCGTTTTGAAACTGAAACTTCGTTTTTGATAAAAACTGGTTTGAATAATGAATTATTTTAATAAAAATCTTCCAGTGTAACCAATTTAATTTACCTACTTAAAGTTTCGTTTTTGATAAAAACTGGTTTGAATAATGAATTATTTTTTTAATAAAAATCTTCTAGTGTAACCAATTTACCTACTTATAGTAACATATTTTTCTGTTTGCATGTATCTATATTGTATTTGTATTTATACGTTGTCCTGTGTACTTAATATTACTGTACTTACTTAATTTAGAAAACATGACCACAAAAAACAACAGTACAGACACACAATGTACACCCACATTACGATTATTAATAAATTGACAGTAGCATAATAGCATAAACAGCCTTATAATGTTCCCACTGCTGGGACTAAGGCCTCCTCTCTAGGAGATGGAATGGGCCGTAATCCACCACGCGGGCCCAGTGCGGATTGATGGATAATTGACAGTGTTCAACCTAAATTAAGTTTTTTTTATGTTAACTTGTATATTTTGATTTAACTTATGATGACCTGTAATGTATTACAATTTTGGTATAAAATAAAATATTAACCATCTGTCTATCTAAAAAATGACGTTTCAAGACCATCTTGTTGACACACTCAAATATGTGTTGATAAAAAAGTATAGTTTCATGAAGATTTTCATGAGTTCATGGTATTTTTTTTCTATAAGGACACTAAAAAATGTCAAGGCAACTGCAAAACTGTAAATAAAATTGTAGTTTTATGACATTCATAGAAAATAATTTGTATTCTAAATAAATAGCACACTGTATGTACTGTACACTATATCTTAAAGCATCGTATAAGTGTATAATTCATCACGGTTCCATATTGATTGTTAATTGATTTGTTTTTAATTTGCAGCGAGTCACGGGCAGCGCAAGACTGGCATGTGCCAAGCCGGTTTCTCAGCAGCAATCTCAAAGGTAAGCTTTTTAAATAATTTTATTCTTCTTTATTGAAATTAAAACTTTGAAATCTATACAACTGAATAAATAAAAATACTTTCCAATCTGAAGCAAAACTTTATTAAAAGAAAGGATTTTCTTCGTGATATTTAATAAGGGTTATCATGCCATTTATGAGTGTTGCAACACACAAAAATATGATGATAGTTTATTATCTTTTTGTCAAACCAATTACGCTCCATTTCCAATTATTTCGAGTGAAATCTGCTTTTTATCGATACCGATTCCTGGCAACATTGAAAAGTGAGGTTATTAATTTAATTTTCATAAGTGGTCGAATTAAAATGCAATTATTGAAGCAGTCTGTCATCTTGTGACAAATTAGTCACGGTGTTTTCGGTAGGTAATGGATGGTCATTATTGTTTTATTACGGAGAAGACAAAAGGTGAGGTCGGGGTATGATTTGCGGACTGAATTCGTTGCACAACCGTAACCATACTTCACATTAGGTCGATCATTCAAAAGTGAAAAGCAGTTCTGGCTAGGTTGTGGAAATATTGCTGTAATTTTTTTTTTTCATTCATATAAACCAGTTGGTAAGCAGTGATGCAATCATTGATGGTGAGGCGCACTAGTTTATTAAGAGCCTATTCACACTAGGCTTGAAGACACCTAAATTATAGTAGGACGGGAAGACCGCAGCTGGCAAATTGTTCCAGTCCTTCGATGTACGCGGTATAAAAGACGAAGCGAAACGCTTAGTCCGGACCGTTGAAGTTTCAACAACATAAGGGTGGATACTCGCCGTACGTTGGGTTTGAATTTTCTTATGAATTCAAACGAATGAAAGAATAAAAGATGGACAGAAAAATATCCGCAAAGCAAAGTTTTTTGAATACTAATTAATTCCACCTGAACATAAGTGAAACCCTTCAAGTATGTCTTCATTTCAAATCAATACACGTTTACTTTTTGTTCCAAAAAAACCAAATTCTTACTACTTTGATGTAAAACATCGTGATTTTACGATCGTGGGAATAGAATTATTTTTGCCCATAGAGGAATTATCATCGTGATCGCGGCGGCCGGCTCACACGTGACGCGCATGCGCAGCCGCGCGGGCTCCTTATGAATTATTTAACTTTTATTGTTGCCAGTGCAAAAAATAAAACAAGGAATGGTAAGATTTCTATTTCGAGAATAGTGAGCGAATTTTATTGCAGTTTTATTATGTCTCTGTGTTTGGGATACAATTGAGATTTACCGCTAAATTCTGACAGGACAATCCCTTGGTGTCCTAGTATGGTAGCGGTTACGAAGCTGGACTTTAGTTGTTAGCGTCCCCGTGTACTCGTAGTGCTTATAAAATTGCATGAGTATCATAGTTGCTTACCAGTAGCGACCCATAAAAGCTCTGAGCTGAACATGGGCTTCGCACAAAACTTACAAAGGAGCTGGGAAGAGAATTTGACTTAATCCATGCACGCATAGACTAGTACCAACACTTACCATCGCCATTTTACATATAGCTATTATGTAAAATGGCGATGGTACCATTACTCATCTAGCAACTCTAAAAGCAGTCATACACTTAGGGAACTCGGCAATCGCATCGAACATTATTGCTCGACTAGAGATTTAAACCTATAACCTAGGGTCGCTAGGACGTGGAATAGCTTTAGGACACAGAGGAGTATATAAAGTAGAAGAAAATGATTTTTTATAGCACCTTTGACACCACCGTTAACAGTATTTTCAGAAAATAGTATCCGATTTTCTTAAAACATACTTGTTAAGTCAACCACATTCACAAAATTCTTCTAATATCACATAATTTATATCAAAGTGTAAGCAATCTTAACAGTAAACGTCTAAACTAGAATTAAAATCAATTTAATTTCGAGTCACAAACACACGGACAATTAATTTCCATTATCTAAAGAAATAACAATAAAGATGACACTGCACGACTACCTTGCCTTTGCTTTACACTTAAAAAAAAAGTGATTAATGCCACCATACCGGTTCATTGGGACTTGTGTTCAGTGTTGCCAGATAAATAAAAACGGTTTCGGTATGGGTATCACGTGCCATGAGCTATTTTTTAGAAACAAAATCTATCAAAAAAGAGGAAAGGTGTGAGACCAGTAATCTATTGATTGTTATAAATTATTTCATATTATGGCTTCTGTTTATAACAGACTATCAAAACATCTATAAAGTGTGAGATTTATAGACGTTTCTTCGACAGAAGAATCAACTTATTCTATTGTGATCAGAGATAATGATAAAATAACCTTTTGTATTATTTTTCTATACATTCAGTATAATCACTGGTCTCTAAGCAAACAACAGACAGCCTCAAGGCTCATTAAAATGACACAGGAAACTAAAATCTAGACCATTTCTGTCACGCAGGCGTAGATAGCCATACTCTAGTCTTTTATCATTTGCATCCAACTCGCAAAGATGGTATCTTTTCTTAGAAGACAGAACCCGATACCAAGACATTCGGTACATTGGAAGTTGGCAATCTTTACGTGGACTCAAAACGTGATGATTTTTTTAAACAGTCTTTTATTAGTAGAGATTAGTTGGAGAAACCAGAAACGTTTGTTTCAAATAGAACATTTACAGGCCCTTTTGTATTGTTAAAATGTCGGTCAGTCAAAAAAAAGTGAAGCTAAATTGCACGTTCCAAAGCGTAGATCTCTATGGAGAAGAACGTGCAAGAAACTTCATGGACACTCTTATAAATCATTTTATGAGTTACATAAATCTTGGTTACTTAATTCTTGTCGCTTCTATTATATGATCATCATCATCTTCCTGCCCTTGTCCCGTGTTATTTGGGGTCGGCGCAACACGTTTTTTTTTTTCCATTCTGCCCTGTTCGTCATGCTATCACTAACTTCCTTTTCTTTCATATCACTCTTCACACAATCCATCCATCTTTTCTTTGGTCTCACTCTCCCTCTCCATCCATCCACATGTAAACTCATAACTCTTTTAGTAACATGCGTTTCATCCCTCCTTTAGTATATGATAAACAATGAAAAAAAAAGTAATTAAAAAAATATATATTGAAATAAGCCACTGGCAGTTAAGAGATGACCAGTCTCAAAGTTCCATGTTAGTTATGTTTGTATATTAGATTAGGCGCATAATTTCAAAAGCGCAAAATGACAAGCGGTAGCAAAGTGTTAAATGAGCAATCTGATCCACGCGCAAGCTGTCAGAAGAGCAAAATGTCCAAAACAAAAGGACAAATGCGCATAACGTATTTATACGTATAAATAAGCCTGCCAGCTATAAAATTTATTTAGCTAAGTCACAGAAAATGAGCTTACAGGCAAACTATTTTTATTAATATGGCACATTTTGTATTTTGACGTTGTATGTTTTAAGGTCATTTTGCGCCTAAATCATTTGGGTTGACTGCTTGTATTGAAGTAGAGTAATATTTTAAAGTAAGACAAATATGTAGATAGAAAACCAAAAAAAAAATTTGTTTTTTTCTGAAAGGGCCAGTAAAAATTATTACATTTCTACATTATTATCTATATCTCAAGAATAGTCCAATCGTTTCCTCCAATAAACTTAAAAAAAAAACACAGAAACTCTAGCAACCCTATCCCGCTTCCTCCAACAGCATCAATTTTATTGAAGTGTCCATCGATAGCCCAATAAATTCGTCCCCACTCGCAGCTAGGTGCGAACGAACACAATTCATTACTATTCATTGGTACACCGTGTTGCATCCTAATGGGTCCATGTGTTTGCGAGCCGTGATTCACCTGCTAGACGCCATTTAGCTTTTGAGGAAGGCTGTGCAAATCGGTGCGGGTAAATGTGTTTCGCTTTAAGTGTGATTTCTTTGGCCTTTTTAGGAAAAATATGGTCAGGTTTAAATAGAAATGTGGTCGGGATTAGCTATGAAAATCTTAAGTCCCATAAAAAAACCCGTAGGTTTTGTATGTTGTCTGAAAAAGAGTAGGTACTTCTGCTCGCGGTCTCATCCGCATATTTAAAAAAAAAATATCCCAAGAGAACATACTGTTACCGTAATAAAAAAAACTTTTTACAAAAAAAATACAACCGACTTCAAAGTAAAAAAAAAACACTGAAAAGTGCAAAATAACTTTAATTTCGGAAGTCGGTGTTTCTATAATAGTTTTGTCTCTTCGTTATTTAACACCGACTTCCGAAATTAAAGTTATTTTGCACTTTTCAGTGTTTTTTTTTTACTTTGAAGTCGGTTGTATTTTTTTTGTAAAAAGTTTTTATTTTGCACTTTTTAGTTATGGTACCACCACTAAAAAGTACCCCTCAGCTAAACTTAAATACCTTATAGCCATAGTGCATCTCATTACACTTCTAATAATCCCAAACACGTTTAGATTACATTAATTTATTACAGAGTTCCGGTGCCTAACTTCAGGCTTCATCATCAGATCAGTTCGATATATTCCTCCTCTACTTTCAGTCAGTCATCGACTACACGTATAAACAAAGCAATTTTACTTTTTACGACGGTTCTGCTGTGATCCTATGAGGAGTTCTGTTCCATATCTTCGAAGTTCATGATCAGATCATAACAATATTTCTATGGGACCAACTCGGAAGCATAACCTTTCAATCAAAAAAAAAAATTTTTTAATCGGTCCACAATTGACCGAGAAATCGGTGAACATACATAAAAAAAAAAAAAAAACATACATTCAACCGAACATATAACCTCCTCCTTTTTGAAGTCGGTTAAAAATATGCTACTCCAGGACGAGGTCTACCCATGTGCCAAATTTTATCCAAGTCCGTTCCGCCGTTTGAGTCACACTAATTTATAAATTAATTAGTGTGTAAATAAATTAGTCTGACCACGTGACTGAGCGTTGAGATGTCGTCAGAACAAAGGAATCGGAGGCGTGGCCACTCGAGGCGATCAACGAAAAGAGAATCGAAACGAAACGGTTGTAACTTGGCTAGGAGGGCTGAAATTTAAAAGTTTAAATCAACCGTTTTGAAGAAGTTTTTCCTCTCCAAAGCTAGCACAATATTTCTCCACATTACTACGTCAAGAAACATTCCTGTAGTTTACAAACATGGTTTTGGAACGCGTCCGTAAGCGGCAGCCATTTGCAGACAATGGCGGTGCGAATCAGGCGGGAAATCGACGAGTCCAGGACTATTGAGGAATTGAATTGAAGACTTATGATTTGTAAAAACCCTTTTTGATTTTAAACAGTTTAAACTATTTCTAGGAGAATTGCATCACCACGTGCTGACATTGAAAACGATACGCATGTTTTCATTTCGATTTCCTGACTAAATTATTTTGTTACCTTTTAATGCCATCGGTAGTATATATTTTCATACATAAGTAACATCAGAACCAGCTGAATATCTAACAAGATTTTACCATTACGCACTAGTAGGTAGGTACTGTCGTAGCTCAGCTCCGGTAGGTCTCGGTTCGGGATCTTTATTTGAAGAAAACGACTTGAACGGGAAATATAGACTTCTATTTTTACTTTAGACATCATTTCATTACAAAAGTCATTTCATTACTGAAAAAACAACACACTTCTTTTTTTTCTATTAAATTGAATTTTTTTGCATTTCTAGAATAGGTTTCAAATCTATTCTAGAAATGCAAAATCCTTAAAAGTATATTTTACAAGCCAGTCCGTTAGCTATTAAAAAATAACTCCTGCGATCTCCTTTTAATATCACAGTACTTACTCATTCATAAGTTTAGCCAAACAAATATAAAATTTAAAAAGCTTACTGTTTAATGGTTCTAAGCAAACTGTGACAGCAAACAGTAGGATGTAATGAGTTAATGACGCAGAACTGCGCGCGCGCTGGTCATCAATATCTTGTGTATATTGTCAACAAGCTTTCTGGATCAACATTTGGAAATTCCTATTTGAAGCAAAAACAAAAAACCACACGTAAAACTTTTTGATGCGATGTTGCCGTCCAAATAGTTTTTCTTTTGTCTGCACACGATTTGTGCATTTAGCCAGTATTAAGTTCAGAAAGTATTTTTTTTATTCTTGATAGGTTCACGCTTGACCGCTATCTCACCTGATGGAAAGCGACGATGTTGTTGTTGTTGATGTTGTTGTGTGGCGATGTTGTTGTGTGTTGTTTAGTTTTATTTACTAAATAGGTACCTACAGTCACTATATTTTCC
The DNA here is from genome assembly GCA_905147345.3 of Mythimna impura. Taxonomy (NCBI): domain Eukaryota; kingdom Metazoa; phylum Arthropoda; class Insecta; order Lepidoptera; family Noctuidae; genus Mythimna; species Mythimna impura. The sequence goes on from LR990350.1 coordinate 27,890,236, forward strand.
ATTAGAATGCAGATGTAACACATTCTAAGGTTTTTGCAGTCATCATCATCATTATTTCAGCCGAAGGACGTCCGCTGTTGGACATAGGCCTCCCCAAAGCGTCTCCACAACGACCGATCCTGTGCGTCTCGCATCCACCGCATTCCCGCGACTCTTACCAGGTCGTCGGTCCACCTTGTGGGAGGCCTTCCAACGCTGCGTTTTCCGGTGCGCAGTCGCCACTCTAGAACCTTTCGGCACCATCGACCATCCGTTCTACGAGCAATGTACTCTGCCCACTGCCACTTCAGTTTGGCAATTCTTCAGGCTATGTCGGCGACCTTGGTTCTCCTGCGGATATCTTCATTCCTGATGCGATCACGCAAAGAAACTCCGAGCACAGTAAAGGGCTATCCTTTCCATTGCCCTTTGGGTGACTGTAAGCCTTCTGATGAGACCCATTGTAAGCGACCATGTTTCAGTGCCATATGTCATCACTGTCTATGTTTTTGCAGTATTCGGCAGCAAAAAAAAAGCGAAGCTTACCGAGAAGGCTGACGGTAAGCTTCGCTTATGTAGTCAATACTGCAATAAAATCCTCAGCTCCATTTTACCGAAATCGCCCCTGTTTCTATAATTCCACATATTGTCCAGTAGTAATCTTACCATCAGGTGAGATGGTGGTCAAACGCGAGCCTATCATTAATAAAAAAAAAAAGTGTAGGTACTTGTAATATTTCAATTTGACACACAAGGAATCAAAGGAGATCCGCAAACAGTCCTAATAAATTAGGCCTCAATAAACAAAAATGAAATAATTTGGGTTTTCAAGGGGTGATATTAGTCTATAGCCCTGTGTAATTAGTTTTTCGATATAACATGGGATAGTATGAAAATTAAAAAAAAAACTTTATTTCAGACCGTAGTCAATAAATCCTATTATCATTTGTTCCCGCTCTTTTATTAGGTTCTGTTTTAGTGATTTTAATATGAAGTGAAACTGACTTACAGAATGTTGAATTTATATTCCTTAGTTGTACATGATCAGGGATTTTAAAGAAAAAATACGAGCACAAACGCGAGCAAGAAACGTTATGACCAAAGAGTATAGTAAATATAAGGTTATGACGCGGCAATCTGTTGTTGACAACCGATTGATTGACAAGTGACAGCCGTATCGAGTGTTGCAGTTCATAAAAATGCAAAACGATTTTTCTATAAAATCAATAATATAACATAACAACAACAAAAAAAATACTCTATCTTTAATCATTGTTTCGCAATTAACTCATAAAATACTTTTTTAAGTGTAATGAAATATAAATTGAACATTACAATACAAATCTTTTAATGGGAAAAACATTTTTATTTAAAAATAGCATAATATGGCAACATGTGACAACTGCAACGCGAGGAATACATCAATTGACTTCTTTATTTTTATTATTCTTTTTTCCTGGGTTTTTTTTAGGAAATTATAAATTAAAGTAGGATTTATATCTATTTAAATATTTTTTCGAATGTTCTAATACTTTGTTTATCGGGGCCAAGAATCGCCGATCTCCTTTCGAATATTTAAAAACAGACGCTGAACTTTTCACTCCAAAAAAAGCCCGCCTCCCTTCCTATTAACTTCCATTCCCTATTGTCGAATTTCTCTCCTAAAGTTGTCCAACTCCTATCCGAATTCCTAAATGACAATAACATTAATCTGTAGCCTGCCACTAACGTCTTAGATCTACCACAAAGTGCAAAGTTCGACGGCTCACCTTACGGCGCTGCCGTCATCACATGACACTGGCAGAATAGTAGACACCGACAAAGTTGTTGCCAAAGGAAAAAAAAAACAAAAAGCCCGCCAAAAAAGAGTTAGTTTTCAAATAATTTTTATTCAGGACCTTAAGATACAAGTCTTTCAGTCGAATACATAGATGGGTTATGTAACAATACAACGGTTATAGAAATACATTTTTTACATAGTTAAAAATTACTGTATTCGCAGATGTTGTCAACCATAAAATTACTACAACATTAAAACCAATCACTTTCAATAATAGTTGCCGCCATAAAATTTCAGTTTCAGTTTGCAAGATCCCGATTGGATATTCATAACCCGCCTTTATATTGTATTTACATCTTTAATACATTTATTACAATAGATTCTGAACAATGGAAGCTGTATATCTAAGCATTAAAAGGCATAATGAACTTTATTACGTAGAAGATAGAAATGAATATTGGATAAATTTTAATCAGTTTATAGACTCGCGCACAGGTTGTGAATGCAAAATTCATGGGATTTTAAACGCTTCTTATATTTATGCACAATTTAATGGAATATTCAATTATCCCCAACACTGAGCCTTTTATAGTTTTCGTCCATACTTCATGGGTCTTAGTGGAAAAGGAGAATTATTCTTTTAAATGTCTAGCTGGAATAGCGGAATTGAATTCAAAATTAAGGATCGCCTTTCATTGTAATGAATATAAATTTTAATGGTTTTACTACATAATTTAATGATAACTTTGGCCCTATATGACACTTATGAGTCATATAGGGCCAAAGTTAATCATTATTTTTCCTTTTTAAAAAAATTATTTTTTAAGAAAATGTTGGATCTCACACAGCAATTTTATTATGCTTATGTCTTGGATGCATTCGAAGTTTAAATATTTGTTCCGTGCAGGAATCGAACCCGCGACACGTATTGCAGAAGTCAATCGCATAACCACTAATCAAACTGTACCGACAAAATATAATAAATCCTCGACAGGTTCCTTCTTGAGGAAAACTTATTTAAATAATCTTTTTTATTTATAATTCTAAAAGGTGGTCTTGCCAAAAGTGGTATCAATTGATCGTATTTGGTCTTCTTTTGAAGTATCAAACCGTCAAATGTCAACTATTTTCGGTTTTTTGTAATAAAGCCAACAAAATAAGTCAGTGCCGCAACATCGTTTTGACATTCTGCCCTCCGGTGACACTCGGCGCGCATGCGCGCTTGTCCGCGCTGTATATGGCGCGCACGCGCATATTTATTCATTGGCCTGCGTACGCTGATTCAATGCTAAAACGACTAGGCTTTTATGTTGTTTTTAGGGCTGCCACAGCCATTTTCGGTTTATGAATTACTTACTATTTTATTTTTTATCTCCATGACAGATTTGTGTACGTTTACGTCGGCTTATGTTTTATTTATATGTGTATTTACATATTTACATTCGGTTTCGCAATGTCCGGTATTTTCAGTTTTCTAAAATGCGATGTAAATTGAGTCGGTATTGCCTGTATCAAAATCACCATATGGTTAAGGACTAAATGTACGAGTAGGCACTTCTTTTTTCTGAAAAATTGTATATCATTCTTTGTGGCAGGATTGATATATTGTAGATCTTGTACTACAGATTTTCCTCAATTTACTTCTTATGTTTCTAAATAGATTTCGTGATTCTAAAAAACTTAGTAACAAATTAAGCTACCACTACTCCAAGCCAGTATTACGAAACGGATGAAACAATAAATCTTTACAAGAATTCAAATTACTCTTAACTGCGTTACGTTAAGCATTATTCTTAACGTCTCTTTGGAGCTGGAACACCTTTTTCTGTCACACTAATATTATAGAAGCGAAAGTTTCTGTGTATGTTAGTTTCTTTTTCACACTCGAACGGTTGAACGAATTTAGATGAAAGATACTTTTTATCTCACGAATATCTTCCTTTGGGACAATATAATGCTTTTACCCGGACAAAGCCGCTGGTAGCATCTAGTTCATCATAGACGAGTCCCTGAAATCTTATCTCAAAAGCTCAGCTCGTGTATTTATTAGTAAACAGTTGGTCCGACCGTTCGCTCGGCCTATTGCCAGTGGACTTGTTCTCATTAGTAAACACACGACGATTGCCTTCATCGTTGTTATAGTACCTAACTGTATTAGTGTTAGTGCCATCTGACCTCTGTAGACCGCCAGGGACTTTAACTGGTTTAAATCTAATGGTGATTTTACCTTTATGTTTGTGGCGATTATTAGATGTCTGTGGTTATCAAATAATGTGATCACTGCTAGCCTTAATGCGAGTTTTTCAACGTCACCAATAAGAGAGCCAAACGCGGTAAACGTTTCGTAAAAACAAACTCGTATTAAGGGCTCTGTTGCATGCAGATCGCTTTATTTCATATGGACCGGCATAATTCTTGTAGCTACTAAGATAATAGTATCCTTCTTTGTCTATTTGCAACTGCGTGCCTTCCGAATCCGTACAGCGTTTTCTTTAAGATTGAGACTGTCCTATAAGTTTTGAAATAAGTATGTAGCCCAACTACTTATAAGCTAGATTAAAAGTTGCCACCAGTTCTGTCTTGCCATTTCAACACAAGAAAAACACATTAAAAAAAAACTGTTATCTCTTACAATTTGCAAAAGGCGCGGCGTCTACTAGATCGTAACTTCAAATACGCATGTTTACACGTTTTTTTGTGAAGTTTCTTGTAATTTCAAGTGTGTTGCTTGTAACTTGAGTCAGCGGCGCTTATCTCACACGTTCACACGCACCGATTTGTCGTGTCTGCTTTTTGTCTTTTGAGACGATTGGGCCAAGCGATAAGCGGTAGCGGGAAAAGGTATTATTAAAAGTGGTAGATCGCAGATTTTGCGGACGGCAAACCATGGGTAGCTCGCCTGTGTTCACGTAGAAATGTCAGCAAATAGATGGGGCCTGTTAGGACCGACGCCTGCCAGGGTTGTGGTTTGAAGGAGTTACCAGAGCCCTCGCAATGAAGACTAAATGAAATAACACTGTAGCTTTGAGTCAGTAAAGGTCTAATACGACACCGCTCCACCCAGAGCAGATGTTATTTTATAATTTATCAAGTAAAAAAGGATAGGACATGTTAAAAAACAGTTAAGATAACAAACGTGCAATACTTCTTATGACCTCTAAATTAAAAATAATTATTAAAATAAATATCTTGGTGAAAATCGCTTGACGCTTACTTTCGCATCAAAATCTCCACGACCACTTGAAATTCTTTAACAAATCACGAAACAGAAGTTAAAAATACTTTTATTTCTTCTTGCCGTCACCTCTTTATTTATGAACATAATCTTCCAAAATTTAGCATCTGCTTGGTTGGATACCTTGCCCTGAAATAACATTGATCATTTGTCTTATCGAAGTACTAAAATGATTGAATTATTGAATTTTTTATTTTCATATTTTGATCTTTAAAAGATATTGAATCTCGACATTTTAAATTTTTTTAAAATATATTTGGAAAAAAAGGTTGTAATCGCGGATTGATTATGCCAACCTTGTAGGCTTACAAAAAAAAAAACATAAAAATAGGTGATTCTATTATCTTAATTAATTTTAGAATGAAATAATATAACTTAACAGCTATTTTGGATGTAGGTTTAGATAAGATCAGATTACATATGCCAACTTCTCTCGTTCCGTAAGCATCTAAGGATCAGGATTTTGTTTTCCGCATCCTCTTTTAAACTGACCCTCAACTCATCGGTCGCTTAATTCGTTAGTTAAACATAAACCGAATGACATCACACACTTATAAACCAATGCACTTTATCTACCCTGGCTGCAATTAGGCCAGTCCAGCCCAGGGTAGGGCAGGGATCGGTCCGTGCATTACCATAAGTGGGGACATAAAAAGGGCCTAATCGTGAACCACTTTGATCCTCATTCTAATACTCAGAGAGTGGAGCTTTACATTGTGTTCGACGAGTTTATTTTATTGTTGTTTTATCTCTGAATATATTTGATTCTGTTATATTTAATTTTATTCAGAATTTTAGAATTACACAGAATTTTGTATCAAAAACTGGTCAAGATTTTTTTTTTGGTCCTCTAATTATTATTTTTTTTTTTAAATAAAATAAACTGTATTGTCCTACTTCTAGGCTTTCCCATATTTTTTTCAAACCTATTTTCAACTTTTGTTTTCTCCGGTCAATCCATCAGGAACAAGTATCGCATTTTAATCCTGTATTCCTGTCTTGATGTTGTTAACAAATATAATATTTTATTTTTCCAGGATGGGGAACGTCTCTTCATGGGTGCCCCAGGCAGTTTCTTCTGGCAAGGTAACGTTACACATAAGTATAGATTAACTAACTATCTACCTAATATAGACTGCATTCAGTTTTGATAACTCCAAACAGTAGCTATACTTAGTGAGCTACGCATGGGTGGAAACTAGTCCTTAGAGGAAGAAATCATCATAGACTGGTTTGAAATTAACTATCACCTTTGGATTGACTACTATAGTATAGAAAGTAGTTGAAAATTCATTCAATGCAGACGACACGGTAAAAACTGGATAGTATCCTGATAATAAACATTGAGAAATACAATCACATGATGTTATTATTAAAACCTCGTTTCCAAATATCCATATACTCTTGATAAAAATAGAAGTCATTGGAGAAATAGTCAATTCAATAAATGATAAATAAGACGTAGTCAATGGACTGCTGAAAGAAACAAATAAACTAAACAAACCTACAGGACGAACTGACATAACACAAGACTCTCCAATAGAACCTGAAGTTGGGGAGAACATTCCGAATGATAACTGACACTAAAATTATTCACAGGGCGAACGTTATCCATAGATCGGAACGAATCTTTCATCTACTATATGCCGAAAATACCGGAAGAAGGTAAACATATCCAGACGTATCGCCAGATTGACATCTTAACTCTTAACAGCAATAACATAGAGAGGCCTCAATTCGCATAATCCTTTATCAACGCCTTAAACATGGACAGTTGTTTTAAATTACATTTTTGGTGTTCGAGTATAATAATTTGCTTTTAACGCAATAACATCTGATTTCATTAAAATAAGTTGCTAACTTCCGCTTGCTTTCTAAATTATGTTTTTTAATTGAAGAAAAACGATTTTATACCTGCCTTTTCCCTTGTGCGATATTTGTCTTTTCAATTATTCTAATCGAGGATTCGATTTGTTTTTTTTTTTGCGACGGTCATCTAAAATTTTGTACTTGAACATGAAAAAATGGATTTAAAACAAAAACTGCTCGCAACTATTGATGGCAGGTATTGGCGCAGAAACGCTATACAAATATTTTCGTACAATATTTGCCATAAATAGCAAAGAAATCATTAGCTTTCCTCAAGACATGGTGTTCTAAGGTTTACCCTATGGGTTCTACCAGATACCTTCCACATTCTCCAATCTTTAAGATACCATTAATTTCTTTAATTTCTATAAAACATTTTAGCGTTAGTTAAATAATGAACATTGTGCACGAGAGATTAGATCGTAGTTAGTATATCCATTTCATATCTTTGTGCTAACAATTTGTCTACTTGGATGATATCATAGTCCACAATCACGATTGCAAGAATTTGTGTATTACCTCACAATGTCCAAAGAATGAAGGACATTTTGAACACATCCAGGCCTGATCATCACAGCCACAGCATGTGGATAATAAAATAATCGTTGTAATTTTTTAAATGTTTTTAATGTTATAAAAAAAATTAAGTAAAATATGTTTATAAATGTAAATAGGAATGAATATTCCCATGAATTAGTTTCTAAATCCTACGGGTTAAATAGGTGTTTCATAATCCTGAACGATTTTATAACCGCAAAAGTGTCCATGCTTTAAACTAAACTATAAAACATCATTGGCTTTAGCTCTGATTGAACACAGTGAACTCAGCTATTTTTATTGCAATCTAATTGAAAGCTATTAATTCATTCTATGCAAGATAATTACGACTTTAAGTCCTTCTGTTAAGTGTTGATATACTTTGATAGAAAGACTGTTTGTCGTATTTATTGTCAGTGTTTCGCCAGAGCCGTTACCAAAATTAATTTTACCAATAAATACCTTTTTGCGGTCGCTGTAACAAGGATTTGGTGATATATTTAACATTTTATTAAAATATTCCTGAATCTCACGCTTGATATGGTGTGATGATACATTTGGTCATATTTATGCTAATAATAACCTTAATGAAAGCGTTATATATACGCCTGTAATATATGACACGGTATGAACGATGTTACAACCATCATCACATGAACTGCTCCTGGCTGCTGGATCGCTTGAACATCATCTAATGGCAGATCATGGAACATGGTCAGACATGGTATAAGAATGATTGACGTTTTGTGCTGTTTCGATGTTTTAAACATGAGTTTCCTTTGGACGATTTTCTAAACCTCATTAAAATTCCAAACTGTCTTGTCCTCAAAACTTCTTATCAAATCCATTTTCTGATCATGCTTTTCTTGGGAATAATTCCATCTTCATGCATCATCATCTGAAAATCGTCCAAATGCAACTAAGGACAGCCTATCAAGAGAAACTTGACTGAATGACCATCTTAATTTTAGGTCAGCTGATGTCTCAATCGAATAGGAACCGCCCAGCTTTGATAGCAACTCCTGAAGCTAGTCCTAGGTACGACGATTCTTACATGGGATACTCCATGGCTGTTGGCGACTTTGGTGGTCCAGGAATACAGGGTGTTGCTGTAGGAGTGCCTCGAGGAGCTGCACTTAAAGGCTTGGTAAGTTAGTTTTCTTTAAAAGAAACTAATCGTTAGTTTCTTTTTCGAATTGAAGGTAATTGTTTGTTCATTGGATAGTTTATTTTCTTTAATCACATTTCCAGACCGATCATACATTTCATTGTATACAACAAACAAAATTTCACAATAATCTGACTTATTACTGTCGTAATCTATATTCATTTTCATTTCCCTGTTATTCCAGGTTGTTCTCTACACTTGGGAGCTTCAGAACATTAAGAACATCAGTGGCTCTCAGATCGGTGCTTACTTCGGGTACAGTATCGCATCCGGTGATATTGACGGCGATGGCTGTGAAGACGTTATTGTTGGCGCTCCGATGTTCACCAAGACCAAGTCTGACGGATTCGAGCACGGAAGGATCTACGTTATCTACCAGGACAAAGATCGGGTAAGGGAAACTTACAATAAAAGTTAAAGCAGACTATGCCCAAACATCAAATCGTCTCATAACATCAATTAAACATTATAAATAAAATTATACATAACACAAAATGTGTTTGAATTATACGAATGTTTCTTAATATTTTCAGTCATTCACAAGGAGCCATGCTAGGACCGGAGAAATATCTCGAGGCAGGTTTGGTTTGGCGGTCACCTCACTTGGAGACATCAACTACGATGGTTTTGGAGGTAACTAACCAAGTATTCAGTTCATGGAAGTTGGAAATATAATTTATAGAACTGCACACACTTAGAACACTTCAGATTTTACGCAAGTGATTTATACCTATACGCATGTCTTTAAATTAAATCATCTATTTAGAACTTGAATTGCGACGTTTGACAACATTAAGCATCCTTTTGTTTCTGTCAATCTTTTGAAAATGGCAAACGGGATGTTGACTAATTTTTCGTTTGAAGGTATCTACGTGGCAGGTCTTAGGCAATAACTTTACTGAACCTAATTTTTCTTCCCTCTTCTAGATATTGCCGTCGGTGCTCCCTATGGTGGCGAGAACGGCCGCGGTGTGGTCTACATTTACCAGGGCAGCGAAATGGGCATCCAAGAGAAGTACTCTCAAGCCATCACCGCTGAGGAGATCTCTCCCACTCTGACCACCTTCGGATTTTCATTGTCAGGAGGAGTGGACCTGGATAATAATAAATATACGGATTTAGCTGTTGGTGCTTATAAATCGGATAGTGTTGTGTTTTTGAAGTAAGCTTACTTTTGGTATTTTTTATTCTGTTCTATAATATTTCGGTCGTCGTATACGATTTTAACGATAAAAATTTAAGAAGAATAGAAAATCTACCTTTCCATTCCGAAGGAATACCTACGTAAAATTTGTTTGCTGTCTTATGGAAATATCAGAAACACATTGCCCGAATCGGAATTAATACCTGAAATGTGATTTGCGACCACTAGAATAAACACAAAATCGATCTGATTGTTTTATTCCAATTCTGATAAACTGACTGATTAAAAATTGGTGACTCTAAATGTTACTTTGTACTTTTCCAGGTCTCGCCCCGTAGTGAAAGTATCAGCTGACGTAAAGTTTTTGGGAGATAACAAACTGATCTCTCTGTCAGACAAAAAGTGTCACTTAGCTAACGGAACCACTGTTACATGTGCCCAGCTTATGTACTGTTTGACTTACGGTGGCATTAATGTGGATCAGCAGATAAGTAAGTATTTCTATTCAACTGTTAATATTATCATCATTAGTGACATCTTCCCTACCTTCGTTGTTTCTGTTAAAGAGTCGAAGATTTTTTTTACCGTTATCTTCAGTAGTTAATATTGTCACTTAATAGTCCCTTTTTAGAAATGAATCTGTATACGTTCAATTTTCGATATCTTACCTACTCTACTTGTATCCCTATTTCCATCGACATCATTTTAGTGTTGTTAAGTACATCATTCGTTTATATTTGATCAAAATTGAATGTCATAATATGACAATAATGTGTTATTTGTTTCCAAGCGGAAGGATATATCTGCTATTTCGGTGAGTGGTCGAAGTAGCGCTAATTGGTAGTACACAAAACCAAAACCACTCAACCAACTCACCATCATCATATCACTATTAATGTCAATTATTTTTCTCTGGCTCTTCAAAGTGTCAGATAAAGGTTGATGAGATTAGTAATAGAATTATGAATTGTAAATATTTGTTAGTCGTTTGTAAGTCAGTGTTAGTTGTATAAGTGACTGCACTCATTGTTAATGTGCTACACAACATCACACCTATATTTTGTCGTGTCAAACACATCATTGTTCCATTACGAAAAAAAAATGAATGCTATCCAATCTCTCACTTGCATCAGCCTGGGTCAATGATAGCTATTACATCATAATAGAGCCCAAGGTCAACTTGCATCCACTAAATCGCTAATTACTTCTTCGCCAATTTCTAGAATTTGAGGTGACCTTGGACCTGGACTCTCGACAGAAGAACACGAAGAGGTTGTTCCTCGCAGAGACCAGAGAGACGACATACAAGACACAGATTCTCCTAACACAAAACCAACAGAAATGCGAGGATATTATTGTGTATTTGGACGTAAGTATATTTTCATTTAACGATACGCAAAGGTATCTTGTTGCATCGAAAGTTACAGACATCCGCAATAGTAGTTGCAATACAGTAATTGTCTTCTTCTTCAAATTCTATGGAAATATTCAGTAGAGTTTAATAGTTCTTTGTTTCTTACTTCTTCTTTCTTTCTTTCTTTAAACTCTAGCAAAATTTTGGTAACGATAGTATAAGAAGTAGTTGTAAACTTTAGTAACCCAAATTTTTAATGAATGATTCTTGAAAATATTTTATTAAATATAATATGTACATTTGGACCCTTGTTTTCTTAATAATCTTTTTTTTATGCATCTGCCATGTTTTCTCTTCACCACCCTTGGTTGATTGGTAGATTATGCCTAAATAAAGTTTTAATAAATTAATTAATTAAAAATATGTATCTTCATATGATTACTCAATTAAAATGTTTTGGAAAATGTATAAACTTTTCCTTCTGGTATTCCAGGACGAGATCCGTGACAAGCTGACTCCCATCGAAGTGAAAATGTCTTACGACCTGGTGACGCAGCCATCTGGTAACCTGGTACCTCCAGTACTTGACCAGACCAGGAGTATCGTTCACGCAGACTCCCTGAACATCCAGAAGAACTGCGGACCTGACAACATTTGTATACCGGACCTTAGGATGTCGGCTACAACGTGAGTTTTTCACTATTATGGTGGTGGCTGGTGGATGGTGAATGGTTTGTTATATCCTTGAACTTATCAGCAAGATACTCGAAATTAGCATGCTTAACACTATATTTAAATTTAGAATTCGAGACAATGATCAAATCTGGAACAACCGCCTCTCATATAATTGGGATTGTCATATACATAATTGGGTATTATCTTGTGTTTATTTTAGTACAATATTTTGTCAATATAAACGTCATCTGTGTTTTCTGATAGCTACAACCCGGGAATCTTTAAGTCAAGAGTGAATAGATTACTTCTAGGTAAGCGCGCTCCGTCGTCGACCGCATTGTCACTTTCCGACAGGTGAGATAGCGGTCAAGCGCGAACCTATTAAGAATAAAAAAAATCGTCAAAATTGGTTAGATAGTAAAATAAATTAATGAAGTACCAATTAAAATTTCAAATATTGGTATATGAGGAAGCGCGGGGGTGTGATGGGAACGTCTTACTATCTCTTTTGTACACACGAAACCTAATGGCGATGACGTCACATTTCATTGTGTGCATCCTTATTCTGTAACTTGACAGTTTCTTCTTCCACCATATTTAAAAGGTTATTTAACGTAGAATAGACTTGAAAAATTCTTTCTTTTTCGTATTTTGGATAAAGTTACTTTTAGATACAAATACATATTTTTTTTATTATAACAAATACCCAATTATGACACAATTCAAATTCTACAGCACCCGTACATTTTTAACAAATGGTTACTTTAAAATTACTTTAAATTCACCATACTGAAGTCGATACTTGAGTTGGTGGCGTGGATTGAAATCATCTCGAATAATGAATTCTATGTTTTTTAATACAGTTAAGTTTTATATATTTATGAAACCCAAGTATGAATACCAATGTTTTGCACAAATAACAAAAGTATTAAAAGCTGATTGCTAATTTCGAGTGCATTGTAAATAGCTTGATGTCTACAATTAAAGCATTGTGTACTCTATTACTATAACAAATGCATGTTATTGTTTTGCTTCTCCTTGTTTCTGTCTTTATTAATGTATTAACTTGAATGTATTTAATCTAAAAATTATCTATCTTCTATAACATCTTATAAACATGTACCTACATAGACACTTATTTTTTAACTTTTTGTAGAATATGGTATAATATAATCGTTTAGATTTCTTTTCATATATTAGATTTTTTTTTAATTTAATTATCCAATATCGACGCTACAAAAACTAAAAAACTGTTGCCAAACTTGGTGATTTTATGGGATGGCATTAAGAAGATTAGAGCCAAATAATCTACCTTATACTGTTTAGCTGATCTGATTATAATATGAATTCCTCAATAACAGGTCTGCGAACTAAAAGTTCTTCTCTTTCTACATTTATTTTGCGTACCTATTTGAACATCAGTTTCAATGCACCACGTCAGGTTTTTTGGTTTGTTTATAAAGATATTATTTAATCACTCCTGTATAACATAAAGAAGTAACCTAAACAATTCATAATGTTTTGTTACTAACTACCTACTAACTTCTACCCGCCACTTCATTTGAGCTGAAGTCGAAAAACGTTACCCAATAATTTTCTATGTTTTTTTCTGCTTGTGTTTTGTATGTATATATTATAATATATTTATGGAATAAACTTATTTTTTTAGATGTTTGTCTGTGTTTCTTTTCCTTTTGCAATGTTTTGCAACCATTTTTTAATTCACCTATTGCTCGTTAATTAACAATTTAGTAATTCAATTTTATATAGTTAGGTTTATATACCAGATTAGTGTAGCTTTTTTAACAAATAAAAATAAAATAAATCGTTAAAAAGTATGAACATACAGTAAAATTAATTAATTAGCGCCGTGTATTAGAATTATTATGAAATATTGTTCTACTATTTCGATTCAATACCATCTTTGGCTTTGTATGAGACTGCATACAAAGGACATGTAGGCCTATTAAAGACTTAAAACTTATTGAAATAAGTTTCAAGATATAGGATTGATTATTTTATTTTGTAACAAATTGTCAAGTTTTTTTCTTACCGATATGCGCTAAAAAATTGTGTACGAATTTTGGAAGTGAAAATTAATAAATTTTATTCCTTTAATTTACGATATATAAGTGCACGGTATATATGCCCATAATATTTGTAACTCAAAATAGTAACTGTAGCAGTGCTGTGTAACAAACAGTGTATATAGTGTGTGCTTTCGTGTGTGTTTATGTGTTTTGTGTCTCGTTCTAATCCTCTAACGTGAGGTGGTGGATATCATATATGTAAATAACCTTTTAAATAATACTAATACAAATATTAACACAACATTAAAAAAAACCTATTCGCAGACCTGTATAATTTTTTTCCCACAGCCCATCAGTCAACTACGTGTTAGGATCAGGAGAAAACGTGAACATTGATGTGAAAGTGGAGAATTCAAAAGAAGATGCCTTTGAAGCAGCTTACTACTTGGTTATACCTAAAGGAGTCACCTACGCGAAGATGGAACGCTTGGACAAGGACACTGCCGACACCATGATATATTGCTCCATCACCAACAGGTTCGCTAACGGCACCAGCTTCCTGAAATGTGATTTGGGAAACCCTCTGGCTAGTGGACAAAAGGTGAGATGATTTTTTGACGTTTAAAATTGAACTCATGGATGTCTTTAGTAGGTCCATTTCCAGACATCTTCTACAGGCTTCCTCAGGTGCTGACTGACTACTGTTGCTTCAGTGAGTACCTGAATAGAATAGGGCGTAAAGTCACGTCAAATTACCACCAGTAGGTGTCCAAGGTTCTGCACAGCATACGCTCGAAGAGTGCCCTGCGTGAGCCTCTGAGCGTCAAGTTTTGGTCTGGTTTTGTCAATAGTGAGGGCTGTGCTGGAGGAGAAGGAAAAATGGAGGGGAATTACCTCTTTCCTTGAAATTGTGATGGTTCAGAAGGAGTCCATCAAACGGGATCGTGAGAGTACCTACAACATGCCACAACACGCCTAAAACACTGAAACCCCGCCTGTACCATTTACTCTATGACTTCGGAGTCGTGGCGGTTAGATTGGGGACTCCTCACTAAAATTCCACTCTTCCTGCTCCCCTAGCCAAGTTACAACCGTTTCGTTTCGATTCACTTTTCGTTGATCGCCTCGAGTCGGCCACGCCTCCTATTCCTTTATTCTGACCCCGTGACTGAGCGTTGAGATGACGTCAGAATAAAAGAATCGGAGGCATGGCCTACTCGAGGCGATGAACGAAAAGAGAATCGAATCTAAACGGTTGTAACTTGGCTAGGGGGTCTGGTCTTTTCCACAAAAATCTACTCGGTACTTAATGGTTTCAAAACGATTAATTCAAAGATTAAACAGAATTTTATGCACTGCCTGAAGCTTTTCCAACGCTAACACAATAATAAATATCGAATTCCTTTATCATCAGAACTTCAATAACAAGATCATATTGTCTTCTAGGTACATTTCCGTTTGTTCCTGGAGGTGGACTCAAGCGTCTCATCCTTGAGTTTTGACATGGAAGCTAACTCCACCAACGTTGAGCATGACACCATGTATGACAACAGCAAGCACATGAACATCAGCGTTGTCTTTAGAGCAAAACTGTCACTTATTGGGTAAGAGTAATTAATTATTGTTATTTGGTAAGACACTCTAACAGCTATTAGCTGATGCGTGTGCTTCAAATAGTCCAATGTTGGAGCTTTCACAACACTTTCCGTTTAGTGATGTTTTTTAAATAATGATTCGCAACTTCTTGTCGGTAAAAAAATTTTCACTCAAACAAAACCCTCCGTTTAAACTCTTTCAATCAAAACCCTCAAGGTACAAAAATACCTATTTGGAGTGGATTTGAACAAAGGGTTTTGTTACATGGACGTTGAAAGGCAAAAATTACTAAGTGACATTGAGTAAACTTTACCGGAGAGTGATTTAAAGTTAAAATTTTTAGTATTTTTTTTGTTAAAAATGACGAAATAGTCGGATTTAGATTTTATTAACATCATGGTAATAATAAATTTAAAGTTTTAAGGATTATTAAATTAAACTTTTTTTTAACTAAAAATTTTTTTTCTAAAAATTTTAACTTTATATCACTGTCCTAATAAGTTTACTCAATGTCGCTTAGTAATTTTTGCCTTTCAAGCGTCGATATAGATAATATTATAGGGCTTTCAGAACAAATAATTCATTTTTATTGGTCCACATAGTATTATGTGTTTACCTATATTGCATGTATTCATGTTACAAATGAAATAACAGCAATAATATATTATATATAAGTACTTACTAACCAACATTTTACCAATTACAGAACATCAGACCCACCAGAGCTTCACTACAACGCCTCGCTGTATAATACAGAGAACACGAATATTACCGATGACACCAAGCTCGGACCACAAGTGATTCATAAGTATAATCTTAAGAATGAGGGACCGTTCATTGTTGAAGAGACGGAGATATATTTTATGTGGCCCTACCAGACTCTGGAAGGTAAGATATTGCATAAACTAATGTCCTCTTGGACAGGGGTGACAGTCGGCAGGGCGCATTGCTCGCAGGACAGATTGTCGATGGAGCCGACAGGTTCTGCCCCCCTAGCCAAATTACAACCGTTTCGTTTCGATTCTCTTTTCGTTGATCGCCTCGAGTCGGCCATGCCTCCTATTGTTCTGACCACGTGACTGAGCGTTGAGATGACGTCAGAATAAAGGAATCGGAGGCGTGACCTACTCGAGGCGATCGACGAAAAGAGAATCGAAACGAAATGGTTGTAACTTGGCTAGGGGGGCTGAAGTGGCGATCGCGTACCGGAAGATGCAGCGTTGCCGCGGCTTCCCACAAGGTGGATCGATAACCTGGTGAGAGGAAGCGGGAATACGATGGATGCGAGACGCAAGGGACAGGTCGTTCTGGCGACAGTTGTGGGAGGCCTATGGCCAAAAGTCGACGTCTTTCGGCTGAAATGTTGATGATGATTGGATTAAGGTGCGAGACGCTCAGGACCGGTCGATGTATGCTTGACTATCCCCAGCAGTGGACATGTCTCTTCTGAAATGATATTGATGTATGTTTTGAGCAACGCATTATATTTAATACATTTTGATTAGTGTGTGCAAGCGCGACTGCAAAACATGCAACATGGTTTGAGCTAAGGTCGGTCAGTGTTGATGTTTTACGCCTCATGCTTGTACTAGCGCGCCAAAACAATTCTGTCAACTAGCCGAGGTACGGGGACCCCGCGTACTGCGTTCTGATTGGTACAGGGGAGCGGGGTACTGCGTTCTGATTGGTTCTGATTGGTACAGGGGAGCGGGGTACTGCGTTCTGATTGGTCGAGACATGAAATCTATAATCATATGTGTTGACAGAAATGCGTCGCCTGTTATTACTTATTAGACGTCTAGTGGCTGTAAGGTCGTTGATTGTTTCACATGGAAATTCTCAAAAGTGTCATGGAGTCTGGGTCGAGCTCGGCTAAAATGGACCCATAGACTGAAAGAACGCAGGTGGGATTTAGTCAGTAGAAGTCTGACACTCCCTATCGCTCCACCCAAAGCGGGGGGAGTTATTTAATAAATACCCAATTTAAAAAAAAAAACTTCTTAGGCACTGTGAATTCTTACAAACATTATATCTTTGGATTGACTTGGAATTTTAAGTTCAAATAAACTTCATATTAAAGGTACGTTATTCTTTTTTCAAAATTAGGTATTACATTGTTTCCACGGTAGAACTCATATTACAAAATAATGCGAGTTTTCTCATATTTCATACAAAAATAGATGAAAGTACTGCGATATTACAGGAATACAAAACACAAAGAATCCAATAAATACCTAATTTCGGAAAAAGAATAACGTACCTTTAATATAAAGTTTATTTGAACCTATAATTCCAAGCCAATCCAAAGATATAACACTTCAAAGCAACCCGTTTTATAAAACGGCAATTTCATAGGAAAAGACCGTGTACAATATTAATATTAATGTTTAATATGTATTATATTAATATTTTATTATGTGTATTCATTTAATTGTTTTTGCCATTCCAGGCGAGAACCTGATGTACATGCTGGTGCAGCCACAATGGCTGGGCAATGTCAAGTGCGACATGGCAAGACATGTCAACATGAAGAACCTGTTCGTCCAGAACCCTTATGCTTTCCTACTGGGGAAAGAAAGAGAAGGTTTGTTCTTTCCCTTTACCAATACTCTTATTAATTTCCATTACAATGTTATCAAGTGAGTGTACATACATTAGATAGAATAGGGTATAGTACTAGTAGTAGTATCTAGTGTAGAAAAAAACCAAAAATATGTTATTAAGATTGCTTAGGTAAAATGCAGTTAGGTAAAATGCAGTTCATAAAATAACAAAATAAATTTTAAAATTCAATTCAAAGTTTTCTGTTTTTATTATCTGTTCTTTATCGCCTTGAAATAGTAGCCACCATGTTGGCTGTGTAAACTAAAGTAACAGCTGTCAACTGATCGGCCATACTGAGCGCATTTGTTTACACAGCCAACTGACGTCACGACCAGAGTAAACATGGCGTCCATGACTGCTTTCTACATTTTCGTCAAATACGCGCGAAATTTGAAAATGTAAATTTTAAATGCATTTTTAGGTTATTTAGCGACTGAATAGAAATTTTGTTTTTTTATTGGTTTATTAGCACTATAAAATCTAATTGAGACACTTTTCAAAAATGAGTGTAATATCCTATTGTTGTTAGAAATTCTGACAGCTCCCACAGTGAATTTCAAACCTTCATTTACTTACATCATTTTCAATTTTTTATTTACAGCTATGATGAGTAGCGAGTTCTACACTGCGTCACAAACGTCAGGTGCTGGTGGATATTATGGACAAGGTAATTCATTGCTCAATAACGGTTATGGTTACATTTATTTGGTCTGTTGAATCTTAATGCTCTTCTGTAGAGGGAAACCGCCATCGGGGCCAGCCCAGAAAGAGGTGGTGAGAGGATTTAGAGGCCTGGTTCGAAAAATATCTGCAAGTATTTGGAGAGGCCTTTTCCAAGCAGTGGGACAGTAATGACTAGAAAAAAAATCTGACGTGACGTGACATGTATAGAATACACTTCTCAATGTTTACAGTTTACTGGGAGGAGTCATCGAGCGGTCAAGTGAACTCACAGGCTGGAGTTAACGCTGGCGGCGTGAACATCCAAGGAAGTACCGGCTATGGAAACGCACAAAGCAGTGGCTCTGGTTATGGAAACAGTCAAAGCAGTGGTTCCAACTATGGTACCAGTCAAGGTTCCAGCAGTCACTCTAGCGGAAGCCATTTCAGTAGCAGTTCTGGTAGTGGACAAATCAGTGGTAGCCAGGGTGGTGGACAGTTCACCAACCAGGGTGGCAATGGACAATTTACTACCAGCCAAAGTGGCAGTGGACAATTCGGCAGCAACCAAGGATATGGGCAGTTTGGTGGCAGCCAAGGTTCCTTTAATGGAAACCAAGGACAGGTTGGCAGCACGTTCCTGTTCAACGAGACTTGGAGTAATGCCAATGGAAGAGACTTGACAGCTGAAGAACAGGAAGAAATCAAGAAGAAATTCGCAGCTGTCCTAGTTCAAGGAGGTGTTGACCAGGGAGCTTTAACAGGCGTTGCGCAGGGCATTTTCGGGCAGGGCGCCACCATAGTGAAGGTGAAGAACAAGACCATTGTATACGATGCGAATCATAACATTGTGTCCGAAGTTGAGTCCAGCACTGAGTATGCAAACCTTGGACACGAAGGAGAGGCTGGTAGCTCTTTCAATGTGTAAGTTTTGAAACTGATTATTTTTTATGATTAACCAATGTGACTAAAATAAAAATAATATAATCTTATTATAATATATTTTCGTCTTTCCAGATATGCTAACCAAAATGGTTTAAACAACGCATTTTCACAAGGGATTTCTCAAAGTCAGACTGGCTCTCAGGGATCGGGCAGTTACTCTCAAGGTAATCAAGGATCAATCACTTTCAACCAGGGTTCAGGAACTTATAACCAGGGATTAGGAACCTACAACCAGGGACAAGGAACCTATAACCAAGGTTCGACCTATGGCCAAGGATCTAGAGGTTTTGGACAAGATGCAAGCCAAGGTGCTTTCGTTCACGGCTCATGGGCGACCACGGAAACTGTCAACCCCGACATCGCCAAAGCTGGTTCTTCAACCTTCAGAGGATCATCAAGCGTTACTGTTGTTGGAGATGAGGAAGAAGATAAATTAGAAGGTTTCGGAGTAAACGCTGCGTACAATCCTGATAACGAGTTCCGTTACGGCATAGCTGATGTCAGTGGTAGTTCTGGTGGAAGTCAAGAAAGTTCTGGAGCTGGTGGTGCTGTGCATGGTGGAAATTACGCAGCTGGAGGAGGTAGTTATCAGGCCGGTGGTGGCAGCTACCAATCTGGGGGTCGGACTTATCAATCAGCAGGCGGAAGTTATCAGAGGGGTGGTAGTGGATACTCTTACTCTTCATCATCAGGTAAATTATTTTGGCACAGGTATTTGGCGTATTTTAAAATTATACACGGTTTTAAAATAATTTTAAATATGTTACTAAAATATGTGGAAAAATATATATAATCCGTTTAGAATTTGCCTCCCTTGTAAAATGATAATTAATTGTTGAATGGCACAAAGTTACTACTTATAGCAGTGTCTTGTGATATATTGATAGTAGCAGGGCACGGCTGACTCAGTTAAATAAATATTCTAAAGCTATTAAAATTACGCCAAGTAATTTTTTTACACTTTTTCAAGGATTTGAAATCTTAAAAATCTTAAAACTCAGGTCTTAACCTGAGTTTTAAGATTTTTTTGAAATAAACCATTTACAGGTACTTTTGAATTGTCAAGAAGTCAGTCAGTCAGAAAAAGGACGCTAATTGCACATTCTAAAGCGTAGATCTCTATGGAGAAGAATGTGCAAGAAACTCCATGGACACTTTTAATCAAAAACAAAATCACGCCAAATACCCTAATTGTCGTTGTTATAGAAGATTCTCCTACTCTTCGATGTTAAATGGTCTGTTGTTGTTTGTCAGGTGGCCACACATCTTACGGCACTAACTCAAATAGCGGTTACGGCTCTAATGAACGTCGCGAGAACACCAGGAGACGACGACAGAACGAAGTAAGTCTTCATTATTTAAATTCGTCACAGTTGTAGGTTCGATTCCCACCCAGGACAAAGGTTTGTGTGAAGAGCACTATCATTTGTTCTGTGTTTGGGTGTAATTTATCTATAGTATGTATGTATTTAGAAATATATAAGTATGTTTATCAGTTGTCTAGTACTCATAACACAAGCTCTGCTTAGCTTGAGACTAGACGTCGTTGTGGAATATAGTTGAATCCAATAATACTTTTTAAACTACTTCATAATTACGCACATCAAAATAGAATTTACTGTTGGAAGTTTGTCTTAATTCTTTGGTCTTGCTTCTGATCTCTCCTCGATCCCGTTTACACTATAATAGTAACGGAACGGAGATTGTAGCTCTGTTTGTGCAACACATAACACTATTATATCTTCTACGTGCCTCGGTGGTATCGTGGTCGCAAACGTGACTGCTGAGCGTGGGGTTCTGGGTTAGATTCCCGTGTCGGGCAAAAAGTGCTATTGGGTTTTCCCAATAAAATTGTTAAAAAATAAAAGGGCCATTTTGACATTTGAAAGCTAGAAAGTAACTTTAAATTAAACTGAAAGAAATAATAAAACAATAATTTATTACATAGTGTTTTAAAAAAATACATAAATTTTTTGGCGCATTAAATAATATGATGGAATATGTTGTGAGTGTTCATTTTGCGTATCTAAGTATTCGTTTTGACAAATGTCAAAACGGGCCTTTTATTTTTTGAGAACTTTAGGAAAATTACTCTGTAGGTGCCCGAAGTTTGGAAGTTGGTGGTCCCCCGGATAGATTCCCCATTAAGTTACTTCAGACATTAATTAATAATAAAAACCGTACACTAATATTAAAAACAAACTAAAATATGGCGTCAAAAAACTCTTCCACATCGCTATCGACTGGTAATGTGCCCAAAAGACTGGCGGTTCGATCCTCTGTCTGAGATAAAAGCCAGCGTTTGGGTCACGCGAAGTGTCAACTAGACATTTCGACAGATCTTTAAACAACTACACACTTGTGCACAAAATATCTCCTGCGTACCTACTTGGCTAATCTTTGTTGACATTGACCACCGTGATCGATATTTGGTCGGGAAGATTATTTATATCTTCTACGTAATTGGCTAATCTCTGACCGAGAGACCGAAATAAGGTCACTCTAGGCATTCTATTTTTCACAGTTTTACCAGAGTTTCCTTGGTCATCCCTAAATGTTGGGACTCTAGAAAATTTCCTCTCGAAATCGATCTCTCAACATTCATGCCAAGATTTCGTTATGTTTTTTAACACGAGCTAATGATGCTATTCAAGGCTTCATAAATAGATATTAACCAACTATTCTTAATCCAGGTAGATCCACATCTGAAAGAGATTCTGGAGAAATGCCAAGAGAAATATAAGTGCGAGGTGCTGAGGTGTACTACAGGGCGCATGCTGAAGGGACAAGAGGCCTGGTTCGCCTTCAGGTCTAGGTTTAATGCGTCCGTGCTTACTGAGGTAAGGCTTGAGGAGTACCGTTGAAATTAAAAGTATCCTGGGTTGCCAGGAATTCAAATTTTTTGAAGTTTTTTGCAATTTGCAGTTCTGTATCGGATAGTAGGGGAAAAATATGGCATGTATTTATTTACAGAATTATGTTCATTAAAGCCATTAACATAACTCTCCTACTTAGAGGAGAGCTAAAATGTGTTATTTTAATAAAAACTTGACAAAAAAGGTACGCAAATTTCGTGGGCTACTTTTATGGTGCACAATAACCAGGTTTACCAGGTAACTGGTTATTGTGCTCCATGGCTAGCTACCTTAGAGTATTCACTTCAAGCTATTTGTGTTAAAAGCTATATATTACTGGATTGATCTGAAGTGGCGACCGCGCTCCGGAAGACGCAGCTTTGTTCCCACAAGGTGGATCGATGACCGTATGAGGGTCGCGGGAATCCGATGGAGATGCATAGGATCGGTCGTTATGGCGACGCTTGGGGGAGGCCTATGTCCAACAGTGGACGATTTTCGGCTGAAATGTTTTTTTTTAAATTGATATAAACTAGCGCTTGACTGCGATCCCACCTGATGGTTAGCAGTGATGCAAACATTGATGGTGAGGCGCACTAGTTTATTAAGAGCCTATTCACTCTAGCCTTGAAGACCCCTAAATTATAGATGGACGGGAAGACCGCAGCAGGCAAATTGTTCCAATCCTTCGATGTACACGGTATAAACGACAAAGCTAAACGCTTAGTTCGGATCGTTGAAGTTTCAACAACGTAAGGGTGGATACCCGCCGTACGTCGATGATGATGAATAAAAACTTGACAAAAAAACATATGCAAATTTGAATTTTGTGGTCTACCCTGAAGCATTCTATATCAGCTCAGTTGTATATTACTGTACTGTGTCGTGACGCCTGATTATTATTATTATTATTGGCTTTATTTTTATATGACGCATGATACACACAACAAAAAGTTTTGCTACGCTGATCTCTTGAACAAATTGGTAGCAATTGGTTGGTCAACCCTGCATCAGGACACGATAAGGACGCTTGCCAAGCTCGCGTGCTTGTCAAGTCACATAAAAGGTCGTTCTTTATTTCAGGTGACCAATCACAGCAGTTCCAACGACAGTAAAATTTTTGGACGTGATCAAGCAGGGTTACAAAGCACATTGAAAAATCCACTTCTTTCCCTCAGATCTCCAAAGACCGTGCAGTGATTCTGTCAACGCTAGGCGCGGCGCGAGTGTTCCGGCTGCCGGCGCCGGCGGCGGGCCGGCCGGCGGACGCCACGTGGCACACGGCGGAGGCGCACACCGTGGTCACGCCGCAGCTGGAGGCGCTGGACAGCGGCGGCATACCGCTCTGGGTCGTCATACTGGCTGCCATCATCGGTGCGCTCTTGCTGCTGCTGCTCATCTTTGCGCTGTATATGGTGAGTTCAAGTATAAAAACATCTATGGCACCGCATAAGAACTACAAAAATACGAAATCCTACATCGCGCAATTAGAGTTCTCCGCGCGACTTGAACATATACAATATCCCAAAAATATCTATAGGGTGCTCACACCAGACATAACATCCGTCTGGTCGGAGGATCCCTTTTCAACGGAGATTTGTGGGACTTTACACACTGTTCCGCATCTCTTTAAATTGGTAACCCCGATGTGGTAAGATAGTAAATCAACATTTAGAAAAGAGTTTTGTGCACCCAAATAAAAGACCAGAGGCCCTACCACGAGCTCTTAACGGAATCCATTTGACGAAATAAACTGAACTGTTAAAGGGATGCAGCTATATAGGTGGTACAGCTCTAGCTCCATCCCTTACTGACATTTTATTACGTCATGGTAAGGCCCGACTAACCATGACGTGTTATATCAGTCGTACGAGTGAGGAAGAGGAATGGAGCTGTAGCTGAACTGCTGAACTGTTAGAGGGATGGAGCTATATAGGGTATACTCCTTATATAGGGTGACTGGTAATTAGTGTACGATACTTAAACACATGATTGTGCTCATGATAACCAACAACTTTTACTATGGAAACAAACCTGAAATCGCGAAAAAAAAATCAGCTGTTCAGTACATTTATGTTTGCCTAATGTACTGAATAGCTGATATTTTTTTCGCGATTTCAGCTTTGCTCCCATAATAAAAATTGTTTGTTATCATGAGCACAATCACGTGTTTAAGTATCGTACACTAATTACCAGTCACCCTATATAGCTCCATCCCTCTAACAGTTCAGTTTAGGTCGATAACTGGATCGTTTTAAGAGCTCGTGGTAGCACTGCTGTATTAGAAGCTAGCCTTTACCATTTCGAGGTATTTTGAATAAAGTGGGAAATTTCATCCTCCATTGGAAAGGAAGAATCCCTCGATCGGATGGGATTTGACAAGACAGGGTTCGTATGCGGTGATAAAGATATCGCCACAACCAAAACCACACACGAAAGAACCCCTTACATCCAACCCGAGGATCTGAACTAAAGCTTTCTCAGGAGTCTCTCTTAGAACTACTAGCTAGTTGAATAAGACAGCTTTGTAAAAAAATCCTATTATTCACAGTGCGGATTCTTCAAGCGCAACCGCCCCTCGGACCACGCTGAGCGACAACCTCTGAACGGACGCGACGAGCATCTTTGATATCCGACCACTGAGACAGGCGTGACGTCCGACACGGGCGGTACGTCGGACGGCCGCCGAACGTCGGACGCCGGCCGGACGTCCGACTCGGACGGCAGCTCCTCCACCGACG
This sequence comes from Mythimna impura, assembly GCA_905147345.3. Lineage (NCBI taxonomy): Eukaryota > Metazoa > Arthropoda > Insecta > Lepidoptera > Noctuidae > Mythimna > Mythimna impura. Next base: position 27,915,408 of record LR990350.1, read on the forward strand.
CCGCGAGTGACGTCACAAGTCGCGACTCCACTAGCTTCGACAGGTACTGACATCACTAAGTCACCGTTTAAACTTGAAGATGTCAGGTAGCATGTCATGCTCATTCCTGTCGTGAATAGACGATAGGAATGAGTGCGATATTTTATTAATTTATTTGTAAAATTAATAAAGTTGTGAAACTGTAATTTTTATTTTTACAATAAATTATAATTATGAAAATTACAGTCCGTTACACAGGTAGGTCCGATTTGACTGTAGAAAAATAGAAGCCATATTATACAATGCAATAGTTTTACCTCATGACAAAACGAATTCCTTCCCCCCCACTTTTCATGTCTTTTTTACAAAGAATATGAAAGGTTGCGACATTTTTTTAAATATCTACATCTATTGTATTTTAATAAAACTAGTCACGAATAAACAATAAAATTTCGGACGCCATATTAGAAATTAATAAAAGAAAAAAAAATGTGTGCTGAGGTAGGACGTGGCATCATTTTGGATAAAATATAAATCAAAATGAATAAATATAAATAATTATTATAATTTATCCAAAATGAATATTGTCATAAAGTATAAATTTAATGGAAGATTAAATCTTATCGTGTGATAAATGTAAAAATGTGTGTATGTATGAGTTGTTGAAAATGTGATCTAAGTTAATAATTAGGTATTTACTAAATGCGATAGATAACATTATTTATTGGAATTGTATCGAATAGTTGAATCATTTTTCAGATAAGTAACTAAATTGTATGTAGTCACATGTGAGATGATTTATTTTTTAATTAGAAAACAAAGTGAACCAATTATTCGATACATCTTCAATTTATATATCGAATCTAATGGTCTATAATGTTACTAATAAGATCGCTTAACATAAATAAAATGTATATTAATATTTTGGGAGGCATCATCTCAATAAATGTTATTGTTACCCAGCCGAGGTAGATCTCTCAATGTGCTAAACTGGGTATCAATGAATCTGAGAACTCTACAGCAATAAAAACAATATTGTAGTTTAAGTACCAAAAAAATTAAAAATGCGCAAAATTTTTAATCGCTTTTGCAGCTAAAATTAAGAAAAATATATGGGTACATATTTTTGAATAGTTGTATAATGTGTAGTATTCACATAGTGTGCCTTAGCTATACATATCGTAATAGCTTAAATATTGCTATACATATTGTAATAAAATTTTAAAAAATCCTAAAAAATGTATTATGTGCCTTCTGAAACTGCCGTAGTTACTAATTAAATATATTAATGTAAATATTTTAGATTATATTATTTTTACAAGAAGACATTTTTTCACAGAACAATAATTGTATAGAGTGTGTAGTGTTATTGGCAAAATGTGTATTTGATTTGAGTTAAATTGTACTTAATAACCGTAGGGAAAACATAAAATAAAACGGTTGCTTGAATTTAAATTTTTAAAATAAAAGCGTAATAGAAATTGTGAAAATAATATTATTTAATATTATATTATATTATAAACTTCAACAGTACAACTGCTAATAAACTTCAAACTTCAACAGTACTTGTGATTTTCTTTTTCGCGCGTGCATCTTTAAAGGCCGCCATAGATTAGCTAGACTGCTTTAATAAAAATAAGAATGAGGTTGTTTATCTACAAAAAAAAAAACAAATTTTACTTGAAAAAACAATTTATTTATTAAACATGTATGAGTTAAAATGGTCTATTTAAACACGAAATTGCATGAAATAAGCATGTAAGAAACTAATTTGTGCTATTGAACCTAACAAGTTTTTTTTTCGTATTAAACTCTTTTTTTAGAACAAAGAGGTCCAATACTTTATCGCACTAGTGCATGATGGTAATCAAAATGCCACAGTTTGTTACAAACGCCATCATATATCTACTTAAGTGCGGTGCAGTTAGATTCGCTTTCTGAGCAAGTGTGTTGAAAATATCTAGTATTTTATATTTATCATTTCACTCGATGCCAATATGTTTTCATTTCACGTCTGTGAAAAAATGCCAAGTCCACTAATAACGCATAAGCATTGTTAAATTTTGTAATTATTATCTATTAATTATTTATTTTTACATTTTAACTATAAAGTATAGGTACAGCTTCTTCTTATAGTTAATTATTAACTAAAATCGTTTAGATGCCATACAAATGTGTAATAGTTTATATTATTTTGGTTGTTTTATCTCTCGGTAATAATTTCTTTTGCATTTACCAAAAAATGAACTCGTAATAAATTTTTTGTTTTTAATTTTAACACTAGTTGTTTTATTTCTGACCTTTGAATATGTAGTTAGAAGAAGTAAAGAAAGAAAACATATTTGTGATATGTATGTATGTGTTAAGATGTCGACGTGAATTGGCCAATCACAGTGCTCGAAATCTCCACTTTTTATCAGTGGAAACAGTGTAAGTGGAGTGGAGTGGTGCTTTGCAGATAAATAAAACAAATAATCACGCGGCCTCCAGCCGGACAGAACGGTGTCAGGTACTCAGCGGAGATCACGAAGCGGAGGGTAGCTTAACTCCACTCCACCCCGCTCCCCTTACCACTTCTCACTGTTCTTCTCTGCTCCATTCCGCCCAGCTCCGACTCAGTGACCCTAAGGCCTCAGGGCCTCAGAAAATATGTTTTTTTTTTATTATTTATTACTAAGTATATCTAGCCTGAACTATCCCACCACTGGACAATGGCCTCTCTCCATTCCTTCCATTTCTTGCCAATTCTTGAGGAAGACATTCAAGTCGTTCCATCATCTCTATCATGGGCTGGTCTGTACCACGATTTCAGAGCACCAAGGACACGGGCCCGTGGCTCGATTGTCATGCTGCAGACACGTCTGGCCCAATACCACTTAGTTCGCTACGCAGCTTTCTGATCCACGTCAAAGATCTATTGGTAGTCCGGAGTTGAGCTTTACAAATACTGACAAATGCTTTTACTGACTGGACAGGTCCACTCAAACCTGTAAATATGGTTCTTTCCTCAAAAGACCGTCTCAAATACTAATCTGCGTGGTTCTTATATGACTTGACCATTACATAGGTATTGGCTTTATGGATTTTGAAAGACTTACCACTGAGTTTGTTTCGGTGTTATTTCTCAGGGTAGTCAGCTAGGAAACACACACAAACAAGTTTAATATGACAAAAAAAGGAGATTGGGCACTTATAGATTCACTTTTTGACGCGTATGGCCATTTGAGTTATTGTATAATTCATAACTATTATTTTTATTGTTTTTTTACTTAAATTCATTAAAATCATTTGTGGGGTTTCTATTTTCATTTTAATTAGTATTTAATATAATAAATACGTCATTTGTTCCATTATAGTGAAGCGACTTCTTTCTCAATTATAATCGATCGATTAAACATTAACGTAAATCGTGGGTAAACAAAAATATCTACATATGCAACTAAAAAATATTAAGAGTTGTAATTATTATTTTTCTTTAATTATGTTAATATTTCTTTCGTTAAAAAACAATTTCTGGGCAAAAATAAAACAATTAAGATATAATCGATAATGTCTACATCGAGCGATTTGACTCTTTTTGTGTGTCGCTGTGAAGTGGATTGTTAGAACGTTTTTACGTCCATGGTAATTTAATCTAGACTTAAAACAAAATGTGGCGCTGTGTAATTGTTCTCTTTTATTAGCACACCCACTGCCTAGCCGCCAAATCAGAGAGGCAACTGATTCCACGGCCCGAAGGCAGGGTTTCAAAACGAATTGTTTTGAGATGTAACATAACCTCAATACTCAAATAATTATTTTTTTCAAAAACCCCAAAATATATCATTTTAAATTTAACCTTGTTTTAAAGCATGACACTATCCCTTTTTTGTTTCTAATTTTCACTACTATACTGTGTCAAAAGTTGCGCAACCAAGTGTCATAGTTACTTGCCCAATCTCCTTTACGTATATGATTGTTTCTTAAAACCTATTTGCAAAATAAATGTCATTTATCATTATTATTTATTTAATTATTTTATAGAGCATATATACGAGTAATAATTACAAGTGATTGTATTCGGTATCGGACATAAGTGCCCTCTGGCGAAGCAATGAGAGAAACCGACTAAGCTCGCGCCGCAGATTAAATTAACTCGTACAGACAGCAAAAAAAGCAATATCCACGGTTTGCTAACTGAAATATTAAAATATTTTTTTCTTTTATGATTTAAATAAATAATAGCAATATCAAGACTAAAGTCTATGACCAGTGCGTGTTGCCATTGATGACATATGGCACTGAAACGAGGTCGCTTACAATGGGCCTCATCAGAAGGCTGAGTCACCCAAAGGGCAATGGAAAAGGCTATGCTCGGAGTTTCCTTGCGTGATCGCATCAGGAATGAAGATATCCGCAGGAGAACCAAGGTCGCCGACATAGCCCGAAGAATCGCCAAACCTAAGTGTCAGTGGGCAGGGCACATTGCTCGTAGAACGGATGGTTGATGGGGCCGAAAGGTTCTAGAGCGGCGACCGCACACCGGAAAACGCAGCATTGGAAGGCCTCCCACAAGGTGGACCGATGACCTGGTGAGAGTCGGGGGAATGCGGTAGATGCGAGACGCACAGGATTGTTCACTGTGGCGACACTTGGGGGAGGTATATCCAACAGTGGACGGCCTTCGGCTGAAATGATGATGATGATGATGAAAATAAAAAAAGTTTTGGCCGTTGACGTGGCTCAGAAGGCCACCCAACTTAAGTGGGACTGGGCTAGACATGACTGCTGCATGCCCATCGAGCGTTGGGCCGGTAAAACACAAAGTGTGCCCTAAAATCGCACGACGGGGTCGCGGCAGACCAAGAAGGAGATGGCGGGACGACTTGAATGTCTTCCTTTGGAATTGGTAAGAAGTGGCTCAGAGCCGGAAACAATGGAAGGAATGGAGGGACGTTTTTGCCCAGCAGTGGGACAGTACATGCTAGATATAATAATGTAAAATTGTACTAAGTATCTATTCAACACGCTCCTATGGTTTTTTGAAACAGGCTAACTATTGTTTTTCGATAGAAAAATGGGCATGGACTGTACTGCTTACTGAAAAGCAAATCAAACTGAGCAGACGCCTTAACCCGAGCTCCTACGCGATACATTTGACGACCTAAACTGAACTGTTAAAGGGATGGAACTATATAGGGTGTACCTATAGTAGTGATGCAACGGAAGTGTCTTAACGGAATCGGAAACGGAAACAGATGTCAAAGTAAATCTTTGCGGATGCGGAAACGGAAGCGGAAGTGTTAATACTATGAAGAAAAAGCACAATTTTGTTTTTTATAAACAACAGAAGGTTTACGTCGTAATCACATCACAAGGCGCAGTGATGCGTAGAATGAAACAAAAAAATATTATAATAAAGAAACTCGTTGCGACACGTTTGTGTACCGTCCCCGCTTCCCCCGCCGCCCCGCGCCTCTTCCAATATGTCCAGTCGTCCACCCCCGCGTTTCTCACTGTATTCTTCCCTTTAGAGTTCTGTTATAAATTTTGCGGATGCAGAAGCGGAAACGGAAGTGAAAAAGCTTGCGGAACTTCTGCAGAAGTGGAAGCAGAGTTCTGTGGCAACACTAACCTACAGCTCCATCCCTCTTTCTTGCTCTCACGACTGACATTTTAACAGGTCATGGTAAGGCCCAAGTACAAACTAAGTACTCTTATTACAATTTATCTGCCGACTCTACCAAGCATTGTGGTCCGTATAAATCTTGTCCCGCAGTGTTTCTCAAACGCCTGTCTGTCTGATCGCGTCGCGACTGCGAAACGGAAATGAAATAAAGATACTCGTTCAAACGCTACATTTGTTTACCGATCTCATCCAGATACTAGATGGAGCTAGCACGGTTTGAATCTAGATTCTAGACTGCCTTGAATTTATAAAGGAAGGACCTTTATAAATTCAAGGCAGTCAATCGATAAATCTGTAAGTTGAGCAAGATCTTTCTAAAAGTAATTTTATCGTTAAAGTTCGTTTTTACAAGAAACTACCTTTTAGTATTGTATTAAAAAGTATTCTGTGAAACAACCATCGGCCAGTGTTTTTGTCCACTTTAGAATCGGGAAATATAACAAGACAACGTTCTCCCGCTATAAATACCAAATCATTCATCAAACAAATTAAGTAAATTAAATTAAATCAAACTTTTAATTAATTGGAATGTTTAGGTGCACAATACATACTTGTTTATCATCTCATCAACTTCCTGCCCTTGTCCCTTTTTATTTGGGGTCAGCGCAACACGTTCTTTTCTTCCATTCTGTCCTGTCACTCGTCACGCTATCACTAACTCCCCTTTCTTTCATATCACTTCTCACACAATCCATCCATCTTTTCTTTGGCCTCCCTATCCCTCCCCATCCATCCACATGTAAACTCATAACTCTTTTAGCAACATGCGTTACATCCCTCCTCTTCACATGACCATACCAAGACAAACGATTCCCTTTCAACTTTTCATTCACTGGCGCCACTTTCAAAATTCCTCTAATATGTATACTCGTTTATCATTTAATTATATTAAACTAGCTTTTGCCAGTGGCTGCACCCGCGTCAAAATAGAAAATATATAGCATATACTCAGTGATAAAGTAGCATTAAGGTGCCATTCGAACCTCGGCTGCAGGCTGCAGATGCAAGCAGCACATGCGGCGGCTGCACGAAGCCGGCTGCAGCTGCACGACTGGTTTTCTATGTAGTAGTATAAATTTTTATGAAAACCATTCCGAACAAGAACGCGAGTTCTGCCGCGACCTGCAGCCGCAGCAGCCGCAAGTCGATGTCTCGTCGATGCGCACGTAGTTATGTCACTCTAACCTGTTTAGACAAGTCCGAAATAATCACTACTCGGAGCCGATGGCGCTCATAATGGATGGAATCGTAGATTTGCGACTGGCAGCACGTGCGTCCAGCCTCGGAATCACTCCCGGCTGCGGATGCAGGCAACGGCGGCGTGTCATGCGTGTGCATTCGCAGCCTGCATCCGTAGCCTGCGAGGTTCGAATGGCACCTTTATACTGGTGAAAGAATTTTGAAAATCGGTTACCAACGAAAAATATTCATTAAATTCATATAAGATCAAAGCTCACATCGCTTAATTTTCTAAAGTACCCAAAACTCAGTTCTTTAAAAAAAAAAAAACTGGTTTAAAGTATATGAAGTAGGTACGTTATTAAAACATCTTTTTGTTGTTTAAACTTTCTAGGTAAGCGCGGTCCATCGTCAACTGCATCGTCTCTTCCATCCTGGTGAGATACTCGTAGCGATCAAGGCCGAACCTATAAGCAATAAAAAAAAACAACAAAAAAACGCGACTTAATATGAGTTAACCATGCAATATCTCAATCAAAGTTCAACACAATTACCGCTAATTTTAATATCTAATCTTAATTGGGTCAAACTTAATTAAGTATCCTAACTAAAAGGTACGTACACTAGTTCTGAGTCATCATGTTATTGTTAATCTCCTAACATTGTGGCCTCAACAGACTGACTCGTCTGCAAATGGTTGGATTCCAACTAATCAAAGTTCAAAAGGTCATAGTAATTATTGTGTTTACATTCCACGTTTATTAAGAATTCGTAAGAAATCTAGTTTTAATTACTCATATGAAAATGTCATATTATATCTGTCTGTATGTCATGAAAATCTCAAAAGCAGGCTGGAAACGCGCCGGTGGCTTACTTAGCGGCTAGAGCCACTATATAGGCTTTTGGTCGCATGGCTTGTTGCGAAGTAGAAACAACATACATATTTATATGTATAAAACTAGCTCACCCCGCAAACGTTGTTCTGTCATATATTAATTATCAAAGAAAAATATGGGGGGTGGGGGTAGAAGGGTGTAAAATAGCCTACGACCTATTCTCAGACCTAGTAAATATACACAAAAAAAATTCATAAAAATCGGTCAAGCGGCTTTGGAGGAATTTAATATCAGACACTGTGACACGACATTTTTATATACTCGTATATAAAAGCTTTGTAACCGGCCGCTCTCCACGTTTGGCACCTTCGCAAGTCCCCTGGCTAGTCACCAAAAAGCGCCATAGGTTTTCAAAACTTCACATCCAAACCTATTTATTAAGATTAGAATCAGCTCTTTTTGAATAAAAAACATTCAAAAGACTGTCTCATATAGCCTAGCCCACCGACCAGTGTCACCCCTACAGTTTTAGCTAAGAGGTTTAACGAACGTGCTAGCAACTAGAGTTCAGTTACTAGCAAGCTTGATGCAACATTTTATCATCATCCTCTAGTAGATAAAATCAGGTTTCCGACCATCTGACTTTTTTCTATCTGGAATGGTTCAGCTTCCAGTGTCTCACCTTAATACGATAATATCCAATGTTTTAAATAGAGCGACCTCCCCAACACAATTACTCGAATTTTACATCATTTAAAGGTCCAAGGTTGCAAGGATTCATTGTCTGGTTTTCGGACTTCTCGAAAACACCCGCAAAAACTGTCAGACGGGACCGACGGGTCAACATGGTTAAATTTTTAATCAGGGTTCATATATTATTTCCGACCTATATATTTTTGTAAATAAATACCTTTATGAAATATCGTGCCCAATTTTTACACATAATTATTACACGTTGATTGACGCAGAAGTATATAGATACTAAAGGGAACCATATTTTAGCAGCTGTTTTTCCCCTATTTTTTTTTAATAAACTAAACTTCCGGAGTTTGGGCCTTTTTATTAGCAACCTGGGTTACAAAACAAGGCAGAGTAACAAAATAACGAGTGGAATCATTGAAAAACACATAACTTGATAAAATATCATAGTCTTACTTGAGGTCAAGCTAACAGATAATACTCCGATTAAATAGTTGAGCACGATGCATTTCATTTGAGTTATAAACTGTCACGACGAACTGACGTGTATGAAGTGAACCAAGAGATTAATTAAAACCAATATGAAGCAGGTTCTAGTGATCATTGTGACACTGACATTAATAGCGAATTGTAACTGTGGTTTTTTTAATTCAATACTCGATACAGTAAAAGATACAACTCATTCGATAACACACGGCGTTAGTGATGTGGTCCACCGAAGCAAAAACTTCGTCTTTGGAGGTACTGAACTCAATGCAGCAGGAGAAGTTGTGATAAAACCAGGCATAGTTGGATCAATCTCACATAAAATACACGACGTCTCAGAAGCCGTAAGAGAAGAGGTACGAACCGTAATTCACCTGTTTGACGGCGATCAAGTCCATGGGAAAGGAATCATTGGAAGACTATTTGACAAAGTAAAGTGTCGCGTTTTCAAAATTAAAAGCTTTTTGTCTGGAAATGGACATAATGGGCAAGCAGAAGTTGGGCATGTACATCTTGAAAATAGACCATACCCTCATCAACCGCTTAAAAATGACACCGGAGTGTTATGTGAAAAAATAAGGAAATACTTCTTCAATAATAATTCACCAGCGACTTCTGGTATCAGGCAAACTGTAACCAGTTTACATGAAGTGATAGATAGGATCCGTAATAATATTACAAGAAAAAGACAGGAGTCAGGTGGTGAAAATATCGAACAAGATGGTTCTGGACTGATCGACATTCGAACTTCTGTGAACGATCTCGGAGGCTTACAAAACGATTTCGAACACGGAGTAGATGCAGCTTACGATAAATTAGATGATGCCATCGATGAAGGCCGACAAACAGTACAATCTTCTTTCAACAAAGCCCAACAAAACACAAATGACTTTATCGAAAATCAAAGAAGAAATGTCCAGAATAATTATAATCCAATGGCTAACAATGCTGATAGATTTAAAAGTGACGTGGGTCAATCTATCGATAACACTATTGACAATCAAAGAAGGAGTGTCCAGAATCATTACAATCAGATGGCTTATAACGCTGACAAATTTAGAAGTGATGTAGGCAGTTCTGTTAATGACAATGTGGAAAACCAGAGAAGGAATGTACAGAACCGTTATAATCAAATTTCTAACAATGCTGATAGATTCAGAAGTGACGTTGGTCAAGCTGTTACTGATAATATCGAATACCAAAGAAGAAATATTCCAAACCATTACAATGATTTCGGTAATAATGCTGACAGACTACAAAGTGATGTGAGTAGTTCTCTAAGTGATGTCGGAGTACGTTTGGGAGATGAATCGAGTAAAGTTCAAGACTTGATGCAAAATGCTTACAGTGAAGTAGACTTTGAATCGCAGAATTTAGGCAGGGGATATTAATTTCTAAAGTCTCGTTATTTATTGAAGATATGGATGTTATCATGTCATAGTTGATAGAGGTTACGAGGGCATTGACTATGTTGATAAAGTAAATATTGTTATTAAACTAGAATTAATGTTTTGCTTGCGTTTTATTTTACAAATCGTAGAGAATTGGTGGAATTTATCGGTGCATAAATGTGGACGGAATTGTTTAGCATTATCTAAAGTGGTGATTGTAATGGTTATCATGGGTATTTTATAAGATGTTTAATAAATAATATAATAATACATATAACATCAATAGAATAAGCAAAACCCAAATGGCCAAGACGTTTCCTATGACCAGTGCGTGTTGTCAGTGATGACATATGGCTCCCAAACGTGGTCGCTCACAATGGGCCTCATCAGAAGGCACAGTCACCCAAAGGGCAATGTAAAAGGGCTATGCTCGGAGTTTCCTTGCGTTATCGAATCAGGAATGAAGATAACATGAGAACCAAGGTTGCCGACATAGCACGAAGAATCGCCAAACTTAAGTGGCAATGGGCAGGGCACATTACTCGCAGAACAGATGGCCGTTGGGGCCGAAAGGTTCTGAAGTGGCGACCGCGTACCGGAAGACGCAGCGTTGAAAGGCCTCCTTCAAGGTGGACTGATGACCTGATAAAGGTTGCGGGAATCCGATGGATGCGAGACGCACAGGACCGTTCATTGTGGCGACTTGGGGGAGGCCTATATGTCGAACAGTGAACGTCTTTAGGCTGAAATGATGATGATGATGATGATATTAGTCTGATAAAAACGCCTCCATACACCCAATAACGAATGCTACTACTTTACCACACGATCAATTTCCAGACAATATTCCCTCTCCAAATAAAACAACAGCAATACAGAGCACTAGCTAGTAAACTTAACCCAAAGTAATCCACAAGATTAACCTCTCAAACCTCATGTAACATAAAGAATAAAACGGACCCCAAACACATAAAGTTGGGGTCTAAAGGACCCCGATTACATCGCGCCCTCACCGCAAACAGTGTTAATTAACCCTGCAATGAATAGCGTGGGTCTTAGGGACCTACCACTCATTATTTAGAGCCTTCGGATATGATTGCGGCTAGTTCTGGTGATTTGATTTTGAGTAATTAAATAAATACATATAGACACTACCCTAGATCAAGAATGTTATAACAATAATATTCCACAAGTTTAGCACACCGCCATCTAATCGAAATCTAAGCAGAGCTTGTGTTATGAGTACTAGACAACTGATAAACATACTTATATATTTCTAAATACATACATATTATAGATAAATTACACGCAGACATCTGTGTCATCTGTGTTTCGTTCTGACAAAATATGATCATTCTCAGCACACAAAAATTTGTTCTGGGTGGGAATCGAACCCACGACCTCCGGCATAGTAGGCAGGGCCTCTAACCACTAGACCAACAAGCCAGTCGAATGTTATGAAGCTCCATAACGTAACCGTAAATCGGTTATCCGAAATTAAGCTGTTGATCCCCGCATTAAAACAAATATCCGAGTCTACGGGTCGCCGCACACGGGTCACCGGCCACAACCACAAAACGCCGCCACACGCCACTATTTCCTATAGTTCTCATACATTTTTGGATTCGCCGCACATGGTTGACGCCGGTGGCCGCCACACGCTACAAATCGCCGCTGCACACTTCTTGTGGCCCGCACTTGCCGCTAATCGCCGTCACACGCCACTCGCGCATTTAAACCTTCTTCTTCAGAGTCCATTATGATACTGCGCGTATGGCGCAAAAGAAGCAGCCACCGGCACAAGTGGCTGTCGCGCGCTTCAGCTTCCATTGTGGCCGCTTCTAGCTTCCCGTGGCGGCGTTTGTGGTTGTCGCGTGTGGTCCGTGTGCGGCGACCCTACATGGCAGGTTACGTCAGGTTTTGGTTTGTATTGCCCGGATAAATGATAATAATCGAGACTAGAAAAAGTCAAATTTTGCTATTTGTATTTTACTTTTATAATTTTTAAAGTCTAATACTAATATCCGTAACCAAAACTATCAGAAATTAGCGGACTATCCGTAATCATTTCATATTTGACTGTAGCCAAAATCGGAATAATATTGTTTCTATCGGTTTTTTTTTTAGGTATGAAAATCATCTAATGACAAATCCCGCTCTTGGGCGGAGCAAGAGATAGTGTCAGACTTTTACTGACTAAAAACCCACTCCAGTTCCTTCTTTGCCTTCGTCCCAGGGCCCCCCGGGGTTCACTTTCATACTAACCGTGGCCCCAGTAGGCTTCGACCCTGCTGGGCCCCTACGATTTGCTGACATCTCCCTGAGGCGCGCGTGGAACAATACGCGCCGTCGACGACTTGGGCTCGGTCCGGACGGTTACCGGACGGTCGGACAGTGAGCTACCCATTGCTCGCAATCCGCAAGCCCGCGCCTGCGGTGACCGGTAATCGCAATCGGAATCCCCGGCGGCTGGGGCGAGAGGACCGTTGCCTCACGCGGTTGGACTCCTCCATTGTTTCTATAGGTACTTATCCGTATCTAGATCCGCATAACATCCCTGCCCTAGAACAGTGGTGGTCTAGTGACAAATGGCCCAATTTACAAGTTGTACGTCGTGGGTATGAACTCAGGTAGACGCTTTACTTTGTGTAACGTATTCCATCACGGCTTATCCAAAACGGTGAAGAAAAATATCATGAGTAGACTGGCATGTCCTAGAACCAAAAATTCGAAAACATGTGACACCCACCAACCCGCACTGAGCCCGCGTGGTGGATGGTGCTGACATACGCGTCATGTCCGTGGACGGGCGCTGTCAGTTGAGACTGGTCATCTCTTAGCTGCCAGGCTTATTTTAATTTCTATATTTAGAATTAGTATTTTTTTTACTTTATTGACATTGTTCTCACATAATAGTTGCGACAAGAAACATGACCGAGATATTTGTAATACATAAAATTATTGAAAACAGTGTCCATGTAGTTTCTTGCAGATTCTTCTCCATAGAGATCTACGCTTTGGAATGTGCAGTAAGCATGATTTTTCTGACTGACTTCTTGAGAATTCAAATGTGCCTGTAAATGGTTTATTTTAAATAAATGCTTTGAATCTTTGAAACTTTGAATCTTTGAGGAGGCCTGAGTCCCAGAGAACAATATAAGTTTGATTATGCTACACTATGCTAACACTTCAAGAATACAGCCATAATTTGACAATGACGCAAATCCCACACAATCAAAAGGCCATTCAAAATAGACAATATAAGTCACAGTTCCCCACCGGGACATCCCGAGGCGGTACGGACAGCTAAACAACAGGCACCAGCACCAACATAAAGTTGTCACAATCGGCGCCACGTTGGACACGAAGACCATATAAATCATATTCGTATTGGTATTCAGCATGAATGTGGAATTGTATTCGCATATGTTACTTGTATGGAAATTGTGGTGTATTGATTTCAACTTCTTTTGTGGTTTGAATTTGTGAACTCTGTGATTTAGGAAGATTTCTAGTAACACTTTTTTAAATATTGATGTGAGAAAATACATTACATCAAATATATTCTCCTGCTCTGGATGGAACGAGAGGGATTGCCAGACTTTTACTTCCTGAAACCCCCTTTTTTTTAGGTGGGAAATCATCTAGTGACATTTCCCGCCCTTGGGCGAAGCGAGATGTCAGACTTTTACTGACTAAAACCCACTCCTGTTCCTTCTTTGCTTTCGTTCCAGGGTCCCAGGGATTCACTTTCACTTAACCCATGGCCTCAGTAGGCTTCGACCCTGCTAGTTTCCATCGAATTCCTTCAAGAATACTTATATCAAACAACATTAATTTTGCGAAATAATCAGAACTACGGAATTTAGACATAAAATAGAAAGATTCAAAATACTATAAAACTAGGTAAACAGCAGATTCACTGGAATGTTCAGCCCTGTTTGTCTGTTTATATAATTTTGGTCTTTAGTTACATGGATATTTTTTTTGTAACTATAACATTCATAAGAGCATCTATTATTTTTACAATAAAACTTGTAGTAGTATATTAGTGGCCACTGCAACTCCTGTACAGTTTCTGCAAGCAGTCCACAATTAGTCCCTTTTTGCAGTCAAGTAGCATAATATCTAATCTTACTCATAAAACTGAGTTCCGTCTAGAATAAAGGTATTATATTCCAATATTATTATATTTTTAGCGATAAGTAAAAAATTAAATAAAAAATAAAGAAGAATAATAAATTTAATTACTTCACAAAATAGCACAAAAACATAAAATTTGTTTATAATTTAAAAAAATATAAAATAAAACAATACTAATCAAATTATATGTACTTTTATAATTAAACAATAAAACTACTTGAGATCAATCAATCCTGTGAAACATAAACTGACGTAGAAAACGATTAAATATTATAGTTTATAATTATAAGCTTAAACTCAATAGATCACAAACTATGCGTCGACTTTGTAGAAAGAAACGATTGAATAGAAAGTAAAGCCATTTAAAAAATTATCGAATAAAAAAATTATCCACTGTGTTCAATTGAGAAACGGATAGGGAAATAAAATCAGGAAAAAATTATATATTTTTTTAAAATACCTAACCACAAAAGTATTTAGTACCTTCCAGCTTCCTAACTTCAATCACGGTAATACGTGCTTCAATCGTTGACGTCTTTCGCGTTGCAAGTAGTGTTACCAGGCGCCCCGATTTGCGCGGAACGTCCCGATTTTTAGGGGTCTAGCGACGCGTCCCGATTAGCACCTGATCGGGACGCTAAATGTACCGATAAATAAAAAAAATGATTAAAGTCATTATTATTACAATAAAACAACCTGTATCGCATTCGCATCACTATGTCAAGTGCGTTACAAATGACACACGACGCATCACTGGCTAGTTGTCTCTCGGTCTTGGTCCGTCACACGTGACCATAATGTAGAAGACATTTTACTCCACATAATTATAAGTAATCTGTGACTCAATCGATCTTAGTTCATCCTTTCCATTCATATGCAGTAAAATGTAACCAACAATACAATTTTACTATAAAAATATTTGAACTTTTAAAACAGCGGTAATCATTTATAACATTTTTTTTTCTCGTTTTTGTCTTTATTAACACGGTGGAGCTTACGGTGGAAGTGTACTTGGGCGGAGCACCGCCGTGTCCTCGTGGCGGCGTTTGGTAGCGGTTCGCTCTAGCGCCGGGCCCTGGTTCTGGCCATGGTCCGGAGCGAGAGGGTATAGGAAGCGGTCGTCTCCTTCTGCGAAAATGAGTTGATCTCAACTGTGAATCAACGGATACCGTCACGCCCCAGTCGTCCCAGAAGATGTCCCGTGCGTCGAGTGTCGCACTTCGATTTCCGGCTACAGTAGGCAAGGGTTTGCAAGCGACGAGCAATGGGTAGCTCGATGTTCACCCATCCAATAAAGACCAGGCCCGAGTCGATGGCGCGTCGTGTTGCACATTCTCCTCAAAGAGACAATCCTCAAAGAGATGCCGCTCCAGTAGGGCCGATGCCTGCTAGGGCTGCGGGAATGTTTGAAATAGTGACCGTGGCCCTGGAACGCAAAGAGCGACTGAAGAAGTTTGGGTTTTAGTTAGTAAAAGTCTGACACGCTCTCTCGTTTCACTCTAGAGCAGGAGAAGGAATTGGATGATTTACCTCCTCAAAAAAAAAACATAATTAAAAAAAAAAATACCCCGATTTAAAACCCTCAACAATCCCGATTGGTTTTACCATCCATCCCGATTTTTATCCAATCAGACCTGGCAACACTAGTTGCAAATTTGCAAATCAAGGCCAGGTTTTACTACTTTTGAACTTTTTTGAACCTCTGGAAGTCCACAAATATAATAGAGAACACGATGAAAAATTATTAACTTACGATTTCAAATGTGTATAATATCTACGAGATTACGTCACGGATCCATATATTTGAAATTTCCACAAAAATAATAAAGCTTGTTTTTTAAAAGGGTCTGGTAAAAACAAAAATCTTGAATAGTTACTATGATTTCTACACTAATATTAAAAAAGAGATAAAGTATGTTTTTTATTTTTTTTATTTATTGGAGGTAATCTCTGAAAGTACTGGTCTGATTGCAAAAATTTTTTCACCGATAGAAAAGTACTTTATTCTTGAGTGACATATATTTTATGTAGTTTTTTATAAAAAATAAAATTACTGTTACGGGGCCGCGAAGTCAACACAAGACGGATCTCGTGTTGATGTGTAGGCACTGGCCCGCAACCGTCTCTTAAAGTATCTTTCATTAAATTGCCTTTTTATGTCACTCTAATTGTATAATTTATAATTTTAATTCAAATTGTATTTTGACTCTAATTTTTAATATGTATTTTTCACATAGTTCTATGTGCATGCTGTGGTCTCCTGTAACTGAAGGAGCACACGCTAAAGGACCCCTCGTACTATTTGTAATTTATAATGTGTTTACTGTGTATCCTTTGTTGGAGATCCCAAATAAATAAATAAATAAAGTACTCCTCATGATATCTACGTGGGATAGCAAAGGTTTTACAAAGCTTTACCAAATCAGCATATTTTTGTTTAGGAATAGGAAGTTTGTTTTTATATAAATTATCTCCTGGACGACTGATCTTACCAATAACTTCAACTTTTTCCGTAGCTCCTGTGTCATCTATGCTGTATTTTATATTAATATTATCTGAATCCTTTATTTTAAATGTAACAATTCTGAGTTTACTAATTTTGCCAACAAGATTGTTAATAAAGTATTTATCGGACATAGAATCCCAAGCCTTAAAATCTTGGTGACACATTATCTCTACATAGTAGAGTTTTGAATTTTTCCTGGCCATTCAAATATGAAGGATCAACTAAGCGTTGCGTGGTTGACTGAAGCACCCACGCAACGCTCAGACCATACACGCAGCGGTTCGCGCGTATAAAATGCGCTCCTTGAGTACAGCTTATCCACCACTTTTTCAACCAATAAACATTTTTTACGTAGGTTTAACTTACTAACATAAAAAAACTATGCTTCAATTAAAGTATCTTAAATGCTAACGGTTGGTCAAAATCGTTTCAGGTAAAAATGTATGATCGACCAACTTGTTATTAAACATTGACGACAAAATGCGCTTAACGCCCGAGTGATTGTAATTCGCAGAAAGGTAAAACGTTTTAACGGACAATAGTCAAAAAATTATACACAGATAAATTGTATTATTTCCAAAATTGGAAAAATTGACCAACTTGTAAAACGTTTTATTGATTAAAAAAAATGAAAAGTGATTTGGTAAAGTGTTTTAATTTCAAATCTTTACTATGACAAAAAAGGCAAAATGAGTGATCGCCGATTTTCAAACGTTATGTACGGTTTATGAAACAAATGTCGAAAATGGTTGGATTTAAAACAAAATACAATGCGAAAATGACTGAAATCACCGTTGTATTAACGACCACAAAAGTGCTCGGATTTGTCTGAAACCTAGACCATTCGAAAGAGAAAAATCTGCCGATTCCAACGATATAAATAACTCAATTTTGACCAAAGTGGTCGTTCATACATTTTGCCTTTCAAGCGTCGATATAAAAGTTACAATGGAAAGCTCTGTGTAGCTGTAAGTGTCAGAATGACATTCGTAATTCTCATATAAAGGTTTAAACAGTAAATGAGTTCGACCGTGAACTACTGTGCAGGCTAGGGTAGTATTTGGTTCAGCTTCTGGCACTTTTAGTAACTTTTATAGCTATAGATGCTTATGGACGCAGTAAGGACACTACATAAATACGAAAAACTTTATTCCGACAGTCACAAATACGAATTTCAAAATACCGATTTTCATAATTCCGAATGGTTCAAAATTCCGAATATAACAACTCCGACTTATCATTAGTCCTGTTTTACCCGACTGCGCGACGCAAAGGAGGGTAATGTGTTTATCAGTCTATGTATGTATGTATGTTTGTTTCTATGTGGCGTTCTAGAGACTAAATGCGTAGGCCGATTTTGATAATTCTTACGTCAATCGATTCGTCTTAACCTTGCGAGTGTCACTAAAGACATGACAGTAATCAAAATTCACCACAGCTAAAACCAGACGCCATATTGTCAAAATGAAAAAAAAAGTCGATGAACTATGTCAAGTGGGGTGTCGTTGAATAGGTATTTTAAAATCATCTTTAGGTTCCTTTTATCATTTTTCATTTTAAATAATAGTTTAGGATATATAACGATTTGAAGTTGTTTAACAAAACAATCATTCTCGCTAATTTTCTTACTTATTGATTTAAGTTTTTATTTCAAGTATAAACGATACACAAATAAAAAAAACAGTGAAAAAGCATGAAGAACAAATATTTTTGGTAAAAAAAAGTTTACCACCAAACTCGATAGATGGCGTTGTTCATTTGATGCACGTTTGTAAATCAAATCATTCGAGTTTTCCCATCTACTAGACAGGTCGATGAACATAATCAAAAGATGACAACTATATTGGCAAAAACTACTAGTTTGTATAAATTACATGCAGTTGATATATCAGTAGAAACGAAAACATATGGTCAAAAAACGAAACATGTATATGTTTCTGATGATCCTAACAAAACTGGAGGAATCGTTAAATATTTAACAATCGGTTTAGGATCACGAGTTATGTTACGAAGAAATTTGAATGTTACCCATGGTCTTGTTAACGGAGCAATGGGTCATATAAGGACAATTGAGTGGCCAGCTCTTCGGAGGGACCAATTGGAAGCCGGAGAATTGCCACAAGATGTTTATATAGAATTTGACGACAAAGCAATTAAAAACAATGTTCCTGGAGTAGGAGTCAGAATCGAACCATCGACGACAGAATTCGATGCATTTCGCGGACAGGGTAAAATAGAGCGAAAAATGTTGCCATTGATATTGTGCTGGGGTGTAACTGTACACAAGCTCCAAGGAACTACTTTGGACTTTTGGACCGAGCTGTGGTTGACTTAAGTTCACGCATTTTTGCTAAAGGTCAAGCATATGTAGCTTTGAGCCGTGTTAGGTCTCTAGAGGGATTAATCGATACACACATAAAACAAATCATACATTCTAATGCAGAACAGATCGACTCACAGTCGGGGCCCATTCAAATTTTACCAATCAAATCTTCCCAAGGGGCCCCGACTGTGAGTCGTTCTGTTCTGCATTAGAATGTATGATTTGTTTTATGTGTGTATTGATTATAAAACTATTTAAATTGTGTAGTTATTTAGTATTACATAACAGAATTCTAAACTACTGGGCTTGTTTGTTTCTTTTTAGTTTTTATTTAAGTTAATTTTTTCACGTATTTTTTAAAATTAGTTTCGACGCAGTCGGGTTTTTTGTTTTTCTTTAAATATTTTTATTTTTTATAATTCCTAAATTTCAATATTCCTAACGTTTATAATTACTATTCTCAAAATACCGAGTTTCAATAGATCGAATAACAAAAAGTCCGACATGATGATAATTCGAAACATCAAAAATACGAATTCCGATTATTAAAATACCGATTAATACAATTGCGCAATAAAAGCATTGTTACTGTCACGGCTCTGGCGCTGCGGGGTTTGGGCGGTCCCAAACGAGCCTATCGTCGCAGATGGTTTTAACGCTCACCACCGCAGCTTCGGCTTGCCTCAGCCGCGGCGGCGGGCCTTCAAACCACCTGCTCCTTAGCTCGCGGGCCGCCCCACCCCTCCGCGCCTACGCAGGTTTAAATTACACTCTAGGGGTAGGGCAGACAAGACTGCGTGAAATCGGTTTTGCAGCGATTCGTTTCTGTGTGCTACAAAGCACAACATGTTGACATTTAGTTTATTCGAAGTATTGAAAATCGGAATATCGTTTTTCGGACCGAGAACCCTTCGAGCATTTGATTCTTCGAACGTATGAAAATCGGAAAACTAACAAATCGCATTTACGACTTTCGGTAAAATAAATTTCGTCATTTTTAATAATAGGCATTATAATTCTTAGGTATTATGAAATTCGGACTTTTGGAAATCGGAACATCGAAATTCGGAATAAAATATTTCGGAGTATTTGGGTGTTCCCACGCAGTAATTCAACAAATGATTTTTTAACACTTAAACCGCTATTTTACAGCCGAAAGTTACAAAATAGGCTGCTATTTCCACTAGTGTGCTCGTTGGGCTACTAGTGATAAAGTTATAAGATCATGCTTACAAACTAAACTGACAACAGCTCTGGCAATGTTTCCTATGTGGTCAAATTGCTGATCAGTAAATCAGCAAAAAATCTAAGTTTGTGGTTTTTACTTTGTAGCGACATCTATGACGTCACATAAGAACTAATCCTGCATCCCGCAATTAAAGTTCTCCACGCGATTTGAACATATAGAACAGCCCGAAATCATCAATTGGGCAGTTGCCTACCAGACATGACACCCGTCTGGTCGGAGGATCCTCCCTTTTCAACGGAGGTTTGCGGGACTTTACTCTCGGTTCCGCCTTCCTCAGAAAATTCAAAAACTTACAAAGACCACCAAGTGATGAAAGATACTTACAAAGTTTCGGTTTATTGCATAACAGTAGACACACCCAGATATCGTGAGTTCCGCAAAAAATCCACACTACACCTAGAACGCGAGCCTACTGACATGGGCACAAATCTGAAGTCACTCAGCACGCAGCACGCAGCTGCCACTCTCAATATTCAAAAAACAAATATACTTACAATTTTTCATAAACGAATATCAATAATCCTCGCAGCCGAATTTTGGTCACGGTGGCCAATCTCAACGGAAATTAGCCAAGTAGCCAGGAGGACTATCTAGATTATAGTAGGTACACAAGCGTGTGCGCAAACTCAGGTGCACTCTGTCCTTTTACTGTCATAGTCCGAGTGGGTGGATCTGACATGAGCGGGGAGAGATTACTTCACGTGATTTCAGAGGCTCCTTGCCTGGTTTCACAATACCAAATTTATACTTTATAATACTATTGTATAATAATACTTTTGTTTCTTACCGCTCGTCGCCCCGCGCTTAGCTACCGCTTACAGCGGCAAGGTCGTGAACGGGCCGTTAGATAAAATGCAATAAGAGTTTTTTCAACACACTTGCTCAGAAAGTGACTCTTATTGCACTGCACTTAGGTACATAATGGCACTCGTTACCAAACTGTGACATTTTGATTACCATTACGCACTAGTGCTATAATGTAGTTAAAACCTTTTTGTTATACCTCTTTGTTCGCAAAACAAATTTCGAATTTGAATAAAATTCCCTCAATAGTATATAAATTAGTGTCATAATTACTTATTTCATCCAATTTACAAGTTTAAATGGACAAATTTAACTTGTATAAACGATTTATTTAATAAAAAAACATTTAGTAAATAAATCGTACATTCAAATAAAATTTGTTTTATTTTTGTGGTCTATGGCCGCCGCCATTATAAGATGCGCGCGGTTTTTGGCGATTTTTTATTCCAGTGAAATTCTGTGGCTGTATTAATTAAATAAAATTAAATACTACAAAATCATTAGAAAATGTTACATCCGTATTCTATTGTCACTACGAAAGACATTATCGTAAAAACTTTTCACGCAAGAAAACATAAGCGTAAGACTAGGCAGTATGATCAAAATACCTTAGCCTTCCTCTAGGGGTAAATTAAAAAAAATGATGCCCCCGCTTATGAAAACAGATTTTTACCGCCATGTAACAGAAAATTTTACTAGTTTTACTGTTGTTTTCTTCACAAGTGTATCGAAAAACGTCGTATGACACACGTGAGTAATTAATGATTACCGTTCTTGGCTCTCTTAAGACCCTCGCCACGGCTCGGGTCTAAATACCGCCTCGACGGTAATCACTAACATTACACACCTAAATCATAATGTATTACCCGACTTGAAAATCGAATCACCACGCCTAACAAGATAGCAAAACATTTAGCAACAATTTTTATTTTAAAAACGGTGACCCTAGAGATTGTTCCTGTATCGTGGGTACGTTTACAAACATTTAAACTCCCATTCAACTATATGTAGGGCATACAAGTATTTGTTCCGCACAGAAATTGAACCCGTAACACGCAGTGCAACGTTGTTCCATTGTTAGCAGACATCACCCAATCAACATATTTGATCATCTATTTGTTCTACTAAGGAAATAAGTACTTTACATTAACTTAAACAGAACTTATACTTAAAATTTTTCAACAACTATTCTCCATGCACCCCTCTCCTAAACAAGAGAGTGTCATTCGTAAACTTGAATGAAGTTTAATACGTGTCTACACTGACTGATCGGCTGCCACCGACTTAAGACTGTGGTTTATGTGCACGCTCAACTTGAGACTGACTCGAGAAGTTTGGCTCAATGCAATGTAGATTTGAAACTAATTACTGTGCTTAGAGTACTTGAATTATTAACTGTATGCATGAGATTTTTTTTTTGTGCATGGTGATTTGGAAAGAGCATTTCAGTCATCATCATCTCAGCTAAAAGACGTCCACGGCTGGACAAAAGCCTCCCAATCTCAAGGTTCTACCATTTTCGGTTCCACGGTTCTCCTAAAACCTCATAGCTCTGTATCATCAGATACGCAATCGTTATTTCGAACGGCACGGCGGCGCTGACGACATGGTTGGCGCAGCAGTTAAACGATTGGCTGCTTTTTTTAGGTGGGAAAATCATCTAATGACATCCCACGCTCTTGGGCGGTGCGAGAGGGCGTGTCAGACTTTTACTGACTAAAAATCCACTCCTGTTCCTTCTTTGCCATTGTTCCAGGGCCCCGGGGATCTCTTTCGCATCACCCATGGCCCCAGTAGGCTTCGACCCTGCTGGGCCTTGAGGCACGCGTAGAACACTACGCGCCGTCGACGACTTGGGCTCGGTCCGGACGGTTACCGGATGGTCGGATGGCGAGCTACCCAAAGCTCGCCGTCCGCAAGCCCGCACCTACGGTGGCTGGAAATCGGAATCGGAATCCCAGCGGCTGGGGCGTGAGGGCCATTGCCTCGCGAGTGCGGCCGCCTCCTTTGCCAGCGTTACTGCTTCGCAAAAGGAGGCGATCGCCTGCCACTCCTCCTCGCTCCGGATCATGGCCTGTACCAAGGCCCGGAAGCGATTGACTGCTGCGTTGCATGTTGCAAGTGCGATTCTCACGCCAAAAAATATTTTTATGGTCTACAGACATTTGTTTCGGGTCTGGAAGTCTTGTGTATGTCAGTTTGCATATTTATGAACGAGCTCACCATACAGGAGTCATTCTACTCTGGGGCTCCATCGCTTGTATGAATCCATGGCAGTCGCTATTCAATGGGTAAATAACTAAAGCAGTGACTACTTATTCAAATTTATTTTCCTAGGTTCTAAGGGCTGGTTCATATCTATATTTCTACCCAAAGACAAGAGCGACCACTTCTCTTAATTAATAACTAATATCCACATCCAGCGTGGGGCGGCCGGTGTGTGCACAATATACAATATTGACACGCACTCGCTGATCCGTTTTGTACGAGACTCGAATAGTTATGAGGTAACAGCTTGGAGAATGTTGATAAGATAATAATGTTACTGGGGTATTTCTCTATTATTTTTGGGATACATTAAAATAAGCTGCTACATTGCAGGGAAATATCAAAATGTATCTTTTGCTGACTTCTTATATTTCAACAGCTGAAGCGATTTTAACATCATCTTCTTTTGAATTTACATTCAAAATTCGATTTCAAAAATGTTTGATTTCCAAACTGGCTGACCCGGCGAACTTCGTACCGCCTAACAGGCAATGATGTAGGTACCTATCTTTCGATATAGTCAATCGATTGCGATGAAACAAAGCCTAAGTAATATATCAAGTTACACACCAAACAACTGGTCGACTCTTCGCGTGACCAGAGGGCTGGGCTTTTCTTCGGACAACGAATCAGCATTGCTATCCAACATGACAATGCTGCCAGCGTTCTGGGCACTTTTCCCATTGATATCGATGTGGATGAATTTTTTGATGCCCAATAATTTATTTTTCTACCCGTTTGTAAATATTATTATTTTAGTTTGTATATATTCTTATTAAGTTATTAATATTTATTAATTTTGATGTTCATAAGCAACTATTAATCTTAAATAAAATTACCAAGATTTATGGGGAAAAAAAAGTTACACACAATTTTAATGTATAAAAGTTATCTACGTCGATTTTGTACATTAAAAACTTCTACAGATTTATTAAGATACAAATAGATTTTAGCCTACATCAATCTCCTGCTGCTGGGAACTTACAGTACAAGCAAATCGACTTCCAATTAAATCACCTCTTCAAACTATGTAGGTACATTAGAAGGCAACCCAAATTATTGCTACGCAGCATGCGGTGCGGTTGGTTTTTTTAAGTAGGAAGTCACTCTGGGCCCTGGAACGCAATGCCATCTGAAGGAACGGGAAGGTTTCAGACAGTAATAGTCAGAAGTTATTTAATAATTTATCAACGCAAAAACAAAGTTGTCACGAGACTTATAAGCCAAAATAATTAACTTATTACCACCGCCGTAGCCTGTCCAGCGGGGAGACACGGCACATGCGGCTCAATAAACAACACTATTGACACAATAAGTGCGAATGATCCAGTCGCGCGGGGTGTGCGAGACCTGAATATTACATGCCGGGAGAGGGTTCAGTACGAGTCCATTGACTCACGACACGAGAATATGACGTATCCATTTCTTTTTTAGGGTCCCGTACCTCAAAGTGGGAACGCGGTCTTATAGGATCACTTTGTCGTCCGTCTGTCTGTCTGTCTGTCTGCCTGTCTCTCTGCCAAGACCCTTTATCTCGGGAATGCGTGGAGGTATCGAGTTGAAATTAAAACTATATACTTACGTCTGGGGTCCCTTGAAACTGTGAAAAAATTAACTTCTAATTTTACGAAAAAAAAAACGGTCGGTTTTGTCGCAAAAAACGTGTATTTGGAGACTATCAAGAGATTTAAAATTCAGGTACTTTCCGTTGACCCAGAATACTGAAATTTGGCATAAAGCAAGGTCTTATAGCACAGTTATAGGAATAAATCTGAAAACAGTTTTGTTGTTACATAAAATCTTCGAGACTTCATTCGGGAATTGAACTATTAACATAGGTAAGTTTGTACGGAACCCTCAGTGCGCGAGTCCGACTCGCACTTGCCCAGTTTTTGTGGGTGGGGTACATTCAGGTTGTATCTACTTTACTCCTCCTAAACCAAACAACGGACTTTGATGGGGTTAATTGTAAAAGTTACTAAAAAAATAACCCAATGGAAACAAATACAAAACACGTAGGATAACACAAGAGGAATCCCAAACGAGCCCTTAATAATACCTCCATGATATCGCATCTGTGTTCACTCAGTGTGTTACTTACTTTATTTCTGATTTACAAACCACAACACGCACTTTCAACCCTATTCCTATATCATAAGATCTATTTTCGACTGCCTTATGGACTCTAGTGGGGCAGTTAGAGTCCGAATTGAATTTCCGAATGTGTTATGATAACATAACGATGTGAAAACGAGTTTCTTGCGTGGAAATAGTTATAGGAATTTTGTGGAGCGAATTTTTATTAGTTTTTTTGTGTTGTTAGTGAATGTTTGTTTAAGTATAATTAAATAAACGGTCAAAGGTTTTTTTTTTAAATTAATATAAACCAGTGCTTGACTGCGATCCCACCTGATAGTAAGCAGAGATGCAATCCTTGATGGTGAGGCGCACTGTTTATTAAGAGCCTATCACTCGAGCTTTGAAGACACCTAAATTAAAGTTAGACGGGAAGTCCATACATACATACATATTCAGCCTTTTAATGTTCCCACTGCTGGGACTCAGGCCTCCTCTCTCTAGGAGAGGGGATGGGCCGTAATCCACCACGCGGGCCCAGTGCGGGTTGGTAAGTCCGCAGCAGGCAAATTGTTCCAGTCCTTCGATGTACGCGGTATAAACGACGAAGCGAAACGCTTAGTCCGAACCGTTGAAGTTTCAACAACGTAAGGGTTGATACTCGCCGTACGTCGTAATTTACAACGTGCCCAGGTATCTTTAATTACTTTCTTTTTTTTTCTAACCATTACTGTCGTTTTCGACATCCTCAAGTAGCGTCCAAGGACCGGAAGCAGAAATGTTGGTTGTCCAGCTGCGAGATGGACTGATGACATTGGTGCCATCGTGGGGAGAACCTGGATGTGACTGACACAGAAACGTGGGGATTGGCGCAAGAGAAGAGAGGTCTATTTTGGCGGTGAATGTAGATGATGATGATCGTAACATGCGACTCAGCTACTTGCCGGCAGGATAGCGTTAAGTATCATCCTCGAATGACCTATCTAGGTCAAACCCGACGTATTTTTTTTAGTTAAGCTTTTTTTGAGTTGGGCAAGTCCTTACCATTAGAACACGGACACAACACTGTGGATGATATTTAGTAGTTGGCAGTAGGTAAATATTTTTATCGAGTCAACCTTCTTGGGAAGCGTAGCCGAGTTAGTTAACCCTACAATATAAAAAACTTTTTACAAAAAAAATATCCGATTTTACTAAAAAAAAACACTAAAAGGATCAAAATAACTATAATTTCGGAAGTCAGTGTTTCTCGGTAATGTTTGTTTCTTATTTAACATCGACTTCCGAAATTAAAGTTATTTTGATCCTTTTAGTGTTTTTTTTTTTTAGTGAAGTCGATTTTTTTTTTGTAAAAAGGTTTTTATTTCACACTTTTTAGTTGCGATACACTTACTTATATATAACCGGAGTGCCTATTTCTCATGACAATTTCAATTGACCCAAACACTGCTAGGTTACATTGTTTTATTATGAAGTTCCTGTGTCTACCTTCCACCTTCCGGCTCCATCATCAGATCAGTTCGATAGTGCCTTATAGCCAAACTGTATTTCATGACAATTCTAATAACCCCAAACACGGCTGGGAAACATTGATTAATTACAGAGTTCCGGTGCCTATCTTCCGGCTCCATCATCATCATCAGGTCATTTCGATGATACCATTTTCAACATAACTATTTAGAACCATTTATTTATTTGTATTGTCATAGTTGCTTAACTATCTTCATTGTGATATCTATGTGAGTATGAAGTTCCGTTGACCATTTCTGGTCATAATCATCAATTCCACTTCATCAAATGTTACTTTTTGACTGTAAGTGCTTAAGTTCTCGATAAAAATACCAAATTCACTATATGATTGCCTATAATATTTGAGGAGTTCCCTCGATTCCTCATGGATCTAATATTCAGAACTGGATTCTGAAAAATATGGCACCAATCGGAAAACATATCCCATAAGAGGAAAAAAAATATTTGCAAATTGGTCCATAAACGACGGAGTTCTGAGGTAGGTAACACCCATAAAAAAAAATACAACCGAATTGAAAACCTCCACCTTTTTTTTGAAGTCGGTTAAATATTCTCAGCTCCATTTTAACGAAATCGCGCCTGTTTTAATGATTCCACATATTGTCCAGTAGCGCAGACACTAGATACAAAATTACACCAATGTCACATGTCAATATCTATTAAGAAACTATTTGCGAATAAGTAAAACAAAGTAACTAAAACTTTACTCGAAAAAATCGCACCAAATTTTTTTGATTCCTTCTGAGATGAGACCCTATTCTGGTACAGATAAGTTTTTGCCTAAAACTACATAAACTATTATTTATTCCATTGCCATAACCAAAAACAAATCTTTCTATAACAGGTAAACAAAACCCTACTGCCGACAAGATACCAGACAAATTAATTCCCAGCATGCACGTGCACATGCAAGACGTATGACGTGTCACAGCGACTTGCCTAGTTGCCGACTTAGCTACTAAGCTGCAACTCTGCAAGTGGCAATATGAAGCATCGGACAAACTATGGCTGACTTTAATTATTACTTCCAAACTTCATTACAGGTGTGGGACAGAATGTATTAGGTTAGACGATGAGGATATTAACAAGAGATATCTATGAAGACCGGGTTTATGTTTTGGTTCAACTTGTGCCCACGGATCTTGGGTAATACACAATGTGAATATTAATTGATTGTCAATCTAATAGGGGATGAATGTATAAGTCGTGGTCTGATCTTAGAATTTGATCACTTCATGAAATGGCCAACTAAAACTGGCCAGATCGATTAAATTTAAACATTTGATGACATGTCAATCCTCGTTTGGCCATATCATTGATGTAGGATTTCTATGATAATAAAAGGTCTAAAAAAAGTACGCCAAACGAGGATTGAAATGTCATCAAACTTTAACGTTTAAAAAGATCTGGCCACGACATATAATCTACTCATTAGTGTGAGCTACTTTTTTATATAAGGTTTAAGCTGTTGATCCCCGCATTAACGCCGGCGTTCACGCGCCATTGTCTTACTATTGTGTCTCTAATTACGCACTCAAAAGGTTAAGAACGTCCAACCCGTGATACTATTCCCATACAACCGCCCTTACATGATTATAACTTCACTAGCTTTTGCCCACGGCTTCACCCGCGTACATAAAACATGCATAAATATGATTAAATCAGCTTTCTATCGGTGAAAAATTTTTTGCAATCGGACAAGCCCCCCTAGCCAAGTTACAACCATTTTGTTTCGATTCTCTTTTCATCAATCGCCTCTAGTAGATAGGCCACACCTCCAATTCCTTTATTCTGACGTCATCTCGACGCTCAGTCACGTGGTCAGAACAAAGGAATAGGAGGTGTGGCCGACTCGAGGCGATCAACGAAAAGAGAATCGAAACGAAACGGTTGTAACTTGGCTAGGGGGGCAGTACTTTCAGAGATTACCTCCTACAAACAAAATAGTAGATAGTGTAGATTACACATTTTTCCCTAGATATTT
The DNA here is from genome assembly GCA_905147345.3 of Mythimna impura. Lineage (NCBI taxonomy): Eukaryota > Metazoa > Arthropoda > Insecta > Lepidoptera > Noctuidae > Mythimna > Mythimna impura. The sequence continues at coordinate 27,944,529 of LR990350.1, forward strand.
TGGAAACAAACATATCTTGTGGTTATCATCTAGGTTTTTATTGACATCAAAATATAAATTTGGCTAAATTTAATCCAGTAAAGAGCTCCGAAAATTTTTGCGTGAACTTTCGCTCTTCATCTTCATCTCGTTCCCACAGTACACTCACGAGCACTACGCGATGTCTTCTATCTTAACTTCTGCCATTCAAGAAACATGTGTACAATTGGTTCTAAATTATCTATTTAATAATAATAAAAATAATAATAAAATTTTATTCAAGTATAAAGTAAGTAAAATTATGATTTACATTAAGTGCAATCGAGAAAAAAAAAAAAGTAATTCTAACAGTAACGTAGACCTGCCTGATCTAGGTTAATGAAAACCTGTGTTTCAGGCCATCAATTTACATCTAACATTTAAAAAAGAATACACTAATGGAATTAGAAACTAAATTAAAAAGAAGACAATATTTCAAACAACTTAAAAAGTAACAATTTGAATAGATTATTTTAAAACTAGATTATGTACGATATATTAGGATTAAATAAATTAACGAATAATAATACAGCCTATAAAGTGGATACTATATTAATTAGGTATAGAAAGAGACTTATATTAGAGTAGGTATATAGAAACTTTATTTTACAATTTCTAGTAGTTTTTTCGTGTCAGCATAGTTGTGTTTTGACAAAAATTCCTGGACTACTAAATTACACCTATTGTAGCTTAAACTATAAATCTTTAGTACTCTGTTTAACTGGTTATATAAATAAGGTCCCAGAAATATATAAAATCGATTAGAAAAAGCGTGTTTAGTACGAGAGTTAGCACAAACCAAATCTTTTCGTCTCCTATCTGAGGGTATTGGATTAAAATAAAGTTCAGTGTGTTTTAACAAAACTACATTTAAAACAAATAATTGACGTACTGTTAGCACCTTACATGCCATGTAAAGCTGGTGTGTTGGAAACCGAAATGGACGAAAAGTAGCAACTTTTAAAACTGCTCTTTGGGCACGTTCTAAGTGCAGTAAAATTGATTTAGCGACGCCACCCCAGGACGTTATGCAGTAGGTAATAATAGATTGACACAAAGCCAAATAAACCTGTCTAATTAATCTAAAGTCGGCAATGTTACGTAAGTTTTTAAAGATGTATATTAGTTTACGCACTCTGTTGCATAATAAATCGATGTGTTTGCGGAAATTCAGGTTTGAGTCAATCGTGATACCTAAATATTTTATATGGTCAGTTTTTGCTAAAGTAGGACAAGTACATGCAATATCAGCATAATGTAAATTACAATTGTTATGCACTTGAATATTTTGATTAGTAAGCGTTGGATAATTGTTTCTCATTGTAAATAATAGATATTTGGTTTTATCTGTATTTAATGTTAAGAGATTTTTATGAAGCCAGTTAGACACAGTATCAAAACCAGTCTGTGCTACCTTATATACCTCGGCCTTTGATTTAGCTGCAAATAGTAGAGCTGTGTCATCCGCGTATGACATAATTACACCATTTTGGAGTGTCAAATTGCACAGGTCATTTATATAAATTAAGAACAAGGTAGGACCCAAAATACTACCCTGCGGGATTCCGTAAAAGGTATTTTTAAGTTCAGAACTGATGCACTGACCTATTTTTACAGACTGATGGCGGTCGCTAAGGTAATCAGTTAGTAGTTGCAATTGTACTCCCCGTATTCCCAGCCTTTCCAGTTTGTATGAAAGCAAATTACAAGAAATTGTGTCAAAAGCCTTGGCAAGATCTAAAAAGATCCCTATGGTGTGCATACCATTGTCGAGGTTTGTGCTTATAAAATTTGTTAGATGGTGAACAGCTTGGCTTGTTGATCTTTTAGGTCTAAAACCAAATTGATGATCAGAGAGTAATTTATTACTTTCAAGGTATTTTACTATTCTACTGTTTATAATTTTTTCCAATATCTTTGAGAGGCCAGTTAAAACTGAAATTGGCCTGTAATTATTGACACAGTTTTTGTCTCCAGCCTTAAATACAGGGGTGACAACGGCTTTTTTAAGCAATTTAGGAAATATTCCTTTTGATAAACATAACTGAAAAATGTGAGTCAAGGGAGGGGCAATGTCGTATTTGAATCTTTTGAGTATGCTATTAGGTATGTCGTCACATCCTATGGCACAATTTTCCTTTAATCCATTTATTATACCTACTACTTCATTAACATCGGTATCTAATAAGACAAAAGAATTTCGTGATGCATATGCCTGAGTATGTCTCTGACAGGGAAAACGTCTATTAGAAAATAAGGATTTTTCTGCTAAGTTTTTTCGTACGTTAATGAAGAAGTTGTTAGCTTTATTAACTGCTTCGGTAGAGCTGGACTCAGAAGATAAAAGATCAAGTGCTGGTTCGGGATTTTTTGACCTAATGGTGTTATTTTTTATGAATTTCCATATAAGTTTAGTGTTTTTACCTGCTTTCTGTAGCTGAGTTTGATCGTATTGGTTTTTTAGCCTTTTTAATAGATTATTACAGAAATTTCTATATCGTTTGTAAATAATTGATAATTGTTCATTATCCGGCGCATTTTTCAATTTTTGGTGGAGTTTATCTCTATGTCTAATACAGCGAACAAGTCCGGGCGTAATCCATGGTTTAATATTGCTATACTTTCTAGGTATTACTTTGGTAAATGTATTTTTCTTTATTGTAGATTGCAAAACATCGATGAAATATTGTAGAGAAACATTTGGATCGTGTGAATAATAAACTGGGTCAAAATTAATACCGCGTATGTCAATTTCAAGGCTCGACATATTCAATTTAGTATAGCTGCGCATGCACTTATTTCGAGGTGACCTTATTTGTAATGTTAGTAAAACAGCTTGATGATCGGTAAGTGATGAGTTAGTAACTAATGTTTTGGATGGACTCTTCGATTTTATAAGGATATGATCTAAACAAGAACCGCTCTGGTGGGTTGGGTGATAATGAGCTGGTAATAACCCATGAAAAGAGCAAATATTGAGGTAATTATGAGAATGAGTATCGATTTTTTCGGCAGCAATGTTTATGTTGATATCTCCTACCAGTATAATATTTTTAAACGAAGATAATTTTTCTAAGTTACTGTTTAGCGAATCTAAAAACCCATCAACACTTTGGGATGGTGGCCTATAAATAGCCATAATTACTGTATCGGGAATAATTTTAATAACTAAGCAATTACAGTTTAGAAAATGGGGTTCATCTACTAATGTTCTTAAATTATTTTTAATATAAACCACGATACCATCATTCTGGTTGAATGTTCTATCGCTTTTGTGAAGATTAAAGCCATCAAGAGTTGGTAAATTGGCCATTTGTTTGGATAACCAACATTCTGTCAGAACGACAATGTCGCAGCATACATCAAGATTTTGTAGCAAAACTTGGAAACCGTTAAAATTCCGGGTTATACTGCGTATATTTTGGGTAAGTAATGTCAATGTTTTATCCCCAGTATAAACTAAGTTTTTGCACTCCTCAACATTGCAGATTTTAGCTTCAGACACGGAAAACCTATCTAGATCACAGAGAAGATGATTGGCCATACAAAGAAAATTAGATGTAGAAGTTAACTTACTATCTATGTGCTAAACTAAATAAGTAGTCGGCGGCGCTCTTAGGCGCCCTCATAGTCAATGGAATTAATATAATTGTCCTCTGCATATTTACGAGCTGGGCAATTTACATCACCAGTCGGATGATCATTTTTCCTTTTGAAACGTTTGCAGGTCGCACATTGAGGAGGAGAACCTTTATTAATGCATTCCTTGTACGAATGTCCTGTATCGCCACAAAGGTTGCAGGTAGGGCTCGTTTCTTTACAAAATTTGGCTGCATGTCCGAACTGCTGGCAGTTAAAACACCTGGTCACAATTGTAAAATCTCTAACTGGACATGATGTCCAATTTATGAAAATACGACCTTGGTCCATCAGAATTTTCCTGATATTTGCAGGAACTTCCAATATATAATTGCAAGTAGAACGTTCTTTCTTTCCTGACTTATGGCTCAATTTTATACTCTCTAAAAAGGACTCACGTGAAATATTTGGCAATTTATCTGTCAAGTTTTGGACGTAAATGCAATCAAATACCTCTTTTTCAGTCAGGGCTACAGGGACACCAATAACAGCAATCCTGGGACGTCGTTTGGACGGTTCTTCAACTTTAAGGCCTGAGGAAACTAACTTCTGCGAGCTTTTCAGTTTATCAATGTCGTCTTTGTTATCCGTCCTAATGATAACGCCTCCGTTTCTAATTTTCCTTAGCCCGCGGACATGGAGTTTTAATTCCTCAGGCGATATAATTTTTTGTACCAACGACTTGGTATCGTCACTAGTTTTAGTCTTATCACTGGGATATATAGCGACCGAACTGATATTTGCTAGGCGAATAAAATCAGAGCCTTTCTTCACCATGTTAGCGTAGGAAGTACTTTCTGGTTCGTTCCGGCTTATTTTCATTTCCATGACTTTTTTAATCTGGCAAAGGGATTCTGCAACATTCTGCTGCACTTGAAGGTGCTGAATAGTGGTGTGCGCTTGGATGGACTTCTGCTTCAGGGATTGGTACAACACGGCCATCTGAGACGTCCCATGATTCACTTTGCGACACAGATTGGTAACACGAAGTTTTTGGTCGGAATTCATTTTTCCCTCCCCCACAATCGAGCAAATTTCGCTCAAAATTGTGTCAATGGACCCAAGCCATCTCTGAATCTCCGACGTTGAGACGACCTCAGATGGTAATTCATTCTCCGTAGCGGCTGGGGGCACTGGTTCTCTTGATTGATTTTGCGCAGCCGGCGATGGCGTCGGTGGAGGACTTCGTCGTATCAATTGGCTGCGGCCGAAAGGGCTATCTCCTGTGTTAGACATATTTCTGACACCGGAAACGCTTTTTATCTATACAACTATCTAGTTCATCTTTCACAACAAAAAACAACTGTTAGTCACACTCGACACTTTCACAGTGAACTAACTCCGCAATTTATTGCAATAACATTATTCGAAATTACTAAAATCAATATCGTTATAATCAACACATAAAAACACGTCTGCTTAGTCTTGCGCCTAACGACTCAATTCCAAAAGATATTATATGATAGTATTATACTATTATATATATAGATACTATTTGATAGTATTATAAATTTATTTTGAACACAGATAGAACAAGAAAAATAAAAACACTTAACTAATTAAAATTACATAATTATACCTACACAATAACTCCTACCTAAAATATGGCGTCAAAAAATTCCTCCGCATCGCTGTCGACTGGAAGCATAGATATAGAAAGACTGGTAGTGTGCCCAAAAGACTGGCGGCATTGCCACGTTGTGTGGCAATGCTTAGTCTTTGATAGTTAGGTTATCTGATTGCTCGTGACTGTACTCATGAATTCAAAAATAAAGAAAATATATGTATAGAAACCTTGCAAATTAATAAAAAATATATATTATAGTTTCAGTACTTTTTATTTCCTCTACAAGCCTGTATAACTTTTTTAAGACAATATGACAAGCTGAAAATCAAATTTTAATATGATGGTTGCCTTTTTGACTAATCTTCCACTAGTATTAAAGATGGAGCTGGAAAGCTCCATCTTGGATGGAGGTGGATGGTGGCTACATTATCGGAATTCAGCGAATGTTTGCTTTATCGCGACTATTGTGGCCGAGTACCTAGATCGTCGAATCGCGAAGTATTCGGGCGAACACGAATGCTTGTCGACACTTACACAGCTGCATATTTATATAGGTATATAAAAGCGAAATACCACTTACTGATTAATCACGAAATCTCAGAAACTATAACACCTACAAACTTAAAATTTGGCAGGTTATAGAGTGTAGACATTCGCTAAGAACGAATTTTATGAAACTCCACCCCTAAGGGGATGAAACGGGGGTCCAAAGTTTGTATGGAGAAACCTACTTTCACGCAGGCGAAGTTGCTGGTAGAAGCTAGTTGTATATTATTACACAACAACATCGCGTTTACCCGATTACTTACGATGTTTTTATTGCGACAACGCGACACGAATAATCGCGCGATAATGTAGCCACTGCCACTGCACAGCATTACCCATACCCATCTTCCGAGCTCATCCTTTATATATTTTATCTCAATCTCACAAATACAAGTTTCGCAGGTTCTTTCTCAGCTTATATAGTCGGCCTTATAATGTTCCCACTGTTGGGACTCAGGCCTCCTCTCTAGGAGAGGGAATGGGTAGTAATCCACCACGCGGGCCCAGTGCGGGTTGGTGGATGTCACATGTCTTCGAATGTTTGATTCTAGGACATGCCGGTTTCCTCACGATGTTTTCCTTCAGCATTTTGAGAGTAGTGGTGATGAAATAAATTACACAAAGTAATGCGCCTGGCTGGGTTTGAACCCGCAACCTACAACTCGTAAGTCGGGGCCGTTAGATACCACTCGGCCACCACACTGCTCACTACTATTCGCTCTCTTTCTCAGCTTTAATTGGAACATATTAAGGAAATGGCTCAATTAAAACCAAAAACAACAAAACACTTATCCTATATTTCAATCTAAACGTCCACAGCCTATCCACAGGGCTATGATTTAAGATATTTAAAACGCGCTATGATTTATGGCGAGATACAATCAGTAATTTGTTGCAAGTAAAAAAACTCGGTAAACGTCGGCACTGATGTTGTGAATAGCGGAGAACTGAAAATAAAGTAAAACTGTTGTGTCCAAGGAAATATTCATTATAACATGGTGGTTCCGTAGTATCAGCTAAAGGTCCCCTCGAACGCCGATTGTGGTACATACGTCTGTACAACTTGAGTGACCTTGAAAAACGCTTAATTGTCGTTTTGTACACACGGGTGTACGAAATTTTCTTATTGCTTTTTTATTTCTTTTTAATTTTTTTTGGTGATTTTACGTAATAACGCACAATTACGTAATAATAATACCCCTATATGCATAGCTTAGCATACATAGCATAATCAACCTTTTAATGTTCCCACTGCTGGGACTCAGGCCTCCTCTCTAGGAGAGAAAATGGGCCGTAATCCACCACGCGGGCCCAGTGCGGGTTGGTGAATGTCACATGTCTTCGAATTTTTGGTTCTAGGACATTTTCGGTTCCGGTTCCTTCACCGTTTTGAGAGCAGTGGTGATCAAATAAATTACACAAAGTAATGCGCCTTGTTGGGTTTGAACCCACGACCTACAACTTGTAAGTCGGGGCCGTTACCACTCGGCCACCACTGCTCTTATATGCTGCTCCCCTATAGGTATGCGCGAGGGGTTAATGACAATAATTCATTTAACATGGTAATGCTGACAGTCTTCTGGGTCCGTTTCCAACGTGCCCAGATTGCCTATTGCGAGTTGTTTTACGTTAACACAATCGATACGTTTATGGCGTTTGGCCCTCCGATTGGCCCGCTCCAAGCTCTTAACCAATCAGAGAGCCAAATGCGGTGCGGACGCGGCGTTAACGTAAAAACAACTTGCACTCACTGCACAGATGACAGCGATTTGGAGGAGTATCTCGACGCTTCAAAGTGGATGCTCCAGGGAAGCCCGCGAAATTAAAATATTTTTAATTTTTTTTTTTTCATTTTGCTGGTCAGTGTTAAGTTGTCTGTTGGTTAAAATTATGTTTGACGGTCGTAACAGGTATTTATTTAAGGAATTATAATCATTAAAATTATCAATTCAACCGTCTTTGTTCAGCTGATCTTATTGAATGACTTTTTCATGAAATAGCCATTAAATTTGTTGCATTAAGTCCGCCTATGTACCACTACTGTACATGAAGTTTAAATAAATAAATAAATAAATTTTGCGGGCTACTCTCGCACTTTTCGGGCGTTATTGTATTTTGTTTTTGTATACACCCCTAGTTTTTAATAAGTACAAAAAAATGGGGCTCTATCCGGACCCGTTAATGATCATATTTTTGTAGTCAAAAGTAAAAAAAAAACGAAATCCAAAAATTGACGACGAAAATTTGCCATAATTGATAAATTCATAATAGAATCAATCATTCGTAACAAATGCTACTAGAAAATACTACGCGCAGTGTTTTTCCATTTTAATCGTCATTTTCATTCATAATCAATAGCCTATACCTACAATATTTCCATAAATTCAGTGACATTTTAGGATATAAACAAACGCTAATAACTTTGCTGTCTATAAGTATTATTTATTGAGACTTTCCTTAAATAATAACAAGACCTTTTCTAATAAGCCCTTGAAGTATTTTTACTAATTAAAAATTTGTGGTGTATATCTTGAATAGTAGTTAGCTTATACATACTCGTACATACTGAATATTTAAGTAATTTGCGGTTATGCGATGCTGCGCTGTGTCGCGATGGACAGACAGATAGATATCTGTGGGTACAGATAGCTGTTCCGTTTCTCAATGCCTTATGCAAGTATATACTCAAAGGTCTTATGTATATGAGTTTACATTTGTGAATACATACACTATACAGGAGTAATTCCTAAATGTGTCTTCGTTGAACAAAACTAAAATATCGCCAATTCCGTCGTTATATATTTTGTTATTCGTGCAGTAGGATTTTAATATCTAAGAATGTGATTTGTCACGCTAGGCTGCTAAAGACATCTATATATTTTTCAATACACTTACTCGAAAACCCGCTCTTAACCCACAGCTTTTAGACACGCAATAGACTGTTTTCCGCACTAGTGCAAAAAAGTGCGCGAGCTCTCCCCCGCCACAATTTTATTACATGTATCGCATCAGGCTGGGCGCGCGTCGACCCCCACGAGTCGCCGGTCAACCCCCGTTTATTCATTTCTTCGTAAGTATATTGAAAAAAGTCGTTTGGATACACGTGCGTCACTGCAGCCCTCGGCTCCATAACACACTCGCCTATGGCTCGTGCAAATTCCGCCTCGGTCGCAATGAAAAAATTTCTGCACTTGTATCAAAATGTACTATTATTCATCCACGATCTTCTGGGTCACACGTACAATTACGACTGCTCAGCGTGGTTTCGGTTTGTTTTCAGGGTTAAGTAGCGTTTTCAGGTTTTTGAGTTACAAGATATTCTTCAGCCCGGATTATGTTTATTTTATCTATATTTCAAACGGTTTTCCTCCACGGAACCCTAGAACGAACTGTAAGTGAAACAACAGCACAGCTGACCGGAAGCAATTTCCCGTGTTTAACGAGTTCCGTACATTTTCCTGTGGATTTTTTAAACGAACAATTTAACCCTGCTTTATAATATAGTTATTGCGTAGTAGCACGCAGCTTACTGTTGTTCCTGACGTTTACCAACCGGTCTGATGCTAGTGATAACACTTTTTAAAGATAGTGATGAGAAAAAAAAAATAGGTTTTGACTTTTCTGTTTTCTTCTAATTTATTAATATTAGCAATATCAATTGTCAAAAAGACAACGCCCACGTGGCATTGCCGCAGGTACCGAAATGTCCGTAATATTCTAGAAATTCATAATTCATTCATTTTATCTCGAACCACATATTTCACTATTGTACCTCGCAGCTAGCAAGAGGTCTCTCCATTGCTTTATATTCGACTCTTTATGTGAGCTTTTTCAACCAATTTATCTCAAAGGCCATACGTTTATGAGGTTACATTACTAGATGTGATCCCGGTTTTGGACGCTAGCGTGAGTTAATTGGCTAACCCAAAAGAGAGTTGATACAAAAAGCCACTAGAACGCAATTGTCTGATCCGAAATCAGAAACGTTTATTTCAAATAGACCTTTTGAAGACACTTTTGAATTGTCAAAAGGTCGGTCAGTCAAAAAAAGTAAAGCTAAATTGCACGTTCTAAAGCGTAGATCTCTATGGTGAAGGACGTGCAAGATACTCGGCCCTCTTATAAATCATGATATGAGTTACAAAATCTGGGTTACATATTTCTTGTCGACGCATCGAGCGTGACGCGTACACAGTCCCACCCTTTTTTTTTCGGGGTGGAAATCCTCATGGATGTCCGCCTTGGAGTAGGTGGAGGGGTCTGTCAAACTCTTACTGACAGACACCACCCCAGTATTCCGTTGTACACTTGTGTTGGGGGCTGCGGGCGCAGTTTGACTTCGCTGACATCAGTCCCACCCAGCTCAACCACCAGTATGCAAGCCATCTATTTTATTCATTTATATTTTCTTATTGTACCATTATACGCATGGTGACATCGCGGCAGACCAAGGGGAAGGTGGAGAGATGAGCTTGACTCTTAGCGGAGAGACTGGCCCACAATGTCCTAAACGTGTGGAAAAGGGAGAGGGAGGCCTTCGCCCAGCAGTGGGACATAATGGACTAATTAGATTAGATTAGATAACCACCACTGCTCAATGAGTATCATATGAGCAGTGGTGGCCGAGTGGTAACGGCCCCGACTTAAGAGTTGTAGGTCGCGGGTTCAAACCCAGCCAGGCGTATTACTTCATGTAATTTATTTCATCACCACTGCTCTCAAAATGGTGAAGGAAAACATCGTGAGGAAACCGGCATGTCCTAGAAACACCCCGCACTGGACCCGCGTGGTGGATTACGGCCCAGTCCCTCTCCTAGAGAGGAGGCCTGAGTCCCAGCAGTGGGAACATCATTATGAGGCCAACTATGCTAGATTAGATAAATATCTATATTATCCTCTTCACCTTTAAGTAACGCTTGCCAATGTCGGTCTGTAGATGGGTGATCATCTTATACTCGTACATAGAGATTTCACACTGCCTCGGTAAGCACGTTAAACTGTTGGTGCCGACTGTCATTTGTAGATCTTTGACAGTCGTAACGTTTGTTTCTGATTATTCTGAAGCCAGGAAATTTGCGTCCAGTTTTTCCAAGGGGTATGGTGTTATTCAATTACTGGGTTGTGGAGTTCTAAATGGCTGCCGCTCCATGTAAAATACTGCAATTCAGGAAAGAAGGAAGGAAGCCGACACTAATATCGGTGAGAAAAGGCTGGGCAGAGAGAGAGAATCGAGGAAGATCGAAAGAGTAACAGTGACCCTGGAACTCAAAGGGCAACTGAAGGGACACAGGTCACAGGTGGGTTTTAGTCAGCAAAAATCTGACATACCTTCACGCTTCACGAGGGAAGAAGTTGTATGATGTGGAAATCCATGTTAAAAATAAAACCGTACCCAGTGACAACAACTCGGCGTAATTTTCTTTTCTTTCACGAGGTCTTTTAAGTAGTGTCATTTGTTCAAAGGCTACTAGTTTGTACAGTATACCGTGCGATCAGTTAACTCTTTTTATGTTTATAATTGATTTTTATTGTCACACCCACAAGTAATCAGCAAAATTATAAGTGAACCAAATAATTTGCATAAATGTCATTATATACTTATTGTTATTTCAACCTAATTTTATATTGTCATCAACTCATCAGTGTTCAAAAACAGTATTTAAAAAAATAAACTTTGAAAGGCGAATTTTTAGCCTTAGAAAGTGTTTAGATGTATGTATCAATGTATCTTAGGGTAAGTACATTTTTTCGTTAACTTTTGATGGTAAAGATATTTGAAAATGAATGAAATGAATTTGTTCAAAGAAGCTGGGGACCAAGTCTGCTATTTTTATAAATTCGTCATTCCATCCCATTGTCATTTTGCTAAAAGTTCGTAATCTGCTAATTCATAATGATCGATCATTGATCAGTCAATGGTCTCGTAATAGAGTTGTGGTAGAATGACAATATCGAGCTTATTAAAAGCAATGACTGCACAATGATGTTCTAACAGGTAGGTCACTGATCAAAGGAACTGTCAACATTTTAGCAGATTACCGCATTCGTCAGACATTCATTTGTCAATATGTAGGTACGAGATTACCATTCTATGCCACTTCTTCCAATGGAGTGTCAGTAGTTGACCATTGGAAAGTCATAATGACGCCATTATATCAGTAGATTACCAAACTGGTCAAAAACAAAAATTGTGAAATCAATGATAGACCATTCTGACACTATTGTAGGTAATAGCAGACTTGAGGCCCTGATTTGTATAGTCAAAATGATCACGATTCACGCCTAAATTGTGATCTAGCGGTCACGTTTCAACCCCAATTCATACCAATAATAAGAAAAGTAAGGGTTTATCCTTTTATATCCTGATGTATTTACAAAGGATTGTCGCGGATTCCCGATAAAAATATTTATTTTACGATATTTCGTTGGTTATTATTGACATAACGGCGGCAAGGGGCTTCGGTAAATGGGAATACAAGAAAATTCAACAGGAATAATGTTTTGAATTTTTTATCTTTTTCTGAGTGGTAGCTTTAGGAGGTATGTATTCTCTGTGGATTATGTGATCTAGATATGGTTTGATATTTAATTCATGTTGTTTTTCAGAAGAAACTAGTAGGTTGTGTACGAGTCTTTGAAACTTGAGTAAGTAGTAGGTATATGCTCTGAATTATGATAAAAGAATAGTACAACTGTTATGGATCCGAGTGCTGCAGTGATAAATTTCCACGTGTATCAAACGACGTTTTTCAACACACTTAGGAAGAAATAAATAAACGGGGTTTGACGCGCGAATTGTGGAGGTCGCTTAGCTCCCAGCCTGATACGATAAATATATACTTAATAAATTGTGGAGGGGCAGGGGCGAGCGCAAGCACTTTTCCGCACTAGTGAAGAAAACAGTAAATTGCGTACCTAAAAGAGATAAGAAGGGTTTTCGAATATTGAAAAAAAAATTAAGGATAGTAAGTAATAGTAAGGATAGTACAACCATTGGAGTAACTAAGTAAGTACTCCATATTGTTATCTGAAGATAACAACTAGCATATTTTACTAAAAATACCTACTTTTGTCTCGGCTAAGGTACATACATATAAATTCGTAGGTATCTCTACCATTTTTCTAAAACGTCTTTATTTAAATTCCTCCTCTTTCCATGCACAACGCTCGCAATTCTCTCAGACATCTAAATATCTTTGACCATCAGAATACGTATCTTTATAAGTATCAGAAATGAGATCACATCTTTACGAGTGGACGCGGGCGAAGCGAAACAGTGCGATATAAGAACAATAAAATAAATTGGACGCAGCAGCGTTGACTCCGACCGTCCGTATTATAGTGTTATGTTCACTTGCCATTTAGCTCCGACCTCCCCACCCGGCGGCCATCTTCTCTCCTTCATAAAAAGCTAAATTAGCGCTCTCTTTGATACGGATAAGAAAATAAGCGCTGAAAAGTGTGTCTATGAATTCGTAATTTTTGAATTAGAAGTAATTATTGTATAAAAATATAATATAGTAAGAAATAAGCATACTGTAAAAGTATTAGGTACCTTCTGTATATGATAAAAAAATAGACTATAACTTTAAAAATCGTTTAATATCTAAAACCTAAATCGCAATCGCAATTTGCCAGTCGCTTTTCAGGAAAAAAAAATCCCTGAAAATCGACTGGCAAATTGTTCTAAAATATTGAAAATAATCAGTTTCCTGTTAGCATTAATTTCCCATTCCTAAAAACACTTTAGAAAAACTAGGTAACAGAATTAAAAACGAGTACGAAATATTTTTCTACCTCTCAAATTTTTCCGCTCACGTCCCAAAAAAACATTCGCTCACACTTAGTAAAGGCTCAAAGAGAGAGATTTTTATTTCCAGTGTAATTGGCGCACAAAGCAAAACCAATCGACGTCGCTCGCGACGCGACGCGACGAATTTATTTATGTTATTTTGATAGAGTGCGCACTTGTCCAATTTGCCCCTGTGTACCCTCAATGTATTTCGCGTTCCATTTTTTTTTATTTTTTGCTAATATAGTTTTGAAATGTTTTTGGGTATTTATTTTAGTTAGATTTGTGTATCTTTAGTTAATACATACTGCAAAAATATACAGAACCTTTCTCGTATCTAAAATCGTAAAATGGAAACTCATTAGGAAGTCCAAATATTTTTTTTCTCGACTTCGACTAAAAACTTGAAAAATCCGTTTGATGAGTTCGGGACCCAAACTTTCAGTGAAGAAATAGGTAAGGCAATTTGACAGGATTTAACTTTTACGTATGAAATATTACCTACTAGCTTTTGCCCACGGCTTCGTCCGCGTACATCAAACATAGCATAAGGCATTCAGGAATAAAGCAGCTTTCTATCGGTGAAAAAATTTTAGCATTCGGACCAGTACTTTCAGAGATCCTACAAACAAAAAGCAAACTTTACCTCTTTATAATATTAGTGTAGATGATGAAAAAAGATTGTATGTAGCGGAGATGAGAATGTTGAGATAGATGTGTGGTGTGACGAGAATGGATAAAGTGAGATATGAGTATATTAGGGGAAGTTTGAAAGTGGTGCAAGTGGCTGAAAAGTTGAAAGGGAATCGTTTGTCTTGGTATGGTCATGTGAAAAGGAGGGATGAAACTCATGTTACTAAAAGAGTTACCTATGAGTATACAATATGTAAATGGATGTAGAGGGAGGGAGGCCAAAAAAGATGGATGGATTGTGTGAGTAGTGATATGAAAGTATGTAGTTAGAGATAGCGTGACAGGTGACAGGACAGAATGGAAGAAAAAAACTGGGCAAGTGCGAGTCGGACTCGCGCACTGAGGGTTCCGTACAAACTTGAAAGGTAAATTGCGGTTTACGATTTATGACGTATTAAAACAAAACTACTTTCTAGATCTCGTTCAAACCAATTTTTGGTGAAAGTTTGCATGGTAATGTAATCATATATTTTTTTTAGTTTTATCATTCTCTTATTTTAGAAGTTACACATTTTACCACTTTGGAAGTGTCTCTCGCGCAAACTATTCAGTTTAGAAAAAAATTACATTAGAAACCTCTATATCATTTTTGAAGACCTATCCATAGATACACACGGGGTTTGATGAAAAAAAATTTTTGAGTTTCAGTTCTAAGTATGGGGAACCCCCAAAATTTATTGTATTTTTACTATTATTGTGTGAAAATCTTAATGCGGTTCATAGAATACATCTACTTACTAAGTTTCAACAGTATAGTTCTTATAGTTTCTGAAAAAAGTGGCTCATGAAAATGAAATAGCTAAAAAAAACTGTCGCACTCAAATCTCAGCTTACTCAAAAAACATTCAACATCAAGTGACTCTGTCTCTCCATATAAATCCATTCGTTCCCAATTTGCCGGTAAACAACTTTCAAAAGACGTGTGTACTCAAAGCTCTTAAGTCTGAATATACTTCTGATTCGCGATTTGGTAGGAAACCATCGCGATCGTTTTATTTGCATTTGAGTCAAAGAGGCGCGCTTCGGACGAGTGTTCTTCAAACCATGTGTAGGTAAGGCTGTGTTCAGAAGGCTAGACTTAGACTTCTTTGCTAGGTAAAAGATACCTACAAGTTGTCTGGCATTCATGCTGAACTGAACCGTTTCTTTTGTAAACCAATTCATTTTGATGTTTATAAAATTTCGTTCCTTCTCGTTTTTATTACTTTTAAACTTTTTGTGTTTGTGTCAAATAAACGTATTTTATTTACTTGCATTTACATTTCCATTTCATTTATTTTTCCATTATTCCTGCAGTACTTATAAACTCTGATATGACCTGCATCAGAGAAAACCTAACAACAGTAAACCTGATTTGAAAATAATAATGGAGGTAATGTACTGCTGAGTACGGTGTTTTGCTAACCCAGCTTCTTCTTAGCGTGTCGATGGCGAAACTAGTTCTTTTTTTTCAAGTTCTCCTCCTTTCCTGGCCCACTATTCGGCCACGGCAATGCCTTCCGCTGACGCTGTCATTAGATCCCTACGTGAACAGGTAACAGAGCACGTGGGACATGGGACCCAGCAGTAGAAACATACTTACCTTTTAGTCCACAAAGACCAACGAATTTCAGCACGTGTCGAGGTACCTTCTGGCGTAGCACCTACCAATTCGACATGTGCTAAGTGTTACGTGCACCAACATGCGAGAAGAAATTGCGTGACACAGTGTGAGCACGTCTTTAATATTTCCCGTTGCTCTTCGAGAACATCGATAAAAGCGGTTACGCTATTATAAATCCATTTCCAGAATATTCGCAAAACTACGAGCAGTTCCTTACGATTGCCGTTTTGAAGAAAGTTCATAAAAACGGTTTATGCTTCACGTCTTTTATAGATTTTTGATTGAAGATGTGAAGTGAATAAAGCCTTACTTAGGGCGGAATTCACCAATAAAACTAATCGCGTTTTAACGTTTGGCTCGCATAATCGCGTTTAGCCGCTGTCACTAGTGTCATTTGTAAAAGTACAACAAAAGAAAAATACAGACAAGTGACACTAGTGACAGCGGCTAAACGCGATTATGCGAGCCAAACGTTAAAACATGATTAGTTTTATTGGTGAATTCCGCCCTAAGTGGCACTAATGGTGATATTTTTTTAAATCTTTGATTTGTTCGTTCGCAAAGGGTCAGGTCAAAGAAATGAACTCACTTTTAGCTTCTAACATTTCAGCTTTAAACGAACTTAGGGAAAAGGCATCTAAATTTGAGATTTTTTGTGAGAGTTTCCTTGGCCGGAACGCAAACAACAACTGAAGGAACACAAGCTGATTTTAGTCAATAAAATTCTAACACTCCATCTCGCTCCACCCAGAGCGGTAGGAGTCATTGGTGACTTCCTACTGACAAAAGGTTAGTTTCTGAAGTTAGTTAACGTTAGAATTACTGTGCTCGCTCGTGAGCGTTTGATCATTTATGATCGTGAACGCTCGCGAATGAGGACTTCCACATTCGATATGCGCGCTGCTGCTAGCTGCATCGTGGCGCGTGTCTGATAACTCTTATTAAAATAAAAGCTAGATTACTATTGAAGTTCAAGCAGACATCCTAAAACCAATTCTTAAATTGAACACTCCTTAAAAACACCAGCCCCCCCCCCTAGCCAAGTTACAACCGTTTCGTTTCGATTCTCTTTCGTCGATCTCCTCGAGTCGGCCACGCCTACTATTCCTTTGTTCTGGCCACGTGACTGAGCGTTGAGATGACGTCAGTCGATCGACGAAAGAGAATCGAAACGAAACGGTTGTAACTTGGCTAGGGGGGCAGGCCCCGAGGGTCACCCGAATCGCCGAGGACCCGGACACCATCTGCACACACACCTATTTAACCTATCTAATAGCGTAATTAGAGACACAATAGAAAGACAATGGCGCGTTAACGCCGGCGTTATTGCGGGGATCAACAGCCGACACAGTAGGCGCGGTAGTTGAGCGAGTGACTGTTGCGCTGCGTGTTGTGGATTCGATTCCCTCACGAAACCAATATTTGTATTACCTACAGATAGTTGTTCCAGGTCTGGGTGTCTTGTCTTTGTGAGCGCTCCCTAGATACAGAAATAATCCCTAGTGTGAGGCAATGTTTAAAAAAACTGGGCAAGTGCGAGTCGGATTCGCGCACTGAGGGTTCCGTACAAACTACAATTCCCGAATGGAGTCTCGAAGATTTTTCTGAATTGCAAAACATTTTTTTTTTGTTACGTAGTAACAACAAATTTACTGTTTTCAGATTTATTCCTATACTGGTACGTCTTGTACTACTTTGCTTTATACCAAATTTCAGAATTCTAGGTCAACGGGAAGTACCCTATGAATTTTGATTTCCTTGAGAGTGTCGAAATATACGTTTTTTTGCGACATAAACGGCCGTATCTCTTTTTTTCTCGTTAACTCTGAAGTTTGATTTTTTCACAGCTTCAAGGGACCGCAGACATAATTATATGGTTTTAATTTCAACTCGATACCTCCACACGTTCCCGAGATAAAGGGTCTTGACAGACAGACAGACAGACGGACGGACAACAAAGTGATCCTATAAGGATTCCGTTTTTTCCTTTTGAGTTACGGAACCCTAAAGACACCTAATTAAAAAGAGCACCATGCTTTCCACCTCAATATAGTTTCTTCTAAAACTAAATCAAGTAAAAGTAATGAACTTGTTGAACAGCGCGTGCCCTGGCCACGTAATGAGGGAACTAATAACGTTCATAAAACAAGCCGTGGTGTGCGGCTGCCGGGCGAGCAACTAATAATGAAACTAATTAACATGTATCATAATCTTAATGAGTGGAGCTCGCAGGAACAGCGAGCCTTTGTCTTCGCCGTGGTTGAAAAAAACTACGGATCCATGTTATTGTTTTTGATAGTAACATAACATTACGCGGTTACGCTTATGGATATTTTCTTTGATAGCGTCTCAAAGAATGCCAAAATCACTAAAATAAATTGACCTGTGATCAGCCACCTGGTACTTTTACTTACTTATTTGTACTCGTGAATATAAAATGAAAGGGCATTGCGTAAAACTGTCCCCACCCACCAACAGATTTAAAACAGGTGTCATTCGAAATGTCTAGTTAGACAGAGTTTTTTTTTAATTATGGCACCACGTACCTACCTCAAAATATGGGGTTTAGGTTTTATAAAATATTTTTCTTTTAACCTGAACCTAACCTAACCGAAGCGTTTTAGACCTTAGATATACTCATAACATAGTGCTGTCATAAATTTTAGATTGCAGCTCGGAGAGCCCTGTACGATTCTACAAAAATATTTAACAAAGGCTAAAACTGTCCCCAAAAATTACACCTGTTTCAAATCCGTTGGTCCAACAGATTTGAAACAGGACGGTGTCATTCGAAGCGGCTAGTTGAATAGTTTTTTTTTATTATGGCGACATACCTCAAAAGTATGGGGTTTAGGTTTTTTAAAATATTTTTATTTTAACCTGAACCTAACCTAAGTTGTGCGCACATAATATCCATTAAATTGTATTTTCATTATCATCATTTCAGCCGAAAGACGTCCACTATTGGACGTGGTGGTTGGTGTTGTTGGGGCTGCCTCGGTACTGCAGTGCGTCGGGGATGTTCGCCGAGTCACGCATTGACTGCTTCTATGCGACGATGCGGAAACGGTGCACATCCTTGGTGCGCAGGGTCCGCGCCAGCTCCAACACCATCTCCTGAGGATGATGGCTGAGAGATTTGACTGTCACTACATTAACCATTGTTGCATCGTTAATTGAAATATTTATATAGTCACTACCTATATAAATATTTGCATTCAAAGACTTTAATTGGAATAATTTATTTTACGAGTAATTAATTTTATTTTGACATGGAAGGGAGGAATTGAATTTTAATGTAACCTATATAATTGTGTATCTTTGTGTGTATTTGTGTAAATTGTAGTGTTTTTAATATGGGAATAATTTCCTGACAAATAAATGATTATTATTATTATTATTATGCCTCTCCCAAGTGTCGCCACAACGAACGGTCCTATGCGTCTCGCATCCATTGGATTTCCGCGACTTTCATCAGGCCATTTATAATTAAATTTAATATCTAATCGTTTTATTCGATTTATTCTTAAAATAATTATAAAAGATTATAATATACTAGCTTCTGCCAGCGGCTTCGCCCGCGTGAAAGTCGGTTTCTCCATACAAATTTTGGACCCACGTTTCATCCCCTTAGGGGTTGAATTTCGGAAAATCCGTTCTTAGCGGATGTCTACACCCTATAATATTAATATTTGGCATCGCAACATTTATAATATTAATATATATATTTGGCAGGGAGGTTCCCTACCTGCCAAATTTTAAGTTTGTAGGTATTATAGTTTCTGAGATTTCGTGATTTAAAGGTGAGTGGTATTTCGCTTATAAATAGATTATTATTACCTTCTGACTAAAACTCATACTCAATAGCCCTACGCAAAGAGCTACTGAAGGGTGTTCCAGTTACCAGGGCCGTGGTAACTTTCCAACAATTCTGCAGCCTTACCAGGGTCATCCTGCCACAAATATCTAGATGTGCTTCATCCTGCCACAAATATCTAGGTGTGCTACATCCTGCCACAAATATCTAGGTGTGCTTCATCCTGCCACAAATATCTAGGTCTGCTTCATCCTGCCACAAATATCTAGGTGTGCTTCATCCTGCCACAAATATCTAGATGTGCTTCATCCTGCCACAAATATCTAGGTGTGCTTCATCCTGCCACAAATATCTAGGTGTGCTTCATCCTGCCACAAATATCTAGGTGTGCTTCATCCTGCCACAAATATCTAGGTGTGCTTCATCCTGCCACAAATATCTAGGTGTGCTTCATCCTGCCACAAATATCTAGGTGTGCTTCATCCTGCCACAAATATCTAGGTGTGCTTCACCCTGCCACAAATATCTAGGTGTGCTTCATCCTGCCACAAATATCTAGGTGTACTTCATCCTGCCACAAATATCTAGGTGTGCTTCATCCTGCCACAAATATCTAGGTGTGCAATTGCTTCATCCTGCCACAAATATCTAGGTGTGCTTCATCCTGCCACAAATATCTAGGTGTGCTTCATCGCAAAGTTCCCTAGTTTCCTACAATCTTTTGGCTTGGGATTAAGCACCGTATTTTTCTCGTATCTGCATAAAAAATTATACTATATAAATATTCTTGAACTTCTACTTCTATTCTTGAACGTCATATTAAGCATGTACGGGTACATACGTATGTATTTTATTAGTTACCTATGTTTTATATTATAAATAAATAGTACGTACGCCACGAACTACCTTTGTATCTTTATTTTTTAATTGATATAAACCAGTGCCTGACTGCAATCCCACCTGATGGTGCAGTGATGCAATCATTGATGGTATGAACGCACTAGTTTATTAAGAGCCTATTCACTCATGCACTAGTTTATTAAGAACTCGCCTTGAACACACCTAAATTATAGTTGGACGGGACGGTTTAACCAAGTAACCATCCAATGGATCAAAGGACACAGCGATTCCCGAGGCAACGATGCAGCGGATGAACTCGCCAGAAGGGGATCGAATATGGCAGCAATGGGACCCGAGCCAATTGTGCCGCTCCCCTTCGGATACCTACGCAATCTGGTAAGGAAACGAACTAGAGACCTACATCACAGACTATGGAAAGACCATAGTGAGTGCAGGCAGGCCAAGGAGGCACTTCCCTCCATCGATGGCCGCTTTACGAAACAGGCCCTACGACTGACTAAACCTCAGCTGCGAAAAGTGACGGCAATAACAACTGGCCACGGGACCTTTAATAAGCACCTCTCTGTCATAGGAGTTACAGACAGCCCACTGTGCAGAGCCTGCATGGGGGAGGACGAGACAGCAGCACATCTGCTTCTGAGCTGCCCAGTTGTCGCTGGATACAGGGCAAAATACTTCGGAAACCCAGGTAACCTCCGCGAAATGGTCAATAACACCAAGGCGCTGCTGGCCTTCCTGGAGGAGCTGGGGTGGCTCGAATGACGCATTTGTCCCACCCGTACGCAAAATACGCGCTTAGTCGTGGAGTTGCGGAAACCAGCCCGAAATACTAACTAACTAACTAACTAGTTGGACGGGAAGACCGCAGCAGGCAAATTGTTCCATCTTTTCTCCTTCTCTGTCAAATTCATCCAAAGGTTATTTTACAGACCGTCCTTTGTTACCTTCTTATATCTTATTAATTAACTACATCTTATTATTAAGCTCGTACTGTACCTGAATCTTGTATGGTGTACAATAAAGAATATATTTTCTTTTGAAGACACTTTCTTGATCACAAACGTCTGATATCAACCATCCCTAACTAACTAAAAGACAATAAATTAGTCAATCTAAAGCAATTAATGTGGTCCTTTCAAAATAGTAGCATTTGGGTCATCTATCTGCCGAATTTGGGGACTGCTGTAAATCAGAGTAACTATATAACACGGTTATAGGATGTTGCTTAATTAAACAGTGCTTGATTACATCGTGGTTGTCGAACAGACTTGGTTTGCCTCTAGTTTCATTGAGTTTAGATTTTGAATATTATTATGTAGGTAGGTTACAAAACAACGAGGTTGGCGGGGTTGTTCTCTCTCATCTCATGAAAATTCTAATAAGCCGAAACATGGCTAGGATACATTGATTAATTCCGGAGTTCCGGTGCCTATCTTCCGGCTCCATCATCATCATCAGATCACTTCGATGATACCATTTTCAACATAACTATTCAGAACCAATTATTTATTTGTATTGTCATAGTCGCTTAA
Source organism: Mythimna impura (assembly GCA_905147345.3). Classification (NCBI taxonomy): domain Eukaryota; kingdom Metazoa; phylum Arthropoda; class Insecta; order Lepidoptera; family Noctuidae; genus Mythimna; species Mythimna impura. The sequence goes on from LR990350.1 coordinate 27,966,597, forward strand.
CTATCTTCATTGTGATATCTATGTGAGTATGAAGTTCCGTTGGCCATTTCTGGTCTTTTTCAACTGTTCCACTTCATCAAATATTACTTTTTGACTAATTTATAGTCAAAAAGTAATATTTTCTTTAATTTTTCTTCTGCTTAAGTTGTCGATGAAAATACCAAAATCACTATATGGTTGCCTATAATATTTGAGGAGTTCCCTCGATTCTACATGGATTCCAAAATCAGAACTGGATTTTGAAAAAAATGGGACCAATCTGGAAGCATATCCTTTAAGAGGAAAAAAAATTTTTGCAAATCGGTCCATAAACGACGGAGTTCTGAGGTAACAAACATAAAAAAAACACAACCAAATTGAGAACCTCCTCCTTTTTTTAGAAGTCGGTTAAAAAGGAGCCATCGTAGCGGCTGGAAGTGTGACGCGGAGTACGAAAGAGAAGAGAATTGGTGGTGCGACAGGGTAATGATTTAAATTACATTGATTCTAATAACACAAAGTATATTTGTTGTTCGTTTGTTTTATTAGACATAGAACCAATTACTGTCCTGCAAATGAGTGAATAAGTAAGTTATAATACGTTAAGTTAATGTTAAAATAAACCCAATCCTCCTCTATAAAATACATAGTTAGTTCGATGTACAATACATAGCATAGCATAGCATAGTCGGCCTTATAATGTTCCCACTGTTGGAACTCAGGCCTCAGGGAATGGGCCGTAATCCACCACGCGGGCCCAGTGCGGGTTGGTGGATGACTAACGTGAACAGACGTCCCGTTTTGAACGGGACTGTCCCTTTTTGTAATTACGAGTCCCGGTGTCCCCTAAATAAACTTTGGGACGCAAAATTGTCCCGTTATCGGAAACCGCGCGAAAAGAGTAATCGCGCCTTTCAGAGCGAACAGTGGACTTGCATTCTTACTAAAGAAAGGCAGAAAAAAAGGTCCCCGCATGGGAAGACGTTCAAAAATCTCTGGATGAATAAATTGAAAAGGAATATATTGACTGTAATAAAGATACAGAAGTTTTTGACGAATTTTCATTAATTTCTAACTACATTACATCGCAAAAAGTAACCGAATGGAATAATATTTAATGTTTCTACGGAAAGTCGTTGGGTGGAAGTATTCAAACACTTTCAAGCCAACAATCTACAGCATGAAAACATTTGTATTTTAATTGAATATATTTTATGTTTGCCTGCTACAAATGCTCCAGTAGAAAGAGTATTTTCTATTATGAATAAATTGTGGACATCTGAGAAAAGCTAGTTACAAATTTCAGTTCTAAAGGCGATGTTGATAATTAAGGTGAATATAAAAAAAACGTGCCAAGAGTTTCATTCTTATTTAAAATCTTCACCAGCTACATTAAACTTTAAAGCAAATTTGTTCGTCTGATAAATATAAATATAACTAAACATTTGGGGTATATTTTTTAATTCGTAACTTTTTGGCTAACTTTTTCTGAATAAATTACTTTAAAAAAGTGTTTTTTTTTTCATTGACTACCTGTTAATTGATCTAAATAAATCAATGTCCCGTTTTGAGTCAATTAATAAATGGTAACGTTATGGATGACACATGTTTCACTCTTTGAATTTTTGGTTCTAGGATATGCCGGTTTCCTCACGATGTTTTCCTTCACCGTTTTGAGAGCAGCGTAGGTAGGTACAACTCGTAAGTCGGGGCCGTTACCACTCGGCCACCACTGCTCTATATACAATACCTACACCTTCATTAAATCATTAATTAAATTAAAGATTTAACAAATTATTTCGTATGTAGCCTATAGGTAACCTATTTACAAAATAAGCAGAAAAATTATATATTTTCAGTATAATCTTAAACACAACCCTCTCAGGGGCAACTCTTTCGAACTTCCAAAAGCTCGCGAAGGCTTTGATATTTTTTGATTAATGCATAAGGACCAACACATTCTCGAAGCAAGAAAAATCTTTCAACACTCCTTTGGAACAACACCCGTAATATGAACCTTGTTTGTACGGAATAAGGTTTAGTTTCGCATGTTAGTTCTTTGTTCCCAGGGCCACACTCAAAAGTTGGAGGTAATGAAAAATGTAAGTTGGTAAAGTTAGAGTGTAGTCGGTACTTACGGCGGGTATCGCGTGTCGAATGACAAATTGCTCGCTATGACCCCACTGATCCTTCCTTACCCAACTTCCCCTAAGTACCGCGAAACTTGCGAAGAATAAATATTATTTTGTTCACAAGTTATAATCTGAGGTATTCGTAAATATGAGTGCTTCGGATATTTTGGAAGTTCCCAGAATGTTAATCTTTTGGAGATTGTTCGCGTAATTACACGCAACTCTTTAGTAGGGTTAGCACGAATCGTTAATTTTATATGGACACGGATTAAGGGAGGTTTAATGGTACCTACGGTGTTGGGATTAACTGCATGTTTAACCCATCTTCGTACCAGGATCTCTTTTTGATTGATTACAGTATCTGTATATGTCGTTCTATGTAAATTTAAACACCAAATAGGTATAGTACGCGATCGAGGCGGAATTCGCCCGAGCTGCAGGCGAGGGTGTTATGGAACCGAGTGCTCCAGTGACAAATTTCCACGTGTATCAAACGAAGTGTTTTCAATACAATTACGTAGAAATGAATAAACGAGGGTAAACGCACGACTCGTGGGTGAGAAATCATAAAATAACTTAAAGAAAAGTACACTAAAAATAAAAATAATACACTGGAATGTGCCAAAAGGACCTCAGCTCAGAATAATGCTGAATGGAAACACAAGGTTATTATTACCTGACGTTGATTGTCAGCTGCAGCCCACGAGTGCCAATAGCTAAGAAACACAAATACACAAGTATAAAATTCTAAAAATGTTCTGTGCAGAAACCAACTAAAAGCAAATGTCACCCGCTCTAGGAGGAGCAAGAGAGACTTTCAGACTTTTACTAGCTAAACTTCATCTGTGTTCTTTCATCTATTACCCGTTTGCGTTCTAACGACGCGGTGAGTCTTTCGAACAATCCCGCAGCGCTAGCAGGCATCAGCCCTAGGCCCCTAGGGTACTGTCCATTTTGGTCTATTTTGTATGGTGAGGGCCGTGCCAGGCGGAATGTGACGACGCCGTGGCATCACTCTAGTCACGTCTCAAAGAAACATAAGCAGAGTTCACTATCATCGTCTCCCGAGCCTTTACTTAACTAACGACCCTTAGTCGCTTTTAAGTCTAACCAGATGCGGCTGAATACCTGTTTTACATGAAGCCTATCAGACCTTCACAACTCCATTACGGGGCAATATGATACTCCTTGGGTAAGCAGAGCTCACTATCATAGCATAGCATAGTCAGCCCTATAATGTTCCCACTGTTGGGACTCAGGCCTCCTCTCCATCACGCGGGCCCAGTGCTGGTTGGTGGATGTCACAAGTCTTCAAATTTTGGTTCTAGGACATGCCGGTTTCCTCACGATGTTTTCCTTCACCGTTTTGAGAGCAGTGGTGATGTAATAAATTACACAAAGTTATGCGCCTTGCTGGGTTTGAACCCGCGACCTACAACTCGTAAGTCGGGGCCGTTACCACTCGGCCACCACTGCTCTCACCACTGAGCTCACTATCATTTCTACATAATTACAAGACACCGATAGGTACATGTCTCTTAGGATTACTTACCTACTTACGTTATTACAAATCTTTCTTTCCCCGGAGTTATGTTTGCATGAAAGTTTGAAACCCGTATGATACCCTTGGGGGGAAGAAACCCTTTCTCTTCATGTCGTTTATGACGATAAAACTAACCTTCAAAGTTTTTAGTAGATATGTTCGAAGGCTGAATCTATAAAGGTCAATGATATTATATTAGGGTAGAAATTAAATTATCTAGTATGTGTGTTTCGCTATCTCTATGGTATCCCTCTGGATACCATACATACCTCATAAAATATTTTTCTTTCTTTCTTTCTCATGACAACATACTGAGGTTTACAATCATCATCATCATCATTTCAGCCGAAAGACGTCCACTGCTTGGTTCTCCTGCGGATATCAGCAGGGCGACAATCGCCCTTCTTAAAGAAAAGTACCACCATACGAGTACCTTTGCTCCATGCCTGTGGCGTTTTTGCCTCAAGGATGAGGTTTAAGACATCTCATTACATAAAAATTACCTTTTAATTTCAACTAACGAAACCTAACAGGGGTAAACAGAAGCCGTTGATAGTGTAGTTACCTATTTAGAGGTATGTGGGACAGGGTGTAGACCCTCAGGGAGGATCCTCCGACCAGACGGGTGTTAAGTCTGGTTTGGGCAACTGCCCACATAGATGATTTCGGGCTGTTGTTAATGTTCAAATCGCGCGAAGAACTATGCAGGATTTCATAGTTTAGTTATTTAAATTATGATTAAAAAGGATATGTCAGAGATCAGGGCCCCTTAAAAAATAACCCTAAATACGTCAATGACTGACTGCACACTTAGTTTCATATTTCGTTGAGACTAACATCAAAAATCTTGCCACCCAGCCCTAAGATGAGTGAGCAAATCGTCAAGTATTGCAAGTTAGAGTCTATTAAGTGCGGTGACTTGCCGATATCCAGCAACTCATCACGTTCAATGCGTCCATTAGCCGGAACAAGGGCTGCTCTAATTAACGGCGCATCTTATTGGAAAACATCTTAGGGGGATGGGGGATGGAGGGAGCGGTGATTGATAGGTTTATGTTAGCGATTTGACTTGTAAGTTTTCAGTTTCGATGTTGAATTGTGTGATGTTACGATACCTACATCGATATAGTACATTTTGATACAAGTGCAGAAAGTTTGTTATTGCGACCGAGAAGGAATTCGCACGAGCCGTAGGCGAGTGCCTTATGGCGCCAAGGGCTGCAGTGATAAATTTGCACGTGTATCAAACGACTTTTTTCAATACACTTACGAAGAAATGAATAAACGGGGATTGACCGACTCGTGGGGGTCGACGTGCGCCCAGTCTGATACAATACATGTAATAACATTATGGCGGGGGCGAGTACGCGCACTTTTCTGCACTAATGCGGAAAATAGTCTATTGCGTGCCTAAAAGAGGTAAAAGCGGGTTTTCGAGTAAGTGTATTGAAAAAAAAAATCATCCGTTATAGCGTGGAGGATTTGGATAATATTTGGTACCGGGATACTTTATATCCTGGATTAACACATGTGCTGTAATTTAGAAGGTAGGAAGTACTTATTACATGCGGGCGAAGGGCCGCTGTTAGAAGCTAGTTTTTACCTACACAGCTTAATTTAAGTAAGTAATAAATTGTTGACATATGAGAAACTAGATTCTGCCAACGGTTTCACCCACGTAAAAGTAGGTTTCTCCATACAAACTTCCAACCCCCGTTTTCCGGATTTTACGAAACTCTACCCCCTCAGGGGTAGAGTTTCGTAAAATCCGTTCTTAGCCTGTCATGTCTACACCCTATAAGGAACCTACCTGCCAAATTTAAAATTTGTAGGTGTTATAGTTTCTGAGATTTGGTGATTAATCAGTGTGTGGTATTTTGCTTTTATATATAGATTACCTCAGCTATACGAGCTAAACTTAAAGACCATATTTACTTATTTTACGTAAGTAAAGATATTTATTTTCGTTCCAGCTTAGCACTTGGTCTGTAACCTGGTTTAAGGTCAAATTTTGGTACGGTTGATGCAGTGATTAAGCGATTGCCTGCTGCGTTGTGTGTCGCAAGTTCGATCCCCACACGCAACAAATATTTCTATGGGCTACAGATAAGCGTTCTGGGTCTGGGTGTCTTGTGTATGTGAGATTACATTATGTTTGTGAACGCTCCTACGACACAGGAGTCAGTTCTAGAGTAAAGCAACGTTTAAAAAAAAACCCGCTCGGAACAAAATGTCTATGGCCTACTGATAGTTGTTCCGGGTCTGAGAGTCTTGTGAATGTGAGTTTAAATGCTTTTGAACACACCTACGATACAGGAGTAATTCCTAGTGTGGGACGAAGATTTTTGTTTAAAGAAAAAATCAATATATAGGGTGACTGGTAATTAGTGACCGATACTTAAACACGTGATTGTACTCATGATTACAAACAACTTTCCCAAAGAAACTTTTTTTATATACTCACTAGTTTGTAGGTACATTACGTACACCTATGGGTTTGCAAGCTGCGTGGGTGTTCTATCACTATTGTAGGTACGACGGCGTCACGTGGCTAACAGCTGAGCGGTCGCCGGTCGCAGGCGCGCGCGCGTATTTAAACAGCTGTTTTATTATTGTAATAAAACTAATGACAATATAAATAAAGTTTCTTTGGGAAAGTTGTTTGTGAACATGAGTACAATCACGTGTTTAAGTATCGGTCACTAATTACCAGTCACCCTATAAAATCAATGTCACTTTTCGTTGTAATTTTATAACTCAAGAACGGGCTCACCTATCCAAACCAAATGTTTAGGCTTTTTTCGAACTATTTAGTAGATGGTTTATGTGAAGTTTGCACAAAATCGGTCGAGCGGTTCTTCATTTATCACATTTTTTGCAGCAAATGAATTCAATAGGGTAGGGCAGGGAAGAGTTGGGTAGAGTAGACAGTTGACGGGAGCGAAGCCGCGGGCAAAAGCTAGTAATTTTATGAAATGTAAGGTTAAAAGAAATGAGAAGTTTAGAAAAATATTAAACTTTATTCAAATACACAACTGATATGTTAATTTCACATCTTAATACATAACAATACTGGAAACATATAACTAGTTACATTATTTATTTAATTAAATAAAAATGTTAGTCATGAAAAAAACATGGCCACTTAATTTAAAAACCCGTTAAAACTGAGGCTTAGAGAAATTGACGCCTTGAAGAAATAAGAAAACACAAAGAATACAAGCAAATATTTGGCAATACCTCAGCATATTTCAAATTTCCTAGAGCTTTTTTTTGACATGACATATCATTAAATGACTTCTCACGCTCTAGACTAGAACGACAAGGCATGTCAGACTTTTACAGCCTAATAATCACATGTGTCCTTCAGTTGCTCTATGCGTTCTAGATTCTAGAGCCACAATGATCAATCTCGAGTGGTGTAGTAGGGCCGATGCCTGCTAAGGCTGAGGCGACACTTGAAAGAGAATGTCGGACACAGGACACGTCTGAAGGTTACGTTCTAAGGGTTAGGTGATGTTTTAGTCAGTAAAAGTCTGACATTCCTTCTCACTTCAGCCAGAGCGAGAGGAGTTATTTATTTGTTGAATTTCCAAATCAAAAAGAAAAATATTCAAACTAGATTTACCCGTTACCTGCTTTGCCTATGTCGATGTTAAAAAAAAAACAAGGCTTTGTCTTTTCCCAAATGACAGTCATTTGCATAGCACACAAAAAAAAAAACTATCGACAATACGCAGAACGCTCGCTGAGATAAACACAGATACTATTCTTGAATTTCCTTATAAACGTCATTAGGACTCTGAATCTATCAAAGGCATCCTAATGCTGACATCCATTGAGTATTCAGCTTCTAAACGCTGCATAACAGGCAATAGATTTCGGGCTACATATCTGACCAGAGCAGATGAAAGGTATTTCGAGATTCATCGGGGTGTTTAGCATCATCATTATGATGATGATCATCATCATTTCAGCCGAAAGACGTCCACTGTTGGACAAAAGCCTGTGCGTCTCGCATCCCTCGGATTCCCGCGACCCTCACCAGGTCATCGGTCCACCTTGTGGGAGGCCTTCCAACGCTGCGTCTTCCGGTACGTGGTCGCCATTCCAGATCCTTTCGTCTCCATCGACCATCTGTTCTGCGAGCAATGTGCCCTGCCCACTGCCACTTAAGTTTGGCGATTCTTTGGGCTATGTCTGTAACCTTGGTTCTCGTGCGGTTATCTTCATTTCTGATGTGATCACGCAAGGAAACTCCATGAGAAAATCATCATGGTAAAGATCAGTATTTATTTTATGATTAGTCCCACAAGGCCTCCAATTTCAGCCAATGTCTTTGAGCCTGAACCGACCTCAGCATCAAGACTGCATATTATACAAGAATACCTTATAAAATAATTTGATTTGATGTCATAGATTAGCTCTTTTTTAAAAGTAACTACAGAAAAAGGAGTTTGCCTTGAAATTATGAGGGTTGAGATATCTTAAACTCCCTTATTATAATATGCGTGAAAATTAACTAAACTTACTTGACCATGTTTAAAGTTAAAACGACATATCTGATCTAAAATTTTAAATAAAATTGTGACAGTTGAATATGGCCCGCTTACGCCAAGCAGGGTTATAATTATGTAAACCCGAGTCAGTGGCTAACTCGAGCCTATTATTATATGAAATATTTGTGTTAACCTTGTGTTAGCAACTAACTCGAGATTAATAAGTTAAACCATTTTTCACGTGGGAAATCATCAAATGACCCCTCTCGCTCTGGATGGAGCGGAAGTATGTCAGACTTTTACTGAATAAAACCCACCTGTGTTCCTTCAGTTGTCCTGTGCGAGAGCCACGCTAACTTTTTCGAATATTCCGAAGCCCCGGCAGGCATCGGCTCTAACGTGCCCCTTCAATCTTTCTGACATACCTTTGAGGCTCGGGCTTGGTCCATACGGGACGGCGATCTACCCATTGTTCACAGTACGCAAGACCATGCCTGCGGTAGCCGGGAGTCGAATAAGTTAACGCTGGTTTCCGCAAGTGGGCCTAAGAGATATTGTTTAATCTATTAAAAAAGATAAAAACAAGAGAGCTTCAAACTATTTTCATAATAATATACAGCGAACTCATTAGGACTAATAAAACATATTTTTAATAACTAAGTAATTAATAAAAATAATAAATGCCACAGTTAACAATCCGAGGTACGTGAACTATTCGTTTAAAATTATGATAAAATTAATTAAAACTTAATATTAATTTATGAACTAAAGTTAAATATTTTGTGATGTCATAAATTTAGTGGAATTTACATTATTGTGATAGGCACATTATCTAAGTTTTTTTTTAAATAAGTATTATTATAATATTGTGATTTATAAGACATTTATATTTGGGTTTTATCATTTTCATCTTTTTCTTGTGTTTGAGATTCCTTAAAGTACATAAAATGGAATGTGGAATTCATTACAAAATATTCAATAAAAGGTTAATTCCGTTAATATGGGATATGGCATGTTAACTGCTTGCGTCGGATTGGTCCAACGACTGTTTTCGTGTCCTATTCGCCAGGGTCGTGTGTTTGCGACTGGGTACTCCATCTCGTTTAGCTCTTCAATCCCTGCAGGTAACAGAGGAGCTGACGAGATGGAGTAATTGGTCGTGGATGTGAGAGCCTGGCGGAATAATGCTTAGAAGAAATCTAAGTTTAAAATAGTCTTTTTACGCAGAAAATATATCTATTAACAGTGGCTATTATGGTAACAATATCTTACACAAATTAATAAAAAAAAACATTTTAGTTTACTTAGGGCGTAAACTAATCGCGTTTTAACGTTTGGCTCGCATAATCTCGTTTAGCCGCTGTCACTAGTGTCACTTGTAAAAATACAACAAAAGAAAAATACAGACAAGTGACACTAGTGACAACGTTAAAACGCGTTTAGTTTTATTTGTGAATTCCGCCCTTAGACGTAGTGGCACATAACTTTGTAACAAGTTTTGAGGAGTTCGTAAATTATTTCAAATTATCATACAGCGTATACAGAGAACACCAACTTTCAATAATAATGAATTTGTTTATATTGTTGGTCAATTAAGTTAATGAAATAACTGGAAAACTGTTAATTTTCACACGAAGACAAACAAAAGTTTCATAACTCAATCAATAAAATTTAGCTAAAATTTTGACTACGAATCTTTTTCCTCATAATAATAGCAAAAAAAAAGAAGTCTTTTGAATTTTTATATGAAACAACAATCACAATTATTGCAAAACCATTTTGTAAACAACGCACCAACGTAAACAGTTCTCCTCAAAATTCATTGAAGAATTTAACATAACCTTCAAATCGTTCATTTAGAGCTCATCTCTTCTCCACGGCTTCTTAATGGCCAGGTCATCATGTTGGAACCAGGTGGCGTACACTCGAAGCGGTTCAGGCGAGGAGTGCCGATGGAAAGAAACGGGACGATCCCGGGCCAAGACTTCGCGGGCATAGTCTTGTGGACGAGCCTAGGGAGAGAAAGAAACGTCTTTATTAACCAGCAATGCTACCACGAGCAGTGGCGGAACTATAGGGTGGCAAGGCTGGCAAAATGCCACGGGCCTCTGGCCTGGTGGGGCCCCCGGTCCACGGGGCCTTGAGCTCTGAAGAAGTAAATATACAAATTCAAGTAAATTATTAAGATTTAATAAACATATTCATAAGAAAAGGATCAATTTCCCGTGGTATTTTGCCAGCCTTACCACCTTATAACCGCCACTGGGAAGCCCACCTTCAGAGATGAAATATAAGTTCTCGTGTATTAGAGAACTTACCGATTTATTATTAATAAAGAATATTTTATGTCTGTACTTCAGTTATTTAACCAAATTAAATTACAAAGTTGACGATTTTTCCGGGGCCCCATACAATGATTTAGCCACGGGCCTCAGATGGTAGGTATAGTTACGCCACTGACCACGAGCTCTCAACGCGATACTTTTGACGATCTAAACTGAACTGTTAAAGGTATGGAGCTATACAGGATGTCTTTGACATCGACTCACAAACGAATACCATGGATCCGGTACATGATTCTGGAACCCCCAGCCCTGCGTTCAAAAATGAGATTAGAGTTAACTCTAATGACGTCATCGGGTAGATACTCTAATAATAATCATTTTATTTTCAGGCATCAGATGCCCATAGGTAAAAAATACATACAATAATCTTAAACAATAATAAACTAATACATATTATAAAAACAAAACTTATTTAACTATTATTAAACACGTAATCTAGTCGGCGTCATGTTGCGCTGCGTGGTATCGCATAACAATCCTCGGAAACGTCGGTATACGACACCTTTCGGCCAGAAGTCCTCTTTCAAGAAGGTCTAAGCTCGCATTTTTGAACGCGAACGTAGAGTTCAACTGTCAATGCCAAGCAACCGTCATTCCTACCACTTACACCAACACGCAACCTAACCTGCTCGGAGTTAGAGTTAGTTGGGTTAACTCTAGGGTAGCTACTCGAGTTATAAAAGAACGACTCTGGGTTGCAAATCGAAGCTACTCTGGTTATTTTTGAACGCAAGGCAGTGGTGGAATTTTTCGTAGGTTTTTCAAAAAAAAAAAAACTGATTATTTTAATTTAAACCGTATAAAATCGTTATTCTAACTTTTTTAGTGAAAAAAATGAATGAATTACTTTTGAAATTAAAAATGTAGTAGAATAACGATTTTACCTACCCCGATGACGTATTAATTAATTATTTTTTTTTAAAGTACAGATTTTTTTATTTAGGAAAAAGCCGACGTAATATTCTACCACTGGGGGGTCCAGAATCATGTACTGGATTCATGGTATTCGTTTGTGCGTCGATGTCAAAGACACCGTGTATATAGGGTGACTGGTAATTAGTGTACGATACTTAAACACGTGATTGTGCTCATGATAACCAACAATTTTTTTATTATGGGAGCAAAGCCGAAATCGTGAAAAAAAAAATCAGCTGTTCAGTACATTTATGTTTGCCTAATGTACTGAACAGCTGATGTTTTTTTCGCGATTTCGGCTTTGCTCCCATAATAAAAATTGTTTGTTATCATGAGCACAATCACGTGTTTAAGTATCGTACACTAATTGCCAGTCACCCTATATATGTAGGGTGAGCTCCATTCCTCTTTCTCGTTCGTATGACTGACATTATAACAAGTCATGTGCCCCAAGTACGAAACTAGGTAAGGGAACAACATATTAATATGAAACTGCCGTTTTATGAAACTTTACACATTGGACTGTAATAACTTCAGATCGACTTTAAATTCGCAGTTCAAATAAACTTGATATTGTAACGCATGTTATTCTTTTTTCAAAATTAGTTATTTATTTGTTTCTCTGGGTATTGTTTTTTCTATAAATTCGCCATATTTATAACCATGAAATCCAAGGACCCGCTCGGGAGCTGCCTTTCAAGTACGCGCGCCGTACGGGCAGGAACCCGAAAATATACAGTATGAAAGCCAACGGAATTGCATGCACGCGAACTGCGTCCGCGTAGAACGTGCGCCGCGTGAGCCAGCTGTGCAAGCCTTGCCTAAGTTGCGCTAAAGAGGCGCACTAAACAATTGCGGTAACTGCACACGAGCAGTGCACGAGTAGCGAGCGAGCGAGTCGCAAGCAGCGCATTCGCGACACACTCTTGGATTTCATGGTTATAAATATGGCGAATTTATAGAAAAAACAATACCCAGAGAGAAATAAATATGTAACTAATTTTGAAATAATAATAACATGTGTTACAATATCAAGTTTATTTGAACTGCGAATTTAAAGTCGATCTGAAGTTATTAGTTTCGTACTTGGGGCACATGCCATGAGCACACGTGCAGTGCACGAGTAGCTCGCGAGCGAGACGCTAGCGGCGGATTCGCCAGATGTGGAAACACTCTAAAAAAGGAGTTTTTTCATATTATGTGTTCCAACGTGGAACAAGCTATATAGTGAGATACTGACCTGGTGGAACAGCGGCGAGTGCGTCAGGGATATGTTCAGTCGATGGTGTGCGCAGGCGCCGAGCGTCATGTCGTCGGGCGCGGCGCGCGCCGTGCTGGCGGCGCCGCACGAGCACGTGGACAGTGAGATACTGACCTGGTGGAACAGCGGCGAGTGCGTCAGGGATATGTTCAGTCGATGGTGTGCGCAGGCGCCGAGCGTCATGTCGTCGGGCGCGGCGCGCGCCGTGCTGGCGGCGCCGCACGAGCACGTGGACAGTGAGATACTGACCTGGTGGAACAGCGGCGAGTGCGTCAGGGATATGTTCAGTCGATGGTGTGCGCAGGCGCCGAGCGTCATGTCGTCGGGCGCGGCGCGCGCCGTGCTGGCGGCGCCGCACGAGCACGTGGACAGTGAGATACTGACCTGGTGGAACAGCGGCGAGTGCGTCAGGGATATGTTCAGTCGATGGTGTGCGCAGGCGCCGAGCGTCATGTCGTCGGGCGCGGCGCGCGCCGTGCTGGCGGCGCCGCACGAGCACGTGGACAGTGAGATACTGACCTGGTGGAACAGCGGCGAGTGCGTCAGGGATATGTTCAGTCGATGGTGTGCGCAGGCGCCGAGCGTCATGTCGTCGGGCGCGGCGCGCGCCGTGCTGGCGGCGCCGCACGAGCACGTGGACAGTGAGATACTGACCTGGTGGAACAGCGGCGAGTGCGTCAGGGATATGTTCAGTCGATGGTGTGCGCAGGCGCCGAGCGTCATGTCGTCGGGCGCGGCGCGCGCCGTGCTGGCGGCGCCGCACGAGCACGTGGACAGTGAGATACTGACCTGGTGGAACAGCGGCGAGTGCGTCAGGGATATGTTCAGTCGATGGTGTGCGCAGGCGCCGAGCGTCATGTCGTCGGGCGCGGCGCGCGCCGTGCTGGCGGCGCCGCACGAGCACGTGGACAGTGAGATACTGACCTGGTGGAACAGCGGCGAGTGCGTCAGGGATATGTTCAGTCGATGGTGTGCGCAGGCGCCGAGCGTCATGTCGTCGGGCGCGGCGCGCGCCGTGCTGGCGGCGCCGCACGAGCACGTGGACAGTGAGATACTGACCTGGTGGAACAGCGGCGAGTGCGTCAGGGATATGTTCAGTCGATGGTGTGCGCAGGCGCCGAGCGTCATGTCGTCGGGCGCGGCGCGCGCCGTGCTGGCGGCGCCGCACGAGCACGTGGACAGTGCGCGCGCTGCGCCCACGCTCAGGACTGTGCCGCCGCCGCCCGTTATGTAGTCGTAGCCTGTTGCCAACATTATCACAAAGATCTTAACATCGGGGTAGCTAAATAATCCACAAATATTAGAATCGCTGAGATTGTTCGTTCCAAACAGTAGGCTGCAGTCAGGACCGAGGGAAAGGCTGTTTAAAGTTCCGGTAACCCGCACAATTTTGTTAAAGTTCGCACCCATGACTGTCCGGTCGCGTAAGTAATCCCAGATGATGCACTGCAGGTAAGGCGGCTCTGTGGTACAAAAAAGCCACCCTAATCGAATTCCAGGGCAAGGAGTTAAAGACGTTGACGATATCTAAACTTACCGCCAACGCCAACCCACCCTGGGACACTACCTGCTCCGACAGTGAGCGAACGCGTAGGATTGCATCGACAGTAGAGCGCTTCCATTGGAAACCATAATGGCTATCTACAAGGTTAGGACAGGCGACAGGCTTCTCAGCAATTATTCTTTCAAATAGCTTAGAGATCACGTCGAGCAAGCAAATGGGACGGTATGCAGAGGGAGACTGAATCCCTGCCTTCTTTCCTCAATTAGACAAATCCAGCCTCCTTCCAGTCGTAAGAGAACACGCCCGAACAGAAGCAGCTGTTAAACAGCTGTCTTAGACGATCCCCTAGTGCTGTACGGGATCGTAGGACGTGGGTTCTGGCTATGTATGCTTCCATAGCCAGAACCCGCCCCCGGCCAGGAATACCATCCGGGCCTGGTGCGGTATTACGAAACTTAATGCGTCTTACAGCTCGGTCCATTTTACTTTCAGTAGGTAACCCCCAACTCGTCAGACCAATCCGAGAGTAACAGGAGCGATGAAGGACTGTCCCTTGCTACTATAAAAAGCGTTGTTATAACTATCTCCAGCAGCCTCGGATCCATGGTTTCTGTGATGGAGGGGACATAAGGACGTAATCCTATAGCCCTAAAATGGTCAATTACATCAAATTTTAGACCTGTCTGTCAGTGTTGGGTCTATAGATGAATCACAGTACTTTCAGAACTCGCTAATAAAAGCTACGTTATCATAGCTGTTTTAGTCAGGCTAAATAAAATCTGAAAACTTAGGTTTAAGAACATTGAACACTAACCTTTAGGAGCGGTTTCTCTCTTTCCATAACCGTAGCCATATCTTTCTCCAATTACAGTGCTATCATCAGCACCACCACGGTAGCAACTTAGTACTTCACACAGCCTCTGGACCCTGTTGCAATGCTTAGATATTAGACTCCAAAGTATTTACAAGTACCTACCATAAAATGTACCTTCAAAACCTTAAAGAAATAAAAATCAGAAATCAGAAACGTTTATTTCAAATAGACCAATTACAGGCACTTTTGAATTGTCAAAATGTCGGTCAGTCAAAAAAGTGAAGCTAAATTGCACGTTCCAAAGCGTAGATCTCTATGGAGAAGAACGTGCAAGAAACTCCGGACACTCGCCCGCGCGGCGAGTCGCGACAGAGCACTTTTTTATGGAACCGCGCGGGCGCTCGCTTAACTCAGCGTCGGCCCTTAACCAATCAGAGAGTCAAACGCGGTTCGTTCGATGTTTGATATAGAACCCTTAACTGATCCTAAGTTAAACCGTACAATATTAGTATTAGAATATTTTAAGATTTCTAACTTACCCCAGTATAGTATCATCATCTGCTAAAAATATCCATTTAATTTGCGGCATACTGTTAACTCTTTTCAGTACCATTCTCAAAATGGCGATCGTTTTCGCGCAGTGGCCCGTCTTGCTGTTTGGTATCCCTGTGCTTACTGCCGGGAGGGTCGGGTCTAAAAGAAAAACACAGTATTAATTGTGCCGTTAATGGCGTCAAATCTATGATTAAACAGATATAAATTCCACCAACTTCATCAGACTGCATAAAGTAATGTGTTTCGAATTATTTAGTTGTTTTTTTTTTGCGGTCGGGGTTTTTTACCCTGTCGTTTTTTTTATATCTTACATTTTTGAGTAATACTTTTAATATCGTCTCCTCGCGCCCTTTATTTTGATACCCTTTACGACTATGTCACGAAAAACATATTTTATCGCCCTAAATCCGCCATATTATTTTTAATGTACCCAGTGTCACGCTCACCACAAAGACAAATCAGACGAAACATCTCAAGCTAAAATGCAACAAGCCGTTTAGACTCTAGAGCGTACCAAAGAAATACACATACATACTGTATGCGCTGCTGCATGGGTCGCAAACACCTTGAATGTTACTTTGAAATGATAGTCACTGATATCCGAAGAAGATCTGATTCATTGCGTAACTTATCATATGAATGATCGCTAATGAGTACAGCCGTCTGTGAATTCTAATTGTGTACTGTCGCTTTACAATATAATTTGTGCAAGGCGGCGAAATAGTGCTGAACTGCAACACGCGAGGGCCATGTACGACACATGACTCGTACACATACACTCGAAAAACATAACCACTCCGTTTTGCGCAGTCAAGTAAAAAGCAAGGTCGATCTTTTTCTCCTCTCGTATAAGGACGAGTGACATAAGATCGGGCTGTGGTCAAAAAGATTAAATAAGGCCTCTAGCAACGTACAACTCGTATAAGGTTCCTTCAATGCTGCTCGTTGTTTTAGCGATGTTTTCTCGCAATAAAAGGGGATGGGGAAGTTTCCATGAAATATTCGCAGCCTAAACGGTAAAGTTGGTCAACAATAACTTTCATTAACATAAACTCACGCTGCGACTTTTAAATTCGGCTTTTAAAGTAAATATCAAATGTGATTACTTTTTCACCATAAAAATTGGTATTCAAATGCATCCACTCAGACTGGAAGCTATCTTTAACATAGTAGTGAAAATTTTAAGCATAATAAGCATAATCAGCCTTTTAATGTTGCCACTGCTGGGACTCAGGCCTCCTCTCTAGGAGAAGGACTGGACCGTAATCCACCACGCGGGCCCAGTGCGGGTTGGTGAATGTAACATGTCTTCGAATTTTTTGGTTCTAGAACATGCCGGTTTCACGATGTTTTCCTTCACCGTTTTGAGAGCAGTGGTCATGAAATAAATTACACAAAGTAATGCTCCTGGCTGGGTTTGAACCCGCGAGCTACAACTCGTAAGTCAGGGCCGTTACCACTCGGCCAGCACTGCTCGAAAAGTTTAAGCGGATGATGAATCTGACAGAGACGACTCGGCACGGTTGGTGCAGTAGTTGAGCTATTGGCTGCTACACTGCGTGTCGGTTCGATTTCCGTACGTAACACTTATATGTATGGTCTGCAGATAGTTGTACCGGGTCTAGGTGTCTTCTGTTTCTGAGTTCTCATGTTTGTGAACGCATTCATGATAGAGGAGTAATTCCTAGCAATCCTAGCAGAGGTGTTACCTAGGTTCGGTTCCGATTCCGAAAGTTCGAAAAATCAAAACTTTCATTTAATTTTGCACCTTCGATTCCGATTTCGGTTCCAATTTTGAATCGGAACTTATACCTGAGGTACAAACAAGTTTATCGAAGACCGTAGCGCAGTGGTTTCGTATCTAGACTTGCATGTGATATAAAGATTGTTCGAATCCCATATGGTTCTTTTAGGAGAAAATTTTCAACTGTAGGGGCCCAGCAGGGTCGAAGCCTACTGGGGCCAAGGGTGTGATTCTGAAAGGAAGACTCGGCCCTGGTACAAAAGGCAATGAAGGAACAGGAGTGAGTTTTTAGTCAGTAAAAGTCTGACACTATCTCTCGCTCCGTCCAAGAGCGTGGGACGTCATAAGATAATTTTCCCAGCGAAAAAACAAAAAAAAAATTACAAACAAGTTTATAAGATACTTGCGCGGGGAAGCTGTTCCCCTCTTTCACTTGTTGTTTTTAATTGTTTCGTATTTGGAATGTTGTGTATCCCGCTCTTCATGTATACTTAACCGAGTTTTTTATTAGTTTTAATAGAGTTTAATTTACGCTTCTGCCTCTGCCTTCGCCTCCGATTACGATTCCGTTATAACCACTTTTGTTACATCCCTAATTCCTAGTATACCTTGACACAAAGTTTTAATTTAAATAAAATAACACTAGATATAGGTGCGAGCCTTCATGTTATAGGTACTGGTCATTGTCCACTTACCATCTTTATCGCTATAGAACTGTAGATTCGTGACATGCCTTCCCCAGGTCTTCTTGACCACCCTGGCCCTGGAGCTGTGGAAGCCGCTCCAAGTCTTCACAGCGAAGAATATCGAGTCCTCAGCTATGGCACTGCCCTGCCGATAACGTGGCATTTGAGAATAACTGTATGGTTGTAATCGAGAGAATAACAATTATGGAGATGTATGCGTGTCAACAACAACATCAACATTTTTTTTTTAAATTCATATAAACCATTGCTTGACTGCGATCCCACCTGATGGCTTAGCGATGCAATCATTGATGGTGAGGCGCACTAGTTTATTAAGAGCCTATTCCATCAACATTTCTCTTTTTTACAAGTGTCTCTCTCTCATGCATGAGGTGAGGGTTCGAAACCGGGCAAGTTCTAATGTTTCAATTCTTAAGTACTCTTCTAAGTTTATGTAGGATATTACTGACACCCCGTGCCTCGGAAACCACGTAAAGCTATTGGTCCCGGTTGTAATTAGTAGGCCTTAGTCAGTCGTTACAGGTAGTGAGACGCTAGAAAGTCTGACAATCATCAGTCTGTCCAAGCAGTTTCGTATTGCCCAGTAACTGAGTGTTGGAAGTCTGATAGGTAATCGTGTAAATCACGGTTACACTGGAAGCTGACTCCAAGCCAGTTGGTCGCCTCCTTCTGCGAAGCAGTAATGCTAGCAATGGAGGCGGCCGATCGCGTGAGGCAACGGTCCTCACGCCCCAACCGCCGCCGGGATTCCGATCCCGATTTCCGGCCACCGTAGACGCGGGCTTACGGACGGTGAGCAATGGGTGGCTCGCCGTCCGATCGTCCGGTAACGGTCCGGACCGAGCCCAAGTCGTCGACGGCGCGTAGTGTTCCACGCGCGCCTCAAGGAGATGTCAGCAACCGTAGGGGCCCAGCAGTTTCGAAGACTACTGGGGCCATGGGTGATGCGAAAGAGATCCCCGGGGCCCTGGAAAAAAAAAATGGCAAAGAAGGAACAGGAGTGGGTTTTTAGTCAGTAAAAGTCTGACACTATCTCCCGCCCCGCCCAAGAGCGGGGGATGTCATTAGATGATTTTCCCACCCGAAAAAAAAGCAAAAAAAAAAAGCCAGTTGGGAACTCTTCAGCTTATTAACATTACTAGATTATTATAGACTAACTTATGCCAGCGGTTTCATCATCATCATCATCATCATTTCAGCCGAAAGACGTCCACTGTTGGAGTTAGGCCTGCCCCAAATGTCGCCACAATGACCGGTCCTGTGAGTCTCGCATCCAGCGGTTTCGCCCGCGTGTAAATACTTTTCTCCATACAAACTTTGGACCCCCATTTCATTCCTTTAGGAGGTGAATTTTGGAAAATCCTCTCTTAGTGCTCGCCTACGTCATAAAAGGAAACCTTGTGCAAAATTTCACGCTCCTAGTCCCAGTAGTGTCGGCTGTGCGTTGGTATGTCAGTCAGTCAGTTTCTCCTTTTATATAGATTTAAATAATCTGTCAGAATAATCAATCAAGAATTATTGTAACAGTCAATACTCACACATAGATCGAACTGACGCGGATATGTAGCACAGTTCTCTCCGGACACTATGCAGAAGCTCAGATCCGGTGTAAGTAGCGGTCCAGGGTCAGTTCCTCCGCCATAGACCAGCTGCGCCAGTTCAAACGCAGGGTCTATTGAGAAGTCAGCTTCCAAGCGGCGCTGACCGCTCTCGATTTGTTTAAGGAGTCTAAAAGGTTACCGAGGGTCAATAATGCAGTTGGTAATGATAAAAAAATATATAATTATAAATGCAGTAAGTTAACAAAAAAGATTATAAACAAGCTAATGGAGAAACTTAAAAAAAAAATTACAATCTATTCATAAAATACATGTCATCATTATATACGGTTTTGCACTATCCAATCTGTAGTGTACACGTTAAGATTGAATAGTGCAAAACCGTACATAATGATGATGACTAGCAAACGTGTTATTTAAAAAAAAAACATTTAAAAAAACTTGGGCACTAGGAATTACTCCTGTATTGTGTAAGTAATTTTTAGGGCTCCGTACCTCAAAAGGAAAAAACGGCACTCTTATAGGGTCACTTTGTTGTCCGTCTGTCTGTCTGTCTGTCTGTCAAGACCCTTTATCTCGAGAACGCGTGGAGGTATCGAGTTGAAATTAAAACCATATACTCAGGTCTGCGGTCCCTTGAAGCTGTGAAAAAATCAAACATCGAATAAAGGAAAAAAAAGATACGGCCGTTTATGTCGTAAAATTTCGACACTCTCAAGGGAATCAAAATTCATAGGGTACCTACTTCCCATTGACCTAGAATCCTGAAATTTGGCATGAAGCAAGGTCTCATAACACAAGTATAGGAAAAAATCTGAAAACTGTAAATTTGTAGTTACGTCACAAAATTTTTTTTTTTTTTGCGATTCGGAAAAATCTTTGTAACTCAATACGGGGATTGAACAGTTCTCAAAGGTAAGTTAGTACGGAACCCTCAGTGCGCGAGCCCGACTCGCACTTGCCCAGTTTTTTTTTAATGAATTTGCATCAAGTAAAGTAATTTTTATAATTAATTTGCAAGAATCAATCTTTAATATAAATGCAAACCTTTTTCTTTGTTCAGTCGACCTTTTCGCTAAATTTTATTCAAATCCGTTCAACAGTTTCAGCGTGAAGGAGACACACACACAAACTTTTGCCTTTTTAATACTAGTGATATTGTTTTACTACTTACATTTCAATCAGTTCTATTCTCATAGCGAACCCGCTGGCAAAGTTGGGATACATGAAGCCACCTTCCTCCTCCAAATCCTCGTAGAAAGTGAAGTGATGGATGATCGTGGGTTCTTCATCGCTAAGTGGATAGCCTATCCACATAACGTCCTGTTGGAAACAACTTTATTCAAGTCCTTGAATCATTATCGAAAACAGCTTAAAGAATATTTATTTATTTATTTCAAAAATTTATAATACCCTTACAGGCTAGACCCAATGTGATATTGTAGTTTCCTTATTTTAAATAGTGCCACTGTTTATACAGTAGCTAAGTTTATATGTAGCTATCCTAGTGAATGTACTCAAAGCACAAGATAAGATGTCGACGTCATCGGCGATGAGGTTGAGAGTGCGGAGCGCCCTTGTCAGCGGCGCCTCGCGCTGCAGGTTAGTTCTATTCGGTATATTCTATCATCAGACCACCAGACGCACGGCGATGCGCCATCGGTACATGGTGGACATCCCATCCATACTCACAAAACGTTTTGTGAACACATTCATTGTGCGTACAGCTGAGGAGTGAATTTCCGTACCAGAGTCCATGTTTCCTTATAGCTACAACCTGGGGGTCTTTAAGTCAAGAGTGAATAGATTACTTCTAGGCAAGCGTGCTCCATCGTCGACCACATCTTCGCCCTTTTTAGGAAGACCACTGTAAGCGAAATTTTGCGTTTTTCCTAAATTAAAAAAGTATTTATGAGATCGTCCCACAGTTTTCCTTACCTTCTGTCTATCAGCCGCCGCGAGCGCTTTAATCAGCTTGTCACACCTAACGGCCGTGTGCGGCTCCACGAACAGCACCCATCTGACCTCAGTGCGTCTGTATTGTGACGTCAGGGGTGACAGCAATGGCAGGATAGTCCATGCGCCAGGCACGGGGAAATCTTCATGCGTTATATGTGTTCTCGGGTGGCGCTGTGTGAAATATGTTTGGTTATAAAGATTATTAAGCTTTATGACTTAATTAAGTCACACATTTTTTTTTTTTTTTTACATAAACCAGCGCTTGACTGCGATCTCACCTGAAGGTTAGCAGTGATGAAATCGTTGATAGTGAAGTGCACTAGTTTATTAAGAACCACTATCCATGAAGAAGCCTAAATTATAATCTGACGGAAAGAAGGCAACAAGCAAATTGCACCAGTCCTTCAATGTAGGTACGCGGTATAAACGACAAGGCGAAACGCTTAGTCCGGACCGTACAGGTGTCAACAACGTAAGGTTGGACACTGGCCTCACCGTACGTCGAGTTGTCCGATAGTAGAAAGGTGATGGCGGAACCAAGTCATGTTTATCATCAAGTTTATTAGATAACGTGTTTTAAATCAGACAAGGGATGATAATTAGGTGAAAAAGCAATCAAAAATCATCCACGTTGTCTCAGTAACAAGTAAATAGAATAGGACAAAAATAACTCAGGATTAAATATATAATAATAGATTATATTTAGCAAGTGAATTTCAGTATATCAGGTTAGACAATCAAGAAAAAAAAGAGAAGGTATTTATTGCGCCTAAAAATAACGTGGGAACAAACTCAAACGTATTTTCCATGTACTTTAGCCTATATACGAGTAAATTGTTTGGTTTGTACAATTCCAACAAAGGACTTGCGGAGAAAGGTGTGCTCAGCTCACGATAATACTTGGGGTTGTACCAAATACTCGGAAATTCTTAGTGAAGTTGATTTTGTATTCCTTGTACGAGAAAAAGTGTTTAGGTGCCCTCTTCGTAGGGTGGAAAATGATTAAATAACTTATCCCGATATAAGTGAGCAGTGGTGAAGCAGTGGTAACGGCCCCGACTTACGAATTGTAGGTTGCGGGTTCAAACCCAGCCAGGCGCATTACTTTGTGTAATTTATTTCATCACCACTGCTCCCTGGTGAAAGAAAACATAGTGAGGAAACCGGCATGTCCTAGAACGAAAAATTCGAAGATATGTGACATCCACTAATCCAGAGTGGACCTGCGTGGTGGACCCGTTCCGTCTACTAGAGAGGAGGCCTGATTCCCAGCAGTGGAAACATTATAAGGATGATTATGCTATCAAAATGAAGCGAGGGGAGTGTCAATCTTTTACAGACTAAAACTGCCACCCGGTTTCTCCAGTTCTATACGTTCCAGGGCCACGGTGAACATCCCTGCAGCCCAAGCCCTGCGTTCAAAAATAATCAGAGTAGAGTAGAGTCGCTACTCCAACCGTTCAAAAATGCTTCGTGTTGCAACCCAGGGTCGTTCTTTTATAACTTGAGTAGCTACCCTAGAGTTAGCCCAACTGACTCTAACTCCGAGCAGGGTAGGTTGGTGTAAGCAGCTATAAATGACACTTGCTTGGCATTGACAGTTGAACTCTGCGTTCGAACGTGCGTTCGCGTTCAAAAATGTGAGTGTAGAGTATCTACCCTTATGACGTCATTAGAGTTAACACTAACCTCATTTTTGAACTCTGGGCTGGCAAGCATCGGCCTTAGCGGCCTTATCAATTACGCTGACATCTTTGTCGTCGATCCTGACCTATTTCTTATTGGACGGCCAGCTAGTGTTTAGGTACCCTTAGATTAAAGGTTGATTTAGTTGAAAAAGGTAAGATGTGCGTCGGAATTGCACAACTTAAATCTGCCAAACCCGTTCCATCATCGGACCACCAGACGTACGGCAATGCGCCATCAGTACATGGTGGACATCCCACCCATACGCACAAAACCGTTTTGGGAACACATTCATTGTCCGTACAGCTAAGAAGTCTGTGTTTCTTGATAGCTTCAACCTTGGGATCTTTAAATCAAGAGTGAATAGGTTACTCCTAGGCAAGCGTGCTCCATCGTCGACTGCATCATCACATACCATCAGGTGAGATAGTGGTCAAGCGCGAACCTACCAATAATAATAATAATAAAAAAGGTTCTTACGTTTTCCAGGTGCAGAACTTGAAGGTCGATGTCCAGCTTCAGTCGTTGAGCTATACTGGCGTGATATGGCTCAGGCTGGCTCACGATTGTAAATACTATATTTCTTGAATCTGCAACAAAGAAAGAATATGATCGCTGTCACTGTTACCTTATCAGCCCAAAGGGTTAACTAAAAATCAAACCCGCTGCTATTCATATTGAAACGCTAACTCTTGAATGAAAATGCTTATAGCGATATCTATCATGCCATATAGGAACTAAAGTTCAAAATCCTGCATCGCGGATTAGACTTCTCCGTGCGATTAGAACATATTTAATAAAACAGCCAGAAATCAACTATCGGGAAGTTGCCCAGACTAGACATAATACCCGTCTGGTCGTAGGATCCTCCCTTTTCAATGGAGGTATGTAGGACCGTACACCCTGGTGCACATACCTCTACGTTGGATATTTAAGGGCATCCAACTCGACATACATTTTCACTGTTTTTCATACAACCGCTCTTACGCGATTATGACGTTATTACACATTTTTCTTTAGATAATTTGGAAACACTTGTGGATATTATCTAGGCTTCTATTGAAATCAATCTTTAAATTTGTGTAAAACTAATCCAGTAAAGACCTCTGAAAATCTGCTATTTTGCATGAACTTTGACACTTCATAACATAATTTACTCAAAAATTAAAAAAAAAAAATTAAAAAGTATAACAATAAAAGCCTTGCAAAAATCAAAATTCTGAATGACGACAATTTTTTTCAAAAACTTTTAAGGGTTTAAAAAAAACACGTATTTCTTGGAACAAGTGTTTGTAAAATATTCGAGTAAATCACGAAATTACCGAATGCTAACAGAGTTTTCAGGCGTTATCTCTCTTTTTGCCTTTTCGTCAAACATCGCATTGGATTGCGTTAGATGAAGTAACAAGCTTCTAAACCATGCTCGATGTTGACGATAGGCAAGTGAAAAAAAGACCCTCTTAAACAGGTTCCATTTTAATATGACGCATTATTTTCTGAAATAAAGGTTTGTGCAATCGGATTCCCAATTTTTTTTTCTGACAAAAAGTACACTTTTGGGCAGGACAATGTATGTCGGGACCACTAGTTCGAATATAAAGTTTATTCATTTGATTATATAATTAAATTGTATTTATGGTTTATTAATATATCTTTGTGTTCGCCATTTTTCTCCTTTCATTGTACCTATCTCATCTGCATCACCCAAGAGTTGACTGATAAAAAATGCCTAGGGCATTAAGTCGGCCTCCGTACTTTTGTGTGCTTAAAGTATAATATTAAAAAAAACAATAGTAGTTTAGATTTATTTCATAAGTAAATCATAATTACTGAAAACAACCCTACACATCTCCCTCTATAACCCATCAAATTACATCCCGCATCAAAACACCACATCAAGGCTGATAGCATTACCGTCAAATGACGTCAATGCCGTCAAATTATGACAAATGGCGCCGAAGCATTGACTAACAAGCCGTCGACGCTCATCAATCATAGACAAGGCATTGGGTTTCATTTACAGGTAACTGATAGAGATATATGCCTTTGTGTACATGGATTAATATTTGGAAGGTGTAATGGATAAAGGTGGCGTTAATGGCGCGTACGAACCTCTTTACGGTTATTTTGAATAGATAAGATAACTCAGTCATAATCTATGCAGTAATATATTACAATTTTTCAGTCAACACGTTACCGTCGTATTTATAAAAAAAGCTTGCTGTTTACATTTTTTTTGTCTCTTATCCCAAATTTCATCGACAGGATGGAACCTCATCTTATTATAATCTAGCTTTGTATGTCATCATCATCATCATGTCAGCCGAAAGACGTCCGAATAGGGGTGAAGGGCCTTTAGGACCGGTTTTCCACCCGCCTTCAGGAGTTCGGCCGTAATTCCGTCCTCACCCGACGCTTTGTTGTTTTTCAGCTGCTTGAGACCCATCCTAATCTCGTACCTATAAGCTGACGTCCGGGATATCTTCGGTATAGTGTCGAGTCAATCTAACTCAAGGGTCGTTAGCTAGATTTGCAGCGGGTTTGGAGATTGACGTGTACAACTGTACATATAAAATTTAAAATTAAAAAAAAAACCACGACGCAAAAAACTATTAAAAAGTAAAAAATAATTTAATAAATTACTCTTTCAGTCGTTTTCACTTCATTAAAAGAACTATAAATATTTTAAAGATGAGCGTCGCTAAATATTTTAAAGACGAACGTCGCTAAGTCGAGGGACCGCAATGTGAAGAAGTTTATTTAGTTTTAACGCAAAAAAAAATACCTGGTCTACCTACTAGTTTTAAATGGTTTATAAGAAAATTGCGATCCTCTGACTCAGCGGCGAATCTTGCAGCGGCGAACGGCAGCCTTGTATGTATGTTGACTAAAATTACTAATTACTACTAACTTTTAAATTATGTTTATTAAGTGCGTGTAATTTATGTGTATTTAGTCCGATGGATGCGAGACGCACAGGACCGTTCGCTGTGGCGACGCTTGGGGGAGGCCTATGTCCAGCAGTGGACGTCTTTCGGCTGAAATGATGATGATGATGATGATGAAGTGTGTGTCCAATAGTACTTTTCATAATTATTATCCTTATTATGTCTAATCGACTTCGTTTTGTGTTAAGGTGCAGTGCAGTGTACACTTGTTCTACATTACACTATTGACTGCCACTAAACACTAAATCGAACGATTATGTCCTTATTAGTCTTCTCATTATGTTTATGTGGTCTCGAAGCTGATGATGGCGGAAAGTTTTTTTTTTACAACATGGTGATGTCTACGTCTGTACTATTATTGATAAAATTCACCACCAAACAAGAAAATGTTAAAGTACGAGTATTTCATGCCATCTCTGGTAACAAAATGGGTAAAAACTGCATTTTTAAAAACTGGGCTATGCATAATTCAAGCCACTGTGCACTGATAAGAGCGGCAAGTCGCGGCCGTCGGAAACTTCTGGCGTCAGATTAACGTCTTCAGCCGCATTACATCATCTAATAAACTTCTGATAAACCAGTTAAAAGAGATGAGAAGGTGTTTACTGTATAAGTACTTGGGGTTCATTATCCCCTATATTATAACCTTGTTAAGAAGTGTTTCTTTTTAATTTCTAGGAAATTGTCAAATTTAGAGACCCTAAAAAAGTAATAATAATAATATTCCGCAACTATCACACAACGCCGTCCAGTCTCAAGATCTGAGCTTGTGTTATGAATACTAGACAACTGATAAACACACTTATATATTTCTTAATACATATAGTAGGTACATATTATAGATAAATTATACCCAGACACAGAACAAATGATCGTGCTCATCACACAAACATTTATCCTGGGTGGGAATCGAACCAACGATCTCCGGCATAGCAGTCAGGGCCACTAACCACCAGACCAACAGGCCAGTCAGAACAAGCCGAGGCTAACAGGCCAAGTAGGGGCAAAGGACAAATTTCTGAAGCAAAACTGTATTTCCAAACTTTTTATTAAACTGATAGGCTTGGGGTCAACTTCCAGTCTAACCGAGTGCAACTGACGCAATTTTTTTTTTCTAAAGGAACTGCCATCTGACCTCTAATCCAACAACTGAGTAACAAATACGCTTTGATAAGAGTAGGTGCAACTATTATGCGATCCAAATAACAATAGGAACGATTGCCATGTTGTGACGTCACGTCATACTGTCAAATCGAAGAATTATTATGGTGAGCAAAACAAGAAATTTTTAAAATTTAATTTGTTTACGAACTGTGAACGAAAAAAATTTAATCAGAATCCAGTACTTTAATTTTGCTCATCTCTGAGTCCTTCAATTACGCCCAATTTCTTGCGATTTGACAGTATGACGTGACGTCACAACATGGTAATCGATCCTATTCTTATTTGGAACGCACTGTACATAGTTAGGTGTTTGTAAAAAACATTAAGTTCTTCACACAAAGCTTCTAAGCCTCATGTTATGATAGCTAATGCATTACCATCTAACACCAAAACACTTTCTAGAAAGCGACCAAACCACACAAATGTAAAGTGCGATCTTCAATATTTAATTTCGTCTTAAAATTCGCATCAACTCCACAGAAAGTCGGGTTCTTAGTCAAATCGTAGTCAAGATCGATCAATTTGGATGGAGGCGTCATGAATAATGCAAATTCTGCGATCACCTGAGGTGTGACACATTAAAATCGCATTCTGGCTTTATGACGTCCCCAGGCGAACGCAAGACGTATTACTGCTGATGCCGATAACGTAAGGGTTAGGTAAAAATGCGGTTAAAATGTGGAGTTAACGGTTTGGAACAGGTAAACGGGAAATGTAAATCGTTGATTTTTTTTTTGCGGTTGAAATATGAGGCATAATCACCCTTAAGTTTAAGACGTCTCTAAACACCTGTGAGTCTGATGATAAGTTGACAAGAATTTATCCGATTTACGAGTTACTTTTTAGGGTTCCGTACCTCAAAAGGAAAAGATGAAACCCTTATAGGATCACTTTGTTGTCCGTCTGTCAAGACCTTTTATTTTAGGAATGCACGGAGGTATCGAGTTGAAATTAAAACCATACACTCAGGTCTGCGGTCCCTTGAAGCTGTGAAAAAATCAAACTTAACGAAAAAAAAAGATACGGCCGTTTATGTCGCAAAAAACGTATCTTTCGACACTCTCGAGGAAATCAAAATTTATAGGGTAGTTCCCGTTGACCCAAAAAATTTTGCCATTCGGAAAAATCTTCGAGATTTGGAAATTTAACTATCTACTTACATAAGTTTGAGTTTCCGGCATGTCCCAAAAACAAAAATTCGAAGACATGTGACATCCACCAACCCGCACTGGGCCCGCGTGGTGGATTACGACCCGTTTCCTCTCCTAGAGAGGAGGCCTGAGTCCCAAAAGTGGGAACATTATAAGGCCGACTATGCTATGCTATGCTACATAAGTTTGTACGGAACCCTCAGGGCGCGAGTTCGACTCGCACTTGCTCAGTTTTTTAAGCCTCAGAAAGCATCAAGATCCATGCAAGTTAAGTTAGTTATTTTCCATAGAATAAATAAATAAGCATAGAATAGAATTAGATAAACCTACAAAATGGGAGTCCCACCGATTAAGGTTGAATGATGACGAAAGAAAGAAAGATGTATTAGTATGAAAAATAAAAGTACGAGAGAAATAATTGCAAGAACTGGTATGAAAGAGTCTCAACTAAGTCTCCAATGCCGTTGGAGGTTCTAGCTACCTCCAATTTCCTATCCTTGGAGATAGATAGTATTAAAAAAAAAATTGGTTAAAATTATAAATAATTTCAAATTGCCTCACTGTTGATCCGCTAGTTATTATAAATTAGCCCCGAGTCACATTGAATGCTCAACCACAGAATAAGAAATAGTACAAGCTCAACTCAAAATAATAGTACGAATGAGTTGCATATTACCATTGGTGGCCAAATATTATTAGCGACAGTACTCATAGATATGTAATTTCTGATTGAAACACACTTTTTAAGCAAACCAATAGATTTTTAGAAGGTTTATTTTGTTTGGTTTTATAACTTGTATCATTATTATTATTTTTTATATGTGGCAACATTGTGATTTCGATATTTTTTTTTTAAGAGGCACTATTTCTAACTTTGTTGACTTTTGTCAACATTTATTGAAAATTGTTTTTTTTTGTTGTTGGAAAAAAAAAATGTTTGATTTAACTAATTTTTCTTGTACGAAATACTCAAAACGTAAGTAATATTTCTTATTGCGTTGCTTTTTAAACAAATTCTAATATTATTGTTGAACTCTAAACATTTCCAGAGAGATATAGCAGCTATTACAGGTGTTTTGGGGTCTTTAGTAAACAGATTTAAAAAAAAAACTGATCAGAACGAACCTTTGGAATTAGACCGTGTGAAAAAATGTGGCAGGCAAAGGATCACCACTCCTTGTACAGATCGTAAAATCAGGTATATCTCGTTAAAAGAGTGTTGCCCACTTTACTACGATTATAAACGAGGAGAGTGTAGATGTTACCGAAAGAAAAAACTTGCATAGCGAGCCATACCACGACGAATGCAAGCTGTCACAAAATACTAGTAACATTCGTCCAGTTATACTAACGTATTTATTTATTTTCAAAAATATTAAATAATTTTGCTTTCAAATTTGTTGATTTTATTATCTCAATCAATAAAGTATTTAAATAAAAATACCAGTCGGACCTACAACCACCCATTTGCCTGCAAAATTCAGTTAAGTAGATAATATAAAAATCTAGTTGCTGTCCCTAATAATATGGCCACCTACTTTAAGTTCGAATGCTTCCTAAAGATTTTCCACCACAATATCTTCCTTTAAACCGCACTATTTTTAAAGACTTTTAAAGGGAGCAGTTTCTTGTTTAAAGAATCCACTCGAGTCCGTATTTCGTGGCAATGTTGGAGCGTTGATGGCGTATGAATAATTTCTGCATCTGGAGTGGAGCGGCGACAAATAAGCCTGCTGCACCGCATTTTTATATAACTTAGATCTATAGCGGTGGATGAAATTAATTGGTTTACAAATAAATAAAAGTACTTAATTACATTTTGAGTTTCGCCAGGAAGAAACTCTTCTTGAGACAGTTGAAGTTCTTGAGTTGCACTACCATAAAACCTATATTTTAACGGTAGTAGATAAGGTCTTTCTAAGAACAAATTCAAAAGATTTTGATGAAGATTAATGTGAAAAATCTTCTATGAATTATTCGCATAGCATTATTATTTTTTTAAAGAACAACGTGGACCGATGACCTGATGAGAGTCACGGGAATGCGATGGATGCAAGACGTACAAGACCGTTTGTTGTGGCGACACTTGGGGGAGGCCTATGTCCAACAGTGGACGTCTATCGGTTGAAATGATGATAAGGATGATGATGATTTTTATAAAGAAATTCACATACCTACCTACACCATCTAGACTACGGGCCTTGGTACAGGCTATGGTCCGGAGCTAGGAGGAGTGGCATGCGGTCGCCTCCTTCTGCGAAGCAGTAATGCTATCAAAGGAGGCGGCCGATCGCGTGAGGCAACGGTCCTCACGCCCCAACCGCCGCCGGGATTCCGATCCCAATTTCCGGCCACCGTAGGCGGTCTTGCGGACGACGAGCAATGCGTAGCTCTCCGTCCGACCGTCCAGTAACCGTCCGGACCGAGCCCAAATCGTCGACGGCGCGTACTGTTCCACGCGCGCCTCAGGGAGATGTCAGCCGGGGCCCCGGGATGAAGGCAAAGAAGGAACAGGAGTGGGTTTTTAGTCAGTAAAAGTCTGACACTATCTCCCGATCCGCCCAAGAGCGGGATTTGTCATTAGATTATTTTTCGCACCTAAAAAAAAACCATTGAGAGACTACACTAAATTATAACATTTGTTACGTAGACCCATTTAGTCCAGTCTTTAGACCCAATTAGACACAGATAGCATGTCAAACCCTCTAAAACAGCGTGGCTCAGTTCTAAAGCTTTCCAACAAGCCCCCTTGAGCCCCTGATCCCTTCAGTCACCCGTCGAATTTCACACAAAAGTACATAGCTAATTCTCAATTAGTCTGTTCCTGAAATTGGAATCTACGGATGCTATTAATACACCTCTCTTGTTTGTTTACGAATGTTTTTGCGTTAAACATAGTGCGTTGCGTTAAACATTCGTAAACTTGTTTGTTTACGAATGTTTTTGCGTTAAACACTTATACACAGTGACCATCCACTTATTGGTAATTTTCCTGAGGGTGTATAGTCATGAATGTGATCAACGTTTACTGTAGAAATCAACTCTGATCATCATTATCTTTCTGCCCTTGTCCCGTCTTACTTGGGGTCCGCGTAACACGTTTTTTTTCTTCCATCCTGTCTTCCGTCATCCTATCACTAACTTCCTTTTATTTCATATCACTCTTCACACAATCTATCCATCTTTTCTTTGGCCTCCATCTTCCTCTCCACCCATCCACCTGTATACTGATAACTCTTTTAGTAACATGCGTTTCATCCCTCCTCTTCACATGACCATACCAAGACAAACAATTCCCCTTCAACTTTTCAGTCACTGGCGCAACTTTCAAACTTCCTCTAATATACTCATTTCTCACTTTATCCATTATCGTCACACCACACATACATCTCAATATTCTCATCTCCGCTACGTGCAATCTTTTTTCATCCGTCTTTTTCACAGCCCAACATTCTGATCCATACAGTATGACAGGTCTTATCACGGACTTGTGCATTTTACCCTTTAACTTGAGGGGCATCCGTGTGTCACAAATTGTTCCAGTGACCTGTCGCCATTTCATCCATCCTGAATTGATCCGATGTGTTACGTCTCGGTCTACCTCGCCATCTCCTTAGGTGAGCGACCCGAGGTACCGAAATCAGCTCTGATATTGAATAGAAATCAGCAAACAGCAAAGTCCCATAAAAATCGGCTATACCAAACACGTCCTTATTTGCGGCACCGCGAAAAAGTATCATTTGCGTTTCTTGCTCATATAGGGAGATTGCTTATTTAGGTAGCAAATAACTTTTACACGAACGGCCTGTGGGTGTGATGCAAGCAACGAGCCTACAGTGTAAAAATACAACAAAAGAAAAATACAGACAAGTGACACTAGTGACAGCAGCTAAACGCGATTATGCGAGCCAACGTTAAAACGCGATTAGTTTTATCGGTGAATTCCGCCCTAAGTGATGTTTATTACCTAATCTCGAACCTAAACACATACGAGAGTCATAAGCCTCTGTCACACTATCCGCTTCCCCATTCGTCTATTCATTACTTTTTCGCAGTGGAGCTGCAAATAGACCGGCTCTATCAATAATGCGCGAACCGTCACGGCAAATGGACGGGTTTCCATCGAAACCTACTGGGACTGTGACACCAGCATGTTTATAGAGCTCTCTGTATCTACAACTCGATGTAAAGGCGCATTTTCTATTCTATCACGACTAGTATACTAGCAGATTTTTTTTAACCATCATTTTTTTTTTCAGGATTCTATTTAAGGCTTGATTTATGCAAAAATCAAATCCTAAAGTGAAAAAACAAAACAGCTAATTAAGCACATTTTTGCTTCCATAACTCGATAAAATGTATCACCGATTTGTTGTTCTCATATTCCCTCCTACTAGCAAACGTTGTTCTACCATAATAAAATTGCGATTAAGAAATGGGGGTGGGGGTATGAGGAAAGAAAGAAAGAAAACATTTATTTGAGACTTTTACAGGACAAACAACAATAAAATAAAAAGTACTTAACTATTTAATCTATAAATACTTAACTTAAAATAATATTTAAAAAAAACAATTTTAAAAGACAAAAATAAAAGACCTGTGCGAGGCCAAATAGGCTCCTATCTCAGCATATGCTGCGATATTTAACAAAAAAGTAAAATAACGCAGCGCTGGCTGGTATTCTGATAGGGCCTGGTGATGCCACGGACACACTCACGGAACACAGAGACATACCATACAACCCGTTGCCAGACTTAACAAATATACACAAAAAATGTCATAACACTCGGTTAAACCTTCCCTTTCCCTTCAAAAAGGCATCTTTCCTGACGCGCTAAAAAAAGCTATCGTCCATCCGATTCATAAGGGAGGGAACAGAGACTGTGTCAACAATTACAGACCCATATCGGTCCTATCAGCACTTTCTAAAATACTAGAAAGGATCCTAAACAATGGTTTAAATAAATTCCTCAACAAACATCAACTCATTGCTGATAAATCAGTATGGTTTTCGCACAGGAATTTCAACTGAAGATGCAGTTCTTGACCTAACGCAGTTCGTTGCTAGGAAGCTTGACAGTCGTGTCAAAAGTCTAGGGATCTTCCTAGACCTCTCTAAAGCCTTTGACACAGTATCTGTTCCCAAACTTATCTCTAAAATGGAACTCCTAGGAGTACGTGGAAACACCCTCGAAATTTTCAAAGACTATCTTAACAACCGGACCCTACGAGTAAAAATTGGAGAGTTTATAAGTGACGAAGTAGCTACTACTTATGGTGTACCTCAGGGAAGCATTCTAGGCCCCACCCTCTTCCAGATATACGTCAATGAGTTATGCAGAATGTCCATCCCCAACTCCAAGATCTTTGCGTATGCAGACGACACTGCAGTCATAGTTTACGGACCAACTTGGGATAGTGTTAAGCGCTACGCAGAAGAGGCAATTACAAGAATAATGAAATGGCTAAACCTAAACCTACTTACCCTAAATTGCGATAAAACGACGTTCATTCCATTCTCTATCCGGCGTAACAATTTGCCCGACAAATTCTTTACACTATCAGCGCATACCTGCTCAAATCAATCCGCACTATGTCTATGTCCAACACTTACAAAAACTGACCATGTGAAATATCTGGGTGTCCAAATTGACGGAGGCTTACGATGGGACAAACAGGTTGACGCCATTTCCACTAGATCTATGAAACTTCTGCATGTTTTCAAATCCCTTAGAGACTCGGCCGCGCCCGAAACCCTGAAGATGGTGTACTATGCATTATGTCAATCCGTTATCGGATATTGCATCACAGTATGGGGTGGTGCAAATATAACCAGTCTTCTGAGGATTGAAAGAGCGCAGAGAGCCGTATTGAAGGTGATGTTGCTTAAACCTTTTCGCTATCCCACTACGCAACTATATGCAGATTGCAAAGTACTTTCTGTCCGCCAGCTTTTTGTACTCCAGTCTACTATTAGAAAGCATGCTAGCGTTCCCCCAGCTGACCCCACAAAAAGAAAGAAACTTCCATTAGGTACCCCTCACAAAACCACCTTTGCTCGACACCAGTACTACACATTAAGTACACATATCTACAAACAAGTTCACAAGAATTTAAACATTGTCAATCTAAATAAATATGAATTAAAATCAAAATTAACCGAATGGCTACTGGAGCGTGACTATTAACAAACAGAGTCCTTGCTTAAGTACGTCGCCTAACTACATATATCTCCAAACACGCACACCCACACACTTCACACAAAGCACACATCATATATACTTACACAACATATATAAAACATACATATAAACATACCATCACACACCATCACACACACACCATCACATACACACTACCACACACATTCACACTCATATAAGAGATTTAACTTTACTTTTACTAAAATTAATTATTTCTGTATAAACTGATCTTTATTTAACATCAATCGTTGAGGTAGATCGGCTCAGTTTACTATTGTATACTTATAGCATCTCCTTTTAAGCTGAATCACTGTCTCTCAAGATACAGGTTCCACCCTAGTTTGAGAGGCAGGGTTTCCCTTATTGTGTACAGATTATAGTCCTAGATTGTATTGTATTGTGTTTCTACCAAAGCTCACTCAAATTGTTTTTATGTAAAACGTCAAATCTGTATTTTTATGAAATAAAGATATTATTATTATTTCCTTTATTTACTTTATATACATATTTTGTACATTTTTAAATATTTCTTAAAACATAAATAAAAAAAAAACATTTAAAAATATAAAAAATAGTACCCCACCGGTATCGGGAACAGGGTCCAAGCTACCGGCGGTCAGGGCTCCAGAGAAAGGAACCTCCTAACGATACGAGCCGTGTCCAGGAGTACCGCTTTCTGAATCAAGGCCTTGATCCAGCCGCCTAACGCGAGCCTCCTAAGGTGTTGGTCGAGGCTCTTGGCTATTAAGCCATTGGCTGACACGACTATCGGTACAATGATCGCTGAGTCCACATCCCACATGTCGACAACCTCGCGAGCCAAGTCAATATACTTGATTTGTTTATCTTTCTCGGCTTTCACGAGGTTCTCGTCATGCGGAACGGATATGTCAACAATCATTGCACGCCTCTCGCTTCGGTCCACCACCACTATATCAGGCTTATTGGCTACAATAGTCCTGTCAGTGATGATGGACCGATCCCAGTACAAAGTGATATGACCATTATCAAGAACTGGGTCGGGCTCATACCTGTAGTACGGCACTTCCGATTCCACAAGAGAGTATTTCAGAGCAAGTTGCTGATGGATAATCCTGGCTACAAGGTTGTGTCTATGCAAGTACTCTCCGTTAGCTAGACGAGAACAACCAGAGATAATGTGACGAATTGATTCTCCCGGACGGTGACATGCCCGACAGATGTCAACCGTGCCGTCCTTCACAATAAATCTCCGGTAGTTATTCGTCATGATAACTTCGTCCATAATTGCACAGACAAAACCTTCGGTTTCCCCAAAGAGGTCACCGAAACGCAGCCAGGCTACGGACGCCAATTGGTCTACATCGGGCCCGTGAAAGCCCCGGAAAAAGCGTCCGTGAAGTTCCTTGCTCTGCCATACTTCCCTGCGATCGTTAGTGTCAAGCACTAACGGTTTACGCCAGTTCTCGTTAGCCAGAGAGAGCGGGGTGAGTCCCTTGTCCACTGTCACTACATCTCGATGCATACCCACGTCGGTAGCTAGGAAATATTCCCTCAGACTGCATACCTCGCGGTTGTGTAGGGTCTTAGCATTTAAAAAACCTCGACCTCCACACTTCCGCGGGATATACAGTCTCATCACCGACGATCGTGGTTGATGCATTCGGTATGCAGTCAGCAGTGTGCGGACCCTCCTATCCAGGGCGTCAAGTTCCGTTTGAGTCCATTTGAGTACGCCGAAAGAGTACATCAATACCGGCATGACCCAACCGTTGAAGGCGCGCACCTTGTTTCCGCCTGAAAGAAGACTATTGAATACCTTCTTCAGGCGTCCAAAGAAACGTTCCTTCAACGATTGCTTCATGTCAGTGATATTGATGCCTAGAGCTTCCGACATACCCAAATACTTATAGGTTTCGGTTGGAGAGAGGGATCTCAGGTTTATGGAATCCGTGAGTTGAGTGCCCACGGATTCCACAACCTCCCCTCGTTTTACATGCATGACCGCACATTTGTCCACACCAAACTCCATCCTGATGGCACTACTGAAGGTTTCAGTTATCTTCAGTAGCTCCATCAGTTGCAGATTGTTGGGGGCAAAAAGTTTCAGGTCATCCATGTAAAGTAGGTGAGATATTACCTGACCACCTCTCTTCAACCGATAGCCTAGACCTGAATTCTCCAGCAGTGTGCTTAGAGGATTCAAGGCTAGGCAAAACCAAAGTGGACTCAAACTATCACCCTGGAATATACCTCGCTCGATCCTTACAGGTTCGCTATTCCTCTGGATATGTCGACATCCTGGATAGCGGAGGACCGTACTCCATTGCCTCATACACGACATCAGGAAGGTGCGTAGTGTTGTATCAATTTTATACAATTCCAGCACCCTCATGAGCCATGTATGAGGAACAGAGTCATAGGCCTTCTTATAATCTATCCAACATGTCGACAGATCCTTTCGGAAACGTCGAACCTGTTGGCTAATGGTCATATCAATGAGGAGCAGCTCCTTAGTACCGCGGGACCCGTTCCTACATCCATTCTGAGAAGGTGACATGATCAGATTTTTGTCGATATGACTATTAATTTTGCTTCTCAGTATGGATGTAAGAACTTTATAGACCGTTGGCAAACAGGTGATCGGTCTATAATTTTTAGGCTCCGCAGTACTACCTGACTTATGGAGCAGGTGGGTTATTCCTGTTGTTAGGAACTGGGGTAGCGACCCTGACTCTAAGGCAGACTGAAACTGATATGCCAAGCGAGCGTGCGATCTTGTAAACCACTTAATCCAGAAATTGTGCAGCCCATCCGGCCCTGGAGATTTCCAGTTTGGCAACGGACGGACTGCACGAGCTACATCTTGGGGGCTGATGTCAATTGCCCCCATTTGTGGTATTGGATCGCACGCACGCTCGACCTCTCGAGTCCAGTCACCCTCGGTGTGACTGACAGGCACCGACCAGATGCTGCGCCAGAATGAACTCATGGCGTCATCATCCGGGAGGCGCGTATCAGTCACACCTTGGTCCGGTCTCTCCCAAGCCCTATAAACCCACCTTTCATTACTCCGGAATGTGCGATTCTGGGTGTATCGCTCCACCCGCCGCTTATACCTGCGGATACGGTTTGCCCATGCATACACCTTCTGCTTCAGGAAGTCGATGCGCTCTGTGACACGGGACATATAGTCTCGGGGGCTGATGTCAGTCCCCGAAAACGCCCGCCTCACAAAGCGCATCACTCTTGGGCGAGTGTTGCCCTCCCTGAAGCAGATTAGTTTGCCGATGAGTGCTCTGGCCCCACCAATACGACGCTCGATCCTGCACTGCCAAGCCGGCACGGCTGGTTTCGGTCGTGTAGATACGTCACAGCTTGGAAACTTGACGTGAGCTACACGACATGCCGCAACAGCTGCGCAGTACATTATCGAGTGTGTATCAGTGAGATCTTCGCAGTCGTCAAAATAGTTTGACAACTGCAAATCCAGAGCAGCCACCAGCGCCTTATTCTTATTATGCATGGGCAAACGAGGTAAGCGCGGCCTAAGTTCGAGCGGCATGTTGCGATACTCCCGAATAGCACACTCCAAAGCACTCCTCAATTCATTGTTGCACTGGGTACTTACATGTGTAACCATGTCAGTAATCTCTTCGTCAGCATGGTCGGAAAGATGGTAGGACGGTGGTACCATCACTGGTACCACAGGCTGCAACGAAGGAGCAATGGCATGGTTACTCATTTCCGTACGGAGGCGATCAAGTACAGTATCGTCCAACATATGATTACGCTGGATAACCCGCACCTGATCCGACAGTCGTTGGGCCGAAACGTTGACGGCTGGCTCAAGCACCTGAAACAAAGAGAGCATCCGAACACGGTACGCGGTTAGGTTGTTTCCTCCCTCTGTAGCCCCATAGTATGCGCGCATGACATTCTCATTGATAGATTGCGTCCATCGCATGCGCTGCACACTTCCGCCGGGAGCTGGGACCCTATCAGAGGCCGGTGGGCCTCGAGGTCCTAAGCCACTCGGCGGCCGGCGTCCTCTCCGTCGACGCGCAGGTGGTGGTGACGTGGGCGGAGAAAAGTACTCGTCGCTGGAGCTCGACGCAACTGCCACGGCCGGTGTCACAGCACTCACGGTGGGGCTGGATTCCGGCGGCGGCGAGGCGGAGCTGAGCGACGAGGCCGGAGGTGGTAGGCGTGCACGGCGAGCTGCGGCACTGGTCAACATTTTTGCGGTCTTTTCACTTTTCAGCTTCAATTTTCCATAGTTTCTATTATTGATGATTTCATCTTTGTACTAGGCATGCCTTTTAAGTTCTGTCGTTTTCATATTTCCCGGCAATTTTGAATTTGGAACTGTTCTATATTCGAATGTGTCAAAATTTTGAATCTCAAAACAGTTGAAAGTATTAGGATTAATGCTATTGTTTAGTCACAACGTCGATTGGAATCTGTCAGGTTACGTATGAAAATGAATCTTTCTAAGGAAAATGTTCGTGCAATAATTTTCTACAACTTTATAAGAGGCCTGACACGGCGTCTGTGTTTTGAAGAGCTAACATCTGTGTTCAGTGATGAAGCCCCATGTCTGCGGACTGTTGAACGCTGGTATTTAGAATTCCAGCGTGGACATACTAGTGTTAGTGACAAATCTCGCGAAGGACGCCCAAAATCCGCCTTCACTGATGATAACGTCATTGCTGTGAGACAACGAATTCTCGAAGATCGTCATGTGACATATCGAGAGATAGAGGATCTATTAGGCTTCTCAGGGAAAACCATTCAGAAGATCTTGCATGAAGCGCTTGGTGTGAGAAAGCTAGTTTGCCGTTTGATACCGCATCTGCTTTCCGACGATCACAAGGCGGCCCGCGTCAGATGGTGTAAGAAAACTCTGCAAAGGTTCAACCGAGGAGACTCAAATCACGTCTACGACATCATCAGTGGTGAAGAATCTTGGATCTATGCCTACGATCCTGATTCCAAACAACAATCTACAATCTGGGTCTTTCAAGACGAGCCAAAGCCGACTAAAGTTGTTCGTTCTCGAAGCACTTCAAAGAAGATGGTGGCCACGTTCGTTGGAAAAACCGGCCTTGTTGCGACTATTGCACTTGAAGATCGTAGAACGGTTAACGCAGAGTGGTATACCACAGTTTGTTTACCACAAGTCATCGCCGAACTTTGAAAATCTAACTCAAAGCGACGCATCATCCAGCACCACGACAACGCAAGTTCACACAGGGCTCGTCAAACGATTGAGTATTTGAAGCAGGAAAAAGAAGAAATTCTTGACCATCCTCCATACAGTCCTGACCTAAGCCCTAACGATTTCTTTACATTTCCTAAAATTAAGAAAAGTCTTCGTGGTCAAAGGTTCCAGTCCGGTGAAGAAGCAGTCGACGCTTTCAAGTCAGCCATTTTGAACACCCCCACTTTAGAGTGGAATAAATGTTATAATAACTGGTTTGAGCGAATGGAAAAGTGTACTAAGCTACGTGGTGAATACTTTAAAAAACAATAAAAAGTACTATAAGGTTCTAGTTGTGTTTTTTTCTTCAAACGACAAAACTTAAAAGGCATCCCTCGTATGTGTTTGTTTTGGTGTAATTTTTTTTTCTCTCATATTTGTTATTTCTGAAGTTATCTATTTCTTTTATTATTATTATTATTATTATTATAAACCATTTCGGAGGGGTTCAATCAAACATTGACACGAAATTTTTATTTATTAGATTTATTTAGGGTCGGCGCAACATGTTCTGCCTCTTCCATATTAGTCGCATTCACGTTAACCGTCACACGATACCATCATCTTAATTAATCCTATAAAGCACTGTTAGTCAACTCCAACAACCCCATGCAATCGGATACCGATAATATGAAACACACACAAAAACCCTCCACTACTCGCCATATACAGGGTGTTGTCGAGAGACGCATCAATAATTCCGCGTCACATCGCACGGATTCCACCAGCCAGGGGATTGGAGGCCTCGAATTTCTAAGGCCTCAGGCTTCCGAAATTCGACCCGAGGCCTCGGAGGCCCGGTTTCAATTTTACCGCTCAATTTATTATAGACTACGTATGGCCAGGTTAATCTCCTAGCGTGGAAGCGACGCCATTCATCTTTCTTATTTGTCGTAAGATTCGTGTTGTTTACGTTTTTTATTTAAAGTCTGACTATGGAGGATAATCACAGTAATACTATAAAGGCGAAAGTTTGTATGTATGTGTGTTTATTACTACTTCACGCACAAACTGCTAAAAGGATTTGAATCACACAGGTACACAATAGTACAATATGATATTTTTTATTCTAGGAATATGTTCCCTTGGAATATTTTTTACATTCACGCAAAATTGAGTTTTTAACGAAATAGCACTCAACTCTCACTCTATGTAGACTGATAAACTCAACACTATGTAGGTAGGGGAATCAACATTTTGTAAGTTTTTTTACACAATACCAGAATATAATTGTTTAAACTTCTTAGATTAGGATTTGATATAAGAATTTATGAAAGAATCCTTATAACATTTTACTTTTGAAGGGTTGTTCAGAATGTATACTACTCTTCATGAGGGTTTTTGATGAAGAATGACATCCTATATAGGATGTTATTTACGCTTCTACACTGATATTATAAAGAAGAGGATTTTTTTTTTATGTACATGGAATTATATTATGAAATAATTATGTTATACAAACTACGTAGCAAACTTAAATATCAACTATAAACACTTTTATACAAAACCTAACTATGTACCTATATATACTTAATGAAAAAATACAAAATGAACTCAGGCATCGAAGTACTCATCCACATCGCTGTCATTCGGAAATGTGCCCAAAAGGCTGGCAGCATTGCCACGTTGAAGGGCAATGCTAATTCTTTAGGCGAAGAACGAGCCAGCCCTCTGGTCACGCAAAGTGTTGATCAGTTGGCGTGAAATTTCCTTGAAAAGGAGACGCGCACTCGGACCCCATGACCCAAGCGTTTCGACCCCAAACGGCTCAAAACTGTAATTACCAATAAGGTTGCAGTATTTGCGCAGGCCGCCGAACTAAGAACATGGGATGGCGCAAGGATGTCGACACAGATTGCGTCCCAAACCAGAGGCCTACCCACCTTCCACGGCACCAACGTCATACCATCTGGTCTCTTCCCATCGTCACGTACCAAGCCGCCAGTTTCTAATATGGCAGGTACGCCAGAGGTGACAAGAGCTCGACGAATAATGTCGTTGATGTTAGCGTGCCGTGCTATGCGGCCTGCGCTCCTGCAGCAGGACAGGCCATGGTGTCCGAGGCTGTCGACTACTTCGCCACAGTGGCACCGATGTGGAGCAACACAAGGTGCGCCTAAGCGTAAACAGATCGCGAGCCGAAACGAAGCGTCATCCATCATAATGCCTATGGTGGATAACGCAAACCCGACTCCCATTCCCCTACAGCCAGCAGACGCACACGCTCAGCAGTACTTGACGACGTATTTATTAGGTTGTTCCGTACAATACTGCAGAACGGCACATCTCACCGTCTCTACGAGGACAGGTGGTGAGGCAAATCCGTATTGGGACAAGCCATTTCCAAGCGTTCAACGCATCGGACAAGCACGGTACCTAAACATCAGCCAGTGATGAAGATAAAATATTCCTGGTTAATGTTTCAGTACTGTGCACCGAGGAGAGGAAAGCTGGTAAACTTATACTTGAAATTTTGCGGACGCTGAGGTCACCTAGCCGGATGGGAAGCGTGGCTTGCTGCCATGCTCGGTCGTCCAAGGCCACATTTAGGATCGAAGGTAGTGTGTTCCTAATAATTTGATCGACTTTTTCCAAAAGTTGTGGGTGTCTCCAAAGATGGGAGGAGCGAAGGTTATATGTAAATTTTAGCCCAAAACAACAGTATCGAATGAGTGTGAAAGCCGAATGCATGTTAATTTTAAAGTCTTTCCGCGAAGTCATTAAAATTTTGTATTTTCTATTCAATGAATGTTGTAAAAGATTCAATTCTATTTATTTTTTCGTTTTTTTTTTTGTTCGTAGGAGGTAATCTCTGAAAGTACTGGTCCGATTGCTAAAGTTTTTCACCGATAGAAAGCTGCTTTATTCCTGAGTGACATAGACTATATTTTATGTACGCGGGCGAAGCTGAGGGCAAAAGCTAGTACAAGATATTTTAGCTTTGTTGAATTTGTCTTTAAAAGACAGAGGTTTACGATTTTTCTCTTGTCGCATTGCGTTTATGCTCCGTGATATTTTCCTAGCGTGTATATGTATGTATAGGTATTTCACTCAATATATTCGTTATATTTTAATACACGAACTTATATTCAGTTCACAAACTTAATCCTGTCGTAACATAAATATGGCGCTTGTCACATAAAACAGAGTTCTTTATAAACATAATAAGTTTTTATGACAAGAATAAAGATTATGCAAATAAATATGTGAGCGAGTCAGAGAAAAATCCTGAATTTTTATATAATTAAGGCTGTTGCACGCGACTTCGTCTGCGCCAAAATCGTAAAATATTGAATTTCGTTCAATTTCATTTGATGGGTTTTATTTATTTATCCCAGAGTATTGTTCTACAATAAAAGTACCCTACGTTTTCTTTATATTAACTAACTGCCTGTGAAACTCCCGTTAATATTGGTCTCGCCGTTTCGGTGATTAGTTGGAATAACCAGACGGACAAAGATTTTAATTTTTTATATAACTAGAGGAGAGTAACTAAATATGGAATAGTGTCCTAATATGGCATACCATTATTTCTGAGATTGTATTTAATTTAAATAAGTTTTATTTTTATACATATAATTCTTCTGTACGTGTGTTTGTCACCTAACTCCTAAACTGCTAGACCGATTTGAATGAACTTTTGTGTGTATTTTTGAACGGGTCCCTGGATGGTTTGAAAATATAACTGAACTCGGGTTCTTGATTATTATTATTTTGACAAAAAGCTTACGAAAAGTAATGCGCCTGGCTGGGTTTGAACCCGCGACCTACAACTCGTAAGTCGGGGCCGTTACCACTCGGCCACCACTGCTCTCAAAACGGTGAAGGAAAACATCGTGAGGAAACCGGCATGTCATCATCATCTTCCTGCCCTTGTCCCATCTTATTTGGGGTCGGCACAACATGTTTTTTTCTTCCATTCTATCCTGTCAACCGTCATGCTATCACTAACTTCCTTTTCTTTCATATCACTGTTCACACAATCCATCCATCTTTTCTTTGGCCTCCCTCGCCCTCTCCACCCATCCACATGTATACTCATAACTCTTTTAGTAACATGCGTTTCATCTCTCCTCTTTACATGACCATACCAAGACAAACGATTCCCTTTCAACTTTTCAGTCACTGGCGCCACTTTCAAACTTCCTCTAATATACTCATTTCTCACTTTATCCATTCTCGTCACACCACACATCCATCTCAACATTCTCATC
Source organism: Mythimna impura (assembly GCA_905147345.3). Taxonomy (NCBI): domain Eukaryota; kingdom Metazoa; phylum Arthropoda; class Insecta; order Lepidoptera; family Noctuidae; genus Mythimna; species Mythimna impura. The sequence continues at coordinate 28,010,721 of LR990350.1, forward strand.
TCCGCTACATGCAATCTTTTTTCATCCGTCTTTTTCACAGCCCAACATTCTGATCCATACAGTATGACAGGTCTTATCACGGACTTGTAGATTTTACCCTTCAACTTGAGGGGCATCCGTGGGTCACAAATTGTTCCAGTGACCTGTCGCCATTTCATCCATCCTGAATTGATCCGATTTGATACGTCTCGGTCTACCTCGCCATCTACTTGGATAAGCGACCCGAGGTACCGAAAGTCGGAGCAGATTGGTATGGGCGTTCCAGCGAGAGCTAAGGGCATAGGACCGGAGAGACCACCGAAATCACAGAACAAGTACTCGGTTTTCGTTCTGCTTAATTTTAAGCCAACACTCTCCAGTCTGTGCCACCACACCTCCAATTTGCTCTGGACCTCTAGGCCACTCTCGGCAACCAGCACAATGTCATCGGCAAACAGCATACACCAGGGAGCCTCTTCCTGGATGCCCGACGACAGAGCGTCCATTATCATCAGGAAGAGGTAAGGGCTGAGGGCCGACCCTTGATGTAAGCCGACAGCCACACTGAAGCTGCCAGTGTTGCCCACTGCAGACCGGACTTGGGTACTGCATTGGCTGTACATCGCTCGGATCAACTGCACATACTTCCCAGGCACACCTTTCTCCTTAAGGGCCCACCACAGAACCTCACGAGGTACCCGGTCATATGCCTTTTCGAGGTCAACGAATACCATGTGCAAGTTTTTATGCGCACCTCTGTATTTCTCGCACAGCTGGCGTATAGCAAAAATGGCATCCGTTGTACCCCGACCAGGCATAAAACCGAATTGGTTCTGTGAAATTTCACTCTCTTCTCTTAGCCTCCTTTCAATAACTTTCTCCCAGGCTTTCATAGTATGTGACATTAGCTTTATTCCTCTATAATTGTTGCATTCAAGCACATCACCCTTGTTTTTAAAGATGGGCACCAGGGAACTGTTGCACCACTCATCAGGTATGGCTTCTTCCTGCAACAACTTATTGAAGAACAAAGCTAACCACATCCATCCATCCACTCGCAGCAACTTCCACACTTCAACTGGTATTCCGTCTGGACCAATTGCCTTACCATTCTTCATTCCATTTATAGCTATTCTGACTTCATCCATACTAATCATTCTCACTAAACCCACGTTCACTGGTTTGCTCTCTAAAATCCCATTCCAGTTGTTTTCCTCATTCATCAGTCTTTCAAAATAGTCCTTCCACCTCTCTTTGATTTTACTATCTTCTGATAGAATCATTCCAGTTTCATCCCTTATACATCTTATCTGACAAACATCTCTCGCATTTCTCTCTCTTGCTCTAGCAAGCCGGTATAGATCTTTCTGGCCTGCCGGACTATCTAGTGTGTCGTATAGTTTGTCCTGTACTTTTGCTCTCGCTATTGCCACGGCTTTCTTGGCTTTTTTCTTTAAAGCATCATATTCACTTTTTTTTGCAGACTTTAACCTAGTGTTTTCCGGATCTATACGCTGCCATTCCTTAAATTTCCTCTTTTTTTCTTTCAACACATTCTGTATATCTATCGACCACCACCATGTATCCCTATCTATTGTACCCTTTCCTCTCGTCTCTCCCAAAATATCTTTCGCTGCATGTCTGATACACTCAGCAATCTCATTCCAGCTTTCATTTATACTTCGATCATTCATGTCTCCCATTTCTATCATTTTGTCCACCACTCGCTCTCTCAATTTCTTCGCACAGTCACTCTTCTCTAGCATATGCCATTTTATTTTAGGAGGAGGACGCTCTTTGCTTTTTTTGTTATGTGTCTTGACTACTGACACCATAACCAGGAGCCTGTGCTGTGAGACTAGGTCTTCTCCTGGCAGCACTTTGCAGTCTTTGACGTGCTTTAGTTGGTTACGCCTAACCAGGAAATAATCTATTTGCGTCTTGTGGTTACCGCTTTTGTACGTGACCAGGTGTTCGTCTCCTTTCTGGAACCAAGTATTGGCTACTGCCAGGTCAAATGCAGTAGCGGATTGCAGGAAACCGGCATGTCATAGAACCAAAAATTCGAAGACATGTGACATCCACCAACCCGCACTGGGCCCGCGTGGTGGATTATGGCCCATTCCCTCTCCTAGAGAGGAGGCCTGAGTCCCAACAGTGGGAACATTATAAGGCCGACTATGCTATGCTATGCTTACGAAAAGCCAATATTTGGGCAGGACAACATCTGTAGGAAAAAAAAAACAATAATAGAATAGTATTCCATTATTTCGATACTTCCCCGTACTGTGCAGATAATGGTAGTGTTTCATAGAATATATTTAGTAAAAACAGACAGATAAGTCAAATTTAATTTATTAGTAAATAACTAAAGACAAAACTTCAAGATTTCGTAAAAGGGTCAAAGGATAGAACTTAAAGAAGTACTAACGTAGAGATATTGCGACAAGATAAACCTTTTTTCGTATAAACAAAGTAGTTCAGACGCGAAATCTTTGGAAAACTTGGGTACTCGAAGATCAATAGGACCTTTTATCAGATATAGGTACGTTTCAGTTCGTGTGGGATTCGATCTGTGAAAGCAGATGTTCTTTAAGATTTGCAAACTAATGTACGACCGGACAATGCCCTGTGTGACAGGCAATAGAAAGTTTAATCTGCTTCAACAAACATAAACTGTGTCTAGTCAGACTGCATGCATTTTACCGACCACACCGTTTTTTTAGGTGGGAAAATCATCTAATAACAAATCTCGCTCTTAGGCGGAGCGCGAGATATTGTCAGACTTTTAATGACTAAAAACCCACTCCTGTTCCTTTTTTGCCTTCGTCCTAGGGCCCCGGGTTTCACTTTCACACTATCCGTGGCGCATATTATGTGCTCGATATTCAGTCGAATTTCGAGCATCTAATATGTATAACGGTATGGTTGACGCAGTATTTGATAGATTGACCGCTGCGCTGTGAGTCCAGGGTTCGATTCCCGCACGGAACAAATATTTTTATGACCTACAGGTTGTTGTTCCGGGTCTGGATACACAACAATGTATGTGAGATTACATGTTTGTGAACGCACCTACGATACAGGAGTAATTCCTGCTGTGCGGCAACTTTTTTTTTTTAAATAAACAGGACCATGAGTATATCATATGCGAGAGCAGTGGTGGCCGAGTGGTAACGGCCCCGACTTACGAGTTGTAGGTCGCGGATTCAAACCCAGCCAGGCGCATTACTTTCTGTAATTTATTTCATCACCACTGCTCTCAAAACGGTGAAGGAAAACATCGTGAGGAAACCAGCATGTCCTAGAACCAAAAATTCGAAGACATGTGACATCCACCAACCCGCACTGGGCCCGCGTGGTGGATTACGGCCCATTCCCTCTCCTAGAGAGGAGGCCTGAGTCCCAGCAGTGGGAACATTATAAGGCCGACTATGCTATGCTATGAGTATATCCTTTTCAGAAACAATCTCATGGCCCTAGCAGGCAAGGCCTACTGGGTCCCTTTAGTTTTGCAGACATCTCTTTGAGGCGCGCGTGGAACTCAACGCGCTGTCGACTCGGGCTTGACCTTTACCGGTCGACCAGACGGCGAGCTACCCATAGCTCGTCGACCGCAAGCCCACGGCTACGGTGACCGGGAGTCGTCCCGCGGTTTCTAACGCTGAAGGGGTCTCCTGCGGCGGCGCCTAAGGCGTGAGGAAGTCCTCACCCGCACGAGTCAACAGTAACAAGAAACAATCTCCCCAGCTTTTTCCCAAAGTATCAGTATTTTATATAGAGCGATTACCTACCTGACCTGCACAACCCAGTAACTGTATAATACGATATCCCTTGGCAAGACTGGTGTAATTTTTTCTAGATTCTGACTATCCGTAACGAATAAAAGGCAAAGAAAGAAAGAAAAGAAAGAAAAACAGTTTATTTGCACAAACATGACACATAACTTAAAAAATAATAATAATAACATACATATTTAACAAACTATACAAAAAAAAACTTTTTAGAAAAAAAAAATAACCGACTTCACTAAAAAAAACACTAAAAGGATCAAAATAACTTTAATTTCGGATGTCGGTGTTTCTCGGTATTGTTTGTTTCTTATTTAACACCGACTTCCGAAATTAAAGTTATTTTGATCCTTTTAGTGTTTTTTTTAGTGAAGTCGGTTATTTTTTTTTTCTAAAAAGTTTTTATTTCACACTTTTTAGTTGCGATACACTTATAAACAGAGTGCCTATTTCTAATGACAATTCCAATTAACCCAAATACTGCTAGGTTACATTGTTTTATTATAAAGTTGCTGTGCCTACCTTCTTCCTTCCGGCTCCATCATCAGATCAGTTCGATAGTACCTTATAGCCAAAGAGCATCTCACGACAATTCTACTAAGCCCAAACACGGCTAGGATACATTGATTAATTACGGAGTTCCTGTGCCTACCTTCCGGCTCCATCATCAGATCAGTTCGATAGTACCTTATAGCCAAAGTGCATCTCATGACAATTCTAATGAGTCCAAACACGGCTAGGTTACATTGATTAATTACGGAGTTCCAGTGCCTACCTTCCGGCTCCATCATCATCATCAGATCACTTCGATGATACCATTTTCAACGTAACTATTCAGAATCATTCATTTATTTGTATCGTCATAGTCGCTTAACTATATCTTCAATGTGATATCTATTTGAGTATGAAGTTCCGTTGACCATTTCTGGTCTTCTTCATCAGTCCCACTTCATCAAATGTTACTTTTTGACTGTAAATGCTTAAGTTCTTGATGAAAATACTAAAATTACCATAGGGTTGCCTATAATTTTTGAGGAGTTCCCTCGATTCCTCATGGATTCCATCATCAGAACTGGATTTTGAAAAAAATGGGACCAATCTGGAAGCATATCCTATAAAGGGAAAAAAAAAATTTGCAAATCGGTCCATAAACGACGGAGTTCTTAACTTAAAAAAAAAAAAAAAAAAAATAATGATGATAAAAAAAAAAAAAAAAAAAAAAATACAACCGAATTGATAACCTCCTCCTTTTTTTTGAATTCGGTTAAAAAGGAAAATTATGCGACACATTCATGCAAAACGGCCAGCGCTCAGCAAAATCCATACGAACCGGATATTATATCGACGGTTGAAAGGCTAATTGATCTAAGCGACATTAAAAAAAAAAAAATTCAATATTGGAAAAAATGTCGTTTAGATCAATTAGCCTTTTAACCATCGATATTATCTACAACTAGCAAAGTGGAATAAGCTGAATTTTGGATATTTTGGAAATTATATTGAAAATTACCGGAGTGAATGTTGAGAGGTTTTCCTCTCCGTGACATAAACCTGCGTAAAGCCTGTAAATAATTGCTGCTCGTCAAGTCACTAACCAACTCTAAATGAATGGCCTTGGTGGTGAAGCACACAAAAATAACGATGTATACCTTCACCAATCTACATCCACGACCTTGACGACTAGCCGCGGTTATAGAAAAGAAAAAAAAAAAAGGTGGTCAAACGCGAGCCTATCATTAATAAAAAAAAAAAAAAATAGAAAAAAAAAAATGTGACGTAACAACAAATTTTCTGTTTTCAGATTTATTCCTATACTTGTGTTATAAGACCTTACTTTATGCAAAATTTGAGGATTTTGGGCCAACGGGAAGTACTCTAGAATTTTTTGTTTCCTTGAGTGTCGAAATATACGTTTTCTGCGACATAAAAGACAGTATCTTTTTTTTCGTTAACTCACAAGTTTGTTATATGGTTTTAATTTCAACTCGATACCTCCACGCGTTCCCGAGATAAAAGGTGTGACGAACAGACAGACGGACGGACAACAAAGTGATCCTATAAGGGTTCCGTTTTTTCCTTTTGAGGTACAGAACCCTAAAAACAACATTGTGTATCTCACGGCTGCGAACCATAGGCCCAGTTCAACATAATGCCAGACAACTACGCAGCAGTTGCCTGACGCTCAAACGTTCAGTTAAAACTGAACCTTTGAGTGTACGGATCATCTTCCTGCCCTTGTCCCGTGTTATTTGGGGTCGGAACAAATTCTTTTCTTCTATTCCTGTCCTGTCACCTTTTACGCTTTTACTAACTCCCCTTTCTTTCATATCACTTCTCACACAATTCATCCATCTATTTTTTGACAACAATCAACTTTTCACATAATTCTTTGTTAACATGCGTTTTATCACTCCTCTTCACATGACTACATCAAGATAAACGCCACTTTCAAAATACCTCTAATTCTAATACTCATTTATCACTTTATCCATTCTCGTCACACCACACATCCATCTCAACATTCTCTTGTCCGCTACATCCAATCTTTTTTTCATTTGTCTTTTCACAGTCCAACACTCTGGTCCTCACAGTATGGCAGGTCTTAATAACTGTACGGATGAAAATTATTTTTTTCAAAGATGAACAAATAACACCCGGGAGTCAAGATCAATGGCTTTACGTGCTTCGTGATGCACGTAGGTGTCTCAATATGTAACAAATATACACATATCAAAATAACAAATATCCACGAACCGACCTCGACAAACGTTGCTTAGCCTCGAAGATCGACCCGTATAGCTAACAAGTAACAAAAGCCCCTCAATTTCAAACCAAATTTAATTGAAACCAGGATTAGAACAATAATCCATTACTGTAATCAAATCGTACATGTTCCGGTTTCAATCAATATCCAGCTCATTGATTGTTATCCAATTAGCGCCGCGTGTGATTGGGCAAAATCAAATGGTATTGAATGGCGGCCCGTCCGGCAAATATGGCCAGGGCCTTACCATGACAAGTTTAAATGTCAGTCGGCTCCATTTCCACAAAATTATTTTTAGTATATGCGAAACCTGAATATAGATTGTTCAGAATCAGTAACTGAATCGATTCCAATAATTTTTACACCATGTTATATTTTTTCTCAAAAAAAGTCACAAGTTGGACACCACCGCGGCACAAAGTACAACACAGGTCACGGCAGGTCAGCGGGCGTTAGGATGTTTTTAATATCGTGCGGTTTTGATCACGCATGCGGGATTGCTCACTATTTATTGTAATGCGTGGAATACGCACGCGGGACGCGGGGCGTGAACCCGGACAACATTGTCTCACGCTACGTGAAATTTTCTGCATGCAGGGCAAACCCGCATGCGTGATCAAATCCGCACGATATTAAATACACCCTTAGGCGCCAGCGCACATCTGGGTGCGGGAGCAAAACAACCCCCCAGTCACCCGGATGGCCCGCTAACCATGTATTTGTGCGGACAACCAGGTAACATAACAAGCTTATAACTTTGTGATTTTTCATGTTATGAAAGGAGATCACCCATTTTGTTCGATGATTTGGGATAAAATAAAAAAGTCGGCGGCCAGAAATGAATAATATTTTATTGAATTAGTGGCCAGAGTAGAAACATTTCTTTGTATGGCAACAATGCTGTAATTAAATCGGGAACAGAGATATACCGATCTTTAAATTAATACATTATGTCCATCCACCATTTTGTGTACGATTCCATAATATAATTCCACTATTTTACAATGATGAGTGATGATTATTGTCGACACATACAACACTACTAACTCACCCATATTTAATCGGTATGATATGGATTAAAACCCCTAATACAAATTGTTTCCTGTTGTCATCGCTTTAATCCTTGCCTCGTATATTATATCCCCGAACCCAAATAGTTTTCAACTTAGACGCCATAGTAAAAAATAATGTGTTACAAACGTGTGCTTTATAAACGAGTAATTGATATCGATCGATATCCGCCAAAAAAAAAATGTGTAAATTTTATCCCAGAATGGGCCGCATCAGAAGGCTTACAGTCACCCAAAGGGCAATGGAAAGGGCTATGCTCGGAGTTTCCTTGCATGATCGCATAAGGAATGAAGATATCCGCAGGAGAACCAAGGTCGTCGACATAGCCCGAAGAATCGCCAAATTAAAGTGGCAGTAGGCAGGGCACATTGCTCGTAGGGTCGATGGGACCGAAAGGTTCTAGAGTGGCGATCGCGCACCGGAAAACGCAGCGTTGGAAGGCCTCTCACAAGGTGGACCGACGACCTGGTGAGAGTCGCGGGAATGCGGTGGATGCGAGACACACAGGATCGGTCGTTGTGGAGACGCTTGGGGGAGGCCTATGTGCAACAGTGGACGTCTTTCGGCTGGAATGATGATGAGGATGATGATCCCAGAATGGGTGATCTCCTTTGTACATAGATTCTTTACATAAAAATACTAGACACATGTTTCAATGTTGTATAACTCCATCCCTTTAACTGTTGGGTTTAGGTCGTCAAAAACATCGCGTTATGAGCTCGTGGTAGGGGATCATAATCAATTGAATTGTCAGAAACTGACAATTGTCTATTCATCGTGTATAGAAATTATGTAGCGCCCATGGGGACGGACAAATTGCATATGAATGTATTGTGGTCACTAATTTAGAGGCTATTGTTTAATGTGTATTTGAAAATGATGAATAGGTACAGTCACACAGTGCAAACTCTTTTTTTAAGGTGGGAAATCATCTCATTGGATAATTACTCCCGCTCTAGGGCGGGGCGGGAGGGCGTGCTGACTTTTACTGACTAAAACCACACCTATATTCCATATTTGCTTTACGTTCCAGAACTCCGGAGTACTCTTTTGGATTACCCATGGTCCATACACCGTCGACGACTCGGGCTTGGTCCGGATGGTTACCGGATGGAAATTTCAGCTCAATCGGTAACCGAGAAGTGATCAAATTTAATTTGCAATAGGCGTGTGTAACTCTTTACTGAACCGACTCACTGTTTCGAAACATTTTAGTGTTCCGAAAGATTGGAACATCAGTAATGTTTTAAATGCACCATTTGGAACAATTGGAACACTGAAACACTCTTTACTTTAGATGACCGGCAGTCTTTCTAAAGTTCAAATTATTCTCAAATCAAAATTCAATTAAATAAAACTTTTAGTGTAGGTACCTATATGACGCAACGTAACAGATAACGATTCATATAACAGTCAATGTCTGTATCTTTTGAGCCGTTGTTCCAAATGTTCCGTTAGTATCTTGTGAGCCGATGTTTCAAATGATCCTTTTGTATCTTTTAAGCCGATGTTCCAAATGTTCCGATTGTTTCTTGTGAGCCGATGTTTCAAATGTTCCGTTTGTATCTTTTGACCCGATGTTCCAAATGATACATAATTATCACTGTTTCGGAACATTTCAGTGATTCAGATGCAAATGTTCCAATCGCAAAGATGACACACTTTTCCCACGCCTAATTTGCAAGATGTGTTTACAAACAAGCAAACAGCGGGACAGAATTAACTAAATAAAAGCTTGTAAAAAAAGAACTCTGGGTTAAAACACAAGTTTGAATACCACTAAGTGCCTTACAAAAAATGTTGACTATAAATACGGCTAACTACATAAAGAGGTTAAAATTATTAGTTTGTAGTCAGCACTGAACAATTTAAGGTCGTTATGGAAAACACCCTATAATTTTCAATCCTTTCGGAGTTTTCCATTACTTAGCTATTATTTTAATACCTTAACAATACGTTATACCTAAACTATGTAGGTATATGGTCGATTTTCGGTAGTAACGCACGTGATAATTTCAAAATTAAGTTTTTTTTTATTGCACGGCTATTTTTTGAAAGATAAATCTTTAGCCCAGCCTTGGCAAAAGGCCTGAAATTATTCAATAAAACTTTGATCAACAATGTTGATCGAAGATTATACCCGTTATTTAATAATTAAAATGTTTTGTTGTCAACAATTACACGAAAAATAATAATAATTATATGCAAACCTTCGTATCTATTATTAAACGTCAAATTTTAATGCAAACATAATTTTTATTTTAATAATCATTAAATTCAAAGCTCTCCCAAATCATGTCATCACCAAATAATATCTCAAATACATAATTAAATAATAAACAAAAAATATTTATTCATTCAAACTTCATGTAAGTACAGTACTGGTACATAGGCGGACTTAATTTTTTTTATTTTTTTTTTATTCATATTTACCAGTGCTTGACTGCGATCCCACCTGATGGTAAGCTGCGATGCAATCAAACCTACCAGTCAAACCTTTGGATAAAAAAAAATAAACCCGGTCTCTACGAACTACTTACAAGAGACTATAAGATATCTAGTTGCCTCATTTTGCTTAGGGGAGGCGTTCCTTTATTTTTGGAGGGAAGCAGAAATGCATTCAAAGATTTTCTGGAGCTCGCTTGCCTCGCCGGAGACTCAAACCAACTAAAATGGAGGAAGAGCCCACACGCTGTTTTATTATACTAATCGACGGGATTGTTATTCGGGATGGAATTTCTCTAACAAACATTTGGTCTTAAAAAAACTTTTTATAAAAAAAAAATACAACCGACTTCAATGTAAAAATAATAGTTTAAAAAACTAAAAAACACGCTTTTAGCACGCACTAAAAATTACAAAATAATTCGGACATTTAGTTTTCCCTTTGCCAAATCTTGATTAGATCGCAGGTAAACAAACAATTTCAGTTCGTGATGAACGATAAATAATTACCTATGCGAAATGGTTATAAGTAGGTAATCATCTTTATTGAATATTGGCCGCCATGTTGGATTTAGGTCACGTGATTATTTTTTTCGTACCCCATTCAGCAAACCCTTTCATTTGATACCCATATCATGGGGGTGCATTTCAAATAGCCTGTCCGCCATCTTGGACGTCCGCCTTATTAGATTTAAGTCACGTGACTATTTTTTTCGTTTTCCTGACCGCAAACCCTTTCAATTGATATCCATATCATGGGGGTGGATTTCAAACAGCCAGTCCGCCATCTTGGGGAGGCCGCCATATTGAATTTGTAATGACGTTTCTTAGCTAGTCATGTATTGTCATCAGAACTCAGAGCGTGTGCAAAATTTCATCCTAATCGAAGACCGGGAAGTGGGTCAAATTAAGATTCCAAGATTTTCTTACATACATAGTTACAAGTGAAGCTAATAAAAGCGTGTTAAAAAAACACTGAAAAGTGCAAAATAACTTTAATTTCGGAAGTCGGTGTTTCTATAATAGTTTTGTCTCTTCATTATTTAACACCGACTTCCGAAATTAAAGTTATTTTGCACTTTTCAGTGATTTTTTTTACATTGAAGTCGGTTGTATTTTTTTTTGTAAAAACTATTTTAAATTACAATATTTAGTAATGGTACCCCCACTAAAAAGTATCCCTCAGCCAAACTTAAATACCTTATAGCCATAGTGCATCTCATGACAATTCTAATAATCCCAAACACGGTTAGATTACATTAATTTATTACAGAGTTCCGGTGCCTAACTTCAGGCTTCATCATCAAATCAGATCGATATATACCCCCTCTTCTTTCAGTCAGTCATCGACTACACGTATAAACAAAGCAATTTTAATTATTACAACGGTTCTGCTGTGATCCTATGAGGACTTCTGTTCCATATCTTCGAAGTTCATGATCAGATCATAACAATATTTCTATGGGACCAATTCGGAAGCATAACCTTTCCATCAAAAAAAAAAATTTCAGAATCGATCCACAATTGACCGAGAAATCGGTGAACATACATAAAAAAAAAACATACATTCAGCCGAACATAGAACCTCCTCCTTTTTGATGTCGGTTAAAAATAAAAATGATCGTAAAATAAAAAAAAAACTGTACGAACTTTTAGCTATCATAGTAGAACCTCTTTAAATCTGACTTCGATAAGTCTAAAAGGTACAAATCTCGAAAAAAAAAATGTTCCCTTCCCTTAAAGCCTAAAGACCTTTATTACTCGAAATCAGTATCTCATTTATCGAGGAAGACTAGAGGTAGGATATATAACATCACTACACGGGTCGTGGGGCTCTTTGGACTAGGACCGCGGTCCCAACTTCCAACGCCGTGTTCTCGTGGGGGCAATCGGCGGCGGTGATCTCTCGCGCCGGGCCTTGGTACAGGCCATGGTCTGGAGCGAGGAGGAATGGCAGGCGGTCGCCTCCTTCTGCGAAGCAGTAATGCTAGCAAAGGAGGCGGCCGATCGCGTGTGGCAACGGTCCTCACGCCCCAATCGCCGCCGGGATTCCGATCCCGATTTCCGGCCATCGTAGGCGCGGGCTTGCGGACGGCGAGCAATGGGTGGCTCGCCTTCCGACCGTCCGGTAACCATCCGGACCGAGCCCAAGTCGTCGACGGCGCGTGCTGTTCCACGCGTGCCTCAAGGAGATGTTAGCAACTGTAGGGGCCTAGCAGGGTCGAAGCCTACTGGGGCCAAGGGTCTGATTCTGAAAGGAAGACTCGGCCCCAACCACCGCGCCGCCGGGATCCCGATCCCGATTTCCGGCCACCGTAGGCGCGAGCTTGCGGATGGCGAGCAATGGGTTGCTCGCCGTCCGATCGTCCGGTAACCGTCCGGACCGAGTCCAACACGCACGTACTGGTCCACGCGCCCTTCAGGGAGATGGCAGCAATCGTAGGAAACCAGCAGGGTCGAAGCCTACTGGGGCCACGGGTAGTGTGAAAGTGAAACCCGGGGCCCTGGGACGAAGGCAAAGAAGGAACAGGAGTGGGTTTTTAGTCAGTGAAAGTCCGCCCAAGAGCGGGATTTGTCATTAGATGATTTTCCCACCTAAAAAAAAAAACCTACAAAAATAATATATTTTCTTTAGTAGTAGTTTAGGACCACAAGGATAAGGGCATTAAAGTACAGTTAACAAAAAAACTGTATTTTTTTTATTTGTGGTACCAAAATACTACTCAAAAAAATTATTATTTCTATAGGTGGAAGTTGGAACCGCGGTCCTGGTCCATACAACCCCTACGACTCACGGGAGCGGAGCTGTAACCAAAGTCGCGGGTGAAACCGCGGGGGACCGTTGGTAGTTAATACAACGCAATAAACTACCATAACACTGAAATAAACTAGCCACAATTTTGAAAGCGTCTCAACAACGATTAAAACCTGCTTGCACGTTTAATAACATGGACTATGACGTAGACAAACACAATACCGAAGCTGTACAAACTCTACTTGAGAACTTTACTTCAATCTTGGTACGAAAGCCGGTATTTTAAGTGGTCCCGGGGAAGTCCGGCTTTATACACAAGAAATAAGTAGTTGGCGTGGAGAAAATTCATAAAGTTAAGACGTTGCAAGTTCTACGTGACACTAGCTTCTGCCAGCGGCTTGGCCCGCGTGAAAGTTGAAAATTATCTCAAGGGAACATACTCCTGGAATAAAAAGTATCTTTGTATAAAAAGTGTCTCTCCTGTATAAAAATTACCTCTTCAGCCCTGCGTTCAAAAATAACCAGAGTAGAGTTGAGTCGCTACTCTAACCGTTCAAAAATGCTTGGAGTTGCAATCCAGGGTCGTTCTTTTATAACTCGAGTAGATACCCTAGACTCTAGGGTATCTACTTTATGGCCTAGAGTTAACCCAACTGACTCTAACTCTGGGCAGGGTAGGTTAGTGTAAGCGGCCATAAATGACACTTGTTTGGCATTGACAGTTGAACTCTACGTTCGCGTTCAAAAATGCGAGCATAGAGTATCTATCTTAATGACATCATTAGAGTTAACTCGAACCTCATTTTTGAACGCAGGGCTGTATAAAAAGTATCTCTCCTGTATTCTATTCCAGGATAAAGTCTACCAGTGTGGCTGTGTCTCTGATCCAAATCCTTTCAGACGTTTGATCGTGTAGAAGTAACACACTCACACACACATTTTTAAGTGGCAAAGCATCCAATGACTTCTCCCGCTCTAAGGCGAAGCGAAAGGGCGTGTCAAACTTTTACTAAAACCTCTCCTATGTTCCGTCTTTGCCCTGCGTTCCAGGACCCCTTTCGGAAGCGAACCCATGGCCCAGTAGGCTTCAGCCCTGCTGGGCCCCTACGGTTTTGCCGATATGTTTTTGAGGCACGCTTGGAACACTATACGCCGGCGCCGTCGACGACTAGACACACACAAATAAATACAAACTTTCGCCTTTATAATATTAAGGATCAGTTTTTCAGTGTCCGGATAATGTGTCTACACCAGATATAAAAAAAAAAAACAGGCAAGTGCGAGTCGGACCCGCGCACTAAGAGTTCCGTACTAACTTACCTATGAAAATCGTTCAATTCTTGAATTGAGTTATGAAGATTTTTTCGAGTAAAAAAAAATTTAAAAAAAAAATTGTATCGTAACTATTAATTTACAGTTACCAGATATTTTTCTATACTTGTGCTATGAGACCTTGCTTCATACCAAATTTCAGGATTCTAGGTCAACGGGAAGTACCCTATGAGTTTTGGTTACCTTGAAAGTGTCGCACGACACGTGTAACATTTTTTGCGACATAAACGGCCGTATCTTTTTTTTCGTTAATTCAGAAGTTTGATTTTTTTCACAGCTTCAAGGGACCGCAGATATGAGTATTTATAGCGTTAATTTCAACTCTATACCTCCACGCGTTCCCGAGATATAGGGTCTTGACAGACAGACGGACGGACAACAAAGCGATCCTATTAGGGTTCTGTTTTTTCCTTTTGAGGTACGGAACCCTATAAAGCAATTTATTTCGTTTAAAATATCGGTTTGAAAAGTTAGATTAGTAGACCCTGAACTTATGTAGCGGTTGCCATTGTCCGATTTAAAAATATCAAAAAAAAGCACCTACAACCTACACAAAACAGAATCTGACACTTAGGTAAGGTTAAATCACAGGTCAATCTCTGGCCACCGTAGGCGCGGGCTTGCGGACGACGAGCAATAGGTAGGTTGCCGACCGCTTGTCCTATAGGGACCGAGCCTGAGTCGTCGACGACGCGTAGTGTTCCACGCGCGCCTCAAAGAGATGTCAGCAAACCGTAGGGGCCCAGCAGGGCTTTTCAGAAGTTTTCCCATGGCGCCATGGGAAAACTTCTACTTATACTCTACTAGTGGTCCTAGAACGCAAAGGGCAACTGAAGTAACATAGGTGTGGTTTTAGTCAGTAAAAAATCTGACGCCATCCTGCTCCACCCTACAGCGAAAGAACTCATTAGATGATATAGCAGCTCAAAAAAGTAAGGATAAATAGTTTAAACCTTTTCTTTCCTAAATTTACAACTCGAACTAGGCCAAAAAAATGGAATTCAATTTTCTGCTTAGGGAGCGTCCATTAATTACGTGAGGCGTTTAGAGGGAATTTGAATCTCATACTATCTTACGTGGGGCAGAGGTGTCACGGCAAGTAGTAACTTCGTAATTTTTTTCCGCAAAAAAAAACCGGAAAATTGGGTTAATTTCAGTAAAACTTAACTAGTCCTAAATTAAATAATTGAACAAATTAAGTTTTTTTATAACATACCCAACGCAATGAAGCATAAATTAGCCATATACACCAAAACTTGAGATTAGGAGGGAGGGAGGGGGTTGAACTAAATCTTACTACATCTCAGGGGAGGGGTAAAAAATAGTCAAAATACAGAGATAACAACATACAGAACAACACACACAACACAAAACACACACGAATACAGAGTCGTGTGTATGTGTGTATTTTTTTTTTTATATTTTTTTTTTTAAATAGTCAAAATCACCTCACCTAATTAATAGACGTCCCCTTATAAGTAGAAAGCACATCAATCATATTCAGACCCTTTGTTCTGTTTCTTTTCTTTATCACAATAAAATTAAATATGTATAAAATTTATACACGAAATCCTTCAACGTAAGTACCTACCGGCATTCTCACGCATAAACCCCTGCGATAGAGTTACCAATGTCACCATACTAACATAAGGTACCATAAGTTAGAACTCACTTCTAAGTATACAGCCGCTAAATTATTCAAGATACCCTCACTTCGGCTTAAAACTTCCTCACTGTCATAGAGCACAGAGCTAGTTACTACTAGAGACGGCACAAATCAAAATTTACCATTAGAAAGAAAGAAAATAAAATGCTTATTTGTCATTTGTCACCAGGTACTTACAATAAAAGTTTCAAAAAGCAATCATTAAAAAAAACACACGCAATAACTAAGCGTGTCAAGCCTACCGTACTAACAACAGCAACCAGTAAAAGCCAGAACTGACGATGGCGACCACCAGAAAACAACCGTAGCAATGAAGCTCGTGGAGTCCCAGTAAACGATTCAATTGTTTAATGTCTTGGATCCAGCGAAATAAATCGACAAGATCACGGGGAGAAGTAAGAAGCGTGTCAGTGTAACCATTTACTCGTAGAAATTTAACGTAGGGTACAAATGCTGACTATAGCAGACGAATCTTGAGCTCAGTGCACGTTGCGCGTGGACACTTTTTATGCTATCGATAGTGACAACTGCTAACAAGCAGGTGGTCCAACAGGTAAACAACACCAAGAAATCTGCAATACCAGGGGCAACTCAGGTTTGCCAGGACTGCAGGATTGTTCGAAAGAGTCACCGCGGCCCTGGATTGCAAAGGGTAACTGAAAGGATTCGGGTGCGTTTTAGTCAGTAAAAGTTTGACACTCTCTCGCTCCACAGAGCAGAAGTTATTTGACGATTTTCCACCTGAAAAATGTCAGGTGCATGGCCTAGTTTTAAAAAAGTCTCTTCCATTTTTATTTCTAATTAGCTTTTGTCAGCGGCTTCAATCGCGTGAAAGCAGGAAATATACGCCTATGCCACTCAGCGATAAAGCAACCTTTTTACTGGCGAAACATTTTTTTAAATAGGTCCAGGTAGTTTTTTATTCATACCAAACAAAAATACAAATCTTTCCTCTTTATAAAAGTAGTACACCTATAGATTTAGTAACAGCGTCTCTAGTCGATTCCGCGGTCTATGGTCACTGTCCTCGCGTCGTGGGAACGGAGACTTGTAAGTAGTCGCAAGTCTTGGACATCAACATTTATGATAAAGTACTCGTTTACATAGTGGGCAGGGGATTATTCTTCATCCTTTTTCTTGTGTAAAAGTTTGAAACTCTGTGTAGGATAGCATATACCTTTTTAGGGTTCCGTACATCAAAAAGAAAAAAACGGAACCCTTATAGGATCACTTTGTTGTCCGTCTGTCTGTCTGTCGGTCTGAAATTTGGCATGAAGCAAGTTCATATAGTATAGATATAGGAATAAATCTGAAAACAAAAAATTTGTTGTTACGTCACAAAAAAAAACTATTTTTATGATTCGAAAAATCTTCGAGACTCCATTCGGATATTGAACTATTCACATATGTAGGTAAGTTTGTACGGAACCCTCGGTGCGCGAGTCCGATTCGCACTTGCCCAGTTTTTTTTTTCATGTTGTCTTGTCACCCGTCGCACTATCACTGACTCCCTTTTTCTTTGATATCACTCCTCACAATCTATCCATCTTTTCTTTGGCCTCCCTTTCCCTCTCCATCCATCTTCATGTACACTCAAAACTCTTTTAGTAACTTGCGTTTCATCCCTCCTCTTCACATGACTTTAGAAAACAAACAATTTTCTTTCAACTTTTCAGTCATTGGCACTACTTTCAAACTTCCCCTAGTATACTCATTTCTCACTTTATCCATTTTCGTCACACCACACATCCATCTCAACACTCTCATCTTTTTTTTTTAATGTGGGAAATCATCCAAATGACTTCTCGCGCTCTGGGTGGAGTGGGACTTCTCGCGCTCTGGGTGGAGTGGGACTTCTCGCGCTCTGGGTGGAGTGGGACTTCTCGCGCTCTGGGTTTCAGACTTTTACTGACTAAAACCACACCTGTATCCTTCAATTACCCTTTGCGTTCTAGGACTACGGGCTTCCCTTTCAGAAATTCTCCGCGGTCCTAGCTAGCGGGCATCGGCCCTGCTGGGCCCCTACGGTTTGCTGACATCTCTTTGAGGAGCGCGTGGATCACTACGCGCTGTTGACGACTGGGCTCGGTCCGGTTAATTACCGAACAGCCGGACGGCGAGCTACCCAGTGCTCGACGTCCGCAAGCCCGCGTCTACCGTGGCTGGTAGTCGGGGTCGGAATTACGGCGGCTAGGGCGTGAGGACCACGCGTGCAGCCTCCTCCTTCGCTAGCATTACTGCTTCGCAGAAGGAGACGACCGCCTGCCATTCCTCCTCGTTTCGGACCATAGCCCGAACCAGGGCCCGACGCGAAAGGTCGCAGCCGCCAATTGCCTCCACTAGGAAACGGCGGTGCTCCGCCCAAGCGGGGCACTCCTCCACCGTATGCTCCACCGTGTCCTCCGGGCGGTCCACACAACGGTGACACCCAGGCGTTTCTTCCGCCTGAATCCGATGCAGGAACCTCCCGAACTTGCCATGTCCGGTGAGGACCTGCGTCATGCGAAAGGTCAGGACGCCGTGTTGCCGCTCCAGCCACTCCTCAAAGAGGAGACTTACCGCCGTGATTATGGCATGCCAAGCACTGGGTTGCGACAGTCGCTGTCGCCATTCCGCCATGAGACCTCGCCGGAACTCTGTTCGCCATGCCGCGACTTGTCGTGGCAGCGGAGTTTCGCCCCGGCGTTGCATCTCCATGCGCAAATCGTGCATGCGTGCAAGGACTGTTGCCTCCAGAACCCACGGTGGCAGGCTAGCAAGGAGGCTCGCCGCTTCGCGGGAGACCGTGCGGTATCCCCGCACCATCCGGATGGCCATGACCCTCTGGCAGCCGTTCAGCATGGCCGCCGGTCGCTTTTGAAGCGACGGCGCCCACACCGGCGCCCCGTAAAGGGCCATGGACCGAACGATTCCCGCGTAGAGCCTCCGGCAGGAGGCGTCTGGACCCCCAAGGTTGGGCAGGAGCCGCTTGAGGGCAGCCCCGGTCCGTTCCAGTTTGGGAGTCAGACGTCGAAAGTGCTCCACGAAGTTCCACCGACTGTCGAGGACGAGTCCCAGGTACTTCATCGTTGACCCGACGTCGATGCGAACCCCTCCTACCATTATTTGGGAACCCGGTGAAGGCGCGTTCCGAGGGCCATGAAAACACATGGCCTCGGACTTGTGCAGAGCCACCTCGAATCCCAACTGCTGAATCCTCTCAACGACACAATAATACAATTTTTGTGGAAGACGTTTAATTCTCCCGTGCTCTATAAAATATTGTTCTATTGATAGCTGGATTTTCTGTATAACCAAAGCTTGGTCGAAATAGACTAATGGTAGTACAAAACCTATTTACAAAGTTGGTACCCCATTATTAACAAACTAACAAACAACAATTACACAGAGCTTTAATAAACAATTACACACTAATGGCACAGTTCTAGTTCAGAACTTATTTAAATTCAACTCGTGTGTATCGACAACGACATGTCTCCACTGACGAGGATACTAACTCCAATTAAATATTGAAGCATGTCATTAATTGATTATTTTGATTTGATATGTAAATTAACTATTTAGAAGATTTATTATTTATTTATTTAACGATTTATGTACAAACACACAAAAAAAAGATTAGAAGAAGGAAACAGAAAATATAATAGGTACAGAGGTTTTTTTTTTTTAGGTGGGAAAATCATCTGACAAATCTCGCTCTTGGGTGGAGCGGGAGATAGTGTACACCTCAACTCTTGGCTTACCTGAAAAGTTAGTATCAGACTTAAACTGACACTTAGTGTCAGACTTTTACTGACTAAAAACCCACTCCTGTTCCTTCGTAGCCTTCGTCCCAGGGCCCCGGGTTTCGAGGTACAGAGGTGATGCTTATTTCTAAAGAAATCTCTTCCAGAAAAAATAGAATCTTCTTCTCTTCTTCTCTTTTCTTCTTTCTTTATTGCTAGTAGGTTGGTCATTTTTTTTAGAGCTCCGTTCCCATAGGGTAAAAACGAGACCCTATTGCTGTTACTCCGCTGTACGTCTGTCCCCACTCCTATGTTCCATCTTTGCCGTGCGTTCCAGGACCAGGATTTTTCTTTCAGAAGCGAACCCGTGGCCCCAGTAGGCTTCGACCCTGCTGGGAGCCTGGGATTCGGACTCGGTCGGGACGAATACCGGACGGCCGCAAGCCCACGCCTACAGTGACTGGAAATTGGGGTCGGGATCCCGGCGGCTTGGGCGTTAGGAAGTCCGTCCCCTCGCGCGTGCGGCTGCCTCCTTTGCTAGCATTACTGCTTCACAGAAGGAGGCGACCGCCTGCCAATCCTCCTCGCTCCAGACCATAGCCTGAACCCAGGCCCGGCGCGAGAGGTCGTTGCGGCCGATTGCGCCGATCCTCCGGGCGGTCCACATAATGGTGACACCCGGGATCCCAACCACTCCTTAAAAAGACATTCAAAAATTGACCAAGGAGTTTCAAAGTTAAAGAAATTAAGCAAGTCAAAAAATACTCAATTCCAATCACAAATTCAAACTCTCGGCCAATTACATCCACTTAACTTCAAAGCCGTTTTAAATAAATCAATCTTTAATCGAGCGCCTACATGAAGGAACTGAGTCCATCAAACGTGGAGTATGTTCGATGAGACGTAAAAAAACGGTCAAGTGCGAGTCGGACTCGCGCACGAAGGGTTCCGTACCGCCCGCAGCAAAAACGGCAAAAAAAAAACACATTTGTTGTATGGGAGCCCTCTTAAATATTTAATTTATTCTGTTTTTTAGTATTTTCTGTTATTATATATAGTATTTGCGGCAACAAAAATACATCATATGTGAAAAAAAAAACAACTGTCTAACTATTACGGTTCATGAGATAGAATAGAATATAATAGAATAAACTTTATTGTACACCAAATTACTTAGTAACAAAACTTAGGCTTTAACTTAGGCTTTTGCCTGGTGACAGACGGAAGGACAGCGAGGTCTTAGTAATAGGGTCCCGTTTTACCCGTAGGGTACGGAACCCTAAAAATCACGAAAGCCGTGATAAATTCGATATCAAAGTGAGATTTATTCGCATTTTGCTTCAGAATCAATCGAATTGCAGCTAATCGATTGGAAAGGTACGACGGTTGGTTGAATTCGCCGTCGGATGTAAAGAGGCGCGCCATGTCTTTTGACCTGACTCAACGTCTGGAATTTGAGTGTAGGTTAAAATGTACTTACAAACATAATTATGTGTGTAATTTTATTCTGGTAGGGAATGTATGTGAAGAATGAAAGAAAAAAATGTATTGCGCCGACCTTGAGGTTGGGTAACATGGGAAATGGACAGGAAGATGGTGATAATTGAGAAAACCTAAAACTAAATTCTTCTTTCGCAGGTATTCTGGAATAGATTTTTCTAGAAATAAGCATCACCTTTGTACCTATTCTGTTTCCTTCTTCTTTTCTTTTATTATATGTGTGTACATGAATTGTTAAATATATAAATAATAAAAAAGTTTATTTGTGACTCGCAAATAATAAAAAACAAAATAAAAAATAACTACTATAAATAAGAAGAAGAAGAACTAACTAATCGTAAAAAAAAAACTAACTTAAATAAAAAAACAACTCAGAAAAAAGATCAAAAGGGCTCTTATCTCGGCAGCTATATTAAAAAAAATGCAGCGCTGGTCTTCTGAAATAAATATGGCCTGTTATGCCATGGCACACCCTCACTTCCGTTAATGTGGTGTCCTCACAGATTAAAGAAAATAGATAAATAATTGTAAGCTCATGCCTAGAACTAGAGTGGGTGGTTTAAAATAATGCACATAATAATATAAACATATTTGTGATTATAAGTCCCGATTTTGGCGGGATTCTGAATTAAATATTTTGACGTAAGAACGTCTCAAACTCTGCTTTATCTTGAAAACATGTAAAAATGTGGCTTTAATGTAGGGTTTGGGACGTTCTAAACTCATTAATGTAGGGTTTGGGACGTTCATAACTCAAAATACTTAATACAGAATCCCGCCCTCTGCGTTTTATTCTCGTATGGCAGTTAAACCATCTACATGTGTGAAAAAGCTTCTACCGAAGGCCCATAAACAAAAATATAGTTCCTTTTTAACGACTAGCAGTCGCCATATTTTTTTTAGGACTTATCTATACCTCACATAAGAAGTTTTATAAAACTTTTTACAAACCTTTTTTTTATATAACCAAATAAATTCGCTATTCCTCGCTGTTCCTTTTATTTAGTTATTAAATTGATACAAGATGTATTTTTGTGCGATTAATTTGGCAGTTTTATACCAATTTTTTTTTTGTATTTTTTTTATATGCCATAAACGAAAATAAATATGTCAGTTATCACTATTTTTTTAAACAAGACACTGATACAAAGCAATACGTGTGTAATGTCTCATAACAATGATAATTTCGTTCGTTTTTAATAAATTAACAACCGATTGTACTCGTAATAACACTTAAAAAATAAAAATATTATCTAATTTAAAGTTGTGCTGCTGTTCTCTTGCTGATAGAGTCACAAGATCAACAGGATTCTGTCTGGATCCACAAAAAGACCTAATTACATTTTATAACCTAAGTGTAACCACCGGAATTAAACTAGCTGATTTAAACATAAATTGATAATAAGTAGGACGATAAAATCCTTTGTATCTTGTATATCACATAACGCTTTCCAACAGATTCCGTTTATCATTTTAAATTGTAGGTCAGTCAATTGTACAATTAAAAATAAATATAAAATTAACTTACCGAAACTTTGAATACATTCTATGTAGGCGAGAATTAGCACCAACGTTACAACTGAAACAATGAAATAAATCATTTTATTTTTTTTCCGAAAAACTTAGGAAACAACCCGAAAAATCTTCTTTTTCTCCAATTCTTCTCCACAAAACCATACTTTGCGCGGGATATATTGATTTATTTAGTTAATTTTAAATAATTACTTCTAAAAATAAAATATTTTCCCTACAAAATGCGAACGTACCTCTCGCGTACATTTTGGAGGGAAACTTGGGAGCGAAGGGCGTGCACCACCCCCGCTACTCGAATGGGTACTGACGACAGAAACTGAAGGAAACCCCGACACGATAGAGCCGGGAACTTGAAGTTTTTATGGGGATAATAAATAACACAGTCAACACTTCGTCAAGCTTATAAGGAAACTCTGTCACGTGAAAATAATTTTAAACAGGGATTATTGTCAATTAGAGTTATTCGACACTCTTTAAGGGCCTATTACACTATTCGATATTCAGACAGTTTTAGTCTATGATTCGACATATCGCGTAGTGTAATAAGAGTTAGACCGGTCTTACTCGGAACAAAAAATAAGACAGTCAGAATATCGTGTGCTGAATACCGCGTAGTGTAATAGGCCCTTTAGTTTTTACACGTCATTTATTTGAATATTTAAAGGTATTTTTTATATATTAAAAAAAAACTTTTTGATTAATAATTTTGTTTAAATCCAGATTCAAGATGAACTGTAAAACTCGCCTTGGTTTCCTGATTTATCGCTCTTTCTGTTAGTGAAACCGATCAAAATGGCATGGTTTAGAAGAATAAAGCAGAGAAAGAGGTAGACAGACGCGGAGAGCGATTTAGCAGCACTGAAGAACTAACAGCAGTGCTACTACGAGCTCTTAACGCGATGTATTTGATAGCCTAAACTGAACTGTAAAGGGATAGAGCTATATAGGGTGTATGGATCCATCCCTCTATCTCGCTCGCACTACTGACATGTTCCATTTGACTGGCCTGTTGGTCTAGTGAGTGTGGTGTGGTTAGTGGCCCTTACTGCTATGCCGGAGGTCGTGGATTCGATTCCCACCCAGGACAAATGTTTGTGTGATGAGCATGATCATTTGATCTGAGTCTCGGTGTAATTTATCTATAATAATGTATGTATTTAGAAATATATAAATATTATTATGAGTTGTCTAGTACTCATAACACAAGCTCTGCTTAGCTTGGGACTAGACGGCGTTGTGTGAGTTGTGGAATATTATTATTATTAATTAACACGTCATGGTAAGCCCCCTGTTGTAAGTCAATAATGGTTATTTTTCCGAAGAGGAATATAATAATAAATTATGATAACCAATATTAACAAAAGATAGATGAAAAAATATAGCATGTAGCGGAGATGAGAATGTTGAGAGGACATGTGTGGTGTGATGAGAATGAATAATGTAGCAAATTAATAAATTAAAGAAGGTTTAAAAGTAGCGCCAGTGAAACCATATACGCAGATATGGCTTTAATTAAAAAAAAATAATAACAAAATGTTATTTTTTCGCTTGTTGTCCCTACTCCTTTCAAACGACTTTGTTCTTAAGAAATATATTTACACAAAAAAATAGCTGGTTAAGTGTGTAAATTAAATTAATTCTTCAGAATGTACATAGCATAATTATGTAGATCAATCAATATTTCGCAAAGAAAATGGTTTTTAAAGGTCAGCGGGGCTCTGTGCGGCGCACGCGGCAGTACGAATTTTAACTCCGGTCAGATGTTCAAGGGAATATACGCCATAAATGAGAGCCTTCCCCGAGCCATGTATCGTCAACGTGAACATGGTTTAAAAGCTTATTGTTTCAGACAACGCAATGCTTGATACAAAGGCAACGCAAAAAAAAATACATTCAGCCGAACATAGAACCTTCTTTTTTAAGGTGGGAAAATCATCTAATGACAAATCCCGCTCTTGGGCGGAGCGAGAGATAGTGTCAGACTTTTACTGACTAAAAACCCACTCCTGTTCCTTCGTTGCCTTCGTCCCAGGGCCCCGGGTTTCGTTTCTTTTTGAAGTTGGTTAAAAAGAGAAATAACGCCCTGTTGGCAATCTGTAATTCAATCATTTACTTGAATATTTCACAAAACTTGTAACAGGAATCCAGTTGTTTCTTTAAAAAACCTTAAAAGTTTTTGGAAAAAAAAAATCATTCAGAATCTCGATTAATTGGGCAAGGTTTCTATATACATATTTTTATTTTATTAGTACATTGTGAAGGGCCAAAGTTCACGCAAAATAGCAGATTTTCAAAGGTTTTTACTGGATTAGTTTTACACGAAGGTATATTTTGATTTCAATAGAAGCCTGTGTTTCAAAAAAATATATAGAGAAAATGTGTATTAACGTCATATTCACGTAAGAGCAGTTGTATAGAAATGTATCTCGGGTTGGCCGCTCTTAACCAAATGGCATCCTTCTTCAAACCGTAAATAATATCAATATTGACACTACCAAAAATGGCTCACGTAGGTAATTACTAAGCGTTTCGCCTCATGGTTTATACCGCGTACATCGAAGGACTGGAACAACTTGCCTGCTGCGGTCTTCCCGGATTATTATTTAGGTGTCTTCAAGTCTAGAGTGAATGACCTAATAACCTAGTGCGTCTCACCATCAACGATTGCATTACTGCTTACCATCAGGTCGGATAGCAGTCATGCACTAGTTTATATGATTTAAAAAAAAATGTTATTACCTTCTTCACTGACATTTGTTCTATACTGTTTAGAAATTATCGATATTATCAAGTGTCGTTGCTGAATGTATCTGAATGAGATGTTTAACACTTTTTTCGAATTCAAAATCTTTTTATTTTACGTAGGCCTACATGGGCACTTATAAAACGTCAGAAGCGATTGCACAGGCTCCGATTGGTCGTTTCCTATGGAGAAGAACCGGCAGGACACTACATGGTTACTCTTTAAAAAAAAAAACTCAAAACCTAATTTTTTTGTAAGTTTTCTTTCTAGACATTTGTGTAGTAATTACCTTAGACTTAATTAAAATATAACCACCTCAATTTTGCGACGGTAAAGACGCGTGCTAGAGATTCCAGATCCAATTAGCTACCCGGAAAATCTTATTTAGTTTTTCTCTCGAAATAGCCTTGTTACAGGGGTTGGTAACCGCATGTCTGCGGTAGCAATTTGATTTTGACAGCATCTTTATTTGCTTTACATCTCTTTCTCACTTAAGAATTTGACGCTAGAATTTGACAACCTAATAAATACAAGATGGCGCGGTTGGTGCAGCAGTGGTTGCGGTTTCGATTCCCGCATGGAACATTTTTATAGCCTACAGTTGTTTCGGGTCTGAATGTTTCGTGTATGTGAGTTTACATGTTTGTTAATGTGAACCACGGATATCGATGTGAACGCATCCACTATACAGGAGTAATTCCTAGTTTGGTCATCATCATCATCATCATCATCTAATATAATTTCAGCCGAAAGACGTCCACTATTGGACATAGGCCTCCCCCAAGCGTCTCCACAACGACCGACCCTGTGCGTCTCGCATCCACCGCATTCCCGCGACTCTCACCAGGTCGTCGGTCCACCTTGTGGGAGGCCTTCCAACGCTGCGTTTTCCGGTGCGCGGTCGCCACTCTAGAACCTTTCGGCCCCATCGACCATCCGTTCTACGAGCAATGTGCCCTGCCCACTGCCACTTTAGTTTGGCGATTCTTCGGGCTATGTCGGCGACCTTGGTTCTCCTGCGGATATCTTCATTCCTTATGCGATCACACAAAGAAACTCCGAGCATAGCCCTTTCCATTGCCCTTTGGGTGACTGTAAGCCTTCTGATGAGGCCCATAGTAAGCGACCATGTTTCAGTGCCATATGTCAGCACCATATGCCTAGTTTGGTATAAAGTTTTATTAAAAAAAAATAAGTGTGGCACTCGGGGACTGCCGCGGTAAAGCTATTGCATAGCATTTTGTATCAACTTATGCAATTATAATTATTTATTTATTTTATTTATGCAGTATTTCTTTTTCTTTGATATTAATTCAAGTCACACTTTTTGAGCGTGGTGACCGATAAGAAAACAAATTTTTTTCTTTCTTGTTTACTTCATAAATTGCTACAAGTATGTATGTTCAGTTGTTATCATAGAACATTACTATAATCTATTATAATACAAAAAGACTATTTTGTTTGACCGAGATTTGAACTCGAGGCACGATGATAACATAGGTAGAACGCTGTACCAATGCGCCACACAGGTCGTTAACGACTTTTCTAAAATAGGTGTTCGGTCTCTGTCGGCCTTCAAGCCACACCTCCGTGCCCGTCGGAGTGGGGAGCGTGAGGTTTTTTTCGTTACGGAATTTCTGGATTCGGTCCCCGCGCTCAAGGCCCTCGATAGAAGCTATGCAATAGCATAAAAATACCTACAAAAGTTTAAAAAGTTATCTATCAGTAAAGCTTGTCCAGTTTTCAACTTCGCATTCTCATTTCAGGACTCGGAAGTCTACTTTTTGGTGCTGAGGAAAATTCCGAAATACTTATGGTAAAGTAGCTTCTGCTAGAGGCTTTGAAAGCGTTAAAGTAGGTTTCTCCATACAAACTTTGGACACCCGTTTCATCCCCTTAGGGGGTGAATTTTGGAAAATCTTTTCGTACACTTTGTATACATCATAAAAGGCACCTTTGTAGAAAATTTCAGCGTTGTAGGTTGACTTTGCCTTTCATATATGTATATGTATACAGAAGATACTTTGGTTAATAGGCTTGTTAGAAAACCCAATTTATTTTATAAAATAAAAACTCCATTAAAACCACCATAACATAAAGAACGGAATATAAAAAAATTAACAATACGTCACTACAAAAATACTTCAATTTATTCAACGCGAAGTACAAAATCAATCACGGTGATTGGCCCATTCACAATTTCGCTCTTGTTCCCATTCAAACTGCGGTTTTTCATCCCGAACGCCATTGAACGAGAGACAGACAATTGTAGAGTGCCCCGAGGTACCGCTCTGCTGATATAGTAATTAGTAGGATGGTAGTCAAGTGGATATATTCGTTGTATTGGAAAATCCAACAGCAGGCTAGGTATCCTTGCAATTGGAACTACACATTGGTAACTGAATATTGTTATTTCAATTGGTTACTTGCCTGTGTTTCTTATTGTACAATATTTTGTAGGAGTATTGAACCTGGGCCCACCTTCCAATAGCTGTGTGTGTCATTGGATTAGTATTTTTGAACTGAATAAAAGTTACTATGGCACCAAGTTCCAAATCTTAGTACATTCAGAGTTATACAAAGGCTCTCTTTTTTTCACAAATAAAACAATGATAATGTATTTTGTGAATAAATGGCTTGTTTCTTCACACGTTTTTTTAACCGACTTCAATAAAAAGGAGGAGGTTATCAATTCGGTTGTATGCTTTTTTTTATGTGTTTTACCTCAGAACTCCGTCGTTTATGGACCGATTTGCAAATTATTTTTTCCTCTTAGAGGATATGCTTTCCGATTGGTCCCATTTATTTCAGAATCCAGTTCTGATGATGGAATCCATGAGGAATCAAGGGAACTCCTCAAATATTATAAACAACTATTGGTGATTTTGGTATTTTCATCGAGAACTTAAGCTAAATGCTTAAGTCAAAAAGTAACATTTGATGAAGTGGAACTGATGAAGAAGACCAGGAATGGCCAACGGAACTTCAAACTCACATAGATACACACGTTATAACACACATAGCTATTAGAAAGTGGGCCCAGATTTCATAGATTCCCGGGCATGATTCTTTCATGGGTTCCATAACTCAAGCAGCCAATGTCGGAAAAAAACCAACCAGGCTGAAGTGGGAGTGGGCTGGTCACTCCCTCTTCAGCTTCACGTCGCACGAATGCACCCTGACAGGTAGGTGAAGGTGGTGTGACGATCTGATTATGTTCGCGGGGCAAACTTGGTACGCGGCACACATAAAAGCTAGCTTATCAGGAAAATACAGAAGCAAATACAAGATGGACACTAAAAAATATAGTGCAACACGAAAACTTTTTGCAATAAAATATGAACGAAACCAAAATGGTTTGCGGTACGGAGGAAATCTCAGATGAAACGTTTCAAGATACACGTCTGCCCAGTAAAATATAAAGAAATAAAGTTAGTTTAGAAAACCGTTATATTTTATTTTATGTGATGGCTCATAACTGGTCCGAGGTTAAGTTTTGAGTCCGCTCTTGCGTGTTCTTGGACGTTATAAATCAGGATAAGAAAGAAACTGTTATTTATTTTATTGCCTCGCTTGATCCTTTTAGAGCTTTCGGTTTTAAAGTACCTGTAATTCTTTCTTATACTATACTCGCGACACACGGGGGTGTTAGAAATCTTTAAAATTCACTGCTTTTCGTACTATAATATGCATAAATTATACACCTAAACCTTACTCATAAATCACTGTAAATATTGATGAAAACAGCATGAAAATCCGTCCAGTAGTTTTTGAATCTATCGCGTTCATACAGACACACGCGGTGGGGGACTTTGTTTTAACAACAAAATTAGGTCTGTCATTTTCGATATAATCTGCCTACTGTCAGTAATGACGTAATGACGAATCGCTATTAGAATAAATTACAATAACAATCAATGCAGTCAGTGCACAATCACAACAACAGTAACCTGAGGTCATCAACCTATAATTACAAGGAATCATCAATGAAGAACAACTAAATATTTAGCACACGAGATAGTTTCTTACCTATCTTGTCTTAACATAATCCAGGAGGGCTACGTCCAAGGGACATAACCGTTGACGGGTCCATCAGCACGATTGCAGGGACCTCAAGAGGGAGCAAAGTTACCTCTCACGTCTGAGTGAAATGCTTTATTTTAATACCTCTCTTTGAGACAGGCCAGTCAAGTAAATGCGGTAGGTTTATAACATTATTTTTTTGTCTTTGTTCTTTGGAGAAAAAATTGTATACTGTTTTTTTAATTGAACTAATATTAAAAAACAGGGCAAGTGCGAGTGAGGCTCGCGCACTGAGGGTTCCGCACAAACTTACCTATGAAAACAGTTCGATTCCTGAATTGAGTTACGAAGATTTTTCCGAATTGTAAAAAAAAGTTTTTTTTTGTGACGTAACTACAAGTTTACAGTTTTCAGATTTATTCTTATAATATCTATACTATAAGACCTTGCTTTATGCCAAATTTCAGCAAAATTTGGCGTTCTGACACTTTAGCACTGAATTACCTCTGTTAGTTTTGTCTCACTATATCTGGGATTCGTTCTTTCGATTTTATCGTCATAGTTACCTCTATAATTGAGACAGCGACTGTATTTTACTTCTTTTACTGCCCATGGGTAGTGTGAAAGCGAAACCCGGAGCCCCGGGCATGAAAGCAAAGAAGGAACAGGAGTGGGTTTTTAGTCAGTAAAAGTCTGACACTATCTCACGCTCCGCCCAAGAGCAAAATTTGTCATTAGATGATTTTCCCACCTAAAAAAACCTCTTTTACTGAGACTTTATTTTAAAGAATACTTTTTCTAAATTATTTTCTTTGAATTTTATAGCCATTGGACCTCTGTAACTAAGCTAAAATCAATTTTTTCACCTCTCTAGTTACCTAACTCCCTCTAGATGACTAACTCCCTGATTAACCTCGCCCATCAACGAATTCAAGCCGCCAACTAGTGCACCCTGAATATTGGAAACTGGCGACAATTGTCCGCAATTGTATCACACAAACCGCTGGTCATCAAATAATCGGCATAACTGTGATTGGCCGACTGTGCTGCATAACGCGCGTTTCGATTCAACCCAATGAATAAAATTTTCCTGAATCAACTTTTTAATAGTTGTCCATCGCAGTTGCAATCACGTTACAGGATAATAAGCATAAATCACCCCTATAATATTCCCACTGCTGGGACTCCGGCCTCCTCTCTTGGAGAGGGAATGGTGATCAGTTCAGGTTGATGTCACATGTCTTATAGAAAGTTTTGGTTCTAGGACTGGTCGGTTTTCTATGTATTTCTTCACGGTTTTGAGAGCTGTGGTGATGTAATAAATTACAACAAAGTATAGCACCTGTCTGGGTTTGAACCTACGATGTAGGTACAAACTCGTAAGTCGGGGCTGTTACCACTAGGCCACCATTACTCGCTTCTGTACGTAAAAGGAGATGCGACTCTTTTTACGTGGCGAAGCGCGTGTTTTTTTTTATGGTAATGCCAAAAAAGAAATACATAGCTAACATCAATATAATATTATAATTATACTATATAGGTATATAAGTATTTATTACTTTCTTATTTCTACACAGTATTGTCTACATATTTTCTTCTTATCTCTACTTTCGCTGGTCTGCTGGAAGAAATTTCTTTTAGAAATAAGCAGTACCAACCAACCTTTGTACAATTTTTATTATAACAATGTATCTTCTTTTGGTATATATGTGTGTGTACAAAAATTATAAAATAAATCAATCCGTTTTCCCCGAATGATTTGACAGAGGTGATTAATAACTAACTATGTTCATTATAACATGTTCCTACTTTTATTTCCGTAGTTATAAAACTGGTAAACTTGCTTAACACACCTTCAAAAAAAATAAAAAAATGTGTGCGTGTACTAGCGTACACTCGTAAGAAGTGAAACTTCTTTATGACGTTATTTTTCAAAAAATTATTTACTATATATAATTTACTATACCCAGCAAAATACATTGGAGACATTTACCAATCCCTACTCCGCTGGAGAAAGTATACTTCGAATCACGCGTGGTAAGGATAAGAAAAAGATGGCGCGTAACGGAAAAATGTGACGCGTAACGAAAAAATGTTACACTAAATTTTTTCCAACCCCGATAAAGAAGTTTCACTTCAAAAAAAATTATAAGGAAATTCGTAATCGATTGCAGAAGACGATGTTTGAAAACATTTATTTCCAAAATTCGTTTTCGAATTTATCTTTTTTCACCCGAGAAAAGAAAAACTTACTGTCTAAAATTGATAGCACGGTTAACGCTGTGATTGAGCGATCGGCTGCTGCGCTGCTTGTCTTGGGTTAGATTCCCGTACGGAACAAATTTTTGGATGATATTTATGGATGATTCTTGTTTCTGGTTAAGTGTCTTGTATGCGAGTGTATATTATGTCAGTGAACGCGTACCTTCAGTTCCCTTTTGTGTTGCAGGACCGTAGTAACTCTTTCAAACAATTCACATAACTAACGCAATGAATGTTGTTCAATTCTCAAAATTATGATTGATTCAGAACTCTTTACATCATTATTGAGAGTTAAAAGGAGAAAGAATTTATTGCAAACGGGTAGGAAGTTCGCGCAGACTCGTATCAGTGCTCGGGTTAATAGCTTACGTGCATACTGCATCGGGTCCATTTCGTGATTGGTTTTTTAAGTGTCCCCCAGTCCTCTGAACTGTAGATACAGTGAAACCAACTTTTTGGTACAGGTAGGTACACGTAGGAAGCTTCCATGCAATTACTTTTAAGCAATGCAAATTGGCTGTTTTTAGGGTTCCGTACCTCAAAAGGAAAAAACAGAACCCTTATAGGATCACTTTGTTGTCCGTTCATCTGTCTGTCTGTTTGTTAAAACCCTTTATCTCGGGAACGCGTGGAGATATCGAGTTGAAATTAAAACCATATACTCAACGTGTATTTCAACACTCGAGGAAATCAAAATTCATAGAGTACTCCCGTTGACCTAGAATCCTGAAATTTGGCTTGAAGCAAGGTCTCATAGCACACTTGTATAGGGAAAAATCTGAAAACTGTAAATTTGTAGTTACATCACAAAAAACAAATTTTGCAAGTAGGAAAAATCTTCGTAACTCAATTCGGGAATTGAACTGTTTTCATAGGTAAGTTTGTACGGAACCCTCAGTGCGCGCGTCCGACTCTCAGTTGGCCGGTTTTTTTTTTCAAAGACTTCAATCAATGACTTCTCTCGACTTCAGTGAAACGAGAAGGCGTGTCAGACTTTAACTGAAAATACCCACCTGTGTCCGTCAGTTGCCCTTTGCGGTCCACGCCCACGGTAACTCTTACAAAACTTCTCACGGCCCTAACGGGTATCGGCTCTACAGGGCCCCAACGGTTTTGCTGACATCTCTTTGAACCGTTCCCTCATGGTTTCAGCCATTTCCTTCGCTCGCAATACTGCTTCGCAGCAGAAGGTGATTGTTTCCCATTCTCTATCAATTACCGTGGTCCACACAATGGTGACATCCAGCCGTTTCCGAAACAGGAACCTCCCGAACTATTATGTTCGGCGAGGACCTGCGTCAGGCGAAAGGTGAGGACGATTGTGGCGTGCCCAAACTAACATTTGGCCTGCACACTAAACAGCTTGTTCAAGTGTACCTAGTCCCTTCGTTTTTATTTTTAAACTATCGTGTTTATAGAACAAGGTAGGTATTCAGATTAGAATAATTGTTTTCATTTTGCGCAGAGCTCGCAGTAGAAATTGTTTTAAGAATAATGCTTTATTTAACTCAGTAAGCACAGCACTTACCTATTTATAAAGTTGAATAGACAATGGGTAATTTTATGGCCAATATAAAACAGATGTTATACTCGTAGTGTCACAATGGTTGTATGTGTGAATGGTCATGAATAGAATCAAAGAAATAAGGTTTGTCGACAGTTATTTAATCAACGCCAATTTTTTTTTTGAGGTGGGAAGTAACCTAATGACTTCTCTCGCGGTGGAGGTGGAGCGATGGGGCATGTCAGAATTTTCAGGTCCACGGATTTCCTTATCAAAAATTTCCCGTGGCCGCGTGGATGAGAACCGTAGGGTTCTGCGGTTCTTTGACGCCGCGCCGTGTGGACTTCGGATCGTCGACGACTCCACTTCGGTCAATACCGGACGGGCGGACGGCGAGCTATCCATTGCTCGTCGCCCACAAGTTCGCGCCTACTGTGGCCGGGTATCGCCCTGCAACTCCCAACGGGTTCGGGACGACGGGACTCCCCGGGTTGTCGCGGATGGGGCGTGAGGATGTCCTTTCCCTCACGTTTGCGTTTGTCTCCTTCTTCGCTGGTATTACCGCTTTGCACAAGGAAATCAACGCCAAGTGCAAGTCATTTGTCACCCTTGAAACAGCTACTATGCAATGAATTTACTTTCAAAGAAAACTTACCATGAACATAAGGTTGAGTGTACCTACATCTATACTAATAAATAAGGAGGAATGATTTGTATTTTTGTATTTTTGTTTGCAATTAATCAACTTACTACCTACTAGACAGACTTTTTAAATTCTTTCACCAGTATAATGCTACTGTATTACTAAATTAAATTGCATATATTTTCTACTATCATGCGGGCGAAGCCGCTGACAGAAGCTAGCTTCCAATAATTTATTTTACAACTTAAGGCGAATAGTCCCTTGAAGTTTAATGAGTTCTTTTCGAAATATTGATTTATTTAAATGCTTTGTACATTATGAAGAACACTTAACCAGCAATTTTTTTGGGAAAACATATTTCTAAAGATCAAAAGTCGTTTGAAAGGAGTAAGGAAAACAAGTGAAAAAATATTGTTGTTCAAAATTTTTTTTTTTTTTGCAAAAAAATCACATGCTGATAATGTTGTATATGAGTTTATAATTTTCAAACCTATTGACCTAGTCATTATCGAAGAGTAGGCTTCAGAAAGTCACTGTTTTATGGCACTGCTTGGGCGAAAGATGGCAGCATGATTGACTAAACGCAAAGGTCAGCTGAAGGAACAATGGTGAGTTTCAGTCAGTAAAAGTCTGACATTCCCTCTCGTTCCACTCAGAGCATGAGAATTTATTTGATAATTTTGCACCTACAAAAAAAGGTAAAAAACTGGAACAATGCTATGAACCCACGGGTAGTGTGAAAGTGAAATCCGGGGCCCTGGGACGAAAGCAAAGAAGGAACAGGAGTGGGTTTTTAGTCAGTAAAAGTCTGACACTATCTCCCGCTCCGCCCAAGAGCGAGATTTGTCATTAGATGATTTTCCAACCTAAAAAAAAAACAATGCCATGGAGCAGTTTGACTTTTGAACAATCATACATTATTTTTAGGAAATGTATAGTCTACAGTAGTAGTCAGTAGTTGATAAAAACAAATAATTTATTTCTTTTTTCTTATATTTTTTTTTTTTTGTCATATTAATTAAAGCCAGCAATTAGGTAACAATTTTATATTGGTCAATTCATTTTGAGACATGGTTTTGCAACAAAATTCAATATGATACTTCAACAACTTAATTATTTTTGTTTTTCTTTCTTTCCTTGTTATTTATTATAACCAGGGTTTGGAATTAGGTAGAGTTATTCATGAACTTGCATGGAAAAGTTGATATTAATATGGATCTTCCCAGGATTTCTAATGAATAATCCCGTGTGGCCAACAATATTACAAATAAATAATAATAGAAACCTCGGAAATAGATAAGACAAATAAAACAAAGATAAATTGACATCATCGGAAGGTTGTAGGAGTACATCATTCTACTCAACACCTTCATTCTTCAGGTGCTGAGTAGAATTAAAAGAGTCATCACACAAATTGGGAATGTAGCAGAAAAGTGGGTTATGGATTTACCATAAAATTTTTAATAGTATTTTTTGTTGAAAAAGATCTCTCTACGTCAACTGAGGTGAGGTTAACAAATTTATACACTTCCTCCTCCCCGTCATTAATGCAGGAAGAATTTTTTTCTGCTATATTTCTGATAGTGTTATAAAAAGTTAAAAACAGTTCGAGATTGAAGCATAAACTATATATTTTAGAGTACCCACACATGTATAATAATTTCGACCCACAGACTCAATATACAACAGTCATAAAAATAATTCTGCTCTTTAAAATTAATCTCGGGATTTGAGGCATATCTAGGTACTTTATTCTTTTGATGCATGAAATCAGTATAAGTACATGAATAACTATACCTAATTCCGACCTCAGATTTTAACACATTATATAAATAAAGAAAATGGGTAACAATTTAACATTAATTTTTATTCACTGACTCAATCCACCACCATTCATTCAATAATCTACGATTTGCAGTAATGTTTGAAAAAGATTTTGTGACCCTAAACCGCGAAGGGCAAATGAAGGAGCATAGGTGGTTTTTAGTCAGTTAAAGTCTACACACCGATTCGCTTCACCTTAGAGCGGGAGAAGTCATTTGATGACATACTACTTCAAAAAACAAATATGACTATTAATATTCAATCTGATTATTCAGTATATTTAAAAAACTACCCTAAAAAGGCACAATATTTATAAATAGGTACCAGTTAACATATTTTCATTTTGAATTTGCATTAATTAATGCCTAATTTGCTTATATTTTATATTAACCTAATAAAGATTTAAAAAAAAAACAGTTACAATAATACTATTTTCTTCCTCAGAAAGCAAAAAGTAGATTCAGAGTTGAGGTTATAAAAAGTTTAGGGTAACTTTTAATTTCACAATTTTCTTCCCAAAGATTGTAACGCAATCGATATATAGTCCAAAACCATTTAATACAAATTCCGCAATAATTTGATCAATGAATATACAACATAAACACCAGCAAAAGACTTTGTAAAGTTTGTTTTGAATTTCACTATATCCGCAGTCGAAATCTATGCGTAGACATTTAATTTATTTATAGCTATTTTTGAATTCTTACCCAAGTCCATTGTGGTCGATAATCTGAAGATTCAATAGCGTTTAACTGAATTCGCACTTTGTTTTCGAATTTTTGTTATTGTTCCAACTTTCCGGTTAATTCATGACATTCCAATTCATTTCGTTCCAATTCCAAATACCAGTAACACTTCTGCGACAAGAATGAGATAGTGAGAGACGTTTCATCATAGGTTAAAAAGAGAGACTAGAAATAAAATCCAATGTTCCCATTCTGTGTGGAATGGAAAGCAAACAGAGAATGTTCGGTCAACTGTCAAATTTGACAAGATTTCCTGTCAACATTGCATGCTTTAGCGTTGGAAAATCAAAATCTCTAATCGACTAATAACTAAACGAATTAATAGACTATCATATCATTATAATTTTTGTTGAACTCAAATATCCTTTTTGACGAAGGCGCCCACTGCTTCTGTAAACTCTTCTTCTATTCATATTTCATACTACTTGGGGTCGACGCAACACATTTTTTTCTTCCATTCCCACTGACTACTTCTGTAAACGCAACCAAAAAAAAAGAGTATGTGAACATTCAAGACCAACCTACCGGTCTTGATGATGTCAACTATACTTATACAACATGTAACTTAATAAAAGCATATCCTGGAAGAACTATGTTCTGGGGCTAAGGCCAAGGCCAGAACATACTTCTTCCAGGATATCAGGCTCTCACGACTAACATTTTAAAACGTCATGGTAAGCCATAACGTTTTAAAATGTTAGTTGTGAGAGTGAGAAAGAGAGATGGAACTATACACCCTATATTGCTCCATCCCCTTAAAACAGTTCAGTGTAGGTCGTAAAATGAATCGCGTTAAGAGCTCGTGGTAGGGCCTCAGAATCGGCTTCTGATTCGTTTTCAACTATTTTTAAAGTAGGTAATTTAATCCTAAAATAATACTTGATTATTTTACACTCATAATGGCGTTCAGTAAATTCTTTCTAAAGTTAGCTGATTAGATTATGTTACATTAAATAAAATGAATTAAGCTTGTTGGGAGGCAGAATTTCATTTATTTATAATCATTTCATCATTGCATCATAAAAAAAACTTTTCTTGCTTTTATCTTTCAAAAATCATATACATAAATTTTAGAGTTATGTAACGCTTAGCATGTAGGTTTTTTTTAATTTATATATATTTAAAATCGTGAATGTGCTATGCTAATGTGCACATTCGCCTCGCGCATTTTGTATACAAATGTTTCGTCGAACGACTCGGTGTAACATATTTTAATGAATCGAGTACGATTAGAACTAGTGTTAATCTATGTATACGATGGATAACATAAAAGTCACGGTAGGGGTATGCTACAATATATTTGTTCACTTGCTAACGTACTAAAAGGCGATTTATCAGTTCGACTAAATTTGAAGTCGATTTTATGATTGCATCCCTACCATCACAAACAACAAACCCGAGGCCAGCAGTTCATTGACGTTTGGTTTTTGATTTGTTGGAGTCTTGAACTTTCGAAGTTGTTATCAAGCAGCTGATAATTTTATTTGTTAAATCAATTATGAATCATAAATGAACAGCTATAGTGCGTATCATTAATATCTTAAATATGTTAATCTTTAAATAATATAGATAGATAGTAAATTTATATGCATTAGATATTTATTTTAATCTTAGATTAAAGACCACTTGTGAACACAGTTGACTTTGTACCCAAATTAATGCAGTCTAAAGGTACGCGATAATAAGAAGTGAAGTGCTCGAAAACTTTTAAATAAAATAAAATGGAGAATCAACAAGTAACGGACGCACAATTGAAGCAGTATTTGCCGGACTTGCCAAAAGGTCCATTAGATAATTACAGGAAGAAAGCCTCCTTCGACTGGCGGCGAATGAAACTGGTCTACGACTCACTGAACACGATAAAATTGAAAGTAAGTTTAATATGATGTAAGTTTGCCAATTTTAATTAAAGTTTCTTGTTTGTCTCAGAATATCCTTTTTAATTGCTCCTATATCCTATTTAATAGTTACTTTAATTATCACATTACAGAATTCAATAAATTAAAAGCAATCACAGCTGAATGTATTAGTCTTCTTCTTATCCGTGTTGATGTACTCTTACCAATTTTTTTCGGAACAGTATTTGGCAACCTGTATGGCTCTGTTATTGGCCTCGTATAGATCCTGAAAAGTGCAGGTGGTTGTGCAGGATGGACAGCATAGCTCAAACTCGAAACTCAATGTATTAGAAAAATTTTACACAATACATTGGTCATCTTCTGTAATGACAACTTAGGTTTTTATCCCGAAGAATAATCTATCTTCCTGTGGAAGATAATCAACAATCTTAGGTTAGAATATGCAACAGCTACTTAATAAATAACAGCAAAAAATTAAAATACATTTGGTTTCTTATAGCAATGGTTTATTTAATGCTTTAAACTTTTTTAGCATGACATCTGGAGTTTCATGGAGAGTCATCCTCTGTTCAAACACACGGAAGCCACTCGAGTCCTGGATGATGAGAGGCATATCACTACAAAGAGAATGTACACCATCTATAATGAACAGTTCTTGCGATTTGAAAAGGTAAAATTCCTATTATTAAATATCTTCTTGAGTGGACTTAATGCCTTATAATTATTCCCATCATTATCTGTCTGCCTTTTAACCAGACTATTAAGAGTAGATGGGAGTTCAAAAAATATTTCAAGGACATATTGCTTGTCTTCAAGACTACTGTATTTACTCTAAAACATACTTTTCTAGGAGAAGTGAAAGTGAAGTTTTTAACTAAAAATATTGTGATATATTCATAACATAACCAGTAGATTTTTTTATAATGATGAGTATTCTTTACTCTATAATTATCCCTAAATACATTGCTCTGTCACTAAACAATTAAGAAAAAAGTAAACAAAATAAAAAAAAAATAAAACAAAAAGAAAAAACAAAAAGAGAAAAAAAGGAAAAATGAAAGGAAAAAATAAAGTTTATTCTATTCTATTCTATCTTACTTCAATAAAGAAGTTCCATTAATCTATATATATAAAAAAGAAGAAACTGACTGACTGACATATCAACGCACAGCCAAAACTACTGGGACCAGTAGTGTGAAATTTTGCATAAGGTTTCCTTTTATGACGTAGGCGAACGAGGATGAATTTAGGAAAATCCTCTCTTAGTGGATTTTCAAAAATTCATCCTCTAAAGTCTAAGAAGATGAAACAGGGGTCCGAAGTTTATATGGTGAGACCCTACTTTCACGCAAGTGAAGTCATTGGCAGAAGCTAATCCCTTATGTAACATCAAAAAAAAAAAATTGGTCAATTTGTTGATTAACAAAACCGTATTGCTTAAGTACTTCATAATCATCAGGCCCTACTTACATTTTATTATTTACTTAATAAGCTGACCCAACAGACATTGTTATATTACAAACTTACACTTTTGTGGTCAAGTTTAAGTGAAATCACCTAACTTGAGAAGTGAAGAAATGATTTATACAACCAAGAAAAATACTGCATACAATGCGTTCCAAATAAGAATAGGATCGATTGCCATGTTGTGACGTCACGTTATACTGTCAAATCGAAGAATTAATAGGGTAAGCAAAACAAGTAATTTTTAAAATTTAATTTATTTACGAACTGTGAACGAAAAAATTTAAATCAGAAACCAGTTCTTCAATTTTGCTCATCTCTAAGTTCTTCAATTTTGCACAATTTCTTGCTATTTGACAGGATGACGTGACGTCACAACATGGCAATCTATCCTATTCTTTTTTCTGAGACTTGAAATTGGTCCGAAGCAACACATTTTGCACACAGAAACACACAGTTTTACACATTTTTAGTGTACAGAGCTTTACTAATTTTTTTTTTTTTTGAAAATAATCTAATTACTTCTCTTGCTCAATGGTAGAGTGGGAGGCTGTTTCAGACTTTAACTGATTAAAACCACACCTATGTTCCTTCAGTTGCTTTTTGCGTTCCAGGTTCATTCTCAGATCCGATCCCATGACCCATTTACGTACTAGAGTTTTACTCTTCTTGAACTCGAACTAAGAGCGATGTGATGTGATGTTGTAGGACGTTGAACAAATTAAAATTGTGATTGAAGTTCAATAGCAGAATTAAACATCTATTTATGCAGAACGCATAACAATCAGGCACCATTGGTATAAATTATGTCAATTGAAAATTGAATTAAATAAGTGTGTGTAATTTACATAATATGTCTTGACCTGGCCCTTTTGTATTGTATTGTATTTCGTACAGGAATCCGCAACTCCACGTCTAAAACAATAATTAGTATTTTGCGTACGGGTGCGATAAATATGTCATTTGATCCACCCCAGGTCCTCAAGAAAGGTCGGCATCGCCCTGGTGTTACTGACCATTTCGCGGTACCTGGGTTTTCGAAGTACTTTGCCCTGTATCCAGCGACCACTGGGCAGCTTGGAAGCAGATGAGCTGCTGTCTCGTCTTCCTCCATGCAGGCTTTGCAGAGTGGACTCTTTGTGACTCTTAAGATATAGAGGTGCTTATTAAAGGACTCGTGGCCAGTTACGCAACTGAGGTTTAGTTTGTCCAAGGGCCTGATTCGTGAAGCGGCCATCTATGGAGGGTGGTACCCCCTTTGCCAGCCTGTGGTGTAGATCTTTGATGCGTTTCCTTACCAAATTGCGTAATTATGTGAAAGGGAGCGGCACAATGAATTCAGCTCCCATTGCTGCCATACTCGAACCCCTTCTGGCGAGTTCGTCCGCTGCATCGTTGCCTCGAGAATAGCTGACCTGGTCCAAAATTTTTTTATCCCTAAGAATAAGTTAATATCTTAACTTCATACAAAATAAACCCACTCTTTACCGAGGTGCCTGATATGCCCTAGAGTGAGCAAAGCAAAATTTTAGGGCATCCCGACAGGGACAGGTTGAGTTAGAAAGGGCAACGCGGACTAGAGTGAGCGAGCAAAGCGAGTGAACGACGCCCATCATGCTATCCTCTTCGTGTTAGGTTACCTACTTTAAACCTCACAGACAGAAATGAGAGGCCTCGCAGGGAGCCTCCGTCTACCCTACCCAAGCCGTCTGAAATTAGCTTAAAAAGGAATATAGCTTCATTTATACAATACTCCATGAAACTCAATTTGGTGAGCATTTATCCATTCTGGCAGGTATTTCGAATTTAGGTAGGTAGTAAAATAGGTTCATTTCTGGTAGATTTTTAAACACAAGCCGTAAATAATGTTCTTTCATTTCAGCAGGCTGAAATAGCCTTGAATCACCCGCTGCTAGGTATCGGCCTCCCCTTCCTTCTTCCACATTTCCCGGTTCCCTACATACCTTGTTCTGGTTTTACGGCACAAACATCAACCCCACACACTTTAAATAGGTGCTTTGGAAAATGTAATACTCAAAAGAATAAAATAATTTCAGATAGCAGAAGACCCAAAATTATTCCAAGCAGAAAGCGAAGCCATGTTCATGTTTGACAGCTCTTTAGCAGTAAAGATATCCCTAACCTTCCGGATGTTCAGCAATGCCATCCAAGGGAACGGGAAGGGTCACCATTACCACATCATCGAAGATGTGGAGAAGGCCAAGATAGGGGGGTGTTTTGCTTTGACAGAAGTGTCCCATGGATCCAATGCTAAGGGCATGAGGACGACGGCTACTTATGTGCCGGAGAAAAGGCAGTTTGTGATGCATAGTGCTGATTTTGAAGCTGCGAAGTGCTGGGTCGGATCGCTGGGTAAGTTTATCTTGGAGTTATCATTGAATGCTAAAAGGACAGGTAGCCGACACTTTTAAATCAGTTTGTGTATGGTTACTTCTTCACGCTCAAAAGGCTGGGTACACCATATCCTGGAGTATGAGATAGGATATTTTTATCCCGGGTTTATTTTCTCTTGGGATTATTTTCATCTTACACTTCAGCGAAGCCGCTAACGGGAGCTTGTTGTCTATTTTAGTCAATGGTTGTCGTAAACTTGTCTCTGACAGTCATGCCGATGCCATCTACTACAATGCCCACTGGGACTATAGGTTCGCTTCTGAACCCGGGGTCCTGAGACACAAGGCAAAGAAGGAACAAAAGAGTGGGTTTTAGTCAGTAAAAGTCTGACACACCCTCTCGCTCCGCCCTAGTGTGGGAGAAGTCATTAGATGATTTGCCACCTAAAAAAGAAAACCTACTATATGGATCGGATCAATGAGAGCCGATTGATTTATCGTTTATTGATCCTTTGATATTAGTACGCAGATACGACTACTATTTTGCGTAGATCTAACTCATCGTCATCTTCTTGCCCTTGTCCCGTTTTATTTCGGGTCGGCGCAACACGTTTTTTTCTTCCATTCTGTCCTGTCACTCGTCACGCTATCACTAACTCCCTTTTCTTTCATATCACTTCTCACACAATCCATCCATCTTTTCTTAGGTCTCCCTCTCCCTCTCCATCCATCCACATGTAAACTCATAACTCTTTTAGTAACATACTTTTCATCCCTCCTCTTCACATGACCATACCAAGACAAACGATTCCCTTTTAACTTTTCAGTCACTGGCGCCACTTTCAAACTTCCCCTAATATACTAATTTCTCACTTTATCCATTCTCGTCACACCACACATCCATCTTAACATTTTCATCTCCGCTACGTGCAATCTTTTTTTGCGCAGTTAGATCTGCGCAAAAAAATTGCATTTTAATTTTTTTTAAATTTCATATAAGATTGTAATACCGTCTTCGATCATTAATCTTGTGTGCATAGGTTTACGTGTACTTCATTGTACGAGAATACCACTTTTTTTTTTTGTGATGGGTAACCGTCAAATGACGCATCCCGCTCTGGGGTAGTGCCAGAGGGAAGACAGACTTTTACTGACTAAAACCTATCTGTGCCTTTCAGTAGCCCTTTCCATTCTAGGACCACTTTAAACTCTTTCGAACGCTCCCGCAGTCCTTATTAGAATTGTAATAGTATAATCAACCAACTTTATAATGTCCCCACTGCTAGGACTCAGGCCTCCTCTCTAAGAGAGAGAATGGGGGCAATCCACCACGCAGGCCCAGTGCGGGTTGGTGGATGTCACATGTCTTTAAATTTTTGGTTTTAGAACATGCCGGTTTCCTAACGATGTTTTCCTTCACCGTTTTGAGAGAGATCTTGCTAGATAGTTTTTGCCATCGCAGTGTCTTCTAAACGTAACGCCATGATGTATGTAACTGTTATCATACCTAATAATTTTCGTACCTTTCAGGTAAATGTGCGACCCACGCAATAGTGTACGCGATGCTTATATCAAAGGGTAAGAACCATGGTCTCCACACGTTCGTGGTACCCATCAGAGACCCTAAGACCTTGAAACCGTTCCCTGGAGTAATTGTAGGCGACCTTGGAGAGAAGATTGGCCTTAATGGTGTTGACAACGGGTAAGTGATAAACTGACAGTAATTGATGGATTTTAGAAAAGCCATCACTGCTCCCAAACAGTGGTGGCTCACTTTCAAGCCGATATATAAAACAGCCTCCCTTCATTTCTTCCATTGTTTCCGGTTCTGTGCCGCTTCTTGCCAATTCGTAAGGAAAAAATCTAAGTCATCCCGCCATCTCCTTCCTTCCGTGACACCGTCATCTCCTTCCTTCCGTGACCCCGTCGTGCGATTTTATTGCACCAATTTTGTGTTTTACGGGCACACCGCTCGATCTGCATGTGGCAGACATGTTATATTCCTGTTAATTAAAAAGCGTATTTATTGAGTTGTACCTACATGACTTAATACCTACATGGCATAGAAAAATATCTTCAACAGGGCCAAAAGGCCATAAGCTATTGTGATTAAACGTTTCATATGAATATGAGCATTATGTTGTTTGACATAAAGTTCACATTAGTGTGAAACTCTTACTACAGTTGCTTAAGTAAGGTCTAAAAGGCCCCATACACTGTACGATTTGTCTGTACGATCCGTCCGACGAATCGATAGTGTACGTAAAGATCGTTAACGATTTACCTTGAAATACACTATAGATTCGTCGTTACGATCGGTCTGAAGCTACGGATCGTACAGAATTTGTCTGTACGATCCGTAGTTTCAGACCGATCGTACCATGTATGGGGCCTTTAAGTACACTTTATGGATCTCGCGGCATTAGTCAAAATATCACAGACCTACATTTTGTTGGTTGTGGATTGCATCCAACTTAGAATTAAGTTTATTTTGTGCAATTCATTTTATTACTTGTAAGTACTCTCAAAAATAGTGTTACTGATAACATGACATAATGGTAGAAAAAAACACGTTGCGCCTACCCCAAATAACACGGGACAGGACAGGAAGATAATGATGTTGTACTCTCAAAAGTCAATATATTTATGAAAA
The DNA here is from genome assembly GCA_905147345.3 of Mythimna impura. NCBI lineage: Eukaryota > Metazoa > Arthropoda > Insecta > Lepidoptera > Noctuidae > Mythimna > Mythimna impura. Next base: position 28,055,357 of record LR990350.1, read on the forward strand.
CATCATGTACGTTAGAAAAAATCTTCATCTTTTTAGCAAAAGAGGCGATAGACATAATTATGTTACAAGAAATAGGGATCAATTAGTTCAACCAGGTTTCAGACTGGCTAAAGTGGCCTCTTCTTTCATGGGGTACTGTTTGAAATGTTATAATAAAATACCTCCACAAATATTAGAACTCAATGAAACAAAATTTAAATCTTGTATTAATCGCACACTATGCAGGCAAGAATATTATAAGTTGGAGGATTATATAGGGTGACTGGCAATTAGTGTACGATACTTAAACACGTGATTGTGCTCATGATATCAAACAATTCTTATTATGGGAGCAAAGCTGAAATCGCGAAAAAATATCAGCTGTTCAGGACATTAGGCAAACATAAATGTACTGAACAGCTGATTTTTTTTCGCGATCTCAGGTTTGTTCCCATAGTAAAAGTTGTTGGTTATTATAAGTACAATCACGTGTTTAAGTATCGTACACTAATTACCAGTCACCCTATATTCAAGATAAAAATGCTTGGCTCAATGCAGGTCCAGCTCCACTACCACCGGGGTGAACAAATTGATTAGTCTGGAAATTATTGTTATTATTTTTAAATGTTTTTTTTTGGAATTGTTAAATATAGTATTGTATACTTAATGTAGAAGCATTTTTTTTTCAAAGTTTGTAAATGTGAGTACCATGGAGCTATTTTATGGTTTTTTATGTTACTATTGGACTTGTTTGACATAAATCAGCATGGCAGTTGAGAGTTTGTCATGCTCACTCAAATGTCTCACTGATGGTGGCGCATGTGTTGGATCATTCGGTTCCCTTCAAAATGGTTGAGCTGAGTTGTGCTAATATTGGCGTCATGTTCGTGAACGGGCGCTGTCAGTTGAGACTGGTCATCTCTTAGCTGCGAGTTGCTATTTTAATATCTATATTTAGTTTGTATTTTTACTTTATTTACATTGTTCTCACATGATAGCGACAAGAAACATGTAACAGAGATATTTGTAATTACAAAACATGATTGAAAAGAGTGTCCATGGAGTTTCTTGCACATTCTTCTCCATAGAGATCTACGCTTTGGAATGTGCAATTAGCATCATTTTTTTTTTCTGACTGACTGACTTCATGACATTTCAAAAGTGCCTGTAAATGGTTTATTTGAAATAAAATGCTTTGAATCTTTGAACAAAAAAAATGTGGAAATCGATTATAACCATTGATCACAGTACGAGTAGGTCGTGCTAATTTGGCAAAACTTGGCAAGACGACGTAACATGGGAGTCGTTAAACCCCGATCCCTATACCGATCACTGACATGTCCTGAATTTTTTTTTAAAGATAATTTAAAAAATATACATCAGGAGGTAAAAACTATTACAAATTGAGGTGGAGCAGTGGTGACCGAGTGGTAACGGCCCCGAATTACGAGTTGTAAGTCGCAGGTTCTAACCCAGCCAGGCGCATTACTTTGTGTAATTTATTTCATCACCACTGCTCTCAAAACGGTGAAGGAAAACATCGTGAGGAAACCGGCATGTCCTAGAACAAAAAAAAACACAAAAATTCGAATACATGTGACATTCACCAACCCGCACTGGGCCGGCGTGGTAGATAATGGCACGTTCCCTCTCCTAGAGAGGAGGCCTGAGTCCCAGCAGTGGGAACATTAAAAGGCTGATTATGCTATGCTATACTATACACAATGAATTAATTTAGGTATTATAATGACACATGGTTACATAATAATATATTGTAACTCACAAAAACTAATCGCTTAACAATGGGTATGACAAATGGAATAATGTGTCTATAAGTAAAAACAAAATATATTTTAATACACTTATAGAAGTTAATAATTTTAATAAGAACATTAAGCGACAATGATGTTTTTTTTGTCTCTTACAATAATATTATCATATTTTTGATTAATGTAATTTTTTGTACTTACTGTGTATTTAACATACTTTTTTTTTTATTTAACATATTATTTACATTTTTAAATCTATACTTATAAAATGCTTGGTTCCGAATGACTGACTGACGAATCAACGCACCACCTATAAACTTTTTTATTTAACATATTATTTACATTTTTAAATCTATAGGTACTTATAAAATGCTTGGTCAGAATGACTCACTGACGGATCAACGCACAGCCTAAACCGCTGATCGTATAGACCTAAACTTGGAGGATATGTTTTTTGTATGATGTAGGCATCCGATAAGAAAGGATATTTTGGAAATTCTACCCCTAAGGGGGTGAAAAAGGGGGTAAAGTGATTTGCTTCAAACTTGATATCAATACTCCTTAGTGCTTTTGATTTAAATTACATTTTATTTTGACACTCAATCTAAAATCAATGAAAAATTAATCACTCAATCTGAAGAGAAAGTTGATTACAAAATTAATAACGTAAAAAAATCATTAAAAAATCCTATTAGAACCGTTTTCGACTTCTACACGGACGAAGTCGCGGTCAAAAGCTAGTATCAATATAAAAGTATGAACAATAGTAGCCTACCAGCATCAGGAACAGGGTCCGGTTGGGACTTCAAAGAAAGGATCCTCCTTACTACTGTAAGGAGATTCTTTCCTCGAGGATTCTAATAGTTTCTAGGAGTACCGCTTTCTGAATGAAGCCCATGATACGACAGCCTCCTAAGCTGCTTTTAAGCCATCGGCTATCGGTACAATGATCGACGAGTCTACATCCCACATGTCTTTATTTTAATTTTATTAATAAGGCACACCAATAATTTGTTTACAGATTTTTTTACACACTAGATTTTCAGAAAATCATAACGCGTAAAAATAATATACATTGCTATAAACCTATTACATATATATAGACGACTACAAAGTACTTACATATTATTTTTTAATTTAAATTCAACTTTAATTTAATTCTACAATTATCAAAATAACAATTACATTATTATCTACAAATATAGCATAGCATAAAGCATAATCAGCCTTTTTTTTAATGTTCCCACTGCTGGGACTCAAGCCTCCTCTCTAGGAGAGGGAATGGGCCGTAATTCATCACGCGGGCCCAGTGCGGGTTGGTGAATGTCACATGTCTTCGAATTTTTTGGTTCTAGGACATGCCGGTTTCCTCACGATGTTTTCCTTCACCGTTTTGAGAGCAGTGGTGATGAAATAAATTACACAAAGTAATGCGACAGCAGGGTTTGAACCCGCGACCTACAACTCGTAAGTCGAAGCCGTTACCAGTCGGCCACCACTGCTTTGCAGCATCTACAAATATACAATATTATATTGAAATTTGGATCCGATGGATGCGAGACGCACAGGACCGATCGTTATGGTGACACTTGGGGGAGGCCTATATCTTTCGACTGAAATGATGATGATGCTGACGATGATACGAGTATTGAAATTAAAACAATTAATAAAACATTATAACAATAAAATTACAAATTATACTCCATCTGTTTAGGTAATTAACAAAATGTAAACAATCTTGACATGTCTTTTATATAAAAGTACTCTTAAAATTTTATCTAAAATTGTTTACAATTTGTTATTTACTTAGTACCGATGTTTGGTAATTAACTAAATTTAAATAATCTTTGTATGTCTTTTATACGTTTTTTTTATAATAAAAAGACATAATTATCAAGATTGTTTACGTTTAGTTAACTACTTAAACAAATGGAGTTTAGAGGTATGTGGAACAGAGAGTAAAGTCCCACATACCTCCGTTGAAAAGGGAGGATCCTCCGACCAGACGGGTGTTATGTCTGGTGGGCTACTGCCCACCAGACATAACACCGATGATAGATGATTTCGGGCTGTCGTATATATTCAAATCGCGCGGAGAACTTTGATTGCGCGATGCAGGATTAGTTCTTATGTGACGCCATAGATGTCGCTACAGGAGTATAGAATCATTAACTTACACATGTCGGTAACCTCGCGAACCAAGTCCAGTACCTAACATGATTTTCTAGAATAATAATTATTATTATGTTTTAGTTTCGTGATGTTCAATAATTACCACCTACCCAAAGAGGCAGCGCTCGATAAATTGGGAGGAGTTGATGAGAATGGAGACTATCAGACACCCTTCAGGGACCCCAACAAGAGGTTCGGAGCTGCTCTAGGAATCTTATCAGGTATAATTTTAATAATACACTGTAGACACAAACATCGGTGGTGCTCTGTGCTCATGTACTAGGATATCCTGTATCACAAGAATCAGATCTCTCAATATACAGGGTGTTTACCAACAAAGAACAATACACATCAACAATGAGATAAATAATGAGCCATTATTCCTTCACTAGGCGGTCGCGTCCACATCACAGCTATATCCACTTACTACCTGCAGAAAGCCATCGTGATTGCCATCAGATACTCAGCTGTGAGAAAGCAGTTCGGACCTGAGAATGCTTCAGAGGAGACGCCTGTTCTGGAGTATCAGCAACAGGTAAGGCAATTTATAATTTTATAGATATAGTTCTTCATGATCGTTAGAAAGAATGGATTGAGGCCCTTGCGCAGTAGTGGGAAAATACGAGCTAGCTATAATAGGGTACACTCATTTTTGAAAAGTGTCTCAATTAGATTCTATAGTGCTATTATACCACAAAAAAAAAACACAAAATTTTCATTCAGTCGCTAAGTACCCAAAAATACATTTAAAATTTACATTTTCAAATTTCGCGCGTATTTGACGAAAATGTAGAAAGCAGTGGTCGCCATATTTACTCTGGTCGTGACGTCAGTTGGCTATGTAAACAAATGCGCTCAGTATGGCCGATCAGTTGACAGTTGACAGCTGTCACTTAGTTTACACAGCCGAATGACGCAAATAACATTGCAGCTACTATTTGGCGATAAAGAACAGATAATAAAAACAGAAAACTTTGAATTGAATTTTAAAATTTATTTTGTTATTTTATGAACTAAAACTAACACTTACCGACTGCATTTTACCTAAGCTCTCTTGATAACATATTTTTAGATTTTTTCTCATATAGAGTAAAATACATATAGTTTCTCACAAAGGCGGGTTGTGCTTAACACGTGAACCTACACACACGGTAAGGATGCAGTGGTTAAGCGATGGGCTGCTGCGCTGTGGGTCGCAGGTTCGATTCCCGCACGGAAAAAGTAGTTGTATGGCCTACAGATAGTTGTTCCGGGTTTGGGTGTATTGCGTATCTGAGTCTATATTAAACAAGTAAAGCAGGAGTAATTCCTAGAATGGGGCAACGGCTTCATTAAAAAAAAAATTGGAGATAAATTTCGAAATTTTAATTTCGGAAATCGGTGTTTCTAAAATAGTTTTGTCTCTTCGTTGTTTAACACCGACTTCAGAAACTAAAGTTATTTTGCACTTTTTAATATTTTTTTTACATTGATGTCGATTGTATTTTTTTTTTTTTTGTAAAATGTTTTTTATTTTACACTTTTTAGTAGGCACATTTTACCCATCATATAAAAACAAAAAATACATACGGCCGAACATATAACCTCCTCCTTTTTGAAGTCGGTTAAAAAAATGTTCTTATTAAAACGAATTATTCTACTTCCTTCTCTTAGGCCACAATACAAATTGACCCTTATGAATATTAAACGAAGAAGAATTACAAACAAATATTATAAAAACTCGCGCTGTTTCAAATTTTATAAAAAAACCTTCCTCGTTCATTGCTCTTTCTATTAGTGAAAACCGCATCAAAATCCGTTGCGTGGTGTTTGCGCGGTTAAGGCGAAAGATTGCGAACTATTTGAAATTCGGCTGGTGCAGTTTGTGTGATTTAGGCTCGTCAATCACACACACGTAGGAAAAAATAGGTCAGAACATCTCGTCTCTTAAAAGGTAGGTTGGGACAATACGTGGTTAGTCTTTTGGCACACACACAAACACCAAATTTCACTCGATTTCTGAATTTTGAATGCGCAACACGAACAAGATCACTGAAACGACGCCATTGAAAAATGTGGGTGTTATCGAAATATCATTCCATAAACGATTACGTGAGTAGCTCAGTCCCTTTCACTCGAGGTATATCCAGAAAAGGGATGGTTATAGGAATAGCAACAACCAGCCAAAAAAATGAATGTATCGCGCATGGAAACAGCGTAACCACGTGGTTGAAGAGCGATCAACTTGAAGTACATTTCCATACAACTGCTCTTACGTGATTATGATGTTATTACACTTCTTTCTCCAGATATTTTAGATACACAGCTATCTTGTGGATATTATCTAGGCTTCTATGAAATCAAAACATAAATTTGTGTAAAACTAATCTACTAAAGACCTCTAAAAATCCCTCCATAATGTAATCATATATTAAAAATATAAAAAAGTACATCCATAGAAGTCTTGTACATTTAATCGAGATTCTGAATGACGACAATTTTTCTGAAAAACTTTTAAGCGTTTAAAAAAAAAACACGTATTTCCTGGAACAAGTTTTGTGAAATATTCGAGTAAATCACGGAATTTCCGAATGCCATAACATAGTTTTCAGGCGTTATTTCTCTTTTTTCGCATTGCCTCTTCATCAATCATCGCGTTGGATTGCATTAGATGAAGCAACAAGCTTTGAAACCATTCTCGACGTTGACGATAGGTGAGTGGGAAAAGACCCTAGACTCTCATACATACAACCCTACATTAAATTATGGAAATTACTTCTGCAATTAGATCTAATCAGAGTAGTTATAGTGGTTAAACAGACAGACGCGGAAAGCAACTTTGTTTTTATACTATGTATTTATGTAATAAAGATTTTTATTAATCGCAGCAAATCCGTCTGCTTCCTTACTTGGCGGCCACGTATGCGATGAAGATATTCTCCGTGTGGCTGAGCTACACACATATCAACATAACTATTAGCAACTTTATGGGTGAGTCTATTTAACTCTTGTCTTAGTATAACAACCAAATAAACAAGACCAAAGCGGTTGTGGCTAAGTGATTACAGCAGCACGACCTTCAGGGTTACGACACGGTTCACCTTTTGCGAAGCAGTAACGCGAGTGAAAGAGATGGCGGAAAGCGTGAGGAGGAGACAATCCTCAAGTCCTGGCTCGGTTACGGGGCGAGAGGGTATGGGAAGCAGTCACCTCCTGCGAAGCAGCAATGTGATCAATGGAGGTGGCTGTAACTGTAAAGGAGAGGATATGCCCCACGCCCTAGCTTCCTCCGCAGGTGGCGTCAGGAGCTGCGGGACGACTCCCAGCCGCCACAGGCAGTCGTGGACGACTCGCGGACGGCGAGCAAATAGGTAGCTCGCCGTCCAATAAACACCTGTGGGATTGTTCGAAGTACCGTGTCCCTAGACGGTAAAAAACAACTGAAGGAACAAAGTTTTAGCCAGTAGGTAATCGTCTGGCCCTGATCTCGCTCCACCCAAAAAAATGGTAGGAAAACAGGAACTGGGGCTTTACCATGACTTGTTAAAATGTCAGGCCTGCGAGCGAGAAAGAGGGATGGAGCTTACACCCTATATAGTTTTAGTTTTGTGTAATTTATTTCATCACCACTGCTCTCAAAACGGTAAAGGAAAACATCGTGAGGAAACCGGCATGTCCTAGAACCAAAAATTCGAAGACATGTGACATTCACCAACCCGCACTGTGCCCGCGTGGTGGATTATGGCCCATTTGGCCATTGACATTAACTTTAACGCTAACGCAGATGCAGTGGTGGCCGAGTGGTAACGGCTCCGACTTACGAGTAGTAGCTCGCGGGTTCAAACCCAGACAGGCGCATTACTTTGTGAAATTTATTTCATCACCACTGCTCTCAAAACGGTGAAGGAAAACATCGTGAGGAAACCGGCATGTCCTAGAACCAAAAATTTGAAGACATGTGACATCCACCAACCCGCACTGGGCCCGCGTGGTGGATTACGGCCCAGTCCCTCTCGTAGAGAGGAGGCCTGAGTCCCAGCAGTGGGAACATTATAAGGCCGACTATGCTATGCTATGCTAACGCAGATGGAGCAGTAGCATTGAGAGAAGGCCTGAGTCCCAGCAGTGGGAACATTAAAAGGCTGATTATGGTTATGCTTACCCTATATAGCTCCATCCCTTTACCAGTTCAGCTGTCAAACGGATCGCGTTATGACCTCGCGGTAGGGGCTCTGATGCATGAATTGAATTGATCGACAAATAATTACTCTTTCGTACGTTATATTAGGAGAAGACAACAACGCAGCAACCCGAGGCATAGAGTTGCACGCCCTGTCATCAGCTGTGAAGCCCCTGTTCGGCTGGACGTCAAGAGACGGCATTCAGAACTGCAGGGAATCTTGTGGAGGACACGGCTATCTTAAAGGTATTATTTATCTATTTACACTATTTGAATCTTAAGTTATTATCTTAAGTAACTCGTTTAAGGCAGTAAAAGTCTGACACTCCCTCCGCACCACCCAGAGAAAGAGAAGTTATTTGATGATTTCCCACGTAAAATCCCCATTTTTTTGCCCCCAAGGCCTTTAGTGACCTAGTTACGCCACTGCCTACATATTTCTACCTATGTGTGCCAAATAAATATGTTTTCTTTCTTTCTACTTTCGTATCGCAGCAGTATGGCCCAGTGGAAACGGCTCCGACTTACGAATTGTACGTCGCGGGTTCTAAAAATCAGACAGGCGCGGGCGCTTTGCTTTGGGTAATTTATTTCGTCACCACTGCTTTTAATACGACGAAGGAAAACATCTTGAGGATACCGGCCTATGTCCTAGAAACAAAAACTGGATAACTTGTGACATCAACACCAACCCGGGCCTACTCTCCTAACAGTAGGAACATTAAAAGGCTGATAATATTACTGTCGAATATTATATTATATTTCATTTATCGCGTTTTTTATTTGATTTCGATTTCTTTCTTCTCCATGGAGATCATGTTTCGCTTTGGAACGTGCAATTTAGTTTCAATTCTTTTGACTGACCGACATTTTGACAATTCAAAAGTGCCTGTAAATGGTCTATTTGAAATAAACGTTTCTGATTTGAAACTACACCATTTTCGCATCAACACCTCCAAATTAGGCACGCCACAATTATGGCGGTAAGTCCCCTCTTTGAGGCGTGGTTGGAAAGACCTCACGGCGTCCTCACCTTCCGCATGACGCAGGTTCTCACCGAACACGGTAAGTTCGGGAAGTTCCTGCACCGGATTCGTGCGGAAGCGACGCCCGGGTGTCGCCACTGTGTGGACCGCCCGGAGGACACGGTGGAGCACACGGTGGAGGTGTGCCCCGCTTGGGCAGAGCAACGCCGTGTCCTCGTGGAGGCGATCGGCGGCGGCGATCTCTCGCGCCGGGCCTTGGTACAGGCCATGGTCCGGAGCGAGGAGGAGTGGCAGGCGGTCGCCTCCTTCTGCGAAGCAGTAATGCTAGCAAAGGAGGCGGCCGATCGCGTGAGGCAACGTTCCTCACGCCCCAACCGCCGCCGGGATTCCGATCCCGATTTCCGGCCACCGTAGGCGAGGGCTTGCGGACGGCGAGCAATGGGTGGCTCGCCGTCCGATCGTCCGGTAACCGTCCGGACCGAGCCCAAGTCGTCGACGGCGCGTATTGTTCCACGCGCGCCTCAGGGAGATGTCAGCAAATCGTAGGGGCCCAACAGGGTCGAAGCCTACTGGGGCCACGGGTAGTGTGAAAGTGAAACCCGGGGCCCTGGGACGAAGGCAAAGAAGGAACAGGAGTGGGTTTTTAGTCAGTAAAAGTCTGACACTATTTTCCGCTCCGCCCAAGAGGAGCGGGATTTGTCATAAGATGATTTTCCCACCTAAAAAAAAAAAAAAAAAATCAACACCTCCAAATACTACAGAAATGACGCCCCCATCCATGATAAATATTTATTAGAAAATTGACCGTCATTTTAGATTTTGATTCGAGTATTTTAAATTACCTCTCAACCAAGATAATCTTAATTTCCACTAATTCTCATTTAACTTTTATAGCGTCAGCCATAGGCGATCTTCGCAACGATAACGACGCGAACTGCACCTACGAAGGAGAGAACAGCCTTTTGCTGCAGCAGACCAGCAACTGGCTCCTCAACGTATGGGCCAGGAGGTCTACTATCACCGCCAACGACTCGCCTCTAGGGTCACTACAGTTCTTGGAGAATGTGGATCAGCTGTTGAAGACTAAGTGCACTTGGAACAGTGTGGAGGAGTTTATGGAGCCAGCCAGTAAGTTGGACATCTATTTTTACTGTATTTGTTACTGCACACAGGTTGATTCAATTACCTTTGAGTAACTAATCTAAGTATTATTGAAAATACATCCTATAAATAAAAAAATAATTTACCAAATCGGTTCGACACATTTTCAAGTACATTGCTCGCAGAACAGATGGGTGGCGACCGCGTACTGGAAGACACAGCATTAGTAGGCTTCCCACAAGGTGGACCGATGACTTGTTGAGGCTCGCGGGAGTATGATGGATGCGAGACGTACAGGAACCGCTAGTTGTTGAGACACTTGCGGGAGGCCTATGTCCAATAATGGACCTCTTTTGGGTAAAAATTACGATGGTTCATAAATTACGGCGTTCCGGTAAATAAGTTACGGTAAAGGAAAAAACATGGGTACTGCAATAAAAAGATTTATTATTGATGAAAATAATCCACAAAATGGGGGTTTAGTTTTACCAAGAGCAGAATTTCCCCAATAGCAGCCCAGAATCTGACTTTCTGACTACCTAACTAGAGTAATGAGGTCTCAATTCATCAAGTGTCAACTAGCATCCATTATCTAAATATATAAAAGGAGAAATTGACTGACTGACATATCAACGCATAGCCGAACCTACTGGGACTAAGAGCGTGAAATTTTGCACAAGGTTTCCTTTTATGACGTAGGTGAGCACTAAGAGAGGATTTTCCACAATACACCCCCTAAAGGGATGAAACGGGGGTCCAAAGTTTGTAATGAGAAATCTACTTTCAAGCGGCCGAAGCCACTGGCAGAAGCAAGGCTGGAGTAAGGTTATAAAATGCTCGTCTATCTTCCAGATCTCATCCTCACATATAAATGGCTAACGGCATTCATGTTGAAGACAACAGCTGAGAAGGTGGCCAAACTGAAGCGCGAGGGCAAAGACAACTTCTCAGCCAAGAACGACTCGCAGTCCTTCAATGCAGTTACTCTGTCTGTTGTTTATGGAGAGGTATGTATACATATAATAATATTGTCTGGTCTTATGGATGTTTTTTTTAAGGTGGGAAATCATCCAAATGACTTCTCGCGCTCTGGGTGGAGCGGGAGGGCGTGTCAGACTTTTAATGACTAAAACCACACCTGTATCCTTCAATTACCCTTTGCGTACTAGGACTACGGGTTTCCCTTTCAGAAGGTCTTATGGATGTAGAAGTAAATCGCAAGTCCATGGTAATTTTAAGGAGTTATTTCAATTGAAATATCAGCTTTACGTTGATGTAAATTAAGTTGATTTATGAATGACTGGTCTTTAAAAATTAAAATTGTAGTTACAATTCTAATAAATTCATATTTATGCTTTTTTTGGGGTTGGTAGTTATCAAATGACTTCTCTAGTGCTGGGTGGAGCGAGCGGGAGGAATAATAATCGTTTATTTGCTCAGGAAGTAGCTACAATCTGTTTAAGATAAATGCAGTTTTATATCGCAAAACATTTGATTACTACTTTAGAAGTCAGAAGAGTACAACGATGTTAGGCGACGAGACGCGGTAACGTAGGGATGCGCTCACTCATCGACTTTTTAGTCTAACAATATATAGGTGTGTTGTAGTGTGGTGGTGGGTGTCAGACTTTTACTGACTGAAACCGACCCGTGTTGGCTTTTGCATTCCAGAGCCGCGGTAACTTTCGAGCAATCCCGCTGCCTTGGCAAGAATCGGCCTTAGGGTGCGTTTCCACTGACGCGGAGCTGGGCAGAGTGGAGAGACGTAGACCGTGAATTAGCCAATCACAGTGCTCGAAATCTCCACTCTGCATCAGTGGAAACAGTATAAGTAAGTGGAGCGGAGTGAAGCTGAGCGGACTTTCAAATAAAATAAGTGAACAAGCGGGCTCGAGCCGAACAGAACGGAGTCAGGTGCCGAGCGGAGAGCACGAAGCAGAGGGTACCTCAACTCTACTCCGTTTGGTCTGCTTCAATGGAAACACTTTCCACTTTTTACTGCTCTTCTTTGCTCCACTCCGCCCAGTTCCGCTGCAGTTAATGCGGGGATCAACAGCTTAAACGCACCCTTAGCGGACCCCATTAATTTTGTTGACATCTCTTTGAGGCGTACGTGGAAAGCGAGGTGCGCAACCGACAAGGGTGCTTTCCAGTTCCCATATAGGCCACTGCAGTTCACGACATGAAATTATTTTTTTTTCAAACATTTTTTTTTACATTTTCAGAATTACGTACTAAATCATTTCTACAAGTCGGCGTTAGAGTACGAAGACGTGCCGTGTCGACTCGTGCTCTTGAAACTCGTGTCGCTGTATGGTGCCTTCCTCTTAGAGAAGCACATGGCCACCCTTTATATTGTAAGTATTTAATTTCTTGAATGGACTGTATTTCAAGCAGTTTAGAGTGGAAAGTTGTGTGAACTGCCTGTAGTAAAGACATTTCCTATGATATTTAAAAATGAACTTTATTGTTTGTGGCATTGGTGCATAATGGTTTGAACAACTTATAGAGTAAAAGATATAGAGAAAGAAGAAGGGAAGGGAAGGTCTTTTACTTTTATAGAATTAACATTGTTTAATGATGTATTGTTTATATATTTTAAATATTTTTTTACTGTATATACACCACTAGTTTCAAATAAAGATTATTATTATTATTATTATTATTTCGTTTATTCATTAATATCACATATAAATTACATTTTTAAATATTTCTTTAAAAAAACATAAAAAAAAAACATTTAAAACGTTTCAAATAAAGATTATTATTATCTTTATTTCATTTACATAAACATATTAGTTACATTTTTAAATATTTCAAAAATAAAAAATAAAACATTTAAAAATATAAAAAACAGTATCCCACCGGTATCGGGAACAGGGTCCAAGCTACCGGCGGTCAGGGCTCCAGAGAAAGGAACCTCCTAACAATGCGAGCCGTGTCCAGGAGTACCGCTTTCTGAATCAAGCCCTTGATCCAGTCGCCTAACGCGAGCCTCCTAAGGTGTTGGTCGAGGCTCTTGGCTATTAAGCCATTGCCCGACACGACTATCGGTACAATGATCGCCGAGTCCACATCCCACATGTCGACAACCTCGCGAGCCAAGTCAATATACTTGATTTGTTTATCTTTCTCGGCTTTCACGAGGTTCTCGTCATGCGGAACGGATATGTCAACAATCATTGCACGCCTCTCGCTTCGGTCCACCACCACTATATCAGGCTTATTGGCTACAATAGTCCTGTCAGTGATGATGGACCGATCCCAGTACAAAGTGATATGACCATTAACTGGATCGGGCTCGTACCTATAGTACGGCACTTCCGATTCCACAAGAGAGTATTTCAGAGCAAGTTGCTGATGGATAATCCTGGCTACAAGGTTGTGTCTATGCAAGTACTCTCCGTTAGCTAGACGAGAACAACCAGAGATAATGTGACGAATTGATTCTCCCGGACGGTGACATGCCCGACATATGTCAACCGTGCCGTCCTTCACAATAAATCTCCGGTAGTTATTCGTCATGATAACTTCGTCCATAATTGCACAGACAAAACCTTCGGTTTCCCCAAAGAGGTCACCGGAACGCAGCCAGGCTACGGACGCCAATTGGTCTACATCGGGCCCGTGAAGGGCCCGGAAGAAGCGTCCGTGAAGTTCCTTGCTCTGCCATACTTCCCTGCGATCGTTAGTGTCAAGCACTACCGGTTTGCGCCAGTTCTCATTAGCCAGGGAGAGCGGGGTAAGTCCCTTGTCCACTGTCACTACATCTCGATGCATACCCACGTCGGCAGCTAGGAAATATTCCCTGAGACTGCATACCTCGCGGTTGTGTAGGGTCTTAGCATTTAAAAAACCTCGACCCCCACACTTCCGCGGGATATACAATCTCATCACCGACGATCGTGGGTGATGCATTCGATATGCAGTCAGCAGTGTGCGGACCTTCCTATCCAGGGCGTCAAGTTCCGTTTGAGTCCATTTGAGTACGCCGAAAGAGTACATCAATACCGGCATGACCCAACCGTTGAAGGCGCGCACCTTGTTTCCGCCTGAAAGAAGGCTATTGAATACCTTCTTCAGGCGTCCAAAGAAACGCTCCTTCAACGTTTGCTTCATGTCAGTGATATTGATGCCTAGAGCTTCCGACATACCCAGATACTTATAGGTTTCGGTTGGAGAGAGGGATCTCAGGTTTATGAAATCCGTGAGTTGAGTGCCCACGGATTCCACAACCTCCCCTCGCTTTACATGCATGACCGCACATTTGTCCACACCAAACTCCATCCTGATGGCACTACTGAAGGTTTCAGTTACCTTCAGTAGCTCCATCAGTTGCAGATTGTTGGGGGCAAAAAGTTTCAGGTCATCCATGTAAAGTAGGTGAGATATTACCTGACCACCTCTCTTCAACCGATAGCCTAGACCTGAATTCTCCAGCAGTGTGCTTAGAGGATTCAAGGCTAGGCAAAACCAAAGTGGACTCAAACTATCTCCCTGGAATATACCTCGCTCGATCCTTACAGGTTCGCTATTCCTCTGGGTATGTCGACATCCTGGATAGCGGAGGACCGTACTCCATTGCCTCATACACGACATCAGGAAGGTGCGTAGTGTTGTATCAATTTTATACAATTCCAGCACCCTCATGAGCCATGTATGAGGAACAGAGTCATAGGCCTTCTTATAATCTATCCAACATGTCGACAGATCCTTTCGGGAACGTCGAACCTGTTGGCTAATGGTCATATCAATGAGGAGCAGCTCCTTAGTACCGCGGGACCCGTTCCTACATCCATTCTGAGAAGGTGACATGATTAAATTTTTGTCAATATGACTATTAATTTTGCTTCTCAGTATGGATGTAAGAACTTTATAGACCGTCGGCAAACACGTGATCGGTCTATAATTTTTAGGTTCCGCAGTACTACCTGACTTATGGAGCAGGTGGGTTATTCCTGTTGTTAGGAACTGGGGTAGCGACCCTGACTCTAAGGCAGACTGGAACTGATATGCCAAGCGAGCGTGCGATCTTGTAAACCACTTAATCCAGAAATTGTGCAGACCATCCGGCCCTGGAGATTTCCAGTTTGGCAACGGACGGACTGCACGAGCTACATCTTGGGGGCTGATGTCAATTGCCCCCATTTGTGGTATTGGATCGCACGCACGCTCGACCTCTCGAGTCCAGTCACCCTCGGTGTGACTGACAGGCACCGACCAGATGCTGCGCCAGAATGAACTCATGGCGTCATCATCCGGGAGGCACGCATCAGTCACACCTTGGTCCGGTCTCTCCCAAGCCCTATAAACCCACCTTTCATTACTCCGGAATGTGCGATTCTGGGTGTATCGGTCCACTCGCCGCTTATACCTGCGGATACGGTTTGCCCATGCATACACCTTCTGCTTCAGGAAGTCGATGCGCTCCGTGACACGGGACATATAGTCTCGGGGGCTGATGTCAGTCCCCGAAAACGCCCGTCTCACAAAGCGCATCACTCTTGGGCGAGTGTTGCCCTCCCTGAAGCAGATTAGTTTGCCGATGAGTGCTCTGGCCCCACCAATACGACGCTCGATCCTGCACTGCCAAGCCGGCACGGCTGGTTTCGGTCGTGTAGCTACGTCACAGTTTGGAAACTTGACGTGAGCTAAACGACATGCCGCAACAGCTGCGCAGTACATTATCGAGTGTGTATCAGTGAGATCTTTGCAGTCGTCAAAATAGTTTGACAACTGCAAATCCAGAGCAGCCACCAACGCCTTATTCTTATTATGCATGGGCAAACGAGGTAAGCGCGGCCTAAGTTCGAGCGGCATGTTGCGATACTCCCGAATAGCACACTCCAAAGCACTCCTCAATTCATTGTTGCACTGGGTACTTACATGTGTAACCATGTCAGTAATCTCTTCGTCAACATGGCCGGAAAGATGGTAGGACGGTGGTACCATCACTGGTACCACAGACTGCGACGAAGGAGCAATGGTATGGTTACTCATTTCTGTTCGGAGGCGATCAAGTACAGTATCGTCCAACATATGATTACGCTGGATAACCCGCACCTGATCCGACAGTCGTTGGGCCGAAACGTTGACGGCTGGCTCAAGCACCTGAAACAAAGAGAGCATCCGAACACGGTACGCGGTCAGGTTGTTTCCTCCCTCTGTAGCCCCATAGTATGCGCGCATGACATTCTCATTGATGGATTGCGTCCATCGCATGCGCTGCACACTTCCGCCGGGAGCTGGGACCCTATCAGAGGCCGGTGGGCCTCGAGGTCCTAAGCCACTCGGCGGCCGGCGTCCTCTCCGTCGACGCGCAGGTGGTGGTGACGTGGGCGGAGAAAAGTACTCGTCGCTGGAGCTCGACGCAACTGCCACGGCCGGTGTCACAGCACTCACGGTGGGGCTGGGTTCCGGCGGCGGCGAGGCGGAGCTGAGCGACGAGGCCGGAGGTGGTAGGCGTGCACGGCGAGCTGCGGCTCTTGTCAACATTGTCCGACTTTTCGGCTTCAATTTTCCATATTTTCTATTGTTATTTTGTCATTATGGTTGCATTATGTATAGATTGTATATGATATAATTGTTATTTCTTGCGTTTTCTTTTCATTATTTCGGATCTTTTGGAATTTATTTGATTATTTATTGAAAAATGTGAAGAGAAAAATTTTTTCTTGTCACTTGGTTGACAGCCGAGCCACAGATTATTTATTATTATTATTATTATTATAGTTTTTAGTACAAATTAGTACAAATACTTAAAGGGCTTATTAAAAAAGGTCTTGTTATTATTTAAGTAAAGTCTCAATAAATAATATTCATAAACAGAAAAGTTTTGCTGCGGTCTTCCCGTCCAACTATAATTTAGGTGTCTTCAAGGCTAGAGTGAATAGGCTCTTAATAAACTAGTGCGCCTCACCATCAATGATTGCATCGCTGCTTACCATCAGGTGGGATCGCAGTCAAGCACTGGTTTATATGAATAAAAAAATAAAAAAAAAGTTATTAGTGTCTGTTTATATCCCAAAATGTCACTCAATTTATGGAAATATTGTACAGGCTTTTGATTATGAATGAAAAACAATGGAAAAACACTGCGCGTACTATTTTCTAGTAGCAAACCAATTATGACAAATTTTCGTGGACAATTTTGGGATTTAGTTTTTTTTACTTTTGGCTACATAAATATGATGAGTAACGGGTACAGATAGAGCCATTTTTTTTTTTGTACTAATTAAAAAATAGGGGTGTATATATTTAATGTTTATATTTTTATATTATTTGAAATAATCCCTTTCCTTTAATATACGTACGACTATGCCTATGAAAGTAGTGCGCCTGACGTATCGGTCCACTCAAATGTTGTTTGCAGTTGCGTAGCTAGTCCAAAGTCCCTTTATATCAAAAGTTATGGATAGATTTCGTTCATGTCATTACGAAAAACCGAGACCGATGAGATCATTTATCGGAGCATTTTGGAATAGAAGAGAGGTTGTGATCTTTGTAGAGAATACTAGAACGAAAAGAGCTATAAAAATGGAACATCCTATAATTTAGTGCAGTGGTGGCCGAGTGGTAACGGCCCCGACTTACGAGTTGTAGGTCGTGGGTTTAAACCCAGCCAGGCGCATTCATCATCATCATCATTTCAGCCGAAAGACGTCCACTGCTGGACCTCCCCCAAGCGTCGCCACAGCGAACGGTCCTGTGCGCCTCGCATCCATCGGACTCCCGCAACCGTTACCAAGTCATCGGTCCACCTTGTAGGAGGCCTTCCAACGCTACGTCTTCCGGTACGTGGTCGCCATTCCAGAACCTTTCGGCCCCAACAGCCATCTGTTCTGCGAGCAATGTGCCCTGCCCATTGCCACTTTAGTTTGGCGATTCTTCGTGCTATGTCGGCAACCTTGGTTCTCCTGCGGATATCCTCATTCCTGATTCGATCACGCAAGGAAACTCCGAGCATAGCCCTCTCCATTGCCCTTTGGGTGACTTTAAGCCTTCTAATGAGGCCCATTGTAAGCGACCACGTTTCGGAGCCATATGTCATCACTGGCAACACGCACTGGTCATAGACTTTCGTCTTGAGACACTGTGGTATATTGGACGAGAAGACACCGCGCAGCTTCCCGAACGCTGCCCAGCCGAGTCGGATTCGACGATTGATCTCTTTCTCGAAGTTAGACCTTCCCAACTGGACCGTCTGTCCCAGGTAAACGTAGTCGTCTACAACTTCGAGTGTAGAGTCCCCGACCTTGATAGGAGTGGGTGCTACATGGCTGTTTACCATGACTTTGGTTTTGTCCATGTTCATTTTAAGTCCCACTCTTTCGGAAGCTCTACTGAGGTCACCAAGCATTGTACTGAGCTCCTCCGTAGTCTCAGCCATGACTACTATGTCGTCGGCAAACCGAAGGTGAGTGATGTACTCGCCATTGACATTAATGCCTAGCCCTCTCCATTCCAAAACCTTGAAGACATCCTCCATTGCTGCCGTGAACAGTTTCGGAGAAATAACGTCTCCCTGCCTCACACCCCGCTGCAAGAGGATAGGTTTCGAGGTCTGGTCTTGTAGTCGGACTGACATAGTGGCGTTTTTGTACAAACACTTCAGCACTTCGATATACCGATAGTCAATTTGGCACCGTTGGAGAGACTGCAGTACAGCCCAAGTTTCAATCGAATCAAAGGCTTTCTCGTAGTCCACAAACGCTAAGCAGAGAGGCTGGTTATACTCCTCAGTCTTCTGTATAACCTGCCGCAGCGTATGTATGTGGTCCACGGTGCTGAAGCCTTTTCGAAATCCGGCTTGTTCGGGAGGCTGGAAGTCGTCGAACCTGCGCGCGAGACGATTCGTGATGACTCTGGAAAACAGCTTGTAGACATGGCTCAGAAGCGAGATGGGCCTATAATTCTTAAGCAGGGCATTATCGCCCTTCTTAAAGAAGAGTACCACCACGCCTCTGCTCCACGCCTGTGGCGTTTTTCCCTCGAGTATGACGGAATCAAATAGCTTCTGAAGGGCCTTAAGGACCGGTTTTCCACCCGCCTTCAGGAGTTCGGCCGTAATTCCGTCCTCACCCGACGCCTTGTTGTTTTTCAGCTGCTTCAGAGCCATCCTAATCTCGTACAGGCTGACGTCCGGGATATCTTCGGTATAGTGTCGAGTCAATCTAGCTCTTGGGTCGTTTACTAGATTTACAACGGGTTTAGCGATAGACGTGTATAACTGTCCATAAAAAGCCTCGATCTCTCCCAGAAGCTCCGATTTGGCGGATATGACTCTGCCATCGTCGGTCTTCAGTTTCGTGAGCTGGCTTTGCCCAATAGACAGATCTCGTGCAAATACTTTAGAGCCCTTATTCCGCTCAATCGCATCCTTAATCCTTGCGGTATTAAAGCGGCGAAGGTCACGTTTCAGGGACTTCGAGATTTGTCTATTGAGCTGCCAGGCGCATTACTTTGTGTAATTTATTTCATCACCACTGCTCTTAAAACGGTGTCTCAAATCATTCATTAACTACGCACCTCTCATCAATAAGAGAATCGAAGGTTGTGGATAACATGTTACGAATTTTTACACAGGGGGGCCCCTGTAGCTTGGGGGGCCCCTTATCATTGATGCGGCTGGTAAGGCGGTACCTACGCCTGTAGTTGTTTGTAAAAGATTTTGTTTCTGAAGACCCTGTTCGATAAGGCCGCCCATTCATTGATTTTTATAAATGTTTGTCCCATTTTATTAAGAGGTGAACAATTAATTAATACATACTAATAAAATTGAAGTGTCTGCTTGTAATATCAAAATATTTTTTTTACTAAATGCATATGAAAGTATATTGGATAACAAAAATGGAATTTGTCATTTTTGTGTGTCTGTTTGTTCCTTGACAACGAAACGGCTGTACCGATTTTGACAGAACTTTCACTGGTAGATAACTGATGTTACAAGGAGTAACTTAGGCTACTTTTATTTTAGAAAAAGAATGACCGTTACGCGCAAATAAAAATCTTGTGAGTTGTGTTGTGACCAAATGGCATTGTGCTGTTCTACGAATCTGATGCGAACGAAGTCGCGGGCTAGCTAATAAAAACTAACCCTTTGAATACCAAGCGCAGCGCATGGGAAGTATGCTCTCTACGCTACGCGTTTCATTTGCTATAAAATAATAATAATAATAATTTTTATTCAGGTCAAATATACCCATTTACAGAATCAAAACTCATCAATACATTAATTTAAAAAAAAACTACAAACTACTACTACTGCTATTAAATATTTACAAAATCCTAGTCAATGAATACTCCGAAAATCGAGTTTGATTTTGGTTTAATTTAATAAAATGACATACGGAGAAGACGCCAATTATTTTTTTCAATATTTTTTTTACCTATTTTCTATAATATCAGATTATAATCTGACCAATGTAGCACATCTATTTGCCACATGGCGTTGTAACAATCGACTACGTTTGTTACTTGTAAGCGACGTTGGCGTTTAAACGGTTAAAACGCAATGTAAAGAAAGATTGATTTGGAATGTGCAATTAGCATCATATTTTCTGACTGACTGACTGACTTCTTGACATTTCAAAAGTGCCTGTAAATGGTTTATTTGAAATAAATTCTTTTGAATCTTTGAATCTTTGATGCACATCCTAATAAAATGTTAACAACAAACTTTCGCGTTTATATGATGTTTGTTAGGGGCAGCGCAGACGACAGACTATCCGTGACGCACTTTTTAGTCTGTGAAAATAGAACCTAAGTATTTAGATGCTAGAAAGGCATATAATTGCTTAGGTTCTATTTTTACAAGTACAGAGACAGTAAATTATTTTATATAAGCATGCCATGCAAACACATTACAGACTCGATCGCACAAAAAGTGTGTCGTCTGCGCTGTACCTTACTCTTTCGCGCAAAAACTACTGAATGGATTTTAATGAAACTTTACATTAATATAGCTTATGCATTAGAATAACACTACACTACATTCTTTATGCTATATAAAAATAATGTATAATTATACATTATTTTTATATAGTATAAAGAATGTATAAAGATATTGTGTAGCATAGCATAGCATAGTCGGCCTTAAAATGTTCCCACTGCTGGGACTCAGGCCTCCTCTCTAGAAGAGGGAATGGGTCGTAATCCACCACGCGGGCCCAGTGCGGGTTGGTGGATGTCACCAACTATTATGATATTGTGTAAATTGTCCAAAATATAAGCTACCCGAAGTACTGTACTACACCAGCTAGTTTGTATATAAACCAAAGCTTTCTAAATATGACGATTGATAGCATGTTTCAAATAGCCTCCTTCCTCGTACAGGGCGGCTACCTGAGCGGCCCGCAAGGCTCGCACGTGCGCGAGGGCCTCGTGCGCGCCTGTGCGGCGCTGACGCCCGACGCAGTGGCGCTCGTGGACTCGCTGGCGCCGCCTGACTTCTGTCTCAAGTCGGTGCTCGGCATGGCTGATGGTGAAGTAAGTGTACATGTATACAACATTACTTTTAATATATACGAAACCCGAAACACGTGTCTAGTATTTTTATGTAAAGAATCTATGTACAAAATTTCATAACTGTATCATGAAAAATCAAGCTTGATATGATACCTGGCTGTCCGCACAAAGACATGGTCACCGAGCAAACGAGGGGTTGTTTTGCTCCCGCACCCAGCTATGCGCTGGCACTTAATGCCCGCTATGAACTGCCGTAACCTTTGCTGTATTTAGTGTCGGTGGTATCTAACTTGTGACCTTTTTTAAATATTTTTGGGACAAATTTTTACCTTGTTGTAAAAATTATTAGAATAAATTCATTTGTCAGTGTATATTCCTCAAACAGTGGATATTATTTTTTATCTTTTTTCTCCTGAAAGAACAGTGGTATTCTTTAAATATCACGCTACGAACCATTTTTTTTAGGTAAGAGAAATTACACTGAATAAACCTGCCATGCCAGGGCTATGCTCCGAGTTTTTTTTTTTTGCTTGATCGCATCAGGAATGAGGATATTCGCAAGAGAACCAAGGTTACCGACGTAGCCTAAAGAATCGCCAAACTTATGTGGCAGTGGGCAGGGCACATTGCTCGCAGAACAGATGGTCAATGGAGTGTTCTGGAGTGGTCCACGTACCGGAAGACGCAGCGTTGGCGCCGCCTTGCACAAGGTGGACCGATGACGATGCGAGACGCACAGGACCGGTCATTAAGGCTACACTTGAGGGAGGGCTATGTCCAACAGTGGACGTCTATCGGCTGAAATAATGAAACGACTTACGAGTGGTTCCGTAGTGCCCCAGTGGCCACCACTGCTCTATTAGCTGTTTTAGTTACTCTTGCTTATATTGACTGGCCTGTTGGTCTAGTGGTTAATGCCCCTGACTGCTATGCCGAAGGTCATGGGTTCGATTCCCACCCCGGACAAATGTTTGTGTGATAAGCACGATCATTTGTTCTGTGTCTGGGTATAATTTATCTATAATATGTATGTATTTAGAAATATATAAGTATGTTTATCAGTTGTCAAGTACTCATAACACAAGCTCTGCTTAGCTTGGGACTAGACGGCGTTGTGTGATAGTTGTGGAATATTATTATTATATTTATACATTCATTTATCTCAGGACCCTGAGGTCCTGGACCTTTGAAAGGCGTACGAGGAGCCAAAACCAACTCGCAGAGGTCCTTTTAGACGCTTTTAATGGAAAGTGGTACGAACCGGTGATTATCCCTGTACGCACTATGCTAGTGCATCCAAGGACAACCCCCCGTTGGTGGGAAACTATTGCGACATATGGAAAACTAAGACATAAGGCTATGGTTTTTGGAGTCTTAAGTGGACTGATTACCAGGAACTATGTCAAGACTATGGCCCCTGCCTGAACAATGTTATTAATTTCCTTATTATTATTATTATTATATCTAATTATTACATTTATTACAGGCTTACAAACACATCCAATCAAGCGTGATGACGTACCCAGGGTCTATGGTCCGGCCCGAGTGGTGGCGCGACGTCGTCTACTGGCAATCCTACGCACCCTCCAAGCTATAAGCTATTCTAACGATCAAGCAATAAGGCCGAGAATCAAACTGTGCATAATATTTTTAGTATAATTTCTTTATTTTTAAGATTAATCAGGTAGGTATTAGAAAAATGGACTTTTCTTAGTTTCCTAGTCTATAGACATTTTTGGGGTGGGAATACATGAAATAATTCCTTTCGCTCTGGGTGGGGCGAGAGGGATATTAGACTTTTGCTATTTAAAACCCACCCGTGTTTCTTCAGTTGTATCTTGCTTTCTAGCACGGCGGTGTGTCTTTCAAACAATCGTGCAGCCCTGTATAGCTTACATACATAGCATACACACCCCTATAATGGTCCCACTGCAAGAACCCAGACCCCCTCTCTCTAGAAGAGGAAATTGGCCGTAATCCACCTCGCCCGCGAGGTGGATTACGGCCCATTTCCTCAGTGTGGATTGGTGGATGTCACATGTCTTCGAATTTCTGGTTCTAAGACAAGCCGGTTTCCTCACGATGTTTTCCTTCTCCGTTTTTGAGCAGTGCTGATGAAATAAAGAACACAAAGTAATGCGCGCCTGGCTAGGTTAAAACCGAGACCTACAACTTGTAAGTCTGGGCGTTTACTACTGTGGCCACCTTGTATAGACTAGCTGACAATGTTATTCACTAACTTTTTCTCTTAGTGTTCGGCCACACTGGAAGGGCGCGCGCGGGGCCGGCGCGGCGCGGCATCTCAAACATATGAGCTTCATTTGAGTGTCCACAGGGGGCGCGGGGAGCGGCGCGGGTTGCGACACGCGGGACGCGCGCGGGCTACTCACACCATAGTGAGTTCATACAAGTGGCCACAGCCCCTGCACCCGCACCGCTCTCCGCACCGCGCTGCTAGTGTGGCCAAGCAACACGCGCGCGTTCCCGCACCGCGCTGCCAGTATGGCCAAACACTTACAGTCAAAGAAGAAATGATTTTTGTAAAATATGTGTCCGTCTAATGAGCATTTATATGTTAGAGGATAGCAACATGGACCATAAACTGGAAAAGAAAAGGGGACGAATTTTGTCCTGCAACTTTGTTTGTGCGTCTGATTAACGTGTACTTTACTAGGTATAAAATACCGTAAAATCATATCACGTCAATGCTTTTAAATTCTTGACATTTCGATCAAATACAAGGTCAATTCAAGCCTTTTTATTATTTTAATATATTCAAAATAATCATAGATATATTCATAATAGTTTTATTTTTATATTTTAGTCATTTTATTTTTTAATATTATATAAAACGTTTAAAACGTCTTGTTAAACAATGGTGATGATATATTTTTATACAGGGTTTTTTGTAATAAATATTTTATATACATGGATGTTGTTAGTTTTATTAAAATACTAATCTGTTAACAGCTTAATTAACCACAATATTGATTCTCTCATTCGATATTGCGACTGTCGACTGCTGCGATTTATTTTATTTATTTAAACTTCATGTACAGTAGTGGTACATAGATGGACTTAATGCAAAAAGGCATTCTCTATCAGTCAACCTTTGGGTTAAAAAAGACAACACTGTGGTAGGTGTACACAATAAGTAACAGATATATCAAGTAGAATGCAGTATCATCAAATTAAGTTACAATAATAAAATACTTATTTATGCTAATATTATAAACTAATCAATAGTTTGATGAATAATTAGGAGAACTTAAAATATAACAATTATGACAAAGACCGAACTAAGGTTGAAAGGACTTCAAGTAGAAGTATTAGTGCGATTGAAATGGAGTCGGCCGAGATTTGTTTCCCGACACGTTTGGCGCAGTGGTTAAGTAATTGACTGCTCCGTTGCGTGTTGTGAGTTCGATTCCCGCACAGAACAAATAATTGAATGGTCTACAGATAGTTTACCGTGTAGACGAAGACCCCGTCTTAACAAACACTTTATTTTTATTCGGAACAAGTGCTTCTTTTTTTTGAGGTGGGAAACCATCCAAAGACTTCTCTAGGGTGGAGCGAGAGGGCGTCAAACTTTTACTGACTAAAACCTACCTGTGTCCTTCAGTTGCCCTTTGCGTTTTAGGACCACGGTTTCCTTCTTCCTCCAAAAACAGTTACATGCTGAAGAAAATACAAAAGAAATCCATAAAACTAATATAATATAATATAAAAATAGTGCATTCCTTGTGAATTCACCCCGAATACAATAAAATAAGTCTGTGCCATTATCAGGGGCGCCGGCTTTTAGAAAACCTCATCATGGGTGCTCATGCTCATTTAATGACTCGAAAAAGTGTGAGAAGAGAAATGCACAGTGATCAACCGACAAATAAATAAATGTCCTACTTACATACTGCGGAACAACGAAGGTACCACAAACACCCAGACCTAACACAATTATCTGTTTCATCAACAAACATTTGTATTGGTGCTGGAATCGAACCCGCGACCCTGCGTCTCAACCGGCGCTATAAACCACTGCGCTAAATGGGTGGTCGGGTAATGAAATAACGCCCATCCCTAAAAGGCGATTACTGATCTGTTTCGATTGTTTTGATGTCTATATATTGCCAGGCAGGGGTGCTCGGCACCCACTGTTTACCCCCGAGCACCCACGGAGTCGGCGCCCCTGGTCATTAGCAATCAAGTAAGAAATAAAAGCATCAATTTTCGTTTCTGACCGTACAACTTACCCAAGGTCTGGACAGTTAAAATAAATGGAATTTGTTATAAGGAAACAAAATGGGGTTCTTTGATTAGGTTTTACATACATAATGAGGGTGTCAATCAGACTGCACGAAGTGACTGAATCTAATTAGGTTTACCTAAAGGTTACTGTTTTATTCTTTAGTCTACTGTTAAACAAAGGCGGAAGGCTACTTGCATACTTATTATGTTAGTATGGAAATGTTGAAGATACTAATAATATGGACTCTAATTGGCGGGTAAGTGATTTCTGTGATAATGTTAATTTAATGATTAATAAAAAAATGTTTCTTGAAATATCCTACAACAGACGGGGTTGGCGTTGAACATTCTATAATATTTTACACAAAAAAAAATCTTAGAAAACACATTTATACAGTGTAGGTGAAAGTCATGTTTTAATTATGTGTGCTTTTAGTGTATGAAAGTCTAAATCCGAAACTATTAGGAAGAGGAATATCGAAAAATAGTCTGAGTCTGACCCAATTTTGATGCTTCTATATTCCTAGATTACCTACTTCCTTTTTCTTGAGGTGGGAAATCAAATAACTCTCTCACAATAAGAGGGAGTGTCAGACTCTCCTTTAATTTCACGTTGTATTGGATTTTGTTGTTTTGGTGATTGTATTGGTGTCAGTGAATTGCCCTGTGACTCTCGACGCCCTGGCTTTTCCTGTTGTGGTGGTTGGGGCGTGAGGATATCTTCTAAAGTTGTCAAAAAATAAAAGTCCCCTTTTTGACATCTGTCAAAACGAATACTATAATACGCAAAAAGAATACTCGCAATATATCATATAAAAAATGTATGTATTTTTATTAATTATTATTTTATTGTTTCTTTCAGTTTCGTTCCAAGTTACATTCTAGGGTATTTCTCAAATGTCAAAACGGGCCTTTTATTTTTTAACGAGTGTAGGATCCTTATTAGCGACACTTTCAAATGACACTTCTTAGTTGTATGCATAATGAATGTGTTGTGTGATCCTCTTGCTCTTCAAGAGTGAATATGTTACTTCTAGGCAAGCGTGCTCCATCGTCAACTACATCATCGCTTACCATCAAACGAGATTCCTAGTGGTCAAACGCGAGCCTATCAATAACAATAAAATAAAATATAGTTTGACTTGGTTTTGCCAACATTTAAAAAAATAATGTGGGAATTAACTTTCTTTGCCGACCATATCACATACTAACGATTTTGATTTCAGAGTAAAACCCCAATCCTTTACAATCCTAAAAGACCTGCACGAGCGTAAAGACCTGGACCTGGATTATCTCCTAATCGACCTGTTAAACGTTTTGGCAAGAGACTACGAGGTCACCTGTGTAGCGATCATTTGCGATGAAGTTTACCTCAACGTGTTTGCTGGACCACTGTTTAAAAGAACCGCCCGTGTGCCCTATGTTATGGTAGGTATACTGAACATAGTACCTGCCTATCACGCTTGCATTCCACTAAGGAGTTTTTTTAGGGTTCCGTACCTCAAAAGGAAAAAAACGGAACCCTTATAGGATCACTTTGTTGTCCGTCCGTCTGTCTGTCTGTCAAAACCTTTTATCTCGAAAACGCGTGGCGGTATCAAGTTGAAATTAAAACCATACGCTAAGGCCTGCGGTCCCTTGAAGCTGTAAAAAAATCAAACTTATAAGGTAACGAAAAAAAAAGATACGGCCGTTTATGTCGTAAAAAACGTGCATTCGACACTCAAAGGAATCAAAATTCATAGGTAGGTACTTCCCGTTGACCCAGAATCCTGAAATTTGGCATAAAGCAAGGTTATATAGTATATAGTTAAAGGAATAAATCTAAAAACAGAAAATTTGTTGTTACGTCACAAAAAAAAAACTTTTTCCTTTCGAAAAATCTTCGAGACTATTCGGAAATTGAAATATTCTACATAATTATGTAGGTAATTTTGTACGTAACCCTCAGTGCCCGAGTCCGACTCGCACTTGCCCATTTTTTTTTTAAAGAGTCGCATTTTTAACCTATGAGGTTGTCGTCTGTTTAACCGGACCTGCCTGTGAAACCAGCCTTATAATGTTCCCACAGCTGGGATTCAGGCGTTCTCTCTAGGAAGGAATGGGCCGTAATTAGCATCATCAGCCAGTCCAGACTCCAGGATGCTACTCTACGACAAAGCCAGCTGGTATTATGAAGTACCTAGGTGAGAAACCTTTGAGCTTCAAACAGCTTGCTTACCGACTGAAGATTTGGTTTGTTTTGGTTTTTCCTGGGTTTTCCATAAACAGATTATAGCTGACAGCAATCAGAATGATGTCGAGGTCACAACCCACTGCCTCTGAAAGCAGAAGTCAGTCGGTCCTACACCAGGATCGTTTGTAGTTCCAGAGTGATGATTTGGTGGGGAAAGTAGACCTATACACGTGTGTGCGCTACAATGTCTCTTGATTAGTCTTTGTTTTTAGACTGTTGTAGAAGATTATGACGACTTGCTTTCACCAAATTTCGTCACACTGGAATCATTGAGGGCGGCTAGAAAAGAAGGATGCAATGTTTACGTCATCCTTCTGGCGAACGGTCTACAAGCTTCACGACTACTGAGGTTTGGGGACAGGTGAGGAATAGGAACTTATAATATAGACTTTTGATCTGGACTTTTAATAAACTGACCGTGCCTGGGGTTTTGCTCATTTAACCAATACCTATGTGATATTTTTAACTTGCAGACATCGCATCCTCGACACAAGAGCCAAATACATAATGTTACACGACTTCCGCCTTTTTCGTAGCGAATTGCACTACATTTGGCGAAGAATAGTCAACATTATCTTTATTAAATACCACAGGAAAATCACAGGTGTTGCCAGAAGTAACACTTGGTTCGAACTCTCAACCGTTCCATTTCCCAACCCTATCAAAAGCATTTTCGTACCGAGAAGGGTAGATATTTGGAAGAATGAGAATTTTCACTACAAAAGGCCTCTGTTTGCGGATAAAACCAGTAACTTAAATGGAGAAGTACTGAATGTTGTGTATTTGGATCACGTCCCTTCTGTAGTGGTGACGAAGAACAATGGTAGTAATAAAATAGGAGGCGTTGAAGTTGAAGTGAGTATTTTTATGCCTAGTAAAATTAATACAACGTCAAAAAAAAAAACTAAAATATAGTAGCTTACTTCTACATAACAGAATCAGGCTCGGTAATATTGTAACGGGCATGTCTTAGGACCAAAAAGTGTTGTGATGGCCAAGTGGTTAAGCCATGTATGACGTTGCGGGTTTGAAACCGGGCAAGTACCAATGTGAATTTTTTAATTCATTATGTACTTTACTAAGTTTATCTAGGACATAAGCCGTTGGTCCCGGTGGTCACTCGCACTCGTAGATCTTTGACAGTCGTTACAGCTTAGGTACTCGGATGCCAGAAAGTCTGGCCACCAGGAGTATCGTGTTGCTAACTGGGTTTTGGAGGTCTTCTAGGCAGTCTCTCCATGTAAAACCTGTCATGCGGCTGAATACCCGTGGTATTCAGCCGCATGACAGGTTAGACTCGAAGCTGACCCTGGCCCCGAGGTAGTCGGGAAAGGACTAAGGAGATGATCATGTCCAGGGGCGGATCCAGGATTTTTTCTGGAGGTGGGGCACAAGAGGCGGACGGCCAATAAAATCAACAATAACTGTTAGAAATAAAGTTGAAGTATGATGCTTCAAATTCAAGTTTTTATTCAAATTTTTAACAACTCTGATTTGCTTCTAAGTATGTACTGTGATAGAATCTCCACAGTACACAAAAATAACTTAAATCCGCCCTTGATTATGTCCTAGAACCAAAAAATTCGTAATATTTTATCTACGACTAGCTTCTGCCAGCGGCTTCGCCCGCGTAAAAGTAGGTTTCTCCATACAAACTTTAGGTCCCCGTTTCATCCCTTTATGGGCTGAATTTTGGAAAATTCTCTCTTAGGACTCGCCTACGTCATAAAGAAAGCCTTGTGTAAAATTTCACGCTCCTAGTCCCAGTAGTTTCTGCTGTGATTTGATATGTCAGTCAGTCAGTTTCCTTTTATATATTTAGATAATGGGTGCTAGTTGACACTTGAGGAATTGAGACCTCATTACTCTAGTTAGGTAGTCAGAGCTGGGGCTATTGGGAAAATTCTGCTCTTGGTAAAACTAAACCCCCATTTTGTGGATTATTTTCATCAATAATAAATCTTTTTGTACAGTAGGCACCCATGTTTTTAACCGACTTCCTTTACCTCAGTCTCACAGAGAGACCTGTTCCCCAGTGGAAATGTTACCTATAAGTAAATAGATTAAAACAATAAGTGCTACTTACTACATCAAACAATATTTCAGATCCTGCACACACTAGCAGAAAAAATGAATTTCAAACCAAGGCCCTATCAAGCTGCTAACGCCGAGGTTCACAAGTGGGGACAGAAACAGGCAAACGGCTCTTTCTCCGGTCTCTTAGGCGAGATGGTGAATGGAAGGGCCGATGTGGCCCTAGGCAACCTGCAGTACACGCCGTACCATCTTGAACTGACGGACTTGAGTATACCGTACACATCCCAATGCTGGACTTTTTTGACTCCTGAAGCCCTTACTGATAACTCTTGGAAGACTTTGATTTTGCCGTTCAAGTAAGAAAATTTCTTTGCAACCTTAGCGCCATCCCCAAAAAATAACACTGAAATCCACTTAGTTTTTAAGAGGTATGTGGAATAGAGTGTAAAGTCCCACAAACCTCCGTTGAAAAGGGAGGATTTTCCGAGCAGACGTGTGTTGTCTGGTTTGGGTAACTGTCTGATAGATGATTTGCTGCTGTTGTATAGGTCACAAACATCAACTTATATTCTAGTGATAGACAAGCACGATCATGGAAACTATTTGTCAGAATACTGAAAAGTTAAAACAAAAGTTCGCTGCGGCGCTACATTGGCATTATGCCGTTTAACAGAACTATTAAAACGTGATTAAAACATACAGCGTTAAGATAACTTTTAGAGGATACTTTTTTCGCGACCAGTGCGACCACGCACGCGTTTCATTCACCATAGTGTAGGTAATGTTCAAGATGTATGGATTACACTACACCTGAGTCGATTGAAGTGAGTGTTCGGCACGCGTAATCTAGTTGATGATGTGGTCTTATATGGCGCCATAGATGTCGCTAGTTTTACCCATTCGAGTAGTGGCCTAGACTTATGACTTGCAGGTTGCGACTTTGAATTTTTCGACGTTCTCAAAGTGAAAAGGCGCTACATTGGCATTATGCCGTTTAACAGAACTATTAAAACATACAGCGTTAAGATAACTTTTAGAGGATACTTTTTTCGCGACCAGTGCGACCACGCACGCGTTTCGTTCACCATAGTGTAGGTAATGTTCAAGGTGTATGGATTACACTACACCTGAGTCGATTGAAGTGAGTGTTCGGCACGCGTAATCTAGTCGATGATGTGGTCTTATATGGCGCCATCGATGTCGCTACAGTTTTACCCATTCGAGTAGTGGCCTAGACTTATGACTTGCAGGTTGCGAGTTTGAATTTTTCGACGTTCTCAAAGTGATAAAGAAAATCATGTTAACCGCCTACGTCGAATTTATCCGACAACCACTCTTACGTTGATTTCGCCAGGGTCGCACATCCACGACTAAATATTCCATCTCGTCACCTATGGGGATTGAAGAGCTAAACGAGATAGAGTACCTAGTCGCAAACACGCGACACTGGCGAATAGGACATGAAAACATTCTTCGGACCAATTGGCGACGCAAACGGTTAAAGGGTTAAGGAAACCAGCTGGCTATGTCATAAAATTGAAACCACGTGCTAGATTACGGTCTTAAGAACTACACTGCGCACACGTGTGCCACACACGCCGATCTGGGCGCGTCGG
Organism: Mythimna impura; assembly: GCA_905147345.3. NCBI lineage: Eukaryota > Metazoa > Arthropoda > Insecta > Lepidoptera > Noctuidae > Mythimna > Mythimna impura. The sequence goes on from LR990350.1 coordinate 28,087,126, forward strand.
TCTCCATACATTTTATATGAAAAGTAGACTTGTAGAGTTACACTTAATCCACGCCACGCGACGTCGTTCTACGTACAAATCAGGCGTGTTACACGTGTGCTTCGGCGCCGGTCTAATGTAGTTCTAGCTTTATGCTATGATGAGTCCTTCTTCCCTAGTCGGACGTTTTTTTACAGACTTTATTTCTACACTAGTTTCTGCCGGCAGTTTTACCCGCGTAAAAGTAGGTTTCTCCATACAAACTTCCAACCCCCGTTTTAGCCCCTTAGGAGTGGAGTTTCGTAAAATCCGTTCTTAGCGGATGTCTACACCCTATAAGGAACATAGCTACCTGCTAAATTTTAAGTTTGTAGGTGTTATTGTTTCTGAGATTTAGTGATTAATCAGTGAGTGGTACCTATTTCGCTTTTATATTTTCTACAGGACAACTTTTCTATTTCCAGATTGTACATGTGGATAGCAGTGCTCCTGGTGTTATTGATAACTGGGGTCATTTTCTATGGACTGGCGAGAAATCACATGAAACTTCAGGAGTACAAGAAACTGCAAAGATCTAACAAATTGAACGTTGACGATAATGGTTTGTATTCTACGTAGTATTTTTGTTGGCCAGAGGGCACTAATACCCACAGAGTAGGTACATTTTACTAACACGAGAGGCTCAAAACTTGAAAACAACATTAAAATTTCTATTTGAGAGTTTACACATGATTTCAACTAAAAACAAAATACTTAAGTAGGTAGGTACACCTAATCGACTCTTAAAAATAAATAAGTACCTAACTAAATTAGGTAATTAAAATAGAAAGTCATCATTATCTTCCTGCCCTTGTCCCGTATTATTTGGGGTCGGCGCAACACGTTTTTTTCTTCCATTCTGCCCTGTCACTCGTCATGCTATCACTAACTTCCTTCACACAATTCATCCATCTTTTCTTTGGCCTCCCTCTCCATCCATCCACATATATGCTCATAACTCTGTTAGGTACCTAGTAACATGCGTTTCATCCCTCCTCTTTACATGACCATACCAAGACAAACGATTCCCCTTCAACTTTTCAGTCACTGGCGCCACTTTCAAACTTTCTTTTATATCTATTCTCGTCACACCACACATCCATCTCAACATTCTCATCTCCGCTACATGCAATCTTTTTTCATCAGTCCTTTTCACAGTCCAACATTCCGGTCCATACAGTATGACTGGTCTTATCACGGATTTGTAGATTTTACCCTTCAACTTGAGGAGCATCCGTGGGTCACTGTGACCTGTCGCCATTTCATCCATCCTGAATTGATCCGATGTTTTACGTCCGAGATACTGAAAGTCGGAGCAGATCGATATGGGCGTTCCAGCGAGAGCTAAGGGCACAGGACCGGAGAGACCGCCGAAATCGCAGAACAAGTATTCGGTTTTCGTTCTGCTCAATTTTAAGCCAACACTCTCCAGTCTGTGCCACCACACATCCAATCTACTCTAGACCTCTAGGCCACTCTCGGCCACCAGCACAATGTCATATCGGCAAACAGCATACACCATGGAGCCTCTTCCTGGATATTCGACGTCCAGAGCGTCCATTTATCATTAGGAAGAGGTAAAGGCTGAGAGCCGACCTTTGATGTAAGCCGACTGTCACATTGAAGCTACCAGTGTTGCCCACTGTAGACCGGACTTGGGTACTGCATTGGCTGTACATTGCTCGGATCAACTGCACATACTTCCCAGGCACACCTTTCTCCTTAAGGGCCCATTACAGAACCTCACGAGGTACCCGGTCATATGCCTTTTCGAGGTCATGTGCAAGTTTTTATGACCAAAGTACTCTGTGATGCGCACCCCTGTATTTCTCGCACAGCTGGTGTATAGCAAAAATGGCATCCGTTGTACCCCGACCTAGCATAAAACATATTAAAATAGAAAGTAAAACAAAAAATAATAATTTCTCGAAAACTACACTACACACACTACTTAATAGTAATACATCTGGAGGTCATATTTTGAAGATTACATAGACACTTTCCTTTTGCACTTTGCAGTAATCAGACTCTTAACTTATCAGGTATATTGATGGTCACCCTAAACTCAGTAAATTTGTTTGCTTCCAGATGAGAAACCTGGGCTATACCTCTTTGGAGAAATAGTGAACAGCATCCTGTATACTTACGGAATGCTGCTTGTCGTGTCTTTACCCAGGCTGCCCGTGGGTTGGTCAATCCGGCTCCTGACGGGCTGGTACTGGCTGTACTGCATCCTCCTCGTAGTCTCTTACAGGGCCAGTATGACGGCCATACTCGCGAACCCAGCACCAAGGGTGACAATTGACACGCTCAAAGAGCTCGTCGACAGCAAAGTAACTTGTGGGGGTTGGGGAACACAAGCAAAAATGTTTTTCGAAGAGTCTCTGGACGAAGACACCCAAAAAATTGGCGAAAAATTCGAAACCATTGATGATCCTCTACAAGCAGCTGAGATGGTAGCCCAAGGCGTATATGCGTACTATGACAATTCGGACTTCCTGAAATACATCAGTGTCACAAAGAAGAAAGTGTTCAAAGATTCAAACCAGAACACCACTAACACAACTGAAGTGACTGCTAGAAAAGATATACAAAGGAATTTGCACATCATGACAGACTGTGTCGTAAACATACCTATATCTATTGGTTTTCATAAAAACTCGCCTCTGAAGCCATTAGCTGATATTTACATATGGAGGGTGATTGAAGTGGGATTGGTAGAAAAATGGCTCAACGATGCAATGTACTCAATACGGACCTTGGAAACAAAAGAGGATGAAGTCAAGGCACTTATGAATCTAAAGAAACTCTATGGTGCTTTTATTGCATTAGCTATAGGATACTTGCTTAGCGCCATTTGTCTGATTGGTGAACTAATTCACTGGCAATTCATTGTTAGAAGAGACCCTGACTTCGACAAATATGCTCTTCATTTATATTACAGAAATAAAAATAAAAAACATTAATTTATTCAAATCTATGTATTTAAAAATTATTTACATTAATAACATGATTGTCATTTAGTGGAATAAATATTTTGTTCAGTCATGTTTAGTCTTTTACGTTTATTTGTGCCTTAAAATTAACATCATTATCAATCATGATTATTGAGCTAGAATTTAAGTAAAATTGGAAAAAATATATTCATAAACCGCTTAACTAACACATGAATTAAGCTATAATAAACAATGAATTTCATAACTAAATACTTATAAAAATTTCGTAAGTTCTACTTATAGAAGAACGTTAATTACTTTAGTTCAGCGTTAAATGCAGGTGGTACTGCTCCCTCTGGAGCATTCTCTGTGATCCAAGGATGTTGCAGTACATTTGTCAGCGGCAGTCTTTGTTCTGGGTTGATGACCAGCAATCTGCCCATCAAATCTTTTGCTTTTTCAGATATGAAATCAGGATATTTAATTATGACATATCTTATCTTCCTGTATGTTTGGTGGGAGTCTTTAGCGTCAAAAGGTGGTAGACCCACAAGTAACTCATAGCATAGCACTCCAAGACTCCATATATCAACTGCATAACTGTGGGGCTTCCCTTCAATCATCTCAGGGGATAAATAATCAAGTGTACCACATAATGTCATCCTCCTTGATGATGGAGAGTGTACAGACCAACCAAAATCAGCTATCTTCAGCTCCCAGTTGTGACCAATGAGCAAATTTTCTGGTTTAATATCTCTGTGAATGACCTTCTTTGTGTGGCAGTACACTAAAGCTTTAGTCAAGTCCCTGATATAAATAGCTACAGTTTTCTCGTCAAAACGCTCACGCTCTTTCAATAATTTATACAAAGAACCTTGTTTTGCATATTCCAAAATTAAATAAATTCTCTTCTCGTCGTGAAAGTATCCGTACATACGTAATATATTTGGGTGACGAAGTCGGCACTGAATTTCGACCTCGCGCCGCACCTGATGTTCAATTTCAGAATCTAAAATTTGGCTTTTGAAAAGGACCTTTAGCGCGACGACGTAATGTGACTCTTTTTCGCGAGCTAAGTAAACATTGCCAAATTTACCTTTTCCCAGAGGACGCCCTAAGTCGAAATCTGAGAGCGACCATGACTTTTTCTTATCTTCGGTTTTAGCAGGTCCATTATTTTGGCTCGCAGGATGTTCTTTATTTTCGTTGAGTTTACTACAAAGTGGTCGGATGACTGGAGCAGCTGGGACTTTGAAGCTGTCCATTGGCATTTTTTGACCGTTGTTACAACCACAACCGGACCGACCAGCAGTTGGCGGGCGGTTTTCTTTACAATTACACTTCTTATTAATGTTCATCATTATAAATCTTTAGTTTTTTCGATAAATACCGAACTCCTTGCAGTCAATTCAAAGTTTTGAATAACGTATTTTTCTATCACTCAGTCGGACAACTGTCATTATTTTTTTTTATTTACCCTTCGAGGAGGCTATTGTCTTTTCACCATATTGCCTAGTCATACAGTTTGCAGCAGAAGACATGGCAAGGCTTTGGCAGAGTCTCGTCTTCCCACCTTCGAAACTGTCTGCCTCGCTTTCTTTTTCTATTTCTTAGGTACCAGAACACTATGCTTTTGTTCCACTTCTCAATACCTCTTATTAATTTTAAAATTGTCAGTTGACAACTAAGTTTAGTGTGCAACCTATTAACAAGTTTGCACGTGTTATTGGCAAAATTGTGGTGTCTTTTCCGCAAATGCCATTAATGAAGAGTTGAAGTTGAAGTTGAATGCTAGTTGTCAACTGTTATTGAAAAAGTTAGCCAATAGCCTCCCAGGGGGGGCTTAGTTGTCAACTGACAATTTCATAAAATTGCTTAGATTATATACCTCTAGATGTAGCCATGAGACTGTAGGGAAGTGCGGAAGTGAGAAGCATATATACGAAATAAGTAAGAAAATTGAGACAAAACATAACATGCTCTGTCTCGTTCGACGTGGCCGGTTTTTTGCTTTGGCGAACTTTAAAAAGTTAGCCAAACAAAGGCCTGTCATTGTCACTGAGAGGTCGACTCAAGTAAATTTTTATGTTTTTAGAATAATTTCGGCAATTAAAGTAATAGTTTTGGTGTATGTATGAGAAATAGATTCCAATAGTTAAGTTTTTAGTGTACTTCAGTGGTCATATTTAAGGAAAAGTTTACGTAATAACCTCATTGAAGGCTTATAGTGCTGTCTCATGTGCGGCCACGAGGTAGCTACATCTATAGGTATTTAATCTAAGTAAAATTGGAATTACGTATCACACAAGTGACTAACAATTTTTTTTTTATAATTTTTGTGGCATTGCGTTTTGGCCTTTGTGCCATAAGTGACTAACAAACTACGGTGGAAATGTGGTGAATTATAAAAATTTACGGTGCCTATTGTGACCACTCTAAAATTTTATCAACTATTATACAGCTTCAAAAGCTTACACAATAGCAATTTTAAATATGGCTTAAAGAACTTAGTATCGAAGTCAAAAACATTAACAAAAACCACTGACACTGACAGTGTCATCAACTCATTCATCATCATCAGCTTAGCTGTGGAGTTTTTGGCGGGATTTCTTCGAGTGAAGTTCAGTGACTGTTTTATTTATTCGCAAATTGATTCATAGTGGATATTGTGATGTAAAATTGGTGTTGTTTTGTATCCCAAGTGTCTGCGCAACTGGAATAATATGTGGAATCATTGAAATAGGCGCGGTCTCGGTAAAATGGAGCTGAGAATTTTATTGTAGTTTTAGCTACCTCAGCGAAGTTTGCTGAGAAGACTGAATCGATACATTTGCTGCCAAATACTTCAAAAAACATTAGAATGTGTTACACCTGCATTCTAATGTAAAACAAAAAGAAACAAAAACTGATGACTAGGCAGCATGGTCTCTGACCTTAGCCTGTTCCAAAAGGAACGAAAAAAAAAAAAATCAGCTTAGCTGTCATACTGTCATGTAATTTGTTGTCGCGAGAAATTGCAAAATGCATACCTAAAATGCATCGATAAAAATCTGGAAAACAAAGAAATCTGTTAGAATTTATCAACTTTTTGTCACAGTTAGTATGTTTTTTCTTTTATGTTAGTTTTGGTTTGAGCCTTTTTTAAGCTAAGGTCAACAGCTGCGATAAGTAAGTCAATGCAATACTCGAATTATTTGATCAAAAATAATGTTAATTAATTTATTATTTACGTTGTTATGAGATTTATGAGAAAAGGGTTCAAATACCTAGGTTATATAGACAAACGCGCTAGCCAGGAAGCTAAATCAATTTTTTTTATAGGTTATGTTTAGATGAAAGCTGTACCTTTAGTTGCACGATTTCTTTTTAATGCTTATATTTCTAGCTTCGTTTAGTAACGTGTCGAATCGTTTTTATTCAATTTTTACTACTGGTCTTTCTGATAACATATTATGCAACTTATTTAATTTAATGTCTTTTTTCATAAGCACTGATTTTGCTTGCAAACCGATTATGGGTAACTGTACTGCCAATCTCGACCTCATATATTATTATAAAACGCAACTTAATATTTAAAAAAGTACCACTTGGTCACATTCTTTAAGAACTCATTGCCAAAATACTATTTAGTGCTTAAAACCACTTGTTTGCTTAAAAAGAAACAATATTTTATTATGCTCATATCTGCATTGAAGTTTTAGTGGTAACAATATCATTCATATCAATTATAATAGAAGATGCATTTAAATAAAACAACTGCATTACTTACCTAAATTGTTTTATTTTATTAAAACAAATTATTGTATTATTATTCTCTCAGTGAATTGAATCACAGACCTAATCAGTAAGTTTTTTTAATGAATTAGGCTGCTGCATTACCAAAGCATTTCTTGTGTTAAAAAAGTATTGTAGCCCAGGTGTATAAAAAGAATAATCATAGACTAAACACTTTTTTTTAGCATAAACAAAATCCATAATGTCTGATGATGCTGAGCAGCAGACTGAGGAGATTGAGGTGCTGAAATCTATTTATGAAGGAGATGATAACTTCAAACAAGTTGATGCTAAAACTTATCAATACAAGGTATCTTAGTTGTGTTATTATTAAATCAATGTATATTAGTTATCTTATTCAATTTTCATGATTTTTTGGACACATTTTGGATCACAGGCTTTCTCATTATATTATAGCTACTGGCCTGTTGGTCTAGTGGTTAGTGGCCCTGACTGCTATGCCGGAGGTCGTGGGTTCGATTCCCACCCAGGACAAATGTTTGTGTGATGAGCACGATCATTTGTTCTGTGTCTGGGTGTAATTTATCTATAATATGTATGTATTTAGAAATATATAAGTATGTTTATCAGTTGTCTAGTACTCATAACACAAGCTCTGCTTAGCTTGGGACTAGACGGCGTTGTGTGAAAGTTGTGGAATATTATTATTATATTATTATTATTATAGTTACATCAGGTTATACTGCAATATAGCTGCATAAAAGCTGAATATATTTATAAAATAAACAAGTACCAGGATTAGTTTTTATATTATTTACTAGCTGTCTCCTGCGGTTTCACCTGTGCCTGTGGTTATTAGATTCAATTCATCTACTTGGCTCGGTGGGGTGTGGCTTGATGTTATGTAGCCTATACCATTCCTCATGAATTAGACTATCACATACACAATGATTGGTTTTCTATCTGGCTGGAAGTTCCAGAGATAAGCTTGTTTCAAAGAAAAAATTTTTTTTTGTTATTTTACATTAAGCTCTAAAGCACCTTTAATCCAATACCATCACTAAACGAAATTCTTCAAAAAAACTTATTTTAATGCCATCTGTTTGCTGAGCGCTAACTTTACAGATTGCATTAAAAACTGTTTTTCTTTTTGAAGAATTTCGTTTACTGACGGTATTGCATTAAAGGTGCGATATTGTTGCACATCTACCACAGTTTAGTCTTGTTTAACCCAAAGGGTGACTGCTATAGAATAGCATGTTGCTTCAAGTCTGCCCATGTACCAGTTGACTCAACATGGAAATTTAAATAAATAAGTTAACAGTAGAAGCAGCTATTTTACACAGTTGATAAAGTTAATTAGATGAATCATTATTTTTGTATTCCGAATCTTAGTTTTTAATTTGTTGGTCACATTCAAATGCCACTCAACTTTACATATTTTTTATGTTTCAGTACATAGATGGAGAAAAGTCCTTTATCCTGGAGATATTGTGGGGTCCTACATACCCAACAGACAAGCCAAGCTTTAATTTGGATATTTTCTATAATCAGTCTTTGTAAGTATTACAGCAGTTATTAACAAATGAGCTGAATGTGAAAGTGTTTGTGATGGTTTCACAGTTGATGTAATGTTTTTGTTATGGTTATTTATGGACTGCAGAGTAAGATTTGCATTCTATCGACTTTTTTGGGTGGCAAATCTTCTAATAGCAGTGGCTAGAGCAAGAGGGAATGTCAGACTATTACCTACTAAAACCCACTTACGTTCCTTCAGTAGCTTGGGCGAAGCAGCTGACAATAGCTAGCTCATTATCAAACTAAATAATGCTTTTTTTTCAAATAACCAACATGAGTTTGATTACAGATTAACCCCAATCATTTTCCCTTGTTCTTATTTTGGGGTCGGCGCAACACGTTTTTTTCTTCCATTCTATCCTGTCACCCGTCATGCTATCACTAACTTCCTTTTCTTTCATATCACTCTTCACACAATCCATCCACCTTTTCTTTGGCCTCCCTCTCCCTCTCCGCCCATCCACCTGTATACTCATAACTCTTTTAGTAACATGCTTTTCATCCCTCCTCTTTACATGACCATACCAAGACAAATGATTCCCCTTCAACTTTCAGTCATTTCTCACTTTATCTATTCTCGTCACACCACACATCCGTCTCAACATTCTCATCTCCACTACATGCAATCTGTTTTTTACAGATTAACCCCAATAAAAGAAAAAATATTGAGCATAGTGGATGCAGAAGCGGAGCAATGGCTCGGCTGTGCAATGACATACACACTGTTTGAGTGCCTAAAGGAGAAGGTAGCGGAACTAATGGCCGAGCAGATTGAAGAGCCAGTAGTAGCTAGAGTGGAGAAGATAGTCATAGAAGACCAGGTGAGTCAACAGCGGGCTTAACAGTCACTCTTTCGCGCACGAAATACAAATCCTGTATATTGCTCTTTCTGTTAATCAAGACAGCCCATTGTGACACCCTAATAATTTTAAGTTCCTAATCTAATTTCTATTTTTGGTGTACAATAAAGAATATATCTATCTATCTATCTATTTATCAAAACCGCGTCAAAATCCGTTGCATGATTTGAATGGAGTCAGCGGATATACAGACAGATTTTCAATTGTTTTTTTTTGTCAGCCACTGAGCTATAGATATAGCCTGTTCTAACTCGGAGGAGGTCTGTGTTCTAGTATAGGAATTTTTTAGGCTTACCGTGATTGTGCGATAAATCTCAGAAATTCTCACAATAGAAACTACATAAACTCTACTCTCTCTCTCTTTTTTTTATCTTAAGTGTTTACATGTTGTGTGTACGTGTGCTAAATAAATATTTTTCTTTCTTTCTTTTCTTTAAACTAAACCTCTATAATGTGACGTTGACATTAATCAAATTCCAGAATGAAACGAAGAAACCCGTCGAAAAGAAGGAATTACTAACGAAAGCACAGAAGAGAAGAGCGTGGGACAAAGCGGAGATCGGCAGAGCGGGCGAGAAGCCGCGTGGTTGGGACTGGGTGGACATCGTCAAGCATTTATCTCAAGCCCCGCACCAGCCGGCCTCATGACCCTTGTAAATGTAGCTCTTAAGCAATATGGCGTTATGTGGAGACTTCATAAATATCGCAATAACGACCTCTATTGGTGATAGTGCGCCGCTGATAGAAAATACCTGGCTTCGGCCGCTAAAAGAAAATTAAATCAAGACTCAAGTGTTACATAAAACCATATTTTATTTAACCTTCTGGATAAAAACCCCTGCAATTTGTTTACACCGTTTTTTTTAACTACTGTAGCGACACCTTTGTCGACAAGGAGGAACTAAAATTCAAAATCGTTTTTACACTAGATTATAGCTATTCAACCCTTAACCGCTTGCGTCGGATTGATTCGACGACTGTATTCCTGCCCTATTCGCCAGGGTCGTGTGTTTGCGCCTGGATACTCCATCTCATTTAGCTCTTCAATCCCCATAGGTGACAGAAGAGCTGACGAGATGGAGTATTTAGTCGTGGATGTGCGACCCTGGCGGACTAAACACGAGTGTGTTTGTCGGATATTTCCGGCGTAGGTAGGAGGTTAAGTTTTAAGTACATATTTATGTATTTTATGAATTATGTACAGGTAGAGAAACGGTAATTGTTGAGTAATGCTCGAGTCTTGACTTACGTTCAGTAATACCAGTCATTCTCGGCATTTGTGGTGAATTGTGACGTCAAACTATTAAATGTAAAATCAGCAATACAATAGTTTTTAGAGATACCACCACCCCTATATGCAGTGATATGGACTAGCTTGTTCAGTTGCTGCGTATCGCTTCATGCTCGTGAATGTTATCTTTGCAATTGTTCCCAGCAATAAAGACTTGAAAAAGTTGTCAGTGTATCCATCCGCACTTTGATGACGGTCAATAACTATCTCAATATTTGTTTCAGTCCAGTACTAACACATGAAGTCCAATTGTATCAATCGAAGATTTATACACCGATAGTTACTACGTTTCTAGCACACCAATTCCTTGTGTTAATGATAATTATACATACTTGCTTATCCAATTTACTTTCGACATTGGCAGAGCAGTGGCGGCCGAGTTGTAACGGCCCCGACTTACGAGTTGTAGGTCGCGGGTTCAAACCCAGCCAGGCGCATTACTTTGTGTTATTTATTTCATCACCACTGCTCTCAAAACGGTGAAGGAAAACATCGTGAGGAAACCGGCATGTCCTAGAACCAAATATTCGAAGACATGTGACATCCACCAACCCGCACTGGGACCGCGTGGTGAATTACAGCCCCTCTCGTAGAGAGGAGGCCTGAGTCCCAGCAGTGGGAATATTATAAGGCCGACTATGCTATGCTATGCTATTGGCAGAATAGTCGACATCGGCTCTATTTGCCATCAATAAAAAATAGAATAGAATAGAACAATCTCAATATGTGCGGACTTGTCAATATTATTTTTAAAGTTATGTTAATTGATAATGCGGTATCAGTGTTGCGATATTTATTGACTGTCAGTCTTGCGTTTGGAACGAATCTTTGTATGGTGCTTGATCTGTTAAATCTAACTTACACTGAACTATACTCCATTCACAATAAGATTAGACTTATTACTGACCGTTCAACCGATTTTGAATTCTATTCCGTAGACATAAGCATGGCAATAAAAGCGAAAAAGTGCTTACAATAACAAGTATTTACTGCAGCCGCCATTTGTTATGCCACCAACCAGGGGCGCCGGCTTTTAGAAAACCTCATGGGTGCTCATGCTCATTTGATGACTCAAAAAAGTGGCGAAGTGTTAGAAGAGAAATGTACACTGATCGACCGACAAATAAATAAACGTCCTACTTACATACTGCGTACTTATAATGCGTAATAATAATAAATTGAGATAACATCACTTACATTGTCCTTGTCCCAAACTAAGGTTTTCCCTTGTACTATAGAATCCAGAAACAACGAAAGTACCACAAACACCCAGACCCAACACAAATATCTGTTTTATCAAACATTTGTGTTACTGCGGGAATCGAACCTGCGACCCTTGCGTCTCCACCGGCGCTCTAAACCATTGCGCTAAACAGGTCGTCGGGTAATGAAAAAACGCCCATCCCTAAAAGGCGACCACTGATCTGTTTCTTGATGTCTATTCTCAGGGGTGCTTAGCATCCACTGTTTATTTCTCATAGGTGCTCGAGCCCCCAAGCACCCACGGAGTCGGCGCCCCTGCCACCAACGCAATAAAAGTTAAAATCGGTTGAATGGACAATAAAAAAACTTTGTTCAAATGTCTCATCGTATTGCGAAGGGAGTATAGCAATTTCTAAAATAGATAATTATCATGTATTTTGAAAAGGGAAGTAACCTTGAATTGTTATTAGTAAATTATAAACAGCAAGTTAGTGAAGTTTTCATTGCATTTTATCAAGTTAGTTCAAATATCTTTTACCTATATGTATAGACGAATTTCATACAACAATTTGTAGGTATTTTTCCTGGGTCCAAATGATGGCAACAAGATTTCTTATATGAGGCTTTAAAAATATTTGGCGCAATGTGGGTTGAATAGGTATCCCTGTGCTCAATCCTACAGAGCTCAGCCAGACTGGCAGCGCGGTGCGGGGAGCGGCGCGAGTGCGGGAACGCGCGCGTTGTGCCTGTCCGCAGTCGAGCCATCATAACAACGCACGCGGTTAGCTCGAACTAATTTGAGATGCCCCGCTCCCGCGCAGTTGCCGCTCGCGGCCCGCGCACTCATTGCGGTCACTTGTATGAACGAGCTATGGGGTGTGCGGCCCGCGCGCGTCCCGCGTCGAGCAGCCCGCGCCGCTTCCCGCGCATATGACATGTTATTATTATTGTTAAGTTTATGTGCCACTGCAGGACAAATGCCTCCCTTTCCTTCTTTCACTTTTGTCTGTTCCTGGCTACTTTTGGCCAATGCTTTAGTCCAACTCGACACGACATCTCCTGGGCCTGCCGTATCATCTGCCGGATCCAGTCAGAGGTTGGCTTCACCCAATTCTGTTGCGACATGCTGTAGATATGACCTGTAAATTACCTATTAGCAATTTTGTTAAAATTTCTATAAATAAAAGTGCATGCAATCTCCTCATAGCTAAACTCAAGAGTGTGTGTTACGTTATAGTTCATTTAATTGTAATATATTTATATTATTATACAAAATATAATGTCTTTGATTGAAATGTTTTATTTATTTAATTGGATGATTATTGTGTCACATCAAAGACAACAGGGGAAAATATGCTTTTGAACGTATAGACAGGGTTTTATTATTTACTACTCAACTATGTACAATTCCCAGTATATAAATATTACAAAATCGATAAAATATATAAAATGAAATAAAATGCCATTTTTGCTATACGCCAGCTGTGCGAAAAGTACAGAGGTGCGCATTAAAGGATCATGACCAACGATGTATGGAAATCCGTCTTAACTTGAAGCACAATAAATGTTTATTTAATATAGACTACGCTTTATATACTATTAAATAAAAGTGTTCATTTTCACACAAACACCCGAGTTTTAAAGTAATTAAACAAAAACGGAGATAACCTACAAATTATGTCTAACCAACTCGCAACTTGTAAAATGACCACAGATCACTCATGTAGGTACAAAACAACATTGTTAGTTATCATCCGTCTGTCATCTGGCTTGACAGCTGCATCTGCGTGAGACGAAGCACAAAATAAATATTATATTATCGGAACGATAAAATACATATACAGTACGTTATGGTATTACTAATTACTTAACTATTTAAGATATTTATATTATTTTTGTGATGTTTTTGTCTAAAGGTTCATACTTACGTACAAAGAGTATAGTAATATATAGCTTACGTAACTCGTACAAATGAAGAGAACGAAACGTCAATCATGACTGGAAATGTACCTAGCAATCGTTAATTTACTGTTTATCTTAAAATCATAATTCCGGATACGAAAACAGAATTCCTGAAGTGAAAAGCTGTAAAAAAATAAGCAAATAATTTCTATATTAATTTGATTTTCGTTCACGCATCTTTGCTAGACTGCTTTTGGTCAATCTCCTTTGCACATGGTATTCGTTGACCTCGAAATGGCATACGACCGGGTACCTCGTGAGGTTCTGTGGTGGGCCCTTAAGGAGAAAGGTCTGCCTAGAAACTATGTGCAGTTGATCCGATCGATGTACATTCGATGCAGTACCCAAGACCCAAGTCCGGTCTACAGTGGGCACCACTGGCAGCTTCAATGTGGCTGTCGGCTTACATCAAGGGTCGGCTCTCCCCCTTACCTCTTCCTGATGATGATGGACGCTCTGACGTCGGACATTCAGAAGAGGCTCCATGGTGTATGCTGTTTGCCGATGACATTGTCATTTGACTATATAAATTTTTTATTTGTTCTGTGTTGACATCATCATTTAGTATTAATCTCTGACATCATGCATTGGCTGTACATCGCTCGGATCAACTGCACATACTTCCCAGGCACACCTTTCTCCTTAAGGGCCCACCACAGAACCTCACGAGGATTTATTCCCCGGTCATATGCCTTTTCTAGGTCAACGAATACCATGTGCAAGTTTTTATGCGCACCTCTGTATTTCTCGCACAGCTGGCGTATAGCAAAAATGGCATCCGTTGTACCCCGACCAGGCATAAAACCGAATTGGTTCTGTGAAATTTCACTCTCTTCTCTTAGCCTCCTTTCAATAACTCTCTCCCAGGCTTTCATAGTATGTGACATTAGCTTTATTCCTCTATAATTGTTGCATTCAAGCACATCACCCTTGTTTTTAAAAATGGGCACCAGGGAACTGTTGCACCACTCATCAGGTATGGCTTCTTCCTGTAACAACTTATTGAAGAACAAAGCTAACCACATCCATCCATCTACTCGCAGCAACTTCAACACTTCAACTGGTATTCCGTCTGGATCAATTGCCTTACCATTCTTCATTCCATTTATAGCTATTCTGACTTCATCCATACTAATCATTCTCACTAAACCCACGTTCACTGGTTTGCTCTCTAAAATCCCATTCCAGTTGTTTTCCTCATTCATCAGTCTTTCAAAATAGTCCTTCCACCTCTCTTTGATTTTATTATCTTCTGATAGAATCATTCCAGTTTCATCTCATAAACATCTTATCTGACAAACATCTCTCGCATTTCTCTCTCTTGCTCTAGCAAGCCGGTATAGATCTTTCTGGCCTGCCGGACTATCCAGTGTGTCGTATAGTTTGTCCTGTGCTTTTGCTCACGCTATTCCCACGGCTTTCTTGGCTTTTTTCTTTAAAGCATCATATTCACTTTTTTTCGCAGACTTTAAGCTAGTGTTTTCCGGATCTATACGCTGCCATTCCTTAAATTTCGTCTTTTTTTCTTTCAACACATTCTGTATATCTATCGACCACCACCATGTATCCCTATCTATTGTACCCTTTCCTCTCGTCTCTCCCAAAATATCTTTCGCTGCATGTCTAATACACTCAGCAATCTCATTCCAGCTTTCATTTATACTTCGATCATTCATGTCTCCCGTTTCTATCATTTTGTCCACCACTCGCTCTCTCAATTTCTTTGCACAGTCACTCTTCTCTAGCATATGCCATTTTATTTTAGGAGGAGGACGCTCTTTGCTTTTTTTGTTATGTGTCTTGACTACTGACACCATAACCAGGAGCCTGTGCTGTGAGACTAGGTCTTCTCCTGGCAGCACTTTGCAGTCTTTGACGTGCTTTAGCTGGTTACGCCTAACCAGGAAGTAATCTATTTGCGTCTTGTGGTTACCGCTTTTGTACGTGACCAGGTGTTCGTCTCCTTTCTGGAACCAAGCATTGGCTACTGCCAGATCAAATGCAGTAGCGGATTGCAGCAGCGTCTCCCCTTCACTGTTCGGACTTCCAAAACCCCATCCCCCATGTACTCTTTCATAAACACCTCTCATTCTTCCTACATGTCCATTAAAGTGAGGCGCACTGGAGAGTGTTGACCTGAAATTGAGTAGAACCAAACCTGAGTACTTGTTCTGCGATTTCGGCGGTCTCTCCAATCTAGCGCCTTTAGCTCTCGCCGGAACGCCCATACCGATCTGTTCCGACTTTCGGTACCTCGGGTCGTTCGTCCAAGGGGATGGTGAGGTAGACCGGGACGTAACACATCGGATCAACGCAGGATGGATGAAATGGCGACAGGTCACGGGAACAACTTGTGACCCACGGATGCCCCTCAAGTTGAAGGTTAAAATCTACAAGTCCATGATAAGGCCTGCCATACTGTATGGATCAGAATGTTGGCCTGTGAAAAAGACGGATGAAAAAAGATTGCACGTAGCGGAGATGAGAATGTTAATATGGATGTGTGGTGTGACAAGAATGGATTAAGTGAGAAATGAGTATATTAGGGGAAGTTTGAAAGTGGAGCCAGTGACTGAAAAGTTGAAAGGGAATCGTTTATCTTGGTATGGTCATATGAAGAGGAGGGATGAAGCGCATGTTGCTAAAAGAGTTATGAATTTACATGTGGCTGGATGGAGAGGGAGAGGAAGGCCAAAGAAAAGATGGATGGACTGTGTGAGAAGTGATATGAAAGAAAAGGGAGTTAGTGATAGCGTGACGAGTGACAGGACAGAATGGAAGAAAAAAACGTGTTGTGCCGACCCCAAATAAAACGGGACAAGGGCAGGAAGATGATATAAAATGACAAATATCATTTTCTGACACTAGCTACATTGTGTAGTGGAACTACGGGCGCTCAGAATGGGGACTCTGCTCGTCGTGATCACTTGCTGCCGTGCACAATGAGGCTCAGGGGAGACCGTTGTAGTCTCCTCAGGGATGTGCCCTTAACAGGCGTTGCACAGATTTTTAAGAGGAAATGGCGCCCCTTCTATATGCTGATGGTGACCATCGAGGTGGTTTTAGTGAAGTAAAAATCTCACACAGCCTTTTGAAGGTTCCCCTTGAAAACAAAAAAAGGTACATTATGTAGTAAATACATTTTGAATTCAGTTGGCAAAGCTTGTCACTGCTGCCGAGGTGGAATACACGTCCGAGCCGAGACGAGGTCGTTTTAGAGCCGAGAAACTGCAATGACGACTGCACACATGTATCAAACGACGGTTTTCAACACACCTAGGTACCTACTTAAGTAAAACTTTTTAAGTATACATAATAAGATAAGATAAGATAAGATAAGATGTCTTTATTTGCCTTAAACATGGTATAATGGTTTTAGTCTTATTTGATTTTACAATGTCCACATGTTTAGCTACACAGTATGTGTCAATTGCATGCAAAAATTTTTGGTCAAAATAACAGTAAGTAGTAAAGTATACAATATTATAATTTTAGGTCAAAGAAATCATTAATGTCATAGAAATTATGTCCATTCAGCCATTTATACAGCTTCTTTTTAAATGAATTTGCATTATTTGTACATTTTAATTGTTTCGGGATTTTGTTGTAAATGCGTACACACATCACAAGACAGCTTTTAGCATACTTGGCTGATTTAGGATTATCCTCTGTTACAAGTCTGTCTGGATCCCTTGGACGAGAGATTACTTCATAAGCTTTCTTGAACAATCCCTTATCCTTATAATAAGGTCAGATTTCTTTTTCTTAATTTGCAATCAGTTTTACTTTTTGCAGGTGTGTTGGAGTTTGAATTCGTGGCCGGATGAGCGTGACTCCAGTGAGAGTTGCTAAGTCCACTTTAGTAATTGAACTAAGTTATGTAAAGACAAAACCTAGTCCAATTTCTAAAGTGGACTGAAAAGAAAAGCTTTTTCAGTCTTTGAATACCTATATTAAGACCATGTCAATCCTTACTCTAATGCTAATCTTTTTTCAATACACTTACTCGAAAACCCGCTCTTATCCCACCGCTTTCAGGCACGCAATAGACTGTTTTCCGCACTAGTGCAGAAATAGCGTGTGCTCTCCCCCGCCACAATTTTATTACATTTATCGCATCAGGCTGGGCGCGCGTCGACCCCCACGAGTCGCCGGTCAACCCCCGTTAATTCATTTCTTCGTAAGTGTATTGAAAAAAGTCGTTTGATACACGTGTAAGTCACTGCAGCCCTCGGCTCCGTAATACACTCGCCTATAACGGCTCGTGCGAATTCCGCCTCGGTCGCAATGACAAACTTTCTGCACTTGTAACAAAATGTACTATTTCAGGGTAATGTAGAGAGTTTTAAGAAGTATTTAAATTCAAAATCAAAATCTTCATGCGCCTTGGCAGGGGCTGGCGCGACCGACCTGATACACTAAATGATTGTGGTGAGGCCTGACCGTCGCACTAGTGCGAAATGCACTACATTGCAAGCCTACATGCGGTAGGAGCGGGTTTTCGAGCGTGTTGAAAAAAATGTATCTCGTGTTCCAACCCCTGTACCATGACGTTCAAAGTAAGATTGTTTCATTCTTATTTCTGTGTGGGTAAGAGACAGAGCTATACAGGTTGTCTAGCGCCATCTCTTACCCACAATGGAATAGTAATAAAACAATCTTACTTTAAACGTCATCGTAACCCCCCAAATCGAAATCACAACAGATGGTTTCAATGATTTAATAAAATATTTTCAACAATTACAATTCGATTACTTCAAACCAAATAAAATATTTATAAAAAAACATTAAATTAATGAAAACTTCGTTCAAAAAGGTTCATGATAAAGAAGACTTGAAACATTCCGCTGGTCTCCTCATCACACATGCAACATCTTCGCAGAAGCAGTCATGTCTCGGCGGATCTGGGAATAAAATGTTAAGTTACTCACCTTATAATGTACATTATAAGGTGAGTGGGGGGAAGATCGAATGGTTTTTGGATGAGATGAGCAGTGTTGTATTTGAAGTCTTGTAGAACAGTTCATATTAACTTATGCAAAAACTTTATTTGTAGTTAGTAAGGAGTAGGTAAAGAGTATAATTATTATGTAGGTATCTTCTAATCACATTGATAACATACCGTTAAATTTGTTTCGAGGCAGAAAAAATAATTAAAAAATATGTTTTAATCACTAGAATGAAACAGGGGGAAGATGAAAGGGTGATGGGGTAAGAACAATATAGATTCTAAAATCGTTCAAATGAATATCAGACGTTGTTTTGATTACTAGTATATAGTTTATTGTGCCCTGAACAGTCAGAATCGCATGTGGTGTCAAAATACTTACCAGTGTACCAAGTTTAATCGAAATCCGTTCAGCCGTTCCAGTGTAAAGAAGTAACAAACATACATACAGATACTCAAAAACTTTGGCCTTTATAATATGCTGCGGTCTTCCCGTCCGATTATAATTTAAGTATCTTCAAGGCTAGAGTGAATAGGCTCTTAACAGTACAACAGTTGGGCACGCCATAATTATGGCGATAAGTCCCCTCTTTGAGGAGTGGCTGGAACGACCTCACGGCGTCCTTACCTACCGCATGACGCAGGTCCTCACCGGACATGGTAAGTTCGGGAGGTTCCTGCACCGAATTCGTGCAGAAGAGACGCCCGGGTGCCACCATTGTGTGGACCGCCCGGAGGACACGGTGGAGCATACGGTAGAGGTGTGCCCCGCTTGGGCAGAGCACCGCCGTGTCCTCGTGGGGGCGATCGGCGGCAGCGATCTCTCGCGCCGGGCCTTGGTACAGGCCATGGTGCGGAGCGAGGAGGAGTGGCAGGCGGTTGCCTCCTTCTGCGAAGCAGTAATGCTAGCAAAGGAGGCGGCCGATCGCGTGAGGCAACGGTCCTCACACCCCAACCGCCGCCGGGATTCCGATCCCGATTTCCGGCCACCGTAGGCGCGGGCTTGCGTACGGCGAGCAATGGGTGGCTCGCCGTCCGATCGTCCGGTGACTATCCGGACCGAGCCCAAGTCGTCGACGGCGCGTATTGTTCCACGCGCGCCTCAAGGAGATGTCAGCAACCGTAGGGGCCCAGCAGGGTCGAGGCCTACTGGGGCCATGGGTGATGCGAAAGTGACCCCCGGGGCCCTGGAAAAAATGGCAAAGAAGGAACAGGAGTGGGTTTTTAGTCAGTAAAAGTCTGACACTATCTCCCGCTCCGCCCAAGAGCGGGGGATGGCATTAGATGATTTTCCCACCCGAAAAAAAAACAAAAAAAAAAACAGTACAACAGTAGACACAGTCAACACACACACACACACACACAGTACGTAGTCACAGTCAATAGTCTCTTAATAGTACGCCTCACCATCAACGATTGCATCACTGCTTACCATCAGTTGGGATCGCAGTCAAGCGATATTTATATTATTAAAAAATAAAAAATTAAGTGTCATTACCTTGAGTCAAGTCATCATTGTAATAAATCAAAATGGCGGGTATGTGCATGTTTTCTGCCAGGGCTACATCGCTGAACCTGTCCCGTTCGTCTGGTATACCGTTTTCGTCCAAAGTCTTCTTGAGGCACAGGGCTTTGCCCATGTAGCGCCATGTGTAGGACATGAGATGGCTGTTGTGCGGGAAATATCTCATCATGATCTCGTAAAGGGTTTCTTCTGAACAGACTTCTAGGGTTACTGTGGAGCCTGTTAAGGGAAAATTGTAAGGGTCAGAATATTGCTTACCGCGAAGCATGAAAGTTTTAGTTCAGGTCCTAGGTATACTGTAAACAGGGGCGCCGGTATTTAGAAAACCTCATGGGTGCTCATGCTCATTTGATGACTCGAAAAAGTGGCGAAGTGTGAGAAGAGAAATGCACACTGATCGACTGACAAAGAAATAAATGTCCTACTTACATAATGCTTAATTATAATAAGTAGTAATAATAAATTGAGATAACATCACTTACTACCAAAGATAATTTATGTGATGTTCACATAAATTATCTTGGTCCCAAACTAAGGTTTTCCCTTGTACTATAGAAACCAGAAACAACGAAGGTACCATAAACACCCAGACCTAACACAAATATCTGTTTTATCAACAAACATTTGTGTTGGTGCGGAAATCGAACCCGCGACCCTTGCGTCTAAACCGGCGCTCTAAACCACTGCGCTAAACAGGTCGTCGGGTAATGAAAAAACGCCCAACCCTAAAAGATGATTACTGATCTGTTTCTTGATGACTATTCTCAGGGGTGCTCGGCACCCTCTGTTTATTTCTCATGGGTGCTCGAGCCCCCAAGCACCCACGGAGTCGGCGCCCCTGACTGTAAAATCGACAGAGATATTGTGCTGAGCTAAACTGTATGTATAGTCTTATTATTATTTATGTATTATAGGTACTTTATTGTAGGTACACCTTATACTTAATATGCAAGGCAACATAATACATATATATAATTGAGAAAAATTAATAATAATAAAATTATGGTCTTCTACATGTGACTTCAATACTCGTTTACCTAACGAAATATGATATGATAAAAAACTTTTTACAAAAAAAAAAAATACAACCGACTTCAAAGTAAAAAAAAACACTGAAAAGTGCAAAATAACTTTAATTTCGGAAGTCGGTGTTTCTATAATAGTTTTGTCTCTTCGTTATTTAACATCGACTTCCGAAAAAAGCTTTTTTGCACTTTTCAGTGTTTTTTTTTACTTTGAAGTCGGTTGTATTTTTTTTTTTTGTAAAAAGTTTTTTATTTTACACTTTTTAGTTTTGGTACCAACACTAAAAAGTACCCCTCAGCCAAACTTAAATACCTTATAGCCAGAGTGCATCTCATGACAATTCTAATAATCCCAAACACGGTTAGATTACATAAATTTATTACAGAGTTCCGGTGCCTAACTTCAGGCTTCATCATCAGATCAGTTCGATATATTCCCCTCTACTTTTAATCAGTCATCAACTACACGTATAAACAAAGCAATTTTACTTGTTACGACGGTTCTGCTGTGATCCTATGAGGAGTTCTGTTCCATATCTTCGAAGTTCATGATCAGATCATAACAATATTTCTATGGGACCAACTCGGAACCATTACCATTCAATCAAAAAAAAAATTTCAAAATTGTTCCACAATTGACCGAGAAATCGGTGAACATACATAAAAAAAAAAACATACATTCAACCGAACATATAACCTCCTCCTTTTTGAAGTCGGTTAATAAAAAGTCTGATTCGGCAATTTCGCAGTCCTAGAACGCAAAGGGCAACTGAAGGAACATATGTATGGTTTTAGTCAGTAAAAGTCTGACACGCCCTCTCGCCCCACCCTAGATCGAGAAAAGTCGTTTGATGATTGAACCTTAAAAATAAAACGAATAATATGTTTTAAGACACTAGTAATCTGTAGAAATGTGTATTTTTTGTAACATCGCTTGACTTAAGATTGACGGCGAATTCTCCGTAGATGAAAAGGTCTGTAGTTTAAAGAGTTATAGGCTTATCGTCGTGTCGGTCAAAAATTCAGTAGCTGAAAAGGCCTGTCGGCGAAAGTGTCGTAGATGAAAGTTCCTGTCGGCGAAATGTCCATAGGTGAAATAGTCTGCTGGGGAAACGGAAATAAATGAATCGTCCTGTCGATGAACTGTCCAATGACGAATAGGTCTTAGGAGAACGGTTGATGTTATGTGGCGTCAAACAAATGTAGACACATCGAGTCATAGATGATGCACATATTCAACACAATACAGTAGTTGCACATCAGTACCGATAAATCCATAACTTTAAGAAGCCAGCTTCGGCAAAGGTAAGTAGGTATACCGCTGGACAAGAGATGTTACGGAGGTTCGATTCCTATTCCGAAAGGGGAATAAAACTTTTCCCATACATTGCTGGCATGTAATTTTATTTCTTTTCGATAAAAGTGAAACCTAGGCCATATCTTAAAGGACTGTATGATAAATCAATAGCAAAAAGAATTATGTCTACCAACCATATCCAAACGAAGTTAGAGACTTTGTTATCAGGCGTTATTATTCTTAAATAAAAATACGTATGTCTGATATTTTAAGTTTCCCATTGTTAAATATAGTTTTAGTTCGGTTTTTATAGTGAGTACGCATTAAATAGTGTCAATCACTATTACAACACTAACGCGTATTTTTTCGATTTGTTTATCACTTTTTTTTTTTACTAGTTTTAATGATGAAAAACTGCGAGTGGAAAAAAAAAACAGTAATAAAAAATTTAATCTATTATATCAATGGAAACCCCATAATATTACGTATTATATTTCCATTTCATTATAATATAACGAAAATAGGTAACGCCTGACAAAAATATACTAGCAATGCTAGAAGCATCATTCATCATGTCATGTCATCATGTAGGTATCTTCATTCGGTTACGGTTTAAAGACCTGGTTCTTTTTGCTATTGATTCCTCGTATTGTCCTCTAACATATACCCAAGTTTTCTTTTCAAGCGAAAAGAAAAAAAATAAATCATGCCAATAGTTACTTCTAGGCAAGCGTGCTCCATCGTCGGCCACATCATCGCTTACCATCAGGTGAGATGGTGGTCAAACGCGAGCCTATCAATAATAAATAAATAAAAAAAAAGTTTGCATTTGCCTTTGGATTTTGCACCTTTGATTCCAATTTCGGTTGCGATAAAACCACTTCCGTTACATCCCTAGCCTTGCAGCATGATTGAGGATCTCTAAATCAATGCGCTTAACTTGAACCGTCTCCACTTACCCGTCAAAGTATTAGTGATCCTGATAGGCCTTGTTTTAGCGGTCGCTTTGCCTACCACATACTTATCGCCGCTCCACCACGGTTCATCCAGAGGGCGCCAACGCGTTGAAGGAACTATGGGATCCCGGAAGCCATGCCCATGTTTGCGGTATGTGACCTGAGAACCAGTGACAGCATGGATTTGGTGCACCCAGTCCCCATTTTTGAACCAGTAGCTCAAGTCTTTGCCGGCGTGCATCAAAACAGTCATTGCTAGCTGCAAATTAAGCAATACATACGTTTTAATCAAGTTTTGAAACATTAACCTCTTCGTCAACGGACCGCGCGTGATGAACTCTGTATAGCTAATAAAGACTATATTGATATTACTAGACTAGGGCTTCAAACAGTGCGTCCTGCCCGTTACACAGTACCTCCACACTTCCTTCCCGTTCTTGGTGGAGCAGAAGGGAGTGGCAGATTTTTACCAATTAAAACTCACGTGTTCCATTGCGTTCCAGGGCTATGGTAACTCTTTCAAGAATCGTGCAGCCTTAGCAGGGTTACATAAAACCTACGGTTTTGAAACGTTGGCATGGCACTGACAGTATACGTTTGGGAGGAGTACCAATTCAAGCTTACTAAGCGCGATCAAGCCAGCTAACTTACGCTCAGGGTTTCTTTGAATATTCAAACCACATGAAATCATCCGGTAAATAACCGGATTCACCGAAATAGTTTACATGTTTCAAGTGACAGTAAGCCGGTCCTAGTTGTGGAAAGATCGATAGCCGATGAAGCTGACGAGTTAAGACATTGAACAACGACGCTATGATACGCGGTCACGACTCCCAGCTAGAAGAACCGACGAATTTAAAAAGACTGGAAAGGACTCTGTATTATGGCGCAGCTTTAGAGAGATACATAAATGACTGTGATAGTCGTGTCGATGTATTCGATTTTTTTTTTCTGAACAGTATTTGGCAACCTGTACAGCCTCTCAGCAGCTCTGGTATCGGCTTCGTATAAATCCTGATAGCAGCAGGTTGTGCCGAAGGGGAAGCATAGCAGGTCACGGATGTACTGTGAAGCTGCTCAACACTGCCGCTGTGTTTGAAATGGGTAGAGGAAGCCCCATTTTGGTAAGATTATTTATGCAGCGGCCAACCTGAGTCCGCAGTCGGTTAAGAGATTTCCAGATTGACCACTGCAGTTCGTGTCAAAGGGTGAGATTTTCTGATAGGGTGATGTGTGGAGGAGTGTCTTCTTGTTGATTGAATAATACGAACCCTTTTCCCATCGCAGTAGAAAAAGCCACGCTTAAAACAAGGGCAGTACTCCACGCAGTTGTTACAGAACCAGTTCTTACTGGGGCACGAACAGGTCTTGGTACACCTACAGATCTTTAACTGGTCTGCAAGCCAGTTTGTCACATCGTACACCACACCGTTGGCCGACACCCAGCAGTCAGAAGCTTTGTTGTGGACGGCCACCTCTGCCGGAGTGTACCATTGCTGTTTCGTATACTTCATGTTTCTCTTTTTAGGAATAAAAAAAATATCTAAATCGTTTACAAATAGGTTATTGACAACATGTTGTTTTTTTGTTGGTTTACGAGACGTCAAATGTCGTTTGTTTCGTAGAGTTTTGTTAACGTTGAAATTAAACCTTTTTGATTATGGGAATGTTCCTGACATAAACACTATGCCTACAGAGGCCCTACCGCGAGTTCTTAACGCAATCCATTTCACGACCTAAACTAAACTGTTAAAGGGATGGAGCTGTACAGGGTATATAGCTCCATAGTCCATCCCTCTTTCTCGCTCGCACGCCTGACATTTTAACACATCATGGTAAGGCCCCAGGACCAGTGACGGATTAAGACTACTTGATGCCCTAAGCAATTTACGCCTGTGGGCCCCCCTATGCGTATGTCAACTAGAATCGGTCTTTAAACCTTTACCGCCTAAAAACATTGATGAGATCTGTACGTACCTTAGAAGTGGAGTAGGTACGACAACAATAAAAACCAAAGCATAATTTATTTATTAGGGGTTAAAGTATGAAATTTTCGATTGGTACTGAAAAATTGAAATTCGTTTTTCTTTTCATTGAACATATTTATTTAATCAAAATAATTACCATTATTATCTATACATTGCTGCCAGCTAATAGGAAGGTCATTTATGCTTTTGCGATAGAACTCTGGTGATCTAGATTCGACAAACTGTGTGAAAGCATTTTGTACTGCCTCCTGTGAAGAAAACTTTTAATCAAGTAGAAAATTGTCCAAATCACGAAAAAAATGGTAGTCCGTTGGAGCAAAGTCTAGCGAATACGGAGGGTGACGAATGGTTTCTAATTGCAGTTGCTGTAGAGTTAAAACGGTTTCTCGAGCTGTATGAGGTCTCGCGTTATCATGGAGCAATAATGGTGAAGATTGATTCATGAGTCGGGGCTGTTTCACAGCTAGTTTTGCTATCATTGTTCGGAGTTCGGCACAGTAGACATCTGCTAATATTGCTTGACCAGATCGGAGAAAGCTATAGTGAATAACACCATGTTGAGACCACCAAACAGTTACCATTACCTTGTTATTGGTAAGCTTTGCTTTAGGACACTGTTGCGGCGTTTGACCTGGGGTCAGCCATTACATTTTTCGCTTACGGTTATCGTAAAGAATCCACATTTCATCACATGTCATAATTCGATCCAATATACCTTCATTTCTGTATCGATTAAACAAGGCAACACAAGTTTCAACACGTTTTTCTTTATGCAGATCAGTCAAATCAAGAGACACCCATTTTTCATATTTTTTTATTGTTAGTAAGGTAACGTTAAACCATGCCGCTAATTCCTGGGTAGTTTGGCTCGGATCGGCTTCCACCATCTCTTTCAATTCATTGTTATTCACCTGTGTGGGCGGTCTTCCACGTGGTTCGTTCTTCAAATCAAAGTTTCCATCACGAAAGCGTTTAAACCAATATTGCACGGTGCGTTCATTAGCAGTCCCCTCTCCAAACGCAACATTGATATTGCGAGCTGTTTCTGCCGCGTTAGTTCCGCGTCGGAACTAGTATTCAAAAATCGTGAATTTCCGAAGTATCCATATTTCTTGTCTAAGCTGAATAAAAAATAACTGAAAGTCGATAATCGAATGTTGCACATTTTTTTAAAGAAAACTTCATAGGTCCCATATGAAAAAAGTTTCACTCAAAAATCTCAAGCCATGAAGGTTTTATGTCAATTCGAAGTAGTACTATTACAATAAAACGGCAATTTCATACTTTAACCCCTATTATTACGTATGTATAGAAGCCGGCCGGCACAATTACTCAAAAAACAAAACATTTGATTGACACAGATTTGCGGGGGCGCCAGGCGGGGGGGCCGCCGGGTAGGTGTTTGCCGAATTGCCGAATGCACTAGCAGGCAGCGAGTTGGCAAGCGGGAGCGCAGTTATGACTCTAGGGGGGCTATTGGCTAACTCTTTCAATAACAGTTGACAACTAGCATTCGTTGCACACTAAACTTAGTTGTCAACTGACAATTTCATAAAATTGGTATTACGTATCACACAAGTGACTAACAAACTACGGTGGAAATGTAGTGAATTATAAAAATTTACGGTGCCTATTGTGACCACTCTAAAATTATATCGACTATTATACAGCTTCAAAAGCTTACACTGCTTTGCTTAGATTCAATAACATCTGTCAAAACGTGTTACGGTGGCTATCAAAGACACCAGTGGCTAATGACGTCACTGCAGTTGGTCACTGAAGATAGGCAATACGAAACTAGCTGTTTGACAGTTCAATGATGCACATTGTTAACAAGTGATCATCACTTGAACTGTCAACAGAGTTACGCAATAGCCCCGCCGCCGGTCGGACTCTATGTCAACTTACAACGCGCGAATTTTCAAATTAGTCCTAGAAACTTTTTTGGTGTGGTTTTTGGTGACGTGAGAGTGAGACGTGTTGCCCTAAGGACGGTTTTTTTTGTGCTTCTTTTGGTGCCCCCTCAGACGTGATGCCCTAGGCAATTGCTTAATTTGATTAAGGGTTAATCCGTCACTGCCCAGGACCTAGGGCGGATTGAAGGTGGAGGGCACGTGACCCCGTGCCCCCCCGAGACGGTATTTTGGTGTACTGTGGAGTTTCCATCACAGTAGGTACATACATGGAAGCAAATCAGAGTTGTTAAAATAAGAATGAAAACTTGTAGAAATAAACTTGAAGTATGGTACCTACTTCAAGTTTATTTCTTACAGTTATTGTTGGGTTTTTGACCGTCTGCGCCCCCCCCAGAAAAAAATCCTGGATCCGCCCCCGCCCAGGGCACATGCTGTTTTACGGTTAAGGCAGGAATGGTGTTTGTTTTCCATAATATGATTTGGTACAATTTAAAAAATCGCCAACAAATTACCTAACTTAAATATTATATCTAGCCTGTACCTACTGTGGTGGGACATCTCCCATATGGTCTTAGATTAGGCTGTTAGTTTAACACAAGTTATAGGTATTCTACGCTGCATATAGGTAGGGTTGTTTGCAAACCTTGAGTTTGGCAAATATTAATTCTGTGCTCCACATCGAAATAGGTAAAATACCTACTTACCCTGTAGAGGCACAAGCTTTGTTTGATCGCACTTTTGCGAAAGGTGCTCATGTAGATACCTACTTATAAATCAGGGTCTGCAAAAAGGGCTGTGGGATTGTCGGAAAGAGTTTACGAGGCTTTGCAACTCACTCTCGCTCTACCCAGAGTGAGAGAAGTTATTTGATCACCACCCTCAAAAAAATTGTCTGACTAAATGAATTTATTTTTTTGTTAATTATGCTATGCTAGGATATTTTACTCTATGAGAAAAAATTTAAAAATATATTATTAAGATAGCTTAGGCAAAAAGTAGTCTGTGTTAGTTTTAGTACTTTTTCTACGCGTTTGTACATATTAGATATTATTTTCAGTTTGTTTAAATACTTACCTAATAAGTTAAGATATTTAAGATGATAATAGTTTTAGTTCATGAAATACTTAACAAAATAAATTTTAAAATTCAGTTTAAAGTTTTCAGTCTTTTTATTTGTTCTTTATCACCATCCACCATGTTACTACGTCATTCGGCTGTGTAATCTAAAGTGACAGCTGCATGGACAGCTGTCTACTGATCGGCCATACTGAGTAAATATTAGCGCATTTGTTTACACAACCAACTGACGTCACGAACTCTCGACCACAGTAAATACGGCGTCTACTGCATTCTGCATTTTCGTCAAATACAGTGATATTACAGAAAATACAAACACAAAGAAACCAATAAATACCTAATTTCGAAAAAAGAATAACGTACCTTTAATATAAAGTTTATTTGAACTTATATTTTTCAAAAAACGGCAATTTCATAGTTAAAGACCTATTATGAATCTACCTTTTGAAGAGACTGATAAAAACGCCACCGCGTTCCGCTTTATAATTGTGGAGCGTGCTCGAATGTGATTAAGGAGTCAGAAGAAGTGTTTTCATGACCCGTGCCGAGTTCTATGACTGTTGAACTTTATGCCCCTTATAAACTTTTTGTAGATAGTCTTGATTTAAAATAAAAAGAGTTATTATTACAGGGTGTGCTAAGTCTGGAGACGAGCGAAATAAGCGGATTGTTGGTCGGACCAGGATGGGACAACTGGGGTCTTACCATGATGATGCGAGAAAGAAGGATGGAGCTGTACACCCTATGTAGCTCTATCCCTTTAACAGTTCAGTGGTCGTCAAATCGATCGCGTTGAGCTCGTGGTAAGGCCTCAGGCCTACCTGAACAAACGGACTGCATTTGAAATGCATCATGCTCTGCCAAAGTCCCCCCTATCGCGTTTGAAATTTGACATTAGAGGCGTTGATGATGAGATTTCGAAATTTCAAATTAGGTATATAAATATTTTTTTTTTTGACATCATACAGTTATATAATTTTATTATTTTACTATAATAGCTTAATTACAAAATACGATACAAAAGAATTATAATTTTACAAATTACACTATTTGCGGGCTTCTGACGAGAGTATTTCTACAATATTTTTGTTCTGAATATATATATTGCTAAAACCGATTGATTTATGGTAGATTAAAATAGAATCCTACTGACCACTGCATAAAAGAGTTTTTTTTCAGTCGGAAACATAAATAATGATGTTCTCTTTTTTAACCGAATGAGACTGCGGCACAAGTGATGTTATATTTTATTGCATTTTCAATGCATTTGCATTAGGAATGATTTGAATTAAAACCATTAATTCAAATCATTCAACCTGAGACAGAGAAAGGGTACCCCCCTGTCTTGCCCTATAAGCGGGGCAAGATGGGGAGATTTTGATATTTTTTTAAAGTTGATATTTTTCTATGACGAGATTTTTATATTTTTGTTTTGACTGATTATAATTGAAGAAAGGAAGATTTTCGTAATAATTGTTCCTGATTTGTGCAATCAAAAACAGAGGGTTTTATTTATGATTTACCATAATGTCCCCGTCTTACCCCACCTTCCCCTAGTGATGAAAAATATACAAAAGTATATAGATTGAATTTCTAAACAATTTTGTCTTTGACATTACTAATAATAGATTCCTCGTATTTAAGATATTCCAGTTTAAAGTTGATGAGATTAGGTACGTATATTATGTCAATAATACCTACGTACCTCCTTCTAAATGAAACAACGCTCTTGACATTGTCATTCAAGCATGGATCTTTTGGCGTTTTATGGCCTAAAGAACAATTTCATTTCTAAAAACGCTTGAGCACAGTCAAAAAAGAAATCTGATGAAACAACACACTGTATGCTCTTGTACTCTTGTGGTATCCAGCATTATATGGAACAATTTTTTGTTTTTTAAATTGCCATAAGTCCCTACGTCAGCGGTGGCCATAACTCTAACACCGTGCTCGGCCGAGCACACTTCCTGCCGAGTCGAACTTACGAACCTCATAAGAAAGAAAGTATATCTACCAGGTACCTAACAAGTATAAATGTATTTTTTATTACAAAGCAGGTAAAGCTATTTTTTATCGAAATAAAATTTAAATGTTTGATTTGTAATATTTTGAAGCTCCTCACTTGAGAACGGCTCGACTCATAAGTATAGCTAATTTTTACCTGACTGCATCAGAAGAAGAGACAAAAAACATTTTGTTTATAAAGGTTCGTAAAAGTCAGGTTAACCTTTTTAGGGAAAAATTAAAAAGAAAATCTGAAGGAGCTGAAACTGTTTTTTTTTTCTTGTGTCTTCTTCATTCTTCTTCTATCGCTGGTGTCCTGACAGTGCGAGGCGAGAGATTCATGAATGTAAGAGGAGCGGCCAAGCTCCTCTTACATTCATGAATCTTCAGAGTTTGATAGTGCAATAAGCAAACCGTATGTTGGCGCGTAACCACAGCGGTGCAACGTGATAACCGCGACGTCCGCGACTCTATCTTCTTTCTTCGACCACTCCATATTTGAATTGAAAATGAATAAAAATTAATATCTTTATTATTTTCGGCAAGCGCGGACGTTCTATTTTTAAAATACGTCGAATTAATATGTACTTTGTTTTTTTAAATTGTTTAATTCGTTTTGAAATACACCAAGTGCAACCCCATTTTATGTTCAGGCATTCTCTATCCATTCCAGATTGCCTGGAAGAGATCGCAGAATGCGATAAGGCCGCCAATTGTATTTGTACTATTTATGACATAATAAATAAGTAGGTATATCTCGGCAGTATTAGAAAATTAAAAATAATAAGGTTATGACAGAACTTAAACCCCAACTAGGTATTAGGTAGGTAGGCAGGTATTTGGTTAAATGAGGTACCACACCTTAGTAGTGTCGGCGAAAAATAAAGTTGAAAGAGCAGAAATAAATAAAACTCTTGAAATTAAATCCTTGCTTAATCAAAACCAAATTTAAAAAAATGGCCTTAGGTCATCCTTAGGTTGATACTATTTACATGAAAAGCGTAACCGCGGGCTTTCATTTGACTCTTCAAAGGAAACCGTGCAATTATGCAGTGGCATTGCCATACAATTTGCATCCCCCACGCGACATTGCTATTTCTAGTTCACAATAAACCCGCTTATTTGCGTACTTACGCGCCGAGACCACCACGCATGCGCGGATCCGATAATTCTATCCACTTGTTGCCCTAAATTATAGCGACCGCAACCCCATGCAAAGAACTTCAATAAAAATAAACTGGCGCGCTTTTTGTCCATAGAGTAGTGACGAGTCCTCTATGACGCGCACGTGTGACGTATTATTTTTTTAATTTATGCTGTTTTTTAGCAAAGGAAATGGAAGGAATACAACTTACGTTCAGAATGTAATGTGTGATTGTGCGACATGAATGCATTAAAAAGTGTCCTTAATTGAGATCAATGTTATTATGTTGTATTTAGTTTTGGTGAAGTGTGAGTGTATTTCTGTGTTACTTTAGGAACGGTCAAAAGTAAGTTTTGTATGTTACGTTTTGTTGTTGTACCTATTGTTTCTTTTAAAATTGATAGTTTTGCAAAATTGCAGTTAAGAGTAAAACAATTTTGTTAGTTTAAGTACCTGTAGTTATTATAAATAAAGGTAAAATGACTATGCCAATATTGATAGATGAATAAAAGTTGACAATCTGATAAATAATTATATTAGATCAAGCTTGCATGAACCTGTCAAAAAGCTTGTCGTCCTCCACCGAATGAGAAACAAAGACATAAAAAACCAGCTATTGTGTTATCCGAATCGGAACATAGATGGTGCTTATCGAATTGCTCTATTGTCTCTGCTTGCCATAGATACCGCATCCGGTATACCAAATTGTAAAGGGGAGGACAAAAAAATAAAACCTTATGTTCTAGAGACTTTTGATCTTTTGTTTTGGGTAGTGATCTTTGGTCTTGTGGCTGCAAGCGCAAGTGCTGCACTGAGTACGTGCATGTGGTCCTGAGTTCTATCTCGGGCAAAATTTTATGGGATAACTAGCATATAGCATAGCCGGCTTTTTAACCTTTCGTGTGTTTTGGACGCGGATCCACGCGAGACACAATCGCTATTTAATTGTGTCTCTAATTACGGCATACGAAAGGATAATGTTTTCACTGTTGGGACTCAGGCCTCCTCTCTAGGAGAGGGAAAAGGCCATAATCCACCACGCGGGCCCAGTGCGGGTTGGTGAATCATGAATGTCACGTCTTCTATTTTTCGGTTCTAGGACATGCCGGTTTCCTCACGATGTTTTCTTTCACCGTTTTGAGAGCAGTGGTGATGAAATAATTACCTACTCCAATTGTTTTAACGCAGTAGCTGGCCTGCCTGTCGTCTATATGGTGCTTTATGCAGCATATTTAGGTCCTATGAATTTAGCGTTTTTTAAAACAGAACTATGTTATCTTCGGTTTCCCTTGGAATTATAATTTCAAACAAACTTCATGTTAAAGGTACGTTATTTCGTAATTAGTTATTTATTGGTTTCTTTGTATTTTCTTTAATATCGCTGTATTTCTTATCGTTTTGAAAAACGCCAATTTCATAGGTGTATAGTGTATTTGGTAGGTCTGAGAATAGGTCGTTGGTTAGTTTTTACCCTTCTACTCCCACCCAGCATTTGTTTTCTTTGATAATTTATATGGTAAAGCGTTTGCCGAGTCGGCTAATATGTTTATTATATGATTCAATTACATAATACACAGTTAAAATGAATAATTATACAATTTCAGGTATTATATCAACACTATGGCGACGCTACCGATTTTCGTGTCTCTTAGCAGGTAAATATTAAAATTAGATATTTAGCTTTTTGCTATGTAGTCAGGGGCGCCGACTCCGTGGGTGCTCGGGGGCTCGAGCACCCATGAATAATAAACAGTGGGTGTCGAGCACCCCTGAGAATAGACATCAAGAAACAGATCTGTAATCGCCTTTTAGGGATGGGCGTTTTTCATTACCCGCGCCGGTGGAGACGCAAGGGTCGCGGGTTCGATTCCCGCACGAACACAAATGTTTGTTGATGAAACAGATATTTGTGTTGGGATTGGGTGTTTGTGGTACCTTCGTTGTTTTTGGTTTCTATAGTACAACGGAAAACCTTAGTTTGGGACCAGGACCATGTATCTGATGTTGTCTCAATTTATTATTATTACGCATTATAACTATTATATTATGTACGCAGTATGTAAGTAGGACATTTATTTATTTGTCGGTCGATCAGTGTGCATTTCTCTTCTGACACTTCGCGACTTTTTTGAGTCATCAAATGAGCATGAGCACCCATGAGGTTTTCTAAAAGCTGGCGCTCCTGTATGTAGTTATGTCGATTTTGCTTTAAATTGTAATGAAGACTGCGTCATTCCTTCGTTGGCCTTTGGGGTGACGTGATGTTATGATATCTTAGTCATCCCTCCTTCTATTTCTATTAAAACATAAGTTCCTAAATTTTTGTCTCATTCGAATCACACTTAATATACAAAGGCGAACGTTTGTATGTATGGTACTTATGTGTGTATGCTTGCTATACTCCATCACGCGCAAACGGCTAAATGGATTTGGTTAAAAGACACATAAGTAGACTATGTTCAGCCCCTGTACCATGATGTTCAAAGTAAGATTGTTTCATTCTTATTTCAGTGTGGGTAAGAGACAGAGCTATACAGGTTGTCTAGCGCCATCTCTTACTCACAATGGAATAGGAATAAAAAATCTTACTTTAAACGTCATGGTAACCCCCCTGGAAGAAAACTTTTTATCGTGGGAGTATGTTCCCATGAGATAATTTTACTTATTTATTTTATTTTATTTGGGTGGCTTACATTACAGCTAACAATACAAAATATATAACGATAGGGTAGATCACGATGAGCGATTTACAAGCCTCCTCATATAATATGGGAGTATTGTTGAAAGTTACAGATAAAGAAGTAATTGAGATATACAAAGTTTGGTTGGAAGATAATATAGAAGACAATAATGTAATGCAATTGCAAAACAATGCTTTTAGACATAACAATGTTTATGGATGCTAAACTGCTTGTAAAGAGATCTACTGAGGTAGGTTCTTTGACTAAATTGTTAAATGCTTTATATATTTTCTACTTTAAATACGTGGGTGAAGCCGCTGACTAAAGCTAGTTTATTATAAACAATCTTTGGGACAGTCTCACTAACTTTTTATGAGATTTTAACGGCTATAAATCTATGTATGTTGCCCCTTTCACTGAACAAAGAGCTGTGGAGGGCAACGGAAGTAAATTATAAATACAGATGACGTTAGTTTTTTGAAAATATATTATAATTATCACATTTTATCCTTGTGCCTTGCCTATGTATCTTCAATCTTATAGCTAAAAACGTAAGATTAACCTGAAAGAGTGTGTTTCTTTGTAGATAGTTTATCAATCTGGGCTCTCCATATAGTAGTCTTATCTGCGGATCTCACAATTCTCTATTGCCCACTTTTACTGCGCCA
The DNA here is from genome assembly GCA_905147345.3 of Mythimna impura. Taxonomy (NCBI): domain Eukaryota; kingdom Metazoa; phylum Arthropoda; class Insecta; order Lepidoptera; family Noctuidae; genus Mythimna; species Mythimna impura. The sequence continues at coordinate 28,121,938 of LR990350.1, forward strand.
TCAATATCTACCACCATTTTCTTTATTCCGCATGATGCGAGGTTACCGCACGGTCTCACCCAAAGCTATTAATAGCAAGATTTGGAGGCAACAGTCCTTGCATGCATGCACGATTTGGGTATGGAGATGCAACGCTGGGGCGAAACTCTTCTGTCGCGACTTGTCCGGCGGGATCTCATGGCGATATGGCCACCAATGAGGACACCTCTTTGAGGAGTGGCTGGAGAGGCGTAACGGCGTCCTCACCTTCTGCGTGACGCAGGTCCTCACTGCACACGGTTAGTTCGGGAGGTTCCTTCACCGGATTCAGGCGTCGGCGTCGTTACATCATATTTCATTAAAACAAATCTTGACATAGCACGAAGAATCGCCAAACTTAAGTGGCAATGGGCAGGGCACATTGCTCGTAGAACAGATGGCCGTTGGGACCGAAAGGTTCTGGAGTGGCGATCGCGTACCGGAAGACGCAGTGTTAGAAGACCCCTACAAGGTCGACCGATGACCTGGTGAAGGTTGCGGGAATCCAATGGATGCGAGACGCACAGGACCGTTCATTGTGGCGACATTTGGGGGAGGCCTATGTCCAGCAGTGGACGTCTATCGGCTGTAATGATGATGATGATGAAATCTTGTGTTGATGATTTTTGCCAATGGAACTTTTATATAGTGACCAGTGTCGTAATATGTTTGTAAATAAAATGCCCATCGTGTGCGTGAAGTTAGGGCTGCAGACCCGCGACCGAGACATCCGGCTGCCAAAGCGCGCTTCCTGTCTCCCTATTAGGAACTAAATACCAAGACGTGCCCAAACCTAGGGCTGTCAAGTTTTAAGGAAAATTCCACTGTGAAAATATCTCACGTTCACGTATTTATTTTGGGTATTCTTTGATGCTACGATTCCCATCTCATTTTTTAGACCTAGGTAGTCTTTCTTGAGAAAGACTTAAGAGAACTAACCTTTCGTATGCCGGCTATTAGAGACACAATTAAAAAACATTGTGTCTCGCGTAGATCTACGCTTCCGGCATTCAAAGAGTTAAGTAATGAGGATTGAGAATTTACGTTCGTGTGTCCGAGATTTTAAATCTTCACCGTAACTGTTGATAGAGTTAATACGAGTTAGACTTTTGCTGACTAAAACCACATCTGTGTCTTTTAGTGTAGTTTTTACGTTTTAGGTGGTCTTAGAAAGGACCAACCAAAAAACCTTCCTTCGCTTCTTTCCTGTTTTGCGTTCCTTCGCTTGTTTTTTTCGTTTTTTTTTTTTTTTTTGTTTTCTTTTCATAAATTCCCTGTGGCCCTAAAAAGCAACGGTTGCTGACATTTCTTTGAGGCGCACGTGGAACACGATGCGCTGTCGATTACTCGGGCACTGTCCTTACCGGACGGGCGGACGGTGAACTATCCATTGCTCGTCGTCCGTAAGCCCACGCCTTCGGTGGCTGGTAGTCGAGATCGGGATCCTAGCGGCTGGGGCGTGAGGATGTCCGTTCCCTCAAACGTGTGGCCGGTTCCGTTGCTAGCATTACTACTTCACAGAAGGAGGTGACCGCATCCAATTCTCTCTCGCTTCGAACTATGGCCTATACCAGGACCCGTCGCGAGAGATCGCCGCAACTGATCGCCCCCACTAGGATACGGCGGTACTCCGCCCAAGCGGGGCACACCTCTACCGTATGCTCCACCGTGTCCTCCGGGCGGGTGGCTCGCACAATAGCGACACTCGGGTGTTTCTCCCGCCTGAATCAGGTGCAGCTCAGGAACCTGACGAACTTACCATATCCGATGAGGACCTGCGTCTTCCTATTTACCCCTGCGTTCCATATTCACCCGTCGTTTGACGGTACTTGTGTATAGGATTGTGACTCCTTAACTATCTTAACTTTCTTTGGCAAAAAAAGCACTAGCCGACCCTACTGCAATTCACATTAATTCTAAACAGTACTGCGGCCTTATAACCATTATTATTTCGTACGGCTAACATTTCCCACATACAAATTGCATATCTATAGGTACATACATGCTTGACACGTGTCACTGTCTTCCTTGCGTGGTGGAAGTAGGTACATTAACATAATATTCGACTTTAAATTCAGTTTCTTTAACCTCACTAAAAGGGTTTTCTGCTGTACGTTCAATCTTTAATTTTCGCAAAAAGTTAGTCGCGTTTGAGCACTATCTCACCTGATGGTAAGCGCCGATGTGGCCGACGATGGAGCAAGCTTGCCTAGAAGTAGCTTATTCACTCTTGTCTTAAAACCTCTAGGTTGTAACTATCAAGAAACACAGCCTAGCCTACGAGTACTTTTATATAATTAACATCATTGTGCGTGTCGATGGCAAAAATAGTTTATTAACCGACTTCTAAAAAAGTAGGAGGTTCTCAATTCGGATATTTGTATTTTTTTTTTAATGTTTGTTCGCGCATAAGTCGCTTGCCAACCGATTTGAAAAATTCTTTTTTTGTTGGTAAGGGTATACTTTCCAAATGGTCCCATAGTCACCAAGTCGGGATCTGATGATGGAATCTTAGCGAAATCGAGGGAACTCCTCAAATATTATAGGCAACCATATAGTGATTTTGGTATTTTCATCGAGAACTTAAGCATTTACAGTCAAAAAGTAACATTTGATGAAGTGGAACTGATGAAGAAGACCAGAAATGGTCAACGGAACTTCATACTCGCATAGATATCACAATGAAGATAGTTAAGCGACAGTTATGACAATACAAATAAATTAATGGTTCTGAATAGTTATGTTGAAAATGATAAGTGATCTGATGATGATGATGGAGCCGGAAGGTAGGCACTGGAACTCCGTAATTAATCAATATAACTTAGCCCGGTTTGGACTTATTAGAATTGTCATGAGATACACTTTCGCTATAAGGTACCATCGAACTGATCTAATGATGAAGCCGGAAGGTGGAAGGTAGATACAGGAACTTCATAATAAAACAATGTAACCTAGCAGTCTTTGGGTTAATTGGAATTATCATGAGAAATAGGCACTCTGTTTATAAGTGTATCGCAACTAAAAAGTGTGAAATAAAAACACTAAAAGGATCAAAATAACTTTAATTTCGAAAGGTTATTTTTTTGTAAAAAGTTTTTTATTTTCTAAATTCAATTCCTTGCCTGGCCCTGTATTCAGTCATGGCAGTGCCGTTCGCTAATGCTGTCATCAGATCTTTACGTGAACAGGTAACAGGGCAAATGACAGAAGATGTAAGGTAGGACATGGTCTGGGGAGAGACGCCGCTCAATCACTGAAGATCGGAACTTTATCCTTGGAAAGTGAAACCTACAGTTTGCAAATTGTTTGTTACTGTTGTGTTGTGTCTATGTCGAATATCTACTAAAATATTTTTTTTTATTCTATTCTATTCTAAATGAAAATCCATTCAGCTCTTCGAGCGTGAAGAAGCTACTGAAAATGTTTTCTCCTTTTGATTAAATCTTCTTCTTTTCTTTTTTCTGATCAGTATTTGGCAACCTGTAGGTACAGCTCTGATATTAGCCTCATACAAAACCTAAAAGTGCAGGTGGTTGTGCAGAATAGGCGGGATGGCAGGTGCCGCATGGCCTGTGAAGCGGCTCCACACTGGCACTGTAGAGATGGGTCGAGGAAGCCCCATTTGGCCAAATTGTTTTTGCAGCAGCCAACCTGAGTACGTAGTCGGTTATGAGATTTGAGTTGACTAGGTTTACTGCAATTAGTGGCTGCATCCAAAGATTTTGAAAAAACAAGTAGGTACCTTATCAAAAAAATGTCAATCATAAAAGTTAAGATTCCGAAAACACCACATTTGAAAGGCTTCTAACTTACTTTATTTTGAATGGATTCGAATTTGTCTTTTTTGTATTTGCTGATAGAAATAATAGAAAATATAACGAGTCAAATATCCAATGCAGGCCACCATAGCCAACATCCGAAAGCGTACACAATATGATGTTTACCATTTTCGACTAGTTGTATTAAAACAATGATACGCATCAACTCTAACCATAAACTTGCAAATAGAGTTTTCAAATTAGTTCCATTCTAATGAACAAGCCACATAATTAATATATCTCAGGTAATCGACGCTAAACAGTGTATAAGCGGCCATTTTATTATCAGGGACACTAACGGTCGGCGCATGCACTTCTGCGCATGCACCTTGTCGTCTGTTGCTGTCAAAAACTATCGATACAAATCGTGCGTGACAGTAGTCACACCTCAGTCATGTGCAGAGTGCACATGACTTTTAGCTGACTAATAGTTCCCAATCAGTATAGCCATAGTACAGTGCCGGATTAAGCCAGCGTGAGCATGTAACTACTTTACAAAGGGGCCCAATAAATCTTGAGTATATCTATCTTTATAAATGAAAAAATAGACGGCACGGTTCGCGCAGTGGTTGAACGATCGCTGCTTATTGCGGTTTGATTCCCGTAAGGAACAAATATTTATATGACCTACAGTTGTGGCGGGTCTGGGTGCCTTGGGCATGTGAGTTTACGTTTGTGACCGCACCTACGATACAGGAGTGATTCTTAATAAGGGACAACTTAAAAAAAAAAAACTGGGCAACTGCGAGTCGGACTCGCACCCTGAGAATTCCGTACAAACTAGGTACAATTCCCGAATGGAGTCTCGGAAGATTTTTCCGAATTGCAAAAAAGTATTTTATTTTTTAGTGACGTAGGTAACAACAAATTTACTGTTTTCAGATTTATTCCTGTACCTGTGCTATATGACCTTGCTTTTTGCCAACTTTCAGAATTCTGGGTCAATGGGAAGTAGCCTATGAATTTTGATTCCTTTGAGAGTATCGAAATATACGTTTTTTTGCGACATAAACGGCCGTATCTTTTTTATTCGTTAACTTAGAAATTTGATTTTTTCACAGCTTCAAGGGACCGCAGACCGCAATCCCGAGTATATGGTTTTAATTTTAACTCGATACCTCCACGCGTTCTCGAGATAAAAGGTCTTGACAGACAAACAGACAGACAGGCAGACGGACGGACAACAAAGTGAGATCCTATAAGGGTTCCGTTTTTTCCATTTGAGATACGGAACCCTAAAAAAAATGTCGACTAATTAAAACGCTTTAATTTATTTTTCTAACAGGCCGCGGGGTACTTATGAAGTAGTGAATCCATAGGCAGTTGCTTTCATTGTCTTTATAGAACATGCAGAATTGGCTAGATTTCATATGGCACTTTACACTATCATATTATTATGGTATCTTGACTTGTTTTTATCCGTCCAAGCGGAGCCCCGTAGCATTTGCTGCTCTTGCTACGCGCCTGATCCGGCACTGAGTAATTACATATATATAGCGTGATCGATGCATATAGCACGTGATAATTGCAACTAAATCGTGTTGGAAGATCACCTTACCGGGCTTATCAAGTTTATAAAAGAGTTTTGTTTACAAAAGTTCAGATGCGGAAGAATCAGCTCACACGTGTCGTTCATCGTTTGCACTTACCAATTATCATATCTGTCTGTCTATGGTATATCAGACTGGACGTACTCTGTATGAGACGAAACGTGAAATTTAAAAAAAAAAAACAAATTTTCTGAAGCTTCCTTTTGAGTTATATACGAACATTAATATACATAGGTACGGTGTCTTTGACATTGATGCACAAACGAATACCACGCATCCAGTACATGATCCAGTGGTGGAATTTTGGTCGGCTTTTTACTATTTAAAAAAGCTGTACTTTTTTAAATTTAAACTAAGTATGTAAAATCATTATTCTTAGTTTTTGTACTAATTAAAAACTAGTAGTGTATAGTTTAAATCATTAAAAAAAATCTTCTGGGGTAAAAAGTATGCTGTGTGCTATTCCAGGACATTGTCTACGCGTTTATCAAATTTTATCTTGAATCCGTTCAGCCGTTTGAGCAGAAAGGAGTAACAAATATTCGCTTTTATAATTTAATATAAAGTGATTGAAATGTGATATTATTGTGATTATATACTTAGATATAACATTCTTTGTATTATATCTTAACATAACTATAGTGATTCTCAAGGTCAAGGCGGTCAAACGCACCTACACCAATTAGCCATGATTCAGAACGGTAAATGTTTAGCATAGACAGGTAGAGTTGCGCCGGCGCACGTCCGGCTAGGGCTGTCATTATCAAGTTCCGGCTGCAACTGGTTTGGCAGCCCTGTGACTGATACAGTTAGGTACTCTCCGGTGTCCTTTAGTTGGTAAACGACCGAAGAAAAATGGCAAGTACATTTTAAATAATTATAACTTTTGACTTTATTTACAACAGGATATAAGTACAATATTCTTATTATAGTTATTATTAACAACTAAACGTGGTTGCAAAACTTTACTATATTATTATACACTTAAAACTAAAACATCAAATTCTACTAATTTTAAAATATGGTGTCAAAAAATTCCTACGCATCGCTGTCGGCTGTTGCTGACTGTTCCCTCTCCTAGAGAGAGGAGGCCTGAGTCCCAGCAGTGGGAACATTAAAAGGCTGATTATGATATGATATGATAAACTGTCTATTGTAAGTATGCCTAAAAGACTGGCGGCATTGACAAAGACATTGCCACTGGTCAGAGCCCTTAGGTGATGCGAAGATTAAATAATATGTAACTTGTTCACGCCTTTATTTCCCACCAACTTAAAGAGGTTACCGCTAAACTAGAGGTACATGAACTCAGCATAAATTCAGTCTCCGGGATGCAACCGATTTTCTGATGAAGAGAGTCTAACATCAACTTGGCTGAACTGATTAACGAAACCGATTTCCGTAAGCTCAAAGGACTGGAGGATTCTTCGAAAGAGTTACCTGCCCTGGAGCGCATTCCGCAACTGAAAGAACACAGGTAGGTTTTAGTCAGTAAAAGTCTGACACTGATCTCTCTCGCTCCAGCCAGAGCGAGAGGGGTTATTTTCGGGCAGGACATACTTATTGAAGCCCTAGTCTAGTAATATTAATGTTCTATTATTAGCTGTACAGTTCAAAACTTGATTATAATCTAACATGATGATGCAAATATGTACGTATTCCTAAATTTGCAGCGACCAATGACTGTTTTGATTAATGCCAGCTAATAGCGAGCAGATGAGCTACAGATCTATGTACCTGTAGACATAAGATGCTCAATTAATAACAGAAATATAAAGCGCAAGTTGAAGGAGTTAACTGGACCTTGACAGTTTATAGCGCGTTGACTAATTGTTAGGTTGTGGGGCGCTAAGACAGACCCCAGGGGTCTAGTTGTGTGCCTTTTTCTAAACTTTAGGAAAACTCTTGTTTTTAAAAAATAAATAAATAATAATAATAATGTTGTCACTGGTTCCATGTCGGGGTCCATGCTCTGCAGTTGCGCTTGCAATATTTAGACCGAGGCAGTCAAGAGATTAATAACTCACCCAATACATTAATTATGTTTTTTGTAAGTAATTAATTACAAAAGTTAATGCACTTGAATTGACTTGATGCAGTGGGCCTCCACCCACGAATTATAACACATTCTCCCAATCCTTCCGTAACTTCGAGGAATTGTGGCCGTCGATGTAATAATTGGCAGACTTTGGACATGCATGCACAAGAGTGCTCATTAGATTTACATCGTGGTAATTTCGCCTGAAAATATTCAAAGAAGGGCAAACAAAATGGTCCTTTTCATCCGCATTCTATCATTTGAAGAGACCTCAAAGAACTTGGCCATAACATACTTGAAAAACGCAGACAAAGGCAAGGAAAAATGAACGCAATAATGGCCTTAGTGTAAGTTTTTTGAAGTATTTGTTCGCGCTAAAGTTGACGTCAATTTGGAGTAAAACTTTAAACGGTTCGTTTGGTGACAAAAACGGAATTATGGAGTATGATTTGAGGTAAGCGAACGTTTGAGTTAACCCGATCGACACGTTTTTGTTGTTCGATGCTCTGATTGGCCCGTTCCAAGATCTTAGCCAATCAGAGAGAAGAACGGTAAATATGCCGATTGCGTTATCGTAAAACAAACTGGCACTAGGCACTCAGGGCCTCTGCTATTACAATAGTGTCAGAATGGTCTGTCCAATGGTCAACCACTGACACTCTATTGAAAGAAGTGCCATAGAATGGTAATCGTAGATACATATTGACAAATGAATATCTGACATATGTATGCGGTAATCTGCAAAAATTTTGACAGTTCTATTGATCAGAGACCTACCATTAGAACGTCATTGTGCAGTCATTACTTTTAATAAACTCGATATTGTCATTCTACTACAACTCTAGTACGAGACCATTGACCGATCAATGATCGATCATTATGAATTAGCAGATTGCGAACTTTTGGCAAAATGACAATGGGATCGAGTTGGAACGACGAATTTATAAAAATAGCAGACTTGAGCCCCTGGTGTCAGCCTATTATCAATAATTTAGTAAGAACAACAACAAAGATCTCGCAGAGGCAACTGATATGACCTACAAACCCAATCAATATACTTAGAAAGCAAGTTCTATCAATACGACAATAGAAAGAAGCATATTTTCGCAAAGATCTCGTGTCACGAATAGCGTGTCATCTTAAACACTCGTTCGATCAGATCTAGGTTACAATCAGCATTCCGCCGACGTCCAATAATTGACGTATTTCCACCACTAATTAGTAATTACGGCGGTATTGTTTTTTTGGTACTAAATGCGGATGCACAGATTAAATAACGCGTCTATAGAAAGTGATTTACTTGATAAAGAAAGTTTGAAATAGAGTTAGCATAGCATAAGCATAATCAGCCTTTTAATGTTCCCACTGCTGGGACTCAGGCCTCCTCTCTAGGAGAGGGAATGGGCCGTAATCCACCACGCGGGCCCAGTGTCGGTTGGTGAATGTCTTTGAATTTTTCGTTGTAAGACATGCCGGTTTCCTCACGATGTTTTCCTTCACCGTTTTAAGAGCAGTGGTGATGAAATAAAGTACACAAAGTAATGCGCCTGGCTGGGTTTGAACCCGCGACCTACGACTCGTAAGTTGGGGCCGTTACCGCTCGGCCACCACTGCTCTCTCTGAAATAGAGTTATGAACTTGCAAAGTATGTAGATACAGGAAAAACTAAATAACGAGGTATCTTACTGTGTCATAATAGTTAGTGTTTAGGGTGCCGTTCAAAAATTTTACTAGCATTTAGAGATAGTTCGAAAGGGCAACTAAAGGAACATAGGTGGATTTTAGTAAATAAAAGATTTTGTTTTAAGGTTGGAAATCATCCAATGTCTTCTCCCGGTCTGGGTGGAGCAGGACGGCGTGTCAGACTTTTACTGACTAAAACCACACTTGTGTTCTTCAGTTGCCCTTTGCGTTCTAGGTCTACCAAGTCAATAAAAATCTGTCAGTTTCTCTCACTCCAACCAGAGCGGATGAAGTATTTAGATGGTGTACCACTCCAAAAAAAAGCATAAGGCTTATGATCTCAATGCTTTAGGTATATTTATCTACTTTGCGTAGGTTCCTAAGGTAACTTCTAAGTGGTTTTGAAAATACCACATCCGATTAAAAATTAACAATTATTCTCACAATTTAAAGGCACCAAATTATTCCCACCGTCCAAAATCAGCGCCTACGCATTCGCTCGAATCGCATTAGGATCTGCCCTAATACGGAGAGCTGGATTACTGCATTCATTAATCGTTTATTGCTAAATATAACTTTTAAGATCTTTAGGTATTCCTTTGTCTCTGTTAACTTGACCAACGGAGCATGAGAAAATTAATAAAGATACACAACACGTTTATTCCAAAAAAATTAACAGTTTAAAAAAAAAAACTCGTATTTCCTGGAACAGGTTTTGTGAAATATTCAAGTAAATGACGGTATTACCGAGTGCCATGCCAGCAAAGCCTTCAGGTATTATCTCTGTGTTATCCTCAGAAATGACGACCTCCACCGTGACCTTAAAATGGAACTCGTCACCACCATCATTCAAAAATTTGCTGAAGCCCACGAACACAGACTTCACCGCCACGTGAATGTTGATGCAATCCAACTGTTAGACAACACGGACCTAGTGCGTAGACTAAAGAGAACTAAACCCTTTGAGTTAGTTAGTGTTTAAAGTTAGTGTATAATAGTGATCAATGCTGTGTTATGCATATAACACATGAACAAAGTGTTTTTATCAATATCAGACTCTAAGAATGTGCTATGGACTACTGTAAAAGTGCTAAAGGATGCTATTCTTAGTTTTAACAAAACCTATAACGTATAATAATAAGTTAGAGTTAAATTACTTATTAGTTTTTAGGCTAGATTATAATCAATTATTAAGAAATTTGTTCTTAATAAGGAAGGAAAAAAATCTGTTTTCGCATGGCCTTTTTATTATACATTGCGATGGATTGCGTTGGATGAACTTTGATTCTTGATTGAATTTGAACAGCAAGCTTTTAAACCATTCCCTGGTTGACGATGACGATAGACGAGTGGGGAAAGGTCCTCTTAACGATTTTATGCTAAGAACTGACAAATATACTTGTAGCACCGCCTACAGCTGTCAAGTAACACCAGACGTCATAAATAGCGGCCATCTTTAAACCATAATTTCATGGTCTGTAGATTTTTAAGAATGTGCCTGTAATAAATAATGTGGTGGGTTGTTCTAAAAATGTTAAAACATAGTGGTTATCTTCGAGTGATGAAAAGATGATATATGTATGTATTATATGCCAACCATACGGATGGTTATGTTTCGTATAATTCTTGCAATAGATTTACGTATTAGTCTATTAGTTATTTTTTCCTGCTACTTGGTTTGGATTAATTCTAATATCTTTGGTATGTTTCTAATTGGAAGGTCTCCCACAAGGTGGTCTAGCTAACCGTAGTGGCCCAGCAGGGCCGAAACCTACTGGGACCGTGGGTAGGCTTCCGAAAGGGAAACCCGGGATCCTGGAACGCTAGGCAAAGAAGGAACATAGGTGTGGGTTTAGTCAGTAGAAGTCTGGAATGCTCTCGCTCTGCCCTAGAGCGCGAAAAGTCATTGGATGATTTCCCATCTTAAAAATAAGGTGCTCTTGCTTGAGAGAGCCCTACGTGACCATAGGGAATTGACGATGATACCCCTAGTTCAGAACTGGAGTGCTACTGCTACCATAATCATTTGCAGGGTAAGTCAAGATGGATGACAGTTCTTAGAAACGTCGTACGTGGTACAAAATCGCCTGATCGACGAGATGAAAATACTAGCTGATTGGCTCACTCGGCAAGTTGTCGAAACTATTTTTAACCGACTTCTAAAAAAGGAGGAGGTTCTCAATTCGGATGTTTGTATTTTTTTTTTTTTTTTTTATGTTTGTTCGCGCATAACTTCGTCGCTTGCCAACCGATTTGAAAAATTCTTTTTTTGTTGGAAAGGGTATACTTTCCAAATGGTCCCATAGTCACCAAGTCGGGATCTGATGATGGAATCTTGGCGAAATCGAGGGAACTCCTCAAATATTATAGGCAATTATATAGTGATTTATGTATTTTCATCGAGAACTTAAGCATTTACAGTCAAAAAGTAACATTTGATGAAGTGGAACTGACGAAGAAGACCAGAAATGGTCAACGGAACTTCATACTCGTATAGATATCACAATAAAGATACTTATACGACTATGACAATACAAATGAATGAATGGTTCTGAATAGTTACGTTGAAAATGGTATCATCGAAGTGATCTGATGATGATGATGGAGCCGGAAGGTAGGCACTGAAACTCCGTAATTAATCAATGTATCCTAGCCGTGTTTGGGCTTATTAGAATTATCATGAGATGAACTTTGGCTATAAGGTACTATCGAACTGATTTGATGATGGAGCCGAAAGGTGGAAGGTAGACACAGGAACTTCATAATAAAACAATGTAACCTAGCAGTGTTTGGGTTAATTGGAATTATCATGAGAAATAGGCACTCTGCTTATAAGTGTACCTATCGCAACTAAAAAGTGTGAAATAAAAAACTTTTTACAAAAAAAAAATAACCGACTTCACTAAAAAAAAACACTAAAAAGATCAAAATAACTTTAATTTCGGAAGTCGGTGTTAAATAAGATACTTTATAATAATACCGAGAAACACCGACTTCCGAAATTAAAGTTATTTTGATCTTTTTAGTGTTTTTTTTTAGTGAAGTCGGTTATTTTTTTTTTTGTAAAAAGTTTTTTAAATCACTGCATATCCTGAACTCCAGATTCAACAGTGCGAGGACCAGAAATGTGAAGATCGAGCTCATAAAAAACGATTCAACATAAATATTTGAAGTAATAGGTTACCTATGAAATGGTCGGTTTATGAAACTGCGCTCTATGAATCTATCTTTTGGGCATGTTATTCCCGTTTTATAATTAGGTAGTTGTTCAGTTGTTTCTTTACGTTATTTTTTTTTTGTATCAATGTCACCATATTTACAGAGATTTACAGGGCCGCAATATCTTGACCGTTCCGAACTTCGAACAATTAGCTACGCAGAATCAATAATTATGTATGGTTGCGTATTTTTTCGAGTAAGTAGATATTCAATCGTTCAAAGCACAATATTCACAAAACTCGCATACAACATGCCTAACAAGGTCTAATCAAGATGCAATGTTGTAATCACATCCATTAAAAGAGGGGAACCTAGTGACCTGAAATACAGGCCAAAAGCCTAGCTTAGGCACCAGTCTCCCACAATATGAATTCCAATTATTATAATTGTCTTAGTTTTGTAGGTCGGAATGCCAACTTCAGAGTAGCCAACATATTTTAACCGTACTTTTTTTTTACCTACTGTACAAAAATAAAAACCAATGTGTATCAGAAGATAAAAAGGTGCAGTTTCACAAAATGACAGTTTTATAGACATTATGTCTACGTACTGTTAATGTATTGATCTCTTTCGAAATAATTAAAAGACAGCGGAGGTGTAAGAAACAAAAGCATTCCTCTTACTCGTTAGGAAATATTTTCAATGGGAGGATCCAGTATTACTACTCGTAGAGGTTACACTACTTACGACTAGTTCCCATACTCTCATACATTGCTGGAAGCACTTCAACGACAATGTTTAGCGCAGTTGACCGTGACGTCAACCAGCGTATTACCGCATAGTTCCCAAGGAACATTCGGTCAGCAGGCACCCATGGATATAATGAACATGTGGAACGTCCGCTCACGTGGAATGATGGCTGAGAAAATTGTAGGAAATCTGCTGCTACACTATTGCGAAACGACGGGTTTAATATATACCGAGAACAAAGATATTATTATGTCATAATGTAATTTTTAGGGTTCCGTACCTCAAAAGGAAAAAACCGGGCAAGTGCGAGTCGGACTCGCGCACTGAGGGTTCCGTAAAAACTTACCTATGAAAACTGTTCTTTTTTTTTATTTTTTATTTTTTATTATTGATAGGCTCGCGTTAAATTCACAAAAAAAGTTTTTTTTGTGACGCATCTACAAATTTACAGTTTTTATATTTTTTCCTATACTTGTGCTATGAGACCTTGCTTCATACCAAATTTCAGGATTCTAGGTGAACGGGAAGTACTCTATGAATTTTGATTCCCTTGAGAATGTCGAAATACAGTTTTTTGCGACATAAACTGTCGTAATTTTTTAACTCATAAGTTTGATGTTTTCACAGCTTCAAGAGACCGCAGACCTGAGTATACAGTTTTAATTTCAACTCGATACCTTCACGCGTTCCCGAGATAAAAGGTCTTGACAGACAGACAGACAGACGGACGAACAACAAAGTGATCCTATAAGGTATCCGTTTTTTCCTTTTGAGGTACGGAACCTTAAAAAGAGTTATTTTTATTATGAGCCTGTTGTGTCTCACTGCAGGGCAAAGGCCTCCCTTCCGTCCTTCCACACTTCTCTGTCCTTATAGCCACTTCTGGCCAATCTTTTAGGTAGGAGTTTAAATCGTCACGCCATCTCCTTCTGGGCCTACCGCGTCGCTAGCTCACGCTGTTCGGAATCCAGTCAGTGGTTAACTTCACCCAATTCCGTTGTGACTTGCGGCAGATGTCATTGTGGCCTGCCCAGTTCCAGTTTAGTTTGGCGGCTGAGCTGAAAAAAGAGTAAACACTCAAATAAAGAGTCAAGTGCTCTGAATACAAAGACACAATTACACTACATGTACGTACAATAAACACGACCGGAGATTCTCAAAACAAAACGTTTGCACAAAGATATTTAAAGTCGTGCGAATTCGCCACAATCTAATGAACATCACACAATTGAATTCTCAATTAGCATAAAAATCTATCCGCAATGTTTATTTAGTGAAAATAACTTAAGTATTTACGTAAAACAGAAAAGATGCAGAAATCTTACAAGAAAATCAAAGCAAAGACGGCCATTTTACTAGAAATATGGATGATGTAGATAAAAAGTGAAACTACATCTTTGTAAGTTTAGTTTCATAAGCTCTAAGTAGCATTTCTTTTTGGGTGGAAAACCATCAAATAATTCTTCCCGCTCTCGATGGAGTAATAATATTCTAAAAGGGCCTATTACACTACTCGATATTCATACAGTCTTAGTCGATGTCGCGTAGTGTAATAAGGGTTAGACCGGTCTAACTCGGAACAAAAAATAAGACAGTCTGAATATCGTGTTCTTTCTGAATATCGTGAAGTGTAATAGGCCCTTAAGGACCAGAAGCGGTTATTATTTAAAGGAATCAAATGACTTATCAACCAAGAAAGTTTTATTTCTTACAAACGATTTACAATAAGAAGAGACATTCATATATATATATTTTTTATTAGTATCACTGCACAAGATAAAGAAGTCGAAATAATCACATCACAATAACACTCTGTAACGTCACTGAAATACGTCCGTTGTGTCCGAGAGCTAAACACAGAGTGCACTCGGAACTCGTGGCTTTTGCTACGTCCCCGTCAGGGGGTGTTGCAGGCGGTGTCAGGGCTTCGCCCTCAGACCGCAGAGTCCAGCCGGGGCCCGTAACAACGGACCCGTCATCAGGGTGCCTAACTAGGCTCGGCGGTTGTAGAGCATATAGCTCTATGTGTTTGTGTTTGTGGTTGTATGTGTATACTGTAGGCAGGTCACGGCGCTGCTGCACACGGCGCCGACTCTTCACGACATACGGTCAGTCCCCGACAGGTGAGACCCCTAGGGGAAGCCCGGCGGGGGACGACCAGCGACGAGTATTTTTTTTTTTTTTTTTTTTTTTTTAGGTGGGAAATCATCAAAATGACTTCTCGCGCTCTGGGTGGAGCGCGAGGGCGTGTCAGACTTTTACTGACTAAAACCACACCTGAATCCTTCAATTACCCTTTGCGTTCTAGGACTACGGGTTTCCCTTTCAGAAATTCTCCGCGGTCCTAGCTACCGGGCATTGGCCCTGCTGGGCCCCTACGGTTTGCTGACATCTCTTTGAGGAGCGCGTGGATCACTACGCGCTGTTGACGACTGGGCTCGGTCCAGTTTATTACCGAACAGCCGGACGGCGAGCTACCCAGTGCTCGACGTCCGCAAGCCCGCGTCTACCGTGGCCGGTAGTCGGGGTCGGAATTACGGCGGCTAGGGCGTGAGGACCTTCGTTCCCTCACGCGTGCAGCCTCCTCCTTCTCCAGCATTACTGCTTCGCAGAAGGCAGCGACCGCCTGCCACTCCTCCTCGCTTCGGACCATAGCCTGAACCAGGGCCCGACGCGAAAGGTCGCTGCCGCCAATTGCCTCCACGAGGACACGGCGGTGCTCGGCCCAAGCGGGGCACACCTCCACCGTATGCTCCACCGTGTCCTCTGGGTGGTCCGCACAGTGATGACACTCGGGCGTTGCCTCCGCCTGAATCCGATGCAGGAACCTCCCGAACTTGCCATGTCCGGTGAGGACCTGCGTCATGCGGAAGGTGAGGACGCCGTGTTGCCGCTCCAGCCACTCCTCAAAGAGGGAAATTATCGCCTCAATTGTAGCGTGCCCAGCACTGGGTTGCGACAGTCGCCGTCGCCATTCCACCATGAGATCCCGCCGGAACTCTGTCCACCATGCCGCGACTTGGCGCGGCAGCGGAGTTTCGCCCCGGCGTTGCATCTCCACGCGCAAATCGTGCATGCATGCAAGGACTGTTGCCTCCAAATCCCATGGTGGCAGGCCAGCAAGGAGGCTCGCCACTTCGCGGGAAATCGTGCGGTATCCCCGTATCATCCGGATGGCCATGACCCTCTGGCAAGCGTTCAGCATGGCCGCCGGTCGCTTTTGCAGCGACGGCGCCCACACTGGCGCCCCGTAAAGGGCCATGGACCGAACAATTCCCGCGTAGAGCCTCCGGCAGGAGGCATCTGGACCCCCAAGGTTGGGCAGGAGCCGCTTTAGGGCAGCCCCGGTCCGTTCCAGTTTGGGAGTCAGACGAGCGACGAGTATGCCGACTTGTTACGGACCTACAGTAGGAAATGTCACCCCCGTCTACCCCGCTTCCAGAGCAGCCGGTTACGGTTTAGACCGCGGGGACGATTTGTATATGTGTGTGAGTTGCATTGTATTGTGTTACATCGCTCAGTGCACGTGCACCGAATAGTTAGCTTGCGCTATCTATTCAGTGCGTGAGTCTAACGAATGTATAGAGCCGAGTGTGTGGTCCTTTCGCGTCGTGCCTATGACGTGTACTAGACAACTGATAAACGTAATTATATACTTCTAAATACCTACATACGTATTACTTATAGATAAATTACACCCAGCCACTGAATAAATGATCGTGCTCATCACACAAAGATTTGTCTTGGGTTCCCACCCATCGAACCCACAATCTCCGGCATAGCAGTCAGGGCAACTAACCACTAGACCAACATGCCCCAGTCAAATGAAGTGAGAGGGCGTGTCAGACTTTTACTGACTAAACCCCACATGTGTTCCTTCAGTTGCCCTGTGCGTTCTAGGGCCACGGTAACTCTGTCGTACAACAACGCACCCTGGTAAAGTAATGCTAGCAAAGGAGGCGGCCGATAGCGTGAGGCAACGGTCCTCACGCCCCAACCGACGCCGGGATTCCGATTCCGATTTCCGGCCACCGTAGGCGCGGGCTTGCGGACAGCGAGCAATGAGTAGCCCGCCGTCTGACCGTCCGATAACTGTCCGGACTGAGCCCACGTCGTCGACGGCGCGTATTGTTCCACGCGCGTCTCAGGGAGATGTCAGCAAATCGTAGGAGCCCAGTAGGGTCGAAACCTACTAGGGCCATGGGTAGTGTCAAAACCAAATCCAGGGCCCTGGGACGAAGGCAACGAAGGAACAGGAGTGGGTTTTTAGTCAGTAAAAGTCTGACACTATCTCCCGCTCCGCCCAAGAGCGGGACTTGTCACAAGATGATTTTCCCACCTAAAAAAGAACTCCGGTAAAGTGGGATAGTAAACACGTTGATGTAAGTGTGCCTACTGCGTAATTTTACATTTTGACTTCTTTTAGTATGCATTTGTATGTTAATTTGTTTCACACGCCCATTGTTAAATTGAAAAAGTCTAAAGCTAAGCTTTGATGCGTAGTTTTAATTTTAGTAAATTCTTTATTAAAATCGATAAGCATTTACTTAACTCTTCTTCTCAATGAACCTGTGTTATAATTATACTATAATAGTGGGGTTTATGCAGTTTTTGCAAACAGAGAATTTTCAGTTCGCACTCTGACTAGTATAGTTGTCTGTGGCACGCACACACAAACACGCTAATGACGCAATTAAAATTTATCAAAATAGATAAAAAAGATATCCTAAATACTTTAAAAATAACTGAATTCGATTCAGTTGCCAATTCTGAACAGACTACTTTTAGGATGAACGTAAAATATTGTTAGATGTTGTAAAGTTTCTAGCCGATCTTCGCCATCGCCAATATTCTCACGGATTTCTCTCCAATCACATCACCTGTCATACTTATGGGTACCTGTGGCGAATTTCCCCGTTAACAATGGTGCTGTATGTCGTATTGTTTACAGCCATCCATGGGATTGCTATCGGCAAGTCTTTTGTTTGCTATTATGTTGAGAATCTATGTACATTGATGTGTAAGAAAGTTTTTATTTTATTGTAATTTACTAGTTACAATCATTAGCCTTGGAACTAACTGACACAAGTTGGCTTGTTTAGGTAGAATGTTGTCATTGTAGCGACATCAATGGCGTCATATAGGAACTAAATACTACGAAATTCAGCATCACAGTCGCATCGAGTGCTCCACGCGATTTGAACATACACAACAGCCCGAAATCATTTATCGGGCAGTTGCCTAGGTCAGACATAACACACGTCTGGTCGGAGGATCCTCCCTTTTCAACGGCTGTATGTGGAACTTTACCTCTAAATGATCTTGATTTTAGCAGTATGAGACGACCACTGCTGGACATAGGCCTCCCGTAAGCATCACCACGACGGACGACGGAGATTAATAAACACTTTTTTGATTTGATTGATTTTTGATCACCACCAGTTCTGTGCTATTCGTATCTAGCGGATTCCTGCGGCCTTCACCAGAACATCCCTCAACCTTCTTGGAGGTCTTCCAACTTTACGTTTAGCGGCTTAGGAAAGATATAGTTACCCGCTAGGGTCGATGCTTACCAGGGCTGCTGTATTGTTCGAAAGAGTCACCGCAGACCTGGAATGCATTGGCCAAGGGAATGAATACGGTGAGCTTTAGTCAGTACAAGTCTAACACTTCCTCTCGCCCCACCTGGAGTGGAGAAGTTATTTGATGATTTCCCATCCAAAAACAGGGAGAATATAGTTTAATGCAATAACATTGCAGATAATGGTTGATTTAGATCAAGTTGTTAGAATTTTGTACACATAGAGTAACGAAAGAATCTTTGTGTAAGCAAATAGTGATTACATGAGCATTCGATCGTTTAGTCTGATTAATGTCACCTTAATTAAATACATCTCCAAGTCGTTACAGGTAGACAGACGCCCGAAAGTCTGACCATCAGTCTATCCAAGGAGTATCCCAGTTAGTCCAGAGTTGCCCAATAACTGGGTTGTGGGGTCTGATAGTCGGTCGCTATATGTAAAACATGGGTATTCAGCCGCACCCGGTTAAACTACAAGCCGACCCGAAACTAGATGGGACAAGGCTAGGGAGTTGATGATGAATTAATTCATCATCGCTAAAACAGGTTCTTAAAAAACTTTCCCTTATCTCACTTAACTATTTCTCATAAACTATGCCACTCATATGAGTGCTATGAATAAAATATCCATTTATATAGCTATACTCATAGCCCTTTCTCATAAACTATGAGAAACGTCTAAGGGTTCGAGTTCCACCTCTAAAATCAACCCTAAACACTCCTCAAGTAGGAGCACACCAAAGCTACTCGTAGTTAGCGCTCGATTCCCAAGAATGACAGCTGGCACATTCGGATTGATCGCCGGAAAACAAAAAAGCTAAGTCACTAAACGACATTGAACATCATCTCCTGACAAGGTCGCAGGCATACCTAGAAGTCAAACAACTGTCTATAAATGGCGGTCGTCCACAGGTGCTCATCTGGTTGTAAGCTTTTTGTTAGTAATTTCAAGAATAATTGCTGTGGTTATTTATTTCTGCTTACAGTTGTCTCTTGTCTACGATTTTGTTCCAGCAAACTTCAAGTATTTAAAACTTGTACCTATATGACTTGAGTGTAATTACACACTACGTGCACCTCTTCTTGGAAGACAAAAAATTTGATTATTGCCAAATATCGCACAATGTAACAGGAAAAAAATATAAAGAAACTTATCCTCGGACAGAGGATAAGCATTGCCATACAGCGTGGCAATGCCGTCAGTCTTTTGGGCACATTACCAGTCAACAGCGATGTGGAAGAGTTTTTTGACGCCATATTTTAGTTTTAGTTAGTTGTAATTAGTGTAGGGTTTTTATTATTATTTATTTTATTTTATTGTAATTATAGTTAGTATTTTTAAATGTAAAGAAACTAAATTTTTGAAACAATAACATTTTGTGCCTCACGAAGTCACGACTGTCGTAAGTCTAGTCCATGGGCCATGACGTGTGTGCGAGCGAGAAAGTGGGATTAAACTATTCACCCTATATAGCTCCATCCCTTTAACAGTTCAGTTTAGGACATAAAATGAATTACTTTAAGAGGTCCTAGTAGGGCTTCTGTTCAGCAAGATGCCAGGCTAGTAGTAAGCAGACACTGGTTTATATCTGAACTTTGTACGGATGCAAAGTAAATGAAACGTTGCCGTCCTCGGTGTTGGAAGATACGATGAGCACCGGCATGACGTGGACCGAGGTAAAGCGTGACGCTCAAGACCGATCGTGATGGACGACTACTGTAGATGCCCTTCGCTCCAGCATGGGGACGTAGGACCTTAAGTAAGTCGTACAGATGCAAATCAGTTTTGTGAGTGATTCAATCCATAGGACACAGGTAGAATTTAAACAGGAAATGAAAGTAAATAGATCATGAAACTATCCCTGTAATCATTGGTGCCACGTTATTGTCAATGAAAAAAGATAAGAAAATAGCAAGATATAATGGCAGCTGCTGTACTCTTTCACTTGGAACACCAGAAAGCTTGGCATCTGAAAGAGAAGCTGTGGCAGAAAGAATAGTTACTTACTATTCTTTTTTCTTCTTTCTCGGACAAACTCGTTTACAAAGAGGTCGATTACTTTTTTAAGTGATTCATTTGCTTAGCGTTTTCTCAACGAAATTTGGGTCGGCTTCTAGTCTAATCAGATGCCCCTGGATACGACTCATCGGAACGACTGCTTATCTGAACTTTACAACTCAGAAGGTGGGTAACACCACTTGGCAAGAAAGATTATCTATCTTTTGGGCTTCAGACTTCGTAAACAACGATTGTCAAAGATCTACGAATCTCATCCGGGACCAACAGCTCCACGTTCTTTCATGGATAGTCATCCCCGTCTTTATCCTCCATCAAACCATGCATAAGGCTCCGTTACAAATATAATCAGTTTACAGTAAGAGCAGCCATAGGTACAACCAACAATGCGTCGTCTGGGAACCCAAGACTAGGCATAGCTCTAATTTGATACGTAACTGACTGGAGTAGCGGTACTCTTTGATGTGCACAATTTGATTAAGGGATAATTAGAACGGTTATTAAATAGCCGTGTATGAGTGTCGATGAGAATGACAATGTGCGGAGGCTGAGGTAAGGGAACTTTGAAGCAATGGTGGCCCAGTGGGAACGGCTTTGACTTACGAGCTATAGTCGTGGATTCAAACAGGCAGTTGGCTTTGTATAATTTATTTCTTCACCACTGCTCTCATAGCGGAAGAAAAACATCGTGACGAAACCGGCATGTCCTAGAACCAAAAATTCGTAGACATGCGACATCCATCAACCCGTACTGGACCAGCGTGGTGTGTTACGGCCCATTGCCTCTCCTAGAGAAGAAGCCTGAGTTCCAGCAGCTAATGAAACAATGGTGAGGAACGGATTGAAAGAGGATTAATACAATTTCTGATAAATATCTTGAATTATTACTAAGGGCGTCTTCAAATTAGCCGCAATGTGCTGTACGGTGGCTACCGCGAGGTTCGACCATGATAATGTTGTTGAACTGATACGCGGCTGCAGCGCGGGTGTAGCGCTGCAGCCGCACGTCTTTTATTTATATGGAATAACAAAGCAGCGGTCTTTTGCTGCAAATTTGAAGGCGCCCTTATATTACAAAACTGTTTGTTTAAATAATATGTTTGTTATGTTATTGATTGATTAGATACTACATTATCGTCGTATACTTTTAATGGCAGAAAAATTATAATTGATAATTTTTTATTACCTGTTGATAGGTTCGCTATTGACCACTATCTCATTTGATGGTAAACGATGATGTGGTCGATGATGGAGCACGCTTGTCTAGAAGGAATCTATTCACTCTTGACTTAAAGATCTCCAGGTTGAAACTATATATACTACATTGCACTAGATAAATTAATGCAAAATGTATATAATTTTATGTTCTAGTACTTGCGAAAAGATGTTATGAAAAGCTAGGTCAACGTACTTTATGGCAAAATCTGGCGCCTGACTCCGGCAGGGGATTCCAATCCAGGGGATTCCAATCCACCTCTGGTTTAAGGCCCGGCTCTGGTTTAGGCCATCTTCACGCCCCAGCAACCATCGAAGGAGACGGGCGTCGTCCGGAGTTGCGTGGCGATTTTCAGCCACTGAAGGACATAGGTGTGGTTTTAGTCAGTAAGTAAAAGTCTGACACGCAATGACTTCTCCCTCACCACTCTAGAACGGGAATAAAAAGATAAAATAAGGCATTCCTATCCTTAGCTCCAAAACGATTTCGATGAAAGATGATCGGACTAGAAGTGCTTGTAAATTCGAAATTAATTTCATGAGCATGTTTGAACTTGAACCAAGATTTGTAGGACGTAATTGGCATCATAATTGGCTTCTCTTGTAGAAATACAGACTTTCCTATTGTCAGCTAAAGTTAGCATTACATTCATTGAACTACTTGGTGTTATAAAAACGTGAGCATTGTTTTCTAGTTCATTCATTCATTCGTTCAGTTCCCGAGACCATCTTTGCGGGTTCAAGAGTTATTGAACTTTAGTTTATTATATCATCATCTTCCTGCCCTTGTTCCGTTTTATTTAACACGTTTTTTTCTTCCATTCTGTCCTGTCACTCGTCACGCTATCACTAACTCCCTTTTCTTTCATATCACTTCTCACACAATCCATCCATCTTTTCTTTGGCCTCCCTTTTCCTCTCCATCCAACATGTAAATTCATAACACTTTTAGCAACATGTGTTTCATCCCTCAACTTCAATTTATTAATGTATGTTCTAGGTTTTTTTTTAAATCCAGATTTTTTTGCGAACAAGGTGTGCTGAATAATGTCAAGGCAAGTAATTCCTGGCATGGAAAAGTGAGGTTGGCAGACAATGTCATCAAATTACCTACTCTTTTCTTTTCTCAATTTCATTCAAATACCTTCAGTAGCTTCAGCTCGAAGGTGTAAATAACATTCACACTCGCAAACTAAGATGTTAAATTGATATTGGTGTGATGTGCCATTAGTTCTAAACCATCTAAAGAGGTACCGATGAAAGAGGATCTCTGCAGTATCTGGACTAACTCCGTAAGTCCCCTCTTTGAGGAGTGACTGGAAAGACAACACGGTGTCCTCACCTTCCGCGTGACGCAGGTTCTCACCGGTCATGTTAAGTTCGGGCGAGATTCCTGCCGCGGATTCGTGCTGAAGAAACGCCCGGGTCACCATTGTGTGGACCGCCCGGAGGACACGGTAGAGCAAACAAGGTGTGCCCCGCCTGGGCACAGCACCGCCGTGTCCTCGTGATAGGCATTTGGGGGCAACGACACAGGTACAGGCCATGGTCCGGAGCGAGGAGGAATGGCAGGCGGTCGTCTCCTTCTGCGAAGCAATAATTCTAGTAAAGGAGGGGGCGCACGCGCGCGGGAACGGCCCTCACGCCCCAGCCGCGGCTGTAGGCTTATGGATGGCGAGCAATGGGTAGCACGCCGTCCGGTTGTTCGGTAACCGTCCGGATCGAGCCCAAGTCGTCAACGGCGCCTAGTGTTCCACTCGCGTCTCAAGGAGATTTCAGCAAATCGTAGGGGCACAGCAGGGTCGAAGCCTACTGGGGCCATGGGTTAAGTGAAAATGAACCCCGGGGCCCTGCAACACAAGGCAAAGAAGGAACAAACGAGTGGGTTTTAGTCAGTAAAAGTCTGACCCGCCCCGTCCAAGAGCGGGAAAACTCATTGGATTATTTCTCACCTAAAAAAAAACCTAGACTAATATTTTTTTTATAATTTATAATGAGCAGTGGTGGCCGAGTGGTAACGGCCGCGACTTACGAGTTGTAGGTCGCGGGTTCAAACCCAGCCAGGCGCATTACTTTGTGTAATTTATTTCATCACCACTGCTCTCAAAACGGTGAAGGAAAACATCGTGAGGAAACCGGCATGTCCTAGAACCAAAAATTCGAAGACATGTGACATTCACCAATCCGCACTGGGCCCGCGTGGTGGATTACGGCCCATGCCCTCTCCTAGAGAGGAGGCCTGAGTTCCAACAGTGGGAACATTAAAAGGCTGATTATGCTTATGCTATAATTTATAATTAGATTACAATCAGGATGACTATCTAGCATGTGTCTAATGTATTCAAGTACCAAGTGCATCAACTGGAGGCTTCTTTTTCATTCAAACTAAGAGCAAACCTTACCACCAAGAGGTCATTGCACCATCTAACGTATGACCTTGAAGAATTGCAACACAATCGTCATGTAGTGACCTGTCAGGTCTTAGGAATGCGGGTTACCATGCTAACTGAACATAGCGCAACTAGTCATAGTCATTTTCATGGTAATTTACAAGCAAGGCATTGTTTACGAATACTTCGTCTATTCATTATATGTTTCGGTGTTTACTTTGAACTGAGGTCAAAGTTCTTTGTCTTAGGTAGCCAGTGGCTATTATTTTAGAGAATTTTTGTTCAGGTAATCCCGTAGGTAGCTGGCGCAGTGGTTGTGCGATGGGCTGCTGTTCGGCGTGTCGAGGGTTTGATTCCCGCGTGGAACCCACCCAGTGTGTGTGTGAGTTTATGTTTTGTGATCAGACATAAATATCATACAAGAGTATTTAACTACTTTTTCTTTACTAACTTAACTTTGAGATCGGAAATCTTGTCAATTATAAACCTAATAATTCTCAATTAATCAATCTGCTTAACCTTTTACCAACTATGTTTGGGTCGTTTTCCAGTCGAACCAGATGCCGCTGGATATCAGTAGTGGTATATCAGTATTTTACTTGGAGCGACTGCATATCCCTCCACAACCCTGACTGGTAACACAAACGATACTCCTTGGCAAGACTGGTGTCAGTTTAAAGGTATGCGGAACAGAGTTTAAAGTCTCACATACCTCCGTTGAATAAGGAGGATCCTCCGACCAGACAGGACTTCTATTTGATCCGAGCAACCGCGCGATAGATGATTTTGGGCTGCTGGTACATGTTTAAATCTCGCAGGGAACCCTAATTGCGCGATGCAAGATTTCGTATTTTTTTAGTTCTTATGTGGCGCTATGGATGTCGCTACATCAGATTACCTGACTTCTGGTTATTCATAACGATCTCAAAGATCTACAAATGACAGCCGGGACCGCATAACGTGCTTTCCAAGGCAGTGAGTTATCTCGGTATGTTAAGATGGTCACCCATCTAGAGACAAACCTAAGCAAGCATTACTTAACTCGGGAGATGGACTCGTGCGGCTGTTATAATTCTAACCACGAGCGATACTTAATCAAAAGCTGAAAAATTTAAAAGGAAACAATATACAAATGAGCAGTAAACGCGATCCGTCAATAAGTGAGGAATGAGTCCGGCCATTGTAGTCGGTTTACGAGCGCGCGCGGAATGCTAACAGGAACGAGCTGCTGAACGATAACAAACTGGCTTCCTGGTTCCTGGGCTGAGGTAAAATCTCTGCGTTAAGATTGGTTATTTGAGGCAGACCCCTCTTTTCCTGCCAGTTCTTTTGGTAATACTTATAATTTACGATAATCTTTTTGACCATTTTGCCTTGGAATTTGGGTAGACGTTTGGTGAGGGATACAATATGTGCCGACGCCCTTGTGCCATCTCATCTTCTGAGTATGGCGGTCTGTGCTGGGGCAGCTGCCAACATCACAATAAACAACAGATCTTCTTCATTAATGGTAAACTCCTTAAACTGTTAGGGCCCAGTAGACGGTTACGTTAACTGCAGCATTGGTGGCACTCAATAAGTCCTCCAAAGTGCAGGGATATGGGCACTTGCAGTACTCCAACGTGTAGCTCATGTTCTGAACAGGGGCTTCGTACACTTACGTTGAGTATCCAACGGTCTATAAAACCCCATTTCGTTAAGTTTTGTTTGCAGCGGCCTACCTGGGTGCGCAACCGATTTAGTGCTGACGAAAATCAGATGATAATGTACGACCTACTAAATTAAGTTTTATTTATTAAGAAAAATAAGTCTTCTAGACTCATTATAGTTATCTATATCCATTAAGTTCAAGCCGGTCTTGGACGTATGGTCTACCTTCATAACACTACAGCTGGCCTTCCCGAATGGTTAGGCAGAGGTACACAATTTCTAGTAAGTAATCGAGCATGAATCCGGACACCAGAAGATTTCCTGAGGGAACCAACCGATCACACTCAACACTGTCCATCCTGGGAATTGAACAGAGTGACTCCTTGCTTAGCTTAAACCAAAGAAGAGAAAGAAACCTGAGGAGTACTTTCTTAACATTATCATTCTTCTGAAATTCCATCTCCTATGTGTCTGTCTTCCCTGTATCTTTATTATCCGTTCCGTGTCACCTCTCGTCCTTACACTCTGTACGTCTCGTTCGTCCTCATGTCAGCTTTAAGCTTTCCCGTTCTTTAAAGTGGAGAGAGAGACTAACTGACTAACCTGTGGTCCTTTAGTTACTCTTGTCGTTCCAAAACCGCGGTAACTCTTTCAAAAAATCCAGAAGTTCAGATTTAGAAACAACGATTTGTTTTGAAGGAATAATTGAATATTTTCTCCATTTGTGATAAGAATATAGCTTATCTATATAATTGCTACGCATTAGAAGCAGTTCTTCCCCTAAGCAATACTTTTACAACCTTGAACTCAAAACTTTACTAAAATAAAATATTAATAAAAATATCAAGGAAGCATTTGACCATGACATCATGAGGGGTTCTTAACCAACTTAACTTTGTTGCCCATTTCATGGGATATTAACCTTAAAGTTAGGAAAATAGAGGTTATAGCAGGTGTGTCAAAAGGTGGTTAAGTTGAACATCCTGTGGCCTGCGCGTGCGCGGATGCGGTGTAGGCAGGCGGTAATAAAGCCGTACTATACATAGGAGTCGATACCCTCAAAATACATTACGTGGGCCTTGTGAATGCAAGCTGGAGTATGTTATTGTACTTATGTCATTTTACTGCGGAGGTAAATGATACAGGTATCGGCACGGATCTTGAGCGCTCGGCGAAAGAGTGGGGATCGCTTTGCGTAAGCGTTTTTTTTTTAAATGTACGCCTATTTTATTTTATTTTTTCTTTTACGTACTAGGTAAAAGAAAAAATACAATAAAATAGGTTTACATTTAAAAAAAAAACGCGTACGCAAAGCGATCCCCACTCTTTCGCCGAGCGCTCAAGATCCGTGCCGATACCTGTACCGTAATTTTTACCCCTTCTTTTGAAAATTTTTGTTTTGTATGTTGAAGAGTAAACACCGGTCAAGTGCGAGTCGGACTCGCGCATGAAGGGTTCCGTACCGTCTGTAGCAAAAAACTGCAAAAAAAATCACGTTTGTTGTACGGGTGCCCCATTTAAATTGTTATTTTATTCTGTTTTTAGTATTTGCTGTTATAGCGGCAACAGAAATACCTCACCTGTGAAATTTCAACTGTTCTAGCTGTCATGGTTCATGAGATACAGCCTGGTGATAGACGGACAGACAGACAGACGGGCGGGACAGCGGAGTTTTAGTTTTACCCTTTGGGTACGGAACTCTAAAAATCTATGGATAATTAGATAGGATAACTCTCAATTATGCAGTCGTTGGTAGATCTTTTGTCAGTCTTTACGGGTAGAAAGAAAATCTGACAGCAGTCCTGCCAAGGGGTATCGCGTATCCTAATTAGGCTGGGTTATGGAGGTTAGATTGGCGATCGCACTGTGTGAAGTTATAGTATTCAGAAGCCGGTGCCCAAGATTGTTGAAATACCATAAGTCTGAAAAAGCTAAGAGAATGATTATAAACAAGAGGTCGACAGTGTGATACCAACCTTACTTGTCAAATAATGTATTTCCAGAATCTTATCGAATCTTATCTAATTTATATCCAATATTGTAATTTAATTTATAAAATAATAATTTATATGTGTTGTCAAATTGTATAAGCTGTGGACACCTTTAATTGACATATTTGCACAGAATTGTATGTCTATAAAATTACCTATCAGTATAGCATCTTGTTAATATGTCGCTTTTTTTTTTTTTTCTCTCTTTATTTTTTAGGGACTTTAATCTCAAAGAGCATGTCAGCCCCATCATAACCTAACCTAAGTTTACAATAACAACTTAACTTAATAATCAACACAATTGATTAATTTTTTTATTAACAAGGTTTAACTACCGACACATTGCCATGTCAAATGTGATCTTAGCAGCACTTCTAGGATCGGCCAGAATTTCAAAGAAAAATCCTATATCAATTTTATTGATCTTTCGCAATTTTGCCAGTAGCTCCCTACCCGTTTGATTCTTGACACATTCCACCAAAAGATGCTGGACATCATCAATAACTCCACACACGTCACAATTTGGGGAATCTATTTTTTTCATCATATGACCAAATCTTTTGGTGGGATAGTGTCCAGAACGAAGCCTTAAAGCCGCTACTATTTATTTATTTATTATTTATTGTACTTGTACCAAATGACTATAAGTACTTGTATCCTCAAAGTATTGGTCCCACTTTTCGAAACATGATCTTTTAAATTTTTGGCAGTAATTCTGTGTAGTCAGGCGATATGGTTATTGCTTTGCCTTCTGTAATAGCTAATTTTGCTAATCTGTCAGCCTCCTCGTTTCCCGCCAGTCCTATGTGCGATGGAACCCATTGCAATTTCACATTTATTAGCCATAAATTAAAATCATATATGGATTTTAAAATTTTGTAGGCTATCGATGTGCCTCTGAACCCAGATGCACATCGAGCCACGTGTTGAAGAGCACTTTTGCTATCAGTTATTATCACGATATTATGCTCACTGTCACTGCATAGGCTTAGGGCTTCTGAAATAGCAATGAGCTCCAGCGACATTATGGACACATGAGAATTAGTTTTGAAACAATGGGAAGCCTGAGTAACTGGATCAAATATAGCGACTCCCCGACCATCCTTGCTCTTAGAGCCATCCGTATAAAGTCGTCGCCAATCACTGTAATTCTTATGTAGTTCTTCAATAACATAATATTTAAGGGAAACTAGATCTTCGTTCTTTTTGGTGTTCCTAATAATAATTAAAATAATATATAAAAAATATTAACCCCAGCAGCATGTTTAGCACATATGAAGACTTAGTATATTATTACCTACTCTACTGAGGTTTTTATTGGGGTGGGAAATCAACACACAGAATACTTTTACAACCTTGAACTCAAACGTTTATTCAAATAAAGTGTTAAAAAAAATATCAAGGGCACATTTAATCATGACATCATGAGGGGAGGTGGGAAATCACCAAATAACTTCTGCCACTCTAAGAGGAGCGAGAGGGGAGTGTCTGACTGTTACTGACAAAACCTCACCCTTGTGTGTACCTTCAGCTACCCTTTGCGCTCCAGGACCTCGGTCATTCTTTTACTGACAAAACCCCACCCTTGTGTGTACCTTCAGCTGCCCTTTGCGCTCCAGGACCTCGGTCATTCTTTTACTGACAAAACCCCACCCTTGTGTGTACCTTCAGCTGCCCTTTGCGCTCCAGGACCTCGGTCATTCTTTTACTGACAAAACCCCACCCTTGTGTGTACCTTCAGCTGCCCTTTGCGCTCCAGGGCCTCGGTCATTATTTTACTGACAAAACCTCACCCTTGTGTTTATCTCCAGCTGCCGTTTGTGCTCCAGGGCCTGGTCATTCTTTTACTAATAAAACCCCACCCTTGTGTGTACCTTCAGCTGCCCTTTGTGCTCCAGGGCCTCGGTCATTCTTTCAAACGATCCCGCATTTCGGACAGCAAAAAACAAGCCTCCCGACCGAATTTCGATCACGGTAGCCGACCTCAACAGAGATTAACAAAGTACGCAGGAGATATTGTAGTGTACAAGTGAGTGCGCGCAAACACAGTGTACTCTATGTTCTTCCATTACTCTAATAATCTGACGGGACGGTTACACGACCGGAGAGCCTTGATAGTATCTTGTTTTCAAAAAGTCAATAAAAAATAGTTATATAATTAATATATATATTATTAATGATAGGCTCGCGTTTAACCACCATCTCACCTAATGGTAAGCGATGATGTGGTCGACGATGGAGCACGCTTGCCTAGAAGTAGCCTATTCAGGAAACACAGACTCCGGCTAGGAATTCCACTACTTAAATATCTCCTTATATAGTTAAAAGTTAAGCTTTTTGTAATTTACTTTCAGAGAATTGGAAAACATTCAGCAGTTTCAGAAAAGCATAAAGTTAAAAACCAAGTTTAAAAGTTATCTATCCTAAACTACACTCGAGTTAATATTAACTAAACGTCCCAGCAGCTTTGTAACGAGGGTTCCCACCTGTTGTCTCTACTAATAAAGAGAACCTGTATAATTAGTTTTCAAACTGATCCATTGTTTGTCACTCCTCGCCCAGAACTGACGCGAACGTCGACGGGCCAACACGCGTGCGATCATACGCTCTGACAGAGTAGAATCAATGAATCGATCTAAACGCGAAACGAAAAGAAATTAGAAAATTGCAAAACAACTACGAAAAATTTAAAAAAAAGTGGACTCGAATTTTGAAAAATAGAACGGCTGTTAAACATTAAAAAAAAGTGCATTCGAAATTGGAAATTGTTTTATAAAATTTTCCAAATTCGAATTTTAAAATTGTTTTTTAGTGACGGTTTTGGAAAATTTGAAGTGAAGTGCTTTTGACGCAATGACCCCCGTCGGACTTCTGTTCAAAGTAAACAGGTAGGTGTCGTTTACATGTTTCTGTAGGAGAGTGTTAAATATTGAACATGGGATGTGTTAATGTGTGTCGTGGTGGTTATTTCTTCAACATTGTTATTCCACTGTTGTATCTATTGTAATGCCTTCGGGCGAGACTCGAGACTTGGTATCTTTGCTTTTAGATTATATTGTTGATCAGCTCACTTGGTGAATGTATAATGTTTTCTTTTTAAAGCGTTCTGTATAATGTTTACTTTGTATTTCGTTTGGAATCGTTTTTTTTTGTCATGTTTACTTCAGGTTTTTTGAGAATTATAAAAGATCATTTTAATATAAGTGACATTAAACACCGATAGTTAGTACGTTACTGTGTTTGGTAACAAGCTAGGTCTTTTTTTTGCGGTTGGATATTATTGAATATCTTCGTTCTGGGTGGTGGGAGAGGGAGTGTCAGACTTTTACTGACTAATATCCATCCGTGTTCCTATCATCGTGACAATAGGCTTAGTTGCATTTATCTATTTGATACCAAAACAAAATAGTAGGTACCTACATTTTGATACAAGTGGAGAAGTTTGTCATTGAGACCGAGGCGGGGTTATGGAGCCGACTGTTGCACCATGTGTATCAAACGACGTTTTTCAATACACTTACACAGAAATAAATAAACGGAGACTGCCCGGAGACTCGTGGCGGACGCGTGGCGACCAGCCTGATACGATAAATACAATAAAATGTGGCAGGGTAAGCGGCGCACTTTTCCGCACTAGTGAGGAAAAACTAAAAGCGGTAGGGATAGGAGCAGGGTTTCGAGTAAATGTATTAAATTTTTCAGGTTCGTTACCATAATATGGAAAATCAATCAAAGGAAAATTATGGAAAAATAACATCATAAGCTGCAATTATCTGCTGATCAGTAACTGTTAGCAACAGGTTAATTCATATTAATTAGGTACATGAATGTTTACTTGGACAACACCATCATTAATTACTAATTACATTATTAATTGGTTTGGTTGCTCTGGCATCAGTGTTGCATTGCATATGTATGAGTAGATTTTAATTTATATTCGATCTTGTATATGGATAAGCACATTTAAGTAACACTTGGACAATAAAAATTACATATCTAAAGTAGGCGCCAGATTTTGCAATAGCGGTCATTAACCCCCTTTCATTTATTGACATTCTTAATTTCAAAAACGGAAATAAAGACTTAAAACTGTCTTGAATCGTCATCTATCGTGATCGTTTAAATTTTATAGTAAGGAGAAACAATTCATCGTTTGTTTTTCGGGTACCTACGCAGAGACATTGGTAAAGGTCAATGTACATTATTGAAAATTTATCTGGCATCTACCATAAGTTAATATCCTAAATTGCGTTTTTCTGTGCATCTTAATTTCGTCTTGTTAAATGCTATGGTGTTCTTATATTTTTCCACACACAGGCTCAAAGACAAATATTATTAAGTAAGGATAAATGCGTGGTTGATGAAAAAGTTCAAACCCTGTTACCTAGGCGAAGCAGCAGTTCGCAGGAATCGTTTTAAATATCGCAGCATAATTATGCTGAGTTAGGCGCTTTTTTGACCTTGCACAGATCATACAGTTATTTTTTTTCTTTTTGAAGTGAAACTTCTTTTCTCTCAAGTGAAATTTTTTCGTTACGCGTCACATTTTTCCGTTACGCGCCATCTTTTTCTTATCCCTACCACGCGTGATTCGAAGTATACTTTTTTTTTTATAAGTAGGTACTTAATTCTACTATATTTTAATTCCTATGTATTCTTCTGTTTTTTTTTTAATTTTACTGTATGTGTGAGGTACAAATAAACGTTTTTCTTTCTTTCTTTCTTTCTTTCTTTCAGCAGCTAGTACTGCTGCTTCGCCCGCGCGATAGTGAAAATTGTCCCAAGGAAACATACTCCTGGGATAAAATGTATCCTATGTGTTATTCCAGGGCATGGTCTACGACTTTGCCCAATTTCATCCAAATCCGTCCAGCCGTTTGAGCGTAAAGAAGTAAACAAGCACACGCGCACTCACACACTTTCCCCTTTATAACATTAGTGTGATTAGGAAATTGTTTTAATAACAACGAAGATATATTATATTAATCTGTGGAGAAATTAAAACCGATATCCGAATTTTTTTTTTCCATTTTGCGTATACTCTCTGCATGCTTAACCGAACCCCATCAACATTTCTTTGAGGTTTCTTTAATCAAATCTTATTGTAGCACCTTTTTAGGGTTCCGTATCTCAAAAGGAAAAAACACCTCTATATTAACTGGAAGTTTTTATCATACTCTTTTAAAGCAGGTCAATATAATAAAAAAGACAAGTATCAAGAGTGTGGGCTACGGGGAATTTCTGAAGGGATACTGTGGTCCTAGAATACAAAGGGTAAATTAAGGATGCAGATGAGCAGTAAAACTCATTCACGCCCACCAGCTCCACTCTGGAGCGAGAGAAGTCATTAAATGATTACTCACTTTAAAAAAAGTATCAAGATTGTATGAGTGAATCTGGGAGGACTGAACGGTTCAAAATGACAAAAAGTAACAATCGCATCGTTCAAGGAAAACCAATGACATGATGAAAGCCGCGAGAGTACGCGGTGACGTCACTTGGGGCGGGGGGGGCTCTGTCCAGCAGTGGAAGTCCTTTTGCTAAAATGATGCCAAAAAGTCTAAAATAATTGAAGATCTAGTATTCCCACGTTAGCCAGTTCAATCGGTTCTAGTTAACACAATGATGGATGTGAGCAATTCGTCATGATGATCACGTTCGTGCGTGCAACACTGACTTTAATTGTTATCCGACCAGATGTTTCGAGTTTTTTTTTTACACGTTTTGAACTTTTTTTGCAGGTGAATGTTACTTGTGAATGTGGCTATGTCTTCTTTGACGAAATAAGTCATAAATTTTTAAGTTTGGGAAAAAGTTTTGGAGGTGGTTTCGAAGTGACCAGAAAAGCAATAAAAATAAGTTAATAAATTATAAAGTTTTTGATTTTCTATCTAAAGTATTCTACTAGATAAAAAGCTTATCTAGAGGCCGATAAGTCCGTTAGTCATTCGTTTAAGAACTAGTCTACAATCTTTTTTTTCCTTCTGTATTGTTATTGAAGTAGACACCATCAACTTGCTTATAATTATCAGAGTCGGAATTAGGTAGAGTTATTCATATACTTGTTTTCAAAGAAATAAAAATAAAAACCTCAGAGATAGATAAGACAAATAAAATAAAGATCCCTACGTCAACTGAAGTGAGGTTAACTTTGTACACTTCCTCCTCGTCTTCATTAATGCAGGAAGAAATTTATTTCTGCTATATTTCTGATAGTGGCATAAAAAAAATCTGCTCTTTAAAATTAATCTCGGGATTTGAGGCATATCCACTTTATTCTTTCGTCGTATGAAATCAGTATAAGTACTTAAATAACTCTACCTAATTCCGACCTCTGATAATTATGCTCGTCACTTACTTTCCACGAAGGCAACTTCTGAATGCCGCTATCAAAGAGTAGGTTGTTTAATTACTGGCAGTAATCTTCATCTTTGACAGTTGTTACAGTTAGTCAGAAGCCACGAAATCTGACACCAGTCTAGCCAAGGGAAATCGTATCACTCAATTACTGGGGTGTGAAGGTCAAAGAGTCATAGACAATCGCTCCATGTAAAATATTATTAGTTTGACTGGAAGCCGATCTCAACGAGCTATTTTTATTTTTATTGATATCATCAGGGCTTGCGTTTGGCCACTATCTCACCTGCTCCCCTAGCCATGTTACAATCGTATCGCTCGCGCCGAACGCCTCGAGTAGGCCACGCCTCCGATTCTTTTGTTCTGACCACGTGACTGAGCGTTGAGAAGACGTCAGAACAAAGGAATCGGAGGCGTGGCCTACTCGAGGCGTTCGGCGCGAACGATACGATTGTAACTTGGCTAGGGGGGCTGCTCCCCTAGTCAAGTTACAACCGTAGCGTTTCGATTCTCTTTTCGTTGATCGCCTCGAGTAGGCCACGCCTCCCATTCCTTTATTCTGACGTCATCTCAACGCTCAGTCACGTAGTCAGAACAAAGGAATAGGAAACGTGGCCGACTCGAGGCGATCAATGAAAAGAGAATCGAAACGAAACGGTTGTAACTTGGCTAGGGGGGCTGATGGTAAGCGATGATGTGGTCGACGATGGAGCACGCTTGCCTAGGCGTAACCAATTCACTCTTGACTTAAATACCCCTAGGTTGTACGAGTAGGTATCAGGAAACACAGACTCCGGCAGGGAATTAAACTACTTAGCAGTACGCATAATGAAAGTGTTCCCAAAACGTTTTATGAGTATGGTTAGAATGTCCATCACAGGTATACCGGTGACGCAACGCCGTACGTCTCGTGGTTCGATGATGGAACGAGCTGGATGGCTCTCCGAAATGTAAACGATAGAAAACCGACAGGCTAGCAGCTCGGCGTCGAAGCTCAAGACTGGAGTTTTGACTCGATGAGTGTATCATCTCCGATGATCTTCTTGGCTCGCCTCTTATCTTCTTCATTAGAGTCGGGTGCTTTACCGCTATAGCTAGAGCACTGCCTACCCCACAAAAAAGTAGGCAACCACATGAATACGCATAGAGTCTAGTTTTATGCTTTTTACTCCCTCAAGTATGAGCGTGAAGTTATT
Source organism: Mythimna impura (assembly GCA_905147345.3). Lineage (NCBI taxonomy): Eukaryota > Metazoa > Arthropoda > Insecta > Lepidoptera > Noctuidae > Mythimna > Mythimna impura. Next base: position 28,157,351 of record LR990350.1, read on the forward strand.
TTAAACTGACTTCTGTGCAATTTCCATGTATTTGTATACTTGATTGGAGGGTACATTAATAAGGGCTGTCAAAAATATTGCTTTAAAGTAAGATTGTTTTGTACAGACAGCGGCATGAATCTTGAGCGCTCGGCGAAAGAGCGGGGATCGTTTTGCGCATCGTACCTACAATATCGGCGAGCCAATCACTGTACAAGGATTTCACTCCCCGCCCCCGCATCTCTCTTCATACCACTAAAGAGACCCGATATTTCACTTCTGCGTGCTTCTGCGCAAGTAGAACTGTAGAAGTCAGCGCTCAAGATCCGTGCCGGTATCTATAAATATTCTGAAAACTGGATTCTACGTCTTATTCCAGGACATAATATACCCATGTATCAATTTTCACCCAAATCCGATCAGCTGTTTGAGCGTAAAGCTGTAACAAACATTCATACACATACATACAAAATTTTGCTTTTATAATAGTGAAGTTTTCTCCTAATTATTTTGTCACACCAAAACTCATATAATTAAATAAACTTGTCCCCCCCCACCCCTATGCTTCCCGTACCTCCCCTTCCTCTGCCGAACCTGCTGCGGTCTTCCCGTCCAATTATAATTTAGGTGTCTACTAGGCTAGAGTGAATAGGCTCTTAACAAACTAGTGCACTTCATCATCAACGATTGCATCACTGCGCATCATCAGGTAGGATCGCAGACAAGCACTAGTGTATATTATTAAAAACTGGGCAAGTGTGAGTCGGACTCGCACACTAAGGGTTCCGTACAAACTAACTTATGTACATAGTTCAATTCCCTAATCGAGTCTCGAAGATTTTTCCGAATCGAAAAAAGTTATTTTTTTTGTGACGTAACAACAAATTTACAGTTTTCAGATCTATTCCTATATTTGTGCTATAAGATCTTGCTACATGCCAAATTTCAAGGTTCTAGGTCAACGGGAAGTACCCTATGAATTTTGATTCCCTTAAGAGTGTCAAAATATACGTTTTTTTGCGACATAGACGGCCGTATCTTTTTTTCGTTAATTTAGAAGTTTGATTTTTTCACAGCTTCAAGGGACCGCAAACTTGAGTATATGATTTTAATTTCAACTCGATACCTTCACGCGTTTCCGAGATAAAGGGTCTTAACTTAACAGACAGATAGACAGCCAGACGAACAGACAACAAAGTGATCCTATAAGGGTTCCGTTTTTACTTTTTGAGGTACCGAACCCTAAAAAAAGTAAATTATATGCTCCCGGGATAAAAATGGGATAGGAATCCCACTATTACTGGGACTATGTCCTTGAATAGGACATAGTCTACCCAAGTTTAAAACTTCATCCAAATCCGATCAAACGTTTAAACCTAACGTAAAGCAGTAACAACATACACACAACATTTGTTTGTGTGATCATGTGATGTTTCATCCTAATTGCTCTGTACCTATGTACAACAGTACCTGTTGTTGTTGTAACTCATATAAATAAATCAACATGTTCGTAGGGTGGCAGCCCTACTACAAGTAAGGCTAGACCACATATTTATGCCTTCAAAGGCAGAGAGGAAGATCTAATTACTTGTCAAGTAACGGTTATTCGATGTTACTTAACTTGATACCATGCACGTCGCGGCGCCATATTGACGAAGTATCGACATAGATTGTGACTTGGAAGAAACAAATTGTGGGATTTGAAGTGTTCTGAAATCACATTCTTCTTCTTAGCGTATCGATGGCAAAACTAGTTAAATTCCTTGCCTGGCCCAGTATTCGGCCACAGCAATGCCGTCCGCTGATGCTGTCATTAGGTCCCTACGCGAACAGATAACAGGGCACGTGATGCAGGATGGGAGGTTTTTTTTTTTTTTTTATTTCGGGTGGGAAAATCATCTAATGACATCCCGCGCTCTTGGGCGGAGCGGGAGATAGTGTCAGAGTTTTACTGACTAAAAACCCACTCCTGTTCCTTCTTTGCCATTTTTTCCAGGGCCCCGGGGGTCACTTTCGCATCACCCATGGCCCCAGTAGGCCTCGACCCTGCTGGGCCCCTACGGTTGCTGACATCTCCTTGAGGCGCGCGTGGAACACTACGCGCCGTCGACGACTTGGGCTCGGTCCGGACAGTCACCGGACGATCGGACGGCGAGCCACCCATTGCTCGCCGTCCGCAAGCCCGCGCCTACGGTGGCCGGAAATCGGGATCGGAATCCCGGCGGCGGTTGGGGCGTGAGGACCGTTGACTCACGCGATCGGCCTGCTCCTTTGCTAGCATTACTGCTTCGCAGAAGGAGGCAACCGCCTGCCACTCCTCCTCGCTCCGGACCATGGCCTGTACCAAGGCCCGGCGCGAGAGATCGCTGCCGCCGATCGCCCCCACGAGGACACGGCGGTGCTCTGACCAAGCGGGGCACACCTCTACCGTATGCTCCACCGTGTCCTCCGGGCGGTCCACACAATGGTGGCACTCGGGCGTCTCTTCTGCACGAATCCGGTGCAGGAACCTCCCGAACTTACCATGTCCGGTGAGGACCTGCGTCATGCGGTAGGTAAGGACGCCGTGAGGTCTTTCCAGCCACTCCTCAAAGAGGGGACTTATCGCCATAATTATGGCGTGCCCAGCACTGGGTTGCAACAGTCGCTGTCACCATTCCACCATGAGATCTCGCCGGAAGTCTTCCCGCCATGCCGCGACTTGGCGCGGCAGCGGAGTTTCGCCCCGGCGTTGCATCTCCATGCGCAGATCGTGCATGCGTGCAAGGTCTTTTGCCTGCAAATCCCACGGTGGTTGGCCAGCAAGGAGGCTCGCTGCTTCGCGGGAAATCGTGCGATATCCCCGCACCATCCGGATGGCCATGACCCTCTGGCATGCGTTCAGCTTGGCCGCCGGTCGCTTTCGCAGCGACGGCGCCCATACCGGCGCCCCATAAAGGGCCCTGGACCTAACGATTCCTGCGTAGAGCCTCCGGCAGGAGGCGTCTGGACCCCCTAGGTTAGGCAGAAGCCGCTTAAGAGCAGCCCCAGTCCGATCCAGTTTGGGAGCCAGACGTCGGAAGTGCTCCTCGAAATTCCATCGGCTGTCGAGGACGAGTCCCAGGTACTTCATCGTCGACCCGACACCGATGTGAACTCCTCCTACCGTTATTTGGGAACCCGGTGGTGGCGCATTCCGAGGGCCGTGAAAGCACATGGCCTCAGACTTGTGCAGTGCCACCTCGAGTCCCAACTGCTGGATCCTCTCCACGACTATCGCAACCCCGCGTGTCGCTAGTTTGACCGCCGCCTGGTACGACTCTCCCTGCGCCAGAACCAGCGTGTCGTCTGCGTAACAGACCACGCTGACCCCGTCAGGGAGGTCACTGCGCAACACGTAGTCGTACCCGATGTTCCACAAGGGCGGTCCTAGTACCGATCCCTGCGGAACACCGCACGACATCTCTCGCCGTTTCCACTCTCCCTGGATGCAGGATGGGAGGTGGGACATGGTCTGCGGAGAGACGCCGCACAAACACTGAAGATCGGAACCGTCTGAGAACCCCCATCTGTGGAGATTGTCTTTGCTGCGCCCAACTTGGGTGCGGAGTCTGTTTAGAGTTTTCCAGGTTGGCCATGGCAACTCGTGTCCAGGAGAGAGGCCCTCCGACGGCTCGATAAAATCATCAGGAGGTTTAAACTACGATAAAATCACATTTCAGGATTGTGTCAGTGTCGGGAACTCAAAACAGTACCATATGCTACTGTTTTGAGTTCCCGACACTTTTCCATTGACCTCTCTTTGTCATCTTCCTGCCCTTGGTCCCATATTACTTGGGGTCGGAGCAACACGATTCTTTTTTCTTCCATTCTGTTCGGTCACCCGTCACGCTGTCACTAACTCCCTTTTCTTTAATATCACTTCTCACACAATCCATCCATCTTTTCTTTGGCCTCCATCTACAAGTATACTCATAACTCTTTTAGTAACATGCGTTCCATACCGCCTCTTCACATGACCACACCAAGACAAACGATTCCCTTTCAACTTTTCGGCCACGGGCGCCACTTTCAAACTTCCACCCATACCTCGTTACTGAGAATAATAAACCTCAATAATTGAGATATACTTTTTAGTTTTTTTTCTGTTTACCTCTATATGTGAGACTTTTTAGTTCAATTACCTCAGTAAGTGAGCCAATTTAATGAATAATTAAGCACTTCGAATTATTGCTCCGGACAAGGTTGTGACATATTTGTTTTTTTTTTTTTTTTTTTTTAAATTCATATAAACCAGCCCTTGCCCTCATAAATAAATAAAAACATTAGCTATTTGGTTAATTTTGACAGGGATAAATACCTAGACAATTATGTGATTCACAAAAGTCCTATTATTTTTTTACAAATTTCCTGGTGTGCGTACGCGCAGCGGAATGTTGTTGAATTTAAAGATTTTAATTATGCAGATATTTAGTGTATGACGTCGTATAATTGTGTATGGTAAAAAAAAATTTGTGCACGCAACCATTGCGGAGAAATTCACCAAAAACTGATTCCGCTGGGCGAACGTTGTCCTGGCGGAACTTTTTTTAATCCATAGACTTTAGAAGAAAAGAGATGTGACCAAAAATTAGTATGTATTTGTGTGTAATTGTGTATGTATGAATAAAACTAGTGCATGCATAAACTTCGGAGAAATTCAAGTTTCCGCTACGCGAACGTTTGGCCATTAGCTAGTTTTCATATAAAGCGCTTACATAGAGAGCTGTATATTTTTACATACGTTGTTTTGAATTTGTTTATATTTGTTTAAAAAACAGATTTAGAAAAAAACGTAGGGCTTAAAAGATAAAAATATAAACGTAAAATACGCTTATTAGGTCTTAGTTCTTAAAGTATGCACTTTGGGGTCTAGATTTTCACGTTTATACAAACCTTGTAAGTGTCTGCAACATGTTGCCAAGTATCAATGATGTTCCGTTAGTGACTAAAGAGTTATAGGACAAATTTACCATGAACAGATCACTGTTTACAAAGCAGTCAAATATCACGACGTTCTGAAGGAATTGCATGGTAATATGTATGTCAATAATTAGTGTATTCATTCAACTATTCTTATGCAAAATTTCATGTCATTAAATTCAGTAATTAAAGAAAAACAATTATAATACTGACGAAGCATCGAAAACCTACATAACCCGACCAAGTTCGGATGGCTACAAAAAAGCGGCCGTGCAATATATTTAGGTAACATCCCAAAATTTACAGTATAATACCGGTATTGAATTGGTATAGGTGATAACACAATTGTTGTTTCGATATAATTTATAGGTCATTTATTTTTGTACACCTACTTTTTTAAATGTATTTGACTATGACAGAAAGTAGGTACTATTTACGTAGGTACTTTATTTAAGTATACGCTTAATATTTAATATTTTCTTGAAAATACCTTTTTTATACCAATGCTTTAGTTTATAAGCACTTTTTTAATGTTGATCAAATCTAAACAACTGAATAGGTTAGTTATGTGACGTGATTTTAATTTTTATTGAAGCTCGAAATATTATACTTACCCTAAGTTTCGTCATCCACGCGAACGAAGTCGCGGGCAAAAGCTAGTTCATAATCTATTTTAGTTAAAACACATTTAAGTCTATTGCTGTCATTGCAAGCGTTTGTTAACGTTATTATAATTACATAATTAAGTATTATATGTAATTAAAAATATTTTTGTACGCGGATATTTAAATAGAGAAGTACTTGTTAATTGAAGATTTGTTTTTATCGTAGATAGTGGCGTTATTATTAAAAAAATATTTTTCATTCAAGAAATGCAATTGTTTTATTTTTTCCTAACGCTTGTGTACGCAACTGTACCATATTAATAAATACTATATTGGAAGGTTAAGAACGTTTCTTAGATATATGGCACGGCCGCTTTTTGGTAGCCATCCGAACTTGGTCGGGTTATGTAGGTTTTCGATGCTTCGTCAGTATTATAATTGTTTTTCTTTAATTACTGAATTTAATGACATGAAATTTTGCATAAGAATAGTTGAATGAATACACTAATTATTGACATACATATTACCATGCAATTCCTTCAGAACGTCGTGATATTTGACTGCTTTGTAAACAGTGATCTGTTCATGGTAAATTTGTCCTATAACTCTTTAGTTACTAACGGAACATCATTGATACTTGGCAACATGTTGCAGACACTTACAAGGTTTGTATAAACGTGAAAATCTAGACCCCAAAGTGCATACTGTAAGAACCAAGACCTAATAAGCGTATTTTACGTTTATATTTTTATCTTTTAAGCCCTACGATTTTTTCTAAATCTGTTTTTTAAACAAATATAAACAAATTCAAAACAACGTATGTAAAAATCTACAGCTCTCTATGTAAACGCTTTATATGAAAACTAGCTAATGGCCAAACGTTCGCGTAGCGGAAACTTGAATTTCTCCGAAGTTTATGCATGCACTAGTTTTATTCATACATACACAATTACACACAAATACACACTAATTTTTGGACACATCTCTTTTCTTCTAAAGTCTATGGATTAAAAAAAGTTCCGCCAGGACAACGTTCGCCCAGCGGAATCAGTTTTTGGTGAATTTCTCCACAATGGTTGCGTGCACAATTTTTTTTTTACCATACACAATTACACGACGTCATACACTAAATATCTGCATAATTAAAATCTTTAAATTCAACAACATTCCGCTGCGCGTACGCACACAATTTCCTGGATCGCATACTGAAAGGATTCTCTGTGTCATGGGATCCAGTCTCATCTCATTCGAATTTCTTCCTGTAATGAGATAAACTTGGGTAGCTGTGTAGCTACCCAAGTTTATCTCATTACAAATAACCTCATTACAAATAATTACAAAAAAGCCTTTAACTCTATATAAAAGGAGAAACTGACTGACTGACATATCAAAGCACAGCCGAAACTACAGAGCCTAGGGGCGTGAAATTTTGCACAAGGTTTCCTTTTATGATATAGGTGAGCAGCAGAGAAATTCACCCCCTAAGCTGATAAAACGGGGGTCCAAAGTTTGTATGGAGAAACCAACTTTCACGCGGGCGAAGATGCTGTCAGAAGCCAGTAAGTGATATAAATTAAAAATCTTAGGTCTTGAAGCTTTCATTTAATTTTTTTATTCTATACACTGCTCTGTATAGAGCTTTTTAGTATAATTGGGCAGATTGTTTCTAGTTATTATCTACATTCTCTGTCCCGTTAGGTCGCAGGTGAGATCGTCGACTATTAAAGTTTAGATTTGAAAATTATTATCAATTGCAGTCTTCTGTGGTTGCAGCATTATAATGTAACTAGAATACTGTAAAGTAAGCAAACAAAACTGTAAAGCTCTCTGACACAAAACTTGATGTTTATAGTTGTGCTTTCATCAGTCTAGATACGAATATATCTGGTGTGCTCACACCAGATATATCCATATTTTACTGTGCCTAATAAACAAGGGAAGTACGAGGAAAGTAAGTTTATCTGTATGCGTCGTAAGGCGAGATGTTGTCTTAGGCTTGATTTCCTTCTACGCTGAGATCAGTCGCTGACGTCGGCGTCGGTACCGCGTACGAATAAACACAATGTTCTATAATGGGTAACGTCACAGGCAACGCTGACGTCCGCGGCAGATTTATTGCTACTTTGCTTTGTCATACGCGACCCGGTACGCTCTACCGACATTAGCTACCGATATCAGTGTAGAAGGAGATTAAGCCTTAGTTATCAATCAAAGCATTTACTACAAATAAACCATGTACAAGCACTTTTAAATTGTCAAGAAGTCGGTCAGCCAGAAGGATGAAGCTAATTGTACATTCCAAAGCGTACTTAGAACAAAAAAAATCTAGAAACTCCATGGATGCTTTTTTGAATTAATTTATGTGAGTATTATGAAAATCCTGGTACATTATGTATGCTTTCATTATGTGAGAACAATTTAAATAATAGAAAGTAAAACGCTTTATTTATGGTCGTAATTTTTTAAAGAGGCCAATATCAGTACTTCATAGGAAGTCGCGGTAGGTATACCGGATAAAAACTGTTACTCTTGCAAAAAATATACTTGTATTGATCGAAGAAGCCATGCATCCGTTCAACGGTGTTATAATGAAGTTTTTGACCTCATTTCCTGGTATCGGTAGATGGCCATTGATGAAGAAGTCTAAATGGTATGGCATTGGGGTAATATGAACCACATCATTATCTAAAATGCGAGTATATTGGCCTGTATATTACTCTCTTCGGGGTCAATCCTTGATCTCGACAGAAAGAAAGTGAATTTAGATTACTTATATCTATTGAATCTGGATCTCGGCCCTCACCGGAGACATCTCGGGTGTTGAAAGTCGCAGGGCGATTCCCGACCACCGTAGGGACGGACTCGTGGACGTCAGCAAGATTGACGGGGCCAGTTAGGGCCAATGCCTGCCGATTGTTCCAAAGAATTAGCGTGGCCTCTGCAAAGGGTAACTGAAAGAACACTGTGGGTTTTAGTCAGTAAAAGTCTGATACTCTCTCTCGCTACACCCAGAGCGGGAGAAGCTATTTTATAATTTGGTACGTAAAAAAGAGGTAGAATCTGGATGAGGTTGGTACAAGAGCCGGGATTAGCAAAATAAAATAGAGGCCTGTACCAAGCGGTTGGCAAAATCACAATTGCTCGCAGAACAGTGTCGATGGGGCCGAAAGGTTCTGGAGTGGCGACTGCTTACCCGAAGACGCAGCGTTGGAAGGCTTCCCACAAGTTGGACCGGTAATCTGGTGAGGGTCGCGGGCATCCGATGGATGCGAGACGCACAGGACCTTTCTATGTCCTACAGTGGACGTTTATCGGCTGAAATGATGATGATGATGGCAAAATTGTTGTTAATGATGATGATACCATATATAATTTGTCATGTAATGTATCATCAGTACTTCTTCAGCAGTATTTTCGGAAGAAGTTTCCGAAAAACATGGCACCACCTTTATGATAATTTTACTGGCCATCTATTGCGGTGAAAACAAGGCCTATTTTTTTTTTAGGTGGGAAATCATCAAATGACAACTCGCGCTCTTGGGCGGGAGGGTGTGTCCGAGTTTTACTGACTGAAACACACTCCAGTTCCTTCTTTGCCTTCGTTCCAGGGCCCCGGAGGCCTGTTTGGAAGCGCCTTTATGAGCGTAGGTACATTTCAAGTCGTCTTTTTATTTTTTATTTTTTTAAATTGATATAAACCAGAGCTTGACTAAGATCCCACCTGATGGTAAGCAGTGATGCAATCATTGATGGTGAGGCGAACTAGTTTTTTAAGAGCATATTCACTCTAACCTTGAAGACACCTAAATTATAGTTGGACGGGAAGACCGCAGCAGGTAAATTGTTCCAGTCCTTAGATGTACGCGGTATAAACGACGAAGCGAAACGCTTAGTCCGGACCGTTGAAGTTTCAACAACGTAAGGGTGGATACTCGCCGTATGTCGGGTTGTCCGATGGTAGAAAGGAGATGGCGGAATCAAGTCATGCAATTCCCGCGCACACTCTCCAAAATGCAACCTGTAGAATACTGATAGGCTGGATCATCTAGGCCTCCGTTAATCCACTGTGACGGAAGCGCTAGTCATGCGTTCAACATAAGTTAGATGTAAGTGTAGGTATAAATTACACACGCTGCGCTGTTTTGTTACAAGGCGGTTAAAATGTTCTTACCATTATCTGAAAAAGTTGGATAAGAATAATTATTAATACATAGCTTCCTCTTGAGAATGTTTTTATTATATATTCAGTTCTGAATTCAGAGAAAAATTAAATGTAGCAGTAAAGGCGGAATTACGAGGAGTGGCAGGCGGTCGCCTCCTTCTGCGAAGCAGTAATGCTAGCAAAGGAGGCGGCAGATAGCGTGAGGCAACGGTCCTCACGCCCAAACCGCCGCCGGGATCCCGAACCCGATTTCCGGCCACCGTAGGCGCGGGCTTGCGGATGGCGAGCAATGGGTGGCTCGCCGTCTGACCGTCCGGTAACCGTCCGGACCGAGCCCAAGTCGTCGACGGCGCGTAGTGTTCCACGCGCGCCTCAAGGAGATGTCAGCAAACTGTAGGAGCGCAGCAGGGGTCGAAGCCTACTGGGGCCAAGGGTCTGATTCTGAAAGGAAGACTCGGCCCTGGTACGAAAGGCAACGAAGGAACAGGAGTTGGTTTTTAGTCAGTAAAAGTCTGACACTATCTCCCGCTCCGCCCAAGATGATTTTCCCACCGAAAAAAAAAGAAAAATAAAAGCGGAATTAGACGATTCATTTTTCGTTCATTCGGCTTTTTTTTCATTTTTCATTCATCTTTCATTCGAAATGAAATGTCTGATTAAGGAATGAAAGAAAATGAACCATACACTCGAGTGAACATTCTTTTGAGTGAACCGTCTGATGTTGCCTTAAGAAAAAGATTTAAAAAGAAAAACATTACCGAATGGAATTCTATTGGGCCAACCGTTTGTTTATATATATAGACATTAAGTAATATGTTGAGGACTCGCATCTGCCAGTGGCTTCACCAGCCCTGTGTTCAAAAATGAGATTAGAGTTAACTCTAATGACGTCATCGGGTAGATACTCACTAAGCTCGCATTTTTGAACGCGAACGTAGAGTTCAACTGTCAATGCCAAGCAACTGTCATTCCTACCGCTTACACCAACCTACCCTGCTCGGAGTTAGAGTTAGTTGGGTTAACTCTAGGGTAGCTACTCGAGTTATAAAAGAACGACTCTGGGTTGCAACTCGAAGCTACTCTGGTTATTTTTGAACGCAGGGCCGTGTGGAATGAGCACTCCCAGTTATAAATTATAACCTATGTATTCACTGTACTTCATAATATGACTAATTAAAACTGGCCAGATCGTTTGAACGTTAACATTTGATGATATGTCATATTATGTCAATCCTCGTTGGGCCATATCATTGATGTAGGATTTCTGTGGTAATAAAAGGTCTAAAGAAAGTAGGCCAAACAAGGATTGAAATATCATCACACTTTAACGTTTAAAACAATCGATTGTGATCAATTTCTATGATCTGGCCACCACATATACCTATATGTTAATCTAGGATATAAACTATCCTGGTACCTTTAATTGACATCCATTCAGCCGACATACTTTTAAATTTTCGCCTTTATAAGTAATATTACTGTGATCCGAGGGCCATTTTATATTTATTGATTGAGGATTTTATTAATTGAATGATCTGTTTATTGAATAATTGAATTGTTTTGATTTTATACCTAGCTAATGTTTTTTGATTAACTTAATGATTGGAAAATTAAATATTTTGTACAAATGATTACTAGTACCTGTTTGCTTAAATTGGAAATGTGATAAACAGAGTGAGTCCTGGCACCCATAACACAAGTTTACTCTTAGTTTGGTTGCCAGAGGTGGATAATTTGTGAATAATATATGCAATTTTAATAAAAACGATGCCGCATCATGATATTCGTAAATTGTGTAAAATTGTACTTTTAGAAATAAAAAAAATTACTAACGAGGATAATTTAATTACACCATGATAATTTTACTGAACACAATAACTACTTATTGTTGAGAACCAGAAGTTCATTAACGTGCAATAAAAGAGCTTCCACGTTTGACGGTGAGGGGGGAAGGGGGGTACACAGTTACACTCGCTATTTAATTAGCTTGTTGACTTGGTAATAGTTTTATTTTATGACTAATAAAATAATATTAGCCTGTCACTGTATTATTACAGAGCCAAGACCTACCCACCCAGTATCCTCGCATAGAGAAGGCATCACCAAAGAACACTCCCTTTTTTATTCACATAATACCTATTGGTATACAACATTAGTATATGCGCAACCCGAAACACGTGTCTAGTATTTTTATGTAAAGAATCTATATACAAAATTTCATAACTGTATCATGAAAAATCACAAAGTTATAAGCTTGTTATGTTACCTGGTTGTCCGCACATATACATGGTCACCGGCCCATCCGGGTGACTGAGGGGTTATTTTGCTCCCGCACTCAGCTGTGCGCTGACGCCTAATGCTCGCTATAACCTGCCGTGACCTGTGTTTTACTTAAGTGGCGGTGGTGTCCAACAAGTGACCTTTTTTAAATATTTTTGGAAAAAAAATATAACATGGTGTAAAAATTATTGGAATCGATTCAGTTACTGCTTCTGAACAAACTATATTCAGATTTCGCATATACTAAAACAATTTTGTATATGTATATAGGGTGACTGGTAATTAGTGACCGATACTTAAACACGTGATTGTACTTCGTAGTCACCTTATATGTAGTATGATTAGTATGTATAATATAATTATATATTAAACTTAGTTATGTAGGTTTATATTGTGCACTGGATCCTATCCTCGAATATGTTCTCTCTCTGTAACTCAAAAGGTTTGCTGGGAGAAAATTCATTGCTGAGTTAAGCTCGCCTTTGTACATGAATTGTCTGTATCTCCATATATTATGTTGGTTTTTGTGTACAATAAAGAATTAAGAATCCGTATCACCATGCTGAGCAGTGGTGGCCGAGTGGTAACTGCCCCGACTTACGAATTGTAGGTCAAACCCAGCCAGGCGCATTACTTTGTGTAATTTATTTCATCACCACTGCTCTCAAAACGGTGAAGGAAAATATCGTGAGGAAACCGGCATGTCCTAGAACCAAAAATTCAAAGTGACATTCACCAATTCGGACTGGGCCCGCGTGGTGGATTACGGCCCATTCCCTCTCCCAGAGAAGAGGCCTGAGTCCCAGCAGTGGCAACATTAAAAGGCTGATTATGCTTATTCTTATCACCATGCTTGCTCAAGGTAAGTTGTTACTTCAGACTTACCTTCTTATGGTTCCGTACCCTAAGGGTAACCAACGGAACTCTATTTATTTAAGGTAAAACCAACAACATGATGATGAGCATCTGCTCATCACTGAAGGGTTCCTAAAGTTTTTCGAGGTAGACGTCATATGGTAATCATTTCGAGCAAAACAAGAAACTCTAGTTAAGCATGTGAAGGAAGGGCCGTTTCCTGGACGGGCCTACTAATTAATTTGGTCGGGACATTGCATTACTTAGTCCTATTGCGGTAATAATGGTATTATTTTTTTTGCTTTAAGTGGCGGATAATTCATAATTAAGGTAGGGTTGGCGCACTTCAAAACTCATTAGACGGGCAGGCCGCAGGACCTACCTCAGTCACAAGAGAGAGTGGGACCGGCGAGACATGTCGAATCGGTTTTCCGGCCGCTCCTGTGGGACATGGATTGCGACTGGGTGCAGTGCCGATCTCTCAAGCGACGATAGCGTAGTTTGTATGGGCGCAAAGAGTCATGGCCATCCGGATGGCGAGGAGATACCGCGCGGGCGAGACGGCCAGCCTTTTTGCCAGCCTCACAGATTTGGAGGTAACAGTCCTTGCGTACACGCGAGTGGCGCACGTGTAACGCCACGCCCCGGACAAATCGCGGCACGGTACAGACAGAACTCAGGCGGGGAACTCATAGCGCTATGGAGATGGCAACTGTCACAATCCAGCGCTGGGCACGCTACAATCGCGGTGGTAAGTCTTTGAGGAGTGGCTAGAGAAGCATCACGGCTTCCTCACGTTCCGCTTGCCGCAGGTTCTTATCGGGCATGGCTAGTTCGGGATGTTCCTGTTTCGAACTCAGCTTGATAGGGCTGCAGGAGCTTTTGAAAGAGTTACCCTCGAACGCAGAGGGCTAATGAAGGAACATAAGTGAGTTTCAGTTAGTAAAAGTCTGACAGGTCCTCTTGCTCCACCCTAGAGCGAGAGAAGTCATTTCATGATTTCCCACCCCAAAAAAATGTAGGAAATCAAATTACCAAGAGTATTAAAAAAAACCTGCAACACAGATTAATTCCAAAAACATGAAAAACACGATTTAAAATCGGAAACCAACTACCACTTTTTCACACTACAACAAAATTGATGAATGAAAAGTTTACATGCGCGTGAGTCGATTTTATCATAACCGAGTACATTAGTTAAACCACGGTTAAAGTAACGTTCGTACGTAACCGCATACCTTCGAATAGTTATTTAACACTAATACATATTCACACATTCGCTCATTAACTTAGTTAATAGGCTGTGAACATTGTTCTTTGATTTATTGGTCTACGCTGATGATATGTTGATGTTATGTGATTGACAAGTTTTGTTTTCTATCAGTTTTCTGAAAGTGTTGTGACACCTATCAGCTATCTATCATCTTCCATCTCCTAGACTGAGATTTCACGGTCGAATTTGGAAAGTAACCTAAGCATAATCAACCTTATAATATTTGCACTTATGAGATTTTTTTTTGTAGGTGAGAAAATGATTCAAAAACCCACTCCTGCTCCTACGTTGCCTTTCGTACCAGGGCCGAGTCGTCCTTTCAGAAGCAGACCCTTGGCCCCAGTATTCTTCGACCCTACTGGGTCCCAACGGTTTGCTGATATCTCCTTGAGGCGCGCGTGGAACAGTCGCGCCGTTGACGACTTGGGCTCGGTCCGGACGGTTACCGGACGGTCGGACGACGAGCTATCCATTGCTCGCCGTCTGCAAGCCCGCGCCTACGGTGGCCGGAAATCGGGATCGGGGTCCCGGCGGCTGGGGAGTGAGGGCCACGCCCTTGCGCGTCCACGTGCGGCCGCCTCCTTTGCTAGCATTACTGCTTCGCAGAAGGAGGCGACCGTCCGCCATTCCTCCTCGCTTCGGACTATGGCCTGTATCAAGGCCCTGTACCCTGTACTTCTGGGACTAAGGCCTGATTTCTAAAAAAGGAATGGGCTGTAATCATGCGGGCCCCGTACGGTTTGGTAGATGTCACACGTCTCCGATTTCTTGAGTCTAGAATATTCTTACGATGTTTTAAAAGTTATTATAAGTAGCTAGTGTTCGATAGTGTATGTAGCTATCCATAACTGAAAGATTTTTTATGAAAAATCTTTTACGAATAGAAAGCATAAAAAAATTATGTTCTCCCAGAGATTGCTTTACAAAAACTAAAGAAACAGGCTATGACTATACCTTTAATAAAATTTACTTAATTTAGGTGTCTTCAAGGCTAGAGTGAATAGGCTCTTAATAAACTAGCGCGCCTCACCATCAATGATTGCATCGCTGCTTACCATCAGGTGGGATCGCAGTCAAGCACTGGATTATATGGATTTAAAAAAAAAAAAAAATATGCTCAAATACTACAAAGGTGGAATTAATCCTTAGGCATTTGGGTGATGCAGAGACAAATTGTGATAGGTGCAAAATTGAAAATTAACACTAATATAAGTAATAATATTCTCGTTTATATGAACAAGAACAGTCTTTTATCATTTTTTTATCCGTTCAACACCAAGTCACTATTCTTTCTGCCGACCCCATCAAGTCTTAAACCGTGGCGCAGTCGGTAACGCGATAGCCTGAGCCTGCCCGATGGACAGCCGCGCAGTTTCCCATCTGTATCAGTTACATTGCAGCTCCCAAGCCTACAAACTTGTGGACTTGTGGTGTTTATATTCTTGTTTTGTTACTTTGCTAGTATAAAGCAGTGGTTTTACTTACTGGAGGAATATACCTTAGTGTTATTCACGAATAATGGAACTTAAATAAAGTAGTGGTTATGACAGGTGAAGTAAGGTGATTGCCGAGGACCCGAAGCAGAAATGTTTGTCGTCCAGCATCGAGATGGGCAGATAATATCGTTGTCATCATGGGTAGAACACTCAGCGACCAATGGCAATAATGTCTGAGGAGGAACGTGGAGATTGGCACAAGAGAAGAGAGTTCAATGCTCAGGAGTGGGCGAAGTCAGGGTGGGGACGATGATGATATTTATTTATTTACTAGCTCCTGTCAGGGGTTTCGTCCGCGTGAAGGTAAGTTTCACCATACAAACTTTGGACCCCCTTTCTACCCTTAGGGGGTGAATTTTAAAAAGTGCTCTCCTACATCATTAACCTTTTGAGTGCGTAATTAGAGACACAATAGTAAGACAATGGCGCGTGAACGCCGGCATTAATGCGGGGATCAACAGCTTAAAGGAAAGATGCAAAATTTCACGCTTTTAGGCCCAGTATTTTCGGCTGTGCGCTGATATAATCAGTCAGTCAGATTCTTCTTTTATATATTTGTAACGTACCTATATTTTTTTAAATTGATATGAACTTGTGCTTGATTGTGATCATACCTGATTGATGGTAAGCAGTGCTATAATGCTACAATCGTTGATGGTGACACTGCCTTGAAGACACCTAAATTATAATCGGACGGGAAGACCGCAGCAGGCAAATTGTTCCAGTCTTTCGATGTACGCGGTATAAACGACGAGAAAAAACACTCAGTCCAGACCGTAGGTATCTACACCGAAAGGGTGGACAATCGCCGTAATGATACCAATCAGAATTCGACAGGTACCTACTGCAAACTGCAAAGTAACCATATTTTTGAGAAGGGTCACTAGCAAAAATGTGCCACATAAAGATAACACTCTAAGGGCGGAATTCACCAATAAAACTAATCGCGTTTTAACGTTTGGCTCGCATAATCGCGTTTAGCCGCTGTCACTAGTGTCACTTGTAAAAATACAGAAGAGTGACACTAGTGACAGCGGCTAAACGCGATTATGCGAGCCAAACGTTAAAACGCGATTAGTTTTGTTGGTGAATTCCGCCCTAAGGCTCCAACTATCTAAACATTGCAATCGATTTCAATCTGCGTATAAAAATTGCTGTTTATAACCGATTTTATCTAAGTATCGATTCAAAATATCTATAGACTAACTTCACCGTTGAAATCGCCTTTGAATATTAAACAGCTTAGATTTTGAAACTCATATCAGATTTTGTTAGAAAATACGCAAAATTGTCTAGAATCAGAAATTAAACTATAGTTTATATTCAGCAATAAATTTAACCAGGTAATATATTAAGGCGAGATTCGAAGCATGAATATTTAATGAATTTGTTTTAAGTCACAATCTGCCCAGCCATTTCCCAATTTAATGGCGGGGGAAGGTCTTCCAGATAAATAGCAACCTGTGGTACCTACTCAGTGAATACTTACATATAAAGTTGCATGCTGAATTAATCATTAATTGTCTCACTTACTGAGAAAATTAACAAGTATAGACGTAAAGATAGAAAAAAAATACCTAAAAAATAATATGTCGGGTATTGAGTTTTATTATTTTCAGTGATTTAATAGCGACGAGAAATATTTCACGGGCAAAGAGGGATGGAGCTATACACCCTAATGGCTCCATCCCTTTAACAGTTCAGTTTAGGTCATCAAATGAATCGCGTTAAAAGCTCGCGGTAGGGCCTCTGCCCCCCTAGCCAAGTTACAACCATTCCGTTTCTATTCTCTTTTCGTTGATCGCCTCGAGTCGGCCACGCCTCCGATTCCTTTGTTCTGACGTCATCTCAATGCTCAGTCACGTGGTCAGAACAAAGGAATAGGAGGCGTGGCCGACTCGGGGCGATCAACGAAAAGAGAATCGAATCAAAACGGTTGTAACTTGGCAAGGGGGGCAGGTATTCCAAATTGTAAGGAAATGCTGCAACCAAGCGTGGTCATCAAAGCATTCCTCCGAGCGAAGCCATTTCCCTACCGTGGAAATAATTGCAGGCCGGTATATTATTTATTTTAATAGCCACTAAACGTAGGTACCTAATTAAACGATCGTTAATTATGGAAGTTAAGAGGGCTATAGGAGCTAATCGCGAGTTTTATAATGCGCAAAAGTATAAAAGTATCCAATGCAGTAAACAGGATCAGAAGTATATAATTATGTTATTTTTCAGGATAAATGCTAGATAGATAGTGTATTCAAAGCATAATACATTTTATTTAGAATGATAGAAAAAAATCACGAAGATTCCTCTAAAAATTACTTTATTCATTTTTTTTTTTTCGGTGACATAATTACCCTATGACATCCCCCGCTCTTGGGCGGGGCGGGAGATAGTGTCAGAATTTTACTGACTAAAAACCCACTCCTATTCCTTCGTTGCTTTTCATACGTGGTCCGAGTCTTCCTTTAAGAATCAGACCCTTGGCCCAGTAGGCTTCGACCCTGCTGGGCCCCTACGGTTGCTGATATCTCCGTGAGGAGCGCGTGGAACACTACGCGCCGTCGACGACTTGGGCTCGGTCCGGACGGTAACCGGATGGTCTGCAAGCCCGCGCCTACGGTGGCCGGAAATCGGGATCGGAATCCCGGCGGCTGGGGCGCGGGGGCCTTTGCTTCGCGCGTGCACGTGCGGCCTCCTCCTTTTATATTCATGCAATCTTTCTGATTCTTTGCAAGATTATTCTACAAACAAGGTTTTATCGTTTTAGTGTTTTAATTTTATAATGAAATCTGTAGGTTTTTAGCTAAAATCGCTATAATGCTTCACGTTTTGCAAGCATTTACGCATCTCTTTCCTTTGTATGCAGTCTGAGAGTGACCGCGTCTTAAGTTCTGTAGTCCTCTTAAACTGTAGGCTTTTATATATCCGCTATTTATCTCAACGCGTTAATTACGTAGGTTCACTGAGGGAACTTAACTGTGATTTGAGAACAATAAGATTACTTTTTATGAAGTTATGAGTAGTTTGTTCTGTTTTTATTACCCTATTAGAAGATCACCCGTAATGCAATTAAATCTATTAGAGCTCGTTGAAATCTATTAGAAACCGTTTTTAGTTTTCCGTACCTCAAAAGGAAAAAAACGGAACCCTTATAGGATCACTTTGTTGTCCGTCCGTGTCTGCCTGTCAAGATCCTTTATCTCGAGAACGCGTGGAGGTATCGAGTTGAAATTAAAACCGTATACTCAAGTTTGCGGTCCCTTGAAGCTGTGAAGAAATCAAACTTTTAAGTTAACGGAAAAAATAGATACGGCCGTTTATGTCGCAAAAAACGTACATTTTAACACTCTCAAAGGAATCAAAATTCATAGGGATTCTGGGTCAACGGGAAGTACCGTTGACCCAGAATCCTGAAATTTAGCATGAAGCAAGGTCTTATATATATAAGCAAGGTCTTATATAGATATAGGAATAAATCTGAAAACTGTAAATTTGTAGTTACGTCACAAAAAAAAACTTTATTTACAATTCGGAAAAATCTTCGTAACTCAATTCGAGAATCGAACTGTTTTTATAGGTTTTGTGCGGAACCCTCAGTGCGCGAGTCTGACTCTTACTTACACTGTTTTTTGCATCTGCGATCCGTTTTTGTTCATTATACTCTGTGGTGTAGTTTACGTACTCCATATATTTTGTATTTTTAGAAATTTAAAACTGATCTGTTGCTTCGTGTTCGTTGCATTTAATTAAGGATCAAATAATACGTAGATACTTTTTTTATCTTTTTGGGAAAAATGCGTTTGGTTTCTTAGATTAAAAAAAAGTCAGGTGAAAAAACGTAGCTTTATACATAATATTATATATAATTCTTCTGTACGTGTGTTTATCACCTAACTCCTCCTAAACGGCTTGACCGATTTGAAAGTAATTTTGTGTGTATATTTGAGTAGGTCCCTGGATGGTTTGAAAATACAATAAGACCCGGTAGGTGGCGCTGCAATCATCATCATCTTCATCATCATCTTCCTGTCCTTGTCCCGTGTTATTTGGGGTCGGCGCAACACGTTTTTTTCTTCCATTCTGCCCTGTCCCTCGTAATCGCATTCGGGTTCTTAATTTTTTTGTGGACAAAATACTAGTTTTCGGGCAGGACAACGTCTGCCGGAACCGCTAGTAATGAATAAGTTTGTAAATTCAATCTATAAATCAAAGCACTTAATATGAGTTTAGATAATCCGTTGATAAACAATGTCCGCTGCAAAAGAAAATATTTTTAAAACAAATTAGAACAATGTAGCCTTTGTATTTGTTTGTACATGACAATGCACGATCCCATACACAGAACATCTCAGTAAAGTAGTGAGAATCGATAAACAATCGACTAATCTTGTCTCGGGGCATATCGCTATGAGAATCCCACACATGAGAATGGACTGATAAATACACTAACAAAACCACTCTTTACAAGATAGACACTTTTTACAAAGTGACAGTAAAAGAAAAAAGGAAGACAAAAAATCATTTATTTGTGACTTGCACAGGACAAGCACCAATATAATAAAAAGTAACTAAGTACTTAATCTATAAAATAAAAAGAAAAAAAAACAATAAAAGATTTAAAATAAAAGACCTGAGCGAGGCCAACAAGGGTCCTATCTCAGCATATGCTGCGATATTTAGGCAAAAAAGTAAAACACAGACAGACAACATAGCCAACACAGACAGTGCTGCCAATATCAGTCTCTATTTTGCAGCTCATAGTGACGTAGCTGACGGACTCTCCCCGGCTTCACAAACCTGCTTCGTTTATCATCCATTCTATGAGTGACAACTGTATCAAAATCTATTGCATGGTTACGAAGAAGTGAACGGAGATACAGCAAAGACAAACAGCTATTTTATCTTATACTATTTAGAGATAGAATCTGGCCGCATGATTATTTTTTGCTCTCAAAATTTTCTACCAGCATTCTTCTTCTTAGCGTGTCTATGGCAATACTAGTTAAATTATTTTTCTGGTTTCGTCGCACAGTTTTCGGCCGCGGCAATGCCGTCTACTGATACTGTCACCTGCATTCACTTTTTACCTGTATAGAAAAAGCTCAGTCTATTCTCCATATCTGTAAGTACATCGCTATCTGAATCCCACACGCATCGACTCAAAGATGTAAGTATGTCAAATGTATGCGACTGAATTATGTATTTGACTACTGCAGTTGCAACATAAACATACGTACATAATGTTTAAATGTATTTGAGAAAATTGATTTGATGGTAACGGACTTAAATTGAATACTGTTTTGAAGGAAATTGATTTACTCAATGCGTCTGTCAATTTGTATTGAATGTCATTCCGAATAGGCTGAAGAGAGTACCCGTTTGGCTCCATATTGGCATGTGATGATGAGGGATGAAACTCGTAGGCCAAAGAACATTGAATATAATGGTTGATAGGAGGTAGAATGTGGGATAGTTCGAATCGGAAGAGTTGCCGCGATGTTTGGAAGTTTTTATCATACACTTTTAAAGCAGATCAAAATAATGAAAAGGCAAGTGTCAAGAGTGTGAACTACGTGGACGTGAAAACCGTGGTCCTAACTCCTAGAACGCAAAGGGCAATTGAAGGTCACAGGTGGCTTTTAGTCGGTAAAAGTCTGACAAGTTATTTGATTATATTCTACAAAAAAAGAGAGGAAGTCTAAAGAAAATATGGTTTGATTGTGGACGAGGGATGATATAATGAAAAGGCAGTGCATGATAATGAGGTGATTGACAAGAAAAAGCTTTATCTGAAAGGAATTATTCAAGAAAGCCTTAAGGAAGGTCACGATTCAGTAGATGAAAATACCTGTGAAAGAGGCAGACGAAAAACAACTCTTGTCTACGCATGGTAAACCTCTCGGTGTTGCATTTACGTAACATCTAAATCGCATGTAACTAGAAACATTGTTATGGCGGTCTAAAACAACATTATATTTAGATAACACTACAGTAACGCAATAATTACGCATATTACATTCAGCTGTCGGAACACTCGGATATACCAATAACGGTCGGTAACCACAGTGAACACATAACACTCAGTACATCTAGTAGCCGTACAACACTGATGCATAGTGTTTACATAGTGTTAAGGAATGGGGGAAAGAGAGCCGTTAGTACCACTTATTACAATGTTGCGGCTCCTTTGAAGCATCTAAGAACTAAGTAAATTGTTTAATTATTTATGTACACACACAGATACAACAAATACAGATAGAAGAGTACAAAGGTGCTGCTTATTTCAATTTCTAATGCCACGGGCCCCTGGCCTGGTGGGGCTCCCAGTCCAAGAGGACTTGAGCTCAGAAGAAATAAATATACAAATTCAAGTAAATTAATAAGATTTATTCAACGCATTCATAAGAAAAAGGATCAATTTCCCGTGGTATGTTGCCAGCTAGGTGAGGTCCACCTTCAGAGACAAAATATAAAAGTCCTCGTGTATTAGAGAACATGCCGATTTATTCATAATAAATAATATTTTATGCTTGCACTTCAGTGATTTATACAAATTAAATGATAAAGTTAACGATTTTCCTGGGGCCCCGTCCAATGATATTGCCACGGGCCTCAGATGGTATAGTTACGCCACTGGTCTTGTAGATGGATAGGGAGAAGCAGGCCAAAGAAAGATGGATGGATTGTGATATGAAAGAAAAGGGGAAGGGGGGAAGAGATCGCGTGGAGCAATTGGCTGCCATACTACGTGTCGCAGGTTCGATTCCCGCATGAAACAAATTTAAGTGATGTGTTTGAGAGTTTACATGTTCGTCGCCCTCACGATACAAGAGTAATTCTTAGTGTAGGACCCACTTTTATAAAAAACTGTTTTTAAACCAGCAAAGACTAGTAATTTCAGAATATGTAGAAAAACTAACATCGTACATGCAAATATCAAATGAATTAACAAACAACTCGGTGTGCTCACTATACAAATAAGGTGAATATTTCACTCACACGCTTGTGAAATGGTTTAATTATGTAAATATCATTACGTGGCACAATGATCGTCTCTGTTGCCCGTGACGTCATAATGAGAGGCGTGATAGTGCATCGAACGAAACGCACGCTATTTACATGCTTTCCTTGTGCTAACTTGATTTATATCGATTTCTCTTTCTAACTTCGATAGTGATTGAGTGAGAAGAAAATTATTCATTAACTTGCTTTGCCCCGAGGCTAGAGTTGTGGATAAAGTTATGAGTTTTCAGCGATATAGTGTACTTTGTATTATGAGTCACGACTATCTTAAATCGTGGCTAAGAATTGATCCCTGGGGAACTCCCAATTGTTACTAAAAATCTAGGATATAATTTTTCGTTCACATTAACTTTCTGAATACTGTTACTCAAGTATGAAGTAAAAAGACCCAGATGATGTTCTGACCCCTGTAGTGATTTATTTTTTTGATAAATATTTCATGAGGAACTGTATCGAATGCTTTGGACAAATCACAAAAAATACCCAAAGCTTTACATTTATCTTCTCAATTAGTATAATTTTATCTTTTAAAAGATTTACACCTATTATATTTGTCTGATTTTCGAAATCGATTTAATATTTTAGTCGTAAAAATGCACCGAGAAGGTAGATTAAAAGTCTACAAAGTGCTACTACTAGTAAGCTCCTGGTTTTTTCGTACCATACTATGCTAGCAGTCTCCCAAAGGTTCCATTGGGTGAAAACTGATATGTGACAAATTCGTGTTATCCGAGGCATTGATTGAACTCGAAAGGAAATGATGAACGCTGACAAAAATGCCATCCGTGAGGCGACACACTGAGCTACTAAAAGTGCGTACACACGCTTACTTTAATAACACTATAATAATAATCGACTACACGATAAACTGCTAGAATAATTTTACTCCAATTGCGCCTCTGATACTCTACTCCAACAAATATCTTCGTTGAACGACCACGCCACCAATAAATCGACGCAACTACACGAGCCATTGCATCGATTATACCGATTATTAAGCAAAACACTCGTACGGAAACATCGAGATCATCACCCGACAAAAACTGCCATATCTCATGCGCGTGCGCATATATAGAGACGTGCTACATAATTTTCTTCGCATTACCGACTAATTACAAACGTCACACGAAAAAATAAACGTTTTTATCGAGAAGAACTACTGTACATTGCGTTTGGAATAACAACCAAACCAAAATCTACTTTAACACCACTTACTAAAGTTCTTTTTGAAATAAAAATTGATTTACCCAGCATCTAAGGCATTAAGCTAATTAGACACGATCAGGAATTAAACACTATGGTAAACACAATTTAATTGTAAGGTGATTTATGGCTTTCTATAACAAGTTGTTTGTTTAAGAATTAAATATTATCGCGATAGGAATCATAAAACCATGAGTGATTTATGTCGACTTTTCACGTCAAATGGTGGAAAAATGCAAATTCAAGCAAATAAGCAGAAACTGTTGAATGTTGAGGATATTATAGAAGTTGGTTACAACTGTTATAAACCCAGAAGATCCAAAATAAGCATCGTCGATGGATACACCTGAAATGTAAAAATAACCAAATCTTATGAATTATTGCTATACTCGTATGTTAATTAATATATTATGTTAGAAAAAGTAGCGCTCATTGAATTTAAAGCTATACGTTTTTTTTTGTATTGATGATAATTATTACTTATTTGACAATGAAGCACTTGAGTGTTACCTTTTTTAAGGGGGATATCATCAAAAAAATTACTCCTTCCGCTCTGACTAAAACCCACTAGTGTTTTTTCAGTTACATTTTAAGGTCCACGGTAATTCTTTCGAAAAATTTTGTAACTCTGGAAAGACTGACACACTCTCCTGTACCACCCAGAGCTGGAGAAATTATTGAATGATTTCCCACCTTCAAATAAAGCCCTGTAAAGCTGGAAATTTTTATTCAAAGTCAAAAATTTATTTGCAGATAAATATGTTTATAAGTTCTTACAATTTTATTTGAATGGGGTAAGGAGTCACCATTTTACATTCCATTAACGTCGTGTAAAATAAAGAGTATAGGTATTAACTCTATAATTTTATGCCTTCATTGAAAGTTACACTTGAATTTAAGTTTAATGTTGTTCTTGTATCCTTGTTTCCTTCATTATCGCGTTGCTCTGGCTTATCGCCAGGCTCCGCTTTGCTTGCTGTAAATAATACATTTATTTAGCGGAGACAAAAATTCCCATGTAAATATAATTCGTTACGCGTTCTAATCTCTTTTCCAAAATTGGAAGAACGCGCTCTTATTTTTGGGGCTTATCTTTGTCTGTCTGTTATTGTTTAAATTGCATGCAATTTGTATGCCAAGAAAAATTGCGAAATTCATCACTCTTATCGCTACCATTCCAAAGTCCGTCTGTATTCAGACAAACGATGAAACAATAGCAATCCGAACTTGACACTATTGTAGCAAAATACTTTGCAATCCATCGTCGAATCACTATGCAAACGTATTTATCGCCAGACGGTATCCGTCTGCTGTTCCGGTGATTATTCTCGGTGACCGACGCTATTAGCAAGTGGTATCGTCGGGGACACAAGTGTTTCATTAATTGTCAGGTAGATATTCAAGTGAAAGGATGAAAATATTTGGTCTGAACTGTGATAGGGGGCTCATTATCTGGAGATAGAATAGAATAGAATTTTGACCGACGAGTATCGTGTATCAGCATTTTCAAAGAAGGCTACAAACCTCTCGACTCAGCGCAATACATCGTCGATATTACATGATATGTCATTTATAATAAAAAAATCATATCGTGTTTTTTTTTCCGTTTCAAATCACAGATCTTGAGTGACTTTTTCTAGTTGCCGGTTGCTGACCGGTCGTCTCTTCTTCTTCCTCTTTAATCGTGTGTCATATTTATTTGAGATCCGCCTTCCTTCTCTTTCTTTTCAACTGAAAATATTTATTGGAGTGTCATTGTTGAGTTAAGATCTTCAATTTGTCTTGCCATACCATAATTTCTTTTAATTGGTGTTGAATTTAGACAAATTCAATAGAGCTATCAAATTCAAAATACGTTTGTTCCCCACTGTACCGGTCGGTTTATAAATTGCAATGCCGGCGGCAATCTCATACGATAGCGTGACATAATAATTATTTCAATTGTTTATTACTCTTTATTTTTACCATCAAATGTTCGTTTAACCTTAAATTTTATTACGTGTTAACAGCTAAGTGCTGCAGTTTATGACAAAAGTGTTACTTGAGATAATGTTTATGGGGTTTCTTAATGTGTTTGCTGTTTGCGAATTTTAACATGGCTATAATTAAGACCTAGACCGGTTTTGGCTTTAGTAAAATTTTCAGTATCATACATTTGAGCTATGTGATCATAGACCAGATTTTTTTTATCTATAATATTATATGTATGTATTTAGAAATATATAAGTATGTTTATCAGTTGTCTAGTACTCATAACACAAGCTCTGCTTAGCTTGGGACTAGACGGCGTTGTGTGATAGTTGTGATAAAAAATGAAAAATGTAACGTGGAGGTCAGTCGAAGTTTATTTTGCAGAAATAATGATATTTAATTAGTTTTTGATGAGGCTGAAAGTTTACTAGTTTAAGTCCCATTTGGATACCCAAGGATCGCAGAGTGCCGAGATGCGAATCATTCGTGGGCACAGTCCATAAATTCATGGCTATCAATTTTGAAAAGTGCCGAAATGAGACTAAAACATCTTACTTTTCGGTTTTTGAACAGATTGTCAGCGTTTCAAAATTTTACCTACAATTTATAAGTCAGTAGGCAAGCTACTCAGAAAAACGTCTGGTGACTTTCAGGAAATAAAATACATGCTATCTAATTCCAAACTACAACTTGTTACAATACATTAAATTACGTTGTTGAAACTTCAACGGTCCGGACTAAGCGGTTCGCTTCGTCCATCGAAGGACTGGAACAATTTGCCTGCTGCGGTGTTTTCGTCCAACTATAATTTAGGTGTCTTCAAGGCTAGAGTGAATAGGCTCTTAATAAACTAGTGCGCCTCACCATCAAAGATTGCATCACTGCTTACCATCAGATAGGATCGCAGTCTAGCACTGGTTTATATCAATTAAAACAAAAATATTATTAGTGCTTTTAACGTAGGTAATATGTAAATCTACATCCTTGACAGTAAATTAAGTTCATTGCCTGCTGCGATTTTCCCGTCCAATTATAATTTGGGTCTCTTCAAGGCTAGAGTGAATAGGCTCTCAATAAATTAGTGCGCCTCACCATCAACGATTGCATTACCACTTACCATCAGGTGGAATCGCAGTCAAGCACTAGTTTATATCAATAAAAAAAAAAAAATATATTATTAGCGCTATGTATGTAAATCTACATCTTTTTGTTGGTCTAAGTTTATGAAGCCTTGTACAGTTGTACCTAAGCTTTATGTTTTTGTACTTTCTTTGTTTCAGCGAGGGCCTGTTTACTTGTCCGGTCAACGCGTCCCCCGTTGATTACGCGAAGGTATGTTTCCAACATAATAACTGATTTACTAAAGGTTTTTCTGAACTTAAGGATGTCTGTAAAACTCGTAATTTGAGTAATTCTCACATTGCTTTTTATAAAAAATCCTTATTTTTTTAGTCCAGTTTACTGTTTTATTTTAACTTTCTAAATTCATTTAGATTCAACTGTATTTTTTTAGACAATAATGTTCTGTTATTTTACATTTTACTACGCACTGTGTAATAAGCATAGTGTCTCCATCAATCCATTTAATCGCTATCGGATGCGCACGCGCCGTCTCGTCGCGCGGGTGGTCGTACTCACCACGAGGTTCACCCAGCTGTGGATAGATGGCGCTGTTTACAACTTGCGGTCAAGCACCGCTTGTTACAAACGAATCTTTAAAACTTATTTTATTGACTCGTTAAACTACGAGCTTTCTTAGAATGTGTTTTATAAACAATTTTTATTGTTATATAAAGTGATTATGTAGCTTAAGCAAGCTTTGGCTTGTCTAACAAAACCCTTCCTTTTCGTTAAAACATCGATCTATTAAGTCTCATCGCATATATCAGCCAGATAAGGATACTTTAGTGTTTTGGCAAATAAATAATGCAATCTGTAATAAACTATAGAACAGAAAGCATTCTCTGCATCGATTTGAAGGAATTTGCTGCTTGAAATATCTCATCATTACGAAGCCCGTGAGGGTATTCAATGTTCGCAAGAAAGAAAATGAGTAATAAAATTGAAGTTATCTCAAATAGATCGAAGGTGCGCGTGCACAAGCTCACACGCGGGCAATTTCAAATTCTATTACTTGAATTACATTAGATGATATGAAGGTGCTTAGAAAATTCTGAAGATAATGTAAATCAATAAATGTGTGTAATCAATTAAGGGTTCGTCTTGTATAAAGAATAAATGAATTATGTAAGTAATTGCAATTGAAAAACTGTTGGCCGCTTTTTAACAAGAAAGCCTTAGAACTGAAATGAATTCACAAACACTTCTGACTTGTCAGTCACTTAAAAAGATGAAGATACTGGCCTATTTTGAAGCATAGATTCCTAGGTCATTTATTTTAGTTAATTGTCTCATAAGTGATAAAAATAGTCGACTAAAATATTATTTTCTATATTTTGAATGAATAACAATGTCTTGAGGAACAATAATAGATTCTCGTAAACATTGAATTGAACACGTGTCTCCCCCACACTCTGCCATAGCACACGCTCCTGGGGGCAAACTTGCGATCATGGTGCTCCATGCTTGCGATATTGTCGAGAAACCTAAGTATAAGAACAGTGCCTCGAATATAATAAGAGATATTACACCGTAGGTTTTGAACCCTGAGAATTTAGGAATAGAACAAAATCAGTATGTTGTTCTAATGTTTATTATAAAGTTTTACACATGCACCACGTCACTTCAACATTAACGATATAACTGTAACTTTGTAACTAGTATTAATTTAAAAGAGTTTTTTTTTGCACGTTCTTTTCTATAAAAATCTACACTTTGGAACTTGCAAATAGCATCATTTTTTTAGTTTTTTACTGTTCGACATTGGCTATTCAAAGATGCCTATAAATGGTTTAATTAAAATAAATGCCTTGATCTTGAGTTTGAAAGAGGTTAAGTTAATGTTTTTACTTTTCCTAATGAGCCTGATCTCACGTGATGGTAAACAACCATGTAGCACCCACTCCTATCAAGATCGAGGACTCTACACACGAAATTGTTAACGACTACGTTTACCTAGGACAGACGGTCCAGTTGGGAAGGTCTAACTTCGAGAAAGAGATCAATCGTCGAATCCGACTCGGCTGGGCAGCGTTCGGGAAGCTGCGCAATATCTTCTCGTCCAATATACCACAGTGTCTCAAGACGAAAGTCTATGACCAGTGCGTGTTGCCAGTGATGACATATGGCTCTGAAACATGGTCGCTTACAATGGGTCTCATCAGAAGGCTTAAAGTCACCCAAAGGGGATGAGGTGTACGATGCAAAAGAGTCCAGAAGATGCCTGTTCTCTCTTGCTTTGAAAGCTGATGGGTCACTTAAAAGTTGTAGGGAACCCAATTTTGTTTGCTTGTTGGAGGTATTAATTATTTTGCAAATAGGTTTTAAAAAACACTTACACGTAATTTTTACGACAATTTAAACTAGATTAGGCCGGTGTATCTTATTCATTTAGAAGTTATTCATCTGTTTAAGAATATTATTGTACCTACTGATATTTAAGTAATTGCTGAGGGTAGTAAGCTACGGGGAGCTGGGGTGAAGCCGTGTAAAAAACTAGTATAATAAAAAACTTTATTGCACACCATTACAGGGATATTGTGTTGAGAGGAAACTGTAATTACAGAAAGATGCTTATTGAGTAGTTTGTGGGGGTTACCAGTACTTTAAGTTGTCTCTCACGTGGACCTGACCATTGCCTACTCTTTGGAACGTGTCCTACGCAGCACCATCAGTTGTTGTGCAGCTCCACCTTATCGTATACATATAATGAAGATAAAATTAGATTTGTGTTTTTAAAAATTAGCACTCTTAAATTTGATTATTTTTATTTTGGTACCTGTTTAAAGTTCTATTAGACACATTTTGACAAGAATATACGTACTTATCAATCATCGGATTAGTCACATTCACACACACACAGACAAAAAAAACGCGGCAAAAAATTACAATGCAAAACAATACCTATCTTGTTGGCAAGGAATTAGCGAATTCGGCACAGCATCTAAATTACAAGCACCGCATGTATCGCGGCGAATCAACCGTAATCGATCATTTAAACATCGATTAAACACCAAATTGTCCCTACAAAATCAAAACAAGATGATTTGGCACGCAAAATCCGCGGACGCACTATCTATCGTCACTTCCCAAACGAATTTTAACCATACCATATAAAATTTAAAGTCTAAATTGACAATACGAGAGGCACCACGGATTGGTGTCACTCACCTCTCGCGACGACCTTGCAATGCTAACCAGTCACGCGACAATGTTTTTGTCTCTCTCTACCGGATTATGTCCGGTCGTTAAGTTGTGTTGCTATCTCCTTCTAACAGTGCAAAGCTGTACGGTTGTTTCACTATGCGTTTGGTGCTTAGGAGCGCTGCGGACGTCTCGGATTAGTTCTTGCTTTTGAAAGTAGATGGCGCTGCCTAGATATTGAATTAAATACACGTAAACAGGATCGAGAGCGGCCAGTTTTTTGTATAAATGGTTGATTTATTCTTACTCAGTTACGATAGGATAACAGCTTATAGGAATTGACAGGTAACGATATTTGTGATAGATATTGAAAAAACAAAATGAATTAATTTTGATCCCTGTCTATATGCAGCAATGGGTATTCCCTGGCGAATATTATGAAGATTAATATTCAGGCTTACTATTTATACTATAAATAAAAGAATAGAACAGAATAGAATAAACTTTGTTGTACACCAAACAACTAACAATGTGGCTGGTTTTTGTTGTGCGCATGGAAAGATGCACAATTAAATTTACTTTTTCTTTTTTGTTAAAGTTTTATGTATTTTGTACATTGAACACCTATTTATCTATTATTTTATTATTTTACTACTTATTAACATATACTGTAGGTATATGTAATTATTTACCTTACATGTAACACTAATAAATAAATAAAAAATAAATAAACTAATTTTCAACCCTGCACTATCAACAAGGTTCAGTTGAAAACCAGCGTCAGGCAACTACCACGTTGTTGTCTGGCATTTTTGCTGAACTGGATCTATTTGGCGCAGTCGCGAGACACCCAATGTTAGTTTTCTTTTTTTTTAATTTTAAGTGTCTACATGTTGTTTCTTCATTGTGTATCTATGTGTGCCAAATAAAATATTTTTCTTTCTTTATTTACGAGTTCAAAGTGACTAGTTTTAGGTATGTCATTCGGCCTTAACTAATTTTTGCTACTCGTAAAGTTTTACAGTACTTTTTCTCAAAGACATCATTTTCTGTACCAATTGATTTCAAAATAAGCTGAACACAATCTCTGAGAACAGAGTAAGAAAAACAACATAAAAACAGATTTACTATGATTTACCTATTACTATTTTCTAAATTAATCAAAAGTAAGAATATAAATAAAAAAATATCAAAGAAACTTGATAAACTAAGCGCTCTGCGCTATCTGCTCAATACAGCTCAAATTATTCAGCACTAAATTTTTATGTCCGTCTTGCCTCCGTGTAACGGACCGGACTATCTTACGGGTGCGCGGGCGCAGGGCGTGAGAACCGGCGCGAGCGAGTGCGGAACAACGCGAGATCTATGATCCATTGGATAATAACATTGCTGACTTGGCTGCTGAAATTGCACGGGTACCTGTCCAACTTTTTATAGAGTGGATTATCCTCGTGTAGAAATAGAATAGATGTACCTATAGTCTTTTAACTTAGAGGAGAGGTGATGTCAAAACTCTGTGTAGGAGGTTTTGCGCGGATGTAAGGCATATCCTACCTTATAATATAAGTCGTTGTTGTTATTTGTCTTTATTTGTAAGGTATGCGCCATGTTTGACGTAAATAAACACTTTTTCTTTCTTTCTTTCTTTCTAGGAGTTTTTTGGCGGGATTTCTTCGAGTGAAGTTCAGGTCTGTTTTAATTATTCGCGAATTGATTCCTAGTGGATATTGTGACGTAAAATTGTGTAGTTTTGTATTTCAAGTGTCTGCGCAACTGGACATTATGTGGATTCATTGAAACAGGCGCGATCTCAGTAAAATGTAGCTGAGAATTTTATTGTAGTGTTGACTACCTCAGTGAAGCTTGCCGAGTAGGTTCCTTGATTTGATACATTTGCTGCCAAATACTACAAAAACATTAAAATGTGTACATCCATATTCTAATGGTAAAAAAATTAATATACGAAGGCTGGCTTAAAGGATTTAGTATCCAAGCCAAAAACATACAAAAAATAAAATTTGTGTATGCAAACAATTTGGTAGAGCGTCCGTTTGAGTGTTAAAATATAAGTTATTAAAACGTTAAAACATAAACCTTTAAAAAGTAAATATGCGGAAATAGGTACCGAGTGTTCTAGGCTTTTTTTTTAAATATAAACCATTGCTTGACTGCGATCCCACCTGATGGTAAGTAGTGATGTAATCGTTTAAACCCCTTTATGAGCATAATTGTATAAATACATACCATGTCATACATACTGCAAATATATTACCTTACTATACGATACTGCACTGCAAATTGCAAAAAACGTGCAAAGTCCAAAATAGTAACTAGTTTTTATTTTTTATTCTTGGCAGGGCCAGGGGTCAGAAGTCCAGATGATTATTTAAAAAAAATAATTAAAAAAATCTTGTATCAGAATTCAAAACTTACAGCACACTTAAATATTTTTGAAAATCAAAACTAGATAAAATAGTATCTACTATTTGATACAAGTGAAAAAAGTTTGTCATTGCGGCCGAGGCGGAATTCACCCGAGCCGCAAGCGAGGGTCCTTAAGTGCGGGTTTTCGAGTAAGTTAAAAAATGTTATTCTGAAAAAGTAAGTGTGCTAATAATCATGGCGGTCACCTCCTCAAACAGGGGACCACTTCTGTAACCTAACCAATAGCAGCGACCAGAACCAGACCATTTGTGGTCCATCGAACTACGTGGTTCAAACCGCTTCATAATGTCGACGAAGAAGCAAATATTTAATGATGTCTCTACTGTGATCAACGGCAATCATGCTTATATAGGCTTCTAAACTCAAAAAATATCACGTAGTATCTTCAAATACCTACCTCAAATACCTACTATTTACCTACGCAATAATATCAAATAACCCAGTAGACGATATCAAGTGTCATTATAAATAGACAGGCGTATTTTTTTGTTATTACAGGTATACTTGTCGACTTGTATTGCTGATTGACAAACTTGATTAGGGTATGATGTATAGAGAAGCATATTATTTGTAAACCTAATATACATACAAAAATCTGGTGACACAGTGTTTGTGGTCAAACTCCTTCGAAACAAAACAAATAAATTTTTACTTACTTACTTACTTAACAGCTTTACTAGTTTTTTTTATGATTACTACTAGATTTTTATGAAACTTTTTGTGTAAATTCGGTAGATCTGAGAATAGGTGGTAGGTTATTTTTTACCCTCCTACCCCTACCCCCCATTTTTAGGGTTCCATACCTCAAAAGGAAAAAAAGGAACCCTTATAGGTTCACTTTTTTGTACGTCTGTCTGTTTATCTGTCTGTCTGTCAAGACCCTTTATTTCGGGAACGCGTGGACTTACTGAGTTGAAATTAAAACCACATACTTAGGTCTGCGGTCCCTTAAAGCTGTAAAAAAAATAAACTTCTAAGTTAACGGAAAAAAAGATATGGCCGTTTATGTCGCAAAAAACATATATTTTGACACTCAAAGGAACCAAAATTCTAGAGTACTTCTCGTTAAAATCTCTGTTGCATAAAGCAAGCTCTTATAACACAAGTATAGGAATAAATCTGAAAACAGAAAATTTGTTGTTACGTAACAAAAAATTTTTTTGTTGCTATTTGGAAAAAACTTCAAGACTCCAATCAGGAATTGAACTCTTTACATTGGTAAGTTTGTACGGAACCCTCAGTGCGCGAGTCCGACTCGCACTTGCCCGGTATTTTCTTTTGATCATTATATGGCAGAACAACGTGTGTCGAGTCAGGTGATTTTTTATAATTTTTGTTCCTTATTTTTTATGCATTATAGATTACCTAAGTATACCTAATTACCTATGGAACCGATTTTGTCCCGATTGAACTTCTGAATTAAAAAAATCTTTTCAATTTCTCGTTCCGTTGTCAATCTAAATGCTTGCATCTCTTGCCTGTTTAAAAAAAGGTAAAAACATTTTGAATAGACCCCAAATGACGTTTCCTTCGTCACACATCGAAACCGAATATTCTAATTCCCATGGACATCAGAAAAAACCCTATCAGATCAGATCTCACGGTTATTAAAATTAAAATCAAAATAATAGATAAACTTCACAAAGGAAATTTGACCCACAAAGGGATAGCCATCGCGTACAATAGCACCAAATAGTTCTCTGTTCACCCCTTTTTAGTTTGAAGAGGCGTAATGAAGCAAGTTCAGTATAAACTTGATTTCTTCTAATGTACCATCAAAGCGTGAATAGGAGTCGGGTTTTGTTTTGTGTTGTTATCTCCTTGCTCCATAAAGAAGATGGGGTAAGCGATACTTCATGCAGTGTTTAGTGGATGTTATGGGCAGTGGCGTAACTATAGGGTGGAAAGGCTGGCAAAATGCCACGGGTCCCTGGCCTGGTGGGGCCCCCAGTCCAAGAGGCCTTGAGCTCAGAAGAAATAAATATACAACTTCAAGTAAATTAATAAGATTTATTAAACGCATTCATAAGAAAAGGATCAATTTCCCGGGGTATGTTGCCAGACAGGTGAGGCCCGCCTTCAGAGACAGAATATAAAAGTCCTCGTGTATTAGAGAACTTGCCGATTTATTAATAATAAATAATATTTTATGCTTGCACTTCAGTGATTTATCCAAATTAAATGATAAAATTAACGATTTTCCTGGGGCCCCGTCCAATGATTTTGCCACGGGCCTCAGATGGTATAGTTACGCCACTGGTTGTGGGGTAGATTTAAAAAAATAAAAACCGGCCAAGTGCGAGTCGGACACGTGCACAAAGGACTCCGTACCATTAATTATAATATTAGACACTATATTACAGCCTTTTGTTTATTTTCACCTGTCCCAGAGTGTTCGTTCGTTGAAAAATTATGTTTGTTGTATTGTATGATGGGAGACTCACTTAAATAGGTATTTTAATATCTTTTTAGTATTTGTTGTTATAGCGGCAAAAAAAGAAAAACAATCATCTGTGATCAACTGTCTAGCTATCAAGGGTCATGAGATACCTACAACCAGCCCTGCGTTCAAAAATGAGGTTAGAGTTAACTCTAATGACGTCATCAGGTTAGATACTGTGTTTCCTGATGGCTACAACCCGGAAATCTTTAAGTCAAGAGTGAATAGGTTACTTCTAGGTAAGCGCGCTCCATCGTCGACCGCATCATCGCTTTCCATCAGGTGAGATAGTGGTCAAGCGCGAACCTATCAAGAATAAAAAAAAATAAAAATAAAGATACTCTACGCGTTCAACTGTCAATGCCAAGCAACTGTCATTCCTGCCGCTTACACCAACCTACCCTGCTCGGAGTTAGGGTTAGTTGGGTTAACTCTAGGGTAACTACTCGAGTTATAAAAGGAACGACCCTGGGTTGCAACTCGAAGCATTTTTGAACGGTTAGAGTACCCCGGGTAGACCCTACCCTACTCTGGTTATTTTTGAACGCAAGGCTGGTGAAGTGATGACAGACAGACGGACAGTGGAGTCTAAATAATAGGGCCCCGTTTTTACTCTTTAGGTTCGGAACCCTAAAAAGCATATTTCTTACTGTAGGGCTGAGGGAACGTTTGAAAGAGCGACCGTGGTTCGCACGACGAGGTCCGGTAACCGTCCGAATCGAGGTCGAGTTGTCATCGACGCGTAGTGTTCCACACGCGCTTCAAGGAGATGTCAGCAAAACCGTAGGGGCCCAGCTGGGTCTAAGCCTACTGGGGCCATGGGTTGTGCGAAAGAGATCCCCGGGGCCCTGGAACGAAGGCAAAGAAGGAACATAGGAGTAGGTTTTAGTCAGTAAAAGTCCGACACGCCCTCCCGGTCCACCATAGAACATAGTTTGGAAAAACTGATTAGATTGAGTCCAAGGTTTCACAACAATAAATTCTGCAAGCTTAGACATAATAATATGACTGTTCTGTTAGCGTCCCCGCCAAACGCTAAGTATATGACAATGACATTACCTGTCACTTCACTTGTCACATGAGTTCTCTGCACGTAATGTCAATAGGTAGGTACTACATAAAATTGATATGTTTTCTACTTAGCGTTTGGCGCGAAAGCTAACAGAAAAGTCATAATGTCCAAGCCTGCTGTTCCGAGTGACACGAATAATAAAAGGCAGTTTATTATTATTATTCTTCTTCTATTAAAACAAATCTATTATCTGTATTCAACACAAGATCGATCCTCAAATGCATACGATGCATATCTCATAAGTCATAGAGACACGCATTCTCATACGTTCACATAATATAATATGCATTCTGAAGCTTTGTATAGCAGCATTTAAATTAAAGATTAATCTATGAAGAAAATAATGCTCGCAGGATCACTGACCTCGTTTTCAAAAGACCCAATTTGGACATATTCAAAATGAATAAGGGTCGGGTTACATTAGGACGTTACGGGGAAATGGAAACTCTACTGGAACGCATAGGGCAATTGAAAGACACAGGTGTGGTTTTTGTCAGTAA
The DNA here is from genome assembly GCA_905147345.3 of Mythimna impura. NCBI lineage: Eukaryota > Metazoa > Arthropoda > Insecta > Lepidoptera > Noctuidae > Mythimna > Mythimna impura. Next base: position 28,193,859 of record LR990350.1, read on the forward strand.
AAGGCTGACATGGCCTTTCGCTCCACTCTAGAGCGGGATATGTGATTGGATGAATACCAATCTCAAAAAAAGCTTTTTTTTATTTGATGATTTCCCACAAAAATACCCCGTTCTGGGCCTAATGAGAGGGAGTGTCAGATTTTTACTGACTAAAACCCTTCTGTGTTCCTCCTTTTGCCCTCTGTATTCCAAAGCTATGGTAATTCTTTTGACCAATCCGTCAGCCCTCTGGTTGGAGGACGTTAGGGATTAGGTTGCATCATTTTTGTAATCAATGTTTTAAATTAGGCAATATTTAGCGTCCTTCTAAAGCTGTATATTTGTATAAATTGCATCAGTATTTCACAATATACTTAAGATTGGCTCCTTGTCAATGACCTAAGATTGAATGTCAATGAAAAACTTTATAAGTATTTTGGTAGCGGATTGCGACAATATTTATTTAGTTACTTTTAATTATATTCTACTTATAAATACTTAAGTATTAGTATCTGGTAGTGCTACCTGAACCGTAAACAATATTTAAAACTAGTTGCTGGCTGGAAATTAGTACTGCTTTTAAGAGACCCATACAAAATTACTTTAGTTTTGAATTTATCTGTTGGTTAGTGGGTTTTTCCTATTTGTTTTTTTTTTATTCTTTATATTATTTTTCACAAACTTTATATTAAACAAACAAATTAGGACATCTGATGTACCTACACAGGCGAGCAAACCATATATAAATGAGAGAGAAATTTTACACTTTAGGATAATTATAAATGCATAATAAAAATTTAAACACATTATTTTTTTTTTTTTTAATTGCTCTTGTATTGGAGCAAATAAATGTATTAAATCGGTCAAGCCATATTTGAGTTTAGGTGACACTAACGAACAGTAATTAATTTTTATATAAATGTAAGAAGAAGATATAATAGATTACTCGACCCAGAAAGAAAACCCAGGAACCGGAAGAGCAACCTTAGTTGGAACCGAAAAGCTGAAACGACGCAGTATCTACCATTTTTTGAGTGTTTATTAACCCATGTACAATTTGACGACACTTTAAAAACAGCCCGGAATAAATTATTCAAATGTTTGTTCCCTCTGCACTTCATTCAATGCTTCTACTATCATATAACCAATTACAAGTTCAACAAAAACTTTTCTACCAAAAATCACCCCACGTTACACCCCAATGTACTCCAACCTTTACCATCTTTTTTACAAAGAAGAGGTTAAACGATATAAAACGGACCCAGGACATTATGATGTAAAGTAGGTGCTAACAATGGAGATAAGATGTCTCATACGTGAGGGAACGTGTGGTCACCCGACGGTAACGGAGGGGAGTGTGGAGGACTGTTTCTGTCTCTAATAGCAATGAGTCATACTCATATTAGATTCATACGTAAATCTAAATATATAGTGGCAGAGGTGTTATTAATATAAGAACTTGAGCTTGCCGCTTTAGTACATGAAAAGCTTGAAAACATGGTGAGTCAACAAAGTCAAGTAGCAAATCTGGTGGTCTTTAATTAAGGAATTTCATAGAAAACGTATTTATGACAATATGGTAATAGTGCTTATTCTAATAGATCAGTAGTTTTTAACCGACTTCATGAAGGAGGTTCTATGTTCGGCTGAATGTATTTTTTTGTATGTATGTTCACCGATTTCTCGGTCAATTGTGTACCGATTTTGAAAAATGTTTTTTTGATTGAAAGTTTATGCTTCTAAGTTGATCTCATAAAAATATTGTTATGATCTGATGATGAATTTCGAAGTTATGGAACGGAACTCCTCATAGGATTACAACAGAACTGTCGTAAAAAGTAATATTGCTTTGTTTATACGTGTAGTCGACGGCTGATTGAATGAAGAGGGGTGGTGGATATGTGATGAATCCAGAAGGTAGGTCTGGGCTTGGCTTATTGGAATTGTTATTCAATGTTTTTAAACCTTACTATAGAACATGCACACTATTTAAGTTTGACTGAGGGGTACTTTTTAGTTGTGGTACCACAACTAAAAGTCACTCGATCTCCTAGTTTGGGAGTCAGGGTTTATTCTATCTGTGTGACTTTTAATTTATTGAAATGCACATACTGCTTAGTACTTCAAGGTTTGTGTCTAAACACAAACCAGGAGGAGGTTTGTGTCATTTTGTGTGTGTGTACCTTTATCTAAATAAAGGTTTTTATTTTATTATTTACTTATTATGTTCAACAACACAAAAAAAGGTGTAGGTGTAGGGTGTTGTTCTTGTTGTGTTTGTTGTTGTGTTGTTGTTGGCAACTTCGCTCGCGTGGAATTAGGTTTCACTATATAAATTGTGGACCCCCGTTTCATCCCCTTAGGGGGTATATTTTGGAAAATCCTTTCTTATGCTTTGTAAACAATGTAAACATCATAAAAAGAACCTCTGCGCGAAACTTTAGCGTTTAAGGTCCAAGAGTTTAGGCTGGGCGATGAAACTCATCAACGCTCAGCCCAAAGTCTTGAGTATCAGTGAATGAGTCAGGAATTTGCCCTGACTGCTATGCCGGAGGTCGTAGGTTCTATTCTCACCCAGGAAAAATGTTTGTGTGATGAGCACCATCATTTGTTCTGTGTGTGTATGTAAGTATTTAGAAATATATAAGTATGTTTATCAGTTATCTAGTACTCATAATACACGGTCTGCTTAGCTTGGGACTAGACGGCGTTGTGTGATAGTTATGGAATATTAAAAAAATATTATTATAAATAAATTATTCTACACACCTATTGACAAAACCGATTCAATTTCCAAGTTGAAGGTAAACAATTTAGACCATTTCTTAATCCATGTAACCATCAAGATGCTCTTATTGACAAAATTAGAAAGTAGGAACAAATGAAGTTACTAAGAACCAACACAGTTAACTAAAAGCAGTTAAATGTCGGTATCACTGTGATGCAACATTACAGTAACCTCACTTTGAACCCAGTTCACAGAAGTTAACAATAAACTTTATCTAAATACAGCATTAACGGTCATTTGACGTTATCTCGAGTTTCTCACGTTAGGAATTTTATTTGTCATGCGCGTACGCACTCGTAGTGTAAGCTTGGGGTGAAAGGCATTGTAGTGACCGACGCGTAGATTAGATCATGTGGGAGCTTATGAGATATGCTCTGATTTTGTATTGTGGAGCTGGTTTCATTTTAATATATGTTTATTAGCTTATTACCGATCGAGCTTTGGGCAAGTAAAACTCAAAATGAGTGCCCTGCCCCTGTAGCTTAGTTACAATCGTTTCGTTGCGATTCTCTTTTCGTCGATCGCCTCGAGTAGGCCACGCCTCCGATTCCTTTATTCTGACGTCATCTCAATGCTCAGTCATGTGGTCAGAACAAAGGAATAGGAGGCGTAGCCGATTCGAGGCGATCAACGAAAAGAGAGGCGATCGACAAAAAGAGAGTCGAAACGAAACGGTTGTAACTTGGCTAGGGGGGCTGACATTGTTAGACAGGGTCGAGGCAGATCACGAAGACGATGGTGGGACGATTTAGATGTTCTTCTTAGGATTTGGCAAAAAAAGTGACACAGAGCTGGGAACAATTTATTTAAAACAAGCTTCTGGTAGCGGTTTTTCCCGCGTAAAAGTAGGTTTCTCCATACAAACTTCCGAACCCCGTTTTACCCCCTTAGGGGTGAAGTTTCGTGAAATCCGTTCTTAGCGTATGTCTACACCCTATAAGGAACCCACCTGCCAAATTTTAAGTTTGTAGGTGTTATAGTTTCTGAGATTTCGTGATTAATCAATGAGTGGTATTTATTTATATATTCAAACTTATTGCTACAAGGCGTTATCTACCAGTCAACCTTAGGATTAAAAAAAAAATAATGTGGGTGTGCACAGTAATATAATACATAATATTTGAAATAGAATGAAGTAGGTATATATATGAATATGCTGCATGCAATGGAATGTCCATTCCTTCCAGGGAGGCCTTTACCGAGCTGTGGGACTGAACAGGCTGGATATAATAATATAATAGCTTATTATAGGGTAGATATCCCTAATTATCCCATGTAGCACCAACTCCGATCAAGATCGGAGACTCAACACTCGAAATTGTAGACGATTACGTTTACCTGGGACAGACAATCCAGTTGGGTAGGTCTAACTTTAAGAAAGAGGTCAATCGTCGAATACGACTCGGCTGGGCAGCGTTCGGGAAGCTGCGCAGTATCTTCTCGTCCAACATACCACAGTGTCTCAAGACGAAAGTCTATGACCATGCAGTGCGTGTTGCCAATGATGACATATGGCACTGAAACATGGTCGCTTACAATAGGCTTCATCAGAAGGCTTACAGTCTCCCAAAGGGCAATGGAAAGGGCTATGCTCGGAGTTGCCTTGCGTGATCGCATCAGGAATGAAGATATCCGCAGGAGAACCAAGGTCGCCGACATAGCCCGAAGAATAGCAAAACTAAAGTGGCAGTGGGCAGGGCACATTGCTCGTAGAACGGATGGTCGATGGGGCCGAAAGATTCTAGAGTGGCGACTGATCCTGTCAGTCGTTGTGGCGATGCTTGAGGGAGGTCTATGTCCAACAGTGGACGTCTTTTGGCTGAAATTATGATGATACCCTAATTAGGGTTTAAAGAAGCTTGTATGAAGATCTTTGTTCATATCACATCACATTATAACACTAATATTGTAAAGGCGAAAGTTTGTGAGTTTATTACTTCTTCACGTTGGAACGACTGAACAAAAAACAAACTTTACCTTTTTATTTTATTATTAGTGTAGATAGACAAATATTCAGATTAAATCGGAAAAAAATGTAGCCATCAAACGGATATGTTTTTAAGCGATCTAGAGGTAGTGATTTTCATTCTCTAGAATAGTATAAAGTTGTTATCTCGGACACATTTTAATTAACTTAAAGAATTTTCTTTGTTTATTTAAAAAGTCCATCTACAAAGAACCAACAGTGTGTGAACAGTGCATTCCATAGACACCACACATCATAGACTCATAGAGCGACGTATTGACTGTAAATCATGGCAGTCATAGGTCACACATCTATGACCGTCTCGTGTCTTTGGGATACAGTAGATGCGATGGGCTATTCTGTAAAATTACGGGGGCGATGATCAAATAAAAAATTATTATATTTTTTTTAATTTGGGTACTGTGTTTGTGTTTTGGTCTTAACAAAATAAATACGGAACTTGGAGCATATAAATCGAAGTTCTGTGCGAACTGCAACCTACAGTCAATGAAACTAGGACCCTACATTTTGTCACATAACTTACTCTAGTAAATTAGTTTTAAGTTCAAAATGACCCCTTTTATTAAACAAAAAGAAAAACGTTGCCCCACTATATTACTTTTGTATCGTGAATCACATACATGAGAGACCCATACCCTTTATAACTATCTGTAGCCCATACCGGAATTACGTTCATGCGGAATCGAACCCACAACTACCGTGCAAACAAAGCCGTCATTCGGTTCCCAAGATACAGGCACCGCCTAGTTTGAGGGCCATTGTAGTAATTCTGGTAAAATATAACTCATGTTACCGTTATGCAATACCTAGGTTTAAGAAAATACTTATAACAATGGTTAAATAAATAAATTATTATTATTATTATCGAGAAATTGTCTTAAAGATTCTCAATCTCTACATACACAAATGGAGATTAATGCTTGACCATATTTATACATCTCTAGAATAAAGTCCCTAATTTCAAAGAATAGCCCTAATCTCTTTACATTTGACACTGCACTCATTTTGAACGGCCCCACGTCTATAACGCATGATGGATTATGATTACGTAAGATAAACGTAACGTACCGGTCACCCTCACACGTGACAATGTGATATATTTCTTTAAATATATTACATTTTATAGCACTGTTCTTTGCTTTGATTGATATGTATCGCTTTAGAGATGGGCTTGTTTAATAATCTATGGTTGGCATGGACAAGATAGAAGTTTGTTAGTGCAGAGAGGGTAGGAAAAAAGAAATAATGATAATTAGGTACGGACAGGACTTTGAAAATTGAGATATAATTGGAGTTTAATAAAATGGAATCGTTTGTCTTGGTAAGTTCATGCGAAGTGGAGGGATGAAACGTCACCAAAGTCCAAAGTCAAGCAAGACCAAAGTAAAGATGGATGGATTGTGAGAGGAGAGATATGAAAGAAAGGGGAGTCAGTGATAGCGTGACGGTTGACAGGACAAAATGGAAGAAATAAACATGTTGAATAAACCCAAGTACATAGGACAAGGGCAGAAAGATGATGATCTTGAAGATAGCTTTAGATGAACGGTACAGGTGTTTGCCAATAATTCTGAAGTAACTTTGCTTGAACCTCGAATCTTTAAAATTTATATAATTGTATGAAAACTGGGTAAGTGCGAGTCGGATTCACGCACTGAGGGTTCCGTACAAACTATATTACCCGAATGGAGTCTCGACAATTTTTCCGAATTGTAAAATAGTTTTTTTTTGTGACGTAGATATCAACAAATTTACTGTTTTCAGATTTATTCCCATACCTGTGTCATAGGGCCTTGCTTTATGCCAAATTTCAGGATTCTGGGTGAACGGAAAGTACCTTATGAATTTTAATTCCTTTGAGAGTATCGAAATATACGTTTTTTGCGACAAAAACGGCTGTATCTTTTTTATTCGTTAACTTAGAAGTTTGATTTTTTTACAGCTTCAAGAAACCGCGGACCTGTAGTATATGGTTTTAATTTCAACTCGATACCTCCACGCGTTCCTGAGATAAAGTAATCCTATAAGGGTTCCGATTTTTCTTTTGAGGTACGGAACCCTAAAAATTGACAAACCTACTATAAGACAATTTTTTTACTAGTTTCTAATTAAATCTTATGCATATGAAAAAATAATAATAATTAGTTAAATTCTATCTCCAAAATTATATTTTATCATGTGGAACATACCTGTTGATAACGACATATTGCGACTGGCAGACTCATCAAGTCAGTACATCCTTCATTTGTATGTAGGTACAATATTCCAGCTTGCATAAGATGACAGGCAGGTGATGTATTCGTATCTGGTTTTATTTTCGAATCAACAGGATCCAACAGATGGTTCCAATTCCAATAAAATCAAGAAGTTGACGGACGAGTCACGGATACTGTTGAAAATGTTGTACACCTGGAGATTGATTCTACTTTTTGATCTTAACTCTTAACTTACGTTAGGTATAGCAACTGGTCGTAGGTTACCTTTTGCAGTGGCATAATCGTGAAGACCAAAAAGAATGTAACTTTAAGGAGTATAGCGTAGACTCCAGGTGTAAGCTTCTAAGATCTGGTGTGTATGAAAGGACACTCCTGACACAATCCATATGCACAAAATGTTTTAGGAGCACATTCATTGTGCGTACAGCTAAGGAGTGAAATTCCGTGCCAGAGTCATCCCATCTGATGGTAAGTGATGATGTGGCCGATGATGGAGCACACTTACCTAGAAGTAACCTATTCACTCTTGATTTAAAGAGTGAATAGGTTGTATCATGAAACACAGACTCCGGTAGGGAATTCCACAATTGATCTTTTTAGATACCAGTAACACATTAAGTATTTGTGCCTTCCTTAGTTTCAACGTGTTTTGTGAAGATGAGTGGTATAGGTGAGCAATTACTATTTATATTGTTGAGTATAATTTTCTCTTCAAGAGATTCCTAACTCTTACCTTGCACAAAAATTACAAACTCGCTTTTATTATTGAGTCGATAGTTCAAAAATTCAGCTAGCTATCTACCTAATGTGAAAAAGCACACATTTGCAAATAAATATATGTATTTACACAAGATATTACTAAGTTAGATTTCTTCGAAGACTTTTTTTTTAATATCCATAAATTCCATCCCAAGTCGTTATCAAGAACAATATCTACACCTCCAAACACAACAGCACCTGGACCCGTACCCACCCCACAATCAACCCATACATAACAAATGCATCAAATAACATTAATAAATGAGACGAACTCTAAATTCAACTGCATTATTCATTACGTACTGCCGAACAGAATGCAGAAGACGTTAGCTAAGTAGCCAATGAAAAACGTCAGAGGTCAAACAGGGTCACTTATCATTATTTCGGTGGATCTAGATTGAGAATTGTAAAGAGGCGAGAGGTGGTATAGAAATTAGAAAGGTTTATCAATGTCATTGATGAGGCATTGAGAGTGACCTCTGCTCAATAGATCTCAGCTTCTAGCCAAGCGTACTTCACGCTCAACTACGTCATTGCTTAGCATCATTAGATTGTTTGAAACGCAAGCCAAAATGCACCTAATTTAAAAAAAAATAGATCATATAGATGCCTTAAAAATAAAAATAGAGGGGGAAATCTTTCCCTCTTGTCTAACTTTCTGAACTATACAGATAGATTCACTACAATGAAGGTAAATCCTGCATCAGTGAATACTTAATTGTTTATATTAAAATAGCATATTTTTGGTGAAAGGAAAGCTTGCCCATAGAAGGAACGTAAAGGAACTGATGGCCCAGAGTACCTCAAAACCACCAGTACCAGTATCAGTATAGTATGGAGTATCTTTTACCATTTGCTTATGGGAATCCAAGCATGATCAGATAACGCACTAGATCAGAAAGTGTAGATTTAGCAATATACGTATGTGTTCATTTTTATTAACTCGATCACTTTCAAACATTATTGTAGCAAGCAAAAATTCAGCACATGAAAATCAGCTGTTACTTACAATCTCATTAGCAAAATCTGATGGCCTTTAATGTCTTTACCAAAACGACGACAAAACGACCAAAATTGCATTTAAAAAAATAATTTGATGCAGCGTTACACTGTAAACTATCTCACTTATATTACCATCGATATCAAAATTGAGTGTCTTAAAATGATAACAGCCCAATTTTCTTCTCATCATCGCCAATTATCGGGCATTCGAACAAAAACTGTCATCTTACCAACCCTAATGGGAGTAAATGATTTGACTCTAAAAGCCAAGGTGCAAGGCGTTGCGATCAGATTTTTAAATGTTCGAATTTCGAATGTTTATGGTCGTTGTGCGCAAGCGTGCTGGTTGGCGAGGACAGCTGCGCAGGCGCACCTTGCGCAGATGTGGCCGCACGTGTGGACCAACCGATACTTTGTTTTATTTTTGCCCTTAGCTCTTGTCCCAACTTCCAAGATTGGTGCTTCCATGATTTTTACGAATAGAAATAACTATGTAATTTTGTGGGGTTGATGGTGTGAGGTTGCTAATGTGTGTTATGCTCCCAGTTGCATCATTACAAGTCCATACACAGACTTATATATTATATACAATACACTATACATTGCATTTTACATACATGACTAAAATGTAAGTAAATACAGCTCACATAATATTTTGACAGAAATTGTTGACAATAAGGTACTGTCATGCTTAACCAACATATCTACTGGGATTGATATAGATAAGGAATTCAGAATAGAAAACAGTTTAAAACTGGAAAAGACGATGAACTTGTAAGAAGGACAGTACATGTAATGAAATGGACAGTAACAACTAACAATAAGATATTGTGGTTACAACAATCGTCATTGTTTGTTACTGCACACATTTCAAAGGAGCTTGGAATTTCTAGTAAATACCTGTCTAATACAATACACTCTTAAAATTTTATTGAAGGAATGCTAAGTCCACCTGAATAAGTATATAGTGGCTAGGCATTTTCTCTAGGCATTTTTTATCTCCATGTAAAACTAATACTTACTATCAATAAAAATAATGAAATATTTTATGTATTTATTGCATAAAACAGACAAATAAAATTATCTAATGAATTACGGCGATACATATTTAGGTACATATATTAAGATGGAAGAAAATGTAAGCAACAAAAAGAAAGAAAGAAAAACATTTTATTTAGCAAACATAGATCACAGTGTAGAAACAAACAAAACTTAAGATTAAAAAAAAACACTGACTAATAAATATTACAGAAAATATCAGAGTGCAATATTTGTCATCAATAACAAAATATAAACAAAAAAAGCTATTGCTGATCATGATTGTAAGTAAAATACAGTATATGTACAACCATAAATTACCTAATTGAACCATATCTGGTTTTTTAAAACTTTTTTTTTATCCTTCGCAATAGTTTAAATTTCATTTGAAATAATAATCCTTCAAAAAGTTTAACTTAAATAAAACATTTTAAACTCCTTACGCTAAAAGCTTTACCATTCTAGTCAAGAGTTTCAACAAAAAAAAAAAAACAGTTTGCAAACACTCAAGTCTCAATATAATCTTCGAAACAAAAATCCATCCATACAGTCATAAAAGTGAGCGGGCCATAAGATCTAGCTTCATAACAATCTTTTCCCAGACAGATGCGGTGCGTTGACCCTTCCAATCCTGTCCAGTCTAGGTCGACGCAAGGTCGTGCCTAACAGGTTGGACAGTAGACACGTCACTACCTGTCCAAGAACCGTAGCTGGGTCTGGGTGTTTATCGGTTCATCCAAATTTGATTTGGAATCGGAGCGGATACGCTAATTGGAGGATATCGAAATATCGATTGTAGAAAATAGGTATAATCAAGAAGATATCTATATTAAGAGCAAAGTTGGATAAAAGGCTAACAAATATACGACTTTTAAAGGTAAGTAAAAGTAGAGTGCAATGAAAAATGAAACGATGAAACTTGACTGCGATCAAACCTGATGGTAAGCAGTGATGCAATCATTGGTGGTGAGGCGCACTAGTTTATTAAGAGCCTATTCACTCTAGCCTTAAAGGCACCTAAATTATAGTTGGACGGGAAGACCGCACCAGGCAAATTGTTCCAGTCCTTCAATGTACGCGGTATAAACGACGAAGCGAAACGCTTAGTTCGGACCGTTGAAGTTTCAACAATGTAAGTATATAAAACCCACTTCAACCACAATACAGTAGTACATTCAGCGCTACCCAAATTCTAATTACCACTTTATTTTCGTAATTTTTTTGAAGGCGATGGATACAGAATATTTTAAATGTTTATCTTTTAATGCACTTATTGAATTGTGGTGTAGAGAAGATGTGATAAGAAAGATATACAAAACTTCAACTAACTGACTTCCATTTAGAAAAAAGCTTTTTCAGAAACTCGAATCTATCAAATCTTTACTGATGAACATGGTGTAATATACCTGACGTTAAATGGGTGCACAGTTTACTGTGTCCTACCTACCAATTTGGGCACGTAAAGTTGTCCAAATCATTAATTCAACTTTTAGATAAAATTAATTAAGAAAGTAATAATCATAAATATAGGTAACTATTTTCTGCCCCTCATGTTGAAGGAAGACTTTTGACCATAGGGCGTGGTGTCCCGTTGCTTCTGCGGATAGGTGCCACAGAAATCTTCAATGTGAAGTGTTACTAACATAGTCCTACTTTATATGTCTGTAAGGTATATATCTATGGACTAAGATAATAATAATTCGTTATTATTTTATTACAAAATATGTAATAACAAAATTGAGTTAACTAAATCGGACTCAGAAACTATTCACCAAGTATTCATCAAGTCTTTACTTTTATCAACGTAATGTAACAACGTGGTAGGATTGTTGGCTTATATTCTTGTGTTAAATAAATAACCCTTTCGCTAATCTTGTTGTATCACCAAAACCGTTAAGCAAGTAATAAAGCCTTTTAATCCGGATCCCGACATGTCATGACATGTTCAAGGTATATTTGGAGCCATCCGATGGCCTCGGCGGCGGCGACCCGGCATCGGCAATATTGCGCACTATCATTATATTATTATACAAAGAGTATTTTGTATTCATGAAGAGATAATCGTTTCTCTTCGCAATGCCGCCATTAATAACAATTTCTGATTCTTTAAGCTTTGTTTTATTATTTCTATTGGATTCAGTAGATGATTTGTCTTCATTTCTAGCGTTGCTACTAAATTATATAGAACTTATATGTAGCACCAGACCATGGAAACTAAATTGTTTGATTGTGTATATGATATTCAGTCTAAATAAGTTCTTTATTAGTGATTGATGGAATAAGTTCCATAGTAACAGCTTTTCCTACTCTGGGACATATAGGTAGATACATAAAGATATTAATATTAACTCACTACTTATACTTAAACTAACTACCATATATAGGTAGGTATACAAAACCAGTAGCGTGACCAGTGACAGGACAGAATGGAAGAAAAAAACGTGTTGCGCCGACCCCAAATAAAACGGGACAAGGACAGGAAGATGATGATGATGATGATGACAAAACCAAAATACACTCAGGCTTCAAAATACTCCTCCACATTGCTGACAACCGGAAATGTGTCTTGATAGAAGACTGGTAGCAATGTTAAACCCGGGGCCCTGTAACACCAGGCAAAGAAGGAGCATAGGAATGAGTTTTAGTCAGTAAAAGTCTGTGACACACCCTCTCGCCCCACCGATGAATTTCCACCTAAAAAAAAGTTGAATGGCAATGATAATCCTTTGGGCAAAGACTTTGAGACTAGATTAAGTGAATTTCATTCCCAGATCATATGAGAAATGAAGTATATTTGCTTCTAAAAGAGAAAGTGTAAAAAATAACGGTACCCAAAATTCTTGCAAACTCATACATGTATCTAAAGACAAAGTATCATCCTAGAATTTCCTCGTCATCCGACCATTCATTCAAGACTTTAACGCGAGATTACATCAAACCAAAAAATCGTTCGTCATCAAATTGTACTAACCGATTCAGTCCCAAGTTCCACATACAATCAGCAAGGTCGTACATTCTTACGTACGGCCTTTGACGACCAGACAACAAGACCCCTGAGGAATCATACAGCACCCCTTCTTTGATGCATATAGTTAGACCAAGAAGAGGCAGGGTAGACCATGTTTAGCTTGACGGTGAAGTTGTAAAAAGCGGTTGCAAGCAGCGGTTCGCATTCAAGCAAAAACTGACGCGATTGAAGGATCGTGTTACTATAATAAATAGTATGCTTCTAGTGATCTTGACGAGCAAAAAGTTGGTATCTCTACTGCTGAGATGAAATGAATGTAATCTTAGCCTTTTAGGTGTAGCAGTCTCTTGAGTGGAAGTGATAAGTTAATGTATGATAGTTAATTTGTAAAACATATAGGTATTTTTCTAGTGTTTAAGATATATGAGAAAGTGTACAGGAGTTTAAATATGAAAAAGTCAGTCAGGTTTAAGAATATGGTCAAAACCAACCAATCAGGATAGCGAAAATTCAAACGAAACTAACACAAAACAATGGTTATTGCAATTATGTATTAAACGTTTTAGCATCGCCTTGGACACGCCTGTAAAGGTGAAATAATATAATTAAAAATAAAACTGTTCAGTGATTTTTGACCCTAGACGTCCCGACTAATATCATTAAAAAACTTTTCTTATCGGGAAGGTAAAATCTTCTTCGAATACAATTGGAATTCGATAGCCACAGTCGTCTTCTTTTATCTAACGTCTTTCGGCTTTTGCTTTCACCCTTTAACAAGGAAGACGAGGTTTATCTTCATTTTTAGCGATAAGGTCCATGCATTGTTCGAATAACTTATCTGTTTTTCTTATCTCAGCTTCCGGTGATATGCTGTCGTTAATAAGCTCAATGGCTCACAAGTATTGACATGTCCAACCCTTGTTTGACCAGCACTATAACCACCTGTTGTAACCTGTTCGTGTTATGTAGTTGCTTACTGAAGCAGCAACAGACAACGGAGTACCAGTCACTTTATCTGTAATGTCGTCTTTCGGTTCGCTGCTTTCGATGGGAAAATAAGTCTGGTTGGTTTTAAGTCTGGTTGGTTCGGAAAGCACAGTATTTTTTAATGTTATGTATGGGCTCGCGTTAGACCTCTATCTCACCTGATGGTAAGTGATGATGTGGCCGACGATGGAGCATGCTTGCCTAGAAGTAACCTATTCACTCTTGACTTAAAGACCCGTAAATTATAGCTACCAGAAAACACAATTACGGCAGGGAATTCCACTCCTTAGCTGCACGCATAATAAATGTGTTCCCAAAATGCTTTGTATGCATGGGTGGGATGTTCACCATGTACCGGTGGTGCGTCTAGTGGTATGATGAGGGACTTGCCGGAATTTAATTATACAATTCCATTACACACTCCCCAAAATGTAAACAATAAAAAACCGACCGGCTAGCAACTCAACATCTATGCTCAAGACTTTGAACACCTTTGGCTAGCTGAATATATATACCTGTTTCTATTATTATACATATTATCATTCCTACCTTTATTTCCAGCTCCTCAGATTATATTCAAACCTGAATCTAGAATAAAAACCAGATTTCGGTATATATTAGTATGACATTTTTTAGAGTACAGTTATAGAAACAGCTGCAAATCTGCAATCTAATGTTAATTTCTAAGCCAGTCGCATGCCACGCCGAAGTAACAATGAAATAAGTTACTGGTTAATAACCGCTTTCCCATAAATATTGCCATCATCTCCTTTACAATTGACAACAGTTACAGCAAATAATTCAGAATTAGTTACGTCACTACTAGTCATTGTAGATTCTATTATCATATTCTCCAAAATTACTGTCCTTTTTAACAGGAGTACCCTTCAATACAAACCGATATATTTCTTTAAGCAACATAATAACATTTACAGGTAGGCAATTAAGCCGTAAAAATGTTATTGGAATACTGTTTTGTTTGTTCAGAGCCTTTTGAAGAATGCAGGGTGGGCAGAAACTGTTGATGGCAATAAAGAGCTTAGAGAAAACAAACGGGAGTCAAAAGAGGGGTACGTTGAATGATGTAGGTGGGGAAAGGTAATACAACTTACTGTCAAAGGTATAGAGTAGTCTAGTAAGCACGTGCTGTAAGAATAACAAGATCCTATTCTTTAGTTTTAATAAGTCTCTTTGATTTTAGTTTGAGTTATTTTGGTTTACCTACATGTATAATTAAGTGGTCAAAGAGAAATAATATAACATAATGCTTGGCAGAAGGATTAGCACCTAATTTTGTTTATCACGAACAGACAGGCAAACAGTAAAGATATTGATGTTCTTTATATCTGCGTAAAAAGGAAATCCTCAGAAGATTTCAAGATAAAATATTTTAAATAAATCTGTAATATTACAACTTAGGTACACTAGAATTTCAGGAATATCATTATTATTTTGCTCTTATTATACTTTATATTAAACTTGAAAGTATTTTCTCTTTTGAATTGTCAAGGTCAGTCAGACACAAAAAAGATGATATTATTTGCAGGTCCCAAAGCGTGGATCTCTATGGAGAAAAACGTGCAAGAAACTCCATGGACACTCACCCCACACACAAATGGTTTAGTATCGGTGGAATATGTCTTTTGCTTTTATTCGTGTTTTTCTTTATTAGTAGTAATCTTAATAACTTTAGTTACACTGGTCCCCCCCTTCTGTCATATTTCTGTTGATGATGTTTTTATTATTTATCCTATCATTATTATTGATAGTCTCGTATTTGACAACTATTTTTTTTTTTTTTTTTTATTATTGATAGGCTCGCGTTTGACCATTTCACATAATGGTAAGCGATGTTCGACGATGGAGCACGCTTAGAAGTAACCTATTCTTTCAGTTTCAAGAACGCGATCAACTTTTACTTCTACCAATCTTTTCTTATATTTCTTAACTTCTTCGACACCTCAATGGTTACCCAAAAATTGCGTATTGACAAACACAATAGAACAACGAAAATAACAGTTTTGTCTCACAATAATAAGAAAGGTGTGACGAACGCAAAGGAATTGTTCTTGCCTTTCGTTCCGCAGTTCTGGAGATAGGAGCTGATAAATAGATGTATTTTGTAGGTGATGACCGTGATGTGGTATTGTTTGGGGTGAAACAGTTAATTTAGCGAGGAATTGTTTCCTGGTAGGTTGGATCATGCTAGTAAAATATTACATGGTTTTTGAATTTACGTTTTCATTTCTGTTTACAATGTGGAACTATTAATTTTGTAGGTAAGTACTAAAGTGAAAATATACGGGTCAAGACGATTGCAAAAAAAACATGGATTTTATAGAGTTCAAAATAAGCGGTTATTAATCATTTAGGTATGGTTGTTTTTCTAATAATGGTTACTTTATTATTTCTGTGTACTATCGCTAAATAAATATTTCTCTTTGACTGTATCAAAAAATATTTGTAAAATTTAAGTACGAGGTACCTATTTATTTTATGGATTCATTGTGGTCTGAAATAAATGTTTAATATTATAACAATATCGAAAAATAAGTTTACCTACTAATTTACTCGATATGTATTTCAAGCTGAATACAGCCAATATCTGTAAGTGATCTCAGATACAAAAAAGGTCCAATTAAAAAAATATATACCTATGTTGTAAAATGGGATCGAATGGGAATGGGGCTGCATGTTTTATCAAAATTAGTCACCATCACAAATACCTGTCGCATCCTTTTGTTATCAAAACACCTTTCTGCCGACAATCTTCATTACCGAGAACCTTAGGACCTCCCATTATATCGGCGCAAACAAACAAACATACTATCTATTGAATTTAGTGGAAATATCTCAATCGAGCCGCCTGCTTCCCCGCTGGTACGGCGGTCTTTAAGACACGACATCATACCACCCCTGATTTTGATGGAAAAATAATTTGTTAAACAATTTTCAAACTTATTTTAATAAAGCGAGGATTGAGAATTGTTTTGCAGAGATCAAGCGGTGGTTTTAAAGAATTTGGACGTTGTAAAAAGCTTAGTAAGGTTGATTTTCAATTGGATTCAAATTAGGTGTGGTAATAAGGTGTCAAGCAACGATTTACAGGTTAATGGTAGAACACCATAGTTGAAGATTACAAATTAAATAACACACTAAATATGGACCTTATCACTTAAGACTTAAGGCTAGGAATATGTTAGGGTGACTGCACCAATTTATCTGTTCGTCGGCATCGGTATTGCGAGTAAAGAATCAATCGAATGTTGACAACGTAAATTATGGTGTTTGTCGGTAATTTTGATTTTAGCGGCAGTATTTTTGCTTTTAAAACGAAATGGCCACACATGGGTTTAAGATTACTGAGAAGTGTATGACACAGAGTGTGAACAATATGGATTTATTTAATGTAATGATGACATGACTGTACGCATTTTGTCGCGTTTTTTTTGTTTTATGGTATTTATGACAAAAGATTTCAAATCAAATCAAATCCTTTATTTGCATGAATGTAGGTATTGTACAATTAATATGTTATAAAAATATAGCAAGCCAGGTATATTCTGTCTGAGTTTTGTCATGCGAAATTTAACAAATGTCATATCGATTGAGTAAATAACGATTATAATACAAATATAGATCGGGCTTATTATTTAGTTTCACAATAAATCATTTTAATAAAAACACTTAACTAATTAAAACTATATATACACTAAAGTCAAAAACTACTAGCTAAAATATGGCGTCATAAAATTCGTGTGCCCGAAAGGCTGGCGGCATTGCCACGTTGTATGGCAATGCTTAATCTTTGACCGAGGTAAAAGCCAGCCCTTGGGTCACGCGAAGTGTCAACTAAGCGTTTGGATAATTCTTTGAAAAGCTTATGAGCACTCGGACTCCACGGCCCAAAAGTTTCAACCCCAAACGGCTCAAAAATATAACTACCGACGAGGTTGTTATATTTCCGCCACTTGAGGTTCTCCGCAGCCGCAGCGGCAGCACCAGCACAGCACGAAGAGCTAGGAAGATGGGATGGCGCAAGAGTGTCGACACAGGTAGCGTCCCACACTAAAGGCCTACCCATCTTCCACGGAAATAAAGACATACCGTCCGGTCTCTTACCATCGTCGCTTGGATACATAATATAGATTGAGTAAAATAAGAATAAAGAAATTACAATACCTACTAATAAATTATTAAATAAAAAAGAGAAAAGGTAAAGTACAAAATCAGATATTAAAATAATAAAGTCAATAACATTATAATAATATGTTAAAATGTCACAGAAAATAAATAATAAAAATCACTTACTTAATATTTCTGTATCAAAAAAGCTTCAGGTCTACTTTTGAATTATTGAACTAGACAAGCTATTCTAGATTATGTTTATAATATAGAATTATTCATTAGATTCTACTAAGTAAAAAAAAATACCATATTTATTTACAATCGTACCTAAACGGTAAAGTTATACGAATAAACGTTTTTTTCTTTCTTTCTTTTAATAAATCGGAGAACAAATATCACTAACTTTAATTAGCCGTAATCAATATGAATTTATTTCAAGCATAAGTGATTAGATTCTAAGTACACATTTTATGAAATAACTGATAATGTCTATTTAACTTACAAACCACCCGTTATCTTCACTAACCACTAACACAACATCATCACATTCCAACGACCCATACAACAAGTACATGCATCCATATGTATGAAATAAAACCGACCCATTTGTTCATCCATCAACAGTTTTATAGGCACCAATAAAAACATAGTATTTACGATGTTAAATGTCGATGTTTGCACATACAGACATACATTTGAAGGTTCCCGTAATGAGTCATAAAGATGCCGCTTTAAAAATATAGTGCCGGTTATTGTCACTCTTACCCTACAAAGGGGCCGGTGTCTGACGTCTACGTCGATATTTGAAAGTGTATAGGAGTGTCATGAACTCGTGATTAACGGCTAAACGACTAAATCGACGGTTTGATTTGAAAAATAATAAAGCAGTCGTTGTAGAACTGAAGGAACAAGGTGTAGAAATTGAAACAGCTGCAGATAAATGAAGCAAGGAAGAGTTAAGGAAAGCTGTAGTAGAAGCACAGTTAATTAACATTAGAGAAACAGAAGAATATAATGCAAAATAAAGAGTATAACTGTCTACTATCTTTTAAGGCTTCGACCACGTGAAAGTAAAAAATGATATCAAAGAACATACTCATTGGATTAAAAATGTATCCTGTGGGCTATTCCAGGATATGATCTATTCATACAGCTGTTTGAGTGTGTCCAAAAAGGGGGTTAGTATTGATATCACAACTAATAGAAAATGATCCAAGAAGACGAAATGTTGTACTGACTCCAGATAATTTGGGGAAGAAGAAAGATAATTATAAAGGTTTCAATACTTTGGGAGTATGAGAAATAACCTACCGAACGGATATCTATGCTACCGAAGCTCCGAAAAGTAAAATTATGAAACGATTCCAAGCTACTTAAGAACTTATGACAAAAATGAAACGTAACCCCATACTAGGAATTACTCCGATCATAAATATGTAGGTAAACCCACTTTGAGACAAGACACTCGGACCCGGAACAACTATCTGTAGACTATAGATATATAGAGCTGATATCAATCGTATATACATATTATATATGTCATATTCTTCTTCTATATTGTGTGATCTTGATGGCTGTTGTTGTGTAGTAAGATGCGAACAATCAACTCGTTAATAGCATTAATGATTATGGTTAGATTTTTGCATCTCTTGACCTACTCGTATTCTTTGGGATATAAAAATACTGGGTCGTCATTATCAGAGCCATTTTCCAATTTTGGTTTCGCTTTTTCAGAAATAACTTAATTCTGAATTTAAATCTTAGTAAAGATAAAGTTTACTACAGTATTCATTGAACTAACATTGTAACAGTCCCTTACCAGTTTCTTACAATCAGGATATATTTACATATATTCTTAATTAAATGTATCCATTCCATAGAAAAAGACGTTACGATCTACTTCAAGTTCAGAATCTTGCTAGTTCAACAATATTAGCGGAACCGGTGGAACGAGTGCCTGGGAGCGGCAAACAGCTGATTTTGAGACCAGTCCGTGGTAACGGACAGACGGTATCATTTTGTTATTGAACCGGTATTCATTGACCTTTTGAATACGTTATGGGGTTATGGTGATGGGGGAAATGGTATTGGGGTTTTTAAAACAAAGAGTGATACGATTAATTAGTCTAATACTGACGTCTTAGGTGCTGATCTTAAAGGTGATACCTATCTAAAAAGCTAAACTGTCTATGCAGGAATGTATACCAGGGCTGCGAAATTTGCGTGATTCTGGAACGCAAAGGGCAACTCAGTGAGGCAAATCAGTCAAAGTTCAACACTCCCTTTCACCTAGGCTCCAGCTAGACCCAGATTTATTGATGATGTGTGAACGTGAATTAAAAATAGGACTAAGATTTGCAGCATCTTAACACATGGGAAAATCTTTGAAATTAATGCGATCTTGAACATGATCTCGTTCTTATTGATAAAGGCAGTGAGACAAGAACAATTAAATCGTTGATAGCATTAATGATTGTGCTTAGATTTTTGCATCTGCGGACCTGTTCTTAGTGATATGAAAATGATTGACGTACAACACTGGGTCATCATAATTATCAGAGCTGTTTTCCAATTTTAGTGTCGCTTTGTCAGAAATAACTCCATTCTTAATTTTAATCTTAGTAAAGAAAAGGTTAATTAGCTTTACTACAATATTTATTGACCTAACATTGTCAATGTCAGATAATTATTTCTAGCAATCAGTGAATCGTTTATTTTAAAAATATCGTTATCAGGATTTGCACTAATGGCCGTAGTCTAAACATTAAGTAATTTTTATTTATAACTTTCCGTTAAATGAGTCATCTTAGGCTTGGTAAAAATATCAGTAAGTTAATAAAAAAACCGGTCAAGTCCGAGTTTGACTCGCAAATGTAGGTTCGAGAATGGTTTTTATTATTGGCAATAGACACACTTTGTAAAAGCTCTACAGTCTACTTATTACGATTCATGACTACCTGCTGACAGACAGAGGGAAAAACAGCGGAGGCATAGTAAAAGGATCCCATATATCACCCTTCGGATACGGAACCCTAAAAAATAAAACTATCGGTTAACTACTGATAAAAGGTTACGGCACAATAATGATCATACGATTTATTATCGTTTGTGTAAATGTAAATATACAATGTTTACTTTTCATTTACATAACTGCTTATCAGAACCAAAAAATAAAGGGAAAATAATTTGGTAGTATTTTTTTTTTTTTTTTATTATTATTATTATTGAGTTGTAATTATTGACATGAAAGCTGTCGATAACAACGGAAAGGTCGTTAATTTTGGACAAAAGTTAATATTGGTTTATGCATTTAGAATGGGAGTTATGGACTGAACCAATCCATTTGGATGTTCAGAAATTCCATTTGTAGTTTTGTGATGCACATATCGTCTGTCGCCAAACATAAATTGCCCTGTGCGATAAGACCGCCCATTGTACACTTATTTTTAATTATGTTTATCCTGTATTTTTGTTTATGTGGTGTACAATAAAGAATATAATAAATAATAAATAAATAAATGGCGGTTAAGGAGGCATGGGGCAATGAAAAGGCATGTTTTTGGGAGAACAGATGGTGGGTGTGAAACGTTCTGAAGACACGACCAGAGAGAGATCAGGCGTACCGCGTAGGGCCAATGGTTTTACGTGCTTGGCGAGATTAATTTGGGGATGTGACACCTACGTACGCACGTAGGTGTCACATCCCCAACTTTCAAATTCCAAGTTGATACAGAGTAATTTTTAATAGAAATTCCGAATAGCGCCGACCCGTTCGAACTCGACGACGAGACCAACGAGGCACTTTTTTATTATTATTGATAGGCTCGTGTTTGACCACTAGCTCACCTGATGGTAAGCAATGATCAGGACCTGTACCATGACGTTTAAAGTAATATTGTTTCAATCTTATTTCCAGTGTGGGTGAGAGATGGCGCTAGACAACCTGTATAACTCTATCTCTTACCCATACTGAAATAAGAATGAAACAATCTTACTTTGAATGTCATGGTAACCCCACTGGTCAACGGTAGAGCACGCTTGCTTAGAAGTAACCTATTCACTCTTGACTTAAAAACGAAAAGAACGAAAAGGTTGTAGCTATCAGGAAACACAGAAACCAGGGAATTCCACAAACCACGCACAGTAAATGTGTTTCTAAAACGTTATATGCATATGGGTGGGATGTTCACCAAGCTAAGAAATCATTGCTCTTACAAAACCAGTTTCTTTTAGGACCCTAGCCTTTTTAGGCATATTCTTGTTATTAGCTTCTAGTCCACTAAAATCAATATTCATTCATTGTCCTACATCACTCACACCTAAAATTTTTTCGAAACCATTTCAACAACCTTCAAACATAACTCCTTTTCGGCTTAATAACCTTTTATCCGTTGATTCGTATCTAAAAGGAACCGACAGATTCCATTAATTCCAATAAGTTTGGCTTGTAGAGACAGACGTTACAAATATTTCTAATGTAAACAAGGCCATGGCGTGCCTCAGAAAAAAATATAACGATCTTCTGATCCGGTATTTGATTCTGATCTTTTTATTGGTCGGAAACAGCGCATATGAATGAATATTTTTTGTTAGCACTAGTGAGATATGGAAAGAACTAAAAAACATTGAAAGGTTTTGTCATACATTCTGATAAGATGAGTTTGATAAGTGAGCAGTATCGGCTCAGTGGTAACCCAGTCAGGCGGATTACTTTGTGTAATTAGTTTCATCACCACTGTTCTCAACGGTGAAGGAAATTGTGAGAAAGCAAAAACGTCCTAGAGCCAAAAATTTTAAGACCCGCACTGGGCCCACGTGGAGGATTACGGACAATTCCTACTCCTAGAGAGGAGGCCTGAGTCCCAGCAGTGAGACCATTTTATGGCTGATTATGCTTATATGGTTGTGACCTTTACGATAGTGTTGGTAGCGAGTCGAATTTTACTTCAGAATATAATAATTGATTGGATGGTTGTCTGGTAGAAATTGCCCTGTGCAATAAGACCGCCTATTGTACACTTATTTTTTTTAAATGTTGTCCTGTAGTAAGTTAAGGTGTGCAATAAAGTAATAAATAAATAATAATAAATAAATAATTGATGTCTTAATTAAAAAAAAATCAAATGGTATTTAATAATTGTGTGAAATGACGTCTTTGAACAATATATCTAAAATAGACTCGATTTCTTTACTCGCTTAATATTCTCCAGCGTTTGATGATCTATTAATAGTACGCACGTGTTATCTGCAAAATTGTGGTGTCTCTTTTACAAATGCTATTAATGAAGAATTGAAGTTGAAGTTGACTTGATTCCTTATCTTTCTTATTTTGTGATGACCAGACAATAAAATCTTTAAGGTATGCCATGACATCAATTTTAACTTTGACCACAATACTGTGACTGTTCCGATGTGTAGCTATTAGGAAAAAGAAGAGTGTGTGTTGGACAATAGAGGCATCGAGGCGCGAGGCTGTTTTATGTGAGGAATGCGCCCGCGCAATGCCGTATGTCATATGACACAGGCGTATGCTCAAGCTTCGGTAAGGACTGGGGATTTGATACTCATGATTATTTGAATTTAAAATTAATTCCTCATGGTGTTAGGTATATGTGAAGTAAAGTTGAAAACAATCTTGAGTCTTGTGACGAAGTGTGATAGTATTAATATATAAAACCCAAACTTAAATAAAAACTTTTTAGAAAAAAAAAATAACCGACTTCACTAAAAAACACTAAAAGGATCAAAATAACTTTAATTTTGGAAGTCGGTGTTTCTCGGTATTGTTTGTTTCTTATTTAACACCGACTTCCGAAATTAAAGTTATTTTGATCCTTTTAGTGTTTTTTTAGTGAAGTCGGTTATTTTTTTTTTCTAAAAAGTTTTTATTTCACACTTTTTAGTTGCGATACACTTATAAACAGAGTGCCTATTTCTCATGACAATTCCAATTAACCCAAATACTGCTAGGTTACATTGTTTTATTATAAAGTTCCTGTGTCTACCTTCCTCCTTTCGGCTCCATCATCAGATCAGTTCGATAGTACCTTATAGCCAAAGAGCATCTCACGACAATTCTAATAAGCCCAAACACGGCTAGGATACATTGATTAATTACGGAGTTCCTGTGCCTACCTTCCGGCTCCATCATCAGATCAGTTCGATAGTACCTTATAGCCAAAGTGCATCTCATGACAATTCTAATAAGTCCAAACACGGCTAGGTTACATTGATTAATTACGGAGTTCCAGTGCCTACCTTCCGGCTCCATCATCATCATCAGATCACTTCGATGATACCATTTTCAACGTAACTATTCAGAATCATTCATTTATTTGTATTGTCATAGTCGCTTAACTATGTATATCTTCATTGTAATATCTATTTGTGTATGAAGTTCCGTTGACCATTTCTGGTCTTCTTCATCAGTTCCACTTCATCAAATGTTACTTTTTGACTGTAAATGCTTAAGTTCTTGATGAAAATACTAAAATTACCATAGGGTTGCCTATAATTTTTGAGGAGTTCCCTCGATTCCTCATAGATTCCATCATCAGAACTGGATTTTAAAAAAATGGGACCAATCTGGAAGCATATCCTGTATAGGGAAAAAAAATTTTGCAAATCGGTCCATAAACGACGGAGTTCTGAGGTAACAAACATAAAAAAAAATAATGATAAAAAAAAAAAATACAACCGAATTGATAACCTCCTCCTTTTTTTTGAAGTCGGTTAAAAACATGTATGTACCCTGTGATGTCGCCAACACACCAAAATCAAAAATTTGGGTTAAGAATACCACTGCTGGATCAGATATGCTTCCATAATTTCTCATTTGTTATAAAGCTATTTTGAACTTACATATTTTCAATTATTCAGCCTGAGTCATTCCTAAATCCTAGCATTCGTATTCAATCTTGTTTAAAAGGGTCCAATTCAATAACATCATCGGGAGGACGGTCCTCCGTGACATAATACAGTAACTGACATATTCTAATTGACGGAGGTCGTATGGTGCCATGGAACAACAAAATATTCCCGACTTATTCCCTTTTTGGACCACCCCGGGTTACACAAATAGAACTTAATTGGGCCAGAGATTAGTTGAAGATAAAATGCCATATTTAATATGTATTATTTAGTTGTTGACAATAGATGGAGTTTTGGTTATTTTGTTGAGGTGTTGTTAGGTGTTTCGAAACTGAAAAAGTCGGTTCTACGCTATCATAGTATTTGTGATTGAGGCGTTTTGTTCTTTTCTGATATAAAAAAATCTAAAAGCTGTGTGATTATTTCCTCAAAAGACCATCTCGGTCTCCAATCTGCATGGTTCTCATATGATTTGACCATTACATGTTTGCTGTATGGACTTTAAAAGAGATTTTGACCTCTGAGTTTGTTTCGGTGTTTCTTTTCAGGGTAGTCAGCTATGAAACACCGACCTCATTTAGAATAAATTGACGAAAAAAATGACGTGTAAAAGTGATTTTTGAAAACCTATTTACAAAATAAATATTATTTACCTATCAAACAGCTACACGTACTTAAAAAATCAAAAATCTTTCACAGCGTGTTCTTCTTCCTTCGATGATTTGATTCGATTCTTTCCTTGTCTTTGATGACTTCATACAACATATTTCTAAATGAGTTTGCTCAATAGAAAATTTGACTGTTCTCTTTACCCGAACCCGGAAAACAAACCTATTATCAACACCGGTTTAAATCCCACTTATTTTACATCTATTATTGCGATACCCTTTTATTTCATTAGGAATTTCTGCTCTGTTGACAATGCGGTTCAAAACCCCACATAGGTGTCCACTTTCAATATAATAACCAGCAAATCAAAGATGGCGTCGGTGCACAGCTGATAGTTGACATTTCGCATTGTGCTGCGCGCGCATCTGTCGACGCTATTGTTGCGGCCTGCGCGGGAGTCCCTTTGTTGAAGTCCTGGCGATATTTCCAGTTCTGAACAAATTGTTGGCAGGATTATGTTTTGAATTTAAATTGTGACGCATTTTCGGAGCTTTTGTGGTATTTTTGGGTGACAGATATGTCTTTTGAGGATCTTCTTGATAGCTGTTTATCTCTTAGGCACCTCGCGATCCGTGATGAGTATATTTCAAGCCGATAGAGCTGATGCCAAAACCTTCTTTATGCCAATAAAACCTTTTTGCGTTTGTATATCTCAGAACCCTGGACCTTTGGATACGCCTTCCAAAGGTCGAGGGGCCGAAGCCAACTCGCCGAGGCCGCTTAGACATCCTTTTCATGGAGCGTGGTACCAATCGTCGATTATCCTTATACGCACTATGCAAGTGCACCCAAGGACAACCCCTGGTTGGTGGAAAACTATATTGTGACACATAATATATAGATATAGAATGGAAGGGTTTAGTGGAGCGTTTACTAAGAACTAAAACATTATTATAATTATATTATTAAATGTTCATCTTGTTGTAAAACGCATTAATCCTAAACATAAGTTTCATAAATATTGAACAATCAACCTCCTTTACAGCGCTAACCCAAAAAATATCATAAAACTTGACGTCGTTAACGAAACATTCCAGAATGGTCGCGCCAAAAATATACATTTTATTAGCCTTCCACACTTGGTGCTGGAGATTGGTCCAAGTTTTACTACTGAACTCCTTTCAGACAGTGTGACGACTCACACCCTTTAATTTATCGCCAGTGGATAAATTATTTTCTTTTCTTTTGCGTTTACTTGTTTCGGGGAATATATTATCACGTCTAGGGAGACAGAATATAGTTCTCATGCTGGCTTTAGTAGTTATGATTCCTAATATTTTTTATTCATGGTTTTATTCATATAGCTTTAAATTGGCTTTAAATTATTGTTGTGCTTGATTTTCTTTATCTCTGCTTATTTTTGTAACTATGTAATTCTTTAAAAAATATATCAGAGATATTTTATAGAGCTTGTATGAATCTACACTTTAAAGAGCTATAAATACAAATGGAATAAAGGAGAGAGAAGGGAAAGCCAAAGAAAAGTGTAATGTTTTGTGTAAGAAATGTTATGAAAGATAACGACGGTTGATAGAGGAGAAAGGCAGAAGAAAATCGTGTTGCGTTGACCACAAGTTACATGGGACAAGGAAATAATGATGAGATAAGCTAAGAAAAGGGAATGAATGATAGCGTGATTGTTGAAGAAGAATAGAAGATGAAAACGTTTTATACAGACTTCCAACTAACAATGATAGGCGCAAGAAGATGATGATGAAACTAACATTTTAAAGAGTTTATCTCCTATTGAATCTACAAGATGATCGAGAAGCTTAAGATCGAGAAGCCTTTTCCACTCGCCTATCGTCAACTTCGAGCATGGTTTAAAAGCTTGTTGCATCATCTAACGCAATCCAACGCGATATTTGATGAAGAGGCAATGCAAAAAAAGAGAGATAACGCCTGAAAACTCTGTTAGCATTCGGTAATTCCTTGATTTACTTATAATATATCACAAAACTTGTTCCAAGAAATACGTGTTTTTTTTTAAACCCTTAAAAGTTTTTCAGAAGAATTGTCGTCATTCAGAATCTCGATTAAATGTGCAAGGCTTGTATGGATGTACTTTTTTACATTGCTCGTAGAACAGATGGTCGATGGGGCCGAAAGGTTCTAGAGTGGCCACTGCGTATTGGAAGACGCACCCAAAAGGTGGACCGATGACCTGGTGAGGGTCTTGGTAATCCGATGGTTGCGAGACGTACAGAACAGGTCGTTGTAGCCACATTTAGGGGAGACCTATGTCATTGAATGTCCACCAGTGCTTTCTGTTCGAAATAATGATGATGACGTAAATTAAATAGAGAAATGAAAATAATTAATCTCC
The DNA here is from genome assembly GCA_905147345.3 of Mythimna impura. Taxonomy (NCBI): domain Eukaryota; kingdom Metazoa; phylum Arthropoda; class Insecta; order Lepidoptera; family Noctuidae; genus Mythimna; species Mythimna impura. Next base: position 28,221,576 of record LR990350.1, read on the forward strand.
CACAGTTAATTGAACTACATACACACATAATACTCTTATGCCACTTCCACACAAACTAGTATTATTAACGACCGTTCATTCATATATTAGCCGGATATTGGCTCTTGGTCTAACCGTTTCTTCCGGTTGCTTTAACTGTAATTTAATTAGCCGGTAGCCGGTTGTAATTGTAACATTAAAGAATAATTTAATGACGAATATGAATGCATGGGTATAGAAAGTTGTCAAATTAGCTGATCCATTGATTATGTGTTTTCCAATTTAAGCTTATGTGACAAAATTACTGGACGTTGTAATTTTGGGAGTTGTGCAGTTGAATTTGTATGAAAAAATTAAATAGATGTTTGTAAGATTCAAGCAGTACCTGATTATAATTTACTTAAAGTTGCTGCTACTGTTGGAACGGTTGGCGCAGTTGTTGAGTGATTTAAATGTTTGATACAATGACCCACAGTTTTACTTGTATAATTGGTTAAGTGAATTTGTATTGTCTAAATCGGCTGTGTAACCTAAGTTGTGTACTGCGAACAAGGAATACTGTCCCACCGTAATATTTGTAACATCAACCACTTTTTTAATAAAAAGAGTAACCATGGAGTTTCTTGCCGGTTCTTCTCCATAGGAAACGACCAATTTGGAACCGTGCACTAGCTTCTAACGTTTTATATGTGCCCCCAAAAGCCTATGTGAAATAAAAATATTTTTGATTTCAATTTCGAATACAGTTCAAACTAGTACGGGGGTCAGGGTGAATCGGTTTCGCAACAACCAAAGTTTTAAGTGTACCTACGATTTTTGTATAAGGTATGTGTATTTTTAGAAAATAAGTAAGCAATAGTTATTGAAACATGATGGTTTTGTTAAATTGTGGAAATAAATTGAATTGAATTGATTGGCTGCTGCGCTGGTTCGATGTCCATACGGGACAAATACCTATATTTTGTTCTTATAGTCTACAGATGGGTGTTCCGGGTCTGGAACCGAGTGTGTATCTGAGTTTATATGTTTGTAAATGCACCCACGATACAGTAGTTACTCCTAGTGTGGGGTAATGTTTTTATAAAAAAATAATAATTATAGCATTGTAATTGACAGAAAGATCTGTCCCAAACGATAAAGTAAATTAGAGTCAATTTTATATATGCCTACTTTGTAGTTTAGGTACCGGTTTTAATTGTGCGAAATGTGACTGTCCTTTTGGTACCTATAGGTACCTGTGTCTAAAGAGCCTATTACGCTAGGTACGCGTTATTCAGACAGTCTTAGTCTATGTATTTATATGTACATATAAATACATAGACTAAGTACCTCATCGTTCTGTTTCATTCCTTTACACGACATTGGCGTAAGTTGCTCTTTTTCTTGTGTGACGCTACATAGACTAAGACCACCGTAGGCGCGGGCTTGCGGACGGCGAGCAATGGGTGGCTCGCCGCCCGACCGTCCGGTAACCGTCCGGACCGAGCCCAAGTCGTCGATGGCGCGTACTGTTTCACGCGCGCCTCAAGGAGATGTCAGCAATTCAGCAATTGTAGGGGCCATCAGGGTCGAAGCCTACTGGGGCCAATGGTCTGATTCTGAAAGGAAGACTCGGCCCTGGTACGAAAGGCAACGAAGGAACAGGAGTGGGTTTTTAGTCAGTAAAAATCTGACACTATCTCCCGCTCCGCCCAAGAGCGGGGGATGTCATAAGATGATTTTCCCACCGAAAAAAAAAAACAGGTAGACTAAGACTGTCTGAATAACGCGTAGAGTAATAGGCCCTTAAAGTTTCGAGAAATAAAAGCATTATATTTAGGTACCTAATTGATAACAAAAATGTCGGTACACAAACTGTACAATATTATTTCTACATAAATTCTTAAATTAGCTCAGTCTGGCGGTCGTGCAATTTAAGGTATTTCCTGTTATTGTATACATGCAGAGGCAGCTCATCAGGTAGCCACGATTATGTATACATCTCGTATGACTGGAACAAATTGACCTTTAACAACATTCAGTTTAGCAACAAAACTTTGAATAGGTAAGTACTTTGATTATAAAATCACTTTAATACTTTTATAGAATAGGAAAAGTCTATTGGCTGAGTAATGTAATAACAGCTGGACCGGTCCAACTTCAAGGTTAAGCAACACTTATAGAGGTCAGTTTGTGGATGGGCGACCATCTTAACATATCGAGATTCTTCCGTGCCTTGGAAAGCACGTTAAGCCATTGTTTCGTAGATCTTAGATACGGATAGTCAGAGGTTAGAAAATCTGACGTCAGTCTTGCCAAGGACCGGGCCTTGGTACAGGCCATGGTCCGGAGCGAGGAGGAGTTGCAGGCGGTCGCCTCCTTCTGCAAAGCAGTAATGCTAGCAAAGGAGGAGGCCGCACGTGCACGCGCGATCCCGATGCGTAGGCGATGGCGGGCTTGCGGACGGCCAGCAATGGGTAGCTCGCCGTCCGATCGTCCGGTAACTGTCCGGACTGAACCCAAGTCGTCGACGGCGCGTAGTGTTCCACGCTCGCCTCAAGGAGATGTCAGTAAATCGTAGGGGCCCAGCAAGGTCGAAGCATACTGAGGCCATGGGTGATGCGAAAGAGATCCCCGGGGCCCTGGAACAATGGCAAAGAAGGAACAGGAGTGAGTTTTTAGTCAATAAAAGTCTGACACGCCCTCTTGCTCTGCCCAAGAGCGAAGGATGTGTCATTAGATGATTTTCTCACCAAAGAAAAGGCCAAGGAATATTGTGTTACTCAATTGCTGAAGTCAAGATATGTAGTCGCTCCACGTATAACCTGGTATCCAGCTGCATTCAGTTTGAATGGAAGCCGATCGCATTTTAGTTGCGAAAAAAGACTAGGCAGATTTAGTACAGTTAGAAAGTACAGAGTAAGTGAGGATATCCTTTAAGTCCTGGTGAGGTTGTAATGTAATGAGCTGCTTTGGGGAGGCTTATGCTCAGTAGCTTTCCAGAAAACAACCACAAGGTTTACATGCAATAACTTTAGAATAGAACAGAATAGAATTTACTTTTGGATTTATTTTTGGACACAAAATGATCCATACAGTGTTAGAAAAGCAGCGAAGCTCTTTTCTTGCGAGCAATCGCTTTGAAGTCCCTAGAATACCTAACAGTATACATAAATAGGCAAATACTAAATAAATTAATAAGCATTTTATAACCTTAATATTCTTTTTTTCAAGGAAGATTAAAAAATTGAAAAAAGTTACATTATAAACTCAGCCAATGTCAACTGAATAAAATAAAAAGAAGTAAATGTTGGCGCCATAACTTGTCGATGGCATAGTGAGGCGCATTACCTCAATTACGATTACGTCTCGCCTGTCCGACGAATTAGTCGACTTATGTTCCGAAACACACTGTCACCGCATCTAATTAGCTCAGTTAAGCCAATAAATGTAACTAAATATAAAAGGGGATGTGTTGTTCTCTTTGTTGGTAAGGCCAACGTGTTGAGCTTCGAATTTATTGGTTCGTTAGTATGCAGAGGTAGTTTATATACAAGTTCTCATACCTAAATAGTCGGAACACCTGCTACGAATGAGCTAACATCGCCTAGTTACGTCGTATTGAAACTAGATTCTTACACTACACAGTGCTCTATTAGATTTTATGCCAATCGTAAATTTCAATTGACGTTTGTGTTTGTGACTCAATCGTTCATATCTGAAAATTTAGTTTAAGTTCACTTTTATAGCTTCACAACAAAAAACTCTAAATTTAAGTATCTATTAAGCTTCTTGCCTTAAGTCAGACAAGGACCTATCGTTATGATGATGAAATAACATATCGGATCATGACGCTGTTGTAACCATAAAACCATCGACACAAAGACGCTAAAAGACCCAATTTAAATAACCGATAACCGAACAATACTTTTAGAAATGTGAAAGCTAAAATCCGGTAGCGCATCCATCTGTACATACACGCATTTAGCTTATCACAAATTAAGGCTAAAAACTTATGAGCTGTCAGTCGTAAGTACCATCGAATGACAGGTCTAATAAATGTGTCACTGCCTTTATTTTTTTTTCTTACGTCAATGTCGCCTCACTATTCCATGATTTAAAAGTTCCATGCCCTTTCTTTGTTTGAATTTCGAATTAGTGCGTAATGGGATGAAGCGGTTTAGCCGTTAGTAATTTTAGTTGTAATGATTGATGAGGCGATGGAAGTCGATGAGATATTTCATTTATTATTATTGTTTATTTATGGCTTTGGGATAGATGACATAGTAAATAGAACAAATTCTAGCATTCACTCGGTGTTCTACTACTGGCGCATTACTACATTCATTGGTTCCCTTGACATCAAAAGTTGAATTCTTTCAAGTACATATGCATATGTATAGTGTACATTTATCAGCTGGTTAACCTGCTTCGTCAGCTGAGAGAAAGTGTGCCTTACATACACATTGCACTTGTCGATAAATGGCATGCCATCATCCACTACACCTATTATCACTTTCATGACGATTTCATCAACCCCATGTTATGTCGCAAGTCTAGTTGTAACTGCAAATTTATCGTCATCTTTAAGGTCTATCCCAGATATTTCTCAATACTTAATCCGTGCTGTTTATTTATTTTTGTCAATGGCCTATTAGGTGCTATCCTATTCCATCGATTGTCTTGTATTCTTCGTATGTCAATATAAGTACAAATTTTTATCAACCAGATTTTTTTTACGGATCTTTACCAACTTATTTTTTAATCAGCGAAAATATGTCTTCAACATACGTAAAAGTCTTGTCCATCAAAAGCGTAGGAGTGACAGTCAAATATAAATTCAATATTGTTAGCCTCTTGCACAAGACAACAGTCGTGCCGGATGCAAACCTGTTCTAGAATTGTACTTAAAAGGCCTAGGCCCGGTCAGGTGACGAAAATGGTGGCTAACTGGATAGTGTCTCGAGACTACTATGTTGTGAAGTGTATTAATTTAAGAGTTGTATCTGTTTGAGAATGAGGCTACTAGATTTTATATTTTCTGGAGTAAGTTAGTGAAATGGGTTGACAGATTAATCGGGAGATTAGATATGTACTGGCACCAAACCACACTGGGATCAAGTGGTGGATTACGGCTCATTCCCTCTACTAGAGTTCTCTTTAGGAGAGGGAATGGCTCAGGCCTTATGGCCTGAGTCCCAGCAGAGGGAAAATTATAAGGCTGATTATGCATCGATGAGTAAGGATTTTGAAATGGTCTGAGTGTTCAGTTTTGGAATCAATTGAAGGGGGTTTATAAACCTATTATATTATTGTCTAGGGCAGGTCAGGTGAAGGTCTACCTGGCTAGTGCTTCAAGGCTACTTTGTTTTGAAGTTTAGTTAATTTTAGAGCTGTCTTTAAGTGAGAATGGAACTGTTGGTTTATATTCTGGGACAGTTGGTAAAGTTAGTGTTTTGGGGTGACAATGATCAGGATATTTGAATCGTATTGGAATTTCACAATTTGTTCAAAATTACGAAGCCATTGATGAGCAAGAATGTTACGGTTGATTGAAATATTGTGAAATGGTGAGAGTGTCCTGTTATGGTATCAGTATTTGGAGGTTATTGAGCTTTGGTCATCATATATCTATCTTATGGCTACCTATTTCGCAAAATTATAAAGACTAACCAAACTATACTGAACATAATGATACAAATGTCAGCGTGACTGTTTGCTATGTAAGTCAAGAATAGCGTAGGCAGAGGGCATGGCGTCCTTAGAATACTACTTATCAAGCAATAGTAATATTCATAAACACTCAAAGTTACCGAGTTTATGAAATATTTGTTTATTTTCAAACATACCAGTAAAAGTTCTTAATCAAGACAGTCACGTACCAGCGCTTACTGCGTGAGCACGTCCGATAGTTTGACGAGACAATCAAAAATAAATGGCGCCAATGAGGTCATATTGTGATTGTTAATAATCAGTTCTCAGTACGCTCGTGTCGTGGGCACACGACTTTTCCTATTATGTCATATTTTATTGATATGCCCATGTCTTCAGGTGTTATGAACGGAAGGGACACACAAGTTGATTGGAGCCCTTTGAGTTTAGCATTCATGACTTTACGCTGCATTCATATGCTCAAAAGGAACTCCGAATGATTGGTGAATGGGTAATCGTCGATAGCCTGAATAGTACAGGTTTGAAACAAAACCACTGAACCGGATAGTTTTTTTTTTTTTCTGCCACTTGACTACAATTCTGCGGAAGGATGCGATTAGATCTTGGCAAAACGTGGCAAGATTTAGCAAATGGGAGTCGGATACAATTAAATCTTGCCAAATCACGTGACAATCTTGCAAATAATTGTCAAGGCTTCAACAAGTAACACATAGGAATTTGAGCAATATATGTGTTCCTAATTCCATCGTCATATTACCAAACAACCATTCCATCTTCGACCCATATGACCTAACAAATTAAAAACACACTCCTTCAAAAACTACACAATGTGGGTCACAAGACTTTAACACAGCCACGTGTGCGATCATCGAAAAAAGAACTGGAACACAATAGGCCAAAGAACGTCTATTTGCCCACATGTGCCTTAGATGTCCCGGATTTCTTTAACGCCATATGGGACCGGTCATTTTGCTGAACTGTTTTTATTAGTTCCTCAGTTCGTGCCACACATGGGCTTTGACTAAAGGGCAGTTAGATGTTACAATGGGTTTGGAGTTTAAAGGGACCGCTTGGAGGGACGTGTGGAGCGTTTTTGTGTAGTTCTAATTGATTTTGGCAATGTGGTTTTGGTTGGCAGTTGATCCCGTCACTTGGTTTGTAGTTTTATGGGCTATTAATTTTATGACTTTTGTGTAGCTTGCGTTGCTAGGCTGATAACTCACTAGGCTGTCAGTGGTGACGCGGCTAGTCACGCTGCCTACAAAATATACATATTTGTTAATAGATGTGGACCAAGAAGACTACCTTTATCTCTGGTAAATGTAGTGGACAAAAGACCAACAGCTAAAGTCCTGGTCTTATGGGTTATATAGGTCTTCTCTTCTCTGTAACTATTTTCGTCATCAGTGCAACTACAAGTTGCAGACATATGCTAATATAGCCTATCTTAGCTGTGAAGATGTGTGCCCAGCGCTGATACGTTAAAACACCATTGATGTATAGGTATTGGATGTTGGAGGATGGCTTATTTTTTATGGTCTCACGCCTGACATCGAGATCTGTCTTCCGCTGGTCTTCACAAGTCCACAAAGTTCCTTGGTTGCGATAAAATATATAGATTTCATCGCAAGCAAGCTACACCAGGTGAAGAACCCTCCGTACAGCTGTACCAATCAATACATTTGATTGGTAACGTTGACGATTGCGTCGTCATCAGTGTCCTAGTAAAAGATCTTAATTGGATCAATCTGGGCTGTTTGAGTTTGTTATTAGGCATAGTTTTCAATTTTGATTGTAATAATTTTCTTCAGCGTTATTAAGCTTTGATAAGCTTTGTCCGAAACTCCAAAAGCTTATCTTGAAATTTCATGGTGCCGTACAATATCCCACACAAACTTCCCAATTAAAAAAATCATATAAATTCTTCCCTATTTGCTTTTCCCATAGAAATATTATTTTATTAGGTGCTTCCAAAAATTTATTGCCTATCACATAAAACATTCCCCATAGAATAACACCATCATCTGTGAGGGGTGCATATGCACGTGAGGTATTAGGGACATTGAAAACAAAGGCCATACAAAGGCATAGAATTAATTGAAATTCCTTTCATTCACGCTTCATGTCACGGTTATGATGGCTTGCAGATGAGCGAAGTTATTTATTAGGAAGGTTTTTATCATAATATATTTTTAACCTATACTTTCCCACTGCTGGGTCAAGGCCTCCTCCAAATCTTTCCAGGTATTCTTTCATCTAGCTACCTCGAACCGGTCCTTGCGGTAGGCGTCTTGGTCGTCTAGCCACCCCTTCTTAGAGCGGCCTCAGTATGATAGTCCATCATCAGGCACCCACTTTGTAAAGATTCTAATTGTCCAGTGGTCAAAATGCAAGCGGCTGATATGACGTGTTTATGAGCGCAGCTTGGCGTTTCTTATTCTGTCGACTCTTTTGACACCCAGTACACGCTGCATTCTTCCATTGCTCATTGTAAAACGCCAAGGTGGAACTTTCGCTGCTCGGTGAGCGACCAGGTCTGCCCCCCTAGCCAAGTTACAACCGTTTGGTTTCGATTCTCTTTTCGTTGATCGCCTCGAGTCTGCCACGCCTCCTATTCTTTTGTTCTGACCACGTGACTGAGCGTTGAGATGACGTCAGGATAAAGGAATCGGAGGCGTGGCCTACTCGAGGCGATCGACGAAAAGAGAATCGAAACGAAACGGTTGTAACTTGGCTAGGGGGGCTGAACCCCGTAGGATGGGCAGGTGGATACATAAGTTTTCGCACCAGGGAGATTGGTAGATATCCCTGAAGGTTCTTAACTTTAAAAAGTAGTAAATCTAGGCTCTATAATTTGATTTTATATGTAGGGAACAAATTGTTATTAATATATAGGTCCTTATAATCCCGATTGGTATTCCTTCTCTGACTTAGATGAGGCTCTGTTGGAAAATTACACTTAAGATATAACCTTCAGTTGGTATTTTTATTGTCGGTTAAGTATCTATAAACTATTATGTTGTTAGTTGTTAAAATTCTGGCTGTTCTCGTCTGTGTTCAAGCAATTTTGAAAGCAGTTTATGAATTTACCTATAATACCGATAAGGGTACCTACATATTTCAAAGCAGTAATGTTTATTAAAACAATAAATTCCTCTCTCTCCGGGAACACCGTGTTTAGTGCATTTCCTTATAGATTTCTAGCAACCTAGTAATTACTTAATCATCTAATTTAAACTCGCAATGACAGTTTAAATATAGTCAGACTTGTAGAGGGCAAAGTATTATTGTGCCAATTTTAATTTACTTATTTAAATTGAGGATCACAATCTAGTTTAAGCTTTCGTCAGTTAATTTTGATCTTTTAGCCTATATAAAATCGCTAATAAAGAACTGCTCCTAACTCGCGACGCCTTCCCATACAAATGCTCTTACGTGATTATGATGTTAATCAACATCTTTCTCTACTTATTTTGGAAACACAGACACTTTTGGTTATTTCCTAGGTTTCTATTGAAATCAATATTTAAATTTGTGTAAAACTATTCCTGTAAAGACTGAACCTGACCTCTGAAAATCTGCTATTTTGCACAACTTTTACGTATTCTTTGGCCCTTCATAATGGACATGCTCATAAATTAAAAACGTGAAATAAAATACTTTTATGGAAACCTTGCACATTTAATCGTGATTCTAAATAACGATTTTTTTAGGGTTTAAAATAAATAAACGTATTTCCACAACAACACTGGAACAAATTTTGTAAAATATTCGAGTGAGTTGGAAGGCCTCCTACAAGGTGGACCGATGACTTGGTAACGGTTGCGGGAGTCCGATGGATGCGAGACGCACAGGACCGTTCGTTGTGGCGACGCTTGGGGGAGGCTTATGTCCAGCAGTGGACGTCTTTCGGCTGAAATGATGATTATGATGATGATTCGAGTGAGTGACGGAAGTTACCGAATGCCAACGAGCGTTTAGGCATTATCTCTCTTTTTTCGCGTTGCCTCTAGCGTTGGATGAACCAAAAAGCTTTCCCGAAACCGTGCTCACGTTGACGATAGCCGGATCGTGAAGGACCCTCTTAAGTAAAGGTGATCCTCTTTAAAGCATTCTGTACTACCTTCTACACGTGTAGCTTGTGGGAAAGTATTCGCAAGCAACGTATGGAGCCCTTCCTGTTCAATTTAATAACGCCTTCAGGAAACTGCTGGGGCTGCCATGGCGTTGCAGTTCATCAGGGATGTTTGCGGCTCCACATGTATTTTTTTATACAATAATGCGCAAGCGCGCGGTATCACTGATAGCACAAGTCATGGCTAGCTCCAACAGGATTCTGAGGATGATAGTTGACAGAGTGGACTGTCTTTACATTGCTGTTGATAGGTGTGTACTTTTTTTTTTAGGTGGGAATCATTCAATGACTTCTCCCGCTCTTGGGCGGGGTGTCAGACTTTTAGTGACTAAAACTACTCCTGTCTTTGACTTCGTTCCAGGGCCCCGGGGTTCTCTTTCGTACAACCCATGGCCCCAGTAGGCTTCGACCCTGCTGGGCACCTACGGTTTGCTGACATATCTTTGAGGCGCGCGTGGAACACGAGTACGCACCGTCGACGACTCGAGCTTTGTCCGGACGGTTACCGGATAGCCGTGCCACGATCTACCCATTGCTCGCCGTCCACAAGCCTATGCCTACGTGATACGTGTGTGCTGTGCTACAGTTTTATTTACTAAAACTGACAGGAGCCTGAGGATTCTGATACCAATTTACGTCGTCATTTAATATAATTTCCCTTGCAACCATACTTCAAAAACTAGGATGTCCTGCACTTTTTAAATAACATTCCCACGACTTCACGCTCAAAACACATTAAACCCACGTGTTACTCCCAAACTAGCACCCTAATTGATATTTTTTGTATCATCCTTAATGAGTGATTATTCTGCGGGCCAAATCGATTACAGCCTATTGTCACTAATTGAAAACTGGCTGTTCTAACCGGAAATGAGTCCTCACCCTTAATTCATGAAATGAGGTTAGTAGAGATAAGGGTATTGTGGGCTTAATAGGTTTTTGGGTATTATTTGTTGGTTAGTATGATATTCTAATGTTTTTGGTCACGCATGTGATCAGGGTATCAAACGTAAGGTAATGAGAGAATAGGAAATGTGCAAACAAATTATTTATTTTCTAAATTATATAATTTTAGCTTTAGTAAACAAATAGGTAAGAATTTTTAAAATATGTTCGTCGACAACGAAGTTATAAAACTTTATCTAAAGCTGCTAATAGGAAAGTGAACTTATTGCATTTCTATGTTACTTAAAGAGTTATGATTGTACTTACATGTGGATAGATGGAGAGGGAGAGGGAAGCCAAAGAAAAAATGGATAGATTGTGTGAGAAGTGATATGAGAGAAAAAGGGAGTTAGCTAGTGATAGCGTGACTGGACAGAACGGAAGAAAAAACATGTTGCGCCCACCCCAAGTAATACGGTACAACAAGGGCAAGAAAATGATGATGAGTGTAATTTTATGTTCTAGTTCCACTTAACACGACTCAACACTAATAATAGCTCATTGATTGAACTCTTCCAAACAAGTGGAGCGTTCAAAATTAACTCCCTAGTTCGCATTAGTCAGTAATACTGGATATGCAGAGTGTGACCAGCTAATTGTGCACTACACTAATTGATTACGAGTAGGGGAGACCGAGAAAGGTTGTGACAATTTTTACTTAAAACACCATATCTCGATAAAGAAACATATAAGTACCACGATTATGAACTTTGTGCCTTTTAGCTCAATCTTTATTCTTTTAAAAACAGTCGTCAAAGTTAATGAAAGCTATAAGGTTTCTGAGAAAATCCACGAAAATTGAAACGACTTTCTTTGTTACAACTATCCTCGGTCTCCCTTAATGTTTCGTTAGTGTAGTTGTTGCAAGCGCCACGTAGGTTGGTAGGGGCCCAGCAGGGCCGAAGCCTACTGAGGCCATGGGCTGGCTTTTGAAAAGGAAATTCAGGGTCCTGAAACGCAAGCAAAGACGGAACATAGGAGTGTGTTTTAGTCAGTGAAATCTTAAGTCATTAGATGATTTCGCACTTAAAAAAAAAAGGTAGGTGGGGCAAGTTACCAGCACTGTTGTGTATTACCCATATTTTCAAAATAAAATTCTAGTCTACTCTATTCTATTCTATGTTCTCAACAGTGGGAACATTGTAAGACCGACTATGCTATGTAAGAAAAGGTAATATAGGTGTGTGTGTGTGTTTGTTACTTCTTTACGCCCGAACGAAAACGAACGATTGTTAAAATTTTTTCACCGATAGAAAGCTGCTTTATTCCTGAGTGACATAGGCTATATTTTATGTACGCAGGCGAAGCGGCAGGCAAAAGCTAGTCATATATAAACTAGTGCTTGATTGCGGTCCCACCTGATGCAAGATGATCGTAAGAAGCGATGCATTCGTTGATGGTGAAGCGCACTAGTTTATTAAGAGCCTATTCACTCTAGCCTTGAAGACACCTAAATTATAATCGGACGGAAAGACCGCTGCAGGCAAATTGTTCCAATCTTTCGATGTACGCGGTTTATCAATTTTATACTTCAAATTGATGAATTATATTTTTATTTAACGTAAAAGCACTTAATTTTACATCCTTTTACTATCATTATTATTAACGTTTATTTTAACCTCCGTTAGTCAAATTTTCAGTTTGTTCAAAACGGGACACTCAATCAATCATTCATCTATAGGCTAACTCACTCCCAAATATTCTAAATAAACTTTAAACAGAGTTTTGAGCATACTAATTAGCTTGATACGCCTTCGCTAAAGTATTTTACGGTGTTAGAACGTTATTTACGAGGTACGGGAATAGATGGGCAGATTGACAGAAAACTAATTTTGTACAAACGTTTACTAGTTTTTAATAATAATGGAACCCTCGCTTGACAATGTGTGGGGTGGCTGTGTGTTTTGAGGGAAGAGAGATTGTTCCTGTATTTTTTTTTCGGTGGGAAGGAGTTCAAATTATTTGACAGATTTGAGACAATATTGCTGAGTGCCATAGGATTGTGATCGAAGCTGCAGGCAGTATCATGTAGAAGAATCTAGATACACGTTAATGTTTCAGCTTTTTTTTCATTGGAAAAATCATCTTATGACATCCCTCGCTCTTGGTCGGAGCGAGAGATAGTGTCAGACTTTTATTGACTAAAAACCCACTCCTGTACCTTCGTTGCCTTTCGTACCTGGGCCGAGTCTTCCTTTAAAAATCAGACCCTTGGCCCCAGTAGGCTTCGACCCTGCTGGGCCCCTACAGTTGCTGACATCTCCTTGAGGCGCGCGTGGATAGTTCCTGTATGGTGTTGCATTGTTACTGTTGAAAAAATACGTGATGGAATCACATTATAATATTATAAAGGCAAAATTTTGTGTGTGTATGTTTACTACTTCTTCACGTCCGAGCGGCTAAACTGATTTCGATTAAATTTGGCACACAGATATAGGATTTTTTTATCATGGGAGTAAATTCATTATAGCAGCTAGTTTGAGAATATGTTCTTCATATCCAGAATTTCCTTGTTTTTTTCATTGATCCAAATCTTACTTAAGAACTGAATTCAAATATGTTTTACATAAACCGTTGCAGAGATAATTGACTTTTCCATGTAGCTACGGGAAAAATAATTATTTACAATAAGTAATTGCATTGACTCTTCAAAGCGATCCGATTGCAAATAAAAACAAAAGTTTATCTAAAGCACGTATAATAATGATTGAATGACAAACGAAAATAATTGATGCATATTCTGTTATTCGATTTTTTTTTAAAGAGATTATTTACATCCATTTGTTTAATTATCTTTTTTATAAAAATATAAAAATCAGTAAAATAGCTTGTTACGGATTTACCTCAGGAAAAACCGCTTTACGAAACATGAAGGCATAGTCACCATACTTTTCACGAAAGCGCGGATAAATCACTTTGACATTTTACACGTCTTTGTCTTAACTTGAGATTAAGTTTTTATTTATAGTTAGTTTTTTACTGGGCAAATTGACGTAAATCGTCAATAAACGTCTGTAATACGTACAAAACATATGTGCTGTACGTATTAATTATTGGTTTTGTCTTTTAATCCCTTGTAAGGTTAGGAAGAAGTAGAAATTGTTTTTTCAAGCCATATGTTGAGTTGAGAAATTGCAGTACTGTTTTTTTTTTGCTCTACATAGATTATTTGAACGTTTTGTATTGTTTTTCAAAGACAATTGAGGCCATATTTAGTGTTCTTTAATTATTATAAAAACATTGTTTAGTGGTAGGCAAGTTTACTTGTAAAATTAAAAAATGCATGTGGTACCTAGTTATGACTTAAAATTGATACATTTTGTATTTCTTGCCATGATTTTTATTTGTTGGTAATCAAAATAGTTTTGAAATTTTCGTCTTTACGATTGAAAATTATATTTATTTATTTAAATGATATAGAAGACTTACAGCTAAAAACAGACAAGGAACAGTAAGTTAGATTGACAGCCAATAGTAGTATATTAGTATCTATTGTTTTGTACTATAATGAGGACTTGTTATTACAAGTCCTAAATTAGAATTTAAAAAATGAATTTATGAAGATTAAATGATATTTATTTAAGAAAAAGTTTCGTATTTATGACTGTAAATTTTCGATTGTCGATTGCTGGAGTCTGTAACTTCTGATAGCTACAACCTGGGAGTGGGGCCCCGGGGCCTTTACAACAAGAGTGAATAGGTTACTTCTAGGCAAGCGTGCTCCATCGCCAACCACATCACTTACCATCAGTTGAGACACTGAAGAAGCGCGAGCCGATCAACATTAAAAAATAATAATATCCTACTGTAATAACAATATCCCACTTCACACACTTGCTTCCTAAGGTTCCCATGCTAAAACAAGGAAGAGCCATAAATAACCGTTCTAAAAGCCTAAAGTCGTCGATAAAATGGTAAAAAGGAAATAAATGTCATTTGATTTTATTTTGATTGGCGCAATAAATATTTGTATTTCGAGTCACGTATCACCGTATCCGGTAGTCAGAACTATTGTCTATAGCGCAAACTCTTTTGCCTATAGGCTATTTATTATCTACTGTCAATGCCTATACTACCTATTATACACATTCTATGACTCATTTTGGACACAATTGTGTGCTATGCTTTTTAAATGCTAAGGCATTTTGTTGTTGTCACCTTGGGTTTCAATCAATTGTTGACAAGATATTGAATAGATACGAATGGGTACCACACTTTTTGATCAATTTAAAGTTTTAGCTAGCTATTGACTAATTCTGCATTCTAAATGTGAAAAAAAAAAAACGATAATAATACTAGGTATCTCAGAATATACTAACTTTAGTAGAAGCTTGAAAAAAATAACAAAAATTTATAAAATAGAATAGCAACCTTTTTGGTATAATAAGTACATATTATTATACCAAATTGTTTGGTATAATAATACTAATGACTTCATCGATGAAAGCCATATCGTTATTACAGCTATTATCGTTATTTATTCTGAAGCCCTCAAAGAACAATACACATCCATCATTGGTCATGGTAATGATGCTTACACTTTTATCTCAGACAAAATGGACCCAAACTACAATCAACAAAGCACTCTAACTACCCTTATATCGAACCGTGCCAACATCAAGTATCTAAGTACCCTCCAACTAAGAACTTACAACCCTATCTGAGAACAATAAGACAGTAGGGTTGGGGTGGTCCAGGGGCTGATTGAACCCCCGTGCTTATAACGACGGGTAGTAATGACCCCTTTTTTTTTGCTCAAGACAATATTTAGTACTGAGCTTTGTAAAATATACAGGATCGGGTATTCATTCACATGTGATGAAATAAAGCAGAACAAGAGTAATATGATTAAAAGAAGTTAATAATTGTGAAATATTCTTACACATTATAAAGTAATTTATATGTCTATGTTTGCCAGGATTAGATACTCGTACATCATTTGGCTAGTCATCTTCAATTGGATCTGTGAGAACGTTTAAGAAAGTTATTGTAGCCTTAAAACGCACAGGGCAAATTAAGTAACATAGGTGTGTTATAGTCAACAAAAGTCTGATATGCTCTCTCGTTCCACCATAGAGTGTGAAGAAGAAGAATTCATTTGATGATTTACCGCCTCAAAAAAAAACCTACGGGTTGCAAGACGAAGGGACGAAAATCTTTCCAAGTCATATTTCTCCCAAGTGTCAACTCTAAAGGATGTAAAAACAAAAGCTTCCTTACTATTCCACTCACAGTTTCCTTCGAACCCCTCAAAATTTTATGCACTCAGCGCGCATGCGCTGCGGGCGTCAGCTGCGCGCGCACGTGGCTTCAGGAAGTTGCGACACGCAATCCTGCGCAACCATTGTATCGATTCGCGTCTTATGCACCCCTTGTTATCACGAACCATAAGCTCCAAGTTTTTTTTGTTGGAAGTTTTATACCAGCCATCCGTAACGTGAGTTGTAAAAACTTGATTTAGTTATGGATTGTGGAGTTACTAATTGGAGAGATTACGAAAAAATGCTTTGATAAAAGTATTGATAGAAAGGAAGATAATAAAACAATTTTTAATCAAGTTTTTGTTTATAGAAGGGCTCGTTCCATGTTCGTTAATACGGAAAAATTGATTGCTTACTCCGAACAATGCGCATGAGGCGCATTTAAAACCAGTCTATATTTGCGCTCTCACATATCTTGGAGTTTTTGAAAATAGAGGAGGGTGCCACCCTCTCGTACGTGCAGTTATTTTCTGCGTTTATAGGGCGTTGCTAATTCAAATGAATGTGTGAGGTGGGTATATGGGTTTGAAGTTAGCGATAAAATTGCATTCTGAGTACGAGAACTAATGGAGTTTTTGAAAAAGTACTTCTTTTTTATTTCTTCAGATTTCTTTTCATAGAAAATTGAGATCTGTCTAAAGTTAAATTTGTTCTCTCAAGAACCATAAATTGTTTAAATTTAACTCAGTTATAAAAGTGAAATGGTAATAAAAGCAGCTGTTCTATTCAACAGAAAAACCTACTGCCTCTCCCATAAAACTAGTTGGTGACTAATCAGACTTTTAACGAACTAAATCAACACAAAAAACTGTAAATTAACCGCCAATTCATTACAACGCAAAGTTGACCGTTCGAAACTTTTTTGCTCTCAGAGGTAGCCGACGCGATCCGATAAACAACAAAAGAAAATCCAACCCAAAACCCATAGGTGGCCGGAGTCCGGACTGCAGCAACGCACACATCGCCACCCTACACGCACGCCCCTCCACCCGGTCAAGTCGCAACTTGCACAGGCTGTACGTTTTGTTGCCCTCTTCGATTCCTCATTCGTCCGCGGACCGTGTTAGCGAGCGCGCGTGTCGCTCGTCAGACAGAGTTCAGTGAACGAGTGTTGTGCTTATGAACAGTCAAGATGGTGCGTAGCTTATCGCAGTGGACGAAGACCCTCAGCTTTCCAGCGAGGCTGTCTCCCAACCGTACTTCAAAGGAGAGCGTCGGGAATGGACCTTCCTCCCCAGGAGTTTCGCCGACTCCCAGCGCCTCATCGCTCCCCCAGAGCTCGGATAAAACTATCACACCAATACCTATCACGGAGATCAGCCAAATCGTAAGTGCCTTTTTGATTAGGGCAGGTCCCTCCGGTGAAATATTTCTTCGAGAGGGGACATTTGTGCCGTTGCAGCTGCAACTCAAGTATGCGTTTTGAATGCCAAGTAGTTAATTATGTACGAAAACCTACGGTAAGCTAGTTCGCAGAAAAGTGGCTCTAAGTCTACTTTACGAATACATTATTAAATTAGTTATGGTATGTAGAATTTACGTAAAAAATTACAAAATTTCTTTATCCGTGCTGTACCTATAAATTTGCAATACATAATAGGAATGTCCTTGAAAGCTCTATAAATTTGGTCATCTCACGCACGCTTCAGTTATTTAATTGGGCTGTCATAACGAGAGAATGTCCTTGAAAAAATCGTCAGCACAGTTACCCTACTTTAAAACAATAAGATTACAACCCAGATTTTATTACGTGATGACAATATGGTTAATGCTGATGACACAACAATGTAACACTGCTTATGAAATATCACATTAGTTGGGGAAAATAACTCTTACACAGCTTACACCTTTGTTTACAAATACCAGCGCAAATGCCTAACAGTCTTTTACCTCAATAAGGCTAGCTACCGTTAGGCAGCTTTCCCATAACCGCTGGTATACGTGGATGAAATTTGAACCATACTTTACGGCACAGAACACCATATTAGACGGTCATTAAGTACAACAGTATTGAAAGGATGTGTATCAAAAACCATATTCATTTCCGACAAGGCACGTGGTTTGATCGTGTACATTGCTGTTTATGTTGTGGGACACGTACGAGGGACAGTGTGGGAACGTTCGTTGGATGCCAAAGTCGGCGATGGTGTATGCAAAATTAATGTTTGTGGGTGCGCGGGCGCCGGTGGCAGCGCCGTTATGTCCCCCTTGCACTCACCTTGGCAAGGCCGCGTCGAGATGTGAGTTTTTTGCGAAGCATGAAAGCATGACTTTCACCTTTTAAGATGCCTTTCTAAATGCTGAAGTCTGTTTTTGATTCAGGTCTTAGGTTTTAAGTTCTTGCTAGTGCTGTGTTTGGGTAGTGTTGCGTATCATTTGTGTGAGCTACTTTGAATGGGACCGCTTCTTTGAAGTATCAGTGGTCGGTGGTACCGTTCAGTAGTCTGTTGACCCGAAGATATACACCTACTTATAGCATTTTGCTGGTCAAACATACATTGCTAACTTAATGAAGCATATAAATATGTATATTTCCAGTAGGTATGTTTTTTGATGATCTTCGTGCAATAATGCATGTCAGTCATTCTTATCTATTTTGCCTGAAAATGTGATACCTAGGTACTGATAATTTTCTATTAAGTAGGTTACCAGCTTAAAATGAGATGGTAAGGTAGATTACGCACTTATCAACTGTATTCATCTACTATAGTAGTTACTTAGATCATACATGACCAAGAGAACTATTCTATGTGCCTAACAAATTTTCTATTTATGGGGATGCAATTAGACATACATTTTGACTGCTTTTCATACAACCGCTCTTACGCGATTATGATGTTATTACACATTTTTTTATTAGATATTTTGAAAATACAGTATCTTGTGGATATTATCTGGACTTCTATTGGAATCAATTTATAAATTTGTGTAAAACTAATCCAGTAACCTTTGAAAATCTGCTATGTTGCGTGAACTTCGACACTTCATAATTTACTCAAAAATTAAAAAGTAAATAAAAAAGAATTTTAATAAAAAAAAATATATCAAAATTTTTAATAACGAAAATTTTTTTCAAAAACTTTTAAGGGTTTAAAAAAAACATGTATTTCCTGGAACAAGTTATGTAAAATATTCGAGTAAAGCAATCCAACGCTATGTTTGACGTAAAAGGCAACGCGAAAAAAGAGAAATAACGCCTGAAAATTCTGTTAGCATTCGATGATTTTGTGATTAAATCAAACATCGCGTTGAATTGCGTTAGATGAAGTAACAAGCTTTTAAACCATGCTCGATATTGACGATAGGCGAGTGAAAAGGGACCCTCTTAATACACATTTCTATCTTTTAGGAACTGTACTTTTTATCTAGCGATATTTAGATATCGGTCTTGTCTAAATTTTGATGAAAGTGCTTACCTACAATTTCGGACGTAAATATTTTATCCAATTTTTCGGTGAACACATGCGTAACCTACTTATCAAAGATAAGTTATCACAACTTTATCAAATATTATGCAAAAACCACCGGTAAATATATGCAGAAATACACGTATTTCAACGGTATGCAAAGAGCGTTAAATTTTACTTCATTTGCTTTTCAGATGTTGCAATATTTACTGTCGGATCGTGTTAAGAATTCCATCTATAGACTAATGGATAAAACAGTGTACTCAGGAATGCATTTCATAATAATTGGATGTTAAAGAGTCAGGAGTGTTGCCATTCTTAAAATAACACATTTCTCATGAATGCCCCACGTAGGTAAGCGATTTTACTTCAATCTTATTATATAAAGCAAGAACTAAACAAAAAAACACTAAACCCTGATTTCTGAATTTAGATGAACATGAGATACTTGCTAAACACTGCTTTCATGCGGGGACAAGTTTTCAACATCGCATTCTCAATTTAAAAACCCGGGTTCTGAACTCTTTAGTTTTCCGTAAAATGACTAAGCCTATCTTAGAAACATCGGATGTTCTGAGATCCGAAAACGAAATAAATTGCTATTACTGTGTAATAAAAGTGATAAATAGGCACTGTCTTTATTAATCAGAAACAATAAAAACTGATTTACAATTCATTGTGAAACGTACCTACATACACATTGTAAATCTTACCATGTTAGGCCAACGTAAAATTTTAACGTTTTAGTGATTTTCGAAGATTTTATTGTGGCAACACTATTTTAATGTCACGTGACATTTCAAAAACGCCATTTTTATGTTTCAATACAAAATCGCAGTTAACCTACATGTTTTTGTGGTGTCATCTTTCTTGTAGAAAAATGGGGTTAACATGGTTAAGTTTTTGAGCTGTATTGTAAGTTTTGATGTGCATTTGTTTTCATACAGTAAGGCATTTTTTATTTTTAGTCTATGGTTTGTGCCCTTCTTTTGAGGTGGAAAATCATCAAATAACTTGACACGGTCTAATTGGAGCGAGAAGGCGTGTCAGACTATACTGATTAAAACCCACCAGTGTTCCTTTAGTTGCCCTTTAAGTTCCAGGGCCATGGCCCATGGTAATTCTTTCGAATATTCCCGCAATGGCTTGCGCCCTAAGATTGTGACTCACACTTTCCATACGCAAAAAACTTATGACTTATTGTCGCATCTCAAAAATTCATGGTATTATCACCATTACTTTTTACCGAGGGCCATAAACGAATTACCTTGTCATTAACGATGATCGACAATTCGCAATAAAAATCTTTCCGTCCATGCTTAGTGTTTCCAGCAACAAAATGTCAAATTGCTATGACCCAACGTCTTAAAAAATACTCCCAATAAAAAATCATCGTAAAATAAATTGATGGCTTTCTTTTGGTGCCATTTTGGATTTATAGCCTGCTTTTTGACATGTTCCAAAATTAAAAAGTCGATGTGACAGTTAAAGGTATAAACTTTTTAGTAAAAATAAGAAATTAAACGACTTCATTTTGTTTATTTATGGTCGAATGGTTACTTACGTCCAGAGGCGCGGAGCTAGCAACAACTTTGTAAATAAAAAAGTATATGGCATAAAGATACTATTTTATTACCGGTAAATAATGTAAGAATCCATTCAGTGCAAATTGGAAGTGTGGATTGCGTATGATTACGTACAAAGTCGACCCTCGTTTAGCGAGGCAGGATTTCGCACATTCTTTGCTTGCTTGTTATGTTTTCAACACTTAAACGTTATAAAACTATTAAATTTGGCCATTTAAAATTGTACGGTGGTTCAAAACCTAGGCACATTTTTTATCATTATATTCACGTTTTTAAAACAGTGTATTTCTTGCTTTATTTGATTCCACATTTAAGCTGTCACTTGTCATGCTTGGTCTTACTTTCAGTTGATCGTTCACAAAAACTACCTTTCTTCAGTTTCGATTTATTGTCAAATGTTTCTTTTAATTGTTGAGACAGCTATTGTTGGTATCCTCAATTTGTTTACCATTTTCCTGTTTAAATGTGGCTTAAATTTGTGTTTTACCAAATGAGTAGGTGTCACGTAGCTTACAAAGTAACGCTACTAAAAGCTTGTTGATTTCAGATCAATAGGTCGCAGGTTACATCGACCCTATTGAACTTTTGTGGTTAAGTCAAATAGTATTTAGTTATTTTCCTCAGTTGGATGGGTTTAGCACGATATTGCATGGCTGACAATAGATAGATAATGATATATAGACAATAAAGACTTGACTCTTATATAATATATATTTTGTTGCAAAATAGGTAGGTAATCTTTTGATAGAACAGAATGGAAGAAAAAAACGCGTTGCGCCAAATCGGGACAAGGGCAGGAAAATGTTGATTGTTGATCTTTTGACAAAGAATCCGAAAAAAAACGTCCACTTCCATATTTTGTCGTTAGCATCAAATATTTTGTTATGAATGCAGTAATTTTTAGTATAGTATGTGGTTCACTGTATCTTATTACTTTCGTGTCATTTTATTCCATTTAATACGTTACTAAACATTTTGTAGTCTGACCAAGACACCAAGTAGGTATGAACAATTTATATGGGGCATGACATTTCGTAATGGAATGATGATCTTTCCAAGCGCATGGTAATTCACACGCGCATGTGCTAATGGGAGTCACAGCTTTCTCATGTTTTGTTATTTTTTTATGAGATTAATATAATACAGTATAGAGAAAATTGGACAAAAATTTAAACATTTTTTTATACTGAAGAAAAATGCATGACATAAAGAAATATATAACATAGTAAATTATTGCTTTTATTTCATAAAAATAAATTGAACGTGATTTGCACGATATTATTTCGTCAAAACAATAAATAATTAATTTTATAACTTTCAAATAATTAGTAATTAGAACCACAGCGCCAACAAAATAATTGCGTGATAAAACTGAAATAATTTTGTAAAGTGCATGTCGGCCATTTTTATTAGGTATTTTATTGTGTCGGTGGCGGACCGCGGAACGAACATCTGCGTGTCAAATTCCTGTGTGCCATGTGCACTGTGCAGGCTTGGGAAACGAACCGTGCACATGAGGCGGGAAAAAAAAAACTTTGTTACTATCGAATGTTTCTGGCTGGATATAAAACTTAGGTTGTTAGAAATTGAATTTGGATCGAAGAACGTACAATCCATAAAAAAGTTAGGTGAGGTGTTGATAAAATAGCAAAAATTAATATACCTAATATCTTTCTTCATTTTTTTTTAATGTTTTTTTAATTATTGACTTGGATACTAAGTTCTGTAAGCTATGTCTTCGTATGAACTTGTTTATCATTACAATATGTAACGTTTTTGTAATATTTGGCAGCAAATGTATCAAGTCAACCTTCTCGGTAAACTTCGCCGAGTTAGTTGACTACCTTACTACTGTTACTGTTCAATGTTGAACACCACTATACAACAAAATTCTCAGCACCAACTTTACATCCTAATATCAACTTCAAATCAATTTGCGAATAATTAAAACAGCCACTGAACTTCACTCAAAAAATCCCGCCAAACATTCGCATAATATCTTTCATTAGTTAAGGTTACAAATTAACCCTAGTATTTTTTTATTTGTATTTTTAAAAAGCAACACGTAATATATTTATTTACAAACGGGCTCCTAGACTATTATTACCTACATTTTTGAAAAATATGCAATCTTGAATCGTTCAGCACGCGCCAACTTAATATTATATCTCAAAGTGGTCAAAATTCACTTAAATATGTAAAAACAAAACCTCTCCATGTCAATCGATTTCAAGTGGGCACACAAATTACCCAGAGATTTTTGAAGCACTTTTTCTCTCTACAAATTCCGGAACCTCACTCAAACTAATAATAATATTTCCAATAAAGGCCTCAAAGAAGTGCTTAACATTGAGTAGTAACCATAGATAAAGGAAGGAGGGTAGTTTTTGTAGCGTCAGCTGTTACTGAACACGATACCCAGGGTGTTCCGCACAAAGGATGCAAATAATAGAGATTTCAACGGGTCTCTATATTTTTTTAACTTACGTATTGGTAAACTAATGTAATATGCTTTTGTTGTCATAAACTAATGTAACGTATCTTTTTTTGTCATGAATAATTTTTTTATTTGTCATTGATAATTGTCGCTTCCAGTGTAAGATTGTAAAGTATCAAGAGTATAATTTGACCTATAAATAGATTTGCATAATTATTCTAATTTGTGTCAGGTACAAAAAAAATTATTAACACAAGCATTGTTGAAAAAGACTCAGTGTTGGAAGGCCTCCTCCAACAAGGTGGACCGATGACCTGGTGAGGGTTGCGGGAATCCGATGGATGCGAGACGCACAGGACCGTTCATTACGGCGACACTTGGGGAGGCCTATGTCCAACAGTGAACGTCTTTCTGCAGAAAAAATGATGAAGCATGTTGATATAAATTAAAGACATGTTATTACATTGCTTTTGAACAAGTTATAATTATGAGAAGTACGTGCAAACATTCCAATACGAATTCTCGGAAAATTTCTTATTTGCAAAACCTTGTTCACCATTTAATCTCAATTTCATTCACCGAAACTGATACAACAAGACCGTTCTTATCTCAATAAAGATAAGCACATAGTCAGCAGAATCTTCGCGAGTCGGTATCGGATATCAACTAAACGGATATGACATCCGATATCAGAGATATTGCCTGTAATCGGTATTGGTACACAAACATCGATATGAATCGAGTAAGGGATGCGGATGCGAAAAAAAGTGGACTGATAAAATTACATTTCCGGTTATGGAAAGTAACTACATTGATTGAAAGGATGTAAGGGGAAAGGATATTTTTTTCGCCAATATTGATTGTAAAATCGGTTGGCATTAAGTTCGGTGCTTACACGTGCAGTCTCATGCTTAATTTATTATTTAAATCGTCGGTGATGTAATGAACCAAATTAATATTCTTATTCTGTATCAAACGAGATAAAAGTAGCATTTTTTAAAACATCAAATTATCAATTATCATAATATTAAATGTCGCACTAATAAGCATTAAAGTTCAACCTTTAGAATAAATATCAATAAAATTCATACTTAAAAATCATAAAAGAAGTCTACCTCCTTCAAATAATCAGGCAAAAAGTAACAATTCGATACAAGGAGTGTTCGAAATTCAAAAATTCCGGGACAGCACCTGCCAGCGCAGATGTTCGGATACATTAACGAAACTTCAAATTGTATGAAAATTTTGGGATTTTGAATGCGTGCACGCACTCGAACAGCTGTTGAAAGTTGCCACCAAAAAAATACTTTTACCTGTGCTAAGAGGAATTACTGAGTATAATGGAGGCCGATCAGCTGATACCAACATATGGCTTGTTTTTTTGAATATCCGAATTTTGTGTAGGACAGTCGAGGATATTTATAGCTCACACACGACAATCGTTAATAGTGGACTTAATCGCTTTTGTTTTCTATTCGATACCAGCAGAGGGAACGTCACAGAAAAACTCCGAATTTAAACATTTTCAAACTCTTCTTTGAATAGCATCCAAAACTTTTTTATAAACATGCCAGTATTAACACAAAGGAGGTCACTACTTAAAGGTTTATTTATAAATGATCTAAACAAAGGGCCCTTCGTGCGAGGACGTCTGTTTTCTGTCTAGAGCCCTACTGTTTATTGCTACATGTCTATTGGGAGTAGTTTTGCTTCCCCACACAGTCTTTGAGCCATCAGCCTTTGATAGTGTGGGGATCGACTGTTTTTATTCAGTCCCCTCACTATTTCAAGTTGATTAGTTAGGACGTTAAAGAAATAAGGCTGAATGTTGTCGGACAAATTATAGTGATTGTACATGACAGTGTCGTGTTCTGTGTTTTTTAGAACTAAAATTATATGTCTGGAATTAGAGCTGTTTTGTTACTTAACTGGTAACTGACGTAATTGAGCATAATGAGAAATAATTGTAAATTTTTTTCAATTGAGAAAGATAACAAATGATTAATTTTGTAATATACTGAACCTACTTCCAAGTTATCGCCTATTGAAATAGGCTATTGTAATCTTATTAGAATACTCTCATGAGAAAAACCCTTATTAAAACTATCGCTTATAATAATAAGCTCAAGCTTGAAAGTGCCAATCATTCAATTATTCAAAAAGTAACGGCTAATCATTCGAATCGAACACTACCAACCTAACGACAATTACATCAAAACTATATGATTAGGCACAATCGATTCTGGAACGTTTTTCAAAAATGACCGCATCAATTACTGGCTGTCAGAGTTGCCATATTATACGATTGTAATAATTATACAGATCTGATGGATGGATTTGAAAAGAACCTTTTTTGATAAAGGGGTTTTGGTTGAAACTGGTCTTTGTGGGATCTTATTGTAATTTATGTTTTTTAAGAGCAGTTAAATAAAGTTAATGGTTGCTTAAACTCCTAAGATATGCGTTGCCCAATTGCAGTTCCAAAAATTATAGTGGTAGGTAGGGTTTTGGAATCCACCATTACTTATGTTAAACATTCCTGACGTTTTTAATGTGTTCTCTACATAACGCACACACATAAATGGATACATGGATTTATGCCTTATTTTTGAGTTATTTATTTATTTATTCTCTTTGAACTTATTTAAACTCAAAATGAAAAATATTGTCTAATCCAAAGACATTATAATGTTTTTTTCCAAACTAGTATCACTCATAATTATACAAGATATATACCCCATACCTAACCGAACCGATCCCTTTAACTAATTAAAACAAATTAGCCTATCAAATGGTATCTACGATCTTAATTATTTTGACATCACGGAAGCTTTCATTCTCACCGTTATCTGATGGACAATCCTATAATGGTTGCATGTTGAGAATACTTACCACCATGTTTTAACTAAATGGAACTGACCAGTGAGCTTTTATAAAATTTATATTTGATGGCCGCAGTAAATTTTGATTAGCTTTTATGGTAGTTGTTTCCTTAAAGGGAGTTTACAATTTATTAGGTTGATGTGAATGGAATATTATAAAAAAATCTGGTAGTTTTCTAAGGGTATAATTATGTGTTTTGTTTCTTTATATTTATTAGCTACACTGACATTTGCGCCCATAACAACAACAATCGAGCCTTCTCAATTATTAAAATCGACACTCAATTGACCGGATGCGCGGCCATATTTAAACTCTGATCGCGATCCCAATAATCCAACCACATTTGATTTCCGGTGGCCTTCAAGTTTTGCGCAACTTACTTTAAGACTTATACTTCCTATTTACAGAGTTTAAAGTTGAATGTGCTTTTAGAAGAAGTTGACAGACAAATAAGTATGTATTTATTCGTGAGAAAATTTTTGAACCGTAACTCTTTGGAATGAATTTAACAGAGAATTGAATATGTACTTGACAAATTCAGTGGAATCTTTAAAGATTGTATGTCCTAATTTAGTTTGTTAATGTTATGGTAATTGGGCTCTTATGGGCAATTTTCTTCGTGATTTCACGGTTTAGTAAGCAAGAATGTGTTATTAATGACACATGCTACTTTTGAA
Source organism: Mythimna impura (assembly GCA_905147345.3). Lineage (NCBI taxonomy): Eukaryota > Metazoa > Arthropoda > Insecta > Lepidoptera > Noctuidae > Mythimna > Mythimna impura. Next base: position 28,248,538 of record LR990350.1, read on the forward strand.
CTTGAACTGTCTTATTTAGAAGCTTTGGGAAGGCAAAGTTGTTTGTTTTGAAAAGTTATTTTAGCAGATTTATACCTCAGTTTTCTTAGCGTCTTCACTAGGTACTCAAAAAATCGATAAACTTCATATTTCCAAAGTTTTGCGAGATTTTTTTTTACATTATAATTTAAAATCAATAAATCCCCAAAAGTAATCAAAAATTATGAAAGAACACGGTTATTTAGTAAAAATATGAATATTTCGCATTACTTAGTCACGACAAAAATCAGGTTGTACGAGATTGCACGGCGATGCGGTGTTTAGTCATCGTTTTGTAATGCGCGCACGCACCAAGACTCTTAATTTATTAGACCTATATGGCTGTTCGGACTTGAATCCGAAATTCTCGGCGCGAAACAGATCGTCTTTATCGATTCTCAGGACAAGAAGCGGTTTCAAAGTTGTGGCGAATGCAAATCAGCTGTGTTATTGAACTTTGTGGAAAGAATATTTGGGATTGACAGTCTAGCTCTTGTTTCGTTAACATTTTAAGACATATATTTAAGTTCGTTGTAGCATTTAAGCGGTTGGAATTATTCAACGCTGACCTCGAAAGGATTACGCTGCAACACTTAAATAAAACATCTTAATTCACTTGACAAACATAAAAGTTTGAAGTTACGGGTATCTACTCGACCTTCATAGAAATAAATATTTGCTACACAATTTCGAAACATCTTTGTTTGGATTCAGCGCAAATATTATCCGTGAAAAATTGCTACCTCCCGTCGAAGACTGATTGGTTCCATAAAATAACAATCAAATTTTGTGTCTACTGTTGTAATTACTTACATCCGCCATATTTTTTTCGCAACAAAAAAGCTGTCGCATTCGCACCGCAACACCACTATGTTGATGTTCATTACGACAGCGTAATATTAAAATTAAATTATACCGTACATATTTAAGATCGTCCGAATTTTTTGCAAAAGGCAACCCCGGATAATCGTGTCGATTAAATACTTTTTATTGTTCGAACGTTCCCACGGACGGTGCACGCGAACGCGACCGTAGCTTATTTTTATTTTTTTGAACGCATCCGCGCCTCAGGCTTGATTCTGAAGGAGCCAAACTGCTTTCATTTGAATCTTGTTTGATTGTTGGTTGCTGAGGCAGCACTACACTATCATTACTGTGTATTAACTGTGGTTTTGGTGCGTAAGCGCATTGTGACGTGTGTAAGTAGCGTGATTTATTATTATGTAACCACCTATGTGTGTTTCTTGAAATTGAGGACTTAAGTATGATCTATTTGGAACTTTTTCCGCCTTACTTTTTCATTTAAAGCTGTCGTGACATTGTCAGTTTTTATTGCACCTGTACGTTATAATCTACAGTCAACTTAGTTTTTTGTCGCCGAGAAATCACAGTACTGCATGATTACTAACACCGTAGCTGTATTTTGCAAGCCTACTTTTCGAACCGGTTTTGACGATGATTCGCGACTTGCTGGTGCCGATTTATTCGTTATTTTCCTTCAATATTTACCAAACACTACAATGACAATTAGCGTGACATCTGGTTTTATAGCCGACTTCATAAACGGATAGGTGATCTTGAAATTCAAAATGAAACTAAGCGAAGTCAAAAGACTTTCGGAAAAAATTTGCATATTTTTTTTCATCGTGTCAATGACACAGATGGCAGACAACAAAAAAAGAATAAAAAAAAGGCAATGTTAATATTAAATCTGTTGATTAGTGTCCATATATAGAAAGGCAGGTGTTTAAAAAATCGGCGTAGGCGCATAGGTGTGGTAACCTACCATAAACAAATTATCATTTGCAGTTGCCACTCCGACAACAGGCTTTGTGCAGTGAGGTCTATTTAGTGAAGTTTTTATTTTTTTAATTTGTTACTGTGATCATGAGTTACGTGGAATTTCTATACGATTTGCTTGAGGTAAGATTTTTTTTCTTGTATTATTTGTATAAAAAATTAATTGATAATTAATTTAACGGTAGGAAAATTAATTAATATAATAATGGTTTTTTTACTGAAAATAAAAATTGTTGGTTAGTAGAATTATTTACGAAGAAAGTTATAACGACTTGACTTGATCCTACTTTACGAATTTTGACGTATTCCATACCAACATCATTCTACCAATGTTGGACACTGAGGACTAAAGGACAACGTTCATAAAAATCATCATAGCCCATAAAAAAACTAAACAGGTGTCCAATGTACGTTCAATCACATCTTCTGCTCTAGACGTATACTTGGAAACATTACGCTTGCTGCCGTACTCGTATTCCAAGTGAAATAGGATCATAATACATTTATAAAACTAGTAACCCGTCCCAGCTTTGCACGGGTGCAAATTATATACAAAAACTTTTCTCGTTTATTGTTTTTTCTATAGCCAGGCTTCATCACCACTGCTCTCAAAACGGTGAAGGGAAACATCGTGAGGAAACAAACATATCCTAGAACCAAAAATTCGAAAACATGTGACATCCACCATTCCGATTACGCACTAGGCCCGGGTGACCCATTCCTTCACCTAGAGAAAGCCGTGGGTACATTATAAGGCTGATTATGCTATGCTATGCTCTTTCTATATGTGAAAACCACATCAAAATCTGATGCTTGGTTTAAAAGTTTGCTGTAAACAGACGCAGAAAGCGACTTGGTTTTATACCATGTGTTAATGAGAGAAGATTGGAGTGACATTAACAAAGAAAATGCCTTTAATCACATCAAAAGTTAATAATTATGTGTGTGTATATTCGTTACCCCACACACAAACGTCTGGAAGTATTTGGATAAAATTTAGCACATGGGTAGCTCATGTCCTGGAATAGCATACTTTTTCCATTGTACTTATATTTTCTAATTTTAAGCGGGCGAAGCTACTGGCAGAATTATTAAATTGTCTTCTGTTAAATATTATTAAATTGTCTTCTGTTGTTTTAAAATTGATCCCCATTAATTAGCTAATTAACCCCAGCTCAATGAAATTTACGAGAGCCATCATGGCTCATCGTGTTGACAAGTCATTAAAGTCCTCTATAAGGTCATGGATTCCTAGTCCTTGCCCTCGATTCTCAGTAGTTCTCAGACTTGTCGAAACATGTTCATAACGGAGTGCCTGATCAGAATGGTTAATGGCTTGATACTTCCTAAAGAAGAGTTTAATTTAATTCAATTTTGCTTCTTCTGGTGATAAAGTATGAATTTGGTTATAATGTTTTATGTTTTCTCAATTGAGAATATTATGATGATGTGGGTTTTAAGGCATAGTCCTTTATGGTGGTAGTTAAATTCTCCTGTTTCCGACAGTAGAAATTGGAATAACTGTTCCTGAGGATTTTAGCAGATTTAACTTATCTGGACGACCTAATACCGAATTAAATTGGGGCACTCTCTTGACTAATTGAAGTGCTTTCACAACTGACTCGCCTTGTACTTTGACAAATTAGCACTATAAATCCATTAGTATAAAAACCGCACCTTACACTCTAAATTACAACCAATTACAACACTACTACTATTTAACTTAGGCTCTAACATCTACATCACCTCCCAGTATTGCCAGCGTAAAAAACGGCATGGGTTTTTTACGCTGGCAATTCTATACAGTTACAACTTTTTACACATTACCATAGATGCTCAGATAAGTCAGACGTTCTTAGCGAGATGAAATGAAACGTGCTTGCGCAACCGAATTAAATTGAAATACTCGCCTTCTAGGTAATCTAGAAATCTGTTTAGGAATGTAGTTGGCTGTTGGGCTATGGGGTCGACTACGACTGGTGTTTGCGTAATTTGAGTTTGTTTTGATGATGAGAAATAGTATGCGTTCTTCTGGTTCCTGTAAGTTGGGAATCCATTTCATTATCAAATGCCTTAATTGGATTTTGACAGCAAATGACAACGCTTAAACATCAGGTTTGCCAATATCAGTGATTGAAGACATATTTAGTAAAAATTAAAACCGTCTTTTAAACTTGGCCATTATGTAGGGTCCCAGACCTAAAGGGTAACCAATGGAATTCTATTACTTAGCCTCTGTTGTTCGTCCGTCTGTCAGCGGATTTTATCTCGTAAATCATGATAGGTAGACATCTGAAACTTGGGAGTAAATAAATTAAAAGAATAAGAAATACAAGAAACATGAATGGTTTATGGCACGGAATCTTTCGTCCTTTCGTTTTCGAGTCCGATCCGCACTTGGCTGGTTTGTTTTTTTAGATAATTCCTACAGATTTGTGCTCTAGGTAAATAATCGTAGAACGTTGTAAGTAGAGCTTTACCGCCATCTAGTTACATAGACTAAAAACTTTCTCATATCCATACTTTCAGCCATCTTTTTGTTGTACATTTATAATGTAACGGTAATTATTTTAAATTTAGATTGCAATCGCACCTGTCACCCGAGACCCTATTATTAAGCTGTCACTTTAATTAATTCCTAGAGCTCAGTTTATAGAAGTATTTGCATATTCATCTCTAAGCTAAGATATACATCTTTTCCCACAGTACATATCTAAGTAATTCTTCAGAATTATATAAAGATATATTGTTTAGCATAACCTAGCTCAAATAAAAGATCCTACTCTATCATTGAATGAATTTGCATAGCTTATTTTTTCTGCGTAATTCGGTTATTAACTAATTATTTATTTGGTAATTATCTATATTTATACTTACAAATAATTAGCTAATTTAATGCTGTTATCTTATTTCTGTAGGAATTTCGTAAAATATCGTTTTAAATATTGGTAAATTTTATCAACCAAAACAAGGAAATCTGTGTGTTGGCAGTAGGTACCTACTTCTTTTCCTAGATACTGTGGCAAAACTAGGTATGGAATTAATAAGTACCTACCGATATAGGGGCATTTTGAATAAGAACTAGAATTCGAGAACTGGATAAATAATTTTCCATACCTTCTGGTATGGTTACAAACAGCCTTACCATGATGTGTTAAAATGTCAGTCGAGCGAGCGAGAAAGTTGGATGTAGCTATACACCCTTAGCAGGCGGTCGCCTCCTTCTGCGAAGCAGTAACGCTAGCAAAGGAGGCGGCCGCACGCGCGAGGGAACGGCCCTCACGCCCCAGCCGCCGGGATCCCGATCCCGATTTCCAGCCACCGTAGGCGCTAGCTTGCGGACGGCGAACAATGGGTAGCTCGCCGTCCGACCGTCTGGTAACCGTCCGGACCGAGCCCAAGTTCTCGACGGCGCGTATTGTTCCACGCGCGCCTTAAGAAGGTGTCAGCAAAACCGTAGGGGCCCAGTAGGGTCAAAACCTACTGGGGCTATGGGTCTTCACCCATAGCCCCAGTAGGTTTTGACCCTTCCGAAAGAAAACCCCGGAGTCCTGGAACGAAGGCAAAAAAGAAACAGGAGTAGGTTATAGTCAGTAAAAGTCTGACATGAAAGGGCGGTAGACAGTTCCCACATAAAAAAAAATAGCTATACACTCTATAGGTATAGCTCCATCCCTTTAACAATTCAGTATAGGTCGTCAAATAGATCGCGTTAAAGACCTCAGTAAGTCCCGACTAAACTGTTTCGTAAAGAGTTCTTTATCTAATCGTCGCTCATAACGAGTCAGTCAACAATAACTTACATATTGTTACATTCCGATGAAGACAGATAACGCTGTGAGAAAATTATGTGTATTTTTTTTAAATGACTAACAACTGTATCGTTATAAGTCCGTTTTTATTTTGTCATTTTGTTTTGTGTCTAATTAGGTAAGCTTAATTAGATGTCAAATCATCAACAATATTTTTATACATTTTTGTATAGGAAAATGTGATCCTGGGATGGCTTCGTCGAAAAACATTCAAATTTTAGTGAACGGGCTTCCAAAGAAAATAACACATAGCACTAAAAATCGCCAAACTTAAGTGGCAATGGGCAGGGCACATTGCACGCAGAACAGATGGCTATTGGGGCCGAAAGGTTCTGGGGTGGCGACCGCGTACCGGAAGACGCAGCATTGGAAGGCCTCCCACAAGGTGGACCGATGACCTGGTCAGGGTCGCTGGAATCCGATGGATGCGAGACGCACAGGACCGGTCGTTGTGGCGACGCTTGGGGGAGGCCTATGTCCAACAGTGGACGTCTTTCGGCTGAAATGATGATGATGAAAATCAATATCACTACTCAACTAGTGTTCAATATTCTCAAAACAACTAAAGATGTTCGGGCTTTTGTGCAAGTGCTTGATAATAAATTGCCTAACACATAAACACTTAATATAATAAGCCCATTAGGCGTCTGTATGTCAATATGGCTCACATACTTGTAAACTGTTTACAAAATGCTAACACGTGGGCCTTACGCTTTGATTACAAGGCAGAATTCCGATCTAAAGACATAAACATAGAACATATTTTCATATAAAGTGTAATACTTAATGTCTTCAATATAAATTAGATTTTTGCAAGCGAAAATAAGTTCAAATTATTTGACTGATAATATTGCCGAGTGCCATAGGATTGTGATTGAAGCTGCAGGCAGTCTCTATGTAGAAGGAGACACACGTCAATGATTTAGTTTTTTTTTTTCGTTGGGAATATCATCTTATGACATCCCCGGTCTTGGGCGGAGCGGGAGATAGTGACTTTTACTGACTAAAAACCCACTTCTGTTCCTTCGTTGCCTTTCGTACCAGGGCCGAGTCTTCCTTTCAGAATCAGACCCTTGGCCCCAGTAGGCTTCGACCCTGCTGGGCCCCTACGATTTGCTGACATCTCCTTGGAACAGTACGCGCCGTCGACGACTTGGGTTCGGTCCGGACGGTCAGACGGCGAGCTACGCATTGCTCGCTGTCCGCAAGCCCGCGCCTACGGTGGACGTCAATGTTTCAGCTAGGGTCGCAGAGCAAAAGGCCGAAACAATAGTCATGGTTTAGTTATTATAGTAGAAGCGCACACAAATTGTACTTAAGCACAAAGATTCTCAAGTTGGTGGATAAAACTTGAGAAGTCGCACTGTTGAGTCTTTCATTTAAATTGCATCTGGCATGTTTTGCGTCTCTGTAATACCCTGGGTTAACTGGTAGAAAATGTCTACTGTATTAAGTCCACCTTTGTACAGTGTATTTTACTTGTGCATATAGCTTTAATAAACCAATTAAAGTTCCACAACTTATCATCCGGCTAAAACGTCTGCTCTCTCACACTTCAAGGGATAAATATATTAACTTACCAATAACATAGTAATAAAACTGTACAACACATTTATTGCTCAAGTAAACATTTAATGAAACCGATATATTCACCATAAATCAATATAAAGCAAAGTCGCCGACATGATGATCTTTTGCGGTAACTTGCGCGCGCGCATCCCACGATAACGCGACGTCACTTCCGCTTGCTGGAGGCTGCGATATCCGGTCAATAAACTCGTAAACTTAATTTAAATATTGTAATCTTTACATAGTGCTCTCGTTTGTTTGTATGAGTTTATTTCAATTATTCATATTGTCACTGACAATAATGGTGATAAATTTATGAATAGTCGCCCAGACATGTCTGTCTTAAACTTGTAGGTTAGCTGCGTCACATCTGTTTTCAAAGAGTGACTCAAATCGAACTTGACAATGAAGTTAAAAAAAAATATGAATCATAAGGAAACCAAACCTACTGAAACTAGCTTATCGAAAACCATAAGGCAGTATAAACTTCCAGAGACCAAAGCTCATTAACAAAAAAGGAAGACAGAAAGCGCAAGAACGCCAAATCAGTACCTAGGTATTCCAAAGTGGATAATCTTATTTTAACGGTGGTATGGAATGTATTGACGACGAAGACACGTTGCGCCTACACCAAATATATTGGTATTCTTAGCTAAGAGAATAATGAATGAATGCATTCACATAAGGATACTTTTGTAAAGCTTAAATTACCTAAGCACACGCATTACACATACCATAAACAGTTTTTCCCATGCCACGCATGAAATCCGACCAATGAGCAAAATGCCCATAAAATTGCGAGACCTAGTGACCTGCATCACGGCAACAGTATGGCAAATATCTGCCATTCTGTCTGAGTCACGCTATTATTCACTTTACTACTAAATGGTTCATTGATAAGTCGAAGGTGCACGAGTTATGCGCTTGCGCCGATCGTAAAGTATGAAAAATGTGGACTGCATATTGGACCAGTGTTATTCACGATATTTTTAGTTGAGGTAGACGCAAAATTGATTGCAAACATGGATATTTAAGCTACAAATTGGTAATTTGATGGAACATGTATTTCAAATTCTAGATTTACCGACGCCTTTGACCATAGATCTATAGTTAATCAATTTATTATGGGCATCATTTGGTTCTAGAAATTCTCGTACCGTTGATAAATGAATCAGTGCTCAGCAAATATTTGCTATTAACTCAGTCCATGCATAAAATTCTTTACAAAGAGCCGACTTTTCATAGACAAACGAATTGGTTCCATAACAAGATCGCTCATTTGTTATTTTTTATGGCCAAATACTCTTTAGTCTTAATGAATTAAAAACACGGATCATTCACACCTTATGCCTCGCCTTTTATTTATTTCTTAACAAACATAAAGGATCCCGTTAACTATTTCAAATGAGTTATCCGTACCGTAACTGAAGCATTAAGTCTTTTAACGCCTTCTATTACTAGATTGTTATACCGCAATGCGTCATCGCCGCCATCTTTGTATTCTGCTCACTTTCTAACATATGGGGGTAGAAAGAGAGGAGAGATTGGAGTGTAAGAATGAGTTTTATGTCTATTTACGTGTGCCTACTTATAGTTCGGTAATTAAAGCTTGTATAAGGTATATAACATCTCTATTCAAGTTTCCTGAAATCTCGATGGTTTTGAAAAGGGTTTATTAAACCTTGCTATGAAAAGCCTTTTTCAATTACTATCATGTGCAATTTTGATGTCATGATGAGCCTCTTTATATGGGAGACGATTGTCTGGAAGTGATAGGTACGCCGATAAATTCAATTAATGGATAGGGTAAAGTTGTGACATGCAGTAATTAAGCTTTTATTAAGCGTTAAAAATGGTTTCCAGTATAACAGCTTATCATATAGATTTATTATTGACTGATTGATTTCTGTTTTGTTTATTTTTAATTATTCGATTATTGATTATAGGATTTCTGGACTGTACTTTTGTGTGCATAAAGAATTAAATATTACTTTAAAAAAAAATGCCCCACACTAGGAATTACTCACTCCTGTATCGTGGGTGTGTTCCCAAACATGTAAACTCACATACACAAGACATCCAGACCCGGAACACTTATCTGTAGGGCATACAAATATTTGTTCCGTGCGGGAATCGAACCTGCGACCCACAGCGCAGCAGCCAATCGCTCAACCACTGCGCCAACAAGTAAATAATTATCGCCGTAGCCCTTCATCAATGACAATAATTGTAGAATTAATTGTAGGTTATATTTCTTCAAAATTCACTCTATCCACGAGCGAGCAAAATATAAAAAAAAAAAATTCTTCATGAAATAGTTCGATATTTTTTAAATTTATCATGGATAATCTCGTGTTTCACCACTATCATCAACGTTTTATCAACTTTATCACCAACGTTTATCTAGTCCTAACGAATCCTACCGCGGCCTCAATTAGGTCAAGGCAAATTCTCGTCATCCACATGATTGCCAAATCTACAGACGCGTTCTACATACACATTCGTCAGATCAACGGCCTGTAGAAAGCAGCTAGTAAAAGGATTGAAATCGCAATGTCGTGGCCGATCCAAAATGGCTGTTTCCGGCAATCGATCAATCTGCGCTTGCGAACATATTACCCTTTTACTCGGAGCAGTCGGTGAATTATCCAATTGAGCTAAACGGTTAGTGACTTCAATTGGAGTTGCACTTGTTAGGGCAGAGTTATGTGAAGAGATTGTTTTCACAGCTAGGTCGGGCGTAGCACAGATTGCAGCAGATTGGAATCTGTTAAATTGTTTCGCCAAAACAATAGATGAAGCGAATGGGGCAATAAAGTGGATATAGTAATAGGGTCTTGGGAAGTTTAAGGTAGCAATAGGCGGTAAAACAATCCAAGGTAGAAGAGGATGGTGGTTTCGACTGCTATAAACTTTTATGAAGCAAAATCGAACGCAATTGAAATTGATACCTCTTAAATAGTGGCATGTAATTAAATACTAATTTAACGAACAACCTAAGTGACATAGACTGATTTAAGTCAACCAAAGGGCCCATATTGTCTACCCAACTAAGTTGATAATTACACAACAACAATTGAGTCCAGTCAACGATTGTTACGAAAGCTATCGTTTGATGCGCGCGCGCTGATGGCTGACACCACCGACCTCTGTCGCTTCCGGTGCGTCTGCCTCACTGATTTATTGGCATTTATAGTGGAATGGTACTGTTACTGATAAGGGTGATTGACGAGATTTTGACTTTTATTTGATTTTGTCGAACATCGGATCAATTGAAGTTAGAAATAAGAACAAAAAAATTATTGTCCTATAAAAAAATTATGTGAGTCTAAAATGATATTAAACTCACTTCTTTCAACATCAGTCCTTTCTATTTCTCTATCTATATCCAGAATGATTTTATCTAGATAATACTAAGAATCATATGAAATCGACGACTTTATTTTTATCATTATATTCTTTACTTAGATAGATACCTATGTTTTTTCTATGTTTCCTCTCGATGTATATATATTATATGTCTAACGGTGATCTCTCACGAGGCAGTACGTGTCAAAATGACGGTTTGGAAGCGTATGCGCATACCTGCGGTTTCTTCCGGAATTTGTGGCGTGACACAACGACAGTGGCGACCGTAGGCATTCGGGAAATGCGATTTGTCTAAATTGCCTAGAATTTATCTTTAGTTTACATTTTAGGATGCGGTTTTGGAGTATTTTATTGGCATGTCTTCGTTACTTGACGTTGATATAGTAGGGTCATTGTTGATTTCTGTATTCGTTGTATTTTGAACAAGTTCACACAAAACAGCTCTACCAGTTTCCTATTATAACTCGGGATGACAAGAAACTAATACTGTATATTTTTCTGTCTTTCAATTAGAAAGAAAACTTGGCGATACATTTTTACATTCTAAATCCGTGTTCCCCAGAACTCCTATTTCAAATTAATTTTAACATCTAAACAAAACAAACTATGAATTAATGTATCCCAAATGGCGGGGTACGCTTTAGAATTGAATTCGTCGGCAACCCGAGACGTTCGGGCGATGACAGACAACCTAATTGATATCGCGTTGCCTAACGAAGTGGTCTATTTTGAAAAACACAACAACTACTTAGAAGAGTGAGATTGTAATTTGCTGTGAGCCGCTTCTTATGCTAATCTGTTAAATCAAATTTAACACTATTTCTTAATAGGAAAACAACATCTTTTCAGTTTTTGGACAAACCTTAAAGCGCTATTTTCTGTTTAGCGGTTCAATTTTGGAATTCAAAAAATTCTTAATCACAAAATTACCAGAAAGGTGCCAATCATCTGCTTTCTAAAAATGTATAAACTACGGTGCAGTTCTCATCATTGACATCAAATATTTTTTAATCAATGCTTCCATATAACCTAACGCCCGAAGCTGTGACGTTGCGTAAACAATCACAATCAATGCATTAGCGTTGTATGATAGATCGATGTGATGTCAGTCCATTGAAGAAATCCGTTTGTTTATAAATGCAGTTTAATATTACTCCCACACTGGTACAGAAACTGATCTACGAGTAAGATAGTTATAGAAGAATGGCCAAAGTCGGGTGGAAAGTCGTAGGTTTGTGGTGGGTAGTTGAAAAATGATGCAAAAGAGAGTCCATCATTGTTATGATATCTGAAACAATTCGGACGTAATTGGCTTTCTAAATTATTAGGATGGTAGCTTGAGCTGTCGAAGTCTAGCGAAACTGGACACGCCATGCAATTTGCTTTCATTTTTATGGAAGTAAATAAAAAGCGCAATAATCTGCAATAGCGCAACAGCAGATTAGGTCGATAAGAAATCCGTTGGCCACTTAGCAGATAGATCGAGAGTAAAATACTCGTATACTTATATAAATAAGTTGATATGCACTGGTAATAATTTTAATACATAACTGGTTGATGATTTAATTACCTACTCTTTAAGGTGTTTCCATAAGAATGCGCACATCATAGCGGTACGTAACCAAGTTATTCATGATCATGAGAACGTACGCATTTCTCAGATGACTATCTTCTGGGTAAGAAAGTAATGTCTAGTAACAATACAATTTACATTGCATTGTTTCTAATAAAAATGTCCGTTGGATCTTCAGTCTTTTTCCGATGTAAAAGCACGCATTGATTAATTCTATGCTAATAGAGTTGTTTGTTTGAATCTTAGAAACTGCTAGTTTTAATTAAAAAAAATCTTTCAGTGTTGGCTGAAGCCCATTCGTTGAGGTAGGCTAAAGGCTGTATAATGTCACGCTACGATCCATACGAGCTGAGTAGTAACCAAAGACGCAGGTTAACAGCTGGTAGATAGATAAAAATGTGAATAATTTTTGTTTTTAACAATATTTTTTTAGTTATGTTTAATGTCAGTGTTTATTACATCTTCTTGAGTAATTTTGCTATTGTTTAGTTTAATTTAATATTAGCTTATGGAATGCATTATATAGGCTTTCGACAACGAAAATGAAATCAAAATCAACATTCACATAGGCCTACATGGGCACTTATAAAACGTCAGAAGCTAGTGCACGTGCAATGTTTATCAAGGGTCCAAACAATTTGGGATTGATCACGTGATCTTATGGTTGCGCACACGGAGCAAATCGCGTATTATAATCGCCCTTTGACCATGATGTCTGAAGAAGTTTTACTTAACACAACGGAAAAGCCCTTCTAAACGAAACAATGACAAAAATCACACATCGTCTATTACATAACGTTTAATTAGACATCATTACATATTCCACGGTACCGTCCCGCAGCCGGGCGTCGAACCCGCTTCCGCTGCGCACGCGCACCGGTGATAACCATCGAGACTTATTATTTAAATTTTGTAATACCATGCTCTTATGAATATTGAGTTGTTGTGCGGTGCTTGTTTTGTGGAAGAAATTGCTGCAATCTTGACTTGTTCCGGTCTCATTTACACGTAATTCTAATATGTAAGATGGTTGTAGCTAGATTGTCGCACAAATTGTATATTTTTTTACGGTTAGTAAATTTATTTTTATAGAAAATTATAATATTTTGTTTCGCACATAGACCGATAGACATATCCCCAAAGAATTGCCAAACTTAAGTAGTAGTGGGCAGGCACATTGCAGAATAGATGGTCAATGGGGCCTAAAGGTTCTGGAGTGGCGACTGCGTACCGATAGACGCAGTGTTGGAAGGTCTCCCAAGGTGGACCGATGCCCTGGGGAGGTCGTAGGAATCCGATGGATGCGACACGGACCGGTCGTTGTGGCGACACTTAGGAGAGGCTAGATGATTGAAAGAACGGTTTGCAGACCTATTTTAGACATTAATTAACTTGAAATAATCTGATATAAAAACGAATTAACACGAAGGTCAAGAGACTGCAGAAATAATTACCACTTCCAACTTAGCCAATAAATCAAATAAACTAAGTAATTTAACTTAGATCGCTGAAAAGTTAATAACTATTGCTACACACGCAAGGCTGGGGAAATATTGCGTTTACTTTACAAGCATAAGTTATTAGAGGCATTTTTCAGATTAAGTGGCGTGGCTTGAGTAGGAGTACCTATCCATTATCTCTACAAAGGTGATGTGATGAAAGACGAAGTTATTATACCAAGAATATTATCGTCTTCAAGCGTAAGTTTGAAGACTAAATTTTTCTATTGAAAATCTACTGGGGACTCATGTTATAAGCGAATTGTCGGGTCATTTTTTTAGCAAGAAAGAAAACCCTTCAAACTTATTACAACTAGATTACAGTTTACTATGGATACACTTGAAAATAATCCCTGGATATATTTTTGGTGTAATGTTTACATTCCCACGTCAGCGCGTGTCGATAGCTTAACAAATACAAAATTGTATCAACAAAATAGATAAACACATACAAACAAAAATCAACTTTATTTCGGAGGTGGTAAAGGTAACGGAAAGGTTTTGGAAGGTGCGGCTAAATCTGTACGCACATCACCGTCAGATGTCAATCAACTGACGGTGTGACTTGATGAAAACAGAAGTGTAGAAACGTCAAAGAAGTTGTACAAAGAAGTGCACCCAGAATAACATTGAAGTAAGAAAAAAATAACGGTTTCCGAACCACTTCAACCGCTATTTTCCAAATTAGAACACAAACTGACAGCTAAGTTCGCGCCATAATTTATATGGTGCGTTCTGTTTTAAACGATGATGGGTGCGTTCGGTTGAGAACTTTTTCTTTATAAAGATTCAAAATATATTTTGGGAAAGATATATTTTATGCAGAAGAGTTTACATTTTAAAATTGAGGTATTTGTCATTGTCAATAGTTTCTAATTCGGACTCGGTTCTATTTTGAATAATACTAAATTTACCGTTATTATATGCACATTCATCGAGGTTTTTTGCTCTTGTTGAATCTGTTGACTATATAAACACTTTTTTTTTCATTTTTCAACTGTACCCCAGCAAAAAGTCGCAAAGAGTCCGTTCACTTCAGCCCCTCCTTTACCACATTTATAAACCTTGGAATATCAAATAAAACACAGGGAACTGTGTTAACAATCACCCCAAATGGTGCTCGTAACAAATTAGAGACGTCAACTCGTCGCCCGCGGCCGGACACGGTCGTCAAGTGAATTGTGACGTACCCTCAATTGTTTTAACTAAAATAACTTTAGCGTTAACAGGAGCTTTCGCTGGCGAAGTTTTTTTTAACTACTTTTGAAGTGAATGATTATTTGATTCGCTAATAAAGTTTTGAGGTAGGGTAAGTATTTAGCCATCCAGAGGTCGCGCGCGGTCTCTGAGTCCGCAACGAACTTATGTTAGTAATTTGATGAAAACTATGTAATGTTGTGGAATCACAGACCACGTGCGGTTACTAATTCTCTGCGCAAGGGTGCGACTCCTGGAAGGTTAAGGCAGTTGATGATCAGAACATTAAAAATTGCCAAAAAGCAGACAGTGATGATCAGGCTCATTCTGCAGTAGGTACTCGTACTATAGATCTAAAATTCTTTATCCAAAAGCAAATATTCTCGAATCAGGCGGAACTAAATTCGATCCTAGCTGATAGTAATCTAATACTTAGTCCAATAGTCAGTACCTATATTTTCCCAAGGTCTTCTGTATCGATAGAAGGCAAGTGTATACCAGCGTGGGAGATGTGATGCAACCCTGTTTACTGTGGGCGTATGACGCTTTACCTTGTAATTAGATAACATTTTTATGCCATATAAGATTTGAAACCTTGTTTGTTACCTTCCTTAAAGTTGAGTGTCTTCGTGAGAATTGTGGGACGTGACGATTTTGTTAAGTAATTTTGTTAGAAAGACTTGTTTAGATTTGCTTGAAATAGAATGGCTGGGAGCATGATGCTTTGCATAATTCCATATTTAAGTAGAAGATTCTTACTTGAAGATTTTATCTAATATCTGATCTAGCAAAATTTGAAGCCAACTTAATGCAATAAAAGGTGTCAATCACAATTTAAGTTGATTTTAAATTGTGATTGACACGAAATCCGTGGTTGAATTTTTGATTTGTTGACTCGTTTGATATTAGATAATAATTTTATGATAATGCCCTTGAATGCCAGTGTAAATTTTATTAATTATAAAACCTATTAAATTGTTTTAATTCAAACATTGCACGTAGGAGGATAAGGTCTTGCCGCCTAATATGGTTCTTGTTATCTCTGCTTATTTCGAAACCTTTTTTGTCGGCAATCATTTGCATGTGTTATGTCAAATAACTGATTAATCACATTCTTAATGATTTCCAATGTAAATAGAATATGGAAACGTCGTTAAAATAGCTTGCATAAGGAAATACAAGAGTGGCATTTGGTATTCTACAAAAAAAAAAACAAAACGTTGTTTGACAGCAAGATTTAAAGTGGCAGCATAAATATTATTCAAATGAAAGATAAATATTTTAAAGTGAAGCTATACAATTTATGTTACATATATTATCTTGCTATCTAATGTCACCTCGGCCTGTGATATTTTACAAATGGCAGCGTAACATCCTCATTTTCTATCTATCCTTTTGCTGCGCGGGAGTTGCGCGCCAAAACGTCATAACCGCCGCGTCACTTCAGCAACCTGCTACGTTTCGTTCCTACTATGTTTACGATACAACGAGTTCTATAATTGAGCGATGCGGGAGAGCTCAACACATCGCGGTCCATCTTTTTAGAATACGACACAAATAACATTCTATATTTGTAAATTTATACACCACCAGCTTTGAGAGCACCTAGGACTTCGCGAAACGAAACAGGAATCTCACCCTTATTTCTTCGCAATAAAACTCACAGTTAAGTGGCGGTAATGGATAGGATAAGGTACTTCGTTTTACTTGAATAGAATATGCTAAGGTGGTACGGTTACGCAGCAGCCATGCCGATGACCACATGCATCAATGTTTGTAAATAGAAACACAGCGTACTACGGAGCGGCTTTGATGTTTCAGTTTACGAACGAGAACAGTCCATCGCTTGTTTTCTTCACAAGAAAATCCTAATGAATGAAGGACTTTCGATGTATTTTGAAGCTTAGAAGAAACTCGTATTTACGATACGGGTGGCGTATTTAAAGACTCGTGCAACTACTAGTGACATCTCCTGAGCAAATGGTTCAACTTGGCTTTGTTTACTAACAAAATTTAGCATTTGAAGCGCATTCCCAATTTAACAACAGCGTGGGTCAACAAACAACTTTTTCAGTCTTTGCCGAGTCGGTTTCATAGAAAAATTAGCTTCAACATGTTAAAGTAACCTGTTCGAAGGCATCAAGGCGTGTATTTGCTCATTCCATTACCCAGCTGGTTTGGGAAGTGAAAAATCACGCTTATCGCGGCACACACATAGGGAACGGTGGTCCGTGGCTCGAGCCATCTGTTCGTTGCACCCATAAAGATAACGAAAATGTACAAACGGGAACGCATTCACTACGTATCAGTCGTTTGCGGTGAACGCACCCGCGCCTTTACTTTGAATAAATTACGCGCGAAAAACAGTCGGCCATTTTGCATATTTCAGTACGATGTGTTCCATATTCGAGAGTACGGTGTGTATACAGCGCCCGTTTGATATTCTCTTTGAAATACGTGGTTTATTTTTAATCGCGTTGTCCTATTTAATCCGTTATGCGAGTGTGGCAAGCGCCTCAATCAGTCTCAACGGTAGCCGTTGCTTTTGACGTCGTGTTTTCTGTAAAAACTGAAAATAATTCAGAAAAAAATGCTTAAATACATTATTTCAAAGATAAAAAAGGTCTTTATATTTTTGAGAGCACATACTTGGTTTGTTTCGATATGATTTTAAATATTTTTCTCTTTGTTTCAGATTTATCCGGATCCCGAGTCGGAGAAGGCTATTATGGGATCGGTGGTGTACTGTATCCACCACAAAGAAGGATGCCAATGGTCGGACGAGCTTCGCAAATTGAAGGTGAGTGGGAAAGCCAAATATTTGCTAAGATAAAGTTAAGTAGGTAAATAGATCGATCGATCTATCATTTTATGTGCGTCTGTCATGTTACGACACATTTATTTATCTGGCCGACAATAGTCTTTAATTTATGGCAGGGCAAGTGCGAGTCAGTTTTCAAAATTAATTGTTTGAAGTTTATTTAGCGTGAACAAGTTAATTTATCTAATGTTCGTTAGAATTAAAAATAAAGTATGATTCTTTTGATGACTTTAACTGCATTGTTTTAAGTGTTAGGATACAGATTTTACATCTAGTTAGCACTGAATGACTAATTAACAAGTCGTATATAAATCAAGTAAATTATCTGATTGCATAAATCTAATACCAATTAACTGTTTTTGTCCATTTGCACACATTTTATCAAGAGGTGATCTCATAAAACGTTAATATTCACACTAACCAACATCCTAAAGAAGACTTTCCCTGCGCAGGCGCACCTGAATACGTGCAAGCACGATGCGGTGCTGTGCGCGGCGCAGTGCGGCGCGATGATCCCCCGCGTGCTGATGCAGGATCACTTGCGCTACACCTGTCCGCGCCGCCGTGCCAACTGCGAGCATTGTCATAAAGAGTTCTCCGGAAGCGCTTTGGAGGTAAGAATGACCCTATTGATGTTTATGTTGAAGGAAGAATTGCCTTAATCTACAAATCAAATGCATTTCAGACCGATTCGACATAACAAGACTTCGTTGCTCCATGTCTAAAGAACCACCTCTTTCCTGCAAATTTAACGAAAACCGTCTGGTATTATTTCTAGTTTCTTATTTAACATCTAATTGTCGATTTCCAGGAACATCAAGGCAACTGTGGCCATGAGCCGGTTTACTGCGAGAACAAGTGCGGAGCGAAGGTGCAGCGAAGACATACGCAGCAGCACATTCAACAGCATTGCAGTAAGCGACTAGTGCCTTGCAAGCACTGTGGACAGAGTTATACCCAGGTGAGAAATCAAAAAGGTTTATTTCAATTATACCATTTACTTTTGAATTGTCAAAATGTCGGTCAGTCAAAAATAAGTGAAGCTAAATTGCACGTTCAAAAGCGTAGATTTCTATGGAGAAGAACGTGCAAGAGACTCCATCGACACTCTTTTAAATCATATTATGTTATTATGAGAACTTTCCAATAATAAATTGCAAGAGTATGCCTTCACAGGGCTACTGCCAATGAGTGAAAAGGAAATCAAAAGAATTATTTAATTAGACAAGAGACCATTTCAGAACTTTTGTGTCAACAAAACTTTGGTGTAATGAAGGGTAGTTAGAAAAAAATTTCTACCTTCCCAAATGACCCAACTTTGAATCTTCACTTTTTTTAACAGATGTTACGGTTCTAAAATAATGTTTTATTTAATTCCAATCTCATTCAAGTCTTGACAGATTTTTCAAAAACTAACCAGTCACCTTCTTCCATCGCCAGGACACAGTATCAGCGCACGGAGCATCGTGCGGGCGCGCGCCGGTGGCGTGCCCGCAGCGCTGCGGCGCGGGCGGCGTGCCGCGCGCCGACCTGGCGGCGCACCTGCGCGACCACGCCGCCGCCGCCGCCGCCGCAGCGCTGCCCTGCTCCTTCAGGGATGCTGGCTGTAGGTTTAAGGTATGTAAAAGCTTACAAAGCTACAAGCTAGTTTTCACAGCTCTGCACAAAGCAACTTGGTTTTTATGAGGATCCGAGCATGAAGCTTAAAATGCCTAAGAGCAAAAATGCTTCTTAGAAAGCAAGAAATTGTGAATACTAAGAGAGTACAAGCGTATAGTAAAGCTAGTGAATAAGCAAGCATATAGGTCTAGTTTGATTATCTCCTGATTTTTGTAAGAGAAGTTTAAATAACACAATATGACAAGGCTGATTTTAGAGATCCCAGGCAGGAATCGTATTTTCTACTCGTACTCCTTTTCCAAAGGACAATCACTTATAACAAAATAATAACTGGTATTCGACTGCAAAGGAAATGACTAAACTCGGAGTTTCCTTGCGTGATCAATTCAGGAATGAAGAAGTCCGCAAGAGATCCAAGTTTACCACCGACATAGCCCGAAAAATTGCCTAAGTTTTGTAACAGTGGGCATTGCACATTGTTGGCAGAACAGATGGTCAATGAGGTCGAAAAGTTACGTATCAGAAGACACAGCGTTGGCACAGCCTCCCAAAAGGTGGACCGACGACCTGGTGAGAGTCACGGAAATCCGATGGATACAAGACACACAGGACCGGTCATTGTGGCGACGCTTGGGAGTCGGACGGCTTTCAGTTGAAATGATGACAATAATTCAGCTGCATCTGATTAGACTAGAGGCCCAACGGCTAGACAGATTGATTTGATCACTTAAAACAGAGAATTAGAAGTGTTAGAATACTAACCAATATTTTAATCTTTACAGGGAACAAGACAAGCTTTAGAAAAACACACAGAAGAAAGTTGCCAAGCACACTTAGCCCTCGTCTCAGCTCTCGCCAGTCGACAAGCAAGACAACTAGACTCGTTGCGTGCAGCAGTGGCGCGACTGTCGGTCAACTGTTCTGGCGCACTGGTGTGGCGCATCAGTGATTGGGCTGCTAAAATGGCAGAGGCAAAGTGCAAAGATGGCGTCGAGCTTGTGTCTCCCGCGTTTTATACCAGCCAGTATGGATATAAGTTGCAGGTGAGCTTTGAAACAAAGTCATTTATTTACTTCTTTTTTTCGTTCGTCGAAAAAAATTTCAGTCTTTAGGGAGCTTTGTTCTACGGTCTTCCCTCTCTCAGTGATCCTATTTTAAGTCTCCCGAGGAGCATTAGTCACATTTTCCAAAAATTGTTAATTGCAGAACGGGCTCTGAAAAAAACACGTTTGTTCCACTTTCACGTTTCACTAATGTCTAACTACCCACTTTGGCATGCCTGCCAAATTCCCGGTTTGTTGCCACGTGGTAGTAAAAAAGCTCATTTGATAATAAAATCGCGAATATCTCGTGATACATACTGCAAATATAGTATGGCAATGCATGTTTATTTTCAATTGTTGAATGTTGACCTCATAACACAGACAATTGTGTTGCCAACCAAAAATCCTGCTGTAACGCCACATGAATCATATTTGTTGGTAAACAAAACCACGCCGCTATATTTGTATGAGTCAACTCCCAATGATGACTAAACTCGCGTCCCCACGGAGACTGAATTAGATACTCGCTCACTCAGTGTGTAATGTAATATTATTTTGAGTGTAATAAATCATAGTTGTTCGTTTTTGTAGACTGTGACATTTGTTAATTAATTTAATTTCTCTTCTTTTTCTTGGGTTTTAAACTGTTGAATGACCAGTTCGTAGTACAGTTATTTTTGTTCTGACGATTTGTAGAAATGACTTAGGTCTCCCACGCAGCAGAATCCTTTATTAAATGCGTTATTTTTTCTGAATTTTCTCTCCTCTGGTTTCTAAACGATTATTTTATGGGTTTAGTAAACAAACAGCAAACTAAACTCCTATCTCCTTTAATTCCAGGCTTCACTATTCCTGAACGGCAATGGAGCTGGCGAAGCGACCCACATGTCAGTTTACATCAAGATCCTGCCCGGAGAATACGACGCCCTTCTCCGCTGGCCCTTCGCCCACACCGTCTCTTTCACCCTTTTCGACCAGAGCTCCAGCCCGGACAGGGCCTGCAACATTGTCGAAAGCTTTGTACCAGACCCCACATGGAAAAACTTCCAGAGACCTTCCAAGGAACCTGATGCGCTGGGCTTCGGGTTCCCAAGGTTTGTCTCGCATGAAATGCTGAAGAAAAGGAACTTCATCAAGGATGATGTCATGTTCTTAAGGGTTAAGGTGGATCCAAGTAAAATTGTAGCTGTTTAGTATTTTAGTTTACGGGGTAGTGTATTTTTCTACGGTAATCAGCCCGATTGTGGGTGCTACACAAATTAACAAAACAACTTTTTCAAAATTTGACTCCATATAGATTCCGTATATGGCTGGAATTAAATATCAATTAATATTTTGAGTTCAATTTAGTCGGGTAAATAGTTTATTGAAAGGTTTTATCTAGTTATAGCAAGCCTTAAATATATTTTATAATGTTCAAATTTTGAGTAGAATTACAGCGAAATGGTTTAGAGTACTGAAGAGATAAGTTGGGGTTAGGTGAATGTTAGACTTACTAACTTAGTTCTAACTTCAGGCTGAATCCAAGTTAAACTAAAGTTATTAACACATTATGTGTATTCTATAGTCATTATTTAGT
This sequence comes from Mythimna impura, assembly GCA_905147345.3. NCBI lineage: Eukaryota > Metazoa > Arthropoda > Insecta > Lepidoptera > Noctuidae > Mythimna > Mythimna impura. The sequence goes on from LR990350.1 coordinate 28,270,438, forward strand.
ATTAAGTAACTTGAAGTCATAGATATAACTGTAAATACTATGTTTATAATTAATTTAGTATTTTTGTACATATTTGTAAATATTAGTGTTAGTATGCGCATACGCAATTGTTATCCTTTCACTAAAGATCTCTTGAGTTTCATTGCCGGCAGGAGAACGTAACAAGCTCAGCATGGTTTCAAAGTATTTTATACCTTATCTCTTTAGACATAGTGTACATATTTCTTTAATTTTAACGAGACTTGCTTTTCTGTGCCATATTTAGTAGGTTTGTTTACCTATTAGCACCATTTACAGATGGTTTTCTTTAGGATGCCCTACTAAATTTAGTTTGGCCTGAAAAAATACGATTGCCTGAAAAACTTTTTTTTTACTATTGATAGGCTCGCGGTTGATCACTATCTCACCTGCCCCCCTAGCCAAGTTACGATCGTTTCGTTTGCGTCGAACGCCTCCAGTAGGCCATGCCTCCGATTCCTTTGTTCTGACGTCATCTCAACGCTCAGTCACGTGGTCAGAAGAAAGCAATAGGAGGCGTGGCTTACTCGAGGCGTTCGACGCAAACGAAACGGTCGTAACTTGGCTAGGGGGGCTGATGGAAAGCGACGATGTGTGTCGTCACGCTCGCCTAGAAGTAACCTATTCACTCTTGACTTAAAGATGTTCAGGTTGTAGGTATTAGGAAACGCATACAAATACTTTGCAGACTTTCCAATAGTAGCTGCAGACTTCTATTGAAAAATTAAAATGGGTTCCAGCCCCCATAGCCAAGTCACAACCGTTTCGTTTCGATTCTCTTTTCGTTGATCGCCTCGAGTCGGCCACGCCTCCGATTACTTTGTTCTGACGTCATCTCAACGCTTAGTCACGTGGTCAGAACAAAGGAAAAGGAGGCGTGGCCGACTAAGGATCAACGAAAAGAGAATCGAAACGAAACGGTTGTAACTTGGCTAGGGGGCAGATTATTTTTGTGCAATATTTTGTACTAAACAACAATTTTTTTTTTGTGGTGGGAAATCATCCAATGACTTCTCCCGTTCTAGGGTGGAGCGAGAGGGCGTGTCAACTTTTCTGACAAAAACCCACCTGTGTCCTTCATTTGCCCTTAGCGTTCCAGGACCACGGTATTCCTTTCTGAAATTCCCTGTGGCTTACAATGTAGGATAAAGTTATTTTTTTAATCAAACAATTTAAAAAAAAAGTTGTGTTAACTACTCAATTATGCCATATTCTTGCTTTGTGTTTGTTCCATTTACTAACATGACTAATGTTGCGCATATTCAAGATTTTTATTACTAACCTGTTTGGAAGTTTAATTAATATTTTTTGCTGAACAAATCTTTTGACTGGCCTGTTGGTCTAGTGGTTAGTGGCCCTGACTGCTATGCCGGAGGTCGTGGGTTCGATTCCCACCCAGGACAAATGTTTGTGTGATGAGCACGATCATTTGTTCTGTGTCTGGGTGTAATTTATCTATATATGTATGTATTTAGAAATATATAAGTATGTTTATCAGTTGTCTTAGTACCCATATCACAAGCTCTGCTTAGCTTGGGACTAGACGGCGTTGTGTGATAGTTGTGGAATATTATTATTATTATTATTCCACCCCACCCTTCCTGAACTGTAATGGTGACTTGTTACTAAACCACTTTCTTTTGGCAAATTCAGGTCATTCTAATACAATCGAACCAGTATAACCTACACACATTTTTATAGTAGCCTGCAAAAATAGTGTGTAACTATCAAAAAACGTTCAGAACGCATTTTTGTTTGCCTTAAGCGAATTTAATCGAAGGCTCTTTGAAAAATGCTTTGGACTCACATTTTCAACCTTTAACCCTGAGGGACCTTTGGGACATGCCTAGCTTCGTTATATCGGCAGATCTTTGTATATATTTTCTGTTTTTACGAAAAAAAATAATTTATGACTTTTTTGTTGATTACTTCTGTACATATTACCTAACTTTGTATATAAAAATCAATGTTATATTAAAATTATTAATATTTAACCTAAAAATCTTATGTATTCGTTGAGCTGGAGTTAAACCAAAGTGTTGTGATTACTTTGCGTTTAAAAAAAATATGGTGTATTGTACATTTCCATTTTGCAAAGTGAATCAACTTAAAACACGGCTAAAGCCCTTGTAAGTATTATATATTTATCTCTATAAATATACACTTAAGTTTGTTATTTGAATTTTCGTGTGCTTCGTGTATAAGCTGTCAACTTAACGCAAATTTTATTATCAGCTTGATCTAAAAGATTTCTCAAATTATTTTTATTAATGGACAGTTTAGCAATTTCTAAGATAGGTGTTCAAATACAGTTGTAATTTGTAATTTTCACATTTTATATTTTTTCTGTAGTTAAATAATCAGTAAAACATTGTTATCTGTAAAAGTTTTTAATATTTGACTAAACAGCCTAGTTTTCTTGGTTAATTTGGATCTCTTCTAAAACGCTTTTTTTTTTATTAAATAATTTAATCTCAACTGTAATATTACATTCCAGTAAAAACATTATTATAAGTCTGGAAGCCAATCTGTAATTATTTATTCTATTACAAATAAGGTTTGGGTTTAATAATAGAGAGAAACAAACAAAAAACTTCACTGCTTTTTAATTTTTTTTTTGTTCATCAGTAGGTATTCCTGCCCCCCTAGCCAAGTTACAACCGTTTCGTTTCGATTCTCTTTTGGTTGATCGCCTCGAGTCGGCCACGCCTCCGATTCCTTTGTTCTGACATCATTTCAACGCTCGGTCACGTGGTCAGAACAAAGGAATAGGAGGCGTGGTCGACTCGAGGCCATCAACGAAAAGAAAATCAAAACGAAACGGTTGTAACTTGGCTAGGGGGCTGTTTCTACATTTCTTTAAAAACAGTAAATTCAAGTATTTTTTTCCTGTTAAGGACAAATACCAACTCTTAAATATCCTACAGAATTTCAGACACAAATTAATGTGTAAAAATAATTTTTCTCTCTTTTAACCCTAGCTTCTTGTACTTTTTATGTAATCTGTAGTTTACGGCTAGGCTATTTCAATATAACCTTAGCACCTAATATAAGACTAATTAATATTAAAGCATAAGAGCAGATTGTATTAAGCGTAGATTCTAGGCTAATTGTAAGTTTTCAGCAAAAATGGACACAGTAGATTGTAAGGAGAAAATAATTGAAAAAATGGCCACATTAGATTTATAAGAAAAAGGCCCATCTTAGATGTTAAGAGGAAATATACTATTTTTCCGATATAAATATGATTTTTATTGACATAGACAACCCTTTTTTGCAACTATCTGGTGGAACTCAAGCCAGATAACATTACACAAAAAGATGTCACCCAGTAATATACCTACCTATACACACACATCTATACAACATCACATCTTCTGTGGCGCCACATATAAGAACTAAAAAATAATTTAAAATCCTGCGGAGTCCTCCGCGCGATTTGAACATATACAACAGCCCAAAATCATCTACTGGGCAGCTGCCCAGATCAGACATAACACCTGACTGGTCGGAGGATCCTCACTTTTTAACGGAGGTTGTATGTGGGACTTCACCTCCGCTTCCGTTACTGCGGAAGTTCCGTACGATATGGTATCTTCGCATCCACCTCCACCACCGCAAAATTTTTTCGGAGTTATAACGGAGTTTTTTTATGTCATAATCATAGAACAATACCGTGCTCGACGACGAAAGCAGTCGAGGTGGGGCCGGATGTATGTCAATTTGATATAACAGGAATTAACCTGACGGATTCCTTTGATTCGTAAGTCCGTGGTGATGTTAGTAAACATCCGCCTCCATCTGCGTTAGCCTCCGCAACCGCGGAGGCATAACTCGTCGCCTCCGCATCCGCCTCCGCCTAAGCTGACCTCCGTTACAACCCTACTCTAAACTGTCAAATCATCAAAAAACTTCTCATACTCTGGATGATGTTAGTGGAAGTGTCAGACTTTTTTCCTGCAGCCCACTACCATATGTATAGGTACCTACTTAGCTTCCACCAACTGATCAGCGTAATTAGAGACACAATAGAAAGACAATAGCGCGTGAACGCCGGCGTTAATGCGGGGATCAACAGCTTACGTAACAACCTCAGAGGTATGTAATTTAAGATAACGCTTAGTACCTAAGATATTCTGAAAATACTCTCACAATCTCTCGCAGAATTATTATTATTACTAAAACAAGTGACAGTCGCCACAATTTGCTCCAATCTACAATTTATTACGCCGATAACCGGGTATTCAATTATAATCAATATGATTTGTGACACTAAAATATTATCTAAATAGGTTTTTAGCTTACAGTTGACATATTGATAGTTTCGGTCAAAGGTGCCTTGTAAAAGTAGGATCTTTTGTTTGTCGTCCAGAAGTTTGTCAGAGTTTGTGACAGGTATTTATATACAGGGTGGAAAGAATCTATCGGCCTTGGACTGGAACTACCTGGAATCCTTGAGATAGCTACTTCACGCAAGGGAAACATTCGTTTATTTGTAAAAAGAAACAAAACTGCATTCACAGATTTCTTGACAAGTTTACCTAAACTGGCAATCGAACCAACTAAAAATAAAAAATATGAACACTCGTTATTTTATTCTATTAATCGATATAGTCAATATTAAAGATAATATTAGGCCTTAAAAATAAAAAAGAAGGAATGGGTAGCTCGTTGTCTGGCCGTCCGGTTAGGACCAAAACCAAGTCAACGGCGCATAGTGTGCAGCCCACGCGTGCCTCAGATGTTAGTGAAAGAAAAGAGGGCCAGTATAGTACGGCCGTTATATTTTGGCGAGCCCGAACTTTGCGCAGAAGGCTGCGCACGAACGTTTTTTAAGAACAAAATGGTGGCATGAGGCGACGTGCGCGGGGCGGAGATCTAGGCTAGAGATTGACTCTATGTAAACACAATCGATTCAAGATTCAAGATTCAAAGATTCAAAGCATTTTATTTCAAATAAACCATTTACAGGCACTTTTGAAATGTCATGAAGTCAGTCAGTCAGAAAAAAAAAATGATGCTAATTGCACATTCCAAAGCGTAGATCTCTATGGAGAAGAATGTGCAAGAAACTCCATGAACACTCTTTTCAATCATGTTTTGTAATTACAAATATCTCTGTTACATGTTTCTTGTCGCTATCATGTGAGAACAATGTAAATAAAGTAAAAAACAAACTAAATATAGATATTAAAATAGCAATTAAATATCTTAAATAGCTTTATTCAATCAAATATCGCAATCGATTTTTATCGATTTGGAATTTATTAATTTTTGTTTCTATGAGATATTAAACGGAATAGATTTACAAACATAGTGAATGTTGTCGTTAGTAAACGAGATTTCGACTTTAATGAAAAAAAAAAAAACTAATAAAATTTTATTTTCTTGGTTGAAAGACATGATTTAGTTAAATATCAGTTATTTATAAATAACTACTAGAATAACGATTGTTTGAGAATATTTTAAACCTCCATAGAAAATTGAATATACTTAATTTAAATCGATTTGAAAAAAAATCGATTAGACAACACCATCAGACACGCGTATTGGACATCTCTCTTCGGTAACTTCGTAAAGCTTCGTAATTATTCGGCAATGTTCGGTACGCAGTAATATGTCTCACTCAAACGTTAGCATTGGTGTTATTTTCGTGTCGCTGTCTCTGTCTTGAGCACAGGCGGTGACAAAAGTTTTCGTTGGTTGTTATTATTATATTGTTAAGTTTTTTGTGTAGTGTTAGGTTTGTTTCTTTAATTCATAAGTTATTTTTGTAGCTTTCTGTCTCAAAGTGTTTTAATATTTATTTTATTTGTACTTGGACCCTGTATTAGTAAATTTTTATTCGTAATTTGGTTTAAAAAAAATAATGTCAATAACAGTTTTTTTTACGAGTGTACATGCGCGAAAGTTCGCAGAGCCTATGTTCAGGGCCGTTAAGTTACAACGGCCGTACTGTACGGCCGATGTTTGCTAGACACGGGACAAGGGCAGGAAGATGATAACCGATTGCGTGGTATTGGTCCGACGCGCGACGGGTGTTTTTGTGTCCTATTCGTGTATTTGGGACTGGGTACTCCATCTCGTTTAGCTCTTCAATTCCCATGTTTTTTATATGGAAGGATGCGCGCTGGATGGTCGCGAGTGGTGTAGCTATGTGCCGCTTCCGTACTATCGATACATCGCATAGCCCGAACTGCGCATCTTCCTCGCGCAGCTACTTTGCGGCAGCGCATCTTCATAGCACATCTTACTCGCACCGCCACATACCTTAGTATCAGTGGAAACGGTCACATAGTTTCACAGCTTAGCTATTACATCCTCGCAGCATAGCTGCATAGCAGATCTCTGGTGGAAAAGCAGCCTTATGAGATTCCACCAAAAAATAACAAATAATAAAAACTATACAAAAAATCAGGCCCTAAAATCTTTCTTCATAAACTCAAGCCTCTGTATTGAAAGTGTACAAAACAATGTTAAGAGGGCCCTTCCCGACTCGTGTATCGTCAACGTGTGCATGGTTTAAAAGCTTGTTGCTTCATCCAACGCAATCTAACGCAATGTTTATTGAAGATGCCATGCGAAAACAGAGAGATACCGCCTAAAAACCGTTGACATTCGGTAATTTCATCATTTATTCGAATATTTCACAAAACTTGTTCCAGGAAATACGTTTTTAAGTATTCTAAAAACCTTAAAAGTTTTTGGAAAATAAAAATCATTTATTTATTTATTTTATAATTTATGTACCTACATTCATCATTCAGAATCTATAGTCATATTTTCTTTATTTTTTGATTTATGAGTACATTATGAAGGGCTAAAGTTCACGCAAAATAGCAATTTTCGAAGGTCTTTACTGGATTAGTCTTACACAAATTTATGATTTGATTTCAATAGGAGCCTCAAGATATCTGTATTTGCAAAATATAAAAATAATAAGATGTGGAATAACGTCATAATCACGTAAGAGCGGTTGTATGAAAATGTACCTCAGGAAGGACGCTCTTAATAACGTAACTTATGTAACCAATTCAAACAAAACTAAAAAAAAAATACTACCTAATCAATAAGGAGCAGATTCTAAATGAGTAGTACCTATGAAATAAGTACAATATATTGTTTTTGGGAGATGGAATATCATCTAATGACTTCTCGCTTCTCCCACCCTAGGGCGAAGCGAGAGGGGCGTGTCAGACTTTTACTGACTAAACCCACTTATGTTCCTTCATTACTAAACTACAAATAACACAAAAAAGAAACCTTTTTCTGAAAATAGCATCATAACGGGTTATTAAATGAAGAAGTAATTAGCATTTCAAATATTGGGCGGGGTTCCCATCACGTCCCCATATGAGTGTCGCACGTCTCGCTATCTCTTAGAAGATACGCTCATAACCTAATGGCCATTTTTTTTTCGGTGGGAAAATCATCTTATGACATCCCCCGCTCTTGGGCGGAGCGAGAGATTGTGTCAGACTTTTACTAACTAAACACCCACTCAACAGGAGTGGGCCTTCGTTGCCTTTCGTACCAAGGCCGAGTCTTCCTTTCAGAATCAGACCCTTGGCCCCAGTAGGCTTTGACCCTGCTGGGCCCCTACAGTTGCTGATATCTTAAGGCGCGCGTGGAACAGTACGCGCCGTTGACGACTTGGGCTCGGTCCGGACGGTCACCGGGCGGTCGGACGGAACCTAATGGCGCTGACGTCACATTTCAGTGTGCTTCCTTTTTTTATTACTTGGCAGTTTTCTCTTCCACTAAATTTGCAAGGTTTCTAACTAATTTAATTTTATATGGAGTCTTTCTATTTGCAATTTTGGATAAAGTTACTTTTGAGCCACTACCTAATCAATTACACAAAAATGTAAACGCAAATATAATAGTGAAAATTTTACTTAATCAGTACAAAATGCTTACAAAAATAACTAGGTAACTACTTCTTAACAAACTTAAATGCTACCTTAACCAGAAGATATTCCACAAACACTAGGTATTCTGGGAACTCCCTGATTGGCTGAATGTTGAAGTGTTGAGGGCTGATGGCTGTTGTACCTTCTTTTGGGCTTTCTGTAAAAAAAAAAACTTATATTTAGTCTTATGAAGACTCTAAACTATTGTTACAAATATAATAATATAGTTTTTTGAAGAAAAAGAAAAGTAAGTAGTTAAACCAACATAGGTAAGTATATTAAATTGACTTCAATTATTAATTGTAGTTAGATTTATTTAGATATACTTATTAATATATTTGATTTGACATATTAAAATATTTCAATACCTTATATAATATTTTTTGTTTTTCTTTGTAAAATTTATGTAACACAAAAATTATGAAATGTATTTTATTTTATTGTAACTTATTTGTTTTTGTTTTGCAGTGCCCTTAGAGGGTGCATGTTTCAAACGTTTAATTTTTGTTCCCACCCCTGTACAAAATGTTTGCAACAATGAACTTGATTTAAAAATAATTTTCCTAAATTTCAATCACATTGGCCAATCCCAAACAGAGATTAGCCAAGTACACAGAAGATATTATTATGATGCATAATATGTGTATGCACACGAACACAGTTGCATTTTCTGTTCCTTTACTCTCTCATGACATTAAAGGAACATTTATTCATTTGATCATTCCTATGGGATAGCAATTGACACTGAACTGAACTGTCAACAAAGACACTGCTCACTAAACAAACACTTCTTCACAATAATAATAATAAGCACCTTGGGAGCACCAAATTCACTCATAGATGCCCTGAGAAAACTGAAAAGACTCATCTGTTTCTGGAGTGAGATGGGCTGGTTGGAGTGAAGGCTGCCATGGCTCATGCACGATGGTCTGCCAAGGACTGAGTGCGGAAACCAGACCACAATAGATAGATGGGATAGCAATCCAACTCGACCAAATATCTAGCTTGTCTCCCCACCTCTTTCTAGTATTATTAATTTTTGATATTTTTTGTAACATGTCCTACAGAAAACAATGGCATAAAATATATATTTACCATTTGTATTTGCAGTAAATAATCCATAGCCGATGGCAACAAAGGTTTTGCAGAATTAATCTCCATCATCGTCAAGTGGTCTAGCCTACCGTATCCACCTCCAGACTTCATCAAAGCATCCATGGAAGTCCGTAACTTAGACATGCGGATGTCCCAAATGTCTTTGATAATAGTCTTTATCTCTGAAGAGTTAGGGACATCTTCTGATGCCGCACCCAGGATTAGTTTGGCTTCCACCATGTAGTGTTCATTTGGCATTTTTGTGAAGAACCTGCAATAGTGAAAGTAATTATGTGAGTATTTTATAATTACAATAAATATTGATATAATCAGGTGTCAAGAATAAGACAGTACAATAACCGCTGCCAGTAAAAACTTCATAAGGTTCATAAGTTTGTATAGGACAGATCAATAACCATGTTATAAGGCTTTTTTAGGTGGGAAATCATCCAATGACTTCTCGCGCTGTTGGGCGGAGCGAGAGGGCGTGTCAGAATTTAACTGACTAAAACCCTCTTACATGTTCCTTCTTTGCCTTCGTTCCAGGGCCCCGGGGGGGTTCACTTTCACTTAACCCATGAACTATTTTAAAAGGCTGTGATACACATGCCTGTAGCTGGAAAATAAGTATGCAAGTAACTTGAATGCCAGTGACATACAACAACCAGAACTTGTTGTGGTGGTCAGTGGGTCGTCTTAGGTGGTACATTGGCATGGCTACTTACTTGCATATTTTTGTACCAGTTACAGGCAAGTATATCGCCGCCTTAGGATGTGCCAGATCCAGTAGGTACGAAAACAAAGCTTATAGGTACAGAAACTAACCTAGATCTTTTCTCCTCTTCCTTGATGTTTTCCAAATTATCTAATTCCATCCAATCTGGAGGCACTATACGGCACTTTTGCTTCTGTTTCAACATCATAGCAAGCCACAAAGGCACATTTAGTGGCAAACCGGCACGGAATGGTCCAAATTCACCACAAATTAGATAGATTTTGTCATAACTAAAATTTGGTATTACACTAATTATTCTGTTTTCGCCAATGAATTCGACTTCGTAGGGGTCCATGTTAGATATATTATATCCACTGTTATTGAAAGAAACTTGTTTATTAACACATTTCTATAGAAAACATAAGTTTTGCAGAGCGGTCGAGTTTTATTTTGATTGTGTTTTTGACGTAATAAAATTGCGGGAAAATGATTATTCCACAGAGTACAAAACTATATGATATGTTACGTGCAAAATGCAAAAACTATTGATGACTTTGTTTATTTACTTCTTTATATACTTTCGATACATTATTTATTTTGGAAATAAAACAAATTATTTTTTTAATACTATGAAGCAATTCACTTTTTAGCATTAGATCGTAGCGACATCTATACTGCTTATGTAACTACCCGTGAGTTCAAGATTCGTAGGTAAGTTTATAATTATCACTGATAGGTGGCGCTACACGTAGGTTTCACTAACTGCAAAACTTGTGAAATTTAATTTCAAACTCCAAAACTAAATTACTTTCATCATAGTATTATTATAAATTAGCTCAGATTCAACTCAGACTCAAACATTCTAGAATAACAATAAATTAATAGCGTAGCGATCGATGCAAATCGTTTTGGCAAAGTGCAAACTCCTAATTACTAGCCGTAAATTAGGGTGGCCGGTTGACAATGTCTCAGACGGTTGATATTTATGGGAGGCCTTGTTGGCGGGGCCCGGACTTTTGCCACCCTCATGTCTGTCATAGACTAACGTTTTATGTGACTTCGGAACTGAATTGACGTTCCTATTTCAAAATAAAATATTCGAGTTTTGTAATTTGAACTATGCGATGCGTGTTAATGAAGGTGATTTATGGGAATTGTGTCCACGCTACTTCAAAATGTGGGGGAGTAAAGTTATGTTTGTACAATTTACTTACAGTTTTTCCTTAATAAAAATTGTGACTGATTATTATGTTAGAATCGTGTAAATATTTATTTAAGTGATACGAATACACGACTACTGGGGCTACTGGTTAATTATTTTTAAAGGTAACTTCAATAATTTTCAAAAAATTATTGAAACTATTAACTATTTATTAAAACTACAGGCACAAGTATCTCTAAACACAAGTAAAAGTCCATCAGACCATCTGCAACCTAATTGTTCCGGAACTTATTGTTGGAATCAAGTTGCACTATCTACTTAAACTGAAGCTTGTTCTATAACTAAATTCTATATATCTGTCTGTGTCGATTCGCCAAATTATTTGATCTCTTATTAACCTTTTCTCAAATATAGGTATATTAGTTTTGGTTTTCAATCTAACTGTATGCATTTGATTGTCTGTACCTATTACATGCATCAACTGTCTATATGATGTTCTTACCCCTTACGTCTTATAAATAACACCAGACCACAGTGCATTCATGACCTCTGAAGTACATACTCCTATCAACATGAGACGGTATTTACATTTAAACTTCGTTTCAGAGAAAGAAACTAATGAATAATGCATCGGTCGTTGCTTTCAAGACTTGGAACATACTTGGCTTGGAACGAAGATGCAAAGGTAGTGTTAATATACTTTCATGTAGATGTGTGTACAGCTACTGATTGTACACACGTACCTACTATTGTCACAGATCAAATACTGTTTTATTTATCTGTGACTATTACTATTGATGTGCTTTTGGCATCCTTAATCTAATGGTAAACCAATTAATTATTATTATTCATCCGAAGACATGGCTTATAGGACATAGTATCCAAGCCAAAAAACATTACCAAAAATAAATGCTTTTGATTATGTATGTAATATGTTGTATTTTAAAGTCGGGGATATTATTACAATGTTTATTAACAACATAAAAGGAAATAGGTACTTTCCAACACAGTTTTGTAAATTCTAAAGTCTGACGAAAATCAAGTCTTAAACTTTTTCACTGTCGAAACTATTAGATTTCTCGTTAACCGCATTATAAGTACCAAAAATTGAATTGGTGTTTAATTTGTAGACAATAAATTCGAATGAAGGATTATTTCAACGATTTACTTAGATTTGTGCGTAACAAAAACAGAATAAAGCAAGTTAATCTTCACAAAACATAAACTTCGACATACAGATCTAGAAAAACAGCTTTTCCAAGCAAAATAAATAACGAAATCCGTCTGCACGAATGGAAAACACACTCAGACATCTTTCTTCTTAAATCTGCATACAAATTCGTGAGATCGCGCGCAAATTCGCCCAGTCATTTAAAAGCGATTCTGTTTCAAGCGGGGTGCTGTTTTTTTGGCCATAAATATGTCGCGAGTGACACCTAGCGATGTACTGCCATCTAGCGGCGACGATCAGTATGCTAGTCACGGAATTCCCAACATAGATGGTGTTGCCTGTCACTCAAGTTAGTTTTGTATTTTTATTGTATACTAACGGCCCACCCCGGCTTCGTACGGGTGTAAATATTTTATTTAGATTTACTAAAATATTCATTCATTATCTGTCTACCTTGTTCTGACAATCACATTAAAAGTAGCCAAATAGGTGCAACCGTCTTGAAGTGAATTGATTTTTATTTTTAAGATAACTTTGAACGACTTGTAACTACTATTTACAGTCGGAGGCTATGAACAAAAATTGTGTCTCGGTACCTATTTTGAAAACAAACTTTAGACAATACCGATGTTGTTAATTAGACATTCCTTTTTCTAACTCTTATTACCTAGTTAAACCACTTTTTTTGTACCTACCCTCATATTCCCTTTTTAGGATTCTATCACGTAGGTAGGTAGTTATATTTTTTAAATAAAAGGCAGGATCATTAGGAGTACTATTATTCTCATTCTCAATAATCCAGTGCATTTTAAGATTGGGAAAGATATGTGGAAATTACGGTAATGAGGGAAATTTAAGAGATTGACTATATTCAATGAAAAAATCAGCTGCATTCATTCGATTTTTTTTATTTCAATATGTATATTGACTAGATTTTTTTTTGCGTTCATGTGCAGGATCTCCAATAACGCGGGGGCCCCCGAATGCGCAAGGCCTATGGTATTTGCTACTCTTGCTATATGGCTAATCCGCCACTTGGTACAACTCAAGTCAGTAGGTATTATTAGTAGTACCTAGATAAATAGATATTATGTATTATTAGTGTTGAAACTCTGAACCAGTTAAAAGTAGGGAGTTTAAACTGTCAAAAAAAGTCAATCAATCAATCAATCATTTATTTTGTAAAACATAGGTGGGTTAACATGTAGAACTTAAAAGAAAAAATAAGTGCACTATGCTATGTTCAAAGAACTTTTGACCGCAGGTTTTAGTGTTTTGATCTGAAATAACTGTTAAAAGTACCTACCATTGGATAATGAAACTGGTTAGAAGTAATTTTGACTGGCTTCAGTCAAAATCCATATTATTATTGCAGATTGGTTTTATTGTTAAAAAAAAAACAAAACGTTTTAAATGTCTTGTAGCTGTAGTTAGGTATAGCTCCCTAATTTTAAAGTCGTTTTAACTGGTCAAAAATACTTCAAACAAATTCTAACGGTTACAAGTAGATTTTAGCGGAAGCGTCAGTCAACTTTGGACCGCAAAACAGTTAAAAGCTTTATTAACAAATGATTTTCAGGCAAAACTACTGTTGACTAACCAGTGCAGTTAAAAGTGCCAGATTTTCTCAGTTAAAAGTAATTTAGTGTGATCAATATAAATAGGTATCAAGTCAGCACTCGAGTTTTTTTTTTGAGGTGTAAAATCATCTGAACTTCTCTCGATTTAGGGTGGAGCGAGAGGGCGTGTCAGACTTTTACTGACTAAACCCACACCTATGTTCCTTCAGTTGCCTTTTGCTTTCTAGGAGCACGAATTTCCTTTTTAGAACTTTTCCCATGGCCCTAGCAAGCATCGGCCCTGCTAGGCCCCTACTTTGCTGACATTTCTTTGAGGCGCGCGTGGAACACTACGCGTCTTTGACAACTCGGGGGCCAGCGGGACTCGGGTAAGGTGTATTATTAGCTGCTAGCTACAAGTATCGTTAACAGGTAGATACCTATAGGTAAGTAGTTATCCAACAAAAATACAAATTTATAACATTCATAGAAACAGAAAATCACACAAAATTAACCAACTTTCCCCCCAAAAAAGTCTCACCTTCCCCAGAGTCTCATTATCCACTTAAAGATAACTTATACTTACAAGTTACATAACACCACAGTTTCACAGTCAGTTATTAAGTGAATTATTATAATTACACTTAGCCTCTGCCAGTTGAGAACAACTTAGTTCACTTATCTCATTCTTGCGGTGGCAAAAGTTTTCGCAGCGAATTTCTATGTTTTTTTGTTTTTAATAAAAATGTTTACGGCCCCTGCATTGCTTTGCAACCGTGAGGATTTTGTTTCATTTTAGTTTTTGTGTTGTCGAGATTGCATTTGAATATATGATCTTATTATATGCGATTAGGATGCATTCAGGGAAGATTCAGGCCAATATGCCATGAGTTGACTTGCGAAAGGGAACCCCAGGGTCCTTGAACACAAGACAAAGAAGGTACATAGGTGTGGTTATAGTCAGTAAAAGTCTGACACTCACGCTCCGTCCTAGAGCGTGAGAAGTCATTGGATGATTTCCCACCTTATAAAAAAAAGGCCAAATTAGGATGAAATCTTTGAAAAAGTCGATAAGAAATGCAGACTTTAGTTTTCACAAAAATTACGGTTAATAAGTAGGTTTAGGATTCATCATCATCATTTCAGCCGAAAGACGTCCACTGTTAGACATAGGCCTCCCCCAAGTGTTGCCACAATGAACGGTCCTGTGCGTCTCGCATCCATCGGATTCCCGCAACCCTTACCAGGTCATTGGTCCACCTTGTAGGAGGCATTCCAACGCTGCGTCTTCCGGTACGTGGTCGCCATACTTACTACCTTTCGAGTGCGAGTCGGACTCGTTTACTGAGGGTTCCGTATAAACTTACCTATGAAAACAATTCAATTCCTGAATTGAGTTACGAAGGTTTTTCCGAATCGCTACGAATTTACTACCAATTTACAGTTTTCAGATTTTTTCCTATACTTGTGCTATGAGACCTTGCTTCATGACAAATTTCAGGATTTTAGGTCAACGGGAAGTACCCTATGAATTTTGATTCCTTTAAAGTTTTTGCTACATAAACGACCGTATCTTTTTTTACGTTAACTTAGAAGTTTGATTTCAAGCTTCAAGGGACTTCAGATCTGATTGTAAGGTTTTAATTTCAACTCGATACATCTACGCGTTCCCGAGATAAACGGTCTTGACAGATAGACCAGACAGACAGACAGACGGACAACAAAGTGATCCTATAAGGGTTCCGTTTTTTTGTTTTGAGGTACGGAACCCTAAAAACACCTATTCGATTTTGTCTACGGCGCGGTTTAATTCGAACAGTATCCTAAAAGCGATAATAGACAAGTATGACGCACCGATTGTCTGATGCTATGGTGGCGATGGTCAAAAGAGCTTAATTAATTTATTTATATATTTATTAGCATAAAATGTTTTATTTACTAACATAGTTTCAAAGAATTCTGTTACTAATAACTTTTGGGCCTAGTTTCTATTATTAAATAATAATGATGTCATCGTTATCGGCCTCTCGCATCCATCGGATAAACAATTATGTATCTATTATTATATTAAAGTATTTCCTTGACAAAGGCCAATGCAAACTATTGGCATGATTTACTTTTTCCTTTTCGCCAGAGATTAAACCTAGGTTATATGTTAGAGACCAATACGAGGAAGCAATTGCAAAAAGAACCAGGTCTTTAAACCGTAACCGAACGAAGATACACATAGAAGCATTGCTAGTATATTTTTGTCAGGCGTTACCTATTTTCGTTTTAATACAATGAAGTGGAAATATAATACGTAATATTTGAGATTTCCATTGATAAAATAGATTAAATTTGCTATTATTGTTATATTTTTTTCACACTCGCAGTTTTACATCACTAAAACTAGTAAAAAAAAATATGTGATGAACGAATTGAAAAGATACGAGTTAGTGTTGTGTTATTGACAATATTTAATGCGTACTCGCCATAAAAACCGAAACTAAAACTATATTTAACAATGGAAAACTTAAAATATCAGACATAGGTAGACAGTATTTTTATTCAAGAAAAATAACGCCTGATAATAAACTATAGCAATATACTAGAAATAGTCTCTAACTTCGTTTGGTTACGGTTGATAGACATAATTCTTTTTGTTATTGATTTATCATACAGTCCTTTAATGGCCTAGGTTTCACTTTTGGCGAAAATAAAAAAAAATACATGCCAGCAATGTATGGGAAAACTTTCATTCTCCTTTTTATAGGAGTACCTATTAAAATATCAAGGGAATCCTTCCCAACGTTGAGCACCTCACCTCAAGATGTAACCGGACCGCAGTTATATATAGCTACGCCGAAATCTTCCAGCATTAAAGCCAGAGGGGGCAATTAGCGCAGAGATAATAAGTTACGACTTAAAACTAACATCTGAACGTTCAGGAAAAGCCGATTTGGATGATTCATTCGTTTTCTTAAAAAGTATTCAGTTTTGGATCCTCTTATAGGAAGTAAGTCACAATTGGCTTATACCAGACTGAAGTAGACGGGTTGATCAGTTTTTCCAGATTTTTTTAAAAGACCTACCATGGTCCTTCAATGCAAAGGTTAACTATATGACTCAAATGAGTTTATAAAATAAAAGTCTGACTCGTGGAGCCAGTCACCTTCTCACGCTCTAGGTGGTGTGAGAGGGAGTGTTAGGCTTTCGTTCCCCTTTCCTTTTCAGTGTCGCGGTGGCTCTTTCGAATAATCTCTTAGCCTGCAGCCTTTGAAGGCTCTTTCTGCTCCAGAGAGAACTATGTGTTTTGAATATATCCAAGAAAACCAAGGCTACCGACGTAACCTGAGGAATTGCCAAACTTGAGTGGGAGTGGGTAGTGTTTCACGTGCGCCTCAAAGAGGTGTGTAGACTCATAAGGTTCAGTTGAAAACCAGCTTCAGGCAACTGCTACGTAGTGGCCAGCTTTGACACACAATGATGATGTATTTAAGTTTATGTAGTTAAGTTTCTATAATTGTTATTTCATTGTGTGTTTCTGTGTGCCAATTAAACGTGTTTTCTTTCTTTCTTCTTTCTTTCTATGTCAGCAAAACTGATGAGGTCCAGTAAAGCCGATGCTGCGGCTGCGGGAATGTTTAAAAAGAATGATCATGTCTTTTAATAGCATAGGATACTTTTTATCCGGGAGTATGTTCTGGAACAATTATCTTTTATTCACATACCACAGTGTCTCAAGACGAAAGTCTATGACCAGTGCGTGTTGCCAGTGATGACATATGGCACTGAAACATGGTCGCTGACAATGGGCCTCATCGAAAGGCTTACAGTCACCCAAATGGCAATGGAAAAGGCTATGCTCGGAGTTTTCTTGCGTGATCGCATAAAGGATGAAGATATCCGCAAGAGAACCAAAGTCGCCGATATAGCCCGAAGAATCGCCAAAATATAGTGGCAGTGGGCAGAGCACATTGCTCGTAGAACGGATGGTCGATGGGGCCGAAAGGTTCTAGAGTGGCGATCGCGCACTGGAAAACGCAGCGTTGGAAGACCTCCCACAAGGTGGACCGACGACCTGGTGAGAGTCACGGGAATGCGGTGGATGCGAGACGCACAGGATCGGTCGTTGTGGAGACGCTTGGTGGAGGCCTATGTCCAACAGTGGATGTCTTTCGGCTGAAATGATGATAATGATATTTTATTGACCACTAGTTGCTGGTAGTCAATAAAAGATCATTCCCCCCATCACCACCACCACCCACCACCTTCCACCACCCACCTTCCACCTTCCACCACCACCCACTCGGGCCACTCGGGCGAATCCGATTGCGGCAGCTAGTGTTCAACAAAAGGCGGATGCCACGTTGCTAACAGAACAAATGGTCGACAAGACCGAAAGTTTCTGGAGTGACGACTGCGCACTGGAAGAAGCAGGCCTTCCACAAGGTGGTTCGATGACCAGGTGAGGGTCGCAGGGTTCGATAGATGTGAGACGCACAGGATCGGTCATTGTGGCGACTCTTTTATGTCCAATAGTGGACGACATTCGGCTGAAAATCAAGGAATTCCTTTTATAGTTTCTTAGAATAATCACCCAAACTCTCCAGATCTCCGCGCCCCCAACCCTTTAATTCCAACTGTCAAAAATTAACCGTTCAACTTATCCCCCGATGAGTAATGCCGTGAAGGTTGGTTGGTTCGCGATATGAGGCGTTACGCCACCATGGCGTATGCAGCGAACTGTGCCTAATGGCTCAAGTTTTTGTTACTCACTTATATAATTGTGTTATTAATGTAATGAAGAGACTTTATTGTCTTTGGGACAAAGTTTGAAGGTTTGTTTTTAATGTTTTTGGGGGTTTTTGTGGTGGTTCGTGGATGGATAGTCTTGATCAAATAATAATGGAACATTATTACTTAAATATTAGCGACATGTAAAAAAATATCACCACACAAAGACATTAAATATATAATCTCTTTAAATCTCTTTGTCACCACATTATTATCTAATTTTTCGTCTGTTTTGGTTACTTCGGTGTGACTGGTGTCGCCTTGGCAGGGTGCAGCGACAAGTAGTATATACAGAGTCAGTCAGGAGGTTGGTGAACCTCCATTTTGTTCTGCTATTTCTTAAACTCTCTATATTGTCGATGTTTGTAGGTTATCTCCAACTTCATCGCTTACGTCCACGTTTTGGTTTTTCTTGCGTTCATTTATCGGGATATCTGAAACAAAAAATTTAAAATCAATTAAATTATCATAATATTGCTTTGTATCGAGTACTTCTAAATTAAGTTCCTTTATGTTATAAACTTTTTAGTAGTGATTTCTCACTACTAAAAAGTTTATAATAATAATATTCACACAACAAGGAATAATATAAAGGAACTTAAAAAAAATATTATAATAATAATTTTTTTAGGTCAACTAAAATCGATTTTTGAATTCGATCTCAAACAATAGATTACGTTACAGTGAAATCTCCATTCAAAAACACTATAGCAAAATATTATTGAATACAACTGAATTCAATACAAAACTAAATCATTAAAAAGTGCAAAATAGCTTTACACTTCGGAAGTCGGTGTTAAACAACGAAGAAACAAAACGAAAAACAGATTGTATCTTTTTATTTTACACTTTTTAGTTGTGTACTCCTCAGCTAAACCTGAATAGTGTAGTTCTATAGTAAAGTACATAAAGAATATAACCATTACAAGTATACCTAAAAATTTGAAGAGTTCCCTCGATTTCTCTAGGATCCCGTCATCAGATTTCGACCTTGCGATTATAGGGCTACCTGGGATGCGTCTCGCAATTCCCGTGACTCTCACCAAGTCATCAGTCTATCTTGTGGGAGGCCTTCCAACGCTGCATCTTCCGGTACGTGGACGTCAGTACAGACCTTTTGGCCCCATCGACCACCTGTTCTGCGAGCAATGTGCCTTGCCCGCTGCACGTTGCAAACTTGGCGATAAACTGGATCGTTTGTGTCATCGCCGAGTGCTGCAGTGACAAATACAAAATTAATTAAATCAATCAATTATAGTGGGGCGAGCTCAAACACTTTTCTGCACTAGTGCGGAAAACAGTAAATTGCATGTCTAAAAGCGGATTTTCGAGTAAGTGAAAGAAAAACTTTTTTCAATGTCTTTAACATATCATCGTCATTAAACTTATTAAATAATTAAGAAATCCAAAAGTGATTTAAGCTAATTCGAATAAGTTATTTTCCTCGTCATGTAGTTATTAGTCTAGCTTGTTTGATGCCAATGTTTTGATGCCAACATGAAACTACAAAAATATGATTAGTTCATATTTTTGTACAGCAACCAGCCCCAGCTTCGCATGGGACATGATATTATAACAACATTGTAAACACTTAGTTCGCAATAAACGCTTTGACTTTGACTTTGATGGGTGTTACAAATCTTTGATATTCCCGGCTTTTATCTTCTATAATATGCATGTATTCAATACACCTTTCTCATGAATCACTCTATCTATTGGTGTAAACTGCATGTAAATCCATTCAGTAGGTTTTGAATTTATTACGTCCATACAGACAGCTGAACGCGGTGAGGGACTTTGTTTTATAATATTACTAGCTTCTGCCAGCGGCTTCGCCCGCGTCCCTATGTCACTCAGTGATAAAGTAGCATTCTATTGGTGAAAAAATTTTTTCAAGTACTTTTTGAGTTTATTCAATACGAACAAAAATACATTTTTTTTTCTCTTAATAACATTAGTAGTAGGTAAGGATTATTTTGAATAATAAATCAATTACGCCACGAAATACCACATAACCCATAACAAAATTACCCCACCCTAGTCTTAGCACCACGCCGAGCCACCATTACCTATCAAATGTCTCATAAACACCCATAAAACCCATAAATTCCCATTAAAAACATTAGAATACTACTTCGCCGGATATCATGGTGTTTCTGCGAAGAATATGGCAGATCTTTTATAAGCCCGTGGGGAATTAATGTTTTTATTCTTTTTCTCTCGAGGGTGGTATTAGCAAGTGGGTAGATGGATAGAATTCGGTTTAGTGGCTATATGTGCAGTAAGAAAAAATAAATAATAAAATTTATCATGATACAGGCATGATACACAGAAAAATTGGGCAAGTGCGAGTCGGACTCACGCACAGAGGGTTCGTACAACAACAACATATGTTGTTCGTATATACTTAAATTTGTTGTTAAGTCACAAAAAAAACTTTCTTGCAATTTGGGAAAATCTTCGTGAACGAAATTGTGAAAAAGATTCCATTCGCGAATTGAACTATAAATATTTCAATTCGCGAATGGAATCTTTTTCTTAATTCTTAATTCTTTATTGTACACAAAAACCAACATAATATATATGGAGATACAGACAGTTCATGTACAAAGGCGAGCTTAACTCAGCAATGAGTTTTTTCCCAGCAAACCTTTGAGTTACAGAGAGAGAACTCATTCGAGGATAGAATCCAGTGCACAATATAAACCTTAAATAAATAATTCTTATATAATTATTATACAATCGAATTCTTCAGATTTATTCCTATACCTGTGCTATAAGAACTTGCTTTATGCCAAATTTCAGGATTCTGGGTGAACGGGAAGTACCCTATGAATTTTGATATTCTTGAGAGTCGAAATATACGATTTTTGCGACATAGACGGCCGTAACTTTTTTTTAGTTAACTTAGAAGTTTGATTTTTTACAGCTTCAAGGGACAGCAGACTTGAGTATATGGTTTTAATTTAAACTCGATACCTCCACGCGTTCCCGAGATAGAGGGTTTTGACTGACAGACAGACAGACAGACGAACGGACAACAAAGTGATACTATAAGGGTTCCGTTTTTTTCCTTTTGAGGTACGGAACCCTAAAAACAATAATAAAAAGGTATAATGACTTAATGAGTCAGAGTGCAAGATTTTTGTTTTACAATAGGCACCAGGGTCTTTTTTCACCAGGTTTGCAGGTTAATGTCAAGTTCTATCCTCATTAAAATATAATTTGCGTCCAACAACTGCTTAAAAAATATGTTAATACTAGCAGGCTGTCCCTCGCGGTTTCACAGGTGTCTTTGGTTACTGCTCCACTCCTATTAGAAAGAAAAACAGTTTATTTACGTCAAATATGGCGCACATTTAAAAAATAAAACAAATAACAATAACGACTTATTTATAACTGGTAGGTTATGCGTCACATCCGCGTAAAACGGCCAGCGCTCAGCAAAATGCTGGGGCTCGTATAAGATAGAGCCTCAGCGCTGATTTTCAGCACCAGCCGTCGTCGACGGTGAGAACGGCCAGCAAGGATTACACAATATATACTTAAAATTACTGAATAAACAGATAAAAAACAAAAATAACAATAAACTATTACATATACCTAAAGGGGTACACAAAAATAAAACAACAAATCACATTTGGCAAAAAAAAGTGCGCCTCACCATCAATGATTGCATCACTGCTTACCATCAGGTGGGATCGCAGTCAAGCGCTGGTTTATATCAATTAAAAAAAAAAAAACATTGACGTAGTCGATTACAATTACAATTAGTCGATCGATAAACGATCGAACTTAAAACTAGAACTGTCAATACGCAGTCACAAAGTCACATTTTAAGTCTGTGGTAACAAAAAAATTGATCATAGCGTGACGTTATATGCCTAAGCCTACATTATATAGGGTAGATAACTTATTGATGACTTATAAACAACCTTCATCAATGAGTTATCTAACACAAAAATATTTTTTAATTCCAAACAGTAGTTTTTGAGATTAGCGCGTTCAACCAAACTCTTCAGCCTTTTATATAATTCTGATTATATAAAATGCTGAAGAGTTTGGTTGAACGCGACCTCTGGGTCGGAATTAGGTAGAGAGTTATTCATGTACTTGCATCGAAATGTTGATATTAATATGGATCTTCCCAGGATTTCCAATGAAAAATTTCGTGTGGCCAACAATATTACAAATAATAATCTCAGAGATAGATAAGACAAATAAAACCAAGATAATAATTAACATACAATTTTTATTAGTATTTTTCATTGAAACAGATTTCTCTACGTCAACTGAGGTGAGGTTAACAAATTTATACACTTCCTCCTAGTCCTCCTTCCTGATAGTGCCATAAAAAAATCATCTCTTTAAAATTTTCTCTGAAATTGAGGCACTATACCTATATCCACTATATTCTTTCGCTGTATGAAATCAGTATAAGTACTTAAATGACTCTACCTAATTCCAACCTCTGCTTATAATTAATATTATAAAATAAATAAGTATGTTAGCATAGACGGTTATCATAATCATCGTCATTTCAGTCGAAAGACGTCCACTGTTGGGCATAAGCCTCTTCCAATTTTTGCCACTGACCAGAACTGTGCGCCTCGCATCTATCGGATTTCACTGACACTCACCAGGTCATAGGTTCATAGGTCCTTGTGGAAGACCTACCAACGCTGCGTCTTCCAGTACGTGGTCCCACTCCAGAACTATTCGGCCCCAACGACCATCTGTTCTGATATTCAGGTACTAAATATTATAATAGTACATTATGATACAAGTGTGTAATGTTAGTGATTTCCGTCGAGGCGGTATTTAGACCCGAGCCGTGGCGAGGGTCTTAAGAGAGCCGAGAACGGTAATCATTAATTACTCAGATGTGTCATACGACGTTTTTCAATACACTTGTGAAGAAAACAACAGTAAAACTAGTAAAATTTTCTGTGACATGGCGGTAAAAATCTGTTTTCACAAGCACGCGCATCATTTTTTTTTATTTACCCCTAGAGGAAGGCTAAGGTATTTTGATCATACTGCCTAGTCTTACGTTTATGTTTTCTTACGTGAAAAGTTTTTACGATAATGTCTTTCGTAGTGACAATAGAATACGGATGTAATGTTTTCTAATGATATTGTAGTATTTAATTTAATTTAATTTAATTAATACAGCCACTGAACTTCACTGAAATAAAAAAAAATCACGCCAAAAACCGCGCGCATCTTAAAATGGCGGCCATAGATCACAAAAAAAAACAAATTTTATTTGAATGTACGATTTATTTACTAAATGTTTTTTATTAAATAAATCGTTTGTACCTTTTACAAGTAGTTTATTAAGCAATAGCGTAATGGGAATTTTATTCGAATTCAAAATTTGTTTTGCGAACAAAGAGGTTGAACAAAAAGGTTTTAACTACATTATAGCACAAGTGCGTAATGGTAATCAAAATGTCACAGTTTGGTAACGAGTGCCATTATATACCTAAGTGCAGTGCAATAAGAGTCACTTTCTGAGCAAGTGTATTGAAAAGAGGTATTTTTTTTTTGTAAGAGGTAATCTCTGAAAGTACTGGTCCAATTGCTAAAATTTTTTCACCGATGATAGAAAGCTGCTTTATTCCTGAGTAACATAGGCTATATTTTATGTGCGCGAACGAAGCCACGGGCAAAAGCTAGATAAGGTATCTATTGGATGACATATTTTTTTTATTGATAGGCATGCGCTTCATCAGTATCTCACCTGATGCTAAGTGATGATGTGGTCGACGGTGGAGCACGCTTGCCTAGAAGTAACCTATTCATTTTATTTATATATATTCCCTAAACAATTATGAAATACAGCATTGGCCATTGTGTAGAACCTGTCCTTCCATGTGCTTATCGATTCTCCACCCTCACAAGAAAAAGAAAAACAAAACATTTTAATATGAGCACAATATCATGAGATCCTTATTTATAATAGCAATAACATGTTCAATAATGACTGAGTCGTGTACTGGCCAGTGTTGCCAGACCTCCGTGTGGATGGTGAGGATTTTTTTTTCTTTAATGAAAAGCGGGCGTAGGTACTCCGTGAGGATTTTCAAGTTATTGTTAAAGAAAATTAAAACTTGAGATAGTTCAGAGCCTTAAATTAATTATCAGTCGTCATATTTTTTTTTGTATTATATTAAGAACTTAGCAATTTAAAAAAAAAATGATATGGTTTTTGCAATTGTTTTACATTATTTGGACATTCCATTAATTTCATCATTACCATGGTTTATAGTTTTATTTTTTAATAAATAGCTTTTTATAATGTGAATGTCCAGACACATATATTATTTTTTATTTCGATCCATGTTTTTTTTTGTACGTATTTGGAATAAATAGTTGACTGGTCTGTTGGTTATATATATATTTTTTTTAATGGCAATTGAGCCATTTGCGACTATTGTACCAGTATTGCGTTGAGGGTTTTAAAATATGGTAAAAAAAAATTTGACGCTAATTCGTCTTTAATTTTTATTATAAAGGAGTGACCATTGAGTTTACAGCAGAAGAAGAACCTTCTTCATAGAAAAACCATCTATCGGAATCGTTTTATAAATGCCCACGTGAAATAATATACTTAATATGTATTTTGAATTTGAATTTCAAACTGATTCCCCTCTCATCTTAATCCAGAAATACTTTTTAACTATATATGTATGTGCAATATAAGTGTCAAAATAATCACCAGAAGTGATGGTAACTAGAAAGAAAAAAAGAAAGAAAGAAAGAAAGAAAAACTGTTTATTCGCGCGAAATGACGCAATCTTAAAACTAGCAAACAAACATTGTAAAATGATAGGGAAGATATGCGTCACATCCGCGCAAAACGGCCTAACGCTCAGCATAAAGCTGTAGCCTGACGCATTATGCGTTAAGCTCACAGCGCTGGTTTTCAGCGTGGGCCGGTGGCGGCGTCGACATAAAGACGCCCGAACGGTGCAGTGTACAACAAGATTTGGATAGAAAAAGGAAATACATATGAATTATAAACTACATATAATTATGTGCGCTTTATACGGACAAAACACCCCTTAAAAAAAAAAAAAAACACGAAAGAGTGGGGATCGCTTTGCGTACGCGTTTTATTTATTTTTTAAAATGTAAACCTATTTTATTTTTTTTATTTTTTTTACCTAGTACCTAGTAGGTAAAAGAAAAAATAAAATAAAATAGGTGTACATTTAAAAAAAAACGGGTACACAAAGCGATCCCCACTCTTTCGCCGAGCGCTCAAGATCCGTGCCGATACCTGTACTATGAAGAACAACTTCATTTTTTTCTTTCAAGGTAAGTATCTAATGGATTTGATTACTTCGTAATTCGATTTACAATCGTTTTATTACCAGCCTATAGAAGCTATCTCTACTGAACACCATTTTCTTCAAAACCTGACTATCTCAAGTCAACACCGTCCTCTGCCTGCCTACAGCTCAACTTATAGCAGGCAGTGTTGCGCGATTTATCGCCGGTCCGGGTTTGGTGCCCGGTCACGTCCGCATGTCCGTCACGAATGATACGATGATTTGACCCGCTGACGGGCGGGCCCGGGCGGTATTGTATGATAGGCGTCCGGGCTTTGGAAATGGTGCTTCAAATTAAGGCGTTTTAACCGACTGCGGCCCAAGAAGGGTAATGTTTTTGAAAGAAAGAAAGAAAAAACGTTTTTTTGAAAGTATTTTTCGTTGTTTCGTTTTTGGTGGAAGCCCC
Organism: Mythimna impura; assembly: GCA_905147345.3. Taxonomy (NCBI): domain Eukaryota; kingdom Metazoa; phylum Arthropoda; class Insecta; order Lepidoptera; family Noctuidae; genus Mythimna; species Mythimna impura. Next base: position 28,296,596 of record LR990350.1, read on the forward strand.
CTAGCGAGTTGTAGTTTTGTAATCTTTGAAATTTATTATAATATGTAACATAATTATCAAAAACAAAGAGAAAGTAATATGTTCACAACCGGCTACTGAATGATTTCAGGCTCAATTTTGAAATAGACTTTTTTTTTCTAAAATAATTCTCGATTATTTTAGGATATATACCTATTTTTGATAAATTCTTGATTGTGTCACTAGAGTGTTTGTGTACGTGTGCCGTTGGATATCAATGTCGATGTGCTACCAGTGCAGTGCATCGATTCCCATATTATTTGTCGACAATAGAATAACTATTTTTTTTTAAATATACTCAGCCGCATTTAAGTAAAATTTCAGTGCTTGAATAATGTGAAACCTGGGGCCCTGGGAGAAACCCGGGGCCTTGGGAGAAACCCGGGGCCCTGGGACGAGAAACTCGGGGCCCTGGGACGAAGGCAAAGAAGGAACAGGAGTGGGGTTTAGTCAGTAACTGACACTATCTCCCGCGATGATTTTCCCACCTAAAAAAAAGTGCTTGAATAATGTATCTTAATTTTCAAATTGGGGTGTATAAGGGCGTGCATTATTCCAGTTACAAGTTATATTTAAGCGAGTACTTAATAAGATATTTTTTGTGGTATGGACAAAACATAGTATTATATTTCTATTGCCGCTGTTTCTAAACAAATTTCAAAATGCAGTTGTACACAAGTCGGTATCACGGTATTTGGGTGCTAATCTAACTTTTGTATGTAAGCTGTCTTATTGTTAAAATGTTATTATGAAAATAAATTATTTTACGTAATAATTAAATATAATAATTAAATTAAATATATAAATATATATACCTAATAATAATAATAAATAAATATATATTTTTTTATTTAATAAATTCTTTAAATTTTTTTTTTAATTTTTTTTTTATATTTTTTGTTTTTTTTTTTACTATTTTGGTGTACAATAAAGTTTTATTCTATTCTATTTTCGTACCACGTTTCATTATACCAGTTTCTGCTCTTTTACGTTCAAAACAGCCCAAAAGAAACACATCACTTCTCTCACCTGCACAATCGGCTATCTCCCTACCATCTTCCTCCACACCAGCTCATAAATCGTTCAACCATCTCCTCTGCTGACGACTTTCAGTTTTTATATCCCTGCCTACCCTTACGGGGGCTAGTGTGAGGGTACGTGTCATATATTGTCTGTTTGTACGCTGTGCGTTATGCTGGGGCGTGAGATGCATTCGCTAGTGATTTATGTCGTAATATCATTTTATGGATTGAAGGGAGACGGATATTGTTTCATGTGATAATGGGGATAATTGTGATTGAAGCGATTGAAAGAAAGAAAGAAAGGAAATTCGTTTATAATTCGTACAAACGAATACCAAGGATCCAGTACATGATTCTGGACATCCCAGTGTTGGAATTTTTCGTCGATGTTTTCTTATTTAAAAAAATAAATAAATACGTTTTTTTAATTTAAACTGTATAAAATCGTTACTCATAAAAAAAATAATGAATTAACTTTAAAAATGAAAATATCATCGGGTTTGATTAGAATAACGATTTTATCTACCCCAATGACTTTTTAATTATTTAATTTTTAATAAATTTTTATTTTCTATTTATTTTTTTACTAAAAACTATCATCGGGGTTGGTTAGAATAACGATTTTACACAGACTAAATTTAAAAAAGTGCAGATTAAAAAAAATAGGAAAAAGCTGACGAAAACTTCCACCGTTTGTGCGTCAATGTCAAAGACACCATGTATATTAGACATGACAGAAACTAAGCAGCTTTTGTAATCGAAATAAGGAAAAATAAATAACAGCGATTCCCGAGGCAACGATGCAGCGGATAAACTCGCCAGAAGGGGTTCGAGTATGGCAGCGATAGGGCCTGAACCCATTGTGCCACTCCCGTTCTGTTACCTACGCAATACCACAAACTATGGGTAGACCATAGAAAAAGCAGGCCAAGGAAACACTTCCCTAAATTGATAGCCGCTTCACGAAACAGGTCCTAAGACTGACTAAACCTCAGTTGCGCAATGTGACGGCCGGGTCGTCACAACTGGCCACAGGACCTTTAATAAGCACCTCTATGTCATAGGAATTACAGACGGCCCACTCTGCAGAGCTTGCATGGAGGAGGATGAGACAGTAGCTTATCTGCTTCTAAGTTGCCCAGTGGTCGATGGATACAGATCAAAGTACTTCGGAAACCCAGGTACCCTCCGTGAACTCGTCAGTAACGCTAAAGGTGTGTTTTTCTTCTGTAAAAGTCTGACACGCCCTACCGCTCCACCCTAGACGGAGAAGTCATTGAATGATTTCCAACCTCAAAAAAAAATCTTGGTAGGTTAGCAAAATAAAAAGCTTTCATGTTGTAGGATCCTGGTCACCTTTTACCGTATTGCATAATACAGTTTACTTTTTAATAGTTTTAGGAATGTAGCGCCAAAATAAAAGAAAATTTTCATGCAATAAAACCTTTAACACACCAAAAATCGTTTAACAAACATTTAAATGTACATCAAAACAGTTCCATTGTTTATTACAAATTAAATGCAATTTAACCCTCAAAAAGCATTCGAAATTCCACAACAAATTCTGTACCAAATTGGTGGAGGATCTAGCCACGATGTTTATAAAGGGGAGAAGGGGGCTAAAGTAACCCATTTGAATGCATACTTGTCCGTCACTCAAGGCGATATCGGGCCGAAGCGAGCGCTGAGCGTGTTACAAACTGACAAATTTACCTCCGACCCCCGCGCTCCCCGATTTATTCAGTGAAACAGAACTTGGCGGATATAACTGCGGAGTTATCGGAGTTCTTTGTTAACTGGTCGCTTGCTTGTACAAGCTAACTTGTCACATACGCGATTAAGCCCGATTGTGATGTAGGCTTGCAGGATAACTGTTGATTTGATTTTATGTTACACCAAAACGTCTGTCTGTACGTTTATTGCTTATAAACTCTCGTTAGCTTACGTTGTGTATCGACAAATAAAATTGCGTGTTAAACTGTTATGATCCCGACTGGATTTTGTTGGGAATGACAATTATTTTTTTCTTTTTTGTGTCGATCTCTTTTGTATTGCTTTTTCTGTTGTCTTCGTGTGGAGTGATTGTGTCTGGCTGAAATTTTACAAGATTCTGTTTCTTATTATTTTGATAGCGATTTGCTGAGTTGTAGAAAATGTTTGTACCAACAATGTACTGTGACAAGCTGAATTTGCAGATTGAAGATTTTATTGACTCGGCAAATTCGTTTTGCCTTAAAAATTATCAAAGGAAAGAATGAGGGCTGGTGGTAGAAACGTAAAATCTGTCTATGACCTATTTTCAGACCTACCAAATATACACAAAAAAAAAAAAACGGTCAAGCCGTTTCGAATGAGTTCGATAACAATATATTATTAAGATTTTGATTTTAATATATTATTATATAATCACAACTTGCTACTTTGTAGCTAAATATAAAAAAAAATGCAAAACTTTTAACTATAACTGTTCACAACGTAAAAAGGCGTTAAAAACAAAGACAAAAAGTAACGTCGCTATAACCTATTATTGTGGAACATCTTCATTACGTCACAGTCTTCAACAAAAACACGCGGAGAAACTCAAACTCGATTTCACAAATCACCGAACCGGCCCATCTGTTTATTGGCGCTGATACCCAAGCTATTGTACCTTTTTCCCAAATAGAAATGAACAAAAACAATTCGTACTCCCGATGTCATCAACACCGCACGGAACACATTCTATTCGACAAACTTCTACCAAAACTTCTGCACCCCAAACGCACAATAAATAAAGAAGGGGGGGGAGGCACAACAAAAACTCTCGCAGCCATCACCTCGCCGCGTCACCCTGCTCAGATTTCATTACCATAAAGAACTGGAAGCCTTAAAACCCCCCGGCTGTGTAAAAGGTGACGAATACCGGCCACTCGAACAAGAGCCCTCGTTTTCCCCGACTTCCCCCCTGCTCTCTAACAATTCCTACGGTGAGAACGGTTAGGTAGGTCTTGCTTGATTGGTCGCTGGAAATCCCTAAGCGGGCCAGTCCCGGCGTCGAAATGTGCCGTAAATCGTCATAAAACTGTCTGAATCCATGATGTGACGCTGCCCGGGGGTAATTAAACTGGAATTTATAGTTTTGCGCGAGCTACCCCTGCTTCCCCCTTTGGTTTGCCAACGTCTCATCTTGACGATCGAAACTCGCGTTTTTGTTGGTGGTCGTGTCATCTTTTTAGGAAAATAGATGTAGGTAAATAACTTGTTAGACTGATTATGTTGTAGAATTTTCTAATAACAATGTGATGGTACTATGCTTCGTTATTCTGTGTATGAAATTACTTCAAGGCTAGAGTGAATAGGCTCGTAATAAACTAGTGCGCCTCACCATCAATGATTGCATCACTGCTTACCATCAGGCGAGATCGCAGTCAAACACTAGTTTATATCAATTAAAAAAAAACTTCTATTATTGTTGTAATTTTTTCCAGGGTTCTTGGTTTCCTAAGCTAAATCATATATTTCAAACTATATAATTAATTTGTAATTTGTTTTACACCTTGACAAAATACAAGGTATCTACATATATAATATTATTTTATATTTTCAGGATTTAAATGTACCTAAACGGTCCTGCAAAAGTACGTTGATCCAAATTAATTTACCTCATCAAACTAACCTCACATTTCTCAAGCGCCCACCTCACATCACACGAAAACCGCTGCTTTAAATCGCAATTCTTTTCAAAGAAATATGTCCGTATGTCCTCGGCTAAATCTGAGGAACCCAGATTTAGTGGCTTGCAAATCCGGGGGATGCCGAGTGGTACATAATTAGCGTCGGGCTGTTATGCCCACGGTCCCACACCACAGCGGTGGGGTATGGCAGGATAGATTACGGAGACATTACACGACTTAGTAATGGCAGATGAGGTTGCTAAGTCAACTTTATTGTGAAGATCTGCTCCGTAATATTTTAAGGGATACTTACCTACTTACGTTTTGTTTTTCGTAGGTTTAAAAGTTTTCTGGAATGAAAATCGGGATGTTGACCTATGTGAGTTACAAAGTCAAGTTTTAGATGTATTATGGATCATGTTAACCCATTCTTTCCTTTATTATGAAAGAATGAAAGATGCTGGTGCCTGTGATACAATGTTTTTCATTAGTACCTACAGGTACCAACGAAACTCCTTTTCTGTGTTTACCAATTATTATTTGGCAAAATTGTTTTTATCAATTGAATTTTCTATGTGTATTTTTCTGAAATAAACTATTATTATAATATTATTATTTTAATAAAGGTAACGTTTCTTTATTGCTAACTTTAGTTTTAATGCAATCTATTATGTATAAACAGTAGGTAAGGTATAAGAAAGTTTTCATATAATTATGAATTTTGAACTTTATCTTCTAACTAGCTTCTGTCAGCGGTTTCGTTTGCGTGAAAGTAGGTTTCTCTATACAAACTTTAGACCCCAGTTTTATCTCGTTAGGGGTTGAATTTTGAAAAATCCTTTCATGGTGTTCGCCATGTCCTAAAAAGAAATCCTGTGCAAAATTTTACGCTCCTAGTACCAGTAGGTCAGTGCGTTGATATGTCAGTTTCTCCTTTTATACATATATGTTCCAGATCCCCTTGGTGCCATTATTAAGCAAAATATGCGTCGGAATTGCATAACCTAATTCCGCCTAGCCTGTTCCATCATCGGGCCACCAGGCGTACGGCGATGCGCCACCAGTACATGGTGGACATCTCACCTATACGCACAAAACGTTTTGGGAACACATTCATTGTGTGTACATTACCAGAATCTGTGTTTCCTGATGGCTACAACCCGGGAATCTTTAAGAGTGAATAGTGCAGTCAAGCACTGGTATATACCAATAAAATAAGAAAAAGAATATGTTGCTTTTAGGTAAGCGCGCTCCATCGTCGACCACATCGTCGCTTTCCATCAGGTGAGATAGCGGTCAAGCGCGAACTTATCAAGAATTAAAAAAAAATCATAGCAATATTACCCACCAACAATTTCTGCAGTAGGCTACGTATTAATGACTGCCGCAGGAGCAGCACAAACAATCCTCGTAGATACATCTCATCACCAAAAAGACAAACACGCCTGCAATCACCGCCCGCCACTAAAACTTGATGACAACATTTACAATAACCCTTGTTTTAAACAGAATAGCGCTTTAAATGTAATATTAAAGGTATTAAGTGCATACGCGTAGCATATTCGCTGTACGGAGCAATTAGATGTATAAATAAATTCGTATAACCGTCGACAGATGGCGCGTACGCGCTCCGCCATCTTGTGCGATATTCATAGGTGATCTAATTAGGGCACTGTTTTGTATTGTTTATTTTTGTTTGATATTAACGTTTTGCAGTTGTGTTTAAAGGGCTGTTTTGTTAATAAATGTGGGTGGTTGAAGTGCTTAGTTATGGGGCTATAAGGGGTAAGTAGGAATCTAAACAACTGTGACCCAAGATTTTAAAGTACTTTCAATGATATGCACTATTATTATTAATATCGCACCCGGCTGCAGTTAACTATTTGGATTAATTTTTAGTTGTTTTAAAGTTTTAAATTGTTTTTCTAAACAACCTACCTACTGAAATTAACTTACTTAGTTACCTAAACAGTAAAATAAAAACGTATAATATAAGCATAATCAGCCTTTTAATGTTCCCACTGCTGGGACTCCTCGCTAGGAGAGGGAATGGGCCGTAATCCACCACGCGGGAACGCGCGGGCGCGGGTGGGTTGGTGAATGTCACATGTCTTCGAATCTTCGGTTCAAAAACATGCCGGTTTCCTCACGATGTTTTCCTTCACCGTTTTGAGAGCAATTGTGATGAAATAAATAATACAAAGTAATTCGCCTGGCTGGGTTTGAACTCGCGACCTACAACTCGTAAGTCGGGGCCGTTACCACTAAAATAGTACAAACAAATAAAAACGTAATTTAATCCAATCAACAAAACCTTTAGGTACCAATTCTTTATTCAACTTTATGTGACCCTTAATCGTGTAACGAAGAATGACCCCAACAGCACATTAACGTTAGTCACCAAAATAATCAAGTAAATAGAAAAAGACGAAAACGTTTCCGAATAGGAATCGCCAATAACAATAGGGTACTGTAACTAAACTCCTACACATTTGGCCCCTAATTTCCAATTAGCAAGCAGGTTGCGTAAAAAGATGCCATTAGTAGACGCTTCCCGATTTTCTGTTGGGGTTGCCAGCTTTCGGGAGAGGAATATCGGATGCATGCATTCCGGGAAATAGGTTCAATGAATTTAGATAGTTTTTTTTTTGTTTTTCGGTGGGAAAATCATCTTATGACATCCCTCGCTCTTGGGCGGAGCGCGAGATAGTGTCAGACTTTTCGTTGCCTTTCGTACCAGGGCCGAGTCTTCCTTTCAGAATCAGACCCTTGGCCCCAGCAGGCTTCGACCCTGATGGCCCCTACAATTGCTGACATCTCCTTGAGGCGCGCGTGAAACAGTACGCGCCATCGACGACTTGGGCTCGGTCCGGACGGTCGGACGGCGAGAATTTAGATAGTTAGTTCCTACTTGTGCACGGTTTTTTATTTAATTTAAGTCTATTTCAAAGTTGACTAAAAAAACCATTTGCCATGAGTAGGTGTTGAACCTTTTTACATAAAAGAAAATCTGAATTTGAATATTTCGGCATTTTCAGAAAATTTAGATGAAAACAAAGACAAGAAAAATTCTTATGTATTAAAATTATGGCGTGAACGTGGAGCAATCATAGGTACCTATAACAAATTGCTTTTATGTAGATTGAATCTATAGTTATTTACGAGTAACTAGCGGTTCCGGTAGACGTTGTTCTGCCCGAATGCTGGCTTAACATTAGAAAAAAAAATGGAAAACCACATTGCAGCGCCACCTACCGGATTCCATTGTATTTTCAAACCGTCCAGGGACCCACCCACTCAAATATACTTATACAAAAAATTTCATCCAAATCGGTCAAGCCGTTTAGATTAGGTGACAAACACACGTACAGAACAATTATATTTATATAAAGATAAAATCATCATATTTTACCCAACTGATTAAAGTTGACTTCACTCAACCTTTTATTCCACAAAAAATCACCAAAAAAAACGGAAAAATCATTGACATGGCAGCACAGATTCCCGCCAAAAGGTCGGCGGCGCCATCTTGCGGGGTCACGTGGTCGTTCGGATACACGCCTGCGAATTATTGTCCGGTGTTGCATATGTGATGTTGTTTATTGAATTAATTTTGGTTATTCTGATTTTCGGAATGTTTTTTCCGGCCAGGAGATGCGATTTTGTTTTGTCTTCATTTGGGAAGTTAAGTGTGGGTAATGGCTTCTTTAAGATGGTAGACTTGCTTACAAGTGCTTTACTGATGACATATATATGTTATTAAAGCTCTGTCATTTATGAAATAAGACTTAATCTAGGGGTGGCCTATGAGCCCTCACCACCGTAGGGGCCCAGCAGGGTCGAAGCCTACTGGGGCCACGGGTAGTGTGAAAGTGAAATCTGGGGCCCTGGGACGAAGGCAAAGAAGGAACAGGAGTGGGTTTTTAGTCAGTAAAAGTCTGACACTATCTCTCGCTCCGCCCAAGAGCGGGATTTGCCATTAGATGATTTTCCCACCTAAAAAAAAAGCCTTCACCACCTTCATCATCATCATTTCAGTTGAAAGACGTCCACAGCTGGGCATAGGTCTACCCTAAGAGTCGCCACAATGATCGGTCTTGTGCACATCGCATCCATCGGATTCCCACGACCCTCACTAGGTCGTCGGTCCACTTTGTGAAAAGCCTTCAAACGCTGCGTCTTCTTGACACGTGTTCGCCACTCCATAACTTTTCAGCCCCATCAATCATCTGTTTAGCGAGAAGTGCCCTGCCCACTGCCACTTAAGCTGGTGATTCTTCAGGATATTTCCGTATAACCTTGGTTTTCCTGGGGATATCTACATTTCTGATCCGATCACGCCAGGAAACTCCGAGCATATCTCTGCAATTAGCTTTTTCCCCACACTCCTACCTAGATAATACTAAAAAAATATGAAATCAGGAATAAATAAATAAATAAACGATTGCGGCAAAGGCATGGCCGGGACCGACGCGACGACCTGGTGAGGATCAATGGATGCGAGAAACACAGGACCAGCCATTGTGGCGACACTTGAGGGAGGCCTATGTCCAGCTGTGGACGCCTTTAGCTAAAATGATGATGATGATACTACTACCATCACTTTACTTTTCATCCTGGTAACCATATCTAGTTCTTCTTTTGAGGGCGAAATCGCTAACTAAAATTAATACATTATATTAATAAATACAATAATGACAGGCTAGTCGGTCTAGTGGTTAGTGGCCCTGACTGCTAAGCCGGAGGTTGTGGGTTCGATTCCCAACCAGGACAAATGTTTGCGTGATAAGCACCATCATTTTTGTGTCTGGGTGTAATTTATCTATATTATGTATGTATTTAGAAATATATAAGTATGTTTATCAGTTATCTAGTACTCATAGCACAAGCTCTGCTTAATTTGGCACTAGATGGCGTTGTGTAAAATAAAAAGAATAATTACACGAGTAATTCCTAGTGTGGAAAAGTTTTTTTTTTTAATATTTGATGTAGATTTACGTGTATTTTATTTTAATTTTTGATGTAGATCTACGTGTAATTTTCTTATATTTTTTTTTTATATAGATCTACGTGTATTTTCTATTGTTTCAACAAGAACCTGAAACAAAACACGATAATTCCATGAATTTTATTACAAAATAAAGACCACAGATTTACCGCGCGGCTGTAACCAACTAACTAGACGGCCATACTTTAACGATATTGCAATCGCAAAAACTCGCGGGGACATCACATTTACAGTAATTAGAAAACTTTGATACATTTTGAGAAAGGAGAATTAGTATTTTGTGGCTTTACTCGTTTTGTACAGGCTATAAAAGCCGTTAACTGACGGAGTAACCGCCGGGTGGGTGCCACCGTGGTGCTGACTTTTAGTTAAGGGTATTAAAAGTGGCATGCTGTCTTTGAGCAGTTGGGGATTAAAAGAATCAAGCCTTTGTATTGTAGAGTGCTGTACCTCTATTCCTATGTGGTTTTCAAAGATTTTTGAGCACAGGAATACAGAAATATAACAAAAAGGTTAAAAATAAATAAAAAATTAAGATGATGCTACTTACGTTAATTATTTATTACTATTAAGGATGTCATTAACAAATCGCACTTTTAATCCAATACCGTCACTAAACGAAAATTTTCAAAAAACTGTTTTTAATTAACGCCATCTGTTTGCTAAGCGCTAACTTCACAGATTGCTTTAAAAACAGTTTTTTTGAAGAATTTCGTTTAGTAACGGTATTGGATTAAAGGTGCGAAGTAAATATATTGTACTCAATAAACGCAAAAAATGGAAACCTAATTGGATTATCGAAAAACTTAGAACACCTGTAAGCCTAATAGAATTAAATATTATCGAAATAGGAGACAGCTAAGGCTAAAACTATGCCCTTACTATTTATTAAGTTTCGGTTTACACCGATATCTGTTTCCAAAAAACAAACATCTTTCAAAGTCTATCTTTATGAGTCCACCCAATATTCTATTCATTTATTTCATTCACATGTATTTTCTTACAACAAATATGTAACTGAGATATTTATAATAAATAGCATGATTGTAAAGAGTGTCCATGAAGCTTCTTGCAAATTCTTCTCCATAGGGATACACGCTTTGGAATGTGCAATTAGCATAATTTTTGTCTGACTGACTTCTTGACAATTCAAAAATGCCTGTAAATGCTTTGAATCTTTGAATGTCTATTTTATTTAGACATCTTTATACACAGATTTTACAAACGTCCGTTAACCAAAACCAGTGCCACCGGCCCTCAGAGCTTAAACAGTGAAAAGTTACGTCCATAGTTTGAAAAGCATCGCTAGTAGTGACGGTGTCGGACCAAATCCGAATGTTTTATTCTTAACGGCTACACGAGTTAATTGCTGAACCCTCGTCCATCCCTAGTTTTAAACGACAATTTATTTTGGTTATAGTCGAGTTGTTATACAGGATGTTGGTTATGGACAAGTGGATGTGTTACCTTAATGACCTGACTGTATTGCTGGCTTATTTGCTGGAAAATTGTTTATCGAGCCTTTTCAGGATGAACAATGTGTTTTTTTTTTCTGAAAGGGATTTTTTATTTCCCAATTAAAAAGTAGGTACGATAATACATTAACAGGAACTAATCCACAATAGGCCCGCGTGGTGGATTTTGGCTCATTCCCTCTCCCAGAGAGAGGGCAATCCCAGAAGTGGGAACATTAAAAAAGGCTGTCTATGCTTATACTTAGGAACTATTCTAATAGTTGCTTATAGGACTTTTTATCATGAGATTTTATCATTTTTATCTACTTTCTCTCGGGTAAAACTAGAAAGTGAACATACTCTCTAGCAGCAGCTAGTAAATTATAATATTGACCTTTTTTAGGAAGAACATTTGCGGGAAGGGGCTTTTTTCTTACCTAATAAAAAAGTATTTTGTAATATATTTCTAAAAAATATATGATTTGTTATATAAGTGTCCTATTGTAGGACACTATCTACCCGAGTACCAATTATTTTCCAAATCCGTTTAGTTGTTTTGGCGTAAAGGTTACTCTTTTGGAGCAGTAATAAAAATACATACGTACATAAAAACTTCAGTTTTTGTAATATTAGTGTGATTTGAGATGAGAATTTTTTATAAAAGTGGTTAGGTACCACACATTTTAAAACACTATTACTTAAGAGAGCCCTTACCCACTCGCCTATGGTCAACGTCGAGCATGGTTTGAAAGCTTGTTGCTTAATCTAACGCAATCCAACGCGATGTTTGATGAAGAGGCAACGCGAAAAAAGAGAGATAACGCCTAAAAACTCTGTTGGCATTCGGTCATTCCGTGATTTACTCGAATATTTCACAAAACTTGTTCCAGGAAATACGTGTTGTTTTAAAACCTCTAAAAGTTTTTTAGAAAATTTGTCGTCATTCAAAATCTCGATCAAATGTGCAAGGCTTCTATAGATGTGTTTTTTATATTTTTAATATGAGTACATCACGAAGGGCCAAAGTTCACGTAAAATAGCAGATTTTCAGAGGTCTTTACTGGATTCGTTTTACGCAAATTTATGTTTTGATTTCTATAGAAGCCTAGATAATATCCACAAGATATCTTAGTATCCAAAATATCTGGAGAAAGATTTGTAATAACATCATAATCACGTAAGAGCGGTTGTATGAAAATCTACCTCGGGTTGGCCGCTCTTAATGTACTTAAGCATTTTTTGTTTCCCTTTTTAGAGAGTCAACTTCTTTGATACGCTCAAAATCAATTTCAAAATGAATAACTGACATAGTACACAAAACCTCTAAGTAAAAATAAATAAAAAATAACCATGTGGTTTAATTCAAACACAGATTGGCAGGTTCTTAATTAAAAATTTTCTAAGCAGGATTTGAATTTAGAAATCGCTAATCAATATTCAAACTAAGCATAATTATGGTAAGCGAATTTTATAAATAGGCAAGGATGCATTTCGCTAATTAAGTATTATTAAAGGCCTGTTTCACCACCTACAATTAAGTTTCCGTTAGCATACTTGGCAGATAGTTTCATAAAAAATCTGTTCCATTTTTGAATTTATTCGGTAAGTCGTGGCTATTTGGACATCATGAAGTGCCTAAGGGCCCTCGCCTACGGCAACTTTTTGTAGCGACGCTGACGCGCGTTAGTCGCATTTGCAAGCTCTATAGAAAAGATGCCAACGCGCTACTAACGCGCTACAGCATCGTGACTGTATCGATGCGAACGCGCGACAGCATCGCTGCAAAAAGTCGCCGTGAGCGAGGGCCCTAAGACGTGCAGTAAACTTCATTAGGCTTACGAGTAAGTACCTTACTTAATCGTTCAAGTGCTAAACAATTTACACTTTTATCAATCAAGCCCCTAATACTGAAACAAAGCTCTGTCTCCTCCATCACACATACCCACATCAGCCTGTATACATAAACATGAGGGGCATAAAATTAAATTTATATGACAAACTATTGTTTAAAATTCAAATTGTACGTGTGAAATCTTGCCCGCCCTTAATTGTATTGACCAAAAGTCCCTCTCACGAATTACTGAGGGGAGAAAGGGTAGTCCACTCCAGCCGCGTGAGGAAACAATAATATGACGGCTGTGGAACCATAATGGCGTATGTTGAAAACACCATGTTGATGGAAAACTAAAGATTTTTGATGGATTTGATTTAGGCTATATGGTTTGAAACAAATTGTTAACAGGCTAACAGTTAAGACTGTAGAATATCAAAAAGTAAATCTATTGATATATACGGTTTTTAAATTGACAATTTGAAATTGAGATTTTGTGAAAATGGAGGTATTACTTTATGTCCTAAATTTTAAGCGTTAGAGTAGAGTTTGAAGAGTTCTTAACTTCGAATTTTCAATTCAGACACAAGAGGTTAAGTTATGCTGTAAATAAAAAAAACTGAAATAATATTTATGTTGACTTATATGTATTTTCCTATGCTGGCTATTTGACTGTTATTATGCCTGTAAGTAATAGTACCTACATAAAAATCCATGGGATTTTATCCGAATTAAATATTATAATTATTAAAAAAAAACTGAACCTGAAATCTGAACTTGACCTAGAAATCAAGTCTAGATTCTGAAGCACTAGCTTACAAATTATCATAATGCAACTTACACTTAATCTTGCAATATTTTTTGCAATTATACAGTTCCTTACTTTTCCGTATACTTATGACTTACGCCCTTATCGTTCTGTACAACATTCTGATGTAGAAATACTCTGCTGCCGTCCTAATGGCTTTAATAAAGGTACGAATTTACGCTCCGCCATATTTATGATTTTGTTTCGATATATTTAATTAAAATTTTAGTGGATCCCATTTGAAATGACTGTTTCTTTGTCATCATTTTTGTTAATGTTATTGTTAAAATTCGTTTTTGAATTGGCATTTGGGTTGTTTTTATTGCAATTTTCTGTTAAACACACTTTATTTTTGTATTATAGGCGATTTTGTTTGGATTAAAATTAGGTGTGGTTTAAGATATTATGTTTTAAGGATAGGTTATGTTTTAATCGTGATGTTCTTTTCCCTATTTTGGGTTATAAGGATAATAAACTTTCATTTAGGGACAAATTTAAAAACCATATTTTTTATTTTAGGCTATTATCCTAAAACAACTGTTTCTAAGTAGGTAAGTTCTATTGTGATATGATATCACAATATTATTGTTATTTATTTATTAAATTATAACACCTTTACAGACTTTTCCAAGGCGATGTTATAACTAACACTTAATAATTGTACATAGTTATGATATTCTTAAATTAATTAGGATTATAAATTATGTAATGTCCAGACCTTTCTCAATAATTATTTGAGCTGCTTCTAAAAATTTCGGTAGGTTTTGGCTAAATATATCCTCCGATAGTGCTATATTATTAATAATAAGTATGGCTCGTGAAAGGGGCAAACTTTAGGAGGTTAGTCCTAGCAGCTAGCTAGCGCTCATCCTATTACTGTCATAGTTACAGTCAGCTCACTCTACAGAGCCTGTATGGATAAGGATGAGACAGCAGTTCATCTGCTTCTAAGCTGCCCAGTGGTCGCTGGATACAGGGCAAAGTAGGACTTCTGAAACCCAGGTTCCCTTCGCTAAAGGGACAATAACACTAGGGCCTACTGACATACTTACTACATGCATGTTTTATGTTTTAATCTTAATTTGTCTCGTAAAATTTTACAGTTTGATGGCGAGGAACGCTTGTTAAGCTTTCTTAGAAATAAAGCCGTTTTACTGTCTCATAATATTTAGGTATTAGGAACTTAAGTAAACCTAAACTATACTTGAAAATAGACTTTCTTAAGCACTTGATTGATAGACTTTGGACGCGGAGTTGTGGACTCCAGCCCGACATCTATAGAAATATTATAAAGCTGAAGAGTTAGTTTGTTCGTTTGAACGAGCTAATCTCGGGAACTACTAAATCGAATTAAAGAATTCTTTTAGTGTTGGATAGCCCTTTTGGCGAGTAAGGCTACGGGCTATATAAAATTACGTTACGACCCACGATTCCCGTGGGTCGTAACCAAGTAGTAGTAGTAGTAACCAAAGAAGCTATTAAAACTAAATATGTACCATTCCACATTACTTTGTGTAATTTATTTCATCACCACTGCTCTCAAAACGGTGATGGAAAACATCGTGAGGAAACCGGCATGTCCTAGAACTGAAAATTCGAAGACATGTGACAACCACCAACCCGCACTGGGCCCATGTGGTGGATTACGGCCCATTCCCTCTCCTAGAGAGGAGGCCTGAGTCCCAACAGTGGGAAAATTATAAGGCCGGCTATGCTATGTACCATTCTTATCCTTATCTTAATTTACCAAAAAATTAACCGTTTCCACCGACCCAAAATATTCACAAACGCAAAATTCAAAACATGTCTTCCCTATCAATAAAAGGGCACGTATTGCCAATAAATTGCATCGATGCTCCCGAAACAAGCGAGCATCGTAAAATCGATGCACTACGTTCTTGAGTTACTGCGGGACGTACACACGAACATAAATATAACCGTAACTCATCGTGGCCGTTCGCTCCACCTGTTACAGCTAATAGATGTGCAGAGAACGGTCATCATGGTACTACAGTTTCAATGGAGTTTATGGCTTATTTGAGTGTGCTGGAAGATACATACATAGTAATTACTATGGAGCTCAAAGACTGAGAACTT
Source organism: Mythimna impura (assembly GCA_905147345.3). Lineage (NCBI taxonomy): Eukaryota > Metazoa > Arthropoda > Insecta > Lepidoptera > Noctuidae > Mythimna > Mythimna impura. The sequence continues at coordinate 28,312,487 of LR990350.1, forward strand.
CTCATTTTTCCAAATGAGGTGTTACTTTGGTAGACAAAATTGTATACAAAATTAGACATACACAAAAAAAAACATTTAAAAAAATACCGGGCAAGTGCGAGTCGGACTCGCGCACTGAGGGTTCCGTACAAACTTACCTATGAAAATAGTTCAATTCCCGAATTTAGTTATGAAGATTTTTCCGAATCTCAAAAACAGTTTTTTTTTGTGACGTAACTACAAATTTACAGTTTTCATATTTTTTCGTATACCTACTTGTGCTATGAGACATTGCTTCATGCCAAATTTCAGGATTCTAGGTCAACGGGAAGTACCCTATGAATTTTGATTTCCTTGAGAGTATTAAATAAAATATACGTTTTTTGCGACATAAACGGCCGTATCTTTTTTTCGTCAACTCAGAAGTTTGATTTTTTCACAGCTTCAAGGCACCGCAGATCTGAGTATATGGTTTTAATTTCAACTCGATACCTTCACGCGTTCCCGAGATAAAGGGTCTTGAGAGACAGACAGACGGACAGAAAATAGAATTTAAAATTACGTAAATAATGACATAGATACAATTAAATTAAATATAAATTAAATAATAGATACACAAATTTAGACTTACACAATAATTAACCTTTTGAGTGCGTAATTAGAGACACAATAGTAAGAAAATGGCGCGTGAACGCCGGCGTTAATGCGGGGATTAACAGCTTAATACAGACAGAAAAACAATTGGGTCAAACAATACGGTCAAACCATGGGTCAAACAATACGAGGTGAAGCGTTAACAAGAAGCTGCATCCACCTCTGTATCAGGGACCGGTCCCTTCGCTCGGATAACACCCCCAGGAGATTGTTCAAGCTGCTTCGTAGGCGAAAGAGAAGAATAGAGAAGCGCTCAGCACCCCTAGCCAAGTTACGATCGTTTCGTTTGCGTCAAACGCCTCGAGTAGGCCACGCCTCCTATTCCTTTGTTCTGACGTCATCTTAACGCTCAGTCACGTGGTCAGAACAACGGAATCGGAGGCGTGGCCTACGTGGGCTGCTTCCTTATGATCGCGAAAAAATTATCCGTCTACGCTTTAGCAAACATAGTCGAAGCACTACAAAACCGCAGAAGCCCTAACAGTATCCTGTATAGTTTATGAAAAAGCTATATGTAGCAACTATGTCGAATAATGCTATGATTTGGATGTGAATTCTGACCAAAATGTATTCCTCGTCAGAACAAGGCTATTGCACTGTGCGCAATTTCTGACATTCTGATAGTCAGCACGTTTGAAAGTGAATCGTTTGTCTTGGTATGGCCATGTGAAGAGGAGAGGTGAAACGCATGTTACCAAAAGAGTTATGAGTATGCATGTGGATGGATGGAGAGAGAGGCCAAAGAAAAGATGAATGGTGTTAAAGTGATATGAAAGAAAAGGGAGTTTGTGTTAGCGTGACGGGTGACAAGACAATGAAAGAAAAATAATGTGTTGCGCCACCCCGGATAACACGAGACATGGGCAGGAAGATGATGGTAGTAGGGAACATAATTCCAGGATAAAAAGTATCCCATGTACTATTCCAAGACTTGTTCTATCCGTGTGCCAAGTTTCATTGATATCCATGCACCCGTTCGAGTGTGAAAAAGTAACAAACATACACACACCCTCTCACAAATTTAGGAGGAGTGGCAGGCGGTCGCCTCCTTCTGTGAAGCAGTAATGCTAGCAAAGGAGACGGCGGCACGCGCGAAGAAACGGCCCTGACGCCCCAGCCATCGGTATCCCGATTTCCAGCCACTGTAGGCGCTGGCTTGCGGACGGCGAGCAATGGGTAGCTCGCCGTCCGACCGTCCGGTAACCGTCCAGACCGAGCCCAAGTCGTCGACGGCGCGTACTGTTCCACGCGCGCCTGAAGGAGATGTCAGCAAACCGTAGGGGCCCTACGGTTTGCTGACATCGGGGGGGTCAAAGCCTGCTGGGGCCATGGGTGATGTGAAAGAAGGAACAGGTGTGGGTTTTAAGTCAGTAATAGTCCGACACGCCCTCTCGCCCCACCCAAGGGCGGGAGATGTCATTAGATGATTTCCCACCTAAAAAAACAACCCTCTCACAAACTTTTGCCTTAATGTATATTCTTTGGGTGGGTATTTTTAAATTTTATTTTTCCTTTCAAGCTTTTCGTATTCTTTTCTGGAAGCAATAAAGTATGGCTTATATTATTGAAAAAAAAAAACATAGTAATGGGTAGTGCTTACGCAAAGCTCTATTTACCCTAAAACGAACATCTACGCTCTATGTAATCACATAGTATTAATTTAGTAAACTAGGGTAGTACAATATCTGAGGTAACGACACGACATCCTCCGGACAACCGGTAAACAACCGGATGGGAACCGTTACTGGATACTATTGTACACACTGTTTGGCGATGCTTTTTCATATGTAGGTTTTGTTACCTCAATTCTAGACGTCTACTTTTGTGTAGATATACCTCCAGAGTTTTCTTTTAACGTCTACCAATATAGCGCACGAAATTCAAATTTTCTTAAGTTTTTTTAATAGTGCAGGGGCGAAGCACGCGGGCGAAGCCACTGGTAGCAGCTAGTAATTATACATGGCATAAGCATAGCATAGCATAATCAGCCTTTTTTTAATGTTCCCACTACTGGGAATCAGGCCTCCTCTCTAGGAGAGGGAATGGGCCATAATCCACCACGCGGGCCCAGTGCGGGTTGTTGAATGTCACATGTCTTCGAATTTTTGGTTCTAGGACATGCCGGTTTTCTCACGATGTTTTCCTTCACCGTTTTGAGAGCAGTGGTGATGAAATAATTACACAAAGTAATCCGCCTGGTTGGGTTTGAACCCGCGACCTACAACTCCTAAGTCGGGGCCGTTACCACTCGGCCACCACTGCTCTCACTCTCATGCTCTTATACATGGCAAACAGATATATTCATCATTGGTTTGATCTATCTCATAAAATTACAATCCAAAAAATTCTATTCGAAATCCGCCAGCAATCATCCCTAATCACGACCATCACAATGAAAATTAAACCCTTCCATCAAAAAAAAAAAAAACATATTGAAACAAATTAACGAGGCCTTTAATCCGTCGCACATTGAAAAGCGAATATTCAGCCCATAAACACTGGTACCCTGTCCCCTTACAACAGCAGATCAAACAAATTTTCAATTCTCATCAAAAAAGTAAAGCGTTATGACATTCCTAATAAAAACCGCTCGCTATATTCGTTGTACTCACAGCAATATCGTAATGAACACCCTGTATACACGGCGGCCATTTAATCTCGCACCTGTATCAGCCTGTATATGGGTGGTGTGGGTTATAGTTGAATAGCGATTTATGGTTTGGTTTTTTTTTTGCTGTGTCATTTTTGCTTATTAATGTTTTTCGCTTGGATACTGAGTCCTATAAGCCATGTCTTCGTGTGAATAGTTCATTTGTTTACACATTTTATTGTTTTTGTAGTATTTGGCAGCAAATGTATCGAGTCAACCCTCTCAGTAAACTTCGCTCAGGTAGCTCATACTACAATAAAATTCCCAGCTCCATTTTACCGAGATCACTCCTTTTTTCTTTTATAAGATGGGAAATCATCCAATGAAAAAGAAAGAAAAACATTTTGATTGGCGGAAAAGACGCAAACTTAAGACTAATATGTATATATCAGATTGCTAACATTTTCCATGAGAATATATGCGCCTCGTCCGCGCAAAATGGCCGAACGCTCAGCATAATGAAGTGTCCACACACAATAACTTCTCCCGCTCTGGGTGGAGGAAGGCATGTCAGACTTTTACTGACTGTCACAGTTTTACATCAGAATATCCGAAATCAATTTGCGAATAATTAAAACAGCTACTGAACTTCACTCGAAGATATCCCGCCTCTTGCTATATTATAAGAAGTATAACAACGCGACTCAACTCGGCCTATTGGTTTTACATCCATTTTTAGGGTTCCGTACCTCAAAAGAAAAAAACGGAACCCTTATAGGATCACTTTGTTGTCCGTCTGTCTGTCAAGACCCTTTATCTCGGGAACGCGTGGAGGTATCGAGTTTAAATTAAAACCATATTATACTCAGGTCTGCGGTCCCTTGAAGCTGTGAAAAAATCAAACTTCTGAGTTGACGAAAAAACAGATACGGCCGTTTATGTCGCAAATAACGTATAATATTTCGACACTCTCAAGGGTATCAAAATTCATAGGGTAGTTCCCGTTGACCTAGAATCCTGAAATTTGGCGTGAAGCAAGGTCTCATAGCACAAGTATAGGAAAAATTCTAAAAACTTAAATTTGTAGTTACGTCACAAAAAAACTTTTTAGCGATTCGGAAAAATACTAACTAGTTTTCTTAGTTAAGTTTGTACGAACCCTAAGTGCGCGATTCCGACTCGCACTTGCCCGGTTATTTTTTTTGGTGGAAACTTATGAAATAACTTCTCCAGATCTGACAGGAGCAAGAGGGAGTGTCAACCTTTACTGACTAAAACCCACCTGGGTTCCTTCAGTTGGCCTGTGCGTCCAGATCCGCAGTGACTCTTCCAAACAATTCCGTAGATTTCTTTTTAGTGGAAAATTTTAAAATGACTCCTCCGATATGGGGGGAGCAAGACTGAGTATAAGGGTGTTTTTAATATCGTGCGGATTTCATCACGCATGCGGAATTGCTCCGCATGTGGGGCTGCTGCACGATATAACACCCCGCATCCCACGTGCGTATTCCACGCATTACAATAAATACTTGTATGAAAAGGACATTTGCATGGGCTACGCGTGTTGAGCAATCCCGTATGCGTGACAAAATCCGCACGATATTAAAAACACCTTCAGCCTTTACTAACTAAAACTCACCTGTGTTCCTTTAGTAGCCCTGTGCGTTCAAGAGCCGAGGTAACTCTTTTGAATAATTCCACAAAATCACGTTAAAGTCGGTGCAATTAGGTGAGTCCGTTTTACCCATTAGATGTGCAAATTTGTTTGATGGAATATGGCCGGATCGAAGTCTCAAAAGTGTCACAATATATATTCTATGGGTCTCCATCACCTGGAACCATGGCCAACGAAAAGGTCCAGCCTGTATGTTCCTGTACCATATGCCTTTTGTGAGCGATCTCTCATCAAAGTATTCTTGCCACAACTCTTTGCAGATCTGTTTGACGGTCTGAACATCTGTCGTTACGACAAAGTGGGAACACAGCGTAAGAGCTCATTCCCACCAACCCCCATCATCACCCATCCCCATCTTAACCCGTAGATTTTTTTTACACAACTAGTAAGTTATCCAACTACAGGAATCTCCGGGCCTTGGTACAGGCCATAGTCCGGAGCGAGGAGGAGTGTCAGGCGGTCGTCTCCTTCTGCGAAGCAGCAAAGGCCGATCGCGTGAGGCAACGGTCCTCACGCCCCAACCTCCGCCGGGATTCCGATCCCGATTTCTGGCCACCGTAGGCACGGGCTTGCGGACGGCGAGCAATGTGTGGCTCGCCGTCCGACCGTCCGGTAACAGTCCGGACCAAGCCCAAGTCGTCGACGGCGCGTATTATTCCACGCGCGCCTCAGGGAGATGTCAGCAAATCGTAGGGGCCCAGCAGGGTCGAAGCCCACTGGGGCCATGGGTAGTGTGAAAACGAAACCCGGAGCCCTGGGACGAAGGCAACGAAGGAACAGGAGAGGGTTTTTTAGTCAGTAAAAGTCTAACACTATATCGCGCTCCGCCCAAGAGCGAGATTTGTCATTAGATGATTTTCCCACCTAAAAAAAAAACTACACAAATCTCACTCGCTGCCTCCTCATCTTTGTGCCGCCTCCCGCTGACGGGCCAGTCGCTAAACGGTCGGCAGTTTGGTTGTCCTAAGCAAATAACCCGTGCCATCTGCGTAAGGGTGTTTCACATTAAAACATTGTTTAGCAATCCGACATGCGTCATTAGTGCGATCCGCTGACCCAGCTAATAACTGACACTGTGTTTTTTTTTTAACTTAGTTTAAACGGGTAAAAAATGGTCAAAAAATAAAGAAGAAAAATAAGAAATAAGAATCGCCAAGGTGGACCGATGACTTGGTAATGGTTGCGGGAGTCCGATGGATGCGAGATGCACAGGACCGTTCGTTGTGGCGACGCTTGGGGGAGGCCTATGTCCAGCAGTGGACGTCTTTCGGCTGAAATGATGATGATGATGATGATGAAGAATCGCCAAACTTAAGTGGTATGGGTCTAGGCACATTGCTCGCAGAACAGTTAGCCGATGAGGACGGACGAAAGGATCTGGAGTGGCGACCGCGTATTGGAAGACGCAGCGTTGGAAGGCCTCCCACAAGGAGTACCGATGACCTGGTCAGGGTCGCGGGAAACCGATGGATGCGAGACGTACAGAACCGGTCGTTATGGCGACACTTAGGGGTGGCCTATGTCCAACAGTGGACGTCTTTCGGCTGAAATGATGATGATGAAAGGGAAAAAGTTAGAGAAGAATCTTGGTTGGAGTTCAAGGCATACCTATCTATTACTACTAGGGTTGCACCTTTTTTTGCAGTACATTGGGTATTATAGGTAAGAAAAAGAAGTACATAGTATCAAAATAAAGTACAATTTATTAAAAAAAAATTACAATTATGTTTAAAAAAATTTTTTTATTGCTTTTTGCAGTTTGTATCAAATTAGTATATCTACTAAACAATTGCACATTATCTTTACACAATCTATATTTAAATTAAAGTTAATAATTATTTTTTTTACCAAATTCAGCGATTAGTGCAATTCATCGCTATGTTTCTTTCGTCTCGCCATTTGCTATTCATCACAGAAAAAATTAGTTCTGTGAATGCTGACGTGGCGGGGACAGACAATATTTTTTTTTTAGATTCGGCAGATAAATTTCGTTTAGCGAAAAAATACTTACGACTAAACTTTAAGTTTCGTTTAACTAAACTTTTCAAAATCCCAAAGAAATCAAATCATGCTAAATAAAGTATTTTCAAGTAACTACTAATTGTTCTCATAAAGTATAGAGTACAATTACCTGAAATAACGTATAATACTTTATTATAAAGTACGGGTGGCAGGCAACCCTAATCACTGCAGTCAAGCAACGTTCCTTTTCTCAAATAATAAACCCACCCAATAAACTGATTAACAACCGTACACTCATAGCAAGGTTCAGTTGAAAACCAGCGTCAGGCAACTGCTACATAGTGGCCTGGCATTATGCTGAACTGGACCTGTTTGGAGCAGCCGTGAGACACACAATGTTGATGTATTTTTAAGTTTTAGTATTTAAGTTTCTATATTATAATTGTTATCTCATTGTGTGTACCTGTGTGCAGAGGCGGATCGTGAAATTGTTGGGCTCTGGGCTAACACTACTTGGGGGCCCACCTAAGTAATCGAATTAATTTGCATTTTGTTAAAAATAAGTTTATATTTTTACTGAAGTGTACCGATCACTGTAGAAATGTCGTTCTAATGGAACAAGAAACCTTCAACTGATCGTGAGTTACTATAGCTAACTTGAAAGTCTTTAAATATACTTCGTCTTGTGGTTTTCTGTAAGAGATTGCCCTGTGCGATAAGACCGCCGATTGTACACTTAGTTTTTGTAAATGTTTATCCTGTCCACATTATGGGGTGTACAATAAAGTATATAATAAATAAATAAATACTTTGATCACAGGTCGAACTTGAACACCAACGTTGAGCGCTTGTAAACCATTGACCCGCCATATTAGTAGCGATATCAATGACTGCTTCCATAATTAAACAAAACAACTACAACTATTTGTTTTTTAAAAAAAGGTTTGTCAAATAAATTAAGCCGTATTGTAGATTGTTTTTAATGAGGACTGGGGGCCCCTTATATTCCTGGGGCCCTGGGCTGCAGCCCATTTAGCCATTAAGTAGATCCGTCCATGCCTGTGTGCCAAATAAACGTGTTTTCTTTCTTTTTTTCACTCAGACGGAGCGAGATAGCAATTTTTACCGACTAAAATCCACAGTGTTGCTTCAGTTACCCTTTATGCGAAGGCTACGGTGACTCCTTCAAAAGATCCGCAGCCCTGGCAGGCGTCGGCCTTAACTGGTCCCTACAATTATCTCTTTGGGTTTCGTCCTTACCGGATGACCGGACGGCGAGCAACCCATGGCTCGCCGTCCGCAAACCCGCACCTACAGTGGAGACTTTCACTGCCTAATACCTATCTGTGTTCCTTCAGTTGTCCATTGCGTTCTAGGGCGACTGTAACTCAGCAAGCAGCGTTCCTGTGTTTCGGTTTGTCTCAGTGTAGCTACGGGCACAGACACTCCAGTTTTGCTGCTGGAATGTCAATAAAACAGCGATGTTTCTGGTAATGCATCCATCTAAGTCATTTGTCGTACTATTATCTAAGAAAACAGCCTTGAGCGCAGCGCTGGCTGCAGCGACGAAATCCAAATACGTACATAGGATTTTGTATAGGTGCATTGAATTGTTAATTATTGTTGTTGTTGTTGTTACCTATTTGGATTTAGTCGAATAGCACTGCTGATCACTTACATAGCTACTGGCGTGGCACTCGGTCTACTAGATTAAAACCACTAAAGATGTGGAATCCAAGTGAATACTTCAGAATTATCTTTATCAAAGGTCTCTTTACTTTACAGCTGCATACATATATGTATTAACTGCACGGGCTGATGTGCTTGTGACTTACAGTAATTGGCTTTACGTTATGGCCTAGAAGGGCGATATTGTTGAGCTTTATTACAATTGCCAAAGCTAATTATCTATAGGAACTAAGTGACCGGCCAAACATTGTTCAGCCACATAAATTGTCAAAGAAAAATCTTGGGGGTGGGGGTAGGAGGGAAAAATATTATAACCTACGTATTCACAGACCTACCAAATGTATACAAAAAATTTCATGAAAATTGGTTGAGCTGTTTTGGAGGAGTTCGATTACAAACACTTACTTACAAACACTTTTATGCATTAGATTAGATTTTGTTGAACTTGACCGAATTACTGAATGAAATAATGGTGGACTTATCGTTTCCATTCGTCATTATAAGGGACATGGAGTGGATAGTTCATAATAGAACTATTTGAATGACAAAAGGATTTTAATAAAGAACGCTGATCTCAATCCATTACAACAGTTTGAATCGGTAAACTTTGACCTCATATAAACCAAATCGATTTATTTAATACACTTCAAAACTCCAATACGAACGCATCCATTTTACATTTCTACCTTCTATATTCAAAAGTTGGCGTTATCTGTGCAATGTAACTTTCCCGCCAATCGCAATCGAACGTCAATGTCGGTGGTGAAGAAATTAAAAGTTTGTCAGTTGGCCTCGAGCGGTCGACGGCGCCGGTCGTTCTGCCAATAGTTTGATTACTAGAATGTCGGGGAATCTAGATGACTTTTTATATACAGTTATTTTGATTTAGTACTTCTGTTTAAATTTTATTAAAGTGGGATCAGTAACCCCCATTTTATTAATTGAGTTGTCAATCAATGTCAAAGGCAAGGTTATAAAACAGTTTTTAGCTTATTTATAAATATAGGTTAAGATCTTTTAAGAAACTAATGGCAGTTCAAAAATGTTTGAAATCATAAGTCTGAATTAATGAAATTTATTAAAGAACGTTGTTTTACACTAGAAATTGCACAAGCATGTTAAACATTCACAAGACACCCAGACACGATGAACAACTATCTATGAGACATACAAATATTTGTTCCGTGCGGTACTCGAACCTGCAACCCGCAGCGCAGCAGCCAATTGCTCAACCATTGCACTATTAGTGTCTTCAAAATTCATTATATTAATTGCTGTTTCTTGATCATTATCAACATCCTCTTGCCCGTATCCCAAATTTTGGGTCGGAAAAAATATTGTGCAGACCAAAAAACAAATATGTCTTCTTCATTATTTTTCTATTTATCATAAAATCAGTAGTCACACAGTCCGTATACCGTTTCTTTGGCCATTTAAATTGTTATTTTATGACTCAATGCAACAATAATCTCAAGGTCCATCTTAAGCCCCAATTTTTATTGCCATCTCACTTTCCTACAAAGGCGATGACTCGCACAACTTATAATTTGATGAGGTTCCGCGGATCTTTCCACAACTTTTCACGGAGCATGAATATTAAGGCCTTCCCTTGTTGGCGCCCAACACGGGACTAGCTTATTATTTCCAACGTTAATGCCGACAGATTAGGTTGTTGAATTTTGTTTATTTTTTGGAAAGTAATTTAGTATGATTTGTTGTTTTATCTTAGGAAATCATAGTAAGTAACATAGAATGGAAGTTATAATACATTAATGCTAACAATTAAGGCTAACAATTCCTGTTGAAATAAAACAAAAAAGTGATCTGGTTGTAGACCCAACAAAAAGTTTTTTATTGTCCTACCAACATAATAATATAAATATTGGTTATTGCTGTTATGTTTCAATCAAGTTCTGTAATACACAAAAACTATCTTATAACTTAAATCCTTTTATATAATTTCCTAAAAAGCCAACAAACGCCGACTACCCTCTTTTGTAACGAAACAGCGAAATGCCCCGCCTATCGTAATTTTTCTTTTACACTTACATAAGTTTGACGCTGTGGCCCCTCGGAGAAATCACGGAGCAGCCGTATGAGAAGCTAATTGAACATATCTGAAGACGCTGGATTAATTGAACCACGATGAGGCTTAAAATTGTGATTACAAGGTAAGGAGGTTAGGTGAACATTTATTTGGTGGTTTTGGGGGAGGCGGGAGAAATTTAGAAAAAAAGAAGAATTAAAAAAATAAAGAGAATCGAGTTTACTGGCTCCAAATGAAATGAAAATATAAAATACGAAAAAGAATTTAATTGTGCCAAAAGGACGTCGGATGAGATGAATAAAGAGATTTTTATGACAATATTACGGGTATTGATGACCTTACGTTTAAACACCTATGTTATGTTTTGACCACGCTTACCTAAAAGTAACCTATTCATTCTTGGTTGTGGCTATCAGGAAATACAGTCTCCGGCAGGGAATTCCACTCCTTATCTGTACGCTCAATGAATGAGTTTCCAAGAAGTTTTGTGCGTAACCTAACCTAAATTTACAGTTGCCATACGCTTGAACGTGCAGTTCCTACCAGCAGCTCACAGTTACCTACTTATATAGCTAAAACCTGGGTGTCTTTAAGTCAAGAGTGAATAGGTTACTTCTAGATAAAAGTGCTCCATCGTCCCCTACATCATAGCTTACCTTCAGGCGAGATAGTGACCAGACACCAGTCTATCAATAATAAAAAAAATATAGGTGCAAAGTGGATATATTGGAATAATGCTTTTGTGAGGCATTGCACAGATATTTTTCTAATAATTTTCATTCGATCATCAATGCAGCAATCGGTAGTTAGTTTCTTTAAATCAAATACCAAATAAGTATTATAAAAATATATGGTTTTATTACTGTTTGAGGGTGGGAAATCATCTATACTCCATTTGTTTAGGTAGTTAACTAAACGTAAACAATCTTGATATGTCTTTTTATTAAAAATAATCGTATAAAAGACATACAAAGATTATTTAAATTTAATTTGATTAGTTAATTACCTAAACAGATGGAGTATAATAACTTTCTCCCACTCTGAGTGCAGTGAGGAATATCAGGTTTTTTACTGAATAATACCCAATCGCGTTCCTTTAGTTGCCCTTCGCGTCCTAGGGCTTATCTTTTCTAAGGTGGCAAATCATCCAATAACTTGTCCTGCTCTAGGGTGGAGCGAGAGGGCGTGTCAGACTTATATTGGCTAAAATCATACTACAGTTGCCTTATGCGTTCTAGGACCACTGATTTCAGAAATTCCCCGTGGCCCTAGCTGACCTCGGCCCTGTTGGGCTCCTACGGTTTTGCTGACATCTCATCGTGGCGAGCAGGGAGTCTATCGAACAATTCCGCAGAAGATACAATTAAGGCTTTAATTTTTTTTTATTTTTTATTATTGATAGGCTCGCGTTTGACTACCATCTCACCTGATGGTAAGCGATGATGTGGCCGACGATGGAGCACGCTTGCCTAGAAATAACCTATTCACTCTTGACTTAAAGACCCCTAGGTTGTTGTTTAATTTTTGTTTGTAAGAAGAAATTGTTTGTAAATCAAGGTTAAATTGACAGAAGATTTGTGGGGTATGTCTATCAAAGTTTGTACCTCAATTATTGAGACTATAGCGCCGTACTTAGCTATAATATTTAATTTGTGTATAGATCAAGGAGTTTTTCCGGATCTGATGAAATATAGTAAAGTGATACCACTTTTTAAATCTGGGGACAGTAAAGACACTAATAATTATAGGCCGGTGTCCGTGTTGCCGGTTTTTAGCAAGATATTTGAAAAGGTGATGTTAAATCAAATGCTTAATCATTTTAACACAAATAACATCTTACACGATAAACAGTATGGTTTCACCAAAGGACGTTGTACAACTGACGCTGGTGTCTCCTTACTAAAACACATTTTTAATGCGTGGGAAGAGGCACAGGATGCTATAGGCATCTTCTGTGACCTGTCTAAGGCGTTTGATTGTGTGGTTCATGAAACATTACTCCTGAAACTTGAGCATTACGGACTAGGCAAAACAGCTTTAAGCTTATTAAAATCTTATTTGATTGACAGACAGCAACAAGTTCAAATAAACGGTGTCAATTCGCCGGGATTAAATGTGAAAATGGGGGTACCCCAAGGTTCAATTTTAGGTCCTTTTTTATTTTTAGTTTATATTAATGATTTACCCTATTTGTTGCAAAATAAACTTAATATGGTGTTGTTTGCCGACGACACTTCTTTGATTTTTAAGATAAATAGAAGGACTAATAATCTTGACGACGAAAATAACGCACTACTGCAGGTCCAAAACTGGTTCACTGCTAATAATCTAGTTTTAAACGGGAAAAAAACTAAATGCATAAGATTTTCCTTACCGAATGTCAAAAGTAGTGATTGTGACGTAGTACTAAACGATGAAAAACTAGAATTTGTCGACAAAACTGTTTTCCTGGGGATAACGCTTGACTCAAGGCTACAATGGGGTCCTCATTTAACATCTCTTGCAGGACGGCTTAGCTCAGCTGCATATGCTGTTAGAAAAATCCGCCAATTTACGGATGTTGATACCGCTAGACTAGTCTATTTTAGTTATTTTCATAGTGTCATGTCATACGGTATCTTACTATGGGGACGGGCTGCAGACATCGACTCAATTTTTATTCTACAGAAAAGAGCTATCAGAGCTATTTACAATCTCCGCCGGTGCGATTCTCTGAGGGAACTGTTTAAGGATATTAACATCATGACGGTGCCTTGTCAATATATCTATGAAAACATCATGTACGTTAGAAAAAATCTTCATCTTTTTAGCAAAAGAGGCGACAGACATAATTATGTTACAAGAAATAGGGACCAATTAGTTCAACCAGGTTTCAGACTGGCTAAAGTGGCCTCTTCTTTCATGGGGTACTGTTTGAAATGTTATAATAAAATACCTCCCCAAATATTAGAACTCAATGAAACGAAATTTAAATCTTGTATTAAACGCACACTATGCAGGCAGGCATATTATAAGTTGGAGGATTATATTCAAGATAAAAATGCTTGGCTCAATGCTGGTCCAGCTCCACTACCACCGGGGGTACAAATTGATTAGTTTTGAAACTATTATTACTATTCTTTAATGTCTTTTTTTTTTTTTTTGAATTTGTTAAATTTGTAATGTACTATTGTAGTTAATTATTATTGAATTTAGTATTGTATAATGTAGAAGCATTTTTTTCAAACTTTGTAAATGTGAGTACCATGGAGCTATTTTATGGTTTTTAGGTTACTATTGGATTTGTTTGACATAAATAAGCATGGCAGTTGAGAGTTTGTCATGCTCACTCAATTGTCTCACTGATGGTGGCGCGTGTGTTGGATCATTCGGTTCCCTTCAAAATGGTTGAGCTGAGTGGTGCTAATATTCGCGTCAGGTCCGTGAACGGGCGCTATCAGTTGAGACTGGTCATCTCTTAGCTGCCAGTTGCTATTTTAATATCTATATTTAGTTTTTATTTTTACATTATTGACATTGTTCTCACATGATAGCGACAAGAAACATGTAACAGAGATATTTGTAATTGCAAAACATGATTGAAAAGAGTGTCCATGGAGTTTCTTGCACATTCTTCTCCATAGAGATCTACGCTTTGGAATGTGCAATTAGCATCATTTTTTTCTGACTGACTGACTTCTTGACATTTCAAAAGTGCCTGTAAATGGTTTATTTGAAATAAATGCTTTTGAATTTTGAATTTTGAATTTTGAAAATTCTGTAAAAACATCGGAATAGAAAAAGGTGGGCTCTCTTTCATTTCCTAGCTAACAAGGATGTCAGTAGAATATTTTGTTTATTTTACCCGCAAAATACTAAGTTTTGTATATTTTAGTCAGCTGAGAAAAGTTCGTTCACGAGGTTGTTCGGCCCTAAAAAGAGCGAATGGAAATGGGATATTTTTTTTTGTATTTTTGAAGGATCATAATCATTTTTTACGAAAATGATTATGATCCATCGCAGTTCTTGTGAAAAAACGAGCGGTATCTAAATATTTTTTTCATATTGTTTAAAAGCCACAACATACTCCCAGGATAAAAACTATCCTAAGTTTAATGTATGACACGGGTACGTGTACCAAATTTCATCCAAAACCGTTCAGGCATTTGAACGTGAAGGAGCAACAAAAAGACACACAAACACATATTTGGAGGTAGGCGGAACAGAGAGTAAAGTCCCACATACCTCCGTTGAAAAGAGGGGATTCTTCGGCCAGACGGGTGTTATGTCTGGTGGGCTACTGCCCGATAGATGATTTCGGGCTGTTCTATTATGTTCTAATCGCGCGGAGAACTTAAATGCGCGATGCAGAATTAGTTCTTATGTGACGCAATAGATGTCGCTACACATAAATACAGATCTTTTGTCTTTATAATATTAGTGTGGCAAAGAAAAGAAAATTAAGTATATTATCACACTTATTCACAAAAAAAATAATTGTTTAGCAACTTTAATAAGCAGGTTCTAAATGCATAACCTCTGCATGAATCGCGTGATAAACAATTCAAAGATTTTTATAAATAAGGTCCAATAAATTACTAAATTTACTTTTCTTACTCCATCCCAAACATGGAATTCCCTGCCGGAATCTGTATTTCTCGATAGCTATAACTTAGGGCTCTTTAAGTCAAGATTGAATAGGTTACTTCTAGGCAAGTATCCTCTTCCATGATTGAGTGGTGGCCGAGTGAGAGCAGTGGTGGCCGAGTGGCAACGGCGGGACTTACGGTCGCGGGTTCAAACCCAAGCAGGTGCATTACTTTGTTTAATTTATTTCATCACCACTGCTCTCAAAACGGTGAAGGCAAACATCGTGAGGAAACCGGCATGTCCTAGAACCAAATATTTGAAGACATGTGACATCCACCAACCCTGGGCCCGCGTGGTGGATTACGGCCCATTCCCTCTCCTAGAGGGGAGGCCTGAGTCCCAACAGTGGGAACATTATAATGCCGACTATGCCATAATAATAATAATAATATTTTTTTTATTCAGGTCATATATATCCATTTACAGAATCAAAACTCATCAATACATTAATTAAAATAATAAAATTAAATACATTAAAATTAAAAAGACATTGTCAATGAATTACAATAAAATAAAATAAATTAAAATCAAATTAAATACATTAAAATCAAATTAAATCAAATAAAATTAAAGTCCAAAAACATACAAATCAATTAAATAAAAACGGATAAAATAACAATTGCAAAATAAAGTAACATTAATATTTTCTCTCCGGCATTGGTAACGGAATGTATCTACTTGAACAATGCCGGATGAAAGGACAATCCAGTCTATTAGAAATCATCGCCAGAACGATGTTGGAGCTAGCCCGCACCCTGCTCACCAAGGATGTTGCGCGCTTGCGCATAGTTGTGTTAAAACAATCATGCTATGACTAAGCATGCTCCATCGTCGACCACAATAATTCGCTTACCATCAGGTGAGATAATGGTCAAATACGAGCCTTCATAATAAAAAAGTACACACAATCTCTGATTTCGTGGCCTCACAAATAAAAGGGCTTGGGAGCCTCCATCAAACGGTAGGCGAGCCCCAGAGAAATCAGCGGAGTCCATATGTGCCGCTGTTAATTACATGCTACGTAAATATGGTTGATATTGCCAGAAATAATTAAAATATTGAGGAAAAACGTCTTAAATGCTGCCTCGTGTTTTGATTCCGATGAAATTGTGAGTTGGTAACACCAAGTCTTTTCATGAAATCTGTTAAAACATCTTGTTTCAATGGTAAGACTTGGGCGACTTGAATATGTTGTTTTTTTTTTATGAATCTGACCATCAGTCTATCCAAAGAGTATCATGTTGCCCAGTAACTGGATCGTGGAGGTCTGATCACAGGTCTTCAGCCGCAAACGGCTAGACTGGAAGCCGATCCCAAGCTAGTTTCAAAAAGGTTAGGGAGATGAGACGAGATGTTTTTTCAGACAAGATATTATAAAGTCGGAAGTCTGTATTTATTGTTAGACTAAAAAGTTGATAAATGAGCGCATCCCTATTGTTAACGCGATTCATTCCCCCTGCACTAGCGACTTTTGAAAATCGAACAGAGATTTGCGCGCCTTTTCGCGGTGTTATACTTTTAAAGTTGTAATTAAATGTTTTATGTGATAAAAACGCGCACCGGAAAACGCAGCGTTGGAAGGCCTCCCACAAGGTGGACCGACAACCTGGTGAGAGTCGTGGGAATGCGGTGGATGCGAGACGCACAGGATTGCTCGTTGTGGAGACGCTTGGGGGAGGCCTATGTCCAACAGTGGACGTCTTTCGGCTGAAATGATGATGATGATGATGATGTGATAAAACTGCATTTATGTTTACAATATAGTATGTCTGGAATTTTGCATACCCGGTTGAACATGTCTTGGAATAGGACACTTTTTGACCGGAGAATGTTCACTTGGGATATTTTTTTACTTTCATGTATGCGAAGCTGATGATATGAGCTAGTAAGTAATATACTATGAGCCAAAACTCTAACGAGGCGTATTGTTACGTGGGCGATCGAACGCGACTGCGGTTCCCAAGTGATCCGGTGCGGTTCACTCGAATCCTACGCGACGCGGTGACTTGGCCCTACGTGCGCACGAAGTAACCGCTTTAGCTACCATTTATATAAACAACTCACCGCACCGCAAGAGTTTGCACGAAAATGTAAAAAAAAAAACTGATCACGTCCACTTCGCATCTCTCGTCGCCGCACCGCACCCACGTGTGGTTTGTTACGTAGGCCACCGCATTAGGTAGGTAATTTAGTAAACAAATTTTAATGACTTTTCATGCAGCAGAATAACTAGTTTGCTCATAGGTATTTTGTTTTAATGATATAAACCATTGCTTGACTGCGATCCCACCTTATGGTAAGCAGTGAAGCAATCGTTGATGGTGAATCGCACTAGTTTATTATAAGCCTATTCTCTCTAGCCTTGAAGACAGATAAATTATAATCGGACGGGAAGACCGCTGCAGGCAAATTTGCATTTAAATCTCAGTCTGAATCTGTCCATGTTCCATCGTCAACAAAACCAACAACTAAACTCAATAAAACACTAACTGGGTATTAAATACTTGCAGAAAAACCTACAGAGAATTCGAATTTTGAAAATCTTTAAAAAAAGAACGTTCTATCAAAGTTAGAAACGGTTAGCAATAAAGGCGTGCTCTGATTGGTCGGAGAGGAGGTAGACGGAGGGTGCATTTGCACAAAGGTACAGAAATATGTGACCGGTGCTAAACATTAACGATTATAGTCGCCAAGTCACGTCTAATTGCGAAAGAGGATGGGATTATGCAGAAGATTAAGGAAAAACTAGACTGGTAAGTATTGATATTTAAGTTGGCACTGACAATGGTAAATGGCATATCCTTAAAGCATTTTATCACACTAATATACTATTCTTATATTTATTTATTTATTTAATTTACATGCAACCTATAGTACAAAGGCGGACTTAATGCCTTAGGCATTATTGCACCTTACCGCTATTCTTCTTTGCATCACCCAAAGGTTGACTGGTAGAAATTGCCTAAGGCTAATTAATGTCTTAGGCGATTTCTACCAGTCAATTACCTACCGCACATAATGATCCGCGTCTGTACTTTTGTCTGTAACAATTAATAAACTAAAATGTATGTTGCATCTTCACACCCGAACGGCTGCACCGATTTGAATAAAATTTGGCACACGGGTAGACCATATACTGAAATGGTACGTAGGATACTTTTTATCCCAGGAGGGAACATCTCTTGGGATAATTTTCATCTATGAAATAAATTACAAAAAAAAAAATGTCGAGTACATAATTGTGGGGATTATTATTTATTTGAGATTATTATTTTAATATGAGAGGGGTAACCCCCTCTCATATCATCAGTCATCACACCCCCTCTCATCAGTAAAAGGGGTCACCAGTCGATGACGCTGTCCGTACTACATAAAATGCGTTTAAAATAAGAATAAGAACGTCAATGACCTCTATCTGTCAAATGTTCCTTGAAAAGTAAGGTTTGCAAAGAAAACTTATACGGTTGGTTTTTTTACTTTATTTAACCGAGTCTTAGTTAAACTTGAGTGAAGAAAAAAAGTTGTTGCTTAATCTAAAATACATAAATATATTATTTAAGACATAATTAGTTTAAAAAAAACGGTTTTCTTTCTTATTGGCATCAATTCGCCTTCTTCTTCCATTCGCCACTACTCAGATACTTCACGCAGTGATGCAGAGATGAGCAGAATTGAAGAACTAAATTCTGATTATAAATTTTTCGTTCATGACACGTATATAAATTTAATTTAAACAATATCTTGTTTTGCTCACCCTACCTAATTGATTTGATTTGACAGCTATGACGTCACAACATGGCGCTAAGTCGATCATATTCTTATTTGGATCGCATAGTAAGTACTACGTGCAGCATAGTGCAGCATTTGAGACTACAACGTTACTGCTATGACTGCCTGTACTGTAGTAACATTTCCACCGAAAAAACGCCCAATTTTAATAGAAAACCGCCCTCTAACATAACACCATCCATGCTAATTGTAAGCGCGCGTTATCGCGAGACAAACGTGCTGGCTGCACAACGCATAATCGTTACCACTTTTTCGTTTCGGGGAATTAGCGCCTTTTTGCATTGTCTCGTCCCCGATAGAGACTGTTGTGTATCGTCATTGCTATTGCTTCGTTCTTTGTTCCTTTTGCTATTGCCGTACGTAATTGGGACTGAGTATAATTGACTTGGCTTTTTTTTAGCAGTGTTTTTTAAAGAGCTTGGCGGGTTGTGATATGGAGGTGACTATAAGACAGACACAGTTTCTGAAAGACTTGCAAATATTACGAAATTGACCTTCAAGACTGCCAAAATTGGCCAAATGACTGCTAAAATTTAGTGACAGTCTGCCAAATCGCGTGGTTTGATATCGGCTGTTATTATTTCATTCAGCATAATTATCAAAGTTTAGTAGGTATTCCAACTTATTTTTCTGTGTGATATGTATCGATAATTTAATCCTATGTGCTATTCCAAGATATAGTCTACCCGTGCACCAAGTTTCATTGAAATCCATTCAGCCGTTTGAGCGTGCAAAAGTAATACACATACGCATAATAATAAATAAATTATATGTGTTATTTTTTTATTTAATTTAAAATATCACGCACTCTTTTTTCTTGTTTCTGCACACTATTGTCTTCTTATGATCTTTCTCATCTCCTTTTGCAGGTCTGCTGGAAAATAAATGCTTTTGGAATAAGTAGTACCTTTGTAATTTTTTTATTTTATTTGTTTGTACTCTTCTATTATATGTGTGTACATAAATAAAAAAATAAAAATAGGGCATGTAAACTGCTCCCGTAAGAGAACACAAAAGACACATATATCGGCACTTCCCAAGTCAAATGGGCGTACGACATCCGAATTCCCTCACCAATCATTCTTTCAGCCTCCATCTTTCCGCAGAGAAATGGCGTGTACTGCGGAGAGGCGATCAGTCTGTGTAATTAACATTCCGGCTCACCTCGGCCTCGCTCGGCGTCAAGACGCGCGAATTAAACCGATATCACTTCGGCACTTATTGACGGGAGGCTCGCGGTGACGTAGAGGAGTCGGGGGGTTTATTTTATTGGTTTCACTGTTTGGGACGTTTGCAGAAAAGATGCTACGAGACCTGTAGTACTATCGCGAGCTCTCAACGCGATCCATTTTAAACTGAACTGTTAAAGGGTAAGCTATACACCCTATATATAGGTAATTAGTGTACGATACTTAAACACGTGATTGTGCTCATGATAACAAACAACTTTTACTATGGGAACAAACCCGAAATCGCGAAAAAAAAAAATCTGCTGTTCAGTACATTTATGTTTGCCTAATGTACTGAACAGCTGATATTTTTTGCGCGATTTCGGCTTTGCTCCCATAATAAAAATTGTTTATTATCATGAGCACAATCAAGTGTTTAAGTATCGTACACTAATTGCCAGTCACCTTATATACCTCCATTCACATCCGCTCTTTCTTGCTCGCACAACTGTCATGTTAACAAGTCGTGTTAAGTCCTGTTAGAGTAGTTTTGTGATAGCATTTTTTTTAGGTGGTAAATCATTAAATGATTTCTTTTGTTCTAGGGTGGAACGAGAGGGCGTAACAGATTTTTACTGACTAAAACCTCATCTTCTTTCATTTGTGCTTTGCGTTCTGGGGCGACGGTAGCTTTTGCAAACTTTCCCGCAGCTTTGTAATAGCGTGTGGTTTTATTCTCGCTTTGGCACAGATCATTCGTAGAGGCAATTTTAATGCGAGCTAATATACCTGGCTAATGTGAAATAATATGAAGCCTATACTTTATGAACAATTGAAAGTTGTGGAAAGTGTTTCCTAACGCGTTGATACCTGACTATCTAAATTGTATGTAAGCTCAGAAGTGTGGCAAATTAAGCCTCCAAACGTATTTACCTAACATATTTTTCATATCACTGTTTTGCTTAATGCACAAGTTTTTTTTTAAAGAATCTTCATAAATTTGCTTGCATCATGTTTAAAAAAGTCGAGAATTTATTACTTCATTTATTATTAATATATATTCTAATTTTATTCTATGGAATACTAAACAAATATATTTTTCTCATCTGCTCCAGCACTGCACTCCGAGGCTGAGCTTGGCGTGTTCGCGAGACGAGCGTTCGACAGGCTCCGTTACCGAATCGACACAGGCATCCTACACATTACACTAAGTGCGACTGTAGGATGAGACAGCTTTGAAATTATAAGAGGGAAGAAGTTGACGGCCCACTGTGGGATTTACATAATTCTACATTGAAATTAAAAGGTAGATAAAACAAATTAAAAAAAAAAAACTCTTTTGTCCTGGTATTAAATTCTTGAAATATTTCTGTAACATAGAAAAATTGGTGATTTCAAAATAATATTCTTTTTGTCTGTGTAGATGATTTAAATGACTTTAACTGCTAAAATACTATAAATAAATAAATAACTGCTATTACAGTTACAGTGGTCGAATTACACCAATGAAACTTAACGTGACAGGGCAAAGGAGACAATTTTTTTTGGGCCCACTATTTAACGGTTACGTTTATTAATCATATTACACATGGAAAAAGCGATCATCTTATTATAATTAACAGACCAAAAATTATATAGAAATCTAACCGGAATAATGAAATAATAGTAAAAAAGTGTTACGGCAAAAAATGCTTGTTTAGGAGCGTTTTCAGGTTTATTTTAACATGAAAAAAAATATTTTACTACAGTGCGCAGCGGTGACATCGGATTTAAATGCGTTTCAAGAGATAATAATTAATTGGTACAGCGAACTTGTTTTTAATGCTGTTATTAACGGTTAACACAAATTGTGACAAATATCAAGTAACGTACTTTAAAAATCACCGTGGAACGAAACGTAATTAATAGCCCGTTGCAGATGCTCTGTGGTCCAGTTTCAATCAGTTTGACACTGACAGACAACTAGTGGTGGGTCGTTGTCGAATTTTAGACGGACGAGACGTAACCGTTTTGGCGACGACAAAAACGGTGTGAAGTAGTTGCAGAAAACGTTCGTTGTCGCAACTAGTTTGAGGACGGTAATAAATTCCGCCTAGCCCGTTCCATCATCGGACCACCAGGCGTACGGCAATGCGCCACCGGTACATGGTGGACATCCCACCTATACGCACGAAACGTTTTGGGAACACATTCATATTGCGTACAGCTAAGGAGTGGAATTCCTTGCCGGAATCTATTTTTCCTGAAGGCTACAACCCGGGAATCTTTAAGTCAAGAGTGAATAGGTTACTTCTAGGTAAGCGCGCTACATCGTCGACCGCATCGTCGCTTTCCATCAGGTGAAATAGCGGTCAAACGCGAACCTATCAAGAATAAAAAAAAAGCAATGGATTTTCGACCTTATTTTCTTAACAGGAAGATAACAATTCGCAGACAGTAATTCGAAGACTGGTTTGTGCAACGAAGACTGTTTGGTCGCAGGATGGTAATGGTTGTTACGGTGCAGAACAAAAAACGGTCTTTGAAAACTGTTCGTCGTTGAAACGCCCACCGCTACAGACAACATTATTATTGTTTCCGATTACTAGATAGACTTTGCATGTTTCTTCTGTTCTTTTCGTATTTTTATTCGAAAGATTTTATGAAAATGCTATCTGTAGATACATGCATAATCCACAAAGCCGTTGTATCAATTGTGCAGCATGATTTCAACGGAATGTTGAATACTGCTCTTGCTGGATACTGTTGTAATTGTTTAGTGGGCAGACGCACTGTTGGCTGCTGTGCATAATTATGTAATGTGTTTAGTGTGGTTTTTATCTTGGGCGCGGCATCAAGGTGAGGTTGAGCCACCTGCATCTTTTTTAGATGAAATACTGCTTTTAAGAGATGACTTTGAAAATGATGATGATGAACAGTAATAAATACTTGTGATGTACCTATAGTGTGGTTTCTTTTTCTCCTAACACAACCAGCATTAAACACATCACCTTATTATTTTATATCTACAGTCAATGGCCGGCAAAAGCCGCGCTATTTCGAAATGAATACATCTACGCATTTTCATGAATAAGTCTATCAAATCGTGTAAATCACATCAAAGTCTGTCACGTAGTACAGACGTGACTTTGTTTTATACTGTATATTATTGAACAGTGCACTATTTTAACTTAAAATACCAAGGAGACCTATCCACTCATTAGACAATCGCTCTTGTGAGATTTTAGGTCATTATGAGAGTCATGTTTTGACTGTCGTATTTCACGGTGCTCCAGTTACATAAAGTTATGCTAATATTACCAATGTAATCTAGAGATTATAAGGAATAAACTAACGTGCATTTCATTGTTATACGCCACAATTTGTGGTGGGCCTATTCCCCAAACAAAAAAAATTGTCTCCTTTAAACCAACATCATGAGCTGTCAATTTTATTAGGTATCAATATCGCTTTCCGTTTCATAGATGAAGTACGTACTCGCGCGAGGCAATGGCCCTCGCGCCCCTGCCACCGGGATTCCGATCCCGATTTCCGGCCACCGTAGGCGTGGGCTTGCGGACGGCGAGCAATGGGTAGCTCGCCGTTCGACCGTCTGGTAACCGTCCGGACCGAGTTCAAGCCATCGACGGCGCGTAGTGATCCACGCTCGCCTCAAGGAGATGTCAGCAACCGTAGGGGCCCAGTAGGGTCGAAGCCTACTTGGGTCATGGGTGATGCGAAAGAGATCCCCGGGGCCCTGGAACAATGGCAAAGAAGGAACAGGACTGGGTTTTTAGTCTGTAAAAGTCACACGCCCTCTCACTCCGCCCAAGAGCATCATTAGATAATTTTCCCACCTAAAAAAAATATGAAGTCCGAACTAAGTTTTACAAAAAATATTCCTTAAAATATTTTGTAAAGGATAAAACCCTGAAACTTATTTTAATATTTTACATTAATATCCACGCAACTATAATAATAATCAATTATCACAAATATAAATAATGACTACAAGAACACACTCCATATTGAAAAGACCATTTTATTTCTTATCAACCACCGCACCCTCTCTCCGCGAACAGCCTGTAACCCTGTCTATATTAATGTGGCCAATTTGTAGGAGGGCGCGATCACCTCATTTGTCGAGGGCGGCGGGCTACGCAAAACAAGTAGCTTCGGTGTTGCCAGATCTAAGACGATGTCCCGGGAAAACTTGGAATTTTGTTGGTGAAAATGTTCTGAAAATAATTTTCGTTAATTCTTTCTCGTTTCAGTAATTGAAGCTGTTTGATAAAGAGTTTTTCTTGGTGTAATACTAATATTATACTTGTTTTTCTGCTAAACAGTGTTGCTATGTTTAGTTTTGAGGGGTTTGTGTATCAATCAATGAAAAGAAATCGCAGTATTGAGATAGTGACAATCCCAGCACTAAAATTTTCATCATCATCATCATCATTTCAGCCGAAAGACGTCCACTGCTGGACATAGGCCTCCCCCAAGCGTCGCCACAGCGAACGGTCCTGTGCGTCTCGCATCCATCGGACTCCCGCAACCGTTACCAAGTCATCGGTCCACCTTGTAGGAGGCCATCCAACGCTACGTCTTCCGGTACGTGGTCGCCATTCCAGAACCTTTCGGCCCCAACGGCCATCTGTTCTGCGAGCAATGTGCCCTGCCCATTGCCACTTTAGTTTGGCGATTCTTCGTGCTATGTCGGCAACCTTGGTTCTCCTGCGGATATCCTCATTCCTGATTCGATCACGCAAGGAAACTCCGAGCATAGCCCTCTCCATTGCCCTTTGGGTGACTTTAAGCCTTCTAATGAGGCCCATTGTAAGCGACCACGTTTCGGAGCCATATGTCATCACTGGCAACACGCACTGGTCATAGACTTTCGTCTTGAGACACTGTGGTATATTGGACGAGAAGACACCGCGCAGCTTCCCGAACGCTGCCCAGCCGAGTCGGATTCGACGATTGATCTCTTTCTCGAAGTTAGACCTTCCCAACTGGACCGTCTGTCCCAGGTAAACGTAGTCGTCTACAACTTCGAGTGTAGAGTTCCCGACCTTGATAGGAGTGGGTGCTACATGGCTGTTCTGTGACTAAAATTTTGCTTATAAAGAATAACATAACTTTTTTTTCTTAATATGGAAACTATGTTTGTAAATGTAAGTGTTTCTTCAGGTGACAGAAGAGAATGGAAGACAAAATATGTTGTGCCTACCTCAAGTAACATGGGACAAAGATAAGACTATTTTTTTTGAGGTGGAAAATCATACAATGACTTCTCGCGCCCTAGGGTGGAGTCTGCAGGCGTTTCAGACTTTTACTGACTAAAACCACACCTGTGTCCTACACCCGGGGCCCTGGGACGAAGGCAAAGAAGGAACAGGAGTGGGTTTTAAGTCAGTAAAAGTCTGACACTATCTACCGCTCCGCCATAGAGCGTGAATTGTCATAAGATGATTTTCCCACCTAAAAAAAAACCTGTGTCCTTCAGTCTTTTTCAGAAAATCCTCGTGGCCCTAGCAAGTATTGGCCCTGCTGGGCCCCAACGGCTTTGCTGACATCTCTTTGAGTCAGGTGTGTCTGACCACTTGACTGAGCGTTGAGATGACGTCAGAACAAACTAAGAAATCGGAGGCGTGGCCTACTCGAGGCGTTCGACGCAAGAGAATCGAAACGAAACGGTCGTAACTTGGCTAAGTAGGCAGCAGATAACTTTATCCATTATCAATATTAGGCACTTATAACAATAAAATACATCTAATAAGCTTATGCCTATTTTTGCTAAATAATTTAAAAAAAAAAACAACAACAACCTAAACTTTAAAAAACCTCTCAAACAAAAGGCCTTCCCGAAGCTTACAACCCAGCGTTATTTGGTACACGAACACTTGTTAATCGGTAACTAATTACTGTTTAATTAAAGAACGAAACGTTAACGCAGTCCGTTTGTAAGACTACCCTCGTTTTAACACGAGTACCGTGAACCTTATAGATCGGTAGATTATTAGCAAACGGAATTGGAATTGATGTTTAGCTGTTCTTGACAGTGATCACGAAATACTTGTGAAAGAATAAAGTACCTATGCAAATACTTTATGTTAATTTTATTTTATTAACAAGAAATAGAAGGTGCGTGTTGTCAGTTATGTTAGGTACATGACTCTGAGACGTAGTCGCCCACAATGGATCACATTAAAGTTACCACAAAGGCAATAGAAGTTTCCTTGCGTGATCGCATCAGAAATAAAGGTATCCGTAAGAGAACCAAAATTACCAACATAGCCCGAAGAATTGCCAAACTCAAGTGGCAGTAGGCGGGCACGTTGCTCGCAAAACGGATGGTCGATGGAGCCGAAAGGTTCCGGAAGACTCAGCGTTGGAAGGCCTTCCACAAGGTAGACCGATGAACTGGCGAGGGTCGCGGGAATTCAATGGATGCGAGACGCATTGGACCGATCGCTTTGGCGACACTTGGGGAAGGACTATGTCCAACCGTGGACGTCTTTCAGCTGAAATGATGATGATTATGATGAAGGAGAAATATGGAAAATAATGGGATGGGTAGCAAAATAACTAACTAAAATGATATTACTTACAATCAAAAAAAGGTCTACGCCCGCCTGTGTAAAGCCCGCTAGGGTCATAGGAAGTTTCTGAAAAGGCAACGTGATCCTAAAACGCAAAAGGGCAACTGAAGAAACATAGATGCGTTTTAGTCAGTAATAGACTGATACGCCCTCTCACTCCACCCTCTAGGAGAAAATCATTAGGTGATTTCCCGCCTCCCAAAAAAAGAGGGCAATGTGATTTTTTTTTCTGTTTATTAATTTAAGAACATTTGTTTATGCCAGTTCCATTATTACATACCGTTAGTTTTACTTCACATCATAATCTTACGTTTAGAGTACAACATACATAGGTAAACAGACTCCGCACCCAAGTTGGGCGCTCCATAGGTGGGGGTTCTTGGACGGTTCCGATCTTCAGCGCGATCTTCAGTGTTTCTGCGGCGTCTCTCCGCAGACCATGTCCTACGAAGAAGAAGGTAAACAATATCAAGATTACTAAATTAAAACTAGATTTATAAATCATCTTGGCTTCATCTGACAATGGTTTTGCTAGCAGACTTTGGAAGATAGTTACCTACGCCTAATTTGTTTAGTTTAAGTTCAAAAAGATTGATAAAAATTGATTGATGATTTGATTGGTAAAATTCGGAAGCGTACAGCTAAGGAGTGGAATTCCTTGCCGGAATCTGTGTTTCCTGATGGCTACAACCCGGGAATCTTTAAGTCAAGAGTGAATAGGTTACTTCTAGGTAAGCGCGCTGCATCGTCGCTTTCCATTAGCGCGAACCTATCAAGAATAAAAAAAATAATAAAAAAATATATATAAAAGTGAAATACCACTCACTGATTTATCACGAAATCTAAGAAACTATAACACCTACAAACTTAAAATTTGGCAGGTAGGTTCCTTATAGGGTGTAGACATCCGCTAAGAACGGATTTTCCGAAATTCACCACCTAACGGGATGAAACGGGGATCCAAAGTTTGTATGGAGAATCCGACTTTCATGCGGGCGAAGTCGCTGGTAGAAGCTAGTATAAGCAACTTAATTCAATGATAATTAAACTTAATTCTATTTAAAATATCCGTTATTTATTTATTGTGCACACCTACCACAATGTTGTCTTCTTTAACCCAAAGGTTGACTGGTAGAGAATGCCTTGTTGCATTAAGTCCGCCTATGAACCACTACTGTATATGAAGTTTAAATAAATAAATAAATAAATTGATAAAAACCAGAATGGAAGCTAACGACTTTATCATTAGCAATGTAACTAATCCATATGATAACAACTTACCTGACACAATACAAACACAATCCGAAAGGCTTCTGAATTCTCAAACTTAATCAAAACGAGAGTCAACATCAGTGTTATCTGTGTCTGAACAAATTTAGCAACACAAAGCTCGATCCGATAGTGATACAACTTCGTTAAAGGAACAGAACTCATTTATCCACCTCAATACAACGTGTTTCAGATAAAATCTTAATAACTTCGACGATCTCATATTAAAAGGCCCGAAATGTCGATAGATGAAAGATCTAGAGAATTCGGAAGGGGTTCGTGGATTATGGAACGATTGTATTGTATGAAGAATAAAAAAATAATTTATTTAGCATGTTATTAGTTAATGATGTCTGAAAATATAGTGATGCAAATCCGATGGATGCGAGACGCACAGGACTGGTTATGGTCGTTATGGCGACACTTGTAGGAGGCCTATGTCCAGCAGTGGACGTCTTTCAGCTGAAATGAGGATGATGACTGTGATGATAATGCATTTATTTTGTCTACGATGACTGGCTTAATTAACATTGTTTTAGATGGCCGCATTATTTAAAAAAAAAACATTATTATTATTATTAATAGAAATAGAAGAAAATCTGGTATTATTATTTTATTTTATTTAAAGAGATTTAAAAACAGTGACCCAAATTTAGCCTCTTCCAGTCTTTCCAATATCTTTGAGGTCCTTATTTTAGCGCGAATCCAAAAGTCCCAGTTAATCCACGCGATATGAGCGACCAACAAAGAGATCGCCGATATAGTCCGCGACTGACAAGAATAGACCTGGGAAGGTTTAGAGATGAAGAACACAGCCGAATTGGTTACTTCTAGGCAGGCGTACTCCATCGTCGACTACATCGTCGCTTGCTATCAGCCCCCCTAGCCAAGTTACGACCGTTTCGTTTCGATTCTCTTGCGTCGAACGCCTCGAGTAGGCCACGCCTCCGATTCCTTTGTTTTACGTCATCTCAATGCTCAGTCACGTGGTCAGAACAAAGGAATCGGAGGCGTGGCCTACTCCAGGCGTTCGACGCAAGAGAATCGAAACGAAACGGTCGTAACTTGGCTAGGGGGGCAGGTGAGAAGCGGTCAAACGCTAGCCTACCTAAAAATTAATAGGCTCGCGGTCCTCACCTGATCTAAAATTGTTAGTTTGGCTGCTGTTTGACCACTACCTCACCTGATGGTAAGCGATGATGCAGTCAGCATAGGAGCACGCTTGTTTTGACTTGGAAGGTGGTTTATGTACTAAATTTTAATTTCTTTCGAGATATAGTCTTACTTTATCATGTTTTTATTCCTGTTCCGTAATACTCATGGTCGCCTCAAAACGTTTTCTTTCTATTTCAATTTATTTAGTTTTTAAAAACTCCACACCTTTACAAACATACACGGTCACGTATACCAGACCGAAATATAAGACCCTAAAGAAGAGATAATATTTCAAGAAATATAAGAATCAGGATAATCTGAATATCGACGAGGTATACCTGCTAATCCTAAAAAAAAATTGAGGAAAAAAAGTTATATTTACTCCAATAAATATTACAAAACATTGAATTTATTATTTGTTCATTGCAGGAATTGAACCCGCAACACGAAGAACAGCAGCCTATCGTTCAACCTCTGCGCCAGCCGTGCCATCAAGATTTCTTATTAAATTTTTTCTTGTCATAGTCATACTTATGAGAAGTGTATGTATTCTGAGTGGTCTATAGTATGTTAGTTCCTCTGAGTCATTTGTCATGTATTGCTGTTTATACTATATCACTAACTGGTGCTAGCGGTTTCGCCCGCATTATAATAGAAAATTATCCCAAGACAAAATAGTCCCGCAATAAAAAGTATTCTATGAGCTGTTCCAGGACTTGGTCTACCCGTGTACCAAGTTTCATCGAAATCCATTTAGCCGTTCGAGCGAAAAGAAGTAAAAAACATACACACACACTCACAAACTTTCATCTTTATAATATTAGTGAGATAGTGTGATTATCTTCAGCTATATTGTATTAATTTTCTTTTGTAATTCTACTTTAATCCTTTCCACAGATAAACTTAAATCTTACCTTGCCTTCTCTAAACCCAGCACTGTCAATCGAAGATCTTTATCATTCAGAGCCGTTAACATCGAGTTTTGGAACAAATTCCATTGGAACTGAACTTGTCGGAACAATGAGAAACACCTTGCTAATATCCAAGAGGGGACTAACCCCCCTGTATCCCCGTGATCGAGTTCAATCGATTAACCCTTTAGTTGCTCTCGTAGGACATTAAAAATGGGGAGTTTGTTTTGGCGAGGTGTAAGGAAGGTGTCTTGGATGTTAAGAAGGTACAGCAAATCAAATACAGTATTTTAAAAATGTCAAAATAACTCGTACTTATAACGTGCAGTTGCCAGTTTTCGGATAAATATACGTTTTTGTTTATGTTTCAAACCAAAGTTACCGATATAGCCCGAAGAATCACCAAACTTAAGTGGCAATGGGCAGGGCACATTGCTTGCAGAACAGATGGTCGATGGGGCTGAAAGGTTCTGGAGTGGCGACTGCGAATCGGAAGTTGCAGTGTTGGAAGGCCTCCCACAAGGTGGATCGATGACCTGGTGAGGGTCGCGGGAGTCCGATGGATGTGAGACTCACAGGACCGGTTGTTGTGGGTACACTTGGGAGAAGCCCTTGTCCAACAGTGGACGTCTTTTGGATGAAGTGATGTTGATGTTTTTGTTTGTCAGATTTTACACTCAAACTGCTTGCATGGAATGTGTTATTAGAAATAGGATTAACTCAGACTATCGCACAGGTTATTGCACTGGTTTTGATTTATAATCAAGGAAGTTATAATAATTATAATTATAATCATATAAGACCTAATGTAAATGCTGTGCATACCTGTAAGTGACTTTTTTACACAGGATGCACCTCGTAAATATGTAATAGTCAATGTTTAGTAAATAAGTCGTTGGTATGCCTATATAAATAAATAAATAAATAAATAAGTACTTATTTCACACGGGTGAAGACGCTGTCAGAGGCTAATAAAGGGAATTTGGAATCAAAACAATTTCGTTTTCGTTTTTTTTTGTGTTTGGACACAGATACAGTTTTGGAGATTTGTATTGCTACCCATTAAAAAATATCTGGACGATCTTTAAGCTCACTTAATCATATGCCTTCAATAAGTTCATTAACTTTTTTTCAAGCTTTCAGGTTATCAAAGCACCGAAACCATAAACTTGTAACACCACACACATAGGCATCCCAATCCGCTTACAATCATACACCAGTGGTGTCACAGCGGAACTCGGTCTGCTAGTCAAATATGAAACAATGCAGCCGTTTGCGTAGGAGCACAACTTTATACGTAACACGAGAGTTATAGTTCAACTTGTAGCCTTCATATTGTTTACCTTGTCGTGCGAACGTTTACCAATGCTAAGTGATTAAGAATACTCGTTGGGCATACGAGTGGGGTGGAGTTGGTGTTGATGTGTTTGAAATTGTGGCACTGATTTTAGTCTTAGCTGTTTAGGCTGATTAGTTAAGTTCTTTGAATATTATAAAAACGAAAAATTTTTGTTCATGTTGATTGATAGAGTATTGCCGTTTTACAGGACCTACTTAACAGTTAAATAATGCTTTTTTCACGGTTTCACTATGTCGCATATAGTTTTTCGGGAGTCACTGTGTGTTTTTCGGGATAAAAGTAGCTTACGGCATTCAGTCTATCAGTTCATCTATAAATTATATATGTTAAGATCAAAATTCTTAACCATTTGATTTGACAAAATTCTTAACCATGACTGGCCTGTTGGTCTAGTGGTTAGTGGCCCTGACTGCTATGCCGGAGGTCGTGGGTTCGATTCCCACCCAGGACAAAAAATGTTTGTGTGATGAGCACAATCATAGTTTACCATCGATTCTAAAAGAAGAAGAATAAAAATATTGTTTGTTCAATTTTAAGTTATCGTTTCACAGTTATCTTTACAATAGTTTACCTTCACACAGCCCTCTCAAGATGATAGACAGACCTATCATCTAGTCTAGTTACCTAATTTGAATCTAACAGCGACTGCACCCCACCCCCTATCCCACACTTACACCGAACTACACAAGATACAGTTCTCTACTCAAATTCCAAGTGTTCTCTAACTTAAACTGAAATAACTTATGAGAATCGGCCGATCGCCTTTGTCGTAAGCTAGAAGGCAATTATCATTAATTATTATTAAATGTGACATTTTAGTGATAAACGGTGGGCCGATAACTTGGGCAAATAACTCAAGTTAGGGTGGATGGGTCGAAAGTACCCGCGGTGTTCTACTGTTTGATTTGCTATTAGATTTTGAGGGTTGAGTTTCGTTTGTTTGATTTCTAGTGTTGAGGTAATGATTTCTAGTGTTGAGGTAATGATTTCTAGTGTTGAGGTAATGATTTCTAGTGTTGAGGTAAATGATTTTTGGTGTTTGAGTTTGGTTATTTTGTAAGTTAGTTCTCTTTTTTGTTATTAATATAGCCACAAGAATCGGTACTGCTGTAGGTTAATATTATATTAAATATTTATGTATGTTTATTTTATATACTTAGATATATTCCCTTGTTTTCTTATTAATCTTTTCTTTTTTTATACACCTACCATGTATTCTCTTCACTACCCTTGGTTGACTGGTAGAGAATGCCTAAGGCATTAAGTCCGCCTTAGTACCTGTGTGTTGCATGAAGTTTTAATAAATAAATAAATACTGCTGTAATTAATGTAAAAAATGGGATTTCTTGTACTATCTTTTCTCACTGTCGTAGTATTGCTACTTCATTGTTAACAGGATTTAATTGAATCGCTGTGGAAATAAGAAGATACCTCTCTAGATATCTTCAGTTCACAAGAAAACTCTTGGTAGCTGGAAATGGCATTATGACTCGTAGTTATCACCAGATAATATTAGTAGCATCACCAACTTACACTTACATTTCAGTTAGCCCCTCTAACTGAAATGTAACAACAGGATGCTGTCACATTATTATAAAACCATACCTCATTAACCTCTACCAAATGTGATGATCATCGTAATTTCCATTACCTTAATTAGTTTAATTAATTATTTATTTATTACAACTTGGAGGACTTACAGCTTAAACAAACTAGAAATAAAAACAAATATAGACGACAGCAAGATAATTGTAAGTCTTCACGTATAGTATCAGACCTAAAATTGAGAAGTGAGCATCCTTAATACAATGATTTAAAGTTACTAAAAAGTTACGGTTACATAAACAAAGTCAATTCGGTGACAATTATTATTATTTTACAGGAGTTGTAAAAACTTAGCATAAAGTTATTTCGCATAAACAAAGTTAAACCTTTTTGATGATATGAAATCATCAAAAAGGTTTAATTTGTTGAATCGTTTATCTTGGTATGGTCATGTAAAGAGGAGAGATGAAACGCATGTTACTAAAAGAGTTATGAGTATACATGTGGATGGGTGGAGAGGGAGAGGGAGGCCAAAGAAAAGATCGATGGATTGTGTGAACAGTGATATGATGAAAAGGAAATTAGTGATAGCATGACGGTTGACAGGATAGAACGAAAAAAAAAAACGTGTTGCGCCGACCCCAAATAAGACGGGACACGGGCAGGAAGATGATAATGATGATATGAAATCGTCATAAAATCCATCCGTGTTGTTTCAGTTGGCCTTTGCGTTCCAGGGCAACGGTGTCTCTTTCAAACAATCCCGCAGTCCACAACGAGGATCTCTTAGGGCAACCGTAGTTTCACCAGAAACAATAACACACTGAGGGTACGACTCTTCATACCCATCTAGGATGGCACTTTGGTAACGTATAGCCACTTAACTCCGTCAAATAAATTTATTTTTACATAAATTCTATCGTTATTAATCTTATCCGTGCTGAGCGCACATTTGTTATTTTTATTGTTACTTCATACGTTATGTATTGTGATAGTTATCCTAATATTCTGCTTGGTGGAATGGTACAAATACGTACTTATGCCATTTTGGTTTTGGCGTGACAGTAGTGTCATGTCAAAACAAAATTAGACCCACCTATAAACGTGAGTCACGTCGGAAGATATGGTGGAAGTGTCAGGTTAGCTTGCAAAATTCAAATTTTCTTAAGTTTTTTGTATTTTGTAGGTCAGTGGCAATTTGTATACTAAAATTTTACACTTGTTTTTATAAAAGTTCTTATTGTATTTTTTGTGCGGTGTATGATAAAAAGTATAATAATAATTAAAATATCTTGCTTTGATATACAACCTAGTGGATTCTGAGGTCAATGGCCTTATAGCCAGAAACTTCGACGACCATATGACGAAGCTGTACAGACAGGGCAAACAACAATAAAACAAAAAGTAACTTATAAATACTTAAAGTAACATTAAATTTTAAAAATTTCTTGTTTTGCTCATGATAATAATTTTTAGATTTGACAGTATGACGTGACGTCACAACATGGCAATCAATCCTATTCTTATTTTGAACGCATTGCAGGAGCTATTATGATTATCTTATGTACCTAAATCAAGAGAAATGACATTTATTTGGATCTATGCCTGCATTCGCATCCACGTGAAACGGCTTTGTTTTTATAATACAAAGACTTCGCTATAACTTAACTTTTCTAAAGCACTCCTTTGCCAAATTGTCCAAATTATATTTGGATCCAATGTTGAGTTATTGCAAATGTGCCAAATAGGAAACTCTCTTCAACATTGACTTCGATACTATTGGGGAAATACCTGTGGAAAATACTTATACCTATGTTTCTTCAGTTGCCTTTTCAGTCCCAGGACTATGAGTATATTCTTTTCAGACCCGATCCCATGGCCCTAGTAGTCATCGGCCCTGTATGGTTTTGCTGACATCTGTTTGAGGTGTGCGTGAAACATTACGCACTGTCGACGACCCGGGCTCGGCCCTTATAAGAGTATTATAAAGAGTCACCGCGGCCTTTGAACACAAAAGGTAACTGAACGATCAAGGTAAAACTACACTGCGCACACGTGTGCCACGTACGCCGATCTGGACGCCTCGGTCTCCATACACTTTATATGGAAACTAGACTTGTAGAGCTACACTAGATCCACGCCACGTGACGCCACGCGACGCAACGTCGTTTTACGTACATATCAGGCGTGGTCCACGTGTGCGTCAGTCTAATGTAGTTCTACCTTCATAGATGTGTTTAGTTTGTAAAGTCTGAGATTCCCTCTTCCTCTTCGGAAGGAGTGTGAGGGATGTTCCTCTAGTTGCCCTCTGCGTTCCAGTGCCGCGGTAACTATAACTTAACCTGCATTTGCAGAGAATAGTATAGTTGAAGCTAAACGATAGCCCATTAAATATCCTCTTTAACCTCTAACAGTCCACCGTTCAACAATGACGTATAACCTTCAGCAAAGCTTCCATATTCAGCACTTTAACCACACAATAAATCCACGCACCTTGACTACTTATCGATCACGGCTTTGCCCGGGTAATCATAATAAATAACGGCAAATTCGTACATTAACCAGCTCGCGTCGCTTGCCCTGAGTTATAACGTCTACCCGACATTTAGGCGAACCAAAGGCATTAGCATTAATTTAAAATATTATTTATAGTTTGAAGCTTTATTCTGATGGGGGATGGCCGAAGGGATGGAGGTGACGGAAAAAAAATATTTTGTTACTATTTTTCAACCAAATTATCACACTTATAATACAAAGGCGAATGTTTATGAGTGTGTGTATAATAATATAATATGCCTAGCGGTTTCGGCAGCCATTGTCCTGCTTTCTTTCATTCTTTATAGTTGGCGTCGTCAGATAAAAAATTGAGAACCCGATTCTTGCGCCACCTGCCGGGCTCAATTTTATATACGTTCTCTGTGTGATTGGAACACCTACTGTTTCATTTGATCTGTGAGAACAGCGATTGCCAAAACCGCCAATTAGCAAAATTACAGTTTGTACAAAGCCTAGATAGACCATGATTTCTTCTTATCACTTCAAGTAGCTATTCTTCTTCTTCCTGCCCTTATCCCATATTACTTGGGATCGGCGCAACACGTTTTTTTCTTCCAATCTGTCCTGTCACCCGTCACACTATCACTAACTCCCTTTTCTCTCATATCACTCCTCACAGAATCCATCCATCTTTTCTTTGGCCTCCCTCTCTCTCTCCATCCATCTACATGTATACTCAGAACTTTTTTAGTAAAATGCGTTTCATCCCTCCTCTTTACATGACCATACCAAGACAAACGATTGCATTTCAACTTTTCAGTCACTGGGGTCATTTTCAAACTTCCTCTAATATACTCATTTCTCACTTTATCTATTCTCGTCACAACACACATCCATTTTAACATTCTCATTTCCGCTACATGCAGGCTTTTTTCATTCATCTTTTTCACAGCCCCACATTCTGATCTATACACAACCTTATCACGGACTTGTAAATTTTACCATACAACTTCAGGGGCATCCGTGGGTCACAAGTTGTTCCTGTGACCTGTCACCATTTCATCCATCCGGAGCTCATCATCATCACTTCATGTATCCTGCATCATCATCACTTCATGTAGTTATGTATTTTAGAAATTAGCATGTTTATTGCAAAAAACACTTTATTGACTAAATGCTAAGGTATTTTTACCGTTGTGGTATTTCTGAAAAAGTTATCGTGGCTATTTCATTATTTTGAAGTGGGAAATCATCTAATGATTACTCCTGCTCTAGGGTGGAGCAAGAGGGCATGGTAGACTTTTACTGACTAAAACCACACCTATGTTCCTTTAGTCGGCTTTGCGTTGTAGGACCACGGGTATCCTTTTCATACGTTTTCCCATGGCCGGGGTAGGCATCGGCCCTGCTGACATCTCTTTGAGGTGGATAGCGTCTTTTGACCGCAGCTGAAGGAACACTGGTGAGTTTTAATTAGTAAAAGTCTGACACTCCCTCTCGTCCCATCAAGAGCAGGACGAGTCATTTGGTGATTTCTGAAGTGAAAATACGTATTTTTACTGTCACCAAAAATACAAAAGTACCTCCAAATCTTCCCTCCACGGCTGAGCTCACAAATCTTCGTAGCTCAACATTGGTGCTGTGTTGATGATCTCGTTAAGGGTAAGATGACACCAAATGACCGTAATTATACCGAGTTAAGGGGCAGTAATCGCGTCGGGGCCGTGTTTTTGGCGAATTCGCAGAGCCTCGTGTTTCATTGTTTATTAAAGTTTTTTATTTTTATTGTTATTGCTGCTGCTGGTGCCTTTAATTGGTATCGGTTTGATGGTGGAAAGTTTTACGTGTTGGGTGGGAGGGGATGACGACAGATGTTTACTATATGTTGGGATTAAATTATGAATTAATTAGACCAAAATGTAGGCCTCTATATAAAAAAGACAGTCTAAAGTCAACCGAAATGAGTTCCTTATTAGTTCTGAGTTGAGCTATATGAATTGGTACTGACAAACGCTTGCACTGATTGGCCGTTTTTCGCGTTTCTTCTCAGGGTAGCCAGTTAAGACTACGTCCTCATCTATACTCCATTCACTTCTGCATTAGACAAAAGAGGTTCATAGAAACAGGTATGCACAACATTTATTTTTAAAGATAAATTCAATTTTTTTTAATAACTAATGGTTTTAATATAAAATTTTAACACTAACTACTTAGAAATATATAATATAGATAAATTACACCCAGACACAAAACAAATGATTATGCTCATCACACAAACATTTGTCCTGGGTGGGAACCAAACCCACAACCTCAAGCTTAGCAGTTAAAAGTTATTTTTTTTTAAATAAATAATGGTTTCAACATAAAATTTTAATATTAACTACTTCGATAAATTTGATTATTGAAAGGTAAGTATTAAACACTTAGATAGATAAATTAAATGGATTTGTTTAAAATAAACATAACTTTAAAAGTAATTTTATATTTTTTTTTAAATGGCGTATCAACAAGTTTCCTCCTTACAAAACATATGAATTGTACACAATACAAGGCAACAATATAATTATTAAACATTCATACAAATAGAAATAACTAATATTAAATAGTATAATGAAAAACGTTCCAGGTACTGACAACCCCTGCTTCTTTTAGGTTTTTAACATGGACACTAGTTGTATATGTAAGAACTAAATAATGTATTTAATTAAAAGCCTCATAAATTCAGGAGATAGAGAGTTCTGATGAATTCATTTAAGTATAACAGTTGGTTTATAAGTTGATTATAATAAATTCAATCTGGAAATCTCATAACCGACTGCGGACCCAGGTTGGCCGCTGTGAAAGCAATTTGGCCAAATGGGGCTTCCTCGACCCATCTCTAACACAGTGCCAGCGTGGAGCCGTTGCTTAGGACAGGCGTCACCTGCTATGCTATCCATCCTGCACAACCACCTGCAGTTTTTAGGATCAGAGCCGTAGAGGTTGCCAAATACTGGTCAGAAAAAATTTAGTTAGAGTACATCAACACGATAAGAAGAAGAATAAATTCAGCATCAATCTTACCTGTAATAAAGCACAATATACATATTTTATACTTTTATTACAAAGTGTACCCTCAAACAACCTTTTTAACCGACTTCAAAAAGGAGGAGGTTCTATGTTCGGTTGAATGTATGTTTTTTAACTTCTGTCTAATGCTATCGCGGACACAGTATAGTTTAAATTGACGAATAAAATGACGTACAGACCTACAACAGTGTTTTATTAAAACCTATTTGCAAAATAAATATCATTTATCATAACTATACATAAATCCTGCCACTACCATATAAAACAATTCACTTGAAACACCAAACGGTGAAACATATTCTCTAACCTGGTATTACTCCCAAAAGTTGTTTGTTGGAATTAATTTCCATACAAATGTGTGGTACGCCTCACTGCTGGACTCGTATGGACACGGGCGCCATGTTTGAGTCCCCAACCGGACATATTTAAGCTATTTTATTTATTTTGAGATACAAAAGGCCTTATCGGCGGATATATAGCTTAACATCGTGTTCGCATTCAGCTACTTTATTACTGATATTATTAAGTAAATAAGTGGGAAATATAATATATTTTTTTGGGGTAGGTAATCATCAAATGACTAATTCCAGTTGACTGGCCAGTTGGTTTAGTGGTCAGTGGCCCTGACTGCTATGCCGGAGGTCGTGGGTTCGATTCCCACCTAGGACAAATGTTTGTGTGATGAGCACGATCATTTGTTCTGTGTCTGGGTGTAATTTATCTATAATATGTATGTATTTAGAAATATATAAGTATGTTTATCAGTTGTCTAGTACTCATAACACAAGCTCCGCTTAGCTTGGGACTAGACGGCGTTGTGTGATAGTTGTGAAATATATTATATTATTATTTTATATTATTCCTCTTTAGAATGGAGGGAAGAGGCCTGTTAGACTTTCAATGTCTAAAACCTACTTGTGTCCTTCAGTTGCCCTTTGCATTCTAAGTCCACGGTTGATCATGAGGGAAATATGAGGCGAGATGTATGCCTTGTTTTAGTAGCTCTGTAATTCAGAAAATGATTCAGTCTGAAATAAGACAGTATTTTTCATGAGCGTATTTATTGAAATACTGTAAATAATACTGAGTAATATCAGTCTGAGAACAAGTAATTTCCTCCCACTCCGCCCTAGAGCGAGAGAAGTCATTGGGTGATATCCCACCTAAAAAAAAAACATTGTAGAGTAGTGGTCTGAAATTACTGTATACATTATTGTTCTCATTTTATTTACTAGGTAAATTTCTAAATTTCGTCTGTAAGTTGGTTGTTTTCTTTATAAAATTATTATTGATTTGAAAATAAAGTTGTATTGTAAAAGTAACGAACTGAGAGCTGGTAAAATAATTTTCTATCAGTGACAACGACTATGGTAATGGCCCCGACGATTACTGTGGGTTCAAATCCGGGTAAATTTTTTCACCACCTCTCAAAAACGGCGAAGAAAAATATTTATTTATTTATTTAAACTTCATGTACAGTGGTGGTACATAGACGGACTTAATGCCACAAATATCGTGAGGAAACCGGCATGTCCTAGAAACAAAATTTCAAAAAACCGCACTGGGCTTGCGTAGTGGGTTACATATTATAATTTAACATAAAATAAGACTGATAATAATGCCAAACTAAAGTGGCAGTGGGCAGGGCACATTGCTCGTAGAACGGATGATCGATGGGGCGGAAAGGTTCTAGAGTGGTGACCGCGCACCGGAGAACGAGGCGTTGGAAGGCCTCCCAAAAGGTGGACCGTGGTGAGAGTCGCGGGAATGCGGTGGATGCGAGACGCATAGAATCGGTCTTTGTGGCGACGCTTGGGGGAGGCCTATGTCCAACAGTGGACGTCTTTCGGCTGAAATGATGATGATAATAATGCTATTATATAAATACCTATTTTAGACATGTGGAAGCATAATAGATGTGAGACAATAGCTTACAGTACTGAATTTAATTTTATATTTCAAACTATGTGTCACAATAACAAGAAATTACGTCAAAGTACCATTCAAAATAAATAAACGGTTTTTGTAACCATATTTTAAATGTGAAATAGCTAAAACAACAATCGAAAATTACACTTGATATTACCAGCCTCCCAGTGAGAACATCGGGAGCCCCGTGACATCCTCTCAATAAACAAGGCTTCTCATAGTAGCCCGCGTTATCTGACTTTGATGGGACGGTCGGCGGGTAGTTTTAAAACGTGCGCAAACACCGGTAGTTGTAAATAATTATGGGCTTTTGTAGTTTTTGCCCAGCGATTATGCGTAATCACCGGGCCTGGTTACATTTTGAGATAGTTACCGTGTTCGCTCCGGTATTTACGTCGGTCACTTTGTTTTGTACCATGTATTTTGTTTTAGAAATTGTAATCGGTTTTGTATGTAATGGTTGTTTAGTTCATTTAAATAATGGGAAGGTGGGTAATTGGGTCGGTTTTGTTTTTGATAGTAAAAGGGATATTTTACATGGAAATGAATGTATTTGAAGTTTTAAAAACATGAAGGTAAGCAGAGATAAATAAATTACAAATAAACTATCGAGTGACTGATAAAAATATCAGAGAAAAAATCGACTTAACTAACTTAACTATTTGTGTTCAATTTGTCAATGTGTACATATTTCTAATGGCAGTTTCAGTAATTTAAATATTATTAAAGTAACTTCCGCCAGTGACTTCGCCCGCGTTGATGAAGAAAATTATCCAAAAGGAAAATACTCCAGGGTTAAAAAGTATTATATGTCCTATTCCAAGTCAAGACATTGTCCAGCTATTTGCCAAATTTCATCTAAATCCGTTTATTCTGTTGCGTGAAGGAGTAACATTATAAAAAATTTCACCTTTGTAATATTAGCGTGATTAAAATTATGTTATTCCAGTTTCAATATTTAAGTCGCTGATAAAATATCAATGGCATCTTTATTATCGAGAAAAAAATGATTAATAAAACTAAGGGTCGCCGCACACGGGGGGCCACCGGCCACAACCACAAAACGCCGCCGCACACGGTTGACGCCGGTGGCCGCCACACGCTTCAAATCGCCGCTGCTCGCTTCTTGTGGCTCGCACTGGCCACTAAACGCCGATACAAAACGCCTTCTTCGTCAGAGTCCATTATGATACTGCACGTATGGGTTAAAAAAAGTAGCAGCCAGCGGCCACAAGTAGCTGTTGCGCGCTTCAGCTTCCTTTGTGGCCGCTTCTAGCTTCTCGAGGCCGGCGTTTGTGGCTGAGGCATGTGGCCCACGTGCGGCGACACTATTAATGGGTAGAATTACTGTTCTGTTTGTGTCTACGCCAGTTGCTACGCCGTAGCACGCATTCGTAGCCGTGGCTACGGTGGTGCTACGGGATCCGGGATCGCATTATTATTCCCATTTTACTAGATAACTTTGTAAAGAATCTAATAAATAAATAAAAATAAAAGTTGCAATTACTTGTAAGTTTCCTTAGAAAAATATTATTGATTAGAAAATGAAGTAATATTGTATAACTGACGAACTGAGAGCTGTTAAACATTATTATCTATAAGCGACAACCAGTAGATCAGTGGTCAATGCAACAGTGTCATGGGTTCATATCCAGGCAGGTGCTTTACTTTGTGTAACTTCTTTCATCACCACTGTGTTCTCAAAACGGTGAAGAAAAATGTAATTTCAATAGCGCTTGTTAATCAACAACGATTGCCCAAAAGTTCAATCATTTTGAACTTTTGGGGAATGGTTGTAGCTAGTAAAATATCACTAGTAGGTCCTTTGAATTTCTTTTCTTATTATAACCTAAATATTTTTTTAAATCAAATATTTCACAAAAGAAAATAAACGGAATAAATAAAATTTGTAGGCCGGTAGCTGATAGCTGGTATCGGAACAAGATCCAAGGTACTATTAGAAGGTTAAGGGTTCAAAGACAGGAACCACCTCATAATGACATAAGGAGGAGTACTGCCTTCTGTATCGGTTTTTAGTTTTAGTATAACACCCTCACAATCACAGTCCAATCTACAAAGCCTCGTTGCATTTTGGAGAGTGTGCGCGGGAATTGCATGACTTGATTCCGCCATCTCCTTTCTACCATCGGACAACCCGACGTACGGCGAGTATCTACCCGTACATTGTTGAAACTTCAACGGTCCGGACTAAGCGTTTCGCTTCGTCGTTTATACCGCGTACATCGAAGGACTGGATCAATTTGCCTGTTGCGGTCTTCCCGTCCAACTATAATTTAGGTGCCTTCAAGGCTAGAGTGAATAGGCTCTTAATAAACTAGTGCGCCTCACCATCAATGATTGCATCACTGCTTACCATCAGGTGGGATCGCAGTCAAGCACTAGTTTATATCAAATAATAAAAAAAAAACATAAGGAGGAGTACTGCCTTCTGTATCGGTTTTTAGTTTTAATATAACACCTATTAACCTTTTGAGTGCGTAATTAGAGACACAATAGTAAGACAATGGCGCGTGAACGCCGGCGTTAATGCGGGGATCAACAGCTTAAGAAAAATAACATCAATATATCGCCGGAAAAAA
This sequence comes from Mythimna impura, assembly GCA_905147345.3. Classification (NCBI taxonomy): domain Eukaryota; kingdom Metazoa; phylum Arthropoda; class Insecta; order Lepidoptera; family Noctuidae; genus Mythimna; species Mythimna impura. The sequence goes on from LR990350.1 coordinate 28,355,582, forward strand.
ATCAAATCAAATCCATCCAGCCCATACGTTGTACATCAGAGGGTCCCTAAGGACAGGTTCATACTTCCGATACGAAAGTCTATAACATAAACATGGGGTACACTATTAAAACTTGGACTCGTTTTGTGAGCCAAAATATTACACGAACTACCTCCCTTCTATCCCAAGTTAGGGCTGCCAGAGAATTTCCATTTTTATTTTAGTATAGAGCGAGATATGTTTGTAAAATGTTATCTGCTTTAGAAGATAGTTTCTTGTCAGTTTATGGCTATTGTGTGAAAGGTTTGTGTGGGAATGGAGTACAATTGTCTGGGTTTTGTTTTATAATTTAACTGCCAAAGGTTTTGCTTGCGTTGTGTGCGAAAATCAATCTAGAGAAACGTCTTTTTTATAGTTGGGAAATCATCCAATGACTTCTCCTGCTCTAGGGCGGGCGTGAGGGCGTGTCAGACTTTTACTGACTAAAAACCCACTCCTGTTTCTTCTTTGCCTTCGTTCCAAGGCCCCACAGGCAAACTTGAAATAGAAAAAGTCTGCAGTGTACTGCAAATTTATTAAATAAATATTAGATTAATATTATATACAAGACAAAACACAAAAAAATAACAAAATTTAAATTACACAAAACAAACAAAATTATATATTTTTTTTAATGAATAAAATTTGTTTATTGACCCAAAAAAGCAGATAACAAACTATTTGAAGCCCTGGCTCCTGAATTATATATATAACAACCTGTGTTATAGGAATCAGTGGAATAAAACTGTTCTTTGTCCTCTTCAATGATGAGTATTCTTTTAACAAATTTCATCAAAACTGGTTCAGCAGTTTTAGTCAAACATAGCAGAGACAGAGATACTGCTTTGATGTAGATTGGTCGAGTTTCGTAGTAAAATAATGTTACAAAAAACTCTAAGATATTTTTTGTTAATCGTCCTATGGGTTTAGAAAAAATAATAAATTTATGGGTAAAGAAAAGGAAGTTAGTGATAGTATGACGAGTGACAGGGCAGAATGGAAGAAAAAAACGTGTTGCGCCGACCCCAAATAACACGGGACAAGGGCAGGAAGATGATGATGTCCTATGGGTTTAGGATTACATCACATGTTGTGTGTTTCTTGTTAGCTAACCTAGGAGTCTTTATGTCAAGAGTGAATAGGTAACTTCTAGGCAAGCGTGCTCCATCGTGGACCACATCATCGCTTACCATCAGGTGAGGTAGTGGACAAACGTGAGCCTATCAATACTACTAATTTTCTTGCAAGAATCCTGATAAATTCTGTACTATCAGATAAAAAAAAAATGATATCAACCTGTATTCGAGGCTATATATCTGTCGTAATTTTAATGAACATACCTTTACGTAAAATGGTCTGCATTTCAAACGAGTGTGTTTTGGCTAACTTCCATCTTTGTTTGTCCATCGTGTTTTTAATTCATGTTGCCTTTTGCATATTTCTGAAAGTTTTTCGCATATTTGATGGTCGTGCTTTATAGTATTTACGAATATTACCTGTTTTGACTGCAACTATGTAAGGTCATTTGGTCTACTTGTTTCTTTTTAGGGTTCCGTACCTCAAAAGGAAAAAACGGATCCCTTATAGGATCATTTTGTTGTCCATCTGTCTGTCTGTCTTTCTGTCAAGACCCTTTATCTCGAAAACGCGTGGAGGTATCGAATTGAAATTAAAACCTTATACTCAGGTCTGCTGTCCCTTGAAACTGTGAAAAAATCAATCTTTTTATCAAAAAACGTATATTTCGACACTCTCAAGGAAATCAAAATTCATAGGGTAATTCCCGTTGACCCAGAATCCTGAAATTTGGCATAAAGCAAGATCTTATAGCACAGATATAGGAATAATTCTGAAAACAGTAAATTTGTTGTTACGTCACAGAAAAAAATATTCTGCGATTCGGAAAAATCTTCGAGACTCCATTTGGGAATCGAACTATTTACATAGGTAAGTTTGTACGGAACCCTCAGTACGTGAGTCCGACTTGAACTTGCCCAGTTTTTTTTTATATTAGAGGTGCCTAATTTGAATTTGTCTATGTAAGTAATGGTTTATTTATTTAAAGTTTATGTGCAGTAGTGATACATAGACGGACTAAATATAATAAGACGTTCTCTACCGGCCAAACTTTGGGTTAAAAAAAGACTACACTGTGGCAGGTGTCCAACAATAAATAAACAACATTTAAATTGATTTTTTTATTGATATAATCTAAGGCTTGACTGCGCTCCTCGATGGGATTGCATATATTGAGATTGGGTATTTTAGAATTTATAATACATATAAATACTATAATAATACCTAAATTAATAAATACTATGATGAATATCAACACATTATAATTAAGACAATTCTAAAAGTAATTATGACCACCATCAAACTAGATTTAGATAGGGCTTTAAGTAGTAGTTCCGAATTTGATGCTTGTAGGAAATTTTCTCTCAGTGTTTTTGATGTCAAGAGGATTTTAAGCTTGGACTGCAGAACAAAACGCAAAGGGTAATTTTTTTAACTGGAGAAACGCAGGTGGGTTTGGGGCCATTCAAGTATTATTTAAGCACTACAGGGGGTCTTTGCTTTGCTTATTTTTGATGACATGGGGGATGGGGGGGTCTAGCTGGTGATTACGTCACCAGTGTATATATATATATATATTTAAGAGACCTATGTCGATGTTCCAAAATCACAAGAAAGTGAACAGACACACAGCAATAAGCAGCAAACATCCAATGTCCGAGACATGGATTTGTGTATCATGGACTGAAGATACTGTTAATATGAATTAATAATGTCAAAATTTTAAATGAACTCTGTTTTTTTTTTCCTTTGTTTCCAGCCAATTCCTTATTTCTAGACTTACAACTACTGCTCATAAATTAATAACGCAACCAACACATTGATAAATGCATGGACCAATGTTTACGTAAGCATGGGGAGGGGGGGGGGGTGACAGCTTTACTTATGCTGACGAGAATACTTGAACAGCCCCTTTCAGTCAGTGAAAGTCTAACACTGATCTCACACCGCGCTTAGCGAAAAAAGTTATTTGATAAATTCAAACAAAAAAAGGGTGATTTAATAAAAAAAAATGCGATATTAGAGCTGCAGTAGACCTGCCTTTACAAACAACCAACCCAGTAACATTTCCTTCATCGTTTCCCTGGAACACAGCCCTACGAGTCGGCCAGAGTCCGGTCGGTCCGGCGCCTGTCTCATAAACATGCCCCTGTATCAGCGCGTAATCTGCCGGATTTGTCGATCAGGCCGGCTATCCACTGGCCAGATTTGTACGGGGCTTTGCCGTCGATACGGCACATACATTTTGCTTTTCTTCTTCACTGTTTATGTGGCTGGTCAGGTGGAAGGCTCTAGTTTGTTTAGGGGTACGTCATTTGTTTTTGTTTTTTATGCAGGGGTGTTGATTGAAGGGGCTGGGGGCGCGGGGATAGGTAATTACCATGGGTAGTGGTATATTTTGTGTTGTGTAGGTACCAGGTAATGTTTCTGTGTTTATGCATTTTATATAAAAAGTTGTTCCTCTTAGAGCTTACGAGTAAGGATACTACAATGTTTGTATATAATTGGATTGATCTGTTAGTTTAATTTTGTTTTTAAATTCTCGAGTTTTTACTGGAATTTCAGTCTGGAATGGTGGCCCAGTGGTAATGGCCTCAACTTACTGTAGAAAGGAATCTTTTGATTACTTTTTGAAGCGACAAGAATTTAGAAGTAAGTATATTATGTATTTTACGAGTTTGTAGGTCGCGAGTTCATACCCCGCCAGGCGCAAGCAAAGGCTCATTAATTCACTCAAAACTGTGAAGGAAAACATCGTGAGGAAATCGACATGTCCTGGATCTAAAAATTTGAAGACATCCACCAACCGCACTGGGCCTGCGTGGTTGATCATGGCCCATTTCCTCTCATTATAAGGCTGATTATGCTGCGCTATGCTACATTCGTCCTATTTTACTTGGGGTCAACGCAACATGATTTCCGCCTTCTATCTCCAAATTACTCCTTCTGCTCCGGGTGGAGCGAGAGGGAGTGTCAGCTCTGCCCTAGAGCGGGAGAAGTAATTGGATGATTTCCCACCTAAAAATAACTATTCTAATCTATCCTGAAATTTCAGTCATCATCATCATCATTTCAGTCGAAGGACATCCACTGTTGGATATAGGCCTCCCCGAAGTGTCGCCACAACTAACGGTCCTGTGCGTCTCGTATCCACCGCATTCCCGCGACTCTCACTAGGTCATCGGTCCACCTTGTGGGAGCGTTTTCCAGTGCGCGGTCGCCACTCTAGAACCTTTCGGCCCCATCAACCATCCGTTCTACGAGCAAAGTGCCCTGGCCACTGTCACTTACGTTTGGCGATTCTTCGGGCTATGGCGACCTTGGTTCTCCTGCCGATATCTTCGTTCCTGATGCGATCACGTAAGGAAACTCTAGGATAAAATTTCAGTATTTGATGAATTTGAGTTATCAGTGCATTTGGTTACTAGTCAGACAATTCTCACTTTAAAACCTCATCTGGATTCTTCCAAACAAAAATATTCCCGTTCTAAAAATAGCAGCTCGTCATATCTCGGTGGTCGTGAATATTGATGAGTATTGACTCCGGAGCGACGGCTCGAGCTGATCACATCTCCGACGCCCCCGTCTCAATTAGTTACACTTCTGACGGACTATTTATATCTGGATCTGAGAATAACTGCGGTTTTTGATGAGGAGAATATTGTAATTATTTGTTTTTTTTTTCGGTCTGGGAGTTTTAGGTCAAGATTTTGGGCCAACAGTGTAAGATGTTAGGACAGGGTCACTTGTCATCTTGATTTAAAGTCAATCTAGTTGATCTCTCTTCTTAGAAATATACAAATTTGCTTTTGTTGCTTTGCATAGGTCTTAGAAATCTATGAAAAATTTGGTTTTCTCTTCTATAATATGCTTCTATATTTGTCTTCTATAAACCAGCGCGTATTGCCAGTGGTTACATATGTGGGAGAAATATCCATTTTCTATTTATTTTTAAAAAATATTAACGTATTTTTCCAAGTACCTTGCAATTAATAAGTAAGACTATTGACTACTCACTCCCCGCCACTGACAAGCAGGCCGCACTATTAAAGAGCGCGCAAGACGCTTTGCCGCTCAGATTTTGTTTGGCTTCGGACTCAGCAAGACAGTTTGAACAGTCAGGTATGTTTTGGTTTAAATATATTTTTATTGCTATTGCTATATTGTTATATTGCTATTGCTATGAATTGTTATTATGATGTTGAATAAATGTGATTATATTTTGATTATTAAGTACTGATGATTATTATTACTAATGTATTTCGTTCTTATGTTGTAACAATATTATAGTGCTAATATTTACATGTGAGTATACCGCTTGGGTTAATAAACAATCTAACTTATACATTGCTTTTATTCTTTTGATTTCTATCCCACATCAGAAGTGGGATCAAGTACCCATACATACTAACACATTTCCACTTTGTCTAAGTTTCAGGTGCGATGTCAAACTACGAGCACAACGGTGCTGCCAACTTTCCTGATTCCGCTGATGTCACTCCCAACGAAGGCTTGCAGTCTCCGATTCTTAGAACGCGGGCCAGGTGGCAGCGGCTGCAAGAGAACCAGGACATCCGACCTGCCTCCAGTTCGAATCAGAGTAGACCTTCGTGCTCAACGGATGCGGCACCAGATAATCAGGGCGGTAACTCAGTTCCTCTTGATTTTATGAAAACCATGATGAAAGAAATGATGAGTACATTTCTTCAGGCTACAGGCACTGCTTCAACGGCACAAGTGTTACATCCAATACCACGTGCAAATTTAGATAATGTTTATCTACCCCCTTTTGATCCCGATGATCGCACAGATACCATTCAAATTTGGTGTCGACATGTTGACGATTTGAAGTCTGAATATCAGCTTAACGAACGGGAGACTTTGAACCTTGCTAGGAAAAACTTGAAAGGGCGTGCTGCCGATTGGGCACGTCGCAACTATACCACCCTGACTAATTGGGAAGAAATCAAGTCTAATCTCATTCAAACATTTTCAGATGAAACGCGATATGACCTTACTGCTTTCATGGAGTATACGACCGACAAAGCAAGCAGTTTGGCTGAATATGCATCCCGTAAATGGGAGCTGGCAAAAAAGGCTGTAGGAGTTAAGGTGACGGAGCTGCATTTGGTGGACGCCGTGATATCAGGTGTGTTGGACTTTCGTATTAGATCAGATTTGTTACGACTGACGCCTAAAACGTTGCCTCAATTGATACAGAACTTAAATTCCTATAAGCGTAAACACCCAGTCCATGATTCCGCTGATCACAATGTTCCTGCTAAAAAGACCAAGTATAACTCACGAGATTACAAATTCAAGCGTTGTCAAAAGTGCTATAAGGTGGGTCATTTGCAAAGGGATTGCCGTACTCGTATGAATACAGATACTTCCAATGGTAGTACTGCTAAAAATCAATCTGATAAGACTCCTGCTCAAAATGACCAAACTAAGGCCGTGCCAACTGATGTAACCCCTAAAGCTCGCGTACAGTGTACTTTTTGCAAAAAGTCGGGTCATAAGTTTGAAAATTGCTTCAAACGTCTCAATTCTCAACCGAAGTCTGAAAGATCAGTAAATTCTTTAATGGTTGCTAACAACCGTTCTACGATTGGCAAAATCGATGGTCGCGTCTTTACCTGTCTTATAGACAGTGGTGCAGAGTGCTCATTAATGCGTGAAAGTATTGGGGATTCCACCAGTGGCAAAATATCTTTCAAAACTACAATATTACGTGGAGTTGGAGAAAATACATTTTGTTCTACTCGTATTAAAACTAGTCGGATTTGTATTGATGACCTGAATTTGGAGCTGGAGCTTGTACTGGTGCCGGATCACTATATCCAATATGATATTCTTTTGGGTGAGAATCTTTTTAACATTCCTGGCATACAAGTAGTACTGTCTAATTCTAAAACCACAATTTCTAAAACTACTTACAACATAAGTTTTGTTGAAAAAATTGATTTAGAATCCTGTATTGATACTGATGTCGAGTCAACTCCTAGAGGTCATTTACTTGATATATTGAAATCTTATCAAGACCTATTTACATCGGGGAATTCCGTAACACAAATAAGTACAGGAGAAATAACAATTAAATTAAAAAATCCAGATAAAACCGTTCAAAGACGCCCATATCACCTTGCACCCATTGAGCGAGAGAATGTTAAAAAGATTATACAAGATTTAAAAGATAATGGAATTATTCGCGACAGTAGCTCCCCTTTCTCTAGTCCTATTTTATTGGTTCGAAAAAAAGATGGTAGCGACAGACTCTGTGTCGACTACAGAGAACTTAATAGTAACACTATTAGAGATCACTACCCTCTTCCACTCATTGATGACCATATTGGTAAACTCGTGAATGCCAAGTTCTTCACCGTATTAGACATGGCTGCGGGTTTTCACCAAATACCTATAGCTCCCGACTCCATTGAAAAGACTGCATTTGTCACACCTGATGGGCAATACGAGTTTTTGCGTATGCCCTTCGGATTGTGTAATGCACCATCCGTTTTCCAAAGGGCCATCAATACAGCTCTAAAAATGTATGTAGATGTATTCGTATTGATTTATATTGATGATGTAATCGTTTTTTCCAACTCTGTGCATGAAGGACTTGATAATTTAAGAAAAGTTCTCGATTCTTTAAAAGGGGCCGGCTTTTCTTTAAATATTAAAAAATGTAAATTTCTCAAAACAGAAATTGAATATTTGGGTCGAATTATTTCTAATGGTACGGTTAGACCCAGTCCTGGGAAAGTACAAGCCCTTATAGAGAGTCCTGTCCCTCAGACAGTGAAACAGGTTCGCCAATTTTGTGGTCTGGCGGGATATTTTAGAAAATTTGTACCAAACTTTTCTCAAACGATGAGTCCTCTATATGATTTAACTAAGGCCGATACTAACTGGAACTGGACGTCAAATCATGATAAGGCAAGAGAAACAGTTATTAAACATCTCTCTTCTGAGCCTACTTTGTCCTTGTTTGACCCAAATAAATCTATTGAACTTCATACTGACGCCAGTTCCTCTGGTTTTGGCGCTGTCCTCTTTCAAAAACACGTTGCTCAACTTAGGGTCGTAGAGTGCTTCAGTGTGCGCACCACCGACACTGAAAAACGATATCATTCGTACGAGCTTGAAACTTTGGCAGTGGTTAAAGCCATAAAACATTTTAGACACTATCTGTTTGGTAGAAGTTTTAGGCTCGTCACGGATTGTAATTCCTTGAAAGCGTCTAGAAATAAGAAAGAACTTTTACCCCGTGTTCATCGATGGTGGGCATGCTTGCAGTCATTCGATTTTGAGATTGAGTATCGTAAAGGTGAGCCCATACCACACGTGGATTTTCTTAGTAGAAACCCCGCAATTCTCAACATAAGTAATGTTTTAAATTACAATGACTGGTTAGAAACCGAACAACAAAGTGATTTGGAGACCAAAAATTTGATAGATTCAATTAAAAATGCCACAATAGATAAGAATTTAGCCAGCAGTTATGAAATCCTAAATAACTTACTGTATCGAATTTATAATACAAAGGATAACAAGACAAAAAAGTCTTTGTTTGTCCCAAAATCCTATAGATGGCATTTAATTCAGTTGTATCATGACTCCCTTAAACACTTGGGCTGGGAAAAAACCCTAGAAAAGATACGCGAGCAGTTTTGGTTTCCAAATATGTCTAAAAATGTGCGTAAATATGTTGAGAATTGCCTCACTTGTAAAATAAACAAGAGTCAATCTGGGTCTCGTCAAGTTACTCTACATCCCATTGATAAAGTACCTGTACCTTTTCATACTGTGCATATGGATACCACAGGCAAACTAACAGGCAATAAACTCAAAAAACAATATGCCGTAGTTTTCATTGATGCTTTTTCAAAGTATTGCCTGATAAAACCTGTGACTAACCTAACTGCAAATGCTACCGTTAACTGCCTAAAAGATCTTGTCTTTACTTTTGGGACCCCCAAAAGAATAATTTGTGATCAAGCGGCGTCTTACACAGGAAAAGAATTACGTACTTTTTGCCAGAACTGGCAATTGAATTACATTTTATTGCAACTGGTGTCAGCCGAGCAAATGGCCAGGTTGAAAGGCTAATGAAGGTCCTCACTGACTGTTTCACGGTAGTCGAAAATACCACCCGAAGAAGCTGGAAGGATGCTGTTGGGGAAGTCCAGCTCGCAATCAATTGCACATTTAATAAAACTACTGGACAAACTCCCTTTCAGCTTCTCATGGGTTGCAATCGATCACCTCCTGCCATTTCTGCCCTTGTAAATGATATTGAACGCTTGGACCTTAATGTTTCTCGAGAAATTGCGAAACGTCGCATAGACGAACGCGCAGTGGTACAAAAGCTTCAATTTGATAAAAACAAAGCAAAAATCATCCCGTTTAAAATCGGTGATATTGTTTTGATAAAGCAAAATCCACGTACTATTATGAAACTCGATAGTAAATATAAAGGTCCATGCGTTATTACTGATGTTCATGATAATGAAAGATATACTGTAAAAGTTCATAGTACCGGAAATGATTTGTATGTTTCTCATGAAAATCTGAGACTTGTGTCTCCAGACATGGGCTGTGAACTGACCGAATCACTAGATTCGGAAAATTAGTAACTTTTTGCCTTGTACGCAGCCATTACATTCTGGCCAGGTGTTGGATGAGTGCTTGGTAATGAGTATACTATTTGGCCGTATCCTTGAGGGATTATTTACCGAGGCCATTTAATTTATGCCGCGCCTTATATAAGGCTTTTTACCGAGGCAATATTTATCATGTGACTTATGCCGCGCCTTCAAGTTAGGCTTTTTACCGAGGCAATGTTGTCACATAATTTTATGCCGCGCCTTACATAAGGCTTTTTACCGAGGCAATAATGTTATAGGCTTTTACCGAGGCCATCTCATGATGATTATTTTTGTTAAATATATTTTAATTATTAATCATCTAAGGACTGATACCATTTACTGTTATTATTAAACTATATTATTGTTATTCACGAGCCATACCGGCTGCTCGTCAGAATGGCCGTGTGGGAGAAATATCCATTTTCTATTTATTTTTAAAAAATATTAACGTATTTTTCCAAGTACCTTGCAATTAATAAGTAAGACTATTGACTACTCACTCCCCGCCACTGACAAGCAGGCCGCACTATTAAAGAGCGCGCAAGACGCTTTGCCGCTCAGATTTTGTTTGGCTTCGGACTCAGCAAGAGTTTGAACAGTCAGGTATGTTTTGGTTTAAATATATTTTTATTGCTATTGCTATATTGTTATATTGCTATTGCTATGAATTGTTATTATGATGTTGAATAAATGTGATTATATTTTGATTATTAAGTACTGATGATTATTATTACTAATGTATTTCGTTCTTATGTTGTAACAATATTATAGTGCTAATATTTACATGTGAGTATACCGCTTGGGTTAATAAACAATCTAACTTATACATTGCTTTTATTCTTTTGATTTCTATCCCACACATATAGCTTTGAAACGTGGTCGCCCACAATGGGACTCAACAGAAGGCTTAAAGTCACCCAAAGGGTAATAGAAAGGGCCGTGGGCAGCGCACATTGCTCGCAGAACAGATGTTCGAAGGAGCCAAAAGGATTTGAGTTTTTTCAAAATTCAAATATTTTTATTTCACTAAGGCCTACATGGGCACTTATAAAACGTCAGAAGCTAGTGCACGGTTCCAAATTGGTCGTTTCCTACGGAGAAGAACCGGCAAGAAACTACATGGTTACTCTTCTAAAAAATGGTTGTTCTTACAATATTTCCACATTACAGTATTAATATATATTATTTATGGACTGTGTAGACCAGTCAATATTGTACTCAAAAGCACAATAAAAATAATCATAATAAAAATTTGAGTTGTAATAGGAAATTTTCTAAGAATTCGCGGAGTCTACAGTGTTCTTACATCTACATTATAAAAAAGAGGCTATAAAAAAAAATTACAACTATCAATAAATGAGATGTCAACAAAACAAATCACCAACGGATTTAAGATGGTTGGGGTCTACTAATATAAAAAATATATTGTAAAAGCAATGTGTTAGAAACAAAGATGGAGCAGTTAATACTCGTAGACACATTTACACAATATTATGAGTTACCAGGGGGCTACATGTGCAGAAGCAGTCATTGCCAAACAAGTGTGTCTTCAACATAGTCTTTAACGTTACCTACGCTTTATTGGTTAGGACACGCTTAATATGGGTTTTGAACTTTCCGGTTATACGGTTATAAAAGCGTAGGCTGTTTACTAAAAATGACTTGCTGGTCTTTTAGTTAATATCCATTGAGTCTACATCAGCTGCGGATTCCCACAGTAAAATGCCATAAGACATAATACTGTGGAAATATATAAGTATAGTAAACTGAGGAGTGGCGACCAAGTACCGGAAGGCGCATCGTTTGAGGGCCTCCCACAAAGTGGACCGATACCTCGTAGGAGTCTGATGGATGCAAGACCAGCCTTTGTGGCGACGCTTGAGGGAGGTCTATGTCCAACAGTGGACGTCTATCGACTGAAATGATGATGATCATTATACATAATATAAAGTTCATTAAGTAGTTTTTAAGTTTATTGCACCCATACAGATAGACAGGATGTAAGGATGTTGCCTATTATTGTTGTTGTAATGTTGAGTGTAATTTATCTATATTAAGTATGTATTTAGAAATATATAAGTATGTTTATCAGTTGTCTAGTACTCATAACACAAGCTCTGCTTAGCTTGGGACTAGACGGCGTTGTGTGATAGTAGTGGAATATTATTATTATTATTTTAGTATTATAATTACTAATTAATGTCAAATATTGAATTACCATTCATAGGTACTCATTTTGAAATCATGTCATTTTTTCTTATTTTTTTTTAAGTAAAAGTAGATAGCATGGTTGGCGAAGTGGTTGAGCGATTGGTTGCTATACTGCGTGTTGCAGTTTCGATTTCCGTACAGATCAAATATTTGTTGGTTACTTGTGAGTTTACATTTTCGTGAACGTACCCAAGATGCAGGTTAATATGGGAAACATTTTTTTTAAACATTAACATACTATATAGGGTGACTGGTAATTAGTGTATGATACTTAAATACGTGATTGTGCTCATGATAACCAACAACTTTTACTATGGGAACAAACCTGAAATCGCGAAAAAAAATCAGCTGTTCAGTACATTTATGTTTACCTAATGTAGTGAATAGCTGATATTTTTTTCGCGATTTCGGCTTTGCTCCCATAATAAAAATTGTTTGTTATCATGAGCACAATGACGTGTTTAAGTATCGTAAACTAATTGCCAGTCACCCTATATAGTCAAAGAACCAACTGCAATTCCTACACCCATTCTCACACATCTCACTGCCTATTGTAAATTAATACGTCGCACGAGCAGGCCTCGTAAATCGGCCGTCTCAATTTACCGGCCTGTGTATTGGCAAGACGGAGGCCCAGAGGCCTGTCGGTCCGAGGCCAGTGGAGGACTGGAGGCCTTTATTGATAGGCCGTTGTCGCCTTGAGATATTGCGCGGCAATTTGTAGACGCTTGCTGGCTACAGGATTAGTAGTAATCAATTAATTGGAGCGTTTTATGGGAAAAATTTTAGGGTGGCCATTAAATGGTTCTTGTTAGGTGTTTAAGTTGAATAATGTTTTTTAAATAGGTTTTCTTTTGATCGGTTATTTAATATTTTGTATTCATTAGTCACTCAGTCAGGAGTAATGTCAAGTCTAAGATTAAACTGGGTTCATTCATTGTTTATCTATACTAATATTATAAAAAGGAATGGTTTGCATTTTGATATGTTTGTATTTTGGTTTTTAATGATTAAACTTAAAAAACTACTGAATCGATTTTAAAAATTCTTTTGTCAGTCACTTGTTACTTTATCACTGAGTGACTAAGGCTATATCTGCATTTTCTACACGCCAGCGAAGCCGCTGCAGAAGCTACTTTAGAATAAGACAGTATCCTTCAATTTAGAGTGTACTCCATATAGTCTAAAGTGTTATTAAATAAAATGGATAGGGCCAGAGTTAGCACCTAACTTGTGATTAAGAGAGCAGTGGTGGCCGAGTGGTAACGGCCCCGACTTACAAGTTGTAGGTCTCGGGTTCAAACCCAGCCAGGCGCATTACTTTGTGTAATTTATTTCATCACCACTGCTCTAAAAACGGTGAAGAAAAACATCGTGAGGAAACCGGCATGTCCTAGAACCAAAAATTTGAAGACATGTGACATTCACCAATCCGCTCTGGGCCCGCGTGGTGAATTAAGGCCCATTCCTTCTCCTAGAGAGAGGAGGCCTGAGTCCCAGCAGTGGGAACATTAAAAGGCTGATTATGCTTCAATTTAGAGTGTAGTCTATATAGTCTAAAGTGTTATGAAATAAAATGGAAAGGGCCAGAGTTAGCACCTAACTTGTGATTAAGGCCACTCCTTATTTTTGTACAATACAACCATTTCCTCATAAATAATACTGGCAACCTTAATTTATATTAGAAACTTAAATTCAATTTATTTGACACCGGTAGACAGTTCTACCATAATAAAATTATAAACGTTTAAATACAACAGACCACATTTTATGCCAAAACTATTTATTTTGTTATCATAGACAACTTTTCTATAAACAAAGTTTTTGTTGAACACATTTGTTGAAAACTAAATACAAATTCCATTCATGTATTTAAATTTAATTGGTTTTTATTTTATGCATTTAGAAAAATATATATTATACATACTGACTGACCGATAACCTGATTACTATTTAATGCAATTTAATTTTATTAATTTTAATTTTATGTCATTTAATATAATTAACATAATTTTATTGTAATTAGAAAACATACTGTTTGTGATGTAAGTTTGAAAACGGGTCTCTTATTATTTGAAATTATAAATGTTTTTTTTTAAATATTAATAATTTAATAGCTATATATACAAACTAAAAATAATAATATTAACAAACGGGCAGAAAAACAAATTATTGGGCATAAAAAAATTCATCCACATCGATATCAATGGGAAAAGTATAAAGAACGCTGGCAGCATTCCCACGTTGGATAGCAATGCTGATTCGTTTGCCGAAGAAAATCCCAGCCTTCTGGTCACGCGAAGAGTCGACCAGTTGTTTGCTGATATCACGAAAAAATTTTAAATGAAAATGAATTGAATATAAAAAAATCCTCAACATTTTTCACAAGCACGCACTCAAAGTGTATAATCCAAAACACAGCACTAATCACACAATAACATTGTCAAATCCAGCGCTGGACAGCCGGCGGATTACCGCGTATTTACTGCAAATTAACCACACAATTGATGGCCAATTGATCGTCTAATGTTCCCACATAGCCATTATATTAAATCAAACAGCTCTGGTTGGTCTACCAAGTACCTGGACAAAGACCTATTGATTTAAGAGCTGCGTAGAGGCTGTTTACATAGATTGATGTCATCGAGAGATCTGTGCGTCTTAGGTCTAGCGTTCGAATGGTCTAATCTCTCTTGGATGGTGGAGTGTTGGCTAGTGACAATTGAGGAGGCTGTAAAGGGTAGTATGGGTAAGACAAGATTTAGATCTATAGATATACAAACCATACGTTTGTTAGGTGAAAGATAATGGGTTCTCGAGCTTGAACACTTTTTTAACCTGTTTATAAAACACCATTAAGGCACATCAGAAAGTACTATATTTAGAAACGACTACATAATCGATTTCGGCTATTTTTAAAATAGGTAATTTTGTTATCCTCAAATAGTTCTTGATTATTTTAGGATAAAAGATTAACTTAATTTTGATAAATCTATACGTATACGACGTACGATGAGTATCCACCCTTACGTTGTTGAAACTTAAACGGTCCGGATTAAGCGTTTCGCTTCGTCGTTTATAGCGCGTTCATCGAAGGACTGCAACAATTTACCTGCTGCGGTCTTCCCGTCCAACTATGGGAAAATCATCTAATGACAAATCCCGCTCTTGGGCGGAGCGAGAGATAGTGTCAGACTTTTACTGACTAAAAACCCACTCCTGTTCCTTCGTTGCCTTCGTCCCAGGGCCCCGGGTTTCGTTTTCACACTACCCATGATCCCAGTAGGCTTCGACCCTGCTGGGCCCCTATGATTTGCTGATATCTCCCTGAGGCGCGCGTGGAACAATACGCGCCGTCGACGACTTGGGCTCGGTCCGGACGGTTACCGGACGGTCGGACGGCGAGCCATCCATTGCTCGCCGTCCGCAAGCCCGCGCCTACGGTGGCCGGAAATCGGGATCGGAATCCCGGCGGCGGTAAGGGCGTGAGGACCGTTGCTTCACGCGATCGGCCGCCTCCTTTGCTAGAATTATTGCTTCGCAGAAGGAGGCGACCGCCTGCCACTCTTCCTCGCTCCGGACTATGGCCTGTACCAAGGCCCGGCGCGAGAGATCGCCGCCGCCGATCGCCCCCACAAGGACACGGCGTTGCTCTACCCAAGCGAGGCACACCTCCACCGTGTCCTCCGGGCGGTCCACACAGTGGCGACACCCGGGAGTCACTTCCGCACGAATCCGGTGCAGGAACTTCCCGAACTTACCGTGTTCGGCGAGAACCTGCGTCATACGGAAGGTGAGGACGCCGTGAGGTCTTTCCAACCACGCCTCAAAGAGGGGACTTACCGCCATAATTGTGGCGTGCCCAGCACTGGGTCGCGACAGTCGTTGTCGCCATTTCTCCATGAGAACTCGCCGAAGCTCTGTCCGCCATGCTGCGACTTGTCGCGGCAGCGGAGTTTCGCCCCGGCGTTGCATCTCCATGCGCAGATCGTGCATGTGAGCAAGGCCTGTTGCTACCAGATCCCATGGTGGCTGTCCAGCAAGGAGGCTCGCCGCTTCGCGGGAAATCGTCCGGTATCCTCGCACCATCCGTATGGCCATGAACCTCTGGCATGCGTTCAGCCGGGCCGCCGGCTGCTTCCGCAGCGCCGGTGCCCACACCGGAGCGCCATAAAGGGCCATGGACCGAACGATTCCTGCATAGAGCCTCCGGCAGAAGGCGTCTGGACCCCCTAGGTTGGGCAGGAGCCGCCCGAGGGCAGCCCCAGTCGGATTCAGCTTGGGTGGTTACCATCAGGTGGGATCGCAGTCAAGCACTAGTTTATATCAATAATTAAAAAAATCAACATGAACAACTCACACTGTCACGAGTCCACGGTCTCTTAACGAGATCCATTTTACGACTATACTGAACTGTTAAAGGGATGGAATATATTTTAAAATATTTTAAAGAGCAGAATTTTAACAGTTGGACGGGAAGACCGCAGCAGGCAAATTGAGATAGGGGAAACGACTTGTATTTCTTAAAATAAACCTTTGATTTCAGAGCAATGTTCGATCGTTTAATTCTTATCGTCTAAAAAGAAGATACTAAAAAACGACATTTTGCGTTTAAAAGCAACGAAAAATGTTGAAACTCCGTTTTGAATTTATGGCATTGCCTGCATGTGATGGAAAATCAGATGTTAGCGTTATAACTTCAATGGCCACGATTGACGGCAAATAATATGCAATACCAGCAGGGCTTCAACTAGCGATTTATCATAAGGAACTAATAAACACTGTTACTAATAATAGTTAGTAGCTGTAACAATTTTTCACTTAATTGGTTAATACCAATAAAGTGAAATATTGTTTAGTGAGAAGATACCGATAAGGTTTCCGACATAGCACGAAGAATCGCCAAACTTAAGTGGCAATGGGCAGGGCACATTGCTCGCAAAACAGATGGCCGTTGGGGCCGAAAGTTTCTGGGTGGCGACCGCGTACCGGAAGACGCAGTGTTGGAAGGTGGACCGATGACCTGGTGAAGGTTGCGGGAATCCGATGGATGCACGCACAGGACCGTTCATTGTGGCGACATTTGGGGGAGGCCTATCTTCAGCAGTGGACGTCTATCGGCTGAAATGATGAAGTAGATACCAGAAGAATTTGTATGACTGTAACGGAAGAAAGAAAAATGCTTGCATATAGAACATTGTTTTTCGTATATGTGAAACCTGAATATAGTTTGTTCAGAATCAGAAGAAGAAAAAAATACAGCCGAACGTACAACCTCCTCCTTTTTGAAGTCGGTTAAAAACACTACTAGACGGCACGGTTGGCGTTAAGCGATTGCCTGCTGAACTACGTGTTACGGATTCGATTCCTGCATTTCTCGCACGGAACAAATAATAATAAATAATATTCACACAACTATCACACAACGCCGTCTAGTCCCAAGCTAAGCAGAGCTTGTGTTATGAGTACTAGACAACTGATATACATACTTATATATTTCTAAATACATATATATTATAGATAAATTACACCCAGACAAAGAACAAATGATCAGGCTCAACACACAAACGTTTGTCCTGGGTGGGAATCGAACCCACGACCTCCGGCATAGCAGTCAGGGCCATTGACCACTAGACCAACAGCCCAGTCCAATGTTGGTATAACCTACAGATAGTGTTCGAGGTTTGGGTGTCTTACGTACGTAAGTTTTAGACACATCAGTAATGTCTAGTGAGGGGCAACTTTTTTTTTTCAATTACGTCACACAATTATAACAAAATATTATTTGGCAAAAAACGAAAATACTGCGTATTTAATTTTGGAGACACAGTTTACCTATGTGGGAAATCTACTGAAAATTGGACTGTAGGTAAAAAAAGATTTTAAAAAAATCTGGAAAGATGAAAAGAAGTTTCTTTATTTGAATTTTGACGCGCTCTGCGCAATTGGTGGCGCCGCGTTCGGCGGTGTAGACAGATGATGGCAGCCGCCAAGATATAAAAAAAAACTACCTACAACTTTAAATAAATAGTTTCCTTGATTTTAAGAGAGTTTCGCATGCTCAATCTATGTAATGTAAGTAGTCAGATGGATATGTATTTTTAATTCTTTTAATTTCAGAGTAACGTTTAACTGGATTATGTGGAAAATAATATAATTTAAGGTTCCCTATTTAAGTTGGAACAGTAAAAATAATAATGAATACTCGTTTTGAAATGATTTCAAAACTACATTTCCTTATTTCAAGACACAAACTTACTCTAGATAAACTTTAAAGCTATTTCAACCACAGTGATGCAATCTCAGATATGCAATCCCCAAAACCGACTACACAGAAACCAAAACTCATCCCTAAAAACCAAATCCCTTGGCATACAAAACGCCTAGTTGCACAAAGACAATAATTCGATAGTAAGCCCGCGCTGCGCCTCAGATCTCACCTGACTAACTGCCTCTAACCACCTCTAACCGCCGCGCGCCGGCACGGACCGGTTTAATCCGCCCGGAACCGGCGCAATCCGGTTCACAAACTTTGTTCTGTCATGCTTGCTTTGCGGTACACGCGCCGTGCCACTTGTCGTGTTGTCTGTAAACGATTTGTTAATGGATTCCGGTTATTGTGTTGCCCTTTTGTGGGTAATTGGCTGGAGTGATGAGTGTATTCGTGATTTCGGAAAGGTGTGTTTTTTTTTTCGGGGCTTTGGATATTGGATCAAATTTTTCAGTTAATAAAGTTAGTTATTAAGTTTCTTTTTTTTTTAATAAATAGAAAATCAGTTCTTTTCATAGAATTGTTAAAATATTTTTGAAGAGTTATTTAACGGTAAACAGCCATGCAGCACCCACTCCTATCCAAGATTGGAGACTCTATACTCGAAGTTCTGGACAATTACGTCTACTTTGGACAGACAGTCCAGTTGGGTAGATCTAATTTCGAGAAAGAGATCAATCGTCGAATCCGACTCGGCTGGGCAGCGTTCGGGAACCTCCGCGGTATCTTCTCGTCCAAAATATCACAGTGTCTCAAGACGAAAGTCTATGACCAGTGCGTGTTGGCAGTGATGGCATATGGCTCCGAAACGTGGTCGCTTACAATGGGCCTCATCAGAAGACTTAAAGTCACCCAAAGGGCAATGGAAAGGACTTGAAGGGCTCGAAGTTTCCTTGCGTGATCGAATCAGGAATGAGGATATCCGCAGGAGAACCAAGGTTAGCGATATAGCACGAAAAGTCGCCAAACTTAAGTGGCAATGGGCAGGGCACATTACTTGCAGAACGGATGGCCGTTGGGGCCGAAAGGTTCTGGAATGGCGACCACGTACCGGAAGACGTAGCGTTGGAAGGCCTCCTACAAGGTGGACCGATGACCTGGTAAGGGTTGCGGGAATCAGATGGATGCGTGACGCACAGGACCGTTCATTGTGTCAACACTTGGAGGAGGCCTATGTCTAACAGTGGACGTCTTTCGGTTGAAATGATGATTAATGATGATGTTTAATGGTAGTCTCCTGTTGTTTTATTCTTCTAAAACCTATCAAATAAAACATCGCCATAACACCCTTAAATTTTACCTAAATGTCAGTGCATAAAAATGTTCCAAACGTCCTTGGATAGTCCCAAATGTCAGAGAATGTCCCCAAATGTACCAGAATGTCTCGTAAAGATTGTGTCCGCGGGCTTAATGCTCCGTGCTGGCCGCGGCCCATTGCATCGCCGATATCTTTGTTGCTTTGCAAAGTTGGATGTAGGAGGAGATAGACAGACATTGGAAGGCATAAAGTAGCCTTAGGAACTGCGCAGCTGCGTGGCCTGGGCTTGTTGCAGTTTGTTAAAGATCTCGCAATGGTTCTTTTTTCGTTGAGTTGGACATAACTTTAAAGAAGTGGTCTGCTTTTGCATAGGCTGATGACTACCTATTTGGGAAAAGTGTCACAATCAACTGTTTATTTATAGAAATAAAGTGAGTGAATAGGCTCTTAATGAACTAATACGCCTTACCATCAACGATTGCGTTACTGCTTACCATCAGGTGGGATTGCAGTAAAGCACTAGTTTATATTATAAAAAAAATACATATATAATATTACTATGATATAAAAACTACTAATTTATCCTCCAGTATCAGTACCTATATAATTTCACAACGTTTTTCTTACTAACAACAATCTTCACATCAAATAACTTTACAGCAAGTTTAAACCGAGCCTAACCAGTATAAACCGGTTCAAACCGACGTAAACCAGTTTAAGGCGGTCTGAGCCAACTCACGGCGTTAAGTTTGTTTTGTCACTTGCTCCGTTTAATAGCAAGTTGGGCTCACACTCAAAGTACACACTCTAATTGAATTGATTGTCTGGATTTGAGAGGAATACCTGGAAGAGAGGAAAATATTTAAAGGTGTGGTGTTTTTTTTAATCTTGTTAAATTTTTACACCTTGACTTACTTTTAAGTAACGTGATTCGAGTTATAGTATAGTATATACTATTTTTATCAATATGCAATAGGCTTTTATAACTTTTTAACTAAATATAATACAATTAATGTAATATTAATATAATGTTCAACCAGCTATTCCCTGCGACTTCACCCAAATGAATGAGAGTTATGCAGACACGAAGTCCAAGCCAGATAAATAGTAGATGTCCTTTCTTGGGCTTCAAACTACCATTCCAAGTTTCATCAAAAACGGTTTAGTATTTTAATCGTGAAAGCGTAACAGACAGACAGGGTTACTTTCACATCTACACTAATATTAAAAAGGTAAAGTTTGTTTTTATGTTTTTTTTGTTTGTAATGGTAATCTTTGAAAGTACTGGTCCGATTGAGAAAATTTTTTCACCGATAGAAAGCTGCCTTATTCCTGAGTGATATAGGTTATGTTTTATGTATGCGGGCGAAGCCACGGGCAAAAGCTTGTTTATAATATTAGTATGGTCTACGTTACGTTAAATTTAAGCTTTTTAAGAAATTACTTAGATATTTTATTTATTTATTCCAATAGGTAAGATTACGTTCACGACCGTATCAAACGGTATACATATTTTAGAAAACTCACACGGAAGCCATTACAAAGAGGATCTAAAACTAACTTCAAAAAACCGAATTTGTTCCACGACTAACAAGATACTGCTAACGGTAGTGACACAGCACTTGTTAGTCCATCATTACTCCATTTCTTCTTATCCCACACAAACATCTGTCTCCATCCAAAAATCCACAAGTGAACTGAATTTGAATCGAAGCGTCGTCCAATAGTGGAATACAAGAAGTAGTCATTAATCACTGCATTGTTGAACTAGGGTGACAAGGAGTCAGCTTGTATTGTGGATTTGTTGACAGGGATCACGTCTGGACGTCAGCGGCCGTATTCTGGCCGTTTGATGTGGGTCCGTGTTTCTTTCGAATGCCGTGTGCGGTTATGGGCTGATTGTGTGATACGTATAGTGTTTACTGAAAATAGTTGAATTATTCGTATGATACGTTTCAGTAAAAGCGATCAATGAAATCTTCTGAAATTGAGGCTCAACAGTGAAAGGTTTAAGTTATTTGTGTAACAGTTTTGCTTTCATGTTGGTTGTATATGTTTCAGAATAAGTACCAACTAGTGACATAAAAAAAAATGTCGTACATATATTCTGACTGACAAAAACAATTGTAAATAGCAAAAATGACAATGTGAAGACAGTTGGGGGATGCTTTAGTCTTCTAGTAGAGAAAATATAGATAATATTTCTTTATATTATATAAAATAAAGTCGCTTACTGCGTTTGTCTGTTTACGCGCTAAATCCTACTAAACCACGCAACTAAATTTGATATATTTTAATAGACAGCGCAATAAAAAAAAATATAATTTACACCTGTGCAATGCTTACGTGGGTCTCTAGTCTAAAATATTTTTTTAGGAGACAACAATATAAATAAAAAAATAAAAAAATTGATAACTAACCGTCATCCAGAATAAGTCCTCCAGCTCCTCACTCACAGTAGTGAACAATCGCGAATGAATGGAGTGGAGACAAAAGGCCGGTTCCTTTGTGCTAATGAAGAATGGTCACCCTCGCCCTGTGTCGTGTTAGTGTGTTAGCAGTTAGATTAATATCGGCTAGTGCTCATTGCTCATTGGATGTAACAAAAATTAACGTTTAGTGATAAATCGTTGGGCTAATTGTTTGGATTGAAGTGCTGAGAAATTTAAGTCGTAGGAATTTGTAATATTTGATTTAAGAGCAGAATTAATGAATTCTTCTCCTTTCTCTATTGTATATTTTAATATTTATTAGTTTATTATTTGGTAATGTATTTATGTATTATATGTAATATATATTTTTTGTATATTTATTATATTTTATTATTTTGTATTTTTATTATGTTTTTAGGGTTTTGTACCTCAAACGGAAAAAACGGAACCGTTATAGAATCACTTTGTTGTCCGTCGTACGAACGTTGAACGACGATGGTCAAATTACAAATTTACAGTTTTCAGATTTTTTCTTATACCTACTTGTACTATAAGACCTTGCTTCATGGCAAATTTCAGGATTCTAGGTCAACGGGAAGTACCCTATGAATTTTGATTCCCTTGAGTGTCGAAATACACGTTTTTTGCGACATAAATGGCCGTATCTTTTTTTTCGTTAACTCAGAAATTTGATTTTTTCACAGCTTCAAGGGACTGCAGATTTAAGTATATGGTTTTAATTTCAACTCGATACCTCCACGCCTTCCCGAGATAAAGGATCTTGAAAGACAGATGGACAACAAAGTGATCCTATAAGGGTTCCGTTTTTCCTTTTGAGGTAAGGAACTCTAAAAATAGCAAGCTTTTACATATTTAACACTAGTTCCCACTTATGGCTCCGCTGGCGTGAGTGTAGTAAATTATCTCAAGGGAACGTTCTCGAAAGATAAGAAGTATTTGGTATCCAAGTCCAGGACATGGTCTATCTTTGTGCCAAGTTTCATCTAAATCCGTTCAGCAGTTTGAGTGTGAAAAGTCCAACCGTACACACACTGGGCACGGCACAATTATGGCGGTAAGTCCCCTCTTTGAGACGTAGCTGGAAAGACCTCACGGCGTCCTCACCTTCCGCATGACGCAAGTTCTCACCGAACACGGTAAGTTCGGGAAGTTCCTGCACCGGATTCGTGCGGAAGCGACGCCCGGGTGTCACCACTGTGTGGACCGACCGGAGGACACGGTGGAGCACACGATGGAGGTGCGGTGGTGGGTAGCTCGCCGTCCGACCGTCCGGTAACCATCCGGACCGAGCCCAAGTCGTCGACGGCGCGCATTGTTCAACGCGCGCCTCAGGGAGATGTCAGCAAATCGTAGGGGCCTAGCAGGGTCGAAGCCTACTGGGGCCACGGGTAGTGTGAAAGTGAAACCCGGGGCCCTGGGACGAAGGAAAAGAAGGAACAGGAGTGGGCTTTAGTCAGTAAAAGTCTGACACTATCTCACGCTCAGCCCAAGAGCGGGGGATGTCATTGGATGATTTTCCCAACGAAAAAAAAAAACTATGGATCAAAATGTTGGGCTGTGAAAAAGATTGTGTGTGGTGTACCGAGAATGGATAAAGTGAGAAATGAGTATATTAGAGGAAGTTGGAAAGTGGTGGCAGTGACTGAAAAGTTGAAAGGAAGTCGTTTGTCTTGGTATAGTCATGCGAAGAGGAGGGATGAAACGCATGTTACTAAAGTGTGCATGTAGATGGATGGAGAGGAAGAGGGAGGCCAAAGAAAAGATGGATGGATTGTGTGAAGAGTGATATGAAAGAAAAGGGGGTTAGTGATAGTGTGTCGGGTGACAGGACAGAATGGAAGAAAAAAACGTGTTGCGCTGACCTCAAGTAATATGGGATAGGGGCAGGAAGAAGAAAAATGTACCCGTGTGCCAAAGAGATCCATCCATCCATCCGTTCAGCAGTTTGAGCGTGAAAAAGTAACAAACACATACACACACATAAACTTTCGCCTCTATAATATTAGCGTGATATGTCGCGTAAACGAATGTCTTCATTGGAAATTAATATAAGCAGTTTCTCAGAACTTTAAACTTAATTTACAGGACTTCAAGAAGGAAAAACGACTCTTACCTTTACTGATTTAATTGCTCAGAGGATTATTCGATATCAATTTGAAATGAATATGAACCTTGAATGTTTACTTTTGACTAGAAAATATTTTTTCAATACGCTTATTTGAAACTTTGTTCTTAACCATGTTAACCAAATTCGTGCACTAGTGCAGAAAATAACTCGAGCTCGCCCCCGTATCAAGTGATTGTATTTATCGTATCAGGCTGGACGCTAAGCAAACCTCACAAATCGCACGACAACCTTTGTTTATTTCTTCGTAAGTGTATTGAAAAACAACGACGTCGTTTGATTACACGTGAAAATTTGTCACAGCAGCACTCGGCTCCATAAATCCTCACCTGCGGCTCGGGCGATTTTCGCCTCAATTGCAATGACAAACTATCTCTACTTGTATCAAACTGTACCTACAATTATACGTCACAAAAACACAACCCAATATAAGGTTACTCGTTCTAAATATAATTACACCAAAAACCGGCCAAAACATTTTCTTTGCGTGATTTCCAAAAGTCACAGGGACTTATCCCGTCAGGACATATCAGCGACATTTAGCGACGTCAAAAGTCTCGTCAGGATTACTAGTGACGTCGCGGCCGGCCCCTGTCCCGGGACTGACAAGCCAGATGGACACCCTTATCTCTCACTAAAAGCGTGTCTATTTATAGTGTGTGTGTGTGTTTGAGTTGTGTGCGAATTTCGGTTGTGTGTGGTAAAAAAGCCTGTTTTTTTTTGTTTGTGGTTAATCTCGTAAGGCCCAACCTAAATTTAGGTCGATATATATTACGACCCAATGTACTAAAAATACTTCTTTCTTTCTTTCTTCTTTAAAGCTATTGGCTAAATTCTTTTAAGTGGTTTTTCTTTGTTGATGTTTGTTTCATTTGATGTAAAAAATGTATTGAAATAAAAATGTTCATGGTAAATATTTTTTTAGATAGGTAGCTTAAATAAAAAATTACGTTTAAATTATATGTCATAATTTTAGGTCTCTGGACTGAATTTTATGATTTAAAAAAGCATTTTAAGCTGGAATTTTTAAATATTTTTGTAATTAAATTAGGTAATTGGGCCTTACGAGGTTAAGATGGAGTCAACAAAATTAATTGTGGGATTAATGATTGCCGATGACCTGGTGAGAGTCGCGGAAATGAAATGGATGCGAGACGCATAGGACCGTTCGTTGTGGCGGCATTTGGGAGAAGCCTATGTCCAGGAGTGGTCGTCTTCCGGCTGAAATGATGATGATGATGATGATGATACAATCAAAGTGGCTGGTTTCCAGTGTGTACATATTATGAAGTTGAAATAAGCATCACTTTTGCGCTATTTGTTTTGATTATTTTATTCTTATAGCGATATCTTCGTCAAATGTTAACTGATTTTGATGTTTTATTGTTTGTTGGGAAGAATGGTTCCCTCAGGTGATTTATTTTTGGTAAAGATATAATGAAGAGCTTTTAAGAGGTAGACCATGAAACTGTTCAAAAATAAAAACATGGTTTATTTATTTATTAATATTTTATTGCATACCAAGATTATAAATTTACTAATTGAAACCTTATAATACAAAAAAGAACATACAATTGGCGGCCTTATCGCACTCGGCGATTTGTTCGGAATGGATAGAGATTGCCTAGATACAAAATGGGGTTGCACTTGGTGCAAATATAAAAGTAAACGATAGATACTTAATACTAAAATAAATACGCACATACATACATACTAATATAAATATATAAGCAAGAGAATAAGTGGTAAAACGAAGACATGATCAGAGTGACAAGTAATGATCCTTCACAAGCTTTTTAAATGCAGGCAGTGTTTGCGCACGTTTTATTGCCACAGGCAATGCAATGTCTGTCTGTTTGTCTGTCTGTCTGTTAAGACCCTTTATCTCGGGAACCCGTGAAGGTATCGAGTTGAAACTAAAACTATATACTCCAAGTCTGCGGTCCCTTGAAGCTGTGAAAAAATCAAACTTCTAAGTTAATGAATAAAAAAGATACGGCCGTTTATGTAGCAAAAACATATGTTTTGATACTCTCAAAGGAATCAAAATTCATAGGGTACTTCCCGTTGACCCTGAATCCTGCAATTAGGCATAAAGTAAGGTCTTATAGCACAGGTTTGGGAATAAATCTGCAAAAAAAAAAAAAATAACAGTCGACCGACACACATGTAGACAATTTAATGTACTGGAATAACATATAGTATACTTTTCATCCCGGGAATATGTTTCCTTGGAATAATTTTCTATTATCACACGAACAAAACCACTGGCAGAAGGTATTTTATAAAAACAAAGAAAGCTCAGCGGGTCTCCACAACTTGGTACTATCCAACCTCCATGCCACCACAACCCCACTAACTTAACGAAACGAATCTAATTGATTTAGTTCAAAGAAAACACTAAGCCACTTCAAAAGCTACCCACACCTAAAGGAACAAAAACCCACTCAAAGTGACAGATTGACACTAGGGAGTGTCACTTGTGACTAATAGTGCCGACTGACCCACGACTCGTAATTACAGACACATTAATACTTGTGGCACTATCAGTCACGGGGGCTTTAAAAACACGACACGGTTAGTGGTCAGGTAAAACATGTATGTATGTCCACTTGAAAGGTAAGGTCATGCGGGATTCAAAATTCAAAAGAGCCACCGAGAACGCAAAGGGCAACTAAAGGAACACAGGTGAGTTTTATTCAGTTGAAGTGTGACACAATTTGACCGGGACATTTGATGATTTCCTAGCCAAAAAAAAGCATGGTCAGAGTTGCTAGTTACCGCTTCTTGGTGCAATTAATTGCGATAGTAATTGAAAGTTAAAAGTTATTGGTATATACAGGATGTGGCGTAAATAGTGGTCCAACGTCAAGGGGTCGCCGTATATTCAGCTATCACATACCACAATTTAAACCACTTTTTACCATGGGTCTCAGAATAGAACTGATCTTTATATTTCTTTTGAACAATAACGCCTTGCGATGCTAATTTAGCTCTAATTTCAACAAAAAACATTATTTCAACTGTTTTACTGTAAACTTAAATATATTAAAGAAAAAATGTGTTTGTTTCAAATTTTAACTATAATTTTCAGAGAATCATACGACTTTGGGCGCGAATGGTGTAAAATAAATGTACTACACGGTGATGTCGGTGCCCATTATTGAAAAAAAATTACCATTAAATGCAGATTCTAACCTGGTATAATAATAACTGATACCATAATTTACAAAAAGTTATTGTTGTTTAACTTGAAAAGGAGCTGAATTTGAAAAAAAATACACTCGTTAATTTAAATACATTACAGGTATTGCAAAATGTTTTGGACCTAATTACAAGTAATATTTAACATAATTTTTGACCAAGTGTTAAGCACAAGTGTGAAAAAGGATCAATACGACTCCCAGAAACCGTTACTTGGCCGGATAACAAAACAGATGTATTCAGCAGTTATATGCAAAATAATAAAATGGGAAAATAATATCTTTTGTTGAAATTGGGGACAAATTAGTATCGCAAGGTTAAAAAAATATATAAAAAACAGTTTTATTTTGAGACCTATGATAAAAAATGGTTCAAATTGTGGTATGTGATAGCTGAATATACAGTGTCGACCATTTAACGTTGGACCACTATTTACGCCACACCCTGTAATCTACAGTTCGCGAACATATTTGTAAGAAGTTGGCAGTTATCAAATTTTAGAATTCATCATCGTCATCATTTCAGCCGAAAAGGGTCCACTGTTGGACATAATCCTCCCCCAAGTGTCGCCATAATGACTGGTCCCGTGCGTCTCACATCCATCGGATTCCCGCGACCCTCACCTGGTCTTCGGTCCACCCTGTGGGAGGCCTTCCAACGCTGGGTCTTCCGGTACATGGTCGCCACTCAAGAACCTTTCGTCAACATCGACCATCTTGGGCACGCCACAATTATGGCAGTAAATCCCCTCTTTAAGAAGTGGCTGGAGCGGCAACACAGCGTCCTCACCTTCCATATGACGCAGGTTCCAGCATCGGATTCAGGCGGAAGAAACGCCCGGGTGTCACCCATTGTTTGGACCGCCCAGAGGACACGGTGGAGCATATGGTAGAGGTGTGCCCCGCTTGGGCAGAGCACCGTCGTGTCCTCGTGGAGGCAATCGGCGGCAGCGACCTTTCGCGTCGGGCTCTGATTCGGGCTATAGTCCGATGCGAGGAGGAATGGCAGGCGGTGGCCTCCTTCTGCGAAGCAGTAATGCTAGCGAAGGAGGAGGCCGCACGCGTGAGGGAACGAATGTCCTCATGCCCCAGCCGCCGAGATTCTGACCCCGACTACCAGCCACGGTAGACGCACGCGGACGGCGCATAGTGATCCACATGCTCCTCAAAGATATGTCAGCAAACCGCAGGGGCCCAGCAGGGTCGAAGCCTACTGGGGCCAAGTTACGACCTCTTACTACAGTCGGTAACGCCTCCGATTCCTATGTTCTGCTCACGTGAATTAACGTTGAGGTGATGTCATTCCCATACATTTGAAATTTACTATCTACTAGCGTTAACGATTGTAGATTATCAACTTGGCTAAGCCCTCTGCCCCCCTAGCCAAGTTACGATCGTTTCGTTTGCGTCGAACGCCTTGAGTAGGCCACGCCTTCGATTCCTTTGTTCTGACCACGTGACTTAGCATTGAGATGACGTCAGGACAAAGGAATTGGAGGCGTGGCCTACTCGAGGCGTTCGACGCAAACAAAACGATCGTAACTTGGCTAGGGGGGCTGATCCTTCACGATCAAGTCAAAAAGATTCACATAACATTTCAGTAGTGTTAGTCAACGCCATATATTTTGGACTATCTGGCGATCATTATCGCTGACAGAATGTTCCTTGACTGACTAAGGGTCGGCTCAAAATGTTTTTCACCTTGTTTCCTTAAGACTGAAACCTACCATATATTTGCCCTGATGATGATCTACACATCCAAAAACCTCACATAATCGAACAGTGCACATAAATCAAATACCCGACCACCACGTACAGTTGAGGTATAATTACATAGCACATAAACATGCCAAGCTAACTCTGTCCCACGTGGCTTGCTGCGATACCCGCGCGGTAATAAGCGTGATAATATGGCGGTAATATATGGGAGGTGGTGAAATGTTACCTAGCCGGGGTGGTGTGGTACTTTTGAATGGTTATGCAGTTTTTGGTCGGTGAAAGGTTTTGTTGGAGCTAAAATGCATTTTGTGCAGTTTTGCAACTGCACAAAACATTATAATAAAAGTTTGTACTGCATTTGTGTGTGTGTATGTTTCTCGCTCAAACGACTGAGCGGATTTGGATGACATTTGGTACATGGGTAGACCATGCTCTGGAATAGTATACGGTTTATATTATTATTATTATTTTGTAAGACACACTAGCAGCTATTAGCTTATGTGTGCATTTCAAATGGTTTGGAGACGTTTAGTCTGTTCAACCGATTTTTTTTTAAATTTGATATAAACTTGTGCTTGACTGCGATTCCACCTGATGGTAAGCAGTGATGCAATCGTTGATGGTGAGGCGCACTAGTTTAATAAGAGCCTATTCACTCTAGCCTTGAAGACACCCAAATTATAATCGGATGGGAAGACCTCAGCAGGCAAATTGTTCCAGTCCTTCGATGTACGCGGCATAAACGACGAAGCCAAACGCTTAGTCCGGACCGTAGAGGTTTCAACAACGTAAGGTTGTATACTCGCTGTACGTCGGGTTGTTCGATGGTAGAAATGAGATGGCGGAATCAAGCCATGCATTTCCCGCGCACACTTTTTTTAAAGCAGTTCAATCTAGGAGCTTCCGCTACACCGGGAGCCTGTTCCATGCTGTTATGACTCGGTTAGGTTATCGTAGAAGAACATACTTTTCGTTCTAAAAGCATATTCTGTAGAATTCCCAGGGAATATACTGTCAGATCGAAAAGTCTTCATAGACTAGTATAACTTTTCTTGTTTTACGGCGACGGGCGAAGGCGATGGTAGAAACTAGTATGGATAAATCTTTTGGTTTTCTTGGTGACGATGTAGTCTATGGTCAACGAAATGGTTAGCAAAAGTAGTTGTCTATGCATAGTCAATCTCTGTTTGTCTTTGCCTTGCAGTTGTGCCATAATTGACAGGTTTTTTAACCACAGTTTATCTGATCTACTTCTTATAGTACCATGTTTACCTATTCCATACAAAGTGCAATTCTCTAACCACTGAACAGATTTGGATGAAGTTTGGCAGATGGCTAGATTATGTCCTGTAAAATATCCTCCTTCTGCTCACGTCATATTCCTCATTACTGTGGGTCGTAATGTTCCTGCTGGAGTAGCTTCTTACTGATCGTGTGTCGCCATCTGTGTCGGTCCGTGGCGTCATAAAGTGCGACGCGCAATAGGGGGTCCAGTGTAGAGCGGAGCTGATCTGTTCATCTTTTTGGGCTTTTAAAACATAGAATACTTTTTATTCTAGGCGTACGGTTCCTTGGAATGATTTGCTATTTTTATTCAGGTGAAGCCGCTGGCTTAAACTAGTGGGAAAATAATTCAAAAGTTACTGATGATCTCCTTGACCCTATGCTTTCAAAATTAATACGATGAAGTATGCACTTACGCAGAATTGCACCCCCAAAACTTCTAAACCCAAGTCATTATGCAGTAAATTCAAAACTCGTCCCAATTATCTATCGTGGGGACGTAAATCAAAGTCCGAATGCCCGTAATCTTATCAATTTATGGTCCCAGTGTATCGAAACTTGGCCCCTTGCATGTGCAAGCGACAAACTGCTCAAGTTTGATAATAAATTAAAACCACTGGATATTTAGTGTTACGTTGGAGTTTTAGTGATGGGGGATGTGGGGGAGTGGCCGTAACTAGAATATGGTATTATTTCAAAATTGGATTCGAATTTATGTTGTGTAGCGGAGATGAGAATGTTGAGATGGATGTGTGGTGTGACGAGAATGGATAAAGGGAGAAATATGTATACTAGATAATGTTTGTAAGTGGCGCCAGTGGCTGGAAAGTTGAAAGGCAATCGTTTGTCTTGGTATGGTCATGTGAAGAGGAAGGATAAAACGCATGTTACTAAAAGAGTTATGAGTATACATGTGGATGGAAGGAGAGGGAGAGGGAGGCTAAAGAAAAGATGGATTGACTGTTTGAGGAGTGATATGAAAGGAAAGGGAGTTTGTGATAGCGTGACGGGTCAGAATGGAAGAAAAAAAACCATCAGTTTAGCCAAGAAGTATCGTGTTGCCTACGTAAATGGGCTGTGGAGGTCTGATAGTCGCCAGATCTGGTTAGACTAGAAGCCGACCCCATGCTAATTGGCAAAAGGCTAAGGGGATGATCAGCTTTTTGCTTTTGTCCTTTGGTACTTGGGGTCGGAACGTCATGTTTTCTTCAAGCATTTTACGCTGTCAACCGTCAACCGCTATCACTCACTCCATTTTCCTTTATTTCCTCAGACAACCCTATGATTGTACCTACTTGCTTTCTTCCTCATCCATATTTGACTGGCCTGTTGGTGTAGTGGTTAGTGGCCCTGACTGCTATGTTGGAGGTCATGGGTTCGATTCCCACCCAGGACAAATGTTTGTGTGATGAACGCTATCATTTGTTCTGTGTCTGTATGTAATTTATGTATCTATGTCTGTGTGTATGTATTTAGAAATATATAAGTATGTTTATCAGTTGTCTGGTACTCATAACACAAGCTCTGCTTAGCTTGGGACTAGATGGCGTTGTGTGATAGTTGTGGTGGATATATTATTTTATTTTTTATAGTTGGTAGTATTGTAATAGAGTTTAGTGTTATTTTAGCTTTTTAGGTTAATGTTAGTGTAAGATTATGACTTTTTTCAATTATTTTTTTTTTTTTCGGTTTGGAATGGTTTCCAAACCGAAAAAAAAAAAAAAAAAATTGAAAATATTGTATTAGGTTCCGCCTGTAAAGATAGTGTGTGTATATTTAATAATAAATAAATAAATAAATAATTATTATAATTATCTTATCAAAAAAATCTTAATTATTATTATATCTAGCTTTTGCTAGCGATTTTGCCCGCGTGTATTACAAAATATATAACTTATGTCACTCAGTGATAAAGTAGCATTCTGTAAAAGAATTCTTAAAATCGGTCCAGTGGTTTTTAAGTAGATATTTTCATTTCTTACAAAAATTTAAGTCTTTTTTCTATAAAACATTATTAGTATAGATACGTATAGATAACAGAAGCACTCGAAATTCAAATT
Organism: Mythimna impura; assembly: GCA_905147345.3. Lineage (NCBI taxonomy): Eukaryota > Metazoa > Arthropoda > Insecta > Lepidoptera > Noctuidae > Mythimna > Mythimna impura. Next base: position 28,387,912 of record LR990350.1, read on the forward strand.
CAACTTTAATAGGAGCATTTTGTTGTAGTTCGCTCCAACAATACCTATAGTAGGCGCATCACTATGCAGTACATTTGTTGTATGCAAATGGATCGCAACAGTTCGACAATATCGTGTCATTAATTAATTAAGGTAATTAGAGTAAGAATATCTGAGGTGGATGATTTTGTTACGGAAAATTTAAAGTACCTCATCAGTTTTTTTTTTTTTTTATTAATGATAGGCTCGCGTTTGACCACCATCTCACCTGATGGTAAGCGATGATGTGGTCGACGATGGAGCAACTTGCCTAGAAGTAGCCTATTCACTCTTGACTTAAAGACCCCTAAGTTGTAGCTATCTGGAAACACAGACTCCGGCAAGGAATTCCACAATTCCAGATGAATGAAAAAGAAGTGGTGATGAATGATGCAAGTGCGTCAGGACGTACTGGATGGAAAATCATCAAATGTCACGTATCAGTCGTCGACGGCGCGTAGTGTTCAACGCGCGCCTCAAGGAGATGTCAGCAACCGTAGGGGCCCAGCAGAGTCGAAGCCTACTGGGGCCACGGGTGATGCGAAAGAGATCCCCTGGGTCCTGGAACAATGGCAAAGAGGGAACAAGAGTTGAATTTTAGTCAGTAAAAGTCGGACACTATCTCTCGCTCCGCCCAAGAGCGGGGGATGTCATTAGATGATTTTCCCACACGAAAAAAAAAGTGTCAGACTTTTACTGGCTAAAACCCACCTGTGTTCCTTCAGATGCACTTTGTGTTTCAGAGTCGCGGTAAATAACTCTTTCGAACCATTCCGCATATTTGCAGAGTAGTGAGGCATACACTTAATATTATTTTTATTAATTACTAGCTGTTGCCCGCGACTTCGTCTGCGTTAAGTTTGTAAAAACGTACAATCATTCTGAGCTTGCAATTCATTCTGAAAGCAACGCAATTATTTATTGTACTTTAACATAAAACGGTTAAAAGTAAAAACGAAAATTACCTTCAGGAAACATGTTATGTACTCGTCCAGATCCAAATGTATGAATGTCAATGAATAGAAAGAGTATGTAAGGGTCGTAGCAGTTGGCATTTCTGCCTACCCCAAAAGAAAAGAAATTAGTTTATGTATGTTTCTGGTTTATGTTCTGGTGAAACAACAATGTATGATTTTAACCCCTCGCCACAGTGAGCACGTCACAATCGCAGCGGTAATGCCTGTCTTTGAAGAGTGTCTACAGAGGCGTCACGGCATCCTCTCTTTGTGCAGGACTCACCGGATGTGGGTGTCTTGGGAGGTATCTGTATCGAATTCAACGGGAAGAAACACTCGGGTATCACCATTGTGCGGATCGCCTGGAGAATACGATGGAGCATACGGTGGAAGTCGGTCCCGCTTGGTCGGAGCGCCAGCACCGCTGTGTCCTCATGGAGGCGATTGGTGGAGAAATTGTCAACCAGTAGCCTCCTTCAGTGAAGCACTACGATCGAAGAAGGTGGCTGAAACTATGAGGGATAGGAAATTCTGACTCCTTAACTGTCGTTGCAAGTGATGCCCCGGGTGTTGAAAGCCGCAGGGCGATTACCAGCCATCGCAAACCGGGATTGCGGTGGTGCCGTCCGGCCGTCTCGTCAAAGCAATCCCGAATCGACGGCGCGTTGTATTCTACACCGGACTCAAAGAGATGTCAGCAAATGGATAGGGCCCTCTAGGGCCGATGTCTGCGAGATTGTTCGAAAGAGTTACCTCCCGTAAAATTTTCGCCTCAATAATTTTTCACTGAAGAGTTTAAGCCGTTAGACAGCTTTGGTAGAGGTAAATGAAGGAGCATAATCGGGACACCGACCTTCAGCTGAATAAAGTGCACTGATAGTGCCAAGCCAAAAAGCCAGTGAATCCAAAAACTACCATCATCATCATCAACTATCTTCCTCCACAACAGTACTTATGAAGAATTTGCGAGAACATGCTTGCATTGATTGTTGCAGCTTGATCATTTTGGGCATAAAAATTACTTGTTCATTTACCTAGGATTTTTTGGTGTGTATTTAACTGACGTCCCCGTTGAATTAATTTCGGTGAAATCTTGAGCGCGTGTATCCCCGCCCAATCAAACTCGCATATTGATGGCCAAACCGAGAGGTCACTGTCACCGATTGCCTCTATGAGGACACGGCGGTTCACCCAAATGTGATAGACCTCCACCGCATGTTACACCGGGTCCTCCGGGCGATTCGCAAAATGGTAATATCAGGATACTTCCAACCGAATCCGGAACAGAAACCGCTCGAAACACCCTCAACAGTCCTGAGCTTGTGTATCCATAAAACAATGAAATTATGGTAAACAAATGTAGCAGCCGATTAGTGTTATCCCTGAGACTGGCCTCCCTCAGAGGGTTATTCCAGTGTTGGTCACCACTCACTGCAAGGAGGTAACGTCCAGATGTCGACGTAAGGCTGCCAGGAATCTGAGATACATCAGTGATCAGGAACGTAAACCACTTTCGACCCCGTTTTATATGGAGCAGAAACTGCAAACAATAAATGACGCCATTATTAGGCCGCAAGGTGCCATCCCGGAGGACATAGTGGAGCATACAGAGGTGTGTCCCGCAAGGGCGGATCACCGCCGTGTCCTCGTGGAGTCAATCGGCGTCAGTCACCTCTCGCGCCGGGGCCTGATTTGGGCTATAGTCCAGAGCGAGGAGGAATGGTAGGCGGTCGCCTCCTTCTGCAAAGCCACAATGCTAGCGAAGGAGGAGGCCGCACGCGTGAGGGAACGAACGTCCTCACGCCGAGCCGAGATTCCGACCCCGCCGACCAGCCACGGTAGACGCAGGCTTGCAGACATCGAACAATGGGTAGCTAGCCGTCCGGCCGTCCGGTAATTAACCGAACCGAGCCCAGTCGTCAACAGCACGTAGTGATCCACGCGCTCCTCAAAGAGATGTTTCAAAGCGCAACTGAAGGACACAAGTGTGGTTTTAGTCAGTAAAAGTTTGACACGCCCTCTCGCCCCAAACAGAGAAGTCATTGGATGATTTCCACTCTTAAAAAAAGAAAAAAAAAGTACCATCATTATCATTATCATGGACATAGGCCTCCCCAAGTGTCGCCATAATGACTGGTCCTGTGTGTCTCGCATCCATCGGATTCCCGCGACCCTCACCAGGTCATCGGTCTACCTGGGGGCCTTCCAACACAAGGTGCCATGCAACCCCTTACGAAAATTTGGCCGTGTTATTTTAAAATCAATAATTAAATACATATACTTGTTTACTTTTATCGCCTTTTTTGGTTGGTATCCCTTGAATAATCATAGTCAATTATCTTGTTACAATCATGGAAAAAAAAAGCAGTAGGATTGTTAAAAATGCCTCCGTCTAACACCAGTTTAACCATAACTATTTTCCTCCAATTTTGAACAATAGAACTGTCTGCAAACGTGGGCGATGGTCACTTCTTCCTCCATTCAGAAAATTACGTAAAATACACAATGCCATCTATCAAATATGAAGTACAACTGTCATTGTCATCATTATTTCTACTTTGAGTCTTTAGATGGCGTTGCGAGTATCTGAATTGCGTGTGGTGCCATATTTTACTAATTTGATTTTATTATGTGTTTTGATTAGTTTTTACAATATATTTAGAAGATATCGAATAGAAATGTCAATTTTATTTTGAAAAAATGGTAAAAGTTATTTTATTACAAAAAGAAGATAAAATAATGACAAAAATTTTAACTGTAGCTGGGAATCGAACTCGCGGCAAATGTCGTTCAACACTGACGTTTTGGATTATTGCTCACCCCCCATAGCAAATAGCGTGATAATTTATAACCTAACAGATGCACTGACCTATAAGGATTATGTATGCAAAATTTGAACAGGATCGGTTCAGAAGTTTTTGCGCCAATTAATACCATCGCAAAATAATTTTACTGTTTTATTATATGTATAGATTATTTCTGAGTATCGTGAGGGTTTCTTGTGCTGTCACTAAATCAATTTTATTCTTTCCTTCTTTTGCTTGCTAGTCATATAATCATCGTACACTTACAGTAAGGTTCAGTTAAAAGCCTGCGTCAGACAGCTACGTCATAGTTGTCAGGCATTTTTGCTGAACTGGACCTATTTGGCGCAGCCGTGACACATGAAATGTCAGTGTTCTTTTTTAATATAATATATAATATACTCGTAATATTCCACAACTATCACACAACGCCGTCTAGTCTCAAGCTAAGCAGAGCTTGTGTTATGAGTACTAGATAACTGATAAATATACTTATATATTTCTAAATATATACATATTATAGATAAATTACACCCAGACACAGAACAAATGATCGTGTTCATCACACAAACATTTGTCCTGGGTGGGAATCGAACCTACGACCTCCGGCATAGCAGTCAGGGCCACTAACCACTAGACCAACAGGCCAGTCTAAAGTTTCTACATCCTTTTTTACTTCTTTCTTTTTTTAATCATTCACTTAGTTTTAGCATCATCTTTGCACATCTTTCAATTGGTGCACAGAAACAGTAAGTACGAGTGAAAAAAAAATATCTTAAAATCAATAAAATAAAAATATCTTCCACAATTCCTGGTTGTCGGTGTATTAGAAAACGTAGACAATTAATTACAAGTCTGGACCCATACGTTCTTACAGATCAAGACTGTAAGTTTCTCATCGTCTTAATAAGCGACTGTGTTCACATGCTGCCAGTGTCAGCATTTATTGATGAGACCAACTGAGCGTAGAAACTACTGGAAGTACCCTGAAAAAAGATTTACGTATACGACTAGGTAGAATAGAATGGAATAGAATAGCACACCAAAATAGTAACATATTTTTCAAAAACTTAAATCTATGGCTATGGCTAGAATCATGGAGGTCTGTAGCGACATCTATGGCGTCACATAAGAACTAATCCTGCATCGCGCAATCAAAGTTCTCCGCGCGATTAGAACATATAGAACAGTCCGAAATCATCTATCGGGCAGTTGCCCACCAGACATAACAACCGTCTGGTCGGAGGATCCTCCCTTTTCAAAGGAGGTTTGCGGGACTTTATGCTCTGTTCCGCATACCTTCCAAATCGCTGACATCGATATCTACCAGACAACCTTAGGATGGACTATAAGAACTTAAACTAAAAAAAGGGGTAGTATGCGGTGTACTGCTAGCAATTAATTGAACACAATTATACATTTAAAATATTCTACTATGCATAAGCTTACAAATAATAGGTCTTTACTAGTACCATGAAACTGCCTTTTTTTATAACGGGGTACTTTGAACTATGATATCTTCGGATTGACTTTGAATTATAAGTTTAAATAAACTTTATATTAAAGGTACGGGGTTCTTTCTTTATAATTAGTTATTTACTGGTTTCTTGGTGTTTTATGTTTTATTTGTTTATTATTAAAACTTCATACAACACACAAGCACAAAGGCGGACTTAATGCCTTAGGCATTCCCTACCAGGCAACCTAGGGTGGTGAAGAGAAGACATGGCAGGTGAATAAAAAAATAAAAGATTATTTTACTGTTTCTACTTTTGAATAAAGATTAACATACTTTTTATATACTTAAAGTTTATTTGAAGTTTATATAAAACGATTTCATAGGTACTTGTGATAGGGATCACAACACCTGTGTTGTGATATCACCACGAAGGTACCTACACACCGCCGAGCGCTGGCGCACATCCGACTGGTCGACGCTACCCCCTCTGCTTGTGTACGTGAGATAGTGTATTATATCTATTACATAATATATATAGATACAAACACTACAACACTGCATTGAAGTTAAAGATTTTGTCTCGAGAATATGCTACCTACCTCCTATGACTAAAACATTCTATGTCCAGATTCTCTCCAGCCGATAAGACGTTATCATTCCGACTATAATACAGATGTTGCGCACAGCACGCGTTCGCGCATTTAGACGGGAAATCGTAAAGTTTAAAAACAGTTAATCAGTTCAGTATCGAGAGCCTTCTGCATCACATCGAATGCGTGGCCTCGCGCGGGAGAGTTTCGACGACGACTAATGAGATCGAGACGCCATTTCAATATGGCGCTATGCATATTCGCTATCTCTTTCTAACCTCCTTGCTGTGGAAAGACTTAACGCGATGATGTTTTCGCACGAAGGGTCTCGATATCATTTATTTTTCATTATAAAACACACAGTACAATATTATTTCTCTACATCCGTAACATTCTCCCCCTCAGTGTCGTTATTACGACACTCAAAACGGTAACAACTTACATTAAGTACCTATACAATCACACTTTTCATTTATAGGTGTTACAGCTACAATTGACGTTGAAGTGTGTACGAATTTATCATTACAGATGTCTCTTCATTCACAAGTTAAACTTTAACACGATAACAAAGTATCATATCAAATTCTTTGCGGTACTGTTACTTCAGCCCGACTTTATATTGATAAATAACTATATTATTACTAAGGGTAGTCAGTATGTCCGGCCTACTCTGCAAAAATAATAATCGCCCCTTAGGGTCCACAGTACCCGAGGCATACGACGCCAAAACAAAAGACAAACATACTAAACATATGAGATTACATAACGATAACTAAAACATCGCTAACCTAGCTACTGGTCGTTTAAGAAGCCCACTTTTAGTCCTAACGTCGACAACCCTTACGCGTCCGTCAGTACCGGGGTACACGGATTGTACGATTCCTTTAGGCCAACAATTACGTGGGGAGTTGGGTTCAACTATTACTACCATGTCACCGATCTTCAATTGCGCGCCAAGTCCAAAAATGGTCAGCTAAACGCTGTGAAACACGCCATTGTTTACGTAAACACAGATCTTTGTCTGTAAACACTCCTGCACTAGGTAAATTAGACGACGAACCGATGAGAAAGTGGTTCGGCGTCAAGGTCTCGTCATCCCGAGGGTCTACCGATACATGACCGAGAGGCCGGCTATTAACAATGTTTTCCACTTCAGCCAGAAGGGTAATTAGCGTCTCCTCACGCGGAGCTCTCTCTTTCAGGACCACCTTCAGGGCGGTTTTAACGCTGCGTACAAGTCGCTCCCATGATCCCCCCATGTGCGGGCTAGCTGGCGGAATAAAACTCCAAGAAACGCCATTATTCAGAGCTTCGTTCACCACGGTACCTTTGTCTACAGCTTCATAGGCCTTCTTAAGTTCGATTTCTGCGCCGCGCATGTTAGTCCCATTATCTGAGTAGATTCTCGTTGGCCAGCCTCTGCGTGCAGCCATTCTGCGCAAGGCCATTATGAGAGAATCTGCGGTGAGAGACGGTACAATCTCGATGTGTACTGCGCGTACTGTCAGGCACGTAAATAAGACACCATAGCGTTTAGGTGTTGACCTTCCAACAGTGACCTCCATTGGTCCAAACAAATCAACTCCGGTAACGGTAAACGGTCTCTGGTGGTGTGTAAGCCTTCCCTCTGGTAAATCCCCGAGTCGTGGTGGCTTCGGCTGAGCTTTCCTGATGCGACAAAACAAACACTGCGACGCAACCGTGCGAATCGTGGGACGCAAACGTAATAACCAATATTTTTGACGCAGTTCATTGACCACTAGCTCTTTACAGCCATGGTTTGCGCGGACGTGATGATGCTTGACAATAAGTCGTGCCACGTGGTCGCGCCCGTCCAGGATCACAGGTGATTTTGTGTCCATTGTGACGTCTCTGGCTACTCCAATTCTTCCGCCAACACGTAACAGTCCGGTGTCATCCACTACCGGTGTCAAATTGCGAAGTCTACTATCGCGTTTTATTCCTTTATTTTGTTCTAACAGCAAAATGTCATTGGAGAAAGTTGTGATCTGCGAGTGTTTAAGCAATAATATTTCAGCCCGTTTCATCAATTCGTTAGTAAGCCCATCCGTTTTTATCTTCTTGCATTTGTCTATAAACAATAAAATAGTTGCGGTAGTTCGAAGCAATCGCAACCAACTGGAGAAACGAGTCGGCTCTGGTACAGGTAAACTATTTATTCTGTTATTTTCGTGTATTATATTTATTTTTTCTAATATCTCTTCGTCAATTTTTATTTTATTTTCAGGTTCCTGAGGCCAGCAATAGCGCGGTTGATGTAAAAACGACGGACCGGTGAACCACGATGAGTCGCTGCTAAGTTCGTACTCGGTACTTTTAGTGCCGAGGTCCGCAACGTTGATATCCGTCGGTACATAGTGCCACTCTACCGCTTTACTTAGCTCGTCTATTTCACCTAATCGGTTAGCTATAAAAACTTTATATGTTCTACAATTGTTTCTTATCCAATGTAAAACAGTGGTTGAATCCGTCCAATAATAAACTAAGTTTGGTTTAAACCGATGTTCTTTTTTTATGTTACTAGCTAATTTACACCCCAATAGCGCACCCTGTAGTTCTAGTCGCGGTACGGAGACTGACTTCGTAGGTGTAACTTTACTTTTACTCGCGATGAATGCTACGCTAATACGTCCGTCACTCATTTCCCTACGCCAATACGCAACAGTCGCATACGCGGTTGGTGACGCGTCACAGAATACGTGTAAGTCTAAGCTTAGGACGCTTGCATCCGAGTCACTATGATAAAAATACCAACGCGGTATTCTGATATTATTTATGTGTTTAATTTGAATAATCCAATTTTGAAATATATTATTGAATTCGTCGCTTAATTCGTCATCCCATTTCATATTTGTTTTCCAGGTTTCTCGCATCATTATTTTGCCTTTAATCGTAAATGGAATGAGGTAGCCGTGTATATCGAAGATGGACATGACTATACCTAACAACTCACGCTTAGTGGGTCTCCTTATGAGGTTTATGACCTCTTCTGGTATACGCTTCAATGATACGTCGAATCCCAACTCGTCGCTGGCAGGGTACCATAACAGACCTAGAGTCCTCTCTGGTCGATCTTTGTCGAGGGCGCAGCAGACGCTTTCACTAAGCGCTTCCTTTGGCACGTTCTCCAACACGTCCGGCACGTTACTAGCCCAGTTCCGTATCTCGAAACCACCCTGTTTGTGGATGAATGAAACATCCTTTATAACCTGCTTTGTAAGATCGACTTCAGGTAAACTATCGATGTAATCGTCCATATAATGTTGCTTGCATATAACGTCGACAGCTGTCGGGTATTTATCTTTAAAATATAATGCGTTTTTATTTTTAATATGTTGCGCGATGAAAGGTGAGCAGTTCGCGCCGAATATTAATGACGTCATAGCATATTTATTAATTTCTTTCGTGGCGTTATCTCTAAATAAAAACCTAAGTGCATGTTGATCCTTACTTTTAATTTTGATACGCAAAAACATGTCTTTAATATCCGCAATAATTCCGATCCGATTTTCCCTAAATCTGAACATAATTCCAAATAAGGATTGTAACAAGTCCGGACCTGTCAACAAATAATCATTAAGGGAGTACCCCTGTGTTTTGGCAGCCGCGTCAAAAACCAAACGTAATTTCCTTTTGTTGGGGTTATCGACCCCGAAATGTGGTAGGTACCACACGTGTTTGCTGGCCTCCCCCTCGTTTAACCTCCTGGCGTAATTATTTGAAAACAAATGCTGAATGCGTTCCTGATAACGTGACGCGTAAGTGTTGTCGATTAACATTTTTCTTTCGACTGATTTTAATCGATTATGGGCATTTTGATAAGAGTCCGGCATAACAAAGTTATCATACTTCCACGGCAATTCTACAAACCATTGGTTATCTATTAACTCACATGAGTTATTCAATATAGTAATAGCACGCAACTCGTCCGCGTTCTGCCGTGGCTGGTTTGAAATACCTATTGAATCTAACTCGAATGATTTTCTTACAATTTCGTGTAACTCGGAATCGCAACACGATTGCGGGCTGTTACCACTAGCATTGTTATCAGCTGACACGTTCAAAATATGTATATTATTAACGACACCATGTACACACCAGCCTAGTGATGTTTTTGTAACATAAGGTTCATTTTTCTTACTACCTTTTAAGCACACTATAGGGGCGATAAGGTCGTAATTGTCCTGTCCGATTAACAGTTTAGGTTGCGCATCACATTTACATAAGTCGTAGTTTATATAATCTGAATAATTACTAAAGTCCACACATGATACACGTTGAGTAGGTAAATTAAGTTCTTTCATTTTGCGCGCGCACAAATTAAAGCGTTCTCCTACTTTATTAGAAATTTCAAAACTTACGTTTTCCGTTTGGCATACTAGCTCGCCGGAGTCCCATGCGCTCCGTGCGCGCATGGTGACTGCCTTACCGTGGAGCCCCGCTAGGTCGGCGATGTCAGCAGCGATTAGCGTCACGGTAGCGCCGTCGTCTAGCAAGGCGTGTGTGTGAATATTGTCTTTAGGTCCATGGATAGTAACCGGCACTACTTTTAACAACACTTTGGGCACTGATACACTGGCACTAGTGGGTGCTCCGGTGTGGGCGTGGCCGACCGTGTGCTCGGTCTGCTGTTCGCTGGGCGTCGACTGGATCACGCAGGCTGCATCCGCCGGGGGGCGCGCCGTGTCTGGCTGCGCGATGACTTCTGGAGCCATAGAGGCGATAGGTTTCGTCCAGTGAAGAAGAAAGTGGTGTGGATGTCCACACTCGCTGCAGTTAGGGGCAGCGCACGCGGCAGGTTCCTTATGCCGCTCGCCTAAGCACTTGTAACACAAATGTTTCGCTCGTACGAATTTCCATCGGTCGCGTCTCATAGCGCGTCTGAATTTACTACATTTTATCAGTGTGTGTGAAGGAGAGACTCGGCAAAATATGCATCTATTATTATTATCAGTGTTGTCCGTGAATGTAAACACTGATTGATGTTTGTTATTATGAAATTCTTTCTTTCGATCGATCTGACCTTGGATGTAACTGACTCCTGACGTTGCAACTATAGTTGCTTCTCTGTATAAGAATTCGGACAATAGTTCCAGTTTAGGTATATCGCAACGGTCCCATTTTTCGTAGTGGTACTCGGCCCATTTATTGATAAGTGTGGGTGGTAGCTTCGCGAGTATTATTGCCGTCGTATCCGGACTCTGTAGGTATTCTGGTTGCTGGATGGCTTTTACGGTAGTGACGTAGTTTTTTATTTTAATTGCGAAGTTCACAATGTCCGTGTGGTACGACGTTGGAAGTGGTGGAATCTTCTTTAGCTGCGTGAATATTTTATTTATTATACATTCAGGTCTGCCGAATCGTAATTCTAAGGTGTCTAATATGGTTTGCGGTGACGTGTTGCCGATTAGAAGTGATGATACAGATTCTTTCGCGTCACCACGGAGACACTTTCGTAATCGCCAAATGTTCTCAGCATTGCTATAATTGCATAATTGGGACGACTCTTTGTATGATTCCTTGAATTGCAGCCACTGCATAGGATCACCGTCAAATACTGGTAAATCTTTGGATGTTGCTAGGCGTGTGAGGAGCTCTTTGTTTTGGTCACGTGCATTGCTTCTATTGAGTACCTGGTACAACGCCTCGGTCAACTGAGTGATGCTGTTGCTATGCGGTGGGCACTCGCTGACGAACTCCTGTTTTTTCTCGGTGTGGTTTCTCAATTTGGTGCACGGGTCGTACTGATGAGGTTCATTGTCTGTTATCGAGTATGGAGGATAGCAGACATCTTCTGCACGATCTCTTTGAGTACATGACGCGACGCTGTCTTGTTTTTCGAACCACGATTCGAATATTCTTGAACTTTTCGATATCGAACCGCGATCGTCTTCCAATTCGGCTAAATCGACTTCCAGCTTTTTTTGAAGTAATTCTTTCTCTATTTGAGCCCTTTTTATACTTATACTAATCTCCTTTTCCTTTTCCGATAAGTCTAGGTCGATTTGCGCTTGTCGTTGAGCCGCCTCGTATTCTAACCTCTTGCGCGCCGCTGCCGACGAACACGCGGTTTTATCACTTTTCACTGATTTTATTTTTGACTGTTCACTTTTGGTGGTCAACTGCTTCGCGGTACGCGTTTGACTGCGTGTAGCAACCTTCGAAGGTGTGCGAAGCAGTGACATCCTGCAACACAGGTCTTTTTCCCGCTAAAATGCGCGTGGGTCGTGATCCCAAATCCGGCTCGAAGGACCAGCTTAATGTTGCGCACAGCACGCGTTCGCGCATTTAGGCGGGAAATCGTAAAGTTTAAAAACAGTTAATCAGTTCAGTATCGAGAGCTTTCTGCATCACATCGAATGCGTGGCCTCGCGCGGGAGAGCAGTGTTGCCGATGTCCACGGTCTAGATTACCCAAAAACCTGATTGAAAATCCCCAATTTTGGGGAAAATAATATCAATATTCCCCACATTTTCCCCACAAATTTTCATCAAAGAAATAAAAGCACTATTTATATAAATCAAACATATTTATTTATTAATTAAAAAAAACTGAAGTTTTTACATTTGTAAATACTTAAAATAAAAAATAAATAAATAAATCTACTGCAGCTCTTCATTTCGTCAAATTTTTTTGGTTAACATGTCATTCGAAGGATCAAATTTTAAACTCCCTCCTTTCTTCTTAATACCTTCTCTAGTGGCCATAAGCGCAACTACAGTGTCAGTGCGTAGGCGATTACGATTATCTGTTTTCAAATTTTTCAGAACGCTAAATTTTCTTTCAACAGATGCGTTTGAGAAAGGTAGAACGAGCAATAGGCTTATTGCGTGTTTCAAATTTAAAAACATTTCATGATCTGCACTGTTTTTAAGACGGAATATTTTGGCCCAGTATATTTGCGGATCATCATCACCTTGCAATTGCAAGCCAAGAGCAGAGTAATCCAGCATCGCGTGAGCCCGCCATTCGTCATCTAGCTTTTGAGGTGATACTACATTTGCAAGTATCGGAAATCGTTGCAGCAACGGTCTAAGGGATTTGACTATAAATTGTTGAGCTTCTGACGGATTCACTATAGATATAAATGAAAATAATGTGTCCGAAAAATTAAAACGCTTAGTTATGTCCGTAGTCAATTCAATATAGAAGGCTTGGCAGGATTTATAGAAATCTGCGATCGCATAACGGGGAACATTTGGATCTTTTTTTAAGTTCTCAACACTTTCTGACGCTTTCATGCCTATGTATATATTATCTAAATCAACAAAATGCACTGAGTTAGTAAATTCAGCTGACAAAATATCTTGACAGGATCTGACATAGTTAATTTTCATGTAGTTTGCTGACATCGTTTTCAACAGTTTTTCCACTTCCGGCTTTAGTTTATGAAGAAGCGGTGTTTCCGATTGAAATATTGTATTAAAATCTGTCACCAGTGAAAGAACGTAAGACATGAACTCTAAATACACCAAAGTGAGTTGGTTATTCATGGTGGTCAGCATTTCTTCAGTAGTTTTTGAAGGGTCAGAAAAGACAGACTCTGTCAGATAGGCTTTCAGGGGATCATATTGCTCCAATACACGATCTACGCATGCTTTCAACGAGAGCCATCGAGTTTGTGCTGGTGCAAGTATTTTGTGAATATCTACATTAAAAAATTCTTGGAACTCCTTAAATTTAATTTGTCGATGTGAGCTTCTGCTGAAGTGAGCCCCAATACAACGTAACAAATCTTCCACATACCTAGGTAATTTGAGGCAAGCTTTTGATGCTGATAGATGTATCATATGACAAGAACACTTTATTAGAGCAATATGTGGCATTTCTTTTTTCAGGAGTGCAAACACTGAGCAATGTTCACCCACCATCACATTGGTCGTATCTGAGCTAAACCCTACCATATTGTCCATAGGTATTTTTTTCTTCGTTAACATTTCTTTCAAACAGCTGTGTAATCCAGACGCAGTTCCTGAAGCTACTTCAACCATATCCAAAAATACTGTTTGCACTTTATTAATCTCGTGGTCGTACACAATAGCTGTAAAACAACATTGTTTCAAAGTGCTCTGGTCGGTCGTTTCATCCATTATTACTGAATAAAAGCATCCGTTAGTACGCATCATTTGATCAGTACTCTCCATGAAAGATTCTCCTAAGACATTTTTTAAAATGGCTGTCGTTTTCGTCCTATGCAAATTAACATTTCTGGCTATAGTCGAATCTGGAAAAATATTTGCACAGAGAGGGCCTAAAGTATCAATGAATGCAATTGGTATATGTTTTTCAGCTAAAGCTCCAGCTAATTTTAACTCAGCCCTTCTAACATTTTTCTCTAGATCTGTGGGTAGTATATAAGATGAAATTTTAGGAACATCCTTTATTTCCAGGGTTTTTTTCTGATGACGATCTGATTTCATGTGGCGAATTAAATCACTTTTGTGTGCAATAATTGAAGTTGAACAAACTGTACAAAGTGCTAACTCATTTCCGACTTTCAGGTTTGGACTTCTTCGTAACCAGCTTTTAAAGTCAGCTTCCTTAAGCCAGTGATCATTAAATTTATTTAAACGTTTTACCTTTTTTATTTCAGTTTTTGATTTCTCAGAGCCAGACAGATTTATATCGGAATTATCAATATCTGGACTAGCAGCGATGATTTCTGATTCTGAGTTCCGTTTCTCATCTTCTGGTTTTCGCTTTCGTTCAGTCTATAACAAAAATATACATTCAAACATATTTCGAATAAATTACACCTTATAGCGAATGTACCGAAACTCCCTACGCGCAAAGGCCGTGGTGTTCCGGCTGAATGATACTCGCCAGATTAATAGACAGCGTGTATCCGAACGCGCCCATAGACATAGATTTTGTCTATGGTCGCTGCGACCAATAGTAGGCAAAGGTCAGCGCAAGGGCACCGTGTGATTGGTGAGTTTGATTTATACGGGAACCAATAGGATTACCGAATCGTTTGTACAGTAGTTTTAAGTTGGTAGGAGAGTGATTTTTCAAGGCAATGGCGCGACTTGTAACCAGAATTGATTAAAGTTTTTACCGTGTAACGAAGCTCTTTAACTGAACCTGACCCACCCCGACTACAAACTGAACTACGATTACATATTCTTTGAGAACCAGTGGCCAGATATTTAGTTATATTTAAATACATTCACGTATCGATATTAAACACCCAAATACAAAATATAAACAGCCAAATCTAACCATCACACAAGTATTTCTCCTAGTGGGTATCGAACCCACAATTCACGCCGTAGAAATTAGGAGTAAGGAGCGCTAACCATTACGCCACCGGATCAGTCAGTAGATTATTATAAGTATAAAAGATAAAAGAAATGATATCACAATACTAATTTAATTTTACCTTTTTTATTTTCGTTTCTGATCCCCTAGAGCCATACAGACTAAGATCGGAATTAGCCATATCAGGACTAGCAGCGGCGGTTTCAAAATTCCGTGCCTACAAACAAAATAGAAAATAAACATGAAATAAGACTTAAATCACATCAGTCAAGAAATACGTTAGGTACGTAAATCAAATACGTTAAAATTATTTTTGTAAGTATTAATTTGAGTAGGTATAATACTGTCTACAGAATATTCGTTTTATAACATACCTTAGAATTATCGTCGTCCTTATTATCTTTCCCTTTACATTTTAACAACCACTTGTCCATATGTTGGTGATGATGATGATGATGTCCATATGTGCACAAAAGCTTAATTATTAGCATTAAACTAAATAACAACAAGCAGTGCAGTATTATTATGTTCAGCCAACAGTTGTCTGCAATGACTGCAATACTCTGTATAGTTCGTTACGAAACTTACGATCAACTTACGATTACGAACTAAAGTAATAAACAAGGATTTCCCTGATACATTTTGATGATCATGAATGTTGCCATAAAAAAAACTATAAAACCTTTCTGCCGGATATGTTGAGTTAATGTTGAATTAAATTTACATAATTTATAAATACTTCTAATACTACTTTTATGACTTCTTAGTTTAGTTCTCGTGTAAATGTCTAAATTCCCCGCGTTTTCCCCACATTAACGCTCTCCCCACAAATTACCCAATCGGACTGAAAATCCCCGCAGTTTGGGGAATTCCCCACAGATTGGCAACGCTGCGGGAGAGTTTCGACGACGACTAATGAGATCGAGACGCCATTTCAATATGGCGCTATGCATATTCGCTATCTCTTTCTAACCTCCTTGCTGTGGAAAGACTTAACGCGATGATGTTTTCGCACGAAGGGTCTCGATATCATTTATTTTTCATTATAAAACACACAGTACAATATTATTTCTCTACATCCGTAACAACAGACTTTCACATTTATAATACTATTAGGAAGTAGGCTTAAGAATAATCAACCTCAATCGGTCATTTAATATTCCCACTACTGAGGCTCAGACTTACTCTCTTGGAGAGGGAATGAGCCGTAATCATCCACGCGGACCCAGTACGCGACTTGGTGAATGCCAGGCCGGTTCTCTGACGATGTTTTCATTGATAAAATAAATTTCACAAAGTAAAGCGCCTGCCTGGGATTGAACCCACGACGCGATGTACGATTCATAAGTCGGAACCAATACCACTAGGCAACCGTACGGCTCTCAGAAAGTAAGATTCGTAGTGTTTGGAAATGAACCCAATAAATCGTTGCGTTGATGCGGTCTGCATGCGCAGGCGGCGTGTGCATACGTCACCGTCATCAGACGCAAGTGGGGACACGGCTTGTCCGCCGCACCGCGGACAATCGCTTCCACGGACACCGCCGTGACGTATGACACCTTTCGAATCTAATTAATAATTATTTGTCCGGAAAGTTGTAATTTCTAATGTTTATTCATAGGCAGGGCAGGACACATTGCTCGCAGAACAGATGGTCGATGGGGACGAAAGGTGAGTGTGACCTCAGTGAGTGTGACCGTGGCATCACCGCGGGCCCTAGCAGAATACCAGCGCTGCGTTATTTATCGTTTTAAATATCGCAGCATATGCTGAGTTAGGCGCCTTTTTGGCCTTGCACAGATTTTAAGTTATTCTGTTCATACTTTTTTGTAATTCTACTGTATGTGAGGTACGAATAAACGTTTTTTCTTTCTTTCTTTCAAAGGTTCTGGAGTGGCGACCATGTACCGGAAGACACAGCGTTAGAAGGCCTCCCACAAGGTGAACCGATGACCTGACGAGGTTTGCGGGTATCCGATGAATGCGAGACGCACAGGACCGGTCACTAGTTATTATGGCGACACTTGTGAGAGCCCTATGTCCAACAGTGTACGTGTTTCGGCTGAAATGATGATGACAATGATTCAACGGCTATATACCAGCGCTTACGTATTATAAAACATACGTAATAATTCCCCAAAACCTTAATCTGACACATATGGTTTAGTTTGGACCAAGTTTAAGATCTCATCTCATCTTTTAAGATTCTTACTGATATTTTTCTTTGGTTACTAACATGTTGCTAAGTAGTTTTTCGGCTTGATGCCAATGCCTGCGGCGTCTGCTCCGCCACATACAGTCGAGAGGGTACGTACGTCCGAAACTTTGAAATTTCAGTCTTGCATTAGACTAGAAAATATTCGTACTACCGCTGCTATGTATTCTGTTTATTTAGGAGTAGCACTGGTTGAGAATGGCTAATATATTAAAAAAAAAGGCACATCACAAGCGAAAATTATAATGATATGAGATTAGAAGGTTTTGAGATCTTGCTTTGGACATTTAAAAATGACTAGCTTCGTCTGCATGAAAATAGAAAATAAATGTCTATAATTATTTTTTAAAATCGTTCCAGTAGCTTTTGAGTTTATTCATTATAAACCAAAATGCAAACGTACTCCTTATATAATTAGTACAGATGTATAGATAATTAGAAAATTGCATTACCTTTTATTTCGTTTTGATGGTTGTGAGTGTTGGGGAGGGGCACACTATTATTATGAGGCTGACCAGTCCAACTGCGGCCCAAAAGGCGTCTATTCCCTCCTACCATTTTTCCCGGTCTTTTACGATTTTGACCCAGTTCAGGGCTTAAGCTGTAGCTTATTCAACCATCATCATCATCATCATTTCAGCCGAAAGACGTCCACTGCTGGACATAGGCCTCCCCCAAGTGTCGCCACAATGTATGGTCCTGTGCGTCTCGCATCCATCGGACTCCCGCAACCGTTACCAAGTCATCGGTCCACCTTGTAGGAGGCCTTCCAATGCTACGTCTTCCGGTACGTGGTCGCTATTCCAGAACCTTTTGGCCCCAACCGGCCATCCGTTCTGCGTGCAATGTGCCCTGCTCATTGCCACTTAAGTTTGGCGATTATTCGTGCTATATCGGTAACCTTGGTTCTCCTGCGGATATCCTCATTTCTGATTCGATCACGCAAGGAAACTCCGACCATAGCCTTTTCCATTGCCCTTTGGGGCTTATTCAACTACGCAACAGAAATTCAGCCATGATTGATAAGTTGAAAATGTTTGAATGAAAAGCTTTCAAATGAAATAGAAATGAGAGTGTTCAGAAATGGATAACACCGGGCTCAATTGATGATGGCATTTGCGAAAATAGTACTTGTCTTATAAATATATATTGTCACATCTAGCTTCTATACTTCAAGGTCATGAGAAATGTGGGGCGGACGGTTAGAGGTCCAGGTGATGCGGCCGTTAGCCAAGTGTAACAGAATTAATTTGTGGGCGGCGGAGACACGCTGGGGTCGATGACGACACCTACCGTTTGTTATTGGCTTCTGAATTCATAAATGGGTACTTTAGTGGACATTTGGATGTTGATGAGGAAATTGTTTTGAAGTTGAAGGCGTATTACCAAAATACTGCTAAGAACTAACCAGCAGGCCTAGTCAAGTTACGACCGTTTCATTTCGATTCTCTTTCGTCGATCGCCTCCAGTCGGCCACGCCTCCTATTCCTTTGTTCTGGCCAAGGGACTTAGCGCTGAGATGACGTCAGAACAAAGGAATCGTAGGCGTGACCGACTCGAGGCGATCTACGAAAGAAAATCGAAACGAAACGGTGGTGACTTGGCAAGGGGGGCAGTTGTCATCATCTGACTTTTAAACTATCTCAAAGTCAATTCTAAGTTTTGAAGCTCACACTTATGTTCATTAACGTAACAGAAAAGCATAACCAGCCTTATAATATTCCAACTGCTTGGACTCAGGCCTTGTCTCTAGTAGGAAAAGGGCCGTAATCCACCACGCGAGCCCCTTGTGGATTGATGGATATCGCATGTCTTGCAATTTTTGGTTCTAGGACATGCCGGTTTCCTCACCGACGTTTTCCTCCACCGTTTGGAGAGCAGTGGTAATTAAATAAATTATAAAAAGTAATGCGCATGGCTGGGTTTGAACCCGCGTCCTATATATAACTCATAAGTCGGGGCGTTACCACTGGGGCCACCACTGCCACTGCTTTTCCATTATATTTCCATTATTTGTATTCATTAGACAAATATAAAGGGTAGTCTTCGGTTTTGTATATATTTGGCGTTTGATTATGATTTGTATGTCCTTCTAGTCGACAAAGTCTTTTAATAACTTACTTCCATTCTCGCCATATTCATTCTCATGTGGTTCCACCAACCTGTCTGATATCGTCAATCCCATTTTACTGTGGTCTACCTCTCTTTTTTCGGCCTTTTATTGGATGCTGCAGCATTTAAAAAATAGTTCTACAGGTCACAATAATACGAGAAAGGCGAAAATTTTGAGAGTGTGTTTGTTAGGCCGTGCGCGCACTGCCTCGCGGTGGAATGCGGTGCGTTTATTCTACCGTGCGGTAGAATAAACGCATTCACAGGGCCGCGCACTGCCGCGAAACTAACGCACGTTTTAACCGACTTCAAAAAAAAGGAGGAGGTTATCAATTCGGTTGTATTTTTTATCATCATTTTTTTTTTATGTTTGTTACCTCAGAACTCCGTCGTTTATGGACCGATTTGCTAATTTTTTTTTGCCTTTATAGGAAAAATCCAGTTCTGATGATGGGATCCATGAGGAATCGAGGGTACCTACTCCTCAAAAATTATAGGCCACCTTATAGTGATTTTGGTATTTTCATCGAGAACTTAAGCATTTACAGTCAAAAAGTAACATTTGATGAAGTGGAACTGATGAAGAAGACCAGAAATGGTCAACGGAACTTCATATTCACATAGATATCACAATGAAGATAGTAAAAAACAGATAGTAAAAAAAAAAACAAAGTGTAAAATAACTTCGTCGGAAGTCGGTAATTTTATATTAGTTCTGTTTTGTCTCTTCGATATTTAAGTTATTTTAAAAGTAAAGTTATTTTGCACTGTGGTTTTTTGACATATTTGAGATACATTATTTTTTATATTTTATTTATTTAGGGCCTCCAAGAAAGGATGTTCACACAAATATAAGTGTTGAATACATTTAAGTTTTAAATTAGCGCACTTCCTCAATTACAGGAGGCCACATGGATAGAGTTTAAAAACAATTTAAATCTAAAATAAGAATAGGTAGGTATATTGTTTTATTACGGAGTTTCCGTGACTACTTTCCATAGAAAGAACGAAACGAAACGAAATTCCTCATAGGATCATAGCAGCTGATCATGATCAGCTGCTATGATCCTATGAGGAATTTCGTTCTAAAGTAGCTTCGATGTTCAATATCAGGTCATGATAATATTTGTATGAAACCTATGAAATTTGGAAGTAGGTACCTATACACGTTCTAATAAATCAAAAGCGGTCCATAATTGACCGAAAAATTGGAGAACATACATAAAAATCAATCGAACATCATATTATAACCTCCTTTTTGAAGTTGGTAAGAAATATGTCAAGCGAAAAGTAAAAACCGACAGAACACGGTAGACGTTGTCATCGTCTGCCGCGCTTGCCTGTCCATAACAGACTGACGTGACGCCCTCGCCAGCATGTAAATGGCAACCAAGCGTTGGTGGAGAATAGGTACATTGGACGCTGGCCGAGACTGGGCCCACATGTAAACGAGGCATAGACATTTAACTTTTAATTAATAAAGAATCGTTATAACTTAGGACGAAGAAGCCCTTCATAGGCCTTAAGGTCGTCAAGGGATGTACCTAATACCGTTTGGTTTGGATACTCTTTTTTACGCTTTAATAAATATACAAAAAGACTCTTGTATGGTAGTCCATAACCATGACATGTGAGCACCACAGCCGGAGTTCGAATGACAAAAACTTAAAAAAATAAATAACCGACTTCACTAAAAAAAAACACTAAAAGGATCAAAATAACTTTAATTTCGGAAGTCGGGGTTTCTCAGTATTTTTTGTTTCTCCGAAATTTTTATAAGTGTTTTTATTTTTATTAGTGTTTTTTTTTTAGTGAAGACGGTTATTTTATTTTCGTAAAAGTTTTTATTTAAGTAACACTTTTTAGCTGCGATACACTTATAAACAGAGTGCCTATTTCACATGACAATTCTAATTAACCCAAACACTGCTAGGTTACATTGTTTTATTATGAAGTTCCTGTGTCTACCTTCCACCTTCCGGCTCCATCATCATCATCATCAGATCACTTCGATGATACCATTTTCAACGTAACTATTCAGAACTATTCATTTATTTGTATTTTTTCATAGTCGCTTAACTATCTTCATTGTGATATCTATGTGAGTATGAAGTTCCGTTGACCATTTCTGGTCTTCTTCATCAGTTCCACTTCATCAAATGTTACTTTTTGACTGTAAATGCATAATATTTGAGGAGTTCCCTTGATTCCTCATGGATTCCATCATCAGAACTGGATTTAAAAAAAAATCGGACTAATCTGGAAGCATATCTCACATGGGCAAAAAAATATTGCAAATCGGTCCAGAAACGACGGAGTTCTGAGGTAACAAACATAAAAAAAATAATGATAAAAAATACAACCGAATTGATAACCTCCTCCTTTTTTTTGAAGTCGGTTAAAACGTGCGTTAGTTTCGCGGCAGTGCGCGGCGCTTCCTAGATCTCTATACGATACAAAAATATTTGCGGTAGATTCACCGCAAATTTGCAGCGAGAGGCCAACGGTGATTCTACCGCATGCGTTTATTTCACGGCAGTGCGCGCACTTCTATGAGACTCCATACTTCACAGATTATGCGTTAGAAAAACGCAAGGCAGTGCGCGCACGGCCTTACTTCTTCACGCTAGAAAAAAAATAAATTTGGCTTGAGGACGTCGAGCAATGGGTAGCTTGCCGTCCGGCCATCCGGTAATTGACCGGACCGAGCCTAGTCGTCAACAGCGCGTAGTGATCCACGCGCTAGTCAAAGATATATCAGCAGGGCCGATGCCCGCTAGCTAGGACCGCAGGAAATTTCTGAAAAGGAAACCCGTAGTCCTAGAACGCCAAGGGCAACTGAAGGACACAGGTGTGGTTTTAGTCAGTAAAAGTCTGACACGCCCTCCCGCCCCACCCAGAGCGGGAAAAGTCATTAGATGATTTCCCACCTTAAAAAAAGACCGTATTCTGAAATAGCACATAAAATATCTTATTATCCCGGAAGTATGTTCACTTAAATTGTGACAATTTTCTACTTTTACTCCGGCGATCCGCTGGCTAAAACTAGTACCTAAATAATCGATAAACTTAATCATCACTCGATTACAAAAACGATTTTCATAAATCAAAATCTGCAATAGCAGCGTCAATTACTAGGCAAGCGCCTATATATCGTGCGTTCGCGCATTAGACGCACCTGCGCTAGCCCAAGCTGCCTGATTTATGTCGAGTTCGGCGCTGCTAATAAGTCTATCGAGCTAGATGAAGATTATGAGGATAGGGGCTCCAATCCGTTGATTGTTTTGTACAGCTAAGGTGTAGATTTCCCTGTTAAAGTCTGTGTTACCTGATCTATCTTCACCAGGTAAGTCAAGAGTGAAGAAGTTACTTTCAAATAAACGTGTTCCGTCGTTGATCACATTATCGCTTCCTATTAAGAGAGACAGTGGTCAAACGAAAGTCTATAAAAACAAAATGTAGTGATGGATATGAGATGGAGACCAGCCCCCCTAGCCAAGTTACAATCGTTTCGTTCGCGCCGAACGTCTCGAGTAGACCACGCCTCCGATTCCTTTGTTCTGACCACGTGACTGAGCGTTGAGATGACGGCAGGCCTTTTAGCTCAGAGATAGCTAGATATTAAATGACAATCCCAGAAAACTTTAAAAAAGTAAGTGTTTTACTGTAGGTGTAGATTATGAAAACATGAGCGCATTACGTAATTTAATTAAATACTAAATAATTATATTTGGTCGCACAAGTTAAAATATTTTTTTTTTTAGTTCATTAAAATTAAACAGTAGACAAAATGTGTTATATGTTTTCTTAAATGTATTCATTGAAACCTACCTGAGTTTTTTAGGTGCCTTTTGCGTTCCAGGTGATGAATACTTCCAAAAAATCGGTAACCCTGAGGAAGACATTACGATTTTGAAAATTGTACACAAATTTTTTATCCCGGTAATGACCGGGCAATGGCACAGATAGGCCACAAGAACGAATTGGGATAAACCTCCCCTCTCCTTGCGTCATATTCCTCAATGTTGAGGGTCAT
The DNA here is from genome assembly GCA_905147345.3 of Mythimna impura. NCBI lineage: Eukaryota > Metazoa > Arthropoda > Insecta > Lepidoptera > Noctuidae > Mythimna > Mythimna impura. Next base: position 28,411,384 of record LR990350.1, read on the forward strand.
CAACTCCCGGCTTCATCTTTCTTTTGTACGATATCCTACCATCTGTTTCTGTCTCTGGCGGGGGATAAACCTAATTACAATATGAGCAAAATATAATTCCAGAACAACAACACAGCTATAACTTATTTTTAAAACCTCAAACTACCCTCATTTTACGTCTAGAACCAATTAACCCTTCACATAATAAAAGGTCCATTAAATATTACAACTCTTCGAAAAAAACATTTCAGATAAAATATTTTAAACTTCACAACTTAGTGCCAACATTGCAAAAATAAAATTGTTCCGTCACTTCATTGCCTGCCCACCACACGGCTTACGCAGTGACGCCAACATTTTAGATTGAAGCGAATTGAAGTGTCAACTGTCGTGTGACAGAGTAGTGTTATTGAAAATACACTGGCCAGTCAGAAGGTTGGAGAGCGTGGAGACAGAACCAGACAGAATTGGAATTATAATTATTAAAATAGTCCATAAAAAAATATTGGTTTAACCAAGTTATATACCCAGGTACCCTGTGACTTGATGTGGGATAATGTACCTTCCTAGTTACGACTACTATGAAACGAAGATACTTGCATACAGTAATACTAGGTTCTGCCTGTGGTTTCACTTTCCTGAAAGTTGAAAATAATCCCAAAGAAACATACTCCAAGGTTATGAAGTATCATATAGGATATTCCGTGAGATGGTCTACTCATGATTGTGCCAAATTTCATCCAAATCAGATCAGTCTTTTAAGCGTGAAGGAGTAAGAAACATAACAGAGCAACACACATACATACAAACATTGTATTTTAGAATAAGTGTGATTGTGTAGATGTTGTTATATCAGAATCTGGATGTCACAATCAGGGAGTTCAAGATGCGAGTCGGTTAGAAGTGCTGCTAAGTCAAATTTAAAACGATTAGAATTTGTTTTTTACTAGTCACACCAATACAGCTTTGCATTTTGGTCATAAAATATTATAAATTTAAGAAACAAAGTGATGGACATAATCTCATACACTAACATAATTCAACCATGTAAAACAATCCCTAAAAATAAAGCCACCTCCACACCATACAGCCGGTCAGCGTGGCTATCAAAAAATCGTAATTGATTTTTTCACGGGCGATGCGTCAAGCGCGAACGCAAATGGCTTACGTCGGCCGTATTGAATTAGTGCGTCGACGACGACAATGTCGCGCGGACAGCAAGTGAATGGAGCTCACGAGAGGTATTTTTTTTTTACCCGGAATTTTTGTAGTCGGCGTAGACAGGTGCTTTTATAGTCATTTCTTACAAGTGTTCCTGTTTAATTACGTTGGGAAACAATTCGGAAATATTTGATTTAAATTGACATGCGATATATTTCGGTAATAATAGTTTGTAAGACATGAATATGCAAGTAGAAAAGAAAACTACTGAGAAAAAATACTAGTTTATTTCGACAAACAAAATGCATAACACAAAATGAAGTGCGATAAACACGAAGGTTAAATTTAGGCTTTTCGGCAAGTAACCTATAATTGTACTAAAGATAAAAATAAAATACTGTTTTTTCTACATCTTACACCATCATTGTCTTTATAATTATATCTATGAAAAAAAAATAAGTAGATATATTATTACCGAGTAATCTATTCAGTAAATGAAAAGATAACTTAAAAAAAAACCCGCCCTATCATCCAGTATTTATATCGATAAATACTGGATGATAGGGCGGGATTTCTATGTCATATCGTAACGGCAGACACATTTTTTTAATGTTACCTCACATACATAATGGCGTCATTATGACTTTCCAATGATCAACTATTGACACTCCATTGAAAGAAATAGCACAGAATGGTAATCTCGTACATAATGACAAATGAATGTCTGACGTATGCGGTAATCTGCTAAAATTTTTTCAGTTTCTTTGATCAGACCTACCATTGGAAAAACATTGTGCAGTCATTACTTTTAATTTATTACGAGACTGCTCGATATTGTCATTCTACCACAACACTACGAGACCGTTGACCGATCAATGATCGATCATTATGAATTAGCAGATTACGAAGTTTTAGGAAAATGACAATGGGATCGTGTTAGAATGACGAATTTATAAAAATAGCAGACATGGGCCCCTGAACCGGAACAACTACCGTTTTTTGCAGGAATCGAACCCGCGGTAAGTTCAACCACTACTCCAACCGTATCGTTCAACTTTCAAAAGTGAAGACATGTTTTACTATACAGTGCATCAAAAAAAAATTGCAATAGCCACTCCATGTCTTCGTGTCCCACAACAAAATTCACTCATAAAATTAATTAAAAAACACTTCGCGCCGGCGATTTCGCTCAAATTGATCGAGAGCGGCCGAGCCCGTGACGTCACTAATGGAGCACTGTTGCCGTTTTTATAACCACGTTAGTGGACACCCATCTTTATGTCATCAAAGACATTAAGTTCTTAGTGCGTAATGAGGTGACAACAGAAATTAGGGGGCGCCTCTTGTAATTACTGTTTTATAAAAATGTTTTTTTTTATGTATAAAAATGTTTATCACTGATTCAGATTCAGATAAATTTATTTGCTATCAATGTAGGTATAGATATAAGATGATACATAGGTGAGGGTTTCCGCTACATTCTACCTTACGGCATGCAAATTCATAAAGAGTAAGTATATTAAAAAATATTATAAATTAAAAATTATTACAAATTCAAAATTATTACAAATTAACAACTAACATGTCATCTTAATAAAAACTCAATCAATCAAATCAAATTTATTTGTAATGTACGTACTGTAAATCTGGATTTGTAGTCTACGTCCAAAGTGTATAAAAATCAAAGTAAAATCATTTAAATTTCTGTGGGATGAACATTACATACAGTTTATTAAGTGTATTTAGTGCAAATTTGAACTCACCCGTGGGAAAAATGAAATACAGACAGACATGCAACATGCTATCATGGTATGTGGACAGGGCAAAAAATCTGTATCCATTCGTCAGTTAAGGTAGTAAGAATCTCACACACACACAACAAACAAACAACTCCAATTCTCCAATAAGAATTATTTACTCTCTTAACGTAAAAGTTACAATTATGAAATAAAAAGTAATAATACCATATTAACAAACTTTTTCTCAGAAAATTATTTTATGACTAATGATTTATTTAATAACACCTTTTTACGAAAAAATGTTTTAATTAAAATAACGTCTTTTATTCAAGTACAGTGCGACCATTAAATTTTCAGATGGCGTTAAATAAATATACCTATCTGTAAATTGTATATCTAAACAGATAAAACTATAATAGGTAACAAAAATGTTCCTACCTTCCTATTTTAAATAAAAAATTAGAACGCAAACAATTTTTACATAGGCATAATTTATGGTCAAATAAAAATATTAAAGAATAATATGCACAATAGTTTCAGGTTAGATCCGTTTCCACATTATCCTGTGGCATCACCTATGTTATTTGTAAAGGCAGGAGCAGAATGTGCGAAAATATAACAGGGTATTTTGGGAAATATTTATCCCACCTCCACCACAACAACTCAGCTTGTAATATTGTTTTATACATTATAAGCTTTTTTTTTGGTGGGAAGTCATCCAATGACTTCTCTCGCTCTTGGGCGGAGCGAGAGGGTGTGTAAAACTTTTACTGACTAAAACCCACATCTGTTTTTTTTACCGGATTCGTCTTGATAACCCAAGTGTTCTTAGACAAGTGACGTTAAAAAAAACCAACATAACGATTGTGAGATGGCATAATTTAGAGCAAAAAAAAATTTTTTTTGGTTACTGCCGTTTGAGTATTAAAGTGCTCATAATGAAGATTTCAAAATGGTATATTATGACCATATTAAAAAAAAATACAAAAGGAAATATGTCACTTATTATCTACTAGTTGCTCGCGACTTAGCTACTCCCCTTTTTTGAGGCAATCGTGTAAAAAAATGTTATATCAGTTCAGAGAAATGAAAATTGAAATTAGCCTAAGTTACTCCTTGTAACATCAACTATCCGTCAGTTAAGAACACCATAATCATGGTGGTATGTCCCCTCTTTGAGGAGTGGCTGGAGTTACGGCTGTCTCCATCACTATTATTACTGCTTCACAGAAGGAGGCGACCACCTGCCATTCCTCCTCGCTCCGGATCATGGCGTGAGAGGTTATTGCCGTCAATCGCGCCCACGAGGACACGGCGGTGCTCTGCCCAAGCGGGCACACTTCTATCGTATGCTCCAACGTGTCCTCCGGGCGGTCCACACAATGGTGACACCCGGGCGTTTCGTCCGCACGAATCCGGAGTAGGAACCTCCCGAACTTACCATGTCCGGTGGGGACCTGAGTCATGCGGACGGTGAGGACGCCGTGAAGTCTTTCCAGCCACTCCTCATAGAGGGAACTTACCACCATAATATACATTAAAAGCCGAGTTGAACTCCAAAACTTGTAATAAAACAGGTTTTTTTTATTTTGGGGTCTCTAAAATATACGAAATCTAGTTCTGTTTTTTTTTTGAGGTGTCAAATCATCAAATAAGGGAGTGAATGTCAGACTTTTACTGACTGAAACCTACCGTGTCCTTCAGTTGCCCATTGTGATCCAGGGTCGTGATGACTCTTTCGAACAATTCTCAAGCCATTTTTGTTTTTGTGCTATCTTCAAACTAGCTTTTGCCCGCAGCTGCGCCCGCGTATATAAAATAAAGCCTAGGTATGTCACTCAGGATTAAAGCAGCTTTCTATAGGTGAAAAAATTTTTGCAATCGGACGATTACTTTCAGAGATTACCTCCTACAAACAAAAAAACAAACTTTACCCCTTTTTTTTCTCTTCTCTTTATAATATTAGTAGGTATAGATAACTTCTTCCCGCGCCTGAGTGTAGCGAGGGGGAGTGTCTGACTTTTACTGACTGAAACCCACCACACATTCTTTCTAATCTAAATCTTAATATCGTACTACAACCGTTGTTACAAAACAAGCTCAAAATCTCCACAAACCAATAGCTTTGCTAGTGCAGTCCACAACAACAAGCGCCATACTTGTCGTATACACGGTGGGTTTAGGAGTCCAGTCTAGCCGCAACGTTGTGTTACACCTAACTGAAGTGCAGCAAGTTGTTGATAGCTACAGTGAATTAAGGTGGACTCTTAATTAATTCATTTTGAACGATGATTAACACAAGTTGCAGGGATTGGTTTGTGCAAGTGTACGCAGCTCGATGTCTGTTGAAGACTTTTTACATATAACAGACTTAGCTTTTTAATTCTTCATACAGTATTAACAACCACAATATACAATTTTTGATTTAATAATATTTTTTATAGTGGTAACATATTGCAGTCCACAGAATTACCCGCATTTTAACAAAAATGAAGGTAGTTATTTGATAATAGGTCACTAAGTGACACTCATTATCATTAAAGTGATTATTTATAAAAATATTCTAATTAATTGAAAATAAGTTGTTAATTAAAATATTATAAACAATACAATATTAAAATTATCAAAATATTACCTGTATCAAATGTATGTAAAAGTATAAATATTATAAATAAATATAACGCTAAAAAAAGAAATGCATTTGTTGAAAAAACAAGGAAATTTGCATTTTTTTTTATGTTGCCTTTGCTGCCTTTTCTTTGTTTAAATTTCCTTTCTAATGAACCAGTTTAGGGCACATCGGTTGGATGGTTTTGTTTCAAAGTCTTATAACGTATATTGGTAAAAACATTTTTGTGTTTTGTGTATATAGATAACTTGAATTATAATTTTTACATCAATTACAATCAAATATTGCACCTTGAATACAATTTCAAGGTTACAAAAAACAATTCTTCAGCGTTACTTGGACTGCGGAAAATCAACTTGAAGTTCCAACTTCTAACTTCAAACCCTTGTCTTGACAATGCAGTAATGGGAACCAGCTAATCAATATCAAAAGACTGGAGTATAACCTTCTATCCTCGAACCTTTCTGTTACTCAACCTTTTTTGATAAACCTTTTTTGACAGTTTCTTTAAACTTCTACATTGTTTATGGTCAGTCCAAAAAGAGGTCAGGAAGACCCCTCAATTTCCCTTTGACACAAGAACAGATAGCTAATCACGTTAACTCAATTAACAGCATCTGCCTTCAGTCCGATCCGCTGCGCTCGCGTTATTGTGCTCAGTGCTCATAAATTGACAAACTGTCTAACTCTCATGAACAAGCCGGAATAAGTTTCAGCTTCCGGTCAGTGCGCGAAACATGGCGGACATACGGGGAGGAATTTCGGACGGGACTGCTGGGTTTAAGGCAGCTAGTTCAGACATATAGGTTTTGGAAAGTATTTGTGTAATTTTTTGGCCATTGTCAATATAATGACAGGTGGTTATTATAGATAGCGATTCTTCCTAAAAAGTATTGATTTTTGAATCGATTCGAATCCAAGTCCAAAGTATCGATTCAGTAATAAATTGAGTTTTAAAAGATTGATTTTCTAAAGATCGATACGTTGATTATTTCGCAGCTTCTGAGTGCTAAAAAACATAGTGCAGCTCATCCTACAATGCTATGTGCTTCATGACTGGTAAGTAATCGGGTGTACAACATTCACATAACAATCAGCTTGAGGAAAACAGGTGTTTTGAATGTTTTTAATTATTAACGAGGTTGCATACCGTAGAAAAAAGAATCGAATATCGATTTCTAGTTTCTGAGATGGATTTTAAAATTCGATTCACTGTATAAGATCGATTTAAAAATCGTTTTTTTTTTCTTGAGCTATAAAATCGATTATTCATCCCTAGTGCCTAATTAATAAATAGGATTTCATTTATCTATTACGAGTAAAGTTTTTGTTTTTTCAATGTGTATTTTCTTCGAGGAATCTAATGATATTGAAATCTACCGCAAGGACAAAATGCATACGAATCTAATTCCAATTGGAATCGTACTCGTCTTCACAAGAAGAATGACATAAATGTACCCAGGTGTATTACCAACCCATTTACTTACACTTAAAAAAAAGTTGTCCCACGCTGGGAATTACTTCAGTATCGTAGGTTTTTTTTTAAGTGGGAAATCATCGAATGACATCTCACGCCCCTGGGCGGAGCGAGAGGGCTTGTCAGACTTTTACTAACTCTTGCATCGAAGGTGCGTTCACAAATATGTAAACACATGCATGGGACACCCCAAATCCGGAACAACTATCTGTATGTCATGCAAGCATTTGTTCCGGGCAGGAATCGAACCTATGACACGCAACGCAGCAGCCAATTGCTTAGCCACTGCGTTAACCGTAACGTTCATACTTACCTAGCATAGAACACAAAATCAGGAGTGAAATTGTTAATCCCATAATGTTGAACAAGCATAATATATTTACATATTTGCCCACAATCTCCTGCATTCATTACCACCTTAAGACAGTTTTTTTCAACGGCGAGCAACAAGTAGCTCGCCGTCCGGCCATCAGGTTAGTACCGAGCCCGAGTCGTCAACGGCGCAAGTCATTCCACGCACGCCTCAAAGAGATGTCAGCAAAACCGTAGGGACCCATTAGGGCCGATACCTGCTAGGGCCATGGAGATATCTGAAAAGAATACCGTGGTCATGGAATGCAAAGGGCAACTGAAGATCACAGGTGGGTTTTAGTCAGTAAAAGTCTGACACTCCCTCTCGCTCCACCCCAGAGCGAGAGAAGTCAATAGAGGATTCCCCAACTCCAAAAAAAAAATAGACCAAATACGATGATTTTCATCATCATTTAACACTTGCCCGTTCCCATTCAGACCCCCGTGAGTCCCCAACCAGGGGTCCACAGGAACCGCTCGTGATTTAGCGACTAACTTGGCCCGTGTCCTGCGAGGACCTACGGAACCAAGCCACGGTTGTTTGCTTAATGAACCATGAATTTCTATTTGTTGTCCGTTCAGGTAATTAAGTAATAGCTGGGTAACGACTCTGTTTATGTCATGAATATTTGTTTGAGCGTCTTTTGTTTATTATTTTCCAAATAGCAGATGGACCAAATAATCCAAGCATGGGTAACTCGCAAAATGGTACGGTCACAATATTTTGAAAAGGAGTTGTAACAACACCACGTGAGCGTATGTAGAATTACTTTATTATTTTTCTACTAGCGATCCCGACTGACGTTGTCCTGTCCAAAAGTTGGCTATTTGTAAGCAAAAAATTAGAACTCGATTGTAGCGCCACCTATCAGATCCAGTTGTGTTTTTGAACCTGTCAGGGACCCACTCAAATATACATACACAATTTTATTCAAATCGGTCGAGTCCTTTAGGAGGAGCAAGGTGACAAACACACGTATAGAAGAATAAATAAAACTTTGTCCCACACTAGGTAAATTCACCCAAATTTTAACCCGCAAACACAAGACAGACCCGCAACAACTCTTAAGCCATACAAATATTTGTTCCATGCAGGAATCGAATCTCCGACACGCAGTGCAGCAACCAATCTCTGAACTACTGCACCAAACGTGCTGTCACAAGAACTGAACAAGAATATTGACAAAATATTTGTGTATTCAAAGAGTCGGCATAATATAGTGACCTAGTAAGTACTAGTTCATGCTAGTGGCTTCGCCTGAGTGAAACTATATCATTATCAGGATAGGAAGGTGCGGGTGACAGCTGTCGGATTCATACAATCTAGCTACAATGCGTTCCAAATAAGAATAGGATCGATTGCCATGTTGTGACGTCACGTCATACTGTCAAATCGAAGAAATATTATGGTAAGCAAAATAAGAAATTTTTAAAATTTAATTTATTTACGAACTGTCAACGAAAATAATTTAATCAGAATCCAGTTCTACAATTTTGCTCATCTCTGAGTTCTTCAATTTTGCCCAATTTCTTGCTAATACTGTCCAATACAGTATGACGTGACGTCACAACATGGCAATCGATCCTATTCTTATTTGGAACGCATTGTACCTATACTTTTCTCTCCATCTTAAAGATGCATATTTTCGTCCCGCTGTCATCCTACCTATGCTATGTAAAAAATAACTTAGAAACTTATCACAAGGGAACATACTTCCGGGATTCAGAATAGTAGATATCTGGTATTCCAGGAGATGGTCTACCCCGTCCGGTTAAGACCAAGCTCGGGTCACCGGCGTGTTGTGTTTCACGAGCGGCTTTAAAAAGATGCCAGGAAGGCTGACGGAGCCAGTTAGGGCTAATGCCTGCCAGTGGACAGTCATGCAAGTCTATTGGACTGTCCGATCACTGCTAGGATGAGGTACGAGCCGGAGCAGGACCTCGATGAGAAACTCGTGGTCGGAAATCTACCGAATTTGATAAAGGTCAAGAAAATAAACAAATTTTTAGAACCCTGTAATAAAATAGGATCAATACTTATAAAGAAATAAGTTAGCACAAGTAGGATACTTAAATATATAGATTAAGTACCTATCTTAAAAATACAATAGAAAAAAAAACTATATATAAGTAAGAATAGGAGCACCGCATAGTTTCACTGCTTCGCTGCCATGCCCATAACAGTTATGCCCATGCTCATGTGACACATGGGCATGGACATAACTGTTATAGGTATGCATACTGGTACATTTTATATTTTAGCTAATAAGTGAAAAAACCTAACATTATTATACAACCCAAATCGCTATAGAACGTCTCTGATCATGTCAGGGGACAACTAGCATGGCAGGAGTGTGATTTTAGTAGGTAAGAGTCTGACACTGCCCAGGCTGTCTCGACCGCGAGTTAGCCTGGGCGTCCATGAGGGTTTCCAACTCCTGCCAAAAAAAAAAATTGTCTCCCAATGCGGAGGATTGTTCGAAGGTTTCGTTACCGTGGCCCTCACAAAAGGCAACTGAAGGAACACTAAACTGCGCCACCCAGATCGATAGAATTCATTTGATGATTACCCAGGTAAAAAAAGGACATGGCCTACATTTCATCCAAATCCATTCAGCTATGTGAGTGTAAAGGAATAAGAAACATACACACACATACATACAAACTATCGTATTTATAATAATAGTGTGACTGTCCTCATTACTCGTAAATATTATCATCATCAATAAACTAAGCAGTTGTAAAACATCATCATATCAGAAAAGACTATCACTTATTTATTATAATTAAATGATTATAAATATAATTGTTTACCTAAAAACCTAGAAATACCGTAAATCATATTTTTTTACGAATGTAACCTAGTTAGCTATTTAAGGCACTTAATCCTCCCTTTTTAACATTATTAAAGTCTTGTTTGTAACTTTGATTTTGAATAATTAAACTTTTATCTTTTTATTATTGACTAGATAAACCCGCAGGAGAACCAAGGTTGCCGACATAGCACGAAGAATCGCCAAACTTAAGTGGCAATAGGCAGGGCACATTGCTCGCAGAACGGATGGCCGTTGGGGCCGAAAGGTTCTGGAATGGTGACCACGTACCGGAAGACGTAGCGTTGGAAGGCCTCCTACAAGGTGGACCGATGACTTGGTAACGGTTGCGGGAGTCCGATGGATGCGAGACGCACAGGACCGTTCATTGTGGCGACACTTGGCCTATGTCCAGCAGTGGACGTCTTTCGGCTGAAATGATGATGATGATGATGATGATGATGACCCGCGTCTTTGGTTACTGCTCCGCTTCTTTTAGCCGTAGCATAATGTTATATGTGTAGCCTGTCGAACACTAAAAGTATTTTTCAATTTGAAACAGCAGTTCTTGAGATTAGCGCGTTCAAACAAACCAACAATCTCTTCGGATTTATTGATATATTAAAATAGATAGACAGGCTCGAGCTTGACAACTATCTCACCTGATGGTAAGCGATGATGTGATCGACGATAGAGCACGCTTGCCTAAAAGCAACCTATTCACTCTTAGCTTACAGACCCTGGTTATAGCTGTTAAAGCCAGATCATAGAAATTGATCACTTCATGATAAGACCAACTAAAACTGGCCAGATAATTTAAACGTTAACATTTTATGATATTTATTTATTTATTAAATAACACATACAATTGTTTTAACAGGCATACCCAAGATAACAAATGTAGTCGCAAAATAGCCGCACTCAGAAATGCCACCCACAGACTGATCAAATATTCATTAGTGTAGTAGTAGTATACATACATGATAGTCGATGATCAGCCTCAAGCAGCGCCCTGAAGAACCGGTACAAGTTACACAGAGGACAACACACTTATTGTCAACCTCTCAAATTCCGCCAATGTGCAAGAAAAAATATCTAACCGTTATGTTGATCCTCGTTTGGCCTTAGCGTTGATGTAGGATTTCTATGATAGTAAAAAGTCTAAAGAAAGTAGGCCAAACGAGGATTGAAATATCGTCAAACTTTAACTTTAAAAATGATCTGGCCAGTTTTAGTTGGCCATATCATGAAGTGATTAATTTCTATGATCTAGCCACGATATAGCTATCAGGAAACACACGACTCCAACAAGGAATTTCACTCCTGATTTATCAATTTATGGTAAATTACGTATTCATAATTCTCAATGTTAACAATTCACTCATTTCTTTAGATAAATTTGGAATTGCTTAAGACATGTGAACACAAATAAAACCAAAAATATAATTTCGAAACGTTTATTTTAAAATATTTTAATTAAAAATATTACTTAATTTATTTTGCAATTTATATTAGCTTTAACCTTTGACAATAAATACATATTTAAACAATCTAACATATTAAACAACGGCATTGACATACAATTATTGTTATGAAATTACTTTCTTTTAACAAATAAATTATTATAAATATACGACAGTCCTACAAATAGTTTTTCGTACCTACCTACCTACATACATAAATAAAACATTAAAAATAACAGTGTAGTATTGTTGTAGTGTTTCAATAAAGTTACTTTATTTCCTTAACTATGTAATATTCTCCTTAAATACTAGTAGAACTTCGTCAATAAATTATTTTAATATAAATATTATAAAACAATGAAGTCATACTTGATACAAACAGGTTCACAAAAAACTATATCATAATAATGTTGCTTTGGTTACTAATCTAACCTTTACAGCGAAAAATGGAAAACTTATGATGATTTACATAAATTAGTTATTGATAACAGACTAACATAACCAGTTGTACATAAATTACTTACTTTAATAACTATCCACGTGTTTAATTCACAGCAACTATCATACTTAATACATCACACAACTAACCAATACAGGTTTCCAGTCTACGCATCTAAAATCACAAAAGTACACAAATGTACCCTCAAATGGAAATCCCAACACTTAATCACTAAACATCAATGCTCAGCCTCACTTTTATTAAACGCATGGCTTTTCCAGAATTCCGCCAACTCTTTGAACTTATTGCAGCACTGCCTCTGCCGCCTTGGGTTGCAGTTCACTGCTGGACTTTGGAGAATGGAGCTGAACTTCCGCACAAGCGTCGTCACTGATTCCCTCGTAACGTCATCAACATCATCCATTGTCATACTCGAGTAATGACTCAGCTTTTCAAACGCTTCATCAATGTATCTTTCCACGTCATCAGTGTCACTTTTCTCTTTTTCTGCTGGAGTATCATCAAAAGAAAGGTCATCGGCGGATATGCTGCAGCTCACTCTCTCAGGAACAGGTTTCTTCTGGCGTATGGTGCTGGTAGCAGATGAAAGTTTCTCCACCGACTTGAAAATGTCATCAATCTTGTCACATATTTCTTCTACGGATTCTGCTGATAGAATCTGTCCATTGATGAAGTAGAACTGCTTGGGCTGGTTTTTTTCTTCGAGGTCCTGCAAGAAGTCTTTATAGTCTAAGACTCCTGCTTTTGACAATCTTCTCCCAACTTTCCTGCGCACTTTCTTTAACAGAAATGAAGAATCGAAGGTAGTTTTCACCAAGTCCAAGGTACTGAAGACAGGCTGTAGTTTCCCTGGAGGATTATCTTCCTCAGTATCGAGGTCAACTGGCTCTCCCCACTTTTCTTCGAGCTGTACCCATTGCTCATTACCGGATAGTATTACCTCGGGGTCAAGGAATGGGCTGCACATTTTGGAGACGTGTTTTCTCTACGAACGCTCGGCGGGAACTAAGGTGTCGACACATTTGTATGTCGTTTTAAGGTGCGTATGCGCATTGTTTTGGTTCATTAGATAATTGTCGCCGTCTATTGATAAAATTATTTAGGTGTTTTGTGAGGTTCCTGGTATAGATTTGTGTTTTAAACACAATAATCACGTACTCATTAATTAATTGTGAACAAAAGATCATAATGCGTTTTGTGAAGTTTAAGTAATTAATCAAATTACTTTAAGTGTCATTAGATGTTGTGATACATTAGCATTGATAATACCAATGAGTAGGTAAACATAGCAATTAGCTTATTCAAAAACAGGATTTTTCTCAAAATTTCTAGAAAGAATAATGTAAATAATGACTAAGTATTATTTTGTGAGTACGTAAATAATTAAAAAAATAACGAGAGCAGTGGTGGCAGCGTGGTAACGGCCCCGACTTACGAGTTGTAGGTCGCGGGTTCAAACCCAGCCAGGCGCATTACTTTGTGTAATTTATTTCATCACCACTGCTCTCAAAATGGTGAAGGAAAACATCGTGAGGAAACCGGCATGTCCTAGAACCAAAAATTCGAAGACATGTGACATTCACCAACCCAAAATTTAATATTTAAATAATTATGGCAGATAAGTGGGCCATCTATAATCTACATTAATAAAAAGGTCTAGTTTCATCATATAAGTTTTTCTGCCTGATGTGGGTTTATGTATATTGTATTTGTCGGAGCAGGATGCCGATCATCATTGAAGCTCTGTCCAGAGACTATGTCTTGTGGGCGATGGCTGGGTAACGAGCAATAAACAAACTATTTTAGATCACACAACTGATTTATTATGAGGCAAGCTTTAGGTATTCACTTTACACAACGAGCAGTGAGACAGTCCCCGACACTTAGACGTTGTACGCACGGCTGCCGACAGAGGAATGAGCCACGGACCTCTGCGGTCGGCCCTTTTATCTACTCGGTTCGTGCAAACGTCAGCGCGGATTCTGTCAAAGTGACATGTGTCACTTTTCACTTAGCTCGTTCATTCGTTCTCAAGCTTCCGTACTATTGACTTCACCGACACGGCCATCCTGCGGAACACACGTCCCTGTGTGTTAGTCATCATCGTCACCTCAGCTGAAAGATATCCATTGACGAGACGTCCCAACAAGACATCCGTCGCTGTGTTCATCACCACCAGTTCACCACCTCAGCCAAAAGACGGTCCACTGACGAGACTTCCAAACAAGGCGTCGGTCTCTGTGTGTTGATCTGAAACAAAATACATCTCGCAGTATCATATAGCTCGGTCACTCCTGACAAACATCAGGAACTACTCTCGCACCGTGAGTGCGCTCCCAGACATGTAAACTCTCACACACACTAGACATCCTGATCATGAGTGACTATGTATAATGAAATTCCCAATCCAACCATAAATCCAAATCGTTTACGCACCAACGCAAACGTGGTTAACTCGCTACAGGCGTCGCACCAACGACTCCTCTCGTTTACGCACCAACGTAAACGAGGATAACTCACTACAGGCGTCGCTACAACGACTCATCTCGTTTACGCACCAACGTAAACGAGGATAACTCACTAATTGCGTCGCTACAACGACTCATCTCGTTTACGCACCAACGTAAACGAGGATAACTCACTACAGGCGTCGCTACAACGACTCATCTCGTTTACGCACCAACGTAAACGAGGATAACTAACTAATTGCGTCGCTACAACGACTCATCTCGTTTACGCACCAACGTAAACGAGGATAACTCACTAATCGTTCCTTAATTCTAAAGCAGCAGTGATTAAATAGTGCCATGATCACTTTCCCCACCTACTTCCTATACATCTAATTCAACCGGAATCTCATGTTTTATTATCCCTCTCTCTGTAGGCCATAAGAACGTCTACCCCCAGCGGGAATCGAACCCGCAACGCGCAGCGCAGCAGTCAATCGCTCAACCACTGCGTCAACCGTAAATTATGAAGGTTCAACAAAACTCGAGATGTATCGAAACTCTAAATTTCTTCTAACTAACCTACTAATTCTCACTACTGTTCATAGTACTGCTAAGTTCAATTAAAGAAAATAAATTAACATCAAAATTTCTATATCGTTTCAATATCAGAATCAATAATCAGAAAATTCAGAGCATAATCGTGAATTAATTATCATGGTAACTTCTCCACCAAATCAACCAAACTAATCCAAAACACTAATCATTAATCTCTGCACGTGATCTCTGGCTACTAATAGCCCAGTAACCTCTAGTCACTCAACCATTCCTGCGCATCCCTCCAGGATTGCCAAGTCTCTTACGACTTAATGGTTTCCCACATTACGTCCCAGGTTTGATCGCAATACCGCGTACTCACGGACTACTGTGACCACTAGATACCGATTTCTATTAAGCTACGGCTACAAATCAAATCTGGTATAGTCCGATCATCATGTAAACTTAATAATCTCATTATCTCTACTACTTTACTCTACCCCAATTTTATCAGTTATGCGCTGATTTTCTTTCTCTCTCTATTACTCCAAATTAATCTTTAAATGGATCTTACTCAGTTTACTTGCTCTGCTCGTATTTGAAAAAGTCTCTTATCAAAAATTTATCAACTTCCGCCTTCGTCAGATTAAACTTACAGTTTTCATAGGTTGCCTACACTCTCTATATGGCGTAACGCATCATTTCTCGCGGTACTAAAATTTAACTCTGAGTCTACATCGTCTTTTGTCATCAACGGTAGAGAAAACGCAGCCTTGTCAATTAACAGTGCTAAGGGACCACCTGCCTTCGTCGTTTGGTTTAGCGTCCGTAACTGAACAATTAATCACGAGTTAGACTTCGCCTAATGAACCCTACCACAAACGGTTTTTTGTCTCTACAGTCGTTATTAGCATTGGTTCTAACACGAACATCACACGTTTGTCACACGTGAAAATCCCGTCGCGACCAAGTGTAAGATAATGTTAATTGAATCACAGAACTCTAAATTCTTTTAATTACCATTTATTTTAATCAGAACCTTAAAAGTTTCGTAGTCTCGTTTTTGTTTGTTCAGCACGTAACTAATTACCAGAGAGTTCTTTTTAGCTTTACCTTCTAACCGACTATAAACTGACTGTAAATTATCTTTATGATCAAGCAATGGGAGATAGTTTCGCGATAACTCACGTATGGTACTACTACAGGGCATCTCCTGCTTTGAATTCAGTCTTATCTTATGGTTTCACTGACATCAGTATGCAATTCTACTACGTATTTGAGAGGCTTAAATCATTAAAACCGACTCTTTCATAAGAATTGAAATTATTTCTTAATCAATGTCTTCGTGGCGCAGTTGCCAAGAAAAAGAAACTTTACTACACATCAAATCTTTAGAACGGACCCATAACAGGAGTAAACTTAGGCACAAACCGCCCGAAGTAAGCTACTAGACCTATAAACTGCCCTAACCGAGCTAAGATAAACGGTGGAGGCAGAGTCGAACGTACGTGACCTGCTTTCTGCTATTAGGTCCTATTCCTCCTAACTTCACTACTTGACTTAATTTCATACCCTAGTAACTTGAGTTGCATTATCAAAAACAACCATTTTTCTCAAATTTAATGAAAATCCGGCTTTAGTCAACGTTTGTAAAACTACATTAAGTCTCCCGACGTCCCTCTTAATAGTTTCCTAAATAATCAAAATATTGACAACTCAAACTACGACGTAGGCATTTACCGATTCGCCTAGAACAACAACAATCGTCCGTTGGAAAACTCAGATCGCATTTTGAAACTCATTGGCATGGTCAAATATTTGTACCGGCTGTCCGCTATCATACTACTGAAAGCCTGATACACAATCCAATTTTGTAAAATAACGCGCACTATTTACACGAGTTATTTTGTCTAAGGTGAGTGGTATCTCGGTTAGACACATTGTTATTTAGTTCACAGTAATCTTTGCTCATTATATCTGACCGGTCGAGTTTTTTAAGTCAAAAGAGCTAACAAACACCGAATTACTCGGTCGAATAATATTTGCCAGCAACAATCATCTACCCGCTCACGCATTATTAATTTTTCCGCGCTAGACCGCTATGGTCATCTTTATACAGTCAAATACGAGTCAATCAAACGGATAAGTTTACTTTTTACAACACGCGTTTGTAGCATACCGATACACGTCACACGTCAGTGTCAATATCGTCAAAATTATCTATGGAGGAATTATCACCGTCATAAAAAAATCGAAACGGTATCTACTGGATCTAATGAGGGTAGTTGTAATTACAATTGTTTACGTCGTGAACTTTAGCAATTTTTACTATTTGAACTGAACCCTTGCAACTACAAAATATTTCACGGCCAAAATATCACTTCGCAAATAGATCTGAACACACTGAACTGACCCTTCAATGTAACAATACTGTGTTTACGTTTACCGTGAAATAGTGATGACAGACTTTAAAGTGAAAGAGAGACAACACTCAGCACCAGAATTAAAATGGAATGTGAATACCTGACCTTGTTCCTGGTGTAGGATCGACAACACCCGTCAGTCAACCTCTCGCTCGCTACGTGATGCCTTGGCGTCACCGTCACCGCTGCGTCACATTCATCAGGACACCAGAAGGAGATGTGACCTTGTTCTCCACATTTGCAGCATACGATGTGGCTGACCATGGGATTGAGTCTTGAAGCTTGAATATCACGTTATTCTGTCGGTTTCCTACTGTTTTTTGCTTATGAAAACACAGCCTGCTCCGTCAAATTTTTCCACAGTGGAAACATTTGACAGGTGACGTTTGAGATGTCTTCATACTTTTTGTGTCAAATATTTTCTGATCTGGTAGCGCACTTGACACACTGCATCTCAGGCATGCACACACACACGCACTGCACTTTGCATTTTCTACTTCAGGTAACTAAAAGTTTGTAATTCTTGCTGTAATCACTGGTGACTTCGGATTATCAGCAAAGCACGTATCGGAAAATGGTACATCGTGAACATGCATTTGCGTCGGTCTTGTCCCGGTCACAATCTGGGTAGTATACGGTGATTTAGTCAGTTCCTATTTCTTTCTGGGGAAACAATGTCATCATGGTCCAACATTCGTTGCTCAGGATTAGGGAAAAACCCCAGAAAAACCTAATCAGACCAAAACTGATAATGAAATTGATTAACGGAACTTTGAATCTTATTCGGTCCAGTGCTTCATTCCAGGTCTTCACTTTCTAATTTTCCATTTCAAATAATGACCGCTACTTGTCTTGGCTCTTGCTATTTTCTTCGTGTCCGGCGTTACGTAACCTTCGTGCTGCTCTTGTTTATTTGCTCGGAATCCCAATTCTGATGTCGGAGCAGGATGCCGATCATCATTGAAGCTCTGTCCAGAGACTATGTCTTGTGGGCGATGGCTGGGTAACGAGCAATAAACAAACTATTTTAGATCACACAACTGATTTATTATGAGGCAAGCTTTAGGTATTCACTTTACACAACGAGCAGTGAGACAGTCCCCGACACTTAGACGTTGTACGCACGGCTGCCGACAGAGGAATGAGCCACGGACCTCTGCGGTCGGCCCTTTTATCTACTCGGTTCGTGCAAACGTCAGCGCGGATTCTGTCAAAGTGACATGTGTCACTTTTCACTTAGCTCGTTCATTCGTTCTCAAGCTTCCGTACTATTGACTTCACCGACATATTTATAGTACATATATGTACCATGAATTGAAAGAAACCGGTCAAGTGCGAGTCGGACTTGCGCTCGAAGGGTTCCGTAACATATCTATACAAAATTAGACACTATAAAAAAAATCCAACTGAATAAGCGACGCGTGTAAAGTAGCATACATAAGTCATCTAATTGCGCTTAAATTAAATAACAGGCAGTCACGATAATCCAAACTACTAAATTCATAGTAATTAATGACATAAAGGCAATATTATATCATCATCTTCCTGCCTTTGTCCCGTGTTATTTGGGGTCAGCGCAACACGTTTTTTTCTTTCGTCATGCTATCACTAACTTCCTTTTCTTTCATATCACTCTTTACACAATCCATCCATTTATTCTTTGGCCTCCCTCTCCCTCTCCATCCATCCACTTGTATGCTCATAACTCTTTTAGTAACATGCGTTTCATTCCTCCTCTTTACATGACCATACCAAGACAAACGATTCCTCTTCAACTTCATCATCATCATCTTCCTGCCCTTGTCCCTTGTTATTTGGGGTCGGTGCAACACGTTTTTTTCTTCCATTCTGCCCTGTCACTCGTCATGCTATCACTAACTTCCTTTTCTTTCATATCACTCTTCACACAATCCATCCATCTATTTTTTGGCCTCCCTCTCCCTCTCCATCCATCCACATGTATGCTCATAACTCTTTTAGTAACATGCGTTTCATTCCTCCTCTTTACATGATCATACCAAGACAAACGATTCCCCTTCAACTTATATAGGCAAAAAAAAACGTTTGTTTTATGGGAGCCCCACTTAATTATTATTATTTTTTTTTAAAGTGAATATATAACTAAATGTTCTGTGAATATTTCAAGCTTTTACCAGTTTCTGCTATTAATATCGAGCAAAAAGCGGCAGAAAAATCACGTTGGTTGTATAGGAGCCCAACTTAAATATTTATTTTGTTCTGTTTTTAGTATTTGTTGTTATAGCGGAGACAGAAACACATCATCTGAAAAAAATTCAGCTGTCTAGCTATCACAGTTCGGTAATACAGCCTGGTGACAGACAGACGGATAGTGAAGTCTTAGTAATAGGGTCCCTTTGGGTACGGAACCAAAAAAAAAATGGATTTCAAAAACCACCAAAAATAAACAAAAACATTTCAACAAAGAATAAGATTTTAACTTGATAATTAGCTACATTTTACTTCCAGATGTGTACCACAGCCATTCATAGACACATCTTTCCTCATAACAGAGGGGATATGCAAAAAGGACGCTCGCGTACACATACGTTGCCATAAACTAGGCACCTTTTGTGAACAACGAGCCGCTGTCGCTTAATTATCGTTTTGGAATGAGCGTTACACCGGATTTATAATACTGGGTACGCTTGAGCACAGTCGTGTTTTGTGCCGAATTGTTTTTGTTAATCAAATCAGAACTATTGAAAATAGAGTCAAATTAATAAATTTTTAATTTATTAATCCCGCGATCGACATTTAAAGAATTTGAAAGAAAAGAAAGAAGAAAGAAAAAGAGTTTTAAATAAACTCTTTTTCTTTCTTCTTTCTTTTCTTTCAAATTCTTTTATTTTTAAGGTATGTGCCATGTTTGACGTAAATCGTCAAACATGGCACATACCTTAAAAAAAAAGACAAATAACAATAATGACTGGTAGGATATGCGTCATACCCGCGCAAAACGGCCAGCGCTCAGCAAAATGCTAGGGCTCGTGTAAGACAGAGCCTTAGCGCTGATTTTCAGCACCGGCCGTCGTTGACGAAGAGACTTTGATTTGATGTCTTTACGGGTGGTAAGAATTCCGAAAAATTTACTTGCCAAAGGGTTGTGGGAGTAAGTAAAACGAACAACAGTTCAGCAGCATCCAGTTAGACTGGAAACCGGCTTGGCAGATCATGATGGGATCATTAGTCTGAGTCTTAGATTAATTGACTGTATGCAAATGCTGATAAGAAATAAATTTTCAGTAATTTTGTGTATCTGTAATAATTGTATTTATATTTCTAATAAATATAATTAATCATCATCATCATTTCAGCCGAAAGACGTCCAATGTTGGACATAGGCCTCCCTCAAGTATCGCCACAATGAACGGTCCTGTGCTTGTCGCATCCATCGGATTCCCGCAACCCTTACCAGGTCATCGGTCCACCTTGTAGGAGGCCTTCCAACGCTACGTCTTCTGGTTCGTGGTCACCATTCCAGACCCTTTCGGCCCCAACGGCCATCCGTTTTGCGAGCAATGTGCCAAGCCCAATGCCACTTAAGTTTGGCATTTCTTCGTGTTATGTCGGTAAACTTCGTTCCTGCCTAGTTGTTTGTTTTATTTTCGCCAACACTTTTGTATACAACTGTACAAACAAATACTCATATCCCAGCACCCTAATGAGAAGGCCTGATATTACCTACAAATACATCGTAACGCTGTTTTGTTTCAAATTGTGACCCGCGCTGTTATTATTTTTAACTTTTTCAGAACAAACAACTGACTTTTTTGCCTTTTATCTGCTTAATTTTTGCTAATTATATATTATATTTTTTTAAAGTAAAATTTATTTGCATAGATTGTAGGTGGGTACATAAAATAAGGTGTAACAATAAATTTGGCGAGCATTGTATTTACATCTACCTTATATTGGAATTGCATCTACCTTATATTAATGAATTTGTTAAATTAATTGGGATAACCGGTTAGATTTTCAATAGTCGTAATATTACAATGATAGTTTAAAACATAACCTTAAAATCTAATTAAAATAATTTGAATGAAATCAGATAAATTTAAAAAATCAAATAAAAATAGATCATTAGGTGCTGTATGTCAATTAATTAAATTACACATTTTTAATAACATTCAATTAAACGTTTGTAACATTTTTAAATTATTCAAAAACTCATAAATGTTTTTTTTTCTTTCTTTCTTTTTACAAATATAATTTGTAATTGTTAATTCAATGTCGGTAATACAACGTATAGTAAAATATAATGTATATCATGAATAGTTAACTCAAATGTGAAGTCTGGTCATGGCCATCCGGATGGTGCGGGGATATCGCACGGTTTCCCGTGAAGCGGCGAGCCTCCTTGCTGGCCAGCCACCATGGAATCTGGAGGCAACAGTCCTTGCACGCATGCACGATCTGCGCGTGGAGATGCAACGCCGGGGTGAAACTCCGATGCCACGCCAAGTCGCGGCATGGCGGGAAGAACTCCGGCGGGATCTCATGGTGGAATGGCGACAGCGACTGTCGCAACACAGTGCTGGGCACGCCACAATTATGGCGGTAAGTCCCCTCTTTGAGGAGTGGCTAGAAAGACCACATGGCGTCCTTACCTACCGCATGACGCAGGTCCTCACCGGACATGGTAAGTTCGGGAGGTTCCTGCACCAAATTCGTGCGGAAGAAACGCCTGGGTGCCGCCATAATGTGGACCGTCCGGAAGACACGGTGGAGCATACGGTAGAGGTGTGCCCCGCCTGGGCAGAGCAACGCCGTGTCCTCGTGGGGGCGATCGGCGGCAGTGAAAAAATAAACTATTATTATTATTAGTGATCTCTCGCGCCGGGCCTTGGTACAGGCCATGGTCCGGAGTGAGGAGGAGTGGCAGGCGGTCGCCTCCTTCTGCGAAGCAGTAATGCTAGCAAAGGAGGCGGCCGATCGCGTGAGGCAGCGGTCCTCACGCCCTCACCGCCGCCGGGATTCCGATCCCGATTACCGGCCACCGTAGGCGCGGGCTTGCGGACGGCGAGTAATGGGTGGCTCGCCGTCCGACCGTTTTTTTTTTTTTTTAAGGTGGGAAATCATCAAAATGACTTCTCGCGCTCTGGGTGGAGCGAGAGGGCGTGTCAGACTTTTACTGACTAAAACCACACCTGTATCCTTCAATTACCCTTTGCGTTCTAGGACTACGGGTTTCCCTTTCAGAAATTTTCTGGCCGGCTGGCGGTCGTCCGACCGTCCAGTAACTGTCCGGACCGAGCCCAAGTCGTCGACGGCGCGTTTTGTTCCACGCGCGCCTCAGGCAGATGTCAGCAAATCGTAGGGGCCCAGCAGGACCGAAGCCTACTGGGGCCACGGGTAGTGTGAAAGCGAAGCCCGGGGCCCCGGGATGAAGGCAAAGAAGGAACAGGAGTGGGTTTTTAATCAGTAAAAGTCTGACACTATCTCTCGCTCCGCCCAAGAGCGGGATTTATTATTAGATGATTTTCCCACCTAAAAAAAAAAATGTGAAGTCTAAATTGTAATAATGTATTTTTAATTCATGAAATGGATTAGTTATTAAAAAAGATTTAATTTATAATTATGTATATTTGGGATTAAATGTCTTTATTCCGTTTATTCATTAATATTTACATATAATTTATATTTTGAAATATTTTAATAGAAAATAAAAAGAAACAAAATTAAGATATGAAAATAAGTACCTATTCTACCGGTATCCGGAAATGGGTTCAAAATAGCTTTATTATTAAATTACACAATACGTATGACGAGCAATGGGTAGTTTGACAGGCCTGTTGGTCTAGTGGTTAGTGGCCGTGACTGCTATGCCGGAGGTCGTGGGTTCGATTCCCACCCAGGACAAATGTTTGTGTGATGAGCACGATCATTTGTTCTGTGTCTGGGTGTAATTTATCTATAATATTTAGAAATATATAAGTATGTTTATTAGTTGTCTAGTACTCATAACACAAGCTCTGCTTAGTTTGGGACTAGACGGCCTTATGTGATAGTTGTGGAATATTATTATTATTTAATCTTTGATTCCAGCACAAAATAAGGCTTTGAGTAGGTATATTGCAAGTTTGTAAGTTCATCGTCCGGCCGTCTGGTAGGTAACCGCCCGGACCGAGCCCGAATCGTCGACGGCGCTCGCGCAATGGGACTTCTGAAAAGGTAACCCGTGGTTCTAGAATGCAAAGAGCAACTAAAGGAACATAGTACTTGGTGTGGTTTTAGTCAGAAAAAGTCTGACATGCCCTCCCACCCCGCCCTGGAGCAGGAGAAGTCATTAAATGATTTCCCACTACAAAAATGGGTCAGTAACAAATAAAAGTCAGATAACTTATTACTGAGGAATAAAAATGGCAATTTGATACGCTATACATATTCATTTTTCAGTTTTTAGTTATTTGCAAAATCAGCCCTCAGAAAAAAGAAATAGTTCCTTTAATTTACCCCTCACCAGTTGTCCCCTCGCTTCATAGATGGCGTTAGCATTCAATTAGATCGCGCTTTGGTTTCTTTTCGAAGTCGCATCTATAATGGTTGGGACAGCTAGTTTATTAAGCATTAAAATTATTTCTTACAGCTAATAATCAGCCTTTGTGGTTGATTTGTTGTAATTCATGATAATGTAATTACAGAACGACGACAGTCAATCAAGAACATCTAGTCTCCTCGACCTTGTACAATCCTCAGTAAAAGCAATGTCAGATATAGCATTTTCCGTTAGTAAATTTTCAATTGAATTGCTTACTATCAATTTATGACTGATAAACTCACCCCGTATAACGATCAGGTATATATCAGATAGTAGGTAGATATGATATAATGTACCGAGGAAAAACCGAGCAACTTCATAAAAAAAACATTGCAAACACGTTTCATTCCTGCATCGATAGACTATTAAACATAAACTTTGAGTGGAAAAAATATTTACTATTGCATGCCTTAAATGTTTCTTGTTTGTTGGTTCGATAACAAAAAAATAAAAAAAGTATTTTTTTAAATTGTGATATTGGCAAAACGTAGTTTGTAACTTATATATTAGTGCAAAACAAGTTATTTACAGTACTATAAATTATGCTTGACAATATTCGTATCTTTCTTTCATTATATTACATACATGAAATGGAGTTAAGGATTAATAAAATGACTTGGTTACAAAATCAGAGTTAAAAACTAACCCAGTTAATCATTTTATTTCAACCTTTTCTTCCATAAAACTACTTAATCATTATTTTACAAAAACACCGAAAACATAATGTATTTCTTTCAAAAAACATTTACGTCCATACAACCGCTCACAAAAACATAAAGGGTAAGTAACGCCCATATTATAAACAGCCAAATCCACTATTTCCCACCTTAATCTTATTATTTATCGCGTACCGGGAAAGCGTCCGGGGCAATTAAACGCATCCAGTGCTTGGCCATGTATCACGGACAGTAATCCAGGGGACAGAATCATAATAACAAAAAACAATAAAAATAACGAATTACCCCGTGAACTGAGCTTGAATCGGCCCCGAGGATGCGGCGGCCGGGAAGACGTGGAGTCGCTGTTGGTGAGGGAAGATTTTGATGCCGGCGTGCCAGGACGCTCGATGTTAAGATAATTGATTTTAAATTCTGTGAGCCTATTTGAGTAAGTTAGTTCTGTGATGTATTAAATAGAAGATATTGTAGGTTTTAAATAATTTTCTTTATGGACGTGGACGAGGACGTGGTAGTCGTTTTACAAGCTTCAAGATTCAGAGAATTGCTTACCTAAATAAATATTGTTTCATAAATCAGAAATAAATCATCATAAATCATAATCATTTATTTGCTAATGTGGGTAATTACAAAAAGTTGTTAAAAAAATATAGCACAGTCCAACTATATTACACGTTAAGGCATGCAAATCACAAGCTATAATATTGTAACAATGAAACAAATAAATAAAGCTAATAATAATGTCAAAAAGAAGATTTGAAGAAATATACCTATTATAATTTAAACGATGGCGAACTTCTGAAGATGAAGGACTAGTTTTTTTATATACACACATACCTTTAATATTAAAAGGGGTAAGTTGAGAAGATTACGAAAAAAAATTACGTTATAATAAATCCAATATGGCGGACAATTTTTTAAGTTTGTTTTCGAAAATGTTTGTTTTAACCAGAAATCAGAAACGTTTATTTCAAATATACCAATTATAGGCACTTTTGAATGGTCAAAATGTCGGTCAGTTAAAAAAAGTGAAGAAATTGCACGTTCCAAAGCGTAGATCTTTATGGAGAAGAACGTGCAAGAAACTCCATGGACACTCTTTTAAATCATATTATGGATTACATAAATCTTGGTTACACTTTTCTTATCGCTTTTATTATGTGAGCACAATGTAGATAAGTAACGAGAAATAAGAAAAATAAACTAATTAAAAAATAGAAATTAAATTAAGCCACTGGCAGCTAAGAGATGACCAGTGTCACCTAAGGGTGTCCGTTCACAAGCATGATGCGTGCATCAGCCCCACTCAGCTCAACCATTTTGACCTTACCTTATTTTTAATTTGTTCCTCCTTATTGTACTATTTTAATTACTAAATTTCACAACTAAAACTGCTGTATTGCTGCGTATAATTATGATAAGACATATATATTAACAGTCCCAAAAGATAGCCCTAATCAAACAACACGGGGGCTATTTACCTTCATGCTAACTGTCTAATTGGTATATATCTCATCTCTGTAAATAAATATTCATTCTGTTTTAAATCTTTTTTTAGGTACAGTAATGACAGTCATGCACTTTCTTCCAAAATCTTTAGTACCTTGCCCTCTCCACAATATCGCGAACCTCTGTTCCAAATCCACATTCTGTTTGTGCTCATTCTTAATATGGGGCAAAACTGTTGGAAGAACAACAGTTTTTGTTGTATATTTTATGTTCTGTGACGCTATAACTCAGTTGTGTGACACACCACCCTGAGCCTCGTGATATACAGCCCTATACAAGTACTACTCTAACATTATTTATAACGCAGCAGTTATTTTTATTTATATTCTTATTTTATTGGTTTATTGCGCTACGGCTTGTTGGTTCCGCATCTTCGATAAGTAGATCTCTTCTTATTACAGTATCTTTGCCAATTGAGAGTTTTATGTCCAGATAATAATTTGTTGAAACAATAATTCGTTATCGTTGTGCAACTTCGGAAATAATATTTCTTTCTTTGTCAATGTTTTATTGTGGTCGAATATTTTCTATGTTATCGTCACGGTCTTTTTAGTTCGCGAAGTGGGCAGGACTCCAAACAGTAAATGATAACTGTAATAAATATAAGTAGTAAAGTTTAGGCAGGTAATAACAAATCTAAGTATAGGGAGTTTCCCTCAATTATGACAATATCACACAATCCATCGAAATCTACTGATAAAACAAGCCCATCCCATCATCGGACCTCTAAACGTACGGTGATGTGTTACCGGTATATGGTGTACATCCCACACCCATACATATAAAATGTTTTGGGAACACATTCATTGTGCGTACAGCTAATGAGTGGATCCCCCACCTGTTTCTGGTAGCTACAAAAGTAAATAGGCTACTTCTAGGCAAGCCTGTTCCATCATCGGACCACCAGACATACGACGATGCACCACCGATACATGGTACTCATCACACCTATACGCTTACTTCGTTTTGGAAACACTTTCATTATGTATACAGCTAAGTAGGGTCAAACGCGAGCCTATCAATAATAACAAAAAAGCAGGTCTACTGGAAGTCCGTTCATTTAATTGATTTTGTCGTTCGTAAATATTGCAACTGCTCGTTGTTGTTTTAGTCCACGGCTATCCGCAAAAAAATTAAGTTTGGATACCAGATTACCTGTGTCTTTCTGAAACTGGGGATATTTTTTTTTTATAGTCATCATCATCAACATCATCATTCACATCACATCAATTGTCACCACAACGAACGGTCCTATGCGTCTAGCATCCATCGGATTCCCGCTATCTTCACCAGGTTATCGGTTCACCTTTTGATAGGCCTTCCAACGCTGCGTCTTCCGGTATGTGATCGCCACTCCAGAACCTTTAGACTCCATCGACCATCTATTCTGGGAGCAATGTGCCCGCCCACTGCCAGTTAAGCTATCTCTAGTTAGATCTTTAGTGATAGATCATACAACTTTATTTTTGGAGCACAGTAAGTTGGTACTGCGCTTCTCATGTGTCTGACGTATGATGATTGAGTGGTGGGACCGTAAAACACAAAATTTTTGTCGCGGCAGATCATATGAATTGACACAGCCCAGAACAATAAGAGCAGTGGTAATGGCCCCGACCTACGAGTTGTAGGTCGCGGGTTCAAACCCTGCCAGGTGCATTACTCTGTGTAATTAATTTTATAACCACTGCTCTCAAAAACGGTGAAGGAAAACATCGTGAAGAAACCGGCATGTCTTAGAACAAAAAATTCGAAGACATGTGACATTCATCAACCCACACTGGGCCCACGTGGTGGATTAAGGCCCATTCCCTCTCCTAGAGAGAGGAGGCCTGAGTCCCAACAGCGGGAACATTAAAGTCCAGAACAATAGAAGGAGGCCTCCTAGCCTTGGTCTAGTAGTGGAATATTATAGGCTAGATATATAATAATACTAGCTTTTGCCCGCGGCTTCACACGCGTACATAATATATAGCCTATGTCACTCTGAAATAAAGTAGCTTTCTATCGGTGGAAAAATTTTAGCAATCGGACCAGTACTTTCAGAAATAACCTCCTACAAACAAAAAACAAACTTTACCTCTTTATTTTAGTGTAGATAATATACACTCGTCTTATTGTACATAACTTTAGAAAACTCTTGTTTTGACGTTGTTCTATTCTAGGAATTATTCTTGTATCGTGGGTGCGTTTTCAAACATATACACAGGGTCTCCTAGTACCGACTCCAGTCTCTCGCAAAGGAGCTTCTTACTCACTTGTATAATAATATGTATAATAGATTACTTAGTTAAGGAAACCTTTGTGAAGAGAGAACAATAAAAAAATTATTATTATTTTTATATATTCATTTATCTCAGGACCCTGAGGTCCTGGACCTTTGGAAGGCGTACGAGGAGCCGAAACCAACTCGCAGAGGCCCTTTTAGACGCTTTAATGGAAAGTGGTACAAACCGGTGATTATCCCTGTACGTACTATGCTAGTTGCATCCAAGGACAACCCCCGGTTGGTGGGAAACTATTGCGGCATTTGGAAAACTAAGATATAAGGCTATGGTTTATGGAGTCTTAAGTGGACTGTTTACCAGGAACTATGTTAAGACTATGGCCCCTGCTTAAACAATGTTATTAATATCCATCGACAAAAGGCAGGGGGTGACTTGCACACTCAATAAATGGGCCCCCATAAACGGTCGCTAGCACGAAGTGACGTAGCAACAAGAGGGCAACATATCCTGAGGTGCTTAAGGAGTGGAGAGGTATACCACGGCTATCAGGACAATCCCGGAAGTACGGTCAAGATCCCTACCAGCACCTTACTGGATTATACATCCTTCTCCCGAGCACGTTTGCTCTTGCGAATCTCCACTCAAGCCAGCCAATAAAGGCAAGAGAGAGGTGGGAGCTCTGTTCCTCGTCAGTGTTCGCTACGGCCGGCCAATAAAGGCAAGTCGGAGATGAAGAACAAGAATTTTCCCGGGAGATCGGGTCCGTGGGGTCGCTAATGCCCAACAGTTCGCCACAAAACTGCACTGCGGATTTATTATTATTATTATTACAAGTTTATTATTATATATAATATACTCACTTAAACGAGACATCCAGACCGCAACTATCTGCAGGCCATACAAACAATTTTCGGGGGAGGCCTATGTCCAACAGTAGACGTCTTTCAGCTGAAATAATGAAAAAAAATGATGTTACAAACAATTTTGCTGTGCGGGAATCGAACTCACGACACAGCGCAGCAGTAAATCGCTAAGCCACAGCACAGCACCAATCGTACCGTCACTTTACATTACTTTTAATTATAAATAATAATAAAAAAATAAAATTTTATTCAAGTATAAAGTAAGTAACATTATGATTTACATTAAGTACAATCGAGAAAAAAAGTAATTCTAACAGTAACGTAGACCTGCCTGATCTAGGTTAATGAAAACCTGTGTTTCAGGCCATCAATTTACATCAAACATTTAAAAAAGAAAACTCTAATGGAATTAATTAGAAACTAAATTAAATAAAAAGAAGACAATATTTCAAACAACTTAAAAAGTAACAATTTGAATAGAATATTTTAAAACTAGATTATGTACGATATATTAGGATTATTTTTCGATAGAGAGTATTACAATGCGTTACAAATACGAATAGGATTGATTACCATGTTGTGACGTCACGTCATACTGTCAAATCGAAGAATTAATAGGGTGATCAAAACAAGAAATTTTTAAAATTTAATTTATTTACGAACTGTGAACCAAATCAAGTTTAATCAGAATCCAGTTCTTCAATTTTGCTCATCTCTGAGTTCTTCAATTTTGCCCAATTTCTTCCGATTTGACAGTATGACGTGACGTCACAACATGGCAATCGATTCTATTCTTATTTAGAACGCATTGTACTAAGAGTTGAGTTCCAACCGTATTATTTTCCACAGAATAATTAATAATGTGTGGTAAGTAAATATTCTGAAAACTCAAACTGATGGCATAATAATGAAATTAATGTAAAATTACGATTGATGATATATTATTTAAAGGCGTATCAGTACATTATCGTAAATTAATTAGACGCAAAATAATGCGCTTCCATTACATGGGCTGATGTCAACGAGGTGAACTGTACAGGATGTTTAAAAAACTTTCTTTACTACTTATCTATTAAAGAAAGATTTCGAACATGAATCTTTTTGCCTAGCCTTTTTCCGTCTTAGGGTTAGTTTGTAGAGTAAATAAGTGCAGCTAAATACTAGTTTTTTTTTTAAACGATTACGTATAGGTATATTTTGGGAATCGAACAATGATATTTAAGAGAAATATTACGGCTTTAAAAAATACAATAACTGTAAGCATAATCAGCCTTATAATGTTTTCATTGCTGGGAATCAGGCCTCCTCTCTATGAGAGGGAATGGGCATGCATGTGGACGGTGTGCAATGGGTAGCTCACCGTTCAGTGGTCAGGTAAGGACTAAGCCCAGGTCGACGGCGCAATGTCATTCACGCGCCTCAATGAGATGTCAGCAAGATAGGCGGGGCCAATTGGGACCGGTGCCTGTAAAGGATACGGATTTTTTTAAAGAGTTACATGACCCTCGCAAAGGGTAACTGAAGAAACACTGTGGGTTTTAGTCAGTAAAAATCTGACGCTCACTCTCGCTCCACCCAGAGCGGGAGAAGTAATTTGATGACTTTTGTGTTTCTTTACAAAATATACTAAAACTAAAAAATAATACTTACACATATTATTAAATTTTCTAAATATACAAGAAGTTTGATCCATCTTTATTCAAGACCTAAAGTTTCCTCCTAACTTTTTAGTTTCTACTACCTATAAAGATCTTTACCATAGATTTCTAACACAAGTCATCTACCCTACCTTTCTCTCCTTCCAAAAAAAAGAAAACAATTCCACCATGACACCTAACAAAATTAACCCTACCAATTTCCTAACACCCTTTGCTATCGCAAAAATATCGGCAGTCGTTCAGCGATCGCATTGATTGCTATTATTTCGAGTCATTAAATCAAAGCAACGACAATCGCGCGCTCATTATGGCGGGCCGCGCTGTTTTCCAGCGGGGATATACCCGCGAGCCTGTATTGTATAAATCGTGGGAGCAATCGGTTGCTTTGCTCTTACGGGCGTAGGGCCGTAAGGGTCATTTCATGGTGAATCTTATTCTTCAAGATTCACCACAGTTTAGCCTGCGCAGGTCGGTTTGTACATGGAACACTGTGCGTGTGGTTGCTAAAACTTACACAGTTTTACACGGTGCAAAAAAAACTGTGGTGAAGCTTGTGCGTGTGGTAGGCCCATTAGAGTAGAATAACTTTGCCTTTAAAGAAGGTTTGGCTGGCCGATATAACTTCTTCTTCCTCACTATTATTGCTAGGCTTATCTAAAGGGCTTTTTACGAAACAACCTACACTACGGTACACGATAATAACAACATCATGCAAGAACTATTTGTCAGCATGAGGTCTGTTTGAAGTTATAATCTAACTCGTCGCTAATTTTCAAACCATAAGTACCTAAGCCTGTACAAGAATAACTTTGAAAATACTGATTAGATTTAATGATCCAATGCAGGGTTCCAGTAACAAAGATCGCGAAAAAATATTAATGAAAACATAACAAATATTAACCTGGTGATGCTGAAAGATAATATGAAAAATGAAATTCGATTACTCAATTAAATGACTAGCCAATTCAATAGGGTAAGACTAATTGAGAGGGTTGTTGATTTAAATAATTAAAATTCCCTAAATAAATA
Organism: Mythimna impura; assembly: GCA_905147345.3. Lineage (NCBI taxonomy): Eukaryota > Metazoa > Arthropoda > Insecta > Lepidoptera > Noctuidae > Mythimna > Mythimna impura. Next base: position 28,443,386 of record LR990350.1, read on the forward strand.
CATATACCCCCACCAATCAAAATTTAATCAATATACAACTTGACACTGACTTGCAAAATGAAAAAACTTATACTCCATCTGTTTAGGTAATTAACTGAAGGTAAACAATGTTGACATGTATTTTATCTAAAAGTTGTCTTTATTTTTTATATAAAAATGTTTACAATTTATTTACCTATACGATGTCTGATAGGTAACTAACTAAATTTAAATAATCTTTGTATGTCTTTTGTACGATTTTTTTTTATAAAAAGACATATTAAGATTGTTTACGTTTAGTTAACTACCTAAGCCGATGGAGTATAAGAATATTTGAATTTTGTGAGCTGCTTTGGCACTTTCAGCATAAACACTGCATTTTTGAACCGCTCCCTACAACCTAGCAACCGGTTGCTGTTTACCCAATAAAACTCCATTTAGCTATGAATTTAATCATCCTGGCCGACTAGCCGTTGTTAAATTTTGATTTATGCCACTCTCTGTGGTAGTTTTTGAACTGATTGCGTTTAGTTTTATGGGTTAGTGCGCCATTTTAGCGGCCATTTATTTCGATAATTATTTTAGTTGGTAACTTTTTATGTGCTGTCATTTTGAGGGGAATACTGTCGATTTTCGCTGTTGGGCATGTTTTCCGGGGAATTTGTGATTTGATTACGTAAATTGGATAAGGATATTTTTATGACGTAATTGAAGGTTGAAAATTAACCTCCAGCTAAGAACTGAACCTATTTTACATTGGTATTTCAGTGATATTCAATGATAAGGAGTAATCTGTCTGTCTACCGCCTTTTGAAAGCCTCTACGCAAAATATATGTAACGAAAATCAACATAAAAAAATATTTTTGGAGGTAAAAGTAAAAGTAGGAGAGCAGTCATGGATTTCATTACCGACTTTCAAATTATTCCATTTGTCAGCTTTGATTTTCCAAGGGATATAATATGTATGTATAGCCTATTTACAATAATAATAATATTCCACAACTATCACACAACGCCATCTAGTCCCAAACTAAGCAGAGCTTGTGTTATGAGTACTAGATAACTGATAAACATACTTAAATATTTCTAAATAAATACATAATATAGATATAAATTACACCTAGGTACAGAACAAATGATTGTGTTCACCACACAATCATTTGTCCTGGGTGGGAATCGAACCCACAACCTCCGGCTTAGCAGTCAGGGCCACTAACCACTAGACCTACCAGGCCAGTCCAATCAACTATATAGGTACATTTACTTGCATATCTCTACTTAATATAAAACAATGTCAACCACCACGTCTGCGCAATAAACTCAAAAACTAGTGAACGAATTTTCATGAACTTTACGCCAATAGACAGTGATTCATAAGGATGGTTTAAGTGGTGTAATAAGCTCTGCTTAATCTAGATGATCGACCATTTTATGATGATCATGAAGTGTGGAGCGGTTTTTTTTGTTTTAGGTGGGAAAATCATCTAATGACAAATCCCGCTCTTGGGTGAAGCGAGAGATAGTGTCAGACTTTTACTGACTAAAAACCCACTCTGTTCTTTCGTTGCCTTCGTCCCAGGGCCCCGGGATTCGTTTTCACACTACCCATGGCCCCAGTAGGCTTCGATCCGGCCGGGCCCCTACGATTTGCTGACATCTCCCTGAGGCGCGAGTGGAACAACACGCGCCGTCGACGACTTGGGCTCGGTCCAGACGGTTACCGGACGGTGGCACGGCGAGCCACCCATTGCTCGCCGTCCGCAAGACTAAAACCAACCTTTAGTTGCCCTTTGTGCTCTAGGGCCATGGTCACTCTTCCGAACTTCCCCGCAGCAGCTCTTCTGGCTTAGAAACCACATTACAATATTACCTTCATAACCATCACCAAACTCATTACGAATATACACTCAACGCCATATATCTAAATAATGTCATTACAACCCAATCACCAAAACAAGGTGCTCGCATTAAAATGACATACCGTCATCAGCACTCGGCGAGCCGAACACTTCCGAGCTTCCCCGAATTTTGCCGAAATTAGCATTAATACGATCGTAAAGCCGTCAGCGTGGCTATAGGCTGCGTGATTCGCGTCGCGTTTGGAACAATGTCGCCATGTTTTATGTTATAATTTTGGTAATGATAAGGTTTTAGTGTGGCAATAATTTTTGGTTATTAGTTAATTAGGTGTTGCTGTTTTCAGGCTTACTCGTCATGCTGGCTGAATATGAAATGGTGGTGTAATTTGAGTTTGAAAGGGGAACAGTGAAAATGATGTTGTTCTAGCATCATGATACAATACAAGTAAACAAGTATGTTACAAGTAGAAAAACTCAATGAAAGAAGAATCTTTTACCATTTTCAAATAAATTTTCAGCAGCTGGAAGATTTTCATACGACGAATGTCACAAAAAATGAATCAACTTAGTTAAAAATCTTTACTGTTCTAATTTATCTAATGCCTTATTTTTACCTAATGCATTAGGTACTATTTTTAATAAAAAGGAAACATCTACATTTACCGCCATTATTTTCATCAATTTATCATCTAATCTGTATAGCAGCTAATCGGAAGGCCACAGTGCAACCACTGTAAAATACGAGGCTAAAATTAGAATCTCACCCAATAGCTGTTATTTATTATGAGCGCACTCAATAATATCGTGCGCAGAGGCGATAATGACTGCACTAAATATGATTTAGTGATAATAATCATCGAAAGGATGCGCTCGCGTGCCGTATAATGCCGTGATTAATACGCGCACTGTAATTAGTCGGATGGGTTGTTTTGGGGTAGTTTTTGTTGTTAGAAAAAAATACCTACGAATATCTTCTATTCACACTTTAATATTAATAATTTTCAGGCCGTGGTATACCTCTCCAAGCCGTGGTATACCTCTCCACTCCTCAAGCACCTCAGGATATGTTGCCCTCTTGTTGCTATGTTACTTCTAGCTAGCGGCCGTTTTTGGGGGCCTATTTATTGAGTGTGCAAGTCACCCCCTGCCTTTTTATCGATGGAAATTAATAACATTGTTCAGGCAGTTCCTGGTAACCAGTCCACTTATAAGACTCCAAAAAACCATAGCCTTATATCTTAGTTTTCCATATGTCGCAATAGTTTCCCACCAACCGGGGGTTGTCCTTGGATGCACTAGCATAGTACGTACAGAGATAATCACCGGTTCGTACCACTTAAGGCAAAGAAGAAACAGGAGTGGGTTTTTAGTCAGTAAAAGTCTGACACTATCTCCCGCTCCACCGAAGAACGCGATTTGTCATAAGATGATTTTCCCACCCAATAAAAAAAGCACTCCATTAAAAGCGTCTAAAAGGGCCTCTGCGAGTTGGTTTTGGCTCCTCGTACGCCTTCCAAAGGTCCAGGACCTGAGATGAATGAATGTATAAGAATAAATAATCATTTTCATCATCATCTTCCTGCCCTTGTCCCATCTTATTTGGGGTCGGCACAACATGTTTTTTTCTTCCATTCTATCCTGTCAACCGTCATGCTATCACTAACTTCCTTTTCTTTCATATCACTGTTCACACAATCCATCCATCTTTTCTTTGGCCTCCCTCTCCCTCTCCACCCATCCACATGTATACTCATAACTCTTTTAGTAACATGCGTTTCATCTCTCCTCTTTACATGACCATACCAAGACAAACGATTCCCTTTCAACTTTTCAGTCACTGGCGCCACTTTCAAACTTCCTCTAATATACTCATTTCTCACTTTATCCATTATAATTAAATATAATTAAATATCCATAATAATCATTTTCATAATTTCCAAAAATTGTATCTTGATTTAAAACAAATAAAAACTCAAAAACAATTACCCACATGTTATTTATTTTGCAAATAGGACTATTTATACATGAAAAATAAAAACACTTAACTAATTAAAATTACATAATATATACACAATAACTCCTATCTAAAATATGGCGTCAAAAAATTCCTCCGCATCGCTGTCGACTGGAAGTGTGCCCAAAAGACTGGCGGCATTGCTACGTTGTATGGCAATGCTTAATCTCTGACCGAGGTAAAAGCCAGCCCTTTGGTCACGCGAAGTGTTATTACCCACATTAAAATAAAATAATAACCAAATTTAAAAAAAAATACAAATCAGGGTATCATATGAAGTATACCTACGGTGGGCTTACTTAAACTATGTCACCTTCACTTCTGAGGACCTAAACACGCCAGTGACACTGCTATAATAATAATAGGTGTGGTCACTTACTAGGCCTAATGAATCTAATAATATTCCACCCACAACTATCACACAACACCATCTAGTCCCAAACTAAGCCGAACTTGTGTTATGAGTTTAAGACAACTAATAAACATACTTATATATTTCTAAATACATACATATTATAGATAAATTACACCCAGACACAGAACAAATGATCATACTCATCACACAAATATTTGTCTTGGGTGGGAATTGAACCCACAACTTCTGGCATAACATAGCAGTCCACTAACCGCTAGACCAACTGTTCAGTCAATATACTTAGATGGTTACCCATCATTGGACTGTCCTCAGCAAAAGTAGCTTAAATTTAAACATAGACCGAGCTGTTAATTAAAAATGTGTTGTGTATTAATTTATTATAGATTTAGAAATGTGACTATTATTATGTCCACTTGTACCTATTACATGACATAGTTGTCTTTATTATTAAGCTAGAACTACATTAGACCGACGCACACGTGTAACACGCCTGATTTGTACGTAGAACGACGTCGCGTGGCGTCGCGTGGCGTCGCGTGGCGTGGATCTAATGTAGCTCTACAAGTCTAGTGGTCATATATAGCCACCTCTTGGAGGTGGGCACTAATGGATACAACACAGTTTTAAGCTGTTGATCCCCGCAATAACACCGGCGTTAACGCGCCATTGTCTTTCTATTGTGTATTACGCTACTCAAAAAGTTATACTAATGTAGTTGTTAGCGAACACTTAAAATTTTGTAAACTAGTTTATTGTTCCAATAAAAATATAATTATTATTATATAAAACGTATGGAGACCGACGCGCCCAGATCGGTGTACGTGGCCCACGTGTGCGCAGTGTAGTCCTACCTTTATTGTAGTTAGGTAGACTGATATCTTTGTAAACAAATTATAGAAGTAGGCCATTAGGTTATGGCGATTTAGATAATCTTATCACAAATCACCATCTTTTCTAGACGACCAGTGGCCTCATCTTATCTTATCTTGTTGTAGGGCTGGTCCTAAGCCAGAGCACTTCGACCCTTCTGGATTTTCGTGCTATGTTCGCACGCTTGACATTTTAACATGTCATGGTAAGACTCCTGTTTTTTTGAGGTTGGGAAACCATCAAATAACTTCTCCCACTCAGAGTGCAGCGGGGGGGGTCAGACTTTTACTGACTAAAACTTAGGGCCAACGCTGCGTTAAGCGGCCCGCGCGGTCCCACACAAAAGTGCTTCGTCGCGGCTCACCGCGCTGGCATCCGTCGCGGCGAGCCATCGACACGACTACATGCACACCATTAAAGTTGAATTAGCGTCACTGCGCAGGTAATAATCCGGTTTCCGCTACGGGGACCGCTGCACACGACACGCGCGCGTTTGCCTTACTTTTTTTTTTGATGTGAGAAATCATCCAATGACTTCTCTCGCTCTTGGGTGACGTGGAGGGAGTATTTTACTAACTAAAACCCTCATGTGTTCTTCAGTTGCCCTTTGCGTTTCAGGACCAGGGACTCAAACTGTAACCGTATTAAGTGTTTTTAACACTGTTTTTTAAAACAGTTTTAACAGAAAAACACTTTTAAATGTAATCGATACAATAATGTTACCGAATCAAACTATAACCTTTTATATGTGTTAATAAGTGTTAATATGTGTAACTGAAATAATCGGTTTTAGTACCTATAGCTTTAGGTATAAGTAATTGCACAGTACGGCAACAACGCGTGGCGGCCGTAGTCTGTGCCGTAGTGTAAGACGCGCGTTGTAAAGCCTACGACGATCTTCAGTATACATACACTAACGCATTAAACATAACATAATTATATTTGTTTTGTTTAGTTCCGATTCCGACTTCCGATCGCACGCACACGCCATTATTTTTTTTATCTTAAGTCACTATCTCTTGCTTACAATACACTAAGTAACAGAAAGTATGCCTCGTAATAAAACCAATACCGTTCACAGATATTTTACATTTATTGGAATTGTCATGAGAAATAGGCACTCTAGTTATATAGAGGGTGTTTGGTGCATCGTGTGCCAAATTGAAAAGGTCGACGGGAGGGGTCATCTGCTCTCCTTTCAGACCCTTAAACACTTCTCATGTCCTGTGGATTTTTTTTCATCGACTTTTTATTGCTTTATGAAAATAAGACCGAAATTTTTAATTCAAATACCAATTAAAAAAATATATATAAGGCGCAGACTCAATGCAATTTCATTTTTTTTAAAATCTAGTAAAACCCAAAAAGAGAGATACGAGACAGATTTTACCTTATAAAAGTGAGATAACATTTTTAATAGGTTTTTCAGGTATCATTTAAGCATAAATATTTTTTTAAATCATAATTTTGAATATATTAGTCTTAAGTTTTAAAAAGATTTTTATAGCATGTGGCACATCACTAGCAAGAGGATAAACTAGAGAATTTTTGAGGGAGTTTGAAGATTCCGGTCGCTTTTGATTTTTTTTTTATAGCCATGTGTAGTAAATAGCTGTAACATGGATAGCTTTAATTTAAGTCCAAAACTTTGCGAGTAAATTAAAAAAATCTAGATAGCTAATGTCACTCATTTTAAATTTAAAAGTACTCTAATACAATACACAATCATCTAAATAAAATAAAAATTCAGAGTCTACATTTTTTGGATTTGCAGTTGTCAAACTATTTACCCGACTGCGCGACGCAAAGGAGGGTAATGTGTTTATCAGTCTATGTATGTATGTATGTATGTATGTATGTTTGTTTCTATGTGGCGTTCTAGAGACCAAATGCGTAGGCCGATTTTGATAATTCTTACGTCAATCGATTCGTCTTAACCTTGCGAGTGTCACTAAAGACATGACAGTAATCAAATTTCACCACAGCGACAACCAGACGTCATATTGTCAAAACGAAAAAAAAAAAAGTTGATGAACTATGTCAAGTGGGGTGTCGTTAAATAGGTATTTTAAAAACATCTTTAGGTTCCTTTTATCATTTTTCATTTGAAATAATAGTTTAGGATATATAACGATTTAAAGTTGTTTAACAAAACAATCATTCTCGCTAATTTTCTTACTTATTGATTTAAGTTTTATTTCAAGTATAAACGATATACAAACAAAAAAAACAGTGAAAAAGCATGAAGAACAAATATTTTTGGGGAAAAAAATAACTTTTATTCATCGCCAAGTCAACGAGTAAAAAAAAGTTTACCACCAAGCTCGATAGATGGCGTTGTTCATTTGATGCACGTTTGTGAATCAAATCTTTCGAGTTTTCCCAACTACTAGACAGGTCGATAAACATAATCAAAAGATGAAAACTATATTGGCAAAAACTACTAGGTTGTATAAATTAAATGCAGTTGATATATCAGTAAAATCGAAAACATATTATGCTCAAAAACCGAAAGATGTATATGTTTCTGATGATCTTAACAAAACTGGAGGAATCGTTAAATATTTAACAATCAGTTTAGGATCACGAGTTATGTTACGAAGAAATTTGAATGTTACCCATGGTCTTGTTAACGGAGCAATGGGTGTTATAAGGACAATTGAGTGGCCAGCTCTTCGGAGGGACCAATTGGAACCCGGAGAATTGCCACAAGCTGTTTATATTATTATAGAATTTGACGACAAAGCAATTAAAAATAATGTTCCTGAAGTAGGAGTCAGAATCGAACCATCGATGACAGAATTCGATGCACTTCGCGGACAGGGTAAAATAGAGCGAAAAATGTTGCCATTGATATTGTGCTGGGGTGTAACTGTACACAAGCTCCAAGGAACTACTTTGGACCGAGCTGTGGTTGCCTTAAGTTCACGCATTTTTGCTAAAGGTCAAGCATAAGTAGCTTTGAGCCGAGTTAGGTCTCTAGAGGGACTAATCATCAGTAGTTTAGACCACCGCAAGTTACTTAATAATCCCCATGATATTAACTCCCTCAATGAAATGACTAGATTGCGAAATTTACCATCTTATAACGAAGTCAATGAATCGTAACTAAAAAGTATAAAATAAAAAAAAATAATTTAAAGAAAAACAAAAAACCCGACTGCGTAAAAACTAATTTTAAAAAATACGTGAAAAAATTAACTTAAATAAAAACTAAAAAGAAAGAAACAAGCCCAGTAGTTTAGAATTCTGTTAAGTAATACTAAATAACTACACAATTGAAATAATTTTATAATCGATACACACATAAAACAAATCATAAATTCTACTGCAGAACAGAACGACTCACAGTCGGGGCCCCTTGGGAAGATTTGATTGGTAAAATTTGAATGGGCCCCGACTGTGAGTCGTTCTGTTCTGCAGTAGAATTTATGATTTGTTTTATGTGTGTATCGATTATAAAATTATTTCAATTGTGTAGTTATTTAGTATTACTTAACAGAATTCTAAACTACTGGGCTTGTTTCTTTCTTTTTAGTTTTTATTTAAGTTAATTTTTTCACGTATTTTTTAAAATTAGTTTTTACGCAGTCGGGTTTTTTGTTTTTCTTTAAATTATTTTTTTTTATTTGACGACTGCGAAGATCTCACTGATACACACTCGATAATGTACTGCGCAGCTGTTGCGGCATGTCGTGTAGCTCACGTCAAGTTTCCAAACTGTGACGTTGCTACACGACCGAAACCAGCCGTGCCAGCTTGGCAGTGCAGAATCGAGCGTCGCATTGGTGGGGCCAGAGCACACATCGGCAAACTAATCTGCTTCAGGGAGGGCAACACTCGTCCTAGAGTGATGCGCTTTGTGAGGCGGGCGTTTTCGGGGACTGACATCAGTCCCCGAGACTATATGTCCCATGTCACGGAGCGCATCGAATTCCTGAAGCAGAAGGTGAATGCATAGGCAAACCGTATCCGCAGGTATAAGCGGCGGGTGGAGCGATACATCCAGAATCGCACATTCCGGAGTAATGAAAGGTGGGTTTATAGGGCTTGGGAGAGACCGGACCAAGGTGTGACTGATGCGCGCCTCCCGGATGATGACGCCATGAGTTCATTCTGGCGCAGCATCTGGTCATTGCCTGTCAGTCACACCGAGGGTGACTGGACTCGAGAAGTCGAGCGTGCGTGCGATCCAATACCACAAATAGGGGCAATTGACATTAGCCCCCAAGATGTAGCTCGTGCAGTCCGCCCGTTGCCAAACTGGAAATCTCCAGGGCCGGATGGGCTGCACAATTTCTGGATTAAGTGGTTTTCAAGATCGCACGCTCGCTTGGCATATCAGTTTCAGTCTGCCTTAGAGTCAGGGTCGCTACCCCAGTTCTTAACAACAGGAATAACCCACCTGCTCCATAAGTCAGATAGTACTGCGGAGCCTAAAAATTATAGACCGATCACGTGTTTGCCGACGGTCTATAAAGTTCTTACATCCATACTGAGAAGCAAAATTAATAGTCATAATGACAAAAATTTGATCATGTCACCTTCTCAGAATGGATTAGGAACGGGTCCCGCGGTACTAAGGAGCTGCTCCTCATTGATATGACCATTAGCCAACAGGTTCGACGTTTCCGAAAGGATCTGTCGACATGTTGGATAGATTATCAGAAGGCCTACGACTCTGTTCCTCATACATGGCTCATGAGGGTGCTGGAATTGTATAAAATTGATACAACACTAAGCAACTTCCTGATGTCGTGTATGAGGCAATGGAGTACGGTCCTCCGCTATCCAGGATGTCGACATATCCAGAGAAATAGCGAACCTGTAAGGATCGAGCGAGGTATATTCCAGGTTGATAGTTTGAGTCCACTTTGGTTTTGCCTAGCCTTGAATCCTCTAAGCACACTGCTGGAGAATTCAGGTCTAGGCTAACGGTTGAAGAGAGGTGGTCAGGTAATATCTCACCTACTTTACATGGATGACCTGAAACTTTTTGCCCCCAACAATCTGCAACTGATGGAGCTACTGAAGGTAACTGAAACCTTCAGTAGTGCCATCGGGATGGAGTTTGGTGTGGACAAATGTGCGGTCATGCATGTAAAACGAGGGGAGGTTGTGGAATCCGTGGGCACTCAACTCACGGATTCCATAAACCTGAGATTCCTCGCTCCAACCGAAACCTATAAGTATTTGGGTATGTCGGAAGATCTAGGCATCAATATCACTGACATGAAGCAATCGTTGAGGGAGCGTTTCTTTGGACGCCTGAAGAAGGTATTCAATAGCCTTCTTTCAGGCGGAAACAAGGTGCCCGCCTTCAACGGTTGGGTCATGGTCAGTATTGATGTACTCTTTCGGCGTACTCAAATGGACTCAAACGGAACTTGACGCCCTGGATAAGAGGGTCCGCACACTGCTGACTGCATACCGAATGCATCACCCACGATCGTCGGTGATGAGACTGTATATCCCGCGGAAGTGTGGAGGTCGAGGTTTTTTAAATGCTAAGACCCTACACAACCGCGAGGTATGCAGTCTCAGGGAATATTTCCTAGCTACCGACGTGGGTATGCATCGAGATGTAGTGACAGTGGACAAGGGAGTGAGTCCCTTGTCCACTGTCACTACATCTCTCCCGCTCTCCCTGGCTAACGAGAACTGGCGCAAACCGGTAGTGCTTGACACTAACGATCGCAGGGAAGTATGGCAGAGCAAGGAACTTCACGGACGCTTTTTCCGGGCCTTTCACGGGCCCGATGTAGACCAATTGGCGTCTGTAGCCTGGCTGCGTTTCGGTGACCTCTTTGGGGAAACCGAAGGTTTTGTCTGTGCAATTATGGACGAAGTTATCATGACGAATAACTACAGGAGATTTATTGTGAAGGACGGCACGGTTGACATCTGTCGGGCATGTCACCGTCCGGGAGAATCAATTCGTCACACTATCTCTGGTTGTTCTCGTCTAGCTAACGGAGAGTACTTGCATAGACACAACCTTGTAGCCAGGATTATCCATCAGCAACTTGCTCTAAAATACTCTCTTGTGGAATCGGTAGTGCCGTACTACAGGTATGAGCCCGACCCAGTTCTTGATAATGGTCATATCACTTTGTACTGGGATTGGTCCATCATCACTGACAGGACTATTGTAGCCAATAAGCCTGATAAAGTGGTGGTGGACCGAAGCTAGAGGCGTGCAATGATTGTTGACATATCCGTTCCGCATGACGAGAACCTTGTGAAAGCCGAGAAAGGTAAACAAATCAAGTATATTGACTTGGCTCGCGAGGTTGTCGACATGTGGGATGTGGACTCAGCGATCATTGTACCGATAGTCGTGTCAGCCAATGGCTTAATAGCCAAGAGCCTCGACCAACACCTTAGGAGGATCGCGTTAGGCGGCTGGATCAAGGGCTTGATTCAGAAAGCGGTACTCCTGGACACGGCTCCTATCGTTAGGAGGTTCCTTTCTCTGGAGCCCAGACCGCCGGTAGCTTGGACCCTGTTCCCGATACCGGTGGGACACTATTTTTTATATTTTTTAATGTATTTTTTTAATTTTTAGTGAAATATTTAAAAATATAAAGTACATATTTGACATCAAATGTAAGTACAAAAAATACAAGCAATACAACAGTCAATTTAATTTGAATACCCTGACTCCTAAACTAGGAATATCCTGTATCTTAGGAGCTAATGCTTTATTAACCATAAAAAAGTACATTGTAAATTTGGCAACGCTGCTTTTACCTGTTACACTTATTAACACTGTTAACACTTTTATATCTGTTACAGATATGTTACGGTTACACTTTTATAAGTGTTTTGGGTTAACACATTGAAAACACATTTATAAGTGTTACATATTTGATTCTGTTACCAATTCAACATGTAACACTTATTATTCTGTAACCTTTATGAAGGTGTTTTTAAGTCCCTGCAGGACCACGGTATCTCTTTCGAAAATTCCACCAGCCTCTCGGCCCCCATCTAGATGTATCGGTCTAGTAATTATGATCTAAAGCTAAAGTTCGCTTCTGTCGACTTTGCACTAGTGCGTGGCTAGTTTCGCTTTCGTTGCACTGGACGCTGTTCGAGGCAGCCGGCTTAAAGTTACACGAGTTAAAAAGTTTAGCTCTAATAATAAAGCGCCTATTACACTACGCGTTATTCAGACAGTCTTAGTCTATGTAGCGTCACAGAAGAAAAAGAGCCACTTACGCCAATGTCGTGTAAAGGAATTAAACAGAACGATGAGATATATAGAAATATATAGATTAAGACTGTCTGAATAACGCGTAGTGTAATAGGCCCTTAACCGTCGTGTCTGCTACTCATACCAAATAGATAAATCATATCAATATTATAAAGGTGAAATTTTGTATGTATGTAAAGTCACGAGTAATAAGATATATATGTACACAAATATAGCCTATGTCACTCTGGAATAAAGCAGCTTTTTATCGGTGAATTTTTTTTAGCAATCGGACCAGTACTTTCAAAGATTACCTCCTACAAACAAAAAAACAAACAAAAACTTTACCTTTTTATAATAATACTAGCTTTTGCTCGCGGATTCGCCCGCGTACTTAAAATATAGCCTATGTCACTCAGGAATAAAGTAGCTTTTTATCGATGAAATTTTTTTTGCAATCGGACTAATATTTTCAGAGATTAACCTCCTACAAAAAAAAAAAAAAAACAAAAGAAAAAAAATACCTCTTTATAATAATACTAATTTTTGCCCGCGGATTCGCCCGCGTACATAAAATATAGCCTATGTCACTCAGGAATAAAGCAGCTTTATATCGGTGAAATTTTTTTTACAATCTGACCAGTACCTTTAGAGATTACCTCCTACAAACAAAAAAACAAAAAACAAAAAAAAAAAACTTTATAATATTATAGTGTAGATATAGATAAGTAGACTAGCTTCTCCCAGCGGCTTCGTCCACCTGAAAGTTTTCTCCATACAAACTTTGGACCCCCGTTTCATCCCTTTAGGGGTCAATTTTGGAAAAACCTGTTTTAGTGCTCGCCTACGTCATAAAAGGAAACCTTGTGCAAAAACGCACGCTCCTAGTCGAAGACGTCGAAGAAAACAGGTGTAGTGTAGGGAAATTTCCCTCCTTAAAACATAATAAGATAGTTTTGAAGAATGATGACGAGATGCCCCAGCTCACCCCACCACTCCAGAAGTTTGTAGGTGACCCACTGCGTTATCATAATCCGTTTAAAACAACAATGATTTTTTTTATCAAGATCAATAAACTATTAATAAAATGAATGTACATTATAATCAGAGCTAATCATGTTTGTTGTTGTAATTTATTGAAGATAACGTTTTATTTTAATGCGTAGTAACTATTTATATTAATAGGTAAATCCCGATGTTGTATATAACAAAGTCACTTTCGCCTTCACTCTGTTTATTCATTAACTCCTACTAAACGCAACGGATTTTGAATCAGTTTCACTAATAGAAAGAGCAACAAACGAAGAAGATTTTTTTTAAGGTGGGAAATTATACAATGACTTCTCCTGCTCTCAGGCGGAGTGAGACACACCTGTGTCTTTCAGTTGCCCTTTTCGTTCTAAAACTACGGGTTTCCTTTCCAGAAAACACCTCGCGGCCCTAGCGGGCATCGGCCCTGCTGTGCCCCTACGGTTTGCTAACATCTCTCCGGGCGGTTTACACAATGGTGACACCCGGGCCTTTCTTCCACCTGAATGCTATGCAGGAACCTCCCTACCATATCTGGTGAGGACCTGCGTCATATGGAAGGTGAGAACGCCGTGACGGCGCTCCAGCCACTACTCAAAGAGGGAACTTACCTGCATGATTATGGCGTGTCCAAACGAGGAATGTTTATGGTAATAATTTGCACCTAGACGGTTCATTAGTAAGAATTAAAAGGATTATAAGAAAGAAAAGAAAGAAAGAAAACACGTTTATTATATTATCAATCTCAGTCGTTGTTCCGATGGTCATTGAAGAGCATAATTATATTCTTGAGTGTAAGGTTTGAAAATCGGCAATAACAGTATTCTCTCAGGACACATGAAGTTGCGGGAACACTTAAAAGAAATACTGTGGTCCTAGAATATAAAGAACAAATGGCGGAACATTTTCATTAGAAAATGTCTGAAACTTCCTCTCCGTCCACGAAGATCGGAAGAAGTCATTTGATGATTTCGCAGTTCAATAAAGAGGCCAAGTAAAGTCACGATCTTTGCTAGTTAGATGGTGATAGATGGTTGGGAGTAGTTAAGGATGGAGCTTTATTTAGATATGCCATTGGACAGGCGTTACAAAACGCCATCATCACGTCTATATTCCCGAAGAAACACGAGGTATACCCAACAGAAAACTGAATTTTCGGCAGTTAAGATTAAGTCCAAAATATCTTCCTGTCCTTGTTTCCTTTTACTTGGGGTGCATCACGTCTTTTCTTCAATTCTGTCCTATCAACCGTAACGTTATCACTTCTAACACAATCCATCCTTTTTTTCTTTAGCCTCGCTCTCTAATCACCCCCATAAATGGGGGTGGTTAGGGGGGGCCTCATATCTCTTTGAGTACCTATCTTCTCATACAATTTTGCCTTGCTCATATCAAAGATCGCAACACAGTCTACAGAACCAACAATACCGTCATCTCAATCAAAATTTCTTCAAAACTGCGTCCAATACTCCACAAAATGCAAACCAGCATCGTATTCGAGGAAATAACAGTAAATCTGGTGCTGGTTGTACAATGTACGCACACAGCCGGCCCGAAGTAATAGGTGCGCTCAGATATTGCCAATGCACGGCCGCGCAGATTTAAGATGGCCAACGTCGACTTGCCTTGTTTTAATTGGTCAGTTTGTTTTGGATTGTTTAGAGGTGTTTATACCGATGTAATAGAACATAATGGGCTATTTAAATATAAAGACAGTAAGGCCTGAATCCAGGAATAGATCACTTCTGAGTGGAATGAAGATGATCGTGAGACAGCCAGCCTTTATCTAGTAACTCGCAATAAAGTGGCCATTTTTAACCGACTTCAAAAAAGGGGGAGGATATGCAGCGTTGAAAGGCCTCCCACTAAGCGGACTGATGATCTGATGAGAGTCGCGGGGATCCAATGGATGGGAGGACACAGTACGCCGCACCACCGGCCAGCAGGGTATGCAGACCTCACAGACCATGGTTTGGCACTAGCTCGCTACTCCTCGTTGTACTGCACTCGCCTGTCACTCAGAGCAGCCTTTCTCTTTAGGTGGCAAGTCATCAAATGACTTCTCCCGCTCTGTATAGAGACAGGATGTCTTTAACTGACTAATACCC
Source organism: Mythimna impura (assembly GCA_905147345.3). Taxonomy (NCBI): domain Eukaryota; kingdom Metazoa; phylum Arthropoda; class Insecta; order Lepidoptera; family Noctuidae; genus Mythimna; species Mythimna impura. Next base: position 28,458,820 of record LR990350.1, read on the forward strand.
ACCTAGGTTCCTTCAGTTGCCCTTTGCGATTCAGGCTGTGGTAATCTTTCAAACCCACAGCCCTGGCGCTCAGTGTAGCCTTTGTGTAGCTAATAGCTTCTGCCCGCAGCCTCACACGCGTGAAAATAGGTTTCTCCATACAAACTTTGAACCCCGTTTCCTCCACTTAGGGGGTGAATTTTGAAAAATTCTGTCTTAGTGCTCGCCTGCGTTATGAAAGGAAACCTTTTGCAAAATTTCACTCTCCTAATCCCAGTAGTTTTGGCTGTGCGTTGACATGTCAGTCAGTCAGTTTTTCCTTTTATATATATATAGATCAATCAACTCAGCTTATCAATGTGAACAGTTTGCTTGGCCACTTTATATCAGCTTATCATTTTTAAACCATTGTTATCACCATCATCATTTAACCTGAAATCGTCAACGGCTGAACAATAGTTTTATGTAAGTATACCAAGCATCGCATCAAAGCCAGGTCTAGCGCTTCTTGTATACAACTGATTTCTCTCAACATACACATCATCAACACAAACATAGGTCCATAATTGGGCCTGACTTTGCCCACCACGGCTGATGCTTATCGGGCTACGGAATTGATCAAAAGAGTTCCCGCGTTCAACTAACTTATTTTGTTAATACCTCTAAGCGTTTCTCCTCGTCGTTTATACCGCATACATCGAAGGACTGAAACAATTTGCCTGTTGCGGTCTTTCCGTCCGATTATAGATTATAATTTAGGTGTCTTCAAGGCTAGAGTGAATAGGCTCTTAATAAACTAGTGCGCCTCACCATCAACGATTGCATCACTGTCAAAATCCACTGGTGTTTTTTTTATGCTAGATAAGCACTAGTTCATCTAGCATTCTCTTCTCGCTTTACCCAAAGCGGGAGAAGATATTTGATGATCTTCTCATCCAAAAAAAAAATCAAAAGTTCTATCATTGGACCTACTGATGCTCATCATACATGCACCTTCTGACAGCCAGCAGCCACAACAAGAACCTTATTCTAAATAAATCCAAACCGGTATCATCCTCTCCCTAAAATTCGGTCCGGTCCGGCAGCAAACCGCACGTGCGGAGTTACGGCGCGCGGCGGCGTGCAGACACGGCGTGGTTCGTATTGCGACGCACTTTATTGCACGCCGATACATTTTGACAACCGTGTAGACAACGGACGCTCTGCTATCCGGATTTGTTTTTGGAACAACCTGTATAGTGGACTGTGTTGTGTTACGTCATTTTTGGAGTCGAATATAGGCTGTATAAGGCTAGTGAGTGATATGATTTGTCTATCATCATCATCATTTCAGCCGATAGACGTTCACTGTTGGACATAGGCCTCCCCCAAGTGTCGCCACAATGAACGGTCTTGTGAATCGCATCCATCGGATTCCCGCAACCTTTACCAGGTCATTGTTCATCTTGTAGGAGGCCTTCCAACGCTGCGTCTTCCGGTACGCGGTCGCCACACCAGAACTTTTCGGCCCAAACGGCCATCTGTTCTGCGAGCAATGTGCTGCCCTGTGCCACTTGTCTATACTAATGTTATAAACAGAAAAGATGTATGTTTGTAATGAATAAACTCAAAAACTATTGGACCAATTTTTTAAATTCTTTCACCAATATTATGCTACTTTATCACTGAGTGCCTACGGACGTGGGTGAAGCCGCTGGCTAAAGCTAGTTTTTAATAAGTTAAACACTTTCTTAAAACAATCATTACCTTTTTTGAAGTTTAACGATAAATTTTGTAGTTGTGGAATATTATTTATTTATTTATTATTTAATCATTTATTTACAGACAACTTTTCTTTCACATTATATGTATGTTAGTATAACTATTTTAGACTACGTTTCAGGTTAGAGAATGCCTTAAGGTGAAATCGCCAGGGTTTTTTTTCCGGTGGGAAAATCATCTTATGACATCCCCTGCTCTTGGGCGGAGCGGGAGATAGTGTCAGACTTTTACTGACTAAAAACCCACTTCTGTTCCTTCGTTGCCTTTCGTACCAGGGCCGAGTTTTCCGACCCTTGGCCCGAGTAGGCTTCGACCCTACTGGGCCCCTACAGTTGCTGACATCTCCTTGAGGTGCGCGTGGAACAGTACGCGCCGTCGACGATTTGGGCTCGGTCCGGACAGTTACCGGACGCTCGGACGAAGGGTCAAAAATTGGTCAAAGAAATGAACTCACTATGAAAGCGCCAGGGTATCCCACAAAATTTAAATTTTCTTTACTTTTCTTGCATTTTACAGGCACTGGCCTGTTAAAGTAAAGTTGTTTGTATGATTTGTGTGATTGACGGCCGTAATATGAATTGACTAACTTTTTCATGAGATAGCCATTCAATAGGTCAAGACGAACCTAGAGAGAGGAGTCCCAGCAGTGGGAACATTAAAAGGCTGATTATATATATATATTTAGGGTAAGACGAACTGAGAGGGTGGTTTTGATGATTTTAATGGTTTTAATTCCGTACCTAAATAAATCCGTGGTACGGCCGCCAATCAAATATTTTTAATCAACATACTACATACTATATAACCGAGATATTTGTAATACATAATATGATTTAAAAGAAGTAGAGATCTGCATTTTGGAATGTGCAATTAGCAAAAAATTTCTGACTGACTGACTTCTTGACAAATCAAAAGTGCTTAAAGTGCTTAAAGTATCTATTTGAAAAAAATGCTTGGATTCTTTGATTCTTTGAAACATTTAACTTAACACTGACCTGCAAAATGCAAAAAAAAAACTTAAGACAATTTGAATTACGCTGGTAAGTTTGGAGCATACCCCTTAAGTCATTCACTAAACTGCTTATAATAACCAACAGCAACTGACAATCGCATTAAAATTTAAAATAAATAATTAAAATCACTACATAGTATAAAACAAAGTCGCTTTTCGTGTCTGTCTGTCCCTATGTATGCTTAGATCTTTAAAACTACGCAACGGATTTTGATGCGGTTTCTTTTAATAGATTGAGTAATTCAAGAGGAAGGTTTATGTGTATAACACACGCACAATATAGTAGAGGAACACTGAGGTTTCTAATGTGATGTCGTAAATAAACACATTTTTTTGCGCTTACCTTGCAAACGCTGGCTGAACCCTAAGAGCTAGATCAAAATAATGTACAACAGTATTGTACGCCTTAAAAAGATCTACAAAAAAGTCCGCAATGGTATATGTCTATCTTTTAGGTATAACCCACAATAACCATTTTTTATCCTTTACTTTTTACTAGAAATAATGGGTTATTTACAAAATGATTTTAAGCAATACAGCATTAATCTTTATCCAATTAAGTACCTTAAATAAATTGTGCATTTAATATAGATCAATATGGCCCTTTACAGCGTGTAATTTAAGTGAATATTTTCGAAGATATTACAGATTAACAATGCAGGGAGATAGCGGTTGCGATAGATAACTTGATTCTTTCAAAGATTGATGCGCCGCGCGACGATAAATATACTACTCGGTTACTTCCAGATTGGTCCCATTTTTTTCAAATACAGTTCTGATAATGGAATCCATGAGGAATCGAGGGAACTCCTCAAATATTCTAGGCACTATATTTTTTTTTTTTTTTAGGTGGGAAAATCATCTAATGACAAATCCCGCTCTGGGCGGAGCGAGAGATAGTGTCAGACTTTTACTGACTAAAAACCCACTCCTGTTCCTTCTTTGCCTTCGTCCCAGGGCCCCGGGTTTAGTTTTCACACTACCCATGGCCCCAGTAGCCTTCGACCCTGCTGGGCCCCTACGATTTGCTGACATCTGCCTTAGGCGCGCGTGGAACAATACGCGCCGTCGACGACTTGGGCTCGGTCCGGACGGTTACCGGACGGTCGGACGGCGAGCCACCCATTGCTCGCCGTAGGCACTATATAGTGATTTTGATATTTTCATCGAGAATACCAAAAAAAGCATTTACAGCAAAAAAGTAACATTTGATGAAGTGGAACTGATGAAAAAGACCAGAAATGGCCAACGGAACTTCAACCTCACATAGATATTACAATGAAGATAGTTAAGTAACTATGACAGTATAAATAAATAAATAGTTCTGAATAATTATGTTGAAAATGGTATCATCGAAGTGATCTGATGATGATGATGGAGCCACTGGAAGGTAGGCACTGGAACTCCGTAATTAATCAATGTAACCGAGCCGTGTTTGGGCTTATTAGAATTGTCATTATATGCACTTTGGCTATAAGGTACCGACTATCGAACTGATGATGGAGCCGGGAGGTGGATGGGGACTTCATAATAAAATAATGTGTCCTAGCAGTGTTTGGGTTAATTCGAATTGTCATGAGAAATAGGTACTCTGGTTATAAGTGCATCACAACTCAAAAAAGTGAAATAAAAAACTTTTTACAAAAAAATAAAATTACCTACTTCACTACAAAAAGAAAAAAAAAACAAAACACTAAAACGATCAAAATAACTTTAATTTCGGAAGTCGGTGTTAAATAACAAGCAAACAATACCAGAAACACCAACTTCCGAAATTAAAGTTATTTTGATCGTTATAGTGTTTTAACCGACTTCAAAAAAAGGAGGAGGTTATCAATTCAGTTGTATGATTTTTCTTTTTTACTTTTTGTTGTGTGTTACCTCAGAACTCCGTCGTTTATGGACCGATATGCAATTTTTTTTTTCCTCTTAAAGAATATGCTTCCAGATTGGTCCCATTTTTTTCAAAATTCAGTTCTGATGATGGAATCCATGGGAAATCGAGGGAACTCCTCAAATATTATAGGCAACTATATAGTGATTTATAGGCAACTATATAGTGATTTATCCACCAACCCGCACTGGGCCCGCGTGGTGGATTACGGCCCATTCCCTCTCCTAGAGAGGAGGCCTGAGTCCCAACAGTGGGAACATTATAAGGCCGACTATGCTATATAGTGATTTTGGTATTTTCATCGAGAACATAAGCATTTACAGTCAAAAAGTAACATTTGATGAAGTGGAACTAATGAAGAAGACCAGGAATGGCCAACGGAACTTCATACTCACATAGATATCACAATGAAGACAATTAAGCGACTGTGACAATACAAATAAATAAATGGTTCTGAATAGTTATGTTGAAAATGGTATCATCGAAGTGACGTGATGATGATGATGGAGCCGGAAGATAGGCACCGGAACTCTGTAATTGATCAATGTATCCTAGCCGTGTTTGGGCTTATTAGAATTGTCATAAGGCACTTTGGCTATAAGGTACTATCCAACTGATCTGATGATGGAGGAAGGTGGAACGAAGACACAGGAAATTCATAATGAAACAATGTAGTAGCAGTGTTTCGGCTAATTGAATTGAATTCTAATACTATTGAATTTACCGTTCCAATATAAACGCCTACAATTTCCGCTAAAGATATCTTTTGCAATGATCATCAATAAATCGCAGGGTCAAACTTTCAACGTTACAGGCTTTGATTTGAGCGTTGAATGTTTTTCACATGGTCAATTATATGTCGCTCTTTCAAGAGTAACCTCAGAAGAAATATGTTTGTATTGTCTAATGACAAAAAATCTGTGAACGTTGTGTATTTGACATTCTGTAGTATATTTAGTACTAGCGACCCGCCCTGGTGCAATGCTGGACAAAATCGCATCAAAATCCGTTGCGTAGTTTTAAAGATCTAAGCGTACATAGAGACACAGCGGGAAGCGACTTTGTTTCATACTACATTGCACCCGTGCGAAGCCGGGGCGGGTCGCTAGTTATTAATAAAATTATCAATATAAACTTCACATGTCACGAAAAATTAATAAATGAGCTGTCAATTTGACAATTCAACCCTGCGCCCGCGGCAGTAATACCGTATTACGACGGCCGTTCCAACACTTCACATATCGACACTAATTTAATTCGGAAAATCTCAACGGTCGTCCCCAAGCCATATCAATAACATTATCAAAAAGCGATCTGTTACACTCATTAGTAGTCGAGTAGCGGAACAAAATGGTGTATTTAAAACTGCATCCCAGCCAAACGGCACGAAACGATAATTATTGGTAATTAGACCCCCCGCGGTTAGTGGCCGCTATTGGTTTATATTTAGTGCTATTTTCAACGATCCACCTTGCATCAGGGTGGGTCAGCTAAGTGGCCTGGGTAATGGTCACGATCCTCCCGCAGAGGGATGGGTGGAAAGAAGTGGATTGCTAGGCGGCCATCGTGAATGGCTATTGGTCTAGCAGGTTCGCTTCAGTTACAATGAAGTATTGGAAAAAAAATATTATAAAGCTTGTTCTTTTTTGACGGCGATAATTTCAGAAACTACTGGTTCAAATTGAACAATTCATTAAGTATTTAATAACCCATTTTTCGAAGAAGGTCTTTATTACATCGCGCTATGATCTATGACAATGGGAGCGGAGCAGTAACCGTAAAAGTAAAAGTTATAATACAATACCCTTAAATAGGTAATTACCCAAAAATATAGGTCTTCTTCATACCACCATTGTTATAAAGATTAATTTCTGTGAATCAATTGATAGGCTATACCTAATCAATAAAACTTTATGAAATAAAATTGCAATTGATCAATTTAGATTTGTTAAAACAAACAATAGTCGGTGTGCTCTAAAATGAAACAAAGTGACAAATATTTTTTTAACACGTTCGTTGCATTACGAGATCTATCAGATCTCTTGCAGGACTTTTGTATTGTGCGTTGAATATAATCGTGTTGTTTCACTCCTTGCGGGAGGATCTAACGTATAAAGTTCTTTAAGTATGAGTAGGACAAATATACATATTTGCTTCCTACTTAAAGCTGAATTCAAGGACATTAAAAAAGAAATTAGAGATGGATTAGGTCCCTAACGCACAGTACTGTAATTATTTTGATTCCTTGCGTTAGGAGATATGTCGGTACTCGTGGAATCGTACGCCTCGTAGACGCAAGAGAGGGAGGGTGTGCGGCGCGGGCGCTGCGTGACTCGTTTTAGTGTTGTCCTAGCATCGACGTGGAAGGTCGCGCGCACGTTTTGGAAATAACACTCGCGTATTTACCTACGTGTTGATTATTTTTGATAAACAATAAGTGCTTTTAAGAGAAAAAAGTGTAAAAAATCTATTTATTTTGGTGAGATTTCTAACAAAAAATCAACACCGGATTATACTGCTGCATCGTCCAGTATAATATTTTTTTTGGAAAATGTTCAAATTTGCCCCCCATTGGCAAACAATGGCAAAAAAATAAATGCAAATTGGCAATGGAAAATTGACATTGGAATGACAGTGATCCTGATGATGAAATATTTGACGTACTTATAAAGAAAACAATCGACAACTGAGATATTATTTTATTCCCATCACTACTTACTACACATATTGAACTATCTTCGGTTGCGGTACGAGATACAATCGATATCAAATTTTTTTTTGGTATTTGTAGTTTATTCAAATGTCATAACTGCGTGCGAACCTAGCAAAATATAAAGCAATAGGCTATCTTTCACCCACAAAAACTTCAAAATATATGTCATTGTTTTTTGGAACATATAAATTATTTTCAAAACTGTATCTTAAGGAGACTGATTAGGTCTCAAACGCACCAAAGGGTAGGTTAGTTTCGAGATCTTTTAGATCTCCAAAGCACCAGCTAAAAGTTCTTTGAAAATGATGGCGCAGGGAACGTGTTAATAAATAAATTAAACCAACAAAATATCACTTCAGCATGACAATATTAACACAATAGTGATACATAACAATTCAAACATTAACACAACTTTATTGTAGTGATTTCCGTACAGCCGGCTCGCCATTTTACATCGCGACCAAACGCGATATACGACGGAATTAAAAATACATAAACATGTTCGCGTTTTACGATAATTACGGTGCACTATGCATTGGTAGGGTTATAATGGTGCAAATAAATACGTTCAATTGTTTTAATCGGTACGGCTACTGTTTGTTGAACGATTGTAATTTTGCCGAATTAAGTTGCATTGGGCAGATATACCTACAGGGATCGGTTGTGGCGGAAATTCTTTTGTAACACACCGGGTGTGGGTAGAAATACCTCTATTTTATTCTTAGGGTTCCGTACCTCAAAAGGAAAAAACGGACCCTTATAGGATCACTTTGTTGTTCGTCCGTCTGTCTGTCTGTATGTCTGTCAAGACCCTTTACCTCGGGAATGCATGGAGCTATCGAGTTGAAATTAAAACTATATACTCAAGTCTGCGGTCCCGTGAAGTTGTGAAAAAATCAAACATCTAAGTTAACGGAAAAAAAAGATACGGCCGTTTATGACACAAAAAACGTATATTTCGACACTCTCAAGGGAATCAAAATTACCGTTGATCTAGAATCCTGAAATTTGGCATGAAGCAACTTTTCATAACACAAATACAGGAAAAAATCTGAAAACTGTAAATTTATAGTTACGTCACAAAAAAAAAAAAACATTTTTTCGGTTCGGAAAAATCTACGTAACTCAATTCGGGAATTGAAATGTTCCCTCAGTGCGCGAGTCCGACTCGCACTTGCCCGGTTTTTTATTATTGTTTGGCTCGCACTTGACCACTTTCTCACTAGATGGTAAGTGATTTTGTGGTCGATTTTGTAGCTATCGGGAAACACAGACTGCTGTTGGAAATTCCACTCCTTAGCTGTACGCATAATGAATGTGTTTTCAAAACGTTTGGTGCATTTTGATGGAATGCCCCCCATGTACCGGTGGCGCAAAGCACGCAGGACGAAAGTAGATATGTACTGAAAAACTGCCGGTGGTAGACATTTAAATGCTTTTAATAAAATACAATGTAAAATTGGAGTGCCCTTACAGGGTGCATGTTTTAATACTGTGTCATGAAACTTTAATGCATGCTTAATATCCAGTATTTTACATGTCAGCAAATAATTAAATAAATAAATAAATACAGTCGAATTGTAATGTAACAGTTTAATATTTTAATTCTTAATTTAGAATTTAGTATTTATTTGCTTGCTTTGCGTGCTCAGAGGAGAGGTCTCTAAGCAGCAGGGATATTGTTAACTTAATTTGTTAATTGTGACCTGTTGTTTTTTTTTTTTCGTGGGAAAATCATCCAATGATATCTCCCGCTTTTGGGCGGAGCAGGAGATATTGTCACACTTTTACTGACTAAAAACCCACTCCTGTTCCTTCGTTGCCTTTTATACCAGGGCCGAGTCTTCCTTTCAGAATCAGACCCTTGGCTCCAGTAGGCTTCGACCCTGCTGGGCCCCTACGGTTTCAAACATCTCCTTGAGGCGCGCCGTCGACGATTGGACTCGGTCCGGACGGTTACCGGACGGTCGGACGGCGAGCTACTCATTGCTCGCCGACCTGTTGCTCGTGTTTAAAAAAATGTATTTATACTATAAACTTATTGGTATAATTTGTATGACCTTATCGGCATATTAAGGGGCTACTATTCATAATAATCTACAGACTAAAAGTCAGCTCAATAAACGAATGAGATATGTACCTATTTATAAGAATACGCATATATTCATAAAGAAAATAAATACTAAACAGTTTGGCATAGGTACAGATCAAAACAGTCATAAATACTTAATATATGATGACGTCACGATGCAAACAAAACATCCCAATACGCACTAAATCCTACATCGTATAACCCTAGAATGACGCGAGGCAATAAAATGACCAACCCTACTGCCGTCCAATACTGGGACAATAAACAAGAAATAACTATAGTATTTCAAACGGGGACGCTTTGGGGATACCCTGCTCTGTAATATTTTCCAGCAATTTTAGAAATAAAAAAACCATATATGTGGCTAAAAAGAAAAAAAAATACTTGTTTTTTTTGTATATACATATATGTATTATGGACAGTAGTGGCCAAGTGGTAACGGCCCCGACTTACGAGTTGTAGGACGTGGGTTCAATCCCAACCAGGCGCATTATTTTGTGTAATTTATTTCATCACCACTGCTCTCAAAACGGTGAAGGAAAACATCGTGAGGAAACCGGCATGTCCTAGAACCAAAAATTCAAAAACATAACAGGTCGGTGTCGGTGTAACATCCACCAACCCGCACTGGGCCCGCGTGGTGGATTACAGCCCATTTCCTCTCCTAGACTTCTACTACTGAACAATAGTAGAAACATTATAAGGCTGACTATGCTAAGTATTTAGCACGTCACACAGTACCAATAAAAAAATCTAGTAAATTTTTGTTTATAATATTTTGTAAAAATGACATGATTATTAGTTTTTCACCACATAATTCATAGGTTATATGAATTTTTATTTAAAAACATTTAGATATGTTAAATACAGTGTCATACAAAAAAATAAATGTAGGACTTAATAAGTCAAAAAAAAAAAGTAATAGCAATATGTGTTAATTAACAAAACATTTGGTAACTTATTTCTTACAGGCGCATCTTCCTCCTCCTTGCGTCGTTTATCCTCAGTGCTGAGGGTCGTGACCTCGACGAATAACTTTTTTTGTGGACACAGGCGTATAAAAACCAACCACCACCACCGAATTCTGTTAAAACGAAAAAGTATTTAATTCTAGAAATGAGGAAAAATATGTACATGTACCTAGCAACCCTAACGCTGGCTGGGTCGCTCCGATACCGGTCAATGTCCATCAGTCGCAAACCGTAAACTAGGGTTAAGTCTGCGGATTTGTCCCCATCACGATCATATATTTGTGTATTGATATGATATTGGATTATGATTTATAACTCGGTCTCGTGTATCGTGTTGGCGCTTGAGGGTTAGCCTTTTTTGTTTTATATTATTAAAAGGTACTGATTGCCTTCATCGTACTTTACACAGTTCACAGTTCAAGAATAGCACATTTTTTTTTCGGTGGTAAAATCATCTAATGACATCCCTCGCTCTTGGGCGGAGCGTGAGGGTGTGTCAGACTTTTACTGACTAAAAACCCACTCCTGATCCTTCGTTGCATTTCATACCGAGTTTTCATTTCAGAAGCAGATCCTTGGCTCCAGTAGGCTTCGACCCTGCTGGGCCCCTACGGTTTGCTGACATCTCTTTGAGGCGCGCGTGGAACACTACTCGCCGTCAACGACTTGGGCTCGGTCCGGACGGTTACCAGATGGTCGGAGCTACCCATTGCTTGCCGTCCGCAAGCCCGCGCTTACGGTGGCCGGAAATCGGGATCGGGATTCCGGCGGCTGGGTATGAGGGCCGCGCCCTCGCGCGTGCAAGTGTGGCCTCCACCTTTGCTGGCATTACTGCTTCGCAGAAGGAGGCGACTGCCTGACACTCCTCCTCGCTTCGGACCATGGTCTGTATCAAGGCCCGGCGCGAGTGATCGTTGCCGCCGATCTCCCCCATGAGGACACGGCGGTGCTCTGCCCAAGCGGGGCACACCTCTACCGTGTGCTTTACGGTGTCAAGAATAGCACATTTTTATTCCGGGAGTATATTACCTTGGGATAATTTTCTCCTAACACGCGGCCGAAGTCGCTGTCAGCAGCTCCCCTGCTCCTTACGTCATATTCCTCAATGAAAGAAAGAAAGAAAGAAAGAAAACATTTATTTGAGACTCGCACAGGACAAACAACAATAAAATAAAAAGTAACTAGGTACTTAATCTATAAATACTTAACTTGACAATAATAGAAAAAAAAAAATAAAAAAAAATAAAAGACCTGTGCGAGGCCAAAAAGGCTCCTATCTCAGCATATGCTACGATTTTAAACTAAAAAGTAAAAATAACGCAGCGCTGGTATTCTGATAGGGCCTGGAATGGCAATGCTGAAGGTCAGGCAGCTAGCCTTGGGATTATTTCTTCTTTCACGCAGGTGAAACCGCTGGCAGAAGCTTGTGATCCATAAAATAATTTATACAGCTTTATACGCTCAAATACACTTAACACACAGATCAAATAAAACAGTAAGTTAACTCTTCTAGAAAACTTCGTAAACCTTCTGAATTATATATATGTACTTATAATTTGAAAAAAAAAAAACTATGTGCTCGTGAGTGTAGCTGTGCAAAAGCTAACTTCTACAGAACTTAAGGTCTTGGGTTCGATTCTTGAGATGTGATGTGATATTTTCTATTTTTTATGTGAAATAGCAGCTAACAGAGGCTGCATTTATGACCAGTTCATAGAAAGAGTCTCAATTCTTTTTTTGAAGTGGGAAAACATCCCGCTCTGGGTGGAGCGACAGGAAATGTCCGACAGTGACTAACTAAAAGCCACCTGAATTCCTTCTGGGCTCACCATAATTATGGCAACAAGTCCCCTCTTTGAGGAGTGGCTGGAACGACGTCACGGCGTACTCACCTTCCGCATGACGCAGGTCCTCACTGGACATGGTAAGTTCAGAAGGTTCCTGTATCGGATTCGTGCGGAAGAAACGCCCGAGTGGCACCAATGTGTGTACCGCCCGGAGGACATTTTAGAACATACGATGGAATTATCACCATGATATCTCGCCGGAACTCTGTCCGCTATGGCGCGAAGGCATTGCATCATCATGCGAAAATCGTGCATGCGTGCAAGTACTGTAACCTCCAGATCCCATGGTGGCATGCTAGTCCTTAATAACTACAGGAGCTATGAACTAGTTATCTTATACATACTATACTAGCTTTTTTTTTTCTTTTTAGGTTGGAAAATCATCTAATGACAAATCCCGCTCTTGGGCGGAGCGAGAGATAGTGTCAGACTTTTACTGACTAAAAACCCACTCCTACTAGCTGTTGTCAGCTGCGTCGGAAATTTTGAACTCTATATTTTCGTTTTTCCTGGAATAAAACCTGTTTTTTGTCAGCGGCACCGAAAATTTTGAACTCTATATTTTCGTTTTTCCTGGAATAAAACCTGTTTTTTGTCAGCGGCGCCGAAAATTTTGAACTCTATATTTTCGTTTTTCCTGGAATAAAACCTGTTTTTTTTATGACTTACGTAAAAACGCGCAAATACGTAATAATAATACCTTCCCGCGCGCGAGGGGATACATACAATTTTTCACCTTTTTAATATTAGTTTGATTTATCTTATATAATAAATAATAATTATTTAACTTTTATTTTAGGTTAAGTCTATAGTGTTTAACAATTCATTTAATATAGTTATTTCAACAAAGAATATAATATAATAAATAAACATTAGTATGTTAATTTATTTATTGTAAAAAAACAGTCGGTCCACATACACAAAAAATACAGGATAAACATTATTAAAAATAAGTGCACAATGGGCGGTCTTATCGTACAGGGCAAATTCTTACTTTGGATGGACTGAACCAAAGGAGATAGATTTAGGGCTTTCAGTGTACAAACATCAGAAATAATACTAATAAAGTACCTACACACATACAATACAAAAAAATTTACTAATAAATATCAAATATATAATTGAGCCAGGAGAAGAAAAATCAAAGTGAAAGGTAATGGTAAATGTTAGTAGGTACATAATTATAACAAAACAATTAAACTAAAATTTAATCGAAGTAAATTAATCAGAATAAAATTGAATTAAATAAAATTAAACTAAATTGACTGGAATTAAATTGATCAAAATTAAATTGAATTACATTAAATGAGACCAGTTAAAGTTCAGTATGGAGCTGTGACCACATCCATACCATCGGAGAATCCCAGCGATCGGCGAACACTCTGAGAACAGAGTCGGTACTGCCACGTACAGACATGTGTCATCAGAGGAGTCTTTCATTAGTATCAATATTTAGTAACATTAGTAATCAACAAAAGCACTGGATTATATCAAATTAAAAAAAAAAAAAAACCTAATGGAGTTATCTCCACAGGATTATTCCAAAAATCCAATAGGAAAACATGGTTATTTTAATTCTTTGCCCAAAGGTTAGGTACTATACAAAGCTACAAGGTACTTTGTTCTTGTACAATATCTATGAGACTCCTAATCAAACGCTTGTAAAGAAACCATAGCACGATTCAGCGGGACAGTACTACGCCATCTATCGAAAGAGGGGTCAAACTTTTGTCACTACTCTTGCGGGAAAACGTGTAAACTCTTGAAAAATCCTTGTTACTTTAATATTAGAATTTTGACAGGACATTTGTTTTATTATTGATAGACTCACGCTTAACCACTATCTCAACTGATGGAAAACGATGATGTGGTCGACGATGGAGGACGCTCACTTAGAAGTAACCTATATTCACTCTTGATTTAAAGATCCCAGGTTGTAGCTATCAGAAAACGTGGACTTGACTTTATTTGTTTAAACTATAGCAAATAATTATTATATTTGAGTCAGTTAGTTGATGCGCTGAGTTTAAAAAAAAAGTTGAGACTTATAAATTAAATATAGCATATATATTTAAGTACAAGCAAATAAAAAGAAACTTTCATAAAATGATTTGAAAATTAATAAATGCACATGTTTAGGAGAACCAATTCATATTACGGTTAACTAATTATTTCAACAGGCCTGTTGGTCTAGTGGTTAGTGGCCCCGACTGCTATGCCGGAGGTCGTGGGTTCAATTCCCACCCAGGACAAATGTTTGTGTGATGAGCACGATCATTTGTTCTGTGTCTGGGTGTAATTTATCTATATATGTATGTATTTAGAAATATATAAGTAGGTTTATCAGTTGTCCAGTACCCATAACACAAGCTCTGCTTAGCTTGGGACTAGATGGCGTTGTGTGATAGTTGTGGAATATTATTATTATTTTTTCAAAATTATTATAAAAACCTTCCTTTTTTAGGTGGATTACCGGACGGCCGGACGGTGAGCTATCCAATGTTTATCGTCCGCAAGCCTACGCCTACGGTGGCTGGAAATCGGGATCGCGATCACGGTGGCTGGGGCATGAGGAAGTCTGTTCCCTCACGCGTGCGGCCGCCTCCTTCGCTAACATTACTGCTTCGGAGAAGGAGGCGACCGCCTGCCATTCCTCCTCGTTTTACGAGAATAAGACGGTGCTCTGCCCAAGCTGGGCACACCTCCACTGTATGCTCCACCGTGGTCGCCGGGTGTTCATCACAATAGTAATAACACCCGTGCGTTTCTTCCGCACGAATCAGTTGCAGGAACCTCCCGAACTTACCATGTCCGGTAAGGATCTACGTCTTGCGAAAGGTGAGGACTCCGTGATATCTTTCCAGCCTCTACTCAAAGAGGGGATTTATCGCCATGATTATGTCATTTTAATTCTACTTGCAACTTTCATTCCATGAAGCCAATGTGGAAAATATTTTTACTTACGTAGAACAATTTTTTTTAGATTGGTCGAGACTGCCTAACTTCTACTGTTCCTTGCTGAATAAAAAATCTCTGGTAACTCATATTTCCCAAATCCCGTGCTACGGTCAATTCGTAGCGCCCGTAGCTCCCAATTCGTAGCCGCGTAGGCGCGTAGCAACGTAGCAGCGTAGCTCATTTCAATAAGTATGCAAAACCGTAAAGTTTAATTTGCTCACTTGATAATAACAAGAAAACACGACAAATTAACGTTACTAAGAGACAAAGAATGCTGGAGTTTGATACTACGTTCAAATCAAGCAAGCATACACATTAAATATAATAGCTTAGGTCTGCGCCTTCGGATGACGACGAAGGTTTAGTGTGGATAATACGATACAAATTTGTTTTGAAAGAATTTAAAATGTAGAATTTAACTTTGATATTTTTTACGTTTCTGTTTAGTGAAATCAACTCCTTTTATTGTACTGAACTAATAATCATACAAATATCTTTTGTCTTTTTCTTGGAAATAATTGAGTTTTCACTAAACTACGGTTAAATTGTAAAAGACGATTTTGATCTCTTATCAAACTCAACACTTCAAGTATTTGTTTCAATCGAACCATTTACAGGCACTTAGCCTCGAAAAAGAAAAACCTTAGATCTCTCAGGAGAATAACGTGCAATGAACTCCACAGATATTTTACTATATCAACAAATAGTTGTAAAGTTTTTCTTTTTAGGTGGGAAAATCATCCAATGACATCCCGCGCTCTTGGGTGGAGCGAGAGGGTGTGTCAGACTTTTACTAACTAAAAACACACTCCTGTTCCTTCGTTACCTTTAACACCAGGGCCGAGTCTTCCTTTCAGAAGCAGACCCTTGGCCCCAGTAGGCTTCGACCCTGCTGGGCCCCTACAGTTTGCTGACATCTCCTTGAGGCGCGCATGGAATAGTACGCGCCGTCGACAACTTGGGCTCGGTCTGGACGGTTCCAGACAATCCGACGGCGAGCTACCCATTGCTCGCCGTCCGCAAGCCCGAGTTGTAAAGTTAATGTTGAAATTGTACTTAAAAATGTAAAATAAATACGTAAATAAAAAAATTGAAGCCGAGTATAAAAAAATATTCCGACAATACCTACCACTTCTTACCTCATTCATTGATCCCAAACGTCAAATACAACTTTTTAAAAACTTTAAAATCTATTTTAAAACGCGCCACATCCACCCTAAGTCAACACAGTCCGCAGCAGCGCAGCGTACCAACAAATTCTTGGCTCATTTGTTTTTTATTCATCCACAGCCCAGTGTAATCGAAAGTATAAATTCGCTTTAACTGCTAGCAGGCCTGCCGACCGATAACACACCCCTTGTTAACTGCGTAATAAGAAAAATAAACTTATATTTGCGGCGCCTTATGGAATATCAAAGTTTAAACTGAGATAGTGGGACGCTGCGGCGAGGCGAGCCGAGAGACGGAAGCGAATTTGAAAACTGAGGTAGTATGGAATTTTTTTGTTGTTATTGATTGGTTCGCGTTTGACCACTGTCACTTGATGGCAAGCGATGATGTGGTCGACGTTGGAGCACGCTTGCCAAGAAGTGGAGTGTTGCTGAGGTCTAGATTTGGATGGGTGAATGTTGTGATTATTTTATTATTATTAATATGAATCTGTTGTGTACCACTCCAGGTAAAAGAATGGAAGGGAGGCTTCCATTCTTCCACTTTTCTCTGTCCTTTGCTACTTCAGACCAATTCTTCAGGTAGGAGTCTAAATCGTCACGCCATCTCCTTGTGGGCCTACCGCGTCGCCGGCTCCTGCTGTTTGGGATCCAGTCAGTGGTTGCCTTCGCTCAATTTCGTTGTGACATGTGGCAGATGTGGCCTGCCCAGTTCCGTTTTAGTTTGGCGGCTGATTTGTCTACATCTGCGATTTGTATTTTAGAACTAAGTATACTATTCCTTATGCGGTCTGTTCTTTTGACGCCGGGAAGAGTTTGTTCCATTGCTCGCTGGCAGACCCCGAGTGCGATGTTGATAGAAAATTTAGTGGTAAAAGGTTTAGTGAATTGCTGGAATCGTTTGGTATTTGATGGGAAACCAACAGGTGTCTTTTTATAGCAGTGTTATGAACAATTTAGATAAAGTACTGTATTTTAACGTTAAACTATGATAATAGTTTAACGTTAAAATACAGTACTTCTTGTTAACTGAGTACTAAGAAAAATAAACTAATATTTGTGGCACCTTATTGATTAAAGTCGTGAGTGAGATATTGGAAATAGAGTTTGACTGAAGCAGAGCAGGGAAAACATATAACCTGCATATGCACAGTTAAGAGTGTTGCTAAGGTTTGGAATTGGATGGGTGGCAGTTGCAACATTGATAGAAAATGTACAGGTTTTAAGTAATTTTTGGTGTGGTTTGGAATAGGATGAGAGACCGTTGCAAACTTAGAGGACCTGAACTCATCATCATTTCAGCCAAAATACGACTGCTGGACATACGCCTCCTCAAAGTGTCGCCACAACAACCAGTCCTATACGTCTCGCATCCAGCAGATCCCCATGACCCTCCCCGAGATATGACTCGGGGAGGGTCGTGGGATTCGGAATCTGGTGGGAATGTTGCTAGGCCTACAAGGTGGACCGATGGGTCCACCTTGTAGCAACACTGCATCTTCCGGCGAAGAACTTAAAGGTGGCTTGTAATGATTATAGCGAAACAGTTGATTATTGTATTGATAAAAAAACTCGTTGTTCATAAAGAACCGGTGATGGAAACTTCTATAGTCAGATACTGGAAGTTAGAAAATACGCAAGATAAATAAGTTTTATTGGTGATGTTTGAAAGATGAGTTGTTAATGAGTCGTGGCCTTGAGCCCTGTAAAGTTTTGTGTTAACATAGAAAGTAGACAAAAGGATTGCTAAGCTAGTTTTTTTATTTATAAGCTCGCGTTTGACCACTATCTCACCTGATGGTAAATGATGATGTGATCGACAATGGCTTAACTAGAAGTAACCTATTCACTCTTAGGATGTAGCTATCAGGAAAGACAGACCACGGAATTCCACTATGTGTGGGTTCCCACCCACCATTATTGTTCACCATGTACAGGTGGCGCTGCACGTCTAGTGGTCTGATGATGGGTTGGACTTGGTTTATCAGTACATATCAATCAATGGATTGTGTTATATAATTGTGGAAAATCTCACTAGCATTATAGTTTATTTTTCTCCTCTAATAGATTTTCAAGAAATATGTAATTGAGATATTTGTAATACCTACATTATTTAAAAACGTGTCCATGGAGTCTCTTGCACATTGTTCTCCGTAGAGATTTATGCCTTGGAATGTGCAATTGGCAACATTTTTCTAACTTGCTGACTTCTTGACAATTAAACGTCTTATAGTTTATTTGAGTGTTTATTCTTGATTCTCTCTTACTAGTTTTCCTCTGGAAAATTTCAGACTTCTCACACAAACTAAACAATTTTTAAATCCAGCTTAAAATTACCCCAACTAATATTTCTCGTACTTTTTCTGATTTAATAAGCAAGGACCTCGGAATTGGACGGTAATAGGGTATACTTTACTTCGCCAACTAAAAACAACAGTCATTGGGTATTTCCACCTTACGCTAAGAAAAGCCTCTTAAAGCAGGAAGAAAGTTAAAAAATAATTAATGCTTTCGTAAATATTCATACCTTGGACGGAGTTTAGAGTTAACCCTCCATGTTGGAAATGTAAAGGAGACGGGTTTTGAGCGGGAACGGTGAGTGGTTAATTTTTGTTGCAGTTTTTAAAGATGGTAGGTTTTATTGTTTGGTTAATAAATGTTATCTATAATCAAATTTGTATGCCATTTTGCTTATGGTCTTATTTGGAAAATAAAATTGATTGAACTCTAGCTTATGGCCGGTTTCGCTCGTGTTAATTTAAAATTTAGACTCATAAATATGTGGTAAACATAACGTAATAGTAGTAATTAGTAAAATAGTATTATTTTTAGCAAAGTAAAGCTTCTAATAATGATAGCGTCTAAACCAATTACACCTCTGGAAAAGGACTATTTCTCTATATGAAAGGTAATCTAAGACCTTTTTGTACCCCTACAATGTATAAGTATGAAAAATTTCATTTTCAGTGGTTTAGGCGTGTAGAGGTAACAAAAAAACAATTTCACTTTCACATTTATAATATTATATTATAATATTAGTATGGATAAATAGTTACGATTGTTCGTGTTTTTTTTTATAATATTATACTTAGGTGTTGGGTCGCACAGACGCAGCAACAATTTTAAAAATAAAAACAACTACATTTATGTCATAAGTACCAATCTTATATACGACGTTTTTAAGTTACATTTCTTTTTTATTGATTAGCTATTATTTTGTTCCGTTCGGAAATCGAATCTGTGATACGCAGAGCAGCAGCTAATCGGTCAACCACTGTGGCAACCATGCAGTCAAAGTATCAAGTGAATATTATTATATTTTCCTTATAAAGGTTTATATGTCTGACGCCATAGCGCGGTTGTCTACAAAATATGGGCCCATATGTTTACAAAAGTGAAGGGTTCGTCGAAACGACTCCGATTTAATTTAAGTCCAGCGCCGTTATCGTCGGTACCCCATTGTTTTTCTTTCTTGAAATTTTACGGTCAATTTGACGTGATTCCTTTTTTTTACGATTAATTTGAATTTAATTAGTTCTGAGCATTGTTGTCGAGTTACAGCGGTTGTGAGCCGGCGTTTATTGCTTGGTTGTAGTTGTGTGTGTTTATATATTTTTTTAATAAGTTACTTTGTTTTAAAATAAAGTTGTTTGTTTTTAAACACTTAAAGTAATTGA
Source organism: Mythimna impura (assembly GCA_905147345.3). Classification (NCBI taxonomy): domain Eukaryota; kingdom Metazoa; phylum Arthropoda; class Insecta; order Lepidoptera; family Noctuidae; genus Mythimna; species Mythimna impura. The sequence goes on from LR990350.1 coordinate 28,478,893, forward strand.
TCGTTTGAATTGTAACAACAACAAATACCTACATATTATAATATTCAACTCTGGTCAGGTCAGTAGGTATTAAATTGACGATTACTCAATTTTGAATTAAATCTTGTCAAAGCCTTTGGAAAAACCTAATAACCTAAAAACCTAAGACTTGTATATTTTGTTATTAAAAATTTCCAGGTTCAGTTTAACCTTTACCTACTAATGTGCAAAGAAATAATAAGAAAAAGCCTTTATTCACTGACCATAGTACAGTTTTAACTTATAACTTACCATAAGGTTTTTTTTTTAGGTGGGAAAATCATCTAATGACAAATCGCGCTCTTGGGTGGAGCAGGAGATAGTGTCAGACTTTTACTGACTAAAAACCCACTCCTGTTCTTTCGTTGCCTTCATCCCAGGGCCCCGGGTTTCGTTTTCACACTACCCATGGCCAACTTACCATCAGGTGGGATCCCAGTCAAGCAATATTTATATCAAATAAAAAAAATATATATCACATATTAAAAAAAATAAACAATATTCTTAAAGGCTTTCCTTTCGATGAAGTATAATTTTTAGCAACCACTCAGTAAGGTTGTCTTTTGAAATAGGCCTCCCCCATTTCCCTCCACTTATCTCTGTGTCACAACCTATCCTTCTCCTTTCGGCAAATCACCCTCCCATCTTTTTATTTGACATCCTTTATATCTTTTCTAAGAACCAATATCAACTATTAAACAGTTTGAAATGATTTTACCTACACCAAACATAAATATAGCTATTACGCAATTACAACCCTACTTCAAAAAAACCAATGCTCCTGTATCTTTTGATTTGACGACATACATGTCTTTTTAAAGAACCAATACCTACTTAAACAGTTTGAAATGGTTTTACCTACACCAAACATAAATTTAGCTACCGCGCAATTACAACCCTGCTTCAAAAAAACCAATAAAGAACCCTCAACAATTACAAGCGATAACGCACCACCCACCCATCCATCCACCACAGTAAGATCGACAAATCCTGACGCACTGCAACTCCGCACAAAAAAAGATCTTCTCACATATACATCTTTAGATATTGGAGCCTGTTGACATATTTACGAGCTTCTCGACTATTAAGTGGTGATTTAGTGAGGGCATATCGGGATGGATACGTTTTTATCGCGCGCAATATATCCACTTGGCTTCTGGCTCTATTATGTGAACCATTGTGAGAGAGCCTGAAGATTTCCACCCGCAGTTTTCCCTGTTGGGATTTTTTTAAAATGTTGGTTTGTGTTTTTGGGTTTTGATCGAGCTTCTTACTGTACTGAATCAAATCAAAATCATATATTTCAAATAAACCATATACAGGCACTTTTGAACTGTCAAAATGTCGGTCAGTTAAAAATGTGAAGCTAAATCCATCAGCGTTACAGCCGAAACACGTCTACTGTTGGACATAGGCCTCCCTCAAGCGTCGCCACAATGAGCGGTTTTGTGTGTCTCGCATTCATCGGATTCCCGCGATCCCGACCAAGTCATCGGTCCACCTTGTGGGAGGCCTTCCAACGCTGCGTCTTCAAGCTAAATTAGCCCGTTTCAAAGCGTAGATCTCTATGAAACGTGTAAAAAAAATGAATAAATATGAAAGTAGTGTTTCAGTTTAGTCTACCAGCGTGCCATTTTAATTCAATTCTGTTCAGCCGTTTGAGTGTGAAGGAGCCACAAACATACAGACATATTATGTTAGTAATATTAGTGTGTTAATAATATTATAAAGAAGAAATTTTTTAATAAAACTTATCACTAAAACTTTGTACTACTCAGTAATAATTAAAAATTGTTGAAATATTATTCCGTACAGTTATTACATATTACGTTAGCATTATGGGTTCGTTTGTTGATACAAGTACTTGTGTGTTGGGAAAGGTTCTGCCCCCCTAGCCAAGTTGCAAACGATAAACGTGAACGCTTAGTAATCTCCAATAGATTTTCAACTTTATACCTAAGATCATAAAGTTGAAAATCTATTAAAGACTACTGAGCGTTAGCGACCGGAACGAACGAAAACACTATGTAATCTTCAATAGATTTTCAACTTTATATCCAATAACATAAAGTTGAAAATCTATTAAAGACTATTGAGAGTTTACGTTTATCGTTTGTGACTTGGCTAGGGGGGCAGTAGTGGTATTCTGAAAAATTTCACCGCAAAGAGAACATGTAGACAACCAAACTAAGACTGTATTAATGTAGCCAGGCGCTTAGTTACAGGCCACGTTTTTTTTTTGAGATTGGAAAACAGCCAAATTCTTCTTCCTCTCTAGGGTGGAGCGAGAAGACGTGTCAATCTTTTATTGACTAAACCCACACCACCTGTGTCCTTCAGTTGCCCTTTTCGTTCTAGGACCACGGTTTCTCTTTCAGAAAGTCCCTTATAAAATATGATGCAATATGTGCATCTCAGTAACTTCTATATTAGGTAAAATATTACTAGATATAGTTACTAGGCATGCCTTTTAAGTTCTGTCGTTTCCATATTTCCCGGCAATTTTGAACTTGGAACTGTTCTATATTCGAATGTGTTTAAATTTTGAATCTCAAAACAGTTGAAAGTATTAGGATTAATGCTATTGTTTAGTCACAGCGTCGATTGGAATCTGTCAGGTTACGTACGAAAATGAATCTTTCTAAGGAAAATGTTTGTGCAATAATTTTCTACAACTTTAGTAGAGACCTGACACGGCTTTAATGTTTTGAAAAGCTAACATCTGTAGTGATGAAGCCCCATGTCTGCGGACTGTCGAATGCTGGTATTTAGAATTCCAGCGTGGACATACTAGTGTTAGTGATAAATCTCGCGAAGGAAGCCCAAAATCCGCCTTCACTGAAGATAACATCATTGCTGTGAGACAACAAATTCTCGAAGATCGTCATGTGACGTATCGAGAGATAGAGGCATCTCAGGGACAACCATTCAGAAAATCTTGCATGAAGCGCTTGTGAGAAAGCTAGTTGGCCGTTGGATACCGCATCTGCTTTCCGACGATCACAAGGCGGCCCGCGTCAGATGGTGTAAGAAAACTCTGCAAAGGTTCAACCGAGGAGAGTCAAATCACGTCTACGACATCATCAGTGGTGACGAATCTTGGATCTATGCCTACGATCCTGATTCCAAACAACAATCAACAATCTGGGTCTTTCAAGACGAGCCAAAGCCAACTAAAGTTGTTCGTTCTCGAAGCACTTCAAAGAAGATGGTGGCCACGTTCTTGGAAAAAACGCGCATGTTGCGACTATTGCACTTGAAGATCGTAGAACGGTTAACGCAGAGTGGTATACCACAGTTTGTTTACCACGTGTCATCGCCAAACTTCGAAAATCTAACTCAAAGCGACGCATCATCCTGCAAAACGACAACGCAAGCTCACACAGCGCTCGTCAAACGATTGAGTATTTGAAGCAGGAAAAAGTAGAAATTCTTGACCATCCTCCATACAGTCCTGACCTAAGCCCTAAGGATTTCTTTACATTTCCTAAAATTAAGAAAAGTCTTCGTGGTCAAAGGTTCCAGTCCGGTGAAGAAGCAGTCGACGCTTTCAAATCAGCCATTTTGAACACCCCCACTTTAGAGTGGAATAAATGTTATAATAACTGGTTTGAGCGAATGGAAAAGTGTATTTGCGAGGTGAATACTTTGAAAAACAATAAAAAAGTACTATAAGGTTCTAGTTGTGTTTTTTTCTTCAAACGACAAAACTTAAAAGGCATGCCTCGTAGTCGATGGGCAGAAAGGTTCTGGTAGGCCTCCCACAAGGTGGACCGATGATCTGGTGAGAGTCGTGAGTGTTCGATGGACGCGAGACACATACGACCGGTTGCTGTGTCAACACTTGAAGAGGCGTATGTCTGGTAAAGGACGTGTTTCGGCTCGATTGATGATGATGACGTACGGCGAGTTTCCACCCTTACATTGTTGACTCTAGGGTCCGGACTAAGCGTTTCGCCTCGTCGTAAATACCGCGTACATCAAAGGACTGGAACAATTTGCCTGTCTTCACGTCCGATTTTGATTTAAGTGTCTTCAAAGCTAGGTTGAATAGGCTCATAATAAACTAGTGCGATTCACTGCTTGCCATCAGGAGGGATCGAAGTCAAGTTTATATTATTTATAAGATAAAAATGACGATGAATGATGATTTATTTTAAGTGCGTTATTTTACAAGGATATAATCTTAAATTTTCAATCCTTCAAATAAAATCTACCTTTCAGGATCAGTTTTCATTTCATGTTGAAACTAACATTATTATTTTACCTTGAAAATCCTCAATAGTTGTCCCTTCCTCGGATCTTAACCCTCAAATGCGTATCTAGGCTGACTTGTACCCTACAACTTACAAGTCGACAGTAACAAGTTAATTCTTCCAGCTTAATCTTAGATATTCGCTGATGAGGTAATCATGGGTATTGCTGTAATGCTAGGACACCGCAAAATGGTTACATGATTGAGAATTAGGGGGACTAGATGAGCTATAGTTCGTTGTAGTTTGGTCAGCATCATTGCCGTCTCTACGATGGTGATTATTTTTAGTATTACATTAGAAATATGCTTTGTGTTTCAGATACACACTCGACATTTAATTTGCTGTTTTGTGTTTTTATTCACGTTACTTTTTTTTTCTTATTGACTACCTAAACTGTAAATTTAATAGGGGTTAATCAACATAATCGCTTAGGTATAACGCCTTTATCGGTTTTATCACCTTTGTCGGTTTTTCACTTGTATAAGTCTCAACTATGTAATTCAACTTAAATTTTTAAACCGCTTACAACAAACCAGTGCAGGTGTGACGTAAATGCCACACCTGCACCTGCAAATGTACTTGCGTACTTATAGGTAAAGACCTATAAGTAGGTATTGTTTATTTTCAAAAAGTTCATTCAGTTTTATCACTTGAGTTTTTAATTTTACCTAAGAGTATCTAGCCTTGCTTATTGTATTTCCTGTACCTTCTTTCGCCTACATCGTTTGTTGACCTGACCTTGTCCTCACATTCGGCTGTCATAACCACCACTTTTTATCTTATCTTTACTTTTATTTTATTTATTTGGGTAACCAACAGCGATACACGAAATATGTTACAGAGTAAGTGCTTTACTCTGTAACATATTTATGCCTGAAAATAAATTTCCAAACTGGGATAATTATACATATAACATGCGAACGGACTAATAAGAAAAAATTCAATAAACATGCACAACAGCAATATTGCTTTGAAGTAAAATTTGGAATAAGTATAAATTTGAAAAGGTATATAACAAAAAAAAAAATGAATTATGAGAGATTAATAGCATATCATTTGCATATCGTTTATAGTTTTTACAATTAGTTTTTTGACTAAGCTATTAGCAATTCCAGCATTCTCCACATCTTTGTGCCTATCGTTATGTAGAACATCGGCCGTCTGTAGGCCGTCGCCGCGTGTACCGTTAATGCCTTAATCTTAAGGTGGACGGCGATCGTGGGAGCAGTGTGGATGTACCCCTCGCTTGTTTCACGCTAGTTTGCTGTTGCTGTTGTATGCTCGACGAGGTTTTGTTTTCATATTCCGCCCTTGCAAATCAAATTGGTGTGGTTTTGTGATGTTTAAGATGCAACAATAATAAAATGCATCTTAATTTAGTATGGAAATATTCTAATTCGAAAAAAGTTCCCGTCAGATAAACCCCTTGTATATACTTGTTCTTTATTTGTTTCATCTGCATAGCTATTCACCTTTTTATATCATGTTACTTACACCTGTTTTCTGTGAATTCCAGAATCAATTTTCCGTGAATTCATCCCAAAATCCATCTCCTCTCTTTCAGTCCATCCAAAGGTTGTCTGTAAGAAATTGCTGATTGCCGAATTGATAAGACCGCCCATTGTACACTTATTTTTAATTATGTTTGTCCTTATTTTTGTTTATGTGGTGTACAATAAAGAATATAATAAATAATAATAAATAAATAATTCCTGGTACAAATTAATAAAACAAAACATAGTGTTGAATAGTTTCCATATTTTATTTATAATTTCAAATATTTTTTCATTTTATTTATCTATACTAATATTATAGATTTGTACTTTTATATTTTTGTTTGTAATTAATAAAGTCAAAAACTATTCGACCGATTTTAAAAATTCTTTTACCATTAGAATGCTAGTATATCTCTGAATGACATACTTCAATATCGTTCACAGACATGTAATCTCATATCACAAGACACCATTTCCAGATCTATTTGCTAATTATATTTCTATTTACACGTTACATTAACCCAATGATTTATTCCTTCTTCCTACATCCTCACCGTAAAACCCCGTCACATCCTCCATCTCCCAACAGCAAGGCTGTCACCTTGGAGGTGTCTCCCCAGCCATAACTCTTCACGGAGGTACGTCCCCGCCGTCGTCGTGTTGAGGAATTATTATTATGCGAATAAATACTCCGAATGTCACTAGTAAATGTCTCCCCTCTGCCCGGGTAATCCGAGGGGCGATGGGGGCTAGTGTTGCCAGTTCAATGGTGGAAAGTGGGACTTTTTAATGGTACAGTTGGATGAAATGAGTTTCTTGAAGTTTTCTGATTGTGATGCTCAATTTATTTCAAGAAAACTAAATATAAACTTCTTTTTCTTTAAACTTTTTGACTTGCCGTTATAAGAACTTTTTTTTTGTATTACAATCTGTTATGTATGTTATTTCAGGCAGTTTGAATAAAAAATATGCCAACAGTTAAACCTAGGAATATAATGTTTTACGAACAGTGTCGCGTGTTTTAAGGTGTTAAAATTAAAATTTTATCACCACAGCTGGAAATGACAGAAAATTGCCACGAAAAGGTAATAAATTAGTTGATTAGAGTTAATTACTGATAAATAACACGGAAAATTATATTAACTTCTAAAATATTAAGCGGACTGTGAAGAAAACATAAAAAAATAATAGAACAATTATTTCATTGTAACTGGCGTACACCTTCCATTCATTTAATTTTTTTCAAAATAATGCACGTGTAAGTAGTATTCTCGGAGACAAAATCACACATGTCGTTCCAAAACTCAAATCAGAGCCCTATGTCTGCGATTTGTTTACAACTCAGCCGACAAACTAAAATGGAACTGGGCAGGCCATATCTGCAGCATATCGCAACAGAATTAGGAGAAGGACTGACTGAATTCGGAATAACAGGAACCGGAGACATGGCAGTCCTAGACGATGTCGTCAAGAGTTGGATTCTTACCTAAAGGATAAGCCAAGTAGCAGCAGCAGTAGTGCAGCTAAGTATAGAGAAAAGTGGAAGAATGGATAGAAGGCTTTTGCTCTCGACAAAAAAAACTCGACCACCTGTCGAAGTTGTCGATGCACGGTTGGATCAAGGGCCAGATGCAGAAGGCATTACTCCTCGATACGTCTCGCATTGCATACGCAATTGCATTGCTTTGCATTGTTCCCGGGAATCTTTAAGTCAAGAGTGAATAAGTTGCTTTTGGGTAGCGCACTCCATCGTCGACCGCATCGTTGCTTTCCATCAGGTGAGATAGCGGTCAAGCGCGAACCTATAATAAAAAAAAAGTTTACGTTTTTTTTTTCTTTATTTTTCTTTCATTGATAAAAGGCTCCTGTCTCTGGAGCCCTAACCACCAGAAGCTTGAACCCTGCTTCAAACAACGCGGAATACAATTTTTAAAACTATTTTTAAATGTTTTTTTAGAAATGTGAGATAGTGGTCAAGCGCGAGCCTATCAAGAATAAAAAAAAATGTTTTTATAAAATAAAAGTAATTTTTAATGTATTTAAAATTGTATAAAGATATAATGATAAGTGCTGTGGGTAAGCTGTTTTTAAATATTTCCACATTATTCTAAATCATAGTCCATAAAATCGAGACCGTCCCGCGTAATCGAGCCATTGTGGTCGCCGTGGGGCCCGGCCTCTAGACAAATGCCGTTCGATCCGCCGAAATGTCCCAGTAATAGTTTTAAAGTGAAGGCAATTTCTTGACGTTGTCACCTCCAAGATTTTCTTGATGATGGCCGTCATATCTGTCAAGTTTTTGGGGTAGCCTTTATCTAAATATGAATCGAAAATATGAGTCTATAGGCTCTTTTTTTAAGGTGGCAAAATCCAATGTTTTTTCCGCTCTGGGTGAAACGGGAGGGCGTGTCAGATTTTTACTTACTAAAACCACACCTGTGTCCTTCAGTTGCCCTTTGCGTTTAAAGATCATGAGTTTCCTTTTCAGAAAATCCCCGCGGCCCTAGTCAGATAAAGGAGTATAAAAATCACGAGTCATAGAAAGGGTGTCTTTGACATAGAGGCACAACCGAATACCATGGATCCAGTACATGATTCTGGACCCCCTTGGTGGACTTTTTCGTCGGATTCTTCCTACTTAAAAAAAAATCTGTACTATATATTATGTGTATATATCATCATCATCATCATCATTTCAGCCGAAAGACGTCCACTGCTGGACATAGGCCTCCCCCAAGTGTCGCCACAATGAACGGTCCTGTGCGTCTCGCATCCATTGGACTCCCGCAACCGTTACCAAGTCATCGGTCCACCTTGTAGGAGGCCTTCCAATGCTACGTCTTCCGGTACGTGGTCGCCATTCCAGAACCTTTCGGCCCCAACGGCCATCTGTTCTGCGAGCAATGTGCCCTGCCCATTCCCACTTTAGTTTGGCGATTCTTCGTGCTATGTCGGTATATATATACATACATAAAGTAGGAGGCACGGCTGGTGCAGTGGTTGAGCGATTGATTGCAGCGCTAAATGTCACGGCTTCATTTCTCGCACGGGAACAATACTCGTGTTACCGACAGACGACATGTGGCATCATTTAATGTGGGAGAAAAGTTTAAAAAAAAAAAAAAATTGTAAATGATTAATAAGAACAAAACCAGTTTAAAAAAATAATAAATTTACATAAATTTTGAAAATAGGTAGATTAAATTCAAAATTTTCAAGAACAGATTATTAGATCTAGAAACCCAAGCTATAAATTTCAAAGCCTATACCTAGTTTACCTAGTTAATTTTATTATGATTGTCAGGTTTGTTTTCACAAAACCATAGACTGCTCCATACATCTTTTCTTCTAGCCCCGTGCCACGTTTTATGTCACTCATAAAAAGAGGAGATGAGAAAGCTTATGGCACGATAAGCGTTATATTTCAAAATGAAGAGAAACAGAATTAAATGATAAAATGCTTGCTTTTGTTAACCTATTGTAAACGTCTGTTTTATATAGATATATCATGGCTTTTTGGTTTACGCAACTCTAGAATAACAATGCTTAATTTTGTCTTTTACCAAGGTACTATAACTTAACTGATTAATTCCGAGTTACTAGCACAAGATTATATTACTACTAGTTGACTCAGAAAACATTGTTCTAATAATTCAGTTCACTTCATGCCAAATTTCCCGATTCTAGGTCAACGGGAAGTACTCTATGAATTTTGATTCCCTTAAGAGTGTCGAAATACACGTTTTTTGCGACATATACGGCCGGATCATTTTTTTTTTTCGTTAATTCAGAAGTTTGATTTTTTTACAGCTTTAAGGGACCGTAGACCTGAGTATATGATTTTAATTTCAACTCGATACCTCCACGCGTTCCCAAGATAAAAGGTCTCGACAGACAGACAGACCGACCGACGGACGGACAACAAAGTGATCCTATAAGGGTTCCGTTTTGTCCTTTTGAGGTACGAAACCCTAAAAAGTTCAATAAATTTAAGTAGGCCGTGTCTAAGTTTTCCTAAAAATTCCCAATTGAATCTTCATTACTTGAGTATAAGTAAGTATAACTGTAATGTAAAGTTCTTCTTTGTTTGTTTTAAATCTCTATTATTCTCCGCAAGCTGCCTCAAAGATTGACAATTCAGTGTGTAACGTTATCGTGTACACAAAGGTGTTGCCATGGTCACTGTTCTGTAATGGAGTTCTTTATCTCAGTATATCATGGTGTCGCTCAGACAGGAACTAAGGAGCTACGAATCTCAGGACTGACTTTAAAATTTTCTTTATATGTTATATTGTTAAGTTTTTTTATTATTATTATTGATAGGCTCGCGTTTGACCACTATCTCACCTGATAGTAAGCGATGTTGTGGCCGACGATGGAACATGCTTGCCTAGATGTAACTTATTCACTCTTGACTTAAAGGCCCCTAGGTTGTAGATATCATAGCTATAAACACAGACTCCGGCAGGGAATTCCACTCGTTAGCTGCTGTAGGCATAATAAATGTGTTCCCAAAACGCTTAGTACGTATGGGTGGGATGTCCACCATGTACCGATGGCGCAACGCCGTACGTCTAGTGGTCCGATGATGGAACGGACTTGGTGGAATTAAATTGTGCAATTCCAACGCACACTCCCTGAAATGTAATCGATAGAAAACCGACAGGCCAGCAACTCGGCATCGATGATCAAGGCTTTGGAGTTTTGACTCGACAAGTGAATCATCACCGATGGTCCTCTTGGCTCGCTCCTCAATCGACTCCAGGGTATTAAGTCTTGAGGATCGAATTGTTAGTCGGCTTTTTATCAGTGACATTTCGAGGAGTGTGTTTCGGACTTGCGTTATTTAGTTCCGCCTAGCCAGTTTCATAATCAGATCACAAGACGGTGACGGTGCCACCAGTATAATCATGGTTAACATCGTACGCAATTTGTACGTATACAAATCGTTTTGCTAACACTTTCAACTTTCGTACCGCTAAGGTGTGGAATTCAATGCCAGAGTTTGTGTTTCCTGTTAGCTGCAACCTAAAGGACTTTAAGTCAATTTGAATAACTTATTTCTAGACAAGCATGCTCCATCGTAAACCTTAACATCATTTAGGATTTTGTAGAAATATACAGAGCCTCTTTAGTAATCTTCGAGCTAATCCAGGTCCTTATTCTTAAAGCCGGTTTCTTTTGATCCTCTTCCTTTGTATTCCTCAATGTTAAAGGTCGTTATCTCTCTGTTTCTGGTACCCAGTTTTACCTAGTTTTACCTGGTACAAAGTGATCTAGCTTTTGGCCTTATCTCACAAGAATCAGTGCTTATATATTCGGCACTGGAGAAGCATTCTTAAAGCTTTCTAAGATTGTCGTTGATCTATCTGAATTTAAACCACATTAATTCAATTTAAGCGATAACCATGTTGGGCATACGCCAATGGACGCCGACGTCATCGTATACAATAATATACCACTATTTGAACTAGATAAGACGATATGTCCTGATGTATATCAGTTAAAGTTCAGAATTTTGATTACTTTTTGACAACGGGCGGATTTTTCTACAAGAGCGCTTTGTCAAAGCCACATTCTATTCGCTGATGGTCAGTGTTACGTTATTTTTTTTTTTTATGGCCTATACTGTCCCACTGCTAGGCAAAGGCCTCCCCCAACTTCTTCCAGGTATTCTTTTCTCGAGCCACCTCGAACCAGTCCTTGCGGTAGGCATCTAGGTCGTCTCGCCACCTCTTCCTAGGTCGACCTCGGCGGCGTCGTCCATCTTCAGGAATCCACTTTGTGGAGCCTCTTGCCCACCGGTCAGACTGCATGCGGCTGATGTGACCCGCCCAATACCATTTTAGCCTGGCAGCCGTGTTACGTTTAGAAAGTATTATTATTTTTGATACAGAATACTGTCACTTTGTTTTCCATTAGAATGCGGATGAAACGCATTCTAATGTTTTTGCAGTATTTGGAATAAATGTATAAACTCAACCTTCTCGGCAAGCTTCGCTATGGTACACAATAGGTACTAGACTAAAACTTTCTCGAATCCACGTATTGTTCAGTTGTTTAAACACTTGAGATACAAAACTAAATTTTAAATTTTTAGTCACTACATTTACGAGGAATTTGTTTGGGAATAATTAAAACATCCACTGAATTTCAATTAAAAAAAAATCCGCCATAAACCTCCGAATTCGATTTTCAAAAAGCTTGCAGAATTTTGAATTTTGGAAATTGATACCTACGCTGCTAGCTCGGTTCATTTCGGACCTCACGGTGCACATCACGTTAAAAATAACTCATAGGAAAACTCACCCGTTATTTATTTATATTTATTCAATATTGTCAATATCTATTGCCAGCTTGTTAAGAAGAACCAGGGTAAGCCCATCTCATTCATTTACACCGCATCGATGATTTTGATCAAATATTTTTTGAGTAGAACTCAGTCAACCCAGCCCATTGAACCATAACAGATACCATATCCAACTCAGCCTATATCCAGGTTTGACGAGGGACTGTAGCGTAACGTCTTGTTTAAATCAAGCGGGGAATGATGGCAATAACAGTTAGCAGCCGAGTTACGGCTGCTAAGATAATGGCGGCTCCGGAGATTCCCTCAAAGTAATTGCTAATTTCGGTCGACGCGGCGCGCGCAATAATTGTTTGTTTGTTTCTTTGTTTAAGCTCGCCTTGTTTATCATCTGGTGTATCAATATGTTCAGGAGTTTAAGGAGGATTTGGGTATTTTTGGATATCATGTGTCTGTAAAGTATCTGGTAACCAGCTTAGACTGGAAATGATCGAAGAAGGTACTCTAAACTGCAAATCGAACAGCAGAAACTGCAACAGAAGACTGTCGCGTACCTGATTTACCTTATAATAGACATATTACTTCAGTAATAACGAATGCGAACCGATGCGATAGCCACATCGCAGAAACCTGCGATGCGAATTGCTGCGATGCGATTTCGTGCGGTAAAGTATCGGTGACCTTACGGTGTGCGATGTGAATCAATTCACGAGTTCTTGAGATGCGTCGTGTGAACTCGCAGATTTCCGTCCCTTTTACGCCCTTAGTCAAAATGCAGTAATAACAAGCAATGATATAAAAATAAAACTGGGCAAGCGCGAGTTGGACTCGCGCTCTGAGGGTTCCGTACAAACTTACCTATGAAAACAGTTCAATTCCCGAATTGAGTTACGAAGATTTTTCCGAATCGCAAATTTTTTTTTTTTTGTTACGTAACTTACAGTTTTCAGATTTTTCCTATACCTACTTGTGTTATGAGACCTTTCTTCATGCCGAATTTCGGGATTCTATGTCAACGGGAAGTACCTACCCTATAAATTTTGATTCCCTTGAGAGTGTCGAAATATACGTTTTTTTGCGACATAAATGGCCGTATCTTTTTTTTCGTTAACTTAGAAGTTTGATTTTTTCACAGTTTCAAGGGACCGCAGACTTGAGTATATAGTTTACTTTCAACTCGATACCTCAACGCATTCCCGAGATAAAGGGTCTTGACAGATAGACAGGCAGACGGACAACAAAGTGATCCTATAAGGGTTCCGTTTTCTCCTTTTGAGGTACGGAACCCTAAAAATATCTAAACATGAATCTATAACGTATCATTTTAGAATCTACATACGATGATGTTTCCTATTGTGCTTAGCTAGGTGATTATAAAGGGGAGACGATTAAAAGTTATAAAAAGATTTTTGAACTCTTCTGGTTTCTGAATCTGTAGGTACTTACCTCTTCTATCTTTGATGGCGATGTAATCAATCTTGTGCTGTACAGGTAAAACGTATGTGAACATCCATCACTCCACCCACCATCCATTATCGACGAAATTAAAGCCATCTATCGTGTACTAGCTGCAACTCGCATCTTAATTACGTCTCCGCACAACAGATGGCGCTCCCATCAATATCAGTAGCCGTTAACAGACCCAAAACTACTTAATATACATAAAGTGTGGAGACAAGACAAACTTGTCGGCTGTCGTAACTATAAATCGCACATGTTGAACTAAGACGAGACATGTCGGACGTTTGCGACAAGTCAGCAGCCCTTATCAAGAGGCGAGCAGTTATTTACGGCCTAGCCTGAGTTATGGCCAATTTACAGGGAGTCATTAGTGCCTTAATGGCCTTAAGGTGTCCGGGTGAAAAGTACCGGCGGATAAGTTTGGGCTACGTCAGCGTTTGTGGCGCATGATGTAGGGTTTTTGTCTTGCATTTGTGATGTTAATGTTGCCGTAAGAGGTTTCTTTGTTTTTTAAGGGATCGTGATTTAACTCTTATATATTTTATAATAAACTTAGGATTAGATTAGGTACATTTCAGGGTTACATTGATGCCTCCTGCGCATAAGGTCAAACAGTAAAAAGTGTTTTTTTTTTTTAGGAGAGCCATTTTTGTAATAAAATTGTTAACGATATAAGTTTTTTGTGAAACACTTTTATCCACTTTTAACATTGTTTCTGCGTTATGTATGTAATCAATAATCGTTTTAAGATCACACTATTGCTGGAATAATATTTATTTTTTAAATACTATAATTTAAAATATGTTACGACTGAAAGCATCAACATAGACACATAGCTTTACTTAGTCTAGTTAGTTAGTGGCCTGTGTTTATGTGACCTATGTGGTCGTAATTGTTTATTATAGGTCCTACCGGGTCAGAAGATTTAAAGTCACCTAAAGGGTAATGGAAATGGCTATGATTGGGGTTTCCTTACGTTATCGAATCAGGAAAGATTTTTTTTTAATTCTTATAAACTAGTGCTTGACTGCGATCCCACCTGATGGTAAGTAGTGATGCAATCGTTGATGGTGAGGCGCACTAGTTTATTAATAACCTATTCACTCTAGCCATGAAGACACCTAAATTATAATCGGACGGGAAGACCGCAGCAGGTAAGTTGTTAAAGTCCCTCGATGTTCGCGGTAGAAATGACGAGGCGAAACTCTTGGTCCGGATCGTAGAGGTTTCAACAACGTAAGGGTGGATACTCGCCGTTCGTCGGGTTGTCCGATGGTAGAAATCAGATGTTGGAATCAAGTCATGCAATTCCTGCGCACACTCTCCAAAATGCATTCTGTAAATAAATCAGCAGGGCTGGTGTATATCAGCAGGAGAAAAAAGGTTACCGACATAAACCCAGGAATCGCCAAACTTAATTGGCAGTGGGCAGGACATATTTCTCGCAGATCAGATGGTTGATGGGGCCGAAAGATTCTGGAGTGGCGATCGTGTACCGGAAGACGCAGCGTTGGAAGGCCTACTATAAGGTGGGCCGATGATCTAGTAAAGGGTCGCGGGAATCCGATGGATGTGAGACGCACAGGACCGATCGTTGTGGCGACGCTTGGGGAGGCCTATGATAATGTCCAACAGTGGACGTCTTTCGATGATGAAGTATATGGCTATATTGTGCTTAGATCGTTTTCCTTGCTGAATAAACATTCAGTCTTAGCCCAGTGTTTTGAAGTTTTCATTAGTTATCATTTTTTAACCGACTTCAAAAATGAGGAGGTCTCGATCAATTGTGGACCGATTTAAAATTTTTTTTTTTATTGAAAGCCAAGTTGGTCCCATAGAAATATTGTTATGATCTGATCATGAACTTCGAAGATATGGAACAGAACTCCTCATAGGATCACAGCAGAACCGTCGTAACAAGTAAAATTGCTTTGTTTATACGTGTAGTCGATGACTGACTGAAAGTAGAGGGGGAATATATCGAACTGATCTGATGATGAAGCCTGAAGTTAGGCACCGGAACTCTGTAATAAATTAATGTAATCTAACCGTGTTTGGGATTATTAGAATTGTCATGAGATGCACTCTGGCTATATGGTATTTAAGTTTGGCTGAGGGGTACTTTTTAGTGGTGGTACCATAACTAAAAAGTGTAAAATAAAAACTTTTTACAAAAAAAATACAACCGACTTCAAAGTAAAAAAAAACACTGAAAAGTGCAAAATAACTTTAATTTCGGAAGTCGGTGTTAAATAACGAAGAGACAAAACTATTATAGAAAGTTTTTTATAGTACCTAATGTACTAAAAATGATAACTAATGAAAACTTCACAAATCGACTGCCAAAAATTATCCAAAAACAAATTCCCAGTAGATAAAATGTCAAAATGATTTGTTGAAGCCATTCCGCTGCTAAAGGCCGGTCGACAATAGCAAAATTCATTACAACAGCGTAACTGGCAATGATAACCTCATTTTGTAACGAATGAATCAAACGCACATTAAAGCATTGTCGTGCGCGAGAATTATTGTGACGTGGCTCTCGTTACTGGCGCACTTCGATGCTGCCGGCGGTGCTGGCACAGAGGTGCTGTGGAGTCGGTTGTAGCTAAAAATTTTGGAGACACGATTTGTTCAGTTGATGTAGAATCTGCTTGCTATCATTACTATAATAATTGTAGCTACATCAATGGCGTCACATAAGAACTAATCCTGCATAGCGCAATTAAAGTTCTCCGCGCGATTAGAACATATAGAACAGCCCAAAATCATCTATCGGGCAGTTGCCTACCAGACATAACATCCGTCTGGTCGGAGTATCCTCCCTTTTCAACGGAGGTTTGCAGGACTTTATGTTCCGCATACCTCCAAACTGGTGACCCTCGACAAAAACCGTCAGCGCAGCCTTCGTGCAGCCACTACTTCGTGCCGAAATCATCTATCGGGCTGTTCTATATTATTATGTTCTAATCGCATGGAAAACTTTAATTGCGCGATGCAGGATTAGTTCTTACGTGACGCCATAGATGTCGCTACATCATCATCTACACTACCTTAAGGTATCATTATTTTTTGGCTTTGACGGCACGATCAGCGCAATGGTTAAGCGTTTGGTTGCTGCGCTGCGTGCCACGGATTCGATTCCCGCACGAAACAAACATTTGTATGAATACAGATAGTTGTTCCGGATCTGAGTGTCTTGTGTATGAGAGTTACATGTTTGTGAACGCAGCAACAGCCTGGTTGTCCTCGACACCAGGATGCAGGCAGGCGAAGAAGGCCATGCTATACCTCAATAAAGCTCTCACCAAAAAACTCATAAGACTGAATAGAGGCTGCCTGCGCCTGGTGACGGAGACCATCACCGGACACTGCACACTGAATAAGCACCTCCACACAATAGGCATCACAGACAGTCCCCTGTGCAGAGCATGCTTGGAGGGGGAGGAGACAATTGCGCATGTGCTCTACTGCACAGGTGTCACTGAAATAGCCACAAGAACCTTAGGATCCCCGAACTCTTTTATTGATGCCCTGAAAAACCTGAGAGGCATAATCTGTTTTTGAAGAGAGGCTGGTTGGAATAAGCCCACCTAAGTTTATGGCTACCATGGCCCATGGTAAAATGGTCCGTAAATAATTAAGTGCGGAAATCATACTCAGACATAACCATAGACGTAGCCACTATCCAGAAATATTTCCTGGTGTGTGTCAACATTTAAAAAAAAAATATAACCTTTATTGTACAATCTTCCCTCATTTATCTTCCCCTTTATGGTGCCAGCTATAGTTTCCTCCTAATTTACTAGGTGTAAGCTATCGTATGTTGGCCATCAGTGTCTTTGAACACCAGTTTGTCCTATACTTTCGAGAAGCTCAAAATAAGACAAAGTCAAATTCCCAAACGTCCTCTGGTGTATCTTGTAAGAACGTGAAATATGGAGATGCTAAAAAAAGTTTTATGGAAAAAAATTGCTTAAAGCACAATCCCGTTGGAATATGAGAAATTGTATAGTGATAAAATTCGAAGCATTTTTATTTCACAATAGACCATAAATACATTGGTACCTACTAGTAAAACGTCAGAAGCTAATGCGCGGATCTTACTCTTAAACTTTTATTAATTGATTTAAATTATGTTAACCGCCAAGATATTGTCAATAAAACGAAATAATTAGCCAATTAACCAATAATTTCGTTAATTACACGACTCCACAGTTTTCCTAGCCACAAATTTTGCATTATCGCGGTCGGTATGACAGTTCAGTGATATATTCACCGTATTATAAATGCTATAAATAAATAAATATCGGATATTTAGGATGCCGCCATTGTTCGCTATGAGCTATGTGCGGGCTTGTCTGCAGTCCTGTTAACAATCATTTGTGATTTAGGAAAATATTCAGACTGATTTTCCATTTTCAGGCTTTATATTTGGTCCAGCGGAGATAATTTTATGTTCTGTACCTACCCTTTTTATTATTGATAGGCTCGCGTTTGACCATTATCTCACCTGACGGTAACCTGGATTTTCAATTAATTTATGGTAGAAGAAAATAAAAGGGTGAAGAAGAAGGATTCTTCTCCTTCTTTTTTCTCGTCGATCTGGCTCAAAATATTTAGCCACCTGAATAACTCTGTCGTTGGCCTCGTATAAGTGGTAGAAGGTGCAGGTAATTGTGGATGCTGGGCAGGAAAAGAGGTGACGTATATCCTATGTTTGTGGATGTCACATGTCTTCGAATTTTGGGTTCTAGGACATGCCGGTTTCCTCACGATGTTTTCCTCCACCGTTTTGAGAGCAGTAGTGATGAAATAAATTACACATGTTCTAGAACCAAAAAACTCGAAGACATGTGAACACCAACCCGCACTGTGCCCGCGTGGTGGATTACAGCCCATTCCCTCTCGTAGAGAGGAGGCCTGAGTCCCAGCAGTGGGAACATTATAAGGTCGACTATGCTATGCTATATCTAGGGCTCCACACTGGCACTGTATTTGCGATGGGTCAAGGATAGCCTTAGCTTAGCTTGGATTATTTGGCTTATTTGGCCAGATTATTTCTGCAGCGGCCAACCCGAGCCCGCTTTACTAGAGTGGATGTTCACTTTTATAGTGCAAAACTTAGAGTATCTTATCCTATGTACATACTGTCATTCAAAGTTACTGGGCGCTTAATTTTTATTGATATAGAGCAGTGGTGGCCGAGTGGTAACGGCCCCGACTTACGAGTTGTAGGTTGCGGGTTCAAAACCAACCAGGCGCATTACTTTGTGTTATTTATTTCATCACCACTGCTCTCAAAACGGTGAAGGAAAACATCGTGAGGAAACCGGCATGTCGAAGAAACAAAAACTCGAAGACATGTGGCATTCACCAACCCGCACTGGGCCCGCGTGGTAGATTACGGCCCATTCCCTCTCCTACAGAGGAGGCCTGAGTCCCAGCAGTGGGAACATTAAAGGCTGATTATGTTATGTAATTTTTATTAAATAAGGCGTCATTAGCACTAAGGGTTAATAGCCAAACTCCAATTGTTGCAGTAGGTATTCCAACGAAATTAGAAAGTCTTAGAACTGAACTGAACTTTGTGAGACCTGAGCCTTTTTTTGAGGCAGAAAATCATCAAATGACGTCTCCAGCTCTGGAGCAAGAGGGAGTGTCTGATTTTTATTGAAGAAAACCCACCCGTGTTCCTACAGTTGTCCTTAGCGTTCTAGGGTTCTCTGTTTTGAAACTCTGGGAGTGATCTCAGCCTACTACAGCAATATTGTATCAACCAGTGTAAACCCTGTTCTAACAAGAATTGGTATTTCTGGAACAAGTAAGATAAGATAAGATATTCTTTATTCTTTTTTTTTCTTTTTTAGGGTTCCGTAGCCAAATGGCAAAAAACGGAACCCTTATAGATTCGTCATGTCTGTCTGTCTGTCCGTCCGTATGTCACAGCCACTTTTTTTCGAAACTATAAGAACTATACTGTTGAAAATTGGTAAGTAGATGTATTCTGTGAACCGCATTAAGATTTTCACACAAAAATAGAAAATAAACAATACATTTTTGGGGGTTCCCCATACTTAGAACTGAAACTCAAAATTTTTTTTTCATCAAACCCTTACGTGTAGGTCTTCAAAAAGTATATTGAGGTTTCTAACATCATTTTTTTCTATACTGCGCGAGAGACACTTCCAAAGTGGTAAAATGTGTGTCCCCCCTCCCCCCCTGTAACTTCTAAAATAAGAGAATGATAAAACTAAAAAAAATATATGATGTACATTACCATGCAAACTTCCACCGAAAATTGGTTTGAACGAGATCTAGTAAGTAGTTTTTTTTAATACGTCATAAATCGTAAACCGCAATTTACTTTTCAAGTTTGTACGGAACCCTCAGTGCGCGAGTGCGACTCGCGCTTGCTCAGTTTTTTTTCTTTAGTAAGAGTAGGATTGTCATTATTCTAAATGAATGAATGCCTTGTAGAAGTTTCAATGTATGGTGTGTGTATAAGTAGGTAACTTCAGTCTTTTACTTACTCATCTATACTTACATAGTGCTTTGTCCTGAATGACTGACTGACGTCAACGCACAGCCTAAACCGCTGATCGTAAAGACCTGAAACTTAGAGGGTATGTTCTTTGTATGACGTAGACATCCGATAAGAATTTTTTTAAATTGATATAAACCTGTGCTTGACTGCGATCCCACCTGATGGTAAACAGTGATGCAGTCATTGATGGTGAGGCGCATTAGTTTATTAAGAGCCTATTCACTCTAGCCTTGAAAACACCTAAATTATAGTTGGACGGGAAGACCGCAGCACGCAAATGAAACAAAATCAGCAATTCGCAATTTTCCGGAATTCTACCCCTAAGGGGGTGAAAAAAGGGTCTATTGATATTATTATTAAAAAAAATAATTAAAAAAAACAAAAATAGCGGACAACAATCCAAAAATAATTACATAAAACACTTATAATTCCGCCATAACCAGTTTTGGGTGGTTTTAATCGGTTTCATCTAGTTTTTGTGGTAAATGACAGGGTAGCGTCCGCACAAGCGGCGGTGCAATCGTATTGTTTTGACGTGTGCGGCCTGTGCAAATAAATATATACTCATTTTTGTTGATAATGAATTGTGGGGTAACGCGCGCGGTTGTCGGCTGGATGGGATAATTGTTTTGTTCAAATTTGAAGGATGGATGGATGTTTTCGATGGGAATGTGATGGCATAACTTTTATCGATTAAAATATGGCCTTTATACTCATTATCTTTCTGCCGTTGTTATTCTACCTTACTACTACTACCGTTGTACTATCACTCAACTATAACCTTCACGCTATCACTCCTCAATCCATTCATCTTTTCTTTGGCCATTCACTCCCTCTCTATCCATCCATACAATAGAATGGAATAGAATAAAAAAGTGCTTGGCCAGACTGGCAGCGCGGTGCGGGGAGCGTCGCGGGTGCAGAGACAGGGTTTCCGCTCGCCGCCCGCGCACTCACTATGGTCACTTGTATGAACAAGCTATGGAGTGAGTTGCCCACGCGCGTCCCTATTTGGGCAACCTGCGCCGCTTCCCGCGCCCGCGTGCCCACTATGGACACTCAAATGAAGATCTTATGTTTGAGATTGCCGCGCCGCGCCCGCCCCGCACCCGTTCTTCCATTCTGGCCGAAGACTGAAGGTAGAATAAAACCTTTTTTAAAGTTAAATCAATCTAGTAGCTAATGTATTTTAGAAGTTGCTGATTTTTTCACATTCTCTCAAGTAATTATGATGTTTTCAAATAGAAAGTACAACCTTTGACCAATATTAAATTTAATTTTGGTATTATCTTTTCTTTTGTGATAAATCGTCAAATGATTCCTCTCGCTCTGCGTGGAGCAAGAGGAAGTGTCAGACTTTTACTGACTAAAACCCACTTGAGTTCCTTCAGTTGCTTTTTTTGTTTCAGGCCGCGGCAACTCTTTCTATCAATCCCGCAACACAGGCAGGCATAGGTCCTAAAGGGCCCCGTGAATATTTTGCTGAACGCTCTTAGAGGGCCCCGTGAATATTTTGCTGACAACTCTCAGAGGGCCCCGTCAATATTTTGCTGATAGCTCTAAGAGGGCCCCGTCAATATTTTGCTGACAGCTCTTAGAAGTGCGGGTAGAACACAACGCGCCATCAAGCCGCAATGGGTAACTTAACTTCTAAAAGTTACCCATTGCTTACTGTTTGTACTAATCTACAGGTAGAAAAAGGTACGGTGATGACCTCTGCCGCTGCTACGGAGTAAAACATACCATGGCCTGTCTTGAACTAGTAGCTTAACTTGACCCTAATTTCGATACAGATTAACATTATAGCATCATCGAAAGACGTCCACAGCTGCACATAGGCCTCCCTCAAGTGTCGCTACAATGACCGGTCCTGTATGTCTTGCAGCCATCGAATTCCCGCGGCCCTTACCAGGTCATCGTTCCACCTTGTGGGAGGCCTTCCAACGCTGCGTCTTCCGGTACGTGGTCGCCACTCCAGAACCTTTTGTTCCCATCGACCATCTGTTCTGCGAGCAATGTGCTATACCCACTGCCACTTAAGTTTGGCGATTCTTTGCACTAGTATTATTAGTATTAATGGAGTCAATTTAAATAAAGTTAATGAAGAAAAATATCTCGGACTTATTCTGGATAATCAACTTACATGGAAACCACATATAGAAAAAACCCGTTCTAAAATACTGAGCCTAACGGGGGCGTTACGTCAAATTGTGAGATGCTTTCCTCTAAAAGTCCGCCACACTATTTATAATTCATTGGTGAAACCGCATATCGAATATCTTATAGAACTGTGGGGTTCAGCAGCTAAAACGAACCTAGAAAAGCTACAAAGAGCGCAAAACAGAATTATAAAAGTCCTATTTCACTACCACTATTTGACCCCTACACACAAAATTTACAAAGAAACTAAGCTCTTTAACATTTCTGACATATATTTTTATAACACATGTATTTTAGTTCGTAAAATTCTTTCCAAAGACTTACACACACAAATCACACTCACAAAAAATTTACAAGTGCGAAAACGTTTTCTGAGGCGAGCACAAGACTTACACATACCTAGTACTAGAACTAACTATGGAAAAAAAAAACAATAATACATGAGGGAGCAAAACTTTATAACTCATTACCTAAAGATATTAAAAATACACAATCGTTATTACTATTAAAAAACTACTAAAACGCCACATCTTAAAAGGTCATAAAAGAATTAATTAAACTAAGTAATAATTTTTTTTGTTCCTAGTGTAAACGTGTCCTTAGATTTCAAACATAAAAACAAAGCTAACGAGTCACCGCACATCGAGCGCGTCAACGCGCCGCACGGCGGTAGATAATACAATTTTTTTTTATCAATTACCTTCTTACTTCATACTAAATGTAAACACTAAGATCCTGCTACTCCTGGACAAGAAAAAAAAATGTAATCAAGTAATATTAAGTATTTATTTCTGTACAAGTGATTTGTAATTTTTAGAAATAAATGAATTCAAACCGTTATATTTTTAATAGTCTATGTATTGTCCTACTGCTGGCCAAAGGCCTCCTTCTTCTCCTACCAAACCTCTGAGTCTTGAGCGATCTCTGACCATGTTTGTCCCGCGAACATGATCAGATTGTCACACCACCTTCGCTGGGGTCGACCTAGCCAACATCATCCTTCCTCAAGCGTCCAGTGATTGACAATCCTCACCCATCTGTCCATCATTAATAAATAAATAAATGGATGGTGTTTTTTTTTAGATGGGAAATTATTCAATGACTTCTCCCGCTCTAGAGCAGAGCAGGAGGGTGTGTCAGACTTTTACTGACTAAAACCCACTTCTGTGTTCCTTCTTTGCCTTTGTTCCAAGAACCCGGGGTTCTCTTTTGCACAACCCATGGAAATGGATTTTTTTAGGTGGGAAAATCATCTAATGACAAATCGCGCTTTGCGGCGATGCGGGAGATAGTGTCAGACTTTTACTGACTAAAAACCCACTCCTGTTCCTTCGTTGCCTTTCGTACTAGGGTTGAGTCTTCCTTTTCGAACCAGACCCTTGGCCCCAGTAAGCCCCTACGGTTTGCTGACATATCCTTGAACAGTACGCGCCGTCGACGACTTGGGCTCGGTCTGGACGGTTACCGGACGGTCGGACGGCGAGCTACCCATTGTTCGCCGTCCGCAAGCCCGTGCCTACGGTGGCCGGAAATCACCCATAGAAATGGCTGGTTGTTAAGACCAGTTTAGCGCATAGTTTTTAATTAAATGAAACATAAAATAAAGACAGACGCCAACAGTCCCTCCAGCCCTATTTAATGTGCAACTGTGTTTGATTGCGGTCGTAAACGTTTGTCGTCGCACCAATAGTAATTATGATTTTTAATTATACCACGCGAGTGCACATTTTGTTTTAAATTTATTATGCTTCACGTTAATTTAATTATTATTCAATTTTAAAATGTATTTATGTTTAATTGAGCGTAATTGTTAAATAATGTGTCAAATGATAGTTTTCCCCAGTTTATTTTGTTGTGATATTTATTCACAACGAGATGCAGTTACGTAGATTTTTATTTATTTATTTATTACTTTATTGCACACCTTAACTTACTACAGGATGGGTTTCTTATTATTTGTGTGTCTTTGTTTGGTGTTAGGCTTATACATATAACAAATGGAAAATGTTGGTATGTTTGACTGTTTGAAAAAAAAAAAAAACAAGTTGGTAACCCTTTTAACATATTTTATAGGTAATAAGTTATTGAGAGTACTACTAGTCATACTAATCTATATATTATATATAAAAATGAATAGTTGTTTGTTAGTCTCGCTAAAACTCGAGAACGGCTGGACCGATTTGGCTAATTTTAGTCTTGAAATATTTGTGATAATCCAGGGAAGGTTTAAACGGTGAGAAAATATGGAAAATCTTACGAAAATAATAATTCGAATACAACGCCATCTCTAATTAAAATGTCATTATAAAATGAATTATGCTGTTCTGGTGATACCAGTAGATGGCGTTATCCTTACTATTAGGCGGTACGAAGTTCGCCGGGTCAGCTAGTCTATATATAAAAGAAGAAAGTGACTGACTGATTGACATACTCGTATTGCTCGAGCCAGCCCGCGCCGCTGAGCCGTAGTTTTAAAATTCCCCGTTAATAATTATAATATCCTTGTTTGATTCAGTTCGTCCCTTGCTGCCCTCCCCCAGCGACGCCCTAAGCCGAGGTCCGTACCCCACAGGGGGTGCCCTTAGCGTGTACTCGCTTAGTTTTAAGTTAGTTAAGTAAGCCCTGGCTGGAGGCTTTGATTTTAGAATTAAGGCCGCCACAGGCAAGTCCGGTTAAGCAGCCGACAACCTCCTAGGTTGACCTGCGAGAGGCCACAAACAAAAAAAAAAAAAAACTGACTGACATATCAACGCATAGCTGAAACCATCTGGGGCTAAGAGTGTCAAATTTTACACAAGGCTTCTTTTGTCGTAGATGAGTACTAAGAAAGGATTTTTCAAAATTGCCCCCTAAAGGGATGAAACGGGGGTCCAAAGTTTGTATGAAGAAACCTACATTCGTGCGGACGAAGCCGCTAGGAGAAGCTAGTTTAGTGATATTTGCCGTCTTAAGGCTAATTTAAATTAATAGGTATTTAATTAATTAATTAATAATTAATTAGGTAAATAACCTAATATATAACCTAATTGGTGCAGCCGTGAGGCACACAACTACATTTTTGCTTCTTGTTTTTATTTTTGTTTCGTGTTTACCTATATTGTGTTTGTGCCTTGTGCTGTACCAAATAAATTCTTTTTCTTTCTTTCTTTCTTTCTAATACTAAACAACTACAGTGGACCCCCGGTAATCCGGCCCCTGTCTAATCCGGCACCCCCTGTAATCCGACATGGTCTATTATGTATAAAAAATCTTATAGTCCTTAAAAACCCCCTATAGTCCGATTTTTTTTACAAAAGAGTACCTTGTAATCCGACAAATTACAGATCCAATATCTGTAATTTGTCGGATTACAAAAGAGTACCTTGTAATCCGACAAATTACAGATCCAATATCTGTAATTTGTCGGATTACAAGGTACTCTTTTGTAAAAAAAATCGGACTATAGGGGGTTTTTAAGGACTATAAGATTTTTTATACATAATAGACCGGAGTCGGGGGTTTTAGGCAGTCCTCTATAATCCGACAAATTCGATAGTTCGACACTGCCCTGCAAAATGTTTGTCGGACTACCGGGGGTCCACTGTATTATAAATAAACTAACTATTCTACCGTACACTCTAAATAAGGTTCAGTTGAAAACCAGCGTCAGGCAACTACCACGAAGTTGTCTGGCATTTTTGCTGAACTGGACCTATTTGGTGCAGGCGCGAGACACGCAATGTTAATTATTTTATTTTCTTATTTTTTATCTTAAGTGTTTACATGTTGTTTCTGCATTGTGTGTATCTGTGTACGTGTGCCAAATAAATATTTTTCTTTCTTTCTTTCTTTCTTTAAATTTTAGCCGATTTCAATAACGGCCATCATCATCATCATCATCATCATTACAGCCGAAAGATGTCCACTGTTGGACATAGGCCTCCCTCAAGCGCCGCCACAACGTCCGATCCTATGCGTCTCGCATCCACCGGATTCCCGCGACCCTGACCAGGTCATCGGTCCACCTTGTGGGAGGCTTTCCAACGCTGCGTCTTCCGGTACATGGTTGCCACCCCAGAACCTTTCGTCCCCATCGACCATATGTTTTGCATGCAATGTGCCCTGTCCATTGCCACTTAAGTTTGGCGATTCTTCGAGCTATGTCGGTAACCTTGGTTCTCCTGCGGATATCTTCATTTCTGATGTGATCATGCAAGGAAACGGTGATTGGTACAGAACCATACCAAAGAGCTCCAACACTATGCGGTTATCTTATCGCGCTCAGTAGTTCCTATGACCACTATACGTTTCCATCATCAGGCCAGCTCCATGGTATCATATTGATGCATTGTCATTCAAATTACACAGGTATATCTTCAGTTCAATCGGTTAGGGATAATTGTTTCAAAATCCATCCAATATTGTGTGTTAATCTGTTTTTTTTTTTATTTGGCTGTCGCGCGAGTGGACGACAAAAAAGTTGGTAAAATCGGAAGGTGCCAACTCGCGAGCGTTTGCGAGTTTCACAGTAGCAAGTTGACGAACAAGTCAAAATAAACAAACATACATACATAAAGGATGTTTCAGAAAAAACTTACTTTTATAGATGCATAAAAAATTAACAAATATATGTAAATTCACACACGTGTAAATACATTTTATTTGTTATCTGAATTGAAAAGTTTTTGATTTTGTGTGTACAAAATCAGAAACTGTTCAAGTGAGATATGATTGATGGATTACTTTGTACACTCTAATCTTCAAGTAACCTCAGAGGAAAAAATCCGGGGGTGTGAGGTTTGAGCTTTGTCGGGGATGAAGGAAAACTTACATTAGACAAGAAGTCAACAACATTTCTACTTAACTTCTGAGGTGCGTTTTCATGAACGTTAGAGCTTTACAACCGTTTCGTATCGATTCTTCATCGTTGATCGCTTCGAGTCGGCCTCGCCTCCTATTTGTTTGTTCTGACCACGTGACTGAGCATTGAAATGACGTCAGAACAAAGGAATCGGAGTCGTGGCCGACTCGAGGCGATCGACGAAAAGAGAATCGAAACGAAACGGTTGTAACTTGGCTAGGGGGGCTGAGCCGCGAAGATTATTTGAATTATGTTTTTTCCCATGTCGTTAGTTTCTGATTTTGTAATGTTGAAATGTTTTATTTTATTGGTTTAACAAACTACGTAGGAAACTTAAATATTAACTAAACTATAAATACTTTTAAACTAAACCTAACTACATATGTACATATAAGACAAATCACAAAATAGACTCAGGCGTCGAAGTACTCTTCCATATCCTCCAATTAACACATATATAATATATACGACGGCGCGTACTGTTCCACGCGCGCCTCAGACGATGTCAGCAAACCCTAGGGGCCCAGCAGGGTCGAAGCCTACTGGGGCCATGGATTGTGTGAAAGTAAACCCCAGGGCCCTGGAACGAAGGCAAAAAAGGAACCGGAGTGGGTTTTGTCAGTAAAAGTTTGACACGTCCTCTCGCTCCGCCCAAGGGCGGAAGATGTCATTAGATGATTTCCCACCTAAAAAAAACAGTTATACATATATATATTGTAAATTTTTATGCATCTAAAAAGTGTGTTTTTAAAACAAAAGCTGCTAAAACAAGTGTCAATTACACAAAACAAACTAAAATCATCTTCATGCCTGTAACAAACTGATCAAATCACTAAGTCATTATTTATTATTCCTGGATACATTTATATGTAGCTACGCGTCAATGTATGCGTGATTGTTTGTATGTGTGCGATGCGCGGGCGCCGAGTGACACGACTCAGCGAGATTGAGCCGCGGGAATCACTGTACTTCTCACTTACAAGATTATTTGGAGTTACGAAGCTGTAGACAGGCACAGATTTCGAAATAAATCGATTAAATTTAACAAATTTTATATAATAATAACTCTTTATTTCAGGCTACTAAGGCCCATAGACACTATACATAAATAACAATCTGAAAAATAATAAACTACTACATAATAATAACATTCTATTTATTTATCATTAAAACACTAATACTACTAAACTAATTATATATTGTATGTTTTTTATTATATGGTTTCTTATGTAAATGTATAATCTTGGTGTGCAATAAAGTATATATAAATAAATCATCATCTTCCTGCCCTTCATCATCATTCATCATTTCAGCCGAAAGACGTCCACTGCTGGACATAGGCCTCCCCCAAGCGTCGCCACAGCGAACGGTCCTGTGCGTCTCGCATCCATCGGACCCCCGCAACCGTTACCAAGTCATCGGTCCACCTTGTAGGAGGCCTTCCAACGCTACGTCTTCCGGTACGTGGTCGCCATTCCAGAACCTTTCGGCCCCAACGGCCATCTGTTCTGCGAGCAATGTGCCCTGCCCATTGCCACTTTAGTTTGGCGATTCTTCGTGCTATGTCGGCAACCTTGGTTCTCCTGCGGATATCCTCATTCCTGATTCGATCACGCAAGGAAACTCCGAGCATAGCCCTCTCCATTGCCCTTTGGGTGACTTTAAGCCTTCTAATGAGGCCCATTGTAAGCGACCACGTTTCGGAGCCATATGTCATCACTGGCAACACGCACTGGTCATAGACTTTCGTCTTGAGACACTGTGGTATATTGGACGAGAAGACACCGCGCAGCTTCCCGAACGCTGCCCAGCCGAGTCGGATTCGACGATTGATCTCTTTCTCGAAGTTAGACCTTCCCAACTGGACCGTCTGTCCCAGGTAAACGTAGTCGTCTACAACTTCGAGTGTAGAGTCCCCGACCTTGATAGGAGTGGGTGCTACATGGCTGTTTACCATGACTTTGGTTTTGTCCATGTTCATTTCAAGTCCCACTCTTCCTGCCCTTGTCCCGTTTTATTTGGGGTCGGCACAACACGTTTTTTTCTTCCATTCTGTCCTGTCACTCGTCACGCTATCACTAACTCCCTTTTCTTTCATATCACTTCTCACTGGGCACGCCACAATTATGGCGGTAAGTCCCCTCTTTGAGGCGTGGTTGGAAAGACCTCACGGCGTCCTCACCTTTCGCATGACGCAGGTTCTCACCGAACACGGTAAGTTCGGGAAGTTCCTGCACCGGATTCGTGCGGAAGCGACGCCCGGGTGTCGCCACTGTGTGGACCGCCCGGAGGACACGGTGGAGCACGGTGGAGGTGTGCCCCGCTTGGGCAGAGCAACGCCGTGTCCTCGTGGGGGCGATCGGCGGCGGCGATCTCTCGCGCCGGGCTTTGGTCCAGGCCATGGTCCGGAGCGAGGAGGAGTGGCAGGCGGTCGCCTCCTTCTGCGAAGCAGTAATGCTAGCAAAGGAGGCGGCCGATCGCGTGAGGCAACGGTCCTCACGCCCCAACCGCCGCCGGGATTCCGATCCCGATTTCCGGCCACCGTAGGCGCGGGCTTGCGGACGGCGAGCAATGGGTGGCTCGCCGTCCGACCGTCCGGTAACCGTCCGGACCGAGCCCAAGTCGTCGACGGCGCGTATTGTTCCACGCGCGCCTCAGGGAGATGTCAGCAAATCGTAGGGGCCCAGCAGGGTCGAAGCCTACTGGGGCCATGGGTAGTGTGAAAACGAAACCCGGGGCCCTGGGACGAAGGCAACGAAGGAACAGGAGTGGGTTTTTAGTCAGTAAAAGTCTGACACTATCTCCCGCCTCGCCCAAGAGCGGGGGATGTCATAAGATGATTTTCCCACCGAAAAAAAAAAAAAAAATATCACTTCTCACACAATCCATCCATCTTTTCTTTGGCCTCCCTCTCCCTCTCCATCCATCCACATATATAAATAAATAAATAATAAAATAGCCCAATTATTCAAAATAAAAGCCTTGTAAGCAATAGGACGATGCAGGTTATCAGATTCAATCCAGGTATTCAGATGTGGTTATTGAAACAATTAAACGTCAGATACATAAGGGAACAAAATGTCCCCCAACATGACGCGCAACAATGTCAAATTGCCCAACAACATGTCTCGCATCAAGTAAATGTGTTGTAAAATATTGGGAGGCAAGTTGCCGGACAGTGGGCAACGTTGCAGTGTCACTTAGATTGAGAGTTGCGCGTCATGTTGCGGAAAATTTGACCCCTAATATATCGGAGGCTTTAATCGTGATAGATGCTCTTTAATTACCTACAATTATTCAGAAAGGGCTTTAGTAAATTATTTAAATTCTTTCTTTCTTTCTTTCTTTCTTTCTTTCTTTCTTTCTTTCTTTCTTTCTTTCTTTCTTTCTTTCTTTCTTTCTTTCTTTCTTTCTTTCTTTCTTTCTTTCTTTCTTTCTTTCTTTCTTTCTTTCTTTATTGCACACCTTAACTTATTACAGGACAGACATTTATAAAAAATAAGTGTACAATAGACGGTCTTATTGCACAGGGCAATTTCTACCAGACAACCTTTGGATGGACTGTAACGAAAGGAAAAGATTTGGGGCTGTCAGTGTCAGTGTTTAATTAATTAAGCTTAGGTACATAAACATTATAATTTATTAATTCTTCAATAAAAATACTGTTTTGCAACAGTATACAATATGGTACCTTACTCATCATGATGATGCCCACACGAAATTTTAATTTTCTTAAATAACCAGGCTTTTTTTGACGTACGAAAAAATTTAATAAACTTCCAGTGTGGGTGGGGTGAAAGGGAGTGTCAGACTTTTGCTGACTGAAACCTGTGTTCCTTCAATTGCTTTTTGGGTTCAAGGGCCGCGGTGACTCTTCCGAATAATTCCGCAGCTCAAAATTACTCACTAATCACCAGAGGTCGGAATTAGATAGGGTTATTCATGTACTTGCATCGAAATGTTGAGATTAATAATCATCTTCCCAGGATTTCTAATGAAAAATCCCATGTGGCCAACAATATTACAAATAAATAATTATAAAAACCTCACAGATAAATAAGAAAAATAAAGATAATTACAATAAACATACAATTTTTGTTAGTATTT
Organism: Mythimna impura; assembly: GCA_905147345.3. NCBI lineage: Eukaryota > Metazoa > Arthropoda > Insecta > Lepidoptera > Noctuidae > Mythimna > Mythimna impura. The sequence continues at coordinate 28,510,085 of LR990350.1, forward strand.
TTCATTGAAAAAGATCTCTCTACGCGTCAACTGAGGTAAGGTTAACTTTATACACTTCCTCCTCCTCGTCATTAATGCAGGAAGAATTTTTTTCTACTATGTTTCTGATAGTGACATAAATGATTACATGTAGCGGAGACGAGAATGTTGAGATGGATGTGTGGTGTGACGAGAATAGATAAAGTGAGAAATGAGTATATTAGAGGTTTGAAAGTGGCGCCAGTGACTAAAAAGTTGAAGGGGGAATCGTTTGGCTGGTATGGTCATGTAAAGAGGAGGGATGAAACGCATGTTACTAAAAGAGCCATGAGCATACATGTGGATGGATGGAGAGGGAGAGGGAGGCCAAAGAAAAGATGGATGGATTGTGTGAAGACTGATATAAAAGAAAAGGAAGTTAGTGACAGCATGACGAGTGACAGGGCAGAATGGAAGAAAAAATCGTGTTGCGCTGACCTCAAATAATACGGGACAAGGGCAGGAAGATGATGATGATTTCTGATAGTGACATAAAAAAATTCTGCTCTTTAAAATTAATTGCGGAATTTGAGGCATATCCACTTTATTCTCTCGCTGTATGAAATCGGTGTAAGTACATGTTTAACTCTACCTAATTCCGACCTCTGCTAATCACATATAAAATGTAAAAAAAATACAATTTCCTAATTTCAGCATACACGTGCCCCATTTAATGTAGTACCCAATACATTCGGTAATGTAAATGTGAATGAAACAATTTACATCGGCCTTCTGAACTGAATGATCATGCTTGTGATCACCCTGCCAAGTCTGTACATTCAGTGTGGAGCAACTAGGTGCTGAGGGATTCATTCTACCGATGACGAATTGTGGCGAGATCCCAATGAGTAAACATTGGAACTACTGGGGAGGTGTGACCAAGATGTTTAGTGGTTAGAGGGATAATGTTTTCTTTTTCTTTTTGTGCCTTTTTTGCAATGTTTTTTTAACTTCATTATTGGTTTATAATTGTAAGCATTTCATTTATTGATAAGTTATATTTATATTGCCTCTTTTTTATAATGTGAACAGACAGGTCAGTTAACCCAACAGACGTCCTGTCAAGCGCCAAAAGCTTAAGTGTCGTTGCACATGGGCCACAAAGCACAGTCACAAACGCCGCCACGAGAAGCTAGAAGCGGCCACAAGCCACTTGTGGCCGGTGGCTGCTACTTCTTTTGACCCATACGCGCAGTATCATAATGGACTCTGTCGAAGAAGGTTTAAATGCGCGAATGGCGTGCGGCGGCGTTGTGTATCGGCGTTTAGTGGCCAGTTCGGGCCACAAGAGTCGAGCAGCGGCGATTTGTAGCGTGTGGCGGCCATTGGAATCAACATATAAAATAGTATGAAACCTACAGGAAATATGCCGGTGGCGGCGTTTTGTGAATGTGGCCGGTGGTCCGTGGGCGGCGACCCTAAATAGTCGAAGTTTTGTATAATTTTCTAATTTTCTGCACAATTTCCTTAATTTGTGTGTTCTCGGATACAATGTTGCCTATGTTGGTTATGGAATTAATCATTTTTTAAAAGAGTAACCATTTAGTTTCTAGTCAGTTTTTCTCCATAGGAAAACGACTAATTGGAGCTGTGCACTAACTTATGATGTATTATAAATGCTATGTGAAAAAAAAATAATTAGAATTTTGAATGATTTTTATTACCATTATTTTTTTCCAGAGTTAATGCTGCCATTGTCATTAAGCCAATAGGCAGTATCTTGTTTTAAATATAAAAACCAAAACTTTTCAAACAGGACAGTCCCGCCATCTTCCAAACCCATACCCACCAAATGCTCCCGCGCACGAATCTTGATTTAAATCCTACAACAAAATATGTACTGTTTTACTCAAAGCCAACGACAGATTTATTTGACCAAACCGCTTGATTCCCAGCATTTTGGCTGTATAACTTTTTAACACATAAATATTTAGAGTAGTGCGTTTGCTACCGTACTGTGTATATTGGTCTATCGTTATTATTGTTGTATTATGGACAGAATTAGTTATGGTATGGCCGTGTTGAAGTTTTATGAGTTATGTTAATGCTGTTGATGGGTATATGGGTCGGAGTTTTGGGTATGGGTTTGGTAGGATTTTTGTAGGTATTTCGAAGATCAACATCAATCATTAATAATAATAATAATATTCCACAACTATCACACAACATCGTCTAGTCCCAAGCTACGCTGAGCTTGTGTTATGATTACTAGACAACTGATAAACATACTTATATGTTTCTAAATACATGCCTAATATAGATAAATTACACCCGGACGATTGGATAGCGAGCTACCCATTGCTCGCTGTCCGCAAGCCCGCGCCTATGGTGGCCTGTAATTGGGATCGGAATCCCGGCGGCTGGGGCGAGAGGACCGTTGCCTCGCGCGGTCGGCCTCCTCCTTTGCTAGCATTACTGCTTCGCAGAAGGAGGCGACCGCCTGCCACTCCTCCTCGCTCCGGACCATGGCCTGTACCAAGGCCCGGCGGTTTCACCCAGGCGTTTCTTCCGCACGAATCCGGTGCAGGAACCTCCCGAACTTACCATGTCCAGTGAGGACCTGCGTCATGCGGAAGGTAAGGACGCCATGTTGTCATTCCAGCAACTCCTCAAAGAGGGGACTTACCGCCATAATTGTGGTGTACCCAGCACTGGGTTGCGACAGTCGCTGTCGCCATTCCACCATGAGATCACGGGACTCTGTCCGCCATGCCGCGACTCGGCGCGGCAGCGGAGTTTCGTCCCGGCGCGCGGCGTTGCATCTCCACGCGCATTTCGTGCATGCGTGATATTATTCGTCTGGCAATCGTACTGAAAACCTACCGCGTTGTTGCCACAACTTACCTCTATCAAATGATTTAGGGAACCATATTCATCAGACTATTGGGAGGTCCCAAGAATTACATATTACCATAATAATGTCAAGGTCACCGAAATAGCACGAAGAATCGCCAAACTTAAGTGGCAATGGGCAGGGAACATTGCCCGCAAAACGGATGGCCGCTGGGGCCGAAAGGTTCTGAAATGGCGACCACTTACCGGAAGACATAGTTTTGGAAGGCCTCCTACAAAGTAGACCGATGACAAGTCATCGGTCTACTTTGTGGTAGTCCGATGGACAAAGTAGACCGATGACTTGTCATCGGTCTACTTTGTAGACCGCAACCGTTACCAAGGTAACGGTTGCGGGAGTCCGATGGATGCGAGACGCACAGGACCGTTCATTGTAGCGACACTTGGGGGAGGCCTATGTCCAGCAGAGGACGTCTTTCGGCTGAAATGATGATGATGATGATGATAATAATGTCAGGTAACCACCAAAAAAAAAACAAAATTCTCTTCTACACAGCTGGTAAGCCAGGCCAACAAAGAGACGTGGGGAGTCGCATAATATCTACCGCTAGGATCGCGCCTAACTCACTCTTAAACACGGCACTATAAATACGGACACTAAATACCTGCTGGAACTTAAGGGGTAGGTGCTACTAATTACCAGAATAAAAAAGTTTAATTTATTAATAAAAAAAATTTCGCCTTTAACATCATCAAAATTTCAGCCGAAAGACGTCCACTGCGGGGCATAGGCCTTCTTCAAGTGAAGCCACAACCACCGGTTCTACGCGTCTCGTATCCATGAGATTTCCGCAACACGAAGGTCGTCGGTCCACCTTGTGGGAGGACTTCCAAAGCCGCGTCTTCTGGTACGAGGACATCACTCCAGAACCTTATGGCCCCATCGACCATCTGTTTGCGAGTAATATGCTCTGGCCACTGCCACATAAGTATGGCGATTCTTCGGGTTATGAAGGTAATGTTGGTTCTCCTGTGGATATCTTTATTCCTCATTCAATCACGCAAGAAAACTCAACCCTTCCTTCATTGCCAACATAAAAGACAAAATTGATAATTATGTGAACCAGTGCTTGACTGCGCTCTCACCTGATGTTAAGCAGTGATGCAGTCGTTCATGTGTCATTCTAGCCTTGAAGACACCTAAATTATAATCAGATGGGAAGACCACATCAGGCAAATTGTTCCAGTCCTTCGATGTTCGCAGTATAAACGACGAGGCAAAACGCTTAGTTCGAACCGTAGAGGTTTCAACAACGTAAAGGTGGACTCTCACCGTACGTCGGCTTGTCCGATGAGTTTCGTGAAAAAGTATTTAAAGTGATTTAAATTCCGTAAATAAATACGTATTAGGTTGCCGGTCCACCGGAACGGAGCAAGACAGCGGAGCGAAGCAAAGAAGTAATGGAGAGCGGGGTTGCGGACTGTGTCTGTCCACCAGAGCGGAGCGAGGCTGTGGAGCGGAGTGAGAAAGTAATGCAGAGCGGAGTTGCAGACTGTTTTAGGTATAGTTTTGTTACAACGCCCGCACTCGAATCGTTTCTCCTCTTTGCTTCGCCGCTCCGCTTACCTGCTGCGTTGTCCCGCTCTGCTTCCCTGTTTTGTGTGAATTTTTAAACTAGTTCGTACTCCCTGTCCACTGAAGAGGAGCGGATATTTTGTGCAATCCTATTGGTCAATATTTCTCCATTTCTCCGCTCCGCAGCCTCGCTCCGTTCCGGTGTATAGGCAGCCTTACGCCCGCCAATCACATTTTAATCAACATACAACTTGACACTGTCCTGTAAAATGAAAAAAACTCAATAAAATTTGAATTTGGCGGGCTAACTTGGAGTATCCCCCTTAACTATGCGGTGAGCAGAAGGCAAGTAACAAGTATACACAAAAACTGCAAGTGTGTGTCTGTTTACGAGGCGCGCGGCTGCGGTGGCCGGCAGAATTATAAGAGGTTTAGTGTATACTACTAAACAGATATTAAACTACCTTTGTACCACGGAGATTTTGGCCGAATTTGGACAGTATTGTTTTGTGCTAGATTGTTAATTTTTGGTAGGATTTTGGCAGAGGTGGCCCAGTAAAAACAGGCCCGACTTACGAGTTGTAGGTCGCGAGTTTCAAACCCAGCCAGGCGCGTTACTTTGTGTAATTTATTTCATCATCATTTCTCTCAAAATGGTGAAGATAAATATCGTAAGGAAACATATATTCACCAATCAACACTGGGTCCGCGAGGTGGAATACGGCCCATTCCCTCTCCTGGAGACCTGAATCCCAGCAGTGGGAACATTATAAAGCTGATAACGCTATGCTATATGCCAGAATTTTGGCAGGATCTTAGAACCTGGTGGAGAAATGTGGTACGTCACCTCGTTTTTAGGACGTATCCTATACACTATCAAAGACGTAACGTTCCAAACCAATCACACTTACACAGGCGAGAGTTTGTGATTGTGTGTGTATATGTTTGTTACTTCTTCACGCTTGAACGGCTGAACGGATTTGGATGAAATTTGACGTATAGGTAGATCATGTCCTGAAAGAGACTTTTTATCCCGAGATTATTTTATCTTGGTACTAGCTTTTACCCGCGGCTTCGCTCCCGTCAACTCTATCCTACTCTACCCTACTCTATCCTACTCTACCCTACTCTACCCTACTCTATCCTACTCTATCCTACTCTACCCTACTCTACCCTACTCTACCCTACTCTACCCTACTCTACCCTACTCTACCCTACTCTACCCTACTCTACCCTACTCTACCCTACTCTACCCTACTCTACCCTACTCTACCCTACTCTACCCTACTCTACCCTACTCTACCCTACTCTACCCTACTCTACCCTACTCTACCCTACTCTACCCTACTCTACCCTACTTCAGCCGTTCTTGAGTTATAAATAGTGTAACTAACACGACTTTCTTTTATATATATAGATAATTTTACCTTGGCATACATTTTGCCTTGGCATAGTTTTCTACGAATACGCGGACGAAGTCACTGGCAGCAGCTTCCCTCTTCCTTGCGTCACCAGCACCAGGTACAGGTACAGGTAGGTTGGTACTCGGGCACCAGCTAGTTACAGATAAAATAATTTCCAGTGCTGCAAAATCGTTTGAATGATTCACCGCGGCCACCATCTCCAGCTCCATAATGTGCTGGGCTCCCACGGTTTGCTGACATCTCCTTGAGGTGCGCGTGGAAAATTACGCGCCATCGACGACTTGGGCTTGGACGACGAGCAACCTATTGCTCGCCGTCCGCAAGCCTGCACCTTCGGTGGCTAGAAATTGGGAACGGGATCCCGGCGGCTGGGGCGTGAGGGCCGTTCCCTCACGCGTGCAAGACCTACTTGTAAAGTATCTTCATGATAAAGAGATACTTCAAATCGGGTTGGACCGTACTAGTGGATATTAAGGATGGTGTACACTGAATCGGTCACTGATTCACAGGCACGGTTTTTAGTAAACATCTCCTTTTTGAATTTCCTATTATGCCATGGTGTAAAAATAATAGTGTATGGTGTAAATAGAAAAGAAATACCTACATAAAATCTTTTTACAAAAAAAAAAACACAGGCTTCAATGTAAAAAAAAAACACTAATAAAAGTGTAAAATAACTTTAATGACAGAAGTCAGTGTTTCTTTAATAGTTTTGTCATTTAACACCGACTTCCGAAATTAAAGTTATTTTGCACTTTTCATTGGTGGTGACTTTATCTAAACCAGAATAAAATAATTTTCTTTAAAAGTTTCTTTATTTTGAAAAATCATCGCGTCAGATTTTTACTAACTAAAAGTATTTTTAATAAAAAAATCTAACACGCCTTCCCGCTCCCTATGTTCCTTCAGTTGCCCTTCACGGTCTTGGACCACGGTAACCTTTTCAGAAGTCACTTTTTAACAGCTGGATTTAGGTTGATTATTCGCTTTACTGTTGCAGCAGTGGCCATTCAAGCAAAGCAGCAGTAGGCTTATTACAGCCATCATAACACCTGCACGGACTATAATATTCATAACCTACAACAATACAAGTTAACAACCAGTTCTTAAAACCCCCAAAAACCTTAGCGAGACAGTTAAAAGCTAATGTTATTAGAAGCACGTTAGGGCGCGCGCACACCAGCGCGTTGTCGCGGTGACGTACGCGACCGAGCGCCCGTAAACATGCCCCACCTGGCTTTACTAACGCTACCTGCATGGTCAGTGGACGGGCAGCAAATACGGAAAGGGGGAAGAAATTACTGTCATTTGTGAAGTTATAAAAAAAGTTTGAGGTATATTTTAATTTTTTGTTTTACGTTTAAAGCTGTTGCTAGCGATTTTGCCCGCGTGATCTTACCCACTAGGGATATAAAAAATAGCATACTTATGACCTTTTCTCAGACCTACCAAGTACACAAAACTTCATACACAAAATTTCATATAAATCTGTCACGTGTTTCAGAGGAGTTCGATAACAAACACTGTTTGTCACACGAGATATTTTATTTTTATATTTTACATAGATTAGATGAAGATTATGTCCCTATCAAATATTTTTAAACAAAAAAACAAACTGAAAAAAGTAAAAACGATAAAAAAAAATTGGTAGGTACTGTTAGACTAAAAGTCGATGAGTGAGAGCATCCCTACGTCACCGCGTTCCATCGCCCCGCACTATCATCTTTGACAACCGGAACACAGAGAATTGCGCGCCGTTTTTCGTAACGTTATACTTTTTCTAATTAGAACTAAAAGTAATAAGATAAAACTGCATTTATCATTATCAGTACTTATCTATTATTTTCAGGTGAATTTTAAAACATCAGATTTTATTATATTTCTAATAAAATTATAATTGAATAGGATTTATAACACTAGGTCGGAGGGTATTAGTGTTTAGTGAGTGACACGAGTTCTGCAATTTACAATGTTTGCACTTTTTAATACTTCAACATAATTTATTTTCAAACTTTTTTGCCAACCGTACAAGGATCTGCACCTCGCCCGGTATCGGAGATATCAAAAAGCTTACGCCGAGTTAGGGCACTCGATTAAAGCCAGCCTTGTTTGCATCGCCGCTGAATGTGCTGACCCTACCCACTACCACTTGAGCTGTTTTATGGTAATTAAAATTTTTGTTAACGATCCTTATTGTTTTGCTTACTATACTTTTTGGGTTTAGTGTCGTGAGATGTGTTGCTTTCAGTGTGTGTTCTGGCTTTAGCTAATTTTGGAAGTAGAAAAAAAGAGGCATGATAATAGAAATATAATTTTCTTATTCTTTTTTTTAATTGATATAAACTAGCGCTTGACTGCGATCCCACCTGATGGTAAGCAGTGATGTAATCGTTGATGGTGAGGCGCACTAGTTTATTAAGAGCCTATTCACTCTAGCCTTGAAGACACCTAAATTATAATCGGACGGGAAGACCGCAACAGGCAAATTGTTTCAGTCCTTCGATGTATGCGGTATAAACAACAACCACGACGAATAAACGAATTCAACCTTAGTAATAAAGAAGAAATTGAAAACTCAAAACAAATTATAAGATGGAATAGTTTGACTTGAAAACAGCGTTTAATATTCACATTATAATACAAGATCAGTGACCTTAATATCCAAAAACAAAACACGACTCAAAGTAATAAAACATCAAACATCAACATTGAAATAATAAATCTGCGCGTCCATTCCCCGTCCCCCTCTGTCACCCCCCCTCCCCCCTCTGGCTCAAGGAGGCATCCATGAATGCTGTCATGGCATGATGGACGGCCGAGCATAAAACTGACGAGACGACTACCCACGGTACGAAATGGCTCTACGGAGCCCAGTATATCACTTTTATTACATGCCATCTTCATTTTCATATTTCATATTTGCATTTCTGTAACACCCCCCACCCTAGGTCGTCTCCCCCCCGTTTTAAGCGTTTCGCACGTTTTTCTATGTAATCGCTCGCTTTGTGTGCGTGACGTAGTGGGCAACGCGTCAAAGGAAAGTTTTTATGGTGTTATGTTGGCTAAATGTGTTGTAAGGTTAATGGTTCCGTATTGAAATAAATATATCTATTTGTACTGTTTGTTTTTAGTGATTCTTTTCAGGAGATAAATATATGTGTAATCGTGTAGTTTAGACAGTTTTTAATCAATGGCCGAACTTAAATATCATAGAGATAAAAAATTAGCATCACATCAATTTTATCGGATGAAAAAAAAAAACAAAATAATATGTATAAACAATTTTCTTTAAGTTTGTCGTTTGTTATTACTTGCTGGAATTTTGATCCCTATAAGCGACTCTGTCAAATGGTGTAATAATACAGTGTGTTTTTTCCAAAATCAATGGGTTCGATTCTGGGTTAAGAATACAGATTTTTCAAAAAACCAATGACACAGCCTTAGTTTTATATCTTAATTTATATAGATCGGCCATCTACGCACATCTACTTGAAATATTCACTTTATTATAATATAGTCTATAATACCCAAATAAGACATCAGCGTCAGAAAGCATTAGTCTGTCTGACGTATCGCTAAAATGGACCTTTTTAGCGAAGCTGTGAGACTTTGATTTAACATTTTTTTAAATTGTTTTTTCTTTGTATCGAGCGTGTTTCTTATACAATCACTAAGTACATTTTATTCTTTTTTCTTGCCTCAGAATTAACAAGTGAGGCTTTCATACGTGTCACAGAGCATTCTAAAACCGTGACAGCAATAGGTACTGCTGTAATCACTCATACATACATACATACATATTCAGCCTTTTAATGTTCCCACTGCTGGGACTCAGGCCTCCTCTCTCTAGGAGAGGGGATGGGCCGTAATCCACCACGCGGGCCCAGTGCGGGTTGGTGGATGTCACATGTCTTCGAATTTTTGGTTCTAGGACATGTCGGTTTCCTCACGATGTTTTCCTTCACCGTTTTGAGAGCAGTGGTGATGAAATAAATTACACAAAGTAATGCGTAATAACTAATAATGTGTAATCACTCACACAATCATAAAACAGGCTATTCATATTGGATACTTTGATCTATCTCTATATATATATACAGAGAACTGACTGACTGACATCAACGCAGAGCCGAAACTAATAATGAGACTAAGAGTGTGAAATTTTGCACAAGATTTCCTTTTATGACGTAGGCGAGCACTAAGAGAGGACTTTCCAAAATTCACCCCCTAAGGGGGATAAAACAGGGGTGGAAAGTTTGTATGGAGTAAACTACTTTCATGCAAGCGAAACTCCTGGCAGAAGATAATCAAAATTAAATATGACATGTAGTGTAATCGTGTCGTTTTGGTGTAAGCTTGGCAAGGCAACCGAAACAAGCTGACGAGTCATTTAGCTGACCACAACTTACATTGCCAAAACCACCAAATAATTTGCTAGCTTTGGTCTAGTATTTACCAACTGCCAACTTGCCTGCTGAGGTCTTCCCATCCGATTATAATTTGGGTGTCTTCAAGGCTAGAGTGAATAGGCTCTTAATAAACTAGTGCGCCTCACCATCAACGATTGCATCACTGCTTACCATCAGGTGGCATCGCAGTCAAGCACTAGTTTATATAAAATAAAAAACTTTGAACTAGTTGATATGAGCTCGTGGTGGCAACCGCGTACCGGAAGACGCAGCGTTGGAGGACAAGGACGAACCATAAGGTGGAACGATAACCTGGTGAGGGTCACAAGAATCTGATAGAAGCGAGACGCACAGGACCGGTCGATTTTTTTTTTAGGTGTGTATTTTATCCAATCACTTATCACGCCCTAGGGTGGAGCGAGGTGTGCCAGACTTTTACCGACTAAAACCCAGTTCTATGTTTCTTCTTTGCCTTGTGGACCCCGGGGTTCCCTTTCGGACGACCCATGGGCAGGACCGATCGTTGTGGTCATACTTGGGGCATATGTCTAGCAGAAGACGTCTTTCGACTGAAATGAGGATTTTGATGATATGGGTCCCAAAATATCTAAACAAAGATGTGTAATAACATCATAATCACGTAAGAGCGGTCGTAAGGAAATGTATCACTCGCGCACGGTGGTATTATTATCACGTAATTGCGCGTTTTTACGTAATACTTATCACTTTTTTGGATTTTTCTAGGAAAAACAAAGCCAAATAAATTTCGTATAAACGTGTGTACAGTACGACAATTAAGCGTTTTTCAAGATCATTCAAGTTGTACAGACGTATGTACAATCGGCGCTCGAGGGGATAACAATAGTAGGTACACAATTCATCAGTTAGCTTGGCCCTTCATTACCTTCACATTCATCGTCATTCATCATTTCAGTCGAAAGACGTCCACTGTTGGACATTGGCCTCCCCCAAGCGTCTCCACAACGACCGATGCTGTGCGTCTCGCATCCACCGCACTCCCGCGACTCTCACCAGGTCGTCGGTCCACCTTGTGGGAGGCCTTCCAACGCTGCGTTTTCCGGTGCGCGGTCGCCACTCTAGAACCTTTCGGCCCCATCAACCATCCGTCTTCACATTGGATAAAACAAATTGGCTTTTCGCGTCTGGCTGTTTATCCACTCACTCCCCTGCAACGGATTTTTATATTGTTTTCCGTGATTGAAAAGCAATAGAAGAGGCAGGTTTACATATAAATTTTGCACTCGTGCAAAATCTGGACATGTCACTAGTCATAATCTTCCTAGCCTTTTCCCAATTAGCTTCCACAACCAAGACGCACCACTTTGTCATCGTGGAGCATGGCTAGCCGCAGTCAGGTAACACACAAGCTCTATTACTGCGAGGTCATCCACCTGCGCTCCATCCGGCCGATGGACCTCGACACCATCGCGCGCTCCAACCCTGGGCAACACGATACACCTTGGATAGACTGGATAGACTAATGGTCAGAATTTCTCGCGTTTGACTAAGTACTTGTAACGACTGTCAAATTTCTACCACCAATGTTTTTTAACTGTTCTAAATAAACCTGGAAAATTAACATTTTGTTCTTGCTCGGTTTCGAACCCGCAACCTCATGCATGAGAGGCGGGTGCCTTAACCACTGGACCATCACTATTAATACGTCACTAGTCTGATATAAAATAAAATTTACGATTTTCAAACATAATAATTAAAATATTTTGTCGATTAATTTTTTGTTACACTGCGGAACTCTAAAAAGCTAAGTCAAGCAAATGTATAACAAAGTTGAGGGCATGTTGTGACGTGTTCTTTAGCGGACCCGGCTAAGCTGCTTAGCACACGTTCCTGTGTTCACGGAATTTATTTTTAACATGATATAACTTTCTTTTTTGTAAAGATTGCTGAAAAGTTCATTGATTTATTTTTCAATTGATTTTTCAGGTGCTGGTGAGGGCTAATATTTTAGATTGGTGTCGTGAGAATATATTCAAGAAGGGGTTTTTTAGTCTTTGATTCGGTTTCATAAAGACAAAAAAGAGTGTGTGTTAAGCAACTCTAAGGCGAAAGTTTGTATAGTTAGTAATAATCAGCGTTATAATGTTCCCACTGCTGGGACTATTTTTTTGGTGGGAAATCATTTAATGACATCCTTCGCTCTTGGTCGGAGCGGGAGCGTGAGTCAGACTTTTACTGACTAAAAACCCACTCCTGTTCCTTCGTGGCCTTTCATACCAGCTACGCGTCTTCCTTTCAGAAGCAGACCCTTGGTCCTAGTAGGCTTCGACCCTGTTGGGCCTCTACGGTTTGCTGACATCTCCTTGAGGAGGAAAGTGAGGTCGCCGTGAAGTCTTTCCAGCCACTCCTCAAAGAGGGGACTTACCGCCATATTTATGGCGTGCCCAGGACTGGTCGCCAGTCTCTGTCACCATTCCACCATGAGATCTAGTTGGAACTCTGTCCGTCATGCCGCGACTTGTCGTGGCAGCGAAGTTTCGCCCCGGAGTTAAATCTCCGAACCACCGGGATTCCGATCCCGATTTCCGGCCACCGTAGGCGCGGGCTTGCGGACGGCGAGCAATGGGTGGCTCGCCGTCCGACCGTCCGGTAACCGTCCGTACCGAGCCCAAGTCGTCGGCGAAGCGTGCTGTTGAAAGAAGAAAGAAAGAAAGAAAAACAGTTTATTTGCACAAACATGACACATAACTTAAAAAATAATAATAATAACTGTTCCACGCGCGCCTCAAGGAGATGTCAGCAACAGGCCCCAGCAGGGTCGAAGCCTACTGGGGCCAAGGGTGTGATTCTGAAAGGAAGACTCGGCCCTGGTACGAAAGGCAACGAACGAACAGGAGTGGGTTTTTAGTCAGTAAAAGTCTGACACTATCTCCCGCCCCGCCCAAGAGCGAGGGATGTCATAAGATGATTTTCCCACCGAAAAAAAAACACGCTTAAACGGCTGAATGGATTTAGTCCAAATTTGGCACTCGGGTATTCTTCTTTCTTAGAAATATAATCCCTTGGGATACTATATCAGATGCAAAAATAATAAGAGATTTTGCTTTACATACAACAAAAAGCATACGAACTCTTCTACAGCTACCTTATAACTCACAGCTACCAATCGCAGTCAATATCACCTCATATATTTTTCCCATAGGCGTTTTCCCGTCAGTACACACAAAGACGTAGTCATAACTCCTTCCACTGTACGTGAACAATACTGGAATTAATTACCCGGCCCGCCCCGTGGACCCAGATGTTTTTCACTCATTGTTTTTGAGCAGAACTTTGGCTGATCAAGCTTATTGAGCAGGAATGATGTTATGATATTTGTATTGTTTTACCATGAGTGATGTGTAAGGTTAATTGCTTTTAGCTTTGAAAGTAACACTTACATTTTTTTTGGGGTGATGTCTTTAAATATCTTCTCCCGCTCTGGGTAGAGGTAGGAGTGTCAGACTTTTACTGACAAATATCCTTTAGTTGCCTTTTATTTATTTATTATTTATTAGCTGACCCGGCGAACTTTGTACCGTCTACCAGTCCATTGCGTGTGGTGTGATATTTTACTTCTTGAACACTTTAAATTCATATATCTTTCGATATAGCCAACCGATTTCGATGAAAAAAAGTCTAAATAATATGTCAAGTTACACTCAATTTCAATCAATAAAAGTTATCTACATTGATTTCGTACATATTACGTGATGCGCGCACATCTTAAACTTTTCTACAGATTTATTATATGTATAGATTAAATACTTTATGCACACAAAAGTACAACGGCGGACATAATGCCTTAGGCATTTTTTACCAGTCACCCTTTGGGTGATGTAGAAAAAAAGAGTGGTAGGTGCAATAGAGAAAGAAAAAGAAAAGGCGAACACAAGAATAGATATACTAATACATAATTTTTTGATGCCATATTTTAGTTTTAGTTAGTTGTAATTAGATTAGGGTTTTTATTATTATTTATTTTATTTTATTGTAATTATAAAAAAGTAATTATGTAAGAATAAACTATGACAATACACCATAAATATAATACAATTATATTCTATATACTCAACCACCATCACCTACTACACTAAACCTTTCCACCTTACCATTGCCATTTTACCTTTGCCATCCTACGGATGCAGTGACTCTTCCAAATAATTTGCTCGGCGACAAATAATGGGTAAGCTGATCAGCTCGCCGTCCAGCCATGCGGACCGATCCCGAGTCATCGACGGCACGTAGACGACCACGCGCTCCTCAAGTCAAGAGATGCCAGCAAAACCGTAGGGAGCCATAGTAGGGCCGATGCCCGCTAAAGCCACGGTGTAAGACCGGTCTACAGTGTTGTAATTCAATATTAGTATTTAAAAACCATCCAAATGATTACTAAATGGATCCTTAAAATGTCAGCGAGAAAGTTCAAAGAAATTAAAGAATTCAATCTTTTGAATGCTCAGTTCCGGTATGTAGGGTCGAAGACTCAATCCACTTAAAACAAGTCTACTGTAGTTATGAAGCTTAACTCCTACTGCTGTCTTCTACTGAAGACAGTCAGTCATTTAACTGACTCGCCTAAGAAGGAATTGTGTGGAAATGCAAGAGAGAGGCTTTGCCACGCATCGGAACGATACAAACATATGGATAAATACTCAGATTGTAAGTCTAGAATACATTTCTAGATTTATTTAATTCATTAACGCTCAGGCGGTAGCCGGCGCCCGGAAGCCATTGTCTTACTATTGTGTCTCTAATTACGCACGTCAAAAGGTTAATATATTCGACTACAGCTTTCTAAATACACATATACTTTTGTCGTTACAAATCCTACAACTTGCTACAATGAATGTGATTACCACGAACATGTGTGAGTGTTTATAATAAGAGAGTGTGTGTGCTGCCCCTACTCTGTCCGTGTATGTACAGACAACAAAATTATAAAAGGGTAAATAAAACAGAAAGCTTACACAAGTCATAAATTTGATTTATAGAGATTAAAAAAGGCGCTTTAGAAACGGCTCGAACGAAAATTTTCGGTGGGACGAATCGGGAGACGAGTGTAGCGTCGGCAGATAAAGTGAAGCAGCTGTCATTTTATATTTCTAAGTCGTTTGTGATATTTATTGGTTGATTTTTATTTAATGGTTTAAATAAAATATACGTTGACTATAGTTAAATTGAAAAGGTGCAAATAATAAAAAAAATGCAATCATTGAACTAATAAAAATCAAAATTTAAATTTTGTTTACACTCTAGGTATTGTGGGTGTATTCAAACCTTAACAAAAGTACTTTATTTATAATATCGTAGCACACAGATTGTTGTTATTTTCAATATTAACTTTGGTGGTTTTGTAGTCAAGCTTTTTAGAGTTAGTTTAAATTACTGATCAACACACGAGAAAAGGACTAGACAGGAAAGGGTGAAAGTGCAACGACTTCCACCCTTTCCTGTTCGTCCGTTTCCAGAGAGTTATATTCGCTTAGTAACGTGTGTTTTATTTAACAATCACTTTTTACCGTTGACCGTTGGTGGTCACGTTTGACCGTTGGCACCGCTTCTATTAGTAAAAAAAAGTGTATAACTACTACACTATTAATTAATGCATTATTCAAACTAAACTAAATAATATTATTTCACTAACTTCTCTTTCTGCAGACCGTACTCATGTCAGCGCAGTGTCGATGTTCGGGCCCGTCAGAGGGGGCGCCGTAAGAAAATTTACAGGCACCGCCGTATTTCACCCCCGCCTTTTTTGTTAATCTACCCTCCTAATGCGTCGCTTTGTTTACCTGCTGACCGTACATAGTGTCCTTACTAACGTGTTCAGATGGAATTATTACGCCTATTCTGTTAAGGTGCTCTTTTGTTTAGGGGGTGAGCAGAAAGCTAGGTGGTGATTATGAGATTTTGAGTGTTGTCTAGATGTTTGCGATGCAGGTGAGGATAATAACTATAGGGAACTAGCTTCTGCCAGCGGCTTCGCCCGCGTGAAAGTCGGTTTCTCTATACAAACTTTGGACCCCCGTTTCATCCTCTTAGGGGGTGAATTTCGGAAAAACCGTTCTTAGCGTATGTCTACACCCTATAAGGAACCTACCTGCCAAATTTTAAGTTTGTAGGTGTTATAGTTTTTGAGATTTCGTGATTAATCAGTGAGTGCAGGTATTTCGCTTTTATATAATATATATAGGTTTAAATGATAATATTTTTCAGGTAGGGTAAAAGAAAATCTTCGGATTTAGAAACTGTAAAAGCAAAGAGAAAATTCATCATCGTTTCAGCCGAAAGACGTCCACTGTAAGACTGTGTCCACAGTAATGAGAAAATTATGGTTTTGGAATGAGTACAATGATTGCGATCTGATTTGAGCTCATGTTTTCATATTAATATCGAGTGCTTAGGTAGCTATTGTGTCTTCGTTTTATCCTTTTGGGAACTAATTGGACTGCCATTAAAGTTATCAACAGTCATTGGGTTTTTACATGCCTTTTTGTCTAGCCTGGTCTTTCCCCCCATCTATGTTAGAGTCGACTTCTAACCTAACCGAATGCAGCGGGATAGCAGCACTTTACATAGAGTTACTGCCTACCTGACTTTCACAACCGAGTTTTGGGTAACACTTCTCTTGGCAAGACTGGTGTCAGATTTTTTGAGAGTAATTTAATACCTACAATTTTTTTTTTTTTCACACATCTATCACACAACGCCGTGAGCCGTCTAGTCCCAAGCTAAGCAGAGCTTGTGTTATGAGTACTAGACAACTGATAAACATACTTAAATATATCTATATACATACATATTATAGATAAATATATAGCCACTTTTTGTTTAAAGACGTTTACGTTTTTCGATAGTTTTGGGTGTTATTGAGAGGACTTTTGAGAATATTTAGATGGATTTGTGGAATGACGAGAATGAATAAAATGAAAAATGAATATATTAGAGGAAGTTTGAAAGGGCTATACTCGGAGTTTCCTTTCGTGATCGAATCCGGAATGAAGTTTTTTACAGGAGGACTAAGGTTGCCGACATAGTAGGCAGGGCACATTGCTCGCAGAACAGACGGCAGGCGGTTGGGGCCGAAAGGTTCTGGAGTGGTGACTGCGTACCGGAAGACGCAGTATTGAAGGCCTCCTACAAGGTGAACCGATGACTTGGGATCCAGGTTATCAGTCAGGTCAGGTCAGGGTTACAGGGATTCGATGGATGCGAGACGGACAGGACCGTTCATTGTGTTGACACTTGGGGGAGGGTTATGTCCAACAGTGGATCGTCTTTCAGCTGAAATGACGATGATGATGATAAAGTTTGAAAGTGTCGCCAGAGACTGAAAAGTAGAAGAGAATCGTTTGCTTTGATACAGTCATGTAAAGAGGCCCTCCTCTACCCAGAACTCTATTATTAACATGCGTTTCATCCCTATGAAACGCATGTTACTAATATTTATTATATATTGGCTCAAAACAATAGTTGGCATAAGCATAGTATAATCAGCTTTACAATGTTTCCACTGCACCCTTCTCTCTAGGAAAGGGCCGTAATCCACCACGCAGGCCCAATGCGGATTAGTGGAGGTCACACGTCTTCGAATTTTTGTTCCAGGACATGCTGGTTTCGTCACGATTTTTTCCTTTACCGTTGAAATAAATTACACAAAGTAATGTGTTTGGCTGGGTTTGAACCTGCAATTCGTTAGTCGGGACCGTTACCACTGCTCCAAAAAAAGAATAGTTACAACGATCAAATTCACAATCTTCGTCCTATATAACGTTTGCAAATGAGCGTTGCAGTTGAAAGTTGTGCAATACAGAGATACAGCAACTTACGAGTGCGGACCGAGCTTAGTTTTCGATTTGGCAAGCAACGGGCCAATATTGTTCGGTTCGCGACCCATTCTTACAGTATGTTTAGCGTTTTTATTAGTTATATGATTTTCGAAATATTGGGTTGTGTGCTGTAGAGAATTGCGGAGGTTGTTCTTTTGTTTTTATAATGGATGATAATTTATTTATTTTACTATTTATGTACACACAAAAACATAAAAAGACAATACAAAGTAGACAAGAGTACAAAGGTACTGTTTATTGCCAAATAAATTTCTTCCAGCAGACCTGCGAAAGGAGAAATTAAAAGAAATGTAGACAATAGTGTGTAGGGAGCAAGAGATAATATATAGTATATAAAAGCGAAATACCCCTCACTGATTAATCACGAAATCTCAGAAAATATAACACCTACAAACTTAAAATTTGGCGGGTAGGTTCCTTATAGGGTGTAGACCTATTCAATACCTAAGGGAATGAAACGGGGGTCCAAAGTTTGTATAGAGAAACCGACTTTTACGCAGATGAAGTCACTGGCAAAAGCTAGTAAATGCTATAGCCAGGGAGGACGTATCGCTCAAAATATGGTGTGACAATTTTTCAAATTGACAAAACCTGACCCGTTCCGTGTGTCTCGGCTAATTATCAAAGTCAGTAAAATCTCTTTATCCATCAATAGGATTTATTAACTCATCCTGTGAGTCTAGACATAATGCTATCACCTCTAATGACCATTCACTTCCACATTTTAACCCTTCGACTGGTCATGTAATTGGTCCAATGAGGGGAGAGCGGGTATTTCATAATCTACGGCATTCCCCCTCTCTCCCCCCGCTGCAGACGGATCAACGCTGCACAATCCCGACGATAGAATTTTATGAGACCCCCGGATGCAGCGTGGTAAGCAGTAGTCATAAATAGTTGCGGGTGTTAGAGGAGACTGGATGAGGCATGTTATTTTTTTTCGATTATTATTTTTAGAAACTGTATTTAAAGGTCTATAAGTAGAAAAAGTTAGAGTTCTGTTTATGGATAATCAGAAGAAGAAAACATTACTTATATTTAAATGGTTAAAAAATGGCCATATTTGTTTCTGTGGATATGAAAGATATTCCATTTTTGGTTGACGTGGGAAATTATCCAATGTTTTCCGAGAGAAATATATCTATCTAAAAAATAAATAATAAATAAATATATATATCTTTCTGGGATGGAGTGAGAAGGCGTGTCAGACTTTTACTGATTAAAACCTACCTGTGTCCTTCAGTTGCTTTTTGCGTTTTAGAATTACGGTATCATTTCAGTAATTTCCAGTGGAAAAGGAATGCCGTACATTATGTAAAAATAAATATAAAAGAAAACCAAAATAAAAAAAAATAAAAATTTACATTTCACACAAATTTTATTTTAAGCCCCTTAAAAAAAATGTAGAAAGATACTAACAGATACTTACTGAGTTGAGCTGTCCCTTTAGCCCTTTGGTTAGCTATTTGTTAACCAAAGGGCTTTTAAAGGACTTTTAGGACTTTTTAATAACAAAACCATTATAATATCTCTTTTTAAGTCATTGAAGTAGTAAAAAATCAAACCAGAATTCCCTAAACCAATCAATAACCCACCTTCTCTCTCAGTCGGGTAAACCTGACCCCAACCACGCTCCAGCCACATCCAGCCTCCCGCACCTCCTGGGGCAGCACATTAATGCACTACGACTGTACGTAACTATTACGGCGTGAGTTGTGGATTTGTTTTGCCGGTCAGATAGTTGAAAATATGAAAATGAGTTTCAAGTTTCACTAAGATGTGGGGCGACATGAAATTTTATGGACAAAACAACTTTTGTATTAATTCTCTGCTACGAGTTTTGTGTTTTAGTGGATGTGTTAGTTATGTAAGCATGTTCTAAGTTCTAACTGCCTTGGTGGTCTCGATTCTCCGCTGTTCGTCCGTCTGTCTGTCTGTTTGTTACCAGACTGTATCTCAACAACCGTTATAGTTAGACAATTGAAATTTTCATACATGATGTATTTCTGTTATAAATAGAATAAATAAATATTTATGTGGGGCTCCCATACAACAGACATGTTTTTTTTTTTGCCGTTTTTATAGATAACGATACGGAACCCTTCGTGAACGAGTCCGACTCGCACTTTGCCGGTTTTTTTACTAAGAATTATTCTGTAACAACCTGGAGCTTGTAAGTTGATTATTTGAATCCAAAATTGGACGAAAGTCACGATTGGTTTCTAATGTCATGAATCGTATTATGTCACGATTCGATTTATAGGTGTGAACCTCTATTCTTCTCTATTTGTATCGTCTTTGAGGGTCGCATGTGTAAACCAGCCGTCATCAAAACCATAGAGGCCCAGCAGGGTTGAAGCCTACTGGGGCCAGGGGTTGGCTTCCGAAAGGGCAACCCAGGGTTCTGGAACGCATGGCAAAGAAGAAACAAAAGAGTTGGTTTTAGTCAGCAAAAGTCTGGCACGCCCTCTCGCTCCACCCTAGAGCGAGAGATCATTGGATGAAAAAAAAATGCGAGAACCAACCGTAACCCGTTAAAAATCATCCACTATATTAATTTACTAAACCGCCCCCCCACCTCCATTTATTCCATCAACCTTTGAACTGCTAACTTTTGTAGCCGACTCAAAGTTGAACAGTCTCGAGAAATATAAAAGATCGCTGAGTGAAGACTGCGGGGTGACATGATACGGACAAAAGGCAGCAGATTGCACCTACCTCCCCTTTGTTAAGGGGGCATTAGCTTGTGCTGATTTATTGGAAGCCTACGTTTTTTGTTGAGAAGAAAATGGTGGGAGTTGTAAATTAAAAGTTATCTTAATTTTTTGTGTGTGATAGTTTATTTGGGTAATTTCCTCGTATCTGCGTTTTACTCTCTATTATATGCATTTGATGGAAATATGGTCGATACAGTTTTTGAATATAGGTAAATACTTGATTGATATGCATTTGAAATAATTACTAAGCTACTTTGGGAAATCTAATGTTTACTTGATCACTATATTTCACTAATAAAAGTAGAATAATGAAATAATGAATAGTTATAACAATATGAGCTTCTGCATAACCCGCGTTGATTCCGGGTATTATCCCAAGTGCATGTGATCCTATGATAAAAATGATGTTACATATTCTGAGATATGAACTACCCTTGTACTAAGTTTCGTCTAAATTCATTCAACCAATTATGCATGATTAGAAAAGATCTAAACATCCAGAATCACATGAATATTATAAATCTAAATAGCTTTATAAACCATGCTGACTACTAAAATCGACTGAATTTTTCTTTTCATCATCATTTTCCTGCACTTGTCCCATATTATTTATCGTCGACGCAACACGTTTTTTTCTTCCATTCCGTCTTGTCAACCGTCACGCTATAATTAACTCCATTTCTTTCATATCACTCTTCACACAATCCATCCATCTTTTCTTTGGCCACCTTCTCCCTCTCCATCCATCCACATGTATTATATATAATTATACGATTTATTTTAAATACGAAGTATGCGCCCAAAGTCAAACCATTGCAACGGTTTTGTGGGGCTTTAGTTTATAATTTTACTTACCATTTTGGAATAAAATAAATAAATATTATATTTAATTTTGTCTTATTAATACCTACTAACATTAGTTTTTAAGATAGTGTTACTAATAAAACATGGACCTCAACCGGAATAAATTTACAATTAAGAAATTGCAGCCAAACCGCAGTCTCACCCTTAACAGTTGCAGCGGATTTCAAGACGGACGGACGGACAGCGGGGGCAGGTAAAGGGGTCAACCGTCATCGATCGGGGTTCAACCCGTCGTAATCATACCCTCTTGTTTATTTTATATTGGAAATGTCAGCGCCGTGTGTGATGCGAGCGAGTTCTGTAGTTGTACGAGTACAACTGCAGAGTATTGAAGGGTTAAGATGGGTGTTTTGAGGAAGTGGGGTGAGGGTTGAGAATTTAAGGTTGGTTAACAGCTGATTGTTTTTTTCTTATCTTGGTGTTGACCACGGCTCGTTCGTTCATTGAAAAATTGAAAGGACAGCCTTATTTTTAAACTTCATCACTGTCATTTCGTCAATATGACAGCCGTTTCTTAGTCGTACGTATTATAATTTGTTATTTATATAATTTTTTTGGGAATGTCAGTGTCCTAGTGAAGCGAGCTTTTTATATTGGGAATGTCAGTGCCCGAGTATAAGCATAATAAGTATAATCAGCCTTTTAATTTTCCTACTGCTGGGACTCAGGCCTCCTCTCTCTAGGAGAGGGAATGGGCCGTAATCTACCACGCGGGCCCAATGCAGATTGGTGAATGTCACATGTCTTCGAATTTTTGGTTCTAGGACATGCCGTGCCCTAGTGATGTGAGCTTTTATATTGGGAATGTCAGTGCCCTAGTGATGCGAGCTTTATATTGGGAATGTCAGCGCCCTAGTGATGCGAGCTTTTATATTGGGAATGTCAGCGCCCTAGTGATGCGAGCTTTTATATTGGGAATGTCAGCGCCGTAGTGATGCGAGCTTTTTTTGTATGATGAAGTTGGATAATTTTGTGATGGTTGAGTTTAGAAGATCCTATTTCACTCGCCTATCGTCAACATCGAGCATGGTTTAAAAGCTTGTTACTTTATCTAATGCAATCCAACGCGATGTTTGACGAAAAGGCAACGCGAAAAAAGAGAGATAACGCCTGAAACCTCTGTTAGCATTCGGTAATTCCGTGATTTACTCGAACATTTTACAAAACTTGTTCTAGGTTATAAACCCTTAAAAGTTTTTGAAAAAAATTGTCGTCATTCAGAATCAACATTAAATTTGCAAGGCTCCTATAGTTACTATAATTTTTTGATTTTTAAAATTTTTGAGTAAATAATGAAGTGTCAAAGTTCATGTAAAATTGGGAATCAAACGAGCTTACCTGTTAAGCGAAGTCTTGATTCTAATTTTATGAGCGCCGAAAATGAAATGCAATTCTATTATTGTTCACATAATGTAGTAATATTTTCATTACGGGTCAAAGGATTCGCAAGTTTAGATATATATAAAAAAATACAATCAGTGTATCCTGGCAACACCATAGCGTCTAGATGTCACTTACTTTAGAGATTATAGGACAAGGAACAAGCTGTCTTTTGGACAGACTTGTTACCGCATACTTACATTCACTATTTCCCTGTAAGGATAACTGTGAGTTAGGTAGGTTAATTATTGCAGCTTTGGGGCTATTAACTAGTGGTGGGTGGGTGATTGCATTTCAGTTTCGGCGCTCATAAAATTAGAATCAAGACTTCGCTTAACAGGTAAGCTCGTTTGATTCCCAATTTTACTTCGCGCCGAAACTGAAATGCAATTCTATTATTGTTCACATAATGTAGATGTTTAGAGTTTGCTGCAATAATTAATTGTTACGCTATTGTTAGTACTGGTACTATCAACTCAAGTGCGGTTTCTTTTTATAGTAAGATATGAGTTGATTTCAGTTTTCCCTAAGGTTTTTTTGTCGCTACAGTCATACGTTCTTGCTGGGAGTGTCCCAAGGTGTTGACTAGACTATCCGTTCATTTTTTAAAGTATTGTGTGACAAGTATTCTCGTATTGTAAAAACATATTTGATTCATTGATAGGCAACTGATTTAGATGAGAAGCATGTTATCTTCAACAGGGGCAGTTATAATACCACGGTGTGAGACGTGTATTGTAATTAATTGGATTATTCTTAATGAAAGTCACTTATGACTTACTAGCTTATTTTAGAAATATTATATCATTACTCTCAGTATATTTTAGTACTTACTTGGTTATTTGTACATCATCGTTATATGTACCTAGCCAGGGGCGCCGATTTTGAGAAATAAACAGTGGGTGCCGAGCACCCCTGAGAATAGACATCAAGAAACAGATAATCGCCTTTTAGGTTACGGTTACATTATAATATTTCTTGATACTAAAAACTAGTTTCATTTTTATAAAATGATTTCATTTTATATTTTTATCGAACATAATTAGTAATTAGGTACGCAGTATGTAAGTAGGACATTTATTTATTTGTCGGTTGATCAGTGTGCATTTTTCTTCTCACACTTCGCCACTTTTTCGAGTCCATCAAATGAGCATGAGCACCCATGAGGTTTTCTAAAAGCCAGCGCCCCTGTACCTAGCCGTTGATGTCGGCTATATTACAAGGTCATTATTACTAAATGTAATCAGACAAAGAGTTACTTTGGTTTTATAGTACTGCTGTTCCCACTTAACACAAAGACAATTTGTTGAAATCTATTGAAGCAGAATAATCTCATTAGTTGTTTTTATCATACCATAGTGATGTTTTAAATGTCACTGGGGGTAATGTAATTACATTACATGCATCATATAATTAGCCTTGCATTAGGCAATGCAATTAGGTTTTTTTTTTTTTTTTTTTTTTCGGTGGGAAAATCATCTTATGACATCCCCCGCCCTTGGGCGGGGCGGGAGATAGTGTCAGACTTTTACTGACTAAAAACCCACTCCTGTTCCTTCGTTGCCTTTCGTACCAGGGCCGAGTCTTCCTTTCAGAATCAGACCCTTGGCCCCGGTAGGCTTCGACCCTGCTAGGCCCCTACAGTTGCTGACATCTCCTTGAGGCGCGCGTGGAACAGCACGCGCCGTCGACGACTTGGGCTCGGTCCGGACGGTTACCGGACGGTCGGACGGCGAGCCACCCATTGCTCGTCGTCCGCAAGCCTGCGCCTACGATGGCCGGAAATCGGGATCGGAATCCCGGCGGCGATTGGGGCGTGAGGACCGTTGCCTCACGCGATCGGCCGCCTCCTTTGCTAGCATTACTGCTTCGCAGAAGGAGGCAACCGCCTGCCACTCCTCCTCGCTCCGGACCATGGCCTGTACCAAAGCCCGGCGCGAGAGATCGCCGCCGCCGATCGCCCCCACGAGGACACGGCGTTGCTCTACCCAAGCGGGGCACACCTCCAACGTGTGCTCCACCGTGTCCTCCGGGCGGTCCACACAATGGTGACACCCGGGCGTTTCTTCCGCACGAATCCGGTGCAGGAACCTCCCGAACTTACCGTGTCCGGTGAGGACCTGCGTCATGCGGAAGGTAAGGACGCCGTGTTGCCTTTCCAGCCACTCCTCAAAGAGGGGACTTATCGCCATAATTATGGCGTGCCCAGCACTGGGTTGCGATAGTCGCTGTCGCCATTCCGCCATGAGACCCCGTCGGAGCTCTGTCCGCCATGCCGCGACTTGTCGCGGCAGCGGAGTTTCACCCCGACGTTGCATCTCCACGCGCAGATCGTGCATGAGTGCAAGGCCTGTTGCCACCAGATCCCATGGTGGCTGGCCAGCAAGGAGGCTCGCCGCTTCACGGGAAACCGTGCGGTATCCCCGCACCATCCGTATGGCCATGACCCTCTGGCACGCGTTCAGCTGGGCCGCCGGTCGCTTTCGCAGTGACGGCGCCCACACCGGCGCCCCATAAAGGGCCATGGACCGGACGATGCCTGCGTAGAGCCTCCGGCAGGAGGCGTCTGGACCCCCGAGGTTGGGCAGTAACCGCTTGAGGGCAGCCCCAGCCCGATTCAGTTTGGGAGCCAGACGTCGGAAGTGCTCCTCGAAATTCCACCGGCTGTCGAGGACGAGTCCCAGGTACTTCATCGTCGACCCGACGCCGATGTGAACTCCTCCTACCGTTAATTGGGAGCGCCGAGGCGGCGCGCTCCGGAGGCCATGAAAACACATGGCCTCGGACTTGTGCAGCGCCACCTCGAGTCCCAACTGCTGGATCCTATCAACGACTATCGCAACCCCGCTTGTCGCTAATTCGACCGCCGCCTGGTACGACTCTCCCTGCGCCAGGACCAGCGTGTCGTCTGCGTAACAGACCACGCTGACCCCGTCGGGGAGGTCGCCGCGCAGCACGTAGTCGTAGCCGATGTTCCACAAGGGCGGTCCTAGTACCGATCCCTGCGGAACACCGCACGACATCTCTCGCCGTTTCCACTCTCCCTGGTGACCAGGGTAGATGATG
Source organism: Mythimna impura (assembly GCA_905147345.3). Taxonomy (NCBI): domain Eukaryota; kingdom Metazoa; phylum Arthropoda; class Insecta; order Lepidoptera; family Noctuidae; genus Mythimna; species Mythimna impura. The sequence continues at coordinate 28,536,203 of LR990350.1, forward strand.
TACCTGTCCGACAGGTAGGCCTCGATCACACGACAGAGGTAGTCGGGCACCCGGTGATACCGGAGTGCCCCCCTAATGCTACTCCAGGGCAAGGAATTGAAGGCGTTGGCGATGTCCAATGACACCGCCACGACACACCTGCCCTGGGACACCGCATCCCCCGTCGTGAGAGCTCGCACGCGCATGATGGCGTCCACCGTGGAGCGCCTCCTGCGAAAGCCGAACTGGCCGTCCGCCAGATCTGGCCCCACCCGTGTTAGGTGCGCGACGAGGCGGTCTGCAATTACTCTTTCAAAGAGCTTGCCCACCTCGTCGAGCAGCACAATGGGCCGATACGCGGACGGAGAGTCCGCAGGGCGCCCTGGCTTCGCGATAAGGACCAGTTTCCCCGTCTTCCAGCGAAGTGGGAACTGGCCCCTCTCCATGCATGCGCTGAAGAGCCCTCTTAATCGAGACCCGAGAGCCTCCATGGCCAGGACCCAGACTTTACCAGGCAAGCCGTCGGGTCCTGGGGCGGTATTCTTGGCACTCAGCCTTCGTACCGCCACACTCATCTCTACCTCGGTCACCTCTGGAGCATAGGCAATGCAATTAGGTACATGCATTATATATTATCACATTCATCATTTTCGTTTCAAACGATAAGTATCTATTCACATCTAAGTTATATTTGTGTTGACATTGTAGGTGACTGGTATGGAAGTCTAGCTTATCGATTTTATTATTATTATTCCGTTTGTTCATTTAACATAACATATAAATTATATTTTATTATATTAAATTATTATTATTATTATTTTTTTTCTCTACTGCATGATACAGCTAGTATACTAACGTTTATTTCAGCATGTATGTGTATACTTGTATATACCTGTATGTATATGCATATGGGTCTATCTAAATATATGTAAATACAATTATTTTATACTTATGAAGACCATTTTATATCATTTTTTTTTTTTTTTTTTTGCCTTCCGAAATGGAAGTTAATGCGATTGTCTTTCTCTGTCTTCACAGTAGTATTTTTGTGTCACAGTTTATGTTATATGTAACGAGAAACTTTGTTTCTTGAGGCAATTTCTTATTCTGTGCTTGAGGGAGGGGTTTATGTCATGTCGATGGAATGAACTTCCTGCTAGGGACTAGATACCTAGAGAAGTTGTATGGTCACTGACTTTTCACGAGGACCTGTTGCACTAGTTGGTCCCCAGCATACACCCCCCCCCTCTTTTTGTTTCAATGCAATTTTACTTTTGTATTGGTAAGTTAAGTACTTATAGTTTTGATGATACTAGCAATTCAAATGGGGTAATTCATTGCCTCAATTAAGTAAGTGTATTTTGAACATTCAGTCCCACTTAGCTATTTTAGAGAATAAAGAGGAGATAAGATATGTTTATTCTACCTGGATAAACATGAAATAAATTTAAAAGTATCAGCCAAACAAAAGACTAGTTTTACTGTAGGTCATGTGTGGACCGGGTTTTAGCTGCACCGTAGACAAAGTTGTCTATTGCATTTCTGACACTGTTTGACAGTGACAACCTAACAAAGTAGAGAGGCCATAATTTCACCATATGACTTATAGGATACATATAGGCTTATAGGCATGATATTAAACTGTGTTCAGCAAACCATCCCTGTCCCAAAATTGGTGGGTATGCCATGCATGTTTTGGGAATGTCTGAATGATCTAACATAAAATCTTACATTACATTTCTTTACCAAGTGGTAGATAGTTGTCTACTTTTATGTTAAATTTTTAAGTTCAGGAGTCATGTATACTGCAAAGTAAATTTTCTATTAAGCGCAGTGAGATTTTTTGATTGTCATAGAAGTGAGTCCTTGGTGAAACAAGTTGCTTTGGTGCACACTTTTTGTGTTCCGTGGCATGAGAGCTCTTATGTGCCAAATGCATCAGAAGTAATGTTTCCATGACAAGGCCAGTTGTCTAGTCATGGGAAGCTTGTTCCTAGGTATTCCCTATAATGAGGCAATTTCCCTCCATACAATATTTGCTTTGAACACAGAAAATATTGTCAATATAAGACAATTGCTACTGGAAATGTTATACCAGTGCAGATCAAATTAAATCTGAATCTTGTTATTTCTGTTTTGTTACAACAAAGATTTCCCTGTTTATTTCAACCTTATATGTTGATAGGGGGTCTGTTTATTTATTTATTAGGAGCACCAACCAGGTAAGTCTTTACAAAAGATTTGAATTTAGGTTTAGTTCTGTGCAATTGTCAATAGCAGGCGTACACGGTTTGTGTAATTTGACATTCATTTATATTGAATTTTTAGTTTATTGAGTGATTTAGACATTAAGTAAGGTAGATACCTCATACCATTTTGTTCTAACAACTATTTACAAATATATCAGCACATATTTCATTATTTAGTTGATTGCTGACTTACTCCCTTGGGGTGATTATAAGCAAGTAGGGCTGGTGGTTTTGCCCGTCAATATTATTCCCTTCTGCTTTCAACAGTGAGAAGTTACTTCTTCTTAAAATCAATGGTAGCTTCCTCAAACCGCTCAGCCCAGCGGGTGGCCACACCAATTGTGGCATTGGTGTCATACATCAAGTACTCCAAGGTGCTGGTGCACGGGTTCTTCGAGCCTGTGAGGAGTTCCTGTAATTCTGGTATTGAAACTTTAGAACCTTATAATTTTATTTAGGACTGCTGGTGTCAGCAGAGGACTTAACCTGCGATTTCCTTAGGTTTTGGTTCCTTAAAAGTTAGCTTACATGCTCTTTGAGCAAGGTTTTTACTATAAGCTTAAATACTGAGGATGTGGAATGATATGCTGTACCTATGAATTTAATCCGTTTAAATTATATCAAGATTTTCCATATTATTACATGGAGTCATATCATAATCAACACTTACTGATATTTGTTGCTATAAGTGAACATATCATTTGTAAATTGTTGATGAAGTATTCATGTCACTTAGTGCTTAGATTTATATCATTGTGAACATCTCGTGTTCCATGGTTTGTTTTTGTTTTTATTATTTTGAATATATTGCAGGTCAGTGTACAACATAACCATAAGGAAATAATAATATTTCTATTGAATAGGTCTTTACTATTTAACTCAGCAAAAAATAGGTTTGATAATCGGCCACCGTTATGCTCGCACTATGGCAGTATTTTCCACCAGCATTGTAGCCGGTAAGGGTGTCAATAATTCTGCCTTGCCTTCTCCCATGGTTTTGGGTTGGCTTCTAGTCCAACAACTGGACACAGGTGGGTATCTACCGGCAATCCGGCTAGGTACATTGGATTAACTTATGACAGTTTGGAATATCTCGTATTCTTTAGCATTACTTTGGAAAGTTTATAATTTACATATTAGGCAGTATAACTTGCCACCTTATGGTGGTTTGGAATATCTCGTATTCACTAAAGGAGTTTGAATGTTTTGTAGCGATCTACACATAGGTGGTGTACTGTTTTTACACGAATTAATAATACACAGATGGGTAGTATGAACTTGGCCTTCTCGTGACCTTTATAAGCACTGATAAAGTGGAGCACGTCGAACTTAGTCTTTTTGCCATTTTGTTCTTTGGATTATAAATGAATGGGACTCACCTGCTATAACAGATGCATACCAGATTAGCAACGTAGAATAACGAAGCCAAGAGTATCGCGTACTAGTCTGGTAGCTTACAATCAGTTAGCGCGTAAAAATAACGTCGCCAATGGTATCTCGTATCCTGATTGAAGATTGAACAAGGCCTCGACTCGCAAGTCCGAAAAACAGCACTCGCTATGATCACTTAGTGCCTCCGCCATTGCCCGATGAGGATCGCGTCCTCGATGACAGGTTTCAGGGGCCTTTTCAGACTAGCAACGTAGAATAAGCCGCTAAGAGCATCACGTACCAGTCTGGCAGCTTCCAATCAGTTAGCGTGCGAAAACAACGTCGCTAATGGTATCTCGTACCCTGATTGAAGATTGAGCAAGGTTTCGACTCGTAAGTCTGAGATGCAGTACTCGCTATGATCACTTAGTGCTTTGGCTTTTGCTGGATATCGGTTCTTCATCCTGTGTGATTGTAGATTCAAGGCTTAAATTCGACACTGAAATTCGTTATTGCACAATACACTTTATAGGTTATCACTTGAAATTTTGTTAATTTTGCTAAAGAAGGAACTATTTCATGTATTATAAATGAATAATAAGATGTATCACTTGGGATTTTGTTAAATTGCTAAAACAATACTATTCCATGTATCCTAAATGAATAATTAGATAGGATAAAGTTTTTTCCATGCGAAACTTTTACCGCAAAAAAAATAAGTGACATCTAGACGCGATGGTGTTGCCAGGATACACTGATTGTATTTTTTTATATATATCTAAACTTGCGAATCCTTTGACCCGTAATGAAAATATTACTACATTATGTGAACAATAATAGAATTGCATTTCAGTTTCGGCGCGAAGTAAAATAGCAGATTTTCAGAGGTCTTTATTGGATTCGTTCTACACAATTTTATAAATTGATTTCAATAGAAGCATAGATAATATAAAAAAATACAGAGGTGCGCATAAAAACTTGCACATGGTATTCGTTGACCTCGAAAAGGCATACGACCGGGTACCTCGTGAGGTTCTGTGGTGGGCCCTTAAGGAGAAAGGTGTGCCTGGGAAGTATGTGCAGTTGATCCGATCGATGTACAGTCGATGCAGTACCCAAGTCCGGTCTACAGTGGGCACCACTGGCAGCTTCAATGTGGCTGTCGGCCTACATCAAGGGTCGGCTCTCAGCCCTTACCTCTTCCTGATCCCCGCTTGGGCAGAGCACCGCCGTGTCCTCGTGGGGGCGATCGGTGGCAGCGATCTCTCGCGCCGGGCCTTGGTACAGGCCATGGTCCGGAGCGAGGAGGAGTGGCAGGCAGTTGCCTCCTTCTGCGAAGCAGTAATGCTAGCAAAGGAGGCGGCCGATCGCGTGAGGCAACGGTCCTCACGCCGATTTCCGGCCACCGTAGTCGCGGGCTTGCGGACGGTGAGCAATGGGTGGCTCGCCGTGCGATCATCCGGTAACCGTCCGGACCGAGCCCAAGCCGTCGACGGTGCGTAGTGTTCCACGCGCGCCTCAAGGAGATGTCAGCAACCGTAGGGGCCCAGCAGGGTCGAAGCCTACTGGGGCCATGTGTGATGCGAAAGAGATCCCCGGGGCCATGGAAAAAAAAAACAGAGCAAAGAAGGAACAGGAGTGTGTTTTTAGTCAGTAAAAGTCTGACACTATCTCGCGCTCCGTCCAAGAGCGGGGGATGTCATTAGATGATTTTTCCATACGAAAAAAAAAAAACCTCTTCCTGATGATAATGGACGCTCTGACGTCGGACATTCAGGAAGAGGCTCCCTGGTGTATGCTGTTTGCCGATGACATTGTGCTGGTTGCTGAAAGTGGCCTAGAGGTCCAGAACAGATTGGAGGTGTGGTGGCACAGACTGGAGAGTGTTGGCCTGAAATTGAGTAGAACCAAAACAGAGTACTTGTTCTGCGATTTCGACTTGCTCTCCAATCTAGTGCCTTTAGCTCTCGCCGGAACGCCCATACCGATCTGTTCCGACTTTCGGTACCTCGGGTCGCTCGTCCAAGGGGATGGTGAGGTAGACCGGGACGTAACACATCAGATCAACGCAGGATGGATAAAATGGCGACAAGTCACGGGAACAACTTGTGACACACGGATGCCCCTCAAGTAGAAGGGAGTGATAAGGCCTGTCATACTGTATGGATCAGAATGTTGGGCTATGAAAAAGACGGATGAAAAAAGATTGCACATAGCGGAGCTGAGAATGTTAAGATGGATGTGTGGTGTGACAAGAATGGATAAAGTGAGAAATGAGTATATTAGGGGAAGTTTGAAAGTAGCGCCAGTGACTGAAAAGTTGAAAGGGAATCGTTTATCTTGGTATGGTCATGTGAAGCGGAGGGATGAAGCGCATGTTGCTAAAAGAGTTGTGAATTTACATGTGGATGGATGGATTGTGTGAGAAGTGATATGAAAGAAAAAGGAGTTAGTGATAGCGTGACGAGTGACAGGACAGAATGGAAGAAAAAAACATGTTGTGCCAACCCCAAATAAAATGGGACAAGGGCAGGAAGATGATGAGAAGCATAGATAATATCCACAAGATACTGTGTTTCCAAAATATCTAATGAAAAATGTGTAACAACGTCATAATCGCGTAAGAGTGGTTGTATGAAAAACAGTGGAAATGTATGTCGAGTTGCATCCCCTTAATTACGATTTCCTGAGGTTTTGTTCGTTTTATTCGTTTGGTTAGGAATATCAAAGGTCATTGGCTCATTGAAAACCTATGCTGGAAACTTACCCACTTCATTTATTTATTACTAGCTTATGCTCTCAGCTTCGTTCGCTTGACACCCCTTTTCACCTGGTTATTCTTTCTCTCTTTCTTTTTTTCCCTTTTTGTTAAAATTGAAACAGCTAAGGAGTGGGATTCCCTGCCGAAGTCTGTGTTTCCCGATAGCTACAACCTGGAGGTCTTTAAGTCAAGAAATTTTATTAGTTTGGAGGTAGGCGGAACAGAGAGTAAAGTCCCGCAAACCTCCTTTGAAAAGGGAGGATCCTCCGGCCAGACGGGTGTTATGTCTGGTGGGCAGCTGCCCGATTGATGATTTCGGGCTGTTCTATATGTTCCAATCGCGCGGAGAACTTTGATTGCGCGATGCAGGATTAGTTCATTTGTGAAGCCATAGATGTCGCTACATAATTATAATATTAACTATAAATGTTTTTTATTAATTAGTAATTCCACAAGCTCTCTCTGGGAACACCCAAATACTCCGAAATATTTTATTCCGAATTTCGATATTCCGATTTTCAAAAGTCCGAATTTCATAATACCAAAAAATTATAATGTCTATTATTAAAAATCACGAAATTTATTTTACCGAAAGTCGTAAATGTGATTTGTTAGTTTTCCGATTTTCATACGTTCGAAGAATCAAATGCTCGAAGGTTTCTCGGTCCGAAAAACGATATTCCGATTTTCAATACTTCGAATAAACTAAAAGTCAACATGTTGTGCTACAAAATTTAGTGTTAGAAACGAATCGCTGCAAAACCGACTTCACGCAGTTTTGTTTGCCCTACCCCTAGAGTGTAATTTAAACCCGCGTAGGCGCGGAGGGGTAGCGCGGCCCGCGAGCTGAGGAGCAGGTGGTTTGAAGGCCCGCCGCCGCGGCTGAGGCTGGCCGGCAAAGCCGGCCAGCAAGCCGAAACTGCGGTGGTGAGCGTTAAAACCATCTGCGACGATAAGCTCGCGTGGGGCCGCCCAAACCCCGCAGCGCCGGAGCCGCGACAGAAACAATGCTTGCTGCATTTTGCATGCCTGCTTGCATGTTGCATGCTTGCTTGCATGTTGCATGCTTGCTTGCATATTGCATGCCTGCTTGCATGTCTCATGCTTGTTTGCATGCTGCATGTCTGCTTGCACGCTGCATGCCTGCTTCCATGCTGCAATAAATCCCCTGCATGCTGGAAAACGCATCTGTCATTAGTTTTTTAATTCTACCCCCTCATACTACAACCTCTGACGAGCATTTATGTGTTTATTTGTCTTGCTATACAGTTTTATGAGGCGTTTTTATTTCGAAATTTTATTGATGTTTCGAATTATCATTAAGTCGGACTTTTCGTTATTCGATCTATTGAAACTCGGTATTTTGAGAATAGTAATTATAAAAGTTAGGAAAATTGAAATTTAGGAATTATAAAAATAGGAGTAATGATAAGTCGGAGTTGTTATATTCGGAATTTTGAACCATTCGGAATTATGAAAATCGGTATTTTGAAATTCGTATTTGTGACTGTCGGAATAAAGTTTTTCGTATTTATGTAGTGTACCCGCTCTCTCTACCTCTTCTCTTCTCCAACCGATCTGTTTGAACTTAATACAAAGAAGCCTTTTGTTGTCCGGTTATCGCACAGCTTGGCAAAAAGCTTCTTACTTAGCTTTAATGACATTTTATCAAAGTGATGTAGATACTCTGTTCAAAGCTCACTTGTACTGTTTGATATCTTAGAAATTCCCTCACATATTCTTGGAGATTTCCACTTGAAATTATCAGGTGCATGCCCGTGAGACCCCTTGGTGCTGTGGTGGGACTGCAGCATCCAATGCTGCCTCAAAGAGAAGGCGACGACCTAACACCTTGCTGGAGCATTAGTGAATGTTTAATAGCGGTCACTTTGTCCGCACACGCTCTCTTGGGGTTTTTGAAAACTGACTAATGGTGTGTTTCCATTGTACGACGGATTTCGGACAAGTTTGAGGTGGCTGTATTGGGCGCCAATGTAAAGTAATATAGAAGGAGAATGAGAAAAAAAACTGGGCAAGTGCGAGTCGGACTCGCGCCCTGAGGGTTCCGTACAAACTTACTTATTTAAACAGTTCGATTCCCGAATGGAGTCTCGAATATTTTTCCGAATCGCGTTTTTTTTTTAGTTATGACGTAACAACAAATTTATAGTTTTCAGATTTATTCCTATACCTGTACTATAAGACCTTGCTTTATGCAAAATTTCAGGATTCTGAGTCAACGAGAAGTGCCCTATGAATTTTGATTTCCTCGAGAGAGTCGAAATATACGTTTTTTGAGACATAAACGGCCCTATCTTTTTTTTTCGTTAATTTAGAAGATTGATATTTTCACAGCTTCAAGAGACCGCAGACTTAAGAACATGGTTTTAATTTCAGCTCAATACCTCTACGCGTTCCCGAGATAAAGGGTCTTGACAGACAGACAGACGGACGGACAACAAAGTGATCATATAAGGGTTCCCTTTTTTTCCTTTTGAGGTACGGAACCCTAAAAATGTTCCTGGTGAAGTAAAAAATAACATTTTTTTTACATTTACGAGGGCGAAGCTAGTAGCGGCTAGTAACAATATAATTACAAAGTTAAAGATGTAAACAAGGTAAATATGAGGTACAAAAGTCAGTTGACATCAAGGCCCTCCCAGCAGCCGTCAGAGGCTGGGAGGATTAGTCTATGAGAAAATATACCTTTCTGTATCACTTTTATAATTAGTGAAAAAAAGGGGAAAAAGAAGGAGAAGCCTTTGTCTTTTTTTCTATAGGTGGGAAATCATCAAATATCTGGTCCTGATGTCTGGTGAAGTGGGTTTTGTGTCAGACTTTAATTGACTAATATCCACCTGTGTTCCTTTAGTTACCTTTAGCGGTTCTTATCAGTGGTAACTTTTTCGAACAACGCAAAGGCCTTTGGCATACAATCAGTCAGCAGTATTGCCAGTTTTCAGTAAGGTGTTTGAAAAAGTTATGCTTAATCAAATGCTTTACCATTTTAACAGCAACAAAATCTTTCTTGATCAGCAGTATGGTTTCACCAAAGGACGTTGTACGACTGACGCTGGAGTCACTTTATTGAAACATATATTTGCAGCGTGGGAAGAAGCCCAAGATGCGATAGGAATTTTTTGTGACCTCTCAAAGGCTTTTGATTGTGTTAATCACGAAACCTTGCTTTTAAAGCTAGAACATTATGGACTAGGTAAACTTGCACTCAGCTTGATGAAATCTTATTTAATTGACAGGCAACAGCAAGTTCAGATAAACGGTGTCAATTCTCCGGGTTTGAAAGTCAAAATGGGTGTACCACAAGGCTCAATATTAGGTCCTTTCCTCTTTTTAGTATATATAAATGATCTACCGCATCTATTAAAAAAATAACCACATATTGTATTGTTTGCTGACGATACGTCGTTAATTTTTAAGATCAATAGACGTTCCACTAATCTTGATGACGTAAACGATGCTTTACAGCAAGTCCAAAACTGGTTTACTGTTAATAATTTAGTGTTAAATGGAAAAAAAACTAAGTGCTTATGATTTGCGTTACCGAATGTTAAAAGTAATTACTCCGACATAGTATTGAACAAGGAGAAACTTGAATTCGTCGAGAATACGGTTTTCCTAGGGATCACGCTTGACTCGAGGCTACAATGGGGTCCTCATTTAACATCTCTGGCAGGTCGGCTTAGTTCAGCAGCATATGCTGTCAGAAAAATCCGTCAATTTACTGATGTGGATACTGCGCGACTAGTTTATTTTAGTTACTTTCATAGTATCATGTCTTACGGTATTTTGCTATGGGGACGGGCTGCAGATATAGAGTCTATTTTTATTCTGCAGAAAAGAGCTATCAGAGCCATATATAATCTTCGCAGACGCGATTCTCTTAGGGAACTATTTAAGGAAATAAACATCCTGACGGTCCCTTGTCAATACATTTATGAAAACATTATGTATGTTCGGAAAAATATTCATCTTTTTACAAGATAAGTGACAGGCACAATTTTAATACTAGGAACAGGAACAAATTAGATCAACCTCGGTTCAGATTGGCTAAAGTACATAGTTCTTTCATGGGGTACTGTGTAAAATTTTATAATAAAATACCAGTTGAGATTCTACAACTAAATGAGTCCAAATTTAAAGCATGCATTAAACGCACACTATGTAGACAAGCGTATTATAAACTGGAAGATTATATCCTTGATAAACGCGCTTGGCTAAATGCCGGTCTTGCTCCGCAGCCACAGCCACTTTTACCTTCAAATTAGTTTTTTTTATATATAATTTTGGAAGAGATACTGTTCCCCTTTTTGTATTGTTGTTTTCGAAATGTTTTTTTTTATTTTATTTTATTGGTTTATTTCAATAGAGCTTATGATAATTTATTATCTTTTGTATTTGGAAACAATAGCATTGTATAATGTAGAAGCACTTTGTTTTTCAAGTTTTGTGAATGTGAAGTACCATGGAGCATTTTTATTAGGTTACAACTTGTTTGTCATTACGAGCATGGCAGTTGAGAGTTTGTCATGCTCACTCAAATGTCTCGCTGATGGTGGCACGTGTTATTGGGTCATTCGGTTCCCTTCAAAATGGTTGAACTGAGTGGGGCTGATGCACGCGTCATGCTCGTGAACGGGTGCCGTCAGTTGAGACTGGTCATCTCTTAGCTGCCAGTGACTTAATTCAATTTCTTTTTTTTTATTATTAGTTTTTATTTTATTCTTTTAATTATTATTACTTATCGACATTGGGCTCACATATTAGAAGCGACAAGAAATATGTAACCAAGATTTATGTAACTCATAATATGATTTAAAAGAGTGTCCATGGAGTTTCTTGCACGTTCTTCTCCATAGAGATCTACGCTTTGGAACGTGCAATTTAGCTTCACTTGTATTTTTTTTTGACTGACCGACATTTTGACAATTCAAAAGTGCCTGTAATTGGTCTATTTGAAATATACGTTTCTGATTTCTGATTTCTGATTTCTGAATCAAAAAACACTAAAAATGAATATGTACCTATAGCCCAAATAAAAAACTTGCCAAGTTAAATTATAAAGAGAAACCATTTTTTTTTAAATAACTCTTATCAAGTCTTGCATCAAGCTTTGGTTCAAAATTCAAAAAAATAAAATCAAAATCTTTTTATTTCACATAGGCCTACATGGGCACTTATAAAACATCAGAAGCTAGAGCATGATCAGTTACGATATCCTCGTGTAATCGTACCTTGGAAACATACCCAGCAAGTGCATGCACGGAATGCGTCGCGACCACACGGACTGTCTTACCCCTTTATGCAGGTCCCCTCAATACAAGCGCTGCATATTTTAACCTTACCTCGACCACAGCCCGCTTCTAAACGCTATCTGCTTTTGACTCCACAAACATAACTTTACCTTACCGAGAGCCGAAGTCGTTCCATTTTCAATTGTATCTTCGTTGAGGTAAGACGTCGTTTTTGCTCTCCAGTGCAAATGGTAGTTGGCAGGTGAGTAAAAGCAAAGTCATTGGTCGCGCTTGAGATATTAGCAGCTTCAGTACTCCAGATGGGTGCATTTACGTGGAGATATTTCCGATTTGATAGCCTTTGAGGCGGCGTGAATTCTGAATGAGTTTGGCTTCGGCTTGCTTTTGATTTAGGTGTCGTGGGTGCCAGAGGGTATAAAGATGGGTAAATTTTTCGGAAATGAATTTTCTCTGGATATGTTTTTCAGGTTTTATTTGAGATGGATAAAAGAAAAGATTAATTTCTTCTCAATAATATCTAAGTATTTTTCTTGTTCCAAACTAAAACTTGGTATCGCTTGCGGTACTTGATTAGGGCGCTTTCAAATTAGCCGCAAAGTGCCGCGCGGCGACAGCGCTTCAGCCGCGCTGCATCACACAACTGGCTATAATTTTGTGTTACCTTTTCAGATACTAAAAAATTCCATAGATTTTCAAATGCTGTGTAGGTACGTTTGAAAATCTATCGACTTTTTCACTGCAAGACCCCAAAAATGTCTGTCGGACACATTACGATGATGCCCATCAATGACCATAATACTGAAGGAATATTCTTTCCCAATTCAATTTGGCATAATTAACTCATTTATTTTGGACATTATAGAGGGCCAAGAAAGACTGTGAGAACAAGGTATTTATTAAACGGGTGAAAATTTGGCAGATCCGGATAGTGTCATTTTTTAGGGCTCCGTACCTCTAAAAGAAAAACGGAACCCTTAAAGGATCATTTTGCTGTCCATCTGTCTGTCTGTTGGTCTGTCTATCTGTTTGTCTGTCTGTATATCTGTCTGTTTGTCAAGACCCTTTATCTCGGGAATACGTGAAGGTATCGGGTTGAAATTAAAACCATGTACTCAAGTCTGCGGTCTCTTCAAGTTGTGAAAAAAATCAAACTACTAAGTAAACGAATAAAAAAGATACGGCTATTTATGTCGCAAAAAAACGTATATTTCGATACTTCCAAAGGAATCAAAATTCATAGGGTACTTTCCGTTGATCCAGGATCCTGAAATTTGGCATAAAGCAAGGTCTTTTAGCACAAGTATAGGAATAAATCTGAAAATAATAAATTTGTTGTTGCCTACGTTACAGAAAAAAACTTCTGTACAATTCGGAAAAATCTTGGAGACTCCATTCGAGCCCAAGTCGTCGACGGCGCGTAGTGTTTCACGCGCGCCTGAAGAAGATGTCAGTTACCGTAGGGGCCCAGCAGGGTCGAAGCCTACTGGGGCCATGGGTGATGCGAAAGAGATCCCCGGGGCCCTGGAACAATAGCAAAGAAGGAACAGGAGTAAGTTTTAGTCAGTAAAAGTCTGACACGCCCTCACGCTCCGCCCAAGAGCGTAGGATGTCATTAGATGATTTTGCCACCCAAAAAAAACCCCGGTTGGACACTCTGTATAAAATAATTATAAACGTGTTGCATTACTTAGGAACCTTAAAACAGCTACAAAAAATACACACTCCCAGATTTCAACAAACAATCAGTCCACAGTCCACATACTCGTGCCTAGCACATGCTGTTCATAGTGTCACATCAGGCGAGTCTCGCGGTTGCATCCAACTAACCATTGTTCTTGCGACGACCTGCCAGCCACCCGCGAGCCAGCCGAGCTGTCTCAGATGTGATGCCGGGGTATTTTTGTCAACTACTGTTGGTAGATGAGGATGGTGCTTTTTTAACTTTTGCTAGAGTTTGTCTGTGGTTTTGCCCGTGTGAAAGATAAATTATCCCAAGGGAATCGAGATAAAATGATTTGATGTGCTAATCCAGGCTGTGTTCCTTCGTCCAAATCTTTTCAGCTGTTTGAGCGTTATTGATTACACAAATAATATATAGGGTGACTGGTAATTAGTGTACGAAAAATCAGCTGTTCAGTACATTTATGTTTGCTTAATGTACTGAACAGCTGATATTTTTTTCGCGATTTCGGCTTTGCTCCCATAATAAAAATTGTTTGTTATCATGAGCACAATCACGTGTTTAAGTATCGTACACTAATTGCCAGTCACCCTATATAATAGACAAACAAACACGTACAGATTATCAAATTTAGAAGTTTTACTGGGGTGAAGGGAAGTTGTTTTTTTTTAATTGGAAAATACCGACGAATAATACCACAACTGGGGGGCCAAAATCATGTACTGGATATATGGTATTCGTTTGTACGTCGGTGTCAAAGACACCCTACACCCTGAAAGAGAAACTGACTGACAAGTAGGCGAGCATTAAGAGAGGATTTTCTAAAATTCACCCCCTAAGGGGATGAAACGTGGATCCAAAGTATGTATGAAGAAACCTGCTTTCACGTGCGTGAATCCACTGGTAAAAGCTAGTCTTTTCATAATCTACATGGCAAAGCAAATCTGCATAACGCTAAAAGAAAAGTGACCACCAATCCACAGTGGGTTTTGTACACCCCGCTACTAAATAAGACGCAAACTCCTTTGAAAATAAATAAGTTACAAAAGATATAACAAGTAATACACAGTTACGAGTTGGTAGGCAGACATAGTCATCACGCGTCGCTGTTAATTCGCGCAACAGCTGAAAATGAGCTGCATATCATCTGGCTATCGTGTGCTACAGGGTGCGCCATTTTCTTTAGGGTATATATAGATTTTTGTAGAACGGATGGTCGACGGGGCCGAACGGTTCTAGGGTGGTAACCGCGCACCAGAAAACGCAGCATTGGAAGGCCTCCCACAAGGTGGACCAACGACCTGGTGAGAGTCGCGGGAATGCGGTGGATGCGAGACGCACAGGATCGGTCGTTGTGGAGACGCTTGGGGGAGGCCTATATCCATCAGTGGACGTCTTTTGGCTGAAATGATGATGATATAAATAGATTTATATTTAACTTGTTTTTTTATGATATCAGACTAATAAGGTTTAATGTTTTGCGTAGAGACATCATAGAAGGCGAATAAAAGCTTGTTCTAATTACTAAAGTTTCTTTTTTTATAACTTAGTAAAACAATCTTTATTTACGTCCATACGTATTTTATACCATTATCAGGGTAGGATGGTGCGGGTGACAGCTGTAGGATTCATACAATGTAGCTACCTATCCCTTTCTCTCATCTTAAAGATGGATATTTTCGTCCTGCTGTCATCCTACACATGCTATGGAAAAAAGACTTTAGTCAGTTTTATTATATTATTATAATTACATTAATTATTAAAAGAATTAGGGATTATTGTTAAAGTTTCTATATCTACACTAATCTTATAAAGCTGAAGATTTTGTTTGTTAGTTTGAGCGCGCTAATCTCAGGAACTCCTCATACGAATTGAAAAATTCTTTCGCACATCCCATGGCCCCAGTAGGCTTCAACCCTGCTGGGCCCATATGTTTTGCTGACATCTCCTTGAGGCGCGCATGGAACAGTACGCGCCGTTGACGACTTGGGGTCAGTCCGAACGGGTACTGGATGGCCGGACGGCGAGCAACCCATTGCTTACTTGGGGTCGGGATCCTGGCGGCCGGGACGTGAGGGCCGTTCCCTCACACGTGCGGCTGCCTCATTCGCTAGCGTTATTGCTTCGCAAAAAGAGGCGACCGCCAGCCACTCCTGCTCGCTCCGGACTATGGCCTGTACCAGGGCACGGCGCGAGAGGTCGTTGCCGCCGATCACCCCATGAAAATACGGCGGTGCTCTGCCCAAGCGAGGCACAGCTCTACCGTATGCTCCACCATATTACACATACTGCTAGTATCTACATCACGCAATGGTTGATAGGCAGACAATACATTTTAATGGCATTAAATCTGCATCTGTGCTAATTGTGTCATTATTATCATAAATAATTAAATTTAAAAATATAATAAACACACCCTGTAAGACCTCCTTGTACTACCAGACACAGTTCGCTGCGCAGGCGTAAAATAAAAATTAAAATAAACAAAGGCAACACTCGTCCTACACCCCGGGGCCGCTCGTATTAAAGCTTTTGTCCTAAGATTAGCTGTTAAGAAAGGCCTTAATACCAGCGACTACTGTCGTCTGAACCTCACTGGTACACACTGGTACTCTGGACTGGAATTAGTCGGGTTTTGTGAAGAGAAGAGGGTACTTTTGTACCTTTTTAGATGAGAAAACTATGAGGAATGAAGTAGTGTAGTGACTTGATGGTTCGTGTTTTGTTTTAACATGTTTTTCTTTTGTTTTTGCTTGTTTTGTTTTTTAAATAGGCTTGGTGTGAAGTCGTGTGGTTAGTTGGCTGATATATTATTGTGGTTGCTTATTGTGGACGATATTAACTGGTTATAAGAGTGAGAAAAAAGGTCTTTTCGATTCCGATTATAATTTAGGTGTCTTCAAAGATAGTAAATAAGCTCTTAATAAACTAGTATGCCTCACCATCAACGATTGCATCAATGCTTACCATCAGGTGGGATCTCAGTCAAGCACTTTTTTTTTTGGTGGGAAAATCATCTTATGACAAATCTCGCTCTTGGGCGGAGCGAGAGATAGTGTCAGACTTTTACTGACTAAAAACCCACTCCTGTTCCTTCTTTGCCTTCGTCCCAGGGCCCCGGGTTTCACAGTCAAGCACTGGATTAATTAAATTAAAAAAAAGAGAAGTACCCATTGCACGCCGAAGCGAATGCACTTGCGCTCGCACTGGTCCGACCCACTAAATTAGTCTCGGACTCTTTCCCATTCACTAGGTATACTTTTGGGAAATCCCATGCATCATACTTACTAATATTATTAAGGCGAAAGTTTGTGAGTGTGTATGTATATTTGTAAGTTTGTTACTTCTTCACATACGAACGGTTGGATGGATTTGGATGAAATTTGGCACAAGGGTAGACCATTTCCTGGAATAGCATATAGGATTTTTATCCCGGGAGTACGTCCCTTTGGGTTAATTCAAATTGCGAGTGAAGCCACTGGCAAATGCTAGTAACGCATAATTTTATGATTTCCTAAATTACTTATTAGATAATAATTTTAGTACCGACTGTACCAATACGTAAACACAGCTAGCAATAAATAATGTTGCAACGTTCAAAAACTGCATCAAAGTTAATATTATAATAACTAATATTTTTTTAAGCAGATGATTCAATCTCATTGCGTAACCGCGCCATCTATGATTGTATCAATATCAAATAACATTCCAAATTCACCTTGGGACATTTAATTTTGTACTTTCCCAATTATGTCTAGAGGCCAAGTGTTACGCAAACCATAATTAATATTGTCTCCTTTTGAGCATTTACCTACTCTATACTTAATAATTATAATGAATTCAAAACTTCACCTAGTAAAGAGCCTGTAGGCGATTTCCAAAAATTTCTTACTAAACATTATTATATCGATAAAATTCCATGAATATTAAAAATCAATTAAAACTAATCTACAAAGTATAATTCTCAGAAAATGCTAATCAACAAAAAACAATCTACACAAATCGCACAGTGGACAGGGTACTAAATATCTCTAGACAAAATCCCGTAAAAAAAAAAATTATCTCAACATTTATCACAACGTAGAATTCCTTTTAAAAAGTAAATTCTTTTCTTTAGCATCGATGGAAAGAACAGCGAAAGAGAATTAATGCAAAACAAAAGTCCCGCTATCTGGCTGGTGGGCGGAGTGGCGGCACTAAATTACTCGATGGGCGTCAACCCACCGCCATGTATCAATCAGGTTGGCCTAGATTTATGGGACAGTTCACTTCGGAATCGTTAGCCTCCGCGACGAAAATGTGTTACTGTTATCCTGTGTCTTCCGACTTTCCTCTTTTTTCGGAGGGTGGTGTTGCGTTCGTTTATCTAGACTTGCGAAAATACGAATTGCGTGATTGTGTTCGCTGTAATTCATGGGGAGAGCCTGTTATATACTTGGTTGAGCACAGTGTGTTAAAATATTACTTTTTTTTAAAGTTTCCTTTCTGATATCAAGTCCAATTTTAAGTAAACACGATGTGATAACGTCTCGGATTGATAAAAAACTATTTTATTTTATTGTAGTTTCATTTCCAGATGTTGGTGGACATCCCACCCATACGTACAATGCGTTTTGGGAACGCATTTCTGGTGCGTACAGCTAAGGAGTGGAACTCCCTGCCGGAGTCTGTGTTTCTTGATAGCTACAACCTTAGGTTCTTTGAGTCAAGAGTGAATAGGTTACTTCTAGGCAAGTATGCTCCATCATCGCTTACCATCAGGTAAGATAGTGGTCAAACGGGAGCCTATCCTTAATAAAAAAAGTAAAATGTAGACCACAGTAGGTTCCAATAAAGGAAGACTCGGCCCTGGTACGAAAGGCAACGAAGGAACAGGAGTGGGTTTTTAGTCAGTAAAAGTCTGACACTATCTCCCGCTCCACCCAAGTGCGGGGGATGTCATAAGATGATTTTCCCACCGAAAAAAAAAAACAGAAGTTTCCAATAAATCTGCAAAGCGGTTTAAAACTCCACAGTCAAATTTCCAAAATCGACGACAACACTATCCAAATTACTAACAGAATCGTATTAACTATTCGCAATAAGCCACAAGAAGAAGTATTAAGTCTCACAAAAACATTAATCAAAAACAAATAAATCCTTTACTACTATAGCCAGGAATACAATAAAAACATTTATAAAATTAACGTTTTTCAGTCCAGTGTGCGTCGCCATCAGCATTGATGGTTCTGTCCCATCCTTTGTCGGTGTGAAGCACTGTGCTCTTGTCATGTTGACATAAATGGAAAAAATGCGAATGGTCCCCACACTGGGGCTAATTTCCTTTTCAATGTTCCCTATCCATGTGTCCACGTCAGTCCGGCTTGACGTCCTTTTCAGCTATTTAAGCTTTGATGTTGTTTTTGATGGTAATTAATTATGTTTATAATTTTATACGTGTGTGGTTTTGTAATTAATATTTTTTGAGGTTTTAATTTTTGTTGATGAGTGTTTGCTTGTGATTTGTTAGCGTGGATATCTAGCTGTCTACTTGGTAGTTTAATTTCCTTTGAAAGTTTTTGAATACGAAAAAAAATGAAAGGTTTACTAATAGCTAGTCAAACTATGGTTTTATGAAAAATCATAATTAAAATATCTGAACAAATTAACTTATCTTTCTACCAAATTCTACCAGAGTAACCTTATTTTTTTAATTTCTGTTTTATTTTTATTTTTTTTAACTTTACCTCATAGACTTTTTTGTTTGTATTGTGGGTATGTTTAGAAACATGTATGTATATTCACATACACAAGATACCCACACTTGGAACAACTATCTGTAGGCTATTCAAATATTAGTTCCATGTGGGAATCGAACTCACGAAACACACATCGCAGCAGCCAGCCGCTCAACCGCTGTACAAACCGTGCCATCAAATTAGTTACATCTCATTTAATAAAAAAAGGAAAATTAAACTTGAAACAGCGTAATCTTGCATCATGATAAACTTTCTTAAAAAACATATTTTCACCGTCCTCAAAAAACCTTTACGATCCAAGTCACACGTCCCGTACGTATACGTAGCTCCTTCCGCGTACGAAATACGAGCGACACGCGTAACTGTAACGATACGATTGCGTAAACACACAACAACTCACACCTGTGCGGTATTTACGATTGTGCTCGATTGTACGCCAATTTATTCGCACTGTTGTTACTTTTATGCTTTATAGTACCGTGCGAGTCTATTGAATGATTGGTCGATAATGTTGATGGAACTGTTGTGAGTGATAGGTATTTTTAAGATTTTTGTTATTTCTGTAGCCAAAGCATTTATTGTACTGTAGTCTGAGTAGACTGTACAGCAGTGTTATTGATGTTTTTTTTTTCTATTAAAAATTTATGACAAGCCCACTTTTTCTGGGCAGGAAATCATCAAATATCTTCTCCCACTATGTGAGAGGGACCGTCATACTTTTGCTGACTACAATCCACCTTCTAATAACCTTTTCTTTTTTTATCTCAGTCTTGGGTGAAGTTGGAGGGAGTGTCAGACTTTTACTGACTAAAACACACTCCTACGTTCCTTCTTTACCTTACGTTACTGGACCCCGGGGTTCCCTTTCGGACAACCCATGGCCCCAGTAGGGTTCGGCTCTACTGGGTCCCTACGGTTTGCTGAAATCTCTTTGAGGCGCGCGTTGAACAATACGCGCCGTCGACAATACGCGCCGTCGACAACACGTGCTCGGATAGTGGGCTAACCATTGCTCGCCGTCCACAAGCCCACACCTGCCTTTCCTTTCTAATAACCATGTGGCTTCCAAGGCGACGGTAAGTCTTTCGAGCAACTTTACAGCCCCTGACTAACACCATAGTTTACTTTTTCTAGGCATATTATGACGTTAACCACTATGCATAAAACAACTTATAAACCAGTTTTTTTAAGACAAGTTAAGAATAAACACTTTTTACCCTTAGAAAAGCTCCTAAGCGGTCTAAACACTGAAAAATAAAATACAACAGAGAGCAATACAAGACTAATCTTCACTAATGTCACCGCCGCCATTTTCTTTACCCCATTTGAGTCCCAAAAAAAATAAAAAAATAGAATATATTAATAAAAATGCAAATTTTTAGTTTAATTCAACGGTCCCGATTAGCCTCCTTGAGGGTACAGTGACGTAGATAACCGACAACGCTGAAGTACAGTCGCGCAGATAAGCGGCTTTCATTACTGGCGTGTCGTGGCGACAATGGATTGCGACAACAAATCTCGGCGCTGAGTTATTTGTTGCTTCTGAGGTTATGTCGGTGACTGTACCTGTTATTGATGCTTTTGTTCTTGATTGTAGTGCAATCTTGGAGGTGACGGGGAAGGGAGAAGTCAGGAGGCGCCTAAATATTATTGCATAGTTAAATAGTGTATCATTTTTGGTATTTGACTGGACTTTACAATAATGCAACACATACAGTTCAATATTCGTAGATGGCACGGTTGCCGCAGTGGTTAATCGATTGGCTGCTGCGTCGCGTGTCGTGAGTTCGATTCCTGAATGGAACAAATATTTATATCGGCTACAGATAAGTGGTCCGTGTCTGAGTGTCTTGTGTATGTGAGTATACATGATTGTAAACGCACCCACGATACAGAATTTTTTCTTAAAAAAAATATTCTTGAGACTTTCAACCGTTAGTTTTACTTCTGAGAGTATTGTAGTCCCATCTTATGTGCTTCTGGGGCTGCTCTCAAGCAGCTCCTGCCCAAAATAAGGGGTCCAGACGCCTTCTGCCGGAGGCTCTACGCAAACATCGTTCGGTCCATGGCTCTTCATGGGGCTCCGGTGTGGGCAGCGTCGCTGCGAAAGCGACCGGCGGCCAGTGAGTCATGGCCATACGGATGGTGAGGGGATACCGCACGGTTTCCCGCGAAGCGGCGAGCTTTTCCTTGCTGGCCTGCCACCTTAGGGTCTGGAGGCAACAGCCCTTGCACGCGTGCACGATTTGCGCGAAAAGAAAAAATACAGTTGGTCAGAGTGGGAACCAGAACACGGGCCTCATCGTCAGGGAGGCCTTGAAAACGCTGGCGTAACGGCTTTGAGACATTTAGGACGGATTGGTCTGAGAAGATAACATGACGGAAGAGTATAAGATTTTTACCCAGCAGGACAACATAGGCTTAGTAAAGAAGAAAGGAAAATGTTAATTTGAGAATTTGAGCTTCTTTTTAATGATGTGAATGTGAGAACACTGTGGGTCTCTGCAGTCTCGTTCATTATATTTTCATTTGCGTTACACGTTCTCTTTTTCTTCTATTGTACTTATTTGTTACTATGTTGCCTAGTCATAGTAGCACTGTCGTCTCATACATGATACCTACACAGGGATTCGTTTTTATATACCTATAATAAAAATAATAATATGACATTTATTTCAGACAAAAGTCCATATATTGCTAGTAACACAAGAAATTTTATAAAGCTATTGTTAGTACATACAAAGGCAATCATAAAGCTGCACCGCACAGTAGCACCAGTTTATGCCAGGCCCTGGAAGCGACCACCCTCAGTGTGTAATCGCATCCAGTGCCGCCATATCGGCGAGTCCCAGCGACCCACGAACACGCTCAGAAGGCTGTTCGAGCTGGCCCGCATGCGCTCCATCACAGATGCACAACGCTTCCGCATGATGGCGTGAAAACCATCCACGATTTTCTCCGCAAACATTACTGAGGCGCTGCTGTGGCGCGGCAGCCCTAACAGTATCCTGAACGCGTTATTATATTGTACACGCAGAGCACTGTAAGCACGCTGCGTGTACTTAGTCCACAGGCTGCAGGTGTAAAAAGATTGACAGAAGGCCTTAAATATAAATAAATAAAAAAAATAAAAATAGCCTTTATTGCTTTTCTTTTCCTAATACTTACAATGAATATTTACATGCCTTAAAACTAGTTTATAATTTAAAAGGTTCTATTTCCTAACATTTTATTTTTACTTATTTTCTATTTATTTACTTATTTATTTATCGGCAACCGGTTTAGCTTGTCCTTCGACAAAGGCCTCCTCTAAAGCTTTCCATTCTCCTCGGTCTTTTGCTATTCTTGTCCATTCTGGACCAGCTACTTTTTTTATTTCGTCTTCCCATCGTGTCGTCTGACGTCCTTTATTTCTTTTTCCATCTCTTGGGTACCACTCTGTTATTAATCTCGTCCATTTTTCATTTACTGGCCTTAAATAATGTGAGTTTAACTAAAGACCTATAGTCTATTCTAAACCATTGTATTTTAAGCACTAAATATTATAAATAATTATACCTACAGCTCGCTACAATTTTAGATGCGCGCAGGCAGTCGGAAACTCCTAAGATCTATTTAATTTCACTCAAACACGACAGCGTAACGTAAACATATCTGCCTTTTATAACCTCTACTTTACGATGACAACCAAGTAAACTGCGCTTGCGCATACAACGGAGAACGTAAATGGTTTCGCTTCGGGAATTTTTGAATATGAGGTTTTTTAAGAGGCGTTTTGTGATTCTAAAACCATTATGACTTTGTCGTGGTATAGAGGTAGCTTGGTTACCCTTTTGAAAATCGATTTTTTAGTTTATTAGAAAACTAAATCAGCTGGAATAGGATAGGTTAGGGTAACCACCCACCTCCACTCCACCACCACTCCACTCCACTCTCCACTTTCACCTTTTATAGTGTTATAGAGTGAGAGCCCGTGACTGACATTCGTCATTTTATAAAAGCTGATAGTTTGTGTATGTCCTCAAGGTACAGGTAGGAATGATGCCCTTTTATGAAGTATCAGTTATGGTGGCTTTGGTAGATAACAGGTATTTTATACCCCGTTTACACGTGGGCCCAGCCTCGGCTAATCGCCATCCCTAGCCATTGTGTAAACGGGGAAAACCCCATTTACACAATGGCGATTGGCCAAGACTGGGCCCACGTGTAAACGCACCATCACAATGTTTAATATAGCAACATAAATTATTCTGGATTTAACGATACTTGAGTCGGAGGCGATTGAAGCAAATTAACTGAAATTAAAAACTTAAGCTCTTAACTTACTTAACTTTCCGCAGGAGAACCAAGGTTGCCGACATAGCACGAAGAATCGCCAAACTTAAGTGGCAATAATAAATAAATAATAAAATAAAAAGCATTTATTTCAGGCAACTTAGCACCCATACAACAATCACAAAACAGAACACACACACATAAAGAGATACACATTTTACACTATCGGACATAGCCAGCAACATGTCTGCTACAGCAATGTCCGATACAGACAGCAAAAAAGGGCAGGGCACATTGCTCGCAGAACAGATGGCCGTTGGGGCCGAAAAGTTCTGGAGTGGCGACCGCGTACCGGAAGACGCAGTGTTGGAAGGCCCCCTACAAGGTGGACCGATGACCTGGTGAAGGTTGCGGGAATCCGATGGATGCGAGACGCATAGGACCGTTCGTTGTGGCGACATTTAGGGAAGGCCTATGTCCATCAGTGGACGTCTATCGGCTGAAATGATGATGATGAAAAACTTAAGTATTTATATATGAAACCCGGGGCCCTGGGACGAAGGCTAAGAAGGAACAGGAGTGGGTTTTTAGTCAGTAAAAGTCTGACACTATTTTCCGCTCCGCCCAAGAGCAGAATTTGTCATAAGATGATTTTGCCACCTAAAAAAAAAAGTATTTATATATAGGTACATTTTTAGACTGAAATGTTTGACATTGTAGTTTAAAAGTTAGATTCAAATCTTCAAATAGAGTGCCAATTCACGACATCCTTATTTCACACAAATGACACGGATTTACAGATCTCAAGTCGTCACAAACATACTTTACTGCACTTATCGTTAAGTATTGTGTAACTTAATAACTTACAAATACTTAGTATGTCGTCATTTAACTATACAGTGAGTTAATAGCTAGTGAGTGCTACGTTACATTCAGTATATGATATTAAAACAAAAAATATTTAACACTTTCAAGCCAAGTACTCAAAATAAAAATAAAAAACTGGGCAAGTGCGAGTCGGTCTCTCGCACTGAGGGTTCCGTACAAACTTAGCTATGAAATAAGTTTAATTCCCGAATTAAGTTACGAAGATTTTTCCGAATCGCAAAAATAAATAAATTTGTGACGTTATTCCAATTTTACAGTTTTCCGATTTTTTCCTATACTTGTGCTATGAGACCTCGCTTCATGCCAAATTTTAGCATTCTAGGTCAACGGGAAGTGCCCTATGAATTTTGATTCCCTTGAGAGTGTCGAAATACACGTTTTTTGAAACATAAACGCCCGTATCTTTTTTCTCGTTAACTCAGACGTTTGATTTTTTCACAGATTCAAGGGATCACAGATCAGAGTAATTTTTTTTAATTTCTAATCGTTCTTCACGCGTTTCCGAGATAAAGGGTCTTGACAGACAGACAGACAGACAAACAAAGACAACAAAGTGATCCTATAAGGGTTCCTTTTGAAGTACGGAACCCTAAAAACCGTCAAGTGCAAGTCGAAATCGCGCGACAAAGGTTTCGTACAAACTTACCTATTTAAGGTTGATTTCCCAATCAAGCTTCGAATTTTTTTCTGAATCGCAGAAAAAATGTGATTATTTTGTGATCTAACTACAAATGTACAGTTTTCAGACTTTCTCCTTTATTCGTACTTATGAGAACACATTTCTTGGTAAATTTATGGATTCTAGGTCAACGGGACGTGCCTACAGGTTTTGATTTTCCGACAATTGTCAAAATATACGCCTAAACGGAGAATAAACGGCCTTATCTTTAGATTAGAGACTTAAAAGTTTGATGTTTTTCACAGCTCCAAGACGTAGCAGATCTGAGTGTTTGATATTAATTTTAGCTTAATCCTTTCATGTATTCCTGTGAAAAAGGGTCTTGACAGACGGACAGACTGACAGATAGACCACAAAGTGATCCTATAAGGGTTCTGTTTTTGCAAACTGAAGTACAGACCCCTAAAAACAGGTATAAGTGTAAGTATATATAGCGATAACATATCGTTGTATGTTTTTTTAAGTTGCAAATGCTTTAGAAAATTAAGGTATCTTGATGATACCTTAATTTTCCAAAGCATTTGCAACGCGTAATAATCATTTCTAGCATAAAATCATATACGTACACAATCTGATCCCAATCACGACCTTTAACCTTTTTTTTTTTGTTTCTATCAGGAAATTCGTAAAAGATCCCATGTCTAACCCGTGATATACTGCAATAAAATGGAGCCAAAGAACAAAAATATAAACTCCAAAAACTCCCCTACGCATTCCTCTCAGCAGTTACGTCCTACCGTCGTTCCTCACGTATGTTTTGACACTCTGACGATATATTACCCGAACCAGTAAACGTTGCTGATGTACGGTGGTACACTGCACCACATAATATATAAGTGCAGAAGGTCAGTAATGGGTTCTAGAGCAGAGACTTACGAGTTGTAGGTCGCGGGTTCAAACCCAGCCAGGCGCATTACTTTGTGTAATTTATTTCGTCACCACTGCTCTCAAAACGGTGAAGGAAAACATCGTGAGGAAACCGGCATGTCCTAGAACCAAAAATTTTAAGACATGTGACATTCACCAATGACACGCCATATGACTGGGCCCGCGTGGTGGATTTCGGCCCATTCCCTCTACTAGAGAGGAGGCCCGAGTCCCAGCAGTGGGAACATTAAAAGGCTGATTATGCTATGCTATGCAGAAGGTCAATTGAACTGAGACAAAGTATAACACTGGATAAGGTCCTGGCCTGTTTTTAAACTGGTAATAATAACTTCATTGGTCGATCTTGCTGCAGTGGTGGCCCAATGGTAACAGCCCCGACTTACGAGCTGTAAGTTGTGGGTACAAGCCCGGAAAGGCGATTACTTCCAAAATGGTGGAAGAAAATATCGCGAAGAAACCGGAAAAATGTCCTAGAACCAACCGAAAATTCGAAGACATGCGTAGTCTAGGCCCGCGTGATGGATTACGGCCTAGAGAGGAGGCCTGAGCTTCAGCAGAGAGGACATTATAATACCGATTATGCTTAATATGCTTTATGATTATTGGTCGACTAATACCGGCAATGGGTAGCGAATAATACTAGGGACGCAATTGTTCACAATTTATTTAACAATCAAGCGTGTGAAGACTGAAGGCCCACGATAATGCCTGGGACGCCTAAAACTTGCGCTCGACGTAACTTGCATGGTCATGAATGTTTTAATGGCGTCACCGGTTACTTATTATCGGCGGGCGTTGCGATTTTAAGCTCTATAAAGATCGCAATACGCCATCTATATGTCGTGACCAGATCTTAAAAATTGATCACTTCAATGGTCGAGTAACACTGGCCAGATCACTTTAAACGTTAAAGTTTGATGATATTTCAATCCTCGTCTAGTCTACTTTCTTTAGACCTTTTATTATCATAGAAATCCTACATCAATGATATGGCCAAACGAGGATTGACATATCATCATAATATGTTAACGTTTAAACGATCTGGCCTCGACATATTTAACAGCGTGCCCTGTTATTATAATATTTCAATCGATAAATGGAGTCAACCTTCTGAATCTACCTGCTCTGTGACGACTCAGTGGGCCGAACAGGTGATTCTGTAGAAATAACTAATAAAATACAATGGTTGCGTCAATGTCAACAAACTCTCTATGAGTCATTATTGATTATGTTAGTGCAAACTTCAGTGTATATAAAATTAATTAAAAGCCAATCTGTTTAAGTAACTATTTTTTGATCTTTATTTTTTTTGTGATGGACTTTATATTCCATAATATTCCACAACTATCATACAACGCCGTCTAGTCTCAAGCTAAGCAGAGCTTGTGTTATGAGTACTAGACAACTGATAAACATACATATATATTTCTAAATACATACATATTATAGATAAATAAATTACACCCAGACATAAAACAAATGATCGTTGCTCATCACACAAACATTTGTCCTGGGTGGGAATCGAACCCACGACCTCCGGCATAGCAGTCAGGGCCACTAACCACTAGACCAACAGGCCAGTCGTCTTATACTTTGAGAGGATGCTGTAATTTGTGATGGCGTCTACGGGTTTCACATATTTTCACTGCTATATTAATTGAAGTAGATAAATCTAATGACAAGATAGATAGATAGATATATTCTTTATTGTACACCAAAAATACAAATTACATTAGGAACTTAAAACAGACAAGACAAGATTAGTTTTGTGGTAATTATCGAATCTAACTGAGAGTTTTTATCATCAAGTGTATCACAGAGGTATCAACGAGAAAAGTCTACAACAGTCACCTACTGACAGCTCACTCTGCAGAGCCTGCATGGAGCAGGACGAGATCACAGCTCTTCTGCTTCTAAGCTATCCAGTGGTCGCTGGATACAGGGCACAGTACTTCGAGTACTCAGGTACTCTTCGCGAAATGGTCAGTAACAGGCGCTGCTGGTCTTCCTTGAGGAGCTGGGGTGAATCGAATGACACATTTGCAAACCTTTACGCAAAATACGCACTTAAGACGTGGAGTTGAGGACATGAGCCTGACATAATACTGGAGGCGATCGGCGGTGGCGACCTCTCGTGGCGAGCCCTGGCTCAAGCCATGGTCCGGAGCGATGGGGAATGGCAAGCGGCCGCCTCCTTCTGCGAAGCAGTAATACTAGCGACGGAGATGGCCGAATGCATGAGGGAACGGACATTCTTATGCCCCAGCCGCCACGACCCCGACCCCACTACCAACCACGGTAGGCACAGGCTTGCGGATGGTGAGCATTGGGTAGCTCGCTAACCGTCCGGACGAAGCCTAAGTCGTTGACAGCGCGTAATGTTCCTCGCACTTCTAGAAGATATGTCAGCAAACGGTAGAGTGCAACAGGACTGATGGCCCTAGCGGGCGGCCATGGCGATTTTCTGAAAAGGAAACTCGTGGTTCTAGAACGAATGGGGCAACTGATGGATAAACGTGTCATTTTAGTCAGTGAAAGTCACAGAGCCCACAGAGAAGTCATCGGATGATTTCCCTCCTGAAAAAAAAAGCGTAATTTAACACACTAAAGCGTAATTTGCAATAGTCACCTGTTGGAAAAGTGAATATTTATTATTAGGCCAGTCTCATCCATTCACTAAAGAACAATCTTACAGTAATTGTAAAACCTTCATCAAATCTAATACACCAACATAAAATCCGTCAGGTTTAAGTGGTATTTTAACGACTGTTTCTCACCTGACGAAGTAAGTACTAAAATATTGTGACATTCCATTCAAAACTAGTGATGAGATCGGATCATTGCTTTATTCTAGTCAATTAAACAAGCAGTAATTTGCCATTCTTGCCACACACTAATAAATCTGTAACAATATTAAATCTGTGTGAAAAGTGACAGTAGATTGCGACTGTACAGTTACAATAGCTCATATTTTACCTTTTAAGTCAGGGATGGAAAACATTTGGACACTAATATGCCAGACGAAAAAAAAAAATGGGAAAAGTAAATGACTGTTATTCTTGATTTTGTATTCATAGTCATATATACTTTGACATGTTTACGTCATAGTCATTTATTCAATAACAAGAAACTTGTATCTGAATTACATAATTAATTAATAAATTAACCATTTTCAATTCAATTATATTAAAACACTTTTACAGATGCGTCCAAGGCGATATTACAATTTCCACCAAAACTATGTACATTATTGTGGATTTAAAATCATAAGTCAGACTTTATCCTATTATTATTTTGTTGACAGCATCAACAATACAGAGCTGCGGATTGTTTGAAGTAGTTACCGTGGCATTGCAAAGGACAACTGTGGAAATCACTGTTGTGAAGGAAAACACTGTGGGTTTTAGCCATTTATTATGTAGTAATTATGATAAAAACTTATTTTAAAAATCACATAATTATGTCAAAAGTAGTTATCTCAATAATTAATAACAGTCCGATATTTTCTGTTTCAAAGTGCGGGATTGTTCAAAAGAGTTACCATGGCCCAAGCAAAGGGTAACTAAAGCAACACCGGTGGTTTTTTGTCAAACAGTCTGACACTCCCTCGTATTCTATCCAAAGAGAGAGGAGGAATTTGATGATATTCTACGTAAAAACAAAAAATATTTTCTGTTATACCAAAGGTTTGCCATCTCTGGACTTACTTAACTTGCGTACAATTCGTTTTATTTCATTTCTTGTTTCACTAACAGAATTTTGATACACTTGATTGATGGGTACAATAATCTTATCCGTCCGTCTGTCTTAGTAATGACAGGTTAGAAATTATTTTGAGTGTTCACTTCTTGTAAGTTGGGTAAAAAGAGGTTATGTTGGTATTGTGGTTTTGGAATTATATCAAGGTTTTTCTCTTGTGTCTAATTATGAGACGAGGCGTGGGTTATTTGTTTTATTACTATGGTAGATTGTAACTGAATTTCATAACACGAGAACTGAGTAACTTGTAAGTTCTTTAAATATCTTAAAGCCCTCGCTCACGAATTTTTGTGGCGATGCTGACGCGCGTTTCGTAAATATTGCTACTAACGCACGTTGTAGCACGTGCTGCAGAAGCGATGCCAACGGGCTACTAACGGGCTACAGCATCGCGACTGTATCGATGCAAATGGACCGGCTGACATCGCAGAGAGAACGGAGGGTGCGTGAATGAAACATAAAAATCACTTAATTTTTTTGCCGTTACTGAATTGCATTTGCATCACGACAGAAGAGTCACAGTATCGCGATAACATCGCGAATAAGAATCGTGATTTGGGCAAGGGCAAACAGCTAGCGACCGCATCGCTACTGCATAGCTATAAAAAGTCGCCGTGGGCGAGGGGTCAATGCAGTGACGTCTAAATAATAATATTGGTAAAAATCGTTTGTTTTTCATTTATAAATATTATTAGAGTTTTGTGTCTAATTATCTAACACCGGCATTGAGTACAACTTATCAGTAATTTTTAGGTTGGGAAATCAAATAACTTCTCCACCCACCCGTGTTCTTATAGTTGCCCTTTACGTTCTTGGGTTGCAGTGACTGCATCTAACTATCCCGCAACCCTGATCTTTGTCAGCCCTATCACTACATTTATCAAGTGTAAACCTAGGCTGACTTGAGTATTCTCTTAAAATTTTAATTCTAAAATAAAATTAATCTCTTAAAATAAAATTCTTTATAATACTAATAAGCGTTTTGCCTCCTCATTTATACCGCGTACATCAAAGGATTAAAACAAATTGCCTACAGCGGTCTTCCCGTCCGTTTATAATGTAGGTGTCTTCAAGACTGGAGTGAATAGGCTCTTAATAAACTAATGTGATTCACTATCAACGATGACATCACTGTTTAGCATCAGGTGGGATCGCAGTCAAGCACTAGTTTATATCTAAATTAGAACCTAAACGGATCATATAATCAGTTAAGGTTCTCATTAGGATCTCGTGGCTAGTATAATAACAGTCACAAATGTCGATTTCTAAGGTTAAGCAATGCTTGCTGAGGTCTTTCTGTGGATGGGTGACCATTCTAACGTATTGAGATTCCTCCGTGCGTCTGAAAGCACGTTAAGCCATTGATAGAATGGAATAGAATAGAATAAAACTATAACTAACTTACTACTTTAACTATTGATCAGGGCGATCCTCGGCCACCGCCTAAGGCTTGCGGGCTTCGAGCAATGGGTAGCTTGCCGTCCGTCCTCCATCCGGTAAGGATTGAGCCCGAGTGTCGATGACGAGAAGTGTTCCACGCGTGTCTCAAAGGGATGTCAGAAAAACCATAACCCGCCCGCTGGAGCCATAGAGAATATCTGAAAGGGATACCGTGGTCCTGGATCGCAAAGGATAAATAAAGGACACATATATGTATTTTAGTCAGTAAAAGTCTGACACGCTCTCTCTCTCCATCATAAAGCGGAAGAAGTCATTGGATCATTTTCCACCTAAAAAAACACCCCAACATACTTTGGCTAAGACTAGGCTTATAGATAGTCAGTTTCGGTTCTAAAATGGTTCATAAAATTTAATTACGAGTACTTACTTATTTCGTTACCTATTTTTAATATAATCCCGCCTACCACTTTGACAAGTCAACTTATAACCGCCATCTTCCCCATACAAATATCTGGTCAATAATTTGACATAAATATGTTAAAGACTTGGCACAGCTTCGTGAACGTGAGACGAATGGCCCTGACTCCATGAGGACGCAGCTGCTGGCCCTCGCAGTAGTCTGTAGTCCGTGCGACCGGATAATACAATTAGTGGCTACTCCTACTGAATTTTGAGGACTTATATGTGGTTGGGGATACATCGATATGAGGGTTAGATTATGTAGTTTATAGACCAATTATACCCTATTCAGGGAGCCGTGAGATAAAAGTTGAACAAATCATTTATAGTACTACTAAATTATAGACCACAGATACTGCAAACATTTTATATAAAATTGTGACGTTTTGTCATCGGGCGGGTTATAATCCGCCATCTTCTTTACTATCGATCAACTTGTTAATACGAAAATTATTCGCCAAAGAAAAAGCGTGCAAAGAAAACGCCAATGCATTCAATAGAAAAGGAACTGTTATCAATGTATTCAAACACGTCGAAGGTACCTACATTGTTTTCTTTGTTTACATTTTGTCTCAAGGCCAGATGAATAGGGTATAGTACTTTTCCCACGCCTTCATTCGCGAAAATGTTCGCAATACTACTACGCCCGCGTGGTGGATTACGGCCCATTCCCTCTCCTAGAGAGGAGGCCTGAGTCCCAACAGTGGGAACATTATAAGGCCGACTATGTTATGATATATTTCTATGTATGCCTCCTTATAATGCTCGCCTACAAAAAAAAGGCAGCCTTGTGCAAAATTCCTAGTCTAGTGATTTTCTACTTCAAATTTAAAAAAAGAACGTCTCAAATATCGATCGATCTTGTGGTTTTATTAAACGACTGCAAGAAGGGTTATTAAATTATTTATTTATTATATTCTTTATCTATATAATATAAAAGGAGAAACTGACTGACTGACATATCAAAGCACAGCCTAAACTAAGACTAGGAACATGAAATTTTGCACAAAGCTTCCTTTTAAGATGTAGGCGAGCACTAAGAGAAGAACTTCCAAAATTCACACCCAAAGGAGATGAAACGGGGTTCCAAAATTTGTATGATGAAAACTCAAAGATTCAAGATTCAAAGATTCAAAGCATTTTATTTCAAATAAACCATTTACAGGCACTTTTGAAATGTCATGAAGTCAGTCAGTCAGAAAAAAAAAAATGATGCTAATATGGAGAAGAATGTGCAAGAAACTCCATGGACACTCTTGTCAATCATGTTTTGTAATTACAAATATCTCTGTTATATGTTTCTTTCACGCGGGCGAAGCCACTGACAGAAGCTAATTGAACATAAAACACAATACATAAAAAAGGAAAATTATACCTAACTAAAACGAAACAATGACAGGCCTTATCGCATTCCAGCATTTTGTTTCTTAACTCATACTTGAGATCTAACGTGATATGTAAGCGTTTTGCCATGTTAGTAGGAGAATAAGTTGTCCAAAGCAAAATATATAATTGATAGTTATCAAAATAGGCAGGTCAGACTTACCTGGTAATGTTTTAGAGCAAAAGTAGCTTGTTAGTAGCAGGTAGGTACGTATGTATGGCTTAGTCCAGGCTGTTTTTTAGGATTCCGTACCTTAAAAGGAAAAAAAACCGGCCAAGTGCGAGTCGGACTCGCCCATGGAGGGTTCCGTAGCAGCAAGTAACATAATAATAATCTTTGTATCAGGTTCATATTTGGCTTGCGCAAGTATGACCACGTTTCTGAATTTCGTACTTCGGTTTACGATTTATGACGTACTAAAAAAAAACTACTGACCAGATCTCGTTCAAACCAATTTTCGTTGGCAGTTTTTATAGTAATGTACATCATATATTTTTTTTAGTTTTATCATTCTCTTATTTTAGAAGTTAGAGGGGGGGGGACACACATTTTACCACTTTGGAAGTGTCTCTCGCGCAAACTATTCAGTTTAGAAAAAAATGATATTAGAAACCTCAGTATCATTTTTGAAGACCTATCCATAGATACCCCACACGCATGGGTTTGATGAAAAAAAAAATTTTGAGTTTCAGTTCTAAGTATGGGGACCCCCAAAATTTATTGCTTTTTTTCTATTTTTGTATGAAAATCTTAATGCGGTTCACAGAATACATCTACTTACAAAGTTTCAACAGTATAGCTCTTATAGTTTCGGAAAAATGTGGCTGTGACATACGGACGGACAGACGGACAGACAGACAGACAGACAGACAGACAGACATGACGAATCTATAAGGGTTCCGTTTTTTGCCATTTGGCTACGGAACCCTAAAAACGGAACCCTTATAGGATCACTTTGTTGTCCGTCTGTCTGTCTGTCTGTCTGTCAAGACCCTTTATCTCAGGAACGCGTGGAGGTAATAAGTTGAAATTAAAACCATATACTCAGGTATGCGGTCCCTTGAAGTTGTGAAAAAATCAAACTTCAAAATTTACGAAAAAAAAAAAAGATATGGCCGTTTATGTCGCAAAAAACGTGTATTTCTTTTTTGTTGGAGCATAGATTGCGATTCTCTTCAACATCCGCTTTTTCCTGCCGCTCCTTCAATAAAGCCGCACTTAATAAGATAACTCCAAAAAAAAAAAACTAATTTCGTTATGAACAAACATTTTCGAGAAGTTTCATTTGAATAGAGTTATCATGTTAAATATAACTGACGGCAGTTTTGTTTTATTTATACTGCCTCTAAAACCCCGGCTGGTCGAACTTTTTCAGATACAAGTGACAATTCACGCCAATTCGTTTGCAAAGGGCGCCTGTCACACCGAAGTGTAATGTGATTGATCTGTCAGTGGAGTGGAGTGTTCGAATTGACTTTGAAAATCACCTATGAAACTATGTCTGTACCTAATTTGATAAAACTCCAATTTAATTTATGAAACAAAAAAAAAAATATTAACGGGGAAATCATGCAATCTTGAGACTAGTTTACAATTATAATTATTCTATTGGGATAATATGCGTCACATTTGCGCAAAACGGCCGAAAGTTAGGGATAAAACGATACCATTATACCCCAATACTTTTACTCGATACAGTATCGGTCGTCAAGTATCGATATCTTACTTGGTTCGAATCGTTTTTGGAAAATTTAGAGTAAAAACCGTAACCGTATATGAAGAAAACCTGTTTTTGTAGTGCTTTCCAAAAATATTAATTTTACCAAATGTTTGTCTGTTAGGTGCTAGTTTTGTAAAGCAGCCTATCATAACATACATATTTGGCATACTGATATAAATCAGCACTTTTGACCGATACCTACTCGATTCTTCATTTCAAAGTATCGAGTATGTACTTGTATTTACACGTTTCGTTTCATCCCTACTAAAAGCACAGCATAATGCCGTGATCCCATGGATAAAGCGATGTCAGACTCGTCTCATTATCGTTCTCAAGTACTTTTATGCCTGTACAAACAATTCTAAAATTTTCGCAATCGCACACATAATTTTACTAATCGCTTATACCTACTGTTAAAGAGTAAAAAAACAAGTCAATTAATCTGATTTTCTTTCAAATTTAATGCACTTATCAAACATACCAATATTTTAATAGAAAACTAATTAAGAATAACGCTCGTAAAATAAAAATTAAGACCATAACTAAATTCGTAAGATGTGCCATCATCTTTATGTTATAAAAAAAAATGAGTTGCTGGTGGAATCACCAGAAAGTTGTCCGAAAGGACACAATATATTCGGACACAGTTTCCGATTTTTTCACTGACGATTCGGAGACATAATGTTTAGTAGGTAAAGTTAGATAAAACAGTTTTAAAATATAATATATTGAGGAAAAAAGCGTTACTAAAACTATTTTAGGGTAGTTTTAAAGCAACTTCGGGTAATAAATTTCTTTATTTTATATTTTAAAACTTCTTTTATCTGTCTTTACTAAAGTAAATATAGTATGTGTCCGAATCGTCAGTGAAAAAAATATTGAAAATAAAATGTGTCAATTCGGACTCTGTATCCGAATCGTCAGCAACTCAATAAAATCACTCATTCAAAGTTCGAGACCAGTTTACTCTTCATATTATTATATTCAAATAATTTTGCAACATTTAATTTGATCAACCATATTCAGACAAGAATGCCTGAACTCTAAATAAGTACCACATTAAAATTTATGACTATAATTTGTCCGATTCTTAATTCGTCGGCGATCCGACGGAATTCCTTCAACGCTACGTTAAAATGTTGCTTTTAAACGTTTTTGTATAGTAGAAAGTATTTTTTTGTACTTTATTGGATAGATATTTTTAAAAGTGCTCTTCCGGAATGTCATGCACGCTGCGGTGATTAAAAAAAGAAAGTAAATTAAATTTTTATACTTACGAAAAATTTTAATTAAATTAATTAGACTTTGTTATGGGGAGTTTTATTTAGTTATTCCATACAGTATTATAATTTTATCGAACTACCGTTTTTTTATATATTTTTTTATTTTGGAAATCATTCAATTACCTGTCATGCACTAGGGTGAAGCGTAAGGGCGTATCAGACTTTTACTGACTAAATCCACACCTATGTATATCAGTTGCCCTATGTGATTTAGGACCACGTGTTTCCTTTTCAGAAATTCCCTGTGGCCCTAACATCGGCCCTACCGTGCCCCTACGGTTTTGCTTACATCTTAAAGTATATAAATAGATTTCTAAGGAACATTAACTTCTCGTTCTTTCTTCACTTTCGCTTTTCTGGATGAAAAGTATCCTTTTTTACTCCTGAAATCGTATATGTGAAATTTCATGATGATCGGTAATTTTTTTTTTTTTTTCGATGGGAAAATCATCCAATGATATCCCCCGCTCTTGGGCGGAGCGTGAGATAGTGTCAGACTTTTACTGACTAAAAACCTATTCCTGTTCCTTCTTTGCCTTCGTTCCAGGCCCTCTTTCGCATCACCCATGGCCCCAGTAGGGTTCGACCCTGCTGGGCCCCTACGGTTTTGCTGACATCTTGAGGCGCGCGTGGAACACTACGCGCCGTCGACAACTTGGGCTCGGTCCGGACGGTTACCGGACGGCCGGACGGTGAGCTATGATGATCGGTAGTAAGGCGTGAACGCGTAGCAGGTAAGCAAACTCATAATAACATTCTGAGGCCCTACCACGAGCTATTAAGGCGATTCATTTGACAATCTAAACTGAACTGTTAAAGGGATGGAGCTATAGCTCCATTCCTTGTTCTCTCGCACGTTTGACATATCAACACTCCAAAACTATTTTACGTCCGTTGCGTCACAACCACAGGTTCAGTTGAAAACCAGCGTCAGGCACTAGTTGTCTGACTTTCATGCTGAACTGGACCTGTTTTGGTGCAGCCGTGAGGCACACAACAAAATTTTTGCTTCTTGTTTTTATTTTTGTTTCGTGTTTACCTATATTGTGTTTGTGCCCAGTGCTGTACCAAATAAATTCTTTTTCTTTCTTTCTTTTCTTTCAACACGTCATGATACCTGACGTGTTGAAAGAAAAGAAAGAAATATGAAGTTAGAATATCTAATGACGACAAAAACCACAAAATAAAAAATAAAAACTGTGTTTATGCTGTTACACGAATGTGTGATACACATCCATGTCCCCGACAGAAAAAAAAGACGTTGACTTATTTACATTTTACATACAAACGCTATCTATTGCTCGTCAGTCAATCGACTTTCAGAGTTTTATTTCGGTACAACAGACATGAATCCTCGACTTTTCCATATAAACATTTTTCCACGAATTGAAGCCGTTGAAAAATTGACCTTTCGGTTTTAATTGGTTTATTGATAGTTTTGAAATGTTTTTTTTTTTGCATGTTTTTTTTTAATTTACTTTTCCATTTTTAGGGTCCCGCACCTTAAAACAAAAAAAAGGAAACCCATATAGGATCACTTTGTTGTTTGTCTGTCTGTCTGTTAAGACCCTGTATCTCGAAAACGCGTGGAGGTATCGAGTTAGCATATCCTCCGGACTTCGGTCCCTTGAAACTGAAAAAAATAAACTTTTAAACCAAAAAAAAAAAGAGATGACCGTTCATAACATACGTATTTTTCGACTCTCAAGGGAATCAAAATGCATAGGGTATAATTATCCCGTTGAACCAGAACCTGAAATTTGACATAAGGCCAAATCTATACTTGTGGTATAAGAATAGCACCTGTGGTATAGAATTTGAAAACATAAAATATGTTGATGCGTCACAAAAAAAAAGACTTTTTTTTAATTTGAAAAAATCTTCGAGACTCTATTTAATTCGAGAATTGAACTTTGTAAATATGTAAGTTTGTACGAAAACGTCAGTGCGCGAGTCCGACTCGCACTTGCCCATTTTTTTTTTAAATAAATATGATGACGAGAGTGGTCAAGTATTAAAAGGTTTTCTAGTTTTCGCAAATAGAATTGATTTGGTTTGGCAATATTTTGAATACAGTTTGCTCTAAAAATGTCAGCTTAATTGTATTCAGTTTTAAATATGTAAATTTTAGTCTGGATTTGAAGGGATATAAATATCTTACTGAGTAGAATGTCCTGTTCTTTGTTCGGTTTTAGTATTTGATCTATTTGAAAAAGATAATGCCATGCCAATTAAGTAAAAGGAACTATACCTAAAAGACGCTAACTTTAAAAAAAAATAACTCATAGAGCGATTAATGAATAGGGGATTCTAAATTCAAATTCTCCGAAGAAGAAAAGTTTTGAATTAAGAACCTACTATAAATCAGAGTTTGAAGTAAACATAATCGTTACAGTTATTTTTTTTTTTTGGCTTTTTAGTAATAACAATATTCAGTGAACTTGTATTTTTGCTTTCAGTTTGTCGATAATTATTCGTAATCATATTTTTTATCGTGAACGCAAAACTCATTTAATAAAAAGAAATGTGCATTTTATTGCAAATATGGTCTTACAGAATGCTTGACTCCAACCTTTGCATTTTACCGCATCATCATCACAACTAAATCAGCCTATCTCCAGCACAATCAGTCTCCTAACCTAGCCGTTACGCCCGACTCCGCCCACCCCCTTATTAGACAAAAATACACATCTCAGCATGTTCGGACCCCGAGAGGTCCTCTGCCCTCCACGGGGCTCGGGCACCGGCCACCCCGACGGGGTTTAATTATCGGCCACTAAATTAAGTTGGTCCCGTTCTGCCGCCTTGCAGTTCGTGTTTTGTGAGATCGCTGCGATTGCAATATGGAGGATAAGAATGTTGAGGAGTGTAACGGGTTGAGGGGTTAAAGTGGGTGTATTTTCGGGTTGAGTTTTTAAGCTTTTTGAGACTAGGCAAGTAATTTATTTTTAGGCTACAAAGACACTTATTAGGCTACAAAGTACTCCTCCACATCGCTGTCACCTGTGCATGATTTAAACTTGCCGAGAAGACTTGAATGGCAAGGACAAGCTTTTTTTAGTTTTAGAAAAATAAATTGCATTAAATGAATGATTCTGTTACAGAATCACAGATGAATGAATAAAAATCCATTGTATTACAAAGAGGTTTACTCTGTTTGCGACGATTAGCTAATTTGAAAATGGAATTATAGTTTTAAATTTTGTATCGTTTGTTAAAAAACACGGTAAAAAGTTTTGATTAATACTGGCAACCACACAAAGACTGACAATAATTCGAAATTCAAATGAATTTTGATCACTTTTTATTTTTTTGAATAGTGTTTGAACAACGGTCAATTGCTTCACTGCACCAGTCCTTTCGTCTACTTGGCAAGGTGACGTAAAAACATTGGTACCTAATCTACATGCACCTTACAACACAGTATGACGCATTTTCCCACAGCATTTAAGTTTTTTGAAGTTCAATGTGCTCGTGCCCTTCTTGTTCTAGTTCTCACGAAACGAATCAATATTTTGTTTTTTATACAATACAAGTACTGCACATTCTGTGAACTTATTGTATTCTTCAAAGTCAAATGCATGACATTTTTATAGCTACAACCTTGAGGTCTTTAAGACAAAAGTGAATAGGTTACTTCTAAGTAAACGTGCTCCATCGTCGATCACATCATCGCTGACCATCACGTGATTATAGTGGTCAAACGTAAGGATATCGATAATAAAGAGAAAAATATTTATAATTCAGGGAAGCATTTTGTAGTCAACGAGTTTTGAGGAGACAATAGTTGAGCTACATGATTTTTTTTAAATGACATAAACCAGTGCTCGACTGCGATCCCACCTGATGGTATGCAGTGATGCAATCGTTGATGTTAAATCGCACTAGTTTATTAAGAGTCTATTCACTCTAGCCTTGAAGGTACCTAAATTATAATCGGACGTCTTATATATTATTTATAGAATAGGTACTGATAAATGCTTGCACTGACTAAACAGATCCACTCAAATCTGTGGTGTCTCTCAAAAGACGATCTCGGTCATTAATCTGCAATATTTTCATATGATACGATTATTAAATGTTTACGTTCGGACTTTAAAAGAGACTTCGACCTCTGTGTTTGTTTCGATGTTTCTTCTCAGGATAGTCAGCTAGAAAACACCGGATTTATCTAGTTTAAGGTGTTATAATGTAATAAATAAATAAATAAAATGGACGCAAAA
Organism: Mythimna impura; assembly: GCA_905147345.3. Classification (NCBI taxonomy): domain Eukaryota; kingdom Metazoa; phylum Arthropoda; class Insecta; order Lepidoptera; family Noctuidae; genus Mythimna; species Mythimna impura. The sequence continues at coordinate 28,576,214 of LR990350.1, forward strand.
ATTATCGTGTAAAAGTGTTATTTATAATCAATTTGCAAAATTTTATTTAATCAAAATAATTACCATTATTATCTATACATTGCTGCCATCTAATAGTAAGGTCATTTATGCCTTAGCGATAGAACTCTGGTGATCTAGATTCGACAAACTGTGTGAAATCATTTTGGACTGCCTCCTGAGAAGAGAACTTTTTATCACGTAGAAAATTGTCCAAATCACGAAAAATATGGTAGTCCATTGGAGCAGGGTCTGGCAAATATAGAGGAAGACGAATGGTTTCTAATTGCAGTTCCTGTAGAGTTAAAACGGTTTCTCGTGCTGTATGAGGTCTCGCGTTATCATGGAGCAATTATTGCTCCATAATAACCCACCTTCGCCATTAGGTGAAGATCGATTCATGAGTCGGGGCTGTTTCACTGCTAGTTTTGCTATCCTTGTTCGGAGTTTGGCACAGTAGACATCTGCCGTTATTGCTTGACCAGATCGGAGAAAGCTATAGTGAATAACACCATGCTGAGACCACCAAACAGTTACCATTACCTTTTTATTGGTAAGCTTTGCTTTTAGGACACTGTTGCGGCGTTTGACCTGGGGTCAGCCATTGCATTTTTCGCTTACGGTTATTGTAAAGAATCCACTTTTCAGCACATGTCACAATTCGATCCAATATTCCTTCATTTCTGTATCGGTTCAACAAGGCAAGACAAGTTTCAACAGCGTTTCTTTCTGCAGATCAGTCAAATCATGAGGCATCCATTCTTCATATTTTCTATTTTATTGATTTGACGCAAATAAGTCAATATTGTTGGTAAGGTAACGTTAAACCATGCCGCCAATTGGGCCTGGGTAGTTTGGCTCGGATCGGCTTCCACCATAACCAAAATCACACGGTGCGTTCATTAGCAGTCCCCTCTCCAAACGCAACATTGATATTGCGAGCTGTTTCTGCCGCGTTAGTTCCGCGTCGAAACTAATATTCAAAAATCACTCGATTTTTCGAAGTATCCATTTTTCTTGTTTAAGCTGAATAAAAAAAAACAACTGAAAGTCGATAATCGAATGTTGCACATTTTTTAAAAGAAGAACTTTATAGGTACCATGTGAAAAAAGTTTCACTCAAAAATCTCAAACCATGAAGGTTCTATGTCAATTCGAAGTACCTATTACAATAAAACGGAAATCTAGATGAAAAAGATAGATAGATAGATAGATAGATAGATATATTCTTTATTGTACACCAAAAATACAAATAAAAAAAAGGAACTTTATATCATTTTAATATTATTTTTAATTAGTTGACCCGATATACGTTGTTTTGCTAAAAACTACTGTTGGCGTCAAGTCTTTTATCGTAAAATGAAAAAGTGTCAAATCTACAGTAAAATTAAGTCTACATCAACTCTTTATTAATGGCATTTGTAGAAAAGACACCACAATTTTGCCAATAACACAAAAATAAAGTAGTTTATAGTAAGGGTTGATGGATTATCTTAATATTGACAACTAGGAACAGTTTGAATGTAATAAAGAAAAATGTGTAGTCTTCCGATTTGATTTTTTTTTTTCAGTTTTCTCTTCATAAGAACCTTCTTGAGATTTCAATAGGTAAAAAATTTAAAAAGTTAACACAAATTGGTCCAGACATTCTCAAGTCTTAAATTACGCTTATCAACTCATTTAGCTGTTCATTTTAATTTATATATGTACACATATTAATTTTTTTTATTAACATTATAAAATTTTGTAATTAACTATGGATATACTACAGATTTAATGAACCTTATGAGCACCTAACATACATAATTTTTGTATTATAAAAAAAAAAAATATAACTGCTACCGCAAGAGCACAACATCATTATATTGCACAATACAAATCCTTTGATCTTTTAAAATCCAAGACCACAATAATACTGAACTACTCATACAATTAATAAGCACGTGACACGTCATCGGCACGCGTATCGGTACGCACAATACGCCATGATACGCCACAACGACGCATTGCCCCGGGACGGTACGCCGCGCCGCCGCTCGCTTCGGGCCATCGATAGGGACATCGGGACAAAACATCACCTCTGTGCTCGACTGTACATCAAACGTCTTCGATTTTTGGATGGTTTTATGCAAGAGGGTTGGTTTTAGATATTATTTATTGATATATAATTGCAAGGTTAAAAATACTAATCACATAATATTTCTGAATATGACTAGCGCGTTGATTGTTTGTTTCATTTACTACGTGAAAACATTATATAACAAAAAAGGGTATTTTTTTAAAATGAGTGAATGGAAAAAAAGGATACAATGAAGGTTTAGCAACGATTAGATTATTTAATAAATCCGTACGCATTACACAGCAATTAAAAATCAATTACCGTACAATGCACAGCGGCACTGACACATTAAAAAATAAATTAAACTATGAAAAAATTATAAAAAATCCATTTATAAAAATAAAGATAAAGGAAAACGCCCACAATATACCAACTTCAAGTCCAAATGACGATTAGAATTTATGTTAAAGACAACCGTAATGGAGGTTAGCAAAAGAACACAGGGGAACAAAATAAAACACACAAGTACAAAGTAAAATAATAATTACCCGTACCACCTGAGGCGATACGAAGATAACTCGCATCCGTACATAACCTTTGTTATAAAAGATTTACTTTTTTATTCAATTAGTCACATAATGCGAATGAAAAACGTCTAGGTCTTTGCCGTGATACGGACAGCAGCTTTGAAATGTTAAAGCTTACGCGTAATTGGAAAATTTTGCCGTTTTACGTTTTTGTCTACGTGTGTGCACGTTTTGCCGCACTTGTGTCTTCTGTTTGGTTTAGTTTTTTGTTAATAAAGCTACAATTTTGTTTTAATGTGTGAGTTTGGTGTTCATTTTTAATTTTGGTTTAGTTAATTTATACTTTTCTAGGATTATGATAAATGATATTTATATTGCAAATAGGTTTAAAATATTATAGCATTTAAAAAAAAAAAAATGCTTTTACACGCCAGTTTTTTTTTCGTCATTTTAAACTAGATGCGGCTGGTGTTTCCTAGCTGACTACCCTGAGAAGAAACACCGAAACAAACTAAGGGTCAAAGTCTCTTTTAAAGTATATACAGTAAATACGTAATGGTCAAATCACATGAGAACCATGCAGATTTGTCTGAGATGGTCTTTTGAAGAAATAACCATACAGATTTGAGTGGTTCTGTCCAGTTAGTTTAAGCATTTGTCATTATTCGCAAAGCTCAACTCAGGCCTACTAAGGAGCTCAACGACTTATTTAGGACATTACTTTTTACTTTTTTTTTATTGGGTGGGAAAATCATCTTATGACAAATCCCGTTCTTGGGCGGGGCGGGAGATAGTGTCAGACTTTTACTGACTAAAAACCCTTTCCTGTTCCTTCTTTGCCTTTGTACCAGGGCCCCGGGTTTCACTTTCACACTACCCGTGGCCCCAGATTACTGACATACTGTCTCAAAAAGCACGTAACGCCATTGATAACGTTTGTCATTCGTAGATCTTTGACAGTCATTAGAGTTAGACCCCAGAAAGTCTATCCAAAAAATATCGTGTGGTCCAGTTACTAGATTATGGAGGTCTGATAGGTAACCGCTCGATGTTTTTATTTTTTTTTTTTTCGGTGGGAAAATCATCTTATGACATCATCATCAATCATCTTATGGCTCTTGGGCGGGGCGGGAGATAGTGTCAGACTTTTACTGACTAAAAACCCTCTCCTGTTCCTTCGTTACCTTTCGTACCAGGGCCGAGTCTTCCTTTCAGAATCAGACCCTTGGCCCCAGTAGGCTTCGACCCTGCTGGGCCCCTACAGTTGCTGACATCTCCTTGAGGCGCGCGTGGAACAGCACGCGCCGTCGACGACTTGGGCTCGGTTTGGACGGTTACCGGACGGTCGGACGGCGAGCCACCCATTGCTCGCCGTCCGCAAGCCCGCGCCTACGGTGGCCGGAAATCGGGATCGGAATCCCGGTGGCGGTTGGGGCGTGAGGACCGTTGCCTCACGCGATCGGCCGCCTCCTTTGCAAGCATTACTGCTTCGCAGAAGGAGGCGAGCCGCTCCGTGTAAAACACGAGTATTTAGCCGCATCCCGTTAGACTGGCAGCCGGCACCAAGTTAGTTGGGAAAAAATCTAGGGAGATGATGAATATGGTTTTGTGATTATTCGTAGTAAAAGATGAATCTTTTAAAAACAGTTTAAATATTAGATTACGGTTTCGTTTAGTTTTGATGCAGGTGTTAACTTTTTGTCTTCCGACTTCGCATTGATTGATTACATCAATGCAAAAATACCCAATTAAGTTTATATGACTTTTAATAAATTATTCAGTCACGCGATGCCAAAAGTTAATTAGCAATAAACCGCAAACATAATTTGGTGTTAACCTTAGACTTGATACATCACATAAATTGACTACTGTTTAAAAATAATTTATCTTCCGTTTTAAATTCCAATGGAACTCTCCTAAAAAAAATCTGAAAACGCTAATTACACACAGTATTTCTTGTGATTACATATTATGCATAATTGTTAATACTGAACAGTGTGTAAAACAGTTTGTGGTTCAAGAAAAAGTGTATTATAACGTTTTTATTAACTAAACTTGTTTGTTGACCTGTCCATGTAATTTGGGCAGTGGTCATGTCCATATTCATTTTGACTTTTAAACCGTTCGCTTAAAATCTCGTTCACCTTGGTGCGATCCGATCTTATTCCGTTCTCTAGAAAAAAAATACTAAGAAATTTCGCATTGCCTAACACCAAATGATGCTGCCTTGTTAGCACTAGATTAATTCAATAAATTATTATGATAAAAATGCAACAGTCGCAATGACGAACTTGTGGTTGCCCAAGGATTTTCATTCGCTTCTTTGAATGTCAAGACGATTGAGACATTGGAATTTTTGAACTGAAATACTCAATACTCAATGCTTTGTAAAAAAGATTATTTATATTTTGGCGAAGCGTGAACTTTGACTGTTAAAATCATATTGAAACTGTTCGAGACACACCTTCAAAGAGTTTGAGGCCAACTGCGTTGCAATATTATGTCAATGAATCTATTTCATAATTCAAATTGACGTTCATCTCTCATACATAAAAGTTTTGTACAGCGCAAAAAAATGTGGAACAACATTTATTATTTCGACAAAATCACCATAATTGGAGCATGGATAAAACGACTTCCTACTTTAAAATTAAAGTCTTAATATTACAAAAAGCGGTCGACAATGGTAAAGTAAACAACAAAATGATTATCACCAGAGAACAGGTAAACCTTGGCCCATTTTTTTCCATATAAACTTGTGTTTGGCACACTATGCGTCTTAAATTAATTAATGGTTGAATTAAAGGCGGGCAAAATGAAAGGCCAAAAACCTCATCGTGTAAGGTTACAGCACAAATGATTGTACTGACATCTCATTAGCTAAAGCGGGGAACGATATGCCTGAGGGCACTATCCGATCGCAGTGCAAGTTGTGAGAGAAAAGCGAGTTTTTTTTGGAGATTGGATATCACCAAATAACTTTTCCAAGTAGAGCCAAGATCAGTGTCAGACTATTACTGACTAAAACCCACCGGTGTTCCTTCAGTTGGCCTCTTTCTCAGTGACTCTTTCAACCAATCACGCCAGCCAACAAGGCTAAATCGATGATTATAGTTTCATTGTTTCTAGGGCAGTAGCTGTTTCAAATTTTGATACCGACACATAAAATAACATGGAAAAATCATGAATTACGTTTAGTGAAATGAAACCGGTAGCTTTATCGTTCTACTGATTTATTCATCATAAATTTTTCATTTTATACCTAAGACATTATCTTTATCAAAGATAATGTCAGTAAAATCCGGTTTGAAGGTACTTTTTAACCCAATAAAGCAGTTTTCCTATTGTTAGGCCACGGGACCGATGCACAGGGCTGATACCCGCTGGGTGCTGCGGGGAATTTTTGATAAGAAAACCCGTGATCCTAGGATGCAAAGGGCAACTGTTAAGTGTAAGTGGGTTTTAGTAAGTAAAAGTCTGACACGCCCTTTCGCCCGCTCCACCCTAGAGTGGAAGAAGTACTTAGATGATTGAATTATGGCGGTAAGTCCCCTCTTTGAGGCGTGGCTGGAAAGACCTCACGGCGTCTTCCCCTTTCCGCATTTCGCAGGTCCTCATCAGACATGGTCAGTTCCAAGCGGGCCTCAAGGAGATGTCAGCAAACCGTAGAGGCCCAGCAGGGTCGAAGCCTACTGGGGTCTAGGGTCTGATTCTGAAAGGAAGACTCGGCCCTGATACGAAAGGCAACGAAGGAACAGGAGTGGGTTTTTAGTCAGTAAAAGTCTGACACGCCCTCTCACTCCACCCAAGAGCGGGGGATGTCTCGTGTCTCCCAAAAAAGCTTCCGCTCATGACCTGCACCACGGCATAAGGCAGTGTACACCACATATCTGTATTTTTGCCGATCAAAGGAGCGTTGTATATGACGGCCGTTTGAACCGGTAATCAAATTAGCTGTGCTTCCCATTCTCAAAGAAAAATATGTGTCTATCAGTCCCTGGAGTTGCCAACAAAAAATATTATGATGTAAGTGTTCATTAAGTTTGATATTGTGAGTTTTAAGGAAAATGTTATTTTTTATTTTATTTTATAGGTTTTTCTTAGTCTGTTTTCATTGGCTTTTTCATATTTAGTGTTTTATTTTTTTTTTGTTGAAGACATAAGCCGTATTTAACAACTATTACCGTTGTAGGAAGCAATATCTAGTCAGCAGGGTAGTTACGCCCTGTGGTAACTATCCTGCTGACTAGATACTGCTAAGGTTAAGTACTTGTAAGTCGGGGACTTTTGAGTTGTACGTCATGGGTTCAAACCCAGGCAGGTGCTTAACTTATTGTAATTTATTTCATCACCACTGCTGCCAAAAAGGTGAAGAAAACATCGTAAGGAAACCAGCACGTTCAAGAACCAAAACTTCGAAGACATCTGATATCCACCAACCCTCACTGGGCCTGTGTGGTGGATTACGGCGCATTCCTTCTTCCAGAGAGGAGGCCTGAGTTTAAACAGTGTAAACACTATAAGATAGATAGATATACTCTTTATTGTACAGCAATTCTTGACTGCGTAAGATCCCACCTGAAGGTAAGCAGTGATGCAATCATTGATGATGAGGCGCACTAGTTTATTAAGAGCCTATTCACTCTAGCCTTGAAGACACCTAAATTATAGTTGGACGGGAAGACCGCAGCAGGCAAATTGTTCCAGTCCTTCGATGTACGCAGTATAAACGACGAAGCGAAACGCTTAGTCCGGACCGTTGAAGTTTCAACAACGTAAGGGTGGATACTCGCCGTACGTCGGGTTGTCCAATGGTAGAAAGGAGATGGCGGAATCAAGTCATGTGATTCCCGCGCACACTCCAAAATGCAACCTGTAAAATACCGAAAGGCTGGCTACTCTGCGCCTGTGCTCGAGGCTTTGTAGATTGGACTTAACCAAATCTGGATCCCCAATTAGCCTCTTCGCACGCCTTTCCACTGAGTCCAAAGCTGCTAGATGGCATTTTGCAGCACCAGCCCATATGTGACTGCAGTACTCCTATATCATTAGAAGCTGTCCCGGTGTGAAATAGGTAACGTCGGACCTTTGCAAGAACGCCTAGTTTTCTAGCAGCTACCTTGAAATAGAACTTACTAAATAATAGAACTTAAAATTAATAGGGTGTCACAATGAACGTCATTATCGCGAAAAAAAAAAACGATTTTTAACAGACAACATTTGGATCAGTTTGTAAGGCTATTTAAATGTTATCTATCAGTTTATAAGATTATGCTATGATAGTTACGGGCCTGATGTTTAAGTTGATCATAAAAGATATTATAAAATAATATGACCACTTATGGATGAACACTGTACGGCCTTCTATGGTAGTAGCAGTTTTCAGATAGGTATACAACATTAATTCATTAACGCTCAGGCGGTAGCCGGCGCCCGGAAGCCATTGTCTTACTATTGTGTCTCTAATTACGCACGTCAAAAGGTTAAGTATAATGCGAAACCCGAAACACGTGTCTAGTATTTTTATGTAAAGAATATTATTTACAAAAGGATCATGACCAACGATGTATGGAAATCCGTCTTAAGTTGAAGCACAATAAATGTTTATTTAATATAGACTACGCTTTATATACTATTAAATAAAAGTGTTGATTTTCACACAAACTCCCGAGTTTTAAAGTAATTAAACAAAAACGGAGATAACCTACAAATTATGTCTAACCAACTCGCAACTTTTAAAATGACCACAGATCACTCATGTAGGTACAAAACAACATTGTTAGTTATCATCCGTCTGTCATCTGGCTTGACAGCTGCATCTGCGTGAGACGAAGCACAAAATAAATATTATATTATCGGAACGATAAAATACATATACAGTACGTTATGGTACTACTAATTACTTAGCTATTTAAGATATTGATATCATTTTTGTAATGTTTTTGTCTAAAGGTTCATACTTACGTACAAAGAGTATAGTAATTTATAGCTTACGTAACTCGTAAGCTATATAAATAATTTCTATATTAATTTGATTTTCGTTCACGCATCTTTGCTAGACTGCTTTTGGTCAATCTCCTTTCATAACTGTATCATGAAAAATCACAAAGTTACAATCTTGTTATGTTACCTGATTGACCGCACAAATACATAGTCACCGGGCCATCCAGATGACTGAGGGGTTGTTTTGCTCCCGCATTCAGCTGTGCGCTAACACTTAATGCCCGCAATGACCTACCGTGACCTGTGTTGTACTTAGTGTCGGCGGTTGTGATTTTTTTTTAAATAATGAAAAATTATTGGAATCGATTCAGTTACTGATCCTGAACAAACTATATTCAGGTTTTACATATACTAAAAATAATGTTGTATTCATATTTTATGGAGAGCAGTGGTGGCCGAGTGGTAACAGCCCCGACTTACGAGTTGTAGGTCGCGGGTTCAAACTCAGCTAGGCGCATCACTTTGTGTAATTTATTTCATCACCACTGCTCTCAAAACGGTGAAGGAAAACATCGTGAGGAAACCGGCATGTACTAGAACCAAAAATTCGAAGACATGTGACATCCACCAACACGCACTGGGCCCGCGTGGTGGATTACGGCCCATTCCCTCTCCTAGAGAGGAGGCCTGAGTCCCAACAGTGGGAACATTATAAGGCCGACTATGCTATGCTATGCAGGATTTTATAAATTTTTAGCTCGTCCATAGATATAGACCAGGCTCAAGTGCCTCTTAGGGATGTCAGGCCGATGCCTACCAGGGCTGCGAAATTGTTTGAAATAGTTACCATGACCCTGGAACGCAAAAGGGATACTGAAGGAACGCTGGCACCCCATCTCGCTCTACCAATAGTGGGAGAAGATATTTGATGATTTCTTAGCCGGAAAAATTGTCTTTCCTAATTTTAGTTTGCCTCGATTCCAAGAGTTAAGCTAGAACTACATTGGACCGACGCACACATGTAACGCGCCTGATTTGTACGTAGAACGACGTCGCGTGGCGTCACGTGGCGTGGATCAAGTGTAGCTCTACAACTCCAGTTTCCATATAAAATGTATGGAGACCGACGCGCCCAGATGCCGATCTGGGCGCGTCGGTCTCACACGCCGGTGTGTGGCACACGTGCTAGCAGTGTCATCATCATCATCATTTCAGCCGAAAGACTGTTAGACATAGGCCTCCCCAAGTGTCGCCACAATGACCGGTCCTGTGCGTCTTGCATCCATCGGATTCCCGCGAGCCTCATCAGGTCATCGGTCCACCTTGTAGAAAGCCTTCCAACGCTACGTCTTCCGGTGCGTGGTCGCCATTCCAGAACCTTTTATCCCCATCGACCATCTGTTCTGCGAGCAATGTGCCCTACCCACTGCCACTTAAGTTTGGTGATTCTTTGGGCTATGTTTGTAACCTTGGTTCTCCTGCGGATATCTTCATTTCTGATGTGATCACGCAAGGAAACTCCGAGCATAGCCCTTTCCATTACCCTTTGAGTGACTTTAAGCCTTCTGATGAGGCCCATTGTAAGCGACCACATTTCGGAGCCATATGTCATCACTGGCAACACGCACTGGTCATAGACTGTCGTCTTGAGACATTGTGGTTAGCAGTGTAATTCTACCTTTAACATTAACAAATTAACTGAGTTCAATGAGGACATGGCCAAAACACTTTTATCTAGGGTACACAATATTGTAAATCGTACATTTTCCCCCTATTAACACGTAGGTACGCTTAAATATTTTTCCCGGCTGTCTATTTATACTGAACTGCCAATCTTCCCCCTCACAGTCACACCGCTATGGTATAAACGTACTCCTCCCTATCGTAAGCCCCTTTAAGCCCTAAATTTTGTTGCCGTACTGATTTAATGACGTCACATGACGCCCTCTATCGAATGTCAACTGGCATCGTTTATTATCCTATTTATGAAAACAACCCATCTCCTTTTACACACCCAAAGAATTTTCAACCTTACACTATGGAATTGAAGTTCAAAATTCATTGTGTTGAGAGTTGAGTTATGAAAGGTACAATCGCGCGCACAATGCATAGGTTAGATATTTGAGTCACGAATCCATTTTATGACTAATTCCATAACTTTGTATGTGAATTTCGGGATCAGGTAGGTACACATACAGGGTGTATGTTTACTGTGTCATATCTTCTTCGATCTTGAGCCTGAGGGGTTTGATTTAACAGGGAGATCATGCCCCGGGAAAGTTCAGTCGGATGTTGTTTATTTTGTACTAGTTTTTGGGATGGGCTGGATAAAAACTAGGGTTTCTAGTAAAGATAAGGAAAATGATGTATATTATCAGAAGTAACTCTGATCTTAATTTAATAATGAAGTAGGTATTTATAGAATACAGTTTTTGCTTTTATGAAGAATGCGGTGCCAACCTTTATGAAATTGTAATACTAACCTAGATTGTAGATTTTTTTTATTATGTTTCAGGCTATACGATTATTGGTTGGTCAATAAAAACAAATAAATTAATAAATTAAATGTTTTATTTGTTTTTTTTTTTTTTGCTGTAAGAGACTGCCCTGTGCGATAAGACCGCCCAATTGTACACTTAGTTTTTGCAAACGTTTATCCTATCCACATTAAGAGTTGTACTAATAGACGGATGAAAAAAGACTGCATGTAGCGGAGATGAGAATGTTGAGATTGATGTGTAGGAGGAAGTTTGAAAGTGGCGCCAGTGACTGAAAAGTTGAAAGGGAATCCTTTGTCTTGGTATGGTCATGTGAAGAGGAGGGATGAAACGCATGTTAATAAAAGAGTTATAAGTATACATGTAAATGGATGGAGAGGGAGAGGGAGGCCAAAGAAAAGATGGATCGATTGTGTGAACAGTGATTTGAAAGAAAAGGAAGTTAGTGATAGCATGACGGTTGACAGGATAGAATGGAAGAAAAAAACGTGTTGCGCCGACCCCAAATAAGACGGGACAAGGGCAGGAAGATGATGATGATTATGAGGTGTACAATAAAGTATTATATTATACTAATAAATATAATTTGATTTCGAAGTAACAACAATTGTCGTTGGCCTTGGTGATCACCAGTTAATTTGCTAACCGTGGTGATTATCGTTATTGATTTTATTGGTTCTATAATAACGCATGATTATTTACGATGTAAGTACCTACATAGCTTTGTCTTGGTTTTTCTCTACATTATGATAGGAGTAGGTATTAAATATTTTTTTCCCGGAACTCAAAACAAAAAACATTCTTCTTTCTTGATGTTTTGTAAGTGCCCATATATGTGAAAAAATAACTTAATCTATGATTGAATTATTAATGTTTCTGCAGTACTTATCATGCACATGTATCAAATGCCTACAAATGTCTGGGATCGACTACATAGTATTTTGACAGCATATGCCAATCCCATATATTTTTGACGTTTATGAAATGTCACTTTGCCAGGAGGCATTCGTTCGTCCACCTTTTTTGTTCAACTTAGAGCTTCCATAATGTCCTAGTTTATTTCGCTTGTAAAAAACTTTGATGGAGCAATAATTCAGTGTGATATTATGCAGTAACAAATTTAGTAGATAATTATTTTTTATGTTCATTACAAAGTAATCAAACCGGGTGTTACATTGCAAGTGTTTATAATGCACTCAAGTCATTAGACCAATAAGGAATTGTTAAGTGAATATTATATTATCTATATCTTACCATTACGTCATTGCAATCTCTACATTGAGTCTGTTATACGATGCCGTATTATTTTCCAAAGTTCTGCCTAATAAAACAATTTTCCAAAAATATTTTTAAAAGTTAGCTAGCCTTTTCTTCATTATGTTCGGTATTTTACCTTCATGACGATACAACAACTTTCCAATCCAGTAAGTAGAAAAAAATCAAATTTGTATAAAGACTAAACGCCCTAAACGCCCTTACGCCCTTTGGCTAAACGCCTTGTTTACACTTTGTCACCTGGAATAAAAGATAGGCTATAATTAAACCGGTAGTATTGCCACACTGCATGGCAATCAGTACAGTAAGGCAATACCACCAGTTTTTTTCATCTCAGGGCACATCAACAGCTCTACAGCAATGTGGAGGAGTAGTCAGTGTAAGTGTATAATTATATAATTAAAATTAGTAGTAAGTAGTAAGTTTTTTTTTTAATTGTTATAAACTAGTGCTTGACTGCGATCCAACCTGATGGTAAGTAGTGATGCAATTGTTGATGGTGAGGCGCACTAGTTTATTAAGAGCCTATTCACTCTAGCCTTGAAGACACCTAAATTATAATTGGACGGGAAGACCGCAGCAGGCAAGTGTTTTTATTTCTTTTCTTTATTATACAAAAACTTAACATAGTACACAGTGATTTAACAATTCATATACAAAGGCGAGTTTAACTCAACCATGAATTATCTTCTAGCAAACCTTTGGAAGGAGTACGGAAGAGAATTCCAGAGACGCACTGCAGGTACAGAAAAGGAGCCATCATAGCTGCTAGCTGAGTACGAAGGAGAAGAGTCACAATTTCTCTTAAAACCTGTCTTACTCTTTGGGATGAGGTATTCAAAGCGTTCATGCAGGTTTTGAAGGCCATTGGGATTGTGCAGGATAGTATAGAGAAGGGATAGAATATATGGGTATCTCGCTGTCGCCGAATTGGCAGCCACCTTAATCTGGTCCAAAACTCCGACACATTATGATTGTAACTGTGGCGACAAAAAATTAAGTGGATGCACAAGTTTCGACTGGCCTATTGGTCTAGTGGTTAGTGGCCCTGACTGCTATGCCGGAGTTCGTGGGTTCGATTCCCACTCATTAGGACAAATGTTTGTGTGATGAACATAATCATTTGTTCTGTGTCTGGGTGTAATTTATCTAGAATATGTATGTATTTAGAAAAATATAAGTATGTCTGTCAGTTGTCTAGTACTCATAACACAAGCTCTGCCCCCCTAGCCAAGTTACAATCGTTTCGTTCGCGCCGAACGCCTCGGGTAGGCCACGCCTCCGAATCCTTTGTTCTGACCACGTGACTGAGCGTTGAGATGACGTACGTCGTACGTGGCGGAGTTTGTTTTAATACTTATTTACTCTGTAAAAAGTGTAAGTTTAAATAAAATACCTAATAGATTATGAAACTATATTACCTTCCTTTATTTACTAAAATATTGATATCTGGAAGCAATGACGACAATGATATGACATCGCATTTATTTCCATTCAATTTTTTCAAAAATGCCCTTTCTAATATTCACATCGCTCAAAAAATTTGCCGGAAACTGCCGTCAAATGGCCAGTAAAAGTTACGCAGTAAAGGTTAACCAGTGTCTGTCATAATCCGTCATTACTAATGTCGAATGTTGGCGGCGCGAAGTACCGGTGCTTTTTATTTTTTATTATTTAACGTAATATTTTTTTACTTTCACTGTACAACATACCGAGCAAACAAGTTAGAAATATACTTATGAGATGATGCAGGTGTGATTGGTATCATTTTCGTGTGATTTCATGAACGTCAGTTTCTTAGAAGTTTCTGAACACACTAGTAAATACTACGTAGTTGTTTTGATGTTAGGTAAATATCTGTGTGGTGACTGCCTGTTGGCTGTCAGCTGATTTTGGAGTTTTTGTCTGAGCTCTTTAGATTATTGTAAAAAAATACAGAGCATTTCTTGGAGAAAATTGTTTATGAATAAAACTAGTTGCTGCCAGCAGCTTTGACCACTTGAATGTAAAAAAAATACCCAAGAAAACCTACTCCCGGGATAAAAAATATAAAAAGTATTATTTGTATTATTCCAGGATATGGTCTACTGGTGTGGTAAATATCATCCAAATCCGTTCTGCCGTTCAAACTCATTAACTATCGCTTTTATTATTTAGGTATTTATATGTTTATCATGTTCTCATTAACCGTTAGAACCGAATCTTCCAGTACCTACCTATAAAATCTGCCTGGCCTTGACTTTTCTTTTTTTTTTTGCCAAATATGTCGGAGTCGACTTCCAGTACAGATGTACCAGTATAATACATGGATTGACTGCCTATCTGATCTTCACAACTCAGTAACTAAATAATACGATACCTCTTGGCAAGACTGGTATCAGATATGGGTTGCTGATGCTAAGTTTGTTTCGGGGTTTCTTCTCAGGGTAGTCAGCTAGAAAACTAGATGAAGCTAGCATCTAGTTTAAAATGACGAAAAAAAAATTGACGTGCAAAAGTGTTTTTTTTTAAACCTATTTCCAAAATAAATATCATTTATCATATTTCTGGTTTCTGACTATTCGTAATGACTGTCAAAGATTTCAAATAACAGCCGAGATCAACCGCTTAACGTGCTTTTTGAAGAACTTAGGAAACTCACATATGCAATGAATGGTCACCGATCCAGCAAGCGTAGTTTAACCTCGAATTTTGATACGTATGACTTAAGTGCCTACCTAAGTACATACTACTGAACTCCATCGATCACTAATTAGAACTATTAAAAACGTTTTTACAAAAACGTACAAAGAATGTAGAAGTAATTAACAACTCTATGTTTATCTTCTAAGTTGAGAGATAACATCATGCGCTTGCGCGTATTTTTGATCTAAACTTGTTTTAATACATACTTGTATTTTAACGTAAGATGTGACCTTTGACCTATTAATACAAGTCTAGTGTTCTCTTGATACTTTCTAGACATTTAGATTGAGACTAGGTTCTTTTGGCTTTTCGGCGGGATTCCAAGGCACAGGATATCATGGGTAGTGCGAAAGTGAAACATGGGGCCCTGGGATGAAGGTAAAGCAGGATCAGGAGTGGGTTTTTAGTCAGTAAGTTATGTTTAACGGAACATTGGCTTAAGAGCCATCAGTTCATTTTCAATTTTAGTAATCACCAGGTTGGTAGTTCGTTTAGTAGAATTAATGCCATACGTGGTGGCTCATTAATTTTAGTAAGCAACAACCTTAAGTTCAAAGAACGAAAGGATATTGTGAGCCTATCTGTTGAGCGGTCAGTTGAAATAGCCTGTATTGAATTGGAGCAGTTTATTATATTAAGTGTGTACAAACCCCCTTCTGGATTGTATGACTGCTTTGAAAAGGTAATGGATGAAGTTTTCCACAAGATTTCCAATTCAAACAAGTACATAATCACTTGTGGTGATTTTAATGTTAATTTATTAGAAAACTCAGGTATACGTAGTAAAATTTTAAGTCTATTTCAGTCCTACAATCTTGTTAACTTATTTTTGGAGGCCACAAGATTAACTCCTACTAGTGCCACATGCATAGATAATATTTATACGGATGTTGTACCAACTCACAAAGAAATTATAAATTTATTAGATTCTGATCATTGTGGACAGTTAATTACTTTTCAAAACCAAAAAAACATAGTGGCTAAAAAGAATATCACTGTTAACCCTAAAACTGCAAGTCGTTTAGAAACTTTTAAAACTAAACTCGTTAATATTTTACCAGACTTGTCTACATATGATGATCTCAATAACCAATATGAAGGTTTCTTTAACATGTACTGTAATCAATTTAATTCTACTTTTATACCTAAGACTATTTCGGTCAATAGTAACGTTTCGTTCTGTGAATGGGCTACCACTGGTATTCATAAAAGTAGAACTCGGCTTTACGAATTGTATGATGAAAGGGTTCTTGTTAATACTGCTGAATTTAGTTCATATGTGCGAAATTATTCAAAATTATTTAAAAAAAATTGTTCTATAGCGAAATCGCGTTATTTGAGTTCCAAAATTAAAAACAGTAATAATGTAATTAAAACTACTTGGAATGTTATAAATAGTGAAACTGGAAAGTCTACAAGACCATCTAGTGACTATAAACTTGTAATTAATGACAATGTGATCACATCGGACTCACAGGTTGCCGCGGCTTTTGAGAACTTCTTTTCAGAGATCCCCATATCAACAACAAAATCTCTGAACTCGTCACCCACTGCTGCAGAGTCTCTGCTTAAAGAAAATGTTAAAGTTTGCGATTCTGATTTTAATTTCGAACATGTGACTTATGTAGATATTATTAAGACGTTTAACTCCTTGAATGTAAAAAAGACTGCAGATTTATGGGGTAATTCTGTGGACGTTGTTAAGTCTATAATCCACATTATAGCTCCTTCTTTAGCTTTTATTTTTAATAATTGTATTGATCGCGGTGAGTTTCCTGATTTAATGAAGAATAGTAAAATAATTCCATTGTTCAAAACGGGTAGTACATCTGACCCCACGAATTACAGACCCATTTCAGTGCTACCCACTTTTAGTAAAATATTTGAGAAACTTATTTTAGAGCAACTACAAAGATTTTTTAACAGACATAAATTATTGCATACCAAACAATTTGGTTTTACAAGGGGTCGTTCAACAACCGATGCCGGTGTTGAACTTTTAGGACATATTTATAATGCATGGGAAGACAAATGCGATGCCCTGGGCATTTTTTGCGATTTGTCAAAGGCCTTCGATTGCGTTCTCCATGAAACATTAATCAGGAAACTACACCATTACGGAATCCGGAACTCCTCCCTGGATCTTCTTACATCTTATCTGAGTGAAAGGATTCAGAGAGTTGATGTAAACGGAAAAAGATCTCCTGGATCTGTAGTAAAAATGGGTGTCCCTCAGGGTTCAATTCTTGGCCCATTTTTGTTTCTTATATATATAAACGATTTACCCTACCTCATAAAGGATAACCATAACATAGTGTTGTTTGCAGACGACACTTCACTTTTGTTTAAACTTAAACGTCAGCAGCCGGTTACTGACGATATAAATATAGCACTTTCAAAAATAGTACACTGGTTTGATGTAAATAACCTTCTACTTAATGAAAAAAAAACTAAATGTATAAAGTTTACCATGCCTCAGGTTAGGCAAGTAGAAACTAGTGTGCAAATAAAAGGTAAAGAGTTGAGTCCTGAAGATAATACAGTGTTCTTGGGCATAACTCTAGATGCTAAGCTGCAGTGGGGCCCACATATAGACAAATTATCAAAAAAACTTAGCTCTGCAGCATACGCTGTTAGACAGATTCGAAATTTAACTGATGTAGAGACTGCCCGTTTAGTTTACTTTAGCTATTTCCATAGTGTCATGTCGTACGGTATTCTACTGTGGGGAAATGCCGCCGAAATACAGTCAATTTTTGTATTGCAAAAAAGGGCTATTCGTTCTATTTACAAATTAAGTCCCAGATACTCCCTCAGAGATAAATTTAAAGAAATCAATATAATGACTGTACCTTCACAGTATATTTACGAGAATATTGTGTATGCACATAAAAATATAAACATGTTTAAAAAATACAGTGATGTTCATAATTTTAATACTAGGAACAAACACAAATTTGTGGTTCCTACAACCAGGCTGAAAAAAATAGGGGGCTCATTTAGAGGCCAATGTATACACTTCTATAATAAACTTCCTAGTCATATTCAACAACTAAGCCTTAATAAATTTAAATTATTTGTAAAGAGAAAACTTTGCCAAAAGGCTTTTTACACTATAAAGGACTATGTTGAGGACCAAAAGGCTTGGGATTGACCTGCTCCAGTAGGTACGCACTGCAACTGTTGTCTTATTATTATTATTTTTTCTTTTGTTTTTATTTCAATTGTGCTTTTTATTATTTATTACAATTCGATATTGTAGATTATTTTTACTTTGCAATTTAACTTTTTTTTTTTTTTTCTTCTTCTATTAATTTTTGACAAAAATGTTTACTTTGCTAAAGTATTACATTTTGTAAACTACCTATATTTTTCCTTTTATTATTGTGAACGTGAGGACTATGTTGATTGTTTTTTTTTTTTCCTTTTCAGTAATTTTTGATGTGTCTGGCAATTTGAGTATTTTCTGCGGCCTAACCAAATGTCCTTTCCTTGGTATTGTTCGTCAAGTCGTTGAGCTCCTTAGTAGTCCTGAGTTGAGCTTTACAAATACTGACAAATGCTTGCACTGACTGGACAGGTCCACTCAAATCTGTATGGTTCTTTCTTCAAAAGACCATTTCAGACAAATCTGCATGGTTCTCATGTGATTTGACCATTACATATTTACTGTATGGACTTTAAAAGAGACTTTGACCCCTGAGTTTGTTTCGGTGTTTCTTCTCAGGGTAGTCAGCTAGGAAACACCGGCCTCATCTAGTTTAAAAATGACGAAAAAAAAATTGACGTGTAAAAGTGTTTTTTAAACCTATTTACAAAATAAATATCATTTATCATTTATCATTTTATCATAGTAAAAGTCGCTCGTCGCTCCGCCCAAGATCGGGAGACGTCATTGGATGATTTTGCCAACTAAAAAAAGGCACAGGATATGTAAGGTGACTTTATTATCTAAATGTTATAATTGTTTTTTATCTATAATACAGTATCATCATTTAAGCCACATACAGTTGGACATAATCGCCTCCCCCAAGTGTTGCACACAACACAACGACCAGTCCTGTGCGTCTTGCATCCAGCGGATTCCAGCAACCTTCACCAGGTCATCGGTCCACCTTGTGGGAGGACTGCCAACGCTGTGTCTTTCAGTACGCATTCGCCACTTCAGAACCTTTCGGCTTTATCGAAAAACATAAATTAGGTATTATACTCGTACTAACATTAGTTTTATTTGTTGTGCTTAAAATATCTATAAGTAATAAGAACTGTGTCTCAATAAATGTATTATTTAATAACTGCTGCAAGCGGCTTTGCTCGCGTCCCTATGTCATCATCATCATCATCATTTCAGCCGTTAGAAGTCCACTGTTGGACTTGGCCTCCTTCAAGTGTCACCACATTGAACGGTCCTGTTCGTCTCGCATCCATAGGATTACCGCGACTCTCACACGGACATCGGTCCACATTGTGGGAGGCCTTCCAACGCTGTGTCTTCTGGTACGTGGTTATCACTCCAGAATCCTTCGTCTCCATTAACCATTTATCCACGGTCATCAAATCATGGTGACCAATCTCAAAAGAGATAAACTTAGTACGCAGAAGATATTGTAGATGACAAGTGCGTGCGGAAACACTGGTGCGCTCTCTGTTCCTTTACTCTAAGGGCTATATTTCACCGGGACACCATGGCGGCGCGACCAGTCGCCGCTACCCACAAAATGTATACAGCTCTATAGAGAGTTACTCACCTGGTGTCCATGTGGTTGCGCAACCATTTTGGCGGCACGACCAGCTCTGACGCGTGGACTCAAGGTCCATTTTTATAAATAAATAATAATAAATAATATCCCACAACTATCACACAACGCCGTCTAGTCCCAAGCTAAGCAGAGCTTGTGTTATGGGTACTAGACAACTGATAACATACTTATATATTTCTAAATACATACATATATAGATAAATTACACCCAGACACAGAACAAATGATCAATGATCGTGCTCATCACACAAACATTTGTCCTGGGTGGGAATCGAACCCACGACCTCCGGCATAGCAGTCAGGGTCACTAACCACTAGACCAACAGGCCAGTCAGACCAACAGGCCAGTCAAGTCATTTTTATACTGTTTCAGTGTGGTGTAGCGACTCTGGTGTCTAGTTTGGTGGCTTACGGACACCATGGCGGCACAACTGGTCGCCATGGTGTCCCGGTAAAATATAGCCCTAATAGTCCGTTGGCACGGCAACCACAAGCCCAATGAGGCAGTTACTCTGAAATAAATAACAGAATCATTGCGAAATATTTATTGATATATATTTAATTTATTGCAAAAACTTGTGTTTATGACGTATGTTAATTTGAAGTTAATTGGTGTACATAATTTAGCGGTAGTTCCGTAGCGACCTAGTGGCTGAGGTCATGGGTTCGTATCGAGGCAACGATTGCGTTTATAATTAATGTTACATTTTTAATCTTTAATTGGTAGCAATTCTAGTCGCAGGTCGTTTCCAAGTTCATCAAAAATATAGTTTAGAAAAAGAAGCATTATGTAGTCCATTCTGATTTCTGATGTAGATTTCCATCTACCTACATAAGACAAACAGCTTAATTTCGAGAACGAAGCCAACCTATGTCCAGCCGTGAACGTCTCAAATAAATGTTTTCTTTCTTTCTTTCTTTCGGCTAAAATGATGATCATGATAAAATATAAAATGCAACCAACTTTAACTTGAAAAAAAAAGCATTATAAAATTGAAAAATATAAACCTTTTTACAAAAATCAATAATCTATAGTGGCTTAAAGTTTTTCATTGAGATATCTATGTGAGTGTGAAGTTCCATTGGCCATTTGTGATCTTCTACATCAGTTCCACTTCATCAATTGATACTTTCCAAATAAAAATGCTTGGCTTCTTGATGAAAATAGCAGATCTCTATATATGTGCCTATAACATTTTAGGAGTTCCCTCAATACCAGGATCCCATCACCAAAACTAGAATTTGATAAAAAACTAACCAGCAATGATCTATCACTTCCAAACAAATCTTGAAGTGATAGCTAGGTCAAGGGTGCGATGACTGTTACAAATAATCCCGCAGCATTACTGCCGTTGTATCTAAGCCCATGACCCACTACATAGTCCTTTCATAATTTCAATAACCTCCTTTTTAGATAGCAATGCTGATTCTTTGTCCGAAGAAAAGCCCAGCCCTCTGGTCACGCGAAGAGTCGACCAGTTGTTTGCTGATATCACGGACAACGTGGCAATGCTGCCAGCATTCTGGGCACTTTTCCCATTGATATCGATGTGGATGAATTTTTTGATGCCCAATAATTTCTTTTTCTACCCGTTTGTAAATATTATTATTTTTAGTTAGTATAAATTCCTATTTATTTATTAGTTTTGATGTTCGTTAGCGTAATTGAATAATTATATTTTTATTGATAATATTGTAATATTATAATAAATTTACCCCTTTTTAGAGGATCACTTTGTTGTCCGTCCGTCTGTCTGTCTGTGTAGACCCTTTATCTCAAGAACGCGTAAAGGTATCGAGTTGAAATTAAAACCATCTATACAAGTCTGCGGTCCCTTGCAGCTGTGAAAAAATCAAACTTCTGAGTTAACAAAAAAAAAAAGATACGGGCGTTTATGTCGCAAAAAACGTATATTTCGTCACTATCAAGGAAATCAAAATTCATAGAGTACTTCCCGTTTACCTAGAATACTGAAATTTGGCATGAAGCAAGGTCTCATAGCCCAAGAATAGGAAAAATACTGAAAACTGTAAATTTTTAGTAACGTCACAAAAAAAAAACTTTTGCGATTCGAAATAATCTTCGTCACTCAATTCGCGGATTGAACTGTTTTCATGGGTAAGTCTGTACGGAACCCTTAGTGCGCGAGTCCAACTCGCACTTGCCCAGTTTCTTTTATTTCGTTTAAAAAACTATGTCAATCGCTCAATAACAATAACAATTAGTACTATTATGGCCTATCGAAGATCATCTAAAATAAAAACGGTTACGATCGTAGACCAAATATGTTTTTATTGTGTTTTGGTGTTCGTAAGTGTGGGTGACTGTTTATGTAAGATGTTATTCTATAGGCTCTTTAGTCTGGTAGTATACTGTTTTCCGATTATCGATCTGTCTATTTTTAAACAATGGCCCACACTAGGAATTACTCCCTCTATAGTGGGTTTGTTTTCGACACGAGACGAGAATGGATAAAGTGAGAAATGAGTATATTAGAAAAAGTTTGACAGTGGCGCCAGTGACTGAAAAGTTGAAAGGGAATCGTTTGTCTTGGTATGGTCATGTGAAGAGGAGGGATGAAACGCATGTTACTAAAAAATATCTGAGTATACATGTAGATGGATGGAGAGAGAGAGGGAGGCCAAAGAAAAGATGGATGGATTGTGTGAAGAGTGATATGAAAGAAAAGGGAGTTAGTGATAGTGTGACAGGTGGCAGGACAGAATGGAAGAAAAAAAACTTGTTGCGCCGATCCCAAGTAATATGGGTAAGGGCAGGAAGAAGAAGATAGTGGGTTTATTTTTGAGGTGGATAATCATCTCTCGCGCTAGAGTGGAGCGAGAGTGCGTGTCAGACTTTTACTGACTATAACTACACTTATGTTCCTTCAGTTGCCGTTTACGTTCCAGGACCATGAGTATATCCTTTTCGGTCCGGGTGGTCCGTGCAATGGTTACATCCGGACGTTTCTTCCACCTGAAATCTGAACAGGAACCTCCTGAACTTACCATGTCCGGTGAAGACATATTACATGCGGAAGGTGAGGACGCCGAGGCGCTTCTCCAGCCACTCCTCAAAGTGGAGACTTACCGTCTTATCGTGGCGTATTTGAATTTCCCAGGCTACCCTCACACATACACACCATAACATAATATGCTGAGATAGGAGCCTTTTAAGCCACACACAAGTCTTTTTTTCTTTTTAATATTGTATTTTTATTTTACTGTTTTTAGGGTTCCGTAGCCAAATGGCAAAAAACGGAACCCTTATAGATTCGTCATGTCTGTCTGTCTGTCTGTCTGTCTGTCTGTCTGTCTGTCTGTCTGTCTGTCCGTCTGTCCGTCCGTATGTCACAGCCACTTTTTTCCGAAACTATAAGAGCTATACTGTTGAAACTTTGTAAGTAGATGTATTCTGTGAACCGCATTAAGATTTTCATACAAAAATAGAAAAAAAGCAATAAATTTTGGGGGTCCCCATACTTAGAACTGAAACTCAAAATTTTTTTTTTCATCAAACCCATGCGTGTGGGGTATCTATGGATAGGTCTTCAAAAATGATACTGAGGTTTTTAATATCATTTTTTTCTAAACTGAATAGTTTGCGCGAGAGACACTTCCAAAGTGGTAAAATGTGTGTCCCCCCCCCTCTAACTTCTAAAATAAGAGAATGATAAAACTAAAAAAAATATATGATGTACTTTACTATAAAAACTGCCAACGAAAATTGGTTTGAACGAGATCTGGTCAGTAGTGTTTTTTTAGTACGTCATAAATCGTAAACCGCATTTTACCTTTCATTCAATCAACTCAAATATAAAAAAAAAAACATTTAATTTCATAAACATAAACCTTATAATTATGTACATACACCGTGAACCATTATTATGTTACTTGCTGCTACGGAACCCTCCATGGGCGAGTCCGACTCGCACTTGGCCGGTTTTTTTTAACTGTCGCTGCGGTCTGCCCGTCTTATTATAGTTTAGGTGTCTTCAAGGCTAGAGTGAAGTGGCTCTTAATAAACTAGTATGCTTCACCATCAACGATGGCATCACTGCTTACCATCAGGTGGGATCGCAGTCAAGCACTAACTTATATCATTTAAAAAAAAATCGATAGGGATTAGTGCTAGTCTGAAATTAATATATTTCTTCCTTTATTTATTTTGGTTACTTCACTATCTGGTAACCAAAAACAAACGACATTCACTGCCATTACCACTCTCTATTGAAACCACACAAATTCTGAGTTGAAATCTTATCAGATCTGTGATACGCTCTCAAACAATACATAACCTTGTCTCAAGCAGACCGTTAATACTTTTATTAACTTACAACATACCTGACTATCTTAAATCGTTCAATTTCGTAACACTAATGTGTAAAGCTGCAATCACATGACTTGAAGATAAATCTTTACAATCCATACTTCATAGGCTGGCAGGTACTAATATTATAAACTACCCACCTTTTTTAAGGTAGGAAATCATCTATCATGTATTTTTATTCAGTAGCAGAGAGAGAGAGAGTAGTAGTAGTAGTAGTAGTGTAGTGTGTTTTTTGTTCAGTAGTAGTGTGTGTGTGTTTGTTATTGCGATATTTATTTTACTATGTGTATGTATATATTTGTGATAGTATATTTTTATATTGTATATTTTATTTATAATTGTTTTAATTTGTACTTTTTTCCAGTTTTCCTTTCGCAGGTATGCTGGAAGAGATTTCCGTAGAAATAAGCATGGCCTATGTACCTATTTTTTTGTTTCCGTCTTTTTTCTTTTATTATGTGTGTCCATGAATTGTAAAATAAATAAATAATAACTTCTCCCGCATTGGGGTGGAGCAAAAGGGTGTTCCAAACTTTTACTGACTAAAACCACACCTATGTTTCCCTTTCGGAAGCCAACCCATGGTTCCAGTAGGCTCCGGCCCTGCTTGGCCCCTACAGTTTTGATGACATCTCTTTGAGGCGCACGTGGAGCACTACACGCTGTCGGCGACTTGGGCTCGGTCCGGACAGTTACTGGACGGTCGGTTATGGTCGGTGAAGGTACGTTGATGAAACGGTGAGCGAACCTACATACCTACGGGTTCTTCCTACTTTTGCTATTTCAGCTTGGCTAAGTTAAACGCTAACTCCTGTAGCTGCTAATATATTTGTGATCACAGCCTTATCTGATGTGCAACTGATAATGCATTAGTGCAATACCAGAAATAATTGCGAATTACAAAGTTACATTAAACATACATAGGTTTGATATCGTTTTATTTGAACTCGGTTTTAATAACCGGTAGAACGTAGGTGAATGTCTAATTGGGTTACCCAACGGATCAAATGTATTGAGGAAAACCGCAAATGAGATGTTCTGTTATCATTACGATTGTCCCAATTCTTTAATGACCTTGAACTAAAAATGGGTAAGAGTTACCATCAAGCATTACAACAAAAATTACATAATAATTATTTTTGCCAAAACAAATGTCCAATGCTGGAAAATGGACATACGCCTCTTTCACCGGGTTCTAGCGTTCTTTACTAGGTTAACGTTTCACCTTATGGGAGGCCTTCCCTCGTGTCTTCCGGAGCACGGTCGCC
This sequence comes from Mythimna impura, assembly GCA_905147345.3. Lineage (NCBI taxonomy): Eukaryota > Metazoa > Arthropoda > Insecta > Lepidoptera > Noctuidae > Mythimna > Mythimna impura. Next base: position 28,601,556 of record LR990350.1, read on the forward strand.
ACTCCAGAACCTTTTAATCCCATCGACCATCTGTTCTGCGAGCAATGTTCCCTGCCAAAGCTACTTAAGTTTGGCGATTCTTTGGGCTATATCGGTACCCTAGGTTCTCCTGCGGACATTTTCAAACATGAATCACGCAAAAAAACTTCAAGCATAATCGTCTCATTTGCCCTTTAAGCCATAAATCTATACTTTATTACTTATCTTAAAACAAAATCACCCATTTCGTTGGTCTGTCTGTATGTCCGCGATAAACTCAAAAACTAATGAACAAATTCTCATGCGGTTTTCACCAATAGACCTAGTTATTCATTAGGGAGGTTTAAGTGTGTAAAATATGCATATTTATTTATTTATTAAAACTTTATGCATTAGTAATGAACACTGTACAAAGGCGGACTTAATGCCTTAAGCATTTTCTACCAGTCGACCTTAGGGTGGTGCAGAAACATAACATGGTAGGTGCAGCTTAATGGTAAAGAAATACAATAATAAATATATACTTAGATACATACTCGTACATACAAATTAAAAATGTAATTATGAGAAACGAATCCAACAAATCAACGCTGTGATGATCACACCAACTTCCTGCGAATGCCTTCACCTTAAAAGTGAACCGGCTGGACGCCGTCCTGATGCATCGTCCATATTATAGCAGAGAAAAGCGAAGAAACAGTGTATATATTTTTTTAAATATAATGTTATAAAACTGAAACGAGTTCAACGCGCTAAGCTCAGGAAGTACTGGTTCGAATTTAATTTTTTCCGGTTTCTTGAGACATTTTTTTACTTTTACACGGACACAGTCGTTGGCAAAAACGTCCACTCATCACACACGTTGCAACCTACATACAACCACATTGTAACATCGGTCATCTAAGCACAGCCGCGGGCAGCTGATAGTTATCTAACAAAAACTCGGCCAATTACATCTCAGATGTTACCAGTCTTGATCTAATAAGTATGTGGGTATTAAGACCACTGTGACTCTGACGTAATTCTTATCTACTTTCTGTGACATTGTTTAGATGCATCTTGTGTGTCTGTCTGTTACAACATGTCTCGAAACTGCTGGACAGGTTATGATTGGGTGTTTGGATTAGAAAGTATGGTTTATGTGAGGATTTTTGAAGTGATTTATTAATCTACGTACGTTCGCTGAACTGTACGTCTGTAACCTTAGCGCTAGCAACGTAACGGACTGATTTAATAACAAAAAATAATACCACTTGTATCTGTTTGAAATCATATTTATTTTCCATTCAGACCCAATACCAACAACTTGAATTTGGTACAGACAGCTCAGTCAAACCTAATCAAAATAAATTTGTTTACTTATATTTTTACGTAATCGTAATACAATGCTAATTACTTTTTTTTGGAGTCAACTATTTTTTTTATTTTCAATTAAAGATCTTACGATTACACACAAAGCATTTTTACTGACTGTACCTTACATCTTTGAACATGTTTTTAAATATAAGTTGAAATAAATCTACCAGTGGTATTAGTTGATGGTATTAGAATGGAATAAATCAAAGCAATGTCCCTTACGTTATTTCATATTTCCAATATCGATGTAAGTATGTAACTCATTTTAAAGACAAGTTTAAACGGTAAGTTTTTATTGAAATGGCATATTTTAGCTCTTGTCTAAGCTAGAGAGTTATGTTAATGGTTGTAAGCTGTTGATCCCCGCATTAACGCCGGCGTTCACGCGCCATTGTCTTTCTATTGTGTCTCTAATTACGCACTCAAACACACAATTGTGTAAAATACATGACACTACCGCTAGTGTATTGTTTTTTAGGATTCCGTACCTCAAAAGGAAAAACGGAACCCTTATAGGATCACTTTGTTGTTCGTCTGTGTGTCTGTCCGTCAAGTCCCTTTATCTCAAGAACGCGTGGAGGTATCGAGTTGAAATTACAACCATATACTCAAATCTACGGTCCCTTGAAGCTGCGAAAAAATTACCTTTCTGAGTTAACGAAAAAAAAAGATATAGCCGTTTATGTTGCAAAAAACGTATATTTCGACACTCTCAAGGAAATCAAAATTCGTAGGTTACTTCCCGTTGACCCAGAATCCTGAAATTTTGCATAAAGCAAGGTCTTATAGCACAGGTATAGGAATAAATCTGAAAACTGTAAATTTGTTGTTACGTCACAACAAAATAAAAAAATTGCAATTCGGAATAATCTTCGAGACTCCATTCGGGAATTGAACTGTTTACCTAAGTAAGTTTGTACGGAACCCTCGAAAGCGCGAGTCTGACTTGCACTTGCCCATTTTGTTTTTTACCTTGCTATACGATACTGACTGGCTTGTTGGTCTATTGGTTAGGAGCCCTAATTGATTTACGTAACATACACGACGTACGTATACATATTATTGTTAAATTACACCCAGACACAGAACAAATGATTGTGCTCATCACACAAACATTTGTCCTGGGTGGGAATGGAATCCACGACCTCCGGCATAGCAGTCAGGGTCACTAACCACTAGACCAACAGGCCAGTCAAAACACACATGACTTCATTCAGCTATTACTTCTCTATCCGACACACGGCGAGTGTCCTCCCTTACATTGTTGTCACCTCTACGGTCCGGCAAGCAAAGCGTTTCGCCTCGTCGTTTGTACCGAGGAGGTACATCGGAAGACTAGAACAATTTGCCCTACAGTGTTCCCGTCCGATTATAATATAGGTGTATTCAAGGCTAGAGTGAATAATCTCTTAACAAACTAGTTTGTTTTACCATCAACGATTACATCACGTGCATATGCTGAGATAGGAGCCTTTTTGGCCTTGCACAGGTCTTTTATTTTTATTTTTTAATATTGTTTTTTCTATTATTTTTAAGTTAAGTATTTATAGATTAAGTAGTTACTTTTTATTTTATTATTGTTTGTCCTGTGCGAGTCTCAAATAAATGTTTTCTTTCTTTCTTTCTTTCTTTCTTTAAGTGGGTTCGCGGTCAAGTCATTAAAAACTTCCAGGCTGCAGCTATCAGGAAACACAGAATCCGGAAAGGTTGTACTTCTAACTACTGATCCACAATCTAGTCAATATTTTACTGTTATTAAGTATAGCTAAAACTAATATGCCTGTTGTATGCTTACCTAACAGTCCGTCTAGCACGTTGACTAATGTAAGCTTACGCAACTTATAAGCTTGCATAGTTCCTGATTAGTGCTGCTTCGTAGCTTCCCATTACTGTCGCTGGAGATAGTTCAGAACTTGTCTATAATCAAATATTTGTATGGATTATATATACGGTAAACACTGTTCCGGGGTGTGTTAGAATGGCATACTTATATACTTATTTTGACTGGCCTGTTGGTCTAGTGGTATAGTGGCCCTAACTGTTATGCCCTCCGTCGTGGGTTCGATTCCCACCCAAGACAAATGTTTGTGTGATGAGCATGACCATTTGTTCTGTGTATGGGTGTAATTTATCTATATATGTATGTGTTTAGAAATATATAAGTAGGTTTATCAGAATTGTCTAGTACTCATAACAGAAGCTCTGCTTAGCTTCGGACTAGATGGCGTTGTGTGATAGTTGTGGAATTTTATTGTGGAATATATTATAACTTTTTTTTCCGTTGGGAAATCTTCCAATGACTTCTCCCGAAATAGGTTGGAGCGAGAGGGCGAGTCAGACGTTTACCGAATAAAACTCAGTTCTAGGACCACGGTTTCCCTTTAGGAAATTCCCCGTGGCCTTAGCGGGCTTCGGCTCTATTGAGCTTCGGCCCCACTGGACTCCTACGGTTTTGATGACGTTCCCAGGCCCGGTGTGAGATATTCGCCGCTGAGCGCTTCCACAAAGACGCGACGGTGCTCCACCCAAGTGGGGCGCACCTCCGCCGTATGCTCCACCGTGTCCTCCAGGTGGTCAAGATTGGCGTACTTAAAGGCACCTTTGATGTCCCCTGTGTCCCAGCAGAGCGTTGGCTATTGTTGTGTTGCACTTTATCTGGATTCGTTTTGATGCATCCAAGCTGGAAAATAAAAGACGAGTTAAAGTTAAACATTAAGAAAGAAAGAAAACATGTTTATTTGGCACATAGATACACAATGTAGAACAAATACCTATTTATTAATTATTTATTTTTATACAGGGATATACAGAATACTGTAAAACATATAGAATAGATTTCATTAAATTTAATATGGCTTTTGCTCTTGATTTTCCTATTATTCTGAATTTTTATGAACAAATTTCACCAAAATAATATCTTGTGGTTTGATCCAAAAACTTCTCCCAGTCTAGGTGGAGCGAGAGGAAACGTTATAGGTACTTTTGCTGACTAAAACCCACCCGTGATCCTTCAGTTGCGTTCTTTGCGTTCCAAGGATCGGGCCAGTTATCTTTCGAACAATTCCGCAGCTTGGATGTATTGGTCTGAACACATTTATTTGTCTTTAGGGTTCCTTACCTTAAAAGGAAAAAACAGAACCCTTATAGGATCACTTTGTTGTCCATCTGTCTGTCTGTCTGCTAAGACCCTTTATCTCGGAAATGCGTGGGAGTATCGAGTTGAAATTAAAACCATACACTCAGGTCTGCGGTTTGATGAAGCTGTGAAAAAAAAAATATTTCTGAGTTAACGAAAAAAAAAGATACGGTGGATTATGTCGCAAAAAATGTATATTTCGATACTCTCAAGGGAATCAAAATTCATAGGGTATTTCCCGTTGACCTAGATCTCATAACACAATTATAGGAAAAAATCTGAAAACTGTAAATTTGTAGTTACGTCACAAAAAAAACTTTTTTTGCAATTCGGAAAAATCTTCGTAACTCAATTGGGGAATTGAACTGTTTTCGTAGTAAGTTTGTACGGAACCCTCAGTGCGCGAGACCGACTCGCACTGGCCCGGTTTTTTATTTTGACCTCGATCTTGCTTAATCGCCAGTGATGGATAAAGTCAACAAATATCAAACCTGTTGTAGTCGGCTAATAATTCAAAATATATAGAGGTTTCTCAGATTGGTTTCAAAGCCCTTGACACTCCGATAGCAATCTCACATTTACATACATTTATTATTATCGAACTGGTCCGATGACATCATTTTATTATTATTTTCTTGTTTTTATACTACTTGAATTTCAGGTCAAGTAACTTTTTATGTTTTTAATTATATATTTAGTATTGCCTACAGCTAAGTCTCTAGTAAAATGACTGCCTAAAAAGTTTTTGGTTTTCATTTACTAATCACATAGTTTTTTTCGTACCTCCTTTTATTTATTTATTTATTAAAACTTAATGCACTAGTAATAAACACTGTACAAAGGCGGACTTAATGCCTTAGGCATTTTCTACCAGTCGACCTTAGAGTGGTGCAGAAACAAAACATGGTAGGTGCAGCTTAATGGTAAAGAAATAGAAAAGAAATACAATAATAAATATATCCTTAGATACATACATACAAATTAACAATGTAATTATGAAAAACGAATCCAACAAATCAACGCTGTGATGATTACACCAACTTCCTGCGAATGTGCTCACATGCCATCACCTTAAAAGTGAACCGACTGGACGCCATCCTGATTTTATCTCTATGACCTTAAATTATTTGGTCAAAATATGCATAATTAACAAGATTCACTTGGGCCGATGATGCTGGTAGCCGGATTGTTAAAGAGTGACCACTGCCCTGGAACACAAAGGGCAACTGAAGAAACACAAATGGGTTCTAGTTAGTAATAGTTTTTTTAAGTGGGTTTGGGTCTAATGACTTTTCCTGCTCTAGGTCCTGTCAGACTTTTACTGACTAAAACTAGACCTATGTACCTTCTTTGTTATGCATTCTAGGGTTTCCTTTTTGGAAGCCAACCTATGGCCAAATCGGCCCGCATGGTAACACAGCAACGTTTCTCATGTGATCTCCTTCAATTTCACAGTAAGTACTTAACATTTGTTTTTAGAAGAAAATTCATCAAAAAAAGGAAGACTTTTTTGATTCAGTTAGCAAAAATCTAATACTTCCTTTTTGCTACATATAGGGGAAGTTTTTTTGATAACTTACCTCCTAAAAAAATAAAAATATTTAAAGAAAAACAAAAAACCCGACTGCGTCGAAACTAATTTTAAAAAATACGTAAAAAAATTAACTTTAATAAAAACTAAAAAGAAACAAACAAGCCCAGTAGTTTAGAATTCTGTTATGTAATACTTCGGCCTACGCATTTGGTCTCTAGAACGCCACATAGAAACAAACATACATACATACATAGACTGATAAACACATTACCCTCCTTTGCGTCGCGCAGTCGGGTAAAAAGGTAAATACTGTGAAATCGAAAAAGATCGCATTAGAAATGTACCTTGTTAGCATGCCGACTGATTAGACCATTCCACTCCTAAAGAGTTATGCAAATTTAGAACAGGATTTCAATATGATAGGAAAAGAATTGTATTATTTTATATAGGGATTGACGATTTAACAGTAATTTTGTACAAAGTATTGAAATATTGTCCCCGAGATTATCCTCCTAAACACCAGAACCCAGGAGCCAACACCATGAACTAGAGCTAAAGTCTTTGTAGTACAATTTACCGAGCTAATCTTAAAGGATGTAAACCAAAAATCAGTAGGTTAAAATTAAAACGTTAATGGTTACAAAGAAGCAGCTTGCCGTCCGGCTGTTCGGGTCAGGACCAAGCCCAGTCGTCAACGGCGCGAGGTGTTCCATGCGCACTTCAAAGAGATGTCAGAAAAAGCGTAGGAGCCTAGCAGAGCCGATGCTCGCTGGGGCTATGGGTAATTTCTGAAAAGGAAACCCATAGTCCTAGAACGCAAAGAGAAACCGAAGGAAAATAGGTGAGTTTTAGTTAGTCTCTCGCTTTGCTCTAGCACCGGAAAAGTCATTAAATGATTATTATCCAACTCAAAAAAAATATGGTTAAACAAGTACAATAATAATAATAATGTCTACATCTCTTTTTTCCAACTTTCCTTTCGCAGGTATGCTGAAAGAGATTTCTGTAGAAATAAGCATAACTTTTATATTATATCTTCTATATTATATCCTTTTTTGGTCTTATATTAGAATATATGTGTACATGAACTGTTATAAAAATTAAAAAATCTGAATTAGGGTGGTTTTAATTACATTGTATAATTATATGCAAAGTAAACATAATATCTACTAAATCATTTATATAAGGCTCAATACATAGCTGTATATACATCTATTCACAACAAAGCATTTGTATACAGATCGCTATCAGTGTTGATAACACCATGACCAGATACCATTGCGTTACCAAATTACCATAAGAGCGCCATCAGCATTCAATTTACTGGTGGAAGTACCGAATGCAGGTCAATGGCACACTACGGCGTACGTACGAAAAACTACGATTGTTTGTATGGTACAAGTAAATAGATTCAGGCGGTTTTAGGAATGTTAGAGCAAGGCTAGAGTCAGTGGGCTCTTAATAAACTTGTGCGCGTCATCATCAACGATTGCATCACTGCTTACCATTAGGTGGGATCGCAGTCAAGCACTAGTTTATATCATAAAAAAAATGTTACCTACGATTAATGTCAAAGTGGGTAGTCCGAAAAATTCAAATTTTCTTAAGTTTTTTTTTTGCAATTTGCAGGTGGCATTGTTAGGTTCTATATTCATTAAGATATATTATGATTTGCGACTTTAACAGGTTTATATTTATTTATAATAATAGAGATATAATAATAAAAATAATAATCATTAAAATCATCCGTAGGTACAACCCTCTCTCATATCTTATCAAACTTTCGCTTTTATAATACTAGTGTAATTATATTATGCTACATGATAGCGACAAGAAACATTTATTTATACAATACGGAACATGATTGAAAAGTGTCCATGGAGTTTCTTGCACATTCTTCTCCATAGAGATATAGCTTTGGAATGAATCTATCATTCTTGCGTAGCCTCTCGACGCGACGTTTAGGTAAATTTTAAGAAAATAATGGTATAACAACCAGCAAATCTATTTCATGTATTCACTGAAAGTAACTTAGCAACATGGAATAACTTTTCAGTAATATAATTAAAAAAACATGAATTTTAGGATATCCCTTTAACATCAAGACTGTTTTTACTGCTTGTGAAAACGCTCCCGCGTCCGCTCCTCCTAAACACCACACAAGCCAACCAATTGATATAATATTCTAATTTTTACATAACACCTGATCTACATACTTGCGAGTACAGTACCTACGTATATACATACCTACCCATGCCTTACACAATTACCTAAATGTTTATCATGTGTTAAGAGGTAACACGTAAACGTAATCCAGTGAAGTCGCATGGTACCATCGTCACATGGTCACTTTTATAGTTACATAATGGTAAATTAGTCACAGAATATATTAGACTTATAATAAAATCCTTATAGAGATGTCGCAGAAAGCTGCATCGAATAGAATTGCGACAAAATTTATAATTATGCGATTTAATTATGTTATGTAAACGGAAATTGTTTAATGTTCGAAAAAAGTGATGTCTCGTTTTGGTTTTGATTCTGAAATCTTCATTATTATCACACTAATATTATTGACGCTCTAGGTATCATCATCTTCATCATTTCAGCCGAAAGACGTCCACTGTTGGACATATGCCTCCCCCAAGCGTCGCCACAACGACCGGTCCTGTGCGTCTTGCATCAGGCTCCAGGTACAATATTCACACTCAAATGGTTGAACAGATTTGCATGAAAGACACATAACCAGTAGAAGTAGACCATGTCCAGGAATCCTCCTTGCATCATATTCCTTAAGTCTGAGGGTCGTGACCTCCCTGCTTCATCACTTTAATTTTTATGATATTCCTCCATCTATTGCTGTCACTGGCGGTATGAAGGGTCTTGTATACCATGAAGTCAAGAGTGGTGCGGATCTGGTAGGACCAACGTATTGGGCTGCGCCCGCGACGCCTTTTTCCATCTCCTTTACCGGTCACAATTAGCCTTTCGAGGTTTCTATCGTCTTTCCTAGCAATGTGATCGAAGTATTGCAAAATCTTGCGAAGACATTCGGACGACAACCGCGGGGAGATTTTTAGTTCTCGCAGTATAGATACGTTGGTCCGAAATGCTATCCAAGGGATACGGAGCATTTTTCTCCAGCACCACATGTCAAAGGTGTCAATGCGAATGTCCTGGAATAGTACCTACTTTTTATCCCAGGAAAATCACAGAAAATCACCCCGAGGAGAGAACATGCTGTTCCCTCTTCCGGGTGATTTTCTTCTTTTACGCGAGGGAAATTCTGCGCTGGCAGAAGTGTCTCTTATATATTTTCCATAAGGAATCTGACAGTCTATTCTTTAATTCTTTATTGTACACCATAACAACTTCTAATATAAGTGGCGAGTTTAACTCAAAGTTGAATTTTCTTCCAGCAAACCATTGAATGATAGAGAGAGATCTCAATGCTGATGCTTTTTAATTTTCCACTTGAAACCATTCAAAGAAGAGTTTTTTTTAGGTGGGAAAATCATCTAATGACATCCCTCGGCCTTGGGCGGAGCAGGAGGGCGTGTCAGGCTTTTACTGACTAAAAACCCACTCCTGTTCCTTCTTTGCCATTGTTCCGGGGCCCCGGGGATCTCTTTCGCATCACCCATGGCTCCAGTAGGCTTTGGGCCTGCCGGGCCCCTACGGTTACTGACATCTCCTTGAGGCGCACGTGGAACACTACGCGCCGTCGACGGCTTGGGCTCGGTCCGGACGGTGACCGGAAGGTCGGACGGCGAGCTACCCATTGCTCGCATCCAAAGAAGTGCTGTCATGTAAGGAGTGAGGGAGAGAGTTCCAGAGACGCTCTGCAGTGACAGAGGAGCCATCATAATGGCACGGAAGGCGCGGTGGTTGAGTGTTTGGAGGTATACGGAACAGAAAGTAAAGTCCCGCAAACCTCCGTTGAAAAGGGAGGATCCTCCGACCAGACGGGTGTTATGTCTGGTGGGCAACTGCCCGATAGATGATTTCAGGCTGTTCTATATGTTCTAATCGCGCGGAGAACTTTAATTACGCGATGCAGAATTAGTTCTTATGTGACGTCATAGATTTCGCTACAAGTGTTTGACAGCTGCGCTGCGTGAAGCGGGTTTGATTCCCGCATGGAACAAAATGTATGGCCTACAGATGTTCCGAGTCTGGTTATCTAGTGCATATGAGTTTTCATGTTTGTGGACGCAGCCATGATACAGGGAGTACCTAATTCCTAGTGTGGGTTCCAGGACCCGATGGCTTGCCTGGGAAGGCCTGGGTCCTGGCCATGGAGGCTCTCGGGCCTCGACTAAGAGGGCTCTTCAGCGCATGCATGGAGAGGGGCCAGTTCCCACTTCGCTGGAAGACTGGGAAACTGGTCCTCATCGCGAAGCCGGGGCGCCCTGCGGACTCTCCGTCCGCGTACCGGCCCATTGTGCTGCTCGACGAGGTGGGCAAGCTCTTTGAAAGAGTAATTGCAGACCGCCTTGTCGCGCACCTAACACGGGTGGGGCCGGATCTGGCGGACGGCCAGTTTGGTTTTCGCAGGAGGCGCTCCACGGTGGACGCCATCATGCGCGTGCGAGCCCTCACGACGGGGGATGCGGTGGCCCAGGGCAGGTGTGTCGTGGCGGTGTCTCTGGACATCGCCAACGCCTTCAACTCCCTGCCTTGGAGTAGCATTAGGAGGGCACTCCGGTATCACCGGACGCCCGACTACCTCTGTCGTGTGGTCGAGGCGTACCTGTCGGACAGGTACATCATCTACCCTGGTCACCAGGGAGAGTGGGAACGCCGAGAGATGTCGTGCGGTGTTCCGCAGGGATCGGTACTAGGGCCGCCCTTGTGGAACATCGGATACGACTACGTGCTGCGCGGCGACCTCCCTGACGGGGTCAGCGTAGTCTGCTACGCAGACGACACGCTGGTCCTGGCGCGGGGAGAGTCGTACCAGGCGGCGGTCGAACTAGCGACACACGGGGTTGCGACAGTCGTGGGCAGGATCCAGGAGTTGGGACTCGAGGTGGCATTGCACAAGTCCGAGGCCATGTGCTTTCACGGTCCTCGGAACGCGCCACCACCGGGTTCCCAACTAACGGTAGGAGGAGTCCACATCGGCGTCGGGTCGACGATGAAGTACCTGGGACTCGTTCTCGACAGCCGATGGGATTTCGAGGAGCACTTCCGACGTCTGGCTCCCAAACTAAATCGGACTGGGGCTGCCCTCGGGCGGCTCCTGCCCAACCTGGGGGGTCCAGACGCCTCCTGCCGGAGGCTCTACGCAGGAATCGTTCGGTCCATGGCCCTTTATGGCGCACCGGTATGGGCGCCGGCGCTGCGGAAGCAGCCGGCGGCCCGGCTGAACGCATGCCAGAGGGTCATGGCCATACGGATGGTGCGAGGATACCGGACGATTTCCCGCGAAGCGGCGAGCCTCCTTGCTGGACAGCCACCATGGGATCTGGTAGCAACAGGCCTTGCTCACATGCACGATCTGCGCATGGAGATGCAACGCCGGGGCGAAACTCCGCTGCCGCGACAAGTCGCAGCATGGCGGACAGAGCTCTGGCGGGTTCTCATGGAGAAATGGCGACAGCGACTGTCGCGACCCAGTGCTGGGCACGCCACAATTATGGCGGTAAGTCCCCTCTTTGAGGCGTGGTTGGAAAGACCTCACGGCGTCCTCACCTTCCGCATGACGCAGGTTCTCACCGAACACGGTAAGTTCGGGAAGTTCCTGCACCGAATTCGTGCGGAAGAGACGCCCGGGTGTCGCCACTGTGCGGACCGCCCGGAGGACACGGTGGAGCACACGGTGGAGGTGTGCCCCGCTTGGGCAGAGCAACGCCGTGTCCTCGTGGGGGCGATCGGCGGCGGCGATCTCTCGCGTCGGGCCTTGGTACAGGCCATGGTCCGGAGCGAGGAAGAGTGGCAGGCGGTCGCCTCCTTCTGCGAAGCAGTAATGCTAGCAAAGGAGGCGGCCGATCGCGTGAGGCAACGGTCCTCACGCCCCAACCGCCGCCGGGATTCCGATCCCGATTTCCGGCCACCGTAGGCGAGGGCTTGCGGACGGCGAGCAATGGGTGGCTCGCCGTCCGATCGTCCGGTAACCGTCCGGACCAAGCCCAAGTCGTCGACGGCGCGTATTGTTCCACGCGCGCCTCATGGAGATGTCAGCAAATCGTAGGGGCCCAACAGGGTCGAAGCCTACTGGGGCCACGGGTAGTGTGAAAGCGAAACCCGGGGCCCTGGGACGAAGGCAAAGAAGGAACAGGAGTGGGTTTTTAGTCAGTAAAAGTCTGACACTACTTTCCGCTCCGCCCAAGAGCGGGATTTGTCATAAGATGATTTTCCCACCTAAAAAAAAAAAAAAAAAAAAAAAAGTGTGGGTTTTTTTTTTTTAAGAAACAAATTTTAAGGAGAATTATAGAAAAGTTGGGTAAATTACTTTAATATGGAATTAAACTTTGGACACGGGTTGATGACCTACAAAAGTGATGTATGAGTGAGATATGTATATAGGGTGACTGGTAATTAGTGTACGATACTTAAACACGTGATTGTGCTCATGATAACCAACAATTTTTACTATGGGAACAAAACTGAAATCGCGAAAAAAAATCAGCTGTTCAGAACATTTATGTTTGCCTAATGTACTGAACAGCTGATATTTTTTTTGCGATTTCGGCTTTGCTCCCATAATAAAAATTGTTTGTTATCATGAGCACAATTACGTGTTTAAGTATCGTACACTAATTGCCAGTCACCCTATATATCTGTGTATCTATTATAATATAATATGTTTAATACTGGTTTTGTCACACTAATGACAGCCGCATTTCTTGTCCAGGCAATTACTGTCCATTCCAGGTTACCTGTTGTATGTACGTATGTGTTTTAGTTTAAGTTTACTTTTATGTTTGTATTGGTGTACAATAAAGGATATAATAAATAAATAAATAAATAAAAGTGAACCCGGGTACCTACCCAATTTTTATCTAAATTCAAACCAATATTAACAAATAAAAATGTCATAATCTCTTACACAAAGCCTTTAATTTAGAATTTAAACGATGCAGACATGAAAATCGAAGAAATGCGGACATTAACATAATTTCACGTTTTATATTCAACATGACATGTTTTTATTAATCGATGAAATCACTTCATTATATGATTATATTTCTTCATTATCAACTAATAATGTATGAATTTGGCGAATCTTCTAAATAATACTTAATTATCAGACACACGTAACAAGAAGCAAAATGTCAGGGTTTGCATTTTTTGGTTTCATAATGGTGGTTAATTTTTGAAATGACGTCATAATCGTTTTCAATTCGGTTCAGTTGTAGTAATAAACTGATGGATGACAAATAGAATGGGTCCTAACTAAATAGTTATGGTTACTCTTTTTACCGATAAGTAATAATATAATATCATTGGATCAGAATAAGCCATAAAAACTACTAGCTAGCTAGCTTCTGTCAACGACCTTGCCCGCGTGAAAGAAAAAAAACTGGGCAAGTACGAGTTGGACTCGCGCACTGAGGGTTCCGCACAAACTTGAAAGGTAAATTGTGGTTTACGATTTATGACGTATTGAAAAAAAAACTACTTACTAGATCTCGTTTAAAATAATTTTCGGTGGAAGTTTGCATGGTAATGTACATCATATATTTTTTTTAATTTTATCATTGTCTTATTTTAGAAGTTACAGGGGAGGACACACACATTTTACCTCTTTGGAAGTGTCTCTCATGCAAACTATTCAGTTTAGAAAAAAATGATATTAGAAACCTCAATATCATTTTTGAAGATCTATCCATAGATACTCCACACGTATGGGTCTGATGAATTTTTTTTTTTAAATTTTAGTTTTAAGTATGGGGAAACCCCCAAAATTTATTGATTTTTTCTATTTTTGTGTGAAAATCTTAATGTGGTTTACAGAATACATCTACTTACCAAGTTTCAACAGTATAGTTCTTATAGTTTCGGAAAAAAGTAGCTGTGACATACGGACGGATAGTCAGACAGACATGACGAATCTATAAGGGTTCCGTTTTTTGCCATTTGGCTACAGAACCCTAAAATATATGGCGATATTTTTTTTAAATGGCATAAACTAGTGCTAGATAGCGATCCAGCATTCTACTGATGACAAAAATTTTATAAATCGATGCAGTAGTTTTTGTATTAATTTATTGTAAACAAAAATCTAATAAAATTACAAGTCTTTTCTCTTAATAATGGAGTCTTAATTATTATGTAAGCATATTCTATTGTGCATCTTATTTATAATAACAAACTAATATTTATTTGTTTATTTGAACGCGTTAATCTTGGGAAGTAATGGTAATTGAAGTTTTTTTTAGGGTTTCATACCTCAAAAAGAAAAAACGGATCCCTTATAGGATCACTTTGTTGTCCGTCTGTATGTCTGTCTATCTGTCAAGACCCTTTGTCTTGGAAACGTGTGGAGGTATTGAATTGAAATTAACCAAATACTCAAGTCTGCGGACCCTTAAAGCTGTGGAAAAATCAGCCTTTTGAGTTAACGAAAACAAAGGATACGGCCGTTAAAAATCAGCCTTTTGAGTTAACGAAAACAAAGGATACGGCCGTTTATGTCATAAAAAACGTATATTTCGACCATCTCGAGGGAATCAAAATTCATAGGGTACTTCCCATTGACCTAGAATCCTGAAATTTGGCATGAAGCAAGAGTTCATAGCGCAAGTATAGAAATCCAAATTTGCGATTTGGAAAAATCTTCGTAAATCAATTCGGGAATTGAACTGTTTTCATAGGTAAGTTTGTACGGAACCCTCAGTGCGTGAGCCCGACTCGCACTTGCCCGATTTTTTTAGTATTAGATAGCCCATTTACAGAGGAACGCTATATAACATCATACTACGACCCACGGGAGTGGAGCAGTAATCAAAGATGCGGAAGAACCCACGTGGGACAGCTAGTATATTATATTGTTTAACTCAGTTGAGATTTGTGAAATATTAAAGTGATGTAACTGTGCATTAAACGCACTCGTTTATTTTGTTACTCACGCAACAGCGGAAAGAGTGCACTGAATATAATTGGATTTTATCATCTCTGTGTAAGAATTTATATTTTTTAGGTAAGTATGTGTTCTCGAATTTCTCAACGTCCGGAGTTATTTCGAAAAAATGTAGCGAAATCCAATATGTTACTGTGTTGTTTTCTGTGATGTAGTGGGAGAGCAGTGACTGATGCTGCTACAAAATATACACCTACGTAAAATTTAATTATATTCACTTCCATATTATTTGTGTAGACTTTATTATACATCTAGATACATACATACATAATGAAAATGTAAAACCTAAAAAAATATTTTTTTTACTATTGATAAGCTCGCTCTTGACCAATATCTCATCTTTTATTTTTTTATTTTTTTTATTCTTGATAGGTTCGCGCTTGACCGCTATCTCACCTGATGGAAAGCGACGATGCGGTCGACGATGGAGCGCGCTTACCTAGAAGTAACCTATTCACTCTTGACTTAAAGATTCCCGGGTTGTATCCATCAGGAAAAACAGATTCCGGCAAGGAATTCCACTCCTTAGCTGTACGCACTATGAATGTGTTCCCAAAACGTTTTGTGCGTATAGGTGGCATCTAATGGCAAACGATGATGTGGTCGACGTTGAAGCACGGTTGCCTAGAAGTAACCTATTCACTCTCGACCTAAACACATCTTCCCCTAACATACCTACTTCTGTTTTTAGTCATCACCATCATCACTTCCTTTGTACACATGACAGTTCATGCATTGTTTCTATATTTTCTTCACCTGTTAAATTCTTCTCAGAAAAGGTCTTAATTTTGCTTGAAACTTTTGCAGATACATTCCTTCAATATTCCATTCCATAATCACTGATTATCCATAGACAAACCAATTACTTCACACAACGCATTCAACTATTGCAATATGCCAAAGGTTACTAGTTCAGATCAGCTGTTCTCTGATAATGTCTACCTTTCACTGACGCTCCGTAATGCTACCGGTGATATTCAAACATAATGCGTGGTTACAGTTCGTCTAAAAGTAACAGTTTCAATTATGTTGATGTTGTAACCCTTAGGAAGATTGCAAAAGCAAATGTAGGTGTCGAACTTTGGGTTAAAGATGAAATTTTCTAAACCTATATTCCTAACTAAAGTATCGGTCACACAAAAAGTTGATCAACTGACAAACAAGTCTGCAAAAATCTACCGTTTCTGAGCAAAAACGACGAAATTTGAGGGATTCACCTACTATGTATGACATATTAATTACATTACACTTAAACTACACGCTATTAATGCTAAAGTACCAATTCACACAACATTTTCGACTCTTGTAATCACGTCCGCCATTATCTATAGCCATCTCTTTCTTTTAAATACTCCATAAAAACCTGATTATATTTTATACAATAAGCCAGTTCAATTAATTCTAGACATTAGCCAACTTTTTGGGTGTGTCGCAAGAAGATGCCATTTCACTATGCGATACAAAATTATATATTTCGTAACCACTATTACGAATCATTTTGTCAAAACATAAAAGAGATGGTTCGTTCTGTTACATTGCACAAGTCAAAACTCGATGTTTCTACTGCGCTAGTCTAAAAATATTTTGGTTTTGGATCTTACATAACCCAAAAGTAAAATTTTATTTACGCTGGCGGTGAAATATAAGACTTGTAGTATTTCAAATCGCAATCATTATTGGCTAATATTTTGAATGGAATTAGAGGGAGAGGGAGGCCTAAGAAATGATCCTGTAAAGAGTGATGTAAAAGAAAAGTGAGTCAGTGTAAGCGAGACAGTTGACAGGACAGAATAGATGAAAATTAACGTGCTGCGCCAACCTCAAATGACATGAGTCAAGGACAGGAAGATTATGAAGATTTATAATAGTTATGATTTGATTACAACCGAATCAGGTATTCTTGGATAGTAATGATATATAGAAAAAACTTCAAATCAGTTGAAATCCAATTACAAAAAGCTTAGTAAAAAAAGATGAAATGGTTCGAGATGATATAGAAAGGAGTCCAAAGATGGATTTAAGAAAAAGCCGATGTTGATGATAATAATAATAAAGTCTTAATAGACTATAGCGAGACTTAGTACGAAACTTCTGCCCATTTTAGGATTTAATCCAAAAACATGTATGCCTTGAGGCTTTTGAAAGTCAAGGCTTAAGTTAAATCAAATCATCTTTATTTATCAACGAATAATTCTTCTTCAGTAATGTTCTGCATGCCTAAAATAAATCTAAAGAGATGGTTTAAAATACTTTCTTGTCGATCCCATTGCATCAATTAGAAAGCTTATATTCAATTCTAATTGATATTTTGGTAAATGAAATCTGATTAATTTCTTCATTAAAATTAGTGCTTATATCGTTAGAAATTGTAATAGATAAAGTCTTGATTACTTCCTGTCACTTTCATCTTAATTCTGTATCGTCGTTTGACCGTTTTGTTAGTTTATAGATTCTTTTCTGCACTATAATTCTTTATTTCTATTAGAGTGGCTTACTCTTCTGTTATAGGTTTTTCAGGATAACTGATACTTTTAAATCCTTTGTCAACATCTACTATAGCTTTTCTAAGTATATCTAAGTCTTTTACACTCAACTTCCTTTTTGAATAATTATGGTCTGCAGGAAGAAATTTCTTTAAAATAATTAGTATTTTTATACTCTTTCAGATATATATTCTTTTATCATGTCCAAGTGTTTTATGTGTCAATAAAATGTAATAATCATATGAACTGACAAAATCGATGCTTAGGTTTCGCTGCTAAGTATTTGCAGAATGTTACTGCCCATCACGTGCTTTAAAAAGCCAAAATCTATAACTGAGTTAACAGCTATATCAATTAGAAAACTTCCAATTCACCATGCAAATTTTGTGCTTAAAGAAAACTTAATGTACAACAGCTTAGCTCTTATATGGACTAATAGTATTAGGATATCTATGTCACATCCTCTTAAAAACACAGGATGGTCTGCCTTATTAGTCAACGCACTAAATTACATCACTACCATCTATAAAGCATCATTTAATTTTGTATCGATACGTTGCATCACTAAACAAAACTGTACTAAAGCTGTACTTAAATAGTGATGTCCATAAATCGATACAATTTGACCTGTCTCTTTTACGATTATTGCGCGGCTTTAAAGATTACATTGTTGTTTTTTTAAGACTGTTTAGTAACTTGTTGTTCTCTTTTTTAGTGTGATGACGATGCTAAATGACTTACTTAATAAACCTAATACCCTAGAGATACTTCATGGACATAAATGTAGAGAGGTGGACTTAATGTCACCAACCCTTACGAAGCCGCGCCAGGCCTGCTTTGTGGATTAAGGTCCATTCCTTCTTATAGAGAGACTGGTTATGCTTTGGACTGGTTGACGAGACAAACCTGTCACTAGCCACAATATTTTAGTATTAGATAATAATAATAGGTATAAAATTATCCCAAGAGAACATATTTCCGAAATAAAAGTATCCTATTTGCTATTCCAGGATATGCTTTTCCAGTGGGCCAAATTTTATTCAATTTTTTTCAGGCATTCGAGCGTGACGAACTTACAGACATGCGCACAAACTTTTGCCTTTATAATATTAGTGTGATCATAAACTTTGGTTGTTTAGAATACCCACAACGCTTGAGGTATTATGCGTTGACCCTGTAACATGAGATCAACTTCATGCCCATCTAAATCGTTTCTTGATTCTTGCCCTAAAATTTTATTTTCAACACACTTACTCGAAAACCCGCTCCTATCCTTACCGCTTTTAGGCATGCAATTCACTGTTTTCCACACTAGTGCGCAAAAGTGCGTCAGCTCGCCCCCACCACCATTTATTTAATTTATTGTATCAGGCTTGGCGCTGAATAACCCTTACTAGTCGCCGGTGCCGAAATAAACCAAACGGGGTTTCCCGTTTATTTATTTTTTTGGTAAGTGTAGTAAAAAACGTCGTTTGATACACATGAAAATTTGTCACTGCAGCACTCGGATCCATAATACCCTCACCTGCGGCTTGGGCGAATTCCACCTCGGTCTCAATTACAAAGATACTCCACTTGTATGAAATTGTACTATAGATGAAAACAAATCATAACTGAGACAGTTTCATTAAAACCTTCTCTATTAATTTGAATCCCATTCATCAATGCAGTAATTGTGTTTCGATATATTTTCAAAACAGTTGTCGATACCCAATCACATCTCTAGTAGGAACCGGGCTTATATAACAATGGTTCACAATAACTGACCAGTGCTGACCTACATTGGGTCATAAACTTATATAGCCATGTAAATGGTCCAGACTTGAACAGGACATTTCAAATTGTCAGTGAAAGTCACCGATTTACTTGAGAATTATGAGATAGACCATCTGACAGGTGCGTTAGTTAATCTAACGAGCATAGGTCAGTAGCTAGCTTCATTCCAGCAGTTGTTTGACGTCACTGTGATTCTAATTGGCTGCAGCAGATACCTGCAGGCCTAACCAAGTTAAGGCCGTTTCGTTTCGAATCTCTTTCTACAAACGGTAACGCCTCCTATTTGTTTGTTCTGCCTACGTGACTTAACGTTGAGATGACGTCATTCCCATTTATTTGAAGTTTTCTACTAGCGTTAACGATTGTAGATTATCAACTTGGCTGAGCCTGCTGTGGTATGAGGATATCCGCAGGAGAACCAAGGTAACCGACATAGCACGAAGAATCGCCAAACTTAAGTGGCAATGGGCAGGGCACAGTGCTCGCAGAACGGATGGCCGTTGGGGCCGAAGGTTCTGAAATGGCGGCCACATACCGGAAAACGTGGCGTTGGAAGGCCTCCTACAAGGTGGACCAATGACTTGGTAACGGTTGCGGGAGTCCGATAGGATGTCAAGCAGTGGACATCTTTCGGCTGAAATGATGATGATGATAATGGGCCTGCTGAGCTGCTATGCAAGGGCATCGCAGGTAACAAGGCCATTGTTGGACCAACTGGTCCAATGTTCTATTAAATATGTTAATTACCTATAATATTTTTACGGATTTTTTTTTTTTGATAGGCCTGCGCTTGACCACTATCTCACCTAAATCTCTCTGCAAGTGATGATGTGACCAACGGTGGAGCACGCTTACCTAGAAGTAACCTATTCACTTTTAGGTGGTAGCTATCAGCAAACACAGACTCCGGCAAGGAATTCCACTCCTTAGCTGTACGCACAAAACGTTTTGTGCATATAGGTTCCTACCTATCCACCATGTACCTGTGGCGCATCACCGTAGACATACGGTGGTTCTGAAATAGAACGGGCTTGGTGGAATGAAGTTATGCATTTCCAACGCACACTCCCCGAAATGCAGCTGGTACAAAACCGACAGGCTAGCTACTCGGCGTCGGTGATCAAGACTTTGGAGCTTTAACACTACTTCATTACCAATGATCCTCTTGGCTCGTCTCTTAATTGACTCAAGTGCATCAAGCTGGGGTTAATTTAATTATTTGATTAGGCAAGGTATTTCTGGATCTCTGAATATTTGGTTTCAGAAGAAGAATTATTGCTTGCCGACCCCAAGCTAGTATTTTTTTTAGGCGGGATAATCATCCAATGACATCCTCCGCTTTTGGGCGGAATGTCAGACTTTTATTGACTAAAAATCAATCCCTGTTTCTTCTTTACCTTCATCCCAGGGCCGAGTTTTCTTTACAGAAACAAACCCTTGGCCCCAGTAGGCTTCGACCCTGCTGGGCCCCTACGGTTTGCTCAGATCTCCTTGAGGCACGCGTGGAACACTACGCGACGTCGACGACTTGGGCTCGGTCCGGATGGTTACCAAACGGTCGGACGGCGAGCTATCCATTGCTCTCCGTGCGCAAGCCTGCACCCTATGCTAGTTATGAAAAGACTATGGAGATGGAGATGATGATGATATTTTGCAATATCGCTAAATTAAAAACATCCCATAGATTTCTGGGCTTAGTACAAAACAAGTTAATTTATCGATGCAGACACATTATTTAACTTTCGCAACACTGACTCACAAACTACTATTGACCCACGTACGATATAAACTCTATGGCTATTTAAGTAGACTACACTGCAATAAGGAGCGGTCATAGACAGTGAAAGTTTATAGCCATGGCTAGTCTTTGGTCCGGTCTAGCTTCAGAATGAAATAATGTGAGAATGTGCGTGATTATAAATTATTATTTTACGTGTCTACAAAGACTACAATCTCCTTGGTGGGTGTGGCGATTGTTTATGAATTCATAAAGGTGATATTAAAGAGTGTGGGTTGGTCATCATGCTAAATAACCTGAGATGCCTGAGGTTATACTGTGTTTGCCATGGTCAGACTTTGAATGGGTAACTGACATATAATGCATTTGAAAATTTTTCGTGTTTTCAAAAGCACGTTAGCCATTTATTTATTTAACCAGAAAGACAATTACAAACAAATTATGTAAAGCAAATCAAATATTAAAAAAAAAAATACAAATATAACTGTTACAACAAATATTATAAGAGTTAATGTGGCTCAAAAGGCTGCCGAACTAAAATTGGACTGGGTGGGACATGTCTGCCGCATGCTCGACAAACTGTGGGCCAAAGTAGCACAAAGTTTGTGCCCTAAAACAGTGCGACAGGGTCGCAGACTCGCAGCAGACCACGAAAGAGATAGCGCGACGAACTAGACAGATTTCGCCAGAACTGACAAGAGGAAGCGCTGGCCCGTGAGAGATGGTAGGAGTGAAGGGAGGCCTTTTCCCAGGAGTGGGATAGAACAGGCTAACAAAAAAAAATTAACAGCCTCTCACTCAGGACATGGACGCTCACAACATATTAATTTAATACCTTGCATGTCTAATTAGTCAGTTTATGTAAACGCATGTTTGACAAATAAATTATTTATCTTTCTTTCTCTCTTTCTTTCAGTCTTCTCGCAAATCACCAGATTTTCAGACACTATCTCCTTCTATTCATCAGCGAACAAATTAAGTCCATGACTTGATTCAAGGAGAGCATTGAGTGCGATTAACATTGACGGAATGGGTGACATACATCGTGGAATCTTACAACAACGTGGCTCCATAAACAATGTATACCATCTTATTCAGTATCTAATAGTTATCGGGAACAAACACATCACACTGCCATTCCATAGAGAAGTCTCAAAGTGTAAGACAGGGTCAATCACCTAAAAGTTTAAAGTATTGTATCATCTTATCTGAAAAGTTTAGAAACTGGGTTCAACTTGATTGTGGACAAGCTATGCAGAGAAATAAAACCTTCATATTCAACTTTTTTGATTTCCAAACCCCGAAAAACGAACACAGTTCCGTCTGAATTCATAATAAAATATGTATAAAATGAAATAAGAAAATAAAAAGTGAACGCAAGCGCAGTGTATCTTACACTACTTTAAACTAAGTATGTGGTGCAACTTTGACATTTTGATAAGTACTGCACTTTATATTGTGCACACAATTTTATTTGAAGGTGAGATTATCCTGCTCATTGAAGCAGCTGTTTCTGTAAGCCATAAAATTATATTATTATTTTCTTTTTGTATGGGATGTTAATTGAGAAAGTGTCAAACTTTCACTAACTAAAACCCACCTGGTCTGTGTTTCTTCAATTGGGCTTTGCGTTCTAGGACCACGGCAAGCTTTTCGTACAATATTTTGTACTTCTTAGCTATTTGTTTTTGTTTAATTTCATTTCAAGATCTAAGACAGTTAAATCGTTTATCATCTACTAATTCAGCTTCATTACAGTACTTCTAGTTTTGATTTTTTTAAGTTACAGTGGTCGGTAAAAGTGTGGTGAGCTTGTCCCAAAAAAGGCTACATAACTTTTTCAATGCAAGAATCTAAACCACGATTCGACGCTTAGAGTCAATCGTTCGAAATCATCAAGAATGTGAGAATTTCATCATGATTACAATACAAACATTCTAATCAAGCCAAACATTGCAAAAAATAATCTTTTGTGGACCAAATGTGGTAACAACCGCATACTTAGATGTTGAGATAACATTTTATACAATAAATAATTAAATTATGTAGTTTTTAACATTAATATTCATTGAGACTATCCTCTAATCCGATGGCGCCGAGGCTGTGATGGCCTAATCAGGCAACGTTGTCGTCTGCTTTTACGCAGACGATAGTTTTTTGAACGAATATGCTTATCAATATATTGTCTCACCGGGAGTAGTAGCTAATGGTAGCAGTTGACGATCAATAATTTGAAAAATAAATAGATCTTGAGGATCTATTTAAGGATGATGGATGGAGAGGGAGAGGAATAATATTACAGAAAAATGAATGAACGCTAATGTGGCGGTTGCCAAGAGAGAAAGAAGAATAAAAAATGATGTGTGACGAGTGTATGAGTGACAGGAAATTAATGATGAAACAATAATAATACAATCACAATCATTCTACTGTTATTTGATGATAATGGAAGTACTAACAATAACCCTCTCGAACATAGTGGCCAATCTCAATAGATATGAACTAAGTACGTAAGAGATATTATAGTGCACGAAAGTGTGCGCAGACACAGGTGTACCCTCTGTTCCGTTACTTACACCAATGGGACGGCAGCCTGACAGGACCGAAGAGAGATCAGGCGCCGACCAACGTCTTCACGTATTTTCTGACGCACAACGATAACAATAGTATGATTCTTACATCAAGGATTTTTTCAGACATGCAGTCTTGGTCACCCTACACTGAATATATCTCACGCATTTACAACTGACGAACGATTGAACTAAAAGTATAGTTATTACATCACCCAAAGGTTGAAAACGTTACAAATATTAATGTTAGACAATAGCCGAGTGTATCATCTATAAGTGAAAGGTTTCTTTGAATTGAATGGTTACCATAATCATAATCAATATTTTTGTTGAGTAAAGTATAGGGTAGTAAAATTCAATAACGTAAAATTATAGATTATTAGGTGATCATCGGCATTGGATTTTGTTCTTTTGTGTTTTGTTTCGATTTAAAACATTGACATCGAAATAAAATTGGAGGTAACAGTGAATTCATTATCATCATCATAATTTCAGCCAAAAGAAGTCCACTGTTGGACATAGGCCTCCCCAAGTGTCGCCATAATGACCGGTCCTGTGCGTCTCGCATCCATCGGATTCCCCTGAGCCTCACCAGGTCATCCGTCCACCTTGTGGGAGGCCTTCCAACACTGCGTCTTCCGGTACGTGGTCGCCACTTCAAAACACCGCCCTTTTAAAGACGTGGCGTAATGTTGCCACTTTATACGTGTGTAGATCATAGATAATTGTATTTCCTCACTATTTATTTATGTTGTTTCCATTTAAGACTTTGTCCTAAAAATGTATTTATATTTAATTTTACTCAAATGTATTTTTATGTACACTATACCGTTGCCGACGTCGGTTGGTTGATGGCGTCACCGGCCCACGCTGAAAACCAGCGCTGTGGACTCGTCGCATTTTTGCGTTGTGGACACGGCATTATGCTGAGCGTACGGCCGTTTTGCTCGGATGTGGCGCATATATGTTTTTTTTGATTAATTTATGTTTTTGTCTTGCAAAATGTTTGCAATATGTTTAGTTATAAGTTTGTGCCTTTTCCGGCAAATAAAATGTTTTTCTTTCTTTCTTTCTTCTTTCTTTCAAAACCTTTCATCCCTATCGATCATCTTTTCTACGAGCAATGTGCCCTGCCCACTACCACTTAAGTCTGATGATTCTTCGGGCTATTAACCTTGGTGAAGTGAAGTCATCGCTGACTTTTTATAGTGAAACAAGCAGCTTGTTCGATATTTTAGTAATATTAATAACATAATTAATTATGCATGTTCTTATTTATTCTAAGATCAAGTTCTATAAAAATAATTTGGTATTTCTTAGTCGCATCTGCACCAAACAGGTTATTTTATTTATTTATTTATTTATTTATGGATCACCAACGAGTGTTAACAATTAAAAAAAAAACTTAAAAATAAAAATTGGTATACGTAACCTAGTCCTTTAATGCACACTCAATTATAGGCAATCACAGCTTATGTTTATATTATTTTTTTTTTGTGATTTTATATTTTGCAATACTGCCTAAAAAGAGATTTAATCATTGCAATAAACTGAGATAATAAATACTTTACACAAATTGTCATTAAATCAAATATATAGATAACATCAGAATCTACTACCTTTCAAAATTATGACTTGCCTTGAGAAGTAAAGCAAAACGATTAGTTATAATAATTTTGGGCCTTATGTGTACTGTCTTTAAAGTGTTTTTACTTTGCGTTATAAAAAAGGTAGGTATGTTTAGTAATTAACTGTGTACCTTAATTATAATTTTTGTTGCATCATCGACTTTACCTGCTTACTAACTAATGACTCACTTTTTTAGTCGTTGGTAAAACAGTAGTAAACTAAATTATAAGTTTACTGCACAGAAATAAGGAGGAAATAAATCGAATTGCTTATTAGGTATATTTTTTATACAATACAGGTATAATAAAAAAAAAAAATGATAATAATAACAACACGTAAGAAAGCCTCCTTTTAACCAACTGTCCAAAGAGAGCCCTCGTTGGGCAGTAGGATTTAGAAATAAAGATAGTAAGAAAACATTTATTTGAGGGAGATTGATTTAGGGCTTGATCCAGAAGGCAGTATTCTTGGACACAGCGCGTATTGTTCGAAGATTCATTTCTTAAGAGCCCTGACGACCGGTAGCTTGGACCCTGTTCCCGATGCCGGTGGGCTACTATTTTTTAAGTTTAAAAAATAAATAAAAATAGGATAAGAATGTTGTTACAAACCAATTATTTCTTACAAAACAAGGTTTCCCATAAAACTAAACAAATGCAACTGAAACTCATTACTAATTTCCTACTGCAATATTTAAACTTACAAATATATTCAAAGATACTGCAGTTATCAACCACCTTATTCTTTACCAGACACAGTTTATTTTCCTCCAAATCAATGATAAACTGTAGAACGGGGATTGATGTTTGACGCATCAATCATTAGTTGCACCTAGTCAAGGAGATATTGATCTTTCGCTTTGTCATCGATCATCAACCAATGTACCTGACATAGGTGTTGCAAAGCTGAATAATTCATCATTTGCCTTCTGCTTTACCTATGCCCAATTAGTTATATTGTGGAGATTATGAGTCTAACCAAATGCAGAAAATATTAAACGGACGAGCTTGTCATAGGTCAGATAGCATGATTAATACGGCCATTATATTAACAGAGGTATCAATTACAAACACAATAATTTTGGTGTCTTAAAGGCAAGAGTGAATAGACTTTCTTTCTAGTGCACTTCATCATCAACAATTGCATCACTGCTTACCATCTGGTTTTTTTTTGGTGGGAAAATCATCCAATGACATCTCCCGCTCTTGGGCGGAGCGTGAGATAGTGTCAGACTTTTACTGACTAAAAACCCACACCTGTTCCTTCTTTGACTTCGTTCCAGGGCCCAGGGGTTCTCTTTCGCATCACCCATGGCCCCATGCTTCGAACCTGCTGGATTCCTACGGTTTTGCTGACATCTCCTTGAGGCGCGCGTGGAACATTACGCGCCGTCGCCAACTTGGGCTCGGTCCGGACGGTTACCGGACGGTCGGACGGCGAACTACCCATCGCTCGCCGTCCGTAAGCCAGCGCCTACGGTGGCTGGAAATCGGGATCGGGATCCCGGCGGCTGAGGCGTGAGGGCCGTTCTCTCGCGCATGCGGCCGCCTCCTTTGCTAGCATTACTGCTTCGCAAAAGGAGGCGACCGCCTGCCACTCCTCCTCGCTCCGGACCATGGCCTGAACAAAGGCCCGGCGCGAGAGATCACTGCCGCCGATAGCCCCCAAGAGGATACGGCGGTGCTCTGCCCAGGCGTGGCACACCTCTACCGTATGCTCCACCGTGTCCTCCGGGCGGTCCACACAATGGTGGCACCCAGGCGTTTCTTCCGCTATGTCACTCAGGAATAAAGCAACTTTCTATCGGTGCAAATTTTTTTGCAATCGGACCAGCACTTTCAGAGATTACCCGCTACAACAAAAAAACAAACTTCACCTCTTTATAATATAAGTGTAGATTAATGACATTCTTTTGCAATGTGTTTCCACTAACTACCTTAATTAGTTTATTAATTATATTATTTTTATATAATCATGTCATTATGTGAATGTGAAAACATTATTATTGTTTCCCGCAGACTCATAAATTATTTTCTATTTAGATCCACTGAATTAATATTATTTTTATTATACATTTTGGAACTGTGCTCACCGTTCTTTATTGTTCTCTCACTTCTATTCATATTGTAATATGGAAATGTAAAAAAAAAAAATTGTTTTAAACTAACGTAAAATCAATAGTTATGAAATAGTTATGAATTTACATGTGGCTGGATGGAGAGGGAGAGGGAGGCCAAAGAAAAGATGGATGGATTGTGTGAAGAGTGATATGAAAGAAAATGAAGTTAGTGATAGCATGCCGAGTGACAGGGCAGAATGGAAAAAAAAACGTGTTGCGCCGACCCCAAATAACACGGGGCAAGGGCAGGAAGATGATCAGTACACCTGATTACGAAATCTACACGAAGGACTTTAGAGAGAAGCAGCTTATCGTTACAAATATGAAGCCACTTTTCCTAAGCAACACCGTGTCAAGTTTACATAGAGTCCTGCCTAGTCTAACCGGTCTGTTACCACACACTCTAGAACTAGACTTGGCTAATAGCAACAGACATAATAATTATTGCAATATTGTAACCGATCATCTTACGGATGCATTAATTGGAGCTGTCTCGCTTTGATGCAATGTTGCTTTAGATTGAGACACTAGTTTGTGTTACCGTTACCGTTACGAAGGTTCTCATGTGGTCTGTGATTCAACTATCACTATAATCATTCTTCTATTTTCTATAAATATTTCGATACCTTCTACACAAAAGGTCCTAAGGTAATAATTTCTGGAGAGCCGTTTTTGTTATGTTAATGACATAAGTAATTTCTGAAACACTTTTAACCGATGTTTTTGTGTTATGTAATTAATAATCAGTTTTAAGATCACAGTACTAGACTCTGGATGTAAGAGGAAAACAAATTTTTTTTTTTTTTATAATACAAATTATCTCAAGAAATATGTTATGACTTTATGCGTAGGAGGTATCAAATTGTGTTAATCAATTGGCAAATCAATAAGCCTTTTTTTTTAGGTGGGAAAATCATCTAATGACAAATCTCGCGGAATCAATCTTGGGCAGAGCGGGAGATAGTGTCAGACTTTTACTGACTAAAAACCCACTCCTGCCCCCCTAGCCAAGTCACAAACGATAAACGTAAACTCTCAGTAGTCTTTAATAGATTTTCAACTTTATGTTATTGGATATAAAGTTGAAAATCTATTGAAGATTACATAGTGTTTTCGTTCGTTCCGGTCGCTAACGCTCAGTAGTCTTTAATAGATTTTCAACTTTATGCTCTTAGGTATAAAGTTGAAAATCTATTGGAGATTACTAAGCGTTCACGTTTATCGTTTGCAACTTGGCTAGGGGGGCTGTTCCTTCGTTGCTTTCGTCCCAGGTCAAGCCCTTTCCTTGCTATGATGAAGTCGGGTTCCTGTCTTGCCTGATCCTGCTGATTACTAGCATTTAATTATGGAATGACTGCTTTTCTGACATCCACAGCCCTGAATGAATACACTCTGTGGCAAGACTGGCGTCAGATATCCTAGCTTCTTACTATCTGTAATCAAAAGATTAGCGTGCTCTCCGAGGCACGGAAGAATCTCGGTGTGTTGAGATGGTCACACATCCACAGGCCGACCTCGGCAAGCGTTGCTTAAACTTGAATTTAGATTTTAGCCACGAATTCAAGCATTTTGACATTTAGACCAAATCTAATTATTGATCGCAGATCTATTTAAGTACTGTAAAAATATTGGTGCGTAATATTGACATTGGCTTTCGTATTTAAATGTAAACATTAATGTGACATAATGAATGTGTGATTTTTACGGCAAACGCATCCTTTTCTACCGACTAGAACCCACCCACCGTAGTAACTCTTTGAAACAATCTCACAATCCTGGCAGGCAGCGGCCTTGGTGAGTCAGTCTTGCTGCCATCTCTTTGGAGAGCGCCTGGAGTAAACCCTCCTTATGATGACTCATGGAATATGAGCAAGAAAAAGCATTGCAAGTTACAAGAAAAATCGCTATAGTGCTACAACTGAAAACGACCTTATTATTATGATTATTACATAATATCAATATTTATCGTCGTATTGTTAACTGTGGGTCTACTCCACACGAAACACACTGTTATGTGATTCTCTGCCTACCCAAAAATGGTGAAACGAGCGCGATATAACACAGAAACTGGGTCAAAAGCAGACATTTACGTCTTTTACTTCCTTTTTAACGTTTTGGGTAAAGTCAAAGTCATTTTTCAAGGCATTTTCGTAAATAAACTTATCGATAATAATTGAAGGCTGCAATATGAATAATTGTATTGAGATGCAGTTTAGATACATTTTTCAAATGAGCTACTTGTTATATTTATTTATTCATTAAAACTTCATGCAACACAAAAGTACAAAGGCGGACTTAATGCCTTAGGCATTCTCTACCAGTCAACCTAGGGTGGTGAAGAGAAAATATGGCAAGTGCATAAAAATATAAGAGATTATTAAGAAAATAAGGGTACAAAAGTATGTATATAATTTAATATAATATATATAAAAAACTATATATATATATATAAAATAACAACAATATATGTATTTAAAATATAATTCTATATTTTATATCTATTTATACATAAAAGGACTGATTGACATAATTATCAACGCACAGCCGAAACTATTAAGACTAGGAGCGTCAAATTTTGCATAAGGTTTCCTTTAGTCATAAAAAGAAACCTTATGTAAAATTTGACGCTCCTGACCTGAGCACTAAGAGAGGGTTTTTAAAATTCACCCCCTAAGTGAATTAAACGGGGGTCCAAAGTTTGTAAGGCTGAAGGTTGACGCCGCTGGGAGAAACTAGTTAGGTATAAACTAACGATCCATCCCGGCTTGGCACGGAAGCAATTACTGACATTTCCGTTGGATATTCCAAGTATTTTAAAAAAAAACCAGTCAATTGCGAGTCAGACACACGCACTGAAGGTTCCGTACAAACTTACATAATTATGTAAATAGTTTGATTCCCGAATCGAGTCCTGATGATATTTCTGAATCGCAAAAAAAGTTATTATTGTTTCTTTACTTGTGCTAGTCAACGTGAAGTACCTGATAGGTTTTTATTTCTTTGGAAGTCAAAAACCAAAAGTCAAAACGTAGGCCTAAACGGAGCATAAACGGCCTTATCTTTAGATCGCATTGACATAGAAGTTTGAATTTTTCATTGATCCAAGAAGTAGCAGACTTGAGTACTTTATATAAATTTCAGCTTAATACCTCCACACGCTCCTGAGAAAAGGGTCTTGAGAGACGGACAGATGGACAACAAAGTCATTCTATATGGTTCCGTTTTTGCCGACTGAGGTGCGGAACACCAAAAAGAATAGTGGTCCAGTATACATGAGACAAATGAATAATTGTTAAAAATTATAAGTTTCTATAAATATGCTAATCGCTGAAAGCAATGCTTGTTTTTTTTTGCCAATAACCTGGTGAGCGTCGCGGGAATCCGATGGATGCAAGACGCACAGGACCGGTCGTTATGGCGACACTTGGGGGAGGCCTATGTCCAACAGTGGACGTCTTTCAGCTGTAATGATGATGATGACGAATACTTGTTTTTAACTATCGTGGTGGTCATCAATGCTCGGTCGTTTCTCTATATGAAAACCTTGACACGTCAAACTAAGGTGTCATTTATAAAGACTGAACATGACGCATACTCATATATGTTTCACATCACGTATTTACGATGTTCGATGTGATTAACATCTAACTGCTTACAACACAGACATAACTGCCATGACGAAGTTCAGAAAAATAGTTGCACAATTTATTTAGTGCTATTTTTAAAATAAAAACACTTGAAGGTTTATTTAAAAGTGCCTTGAAAAGTTAAAAATGGAAACGCAGAAGTATAAATCATACTAAACTAGCTCCTAGTTTGCCTGCCAGCGGCTTCGTCTGCGTGAGTATTGGTTATTGCGGACGCAAAGTCGAAATCGAAGTCAGATAAAAAGTAGCCATGTTCATCCTTGGAGTAAAAGCTTGCTCCGTATCCAATTTCATCAAAATCGATTCAGTAGTATAACCGTTAAAGCGTAACAGACAGACAAACAGAATTACTTTCGCATTTATAATATTAGTATTTTTTTAGGGTGAGTTGGGAGGTCGTGTCAGACTAAAACCCACTCCTTTTCCTTGTTTGCCTTCGTTCCACGGCCCCGGGGTTCTCTTTCGTATCACCCATGGCCCCAGTAGGTTTCGACCCTGCTGGGCCCCTACTGTTTTGCTGACATCTCCTTGAGGCGCGCGTGGGTATTAGTATGGATTATCAAAATTTATTGAAATGGTCCATTGTGATGGTACTGTTGCCTCAGTGGTTGAGCGATTGGCTGCTATGCTGCATGTCGCGAGTTCGATTTCCACACGGAACAAGTATTTATGTAGTCTACATATATTGTTGTTCCGGGTCTGAGTGTCTTGTGGTATGTGATTTTAAATGTTTGTGAACACACCCACGAAAGAATAATTCCTAGTTTGAGAAAATGTTTAAACAAAATTACCAACCTTATTTTGTTTGAGGCGTCAAATCTTCCAGTGACTTCTCCCGCCCTAGGGTGGGGCGAGAGGGCGTATCAGACTTTTACTAAATAAAACCGCAACTATGTCCTTCAATTGCTCTTTGTGTTCTAGGACCTCGGGTTTTCTGTTCAGAAATTCCTTGCAGCCCTAGCGGACGTCAGACCTGCTGGGCTCCAGCAGCTTGCTGACATCTCTTTACGCTAAGCATCGTCGACGATTCAGGCTCGGTCCTTACTTGACGGGTGGACGGTGAGCTACCAATTGCTCATCGTAAGCAAATCCGCGCCTATCATCATCATCATTTCAGCCGAAAGACGTCTACTGCTGTACATAGGCCTCCCCAAGTGTCGCCACAATGAACGGTCCTGCCCCCTTAGCCAAGTTGCAAACGATAAACGTGAACGCTTAGTAATCTCCAATAGATTTTCAACTTTATACCTAAGAGCATAAAGTTGAAAATCTATTAAAGACTACTGAGCGTTAGCGACCGGAACGAACGAAAACACTATGTAATCTTCAATAGATTTTCAACTTTATATCCAATAACATAAAGTTGAAAATCTATTAAAGACTACTGAGAGTTTACGTTTATCGTTTGTGACTTGGCTAGGAGGGCTGTGCATCTCGCATCCATCGTACTCCCGCAACCATTACCAAGTCATCGGTCCACCTTGTAGGAGGCCTTCCAACGCTACGCGCCCGATCCGCGCCTATGGTGGCTGGAAATTGCCCTGCAACTCCCGAAGCCTGGGGTGTCTCCTAGGGCGGCGGTAGGAGCGTGAAGATGTCCGTTCCCTCACGTTTGAAGCCATCTCCTTCGCTAGTATTACAGCGTCGTAGAAGGAGGCAACCGCATCTAATTCCCTCTCGTTTCCAACACTGGCTTAAACAGTAATTCTCTTTGTTAATATTTTAGTTTTTGTACAGGTAAAAGTCTTTAATTGGCAAATATTTCACACAGGAAAAAACTCTACAAAAAGTTTGTACACAATAATCTACATTATTTTATAACATGATGTATAAGATGAAGAACCTACATAATTGTTGCAAGTGTTTACATAATAGTGATCGGAGAACGGACGAGATTGGGAGGTCGCGTGCTTTCCGATGTGTATGGTGAGGGTCCATTGTTGGCGATGGAATTGATTGAAAGAGTGACCGCGGCCCTAGAACGCAAATGGTAACTGATGGAACATCAGTTCATTCAAACATCAACATCATTTCAGGCGAAAGACGTCCACTGTTGGCCATAGGCCTCCCCCAAGTGTCGCCACAATGAACACCTATGGTTGCTCTAGCTAAACCCAAAACAACTATCGGTAAGCCTTATAAATATACGATGATACGGTTGGCGCAGTGGTTAGCGGTTGGCTGCAAGCTGCGCCGCGTGTCGCAGGTTCGATTCTCAACGGAACAAATATTTGTATGGCTTCAAGATAAGTGTTTCGGGTCTGACTGTTTTGTGTATGTAAGTTTACATGCTTATGAACGCACCCAAGATACAGCCCCCCTAGCCAAGTTACGACCGTTCCGTTTCTCTTGCGTCGAACGCCTCCGATTCCTTTTTTCTGACCACGTGACTGAGCGTTGAGATGACGTCAGAACAAAGAAGTCGGAGGCGTGGCCTACCCGAGGCGTTCGACGCAAGAGAATCGAAACGAAACGGTCGTAACTTGGCTAGGGGGGCAGGAGTTATTCTTAGTGTGATGCAACGTTTTTTTTATTCTATTAACTTTCTTTAGCACATATTACTCAGATTGATGTCAGATCGACCGACGTCAGTCATTCGTCAATCGCAAGCCGTCAGTCAAAGGAAACGCACCTCCGTATTAGCTCGGATCTCGATTCCTTTCTCCATTGAGAGATGCGCGCAGCATCAGTTACTCGTTGTGAATGGGATGGGTGCGGGGCATTTAATAATTAATTATGAGTATTACGTCTGTATGTAGACGAGTTTTTAACTCTCACTAGTTTTATTAATTATACATTATTGGTTGCTGAGCGGATGAAAAAAGATTGCATGTAGCGGAGATGAGGATGAGTGGTGTGACGAGAACGGGTAAAGCGAAAAATGAGTTACATATTAAAGGAAGTTTGAAAGTGGTGCCTGTGACTGAAAACATGATAGGGAATCATTTGTCTTGGTATGTGAGTAAAAAAGAGGGATGAAACGCTTGTGTGTTATAAGTACCTACTTGAGAGTTTGTCATGCTCACTCAAATGTCTCGCTGATGGTGGCACGTGTTATTGGGTCATTCGGTTCCCTTCAAAATGGTTGAGCCGAGTGGGGCTGATGCACGCGTCATGCTCGTGAACGGGTGCCGTCAGTTGAGACTGGTCATCTCTTTGCTGCCAGTGACTTAATACAATTTCTATTTTTTAAGTAGTTTTTTTTTTATTAATTATTACTTATCTACATTGTGCTCACATATTAGAAGCGACAAGAAATAATGTAACCAAGATTTATGTAACATAAAATATAATTTAAAAGAGTGTCCATGGAGTTTCTTGCACGTTCTTCTCCATAGAAATCTACGCTTTGGAACGTGCAATTTAGCTTCACTTTTTTTTGACTGACCGACATTTTGACAATTCAAAAGTGCCTGTAATTGGTCTATTTGAAATAAACCTTTCTGATTTTCGATTTCCTATAGGTACAAGTCCAGATCCCAAGTTGTAGCTAGCAAAACATACGTTTTCTGATAGCTACAACCTGGATACCTTTAAGTCAAGAGTGAAAAAAAGCAACCACATCGTCGCTTTTCATCACCTGCCTACCAACAATTAAAAAAAAAAATGTGTATGGTTGGAGAGGCTAATGGAGGCCAAAGAAAAGATGTATGGATTGTGTGAGGAGTGATATGAAGGAAGAGTTAGTGATAGCGTCACGGGTGACAGGACAGAATGGAAGAAAGAAACGTGTTGCGCCGACCCCAAATAAAACGGGACAAGGTCAGGAAGATGATGATGGTATGAATAGTATTACATATAACAGCTTGTGGTTAATGTAATAACAGCCTCCGGGTCAATCTCCAAGGTTAAGCAACGCTTTGATGGGTGACCATTCTAACTTACCGACATTCCTCCGTGCCTTGGAAAGTACGTTTAGAATAAGGTTTTTTTTTTTTATTGGTTCATTTTTCCACAAAAAAGTTCACAAAGGCTTGTCTCAAAAGGATAGCACTCGAGCTCGCATTGAGCTGAATTGAGCCGAGATATCGTGTCCGTGAGCAGACTCTATGTGTGCATTGCTCGAGCGCGCTTTGTATGTAGATTGACTTCTGTACCTATCTATTTTGTGACGTTAGGCCGTTAGTCCCACCTGACAGTTGTAGATCTTTGACAGCTGTTAGGGATAGTCAGAAGCTAGGAAATCTGACAGTAGTCTTGCCAAGGGGTATCATATTACCTAATTACTGGGCTGTGGAGGTCAGATAGGTTGCCACTCCTGAATTGCATCCACAGAGAGACTGAACACCGTCCCCAACATTTGGTAAAAGGCTTTTTGACTTGATTGATTGGTATTTTTGTTTTCGGAGGGAAAATCATCCAATAGCGACCCTCGCTCTTGAGCGGAGCTGGAGATAGTGTCAGACTTTTACTGACTAAAAACCCACCCCTGTTCCTTCGTTGCCTTTCATACCAGGGCCGAGTCTTCCTTTCAGAAGCAGACCCTAGTAGGCTTCGACCCTGCTGGGCCCCTACGGTTTGCTGACATCTCCTCAAGGCGCGCGTGGAACAGTACGCACCGTCGACGACTTGGGCCCGGTCCGGATGGTTACCGGACGATTACCGGAAGATTGATTAGTATGGATGGATATTTGAGATAATATTTGGTATTAATGAAGATCTGTGGCGGCCCAGTGGTGACGGCCGCAACTTACGAGTTCTAGGTCGTGGGCTCAAACCCAACCAGGTGCATTTTTTTTTAATAGCCTATACTGTCCTGTGTGAGAGCAGTGGTGGCCGATTAGTAACGGCCCCGACTTACGAGTTGTAGGTCGCGGGTTCAAACCCAGCCCGGCGCATTACTTTGAGTAATTTATTTCATCACCACTGCTCTCAAAACGGTGAAGGAATACATCGTGAGGAAACCGGCATGTCCTAGAACCAAAAATTCGAAGACATGTGACATTCTCCAACCCGCACTGGGCCCGCGTGGTGGATTACGGCCCATTCCCTCTCCTAGAGAGGAGGCCTGAGTCCCAACAGTGGGAACATTTTAAGGCCGACTATGCTATGCTATACTGTCCCACCCCTGGTCAAAGGCCTCACCCAACTTCTTCCAGGTATTCTTTTCTTGAGCCACCTCGAACCAGTCCTTGTGGTAGGCATTAAACCAGGTGCATTACTTCGTGTAATTTATTTCATCGCTACTGCTCTCAAAACGGTGAAGAAAAACATCGTGAGGAAACCGGCATTCCCTAGAAACAAAAAATCAAAGGCATATAACCTCTGTCAATCCGCACTGGGCCCGTTTGGTGGCTTATGGCCCTCTCCCAGAGAATAGGTCTGAGTCTAAGCAGTGGGGACATTATAAAGCTGATTATGCTATGCTATGTTATGAGTAGGTGTTGAACATTGGACTGCGTCTTATTTTATTACTTACTGGTAACTAGATTTCTTGGAGCGAATGCCTATTTGTAAAGCTTGGCTTATTCCACGAATAATAATAATAATATTCCACAACTTTTACACAACGCCATCTAGTCCCAAACTAAGCAGAGCTTGTGGTATGAGTACTAGACAACTGATAAACATACTTATATATTTCTAAATACATACATATTATAGATAAATTACACCCAGACACACAACAAATGATCGTGCTCTGACACAATTATTTATCCTGGGTGGGAATCGATCCCACGACCTCCGGCATAGCAGTCAGGGTAGATCAACAGGCCAGTCATACGAATATAAAGGTTTCAGTCACCATTCCCCTGTGTACGTGTATTTTATACAAGGTTTGTTGATAAGAAGGAAAAATTAGGTACATATTTTCCAATGTATTTTATTTTTCTAAATAACTGATGTAGATATACTTTCCGTTTTAGTAAGGTTTGTACACTATATCAAGATATCCTTACAAACATCACAGCTATCAATTACACCATCATCACAAGTGAATCACTCGCGTGTGTAAGTACCGCGGCACGTCAAACAGCGCACGCGCATTATTCAACATCTGTCAAAGGTCAGTGCCGCGAACTTGGGGACATTGCGCTTGACTTTTATATTGAAGGATGCTTATAATACATGGTGATAATAACTTCGATGCCTCCTACGCATAAGGTCAGAACGCAAAAAGTGCATTTTTTCAGGAGAGTTCGTTTTCGTAATTAATAATGATAGAAGAAATTCGTGAAACAGTTTTAAACAATATTTTTTGAATTATGTAATCAATAATCAATTTAAGATCCTAGTACCAGACGTTGGATGTAATAAGAAATAATAATATTTATTTTGAGCGGTAGTGGCCGGGTGGTAATGGCCCCAACTTACGAGTTGTAGGTCGCGGGTTCAAACCCTGCCAGGCGTATTACTTTTGTGTAATTTAACGGTGTAGAAAACATCGTGAGGAAACCGGCATGTCTTAGAACCAAAAATTCGAAGACATCATGTGACATCTACCAACCCAACTATTATATAAAGGTTTAAGAGGGCCCGTTTTCACTCGCCTATCATTAACATCGAGCATGGTTTAAAACAGTGCAGAGGACGAGAGATGCGCGCTGTGGAAGCAGAAGCACCCAACTCCTACAATCTGGAAATCTCTTAACCGACTGCGGACTCAGGTTGGCCGCTGTAAAAACAATTTGGCCAAATGGGGCTTCCTCGACCCATCTCTAACACATTGCCAGTTTGGAGCCGCTGCACAGGACATGCGTCATTTGCTATGCTGTTCATCCTGCACAACCACCTGCAGTTTTCAGGATCTATACGAGGCCAATAACAGAGCCGTAGAGGTTGCCAAATACTGGTCAGATAAAATTTAGTTAGAGTACCGATCGACACGAAAAGAAGAAGAAGAAGATGATTTAAAAGCTTGTTACTTCATCTAACGCAATCTAACGTGATGTTTGACGAAAAGGCAACGCGAAAAAAGAGAGATATCGCCTGAGAACTCTATTAGCATTCGGTAATTCCGTGATTTATTCGAATATTTTACAAAACTTGTTCCAGGAAATACGTGCTTTTTTTAAACCCTTAAAAGTTTTTGAAAAAAATTGTCATTTAGAATCTTGATTAAATTTGCAAGGCTTCTATTGTTATACTTTTTTGACTTTTTAAATATTTGAGTAAATTATGAAGTGTCAAATTTAATGCAAAATAGCAGATTTTAGAGTCTTTAATGGATTAGTTTTACTCAAATTTATACATTGATTTCAATAGAAGCCTTTAACTAAGTATCGATCGAAATTTAATTTGTCAATATTCATCATTAATTTCGTTCACGCTGCAACCACTCGCACTGTGATCATTGATTGACCGTCATTGACGATTAATGAGTTTTTTTTTTAATGTAACAGCTGTAATAAGTACCTAGTGGAACTTTTGTATCGATAACCGATTAGTACAATAAAGTGTGTCGGAGGTGTATATCGATAACTCTGTCATGCTAATACTCGTAAAATAAATAAAAATATTTTTAAACAATGTAAAGACCTTGAATAAAGAAGTTTAAATATTTCAAGAAATACGGTAGCTATTTACATTATTTTCCAACAGAGACAAGAGATTGTCAATAAACAGTAGAACATCATTAATGTAGTTTAACCCTACAAAAAATACTCCAACTATATGTACTCGAAAAGTCCCATCTAAATCTATCAAGCAGTTTCCAAGATTATCAAAACCGCTAGTCTTGTTTAAAAGAGGTGAAGAAATATGTATCATTTCGTACTCAAGTGTTACATTACTTTAAAAGTGTAATTAATTTGATAATTACAACATTAAGACAAGTTGTAAAATTACAGGTTTGTTAATAAAATGTTGCTTCTTAACGAATTGTGTGTCATTTAGAAAGGATATTAATTACAACACCATACGTCATTCTAAGTATGAGCAGAGCTAATTAATGGATCTAGACTTCACTTAGGTCACCTCCTTTTTAAATTGGGAAATAATCCAGTAACTTTTCTCGCTCTAGGGCGGTGCGAGAGGGTGTGTCAAAGTCGTTTCTTTAAGAATCTTTGTGAGTGCAGAATTATACCAAGGGGGATATTTAAATTGTTTACACCGACGTTGTGGAATATGTTGGTCTCTTATTTCAAATAATGTAGAATAAAACTTCCCGACAGCTTCATCAACAGTTCTCTTAACCCAGAAGACGCTCATAGTTGGATTGTTTGTATTGATAAACTAAAAAAAAGCAAACTGTAGGAGCCCAGCAGGGCCGATGCCAATGATCCACTGAAATAAACGGAATCAAAAAAAATATAGGTATGTAATTTTAAGGATAAATTCTAGATAGTGTGTTCAAAACATAATACAGCTAATTTTGTACGATAGGATCGATGCCTGCTAGAGCCAGGGGGAAAAGTATGAAAGGGATACTCGTGGCCCTAGAACTCGAAAGGCAACTGAAGGAACATAGGTGTAGTTTTAGTCAGTAAAGGTCTGATACGCCATTCTGCTTTACCATAGAGCAGGAGAGAAAAAAAAAAAAAAAAAAAAATAGTTTATTGTCACAATCAGCGTAAAATTACAAGTTTGTATTTGAAGCCTCCTTTTAGGCAAATAATGCCTGTGCTAGGAGGCTCCGCTCTTCCATAACAATGGTAAATTAATTTACGCGTGACGTGAAGCGTGATGTGTGGTATGTGTTGTGATGTGAAAGTGGTGTGTGTGACGTAACAGTAAAAGAGGTGAGTGTGGTGAGTTGCATGTGATGTACATTGTGATGTGTGTGTTTTGATGTGAGATGACACTTAGTGTGAGGTGTATGAATAGTGTGTGAGTTGTCTTATTAAACAATATGATGTAACAGAGCCTCCGTTTTCTCATAGGAAAGTGCTTTAATCCAGCCTATTAAGCTTTTTTTTACAATTGTGCCTGTTTTTGTTATGCACGTACACGTATTTATTAATTTTATTATACAATTGAGCTGAGCGTTTGTATAGTTGTCTACTTGTGAATTTCAATTTAGTTCGGGGAATATCAGCAATTATATCTTTTCTTCTTTTTGTATTTGTAGTATTTTTATATGGGAGAGACTTATGTTTTCTGAGAACGACTTGAATAATATATAACTTCCTAACAGAGAGTAAATTACTAATTTGATACAAGCTATCAGTTGAGAATTTTTTTTTTTAAAATACATAATCTTTATTAGAGCTCGCTGTGCTCGTTCCAGGGCCAAAAATTTTGTTTTAGCTGCTCCTCCCCACACTGAGATACAATAAGTGAGGACCGATTGCACAAGGGCTGTATATAATTCGTTGAGAAGATTCCTGGGACGTTTATTGCCTTTTACTTGTAATTTAGTTGGAGCCACATATCTAAGAGTAATAAACATCCAGCTAAGTTTCCTGACTCTATTACTAACTTGTTCAAGATGGGGATACCAAGTTAATGTTTTATCCACGATCACTCCTAAATATTTAGTTTGTGGAACTCTTTCAAGGCGCGGGCAGATGCAAGTATCATTTTGTGTGTTTCCACAATCATGTAATATTAATTTAAAATCTTCGGCTGGTTGTGTGCTGTTACTTACACTAAAACAGATGTAATTAGTTTTTTGAACGTTTAAAGACAGCAAGTTATTTTTCAGCCACTTGGCTATTTGGGCCATTCCTTTTTCAGCACTTTGCTTGGTATCTGCCCAGGAAGTGCCAGAAAAAACAATTGCTGTGTCATCGGCGTACGCAAAGACTTTGGCGTTTTTTATTTGCATGTTACAGAGGTCATTAATGTAAAGCAAGAAGAGTGTTGGGCCAAGTACGCTTCCCTGCGGGACGCCATATGACACATCCATTTCATCACTAGTATATTCACCAATTTTTACTCTTTGTTTCCTATTTGAGAGATAATCAATGAGTAAGCTGAGTGCATTACCTCTTATTCCAGCTTGTTCCAGCGTGTTAACTAGAATTGGGACAGAGACGGTGTCGAACGCCTTTTTGAGATCTAAAAATACTGTTAAGCATTTGTTTCCACCGTCCAATTGTTTAATGACCTCGGAACTAAGTGCAGTAACTGCGTCCTCGGTGCTCAAATTCTGTCTAAAGCCAAATTGTGAGTGAGATAATAAGTTGAATTTATTAAAATAATTAATCAGTCTAATATTAATAATTTTCTCTAAAACTTTTGATATGGATGGTAGAATCGAAATGGGCCTATAATTATTGACGTCAGTCTCGTCCCCACCCTTGTGCACTGGGATTATAATCGAGTGTTTAAGCGGAGCTGGGAATGAACCGTTTCGGAAACAAAGATTAGTGAGGTGAGTTATTATTGGGACAGCTTCATGACTTATGAGTTTAAGGAATTTCGTGGATATATTGTGAGAGTGAGCATGCCATGGAATGATTTTCCACATAAAAAAAAAAATGGTGGTAATGATAGACAGAATACGGAAGACGGATGACCACGTTTCGTGGAGCAGCTTACGAGCTCCGTAAATTACGCCGTGTTAATTGCTTGATTGATTGAAAGAAACACTTACCAAGCGAACTTAATTAATTAATCTGCGAATATAATCACTGCAATTTTTATTTACATAGCAACCATTTAACAGTTACTTTGATTTCAATTAAGTAATAGTAGGTGCTTCCAAGTGTTTGGCAATGACTTTGATTGATGAAATAAAAACACTCTTAATTTGGCACACTTAATGTTTTAAACAACTTTACTGTGAAGTTTTCCTTTACACGTAAAAAAGGACTAAATATTAAATCAAGGAAAAACGACTTTTTCACAATACACATGTCATTTAATACGACAAATGGTGATGTCATGACCTTTAAAAATAAGTAGAGAAACTAGGTATATTCATATTATGTTCCATGTAGCATTATGTCATTGTATTGACTGAACCAAGGTTACAGACATAGCCCGAAGAATCGCCAAACTTAAGTGGCAGTGGGCAGGGCACATTGCTCGCAGAACAGATGGTCGATGGGGACGAAAGTTTCTGGAATGGCGACCACGTACCGGAAGACGCAGCGTTGGAAGGCCTCCCACAAGGTGGACCGATGACCTGGTGAGGGTTGCGGGAATCCGATGGATGCGAGACGCACAGGACCGGTCATTGTGGCGACATTTGGGGTAG
Organism: Mythimna impura; assembly: GCA_905147345.3. NCBI lineage: Eukaryota > Metazoa > Arthropoda > Insecta > Lepidoptera > Noctuidae > Mythimna > Mythimna impura. Next base: position 28,643,697 of record LR990350.1, read on the forward strand.
GCCTATGTCCCCAACAGTGGACGTCTTTCGGCTGAAATGATGATGATGGTGATTGACTGAAAAATTAACGTCATTCTGTATCAATCGTCGAAATTGGAAAATTAACTTTCTGATTTCTCTATTTTTCAATATTGATAGGCTTGCGTTTCGTTCGTATTTCTCTGCCCCCCTAGCCAAGCTACGACCGTTTCGTTTCTCTTGCGTCAAACGGCTCGAGTAGGCCACACCGATTCCTTTGTTCTGACGTCATCTCGACGCTCAGTCACGTGGTCAGAACAAAAGAATCGGAGGCGTGGCCCACTCGAGGCGTTCGACGCAAGAAAATCGTAACAAAACAGTCGTAACTTGACTAGGGGAGCTGGCATCATCAATCAATCATGGCGGTAAGTCCTCTCTTTGAGAAGTCGCTGGAGAGGCGTCACGGCTTTCTCACCTTCCGCAGACGCAGATCCACATGGACAATGGTAAGTTCAGGAGGTTCCCCATGAACTTACCAAACATGCCCAAGATATCCAGACCTGGAACAACCATCTGCAGGCTATACAAATATTACTTGCGTGTGGGAATCGAACTTATCGGTGCAAATATTGTAAAAATCAATCATTTTTAGGGTTCTGTACCTCGAAAGGAAAAAACAGGACCCTTATAGGATCATTTTGTTGTCCGTCCGTCTGTCTGTCAAGATTCTTTATCTCGGGAATACTCATGTCTGCGGTCCCTTGAAGCTGAGAAAAAAAATAAACTTCTAAGGTAACGAAAAAAAAGATACGGGCGTTTATGTAGCAAAAAACGTATATTTCGATACTCTCAAAGGAATAAAAATTCATAGAGTTTTCCCGTTGACCCAGAATCCTGAAATTTGGCATAAAGCAAGGTAATATAGTATAGATATAGAAATAAATCTGAAAAAAGAATATTTGTTGTTACGTCACAAAAAAAACTTTTTTTGTGATTCGAAAAATCTTCAAGACTCCATTCGGGAATTGTAGTTTGTACGGAACCCTCAGTGCGCGAGTCCGACTCTCCGACGTAACGATAGAGTTTCTTTCCGTTTCTTCTGCATAGGAAACGAACAATTGGCACCGCGCGCATTAAGTTCTGAAGTTCTTTATAAGTGCCCATCTGGGGCATCATCGCTTCAATCGAAAGACGTTTACTCCTGGACATAAGTGCCCAAGCATCGCCACAACGATCGGTCCTATGCGTTTCGCATCTATCGGAATCCCGCGACATGTAGACCAGCTAGGTGAAAAAAAAAAAATCATAACTCAAAAACTAATTAGAAAACTCAAATCGAGGGGTCAAAAATGACAAGTTCAAACGAACAGTTACTCCTTGACATGGTTATAAAACATTAAAAAATCTTTTATCCGTATGCGTGTAATTAGCTACGAAAATACTACACCATTATGCAAATATCATCTTAGTTTGAACGCTCTTCATTATTTATTATGCTTAATGATTATGGCGTGTTAATATTATGTAGTTTTAATTGTAATTGGTTTTTACACACGTATAAGCAAATATTAAGGAATTCTGTTGGATAACACGTTGGTAGTAGTGTTTGGTGAAGTTTTTGTGGTTCTATAAAATAAAGTTTTTAACAATTTATATTTTTTTAATTGTTATAAACTAGTGCTTGACTGCTATCCCACCTGATGGTAAGCAGTGATGAAATTGTTTATGGTGAGGCGCACTAGTTTATTAAGAGCCTCACTCTCTAGCCTTGAAGACACCTAAATTATAATCGGACGGGAAGAACGCAGCAGGCAAGTTGTTCAAGTCTCTCGATGTACGCGGTATAAACGACGAGGCGAAACGCTTGGTCCGGACCGTAAAGGTTTCAACAACAATATTGTTCAGACAGAGGATATAGTCTTAACATAGTTCTTGGTAACCAGTCCACCATAGCGTTAAGCCTCCTAAAACCATAGCATCTTTGTTTTCCATGTGTCACAATAGTTTCCCACCAAACGGGGGTCATCCTTGGATGCAATAGCATAGCGCGTTCATGGATAACCGTCAGTTGGCACCAGTAAAAGTGTCTAAGTAGCCTTTGCGAGTTGGCATCGGCCCCTCGTAAGCCTCACCTCGCCTTCCAAAGGTCCCTGTGGTGAGACATAGTAACACTTCTAATAATTATTATATTGTTCTCTCTTGACAAAGATTTTCTTTAGTAAGTAACCTATTATAAATGAGCAAGCACCTTTGCAAAAGATTGGAGTTTATTAGAGGAATCCATTTTTTTTTAATTGATATAAACCAGCGCTTGACTGCGATCCCACCTGATGGTAAGCAGTGATGCAATCATTAATGGTGAGGCGCACTAGTTTGTTTCTTTTCTGTTCAAGGTAGGAAATCATCTAATGCCTTCTCTCGCCCTAGGGTAGAGCGAGAGGGCGTATCAGACTTTTATTGACTAAAATCACATATGTGCCTTTCAGTTACACTTTGCGGTCTTGAAGACATTAAGAAGGACGAAAGAAATCAAGCACATGGATAAACCATGTCCAAGAAAAGAATATAGGATTTTTTATTCCGAGAGTATGTTTTCTAGGAAATCGTCCCAAAGACACATACTCGCACATATTTTTCACTAGGGAGACCCTGTGTTGTACGGATCGCCTTTTTGATTTTTGATGACAAATTGATGAAAAAGGTCTTAAATACTTGACTATACGAGGCTATATTTTGAAGCTAGGATGTCAAGCCAAGCATCTTAGCTAAACTTACTACCACAATTTTATTGTTCTAGCTCGAAAAACTAGTCTCAACTACTCGAGACTGCCTCGAGATACCTACGTATCGGGACTAATAGAAGACTCTGCTTTTGCTAATAACCAGAGGTTGGAATTAGGTAGAGTTAAACATGTACTTTTACACCAATTTCATACAGTGAAAGAATAAAGTGGATATGCCTCAAATCCCGTGATTAATTTTAAAGAGCAGATTTTTTATGACAATAATTATCAGAAATATAGCAGAAAAAAATTTCTTCCTGCATTAATGACGAGGAGGAAGAAGTGTATAAATTTGTTAACTATACCTCTGTTGATGTAGAGAGGTCTTTTTAAATGAACTTACTTATAAAAATTGTATGTTAATTATCTTTGTTTTATTTGTCTTATCTTATAATACGCGACAAATAAACGTGAACGTAAACGTGATAAATTCTTCTTTATGTCATTGATATATAAACAATAAAAAATATTATTATAATTTGTGGTCAACAAAACAATACAAATAAATTATCATTTTACAATTATATAAAATGTCAAATGTCAATAAATAACCCGCCCCTGATCGTTCCCGGTGCAAAAGTGCCCATAACACTGGCCGCATTACCTCGCTGAATAGCGATGGCCATACTTTGTACCAAGAACGACCCGGACCGGGAGTCACCCGTTGCCTCCCCGAGCCTACGGCCCAAATCCCCCACAAAACACTTTGCCTCCGTACTCCAACTGCCCAGAGTCTCTACAGCAACCGGCACAAATGTCTTATCTATCTCTGAGGTTTTTATCATTATTTATTTGTAATATTGTTAGCCACACGGAAATTGTCATTAGAAATCCCGGGAAGATCCATATCAATATCAAAATTTCGATGCAAGTACATGAATAACTCTACCTAATTCTGACCCCTGCTAATAACAATATATATTCGCGTACGCACATATGTACATATCGTTTTTGTTTGGTAACCAGCGGTGTCAAAATCGCAATATGGGTCAATTATAAGTAACTGCCCTATCGTAGGTCGAAGGTCGCTTTACATTCAAATATGGAACAAGCTACCATTACTATACTTGCTGGCTGCATGTAGGTTAGTTATGCCATTTCACCGGTAGTAGGTAGGTCAGTTTGCAAAACTTAGAACCCTACTTGTATTTTTTTATTGTATTTTTATTGAATATTAAAAATGTGAAGTTTATTATGTATTGTGGGTATATGTTTTTCACTCTTTCACACTCAAATGTCCAAACGGATTTTAGAAGAATAGAATAAACTTTATTGTACACCAAAATAGTAACAAAACTTATACACTAACTTAAATCTATGGGTACAAAGGCGGTCTTATCGCTGACAGCGATATCTACCAGACAACCTTAGGATGGACTGTAAGAACTTGAAATAGAAAAAAGGGTGGTAGTCTGCGGCGTAGGTACTGCAAATTAATAAGGTAAATATTAGATAAAATTTAGTACACAGGTAGGCCATTTTCAAGAACAGGGCTTAGGATATTGTTTATTCCGGGAGTGTGTTGTGTTCCCTTGGAATCATTTCCTACTTTAACGCGGGCGAAGTCAAGGGTGAAACCTAGTATTGTACACCTAAAAGTACAATTTCTTTTTTGTATAAGGTAATACGTTGTTATGAGTATACGTGTGTATGGATGGAGAGGGAGAGGGAGGCCAAAGGAAAGATAGGTGGATTGTGTGAGAAGAGATATAAAAGAAAATGGAGTTAGTGATAGCGTGACAGGTGACAGGACAGAATGGAAGAAAAAAACGTGTTGCGCCGACCCCAAGTAATACAGGACAAGGAAAGGAAGATGATGAGGAGGTTTTTTTTTAGTTGGCAAAATCATCCAATATCCCACGCTCTTGGGCGAAGCGCGAGGGCGTGTCAAACTTTTACTGACTAAAAACCCACACCTGTTTCATCTTTTCCTTCCATACCAGGGCCGGGTTTCCTTTCAAAAGCGAACCCATGGCCCAATAGGCTTCGACTCTGCTTGGCCCCTACGGTTTGCTGACATCTCCTTGAGGCGTGCGTGAAATACTACGCGTCGTCGGCGACTTGGGCTTAGACGGTTACCGGATGGTTGGACGGCGAGCTACCCATTGCTCGCCGTCCGCAAGGCCGCGCCTACGGTGGCTGGAAATCAGGATCCCCGCGGCTGGGGTGTGAGGGCCTCTCCCTCACGCGTGCAAGTGTGGTGTCCTAATTTGCTAGCAATACTGCTTCGCAGAAGGAGGCGTCAGCCTGCCACTCCTCCTCGCTTCGGACCATGCCCTAAGATGAGGAGGTAACTTTTGGAAGCACTGATATATACGATTATTAACAATAATAAATTGATAGAAAGCTATAAATACCAACCATAGAGCGCAGTCACGTAAAAAACTAATTTTCTGTAATCTGTCTAGGTTGAGACTGGGTCTACATAATTATTATTATCAGAGGTCACAAAAGATCTAAAATGGAGACGATTGCATAAATCTTACAGTAATGAAATGTATTAATTTCGAAATTGTATCACATTTAAATAAATCAATTATAATAATTACAAGTCGATTAACACGAGAATCTTACAAGAAAATTATCTTTAATGTTTTGAATAAAAAAGTGATAATTTGAATTTAATCATAATTACCATTACATATTAGTATACGGATGCGGAAATCAAAAATATAACTTATTTTATGTAAGTATGTTGTTAAGAATATTAATCAAAAGTGAGTGTCTGCATCTTTCTACCTAACACAAAATTACTGAATTTATTATGATGTGGTTTAACCATTAAAACTATTAGAAAACTGTCTACAAGTATCAGTAACAATGCATAATTTTATTTAAGAAATAATACCAATGAAAAGCAACTTTATATTAAGTCAAAGTTACCATTACAAAAAAAAAAATTGAAACAACGTGAATATAGTTTTATCCTAAGATAATTGGAGCATTAATCCCGTTACCGATTTTAGAGTTACATTGCTGTAAGTTTGAAGCCTCGCCCAAAAAAGAAAAAAAGAAAAAAAATAGTCCATTTGCAACCTGAATTCGTCCTCGATAGCCTCTGCTTATAAAGTAAAAGTAGCCGGTCTGATCTCCACTATATAAACGGATCGCTCCGAGCACAAGGCATCACACATCAGCCAGCGTTCGACCAAACTAGACATGGCCAAATACATCGTAAGTTGGAGTGCAGTGAATGTGTTGTGTCGTGAGGTGCACTATGCACAACTTGTGAAGTGGACTCAAGTTTCGTAAAAATCGGTGTTCTCTGGATGTGCTTTCGGACTTCTCCGAGACCTCAAGGATTTGATCGACATTACAAAGTGTTCTGTACCAGTTTTTGGAAAAATGGAACGCTTTGATGGAGAGGCGTGTTCTGGCTTTAGGAGTGATAGCTTCGAAGCTACACGTTTTACTGTGGACTCATCAACTGGTGATGAGTTCGTTACTGAACCACTCACTTATGCATAAGTCTCGGCTATGCATTTAGCCAAAACATAGGATTAAAATTTGTCTCCACAGGTTTTTTAAGTTTCGGAATTAGTGTCTTAACTTGATATTTGTTGACAGGTCGCTCTCGCCCTTTTGGGTTGCGTCGCCGCCGAGCCACCAGTCGGCTACAGCTACTCCGCCCCCTCATCGCACTCGTCCATCTCCCTGGGCAGCCTCAGCGGCGGCGGCCACTACACATCCGTCCCGATCGGCCATTCCGAAAGCGAGGGATACTTCGTCGACCCTCAACTCCTCTACAAAATCAAGAACATCCTCTTGTCCGAGGAGATCAAGAACCAGGGATCCGGCGGCGGCGGCCATGGTCACGGCATCTCATCTCACTACGGCGCCCCTGCCCCCGTGTACGGCGTGCCCGACCAGAAGATCGTTGGCATCGATCTTGAACACGTCCAACAGGCCATCCAGGTCGCGCAGTACCACCAGGCTCAGGAGGTATACGCCGGCGGTCATGGAGGCTACTCATCCGGTGGAGGCTACTCATCCGGCGGTGGCTACTCCTCCGGCGGTGGCTACTCCTCCGGTGGTGGCTACTCCTCCGGCGGTGGCTACTCCTCCGGCGGTGGTTCTCACTACACCACCATTGGAATCCCCTCAGGATCTTACGGAGTCCCCTCAGGATCCTACGGCTCTCCCCATTAAACGACCAAATTGTTAGTCATCTCATCTCATTTAATGTAAATCATGTGATCGCATCCTAGATGTCATTATGTATTATATTTGTTGTTATAAGTTTCTGTAAATAAAAGAACGATCTATTTTGTACGAACGACTCCTTGATTTAATGTCCGAACTTTCACATCCCGAGGTACAACAACTGGTAAATCTTACATCTTGCTGTTACAATCGTAAAACCATATGCGCTTCAACAAAAAATATAATAATGCGAAACAAAAACATGTTTCAACGCCTTAAAGAGCTGTAATAGGTCCCTATCGAAAGTCGTTTTCGATAAAATCGAAAGTGCCGATGTCAGCGGACGACTTTATGACATGCGCCTGACGTAATTAACATGCAATTTTATAATAAAATGGAATTAAGTCTTTTTTTTCGACACATTAAGTTACATACTTAGCACCTCACAAAATGAATCACTCATGGTTTCGCAACCCGCTGACCGACATACGTGAACGTAACAACCTTAAAACCAATGAAGAATTAGAAATTACGGCTCGGAATACCAGATCGCACTTTCGAGGATTAGATAAAAATTTCGAAACTGGCTATGATGCCAGCCACCTTGTTGCGTCACAGCGGCCATTTTCGCGGAATTAGCGAATAATTTCGCTCAAGTTGTTAATCCGAATGCACCATGCACTTTCTCCTTGCAACCTCGGTGTTCCGAATCTCGAGCGTTACATCATTAATGCATGAGAGGCTGCGAATGATCTGGACATGTCCATCTATAGGATCTTGTTTAGGTACGCCAAATTATTTGGTTACTTAACTCCATTCTGTTAATTAGCAGATGTTGCGAAATTCGCCTTCAAACTTGCAAATTTGCATTTTTTTGAGATATTTTGATTTTCGGACACGATAATTACGATTTTCATCAGCATCGACCTCAATTTTATCAATTTGTTTTATTAAGTTCTTCACTCGTTTTGCATATTTTGGTTGTGATTTCACCGAAAAGTGAATAATGACTTTTTTTATAAGCGATGCGAAAATTGATCTCCTGAATAATATATTTTTTATTCATATCACTTTCTGTCATCTTGCAGCTAGTTATTATGGTAATAATATGGTTTTTGAAGTTAAAGGCTAATGAGATACTACTTTATGTAAGGTACGAGTGTTTGTATAAAAATGAATGACCATTACCTACGTTTTAGGGTACGTACAGTCATGGGTCAAAAGTGCAGTAGCACTTTTCCAATGAGTGTCTAGAATTTTTTTGGAGTGTAAGTTCAATGGTCCACATCATCATCACGTCACATCATTTCAGCCGAAAGAGGTCCACTGCTGGACATAGGCCTCCCCCAAGTGTCGCCACAATGAACGGTCCTGTGCGTCTCGCATCCATCGGACTCCCGCAACCGTTACCAAGTCATCGGTCCACCTTGCAGGAGGCCTTCCAACGCTACGTCTTCCGGTACGTGGTCGCCATCATCAATGGTCCACGTCTAGTTTATTTAATACTTTAGTTTCTTTGCAACAAATTAAATCAGTCATGAACCATTATAATAAAATATAATATTCACGCAACTATCACACAACGCTGTCTAGTCCCAAGCTAAGCAGAGATTGTGTTATGGGTCCTAGACAACTGATAAACATACCTACTTAATTTTTTTAAATACATACATATTATAGATAAATTACACCCAAACACAGAACAAATGATTGTGCTCATCACACAAACATTTGTCCTGGGTGGGAATCGAACCCACGACCTCCGGCATAGCAGTCAGGGCCACTAACCACTAGACCAACAGGCCAGTCAATCATTCATTCTCTTTTACAAATAAATTTTAGACACTAGCGCTGCTCACTGGCTGCTGCACTAGCTGGTAGAGTGTAAAATGCAGTTTTGACCCGTGACTGTGCGTAACAAAGCTCCCAAGAAAGATGTTTACGCATAGTAAAGGCCTAAATTATTTCTATATCAATGTAAAAATTTAAGAAAAAATCTCGTGGTTAAACTTTGACGGTACGGTTGACGGTGGTTGAGTGATTGACCGGTGTGCCGCGGGTCGCGGGTTCGATCCCCGCTCGGAACAAATATTTGTATGACCTACAGATAAGTGTTCTGGGTCTGGGTTTAAAAAAAAAACTAATAACTCTCCAAAGGTTTTTGACATGTGCTTTTAGTTAATTAAACTCGTTAAAAAAGGCCCGTTTTGACATTTAAGAAATGCCCAAGAATGTAACTTGGAACGAAAATGAAAAAAAAAAGCAATAAAATAATAATTAATTAGGGTGTTTTAAAAAAATATTTTTTTTTGGCGCATTAAATAATAATTATGTTAGAATATATTGCGAGTATTCTTTTTGCGTATTTAAGCATTCGTTTTGACAAATGTCAAAAATGGCCATTTTTATTTTTTGACAACTTTTATACTACAACATTCCCATACATTTCCGACATTTACTCAGTCGTGTAGACGTTCATCAAGATGTTTTGTTAATACATCATGATTTGGTGAACATAATTATAATTACAAGCTGGTATGTCAATAAAAGGATTATTTAACACACATCGATTAAAACAAAAATAACTGAAGACGAAATCAAAATAAATGAATAAAGTAAATAGTTTTTATTTAGGAGCGAACCAATGATCCTTTTTGCGATGCGATCTCATAAAATAACTGTTTTTTTTTTAAATCAATATAAACTAGTGCTTGACTGCGATCCCACCTGATGGTAAGCAGCGATGCAATCATTGACGGCTAACTTATCCCGCTCTACGTGGAGCTAGATGAAGTGTCAGACTTTTACTGGCTAAAACCCACTCATATTATTTCAGATGCCCTTTCCACTCCTAAAGTTCCTGACATGGCCGTGAACTTAGCAGATCATTTTCCAGCAGAGCATAAAAAAATTAGAGTTCTACTCGCATGCAGCATAGTTCTGGAGTTCCTGATACTTTTTAGAAAAAGTTCTGGTGTTTTTCCTGGAAAAATTTCAAATGAAAATATGATCTGCTAACTTCCGGTAGCAGATCATTTTTTCCAAAACCAAAATTTTAAAAGTGCATTCGGTGCACAAAGGCGAGTTCTATAGTTCCTAATTACTTTTAGTAATAGTTCTGTCAATTAGAGCTCACAAAAAAATAAAAACTTATCAATGTAATCACAGGAAAAAAACAAGTAATCATCATAAAACTGACGATAATTACGTAATACGACGGTTTTCACATATAATTCTAAATATTATCAGTAGTTCAGATGTTACCTAAACAAAAAAAAAGCGAAATATAACGGTAATCGATTTCAAGTATCAGCAGAGCATGGTTGAAGATGTCGATTAGCAAAAATCATGAATATTTTCAGAGTTCAAATTAAAAAAAAACATAAAAAACTTCTGAAAGTTCCCAGAACTGAGAACTCCTCGATTTCTTATACTTCTGTATCAATACTATATGAAAACATGGAAAACAAATCCAGAACTCCAACACAAGTATCAGCAGAGCATGGTTGAAGATGTCGATTAGCTAAAATTATGAATATTTTCAGAGTTCAAATTAAAAAAATTAAAAAACTTCTGAAAGTTCCCAGAACTAAGATCTCGTCGATTTCTTATACTTCTGTATCAATACTATGTGAAAACATGGAAAACAAGTCCAGTACTCCAACACAAGTATCAGTAGAGCATGGTTGAAGATGTCGATTAGCTAAAATCATGAATATTTTCAGTGTTCAAATTAAAAAAATCATAAGAAACTTCCGAAAGTGCCCAGAATTGGGAACTCCTTGGTTTCTTATATTTCTACATCAGAACTATATGAAACCATGGAAACCAAACACAGAACTTCGACACAAGTAGTAGCAGAGCATAGTTGTAAATAAACCTTAGCGAAAATCAAAAATATTAGCTATGTTAAGAAAAAAATCACAATAAACTTTTGAAAAGACCGAGGACCGGGAACTCCTCGGTTTCCTATACAACTATAATTCTGATATACAAATCAGCAAAATCCAGGACTAGAACTCCGACACACGTATCAGCAGAGCATAGTTGAAGATTGCTATTAGCAAAAATCATAAATAATTTCAGTGTTTAAATAAAAAAAATCATAAGAAACTTCTGAAAGTGCCCAGAACTGGGAACTTCTCGGTTTCTTATACGCCTGTATTATAACTATATAAAACCATGGAAACCAAATCCAGAACTCCGACACAAGTATCAGCAGAGCATGGTTGAAGATGTCGATTGGCTAAAATCATGAATATTTTCAGTGTTCAAATTAAAAAAATCATAAGAAACTTCTGAAAGTGCCCAGAATTGGGAACTCCTCAGTTTCTTATACTTCTATATCAGTACTATATGAAACCATGGAAACTAAATCCAGAACTCCGACACAAGTATTAGCAGAGCATGGTTGTAAATATAAATAAGCAAAAATAAAGAATATTAGCTATGTTCCAAAAAAAATCAGAGTAAACTTTTGAAAGGATCGAGGACCGGGAACTCCTCAGTTTCCTATACAACTATAATTCGTATATATAAATCAGCAAAATCCAGGACTAGAACTCCGACACACGTATCAGCAGAGCATACTTGAAAATGGCGATTAGCAAAAATCATGAATATTTTCAGTGTTCAAATTAAAAAAATCATAAGAAACTTCTCAAAGTGCTCAGAACTGAGAACTCCTCTATTTCTTATACGGCTGTATCAAAACTATATGAAACATGGAAACCAAAACCAGAACTCCGATACAAGTATCAGCAGAGCATGGTTGGAGATGTCGATTAGCTAAAATCATGAATATTTTCAGAGTTCAAATTAAAATATCATAAGAAACTTCTGAAAGTGCCCAGAATTGGGAACTCCTCAGTTTCTTATACTTGTATATCAGTACTATATGAAACCATGGAAACTAAATCCAGAACTCCGACACAAGTATTAGCAGAGCATGGTTGTAAATATAAATAAGCAAAAATAAAGAATATTAGCTATGTTCCAAAAAAAATCAGAACATACTTTTGAAAGGATCGAGGACCGGGAACTCCTCAGTTTCCTATACAACTATAATTCGTATATATAAATCAGCAAAATCCAGGACTAGAACTCCGACACACGTATCAGCAGAGCATACTTGAAAATGGCGATTAGCAAAAATCATGAATATTTTCAGTGTTGAAGTTAAAAAAATCATAAGAAACTTCTCAAAGTGCCCAGAACTGAGAAATCCACTATTTCTTAAACGGCTGTATCAAAACTATATGAAAACATGGAAACAAAACCAGAACTCCGATAAAAGTATCAGCAGAGCATGGTTGAAGATGGCGATTAGCTAAAATCATGAATATTTTCAGTGTTCAAATTAAAAAAATCATAAGAAACTTCTCAAAGTGCCCAGAACTGAGAACTCCTCTATTTCTTATACGGCTGTATCAATACTATATGAAACATGGAAACCAAAACCAGAACTCCGATACAAGTATCAGCAGAGCATGGTTGGAGATGTCGATTAGCTAAAATCATGAATATTTTCAGTGTTCAAATTAAAAAAATCATAAGAAACTTCTGAAAGTGCCCAGAATTGGGAACTCCTCAGTTTCTTATACTTCTATATCAGTACTATATGAAACCATGGAAACTAATTCCAGAACTCCGACACAAGTATTAGCAGAGCATGGCTGTAAATATAAATAAGCAAAAATAAAGAATACTAGCTATGTTAAAAAAAAAAATCAGAACAAACTTTTGAAAGGATCGAGGACCAGGAACTCCTCGGTTTCCTATACAACTATAATTCGTATATATAAATCAGCAAAATCCAGGACTAGAACTCCGACACACGTATCAGCAGAGCATACTTGAAAATGGCGATTAGCAAAAATCATGAATAATTTCAGTGTTGAAGTTAAAAAAATCATAAGAAACTTCTCAAAGTGCCCAGAACTGAGAAATCCTCTATTTCTTATACGGCTGTATCAATACTATATGAAAACATGGAAACCAAAACCAGAACTCCGATACAAGTATCAGCAGAGCATGGTTGAAGATGGCGATTAGCTAAAATCATGAATATTTTCAGTGTTCAAATTAAATAAATCATAAGAAAGTTCTCAAAGTGCCCAGAACAGGAACTCCTCAGTTTCTTATACTTCTATATCAGTACTATATAAAACGATGATAACCAAATCCAGAACACCGACACAAGTAGTAGCAGAGCATGGTTGTAAATAAAACTTAGCAAAAATCAAAAATATTAGCCATGTTAAGAAAAAAAAAAAACAATAAACTTTTGAAAGGACCGAGGACCGAGAACTCTTCGGTTTCCCATACATCTATAATCCTTATATATAAATCAGCAAAATCCAGTACTAGAACTCCGACAAACGTATCAGCAGAGCATAGTTGAAGATGGCGATTAGCAAAAATCATGAATATTTTCAGTAATCAAATTAAAAAAATCATAAGAAACTTCTGAAAGTGCCCAGAACCAAGAACTCCTCGATTTCTTATACGACTGTATCTAAGCTATATGAAAACATGGAAAACAAATCCAGAACTCCAACACAAGTATCAGCAGAGCATGGTTGAAGATGTCGATTAGCTAAAATTATGAATATTTTCAGAGTTCAAATTAAAAAAAATCATAAAAAAACTTCTGAAAGTTCCCAGAACTGAGAACTCGTTGATTTCTTATATTTCTGTATCAATACTATGTGAAAACATGGAAAACAAGTCCAGAACTCCAACACAAGTATCAGCAGAGCATGGTTGAAGATGTCGATTAGCTACAATCATGAATATTTTCAGTGTTCAAATTAAAAAAAATCATAAGAAACTTCTGAAAGTGCCCAGAATTGGGAACTCCTCGGTTTCTTATACTTCTATATCAGTACTATATGAAACCATGGAAACTAAATCCAGAACTCCGACACAAGTATTAGCAGAGCATGGTTGTAAATATAAATAAGCAAAAATAAAGAATATTAGCTATGTTCCAAAAAAAATCAGAACAAACTTTTGAAAGGAACGAGGACCGAAAACTCCTCGGTTTCCTATACACCTTTAATTCGTTTATATAAATCAGCAAAATCCAGGACTAGAACTCCGACACACGTATCAGCAGAGCATACTTGAAAATGGCGATTAGCAAAAATCATGAATATTTTCAGTGTTGAAGTTAAAAAAATCATAAGAAACTTCTCAAAGTGCCCAGAACTGAGAACTCCTCTATTTCTTATACGGCTGTATCAATACTATATGAAACATGGAAACCAATACCAGAACTCCGATACAAGTATCAGCAGAGCATGGTTGAAGATGGCGATTAGCTAAAATCATGAATATTTTCAGTGTTCAAATTAAATAAATCATAAGAAAGTTCTCAAAGTGCCCAGAACAGGAACTCCTCAGTTTCTTATACTTCTATATCAGTACTATATAAAACGATGATAACCAAATCCAGAACACCGACACAAGTAGTAGCAGAGCATGGTTGTAAATAAAACTTAGCAAAAATCAAAAATATTAGCCATGTTAAGAAAAAAAAAAACAATAAACTTTTGAAAGGACCGAGGACCGAGAACTCTTCTGTTTCCCATACATCTATAATCCTTATATATAAATCAGCAAAATCCAGTACTAGAACTCCGACACACGTATCAGCAGAGCATAGTTGAAGATGGCGATTAGCAAAAATCATGAATATTTTCAGTAATCAAATTAAAAAAATCATAAGAAACTTCTGAAAGTGCCGAGAATCAAGAACTCCTCGATTTCTTATACGACTGTATCTATGCTATATTAAAACATGGAAAACAAATCCAGATCTCCAACACAAGTATCAGCAGAGCATGGTTGAAGATGTCGATTAGCTAAAATTATGAATATTTTCAGAGTTCAAATTAAAAAAATCATAAAAAACTTCTGAAAGTTCCCAGAACTGAGAACTCGTCGATTTCTTATACTTCTGTATCAATACTATGTGAAAACATGGAAAACAAGTCCAGAACTCTAACACAAGTATCAGGAGAGCATGGTTGAAGATGTCGATTAGCTACAATCATGAATATTTTCAGTGTTCAAATTAAAAAAAATCATAAGAAACTTCTGAAAGTGCCCAGAATTGGGAACTCCTCGGTTTCTTATACTTCTATATCAGTACTATATGAAACCATGGAAACTAAATCCAGAACTCCGACACAAGTATTAGCAGAGCATGGTTGTAAATATAAATAAGCAAAAATAAAGAATATTAGCTATGTTCCAAAAAAAATCAGAACAAACTTTTGAAAGGAACGAGGACCGGGAACTCCTCGGTTTCCTATACACCTTTAATTCGTATATATAAATCAGCAAAATCCAGGACTAGAACTCCGACACACGTATCAGCAGAGCATACTTGAAAATGGCGATAAGCAAAAATCATGAATATTTTCAGTGTTGAAGTTAAAAAAATCATAAGAAACTTCTCAAAGTGCCCAGAACTGAGAAATCCACTATTTCTTATACGGCTTTATCAATTCTATATGAAAACATGGAAACCTAAACCAGAACTCCGATACAAGTATCAGGAGAGCATGGTTGAAGATGTCGATTAGCTACAATCATGAATATTTTCAGTGTTCAAATTAAAAAAAATCATAAGAAACTTCTGAAAGTGCCCAGAATTGGGAACTCCTCGGTTTCTTATACTTCTATATCAGTACTATATGAAACCATGGAAACTAAATCCAGAACTCCGACACAAGTATTAGCAGAGCATGGTTGTAAATATGAATAAGCAAAAATAAAGAATATTAGCTATGTTCCAAAAAAAATCAGAACAAACTTTTGAAAGGAACGAGGACCGGGAACTCCTCGGTTTCCTATACACCTTTAATTCGTTTATATAAATCAGCAAAATCCAGGACTAGAACTCCGACACACGTATCAGCAGAGCATACTTGAAAATGGCGATAAGCAAAAATCATGAATATTTTCAGTGTTGAAGTTAAAAAAATCATAAGAAACTTCTCAAAGTGCCCAGAACTGAGAAATCCACTATTTCTTATACGGCTTTATCAATTCTATGTGAAAACATGGAAAACAAGTCCAGAACTCCGACACAAGTATCAGCAGAGCATGGTTGAAGATGTCGATTAGCTAAAATCATGAATATTTTCAGTGTTCAAATTAAAAAAAATCATAAGAAACTTCCGAAAGTGCCCAGAATTGGGAACTCCTCGCTTTCTTATACTTCTATATCAGAACTATATGAAACCATGGAAACCAAACACAGAACTCCGACACAAGTAGTAGCAGAGCATGGTTGTAAATAAAACTTAGCGAAAATCAAAAATATTAGCTATGTTAAGAAAAAAATCACAATAAACTTTTGAAAAGACCGAGGACCGAGAACTCTTCGGTTTCCCATACATCTATAATCCTTATATATAAATCAGCAAAATCCAGTACTAGAACTCCGACACACGTATCAGCAGAGCATAGTTGAAGATGGCGATTAGCAAAAATCATGAAAATTTTCAGTAATCAAATTAAAAAAATCATAAGAAACTTCTGAAAGTGCCGAGAACCAAGAACTCCTCGATTTCTTGTACGACTGTATCTAAGCTATATTTATACATGGAAAACAAATCCAGATCTCCAACACAAGTATCAGCAGAGCATGGTTGAAGATGTCGATTAGCTAAAATTATGAATATTTTCAGAGTTCAAATTAAAAAAATCATAAAAAACTTCTGAAAGTTCCCAGAACTGAGAACTCGTCGATTTCTTATACTTCTGTATCAATACTATGTGAAAACATGGAAAACAAGTCCAGAACTGCAACACAAGTATCAGGAGAGCATGGTTGAAGATGTCGATTAGCTACAATCATGAATATTTTCAGTGTTCAAATTAAAAAAAATCATAAGAAACTTCTGAAAGTGCCCAGAATTGGGAACTCCTCGGTTTCTTATACTTCTATATCAGTACTATATGAAACCATGGAAACTAAGTCCAGAACTCCGACACAAGTATTAGCAGAGCATGGTTGTAAATATAAATAAGCAAAAATAAAGAATATTAGCTATGTTCCAAAAAAAATCAGAACAAACTTTTGAAAGGAACGAGGACCGGGAACTCCTCGGTTTCCTATACAACTATAATTCGTATATACAAATCAGCAAAATCCAGGACTAGAACTCCTACACACGTATAAGCAGAGCATAGTTGAAGATTGCTATTAGCAAAAATCATAAATATTTTCAGTGTTTAAATTAAAAAAATCATAAGAAACTTCTGAAAGTGCCCAGAACTGGGAACTCTTCGGTTTCTTATACGCCTGTATTATTACTATATGAAACCATGGAAACCTAATCCAGAACTCCGACACAAGTATCAGCAGAGCATGGTTGAAGATGTCGATTGGCTAAAATCATGAATATTTTCAGTGTTCAAATTAAAAAAAATCATAAGAAACTTCTGAAAGTGCGCAGAATTGGGAACTCCTCGGTTTCTTATACTTCTATATCAGTACTATATGAAACCATGGAAACTAAATCCAGAACTCCGACACAAGTATTAGCAGAGCATGGTTGTAAATATAAATAAGCAAAAATAAAGAATATTAGCTATGTTCCAAAAAAAATCAGAACAAACTTTTGAAAGGAACGAGGACCGGGAACTCCTCGGTTTCCTATACAACTATAATTCGTTTATATAAATCAGCAAAATCCAGGACGAGAACTCCGACACACGTATCAGCAGAGCATACTTGAAAATGGCGATTAGCAAAAATCATGAATATTTTCAGTGTTGAAGTTAAAAAAATCATAAGAAACTTCTCAAAGTGCCCAGAACTGAGAAATCCACTATTTCTTATACGGCTTTATCAATACTATATGAAAACATGGAAACCTAAACCAGAACTCCGATACAAGTATCAGCAGAGCATGGTTGAAGATGGCGATTAGCTAAAATCATGAATATTTTCAGTGTTCAAATTAAAAAAATCTGATATAGAAGTATAAGAAACTGAGGAGTTCCCAATTCTGGGCACTTTCAGAAGTTTCTTATGATTTTTTTAAATTTGAACACTGAAAATATTCATGATTTTAGCTAATCGACATCTTCAACCATGCTCTGCTGATACTTGTGTTGGAGTTCTGGACTTGTTTTCCATGTTTTCACATAGTATTGATACAGAAGTATAAGAAATCGAAGAGTTCTTGGTTCTCGGCACTTTCACAAGTTTCTTATGATTTTTTTAATTTGATTACTGAAAATATTCATGATTTTTGCTAATCGCCATCTTCAACTATGCTCTGCTGATACGTGTGTCGGAGTTCTAGTACTGGATTTTGCTGATTTATATATAAGGATTATAGATGTATAGGAAACCTAAGAGTTCTCGGTCCTCGGTCCTTTCAAAAGTTTATTGTTTTTTTTTTTTCATAACATGGCTAATATTTTTGATTTTTGCTAAGTTTTATTTACAACCATGCTCTGCTACTACTTGTGTCGGTGTTCTGGATTTGGTTATCATCGTTTTATATAGTACGGATATAGAAGTATAAGAAACTAAAGAGTTCCTGTTCTGGGCACTTTGAGAACTTTCTTATGATTTTTTTAATTTGAACACTGAAAATATTCATGATTTTAGCTAATCGCCATCTTCAACCATGCTCTGCTGATACTTGTATCGGAGTTCTGGTTTTGGTTTCCACGTTTTCATATAGTATTGATACAGCCGTATAAGAAATAGAGGAGTTCTCAGTTCTGGGCACTTTGAGAAGTTTCTTATGATTTTTTTAACTTCAACACTGAAATTATTCATGATTTTTGCTAATCGCCATTTTCAAGTATGCTCTGCTGATACGTGTGTCGGAGTTCTAGTCCTGGATTTTGCTGATTTATATATACGAATTATAGTTGTATAGGAAACCGATGAGGTCCTGGTCCTCGATCCTTTCAAAAGTTTGTTCTGATTTTTTTTTTTAACATAGCTAGTATTCTTTATTTTTGCTTATTTATATTTACAGCCATGCTCTGCTAATACTTGTGTCGGAGTTCTGGAATTAGTTTCCATGGTTTCATATAGTACTGATATAGAAGTATAAGAAACTGAGGAGTTTCCAATTCTGGGCACTTTCAGAAGTTTCTTATGATTTTTTTAATTTGAACACTGAAAATATTCATGATTTTAGCCAATCGACATCTTCAACCATGCTCTGCTGATACTTGTGTCGGAGTTCTGGATTTGGTTTCCATGGTTTTATATAGTTATAATACAGGCGTATAAGAAACCGAGAAGTTCCCAGTTCTGGGCACTTTCAGAAGTTTCTTATGATTTTTTTAATTTAAACACTGAAAATATTTATGATTTTTGCTAATAGCAATTTTCAACTATGCTCTGCTTATACGTGTGTAGGAGTTCTAGTCCTGGATTTTGCTGATTTGTATATACGAATTATAGTTGTATAGGAAACCGAGGAGTTCCCCGTCCTCGGTCTTTTCAAAAGTTTATTGTGATTTTTTTCTTAACATAGCTAATATTTTTGATTTTCGCTAAGTTTTATTTACAACCATGCTCTGCTAATACTTGTGTCGGAGTTCTGGATTTAGTTTCCATGGTTTCATATAGTACTGATATAGAAGTATAAGAAACTGAGGAGTTTCCAATTCTGGGCACTTTCAGAAGTTTCTTATGATTTTTTTAATTTGAACTCTGAAAATATTCATGATTTTAGCTAATCGACATCTCCAACCATGCTCTGCTGATACTTGTGTTGCAGTACTGGACTTGATTTCCATGTTTTCACATAGTTTTGATACAGAAATATAAGAAATCGACGAGTTCTCAGTTCTGGAAACTTTCAGAAGTTTTTTATGATTTTTTTAATTTGAACACTGAAAATATTCATGATTTTAGCTAATCGCCATCTTCAACCATGCTCTGCTGATACTTGTATCGGAGTTCTGGTTTTGTTTCCATGTTTTCATATAGTTTTGATACAGCCGTATAAGAAATAGTGGATTTCTCAGTTCTGGGCACTTTGAGAAGTTTCTTATGATTTTTTTAACTTCAAAACTGAAAATATTCATGATTTTTGCTAATCGCCATTTTCAAGTATGCTCTGCTGATACGTGTGTCGGAGTTCTAGTCCTGGATTTTGCTGATTTATATAAACGAATTATAGTTGTATAGGAAACCGAGGAGTACCCGGTCCTCAATCCTTTCAAAAGTTTGTTCTGATTTTTTTTGGAACATAGCTAATATTCTTTATTTTTGCTTATTTATATTTACAACCATGCTCTGCTAATACTTGTGTCGGAGTTCTGGATTTAGTTTCCATGGTTTCATATAGTACTGATATAGAAGTATAAGAAACCAAGGAGTTCCCAATTCTGGGCACTTTCAGAAGTTTCTTATGATTTTTTTAATTTGAACACTGAAAATATTCATGATTTTAGCCAATCGACATCTTCAACCATGCTCTGCTGATACTTGTGTCGGAGTTCTGGATTTGGTTTCCATGGTTTCATATAGTAATAATACAGGCGTATAAGAAACAGAGGAGTTCACAGTTCTGGGCACTTTCAGAAGTTTCTTATGATTTTTTTAATTTAAACACTGAAAATATTTATGATTTTTGCTAATAGCAATCTTCAACTATGCTCTGCTGATACTTGTATCGGAGTTCTGGATTTGGTTTCCATGTTTTAATATAGCTTAGATACAGTCGTATAAGAAATCGAGGAGTTCTCAGTTCTGGGCACTTTGAGATGTTTCTTATGATTTTTTTAAATTTGAACACTGAAAATATTCATGATTTTAGCTAATCGACATCTTCAACCATGCTCTGCTGATACTTGTGTTGGAGTTCTGGACTTGTTTTCCATGTTTTCACATAGTATTGATACAGAAGTATAAGAAATCGAGGAGTTCTTGGTTCTGGGCACTTTCAGAAGTTTCTTATGATTTTTTTAATTTGATTACTGAAAATATTCATGATTTTTGCTAATCGCCATCTTCAACTATGCTCTGCTGATACGTGTGTCGGAGTTCTAGTACTGGATTTTGCTGATTTATATATAAGGATTATAGATGTATAGGAAACCGAAGAGTTCTCGGTCCTCGGTCCTTTCAAAAGTTTATTGTTTTTTTCTTTTCTTAACATGGCTAATATTTTTGATTTTTGCTAAGTTTTATTTACAACCATGCTCTGCTGATACTTGTATCGGAGTTCTGGTTTTGGTTTCCATGTTTTCATATAGTATTGATAAAGCCGTATAAGAAATAGTGGATTTCTCAGTTCTGGGCACTTTGAGAAGTTTCTTATGATTTTTTTAACTTCAACACTGAAAATATTCATGATTTTAGCTAATCGACATCTTCAACCATGCTCTGCTGATACTTGTATCGGAGTTCTGGTTTTTGTTTCCATGTTTTCATATAGTATTGATACAGCCGTATAAGAAATAGAGGAGTTCTCAGTTCTGGGCACTTTGAGAAGTTTCTTATGACTTTTTTAACTTCAACACTGAAAATATTCATGATTTTAGCTAATCCCCATCTTCAACCATGCTCTGCTGATACTTGTATCGGAGTTCTGGTTTAGGTTTCCATGTTTTCATATAGTATTGATAAAGCCGTATAAGAAATAGTGGATTTCTCATTTCTGGGCACTTTGAGAAGTTTCTTATGATTTTTTTAACTTCAACACTGAAAATATTCATGATTTTTGCTAATCGCCATTTTCAAGTATGCTCTGCTGATACGTGTGTCGGAGTTCTAGTCCTGGATTTTGCTGATTTATATATACGAATTATAGTTGTATAGGAAACCGAGGAGTTCCCGGTCCTCGATCCTTTCAAAAGTTTGTTCTGATTTTTTTTGGAACATAGCTAATATTCTTTATTTTTGCTTATTTATATTTACAACCATGCTCTGCTAATACTTGTGTCGGAGTTCTGGATTTAGTTTCCATGGTTTCATATAGTACTGATATACAAGTATAAGAAACCGAGGAGTTCCCAATTCTGGGCACTTTCAGAAGTTTCTTATGATTTTTTTAATTTAAACACTGAAAATATTCATGAATTTTGCTAATAGCAATCTTCAACTATGCTCTGCTTATACGTGTGTAGGAGTTCTAGTCCTGGATTTTGCTGATTTGTATATACGAATTATAGTTGTATAGGAAACCGAGGAGTTCCCGGTCCTCGGTCTTTTTAAAAGTTTATTGTGATTTTTTTCTTAACATAGCTAATATTTTTGATTTTCGCTAAGTTTTATTTACAACTATGCTCTGCTACTACTTGTGTCGAAGTTCTGTGTTTGGTTTCCATGGTTTCATATAGTTCTGATATAGAAATATAAGAAACCGAAGAGTTCCCAATTCTGGGCACTTTCGGAAGTTTCTTATGATTTTTTTAATTTGAACACTGAAAATATTCATGATTTTAGCTAATCGACATCTTCAACCATGCTCTACTGATACTTGTGTTGAGTACTGGACTTGATTTCCATGTTTTCACATAGTATTGGTACAGAAGTATAAGAAATCGACGAGATCTTAGTTCTGGGAACTTTCAGAAGTTTTTTATGATTTTTTTAATTTGAACTCTGAAAATATTCATAATTTTAGCTAATCGACATCTTCAACCATGCTCTGCTGATACTTGTGTTGGAGTTCTGGATTTATTTTCCATGTTTTCATATAGTATTGATACAGAAGTATAAGAAATCGAGGAGTTCCCAGTTCTGGGCACTTTCAGAAGTTTTTTATGATTTTTTTTAATTTGAACTCTGAAAATATTCATGATTTTTGCTAATCGACATCTTCAACCATGCTCTGCTGATACTTGAAATCGATTACCGTTATATTTCGCTTTTTTTTTGTTTAGGTAACATCTGAACTACTGATAATATTTAGAATTATAATAATATGTGAAAACCGTCGTATTACGTAATTATCGTCAGTTTTATGATGATTACTTGTTTTTTTCCTGTGATTACATTGATAAGTTTTTATTTTTTTGTGAGCTCTAATTGACAGAACTATTACTAAAAGTAATTAGGAACTATAGAACTCGCCTTTGTGCACCGAATGCACTTTTAAAATTTTGGTTTTGGAAAAAATGATCTGCTACCGGAAGTTAGCAGATCATATTTTCATTTGAAATTTTTCCAGGAAAAACACCAGAACTTTTTCTAAAAAGTATCAGGAACTCCAGAACTATGCTGCATGCGAGTAGAACTCTAATTTTTTTATGCTCTGCTGGAAAATGATCTGCTAAGTTCACGGCCATGTTCCTGACAGCCCCGGCTATCATCTATAGTTCTTTGACAGTCGATACCCAGTTGGCTCGTTGTGAAGGTCAGAAAGGCAGCCGCTCCATGCCAAATCTTGGCCGACCCTATTCCAACAGGCTATGGCGAAGCAGACTTGATTATTATTCACAAAAATCTACGTAACTTGATGTTGTTTGACGTCGGTAACCCGCGTGTGCTTGCGGACGATGATCAATGGGTAGCTCGCTGTCCAGCCATCAGGTAAACGTCCGGGCCGAGCCCGAGTCGTCGACGGCTCGTAGTGTTCCACACACGTTTCAAAGAGGTGTTAGCAAAACCATAGGGACCCAGCAGGACCGAAGCCTTCTAGAGCCATGGATCGACTTCTAAAAGGGGGACCCATGGTCCTGGGAGGCACATGAGGCACTGAAGGAACATGTGGACGTGTGGTTTCAGTCATTAAAACTTTGACACGCACGATTGTTATCTAGATTTCAAAATCTTATCTAGATTTGCAATCTGTAAATCATCTCTCAGCTTCCGTTTGCAGAAATTACATAATATTCTTAATAAAATGTGTAACAAAACCACAATGTAACATAGTAATTACATACAGAGTAACCGAAGACCGACGCTCGTCGATTTAGATAGTAGTAACACAGGTTTGAGACCATTGTATAACAACAAACACACATCAGTTTATACTTTATTATGATCTGCAGGTTACATTTGTCAATATGCGGCCTACCCAAATGTCCTTTCTTTGGTATTGTTCGTCAAGTCGTTGAGCTCCTTAGTAGTTCTGAGTTGAGCTACACGAATACTGACAAATGTTTGCACTGATTGGACATGTCCGCTCGGAACTGTGTGGTTCTTTCTTAAAAATACCATCTCAGACTCCAATCTACATGTTTCTTAAATGATTTGACCATTACATGTTTTCTGTATGGACTTTAAAAGAGACTTTGACCCCTAAGTTTGTTTCGGTGTTTCTTCTCAGGGTAGTCAGCTAGGAAACACCGGTTCAATCTAGTATAAATTGACGAAAAAATTGACGTGTAAAAGTGTTTTTAAAAACCTATTTTCAAAATATATGTAATTTATGGTGAATATTGTGAGGGCGGAGATGTAAGGCTTCAGTGTTCTGAATTTTTTTGAAGGTTTATTGTTAGACGCTAAATTAGAAGCACTTTCATTATATTACTAGCTTCTCTCAGTGGCTTTGCCCGCGTAAAATTAGGTTACTCCAAAGCCGCGTAAAATACAAACTTTGGACCCCAGTTTTATCACCACAGAGGGTAAAGAGTGATGGCAGATTCTCGAACAAAATTTTGCAGGTATATTTTTTTAGCGTCAAGTGATGAAAAATATACAAAAGTATATAATTATGTAGATTAAATTTCTAAACAATTTTGTCTCAGACATTACTATTAATAGAATCCTCGTGTTAAATATATTTCAGTCTATAGTTGGTGAGATTACGTATATTAGGCCCCACATTTAGTTGCGAAATATAGGTTTTAGTGCAATCACTCGGGTATAAATCATATGTCAATAATACCTACGTACCTCCTTAGTGAATTTAAAAAATCAATAAATACATTTTTGAACGAACGACAAGATGTCATCTCGTAATGTCATGTTTTCTTTTTCTATAAGTCTGGCTGGATGGCTGTTCGAATGGCTTAATGCCATGCTTTTTTCTAATGATTTTGCTATACTCGAAATGCATTACGATGTCATAATATATCATTATACCGCTATATTGTAAGCATAAATACCTTGTTATATTTAATTTTACGTTTATTTTTTAATGCGGAAATGTATTTCCTAAGTATTTATTATCAATACATAAAGTAAAGCATATTATGTTACTCGATCAAGATTTATATTAGTGGCAACATTAAAAGTTCAGAAATTTAGCCAAAAGTCATAGAGTCAGGCCAGCAAAAAAAACTAAGCCTTCATTATTTATTATGGTAAAAAATCTAGTCAATTCAGTTTCCAATTATGACGATTTTTTTGTGATCCTTAGACTGACCATTAGCTTGATTTGATAAAACTTAGTAAATTATTAGATATCATGGTAACTTATGTAGAATTTTTTTTTTTTAGGTGGGAAAATCATCTTATGACAAATCCCCCTCTTGGGCGGGGCGGAAAATGTAGACACTTGAAGATTTCATCAACAATTTCCTCGCCGTTGTTCTTTTGAAAACTCCTCTCTTAATGCTCGCCTACGTAATAAAAGGTAACCTTGAGCAAACTTTCGTGTTCCTAGTCCCAGAAGTTTCGACTGTGCGTTGATATGTCAGTCAGTCAGTTTCTCCTTTTATATATATTGATAAAATTATTTCCGCCTAGCAGTTTGACAGCTATCCTAACTTCTCTGACATCAAGAAACAGTCTTTTTTTCTTCGAACTTCGAATTCGAACCCCTAATACATTTGGAGCATAGACTTTAAAAATTATCATTATCTTGCCAGTTAGCAAGATAATAAGAACAATAACCCATGCGATCTCCTTCGATATCACAACATTATTACACTGATCACATTATTATTATAAAGTTTCGTTAGTATTATTAAGTTTAGTGACAAAAGTTTGTGTGTATGTATGTTTGTTTCTACACGCTCGAATGGATGAACGGATTTGAATGTTTGGCATAAGGATAGACCATGTCCTGGAATAGCATAAAGGATACTTTTTATTCCCTGAGTAAGTTCCATTGGCATAATTTTCTACTATTGCAGGTGAAGCTGCAGGCAGGAGCTGTGTACATAGCTATAAACTGGGGGTTTCGTTGTTAATTTCGATCATTTTTTCAGTCGAAAGACGTCCACTGTAGAAAGTTTATTCTATTCTATTCTATTCTATTCTATTCTATTCTATTCTATTCTATTCTATTCTATTCTATTCTATTCTATTCTATTCTATTCTATTCTATTCTATTCTATTCTATTCTATTCTATTCTATTCTATTCTATTCTATTCTATTCTATTCTATTCTATTCTATTCGCTTTAGGACGTAGGCCTCCTCCAAGTGTGCCAAAATAACCGGTCCATTGCATCTTGCATTCATCAGATTTCCACGACTCTCACCATGTCATTGCTCCACCGTTTGGAAGGCCTTCCAACGCTGCGTCTTCTGGTACCCGCTTACCTCTTCAGAACCTTTCGTCATTATCGACTGCCTGCCATCTTTGTTGGAGGTCCTAATAAACAAACGAAGGTGAGAAATGGTTTAGGTGCCTTCTCTTTTAAATTTCTTAACAATCAATGGTCCTCATTCAACTTTCCATCACTGGCATAAACGCACTCAACATCTCAAAAAATTAAAAGAAGAAAATAATGCAATCATTTATTCGATTGACATAAGCCGATACCAGTTATTTAATCGATTAGCAATAAAATAACAAATAATAAAAATCGCTGCATTGTTCATTTACCACGCCAATTATAGAGACAATGAACCTGAGTTATATCGTGTTTAATAAAATAAATGTCTGTCACGCTTAGTAAATAAAAGAAAGACGTGAAATCAATTGGCCGTGACGAAACACATCGATATCGACTATCACATTTAGTGAACTGATTGAAAAAGAGTATGCTTACCTTGTGAACAGTACATGAGCTGGGCAAGTTTCACTTAATGCTTAAGCCCCATGAGCTCAGATACAATGTTAAGAAAAGTGAGGTACTAGTTTTTAAGGCAGGAACTAAAACCTACCCGATTGTGCCACACTTAAAACTTTGCGGAAGCCCTTTAAAGCAAGTCACAGCTTTCAAGTATCTGGGCCACTGGGTTTCTGAAGACCTCAGAGACAATCGAGATATTGAGCGTGAGCGCAGAGCTTTGGCTGTCCGCTGCAATATGTTGGCTCGCAGATTTGCGAAATGCTCGACTGACGTAAAGGCAACATTGTTTAGAGCGTATTGTCAGTCATTTTATACATGCAGTCTGTGGGTCAATTACACGCAGAGGGCATACAGTGCTCTGCGTGTTCAATACAATGATGCTTTTAGGGTGTTGATGGGGTTGCCGCGCTACTGCAGTGCATCCGGTATGTTCGCAGAGGCAGAAATTGATGGCTTTCATACCATTATGCGCAAGCGATGCGCCTCCATCATGCGCAGGGTACGCGTCAGCCCTAACAACATCCTGAAGACAATAGCGGACAGGTGGGACAGTCCCACACTGGAGCATTGGGTACGCCTACATGCCTCTGTGGCGTATAATTCATAAAAAATTGTTTCTGGTAGCTATAAGTACTAACACTAGTTTATAAGTTCTGTGTATACTAACCAACTATGGACTTTGTCCGAAATATAAGTTTTTTTTTTTTTAAGCAGCCTTATGTTCACACTGCTGGGAAATAAGCAGCCTTAGCACGTTCCTACAGCTGGGAATTAGCCCTTTTCCCTGGATAACACGCGGGTCTAATGCGGGTTGGTGGATGTCACAAGTCTTCGAATTTTTGATTTAGGGCTTGCCTGTTTCCTTACGATGTTTTCCTTTAATGCTTTGGGAGAAAAATGGTGATGAAGTAAATTACACAAGATGCTTGAACCTAGGACCTACCACTCTTAAGTCGGAGGTCATTACTAAGGGGCCACCATTGCTCACGAGCATAAGTTCAACAGGTCAGCTGCTCGAGAACATCTGTGTATCAGCAGTCGATGCTGGGAGTTGGGACACAGAATTCATATCTGTGAGAGGAAACAGGCCACAATCCACTCGCTGGGCTACTCATGTAGGTTCGTGTTGCCCACCTTCCAATATTTTATTAAGTTGGGAAGTCTTCGACGGATTTTACATTCTGCCCTGGTAGAGCGTAGGATTGCCTATGTAGGACTTCAAATTAAAGATATCGGTTCTTTGCTACTGCACGTCAAGGAGTTCAGCATACCTACTTAATCTTCAGCAAACCTGGATGATAGCCGTGAGTTTTTGTTTTTGTAATGTAAAACCGACAAAAACTGACTTACTTTTATTACATAATATGTCTACCTAACATAATATATTATGTAAGTATACCTAGCATAATAACACGTTATCGTTTTTTCAAAGAACAATAGAAAAAATACCAGTTAATAATTAATTACTCCCGCAATTATCAGATAACTCCTTTCCGCTCTGGATGGAGCAAGACACAGAGGGTGTGTCGGACGTTTACTGATTAAAACCCACCTGTGTTCTTCCAGCTGCCCTTTGCGTTCCAGGACCGCGGTGATTCTTTCAACTAATCCCGCAGAGGTTTTTTTTAGGTCGGCAATCATTCAATGACTTCTCTCGCTCTTGGGTGGAGCGAGAGGGTGTGTCAGACTTTTACTGACTAAAACCCCTCCTTTATTCCTTCTTTGCCTTGCGTTCCACGGCGCCGGGTTTTCCTTTCAGAAGCGAACCCATGGCCCCAGTAGACTTTGACCCTGCTGGGCCCCTACGGTTTTGCTGACCTCTCCTTGAAGCGCCCGTGGGCACACAATACGCACCGTCGATGACTCGGGCTCGGTCCGGACGGTTACGAAGCTTCTCATTGCTCGCCGTCCGCAAGCCCAAATCCCGCAGGGGTGACATTTAGGTAACAGAGGATATTGGAAATAGAAAATGCCTAAGTAATATGGGACTAGAGAAGGAAAATGATGAGAAGTTGCTGACTCAAAGTCAAAGTCAAAAAGTTTTTA
Source organism: Mythimna impura (assembly GCA_905147345.3). Classification (NCBI taxonomy): domain Eukaryota; kingdom Metazoa; phylum Arthropoda; class Insecta; order Lepidoptera; family Noctuidae; genus Mythimna; species Mythimna impura. The sequence continues at coordinate 28,672,543 of LR990350.1, forward strand.
TTTCACATAGGCCTACATGGGCACTTATAAAACATCAGAAGCTAGTGACGGTTCCAAATTGGTCGTTTCCTATGGAGAAGAACCGGCAAGAAACTCCATGGTGACTGCGTATTAGAACTTTTCAAAGTAGTTATTCTACTAACTTAATGACTTATTCACATAAAGTTAGCTTGTTCTCAAAATACATAATCTACATACAAACATAAATAAAATTCACTCCCACTACGTTGACTGGAAATAATTTGCATTCAATATACCAAAGATGGAAGGAGAAAGTTCATCTTGGACCATGGTTTTCGGTTTCATTGTGATGGTTCCATTGTTCTCGATGACCATCTGACGTTGTACGTAAATTAATGAAGTTTTTGGTGGTAATAGATCAAGTCTGATTTTTATCTTACTTGTGTGATATCTATTATATCTAGTGGTATAGATTAAATCCTCTCAGTATCATTAAATCACTGATCATCAGCTGGCAATCATAACGTATAATTATCATGAATAGGCATATAGTAATATTGTTTGTAAAAGTTCATCATCTTCCTGCCCTTGTCCCATCTTATTTGGGGTCGGCACAACATGTTTTTTTCTTCCATTCTATCCTGTCAACCGTCATGCTATCACTAACTTCCTTTTCTTTCATATCACTGTTCACACAATCCATCCATCTTTTCTTTGGCCTCCCTCTCCCTCTCCACCCATCCACATGTATACTCATAACTCTTTTAGTAACATGCGTTTCATCTCTCCTCTTTACATGACCATACCAAGACAAACGATTCCCTTTCAACTTTTCAGTCACTGGCGCCACTTTCAAACTTCCTCTAATATACTCATTTCTCACTTTATCCATTCTCGTCACACCACACATCCATCTCAACATTCTCATCTCCGCTACATGCAATCTTTTTTCATCCGTCTTTTTCACAGCCCAACATTCTGATCCATACAGTATGACAGGTCTTATCACGGACTTGTAGATTTTACCCTTCAACTTGGGGGGCATCCGTGGGTCACAAATTGTTCCAGTGACCTGTCGCCATTTCATCCATCCTGAATTGATCCGATTTGATACGTCTCGGTCTACCTCGCCATCTCCTTGGATAAGCGACCCGAGGTACCGAAAGTCGGAGCAGATTGGTATGGGCGTTCCAGCGAGAGCTAAGGGCATAGGACCGGAGAGACCACCGAAATCACAGAACAAGTACTCGGTTTTCGTTCTGCTCAATTTTAAGCCAACACTCTCCAGTCTGTGCCACCACACCTCCAATTTGCTCTGGACCTCTAGGCCACTCTCGGCAACCAGCACAATGTCATCGGCAAACAGCATACACCAGGGAGCCTCTTCCTGGATGCCCGACGTCAGAGCGTCCATTATCATCAGGAAGAGGTAAGGGCTGAGGGCCGACCCTTGATGTAAGCCGACAGCCACACTGAAGCTGCCAGTGTTGCCCACTGCAGACCGGACTTGGGTACTGCATTGGCTGTACATCGCTCGGATCAACTGCACATACTTCCCAGGCACACCTTTCTCCTTAAGGGCCCACCACAGAACCTCACGAGGTACCCGGTCATATGCCTTTTCGAGGTCAACGAATACCATGTGCAAGTTTTTATGCGCACCTCTGTATTTCTCGCACAGCTGGCGTATAGCAAAAATGGCATCCGTTGTACCCCGACCAGGCATAAAACCGAATTGGTTCTGTGAAATTTCACTCTCTTCTCTTAGCCTCCTTTCAATAACTTTCTCCCAGGCTTTCATAGTATGTGACATTAGCTTTATTCCTCTATAATTGTTGCATTCAAGCACATCACCCTTGTTTTTAAAGATGGGCACCAGGGAACTGTTGCACCACTCATCAGGTATGGCTTCTTCCTGCAACAACTTATTGAAGAACAAAGCTAACCACATCCATCCATCCACTCGCAGCAACTTCCACACTTCAACTGGTATTCCGTCTGGACCAATTGCCTTACCATTCTTCATTCCATTTATAGCTATTCTGACTTCATCCATACTAATCATTCTCACTAAACCCACGTTCACTGGTTTGCTCTCTAAAATCCCATTCCAGTTGTTTTCCTCATTCATCAGTCTTTCAAAATAGTCCTTCCACCTCTCTTTGATTTTACTATCTTCTGATAGAATCATTCCAGTTTCATCCCTTATACATCTTATCTGACGAAAAGTTAATAGATAATATTATATAGATACAATTTAGAAAAATCTTTGAATGATATACATCATTTTTAGTATATGCAAAACCTGAATATAGTTTGTTCAGAATCAATAACAGAATTGATTCCAATAATTTTTACAAAATGTTATATTTTTTCCCAAAAATATTTAAAAAGTAAATTTATAATATTGCAATATAAGAGACTTCTCGGTTGGTCCAGACCTACCACTGTTAACACGTTTTAGCCAGCGTGTACCACCGGTGGAGCACGGAGTATTTGCTGACATGGTGGGGTTTACCATTGGTGGCCACGTCACACTAGACTAAGTAATGATTGATGAAACAAAACAGCGTCATAATAGGATTATTAACTTGTTTGAAAGAGAGAGAATTCATAATTCGTGCCTACCCTCAGCCGTGCCCATCGGTGGTGCATCCCGCCCGGCAAGAAATAGTTTATGTGAGTAGTGGTAGCCCAGTCGAAATAACCCTGACGTACGAGTTGTACACTGCTCTCAAAACGGTGAAGGAAAACCTCGTGAGGAAACCGGCATATCCTAGAACCGTTTGAAGACATCTACCAATCCGCACTGGGTCTGCGTGGTGGATTACGGCCCATTCTCTCTCCTAGAGAGGAAGCTTGAGTTCCAGCAGTCGGAACATTGTTGCATCCTACCAAATATCTAGTCATGAGGTGCTGTTTTAAATGTGCTAAAGAAATATTATTCATAAAGCAAACTCATCTTCACTGCCGGAACGATTTGTACAAAAGACTATCATTAAGTTACCCTGTCATCAAAGTCTAGAGGAAATCTAAGCAGAGAGTTGAATACTTCCTAAAAAATACAATAGATGTTTTGATCGTAATCTCTGAAAAATACACGGAACTAAGCATTTCACCGACGACACAACAATGCTTGAATAAAATTTAAATAAATTATGCTAATTAAATTCCCGAATTCTAATAAAATGAACGTAACGAAACACTGCAATTATATAATGTTGTTGCATTTATATATTTACATATTTAGTAGATAGAATTATAATTTTAACTTGGCGCCTATTTGTGTTGCAAATATTCTTGAGTTTTTGCAATATCTGAATATGTACCTAGTTAAAGTGTCTGTTTTGTTAACAATCTAGGGCAAAGGAAATAAGTATTATAATCTGAACCTCTTATTTATGTATTCTTACTGGTCTTATCTGAATTTTCACCCAGCTGTGATATGGTGATCTACATATCACCATTGGATGAACAATTCAGAGAAGTCCAGTAAAAATAGATGATTCTGGTAGATAGCAGTGTGTATAGCAAAGTCTACGATTTATTTTCAGCGAGTACTGTCTTAATTTACAAATTTAACATAAAAAAAAAACTATTTTTTCAGTGGTCTGATGAACGTAATGGTGTCCATAAGATTTGGAGTTTGTTTACTCTGTGATTCAAAAATAATATTAAACCTCTATTAAAAAACTACCTGACCCGACAGTCATTGATTTTGTTTTTTAATTTTCCCGTGTGACCTTTTTTTTTAAGGTCAAAGAAAATCATCCAATGACTTCTCCCGCCCTCCTGTCAGACTTTTACTGACTAAAACCACATTAATGTTTCTTCCTAGCCTTGCACTCTAGGACCCCAGTTTTCTCTTTCGGAAGTCCACCCATAACTCCAGTAGGCTTCAGCCCTGCTGGACCCCTACAGTTTTGCTGCCATCTCTTTGAGGCGCGAGTGGAACACTACGCGCCTTGGTCTCGGTCTGTACTGGACGGCCAGACGGCGACCCAATACTTTCGTACGCAAGCCTACACCTTTGGTGGAATATGAATACACTTACACCCACATAATGGTCGTTTGACCAGCTTAACGGCCAACCAGCTCAGAATATCTAAACACAATCAAAAAAACAAATGCAGGTCAGGATACATAAGAGAAAGCAGATCTTAAGATCAATGACGTAACACACAGATTGTAACCAATTGTAGATTTTCCTCACGTGGGCAGTTACCCAGGTATTGTGTAGAATCGCTAATCTTATAAGCGTTCACATAATGCTACTGTGAGGCCTGTGTTATGACCGATGCACTTCCTAATGTAGTTCATAGAGTCTCTTAGACTGCGCGACTGCTGATCGTGTGGTCCTGAATTTGGTTTCCGGGTCGGGCAAAAAGTGCTATTGGGTGTTCCATTAGGAATTAACTACTCTGTAACAGCTCGAAGTTTGGAAGTTGGTGGTGTGACCGACCGTGCCTCGGAAAGTGCGTAGAGCCGTTAGTCCTGCGCCTGATAATGTCTCTCAGATTTTGATTGTCTGATTGTTGTCACACCGTGCTGTCAGAGTAAAGGCAAAAAACAGCCCCCCTAGCCAAGTTACAACCGTTTCGTTTCGATTCGATTCTTTTTTCGTTGATCGCCTTGAGTCGGCCACGCCTCCTTTGTTCTGACCACGTGACTGAGCGTTGAGATGACGTGAGAATAAAGGAATCGGAGGCGTGGCCTACTCGAAGCGATCGACGAAAAGAGAATCGAAACGTTACGGTTGTAACTTGGCTAGGGGGGCTGATAGTGCAACCATAAAAGAGCCAAGTTATAAAACTAATCCCCCTGAGTTTGACCCCTGAGTTTGTTTCGGTGTTTCTTCTCAGGGTAGTCAGCCAGGAAACACCGGCCTCATCTAGATTAAACTGCCGAAAAAAAAATTGACGTGTAAAAGTGTTTTTTTTTTTAAACCTATTTTCAAAATAAATATCATATAGCATTTAAACAAGAAAAAGTTCTGTTGGAAGAATTAGCCGAAAGTCAGTCTGCAGCTAATGCAAATGAAATAAAAAATAAATATAAAGTGTGAAACTTATAGAAACACTTGTTAATTTGAATACTTAATCCTACTTAATTCACACACTTAAACATGAGATCAACCCGCATTTCTACAATGATTCGCTAATATAATCTTGTTAATCAATTTATCATCATTCGCTGATTATTTAAATATTGTTATTATGTAAAACATTATGCGTATATATCGTCGTAACTGTAGACTTTCTATAGATTTTAAAACCTGATTAATATCTTAGTACGGAAAATGTTTCATTGGGTTTTTTTTACCGTTTATTTCAACATTATAGTTTTTTTTCAAGGTCATCATCTAATGACTTCTCCAGCTCTAAGTCGGAGCGAGAGGGCGTCAGACTTTTACTGACAAAAACCACACCTATGTTCTTTCTTTGCCTAGCGTTCCAGGACCCGGAGTTTCCCTTTCGGAAGTCAACACATGGCCCCAGTAGACTTCGACCCTGCTACTCAAAGAGATGACAGCAAAACCGTAGGGGCCCCCCTACGGTTTTGCTGTCATCTCTTTGAGGCACGCGTGGAACACTACGCGTGATCGACAACTCGGGCTCAGTCCAGACGGTTACCGGTTGGCCGGACAGCGAGCTACCCACTGCTCGTCGTCTACAAGCCCACGCCAACGGTGGCTGGAAATCAAGGTCAGGGGGTTCGTTCCCTCACGCGTGCGGCTGGCTCCGGGAGGCCTATGTCCAGATGTAGACGTCTTTTAGCTGAAATGAAGATGATAATGACTCTTGCTGTGAACGGTGATAGAGAATACAGATGCTGGCATCGAGTTCCAACTCTTTGGTAGTGTGCTTAATGAATGCGCAAGATTAGGACTGATTTAAATTCATTGCAGTTTTTATACGTTACGCAAAAGAACTGTCTATTTCTTTGTAAGCCTATGATGATAGGTGAACGATCAATCTTGCGCGGGCGCAGTCGGTAAGATGTCCGCAGTGTGCAAGTGACAGGCTGACGGCGGAGATAGTGATCTATGAAAAACTATGATGTTATCGGTAAGGTATGAGCAGAAGTGAAGGTTGTTATGTAAAAGTTGTATTGTTCTTTAAATATTTTAGTTTAAAAAAGTTTCATAAGAGAATGTTTGTACAAATATCTAAAGAATTTTGTGGGTGAGTTTATGAGAGAGAAATTTGCCTGCTGCGGTCTTCCCGTCCGATTATAATTTAAGTGTCTTCAAGGCTAGAGTGAATAGGCTCTTAATAAACTAGTGCGCTTCACCATCAAAGATTCCATCACTCCTTACCATCAGGTAGTATCGCAGTCAAGCACTAGTTCATGTCATTTAAAAGAAAGTCTCTACAACCGTTTAGGGGGTTACTAAAATTAGTTCAGTTTCATTACTCGAAATAAATATCATCAGCAGGTATTACTGATGCAAGCACCGGCACTGATTTAAGATACAGATCAATCAATCCTACTTTAAGATCAAACTCTCAACGCAAATAAATTACCTACCCCACAATTCTAGACCTACATTCACGAGGTGCGTTCGGCTTTTGTAATCTAATGAGTGATATCACAGGGGATAAGTGTCAGAACGTAAAAACTGACCCACCTGACGACTCTCACTTGTACCAAGACTTCGAGATATTACCGATATCTGATAGTAAAGTAAAGAAGAACCACTTTGAACAAAAACGTTGGAACGGGGTCATTTTCTTGTTAAGCTTTTGTTTGTGGTGTGAAATCGTTTAATTACTTCTCCAGTTCTAGGGTGGATCAAGTAGGCTTATCAGGCTTTTACTGACTAAAACCACACCTGTGTTCTTTGCGTTCTAGGACCACGGGATTCCTTTTCAGAAATTCCTCGTGGACCTAGCGGGCACCGCGGTCTACAGTTTTGCTGACATCTCTTTGAGACGTCTATGGAACACTATACGGCGGCGATGACTCGGGCTCAGTCTGGACGGTTACCGGACGACCGATCGACCGATTTCTCGTCCGTACCGTATACTTCACCATGTCCTTCGGACGATCTGCTCAATGGAGAAACCCGGGCGTTTTTTCCCACTGAATCGGACACAAGAACCTCCCAAAACAACCGTGTCTGGTAAGGACCTGTGCCAGGCAGAAAGTGAGGATGCCCTGACGCCTTTGCAGCCACTCCTCAAAGAGGGGTCTTATTGCCTCGATAGAGGCGTGCCGAGCGCTGGGTTGCGACAATCATTGTTTCTATAACGCCATACCTTCCAGCCTCCTGAAATTTGTCACTGTTCTCATATTAATTAAGTGACGGAGCAATAGGTTTTTTTTTTTAATTTGGGAGTTCATCTAATGACTTTTCTCATTCTAAGCCAGAAAGAGAGGGCGTGTCGGTATTTTACTGACTAAAACCACGCCTACGTTTCTTCTTTGCCCTTTGCATTCCAGGACCATGGATTTCCCTTTCGAAAGTAAACCCATGGCGCCTGTAGGCTTCGGCCTTGTTGGGCCCCTCTGGTTTTCCTTGCAACTCTTTGAGGCAAGCGTGAAACACTACGCGCCGTCGACGACTTGGGCTCGGTCCGGACAGTTACCGGACATGGCTCAATAAAATGTATGGAACTTCTACACTTGATTACATTGTGCCACTCTCCAATGGCCACAGCAATACAGAACATTATAAGTTTTTGTTGAGTATAATGATGTGTCATTTCGCGGTCGTTAGAGTGTTTATAAGCATCGGCTTGTTAGTTTTGTCAAATTGAGTGGCAATTGGAGATAATGGGAATTCTTGATGAGAAAAGAGTAGGCATATATTTTGAGTTGAAGGAGAAATTTTTGAGAGGTACTTGATCTTAATTGTAGAAATGAAGCAATGAATGACTTGTCATATTTATTGAAGGTACCGAATATCTTATTTCTGATTTTAGTATGTGTTTCTATTAAGTTGTTAAAGTCTGAAATCTGTAACTCATCATTATATTCCTGTCCTAAGTTACTTTTGTTTTGTTTGTTTATTGAAACTTTATGTACACGTAAAAACACTGTATAAAGACAGACTAAATACATTTGACATGTGTTTTCTGATGGCTATAACCCGGGAATCTTTAAGTCAAGAGTGAATAGGTTACTTCTAGGTAAGCGTACTCCATCGTCGAACGTATCGTCGCTTTCCATCTGGTGAGCCTCCCTAGCCAAGTAACAAACGATAAACGTAAACTCTCAGTAGTCTTTAATAGATTTTCAACTTTATGTTATTGGATATAAAGTTGAAAATCTATTGAAGATTACATAGTGTTTTCGTTCGTTCCGGTCGCAACCGCTCAGTAGTCTAGATTTTCAACTTTATGCTCTTAGGTATAAAGTTGAAAATCTATTGGAGATTACTAAGCGTTCACGTTTATCGTTTGCAAAGTGGCTAGGGATAGCGGTAAAGCGCGAACCAATCAAGAATAAAAAATAAAAAAATTCTACCACTGTGGAAACGTTTAAAAGAGAGACCATAATCCTGGAATTCATAGGGCAACTAAAGGACACAGGTGAGTTTTAATCAGCAAACGTCTAACACACCCTCTGGCTCCACCCTAGATCGAGGGAAGTCATGATGATGATTTCCCATCTCACACCAAAAACCACTTCCACCTCAAAAAAAGAAATTTTCTCCCAGTTGACTTTTATTCGTTATGTTTTGTATCTTACATTCCAATCTATCAACAATTTTACATTATTTCTTAGTTACACCTAAATTAATCGATCTCGGAGGACCGTTGTTTAAGGATTTATAATACTAATAAATTAGCCTTGAAGATATCCGCAGGAGAACCAAGGTTACAGAGAGAGCCCGAAGAATCACAGTGGGCAGGGCACATTGCTCGCAGAACAGATGGTCGATGGGGACGAAAGGTTCTGGAATGGCGACCACGTACCGAAAAACGCAGCGTTGGAAGGCCTCCCACAACGTGGACAGATGACCTGCGGTAAGTCATTATGGCGACATTTGGGGGAGGCCTATGTCCAACAGTGGACATCTTTCGGCTAAAATGATGATGAGCCTTGAAGCTATATATAACCCATCCGTCACAAATTACCGGTTACTTTCAATATCCAGAGAATTTAGTGAAAGTAATATTTACATCTTTTGATGGCATCGTTTACCATTGGCTGCTGCACTGTGTTGTGGGTTCGATTCCCGTACGGAACATTGTTGTATTATATTATTAGCCTATAGATAATTGATCAGTGTCATGAAAACACTCACGATACAGGGATAATTTCTAGTATGGGCAAAGTTGAGCAAAATTGAACGGCATTTGATCAGATAAACAAAATAATCCTTGCATGTAAAATATTTTTTGATGTAGGTCATTCGAAAAGATACGAGTAAACCATAAATCAGTTAAGTGGATTAGCAAATAAAATATTGTCAAGTCAAAGTCAAATCTACCGAATTCTAGAATTGCACAATCTAATTCCGCCAAGTCCGTTCCATCATCGGACTACTAGACGTACGGCGATGCGCCACCGGTACATGGTAGACATCCCACCCATACGCACAAAGCGTTTTGAGAACACATTTATTTTGCGTACAGCCAAGGAGTGGAATTCCTTGCCGGAGTCTGTGTTTCCTGATAGCTACAACTTAGGGGTCTTTAAGTCAAGAGTGAATAGGCTACTTCTAGGCAAGCGTGCTCCATCGTCGACCACATCATCGCTTACCATCAGGTGAGACGGTGGTCAAGCGCGAGCCAATCATTATTAAAAAAAAAAAATCTGAGCTCGTATTAAGTAGTTTTTATTCTACAGAAGCCGATACGTTTTCTGTATCATTGAGGACGATACCATGTCCTTATTTAAAAATAATTGTATACGTCAAGTTCACCAATTATAAAAAATCTAACCATCAAATATCTAACATAAAAAATATCTAACATATAAAAATCTCGTGTCACAGTTCTGATTCTGATTCTAATTCTGATTCTGATTCTGACAGTGTTTATTATCAAACTCCTCCGAAACGGCTTGACCGATTTTTAAGAATTTTCTTTGTACATATTTGGTGGGTCTAAGAATAGGTCTTAGGCTATTATTTACCGTCCTACCCCACTCCCCTCTTTTTTCTTTGATAATAATTTACATGGCAGAAACACTTTTGCCAAGCTGACGAAACTACGGCTTTGTGTCTATAGGCTCCACACAACATACTGATTTAAAATAATATACAGACTAGCTAATATACCTCCTCCTACACCTCCCAGACACCACAACATTCGCCTCACATATGTTTTAGTCTACAATCACAACACAGTTACGCAACACACATTCACTAATCAACTTACTTGGCTAACATACCGGAGAATTTTGATTGGTTATTCAACGTCATTTTTGAATGTGAAAGAATACATTGCTAAAATTCGTTTCGTTGTTGGTGATATAATATTTAATATAGATGTGGTTTAAAAGAGAACATTAACAGGTAAAGAGAGATTCTTCCGCTATTGCATTCACTGCCTGGTTTTCATTTATGATCAAACTATGTTTGCATTCCTGCCCATCTTGTTTGTTACGAATATAGTTAAATGTTTGGTGAGTCATTTTTTAGGCTTCCATACCCTTTTTTAGACTGGCCTGTTGGTCTAGTGGTTAGTGGCCCTGACTGCTATGCCGGAGGTCGTGGGTTCGATTCCCACCCAGGACAAATGTTTGTGTGATGCGCACGATCATTTGTTCAGTGTCTGGGTGTAATTTATCTATATATGTATGTATTAAGAAATATATAAGTATGTTTATCAGTTGTCTAGTACCAATAACACAAGCTCTGCTTAGCTTGGGACTAGACGGCGTTGTGTGATTGTGTGATAGTTGAATATTATATTATTATTATACCCAAAGGGTAAAAACAAGACCCTATTACTAAGACTTCGCTGTCCGTCGGTCTGTCTGTCTGTCCGTCTGTCACCAGGCTGTGTCTCATGAACCGTGATAGCTAGACAGTGAAATTTTCACAGATGATATAAGTATTTCTGTTGCCGCTATAACAACAAATACTAAAAACAGATTAAAATAAATATTTAAATGACAATGAAAAAAAGAATAATTATTTTTTTTGCCGTTTTTTGCTACGGACGACACGGAACCCTTCGTGCTCTAGTTTACCACTTGGCCGGTTCTTTTTTCATTTGATCGTCATGCTTATCGTATTTTGTTTCTCAAATTGGTTCTATAATCATTATAAACTGCTAATGTTCAATTTGAATAATTAATGTCTGTACAATACCACAAAAGAGACAAGTCCAGAAGTCAATCTTATACTGTATGTACTTCACTTTTCATAGCTATGCTCGGCGGTCCCACTAGGGTTGTCATTTGTCATCTTTGGCTTATAAACAAACAACTATCATGGCAGTGGCACTCGCATCTAGTTATTTGATTTATTGTTGAGAATGAAACAGGAAGCACCATGTAAAGTCACATTGGTTTTTTCGGCCTGGGGCTGGGGCCCGGGGCGCTTACCTATCTACCTAACTGTTCTGTGTTACGTTAAAACAAATTATCGAATTACAAGCAAATACCTACTTGCCTCTCTAAAACAATTGGTAGTTTAAAAAACGATAATTCACCGTTCGTAATTTAAACAACCATCCGCACATCCACTACAACAGTTATAATAACTTACTTTTAGTTACTCCATTTATGTACAAAAAATTTCACAAATGCGTGTTTCAATATCAAGCGGATGTCACTCGCGCTTGCATTGGTCTCAACCGGTTCGAGATATCGTGTCCGTGAGCGGTGTCTATGTGTGCGCTCAAACGCTGATTGACTTCCGTACCTATCTCTTTTTACCCGACTGCGCGACGCAAAGGAGGGTAATGTGTTTATCAGTCTATGTATGTATGTATGTATGTATGTTTGTTTCTATGTGGCGTTCTAGAGACCAAATGCGTAGGCCGATTTTGATAATTCTTACGTCAATCGATTCGTCTTAACCTTGCGAGTGTCACTAAAGACATGACAGTAATCAAAATTCACCACAGCTACAACCAGACGCCATATTGTCAAAATGAAAAAAAAAAAGTCGATGAACTATGTCAAGTGGGGTGTCGTTGAATAGGTATTTTAAAATCATCTTTAGGTTCCTTTTATCATTTTTTATTTTAAATAATAGTTTAGGATATATAACGATTTAAAGTTGTTTAACAAAACAATCATTCTCGCTAATTTTCTTACTTATTGATTTAAGTTTTCATTTCAAGTATAAACGATACACAAATAAAAAAACAGTGAAAAAGCATGAAGAACAAATATTTTTGTTAAAAAATATTTTTGTTAAGAACGACTCACAGTCGGGGCCCCTTGGGAAGATTTGATTGGTAAATTTTTTTTTTTTTTTTTTTTTTTTTTTTTTATTGATAGGCTCGCGTTTGACCACCATCTCACCTGATGGTAAGCGATGATGTGGCCGACGATGGAGCACGCTTGCCTAGAAGTAACCTATTCACTCTTGACTTAAAGACCCCTAGGTTGTAGCTATCAGGGAACACAGACTCGGGCAGGGAATTCCACTCCTTAGCTGTACGCATTATGAATGTGTTCCCAAAACGCTTTGTACGTATGGGTGGGATGTCCACCATGTACCGATGGCGCAACGCCGTACGTCTAGTGGTCCGATGATGGAACGGACTTGGTGGAATTAAATTGTGCAATTCCAACGCACACTCCCCGAAGTGTAATCGATAGAAAACCGACAGGCCAGCAACTCGGCGTCGATGCTCAAGGCTTTGGAGTTTTGAATCGACAAGTGCATCATCACCGATGATTCTCTTGGCTCGCTTCTCAATCGACTCCAGAGCATCAAGCTGGTATTTGGCAGACCCATCCCAAAGATGAGAGCAGTATTCCATACACGATCGAACTTGCGCTTGATAAAGTTTGAGCAGCTGTTCCGGCGTGAAGTACTGTCTCACCTTGGCCAAGATCCCCAATTTTTTGGCAGCCTGTTGAGCTTTAGCCTCGATGAAAGAGCCGAAATTGAGGGTAGATGACAACGTTACCCCAAGAAGCTCAAGGTCACTGGTTATCGGCACGGTTACACCCCGGAATGATGGAGCCGGGTGGAATTGGCTCCGTTTGGCGAAAAAAAGACACGCCTGGGTTTTAGCAGCATTGAACTTGACCAGATTGGCATCGCCCCAGTCGGATACTGCCTTCAAGGAAAAGTTCAAGCGTTCAACCATAGCCTCTCGGAAAGACTGGATCTGTGACCCACTAGCACGTGCATCGGACACGTATCTCTCAGCAACAGTGCTATCGTCTGCATACCCAAAGGTACCGGGTTTAAGAAGGTCGTTTATGTGCAGCAAGAACAGTGTTGCCGAGAGTACCGACCCCTGAGGGACCCCGGCATTAATTTCCATTTGACCGGACGAGCAGCCATCAATAACCACTCGGATGGATCGCCCCCTCAAGAAGTCTGCGATCCACTCACACAGACCAGTGGGCAGACCGAAGGAAGGAAGCTTAGCAATAAGGCTATCATGCCAGACCCTGTCAAAGGCCTTCGAGATATCAAGGGAGACTGCAAGTGCTTCCCCATGCTTCTCGATGGCCTCGCTCCAGATGTGAATGGCATACGCTAGAAGATCCCCAGTTGACCGATTTCGGCGAAAGCCGTATTGACGATCACTGAGGATGTCATTAGCTTCTAGGTATGCCAGGAGCTATTGATCACTCGTTCCATACTCTTGCAGAGAATGGACGTTACCGAGATAGGTCTGTAATTAGCAGGGTCAGCCCGACTACCCTTCTTGGGCACGGGTTGCACGTTAGCTTGCTTCCAAGCCATCGGTACTTTTCCAGCCTCAAACGAAAGACGAAATAAGCGTGTCAGGATCGGAGACAGTTCAGGCGCACAAGTTTTTAAAACAATTGCCGGTATCCCGTCGGGACCACTGGCTTTGTTCACGTCAAGGTTACGTAGCACCCTACGGACGTCCTTCTGATGGATGCGTATGTCTGCCATAGTCGTCTCGCATCGCTCAGGAAAGGCAGGGGGCCGCGCGTTACCGGAATCAAGACGTGAAGATTCCGCAAAAAGAGAGGCAAATAGATTTGCTTTCTCCTCAGCGGTGTGGGCCAGCGACCCATCGGGTTTCAGCAGTGGTGGTAGTGAGGGACGGCAGAAGTTCGATTCAACAGATTTAGCCAGGGACCAAAACGCTTTACTACCTGCTGGGTATGAAGCAAGTTTGTTCCCAATTCGGCTAATGTGGTCAAACCGAGACCTCCGCATCACCTTCTTGCAGGATTTGGCAGCCCTATTATAGGCTCTCTTTTTTTGAGTCACGTCACTTGCCTTGCGCCTACGAGCGTCGACCCATTCTTGGTATGCCGTATGTTTAAGCGCTTCAGCGCGATTACATTCGGCGCCAAACCAAGGTCGAACCTTGTCAGACATTGTTACATCAGAGAATGGAATGTAATATTCCATCCCCCGACGCAACACATCCGACACTGCGTCCGCGCACAACGACGGATCAGCGGAAGAGAAGCAAGTAGGCTGCCAAGGATAGCATGCGAAGAAAGAACGCATACCATCCCAATCTGCTGACTTGTATCGCCAAACCCGCCGGGTGCCTCTTGGGCTGGGATCGGACGGGGAATAGACGGATACAGATTTCACCAGACAATGGTCGGAACTACCTATTGGTGAAGATATCGACACTGAGTACCGGTCCGGATCTGTAGTCAACAGAAGGTCCAAGCAATTGGCCATGTGTGACTCAACATCCGGCACCCTTGTGGCCCCCTGGACCAGCTGGGCGAGATTTAACGCTAGCGCTAGCTTCCGCGTCTCTCGCCCAGCATGGTCTGTGCACTGGTATGGGAAGAGCCACTCCTGATGGTGGGCATTGAAATCCCCCAGTATCACCAATTGGGCAGAAGGGTACCGCTGCTGAGCCACATCCGCCGCCTCACTAAGGTGCTGTGTGAGCCTGGTTGTCTCCTGATCACCACTGTGCGAACGGTAGACACAAGCATAGACAATTTGATCTATGCCAGTGTCCACCAAAGCCCAAAGCGTGGAGTACCTGGAGTCCTCAAGATTGCGGAGACGCCGATAGCAGATGTCGTCCCGGGCATACATACATACACCCGCGCGTGGTTTAAAATGGTGCTCCAGGGTAAACCCTGGGTAAGATAAGTACGACACGTCTGACGGACTACTGATCTGCGTCTCCGAAAGAAAAAAAAGAGCAGGTTTCTCAGTCTCCAGATGGTGGTGGACTGCGACGAGATTTGAGTGCAGTCCTCGGATATTACTGAGGTGCACTTTAAGAGAGAGGGAGTGCTGCCGCTGTTTAACATTTTTCTTTTTATTCTTTGCCATTTTTTGTATTAAGAGTGAATGAAGGAGAGGAGAAGAAAGTGAGATGGGGTTTCACGCTGCTATCCTTCAGGCAAGCACTGATAGGACGGCATCATTGGGGTACTAGTCCGGAGACTGCGGGGACGCCCGAGCCCCCCCGGGAGTGTCCATCGGGCCCTCTCCTCTGGTCGCCAACCAGCACGATGGCGCATCCCGGGATTTTTCGACAGTTGGCGGGGCAGCCTTTCATGTGTGGCTGGTACATTACTTGGGCCCCCAACTACCTGCGGTCGGCCAGCGGCGCACCGTGCCTCGGATCCCGCTACCCTCCGCGACTAGTCTCCCGATACCTCCACACCAGTGTGGGCCAGGTCGGTCTGCCTGCAATGGAACCACCACTTCGACCCAACTCCTCTAATTTGGCTACACTGAGCATCGTACCGGAACACGGCTAGGCCGCTTGGCGGTACGTCTTTGCCCAGTGGGTGGTCACAAGCCAACGGTCGAAACCTACCACCAGTAAATGTCACCTGATTAGCACCACCCAGGGACCACGTGTAGGGACTTACAATGGGTATTCTCCTACGGACGCGGGTGACTCAGCCCCCAAAATTTGAATGGGCCCCGACTGTGAGTCGGTCTGTTCTGCATTAGAATGTATGATTTGTTTTATGTGTGTATCGATTATAAAACTATTTAAATTGTGTAGTTATTTAGTATTACATAACAGAAATCTAAACTACTGGGCTTGTTTGTTTCTTTTTAGTTTTTATTTAAGTTAATTTTTTTACGTATTTTTTAAAATTAGTTTCGACGCAGTCGGGTTTTTTGTTTTTCTTTAAATATTTTTATTTTGTGACAGTGCTTTAAACCTGCTGTACTAGATTCCCTAAGTTTAAAAGGTCTAAATCAGTCATCATCTGTACAGCTGCGGGCTCTGCTTATTCTTGCGGCTGCGAGTGCGCAAAGAGCTATGGTGGAATATAAGTGGTCAATATTATCTTAAGAGCTTTGTAAGAATTCCCCAAGTTTTTTTTTTTATCAAGATCAAACCTTTTTTTATTTTTATTTATTTATCAAACAATATTATTTAAGACCTCTTCGAAAGACAGTGCAGAGGACGATAGATGCGCGTTGTGGAAATAGAAACACTCAATTCCTCTACACTTAATTAACCCATTAGAACATCTCCCCCCTGGACGTGAACTACAGTGGCCAATCTGGAAATATCTTAACCGACTGCGGACTCAGGTTGGCCGCTGTAAAAAACAATCTAGCCAAATAGGGCTTCCTCGACCCATTTCTAACTCAGTGCCAGTGTGGAGCCGCTGCACAGGACATGCTTCACCTGCTATGCTGCCCCATCTTGCACAACCACCTGCACTTTTCAGAATCTATACGAGGTCAATAAAATAGCTATATAGGTTGCCAAATACTGGTCAGAAACAAACTTAGACTGAGTATATCAACACGAAAAGAAAAAAAAGAAAAAAAAATTTTTTCGGCATCTTTAATTTCTCAAGAAATGTTTCGATTATGTTATTTTTTTTTGACAAAATAGCACATTATACTTACTTATGTAAATGATTGCATTGGCATTTTCAGATTATATTGAACTATTGGCGACACCGATCGGATTGCAAAGATTTCGGAATGTAATTCGACGTCAGTAAATTAAACATTTATTACCCCTTTACGTTATGGTTTTAAACTTTCACGTAGGTACATAGTGTATCTCCGTTTTTTTATGTAAAGGAATCGCCGCATCCATCAGATTCCAACGATCCTCACCAGGTCAGCAATCTACTTTGTGGTAGGCCTTCCAAACAAGTAAGAAATACGAAAAAAAAAGTTTAAATATCAAAATAAGTCATTCAAAAAAACGTCTAAGTACATAATTTTTGACAAACTTCAAAAAAGGAAGAGGTTCTCAATTCATTGGAATATTTTATTATTTCATTTAAAAATTACCATAAAAATCCTTCGTCTTGAGAAAGTCTTGTGGTTATTTGATATCCCGCCGACAGAAACCATACTCTTTTCTAAAATCTCCGGAAGCAGACAAATCCTCACGTAACACCAAGTAAAAGCTAGCTCTTCTAAAGGAGAAAAGTGCGTGAGATACAGAATCTAGGTCATACAATACTTGGAATGCTGAGCATATGATCGTATGCTGATATTATGCAGAGCATGTCCACTAAGATGGCTTTGTGAGTCATTTGGTGGTAGGTATGCGTTACAAACGAGTGGTCTTCCCAAATGGAGATGTAGTGTGTAATAGGGAAATTGTATGCAGTTGTATTTGAATAGCGAGTACGTAATTTTAAAAGGTTTTACGTAGGTTTTACTCATGAAGCAGTTAAAATGCTTATTATCCCAGTTTAGGAGTTTAGTTTTGTTTGGGCTCAAGGAAGGATTCTGTACAGTTTTGCATACTGTGTTGCGGCGCCTCGTCGCCTCGCGTGGGAGTGCCAACACCATCCTGAATGTGCTCAGCCACAAGCTGGATAGCCCCCTTCTAGGGCACAGGGTTCAAATTCAAGTGCACGTGCTCAGACCCCACAATTAATTTTTAGGGTTCCGTACCTCGAAAGAAAAAAACGGAACCTTTATAGGATCACTTTGTTGTCCGTCTGTCTGTCAAGACCCTTTATCTCGAGAACGCGTGGAGGTATCGAGTTGAAATTAAAACCATATGCTCAAGGACTCAGGTTTGCAGTCCTTTGAAGCTGTGAAAAAATCTGAGTTAACGAAAACAAAAAATACGGCATAAGATTTCGACTCTCTCAAGGGAATCAAAATTTATAGGGTACTTCCCTATGACCTAGAATCCTGAAATTTGGCATGAAGCAAGATATTATAGCACAAGTACAGGAAAACATCTGAAAATTGTAAATTTGTAGTTACGTCACAAGAAAAATAAATGGCGATTCGGAAAAATCTTCGTAACTCAATTCGGGAATTTAACTATTTTCATAGGTAAGTTTGTACGGAACCCTCAGTGGGCGAGTCCGACTCGCACTTGCTCGGTTTTTATATGTAACATAGTTTTTAAGTCAACCACTAACAATTTTATTGTATAGACCTATATGTCTAAGATAAATGATATTTATTTTGCAAATAGGTTTAGATGATGCCGGTGTTTCCTAGCTGACTACCCTGAAAAGAAACATCGAAACAAACTCAGGGACTCTGCTGAAATTAAAAAAAAAATATATATATTTAAGCGCTTCTATTTCATTATTGATATATGTTTTCCAAAGAGAGGCAAACTAGTAGAGTATAGTTGATGTTAAGTTGCCGCTGGCGTCACTGCATCAGCAGTAGCAATAATAATAATATTCCACAACTATCACACAACGCCGTCTAGCCCCAAGCTAAGCAGAGCTTGTGTTATGAGTACTAGACAACTGATAAACATACTTATATATTTCTAAATACATACATATTATAGATAAATTACACCCATACACAGAACAAATGATCGTGCTCATCACACAAACATTTGTCCTAGGTGGGAATCGAACCCACGACCTCCGGCATAGCAGTCAGGGCCACTAACCACTAGACCAACAGGCCAATCAAATGGTACCACAGATGATAAACCGAGAAGACTAAATCCTTATAGAATTATTTTGCCTATTTATTGGTCCTACATTAATACAAATTACATAGTTGCCAACATAAACATAACTTTGCAATCGGTGGTCATAAAATAATGCAACAGAAAAACCATCGACTGGCCTGGTTGGTCTAGTTGTTAGTGGCCCTGACTGCTATGCCGGAAGTCGTGGGTTCGATGCCCACCCAGGACAAATGTTTGTGTGATGAGCACGATCATTTGTTCTGTATCTGGGTGTAATTTATCTATAATATGTATGTATTTAGGAATATTTAAGTATGTTTATCAGTTGTCTAGTACTCATAGTCATAACACAAGATCTGCTTAGCTTGAGACTAGGTGGCGTTGTGTGATAGTTCTGGAATATTATTATAATATTATTATTATTCAAAATGTATCTGCCACCGGAAAATTGCAGACTCCGTAAGATTGTTATAAATCTTTATTAGATTATTCCGAAATATTATGAAAAAAAAATTATATACTTCAAATCACATCCTAATTCATTTAGTTTCCAACATAACCGTGTCTTGTTTAGAAAAAAAAAACAATTTCTCAATCTAGACATATAATATAATAATAATAATAATAATAATATAATATTCACACAACTATCACACAACGCCGTCTAGTCCCAAGCTAAGCAGAGCTTGTGTTATGAGTACTAGACAACTGATAAACATATCTATCAAGGTAATGTTTCTTCTACTATTTAACTTGTGTGCCACATCAATTACATAGTTAGTTTTTCCAATTTGCATGTCTTATATAATATATACCTACCTCGTTACCTCACACTCTTCACACCCATAAAAAACATAAACAATGGTTTTTAAAACCCACGCTGCAATTTGCCTATACGCCGACATTGACCCTTAGCAGCAGTTCTGCTGACCCTAATACACATCACGTCCATTCTCGGCTTCCTTATGAGTAGCATGTTACACAAGTGGACACCTGATCGCGCTAACTGCCTTAGTATAAGTGTGTGTTGTAGGTGTAAATGTTTTAAAAGATTGTGGAGAATTTATGAAGCTATTAAGGTTACAAGTTGAGAAAGGGCAGTAGGACTGTATACCATCACGTGGGATCGCAGTCAAACAGTTTATATCATTGAAAAAAAGAAAACGTGAAAAAGACTTTTTTTGTTTTACTGTATTTTATAAATACATAGATAGATAGATATATTCTTTATTGTACACCAAAAATACAAATTACATTAGGAACTTAAAATTAATAGGGTGTCACAATGGGCGGTCTTATCGCTAAAAGCGTTTTTTTTACAGACAACCTTTGGATGGATTTGACAGGGAAGGAGAAAAAGGTTATGCAGGTAGTTCGTATATATATAGTAAATAAATAAGTAATGACTTCTCCCGCTTCAAGGCGGAGCAGCAGGACGTATCAGACATTAATTGACTAAAACCACACCTATGTTTCTTTAGCCGTTCTTTGCGTTCTTTCCACTGGTTACCTTTTCAGAAATCTTCCCATAGCCCTAGTAGGCGAGCTACCCATTGCTCTTCGTCCACAAGCCTGCGCCTATTCCGAATCAAACAATTTGATCCGAAACAAAAAGCTCCCGAACTGGGCATGTCCGGTGAGGACCTGCGTTAGGTGGAAGGTGAGAACGCCGTAGCACCTCTCTAGCCACTCCTAAAAACGTAAACGCGTAGTGTCCATAGCATATCGTAAATGATGTTATGGTATGTTATCTATATATCTATATATTTATATAAAAGGAGAAACTAACTGACTGACATATCAACGAACAGCTGAAACTACTGAGACTAGGAGTGTGTAATTTTGCACAAGGTTTCCTTTTATGACGTAGGCGAGCACTAAGAGAGGATTTTCCAAAATTCACCCTCTAAGGGGATTAAACGCGGGTTCAAAGTTTGTATATAGAAAACTGATTTCACACGGGCGAAGCCGCTGGCAGAAGCTAGTGTTATATAAAGAAATCATCTAGCATCATTCTCTCTGTTTGCACTACTAAATGATGTGTTCACGCAACCCAGTTTCCACGAGTTAGCGCGCCATGCGTTCGGCAGCACTTTTAGCGAATCATGCGCACGCATGACATGACTCATTACTTACGATCTACTATGTTTTGGTAGTTTCTTACTTAATAATGTTGGTTACCTTCTGGTTATGTGAACAAGCATGACTTTTGAATTCCGTTTCGTATATCTACAACATAACCTTAAAGAATGTCCATATCATTTTTAATGAACTACATTTATATGTACATAAGAAATTTAAATGTTAACTAAACTAAGTATTTATTGAAAATTTAAATTGATAATATTTATTTCAGACACAGTAATGACACAAGTCCATATTATGTTACTACAAACTTAGTAATTATATTATATTAGTAATTTTTTTTTTGTAAAGCACTGGCTCTCAGGACTATGTTACTAACATCATAAACAAAAACTTTTGTTCTATGATTTTTAAAAATTTATCATATTTTCATACAAAAATAAAAATAATATAAAAGTAGTTAAATAACGAAAAAACTATTTTAATAAAAACACCGACTTCCGAAATTAAAGTTATTTTTCACTTTTTAGTGTTTTTTTTACACCTGTCTGCTTGTCTGATCTCCATAACCTACGAGACCCCCGTGCCAGATTTCCTGACTTCTGTCTATTCATAGTCACTATCAAAGAGGAACCCCTTTTTGATATCACCTAGGCCCGGAAAACCTATTTTTATGCCATACAAATGTTTAATCCGTGCGGCAATCAAACCCGCGACCAGCAGCGTAGGAACCAATCGTTCATCCACCGCGCCAAACGTGTCTTTAAATATAAATGTGATTATAGTTATCAAGAAAATACCTCCCTCTTAAAATGTTGTGTAAGTATGAAGGATATGTGATTCTGCTATGTTAGCACTGCGTGTGATCAGAGCAATCTGCTACTAATTGTAATTATGAATCATTTTCTATTGCACGACGTAAGCGGTTAATAAACTGAGACACTATTTGTAGATTACGTTGAAGTAACATGGAAATCGGAGCTTCTGGGAGAAATCAAGGCTTTTTATGGACAGTCATACACGTCTATCACTAAACCCGCTGCAAATCTAGCAAACGACCCAAGAGCTAGATTGACTCGACACTATACCGAAGATATCCCGGACGTCAGTCTGTACGAGATTAGGATGGCTCTGAAGCAGCTGAAAAACAACAAGGCGTCGGGTGTGGACGGAATTACGGCTGAACTCCTGAAGGCGGGTGGAAAACCGGTCCTTAAGGCCCTTCAGAAGCTATTTGATTCCGTCATACTCGAGGGAAAAACGCCACAGGCGTGGAGCAGAGGCGTGGTGGTACTCTTCTTTAAGAAGGGTGATAATGCCCTGCTTAAGAATTACAGGCCCATCTCGCTTCTGAGCCATATCTACAAGCTATTTACCAGAGTCATCACGAATCGTCTCGCGCGCAGGTTTGACGACTTCCAGCCTCCCGAACAAGCCGGATTTCGAAAAGGCTTCAGCACCGTGGACCACATACATACGCTACGGCAGGTTATACAGTAGACTGAGGAGTATAATCAGCCTCTCTGCTTGGCGTTTGTGGACTACGAGAAAGCCTTTGATTCGAACGAGACTTGGGCTGTACTGCAGTCTCTCCAACGGTGCCAAATTGACTATTGGTACATCGAAGTGCTGAAGTGTTTGTACAAAAACGCCACTATGTCAGTCCGACGACAAGACCAGACCTCAAAACCTATCCTTTTGCAGCGGGGCGTGAGGCAGGGAGACGTTATTTCTCCGAAACTGTTCACAGCAGCAAAGAAGGATGTCTTCAAGGTTCTGGAATGGAGAGGGCTAGGCATTAATGTCAATGGCGAGAACATCACTCACCTTCGGTTTGCCGACGACATAGTAGTCATGGCTGAGACTACGGAGGAGCTCAGTACAATGCTTGGTGACCTCAGTAGAGCTTCCGAAAGAGTGGGACTTAAGCTGTTGATCCCCGCATTAAGACCGGCGTTCACGCGCCATTGTCTTTCTATTGTGTCTCTAATTACGCTACTCAAAAAGTTAAAATGAACATGGACAAAATCAAAGTCATGGTAAACAGCCATGTAGCACCCACTCCTATCAAGATCGGGGACTCTACACTCGAAGTTGTAGACGACTACGTTTACCTGGGACAGACGGTCCAGTTGGGAAGGTCTAACTTCGAGAAAGAGATCAATCGTCGAATCCGACTCGGCTGGGCAGCGTTCGGGAAGCTGCGCGGTATCTTCTCGTCCAATATACCACAGTGTCTCAAGACGAAAGTCTTGTTGCCAGTGATGACATATGGCTCCGAAACGTGGTCGCTTACAATGGGCTTCATCAGAAGACTTAAAGTCACCCAAAGGGCAATGGAAAGGGCTATACTCGGAGTTTCCTTGCGTGGTTTAATCAGGAATGAGGATATCCGTAGGAGAACCAAGGTTACCGACTTAAGTGGCAATGGGCAGGGCACATTGCTCGCAGAACGGATGGCCGTTGTGGCCGAAAGGTTCTGGAATGGTGACTACGTACCGGAAGACGTAGCGTTGGAAGGCCTACTACAAGGTGGACCGATGACTTGGTAACGGTTGCGGGAGTCCAATGGATGCGAGACGCACAGGACCGTTAATTGTGGCGACACTTGGGGGAGGCCTATGTCCAGCAGTGGACGTCTTTCGGCTGAAATGATGATGATGATGATGAACATGGAAACATTTCTAGGTTTGTTTTTTTACTAAATAGCAATAATAGACTTAAAACAATAAAGAAGATGATGAGTCACATCAGCCGCATGCACACTAACCGCTGGGCAAGAGTCTCCACAATGTAGGTACCTTAGGATGGACAACGCCTCTGAAGTCCACCTGGGAAGAGGTGGCGAGATGACCTAGACACCTACCGAAAGGGCTGGTTCAAGGTGACTCGAGAAAAGAATATCTGGAAAAAGTTAGGAGAGGCTTTTGCCCAGCAGTGGGAAAGTATAGGCTAAAAGAAGTAAATAGCAAGTATGTTATAAATAAATAAATTATTCTAATCATTATATAACAAGGAAGTCCGTGAGACAAGACATACTCTTGAATAATACTAAACAATTTGGTAAAAAAGTATTGTTTTCATAAATTGACGCGTCGACTCGAACCGAAGACTAGATCAAGAGTTCAAGACATGATATTATAAAAAATAGATAATTTTTGCATAAAGCGTAACATACAAATAATTTAAGAAAATCGCATAATTAAAAAAAAATTTAACATCCAAAATTTCCTAATCTATCTCCTTTCGTTCAGTCCATCCTAAGGTTGTCTGTAAGAGATTGCCCTGTACGATAAGACCACCCATTGTACCCTTAGTTTTTGTAAATGTTTATCCTGTTCACATTTAAGAAGTGTACAACAAAGTATAAATTTTCTATTTTTTTTTCTTTTCTTATAACCTTCTTCATAGAAAACCACATACACCATACATTTACAATAACATACACACATAAGCTCCTTAACCTTTAATTGTAACTGCCTAACGGTAAGGGACAAGAACTACGTAACATGACGAAGGCCGTATAGAAAAGAGTTCAACGCATTCGCCACCTAATCGTTTCTGTTATGAGGGTCTTGTATGGGCTAAAGTGGCGGTTATAAAGAAATTGCTTATACCACTTTATTTGGAAAACTATTACTAGATATCATGTAAAGATTTTGATTGAGATTTGATATTAGTATTGCAACAGTATGTCTAGGAAAAAAACCATTATACTTTTTAATTTTCATTTACATGTTCAGTTTATTTTTATTTATCCGAAACTTGTTCACTATTTTACAAAAATGTTATTTTCATTGCCTACTAGTGTATCTGGTTTCTTATTGGCGGGTTTCTAAATTAAGTATTTTGAGTTAATAACGTGTCTAATCCATGCAAAATTTTGATAGGTTTTCAGGCTAGAGTTTGAGAAATACTAAACTTCAAATCAGTAATCGAAGGTATTACTGGGCACTGTAAAATTGTTAGGATGAATAATCTACAAGATAAGGTGGTCTTCTTCTTCATTCCTATGTTACTTCTTTTCTTTGCTTTCCAGGGCCCCGGGTTTTCCTTTTAGATGCAAATCCATGGCTCCAGTAGGCTTCGACCCTGCTGGGCGCGTACGTTTTTGCAGACATCTCTTTGAGTCAAGCATGAAACACCACGCGCCATCGATGACTCGGGCTCGGTCCGGATGGTTACCGGACGGCCGGACAGCGAGCTACCTATTGCTCGCCGTCCCACGCCTACAGTGGCTGGAAATCAGGGTCGGAATCCCAGCGGCCGGAGCGTGAGAGTAATAATAAACTTCAATTAAATCATTAAAAATACAAATAAAAATAAATTAAAATTAATAAAAACTGGAAGTTTACTAAAAAGCGTGTTTACTGTGTCTACCCAAACTCACACCCTTCCTTTTGAGGTACGGAAACCTAAAACAGATAATTTTTGAAAATTTAAGAAAAGCGCCAATATCCAAATTCCTTAATCCATCTCCTTTCGTTTAGTCCATCCTAAGGTTATCTGTAAGAGATTGCCTTGTGCGATAAGACCCCCCATTGACCAGTCCATTCCTTTCCTGAGTAGCTGCAACATTGGTCCAAGAAGTCTTTTTTTTTATCTATCAAATTCAAATACTACATAAACCTTAAAATGTATAATTTTCTTGCCAGCCTGCAAGTTAATAAGAGCGTAACATTGGCCACCATGATCGAAATTCAGGATCGAGGATTAATATTGTTAAAAATATCCTTATATGCATTCAAAAGCTTATTATCACAGACACACGCAGACGCGATTCTTTTAGGGAACTATTTAAGGAAATAAACATCCTGACGGTCCCTTGTCAATACATTTATGAAAACTTTATGTATGTTCGGAAAAATATTCATCTTTTTACTAAGATAAGTGACAGGCACAATTTTAATACTAGGAACAGGAACAAATTAGATCAACCTCGGTTCAGATTGGCTAAAGTACATAGTTCTTTCATGGGGTACTGTGTAAAATTTTATAATAAAATATCAGTTGAGATTCTACAACTAAATGAGTCCAAATTTAAAGCATGCATTAAACGCACACTATGTAGACAAGCGTATTATAAACTGGAAGATTATATCCTTGATAAAAGCGCTTGGCTAAATGCAGGTCCTGCTCTGCAGCCACAGCCACTTTTACCTTCAAATTAGTTTTTTTTTATAATTTTAGAAGAGATACTGTTCCCCTTTTTGTATTGTTGTTTTCGAAATGTTTTATTTTATTTTATTTTATTGGTTTATTTCAATAGAGCTTATGATAATTTATTCCCATTTGTATTTGGAAACAGTAGCATTGTATAATGTAGAAGCACTTTGTTTATCAAGTTTTGTGAATGTGAAGTACCAAGGAGCATTTTTATTAGGTTACAACTTGTTTGTCATTACGAGCATGGCAGTTGAGAGTTTGTCATGCTCACTCAAATGTCTCGCTGATGGTGGCACGTGTTATTGGGTCATTCGGTTCCCTTCAAAATGGTTGAACTGAGTGGGGCTGATGCACGCGTCATGCTCGTGAACGGGTGCCGTCAGTTGAGACTGGTCATCTCTTAGCTGCCAGTGACTTAATTCAATTTCTATTTTTTATTTTTTATTAGTTTTTATTTTATTCTTCTAATTATTATTACTTATCTACATTGTGCTCACATATTAGAAGCGACAAGAAATATGTAACCAAGATTTATGTAACTCATAATAATTATGATTTAAAAGAGTGTCCATGGAGTTTCTTGCACGTTCTTCTCCATAGAGATCTACGCTTTGGAACGTGCAATTTAGCTTCACTTGTATTTTTTTTTTGACTGACCGACATTTTGACAATTCAAAAGTGCCTGTAATTGGTCTATTTGAAATAAACGTTTCTGATTTCTGATTTCTGATATCATCATCATCTCAACAGAAAGACGTCCGCTGTTGGATATAGGCCTCTCCCAAGTGTTGCCATCCGTCTCGGATCCATCGGATTCCCGCGACCCGCACCAGGCTAAGGCGCTTATGGCTCTGAAACGTGGTCGCTTGCAATGGACCATGAGGTCCATTGCAAGCGACCACGTTTCAGTCAGAAGACTTAAGGTCACCCAAAAAGCCTTGAAAAGGGCTATAATCGGAGTGTCCTTGCGTGATCACATCAGAAATGAAGATATCCGCAGGAGAAACAAGGTTACCGACATAGCCCGAAGAATCGCCAAACTTAAATGGCAGTGGGCAGGGCACATTTCTCGCAGAACAGATAGTCGATGGTGACGAAAGGTTCTGGAGTAACGACCACGTACCGGAAGACGCAGCGTTGGAAGGCCTCCTACTAGATGGGCCGATGGCCAAAAGCTTATATTGAGTAACTAAATAAATAACACAGAATTATGGTCGTTAAAAGGCATGGAGGTAAACTTTTACCAAGCAAAGAGACAGTTCTAGCTAGTAATAACAATGAAGGTTCAGAAATTTTATATTTGGACTGACAAATTATGCCGATGACCTGACCTGTCTGACCATAACAACACTTGGTACTTTGAAAAGTGGAACAAAACATTGCACCGCATTCCGTCATATCCTTATAATGGTCAATCTTATTCACACATGGACTATCTTTATGGTGTCACCATGCAATGGTTTTTATTATAATTGCGCATTGTTACGCAACAGTTACTAGCTGTGGGCGGGCAATTGTTTTTAATAAATGTAAGTAGTAAATTAGAACCTTCTCACTATGACCCAGCTACAGTTGTGAAATGGATCGATTGAGGGCATATCCTCTTATTTTGGAGAGACCTATTTAACAGAGGACTGTGATAGTATTACATTTTATATGTAGGTAGAGTCTTACGAAATTCTTTCAATGTCAACTTTATAAAACAACAGTATGTATAATGAATTTGTACAATTAATAATTCAGTGCTAAGTGTTTTTTCTCTGTGTTTTTTTTCGTACCGGAAGACGTAGCGTTGGAAGGCCCTACAAGGTGGACCGATGACTTGGTAACGGTTGCGGGAGTCCGATGGATGCGAGACGCACAGGACCGTTCGTTGTGGCGACGCTTGGGGGAGGCCTATGTCCAGCAGTGGACGTCTTTCGGCTGAAATGATGATGATGATGATGATGATGAAGTGTTTTTTTACCGTGGTCACACTGACCAAGGGTAATAATAATTGCCATGAACCTAAGCTACATCTGTCACTAGCAAATCATATCTATTTTCTAGAGGTCACAAGTTCTTATGTTGAGCTTAAGGTTCTGGGTTTTATTCCCTAGTCTAGAAACTTTGATTTATGCCCCGTTACCGAGAATAGTCTCCCTCTTTTTAGGTAGGACTTGAATATAACAGTCGAAGTGTGAGTGTGGTACTACAGGTACAACTCTGCCGAATTATTTACACCTCTGCCTAATTTTTTAACACCTCTGCCTAATTCTAATTGACTGGCCTGTTGGTCTTGTGGTTAGTGGCCCTGACTGCTATGCTGGAGGTCGTGAGTTCGATTCCCACCCAGGACAAATGTTTGTGTGATGAGCACGATCATTTGTTCTGTGTCTGGGTGTAATTATCTATAATATGTATGTATTTAGAAATATATAAGTATGTTTATCAGTTGTTTAGTTCTCATAACACAAGCTCTGCTTAGCTTGGGACTAGACGGCGTTGTGTATAGTTTAGAATATTATTATATATTATTATATTATATTCTTTACACCTCTGCCTAACTCTTTACACTTCTGCCTAACCTTTTACATTTCTACCTAACCTTTTACACCTCTAACTAACCCTTCACTCCTCTCTTTAACCCCTTACACCTCTGCTTAACAGTTCGAAGCATAGCATAGCATAGCATAGTCGGCCTTATAATGTTCCCACTGTTGGGACTCAGGCCTCCTCTCTAGAAGAGGGAATGGGCCGTAATCCACCACGCGGGCCCAGTGCGGGTTGGTGGATGTCACATGTCTTCGAATTTCGAACAGTTCGAAGACTCTTTTTAAAATAAATTAACTGAAGAATATACGACGGTGGTATGTGAATATTTACATAGTCCAACACGGAATCCAAGCTTCCGTAGTCCATTTCTTTACGTAACTTCAGTGAAATCTGACGCACTTATGGTGGTCCAATTAGGGCTATTAGTTTTCATTACGGTGTGCCGAGAGAATGGGTTTATGAAATGAAAAGTAATTATGTTTGTGTGTGTCTCACGCCGTAGCTTAGGAAACCGACGACGTTCACAGATTATTAAGACAATTGATGTGTACCTACTTAATTACATTATTTGTTTTATAAAAAAAAAATCAGGCAAGTGCGAGTCGAAGTCGCGCACTGAGGGTTCCGTATAAACTTACCTAAGAAAACAGTTCAATTCCCGAATTAAGTTACGAAGATTTTGTCGAATTGCAAAAAATGTTTTTTTTTTGTGACGTAACTACACATTTACAGTTTTCAGATTATTTCCTATACTTGTGCAATGAGACCTTGTTTTAAGCCTATGAATTTTGATTCCCTTGAGAGTTTCGAAATATACGTTTTTTGCAACATAAACGGCCGTATCTTTTTTTTCGTTAACTCAGAAGTTTGATTTTTTTACAGCTTCAAGGGAACGCAGACCTTAGTATGTGCTTTTAATTTCAACTCGATACCTCCACGCGTTCCCGAGATAAAGGGTCTTGCCAGACAGACGGACGGACAACAAAGTGATCCTATAAGGATTCCATTTTCTCCTTTTGAAGTACGAAACCCTAAAATTTTTTTTTAATTTAATTTATGTTTTTGTCTTGCAAAATGTTTGCAATATGTTTAGTTATAAGTTTGCGCCTTTTCCGGCAAATAAAATGTTTTTCTTTCTTTCTTTCTTTTCTTCTAAAAAACGCCACCGTGGGCGCGGGCTTGCGGACGGCGAGCAATGGGTAGCTCGCCGTAACCTCCGGTAACCATCCGGACCGAGCCGAAGTCGTTGACGGCGCGTATTGTTCCACGCGCACCACAAGATGTCAGCAAACCGTAGGGACCCAGCAGGGTCGAAGCTCACTGGGGCCATGGGTTTGTATTTGAACGGAAAACTCGGCCTTCGAACGAAGGCATAAGAAGAAGGAACAGGAGTGGGTTTTTAGTCAGTAAAAGTCTGACACGCCCTCTCGCTCCGCCGGGGGATGTCGTTGGATGATTTTTCCACCTAAAAAAGTCGACGTCGAGTTGCTAGCCTGCAGGTTTTCTATCGATTACATTTCAGGGAGTGTGCATTGGAATTGCACAATTTAATTCCGCCAAGCTCATTCCATCACTGGACTACTAGACGTACGACGTTGCACCACCGGTGCATGGTGGACATCCCATCCATAAGTACAAAGCGTTTTGGGAACACATTTATTGAGCGTACAGCTAAGGAGTGGAATTCCCTGCCGGACTCTGTGTTTCCTGATAGCTATAACCTAGGGGTCTTAAAGTCAACAGTAAATAGGTTACTTCTAGGCAAGCGTGCTCCATCGTCGGCCACAGTAAATACCTAAATAAAACTACAATTTCTAACAAGAAAGAATACACAACCAGACGATAATATATTATACCCAATGACTAAACAAGCAGTGAAATCGAGTTACCTAAGATCAGTCTCGGAAACAAAGCATTTAACTATTGCACCGATTGCAAGTATAAAATATATTGGACATATAAATATATATATTATACACGATTGTATCATATTGATTGATAGAGCGAAACGAATATGAATACTTGCCGATAAACTTGTTTAGACGCTTCCATCTTAAGCAATTGGTGTGTTGCAATAAGATTTTGAAAATGTTAATTTGATTTTTGAGAAACTGGTTGATGTCTTTTAGCTTTCTCTTTGGAAATTTTGCGAAATACGTAGTTCTTTTGTTTACAAAGGTTTATATCAAATTTGGTATAACTGTAATACGAACATAATACGATCGGAGCTGTGGTCCTTTGTGTCGCGGGATCTACCACTGTTGTCAAAACAGTGAAGGAAAACATCGTGAGGAAACCGGCATGTCCTAAAACCAAAACTTCTAAGATATGTTACATACACCAATCCGCACCGAGCCCGCGTGGTGGATTACAGCCCTCCCATCTCCTAAAGAGGAGGCCTTAATCCCAGCAGTGGGAACAGTACAAGGCTGATTATGCTTGTGCTATGAAATATGATCCAGTATTCCGGACGCCACTCCAAGTGCGCTGCAAATTTGACGGTAAACTGGAACGGTTGTGGCGTCCATCACATCATCTCCCAAGCGCGCTGCAAACTTGACGGTAAACTGGAACGGTTGTGGCGTCCATCACATCATCTCCCAAGCGCGCTGCAAACTTGACGGTAAACTGGAACGGTTGTGGCGTCCATCACATCATCTCCCAAGCGCGCTGCAAACTTGACGGTAAACTGGAACGGTTGTGGCGTCCATCACATCATCTCCCAAGCGCGCTGCAAACTTGACGGTAAACTGGAACGGTTGTGGCGTCCATCACATCATCTCCCAAGCGCGCTGCAAACTTGACGGTAAACTGGAACGGTTGTGGCGTCCATCACATCATCTCCCAAGCGCGCTGCAAACTTGACGGTAAACTGGAACGGTTGTGGCGCCCATCATCATTATCTCCTAAGCGCGTTGCAAACTTGACGGTAAACTGGAACGGTTGTGGCGTCCATTATCATCTTTTCCCAAGCGCGCTGTAAACTTGACGGTGAACTGGAACGGTTGTGGCGTCTATCATCATCAACTCCCTAGCCTTTTCCTCCAGTCTAACTAGACGTGGCTGAATACCTATGTTTTACCTGGATCGACTGGTTATCAGACCTCTATAACCTAGGTACTGGGCTACACGATTCTCCTTGGATAGATGGCGTGGTTGTGGCATCTATTAAAGGAAAAAAAAAAAGATATTTATTAATATGGTACATACCTAGGTAACATTAATACATATAGTATGGTGATGGCTTATTAGCCATTACCTTGGGGTAGTCATTACATTAGCTTAGAATAGTCTCCCCATTTTTGAGTGAGAAATCATCAAACTAATTTCTCCCGCTTTGGTTGAAGCGAGATCCCTCGCACAACACTCCCGTGTCATACTTTTACTGAATAAAGAAGAAAAGAAAGAAAAACAGTTTTATTACGTCAAATATGGCGCACACCTTAAAAATAAAACAAAATAACAATAACGACATATATAATTGGTAGGTTATGCGTCACATCCGCGTAAAACGGCCAGCGCTCAGAAAAAATGCTGGGGCTCGTATAAAATAAAGCCTTAGCGCTGATTCGTCGGAGAGACGTTGATCGGCCAGCAAGTATTTACACAATATATACTTATAATTACTAATTAAACAGATCAAAAACAAAAATAACAATATACTGTTACAATACATAAAGGGGTACAAAAAAAAAACAAATCAAAGTTGCCAAAAACAGCATTGATATAGTCGACTACAATTACAATTAGTCGATCGATAAACAATCGAAATTAAAACTAAACCCGTGTTCCTCCAATTGCTGAGCTTCAGGAACTCTTTCCAACAATCCTGCAATCCAGTGTAGCTTCCTTAAGTTTCCAAAATGTCACGTGGCTTCCTTATTGGGAAAAATTCTCGGAAATCATGCCATTCTCAATAACACACGCGTGAGAAGAATAGTTTCAAGTGAATACGCTCTTTAAAATCATGGATCGTCTGACAAGTAAACACGAACAAGCACTTACGAACTCTCACCTATCCAATAAAATTACCATCAAAACTAACTACACATATACTCGTTTGTAGGTTTAAGTGCAAAGTGCCATAAAGCATGGAGTTTTTCAACAATTGACCACTGACCGTACCATTCACTTTCATTAATATAACCGAAAGTGAAAATGTATTCATAACTATGTTAAATACCAAATATTTAAGAAAATAAATAAGTGAGTAAATTATTATTATATAAATATAATATAAAATTAACCGTGTCACTTCATCACAGGAGTGTCAGACTCGCTCCACTAAAAGTGCGAGGAAAAAAGTAAAACTAGCTGGAGAAATATGTAAAAATCCCATCTCAAAAAATAAAAAAGGATTACAGCATCGTACAACTAAGTTGAAAAGTTAAAAATGATACAATTTAATACATTAATTATTATGTTAAACGATTTTTTTATATATTACTTATATAATTATTATAATACTATATCATATTTATAATATTGTAATTTAATTATTTATCTAGTCTATCTATTACGGTGTAATACTTTAATTTAATAATATATTTCTATGAGTTAATGCCAGAAATATACGATATATTGTAATAATATAAAACTGTGGACTATAGTACAAAGACAAAAAACAATCACACATCCATAGATATATCTACCTAAGTGCGAAGTATGGTGTCCGAACCATTGACCGGCGGCCAGTACCTACCAGGTAGGTAGTGTGTGTGCCTTCACTTTCGTCTTGCGTAACTGAGTAAGTAAGCGGCCACATCCGCACATTGTGCTCTGAACTTGCGCTCTTATTCGGTTAAATGTTGTGAAATTGTTTATAGGATGACTAGTTTTGAACTAAATTGGTTGGCTATTTTATTAAGTCTTTATTCAATTGTGGCGTGAAACTTGAATGGAAATAGGCTTCATCCACCAGAAAAATAGATGATAGTTTTTATGAAATTATCTGTCAGATCAGCTATTCGCTGATAATCGTGTGCGGCTATAGACTGATGAGCAGAAGTCGAAATTAGGTAGAGTTAAACATGTACTCTGAAAGACTGTGGTGGGAAGTTGAAAGTTAGTCAGTTGAAAGGAAATTGTTTCTCTTGGTACGGTCATGAGAAGAGGAGGGATGAAACGCATGTAAGGGAGTTAGTGATAGTGTGATGGGCGACAGAATAGAATGGAAGAAAAAAACGTGTTGCGCCGACCCCAAGTAATATGGGATAAAGGCAGAAAGAAGAAGAAGAAGTGAGAGATATCAATCAATCTATTTATCTATTATTATTACGAGAGATCAGTTGAACACCTAATAATAATTGTGTCCTCCTGGGTTTCATTCCCAGGACGGATAGAATAGAATGGAATAGAATATAAATGATAAAAAAAAAAACAAAAAAACTGAAATGAAAAAATAAATGAAAATGATAAAAAGGTTAAAGATCTAAAGCTGTCAATAGTTGTAGAACAACGACAAATTAATAACACTATAATTATTCAGCAAAAAAATTACACATTACTAACGCGTGTCTCTTAATATGAGGTCAAAGAGTCACGCATGGATTCAAGAGGTCAGAACTTTATTGATAATGGTGAATATTTCATTAGGCATTTATTTGGCTGGTGACAAGATGTTGCCCCAGGCTGTGGTCGTCGCCAGCAAGTTCAATATGCCTATGATTATATAATAATTAATAGGTAACAATTATGTTAAGTTTAAACAACTCTATTATGTGTTGTTTTTGATTTTTTTTTTTTATTTTTATTGACGGCTATTAAATCAGTTAGTAAAATCTTTATTACAAATAATCTTATTTTTAGATTTGAGTAGGAGTCAGGGTTTGATTTCCAAGCCAGGGGATCATTTGAAAGAGTTACCGGGCAAATGGCAATTGAAGAAATACTGTTGAGTTTTAATTAGTAAAAGTTTGACACTCCCTCTCTCTCCACTGAGAGTGTCTTCTCTCCTCTTCTTCTGGCTAGACCTTATCCCATTTATTTGGGGTCGGCCCTCCTTGTCCTCGTTTTCCATTGTGCACGATTTTATGCCGTGTCGGTGTCGAGATGAGCTTCTCTAAGGTCTCTTTGGACCGTCGTCAACCAAGTGGAGGGTGGTCTTCCACGTGTGCGCTTTGTCGTAGGCAGTTCAAGGGCAAGCTTCACCATATAATCATCTGGGCGTCTTTGTACGTGGCCATACCATCGTAAGCGGTTCTCTTTGACTTTATCCAATGAGAGTGTGAGGAGTTATAAAAAAAAAATGGGTTAATTTTCACCCAGGACCAGTAATATTTGTATGGCCTGATTAAAACTTATTCAGCAGTTTGAGCCATGACTTCTTCTTAATACTTCTTAATTCTTTATTGTACACAAAAACATAACATAATATATTGACATACAAACAGTTCATGTCCAAAGGCGAGCTTAACTCAGCAATGAGTTTTCTCCCAGCAAACCTTTGAATTATAGAGAGAGAACATATTCGAGGGTAGGATCCAGTGCACAATGTAAACCTACATACTAAGTCTAATATATAATTAAGTATATTATACATAAGTCCAATATATAATTATATTATACATACTAATACATACTATTATATACTAATATTATGACCAATTAATAACGTATTTTCCGAGGTATGGAGTGATTTGTTCTGATGTGTAATAGATGGTTATTGACGAAAAAACTTCGTGTATTAATAATAGCTTGCCATTCTTCTGTCACTAAAGTGTATTTAAGCCAACAACCAATCACTATCACACTAATATAATGAAAGCAAAAGTTTGTATGTACGTGTGTGTGTTCATTACTCCTTCACGCTCAAAAGACTGAGCGGATTTCGATGAAATTTAGTACAGGGGTAGACTATATCCTGGACATAGGACATAATAATAATATTCCAACAACTATCACACAACGCCGTCCAGTCCAAGCTAAGCAGAGCTTATGTTATGAGTACTAGACAACTGATAAACATACTTATATATTTCTAAATACATACATATTATAGATAAATTATACCCAGACACAGAACAAATGTTCGTGCTCATCACACAAACATTTGTCCTGGGTGGGAATCGAACCCACGACCTCCGGCATAGCAGCTAGGGCCACTAACCACTAGACCAACAGGCCAGTCTAGATAGTCAACATAGGATACTTATTACCCCGGAAAAATGATCTTTCTGGTGAAAATGCTGGCTGGCAATTTATATTAAAAAAAAACTAAATGCAAAATATTACACATCCACTTATCGAAGCCACAGATTATTACCAATTACAATTCCAAAACCCTTAACATTCCTTTTCCACCACCTCAAACCCCTCTCCATAATCACCAAATAAAACACTCGTCCCTGATATCCTAGAGACAGCTCTACGTAGAGTCGTGCTCTAGCTAGAGTCGCGTCGATAACGTCCCCTCTCCAACGTATAAATCTATTTGAAATACTCCGACGTAGAGCGATTGAGGTAAAATGGTTACAGTGTGTAATTTGTAGTAGGTGGAGTCTTGTATTATGTGGGATTATATGTTCGAAGGTTTTACTATATTTTCAAAGATATTTAGGCGATAGAATTCTTCTTATTTCATACCTTAAAATCTACATAGCTTAGAGTAATCAACCTCAGTTCTAACAGTAAGAACACTATAAGTGTTCTTACTGTTAGAACTGAGGCCTCCTTCTCTAGGAGACCACCATGCAGGACCAGTGTTAGTTGGTGGAAATCACATGTCTTTGAATTATTTTTTCTAGGACATCCAATAATTTCTCACAATAAGTAGTCCATTGTTTTGAAAACAGTAGTGGTAACAAAATAAAAATAAAAACCGGGCAAGTGCGAGTCGGACTCGCGCACTGAGGGTTCCGTACAAACTTACCTATGAAAACAGTTCGATTCCCGAATTGAGTTACGAAGATTTTTCCGAATCGCTAAAAATTTTTTTTTTTTGTGACGTAACTACAAATTTGCAGTTATCAGATTTTTTCCTATACTTGTGCTATGAGACATTGCTTCATGCCAAATTTTAGGATTCTAGGTCAACGGAAAGTACCCTATGAATTTTGATTCACTTGAGAGTGTCAAAATATAGGTGTTTTGCGACATAAACGGCCGTATCTTTTTTTTTCGTAACTCAGAAGTTTTATTTTTTCGGCAGCTTCAAGGGACCGCAGATTTGAGTTTATGGTTTTAATTTCAACTCAATACCTCCACGCGTTTTCGTGATTAAGGGTCTTGACAGACAGACAAACATACAGAGAGATCGACGGACAACAAAGTGATCATATAAGGGTTCTGTATTTTCCTTTTGAGGTACGGAACCCTAAAAAATGAATACAAAAATAACAACTTAATCTACACTTCAATACTGATCATAAATATGCAAAGTTCGTAAGTCAAGGTAGATCGATGACCTGGTGAGGGTCGTGAGTATTCGAAGGATGCGGGAAGCACTAGTCGGTGGCACTGGTCTTTGTGGTGACACTTGGGGGAAGCCTATGTCCAGCCGTGGATCAAATAAAAAAGAAGGGTAGAGTTTGTATGTCGTACGAGATAATCTCCAAAACAAAGCATCAGATCTCAACGCATTCTTTTATACACATTACAATATCGCTGAGGGTTGTAAGTTGTTTTTTAATCGGAAATAATGCACATTGTACGGGTGCAAAAACGTGGGAAAACTGTAGGGAATTTTTCTTTGATAGGATCACGCTTGACCATTATATCTCAGCCGATAGTAAGCGATAAGAAAATTCGGGCTAGTTCGGGTTAGTTCGTGTCGCTCTGAACGTAAGTTAGTAAAATATTTAAAAATTGATTTAAAATATAAAAACGCGGGGTATGTCATTAGATGATTTTCCCAACCGAAAAAAAAAAACCAGACACAGAACATATGATCGTGCTCATCACACAAACATTTTTTTTGGGTCGGAATCGAACCCACGTCCTCCGGCGTAGCAGTCAGAACTGTTAGAACAAGAGGCCAGTCGAAATGGCTCCTTTGGACATCTGCGAAACCCAAATCCATTTCAAAAGAGTTGCCATCCATGACAGCTAAAATATTGAACAAGAACACAGCAAAACGACATTATAAACTTGAACTTGTAGAACAAAATATTTGTCCACAGTAAACATTCTAGTCCAGATATTATGACACTGTCATAAAAATACTAACACCTTATATTTAACCTCTTCAATATCTTTGTCTGCTAATTAGTTAAAACTGACATAGTCATACTATATTTTACAAGTCCTTATTAGAAGATCAAAAATTTGACAAAAAGTTTTTTTAAATACCTATGTACTTATTATTGACTTAATAAAACTTAGAACATCGTGATCAAATTTGTGATAGCCTATTTTTTTTTTGGGTAGGAAATCATCAAATAAAGTCACTTTTACCGACTTCTCCTCAAGAATCCTCAAGAGTAATTCGTTGAAACTTTATTTTTCATTATTAAAACGTTGCTCCACATGAGGAATTACTCCTGCATCGTGTGTACATAAAAATGTAAACTCACATACATATATATAGGTGGAGTATACGGTAGAGGTGTGCCCCGCCTGGGCAGAGCACCGCCGTTTCGTTCGTGATCAGCGGCAGCGATCTCTCGCGCCGGACCTTGGTACAGCCCATGGTCCGGAGCGAGGAGGAGTGGCCAGCGGTCACCTTCTTCTGCGAAGCAGTAATGCTAGCAAAGGAGGCGGCCGCACGCGAGAGGCAACGGCGATCTCGATCCCGATTTTGGGCCACCGTAGGCGCGAGCTTACGGATGGCGAGCAATGGGTAGCTGACCGTTCGACTATCTGGTAACCGTCCGGATCGAGCCCAAGTCGTTGACGGCGCGTAGTCTTACACGGGCGCCTCAAGGACATGTCTGCAACCGTAGGGGCCCAGCAGGGTCGAAGCCTATTAGGGCCATGGGTGATGCGAAAGAGAACCCCGGGGCCCTGGAATGAAGGCAAAGAAGGAACAGGAGTGGGTTTTAGTCAGTAAAAGTCTGACACGCACAGCCACCCCGCCCAAGGGCGGGAGATGTCATTAGATGATTTCCCACCTAAAAAAAATAGTAGATTATGTGACTAGGGGATAAAGCAGTGTCTTTAAGCCGCGGGCGGAATGTTGAATTCCGAACGAAACGAATGTTTCTAAGGAAGGTAACGAAGGTATAATTAACTCCCGAGCATTGCAAGGGAGTTAATAAAGAAACCTGAGTGAAGTGATGAATTCAAACCACCCAAGATAAAGACAGCTTTATCCCCGTGTTAGATACTCTACTTTTTACACCATCTGTGAGATAATTAAAAGACAATTTAGTAAAACAAATCTCAACTCTTTCACGAACAACACATTTGATATAAGTATTAAATAAACCCTCAAATAAACCTTACTCCATCTAATTTCTGATACCCTGAGACAGACTCCGTAGAGCCAGCCGATAGCGGCCCGACTACCCCGCATAAATCTGCCTAATCATTTGAAATACTCCAGCGAAGAGCGGCGTTTAATACGCCACAGTGTGGTGCCAGACAGACGTAAGACTCGGAGTCTGATGAGGATTGTGAGGATTTGGGAATTGATTTGTAGAACTATCTTTAAATATGTCCTTTTTAACCTTCGAAAGATCCTTGCCAAATTGTTATTATTATTTTTTTTATATTGTTCGCAAATTCGCAATGAATGGCCATCATCGTTCAATTTCACCATCAAATGAAAAACCGGTTAAAGGCGTCTTGAATCGTATTCGAGACGATTCCGAGAATTTCGTAGGGTTCTTATTATTTTTAGTGGCAATAGAAATACACATTCAGTGTATATTTTAACTATTACGTTTCAAGAGTTTTTTTTTTAAATATATACAGGCGATACAGCCCGCTGATAGACAGAGTAACAGACGGACGGACCGCGGAGGCTTAATAACAAGGTTCCACTGTTTATCCATCGGAGCCTTTCGATTTTTCCTCTCAATGGACTCGGTTTTAAATTTTGGGCTCCTCCCCTAGCGGCGTTAAAAATATCGCGACACACCCTGGTCAGCTAGCACTTGGTAACGCGTCTAGCTGACGAATCCTTTCACCACGATAACTGGAACTCAAACCTGACAGGACCCTAAAAACGCTAATAAAAAAAATACCGCTTCCCAGCTCAGCAAATAAGCTAGCAGCAATTGATTTTAACGCCTAACGCAAAACTTCAACTGTAATAAAAATTTGTCGTTAAATAAATCATAGCATATTTTATGTCATTATAGCTACTAACGCAACAACATCATATGCCTTCCTAGGCTTTCGGTTTTCATTTGCGATCATGGGAGCATCCTTCAATAGCAAAAAACGTACCTATCTATTCACCCTTACCCACTGTAGGTTCTTCATCATCATTTCAGCCGTAAGACGCCCACTGTTGGACATAGGCCTCCCCCAAGCGTCGCCACAATGACCGATCCTGTGCGTCTCGCATCCACCGCACTTCCGCAACACTCACCAGGTCGTCAATCCACCTTGTGGGAGACCTTCTAACGCTGCGTTTTCCGGTGCACGGTCGCCACTCTAGAACCTTTCGGCCCCATCGACCATCCGTTCTACGAGCAATGTGCCCTTTCCACTGCCACTTTAGTTTGGCGATTCTTCGGGCCATAAAGGTTCTTAAACCCATAAAATTTCCCTTGACCTAAAATCCAAGATTCTTTAAAAACATCACGAGTCAAGACAAACTTTGATAGGTAACTTAAGAATAAATTAATAAACATAATAAAAGCAGTAGGTACTCAAAACTCATCACATGAAAACTCATCATACAGAAGCTTAAGGAAATGCACAGCTAACTCTAATTAGCAATAATAATATTTAAAACAACGCTCCCAAACGCTAAGCGAAATTTATGCCAAGACAATATTAGACTAGAGAAATGAGAGAAAATGCAATAACAATAAATAGCAATAAATAAAAGGATTCAGTTGTTGCTTGTATTGTATGATACTAATCCTGCGGGACGGGGTGGGGTGGAGACGACGTTTGCGCTAAAATTATTTTTGGGATACAATTTTTGATGTGAAAATGTAATTTGAAATGTTTTTGAAACAGGACGAAAATTTTTGTAAAAAAATCGATTTATTAGAAGATGATAATGGTGAAATGAATGCAAAATAAAACTTTCTTTATAATAATGTGTAAAATAAATTATGCGAAAAGAGTGGAGAGATAGGGAGCCATAGTTTGAAAAAGAGTTATATGAAGATATAGATTAAATTTTTTTTGTCATTCTATAAAGTTTTTTTTTTTTAACTTAAATGTTGATACTAAAAGATTTTAGTGTAATGGCGTAGCAAAGGAAACTCAAAGTAAAACCAGTAAGTTTTAATATACAAATTTTAGTAACGCTAGATAATCCGATACATTTAACAACAACAACAATAAACCCGCAAGCATTCAAAAATTTTCAAATTGCACCATCTTACACCTCAAAGAAAAACTCAACACAACAGCGACTCCATAGCTCTCATCTCCACAGAACTAATCCAAGGCAGCGTCGACTGTTACGGCGATTACTTTAATTGGCTCAATCTCCATTCAAAACCGACCTCGCGGCCTGGGGTGGGCGGGGTGCGGGGAGGCGGCTAGATTTATGGCAAAAGGGTAAGGCTCATGATCCCTGTTTATGAAGGAAGATGGCGAAAAATTGTGGATGTGATAGTTTTGTGGTGCGGTTGGAAGTTGGAAGCAAGAGTGTTTGCTTTGTGGGGTGGTTGGTTTAAAGTGTTTTAAGTAGTGCAGTTTTTAAATAGTTGCATTTGAGATCAATTACTAAAACGATTTATTTAGTTTATTGTTTATACTTACATAAATGGTAAAGTAAATAAATATTTTTATTTTATTTTCACGCATAAAAACAGAGAATGATAACACATAATAGATATTAGTACAAAGGTACAGCTCATTTCTAAAGAAATTTCTTGTAGTAGACCTGCGAAAGGAGATATTAAAAGAAATGTAGACAATAGTGTGTAGGAAGCAAGAGAAGAAGAATGTGTGAAATCTTTATGTGAAATATTAAGAAAGTTCTGCATTTTTATTCAGGATGACACTCCCTTCGTCAAAGTACACTACGTAAGCATATTTGTATGTTTACTTGTAGTTTTTTTATCGATTTTGGAAAATAGCTGTGTAAGATTAGTTAAGAATAGTCAACATTGTGTTGCCTGTCATACAGGTTATCCTAGTTCAGGGGTTGTGACCACACTGATGTACTGTATTTTTAAGTTTTGGAAATAAATAAATTATTATTTTTTTTTTATATTTTATTTATCTCAGGACCCTGAGGTCCTGGACCTTTGGGAGGCGTACGAGGAGCCGAAGCCAACTCGCAGAGGCCCTTTAGATAATTATAAAGGAACATGATATCAACCGACGATTATCCCTGTACGCGCTATGCTAGTGC
The DNA here is from genome assembly GCA_905147345.3 of Mythimna impura. Taxonomy (NCBI): domain Eukaryota; kingdom Metazoa; phylum Arthropoda; class Insecta; order Lepidoptera; family Noctuidae; genus Mythimna; species Mythimna impura. Next base: position 28,714,669 of record LR990350.1, read on the forward strand.
ACCCAAGGACAACCCCCGGTTATTGAAAAACTGTTGCGACATATGGAGAACAAAGATAATAGGGCTATGGTTTTTGGAGTCTTAAGTGGACTGGTAACATGGAACTATGTCAAGACTATGGCCCCTGCCTGAACAACGTTATTAATATGCATCGAAAAAAGGCAGGGGGTGACTTGCACACTCAATAAATGGGCCCCCAAAAACGGCCGCTAGCACGAAGTGACGTAGCAACAAGAGGGCAACATATCCTGAGGTGCTTGAGGAGTGGAGAGGTATACCACGGCTATCAGGACAATCCCGGAAGTACGGTCAAGATCCCTACCAGCACCTTACTGGATTATACATCCTTCTCCCGAGCACGTTTGCTCTTGCGAATCTCCACTCAAGCCAGCCAATAAAGGCAAGAGAGAGGTGGGAGCTCAGTTCCTCGTCAGTGTTCACTACGGCCGGCCAATAAAGGCAAGCCGGAGATGAAGAACAAGAATTCTCCCGGGAGATCGGGTCCGTGGGGTCGCTAATGCCCAACAGTTCGCCACAAAACTGCACTGCGGATTGTATCTCTCTTAGTCTGGCCCCTCACCCTAGGCATATTACGGCAAAGCAAACTTTACCGATACAGACCTAGGGTATATTGGAGCACGCAAGCCCCACCACGACGTCAACGTAGAGATACGGCGATGGGGAAATTATTATTATTATTATTATTAAAAAAAACATAAGTTTTGGGAGAAGGACTAAGCTACGGTTTTTCATTTTCATTGTTACTTTTTGTTGGGGGTGGATAATTCAGAGATTTTACGTTTTCATCATAAATGTTTTCTATACTCGTTATTTTTTATTTGAAAGATAGGTGTACTCCAAGTTTCAAATTTATTATTAAATTAAGTTTTCTTCCAAACTTCTACTATCAAAAAAGATTATAATAATTTATTTCATTGATAACTATTTTGTTTGTACTTATTTTCCTATTACTAGTTACACACAGTGTCTACATCTCTATTTTCGTCCAACTCTCCTTTCGCAGGTGTGCTGAAAGAGATTTCTTTGGAAATAAGCATCACCTCTGTACCTATTTTTCAGTTTCCTTCTTTCATCTTTTATTTTGTGTGTGTACATAAATCGTTAAATATATAAAAGAAACCAAAGTGGTCCCCGGTCAAAAAAATATTAAGAACCACTGGAAACAAATTAAATGATATTTCGATTTGTTGACAGCCTTATTTCTAACATTTCACAAATGAAAACGTCATACTGTTTCTCTATCAAGTGCCTTCAATTCATGTCGACCATAGCCTGGGGCTATCACGACTACCCATCAGGTGGATTACTAACAGCTACTTTATAAACATAAACTATTACCAGTAGGTGCTTATTAGAGGTTTATTACATTAATATGTCAGTAGATACATTTTGCCCATGACATTTTGATCTTCTTACTTTTATAGTGGGACAGAAGTATTTCCAATCTAGTGGAACCAAATCAGTTTTGTTGGCATGTTTTTGTAACGTCTAGTTTCAATCCAATTATGAGGATTTTGTTAATAAACTTGGACTGGCCATTAGCTTGATTTGTTAAAACTTAGTAAATTATTTCGGTATATATCACATAATAATAATAAATAATAATAAAATGCTTTATTTGTATTTTAGACAATTTTACAATTCAAATCATTTTTTTTTTAATTTCAGATGCTTAATATTTTAATCAACAATCACCTTACCTACGTTCTTTATTGGTGGGTCCGCCATTGTTCTTTAAATTCTATTACAAAAATGTATATTTTGCAATAAAATAGTTAAAGGTGGCTGGTGAAACCAAATCAGTTTAGTATATTTTTGTAGCGTCTAGTTTCAATCCAATTATGACGATTTTCTTACTAGACTTCGACTGGCTATTAGGTTGATTTGATAAAACTTAATAAATTATTTCGTCGGTGCTTAGTAATTTCCTCAACAATTTCGTTGCCCATTTTCTTTTTTGGTGAGTTACATATTTTGCAATAAAAAAGGTGTATCTATATATGTAAAAGCGTAATACCACTCACTGATTAATCACGAAATCTCAGTAACTATAACACCTACATAGAGCAGTGGTGGCCGAGTGGTAATGGCCCCTGACTTACGAGTTATAGGTCGCGGGTTCAAACCCAGCCTGGCGCATTACTTTGTGTAATTTAATTCATCACTACTGCTCTCAAAACGATGAAGGAAAACAACGTGAGGAAACCGGCATGTCCTAGAACCAAAAATTCGAAGACATGTGACATTCACCAACCCGCACTGGGCCCGCGTGGTGGATTACGGCCCATTCCCTCTCCTAGAGAGGAGGCCTGAGTCCCAGCGGTGAGAACATTAAAAGGCTGATTATGCTTATAAAACCTACAAACTTAAAATTTGGCACGTAGGTTCCTTATAGAGTGTAGACAAGTCCGTTTAGAACGGATTTTCTGAAATTCACCCCTTTTTTTTTCGGTGGGAACATCATCTTATGACATCCCCCGCTCTTAGGCGGAGCGGGAGATAGTGTCAGACTTTTACTGACTAAAAACCCACTCCTGTTCCTTCGTTGCCTTTCGTACCAGGGCCGAGTCTTCCTTTCAGAATCAGACCCTTGGCCCCATTAGGCTTCGACCCTGATGGCCCCTACAATTGCTGACATCTCCTTGAGGCGCGCGTGAAACAGTACGCGCCATCGACGACTTGGGCTCGGTCTGGACGGTTACCGGACGGTCGGACGGCGAGCCACCAATTGCTCGCCGTTCGCAAGCCCGTGCCTACGGACCCCCTAAGGGGATGAAACGTGGGTCCAAAGTTTGTATGGAGAAACCGACTTTCACGCGGGCGAAGTCGCTGGCTGAAGCTAACATAATCATTTTCTAAGGATATAACTATATAGCGTACCTAACTAGCTTCTGCCAGCGGTTTCGCCCGCGTGAAAGTAAGTTTTTCTATACTAACTATGGACACCTGTTACCCCCTCTTAGGGGGTGAATTTTGAGATATCCTCTCTTAGTGCTAGCCTACGTCATAAAAGGAAACCTTGTGCAAAATTCCACTATCTTAGTCTCAGTAGTTTCGCCTATGCGTTGGGTTGATATGACATTCAGTCAGTTTCTACTTATAAATATATAATTATAAAGATATACCAATAGTTATATGAATGTGGTTCATAACTGACTTACTAGGAACACAAGTATGTGAGTATCATCTAGTAATATAAGTATCTTGCTAAACGGATCTTGTGAAATAATTGTACCTAATTGCATACTTTGAACTGATTACCTTAGAACTATAAATTCAAATAAACTTTATATTGGCGTTGCGCCACCGGTACATGGTAGACATCCCACCCATACGCACAAAGCATTTTGAGAACACATTAATTGTGCGTACCGCCAAGGAGTGGAATTCCTTGCCGGAGTCTGTGTTTCCTGATAGTTGCAACTTAGGGGTCTTTAAGTCAAGAGTGAATAGGTTACTTCTAGGCAAGCGTGCTCCATCGTCGGCCACATCATCGCTTACCATCAGGTGAGATGGTAGTCAAACGCGAGCCTATCCTAAATAAAAAATATATATATATTTAGTGAATTTTAATTATTTATTTTGTTTCATAAAGTTTTGAACTATTATGTCGGTTTTAACTATCTTACTGCGTATAGATATGACAGTATGTACGTCACTGGCTTTATGGAAACTTTCTTATTTGTCATCCTTTTCGTATTTATTTATAATGTCGTCTTGTTGATTGGCAGCCGGCATCTACTGAAAAAAATAAGTTTTTAATTTGAATTCCGTTATCTGCAACTTCTCATGTTTATTAACAACGGATGTTTCTAGAATTCAGTTGCACAATTAATCCATTCGCACATAAAAGAAGCTCAAAAAAAACCATGGAAAAAAGCAAAAATTAAGACTTAGAAAAAACAACACAATGTTTACATGTTTAAGGTGGACAATCCAACAAGAGCTAACTAAAAAATACCGCATAAAGAGAGTAAAAAACTAGGGTAAGTTGCCATAAATAAGCGATGATACAGGTGGTACAGTATCCTTATTATTTAAGGTGTGTGTGCGTCTGTCCGTCCACGTCGGGCCGGCGCCGATAATATATCAACATTAGTACGTCCCCCGTCTGGTCCGTGAGAGGGACATGTCGGAGTGTGTTGCACTGGATGTGGCTGGCTGAAAATTAAAATTTAAACCAGCTCTGGGCGATATTTTAGTGAGAAACCTGATCTTGAAGAATCTAATCCTGATGAAAATATTGAGTATGAAAGTGGACAGCTCTAAGACGCAGGGAAATGTAAAGAAACAATGGGTGAACTATGAAAAGGATGGTGATCATGATATAGATAAGATGGGTGCTAGAAAACGGTTGACTACCAAAAGAAGTAATAATAATAATAATAAAGGGCAGTTTTGTGGCGAACTGTTGGGCATTAGCGACCCCACGGACCCGATCTCCCGGGAAAATTCTTGTTCTTCATCTCCGGCTTGCCTTTATTGGCCGGCCGTAGTGAACACTGACGAGGAACAGAGCTCCCACCTCTCTCTTGCCTTTATTGGCTGGCTTGAGTGGAGATTCGCAAGAGCAAACGTGCTCGGGAGAAGGATGTATAATCCAGTAAGGTGCTGGTAGGGATCTTGACCGTACTTCCGGGATTGTCCTGATAGCCGTGGTATACCTCTCCACTTCTTAAGCACCTCAGGATATGTTGCCCTCTTGTTGCTACGTCACTTCGTGCTATCGACCGTTTATGGGGGCCCATTTATTGAGTGTGCAAGTCACCCCCTGCCTTTTGTCGATGGATATTAATAAAATTGTTTAGGCAGAGGCCATAGTCTTAACATAGATCCTGGTAACCAGTCCACTTAAGACTCCAAAAACCATAGCCATAATCTTAGTTTTCCATATGTCGCAATAGTTTCCCACCAACCGGGGGTTGTCCTTGGATGCACTAGCATAGTGCGTACAGGGATAATCACCGGTTCGTACCACTTTCCATTAAAAGCGTCTAAAAGGGCCTCTGCGAGTTGGTTTCGGCTCCTCGTACGCCTTCCAAAGGTCCAAGACCTTAGGGTGCTGAGATAAATAAATGTATAAAAATAATAATAATTGTTTTTATTGACATAAAGAGACTGATACATATTCAATTGAAGCCCTGACTCCTGAGCTAGGTGGTACCTGTGTTACAGGAGTCAGTGTCTTGACTCGTTTGTGGAACACTTATTTATGCACCAAATTAAAATTAAAATGTATACAATTAGTGCAAACTTGCTCTTGTGTGATAAGTGTATGTGTACATGTGTTGTGTATATGTGTGAGTATGATGGTGTGTGGTGGTGTGATGGTGTAATGGTGTGTGTGTTGGTGTGATGGTGTGTGATGGTGATGGTGTGAAGGTGTTGAAGTATGGATGATGATAAAATCTTGTACTGAAATCTAAAATAAAATAGAATAGGAGGAGACAATGATGACGATGGACGTGAGACGCACAAGACCGGTCATTGTGGCGACACTTGGGAGAGGTCTAGTCCAGCATTGTTCTTTCGGCTGAAATGATGATAATGATTATAAATTAATTATGAAGTTCAAGACACATTGCTGTGACAAAGATAATGATGATACCACATCAGAGTCTTTAGATAATTTGGCAACACATCAGCTGTGCTAAGATTATTGCTAATATCTAGCAAAAAAGTACCTACATATATAATTAAAAATAAATACATCTATAGATACCTTTTTTGAGGTTGGAACTCCCACCAAGATGAAGACTGAGTGTGTGGTAGTGGGAACATTATAAGGATGATAATGCTTATACGTTTTGTTTTAGGTGGGAAATCATTGACTTATCTCGCCCTAGGGCGGAGCGAGAGGACGTATCAGACTTTTGTTGACTAAAACCCATCATGGTTTTCCTTCCAGGACCCCTTGCGTTCCAGGACCCCGGGTTTCCCTTTCGGAAGCCAGCCCACTCTAAACTATCCAACAGTAAAGTACATTGGCTCATCTAGTAGTTCCCACAAATCACTATCCATGTAGTGACCCATGGGACGTCAAAAATGAAGATTTAGTCCCCCACCGCGTCATACGTTACCAACTAATGAAAACACGGCTCGGGCCTGATGAAGCTGTCACTTCACCAGCTCTGCTGAGATGCTGGCTGGGGATCTAAGGGTAAGCAGAAAACTAGGGTATTTTAGTTAAGATCTCTGAATCGTTGCTTCAAAATAATGTCAGATGGCATATGTAATTTAAAAAATTCTGTCCACTGCAATATGTTAGCTCGTTTTGCAAAATGCTCGACTGACGTTAAGGCTACGCTATTTAGAGTCTTCTGTCATTCGTTCTACACATGCAGTTTGTGGATCAAGTGTGGTGTAAGAGATGCTTTCAGTGAGCTGCAAGGGTTACCGCGCTAGTGCATTAATTATATAAAAATAAATATCTATTCTATTCTATTCTATTCTATTTTTGTTGATGGCAAATAGAGCCGATGTCGACTATTCTGCCAATGTCGAAAGTAAGTTGGATAAGCAAGTATGTATGTCATTAACACAAGGAATTGGTATGCTAGAAACGTAGTAACTATCGGTGTATAAATCTTCGACTGATACAATTGAAAAAAAAATATATATATCTTATATTTCGGACAAAGTTCATAGTTGGTGTTAGTACTTAATTTATAACTACCAGTTTTTTTTTTGTTATACATTTATTAAACGCCACAGGGGCATGCAGGCGTACTCAATGCTCCAGTATGGGGTTGTCCCACCTGTCCACTATGAAATAGTCTTCAGGATCCCTGCGCATGATGGAGGCGCATTGCTTGCGCATGACGACATAAAAGCCATCAATTTTTGCCTCTGTGAACATACCGGACGCACTGCAGCAGCGAGACAACCTCATATTGATGGGGTTGCCACGCTACTACAGGGTTTTGATCCTGAAAGTATCAATGTATTCAACGTAGTTGACCCACAGATTGCATGTATAAAATAACTGACGTCTGAATAAAGTAACTGATGTATGCTTTAAGCAACGTGGCCTTTACGTCAGTCGAGCATTTCACAAGTCTGCGAGCTAACATATTACAGCGGACAGCAAAAGCTCTGCGCTCACGATCAAATCTAGATGATCTTTGAGGTCTTCAGAAACTCAGTGGCCCAGATACTTGAAAACTGTGACTTGCTTTAAGGGACTTCTGCGAAGTTGTAAGTGTATCACAATCGGGTAGGTTTTAGTGCCTGCCTTAAAGACTAGTACCTCACTTTTCTTGCAATGCATCGGCATTAGCAGAGGCGAAAACTGCTGGTTTTCACGCCATCATATCATGGCTAGTAACCGATGTGCCAGCAAATGCTTAGAGCCCGCGCCAGCCCAATCAGCATTCTAATCCAGCTATACAATAATATATAACAAAACAATATTTTTTTGTTGTTAGGGTTCCGTACCTCAAAAGGAAAAAACGACACCCTTAAAGGCTCACTTTGTTGTCCGTTTGTTTGTCTGTCTGTCTGTCTGTCTGTCTGTCAAGACCCTTTATCTCGGGAACGCGTGGAGGTATCGAGGTCGAAATTAAAACCATATACTCAAGTCTGCGGTCCCTTAAAATTGTGAAAAAATCAAACTTCTGTGTTAACGAAAAAAAAAGATACAGCTGTTTATGTCGCAAAAAACGTATATTTCGACACTCTCAAGGGAATCAAAATTCCTAGGGCACTTCCCGTTGACTTAGAATCCTGAAATTTGGAAAGAAGCCAGGTCTCATAGCACAAGTATAGAAAAAAATCTAAAAACTGTAAATTTGTAGTTACGTCACAAAAAAAAACTTTTTTTGCGATTCGGAAACGAAACTCAATTCGGGAATGAACTGTTTTCATAGGTAAGTGTGTACGGAACCCTCAGTGCGCGAGTCCGACTTGCATTTACCCAGTTTTTTTTTTTATGAACACTAGTTAAAAATTGTGTGTATACTAACCAACTATGGACTTTGTCTGAAATATAAGATTTATTTAGTAATGAAATAAGAAGGTAACAAACCGCTCGTAAAAGACAACTGAAAGAAACGATTTCTAAACCTACTGTCTGTCTATCATTGCACAGCTATACATTAATTATTGCGGTATTAAAACAAACAAGTTATTACTACAAGTAATATTGATGGACGTGTTAGTAAAGCTATGGATGTGATTATGACTATCAGGAAAAGTTACATAGCCATTAGAAAATGCGCACTCATGAAATCTACAGTAAAAAAGTTTTGCAGTATTTTTTTGTTTTTAGGGTTCCGTACCTCAAAAGGAAAAAACGGAACCCTTATAGGATCACTTTGTTGTCCGCCTGTCTTTCAGACTATCTGTCAAGACCCATTATCTCAGGAACACGTAGAGGTATCGACTTGAAATTAAAACCATATACTCTTGCGGTCTCTTAGAGCTGTGAAAAAATCAAACTTCTAAGTCAACGAAAAAAAAATATACGGCCATTTATGTCGCAAAAAACGTATATTTCGACATTCTCAAGGGAATCAAAATTCATAGGGTACTTCCCGTTGACCCAGAATCCTGATATTTGGCATAAAGCAAGATGTTATAGCACAGGTATAGTAATAAATCTGAAAGAAGTAAATATGTCGCTACATACGTCACAAAAAAAAAAATGCGATTTGAAAAAATCTTCGAGACTCCATTTGGAAATTTTGAACTATTTACATAGATAAGTTTGTACGGAACCCTCAGTGCGAAAGTACTACTCGCACTAGCCCAGTTTTTTTTTCAGCTTTTCCCGATTATGATAAGGTCAGCTTCCAGTCTAAGCGGACGCAGTTCAATATCAGTACGAGCACAGGCGCAGGGTAGCCAGCCTATCGGTATTTTACAGGTTGCATTTTGGAGAGTGTGCGCGGGAATTGCATGACTTGATTCCGCCATCTCATTTCTACCATCGGACAACCCGACGTACGATGAGTATCCACCCTTACGTTGTTGAAACTTCAACGGTTCAGACTAAGCGTTTCGCTTCGTCGTTTATACCGCGTACATCGAAGGACTGGAACAATTTGCCTGCTGCGGTCTTCCCGTCCAACTATAATTTAGGTGTCTTCAAGGCTAGAGTGAATAGGCTCAACTAAAAGCTCTAAACTAGGTCGCCTCACCATCAATGATTGCATCGCTGCTTACCATCAGGTGGGATCGCAGTCAAGCACTGGTTTATATGAATTAAAAAAAAAAAACAGTAGATATTTCACCTCGTCGACCAAATAATCGCTTACCATCAGGTGAAATAGTGTACATACGCAAGCCTATCAATAATGAAAAAAAAAAATGCTTTTTTGATTGTTATGAAGAGTTTTAGATATTATAAAATCTAGCAATAATAATAAAAATAGAGAATGGAGTTCAAATTTATTACGCGAAGACGGGATATCTTGGAATCTTACTTATCGTGGACTGCTCATGTCGCTGAAGTCAGTCGGAAAGTGTTCACGTTCCATTCATTAAAATGCCTTCAGAGTTTTTTGCCCTCGAAGACCAAAATTTCCCTCGCTCAAACATTCATTCAGCCCATCATTGACTACGCTGACGCCTGTTATTTGGATGCCACCGAGGAGCTTTTAAATAAACTTAAGCATTTGCAAAATATTTGTATTCATTTTGTTTTCAATCTTAAAAAGTATGATCATGTCTCAGGCTTTCGCAAGATACTCAAGTGGCTCCCTATTCGACTTCGCAGGAACTCTCGGATATTATGTCTGCTATTTAACATCCTTCACAACCCTAAAACGCCCTCCTATTTGCGGGAACGCTTTTCCTACTCACGTCCTTCTGATGCACCTTGTAGGTCGCATCTTAAGAATCTCCTTAAATCCCCTTCCCACTCTACTGATTTCTACTCCTACTCCTTCACTGCGCACGCAGTACGGTTATGGAGTTTACTACCACCTGACATTAGGGGCTGCCAAACTCTTGCAGTTTTTAAAAGTAGAGTGAAAGAACACTATCTTTCCATTTCGTCATAGTTGCATATTAGTTTGTATGTATTAGTTTTATTATATTATTTAGTATGTATTTTTGTGATATTTATTTTACTATGTGTATGTATCTAATTATAATAGTATATCTGTTTTTGCGTGTTATATTATTCTATTGATAACTATTTTGTATGTACTTATTTTCCTATTACTGTTACACACAGTGTCTACATATCTTTTTTCTTCCAACTCTCCTTTCGCAGGTGTGCTGGAAGAGATTTCATTAGAAATAAGCACAACCTCTGTACCTATTATTCTGTTTCCTTCTTCTAACCTTTTATTTTTGTGTGTGTACATAAATCGTTAAATAAATAAATAAAAAACCTTGTCTTGCGGTATAGTGCTCAGAAGCCAGACTATGTTACAGAGGACTGCATGATTTATTGAAAGAGATACCGCGACTCTGAAACACAAAGAACACAGGTGGGTTTTAGTCAGTAACATTTTGACACTTCTTCTCACTTTACCCGAAAACAAATCTCAAAAACAACGACAATACGTGTATTTGTGTGTGCTTTCACTTTACCGGGTTTATCAGGTAGGATCGAAGCCTACTGGGGCCAAGGGTATGCTTCTGAAAGGAAGACTCGGCCCTGGTATGAAAGGCAACGAAGGAACAGGAGTAAGTTTTTAGTCAGTAGAAGTCTGACACACCCTCCTGCTCCGTCCAAGAGCGGGGGATGTCATTAGATGATTATCCCACCGAAAAAAAAAATTAACTAGAGAGCAATCTCTAGCTCGCCGTCCTGTCGTCCGGTAACTGTCCGGACAGAGCACGAGTCGTCGACGGCGCGTAGTGCTGCACGCACATCTCAAAGAGATGTCGGCAAAACCGTAGGGGCCCAACAGGGTCGAAGTCTACTGGGGCCATAAGTTGACTTCCGAAAGAAAAACCCGTGGTTCTGGAATGCAAGGGCAAAGAAGGAACATAGGTGTGGTTTTAGTCAGGAAAAGTCTGACACGCCCTCTCATTCTGCTCTAGACCGAACCTTAAAAAAAATGGTTAACCTACTCTCTAGAAATTATTTACTTTCCAGTCTTCTAGATAGTCAAGATATTGACTGGAAAGTACATAATTTAACCAACATTTTCCTACCTTAGCAAGGTATTTTCCAACATTTTCAAGTTTTAAACTTCTGACCGCGTCAAGCAAAGATTATTTCCCATAAATCCAGCCATCATAGCATGGTGAATGATAAATATCGTGCCCCGATGTAGTGATCGCTCCGATATTTCAGTCTGCTGTAAGATTCCTGCCCCTTGAAAATTATCGAGAGCTTAACTCTTCGAGAATATGAGGGGTAACATGCTCAACTTTAGCTTTCTTAAGTAATTAGTTAATGCTTATTTTTCTTCTACTTTCACCATCATCATTTCAGCCAAAAGATGTCCACAGCTGGACATAGGCCTCCATCAAGTGTCGCTGCAATGACTAGATCTGTGCATCTCGCATCCATCGGACTCACCAGGTTGTCGATTGAACTTGTTGGAGGCTATGCAACACTGCGTTTGCTTACAACTGATAAAAGACAACTCGAAAAAAACATTATTATTATTATTTATTTATTTATCTATTTAGTACAGCAAAATAGCCAATAATACTAAAATACGTTAATCCTTTCGCTCTGTCTTCTCACATAATCGCAAAATTTATAATAATATTGTCTTCCATTCATTAATAAACAAATCCAATCCAGGGTTGGTCTCGTGGATCGAGCTACAGTGTGACTGAATGGAACATTAAATAATTTATGCTTTCTAGAGCGATTGTAATAAAATTATAATAAAATATTATAAACTATAATTAACTTCTTATCCGAGATAATTTTAATCCATCGCTACCAACACTAATATCGACTTTAGCGTTGTGTAGTTAATGTTGATTTTAAAGCAACTATTTGTATAAATAAAAGAGGCTATTTAAAAGCATCAGCTCTAATTTCCTTTGGAATTTCAATTAAGTACTCGTCAGCATATTTGACGTTAATTTTGTATCGTACCTAGAAAACTATCTCCAATTATAAATTTAGAAAAATGACATGAAATCCCACGGCAACCCATTCCATTACAAAAATATGATTCATTTAAAAATCAACATAAGATACACAAAGCTAATGTTGAATTTGAGTTGAAGTACTAACTCAAGTATAGTAAACAATAAATTACAAAGTGCACGCACCATATAAAATTATTGTTACGAAACAGAGCACTCTCCAGTGCGTACCAGTAGCTACTAGCCAATCTCGTTCATAGATAATTTATTTGTGCGCATCACGAGAGGTTTCGCTCTTATGTAGGTTAGCCACCACTTCATATTTCCTCCTGACGTCGATATTTATATAGTATTTGATGGTGTTTCAGTTTTAGGTAATTGAGAAATGCAAGAAGATGATCTTTGTAGCTGTCTTTGACTAAATACTAAACTATACTACCAACGCTATCATTTATTTATTTATTTATTTATTCATTTATTTACCAAAGAAAATGGATGCGCGTATACTACTAATATTGGAAGTGGACTGTATTTAGCGGATTAGCGTTTCTCAGATAATGTACTTGACATCCTGCAGCAGATGGATCTTATTGGAGTCGTTAAGGATTAGGAAGCAGAGAAAAACAGCTCGTATATGGGAGGGAAACTGCACTAACCTTTTCAACTTGGAGGTGTCCATGTACCAGCCGGCCGGTGTTCTCTGGATTTCGCGACTACTGCTCCAGTGACGAGGAAGTATAACACTCACTGAACACTGCACAGTTCTCAAGCACAAAGCGTTAGCGGTTTTATTGTCTTTAGCGGATAAGTTCTACAATAACTAATTTTTCTTGTAAAATTGCGCGGGACGTCGTCTTAGCGTTGCGAGCGTTACCGAGCGAGTCATCTAAAATCATCATCAACGATTGCATTACTACTTACCATCAGGTGGGATCGCAGTCAAGCACTAGTTTATATCAATTTAAAAAAAAATACTAAAGTTTGTGTCAGATCTTACGAAAACTAATGTCAGTTGAGGTACCTAAGATCTGAGATGTGACAGTACATCCTTAGTGGCCAAAAATCTAATAACAACTTGCCCCAAATGCGATCCCAACCCAGAACGTCGCGCTACACCAATGGCACAATCTATAAGTCAGCCTCAGATGCCACTGGTAATGTTAGATAATTCTTTTTTTTATTATTATTATTATTGACAGGTTCGCGCTTGACCACTCTATCACCAGATTGTAAACGATAATGTGGTCGACAACGGAGCATGCTTGTCTAGAAGTACAAGTTACTCTTGATTTAAAGACCTGAATAATGAAGATATATGTATAGATGGATATAACTGAATTTAACTAGCAAATATATCGGTGCTTTCCTTAGGATGACTTTGTTGTGTATTAGCTTGAAGGTAGTCAAGTCATGAAGGCAAAGAGACTCTCCATATCACGTTAGAGTAGAATTTAACTGAAACTTACTAGAATATGTTTTATATAACTTTCACACAACGCCATCTAGGCCCAAACTAAGCAGAGCTTGTGTTATGAGTACTAGACAACTAATAAACATATTTATATATTTCTAAATACATAAATATTAGAGATAAATAACACGCAGACCCAGGACAAATGATTGTGCTCATCGCACAAACATACGCGTGTGCGCGCGTGTTTATTCGACGTAAATAAATTGTTTTTCTATCATTTCATTGCCAGTCAAAAAGTCAGTTTTATTTTTATTGTATTTTAATTACTAATAATTGGATGGATAAAGTGAAGAGTGATATGAAAGAAAAGGGAGTCAGTGATAGCGTGACGGTTGACAGGGCAGAATGGAAGAAAAAAACATAAGTATTCAAAAATAGTCTAACCACCTTACACTGTGGTGTGAAGTCACGTTCATCAGCACATAGTTCAAGTTAAGATAGATAAGATGTGTTCGTAGCTTTGTAAGCATATTGTCACATACGAACTATTTAAATTACTATTATATATATATATATGTCACTAATTAAAGGAGGATAATCAGTTGACTCATGGAGTAGTATCTACACATCACGTTGTTTACTTAACCCGTCCTTCCCCCCACATCGCATGGTGACCCTGCCAGTCAGCTGGACATCGCATTTTTTTAATTCTATATTAATTAATGTAATTGGATATATACCGATTTAATTAACTATAAATAAATAAGTATTACACTGACCCTAAATAACACTGGACAAGGGTAGGAAGATTACGATGATTTACTTACTAAAATAAATATTATTCCTGAAATATTTCTCACCAGTAAAACAACACCTACAAATAACCAAATTGTGTAGTGTGTAATTGATGTCATGTACCTATGTATTGTCTTCTTATGTATGTGTATTGATCAAACATATATAATTAATCATCTGTTATCCTATAATACAGAGAGTATTATTCGATCAACCAATTGTATCATTTCTCCCCCATTACCTTCGTCCTAATAAAAGAACTTGGCATCAGACAGCGCCTATCATCCACAGTGCAGTCGCGCATCTCTTTGAGGAGTGGCTGGAGCGGCAACACGGTGTCCTCACCTACCGCATGACGCAGGTCCTCACCGGACATGGCAAGTTCGGGAGTAGAGCAGTAGAGAGTAGTAGAGAGCGGTAGAGCATACGGTGGCGGTGTGCCCCGCTTGGGCAGAGCACCGCCGTGTCCTCGTGGAGGCAATTGGCGGCAGTGACCTTTCGCGTCGGGACCTGGTTCAGGCTATGGTCCGGAGCGAGGAGGAATGGCAGGCGGTCGCCTCCTTTTGCGAAGCAGTAATGCTAGCGAAGGAGGAGGCTGCACGCGTGAGGGAACGAAGGTCCTCACGCCCTAGCCGCCGTAATTCCGACCCCGACTACCAGCCACGGTAGACGCGGGCTTGCGGACGTCGAGCACTGGGTAGCTCGCCGTCCGGCTGTTCGGTAATTAACTGGACCGAGCCCAGTCGTCAACAGCGCGTAGTGATCCTCGCGCTCCTCAAGAGATGTCAGCAAACCGTAGGGGCCCAGCAGGGCCGATGCCCGCTAGCTAGGACCGCGGAGAATTTCTGAAAGGGAAACCCGTAGTCCTAGAACGCAAAGGGTAATTGAAGGATACAGGTGTGGTTTTAGTCAGTAAAAGTCTGACACGCCCTCTCGCTCCACCCAGAGCGCGAGAAGTCATTTGGATGATTTCCCACCTTAAAAAAAAAAAAAAAAGTGCATTCGCGCATTTTGAACTTCTTCGGTCATTTATCTCGTCGTGGTAATGACTCCATAGAGCGTCTCGTAGTGCAGGGCAAAGTTGGGGGCACCAGGCCACGTGGTACATCACCAATGAGATGGACAGACCAGATCAAGGCCGCAACTAAGTGCTCGGTTTATGAATGTACTCGGAAAGCTGCAGTCCGCGATGAATGGCGCCGTGTTACCAAGATGATCACTCATCGTGATTCACAGTGATGACCACGACCACTATGGCAAGAGTGTACCGACTGAGAAGAAGAGACCTTCGTCCTTACATGGTGACCCCGCCAGGATCTGAAATTATTTTGAGAACTTTGATGTTCATTAAATTATTTTCATATATTATCAATTTTCCTTTTTGTTTAGTGGAGTCATTTCATTCACACTTATAAAACTCACGCAGAGCTAATGAAACAAGATAAAGTGTGACTAAAACTCACTACTTTGACGACTGGGCACGCCATAATTATGGCGGTAAGTCCCCTCTTTGAGGAGTGACTGGAAAGGCAACACGGCGTCCTTACCTTCCGCATGACGCAGATCCTCACCGGACATGGTAAGTTCGGAAGGTTCCTGCACCAGATTCGTGAGGAAGAAACGCCCGGGTGTCACCATTGTGTGGACCACCCGGAGGACACGGTGGAGCACACGGTGGAGGTGTGTCCCGCTTGGGCAGAGCAACGCCGTGTCCTCGTGAGGGCGATCGGCGGCGGCGATCTCTCGCGCCGGGCCTTGGTACAGGTCCGGAGCGAGGAGGAGTGGCAGGCGGTCGCCTCCTTCTGCGAAGCAGTAATGCCAGCAAAGAAGGCGGCCGATCGCGTGAGGCAACGGTCCTGACGCCCCAATCGCCGCCGGGATTCCGATCCCGATTTCCGGCCATCGTAGGCGCAGGCTTGCGGACGGCGAGCAATGGGTGGCTCGCCGTCCGACCGTCCGGTAACCGTTCGGACCGAGCCCAAGTCGTCGACGGTGCGTGCTGTTCCACGCGCGCCTCAAGGAGATGTCAGCAACTGTAGGGGCCTAGCAGGGTCGAAGCCTACTGGGGCCAAGGGTCTGATTCTGAAAGGAAGACTCGGCCCTGGTACGAAAGGCAACGAAGGAACAGGAGTGGGTTTTTAGTCAGTAAAAGTCTGACACTATCTCCCGCCCCACCCAAGAGCGGGGGATGGCATTTGATTATTCCCATAACGAAAACGAAAGCAAGTATGATAATACTTAAACCAACACGAATCCAGGACAAACCCAGATGTCAAAGGAGTCTGGTAAAAAAACACCTCTGACCTCATGCATCTATTTCTAATAATTTAAGCGCAAAAAAAGATGTCATAAGATGATTTTCCCACCGAAAAAAAAAAAAACACCACTTCGACGATCACTCACTTCCTTCAGTTACCCCGTGCGGTTCATAGCCATGGTAACTCTTTCTATCAATGCCATATGTTCAGCTTTTTAAAGTTTATTTTTAATTTGAAGCTACCCAAGGGAATCCAAGTTTAGGACAGGGATAGATGTCCAAGCACATCCATCAAATGTGACCCTTAATTATCCACTTCAAATCCCTCGAGTAAAGTAGACTAACTTCACCTTAGTTTGACGACTGCAAAATATAAATTAATTACATTATTAATTATATGACAAGGTCGGTACGCAGTCGACACCAGAACCTTTCGGCCCCATCGACCATTTTCTGTTCTGCGAGCAATGTGCGTTACCCGCATTTATTTTTCGGTAGGAAAATCAACCAATGACATCCCTCGCTCTTGGGTGGAGCGAGAGATAGTAATAATATTCCACAACTATAATAATATTAATAGTGTCAGACTTTTACTGACTAAAAACCCACTCCTGTTCCTACGTTGCCTTTCGTACCAGGGCCGAGTCTTCCTTTCAGAAGCAGACCCTTGGCCCCAGTAGGCTTCGACCCCGCTGGGCCCCTACGGTTTGCTGACATATTGAGGCGCGCGTTGCGGCACAATATGCGCCGCCGACGACTTGGGCTCGGTCCGGACGGTTACCGGACGGTCGGACGGCGAGCTACCCTACAGCTAATGATAAAGATGATGACAAGACCTGTAGGTCATCATAGGCAGGTTGAAGTCGCAAATAAACTGCATTTGAGATGTCGTTAGGATCGATATTTACAAATCTAGGGGTCTTTAAGTTTAGGATGAAGGGTTTGAGGTTACCATAAGTACGGGGAGAGGCTCATAACAGTACTTTGAAATTCATTATGTGTTCAAAGAATCACACTATCAACTAATATTTTAAAGAATCACACATAGCATAGTCGGCTTTATAATGTTCCCACTGTTGGGACTCAGGCCTCCTCTCTAGGAGAGGGAATGGGCCGTAATCCACTACGCGGGCCCAGTTTTGGTTCTAGGACATGCCAGTTTCCTCACGATGTTTTCCTTCACCGTTTTGTGGTGATGAAATAAATTACACAAAGTAATGCGCCTGGCTTGGTTTGAACCCGCGACCTAGAACTCGTAAGTCGGGGCCGTTACCACTCGGCCACCACTGCTCTCACAAGAATCATACTATCAACTAATATTTTAAAGGCGAAACTTTGTGTGTATGTTTGTTTATTACTTCTTCACACTCGAACGGGTAAATAGATTTGGGTGAAATTTGCCACAATGGTAAAACATGTCCTGAAATAGCACATAGAATGCTTTTTATCTTGGGAGTATGTTACCTTGGGATAATTTACTAATTACACGCGGGTGAAGCCGATGGCAACAGCTAGCTATACATAATTTCGCAACGATAATGCTTCTAATTGTAGTCAATTTTGTCTTCTTTAAAAGTGAACTGATGGACTTTTTCCGTAAGGTGCACCATTAATTGTTACAAGTTAAAACCAGAAAAAATAAGTTTTCCAGGCACAACGCAATTAGTACAGGACTTTCAAAGCTGCAAAGTTATGTTAGTTTAGTTAGTTCCGGAATTATTACTAGGTTTAAGACCATGACTCAATAAAACATTATTAAAAAAAAACCAGGCAAGTGCGAGTCGGACTCCCGCACTGAAGGTTCCGTACAAACTTATTTATGAAAACAGTTCAATTCCGAATCGAATTACGAAGATTTTTCCGAAACGCATAAAAAGTTTTTTTTTGTGACGTAACTACAAATTTACAGTTTTCAGATTTTTTACTATACTTGTGTTCGCCTATAACTTGCTTCGTGCCAAATTTCAGGATTCTAGGTCAACGGAAAGTACCCTATGAATTTTGGTTCCCTTGAGAGTGCCGAAATAAACGCTTTTTGCGACATAAACGGCCGTATATTTTTTTTTCCGTTAACACAGAAGTTTTATATTTTCACAGCTTCAAGGGCCTGCTAACTTGAGCATATGGTTTTAATTTCAACTCGATACCTTCACGCGTTCTCGAGATAACGGGTCTTGACAGACCGAAAGACAGACAGACAGACGGACGGACAACAAAGTGATCCTATAAGGGTTCCGTTTTTTCCTATTGAGGTACGGAACCCTAAAAATGAAATTTATCACTAGTTTCTGAACTATCTATGGTAGTAAAGTTAGACCGCCGAAACCGCTAGTTTAACTATGGTACCAACTTCGATACTAATATGTAAATATATTTAAGGTTAGCTTTGATATTATTATGTGTTATTCCATATAAAAATCGTTAAAAATGGATATTAATATGATTGACTTGATCGATCTGGCAGATTTGAATATTTTGGAAACGTCTCGGTGATCTTACAGACATTGTTATCATGGGAATTCGTTTGAATTGAGTAACGAAGATTTTGCATATAAGTATAGGTTGAAGAAACGTTTTGAAAAAACAGTGGGTCAAAAAAAAATGGTAAATGTTTTATGCTCTTTATAAGGAAGTTCATCACTATCACCGTAGTCAATAATATTTTTCATATGTTGTTCCACTTTTTACTGGAGCTCGCAATTACGTACACAACAACAACACAACAGATACGACTTATGCATAAACAAACCAACATGTAACGCTTAATAGTCACAGTAATAAGACTAATTAATAAATTATTAATAAAAAATCCGTCTAAATATGCCTTTACTGTAACAAGCCTAGATCTTTTACTCAAAACAAGTGCGAGTTGGACTCTTGCACTGAGAGTTCCGTACAAACTTACCTATGAAAACAGTTCAATTCCCGAAAGGAGTTACGAAGATTTTTCCGAATCGTAAAAAAGTTTTTTTTTTTTGTGACGTGACTATAAATTTACAGTTTTCAGATTATTTTCTATTTTTGTGCTATGAGACCATGCTTCATGCCAAATTTCAGAATTCTAGGTCATCGGGAAGTACCCTATGAATTTTGATTCCCTTGAGAGTGTCAAAATACACGTTTTTTGCGACATAAATGACCGTATCTTTTTTTTTCGTTAACTTAGAAGTTTGATTTTTTTACAGCTTCTGCATGGGACCTAAAAGTTGAGTATATGGTTTTAACTTCAACTCGATACCTTTACATGTTCCTGAGATAAAGGGTCTTGACAGACAGACGGATAACAAAGTGATCCTATAAGGGTTCTGTTTTTTCCTTTTGAGGTACGGAACCCTAAAAACCAAAAATACAAGACAATAAATGCTTTAGTACTGCATTATTAAAGCATGTTTTTGTAATAAGACGGATAATGTTTATCTAGACAAACATCTCAAAAATGCGACAATATATTTAGTAACTTAAGATTTTTTAAATGACTGTATTAATAAATCTGAAAAGTTTGCCCTCGTAAATAAAAGTTGGACAACACGTCCGGGAATCGAATGAGGTCCTGTCCGTTACCTCTCACCTCGGAGGGAGAGTGAGTGATTAGGGATGGCCCGGAGGGGCCTTTCGTCAGGCCGCACAGGGATGCAACACCGTGGTTGGGGTTTATTACCTTTAAAGGGCTAAATTTATTTTTAGAAAGATTTTCGTGAATGTTTGAATTGTTAACTTAGTTTTGAAACTTAAATTGAATGAATATTTTTGAAATTTCAATAGGATATTGAAATGCTGCCATATCATGATAGCTCAGTAGATAAGGCACCACCTCTCATGCATGAGTTTGTGGGTTTGAAACCAGGCAAGTACGTAGTAGTAAGAATTTTTAATGCACATTGCTATTCACATGTACAAGACACCCAACCAGAACCACTATCTGAAGGCCATATAAATATTTGTTCCGTACAGGAATCGAACCTGCGATACACAGCACAGCTGTTCAGTCATTCGCTCAACCACCCATGCCGTCAAAACTTAAAACAACTGTTAAAAAAAAAATGTTTTTGTTTACTTGGTTTTATTTACATTTTCATGGGTGATTATAAAAGCAAAGCTAGTGCACGCCGGTTCTTATTGGTCCTTTCCTATGGAGAAGAACCAGCAAGAAACTCCATGTTTTTTTTTTTTTTTAAATTGATATAAACCAGTGCTTGACTGCGATCCCACCTGATGGTAAGCAGTGATGCAATCGTTGATGGTGAGGCGCACTAGTTTATTAAGAGCCTATTCACTCTAGCCTTGAAGGCACCTAAATTATAGTTGGACGGGAAAACCGCAGCAGGCAAATTGTTCCAGTCCTTCGATGTACGCGGTATAAACGACGAAGCGATAACGCTTAGTCCGGACCGTTGAAGTTTCAACAACGTAAGGGTGGATGCTCGCCGTACGTCGGGTTGTCCGATGGTAGAAATGAGATGGCGGAATCAAGTCATGCAATTCCCGCGCACACTCTCCAAAATGCAACCTGTAGAATACCGATAGGCTGGCTACCCTGCGCCTGTGCTCGAGGCTTTGTAGATTGGACTTAACCAAATCTGGATCCCCAATTAGCCTCTTCGCACGCCTTTCCACTGAGTCCAAAGCTGCTAGATGGCATTTTGCAGCACCAGCCCATATGTGACTGCAGTACTCCACACACGATCGGACCTGTGCTTTGGTTACTCTTTTCTTGATGCTGAATATGTCACCTATCAAAATTTGGTATTTTTTAAGTAAGTGTTTCACACGTTCTTAAACTGAAATACCGAATCTAGAAACCAACCCTAAACCGTAAAAAATAAGCATATCCAATCACATAATTTGTGATTCATGACGAACAACAAGGTAACCTACGACAGTCTCCCCGGGACCATCTCTGCAAACACTCCTGAATTTCAGCGTATCATACTAAGC
Organism: Mythimna impura; assembly: GCA_905147345.3. Classification (NCBI taxonomy): domain Eukaryota; kingdom Metazoa; phylum Arthropoda; class Insecta; order Lepidoptera; family Noctuidae; genus Mythimna; species Mythimna impura. Next base: position 28,736,100 of record LR990350.1, read on the forward strand.
ATACTTCAAAAATGCCATAAAATAAATAATACAAGCCACCATAACCTTAAAAGTGTCTGGCGAGCGACAATAAATCGCTGGCATGTTGCCGTTAATTATAAAAGTAAGACACGACCGTGGGTGGGTCAAAAACTAATGGCGGCCATCCGTCACTAGGTGTCGCTAATGTTGTCCTTATTGAAATAATGGAGATAGGTCCGTAGGGAAGGTGGAAGAGAAGGTGAAACTACTGGTTTGTAAAGAGATATTTTTTAAGCAAAGTAATTTTCAATAAACTTACTCGAAAACCCTTCCTTATCCCATCGCTTTTAGGCACGCAATAGACTGTTTTCCACACTAGTGCAGAAAAGTAAGCGTGCTCTCCCCCGCTAAAATTTTATTACATTTACCGTGTCAGTCAACCCCCACAAGTCGCCGGTCAACCCCCGTTTATTCATTTCTTCGTAAGTGTATTGAAAAAAGTTATTTGATACACGTGCAAATTTGTCACTGCAGCCTTCGGTTCCATAAAACACTCGCCTACGGCTCGTGCAAATTCAACCTCGGTCGCAATGACAAACTTTCTGCACTTGTATCAATATGTACTATTTTGATATGCAAAAGGTTCAGCGTTGGAAGGCTTCCCACAAGGTGGACCGATGACTAGTGAGGGTCGCGGGAATCCGATGGATGTGAGATGCACTGGACTAGTCGTTGTGGTGACGCTGGGGGACGCGTTGGTGGAGGCCTATTTCCAACAGTGGACGTCTTTCGGTTGAAATGATGATGATGATGACGAAAAGGTACTTCAGTACCTATCTACATACGTGCCTAGTATAATAAATATATTGAGCCTTTCCAGGAAGAACATCGTTTAGTTCATATGGGAAGTTATCAATGACTTCTCCCACTCTAGGGTGGAGTGGGGCAGCGTGTCAGACTTTTACTGACTAAAACTGCACCTGTATCCTTTTTTTAAGGTTAGAAATCATGTTGATGTGGCCGAAAGGTTCTAGAGTGGCGACCACGCACCGGAAAACACAGCGTTGGAAGGCCTCCCACAAGGTGGACCGACGACCTGGTAAGAGTCGCGGGATTGCGGTGGATGCGAGACGCACAGGATCGTTCGTTGTGGATACGCTTGGGGGAGGTCTTTCGGCTGAAATGATGATGATAATAAGCGAAAAGTAAATAGCAGGTACGATATTAAGTGCATCAAAAAATCACTCCCGAAAGAAATAACTGAAAATTTTAGAAGCATAACCGAACGACGTTTCCATTTAAAACATCCAGGTATACAATAAACAATCTAAATCAAATCAGAAACACTTTTACCGTGCGCTTGCGCACTAACACGGCAGCGCCATCTATCAATCACCGCGGAACATTACACGTTTACTCGTTGCGCACAGTCTTTGATAGATGGCAGCACTTGTTGATGGATTTATCGAACTGTTGACAGTTTTATACTGCGTTTGATGCCTTGTAATAACATTATACGAAGTTTTTTTCCCGTGGGCCGTGAGTCATGGGGTGTTTTTTTTTTTTAATTTATAATGTATTGACGTATTTGTGCAGGTGAGATGGATTGTGCTTTCGGAATGCTCTAGATTTGAGTTTATCGTCTGATGAGATTTAGGAAGATTTATTATGAGAATAAATAAGTTTTTTTCTAGGTGCTCTGTTAGGTATGAGAATTTTCTAGATTCCAGTAATTCAGACAGCACATGTGCAGGTTGAGAGAATGCTCTTCTTAGAATTGCAAATATAATTTGAAATTGACTGAAACAAATTGTGCATTTTAGTCGTCTGAAACTTTTAATGGTTATTTTTAATTTTTTTTATGAAGCAGAAAATACAGACCTTTCATAATATTGGTATATTATTATATTGGACTTATTTATGTAGGTTTATATTGTACCTACAGTTGATCCTGCTCTCGAATGTGATCTCTCTCTGTCACTAAAAGGTGACCACGAGTATTGTTGCCAGGCGTCCAAATAAAGCTGGACACAGTCAGGCTTTTTGGTGGCATGTCCGGCCAATTTAGACAGTGTTCGGCCTGTCCGGCTTTGGTTAGGCTTTTTTAATTTGTACTTTTTTATATTTCTTCGTTTCATTAGAATTTAAGATTTTATGGCATACTAGCGATCCCAACAGACGTTGTCCTGCCCGAAAGTTGGTTTATCGCTTTTTTCGTTGGAATAAAAATTTGCGAACCTGATTGCAGCGCCCCCTGCCGGGTCCAATTGCATTTTCAGGCCATGCAGGGACCTACTCAAATACACAAACAAGCCGTTTACGAGACTTTAGGTGACAAACACAAGTACATAAGAATTTAAAGATGATATGATAAAAAGACTTGTTTTAAGTACTTTAAAGAAAAAATATTATAGTGTTATACTGAGACTAAAAAGTAATAGAGGTCCGGTCTTTTTATCCAAATGTCCTTCTAAACTGACTGGTTTGTTTGGCTTTTCTCCTCCTTCTCCTCCTCTCCTACGAGTTATACTTACTCATTGTTATACTATTGACGAATTCCACAATGATAAATTGTAATTTATTTGACATTTATTTAATTTTGACATTGTATCTTTAACGTAGTAAGTTACTTGACATTGCCACTTATTTAATTTTTGACATTGCATTATTTTCTAATTTTTATTAATTAATTTATGCTCTGATTTGTTAAAATTACTTTTATTTTAATATGTTGATAATCCTTGTTATATAAAAAAATATATTAATTATGTTAAAGAGTGTACAACCTTAAGGTTTTTTTTTTATATAGATGGGAAAATCATCTTACGACAAATCTCGCTCTTGGGCGGAGCGAGAGATAGTGTCAGACTTTTACTGACTAAAAACCCACTCCTGTTCCTTCGTTGCCTTCGTCCGTACAACCTTAAGGTAGATTTTTGAGGAACTAATTTATTAATTATTATGATCTAATCTCATGTGAAATGTACCAAAAGTCACTTTAATATTGTTTTTTTTTTTTAATTGTTGAGTTTAGCTGAATGAGTTGTCTTGAATTGTCCAATCACTATTTTAAGTTTTTTTGTACAATAAAGGATTAAGAAGGTTTCAAATTCAGCAACAATAATAAAATCCACTTTGTTTGAGAAAATGTTGCACTTTTATTAATTAGTAAAGTAAAGTGTAGCCTGTAACGTCGCTACTTTTCATATTGCTCGCTGCCTCTTTGTAAAGTCGTTAATATTACAATTAAACAAGGAGCTACGAATAACATGCACGACAAGGAGGAGGCAAGTGCCAAGATACATATATCTGTTCTATAGGTACTATATTATAAAGAGAAAAAAAAAATTGTATTTCTGAATCTTTGTATTTGTTTGTAATCAATAAACTTAAAAACTACTGGACACGCGGGCAAAGTCGCTGGCAGAAGCTAGTACCTATGTATTTCAAATAATGTAAATAAATCATTTGATTCTATTTGAAATATCAATTACTAGCTTTTGCCCGTGTACATAAAATATAGCCTATGTCACTTAGGAATAAAGCAGCTTTCTCTTGGTGAACAAATTTTAGCAATCGGACCAGTAGGTACTTTTAGATTACCTCATACAAACAAAAAAACCGGGCAAGTGCGAGTCGGACTCGCGCACTGAGGGTTCCGTCCAAACTATGAAAACAGTTCAGTTCCCGAATTGAGTTACGAAGATTTTTCCGAATCGCAGAAGAAAAGTTTTTTTTTTAACGTAACTACGAAGTGACAGTTTTCTGATTTTTCCTATACTTGTGCTATGAGACCTTGCTTCATACCAAACTTCAGGATTCAAGGTCAACGGGAAGTACCCTATGTATTTTGATTTCCTCGAGAGTGTCGAAATATAATTATGTTTTTTGCGACATAAACAGCTGTATCTTTTTTTTTTGGTAACACAGAAGTGATTTTTTTGAGACTTTTTTTTTGTCTTAAGTAACCTATTCACTCTTGTCTTAATGACCCCCAGGTTGTAGCTTTCAGGAAAAACAGCCTCTGGCAGGAAATTTTAGACCCATAGCCTTGTACTATTACTTATTCTGTCTTATTCACACTTTGAGATGAGAAGCACTTTTGCAATTATGATACAAGATTTATTTGCATCGGAGTTTCCTTCTCATCAGAAATAAAGATATCCGTAGAAGAACCAAGGTTACCGACATAACCTGAAGAATCACCAAACTTAAGTATCAGTGGGCAGGGCACCTTGCTCACAGAACATGTGGTCGATGGGGCTGACAGTTTCTGAAGTGGCGGCCACGTACTGGAAATCGCAGCGTTGGAAGACCTCCCACAAGGTGGACCGTTGACCTGGTGAGGGTCGCGGGAATCCGATGGATGTGAGATGCATAGGACCAGCCATTATGGCGATGCTTGGGAGAGACCTATGTCCAACAGTGGACGAAATGATGTTGATGATGATTAATTGAGAATCTGTCAATATGTTCAATTAGAATTGAATTTGACAGGTTTAACTTCAAATTCTCAATCAAAACATAAGGGCTATATTTCACCGGGACACCATGGCGGTGCGACCAGCAGTCGCCGCTACCAACAAAATAATAATAAATAATATAAAGAATAATATTCCACAACTATCACACAACGCCGTCTAGTCCCAAGCTAAGCAGAGCTTGTGTTATGGGTACTAGACAACAGATAAACATACTTATATATTTCTAAATACATACATATATAGATAAATTACACCCAGACACAGAACAAATGATTGTGCTCACCACACAAACATTTGTCCTGGGTGGGAATCGAACCCACGACCTCCGGCATAGCAGTCAGGGCCACTAACCACTAGACCAACAGGCGAGTCACTAGACCAACAGGCGAGTCAAAAAATGTATACAGCTCTATAGAGAGTTACTCACCTGGTGTCCGTTTGGTTGCGCAACCAATCTGGTGGCGCGACCAGCTCGGACGCCAGTCCAGCCGCCAGTGACGCCCCACCAAAGAGTATGTTAGGGCTATATTTCACCGGGGGGACACCATGGCGGCACAACTGGTCACGCCACCATGGTATCCCGGTGAAATATAACCCTAAGGCACTGAGGTATTGAATACTAATATTGGTACTGGCATTTACCAGGTAACCCTCGCTATTATTTGAACAATAAGTAAACAGGTGAGCAACACAACTCAACATCTTAACCCTCTCCAGCCGAGGTCACATTACCCTTATAAAACCCGCGACCATCCGCGGCCATCACGGCGTCTCGCGACCACGGCCAAATTGTTCTCGCATTAGATTTATCGCTAGCCAACGAAACAGCAACAAAGGCACTCTCTCATCTCATGACAGCTTTATGATCCTAACAGTTTTTGCTAACAGCTACCTACGACGCCCGACGATATTTATAGCTTAAGTTTTATTAATTAGCCGTTTGCGAGACGTTGAAGTATGGTAAGGATTTTGGGTATTGATTTGTGGCGGCAAGTCACGGTGGTACTTTAATTTTGAGTCTTAGTGAGGTCGGGATAGAAACGCGAGGCGCGTATGTGTATGAAGCCAGGTTGGTTTTGTTTTGTGCTTTTGTGATTGCCTGATGGTCTTGTATCGGCAATTATAAGTTCAGCAGCAATATGTCCTCAGAAATTATATTTTTATCAGGCACAATAGGTGCATCCAATTAACATGATTTCTAAGAGCAACCAAGAAAAAAGTCTTTTCCAGACCCTTTTCTCATTTCCTAACCTTTTAATACTGAGAATCACCATTACAAATCGCTAATGAAATCGTAAACTAAACCTAACTAACAAAATCATGCACTCAAAGTTAAAGTATGCAACACACAAAACCCCTCGGACAAGCAGCATACTTGCAAACAACCAACACACCAAACAAACGAAAAACTTCGAATTTCAAAACAAATCCCGAAAACATCCGAGCTCACCCGAAAAACGCCGAGCGTCGATCTAACCGTCCCACTGCTGCCAAAGATTTGACGTCAATGGTAGCGAATCGTAAATTACCATTATCTACAGACGCACCGTGCTAGTATTTATTATTTATGGGTCGGTTTGACTCGCCCGCGGCCCGATCGGGGGCGTTTTTCCCCATAGCAGGCGCAGGGTTGAGTTTAGGAGGTGTGTGTAATGTTCCGTAGTTAAAATGCTGTCATTATCGCACTTTTTGTTTTGTGGATTTTGAGATGTAATTTATAAGGATTGTAATAAGTTATGATAGGTACCTGTAGTTTTAATATACAATATGTCAAGAACTTTTGACTACACTACATACTTATTAAAAAAAATATCCAATTGAAGTCAGTAATCAAACATAAAAAACTTAAAAAAAAATAATAAACAGACATAAACCTAAAAGTTTACTAACTTTCAATTTAATCTCCTTCAAAATTCCATATTAATTCCAAAGTATATAAAAAAAGAAAAGTATAGTCTCAGATCTATACATTTCAAAGAAAAACGATACCGCGACGAGTCTCGGAACAAACGGCGCTTGCGTCGCGAATCAAATAAATTACAAAGATATATTATTATTAAAATTTGGGCACAAACTTCGTCGCATTAACTTCGGGTAGTATCGGGACTGGGGTACACTGGGCGCGGGAAACCGTCAGCAGTCGGGAAAACGGGCCGGACTACCTCCTGTCTTGTGTGTTGTACTAATAAATGTTTACCAACAACGGATACTTTAACATTTATTAGTTATTAGGGGTTTAAACAGTTGCTGCTATTTGGAAAAGAAGTGAAATAGATATTTTAGACACAGCTTTATAAAGAAAAACATAAAGTCTTAAGCAATCTATCATCCCACCGATGAATTTATATAGGTACCTTTTGTAGAGCATTGTTCATAATATCTCTTTTACATGAAATAAAAGTATTAAAACAATGTCAAACTATAATGTGAATGACTATGTGAATGGAAAGTTGTTTGAGATGTGATTCCATCTTAAACAACTAAAAACACAACAACAAACTTCTCCCACTTTGTGTGAAGCAAGAGGGAGTATAGGGCTTTTACTGAATAACATTTAACCGTGTTCCTTTATTTGCCATTTGCTTGACTTTTGAACAATCCTTCTTTTTAATTTTTGAAATTGTGTGGAGAAGACTTTCAGAAACAGCTGAGATAGACTTGTGCTTTATACCTCGGCAGAGGTTAACTATTTTCCTATGTCATTACTTCGAAATTTGATATCTCTACTACCATAGTAAGTAGAGAAAAAAGTTAGGTTAGTCATAAACAACGCTCCCATTGTGCCACTATACTCATCCTATAGGCCACGGCTTGTGACATCTACAGAAATTAACGAGTTACCGTTTGAGACGTGCGATGTGAGGACCCGATAACGACCCTTCCGCGGTTCCGGCACGACGCCGATACGGCTCCGACACGGCAACGATCCGATACCGCCACGGAAGGCGGTAAATCTTAACGATCGGCTATTTACGCATTAAGCTCATCAGTTATGGAGCATCGTTGAAGGAAATTGTTGTGTCAAGGTGTTTTTGATAATGGGCCTTGTCCTAGTGGGGACGATCGGCAGCAACGATCTCTCGCGCCGGGCCTTGGTACAGGCTATGGTCCGGAGCCTAATTCTGCGAAGAAGATAGAAATGCTAGCGAAGGAGGAGGCTGCACGCGTGTGAGAACAGACTTCCTCACGCTCCAGCCACCGGGATCCCGACCCCGATTTCCAGCCACCGTAGGCTTGGGTTTGCGGACGGCGAGCAATGGGTTGCGGTATAGGAGTGGTCAGGAAAACTCTCCGTCCTAGAGCGTGCGAAGTCATTGGATGATTTCCTACCTAAGAAAAAGGTACATACTTACATTTGATGGTAGAGGAACTCATGACTAAAATAACAGCTGCACCACGAGCCAATCTCCAAGATTAAGCAACGTTTACCGAGGTGACTTTTATGGATAGCTGACCATCTTAACATACCAAGATTCATCTGTGCATAGGAAAGCAAGTTAAGGCGTTCATCCCGCCTGGCATTACCAGATTTTTGACTGTAGTTACGGTTATTCAGAAGATAAAATATCTGACGCCTGTCTAACCAAGGGGTGCAGGTGTAAACCAATTAGAGGGTAGTGGAGGTCAGATAGGCAGTAAGGAGGTAGGTACTTACTCTGGACTTCAACTGCATCTGGTTGGACTGGAAGCCGACCCCAATATAATAGGGTAAAAACTGGGCAGATTGGACATTAATAATAATAATAAAGTTTATTGACACAAAAATTATAGAGGTAACAAACTTTTTGAAGCCCTGGCTCCCGAGCTAGGTAACCTGTGTTACAGGAGCCAGTGTCTTCATCCCGTTGCATATGGTACATTTGATCACATATTTATAAATATTTGATAAAAAAAAGAAAAACATGTTAAAATAAAATAAATGAAAGTGCACGCATGCTCTAAGTATTTAATATCTTAGCGTATTAAGTGTGTGTTTGGGTGAGCACGTATGTTAGTGATATTAAATGGTTCATTATGCAAAGTTGGTGCTCTTTAGGCTTCTCAAAAAAGTATACCTAGTTACTTACTATTTAGGCAGTTGTTGATAGCCACAGTGCAGTCAATGCAGTACTATGAGTTTTTTAATTTATTGTCGTATTGTCGGCGCCACGTTGTAAAGATATTTGTAACAAATAAATTGTACCTGTGTGCACAAATAAACTTTTTGTATTTGTATTTTGCAGCCCAAGAACCCGTCAATGGAAAAGGTTAGACATTTTTATAATTTCATAGCATAGCATAGTCGGCCTTATAATGTTCCCACTGCTGAGACTCAGGCCTCGTCTCTAGGATTTTTGTTTTTATGATTGACTTTAGAATAAAGCTTCATAAAAACAATGATCTCAATAAAAATACCCGGCAATTTTTATTATTCTTAGCTTAAAGCTTTCTTTAAAAACAGCAAACCTACAGCGCCATCTTGAGTATAAATGGTCGAACTGAATCGAAAGGCAGGTAAGTAAGTTGTGGTCATTGACCATATTAGTAGTGCCCTCTATGTTAGAACCCTTGAAGCTCTTAGATAGATCGATAACTAAACGGAGTGGTGGTGAAGTCTCTTGACATTTTTCCTTATTGAAACTTTCACCTTAATATTCATAAGAGAATTTTAATTGATTTATTTTACATGCAAATCATCGACAGGTTTATTGAAATGAACGGGAATGCAAAATGGTCAATGACCATAGAGTTAGCGCCATCTATCTTAATTTTATTAAATTAAATTGACCAACAATACCGTAAACCGCAGCTGCTGTGGTCACTGTAGCAATATAATAATGTTTTTAATAAATTCTTAGTAGATATTTATTGCTCTGCATATTATAAATTAATTTTGCTAATATTTAGATTCCTGTCAAATATATAGATATAGGGATCACTAAGACACACAAACATAAGACTTATGGAACATATCTGTGGCCCTAGTGAAAAAGGGTATAAGTCCAATTTTGTCTACAAAAGCTGGTTTAATTTGCATTAGTATCATTTTAAACGGAAAAATAAATAAATAAAAAATGTTTTGTTTTTTATTCTAAATTAACTAAAACCACCCACGTTTTAATCTGTTTGGTGTTTATCGATAGGTACAATAACACCTAGTCCTTAAAAATGGTTTAATTAGTAATGATATTAAGTACTAGACTTACATCCGTTTTCACCAAAATAAAGGCAAAATTATTTATTTACATTAAGTACCTACTAGGTCATCATAAAAATCATTCCAAATGCGTCTATTCCTAATTCCAAATCTATACCTTTTCACTTGTATGAATTAACATTTAACTTATGGGAGAAGGGGTAGAGCTTATTTTAAACCCTCAAGGAATTCGTTTTGTGATTGTTATAAGTCATTATCTTGAAAACTATTAATACAAAATAACCCAATAATAATAAAGAGCATAGGTAAATTGTTTACCTATAAAAAACATCACATAGGTATATTTCATTAGGAAGCGGTTTTTACGTCACACGAGGTCAAACACGAATTTAAAGCACGCGGAGTGTTATTTGCGTCTCCTTTAAACTTAGTTGCATTTTTGGACTTAGATCCCTTTTCACTAGGTCCACAGATATGTAGGTGTACTGAATTGGTTTGAACTATTATTTTTATAAAACATTCGAAATTCGAACACGAAATTACACAGACTAATCAACAACAACAGAGGTTGATTTATACGTTTTATTTGCCGGCCGCTAGATGGCGGTAGCTAAGTGGCGCCATTTTCGCGTACTTAAAGTACTGGGGTAGCTGTGACCGCATTATTTATCGCGCCATTACCGCATGGACCCTTAAATCATCACATGACGTGGACCGTGTACGTGAGCCTTAATGAATGGCGGGAGAGTTGGCCAAAGTTTTTTTATTCTTTATGAAATTCTAAGAGCACTTAGTGGGGAATCTATTAGAGCGAATGTGCGTTTTGGGAGGCTCGTTGTCGTGATGTTTTTTTTATTATTTTTAATGTCATTTTTGTCTAGTCTGTGACTGTGGAAGTTTGTATTTATAACTTTAAAAAGCTGGGTGACTTGTGATTCGGAGTAGCAAATCTGAGACATAGATCGAAATAGACGCTAGAAACTTTATTAGCCAAGGGGAATCGAACTTGATCTTGGCTTCAATTCGATAAAACTATCATGCCACCTGGTCATCATCAGCTACCTAGCTTATACCCAACTACTTCTTAGCGTGTCGATGGCAAAACTAGTTTTTTCCAAGTAAATTATTATTCGCTTGGCCCAGTATTCGGCCACGGCAATGCCGTCCGCTGACGCTGTCATTAGGTTCCTGCGTGAACTGGTAACAAGGCTCGTGACTGAGGCAGGATTTTTTTTCGGTGGGAATATCATCTAATGACATCCCTCGCTCTTGGGCGGAGCGTGAGATAGTGTCAGACTTTTACTGACTAAAAACCCGCTCCTGTTCCTTCTTTGCCTTCGTTCCAGGGCCACGGCGTTCTCTTTCGCATCACCCATGGCCCCAGTAGGCTTCGACCCTGCTGGGCCCCTACGGTTTTGCTGACATCTCCTTGAGGCGCGCGTGGAACACTACGCGCCGTCGACAACTTGGGCTCGGTCCGGACGGTTACCGGACGGTTGGACGGCGAGCTACCCATTGCTCGCCGTCCGCAAGCCCGCGCCTACGGTGGCCAGAAATCGGGATTGGAATCCTATGGCGGTTGGGTCGTGAGTACCGTTGCCTCACGCGTGCGGCCTCCTCTGCTAGCATTACTGCTTCGCAGAAGGAGGCGACCGCCTGCCACTCCTTCTCGCTCCGGACCATGGCCTGTACCAAGGCCCGGCACGAGAGATCACTGCCGCCTATCGCCCCCACGAGGACACAGCAGTGCTCTGCCCAGGCTGGGCACACCTCTACCGTATGCTCCACCGTGTCCTCCGGACGCGGTCGACTGACGCAGGATGGAAGGTTTTTTTTTCCGGTGGGAAAATCATCTTATGACATCCCCCGCTCTTGGGCGGGGCGGGAGATAGTGTCAGACTTTTACTGACTAAAAACCCACTCCTGTTCCTTCGTTACCTTTCGTACCAGGGCCGAGTCTTCCTTTCAGAATCAGACCCTTGGCCCCAGTAGGCTTTGACCCTGCTGGGCCCCTACAGTTGCTGACATCTCCTTGAGGCGCGCGTGGAACAGCACGCGCCGTCCACGACTTGGGCTCGGTCCGGACGGTTACCGGACGGTCGGACGGCGAGCCACACGCAGGATGGAAGGTGGGACTTGGTCTATGGAGAGAAGCCGCACAAATAAGTACTGAAGATTGGAAATAAGCAACTAAGTCAAAGTGAGCTTTTATTCTAACCAGATGCAGTTGAATATCAGGATTTTACATGGAGCGCCTGCCTTACCTCCATAACCTATTAAGCAAGTAACACAATATCCCTTGACAAGACTGGTGTCAGATTTCCTGGATTCTGTCTATCCATAATAACTGTTAACGGTCTACAAATGTCAGCCGGGAACAACGGCACAACATGCTTTGCGAGGTACGGAGAGGTCTAAGTATGTTAAGAAGAGTCACCCATCCACAAACCGACCTAAGCAAGTGTTGCTTAACTTTGGAAATTAACCTTAAAATGTTTTTATTCTGAATCAAATTACCGCTTGATAGCAATTTGATATGTAGGTAGGTAGGTATAGCTATATCTACCTACACTGTTAAAGCTCTGAAGTGTGTAAGAAATCTGAGAAATTCTCGGCTTTTCTCTCCTATAATATGCATGTATTACACACCCAAACCTTTCTCATGAATCACTCTATCTTTTGGTGAAAACTGCATGAAAATCCATTTAGTAGTTTCTGAGTTTGGTAATGGTTTTAATTGTAGCCAATTTTGGTTTTATTTATAAGTCAAAACCCAAGAGATTACTTCCCAAACAAGCCAAAATCCGAAAAATTACCAAAAAATTTCGAGGTTTTCTGATAATATATCTGCGACTTAATGTGACATTAGTACAGCCCCCAGTCGCTGGGATCCCGACCTCCATTTCCAGCCACCATTGACGTGGGCTTGCGGACGGCGAACAATGGAGTACCCCGAGTCGTCGACGGTGCGTAATGTTCCACGCGCGCCTCAAGGAGATGTCAGCAAAACCGTAGGAGGAAGCAGGGTCGAAGCCTACTGGGGCCATGGGTTCGCTCCTGAAAGGAAAACCCGGGTCTTGGAATGGAAGGCCAAAAAGGAACATAGGATTGAGATTTACTCAGTAAAAGCCTGACACGCCCTCGCGCTCCACCCTAGACCGTAAAAAGTCATTGAATGATTTCCCACTTAAAAAAAAGCACATCACCATCTAACATCTTTTTAAATGGTCAACAATCAAAGATAGACAAACACAATACTATATAATACTGGGTTATGACTAATTCTTGCACTGTCTCTACCATAAAATTCTGGAATGTGCAGCTTCCCCTTGACATCAAAAAATCTGAAAGCAAATTTTCCTTCAAGCGTAAAATTCGGAACTACTAGGTACTTGAAGTCCTCTCAACCTTAGTTCGGTCTTCGTCATAATGGTTATATTTTAAGTTCTCTTAATTACAAAGATTTCATATTTATCATAGTATTTATTATTTTTTTATATTAGCATATATACGTATTTTATTATTATAAGCCACTTAATTTAACGATACTACATTCTATTTAAAATATCTGTTATTTATTTATTGTGCACACCTACCACAGTGTTGTCTTTTTTAACCCAATGGTTGACTGGTAGAGAATGCCTTGTGGCATTAAGTCCGCCTATGTACCACCACTGTACATGAAGTTCAAATAAATAAATAAACAATAGGCATATCTAATTACCTACCTTCAATTAAGATACAAACTCCTCATATTACTAAGGAACGATCGCCTGTACCCATACTTCTATAATATTCCATAGGCCCCGATTGTCATCAAATTATAAGTTCAAAACAATGCCTATCAGCCAACTGTATTGAAACTAGTGATTGTGCCCGTATCTGCTTGCCGATCTAGGAGATCTGTTGTGAAAGGGACTGCGTTAATTAGATTGAGAGGAACTCGTGGCTAGAATAGTAACAACCACACTGGTCTATGTCTATCTTCAAAGTTAGCCAACAGTTGCAGAGGTGGTCTATCTCTAAGGGTAATCAACGCAAGCTGAAGTCTACAAGTAGATGGTGACCATCTTAACATACCAAGAGTTGGAAAGCACGTTAATCTCCACAGTCCCGGCTATCTGGACTACTAGTAAAATATAGATTTAAAAGGAGACAATTTTTTTTGTTTGGGGAATAGGCCCACCACAAATTATGGCGTATAGCAATGAAATGCACGTAAGTTTATTCCTTATAATCTCTAGATTATATTGGTAATATTAGCAAAACTTTATGTAACTGGAGTACCGTGAAATACGACATTCAAAACATGACTCTCATAATAACCTAAAATCTCACAAGAGCGATTGTCTAATGAGTGGATAGGTCTCCTTGGTATTTTAAGTTAAAATAGTGCACTGTTCAATAATATACAGTATGAAACAAAGTCACGTCTGTACTACGTGACAGACTTTGATGTGATTTACACGATTTGATAGGATTTGATAGACTTATTCATGAAAATGCGTAGATCTATTCATTTCGAAATAGCGCGGCTTTTGCCGGCCATTGACTGTAGACCTAAAATAATAAGGTGATATGTTTTATGCTGGTTGTGTAAGGAGAAAAAAAAAACACATTATAGGTACATCACAAGTATTTATTACTGTTCATCATCATCATTTTCAAAGTCATCTCTTAAGAGCAGTATTTCATCTAAAAAAGATGCAGGTGGCTCAACCTCACCTTGATGCCGCGCCCAAGATAAAAACCACACTATACACATCACATATGCACAGCAGCCAACAGTGCGTCTGCCCACTGAAAAATTACAACAGTATCCAGCAAGAGCAGTATTCAACATTCCGTTGAAATCGTGCTGCACAATTGATACAACGGCTTTGTGGATTATGCATGTATCTACAGACGTCATTTTCATAAAATCTTTCGAATAAAAATACGAAAAGAACAGAAGAAACATGCAACTATCTAGTAATCGGAAACAATAATAATGTTGTCTGTAGCGGTGGGCGTTTCAACGACGAACAGTTTTCAAAGACCGTTTTTTGTTCTGCAACGGAACAACCGTTTTCCATCCTGCGACCAAACAGTCTTCGTTGCACAAACCAGTCTTCGAATTACTGTATGCGAATTGTTATCTTACTGTTAAGAAAATAAGGTCAAAAATCCATTGCTTCAACTATCACACTCGTCGCGTCGTCGTTTTTAAAACCAGTTATTGCAATGAAAAATGAATTTTATGTTTATAGTCATAAAGTTCATTTTTCATTGTAATAACTGGTTTTGAAACGACGATGCGACGAGTACAGAATTTATTACCGTCCTCAAACTAATTGCGACAAAAAACATTTTCTGCAACTACTTCACTCAACGATAGTTTCGTCTTCAAACCGTTGCGACGACGACCGTTTTCTGCAACCGTTTTTGTCGTCGCCAAAACGGTTACGTCTCTTCCGTCTAAAATTCGACAACGACCCACCACTAGTTGTCTGTCAGTGTCAAACTGATTGAAACTGGACCACAGAGCATCTGCAACGGGCTATTAATTACGTTTCGTTCCACGGTGATTTTTAAAGTACGTTACTTGATATTTGTGTTAACCGTTAATAACAGCATTAAAAACCAGTTCGCTGTACCAATTAATTATTATCTCGTGAAACGCATTTAAATCCGATGTCACCGCTGCGCACTGTAGTAAAATATTTTTTTTCACGTTAAAATAAACTTGAAAACGCTCCTAAACAAGCATTTTTTGCCGTAACACTTTTTTACTATTATTTCATTATTCCGGTTAGATTTCTATATAATTTTTGGTCTGATAATTATAATAAGATGATCGCTTTTTCCATGTGTAATATGATTAATAAACGTAACCGTTTAATAGTGGGCCCAAAAAAAATTGTCTCCTTTCATAGGATTTATTTCTACACGTGAATAAACCTTTTTATTATTAGGTCTTTAAGTATGAAATTGCCGTTTTCTAAAACGGGTTGCTTTGAATTGTTATATCTTTGGATTGACTTGGAATTATAAGTTCAAATAAACTTTATATTAAAGGTACGTTATTCTTTTTCCGAAATTAGGTATTTATTTAATTCTTTGTGTTTTGTATTTCACTTCAAAGCAACCCGTTTTAAAAAACGGCAATTTCATACTTTAACCCCTGTTATTATATCCGATCTATACCGTACCTAGCTACATCGTAGGGTGCATCGATGTTCCTAATGAACGGTGACATGTGGACCCACTAACTTCATTATGGAACCCTTTGCGTCGTACCTGTACGACGAATAGAGGACGCGTAAACAAACTAACTTTGACGGATAGGTCAAAAACCATGACTAGCTAACTATATAGGGTTTATAGCTCCATCCTTCTTTCTAGCTCGGATGCCTGACATTCCAACACATTATGGTAAGGCCCAGTCTTGTAATATTTAATCAAATTAATTCTAAATCGTTGTGCTTGAGCCAAATATCCGATTTCCGGCCACTGTAGGCGCGGGCTTGCGGACGGCGAGCAATGGGTAGCTCGCCGTCTGACCATCTGGTAACCGTCCGATCCGAGCCCAAGTCCTCGACAGCGCGTACTGTTCCACGCGCGCCTCAAAGAGATGTCAAACCGTAGGGGCCAAGGGTCTGATTCTGAAAGGAAGACTCGGCCCTGGTACGAAAGGCAACGAAGAAACAGGAGTGAGTTTTTAGTCAGTAAAAGTCTAACACTATCTCCCGCTCCGCCCAAGAGCGGGTGATGTCATAAGATGATATTCCCACCGAAAAATAAACATCTCCATGATTATCTCACTTAGGTACGTAATGTTTTGAACATCATTAAAACCACTGACAGAAAGACAACAGACTTTAATATCTTCAAAGCCATAACTTCAAAGAAAGATAAAATATAAACCCCGGGACACAATGCTGGTAGAAGTATCAGTAGCGTGACAAACTCAAAAATATCACAACATAGCGCATACATTAGAAACATTATCGCGTCTGTGGCCCACAAAAGGTTGAAAAGTCGCATTTCGCACGTATCGCTGTTATCGTCGGTCTGTTCAAACCCTTACGTTTGGAGGGAGAATTATACTTCTGTTTATGTTATAAGCGATAGCGATTTGTTTACCGATTTGAAAAGACTCTTATTAATGCTCTAAAAAAACTATAGTTAAGAACGTAGAAACCTAAGTTCTTCTGACAATTCAAGGCAGATTTACTCACACAAAATGCGAAAGCAGGCCATTGACGGAGCTGAAAGAACATTTGAAATAATTACCGTGGCAAAAGAACGAATAGGGCAAGTAAAGGAATGTTTAAGTCTTAGAGGCCTAGAGCGGGACAAGTCAGTTGATGATTTCCCATCTCAAAAAAAAACCTTTCACGGAAACATAAGAATAAGTCCTGTGTAAAAACGCTAACAAAACCATTCGACCGTTATCTGTTCCAATTGACTTTATAAACACGAGAAGAAAGTAAAACGTATCCCAAACTAACATGCTGTTATTTAACACTCACAATTCGTCCAAAATTAAATTAAAAGTGCTTACTAATTATCAACTAAGTAGCCATGGAGTTTCTTGGCGGTTCTTCTCTATCCTTTAGGCGCGATTGGTCCAATTCGCCTATTCGCGATTGGTCCAATTCGCAGTTGGTAGATACAATTCGTAGTTGGTCCAATTCGCAATTGGTCCAATTCTCAGTTGGTCCAATATAAAGAATTTCCAAATAGGCAACGAATTAGAACCGTGGACTGGCTTCAGACGTTTTATAAGTGCCCATGTAGTCTATCTGAAATTATATTTTGAACCTTGAACCATTCATATTCAAGCGCTCTCATCATTATATTCAAGTCTCCTTTAACTTGCGACGCCTCCTTAGTTCGGAGGGCGAATTATCAGAAGTCGTTCAAATGATTTATGTACACAATTATTGGGTTATTCAGGTACGATGTTTTGTGCGATTCGATCCCGTGCCGATAGAAGTTTTGAGACAATAAGAGTTAATTTAATGCCTCTCTGAGAGCTGTGTGTAGCGTAGTTTGGATGTGTGGATTAAATATGGCGGGTAGGGTTGGTATTGAATTGTTTGAGTTTTACTTACCCCACGAGGCAAACCCACTCGTATGTTCCTACTTTGCCTTGGGTTCCAGGGCCCCGGGGTTCACTTTCACTTAACTCATGGCCCCAGTAGGCTTCGACAATTCTGGGCCCCTACGATTTGCTGACATCTCCTTGAGGCGCGCGTGGAACAGTACGCGCCGTCGACGACTTGGGTTCGGTCCGGACGGTCACTGGACGACCGGACGACGTGCTACCGATGGCTTGCTGTCCGCTACCCCACGAGGTTGTGTGCGTAGGCGATGAAATAAATCTGTCATAATTTGAGGTCATTTAATGATGTATAAAGGTATTACTACCATGGGAACTCGTCAACAAACAAAGAACTTAACAAAAAGTCACTGATGTATAGCGTGTTTACAGTTCAGATACGTCATCATCTTTCTGTCCTTGTCCCGTTTTATTTGGGGTCGGCGCAACACGTTTTTTTCTTCAATTCTGTCCTGTCACCTGTCACGCTATCACTAACTCCCTTTTCATATCAGTCCACACACAGTCTATCCATATTTTCTTTCGCTTCACTCTCACTTTCCATCCATCCACATGTAGTTATAACTCTTAACTGTTCAAATACGTATTACATCTAAGTCTTAAACCAAGTGACCAAAAATTAAATACGGTTGGACAATAATGTTTATTGCACTTAACTATTGGCTTCGTTTGCAGACCCTTAGCCTGTAAGATATTCTTGCAATCTTCAAAATAATAACTAAGTCACAAGACCAAAATACGTGTTGCAGTGAAAATCGAAACTGACGTGGTAACAGAAAAACTGACAAATATTTATTTCGATATTACTATTCTCAACTATATTTCGATAAAGGGAAACTTAATTTTATAGTTATAAAACTTTCAGTACATAATAAGTAAATGAATATATCGACGATTACACAAAATTTATAACAAACAGACACACGATTTCTTTTTTAAGTTGGGATATCATCATATGATTTCTCGCACTCTAGGGCGGAACTGGAAGACGTGTCAGACTTTTACCAAAACCACACATTTTTTTTTGGGTGGCAAATTCATCCAATGACATCCCCCGCACTTGGGCGGAGCGAGAGGGTGTGTCACACTTTTACTGACAAAAAACTCACTCGTGTTCCTTCGTTGCCTTTCATACCAGGGCAGAGTCTTCCTTTCAGAAGCAGACCCTTGGCCCCAGTAGGCTTCGACCCTGCTGGGCCCCTACGGTTTGCTGATATCTCCTTGAGGAACAGTACGCGCCGTCGACGACTTGGGCTCGGTCCGGACGGTTACCTAATATTAGAAAAAACTGAAAAAAAAATATTTAGTACATGACGTCATGGGTTTCATTTTTTTTGTAGGTAAGTTATCATTTACTGATCAAATAAATAATGCAATTTTTAAAATAATAATGTTCTCCTGATCGAAAGATGATGTAATGGTATTTGTATTTTGTCTCCCATAGTTCCGCCACATCTCCCTAGTAATAAACTGACAACACTGGCGAGCCAAGAGGATCATTGGCAATGATGCACTTGTTGAGTCGAAGCTCCAAAGCCTTGGACATCGCCGCCGAGTTGCTGGCCTGTCGGTTTTCTATCGTTTACATTTCGGGGAGTGTGCACTGGAATTGCACAATCTAATTCCGCCAAGTCCGTTCCATCATCGGACCACTAGACGTACGGCGTTGCGCCACCGGTACATGGTGGACATCCCACCCATGCGCACAAAACGTTTTAAGAACACATTTATTATGCGTACAGCCAAGGAGTGGAATTCCTTGCCGGAGTCTGTGTTTCCTGATAGCTACAACTTAGGGGTCTTTAAGTCAAGAGTGAATAGGCTACTTCTAGGCAAGCGTGCTCCATCGTCGACCACATCATCGCTTACCATCAGGTGAGATGGTGGTCAAACGCGAGCCTATCATTAATAAAAAAAAAAAAAAAAAAACACTGGCTAATCGGAATGATATACAAAAAAACTAATTAAAAAATCGTGTTTTCTCTAATAATAGTGGTTAAATAACAAAACTTACCGATGAAAAGTGATCTTAGTGTTATTATATTGTTTTCCCATATAATTACGGCACAGTCTGACATCACAAACCGGCATAATTAATTATTTTTCGTGAGCACATTATCCTTAGTTGTTTCAAATGACACTGACGTAAGGGAGAAGCGAGTCTACCAATTTTAGTAGACTTTATTTGGGCCGTTTAGTATGGTCAATGTGGCATCTAGACAAGTATATAATCAAAGATGGGCTCATTCCCCAATAGGCCTTCAGCCCTACTGGATCCCTACGACAAACATACGATACAGTTAGTTTTTAGGCCGCTGTCACAACTGTTAGATAAAAAACGCTAGTTTCTGTCAAGCCGAAGATTCGGCCACCTTTTGGCCAAATTCGGTTTTGGCCAAAAGGTGGCCGAATCTTCCATATTTTTTTGGCCCTATGCTGGTCAAAACTAACACAAAATCGCGTGATAGAAGAAAATTATCTTAAAAGAACATTATACCTGGGATAAAAAGTTCTAAATCCTTTATACAATTCCTGGCAATTTCTGCTATTACAATAGTGTCAGAATGGTCTATCATTAATTTCATAATTGTTGATTTTGACAAGTTTGGTAATTTACTGAATAATGGCGTCATTATGACTTTCCAATGGTCAAACATTGACACTCCATTGAAAGAAGTGGCATGGAATGGTAATCTCGTACATATTGTCAAATGAATGTCTGACGTATGCGGTAATTTGCTAAAATTTTGACAGTTCCTTTGATCAGTGACTTACCATTAGAACGTCATTGTGCAGTTTTTGCTTTTAATAAGCTCGATATTGTCATTCTACCACAACTTTAGCACCAGACCATTGATAAAGCAATGTTTGATCATTTTGAATTAGCAGATTACGAACTTTTAGCAAAATGACAATGGGATCGTGTTGGAATAACGAATTTATAAAAATAGCAGACTTGGGCCCCAGGACATGATCTACCCGTGTAGAAGTCAAGTTTCATTAAAATCCGTCACTTAACTTCACGCAATAAGTGAGAAAGTGCTGTTTTGACAGCTATAGCCAAGTGTCTTACACCTTCTAAAACGATTCCACACATCCCTCTACGACAGCGCGTAGTTCCACACGCTTCTCATAGACATGTCAGCAAACCGTAGGGGCCCAGTAGGGCCGATACCCGACTTTCTAAAAAGGAAACCAGCGACAAGGCAACTGAAAGGTACAGCCCCCCTAGCCAAGTTACAACCGTAGAAATCGAAACGAAACGGTTGTAACTTGGCTATGGTATGGTTTTAATCAGTAAAAGTCTGACGGGGCGTGTCAGACTACTCTCACTCCTCCCGAGAGCAGGATAAATCATTAATAATGATATCCTAACTCAAAAAAAAAAAACATATCCCTCAATCTTCAACATATTTTTCGTGAAGTTTATTTTTTCAGTAGGTGTACAGATACACAATGCCGTTCTAAGCATGGTGTAACACGTGTCGCCGTGATACGTGACAGGTTGCAGGCACATTCGCCATGAATTATATAGCAACTCATCTCCATCAGAGTTTGAGGCGCAGGGAAAGTGTTGTGGAGCATTTTTTGCGCTTAAATTAGAAATAGATGCATGAGGTCAGAGGTGTTTTTTTACCAGCCTCCTTTGACATCTGGGTTTGTCCTGGATTCGTGTTGGTTTAAGTATTATCATACTTGCTCAACTCAAGTTTTTTTTTTCGTTGTGGGAATCATCAAATGACATCCCCCGCTCTTGGGCGGAGCGAGAGATAGTGTCAGACTTTTACTGACTAAAAACCCACCCCTGTTCCTTCGTTGCCTTTGATACCAGGGCCGAGTCTTCCTTTCAGAAGCAGACCCTTGGCCCCATTAGGCTTCGACCCTACTGGGCCCCTACGGTTTGCAGACATCTCCTTGAGGTGCGCGCGGAACAGTACGCGCCGTCGACGACTTGGGCTCGGTCCGGACGGTTACTGGACGGTCGGACGGCGAGCTACCGTCTTGGGTGGGCTGCTTGCCGTCCGCAAGCCCGCGCCTACGGTGCCCGGTAATACGGTGGACGTCGGTTGGGGCGTGAGGACCTTTGGCTCACGCGTGCGGCCTCTTCCTTGCTAGCATTACTGCTTCACAGAAGGAGGCGTGAGCCTGCCACTCATCCTCGCTCCGGACCATGGCCACGCCGCCGATTGCCCACATGAGGACACGGCGTTGCTCTGCAAGGCGGGGCACACCTCCACCGTGTGCTCCACCTTGTCCTCCGGGCGGTCCACACAATGGTGACACCCGGGCGTTCTTTCCGCACGAATCCGGTGCAGGAACCTCCCGAACTTACCATGTCCGGTGAGGACCTGCGTCATGAGGAAGGTAAGGACGCCGTGAGGTCTTTCCAGCCACGCCTCAAAGAGGGGACTTACCGCCATAATTATGGCGTGTCTGCTCAGTTCAAGTTTAACGTAGGTAATACTAACTTCTGTCAGCGGCTTTGCTCGTGTGTAAGTAGACATGTTATCTCAAGTGAACATACATACTCCCGGGTTAAAAAGTACCCGATGTGTTATCCCAGGATAATTTAGCACAGAGTAGCCAAATTGTACAATCTCATACAGCCGTTTCAGCGTGAAAGAGTAACAACCATACACAGATATACATACAAAATTTTGCCTTAATAATATTAATGTGATTCCTATTTTTTTTTTATCAATCATTAATTTATTAGAACTGCTAGGTTAAATCATTTGATTTTCCTTGTTGTGTTTACCTTGTGACTTGTTTACAAAGGTTAGTTTGATGAATATGAAGAAGTAATCATCTCACCAGGTTGCCCAATTTGTAATTTGGGTAAATTGGGTCTCAATAAAAAAACTACCTACTAAAGACTGCCAATAGACCCAAAATTTTGGATAAACATGTCAATAGACTCCACCGATTTTTATTTCAAAATCGAATGGTCAAAACATCTGACCGTGTACCGAACAAGCCTAGCATAGCCTTTCACTCACCCAACAATCAAATAAAACCCCAAAAGAACCACAAAATATGTGCCCACAAACCGTTCTCAAAACGTATGCACTAACGAGATATCAAAACCGAATCGAATGCAATAGCCACGAGGGAAATGATCCCAACGTAACACCTCGGTACGAATCTATCACTGTCCCGATTGCTTACCGAAACTAGTCTGCATAAATCCCACAAGTATAACACGATTTTGACATATCATTGATCTATCCAGCCCAGGATCACCTCAACACCTAGCTGCCGTCTCCCCTGAGACGTCAAACCAAAACTGTATTACATCAACACCGTTCTTGCCACCATCATTTCTTGTAACACGATATACAATGCTGATTTTGAAGGTAAACTTATTGAAAATAAGCATACAAACCGCGCAATGGATAGTGTTAACAGCGAACGTATTGCTGCTAGGAATTTTCGGAATACGGTTGCACCAATCCACACTGTTTCATCAGCGGAAGTCAATATTTCTTGCTGTTTCGAATTGAGCTCTACTGCTTTTAAGATAACGTGTGTTTCTCATTGTGTATAGTTGATTGTTGGGATATTATGAGCTGGATAGTAAACTAGATAGTTTGAAAGACAGGTCCTATCAACCGGTGACAACTACATATTGTTTAGACGTGTGTTTTATTCGGTTGTATAGTGATCTCTGTTCAGTTTGCTGCTCTCTGAAAATTGTCTTAACAATATAGAATACATTATTCACGACACTTGAATGGCGTTTGTCGATTGCTTCAGCTTTTATAAATTTTACCTTTGGACCTGTTAACTTGATATGTACGGTGTCTATGGTATTTGATTCTGTATAGTCCTCAACTACTAGTCTTTTTGGATTAAGCTTCTTCTTGTAGTTATCCCCGGTTAAATTACTTTCTCTTTAGAGAGTTTTTTAGGTTCAAGTTAAAGGAACGGAACTGCCTTCTAAACACTGTTCACTTTTGTTTTAACTAGCATTTGTGGCTTGTAAGGTTAAGTATTTTCTCTTATTTATTTATTGTATACCTTATTGTACTCCAGTTTGGTGGAATATTACACATAGTGGAGATGAGGCTGTTGAGAAGTATGTGTGATAAAAATAGATGAAGTATAAAATGAATATCTTTGAGGTAAGTGAAGAAATGACAAAAAAAAAATAATGCAGTCAAAAAGTGATGAATATAAATATGTGTGTGCATAGAAAAAAAAACTTTGGGTGGATTGGGTGAGGAATGACATGAAAGATAGGAGTAAATAATAGCGTGACGTGACGGTTGACAAGGAAGAATTGATGAAGAAGACGTGTTGCGCAGACTGACCACAATAACATGGAATAAGGGCAGCATATGGTAATATTGGTGTCAGAAATATACAACATTGTATCGACAGACAGATGGTTTTAGTATGAATTAAAACGTTGACCTCTTTTAATGTGTTTCAAGCAAGTAATACGTTTTAATCCTAATTAACATAAAAATCTAATTACTGTTGAATCATAATAAATTATGACCTACAATCTGTTAGGCTCTTACATATTCCCCTTATTTAACATCAATTATGTTTCTTTTTATCCAAAAAAACAGCATTAATTTAACTAACCGAACATCCTCAAACAACCTTGAAAGTAACAAAAAAATGAAATTGAAACAAAAATATGAGCTATAAATATAAAATACTTATCAGATTGGGCGTGTAACTTTAACGTTTTAATAAATAACAAGCCGCCATGTTGGATTTTTATATTTATTTGTAAAAATTAATAATAATGCTGAATAAATCAATAAAAGAATGGAAACATTTCAGGACTGGCTCCGGTTGAATGATTTGTAGTAATACGAGTGTAGTGCCGTCTGCGTGCTATAGAGGGCTTGAGAGGTTTTGATACTTAAAGATTTTGATATTTTGTTATGATATTAAAAAAAATACTTTGAAATAATAATAAGGCTAGACTGGATAGGCTTTTAATAAACTAGTGCGATCGCCATCATCGATTACATCACTGCTTACCATCAATCAGATGCAGGGATCGCAGTCAAGCACTTTAAAACATGTGTTGAGAGCAGTGGTGGCCTAGTAGTATCGGAATGATTGAAATGTTGTGAGTTCAAACCCAGCATTATTTTGTGTACTTTACCACTACTCTCAAAACGATAAAAGATAACATAGTGACGTAACTGATATGTTCCAGAACTAAAAAATCGAAAACATTTGACATTCATCAACTCATTGCCTCAACTAGAGAGGAGACCTGAGTTCTAGGAGTAGGAACATTATTAGGCTGATTATGTCTATATCAATAATCATGTCCGTGCAACAATTAAATAAAAAACATTTTTTTTTTCGTATTAATTTCGGTCCAATGAATCTCATAAGCATATGTTACCAAATTTTCCTATTGTATAATAGAAAACTTTGGTAACATATGCTGAGCGAACGATTTTTTTTTATTTTCCGTATGGAAAATAAAAAAAAAACGTTCAACAGGTAAGTAATTGTGTAAGTAAAAATTATGATTGAGCTCTCTATTTCTAACTTATTTAGAGTCAATAGCTCACTGTTACCCTTGCAGTAGGGCAGCTAGAATATTCGTAAGAGTTGCGAAGGCTGGTGCCAAAAGCAACTGAAGGAAAATAGAAGGGCTTTAGTCAGTAAAGTTCTGGTTTACCCTCTTGCCCCGCCCTGAGCGGGAAAAGTTATTCGATGATTCCCCCTCAAAAAAAAACCCACTTGTTAACAATTAATTCAAATCAGTGATCTCACTGATTTCAATGTAAACAAATAAAAGATTTTCTTTCAAGTATCAAAACCTCCCATACCTCCGGTATCACAAGCTAGTCTTATATCAGTTGATATCGAGTCGAGTCGGCTGTACATCTCAGTCCCACCTCCAATAACGTGCGCCCATCAATTCAGACGGTCGCAAAAACGTTGCCTTACCTCGGGCGAGGTATGACGGATGGATGGGTGGCCGCTGCTGCACTTTGTTGTGGTATTGGTACCTTCGGGTTTGTTGTGGTTGGTTGTGGATTTAGAATAAAGGAATTGAAGTTGTTTTCTTTTTATTGGGTTGGGTAGTTTATTAATTATTATTATTAATTATTTTTGTTTACAAACATCTTTTTTTTTAGGTGGGAAAATCATCCGATGACGTCCCCAGCTCTTGGGCGGATCGGGAGGGTGTGTCAAACTTTTACTGATTAAAAACCCAGTCTTCCTTTCAGAAGCAGACCCTTGGCCCCAGTTGGCTTCGACCCTACTGGGCCCCTACGGTTTGCTGACATCTCCTTGAGGAGCGCGTGGAACAGTACGCACCGTCGACGACTTGGGCTCGGTCCGGACGGTTACCGGACGGTCGGACGGCGAGCTACCCATTGCTGGCGGTCCACAAGCCCGCGCCTACGGTGGCTGGAAATCGGGATCGGGATCCCGGCGGCTGGGGCGTGAGGGCCGCTAAAATGCTGGGGGGGGGGGGCAATTGCAGGACTTTGAGCAGCGTTACAGCGTCATTTAAATTGAGCATTGCGCATCATGTTAGGGTACATTTTGTCCTCTAATGTAGGTATCTGAGGCTTTATGCTATTTTTAGAAATCACGATAGGTAGACAAAAAGTGTAACTGGGTCGTTATTTTGTATTGATCGCGTGTCTTCTCGTAAAATAATGTAAGTATCGAAGTAACACGTATATTTTGAATTTATTAGTATTTTATTTTTATTTTTGATAGATAGGCTTGATGAGGATATATCAAGAGCCATGCATGGTTCTAAGACTCACTTCACCGTGGTCATGGGGGACTTTAACGCGAAACTGGGCAAACGAGACGGTGACGAGCTGCGAGTGGGGCAATTTGGATTTGGACGTCGGAATCACCGGGGACACCTACTGGCTAGCTTTATGGAGAAGGAGGGCCTCTATATGATGAATTCCTTCTTCAAAAAGCGTGAGCATAGAAGGTGGACCTGGCAAAGTCCTGACGGTGCAACTAGAAATGAGATTGACTTCATCCTGTCGACGAAAAAGCAAATATTCAATGATGTCTCTGTGATCAACGCGGTGAAAACTGGAAGTGATCACCGCGTCGTAAGAGGCACATTGAATATTAACATTAAGCTTGAAAGGTCTCGACTGATGAAGTCTACGCTCCGTCCAGCACAGATCCAGATCCAAAACCCCGAGAGTTTTCAGCTCGAACTCCACAATCGTTTCGAGTGCCTAGGAAGCTCCGTGGATGAATATAACGATGGGTTCGTGGAAACTTTCCATACGGTCGGGTCTAAGTTTTTCAAGACTCACCGTACAAATAAAAACAAGAAGCTCTCCGATCCGACCCTCGAGCTAATGAAGAAGAGGCGTGAGATGATTCTGCAGTCTTCAGACGATGCGTGCATATACCGGCAGCTCAATAGACAAATCTCGAAGTCCCTGAAACGTGACCTTCGCCGCTTTAATACCGCAAGGATTAAGGATGCGATTGAGCGGAATAAGGGCTCTAAAGTATTTGCACGAGATCTGTCTATTGGGCAAAGCCAGCTCACGAAACTGAAGACCGACGATGGCAGAGTCATATCCGCCAAATCGGAGCTTCTGGGAGAGATCGAGGCTTTTTATGGACAGTTATACACGTCTACCGCTAAACCCGCTGTAAATCTAGTAAACGACCCAAGAGCTAGATTGACTCGACACTATACCGAAGATATCCCGGACGTCAGCCTGTACGAGATTAGGATGGCTCTGAAGCAGCTGAAAAACAACAAGGCGTCGGGTGAGGACGGAATTACGGCCGAACTCCTGAAGGCGGGTGGAAAACCGGTCCTTAAGGCCCTTCAGAAGCTATTTGATTCCGTCATACTCGAGGGGAAAACGCCACAGGCGTGGAGCAGAGGCGTGGTGGTACTCTTCTTTAAGAAGGGCGATAATGCCCTGCTTATGAATTATAGGCCCATCTCGCTTCTGAGCCATGTCTACAAGCTGTTTTCCAGAGTCATCACGAATCGTCTCGCGCGCAGGTTCGACGACTTCCAGCCTCCCGAACAAGCCGGATTTCGAAAAGGCTTCAGCACCGTGGACCACATACATACGCTGCGGCAGGTTATACAGAAGACTGAGGAGTATAACCAGCCTCTCTGCTTAGCGTTTGTGGACTACGAGAAAGCCTTTGATTCGATTGAAACTTGGGCTGTACTGCAGTCTCTCCAACGGTGCCAAATTGACTATCGGTATATCGAAGTGCTGAAGTGTTTGTACAAAAACGCCACTATGTCAGTCCGACTACAAGACCAGACCTCGAAACCTATCCTCTTGCAGCGGGGTGTGAGGCAGGGAGACGTTATTTCTCCGAAACTGTTCTCGGCAGCAATGGAGGATGTCTTCAAGGTTTTGGAATGGAGAGGGCTAGGCATTAATGTCAATGGCGAGTACATCACTCACCTTCGGTTTGCCGACGACATAGTAGTCATGGCTGAGACTACGGAGGAGCTCAGTACAATGCTTGGTGACCTCAGTAGAGCTTCCGAAAGAGTGGGACTTAAAATGAACATGGACAAAACCAAAGTCATGGTAAACAGCCATGTAGCACCCACTCCTATCAAGGTCGGGGACTCTACACTCGAAGTTGT
Source organism: Mythimna impura (assembly GCA_905147345.3). NCBI lineage: Eukaryota > Metazoa > Arthropoda > Insecta > Lepidoptera > Noctuidae > Mythimna > Mythimna impura. Next base: position 28,764,398 of record LR990350.1, read on the forward strand.
AGACGACTACGTTTACCTGGGACAGACGGTCCAGTTGGGAAGGTCTACCTTCGAGAAAGAGATCAATCGTCGAATCCGACTCGGCTGGGCAGCGTTCGGGAAGCTGCGCGGTGTCTTCTCGTCCAATATACCACAGTGTCTCAAGACGAAAGTCTATGACCAGTGCGTGTTGCCAGTGATGACATATGGCTCCGAAACGTGGTCGCTTACAATGGGCCTCATTAGAAGGCTTAAAGTCACCCAAAGGGCAATGGAGAGGGCTATGCTCGGAGTTTCCTTGCGTGATCGAATCAGGAATGAGGATATCCGCAGGAGAACCAAGGTTGCCGACATAGCACGAAGAATCGCCAAACTAAAGTGGCAATGGGCAGGGCACATTGCTCGCAGAACAGATGGCCGTTGGGGCCGAAAGGTTCTGGAATGGCGACCACGTACCGGAAGACGTAGCGTTGGAAGGCCTCCTACAAGGTGGACCGATGACTTGGTAACGGTTGCGGGGGTCCGATGGATGCGAGACGCACAGGACCGTTTGCTGTGGCGACGCTTGGGGGAGGCCTATGTCCAGCAGTGGACGTCTTTCGGCTGAAATGATGATGAGACAGGCTTGCGTTTCATCGCTATCTCACCTAATAAATGGTAAGCGATGAAGTTGTCGACGATGGATCAAACTTGCCTAAAAATAACGTATTCACTCTTGACTTAGCGACCCCTTGGTTGTAGCCATTAGGAAAAACAGACCAGTAGAAAATTCTACGACTTATCTGTACAAAATCATTTATTTTAGAGATGTTCTTTCAAGACTTTAAATTGGGTAATATTTTACTTTTATTTTAGTTACTGTGACATATTGGATGCAGTCCGCATCCGTCACACCATTTTGTATTAGAAAGAAAGAAAATACACACAATGCAGAAAAATATTTTGAAACTAACTCTCTCTCTCTCTTGTTGTTGTTGTTGTATTGATCGATAGCAAATGAAAACGTCCCAGCTACTATTCAAAATCAATAAAATATTTATTGAGATATATCAAAATGACAAGATGAGTCAAGATACTCCTTAATTAATTCCACTATCTCCAAAATTACATAAAAATAAAACCAAAAAAAATAATAAAAATAAGCTTTTATTTAAATGTGCTATAAAGTTATTTTTAATCCACTCCTACAATAAGTACCCTTATTGTATTCAAATGAACTTTTTGAGAATAACTTAAAAATAAAGTGACGTCACTCTAAAACTAGTTTAAAAAAAGAAGTTTTTACTTTAAATTTTTTTGTTTTTTTTTTTTTTCTATATATTTGGTAGGTCTGAGGATAGGTAATATACCATTTTTATACCCCTAGGTGACTTATCACCTTAGGTGGCCTGTAAAAATTTATATGGCAAAACAACATGTGCCGGGTCAGCTAGTGATCAATATTAAATCCCAATAGAATATAATAAACTTTATTGTACACCAAAATAGTAAAAAAAACTCCTACACAAACTTAAATCTATGGGTACAATGGCGGTCTTATTGCTGACAGCAATATCTACCAGAAAACCTTAGGATGGACTGTAAGAACTTGAAATAAAAAGGGGGTCAATGTAAAAGGTTGTATATCGTTATACTCCTAAATAAATTTCCTACATCTCCAAAATTTTCTAAAATACAATTTTTTCTAAGAACACCAACGAAGTCTATAACAATAAATCAATCCTAACAGAATATAGATAAAATAAATCATTCAGGAACCGTCATAGCAATGTGCCTCATCAAAATTCAAATGGGAATGGACCGTCCCCGTCAGTGCAAGCTGACGGTATAGGAAAACTCCAAGATGTACCTACCTATGATTTATTTGAGTACTGGCTGTGCCTGCTGTCTCGGCTGGCTGCAGAGATTTTAATTTTTCGGAAGGAAAAATACCTTAGATAAAGTATCAAATCATTTGGAATCTATGCACATTTGGTAGCGTATATCAATGTCATTCATAATTTTTGATAAAAATTTGCAAGTGTTTTTTTTTTTGAGGAAATCATCTAATAACTTTTCCCGCTTTAGGGTTGATTAAGAGGGTGTGTCAGACTTTTATTGACTAAAATCACACCTGATTCCTTGTTGCCCTTTGCATTCTAGGTATAGCATAGCATAGCATAGTCGGCCTTATAATGTTCCCACTGTTGGGACTCAGGCCTCCTCTCTAGGAGTGGGAATGGGCCGTAATCCACCACGCGGGCCCAGTGCGGTGTGCGGATGTCACATGTCTTCGAATTCTTGGTTCTAGGACATGCCGGTTTCCTCACGATGTTTTCCTTCACCGTTTTGAGAGCAGTGGTGATGAAATAAATTACACAAAGTAATGCGCCTGGCTGGGTTTGAACCCGCGACTCGTAAGTCGGGGCCGTTACCACTCAGCCACCACTGCTCTAGGTAGGTCATTCTAGGTATGCAATAAAGTATATATAAATAAATAAATAAATAATAAAAACTACAAGATGTACCTACCTACAATTTATTTGAGGACTAGGTGTGCCTGGTGTCTTTACCGGCTGTAGGGTTTTTTTTTTAAGTAGGTATATATATATTATACCTTTTTTCTTTAATCCTGATTATGCTCAACAGGAAAATTAGTCAAAGAGACTTATGCAAGTGTTCATGCACTGTGATTGGCAATATTTTCTTTAATTTTTATACACACAAAAGTGTAGAGACAGACTTGCTGCCTTAGTTAATTTCTACCATTCGATCTTTGAGCCGACGCGCGACGCAGAGACAAATTGTGGGTAATGCAATATTAACTTACACTGTATTTAAATATAAATAATTATATATTACTAAGTAATACATACTCGTACATAAATGAATAAACTAAATACTATTAAATACTTGGCTTGGCTTTACTGAGCTAATATCGATTTGTTTAAGATCAGAAAAAAAAAATAGAACCTATTTTTATGTCCCGTTGATCTTTTCAGAAATAGTCTAGTCTATAATTAGTTCAAAAATGTAAAATAAGATAATAACAACCAATAGCTTGTGGCAATCACACATGGAGCCCATATAAGGATCGCAGCTGGTACTAGACCAATATCCCATACATCTTCCTTCCACACTCCCATCTCAGAAATTAAACTACAATCAATACCTGATTAAAGTGCCCATCTAACGTAGTATCGAATACCGATACCGATACCGACCACAATCATACGACTGACCATCTTAAATTTATAATCGGCAGATATTATCTGGTTGCGCTGCGCCTGCGCTGCACGACGCTACGAACTAATGATAATGTGCACAGCCAACAATTAACTTCTATACGGACTGGGCAGACCCATGTCAATGTTGATTTGTGATTGATATTATGTGCTACAAGTATAGGTCACCTTTTACATTCAAATATAAACTTTAAATTTTCCCACATACAGTTGTCTTCACCTTGTGATTGAACAGGTATCGGTCTTAGAAAGTTATGCAAGCGACTTTCAATTGTTTCGTTATAATTTTAGAGTCTGGTTTCGAATGTAGCGTTTCTAAACAGCAAGGTAAGTTTCAACTATTGCATAGGTGAATGATTTTGATCTTTGTTTGAAGGATCTTAAAGTGGACTTTGATGTGATTGGAATGATTGTTGGATTAATCGCTGCGTTTGCGCCTGAAGCTTTTTTCTGAATAGTTTAATAAATGATTTATTTTAAACTTTAAGCTCTATGCAATACGGATCTGGCTATTGTTTTAATTAATTGTAAATTTTTGATGTATATTGGTGATTAGCGTTAGATATATTATTTTAGGGGCGTGATGTTAATATATGAGACCAATATATTTATTTTAGAGTATATATCATGCGGTCAATTATCAAAATAGTTATCGATTGACGAGATCTTATTGGGAACCAAATGGTTCAGAGCAATTACTTGTTTTTGAAACAACTCAGCAAGCATTAGATTAATTACTTACATTTATATGTAGCATTATGTTGATTCCCTAGGGACTAAGATTTATCTATGTATAACATAAATATATAGACACACTGGACATATGTATTTTAATTTTACCACACCAGAAATTAATCCTTTATTGTCGATGTGTTCACTTATACCCAAGGATAACCCCCTATTGGCAAAAAACTATTGCAATTACTTTCTGTTATTAGTGATGTATTTCAAAGAAGTCAGGTACCTATGTAGTATTTTTTTACCAGAATAAGTAAGTAACAAGGAGAATGGATGTAAACGAAGCATGGAGTAAGTAAACGTGGCAAGTAGCATTCTGTTTCTGCTAATGGTAAAAAGGTGTGAGCATATGGATGTATAATACAAATTGACTGGATTTACCTACACAAATGTTACAAGTAAACAGTGACAAGGAAAAGAGTCTCCATGCAGAGGGTTCCTGCAGATAAACAGCGATGTCGAGGTAGGCCCAAAAAAGATGGCGAAATGATCTAGTAGGTACCGTCCGTAGCAGTAAAACGGAAAAAAAGTCAGGTTTGGTTGTATGCCCCTCTTAAATATTTATTTTATTCTGTTTTTATTAGCATATTTTTAATTTTATTTTTAAATTGATATGAACCAGTGCTAGACTGCGATCCTACCTGATGGTAAGCAGTGATGCAATCATTGATGGTGAGGCGCACTAGTTTAATAAAAACCTATTCAGTCTAGCATTGAAGACACCTAATTTTTTTTGTACAGTTGCAACAGAAATACATCATCTGGGAAAATTTCAACTGTGTAACTATCACGGTTCATGAGATAGCCTGGTGATAGACGGACAGCCCGTTTAACCCTTTCGGTACGGAACCCTAAAAAAAACTTATGATTTTTAAACTCGAATTTCCCATTTTCATTTCATTAGTCTTCGGGATACCATTCTTCCACTCAGACGACGTAACGCATATTTTTACGTTTCCCATATCACACGCAGATGAAATACGTAACCACACAACTTTATCTTACGGTATACGAAGTAATAACTTATGGAACAATAGACCAGAGACGCAATATCAACGCCTCTTCATAAAATATGATAGAAAGTGAGTGTTTGGTCATTGTAAGTTAGTGTTGTGTAATATGAACACATTATTTAGGAGATTCTGTGATAAGTTGTGATGGACTTTCGTCTAAGAATAGCCTTTTTAGGGTTCCGTAACTCAAAAGGAAAAAACGGAACCTTTATAGGTCACTTTGCTGTCTGTCAAGACCCTTTATCTCGGGAACGCGTGGAGGTATTGAGTTGAAATTAAAACCATATACTCAATTTGCGGTCTCTTGAAGCTGTGAAAAAATCAAAGGAGAAGGGAACGACTCCATAGATTCCTGGGCCCAGGTGTTAACTGAATCAAACTAGCCTTATTTGTAAGAGGATATAATAACAAGGCCTCACTGAAAATTTGGTAAAATTTGGCTATCCAGGAACCAAGTTATATGAATTATAGTAAAAGTGAGGTTATATTATAACATTGTAGTTTTTTTACGAAATACTTTGTATGGCTTTGGTTGTGTAATGGTTTTATGTATGGAGCGTGTGACGTGTTGAACATCTGACACGTTTGGCTCTCCCGCGCCCTGGACAGTCGCTACAGTGGAAGACAAGTTTCTACATCCAATATCCTGTAACCTAGAAGAAGTAGGCACCAACCTTTTAAAAACTAAAAAAGGGATAGAGGAAGTAAAATAAAAAACCAATATATGTATAAAACATGTATTTATTATTCATCTTCAATAATTATGAGAATATCATCTAAAAATTGTGCAGGAGGTACGATATTTTCTTGGTATATTGATTTAATATATTATGCTGTCCAATAAAAAGACAACTAAAAGACATGACGCCAACATGGCTTGATGGGCTAAAAGCACGATTTGAATAAGTAAAAAAATGGGTAAAAACTTACAGGCTGAGATGCAGGCCACTGACGAATAACTGATAAAAACGCGTCATCTTTCAAGACTCTTCTACCAATAGTTACAGCGACCATTTGCAATCGTACAATTTACACAGCGATCCATGTCGTCAATATCCAATCGATAGGCGTAAACAGTTGTCCAAAATAGCGAGCCAGGTAATTTAGAGTAGCAAGATCCGTCAAATAGTCCGTTAAAATGTGCAAAGCCGAGGTCGTGGGGTTAAACAATAAAAGAAGGAAAATACATGCGCACTCAGAACGAAAGAAAACAAACGAGTGCATCTGTCAGTCAGTGACCGACGGATGTCAGGCACAAGTGTTGCCAGAAGAAAAGAAATCACTATGAATCTATTCAATCGATTCCACAAAAGCTTGATATGCACTTGTCACTCGATTTTCATACATATTGTCATATTTTACCGATTTATTCATAATCGATTAGTAGTAATTCAGGAATTATTTAATCGATTATTTACTTTCATTAACTTAATTTAAGTTTTCTCGCTTCCTGGGTAGAAACATGGTACCATACTTTGTGATTTCCTTTAGAAAAATATAACGGTTTTATTAATACACATTTCAACTAGTTAACTGCTGGGCCCAGAAGTCCCCTTCTCCTTTCTAAGTTGACAAAAAAAGAAAGATACGGCCGTTTATGTCTCAAAAAAAAGTATATTTCAATACTCTCGAGAAAAACAAAATTCATAGGGTAGGTACTTCCCGTTGACCTAGAATCCTGAAATTTTGCATAAAGCAAGGTCTTATAACACAGGTATAGGAATAAATCTGAAAACTGTAAATTTGTTATTACGTCAAACAAAAAAAAAATTGCTATTCGGAAAAATCTTCGAGAGTCCATTCGGGAATTGAATTGTTTACATATGGTAAGTGTGTACGGAACCCTCAGGGCGCGAGTCTGACTCGCACTTGCCCAGTTTTTTTTAGGTCAAAATCGAATCAAATATCAGAGGATATTTGATTCGATTTTGACCCACTCTGGGTCGAGAGAGAGGATTTACGAGGGGTGTATTGAGCACAGCACAGCTTATCTTATTTCAAGCAGTCAGGATTTCTGTAACAGACAATAGGCAAACACTTTTTTTTTTTTTAAAGTCTGAAATCATCCAATGACTTCTCCAGCTCTGGGTGGATCGAGAGGGTATGTCAGATTTTTATTTACTGACGCCCAGCAAATACTATATATTGTTTAATTCTGTTAGTACCATTTTTTGGTTTTATTTTATGTTTGTTGCTGTTGTGCTGTGTCAAATAAATACATATATTGTTCTATTTCGCCTCAAGTTTTTTGTTACTTTAAGATAACTTAGAAAGATAAAAGTGTTATTGTACGGTTGGCGCAGTGGTTGAGCGGTTAACTGTAGCGATCCGTGTTTTTTTTTAGGTGGGAAAATCATGCCTCTCTTGGGCAGTGCGTGAGGGCGTGTCAGACTTTTACTGACTAAAAACCCACTCCAGTTCCTTCTTTGCCATTGTCCCAGGGCTCCGGGATCTCTTTCGCATTACCCATGGGCCCAGTAGGCTTCGACCCTTTTGTACCCCTACGGTTGCTGACATCTCCTTGAGGCGCGCGTGGAACAGTACGCGCCGTCGATGACTTGGGCTCAGTCCGAATAGTTACCGGACGGTCGGACGGCGAGCTACGTACAAAATTAATTAATAATTCAACGTTTTTCACGCAAGCAAACTCCAATCAATTTTTACTAAAAATTTTAAGCATAGAAAATTCTAACTTCATTCAGACGCAAATATTGGTTTTGGAAGAATCTCAAACGTTAACAAAACTTATCATTTCCTAAGAAAATAAATTGGAAACTTTTGGTTCCGAAATTGTAAGACTTGAGATCTAAATTGACAGTATTTTAGAATCAAATCGAGAAGTTTCTAGGTCGAGAGATTTCCTAAAAGTTTCCATCTAGGATGTCTGTTTGAGACCGTTGATTTTTGTGTTCCTATTAACTTGGGTTGAAAACCAGAATTAAAATAAAATAGATTCATCTATTTTTTTTTGGTTTTTATTGTAATATTTTTTTTTAAGAGCTGTGGTGGTTCTTATCTTGGAACCCAGCCAGGAGCATTACTTTGTGTAATTTGTTTCATTACCACTGCTCTCAAAAGGGTGAAAGAAAATATCGTGAGGAAACCGGCAAGTCCTAGAATCAAAAATTCGAAGACATATGACATCCGCACTGGGCCCGTGTGTTGCATTACGGTCCATTCCCTCTCTTAGAGTGCGAGCCTGAATCTCAATAGGGAGTCAGGCCTGGTCAGTCATTAGGAACATTATAAAAAGCTGATAATGATATGATTTATTTTTAATAAAACATGATTTTTGGTGATATTTTATATTTGTTAAATAAGTTGTTAGTCAATGACACCATGAGCTTCCTTCTTTTCTCGCCATATGTTGGGGCCAGTGGCCATGTTGTATATTGCGGTGTTGCTGTCAGCAGCATTGTTTAGAGTGGAGGTGATATGGAGTTCCATCATCGATCACATCTTTGCTTACCATCAAGTTAATTTTTTTTTCGGGTGGGAAAATCATCTAATGACATCCCCCTCTCTTGGGCCGAGCGGGAGATAGTGTCAGACTTTTACTGACTAAAAACCCACTCCTGTTCCTTCTTTGGCATTTTTCCAGGGCCCCGGGGATCTCTTTCGTATCACCCATGGCCCCAGTAGGCTACGACCCTGCTGGGCCCCTACGGTTGCTGACATCTCCTTGAGGCACGCGTGGAACACTACGCGCCGTCGACGACTTGGGCTCGGTCCGGACGGTTACCGGACGATCGGACGGCGAGCCACCCATTGCTCGCCGTCCGCAAGCCCGCGCCTACGGACCATCAAGTGAGGTAGTGATCAAAAGCGAGCTTAATAATAAAAACAGAAATCATTTGTAGTCTTTTATATCACTCCCCATCTGCCGTAACATTAGATTTAATTTTTTAGGTGGGGAATCATCCGATGACTTCTCCGGCTCTAATGTGGAAGATGTCCTCTTCAGAAACCCCGCGGTAAGAGTAGGTAAGCACAACATTAGAAATAGCTTCACAAGTACCTCGAATTCAAAATCGACCAGATCTGGGAGGAGCAAGAGACATAAATCAAAGGAAGCTGGTCCCTTACGTCAGAGCGTGTCTGTTACAATATTACGACCGGGTATCGGGACTTACCAATTAACGGAACTATAAATAATATTAGTAAGGATTAGATGCTATGGTTGGTTGAGCTGATACGGATACTAACATTTATTGGTGTAGAAAGTTTGTAACGACGTTAATAGGCATTGTTTTCAAGGCTACCCTCATTTTTGAGCAGTCTCTAGAATCTGAAAAAGACAGAGACAAAAAACGATCATTGACACGTAGTACATATTATAACATCACTCTGGTGTTAGGTACTAGAGGACACGGTGGAGCATACGGTGGAGGTGTGACCCGCTTGAGCTGACCTCTCGCGCCGGGGTTTGGTTCACGCCATGGTCAAGATCGAGAGGGAACGGGATGCGACCGCCTCCTTCTGCGAAGCAGTAACGCTAGCGGAGGAGATAGCTGCAGCTGTGAGGGAATGGACGTCTTCACACCCCAGCCGGAAGTCACAGGGCGATCCACGGCCACCGTAAGCGCGGGCTTTTGGAGTACGACGAGTTGAGATATCATCAAATGACTTCACCTGCTCTAGGGTGGAGTGTGAGGGCGTGTCAAACTTGTCTGACAAAAACCCACCTATGTTTTTTCATTTGGTCTTTGCGTTCTAGAGCGTTTCCCTCAACCACAGCCCGAGAACAAAATCTTGGTTCTCAGTCACAAGACTTACGAAGAAATCATGAATTTTAATAACCAGCTAGCAGGACTGTGTGATAAAATCCATGAATCATGACTCGCTTCAGTGAGTGACAGAGACAGACCGCCCTCTAATTGCTGTAAACAGAAAACTTTTCGGTAACACCATCGTTGTGATGATTTACACCGTTTTGTTACCATCACCGACAATGGAAGTTCGTGGTGATTAATGGGACTATTGTTTTTGGTGAGTTTTATATGTATTTCTTTATGTAAGAGTTTTATAATCTACAATTACGTGATCCATAAAAATAAAACTCAATAAATTTTGAATTGTATTTTTTAAATCTATGTGTCAATAAATTTGAACACGGGCCAAGTGCGAGTGAGACTCTGCACGATGGGTTCCGTACCGTCCATAGCAATAAACGAGCCAAAAAAGCACGTTTGTTGTATGGGGGCTCCCATACAACAAACGTGCTTTTTTGGTTCGTTTCCCTTAAATATTTATTTTACTCTGTTTTTTAGTATTTGCTGTTATAGTGGCAACAAAAATACATCATTTGTGAAGATTTTAACTGTCTAATTATCACGGTTCATGAGATACAACCTGGTTACAGACGGACAGACAGACGGACGGACAGCGGAGTCTTAGTAATAGGGTCCCGTTTTATCCTTTTGGTACGGAACCCTAAAAAGCACATCCTGAGTCGCTAGGTTTAGATGCGTGGAAACTTGCTCAAAGATTCCTTTTCTAACAAAAGTGAACAAGTGAGGGCGAAAATTTAACCGTCTAGGGGTACCTAATTCAAGGAAATGCACAGCTGACTATGTGCACAACAATATATAAATTAAGATTTATATTAATTAGATATTATTAAAATTTTGCATTTTTATTACTGTATTTAAACTATGATATTAATGTGATGACAAATAATGTGGAATGCAATTTCATTTATTTACCTGGCAAGTTACTATACTAGCATGTCTATATAAAATGATTTTTATTTTTTAATTCTTAGTATTGTGGTTTTTGAATGTTGTGTTACTTATTATATTGTTAAATTTTCAACCATTCGACATAAATGTAAAGGACATTGCTCTGCGTCCATACATTGTTGGCCCTGGAGCCAAGAGCATCGGATAATTATGTATTGTATTCTCTATCATTTGGAGACTCATAAAAGATCTTGTTTTTATAGCGGACTAGCTGCAGAAAAGATATATTTCAAAAAAAGTATCAGATTTTGAGGTTATAATCTAACCATAACAACGAATATTAAATGTAGGTACCTACCATGATTTTTCATAGCTCTGAGTAATTTTTAAGAAACTGAAAAGTAATATCATAATACCTATCTAGATAATTAGGTACCTATGCAGTTATTTGTCTAAAAAATGGATGCAAGTGCAAAATTAATATACATTATACTAATCAACATAGGTAGGTAACTGAATTCGTAGCATTCGTTTTTGAATGAGATGAGTAGAAACAGCGTCCCTATGCCTGAACGGTGTGCATAGGATACCAGCTTTACCAATTAGATGGTAATAAGTGATTTTTCACCAACCCGCACTGGGCCCGCGCGGTGGATTATGGCCCATACCCTCTCCTAGAGAGGAGGCCTGAGTCCCAGCAGTGGGAACATTAAAAAAAAAGGCTGATTATGCTAAGTGATTTTTTAAAACCTAGTCTTACAATATTTATATCAACAATGACACGTTCACCGGCAAAACTAGGGATGTAATACGACACCATTAATCGATTTTTCGATTATGATTTACTGTGGTCTTAAATTATTACAGTCTGTTACATCTACTTTGTCATATAAACATTACAAGTATGTATGACAATGGTTTATTTTATATATAACAACACTCTTCTATACTGGTAATAATAATATATAATAACATCTGTATCTAGTTTGCAATATTGTTTTTTAAATAAAACATTAGGTAATTGTGATGTGTTTAATAAAAATAAGTATTTTGAAGTTTATTGAACCGCAAAAGGAGCGTCATTTTTGTATTAATTGTCGTAAATAATGAATTAGTTTGAATGATTGTATATAAATAAAGAAGTTTTGATTATTGTATAATATTATTCTTACTACCTATTTAAATTGGAGTATGACTGCATTCATAAAGTATTTTATTAGGTTTTTAAAACTACACTTTAGAAAAAAAAACACAATCGATCGATTAATAATTCAATCGATCGATTATAATTGATCGGACATCCCTATTTCACTTTTGACACGACATAGGTGAAGATGGCGATGTAATGTTATTAGTCGCATTAAATTCTATTAAAAATACATTTTGGAATACAGCTAGTCCGTGATACAGAAGTATTTGCAACTTATATAATAAAATAGGCGATTAATTATCGTATATTCTCAAACTCTTCATTGCACAGGGCCATTTTGAACATTGTCTTTTGTTGATGAAATGAATATAAATAAAATGTTTGGTAAGACGAGATAAAGGCAAATGCAGGAAGAACATGGAGGAGGACACCGAGTACAGAACTGAGAATAAAATTGAGGAGAAAATTGGGCAAACCAACTAGAGACCCTACCCTAGGAGCTCTTAACGCGATCCATTTTACGACCTGAACTGAACTGTTAAAGGGATGGAGCTATATAGGGTGTGTAGCTCCATCCTTCGTTCTTGCTCGCACTCCAGACATTTTTAAAACATGGTAAGGCCCCAGGTTGTTGATGTCGACTCAGTTTCAAGAGTTTTAAAATTACTTACAATATAAATAAAATAATTAGAGTCTGAAATTAAACTGAATAGTTTCCTTTCATATACTGATCGAAAATCTGTCGTTGAATTTTGCAAAGAAATGTTCCAGATATGATGATGTTGGTACTCGTAGAATCATCACAGTGTTGATTTGTTGGATTCATTTCTCATTACCTATTGGTTATTTTTGTGTATTTATATAAGTATGTAACAAACAGAGGTTATCGTCGACTGTGTAAATACGAATCCACAAATATTTTGGTCACGTTGTCCGCAACGAATACTCCATGGAGCGCCTCGTTGTTCAGGAACAAGTGGAGGGGAAGCGGTCACGCGGGCGCTCACCTACGCGCTAGACAGACTTCATCAAAGCTGCAACACAAACCTCCATAGTCCAGAGTTCCCGAGACGCCGTAAACTGTGACAAGTGGAGACGCAACGCAGGAGCCTCACTCGCCAACGAAATTGCAACATTGTCAAATATGACCACTCTGTCAAGAGTGAACGACTAGGGAGGATATAAGTATGAATTTATTATTGTATTAGTTTTTTGTTTGTCATCTAGTTGCACTTACTATGTTATGTTTCTGCACCACCCTAAAGTCAACTGGTAGAAAATGCTTAAAGCATTAAGTCCGCCTTTGTAGTGTTTACTAGCGCATAAAGTTTTAATAAATAAATAAAAAATCGATATCAATATTGAAAGTTAAGCACCTACAGTTTTGAAGATTGCAAAATCAAATATGTAACGATCCACCAACAAATTGAAAAGTGACCAAAACAACATTACCAAATAAATTGTTTTCTCACAAACTCAGTGTTGCCAAAATATTTTTACGATACGAATACCGTATCACCTTGGAGCTTATTAATTTTAATTTTCAACTGATACTAACCTACATAATGTAACATTATAGCTGATTATCAGCGAGGATTTGGCGACTATTCGATGATTTTCGTACAAAATATAATGTTTGAGTAGTTATTTACACAATAAAAACATTTTACGAGTTTTAAATTGACGTTGGGAGGCAAAATGGCGATCCTTTCGACTTTTGACACGCTCGGATCTGACCTGATTTTTGTACGTTTCCATTTGTTTGCGGGAATTTGTAAAAAGTGATCGTGTTGCGTCAGTTATTGTGGCATTCTCTTTAGTGTTACCAGAACGAATTGATTTTTAATGTGCGTTCTTACTTTATTCCGCACACCACATAATACGAGTAATAATTATAATAATAATAATAATATTACACAACCATTACACAATGCCTAATTGTACCAACCATTGCACAATGAGTAATTGTAAACCTCTTTGAATCGTTGTATTTTAAAAATAATTCCACAGTTTTCAGAAGTCGCTCGAAAATTTTAAGGAATTGTGGTTTTTATGAAGTTAATATTTGGATGAATTAATCATAGCTTAGCGCTCTCAAAATATGGACATTAACATTTACAACAGTTTGACGAATGATTAACTATGATGGATTTTGTGGCCTTTGAAATCTATATAATACCTTACATGGGGTAAATCTGCCCCATTCGGTAATGTGGGGCCACTTGCAAAACTTTCTGCGAAGCAGTAATGCACTTGTACTATTTCTTATTCTGTGGTAATGCTTGCAAAGGAGGAGGCTGCATGTGCATGCGCGAGGGAGCAGCCCTCACGCCCCAGCCGCAGCGATCCCGATCCTGATTTCCAGCCACCGTAGGCGCGGGCTTGCAGACGGCGAGCAATGGGTAGCTCGCCGTCCGACCGTCCGGTAACCGTCCGGACCGAGCCCAAGTCGTCGACGGCGCATACTCTTCCACGCGCGCCTCAAGGAGATGTCAGCAAACCGTAGGGGACCAGCAGGGTCGAAGCCAACTGGGGCCAAGGGTCTGCTTCTGAAAGGAAGACTCGGACCTGGTATGAAAGGCAACGAAGGAACAGGAGTGGCTTTTTAGTCAGTAAAAGTCTGACACTCTCGTGCTCCGCCCAAGAGCGGGGGATGTCATTGGATGATTTTCCCACCAAAAAAAAAAGTAAGTATGACGTCGATGTAATTACAAATGTGTGTCTTAGTTTTGCAAGTGGGGCAAGATTGACTGGGGCACGTATGCTTGGTTTACTATATTTAAAAAATAAGTCAATCCTTTTCGAAGTAAAACGAAAACCCTCACAAAATTGAGCTAACAGTCTCACGCGCATCAAATATCGATACAATTGCACCACGTCGCCTTTACGATAATCGGCGGTGCGCGTGAAAGGAGAGCTGCGTACGCGCATTATTTTAGTAATGGCGCCCGCTAAGTGAGGGGACATCGTTCTACGAATTTAATTATTTAACTTATCGATATTACTCGAGATAAGTGCTTCTTGAAGGTTTGTTTTAACTTAGTTTATTTTAATGGTGTTAGTTTATGTAAAGTTGATAATAGAGACAGGTAATGTCGATGGTTGGACGGTTTTGCTGCTAATAAGAAGTCTGTTAGTTTCTACTTCTATGACTTTCGATGCCTGTTAGCAACACTATACAACTATAATTACAGCATGATTTTTGAATTTTAATAAAATCTACTTACAACTTAGTATCGAAAATCAAAATGTAAAAAACTGAACATTCCAAAAAAGCCACATATACATCGCTGTACATCGCTACTGATTCGCCATATACATCGCTACTGATTACGTTTTTATTAATCGTAAATTCAACAAGATATATTCACGACTCATCCGTAAGGGTACTAACTTTATTCCTAAATTGCAATTTATGATCGAAACGTTTACTGCAGATAAGATCGTAAAACTCTGTCACTTTCGGAAAAATAATCAAAATACTATAAAACTTGTCGAAGTGAAATTATTTGTAACTGTTCCGTTACAAGAGAGAGATAATTGGCTTAAAAATGTATGTAATACACATTAAAAAACACAGGAATACAAATACACTTGATATAATTATGAGCTCAAATACAACCTGCCTGGGAAACCAATACAGCTTGCAATTTTTTGTTAATTTGTATTTATTAGTTTATATTAGCATATTATTATATAAGTATTTTATTATTTTAACTTAATTTAATGACACTACATTCTACTTGATATATCGGTTATTTATTTATTGTGCACACCTACCACAGTGTTGTCTCTTTTAACCCAAAGGTTGACTGGTAGAGAATGCCTTGTTGCATTAAGTCCGCCTATGTACAACTACTGTACATGAAGTTTAAATAAATAAATTGTTTCATCCTCATTATCATTTAAACTGAAAAACGTCCACTGTTGGACATAGGCCTCCAAGTATCATCATAACGACCAATCCTGTGCGTCTCGCATCCATCAGATCCCCCGACCCTCACCATATCATCGAATCGGTCCTCCTTCTGGGAGGCCGTCCAACGCTGCGCCTTCCGGTACTTGGTCGTCTCTCCAGAATCTTTCTGCTCCATCGACCACCTGTTCTGCAAGCAATGTGCCCTGCCCACTACCATTTAAATTTGGAAATTCTTCGGCTTATTTCGGTAACCCTGGTTCTTCTGCGGATATCTTCATTTCTGATGCGATCATGCAAAGAAACTTCAAGCATAGCCTTTTCCATTGTCCTTTGGATGGCTTTAAGTTTTCAGTCTTCTGATGAGACCCAATGTGAGCGACCACTTTTCAAATCCATATATGTCATCACTGGCAACACGGATTGGTCATAGACTGTCGTCTTGAGATACTGTTGTATATTGGACGGGAAGAAACCGCGCAGCTTCCCGAATGCAGCCTTATTAAGTCGAATTCGACGATTGACTTCTTTGTCAAAGTTAGACCTACCCAACTAGATCTGTTTACTTTTACTGGAAACAATATTACTTAATAAGAGAGTCATCTCCCTAGCTTTTTTCAACTAGACTGGGGTTGGTTTTCAGGCCAACCTGATCCACACAACACAAAGTGATCCTTTAGGGATTCCGTTTTTACCGAGTGAGGTACCTAAAAAGGACGTAGGATCCGTATATATTTATCTCTACAAGTATCCGATATACTAATCCAAATGTAGCTCAAAAGTTAACCTAATACCCCACAAGGTTTCTAAGCCCCAAACCATCACTGTGACAGCCCACAAACCACCTTTTCTTACATCAGTGACAACAAATCAACACCCTAACAATAAATCTATCCGATTCCCTAATATTTACAACTCGTAATCATACGAGTAACTCACTGATAACGCTGATCACCCCGTTTGAACAGGCACCTGTCATGGCCGCCTGTCAAATGAGACTTATCTCTTATCAACGGCTGCATTTCTTTACGGATCAGTGTGACATGTTTACTGAGATGAGATTTTTTATGGTAGGTAGAGTTTGTTATGGTTTCTAAAGTAATGAGACGTGGAATGGGAGTTGGTGGACGGTTGGTTATTTTTTCATTACAAGCTTTCACCTATCCCGATGTTTTTCTGTAATCAAATCTTGCAAATTAAATTTGATCCACTTCCCGGTTACCGGTTGAGATTGAAATTTTGCATGCATGTGTAAATTAGATGAAAAGTTAGCACAGCTTAAAGAGACCGCAAATCTGAGTATATGGTTTTAATTTCAACTGGATACCTCCACGCGTTCTCGAAATAAAGGGTCTTGAAAGACAGACAGACGGACGGACAACAAAGTGATCCTATAAGGGTTCAAGTTTTTTCCTTTTGACTATAATGGTTATTGATATTCATTAAATATATATTAATTCCAATCACACCTTTAAGTCGAGTTACTTTGAAAAACTACTCTTGAAATGACAAACTCACGATTTTGCAAGAATGATCCACGAACGACGGAAAATCACTCGATGAAGAACAACTGATATAGATCTGTAAGTAAATGGATTAACCCACAATAAAACTTTACATTTAGATCCTGTTACTTACAAATAACCAATAAATATAAAGGACACGGTTCAAACCAGGATCTTACTGATATTACAGTCACGGATCTGAAAATCCAGTTATTTAAAAACTGCGTAAAATTACTCATTAACTTTATATACGAGTAATATAGGCTGAATTGGTAATTATTGATATGAAACTTACCTATTAACTGCCTTCTATAAAAAAGAAGGTCATGTTTTGGCAGTTTTTGTTGAGCAATTCTTTATTAATATGACTGAATATAATTTTCCATAAGCCATTTCTAGGTATGCTAGGCACACTATGACAGTAAGCATTGCTCGCAGAACAGAAGGTCGATGAGGCCGAAAGGTTCTGTTAGTGTCGACCGAGTATCAATAGACACAGCTTTTAAAGGCCTCCCACAAGGTAGACCGATGACCTGGTGTGGATTGCGGGAATCCGATGGATAAGAGACGCACAGGACCGATTGTTGTGGCGACATTTGGGGAAATACTACGTCCAGCAGTGGACATCTTTCGGTTAGCATAGCATACTCAGCTTTTTAATGTTCCCACTGCTGGGACTCAGGCTTCCTCTCTATGAGAGAGAATGGGCCGTAATCCTGCACGCGGGCCCAGTGCGGGTTGGTGAATGTCACATGTCTTCGAATTTTTGGTTCTAGGACATGCCGGTTTCCTCACGATGTTTTCCTTCAAAGTTTTGGGAGCAGTAATGATGAAATAAATCACACAAAGTAATGCGTCTGGCTGGGTTTGAACCCGCGACCTACAACTCGTAAGTCGGGGCTTACCGCTCGGCCACCACTGCTCTTAGTCTGCGTCTTTCGGTTGAAATAATGTAAATAGTACCTATGTTAATAAAAAATAAAATAGAATAGAATAGAAATACTTTTGTTCGGGACAGGCACAGCACGACGACGGTTACATACACAAAGTGAAAAAGAACAAAAGCACAGAATGCGCCGAGCGTATACCCGCACCGAAACGGTGACCACCTCAACATTTGCTGGGCATCAGACACCCAGCGCTGGTTTTCAGTTTGAAGTTATAACTCTACCCGTAATTTTAACTTATCAACTGTCCAACGGTTTAATCTTAAACGTCATCAAGCACAGTTATTTCCTTACAATCTTTATCTTCATCCAAATCAGCTCATACCATCAAAAAATATCTCCACTGCTCTTCAAACTTAAAATGGCGACACTTCACCTCATCAGAAAACACATCTGAAGACAAAAAGGCATCATATCTATATTGTTATCAAAGTTTACTGTTGGCTCTATCATAAAAATATAACGAACACGCTTTGATGCCTGGCGATTCTGAATAATGTCCATCCTTTATTTTTTGTTAAAGGCATCGCTGAAATGTCCGATGGACACTGTTTTCCATTTATTGCTTGGGTTTGTGGATGTACGAATGGAAGTTTTGGATAAGTTTTATACATCCAAACGTATTGGTGAAAACCATCGTGTCTATACGAGTATTTAACAGCTATATTTTATAAGTATATGTTATAAGCCAGAACTTTATAAAAATCATGGTTATGGAAATTACTAATTGTACACAAAAGATTGATATGTCCGGTGGTTTTTTTTTTCGGTGGGAAAATCATCCAATGACATCCCCTGCTCTTGGGCGGAGCGGGAGATAGTGTCAGACTTGTACTGACTTAAAACCCACTCTTCCTTCCTTCGTTGCCTTTCGTACCAGGGTCTTCCTTTGAGAATCAGGCCCTTGGCTCCAGTAGGCTTCGACCCTGCTGAGCCCCTACAGTTGCTGACATCTCGAGGTACGCGTGGTACACTACGCGCCGTCGACGACTTGGGCTCGGTTCGGACGGTGTTATGGTGTGCCCATATGTCCAGTGGTAATTTACACTTGTAAAGCTTACTCTTTATAATTCTTTAGTATTTGATCTGTAAGATTATCCATTTCTAACATTTCTGAATGGTGTCGTAGATGTCCATTACTACACACAGACCTCCCTCAAGTGATGCTACTCCCATCCCTAAACCTGGTGCGATAAGAACACAATAATATGCCATCTCCAAAAATACCCGCTCCTTACTCGATCATATCAGAACGTTCTTCGGCCACCCTTCACGCGCTGATGACCACTTTAGACACAATAAAAGCATATATTATTATAATAAAAACATGTATTACAATAAAAAAAGCGATGGACATTCGGCAGTACGGAGTACAATTCACAAAACTTGTAAAACTTTACTGCCTCGTCACTTGATCGTGAAGCCTTTGGAGGTCAACCTTTGAATCTTCGGAGGAGGAAGTGTAGTCGTAAAGATGGAATTATATTATTTGTACTTAAATATTCTTCGAAAAATCGTGATTCGGTAGTTTGGACGGATGGAATTTGGAGATGGATTCGTGGAAATTGGCAGGTTCTAACTGTATTTTCGATGGTTGTCATTCAAGATATGGGCTGGTTTTGAGTGTTGCGAAATAAAACGATTCTTTTTTTTAAAGGATTTGAATGCCTACATTTATTTATTCGATTATCATTATGATTTTTTCTTGCGGTTAGAAATGGTTTCCTTGAAACTGCGGTCAACAAGGAAACCATTTTTAACCATGCTACTTCGTAACACTCCAAAATTGCAATTTTGGAGTCAAATTGTTAATATTTTAGTCAGATAGATCTTAATAAGTTACCTATACGAGGATGTTTAAGTATATAATTTCAAGTTCTAGACTAAAAAGTCGAAAACCACTAAATCGTGTCATAAACAATTCTATTGATGTTTCTTTACAATGAAGGGCACTAAAATCTAAGATCTACAAACACGCTATTAAACACAAAAGTAGCTTCAAGGAAAAGGGTGAGCACAGGCGTCGGTGGACCCAACAAATCATAAGGAGAAGCCCTCAAACAAATGTGTGAAATATGAACAGAGGCTCTTTTATCTGGGCCACCCAAAACATGGATGCTGTGGGCCAAGTGAAAATGGTATCTTATTAGACGTCAGGAGTTCGTATGAGCTTTGAGTTACTGAAAAGAGAAAGTAGTGTTGGAGTAAGTACGCTATTTTTTTTCTATTGTTTTATTTGTCTGCGCTAAAAGACTTGCTGGTTCCAACATGGATTTTAGTTTTAGCATAGGTATGTTTAGGACTATAGGAAGAACGAAATCAATAATAATCCATATTATAGTTTAAATCCGGCTCGAAGGACAAATGTGCAGCGTTGTACTATTGTTGTGATGGGTGCTGGTTAAGGGCTGGTACGTTGGTGCTAGAAAGAATAAAATAAAACAATGGAGGAGTTAATTTTCGTCAGTTTACACTGTCACAAATGAAACGCATTTTAATGTTAGTGTTGTAATAATAATAATTAAAATACTATAACCTAGAATGCTGGAAGTGCAAGCTGTTTTTTTAAGTACATGGAGCTAGAAGATAAGTCAGCCTCACGGGGTTCAATCTCCAAGATTAATCAATGCCTGCCAAGGTCGGTCTGTAGATGGGAGACCATCTTAATGTAACCAGATTTCTCCGTGTCTCTAAAACACGTTAAAGATCCTGTCGTTCATTTTAGATCATTGAGAGTCGTTACAGATAGTCAGAAGCTTTGCCTGTACTTGTGGATATCAGGTAATATAATGTAAAATATTGATATGCAGTTGAAATTGCTTCTCGTCTACCATAAGCCGACCCCAACACAGTTGGGCGAAGGCTAGTCTAGATTGCACCAGCCTCTGGTACCAAATATTGGGGTAGATCAAGATGGCAAACTTTTTATTTTATAATTAACACACTTAAGTTATATAAGACGTTACAGTTAGTGAGATAAAGGGCAGGGCGATGATGATTTAGTAATTAATTTCAGATCACCTGGTTAGCCACCTAAAACTTTTCAGATTATTTCTACCAAGAGATCTTAGCCTCCAGAAATCCAAAAAAAAAACCTAATCGCCGCCCACTCGTAATTCACGCCATATTCTCAAGTTCACGTAAGAGGTTATTTATAGGCGGAGGCGGCCGTGTCCAAAAAGCTTAGTTGTGTCAAAAGTTGAGCGTTAAATCATTGGCCACTATCTGGACACTGCAGGCCGGACTGTGGCCACTAGTGTTGTGAGTGTGTCCATTGTTGCACGGAGGGAGGTTTGACGAATTGATAGGACTACGAGCGAAGAGGGTGCAAAAGCAAAGTTGCAAAAAAAGTGTTCGCAACCTTTTATGCCTACGTTGAATTGACAGGTTTTAAGCGACATCTCTTCGGAACTAAACTTCAAAATCTTGCATTGTAGTAATAAAAGTCTCCGTGCAATTAGAACATAAATACAACACTCCGATATCAACTATCGGGCAGTTGTCCGGATCAGACACAACACCTTTCTGGTCGGAGGATCTTCTCTTTTTAACGGAGGTATGTGAGACTTTGCACCCTGTCACCTACCTCTAAAGATTTAATAAATAGGTGATCTTTTAACTTTGGATTCTAGTGTTGGCTAAACCAAGCTGGTCTATAATGATTGTGATGTATTAATGCTAGAGCATCTATCTTATCCATCTCATCAGCTACAAGGGCATCGGAATTGAGATTTTAACTTATTTAAAATTTTATTATTTTTATTTATTTATTTAAACTTCATGCACAGTAGTGGTACATAGGCGGACTTAATGCAACAAGGCATTCTCTATCAGTCAACCTTTGGGTTAAAAATGACAACACTGTGTTAGGTTTGCACAATAAACAAATAACAGATACTTCAAACAGAAAATAAAATAAAAAATAAGTTATTTATAATGATAAAATACATATATATGTTAAAATTATACACTAATAAATACTAAGAAAAATATCAAATCATTAAGAGAACTTAATAATAATTCCGACGAAGACCGAAACACAGTATAGATATATGGACCGAACTAAGGCATTGAGAAGACTTCAAGTAGTAGTTCCGAATTTTACGCTTGAAGGAAAATTTACTTTCAGCTTTTTTGAAGTCAAGGGGAAGCACATTCCATAGTTTTCTCATTCTTTTGTTATTCACACGTAGTAAGTAATCTATAATATTATTATAGTATTAGTATACAGGGCGAATACAACATAGTGGGCAGGATCCATTGCTTGCAGAACAGATGGTTAGTGGAACCGAAAGTTTCTGGATTGGCGACCATGTAACAAAAGACGCTAAGAACTGGAAAAATTTGCCTGCTGAGGTCTTCCCATTCGATAATGATTTGGGTGTCTTCAAGGCTAGAGTGAATAGGCTCTTAATAAACTAGTGCGCCTCACCAACAACGATTGCATCACTACTTACCATCAGGTGGGATCGCATTCAAGCACTAGTTTATAACAAATTAAAAAAAAAGACGCATCGTTGGAAGACCTCCCACAAGGTGGACCAATGAGGTTCCTCACCAAGTGGTGGGTCGCGGAAGTCCAACGGATGCGAGACGCACTGGACTGATCTTTGTGGCAACAGTGGACGTGGGCTGTATAACGGTGATGGTACTATGTTTACCAGTACCGTAATTTATAACACAGTAAATCGGGACTAGGCGCTTTCTGCACTAAACATTTATAACTGCACATTCATCAAAAGCTACATCCTTCAAACAAAATAAAAAAAAAACACATCAAAGGCAGCTAACTAGACTAAGATGTATGTGACAATAACACTACATGTTGCAAGCAGAAAAATGTTAACAAACTATATCTAGTATCGTGTGCCAATGGAGACTGTGCCAAGCTAAGTGATCCGACACAAAATGAAATATGATGACACTTCCACACATTACAATACGAATTTTTCGTGTAAATGAAAAAAATAAACGTGTTTTTGGCCAGTAGTCCGATGGAGTGCTTTGGTGTTTGGGCTTCCGTCTTAGATTAGCTTGATTAGCAATCGATCTCCCAGATGAAGTAACGCAATGGATTTTCTCTTCCATTATTTGTAATTAATATAATTCATCATCATCATTTCAGCCGAAAGACGAAATCCACTGTTGGACATAGGCCTCCTCCAAGTGTCGCCACAATGAACGGTCCTGCGTCTCGCATCCATCGGATTCCCGCAACCTTTACCAGGTCATCGGTCCACCTTGTAGAAGGCATTCCAGCGCTGCGTCTTCCGGTACGCTGTTGCCACTCCAGAACCTTTCGGCCCCAACAGCCATCTGTTCTGCGAGCAATGTGCCCTGCCCATTGCTACTTTATTTTGGCAATTCTTCGTGCTATGTCGGCGACCTTGGTTCTCCTGCGGATATCTTCAATAATTATATTTGTAAATACGTTTTAATAGCAACTATTCTGTTAGATCCTTAGTTATATGAAAAATAAATTATATCTTTTATAAATAATATTTATTATCATAAATACGTTTGCGTATGGAAGAGAAAACCCATCATGATTATCAGGTGCAGAACTCTCGCTCCCGAACTTGCCATGTCCGGTGAGGACCTGCGACATGCGGAAGTTGATGACGCCGAGACGTCTCTCCAGCCACTCATCAAAAAGAAACCTACCGCCATGATTATGACGAGCCACAATTTAGCTATCTACGACAAAAAACCTCAACAATAAGACCTCAATATTTCAATTAAGCACCTCCTATAACTGTCACACAGGTTAATGAGATAACACCATTATTATTTATTGTTAATTGTGTATATAAAGTGCTACCTAGCAATTTACTAGCGATTCCGATCGATTTGTATTAACGTGGCCATTTGATGGCTGTGTTGTATGGAATTAGGTGCAGCCTTCTTGTGATGAGCAATAAGGAGTTGCGAGTTTAGATTGTTATCTAGGGTTGTGGGATTAGCAGGGTTAATTTGAAGTTTTAATTGATTATGTGTATCATTAATTTATAATAATAATAAATCATTTATTATCAAGCGTCTTGGCCCATATAGATACCTTACAGACCAACATATTTAGAGTAAATACAATTTATCGTTAGTAAATAAGACTTAAAACTATGTTAGTGCTACTAATCACATTGCACTATGTTCACTTCATGCTGTTCGTCCGAAAAAAAATGTTTATTTTTATTTATAAAGCTTCAAAACAGCTAATAAGAAAGAGAAGTCTGACTTAGACTTTGACGGCGGTTTGTATGCCGGTCGTATGACCGGAATACAAAATGGCGTTTCGACGACCAAGATAGATCGAATATATCTATATCATCATCATCTTCCTGCCCTTGTCCCATCTTATTTGGGGTCGGCATAACATGTTTTTTTCTTCCATTCTATCCTGTCAACGGTCATGCTATCACTAACTTCCTTTTCTTTCATATCACTGTTCACACAATCCATCCATCTTTTCTTTGGCCTCCCTCTCCCTCTCCACCCATCCACATGTATACTCATAATCCTTTTAGTAACATGCGTTTCATCTCTCCTCTTTACATGACCATACCAGGACAAACGATTCCCTTTCAACTTTTCAGTCACTGGCGCCACTTTCAAACATCGAATATGTCTATATATTTATTTAAAATGATTATACCTCATTTGCTTTTCTACCAATTATGATATTGAATTTTTCATTTTTCCCATAGGGCGATGGAAAGGTCTATGCTCGGATTTTCTCTGCGTGTTCATATCAGGAATGATGTTATTCGCAGGAGAACCAAGGTTACCGACATAGCCCGAAGAACCGCCAAACTTAACTGACAGTGGGCAGGGCACATTGCTCGCAGAACAGATGGTCGATGGGGCAGAAAGTTTCTGGAGTGGCGACCGGGTACCGGATGACGCAGCGTTGGAAGGCCTTCTACAAGGTGGACCGATGGCCTAGTGAAGGTCGTGGCAATCCGATGGATGCGAAACGCACAGAACCGTTCATTTTGGCAACACTTGATGATGATGAATTTTGATACTTTATCATTCAATTTTTGCATAATTATTGTTAACTGGTTAGATAACAAATATTTTTTTTCATACATATGTTCCTTATTGTCCAAATAGTTATTATTAGTAACACGTCATTACTAAATCATGCTCGTCCACGTCCGTCTGTCTTATACATCAAAGAACTTCATTCCTGTTCTGCTGTCTCGTTTCATATAAATAATTGGGTGAATATATCATTGTTATAGAAATATTCAAAGGGAGGGAGCAACTTCCTCTTGTTAACTGAACATTGATTATGTGGTGTTTTTTGTCATTCTTTGAAGTGGTCTACGTCGATCATATTGTTATACTTAGTGCATGAGCAGCAATTTACCTAAATGTATTATTCTTAGTAGAATTATTTAAGTAGTAACATTAAGTACCAAGCTTGATTATTGTAGAAGTTTTGCTTGCATTCTCTTCTTAACTACGTAGGTTTAAAAAAAAGTTACCCCACACTAGGAGCCACTGTATTGTGAGTGTATTCATCATCATCATCATTTCAGCCGAAAGACGTCCACTGTTGGACATAGGCTTTTTGGGGGATGAACTGCTTGCGTCCGTAGGATTTACTTAGTTATGAACACCCTACACGTGTCCCCTGGGTAGTGCTAAACGAGCAGTAAAGACGGTGGTAGGCCATAGCATCGGCTGCCGGCTTAAAGGTTACCACCCATCAGACAAAGCCATGCCGCCAAGCGATCCGTCGTGTTCCGGCGTGATGTCTGGTGAAGCCGTATGGTGGAAGATGGGTCTGAGCAGTTGTGTTGTGACGTATACCGGGTATGATGCGCCAGCTGTTGTTGTGTCGGACGTTTGATCGTGGAGGGTAGCGGGATCCGAAGCACGGTGCTCCGCTGGCCGACCGTAGGTAGTTGGGGGCCCAAGTAGTGTGCCAGCCACACACGAAAGGCTGCCCCGCCAACTGCGAAAAATCCCAGGGTGGCCCCATCGTGCCGGTTGGCGACCGGGCGAGAGGACCCGATGGCGATCCCTGGGGGGGTTCGGGCGTCCCCGCAGTCTCCAGATCAACCCTCCATTGGCACAGCAACTCTGGTTGTGTTGTTGGGTTCAACATCGCATCACCTCGCTCAACCGCCATCTTCCATCTCTCCTATTCACTCCACACACAAAACAATGAAAGGTAAAAAGAAAGGCAAGTGTCAACAGCGGATGCACGTCCTCTCATTTCAAGTGCAGTTCTCAAATATTAGAGGGCTGCACTCCAATCTCGTTGCGGTCCACCACCATCTTGAGACTGACAAGCCACACTTGCTTTTCTTGACGGAGACCCAAATTAGATGTCCGTCAGATACGGCGTACCTCAACTACCCGGGATACTCACTGGAGCATCATTTCCTGCAGCGTGCCGGGGTCTGTGTGTACGTCCGTAATGGCATCTGCTGCCAGCGTCTCCGTCACCTTGAAGACCCTAATTTATCTACGCTGTGGCTGTTGGTGGACACTGGTACGGACAAAATTGTTTATGCCTGTGTCTACCGTTCGCACAGCGGTGATCAGGAGACGACTCGGTTGTTCGACCACCTCAGTGAGGCTGCCGATAAGGCTCTGCAACGGCACCCTGATGCGCAGCTCGTCGCTCTGGGGGACTTTAACGCGTGCCACCAAGACTGGCTGTTCCCATACCAGAGGACCGACCACGCTGGGAGAGAAGCGCGAAACTTTGCAATATCGATGGGCCTTTCCCAGCTGGTCAAGCAAGAGACTAGGGTGCCTGATGTAGTTGGTCATACTGCCAATTGTCTGGACCTTCTGCTGACCACCGATCCGGACAGATGTATCGTAACAGTTTCCTCACCACTTGGAACTTCAGATCACTGCCTGGTGAAGTCTGTTTCGTCCTTCTCCCCACCTGACTGCGACTCACGCGGTGAACGGCGAATGTGGCGTTACAGGTCAGCAGATTGGGATGAGATGCGGCATTTCTTTGCATCTTATCCTTGGCAGCAGGTCTGCTTCTCTTCTGAGAGTCCGTCGAGCTGTGCGGATGCTATATCCGATGTGATACGTCAAGCTATGGAGTTTTTCATCCCTTATAGAGACGTACCCGTTGGAGGCTCAGCTCACCCATGGTTCAACGCCGATTGCGTTCAAGCTGAAGAGCGTAAGTATTCGGCGTTTCTCGCCTGGGTTGACGCTCGTGACCGCAAAGCTCCGGATCTGAGCTCAAAGAAGAGAGCTTTCAACCATGCTGCCAAGTCCTACAAAAAGGCACTAAAGAAGGCTCGGTTCGACCGCATTACTCATATTGGCACAAAGCTCTCTGCACAGCCGTCCGGTAGCAGAGCGTTCTGGTCCCTTGCCAAATCGGTCGAAGCGAACTTCTGTAGGCCCACATTGCCTCCGCTGGTTAAGCCTGATGGAACACTGGCGTGCCCAAAAAGGGCAGTCGTGCCGATCCTGCCAACTATCGGCCGATTTCAATAACCTCCATACTCTGCAAGATTATGGAGCGTGTATTGAACTCGCGCCTTATGGCATACCTGGAAGGTAACGATCTCCTCAGTGACCGACAGTACGGATTTCGCCACAATCGGTCTACTGGGGACCTACTAGTGTATGCCACTCACATGTGGGGCGAGGCCCTCGAGAAGAATGGAGAAGCGATTGCTGTCTCCTTAGACGTCTCGAAGGCCTTCGACAGGGTATGGCACGCCAGCCTTCTGAGTAAGCTTCCAGCGTACGGCATTTCCCCTGGTCTGATTAACTGGGTAAAAGACTTCCTGAGTGAACGGTCTCTCCGAGTTGTTGTCGATGGATGCTCATCAGAGCCCATGTCCACTAATGCCGGAGTTCCTCAGGGGTCAGTTCTCTCTGCAACTCTTTTCCTGCTGCATATTAACGATCTGCTGATGCCCGGTATCTATGGGTATGCAGATGATAGCACAGTTGTAGAGAGATACCTTCCAGGTGCTCGGGCTAGTAAGGAACTAATCCGGTCCGAACGAGAGGCTATGGTGGAGCGTACGAATGTCTCACTTCAGGCAGTCTCCAAGTGGGGCGAAACCAATCTAGTTGAATTCAACGCCGCCAAAACACAAGCGTGTCTGTTCACCGCCAAAAGGAGCCCGTTCACCTTGGCTCCTGCTTTTCGGAATGTATCCCTGGAGTGCACCGACCGCCTTCAGCTCTTGGGAGTTGAAATCTCCTCAGACCTCAATTTTGGGCGGTTCATTGAGTCCAAAGCCAAGGTAGCTGCTAGAAAACTAGGCGTTCTTGCAAAGGTCCGACGGTACTTCACACCGGGACAGCTTCTAATGTTATACAAAGCACAGGTTCGATCGTGTGTGGAGTACTGCAGTCACATATGGGCTGGTGCTGCAAAATGCCATCTAGCAGCTTTGGACTCAATGGAAAGGCGTGCGAAAAGGCTAATTGGGGATCCTGATTTGGTTAAGTCCAGTCTACAAAGCCTCGAGCACAGGCGCAGGGTAGCCAGCCTATCGGTATTTTACAGGTTGCATTTTGGAGAGTGTGCGCAGGAATTGCATGACTTGATTCCGCCATCTCCTTTCTATCATCGGACAACCCGACGTACGGCGAGTATCCACCCTTACGTTGTTGAAACTTCAACGGTCCGGACTAAGCGTTTCGCTTCGTCGTTTATACCGCGTACATCGAAGGACTGGAACAATTTGCCTGCTGCGATCTTCCCGTCCAACTATAATTTAGGTGTCTTCAAGGCTAGAGTGAATAGGCTCTTGATAAACTAGTGCGCCTCACCATCAATGATTGCATCACTGCTTACCATCAGGTGGGATCGCAGTCAAGCGCTGGTTTATATCAATAAAAAAAAAATAAAAAAAAATAGGCCTCCCCCAAATGTCGCCACAATGACCGGTCCTGTGCGTCTCGCATCCATCGCAGTGTATTCACCAATATGTAAACTGACATACACAAGACACCCAGACCTGAAACAACTGTATCTGTAAGCCAAACCGATATTTGCTTCATGCTGGAATCGAACCCGTGACACGAAGCGCAGCGTAACGGCCTGTTCACGACTTCGGTCTTAGCGGCGAGTGGAGCGGCGAGCGGGGCAGCATCGGTACGTGAGCGCGCGGCGCTATGAGCGGAGTCTCATAGCGTGCTTCAAACATTTTCATACTTTTGATCTTATCGCCCGCCGCACCGGGCTTAGCTACCGCTCACAGCGGCAAGGTCGTGAACGGTCCCTAAGCGTCAGAACCCCGGGACCAATAGAGATATTTGATGTTTAGAAAACATCAAAATACACTACCTTTTTACTACTATTTGGTACCTAACTTCAAATATTTTGTACTTTTATTGCCAGCGAGAAAACGCGTAAAGAAAGAGTGTGTTACATAATTCAGAAAAGTGTAACCTCAAATAACACGTTCCCGTAAGTTTACTAATCCGAAACACTTAACAACGAATGCACGTTACCACGAAAAACTTAACGCCGTAGCCACGCGTTCTCGAATTACATGATTCAGAAACACTGTAATATCGAATAACACGTCCCCGTATGTTTACTAATAGGAAACTCTTCACAACGAATGCACGCTGCTACGAAAAACCTAACGCCACAGTCATGGAATTTCGAATAACCAAATCTCTAATTCACCAATGTTATTCGATATTACAGTGTTTCTGAATCATGTAATTCGAGATCGCGTGGCTACGGCGTTAAGTTTTTCGTGGTAACGTGCATTCGTTGTTAAGTGTTTCGGATTAGTAAACTTACGGGAACGTGTTATTCGAGGTCACACTTTTCTGAATTATGTAACACACTCGTAAAGAAAGTGGTAAGACATCCTGATGTCAGAAAGTCTGACTCTCTCTTTGAGTAAAAAAAAACTTCTAATCAAAATAATTATAGTTTTCAAACGAGGTCTTAAACGCCTCGTACTGCAGGAATGGAAATAATACAAAAATGAGTACCTCTGTCAACTTATTAACAAGCCGAAATTCCTCAGTACTAAATACATATTGTACAGCATCACACCAAAGTCTGTCTAATTTTATCATCACACGATGGATGACATCCATACATCAACAGACAGACGGACTCGCCATCAATCTGACATGTGCGTTTGTTTCTGTCCGCATTTCTACGGAACTAATTCTAATAGCCGTGTTTGTTACCGAAATAATTTGAGAGGTATGAATTTGTTTGTTATATGCGTGTGTTCTGATTTCAGGGTAGAAGAGAAATTGCTGTTGAAATAGTCCAGGGTTGTCCAAAGGCTGCTGGAAGATAATTCAATCTACTTAACACCATTTTAAATATGTTTAGAATATTACGAATATATATTTTTATTTTATTTTAATTGATATAAACCAGTGCTTGACTGCAATCCCACCTCGCAATCATTGATGGTGAGGTGCACTAGTTTATTAAGAGCCTATTCACTCTAGCCTTGAAGACACCAAATTATAGTTGGACGGGAAGACCGCAGCAGGCAAATTGTTCCAGTCCTTCGATGTACTCGGTATAAACGACGAAGCGAAACGCTTAGTCCGGACCGTTGAAGTGTCAACAACGAGAGCTTACTTAGAGAGCTTTGTTTATTAAAAACTAGTTTCTGTTAGTGGATCCACCTGTGTGAAAGTAAAATTATCCTAAGGGAACTTTATGTAGGTTCTCCCGGGATAAAAATTCGCTGTTACAAATTATATAGTCTATCCTGATAAACATAAAACAAAGTCACCCACTACGTCTGTCCGTCTGTTCACGTTAAACTCAAAAACTACTGAACGGATTTTCATGCGGTTTCCACAAATGGACAGAGTAATTCATGAGGAAAGTTTATATGTAATACATGCATGTTTTAGTACTGAAACGGGGTGTGTCACTGGTTATTTATAAACGTTTTTTTGAGGTGGGAAATCATCCAATGTCTTCTTCCACTCCATGGTGTAGTGAGAGGGTGTTTCAGGCTTTTATGAACTAACCCACTTGTGTCCTTCTGTAGCCTATTGTGTTCTAGGATCACGAGCTTCCTTTTCAGAAAATCCCCTTCATCCTTGACATCAAAAAAGCTGAAAGTAAATTTTCCTTCAAGCGTAAAATTCGGAACTACTACTTGAAGTCCTCTCAACCTTAGTTCGGTCTTCGTCAGAATTATTATTAAGTTCTTTTAATGATTTGATATTTTTCATAGTATTTATTAGTTTATAATTTTAGCTTATATATGTATTTTATTATTATAAATAACTATTTTTTTATTGTTTTTTCTGTTTGAAATATCTGTTATTTGTTTATTGTGCAAACCTACCACAGTGTTGTCTTTTTTAACCCAAAGGTTGCATAGCATAGCATAGTCAGCCTTATAATGTTCCCACTGTTGGGACTCAGGCCTCCTCTCTAGGAGAGGGAATGGGCCGTAATCCACCACGCGGGCCCAGTGCGGGTTGGTGGATGTCACATGTCTTCGAATTTTTGGTTTTAGGACATGCTGGTTTCCTCACGATGTTTTCCTTCACCGTTTTGAGAGCAGTTGTGATGGAATAAATTACACAAAGTAATGCGCCTGGCTGGGTTTGAACCCGCGACCTACAACTCGTAAGTCGGGGCCGTTACCACTCGGCCACCACTGCTCTCTAGTCGGGGCCGACCCAAAGGTTGACTGGTAGAGAATGCCTTGTTGCATTAAGTCTGCCTATATACCACTACTGTACATGAAGTTTAAATAAATAAATAAAATCCCCGTGGTAAATAATAAAGGTGGATAGTATATCACGGTTGGAACTGCGGTCAGCAACCAGTATTAAATAAAGGACAGTAATAAAAATGTAGATCACATTTCTCCCTCACACATGTCTACCTTATCTAACCAACTAAAACACCTTTACCAGCAGATCAGCAAGGAAATAAAAACAGTCAAGTTATGTGACAAGTTACTGGTCCTCGCCTACGATCAGTCGCTCGTCGTGCACCAATGTGTGGGTTTCTTTAATTTATTAACGTATGCTTACCACTCGTTACTCGTAAAATGAACTGGTTGGATATAGGAACTGAGGCTTTATCGTCTGTATATGGGATCATGCTTGTCTGTCTTTGGATGACCGCTGTTTGAGAGACATGTCTTAACTTGTACCTTGTAAGAACACTAGCTTCTTCCAGCGGCTTCTCCCGCGCAAAAGTAGGTTCCTCCATACAAACTTCGAACCCCCGTTTCATCCCCTTAGGGAGTGAATTTTGGGAAATCCCATCTTAGTGCTCGCCTACGTCATAAAAGGAAGCCTTGTGCAAAATTTCACGCTCCTAGTCCCAGTAGTTTTGGCTGTGCGTTGATATGTCAGTCAGTCAGTTTCTCCTTTTATAGATATAGGTAACTTGGTGGCGTGAGAGGGAGTGTCAAACTTTTACTGAGTAAAACCTACCTATGTCCCTTATTTGCCCTTTGCATTCTAGGGCTACAGTGTCAATAGTTCCCGCAGTCCCGTAGGACATCGGCCCTACTACACATTACCTTTACATCTCTTTGAGACGCATGGAGAACACTAGGTACGCGCTGTCAACGCGAGCTTGGTCCTTCCCGGACAACCGGTGAGCTACCTATTACTCGCTGTCCGCAAGCCCGCGCTTACAGTGGTCAGAAATCGTCTTGCGACTCCCGATGTTCAGGGTGTAGGGGCGTGTGGATGTCATATTTTTAGGGTTCCGTACCTCAAAAGGAAAAAACGGAACCTTTATAGGATCACTTTGTTGTCCGTCCGCCTGTTTGTCTGTCTGTCTGCCTGTCAAGACCCTTTATCTCGGGAACGCGTGGAGGTATCGAGTTGAAACTAAAACCATATACTCAAGTCTGCGGTCCCTTGAAGCTGTGAAAAAATCAAACTGCTAAACAAACAAACGAAAAAGATACGGCCGTTTATGTCGCAAAAAACGTATATTTCGACACTCTCAATGGAATCTAAATTCATAGGGTACTTCCCGTTGACCCAGAATCCTGAAATTTGGTATAAAGCAAGGTCTTATAGTATAAATATAGGAATAAATCTGAAAACTAAATTTGTAGGTACGTCAGAAAAAAAAACATTTTTTCAATTCGGAAAAATCTTCGTAACTCAATTCGGGAATCGAACTGTTTTCATAGGTAAGTTTATGCGAAACCCTCAGTGCGTGAGTCCGACTCGCACTTGCCCTGTTTTTCTATATATTGCTTAGAAACAAATTACTACTGACTGTTTTTTGTAATTTACTATCACTGGGCTGGAAATGCATGCCGCATGCCAATCGAGCGGTAGGCCCGCTTAACACAAAATTAGTGCCCTGAAATTTCGAGACAGGATTGTGGCACACCATAAAAGAGACGTAGGAACTTGTTAAAAGTGGCTCAGAGTCAGGAATAATGGAAGGAATGGAGTTTTTGCCCAACTGTGGGACAGTATAGGCTAGATATAATAACTTTCATCACTTGTTTAATACTTAACATAAAACTCACTAATACTAATTAAATAAAACGATAAATTCGCGATAACTATCAAAGTTATGACCAAACACTTTCTGTAGTGAAATGAAAAGTATAAAAACTTCTATTGCGTGTAAATTTAAAATGAAAAATATGTGATAGGCTGCTGGGAGTGAGTCGAGAGTCACGAGATGGAGGACCTTGCTAACCTAGAGTGGAGGAGGCTCTTTTATTTTGTAGTAACAAGTTTTTTAATCTCACAAGAACCGTGCATTAGATGTTTTTATACCTATAGAACACATTGTTCATGCATTTAAGAAGTAGACTTTTCTGACGGAGTCTGTTTCCCAATACCTGGGGATATGAAAGTCAAGAGTTAATAGGTTCTTTACATCTAGGCAGGCGTAGTCTAAAGACAACTACACCATCGCTTACCATCAGGTCAGATAGTGCTTGACGACTATCTATTGTCATCATCATCATCATTTCAGCCAAAGGACGTCCACTGCTGGACATAAGCCTCCCCTAAGTGTCGCCACAAAGATTGGTCCTATGCGTCTCGCATGCATCGCATTCCCGCGACTCTCACAAGGTCATCGGTCCACCTTGTGGGAGGCCTTCCCATCGACCATCCGTTCTACGAGCAATGTGCCCTGCCCACTGCCACTTAAGTTAGGTGATTCTTCGGGCTATGTCAGCGACCTTGGTTCTCTGGATATCTTCATTCTTGATACGATGACGCAAGGAAACTCCGAGCATAGCCCTTTCCATCGCCCTTTGAGTGACTGTAAGCCTTCTGATGAGGCCCATTGTAAGCGACCATGTTTCAGTGCGTTTCAGTGTAGCAAATACTGGCAACACGCACGCTATCTTTTGTATTATTCCACATTATTATGTCATCATAAGTTTTAGATACACAGGTTGGGCCGCGTGAATTTTTGGGCTGTGGCTATGTTTAAAAGAGGTACTCTGGAACGCAACGTGCATCTAAAGGAACACAGGTGGGTTTTAGCCAGTGTAGGTCAAACAAGCCCACTTGCTCCGCCAAGGGCGGGAAAAATTATTTGATGACTTCCCATACCAAATACCTATAAGGATAAGTTTATAAGACGAAAAGTGAAAAAGACGACGATAAAAAAAAAAACAGTATTCACCTAACCACTGTACCTAGGTACCTAGTCATTCAGGCTTATTAAAATAAGCAATTTACATATAATTATATATATAATGAAAAAAAAATAAAAAAGAAAGAAAAAAAAACGAAAAAAATAAAAGAAATAAAGTTATTATTATTATTATACAAATATATATATTTTACAATGGATGGATTTCATTTGTTATCAAGTACTAAAAAAAGAGTTTTATGACGCCATATTTTAGCTAATAGTTATTGACTTCAGTGTATAAGTACTTATTACTTAAGTGTTTATTTTTCTTGTTTTAGCAATATAAATGAATAATAATAGTAATAAAGTGTCACACTGATTATATTCCATTGCGATAGTTCTTTGAGTACTTGAATGTTTGTTAAATTAGGTGTTTATTTTAATCACTACTCTATACAATAAGTATCTAATGCACTTTTTAATTATTATCCTGTTTTTTTTTTCCTTTAAAGGATATGCTTCTAGATGGTCCCATTTTTTTTTTCAAAATTATTTCTTTCTTTCTTTCTTTCTTTCTGATGATGGGATCCATGAGGAATCGAGGGAACTCCTCAAATGTTATAGGCAACCATATAGTGATTTTGGTATTTACTTTGAGAACTTAAGCATTTGCAGTCAAAAAGTAATATTTGATGAAGCGGGACTGGTGAAGAAGACCAGAAATGGCCAACGGAGCTTCATGCTCACATAGATATCACAATGAAGATAGTTAAGCGACTATGAAAATACAAATAAATGAAGATAGGCACCGGAACTCTATAATTAATCAATGTATCCTAGCCGTGTTTGGGCTTATTAGAATTGTCATGAGATGCACTTTGGCTATAAGGTGCTATCGAACTGATCTGATGATGGAGGATGGAGGATGGAAGGTCTCGGGACTGGACACGGGAACTTCATAATAAAACAATGTATCCTAGCAGTGTTTGGGTTAATTGGAACTGTCATGAGAAATAGTTACTCTGGTTATAAGTGTATCGCAACTAAAAAGTGTGAAGTCGGTTTTTTTTAAGAATTTTTGTAAGTCACTTTCTAAAAAACCTAAGAGATCAAAAGTAATCTATAGTCATTAGTTAGTAATTAAAACAGCAGATTTTTCTAAATTTTTCTCCAGCATAATATTTAAAGCATCACGCTGGAAATGATAAATCAAAAGAAATAGTTTGTCAGAAGCACTCTAGGTGGCGCTATCAGTCACGGGACATAAACTGCCGGTGTGACGTTAGCGCATCTAGTGCCAAGTGTGAATGCTATCAATCCTAAGACCTGAGCTTTTGATTCTATGTATAGATGTAGCATAAAAATCATAATGTAGTAAATAAAGATTTATTTTTAATAAAACGTTTTTAACGATAAAATTTTAATGAATCTGAAAGATAAATTATAAAAAAAAAATATAAGCCACGGGGATTTTTTTTCTGAGGTTCTAGATCTCATAGGGCGACTGAAGGACACAGGTGTAGTTTTAGTCAGTAAAAGTCTGACACGCCCTCTCGCTGCAGCCTAGGGTGGAAGAAATCATTAGATGATTTCCCGCCTCCTAAAAAAACCTTAAGCAAATCACAAACCGGATAACTCCCAAGTCATAATTATTGTGTGGACCGCCCAGAGGACACGGTGGAGCATACGATAGAGGTGTGCCCCACTTGGGCAGAGCACCGCCGTCTTCTCGTGGGGGCGATCGGCAGTAACGATCTCTTGCGCTGGGCCCTGGCACAGGCCATGGTCTGGAGCGAGAAGGAATGACATGCGGTCGCTTTCTTCTGTGAAGCAGTGACGCTAGCGAAGTAGGCGGCCGCACGCGTGAGGGAACGGCTCTCACGCCCCATCTGCCGGGATCCCGATCCCGATTTCCAGCCACCGTATGGGTAGCTCGCCGTCCGGCCGTCCGGTAGCCGTCCGACGTCGACGGGGCGTGTTTCACGCGCGCCTCAAAGAGATGTCAGCACACCAGCAGGGTTGAAGCCTATATGGTTTGTACAAAAGAGAACCCCGGGGTCCTAGAACAAAGACAAGAAGGAAAAAGAATGGGTTTTAGTCAGTAAAAGTCTTACACGCCCTCCCACTCTGCCCAAGAGTGGGAGAAGCCATTGGGTGATTTCCCTCCTAAAAAAAAACCGGTTAATTTCGATATAAGAACAGATTCCGATTCCATACAAACCGAGCACCACATAAAACCTTATAAACGCCACTAAATAGTCATCTTTATACGACAATAAAAGTCGGCCATCTTGAGGTAAATATATCAATAAATATATCAAAGCATGTACATACATTCGTTTCGATCGTATATTGATCTCGTCATGTGGATCACTTTGTATCCATATTAGGATATCGTAATGTATCAGATTTATTTAACAAATATTGGAGTCGTAAATTGTGGTATTTGTATTGGGACTTTGAAATGTAGGAGGGTTACAAATGCACTATGGTTGATCAATTTTTTTTTATTTATGTATATTGATACACCAAAGACTCATTGACTGGTCACTATTAAAAATAAACTGGTGGTACTTACATTGTTCATTATAAAAAAGAAAATTTGCAAATGAAAAAATATTACAGGCGTCCACAGCACTTTTACAGTAGATATATAAAAAAGTTGTGACTTCCGAAATTAAAGTTATTTTGCACTTTTTAGTGTTTTTATTTTTTTTTAGTTTTGGGCTTCAAAGGAAAAAAAAAAACACTAAAAGTGCAATACTAACTCGGAAGTATAGCCTT
This sequence comes from Mythimna impura, assembly GCA_905147345.3. Taxonomy (NCBI): domain Eukaryota; kingdom Metazoa; phylum Arthropoda; class Insecta; order Lepidoptera; family Noctuidae; genus Mythimna; species Mythimna impura. The sequence goes on from LR990350.1 coordinate 28,801,881, forward strand.
TCAATTAAAAAAATAATTGTCAAAATTGGTCTACAATTGACCGAGAAACATAGGTACATAAAAAAAATACTTACAGCCGAATATAGAAATTGCTTCTTTTTGAAGTCGGTTAAAAATTAAATTACATTAAAACTAATGGAAACTATTTTAACCCTTCTTTCATTCAGAGTCTGACACTTCTCACTCCATCCAGAGTTTTGTTTACCTTTTTTCTTTTCAACTGATGACAAATTACCGATTTGCTTTGGTATACCTAGTTAAAATTTTGCAAGGATAGTGGTTTTGATCAACAAAATTTATAATCACTTTCTCTCTTCTTTAGTCCTTGAAACTAAATCGTTATGTTAATCAAAACAAAATTTAAAAAAAAACCGGGCAAGTGCGAGTCGGACTCGCGCACTGAGGGTTCCGTACAAACTTACCTATGAAGACAGTTCAATTCCCGAATTGAGTTACGAGGATACATGCCAAATTTCAGGATTCTAGGTCAACGGGATGAACCCTATGAATTTTGATTCCCTTGAGAGTGTCGAAATTATAAGTTTTTTGGGACATAAACGGCCGTATCTTTTTTCTCGTTAACTCAGAAGTTTAATTTTTTCACAGCTTCAAGGGACCTTAGACTTAAGTATATGGTATTAATTTTAACTCGATATATCCACGCGTTCCCGAAATAAAGGGTCTTGACAGACAGACAGACAGACGGACAACAAAGTGATCCTATAAGGGTTCCGTTTTTTCCTTTTGAGAACCTTTCGGAACCCTAAAAAAAAATATGTTTATGAGTCAATACATAGATGTGGCCGGTATTTCCTAACTGACTACCCAGAGAAGAAACCCCGAAACAAACTCAGAGGTCAAAGTTTCTTTTAAAGTTCATACAGCAAAAATGTAGTGGTCATATTATGAGAACCATGCAGATTAGTGTCTGAGATGGTCTTTTGAAAAAAGAACCACACAGATTTCAGTGGAACTGTTCAATAAAGATCAAGCATTTGTCAGTATTCGCAAAGCTCAACAAAGGACAACTAAGGAGCTCAACTATAAAACGAACTATATACTAACTTTGACTGGCCTGTTAGTCTAGTAGTTAGTGGCCCTGACTGCTATGCCGGAGGTCGTGGGTTCGATTCCCACTCAGGACAAATGTTTGTGTGATGAGCACGATCATTTGTTCTGTGTCTGGGTGTAATCTATCTATAATATGTATGTATTTAGAAATATATAGCGTGACTGGTAATTAGTGTACGATACTTAAACACGTGATTGTGCTCATGATAATCAACAACTTTTACTATGGGAACAAACCTGAAATAGCGAAAGAAAATCAGCTGTTCAGTACATTTATGTTTGCCTAATGTACTGAACAGCTAAAATTTTTTTCGCGATTTCGGCTTTGCTCCCATAATAAAAATTGTTTGTTATCATGAGCACAATCACGTGTTTAAGTATCGTACACTAATTGCCAGTCACCCTATATAAGTATGTTTATCAGTTGTCTAGTACTCATAATACAAGCTCTGCTTAGCTTGGGGCTAGACGGCGTTGTGTGATAGTTGTGGAATAAAAAAAAAACTTGGTGGTAGCGTGCTGGCACATAACAGGTCAGCCACACAAAAGGACAAGTCCAATAAAAATTACAAAGCATAACAAATACAAACGAATCACCGAAGAAAATTAATTAAAACCAGTTCCTGCACTCACCCCAAACTGGCAACTGTTCTCAGTTAAAACAGAACGAAACAACAATACCATCCAGCATTTAATAGTACCAAAAACCAGACCTTTTTAGTCTACAATAGAAATTATCAATCACTAGGATTTACGGCGCGGAACCAAAGCTTGCTTTTTCCACTATAAACCGTATAAATTTGGATGAAAGCTAAATATTTAACTGACTTGTATACGACGAGCTCCTCCTAAATGTGTCGCATAAATTCGGTCAAGTAAAAAGTCGTCAACTCGTGGACGTAAGATTAGCGTGGATAAGACGCGCGTGAAAAAGTCAACGCGGGCTTGGAACGTAAAGGGTAACTGAAAGAACAAAAGTCTGACTCTCCGTCTCACTCTACCCAGAAAGAAAGAAGTAATTTGATCATTTATTACTCAAAAAGAAAATAATCTACATGACTCAAATTAATGAGTTTAAGTAGGAAATTTAGTAGATACTAACTTGTATATTGCATTTCACGATGTATGAAGTTTTATGAATGGTGGTATTATTGTATATTTTTTATACTTTAGCAAAACTGAATTTAATCGTTTTAGTAATGAAACAAATAGATTTTCCAAGTTAATGTTTGACCAATGAATAGGAATCCAAGAGACGTGGACGTAAAGTACAAATAATAAAACTTGTTTTACACAACCATTGTTAAGCACACAATTGTCGCCAAATGTAGGATTTGGTTGATGTTGGTTGAATGTTAGGCCTCCCACAAGGTGTACCGACGACCTGGTGAGAGTCGCGGGAGTGCGGTGGATGCGAGACGCACAGGATCGGTCGTTGTGGAGACGCTTGGGGGAGGCCTATGTCCAGCAGTGGACGTCTTTCGGCTGAAATGATGATGATGATGATGTAGGATTTGCGCTCTACCTAGAGCGGAAGAAGTTACTTGGTGATTTCCACTTAATAAAGAGGTCTTAAAGTCAAGAGTGTGTCTACCTATAAAAAGTAGAATATTAATGTAAAATAAGTACAGAAGGGATTTAGACAGTAAAAGTGTCTCCCTCTCTCTCCATCTGTGAGAAATTATCTGATGACACAAAACCTCAATTTTTTTTAACAGTAAAAAAAATATGAATTCTTACTGTAGAAAACAAAACACTCTTTTACAAAAACAATACAGCACAATAAGGCTCATCCACACTAACCTCACCCCTCCGTCGCCATTAAACGCAATAGTTACGGTTACATAATTTATTGTTTTTCATCTTTGAAATCTTAGCGGAGTCAAGTTGTATAAATCATGCGTTAATGCCAGAGTATTATACAAATTCAAATTTATAACATGATAAAATTGCCGAACGGCTCCCCCGTCCCCCGACCGCTGGGGGACGTAAACTACGCTGCCCTTAATTCATTAGAGAATCGGGTTCTGTTCTGACTTTTCGACTTTTGAGATTGAATATCAAAACGTACTGACAGTTTTTTTGAATGAGTGTCTCTTGGATGTTCAGTTTTCTGGTGTTGTAGTCTGTTTTGAGTAAGTGTTGTATTATGTTTGATAGTGTTATATTTATGGACGGTTTGTGCTGGTGACTTCGCTTGGTATGCCGATTTTGCAGTAGGAAATCACCAAATAATTCGTCTCACTCGAGGTGTAATGAGAGGGACTATCAAACTTTTACTGAACCCGTGTTCCTTTTTAGGGTTGCGTACCTCAAAAGGAAAAAAATGGAACCCTTATAGGATTATTTTGTTGTCCGTGTGTCTGTCTATCAATCAAGACCTTTTATCTCGGGAAAGCGTGGATGTATCGAGTTGAAATTAAAACCATATACTCGGTCTGCGGTCCCTTGAAGCTATGAAAAAAACAAACTTCTGAGTTGTCGCAAAAAACGTATATTGACACACTCAAGGGAATCAAAATTCTACTTCCCGTTGACCTAGAATCCTGAAATGGCATAAAGCAAGGTCTCATAGCCATAAGTATAGGAACAAACTGTAAATTTGTAGTAACGTCACAAAAAAAAACTTTTTACAGTTCGGAAAAAATCTTCGTAACTCAATTGGGGAATTGAACTGTTTTCATAGATAAGTTTGTGCAGAACTTTCAGTGCGCGAGTCCGACTCGCGCTTGCCCGGGTTTTTTTTTAATTTATATAAACTAGTGCTTGATTGCGATCTCACTTGATAGCCAGCAGTGGTGCAATCGTTGATGATGAGGCGCACTAATTTATTAAGAGCCTATTTACTTTAGTCTTGAAGTCACCTAAATAAGTTCCTTCAACTATCCTTCACGTTTCAGGGCTACAGTAAATCTTTGGAACGATTCTGTGTTGCTTGGTATGTCTTGTTTACTAAACGCGTACATACGGTGAAATTGGGTGACATTCGTCTTTAGCTTGATTGGTTTCTAACTCCATTATTTATTTTTTCACAATTCCTAGATTTCTGGTCCTTGAGTACAAGGACCAGAGAACTTGAGTACAAGGAAATTATAAAGTAGTAACTTTAGCACACCAAATAATCAAGCATGTAAATTTAAAATAATTCAGTTGAATTTAAAGTTGACACTGTCTCCACAAGCCCTGTCATACTCCACAACAACTATCACACAACGATCACACAACGCCGTCTAGTCCCAAGCTAAGCAGAGCTTGTGTTATGGGTACTAGACAACTGATAAACATACTTATATATTTCTAAATACATACATATATAGATAAATTACACCCAGACACAGAACAAATGATCGTGCTCATCACACAAATATTTGTCCTTTGTGGGAATCGAACCCACGACCTCCGGCATAGCAGTCAGGGCCACTAACCACTAGACCAACAGGCCTGACGATACTATTAGTCTCACGCTTTTATCTTCATATTGAAGAACGGGTAAAAGATTAGAGCCATATGTATGTGTCTAACACTTTGATGGAGATAAACATCTCAGAACTAAGACATTATCTACAAAGTCATAAATATGAAAGTGTAAATCATAAACACAAGGTGTAGCTATAAAAAATATGTTACACATACTGTCACGAACCCTTTGTGAAAGATGATATAGACCTTTCTTTCACACAAATCTTTATTTCATTCTCACCCATTCAAATCCGCTCAAAAGCATTTTTTCACACAATCGAATAACTCAATTCTGAAATAGAAAATTAATAATCGTCTCAAATCGATTGCGAGCGAAAAAGGCCGATTATCATCGAAGCAATTATTATCAATGAGTTTGATTTATACGGATTTTGGACGGTAAACCTCTTTCTTTCCATTCAGGTTTAATTGAATGATCAAATCGGATGGCATTAGCGCGGCTCCTTTGTCTCTCATTTGTTTAAACAATGGGAATCAATCGGTGATCGGTTTGCGGCATTTTTTGTAGTTCGTGCCGATTTTTTGGGGTTTCCAAGCGATTTTCTTCGGCGGTTTCCTTTTAATGTATTGAGCAAAAGGCTTTTAGAACAATGATACTTGATTCCAATGATGGCTATATTTATCCCGCTCATATAATTGGATGAACTTAGTATCGTAATTTTTCAGAACAGATGGCCGATAGGTCGGAAGATTGCCTAACGGACTCTTTTTTATGACTTCTCCCGCTCTGGGTGGAGCGAGAAGGAGAATCAGACTTTACTGAATAAAACCTACAGTGTACCTTCAGTTGCCTTTTGCGAGGGCCACGGTAATTCTTTCAAACAATCATCAGCTCGTATTGGCCCCGTCAATCTTGCTGACATCTCTTTTAGGTGCGCGTGGAACACAAAGCACCGTCGACAGGGACTTGGTCCTTACCGGACGGCGAGCCACTCATTGCTCGCCGTCCGCAAGCTCATGCACGGTGTACGGACTCTTGACACCCAGAGTATCTCCGACTGTAACCTGGGCGTGATGCTTTTCTCCACTAAACGGTTTCAACCTGGTCATACCTGGTCATCACCCTCATCAGCGTTCTCCGCGCGATTAGAACATATAGAACAGTCCGGAATCATCTATCGGGCAGTTGCCTACCAGACATAACACCCGTCTAGCCGTAAGATCCTCCCTTTACAACGAAGGTTTGCGGGACTTTACTCCCTGTTCCGCATACCTCCAAACTCCCTTGCCACCATTATTGCTTCGCAAAAGGAGATGGACGCTGTTTGAACTTATCGAAACAAATTGCCAATAATAAAGGTAAATTATATTGACAGTCCCTTCGCAGGATTTTCAACGAAACATTTCCTTATTAATTAATATAACAACCAAAAATAATCATTGAAACATTCAACCCTAAAAACACATCAAATACGCCAAAAATTTAGCAAAATCAGCGCCAAATGTTATTAAACAGTAGCCGGACCGTCCATAACTAATAATTATATTTTGTCGGCCATCCGTAACAAATATGTCCCAATACGGTGATATCGGCATGGTGTTTACCCTCTCCATCCCCATATTCCCCTTTCACCCCCCCTACCCCCATATTTAATGCGGGTACCCGATATTCAACTCTGCTGTATTGGTGTACCTTAATAAATTTAACATTAAAATCATGGTAAGGGGTTATTAGTATTTTGTTTTGATAATTTAGAAATATTGGTTTTGTAAACACCTATTTTTGAGCTGCCCTTCTGTGAAATTGTGTGGTATTTTTCGGGATAATTATTTTTTATTAGAGTGGAGCATCTGGTCAAGAGTATGTTTTTGATTTTGGCTATAAAACCTAGATTATGGAGCGGCTGCACCCACTTTAGTCCAAATTAACTCAAGGGAACTTCTCAGAAAAAATATCCTATTCTTGAATTATAGTCTACTTGTATGCCAAGTTTCATCCCGATCTGTTCGGCAGTTACAGCGTGAAGGAGTTCTAAATACACACACATACGTATTATTTGTTGCATTTAATATACAAGTGTTTTCTCCATAAAATAATATATAGAGCAACGGGCTATAATCAATAGGAGAATAGAGTACTGGGTATCTTCAGAACAATATCTTTTCAACAGTAGTTTCAAAACTACAAAACAACTGATTAATTATACCTAATTAGGTACTAATTTAAAAAAAAAATGTGTTAACAAAAGTTGAACATGTTCTCATTTCATGGTAGCGTCAACTTTGACCATACACGTGTATATTTAATTAATTTTCGTTTTATATCAATTAATAGCTTTATAAATAAATAAATAAATATTCACACAACTATCACACAACGCCGTCTAGTCCCAAGCTAAGCAGAGCTTGTGTTATGAGTACTGGACAACTGATAAACATACCTAAATATTTCTAAATACATACATATTATAGATAAATTACACCCAGACACAGAACAATGATTGTGCTCATCACATGTAAACATTTGTCCTGGGTGGGAATCCAACCCACACCCTCCGGCATAGCAGTCAGGGCCACTAACCACTAGACCAACAGGCCAGTCATATGAAGTATTTTTTCTTGGAAAAACAAAACTAAACTTAATTAGGTAGTAAAATGTCCACAGACGAATAGTGGTAGCACTTACGCACAAAATATATATCTCTCTACGCGATTGACGCACTCTTATCCTGACTCTAGGCAAACTGACATTCTATAACTGTTTTTATGATTTTTTTATTTTCTCCAGGTCAACCTATGAGGAGGAGTGGCGACCGCGTACCGGAAGACGCAGTGTTGGAAGGCCCCCTACAAGGTAGACCGATACCTGGTGAAGGTTGCGGGAATCCGATGGATGCGAGACGCACAGGACCGTTCATTGTGGCGACATTTGGGGGAGACCTATGTCCAGCAGTGGACGTCTATCGGTTAAAATGATGACGATGATGATGAACATATGAGGTCGTCATAAGCTTAACCAGACTTGATTGAGACAACCTTCTTAAATTAATTAAAGTCTTTAAGCTAGGACTTATTAAAAGTCTAAAACAAAACTAAACGATTACACGCTAAGGGCATCCCCTGAAGAGATTTGAATTGATTTTATTATGGGCCGCATTTAAGTCTACAGGCTCTGTAGCGGGTTCTAGCAAGGAACGAGGCGGTTACATTCTTTCAGTCGACGCTCTATTGGCGATACCAACCAAAAGTTTGAAATTACCACGTGATATTTTGACAATACCATACATTTTTAGGGTTCCGTACCTCAAAAGGAAAAAACGGAACCCTTTTAGGATCACATTGTTGTCCGTCCGTCTGTCTGTCTGTCAAGACCCTTTATCTCGGGAACGCGTGGAGGTATCGAGTTGAAATGAAAACCATATACTCAAGTTTGCGGTCTCTTAAAGCTGTGAAAAAATATAACATCAGAGTTAACGGAAAAAAAGATACGGCCGTTTAAGTCGCAAACGTGTATTTCGACACTCTCAAGGGAATCAAAATTCATAGGGTACTTCCTGTTGACCTAGAATCCTGAAATTTGGCATAGAGCAAGGTCTTATAACACAAGTATAGGAAAAAATCTGAAAACTGTAAATGTGTAGTTACGTCACAAAAAAAGAAAACTATTTTTGCTGTTCCAAAAAATCTTCGTAACTCAGTTCGGGAATTGAACTGTTTTCATAGGTAAGTTTGTACGGAACCCTTAGTGCGCGAGTCCGATTCACACTTGCCCAGTTTTTTACTTTCGACTATTGTTTTCGCTGTTAGAGATGTCACTTTTTCTGGATGTTCAGGGTGCTCTCGGGCAGTCAACTCCATTATAATTTCAACGCAACACAAACCCCCAAATATATATTTTCATTTGGAGATACATAGCGCGTCAATTTCGTACATATAGACATGTAGATCTGAGTGATCCATACATCCAAAAATAACTACAATTCCATTCCACGTCATCATCAATACTGCCGACTTCCTAAATACCGATGTCAGCAACCTGACGAGGAACAGAAGCCTGCTATCGGGCAGCACCATTTCAGCATCGTCAGAGCGACAGATAAACACCGAACGCCACTTTTGCACCGCGGCAGATAAGTGTAGGCACTTAGCACACAAACTATGCATAAGCACAGCTTTTTGATAACTCGCCGACGGTACTGGCATGCAGAAAAGTGTTTCGAGAATAATTTAGTTGGTATTTTTTTTTTGTTAATAAACAGATGAAGTTATTTTGGAAAATCGCAGTATTTTTTTATTGAAACTGTAGAATATTATGACAAGAGCAGGTTTTTATTATAACCAATCAATTGTGTATTTACGTAGCAAGTATGCTTATCAAGTTTTCTAAAACAGAAGTAGGTAAAGAAAAATTCTAAGAAGCCCATGTATTTGAAATCGGCACAACCTAAAATCAAAAATTCGAAGATATGTGGCATCCACCAATCCACATAGAGCCCACGTAAAGGATTACGACCCATTCCTTCTCCATGAGAGGAGGCTTGAGTCCCAGCAGTGAGAAGATTATAATAATAAACCCATGTATTGTTTAATGACGTCGGCTGCTTAAAGTTTTGTAATAACAAATACCTCCTAGATTGCATACATCATTGTTTTTAGGTTGAAAGGCACTGGAAAAATCATGACATCTACTCATTATATGACCCCTCCCGCACTAGGTGAAGTAAGTACTGACCTTATTTTATTTTTTATTATGTATAGGCTCGCGTTTGACCACTATCTCACCTATTGGTAAGCGATGATGTGGACGACGATGGAGGACGCTTGCCTAGAAGCAACCTATTCACTCTTGACTTAAAGAACCCTAGGATAAAGCTATCAGGAAACACAGACTCCGGCAGGGAATTTCACTCCTTAGCTGTACGCACAATAAATGTGTTCCTAAAACGCTTTGTACGTATGGGTGGGATGTCTACCATGTACCGGTGGCGCAAAGCTGTAAGTACATCTAGTGATCCGAGGATGGAACGGACTTGGCGGATTTAAATTGTGCAATTCCAATGCAAACTCTCCGAAATTTAAACGATAGAAAACCGACAGGCTAGCTTTTAATTTTTCGTCACCAATTTCTCCCAAACACTTTTTACTATGCCAGTACGCGTGTACAGAACACCTCTCACGCTAGGCGATCACGCGCACATTTAGCGGTCTTTGATTAAGTCAATAGGTGGCGCGAGCGTCGCTACTCGCACATACATTATTTACATTGAGTCTTGGAGTCTGCGGCTTATGTAAGATGACTGGTTATTGGTGCAGAAACGTGGGGAGATTGGAAAGAAGTGGTCGATAGTGTCGACTGCTAAGTAGGTATGTGATGTCGGGATCGTTATGTAGCATCATCTAAGTCACCACATAAGAATTAAAATTAGAAAATCCTGCATCGCGATGTTTTCCGACCGATTAGAACATATACAACAGTCCGAAACAACTATCAGACAGTTGCCCGGACGATATACAACACCCATCTGGTCGGTCCTCCTTTTTCAACAGAGGTTTGCGAGATTTTTCCAAAAAGTTTTGTGACGTAACACAAAATTTACTGTTTTCAGACTTATTCCTATATTTGTGCTATAAGACAAAGCTTTATGCCAAATTTCAGGATTCTGGGTCAACGGGAAGTACCCTACGAATTTTGATTCCCTTGAGAGTATCGAAATTAATAATAATACGTTTTTTGCGACATAAACGACCGTATCTTTTTTGTTGTTAACCGCAGATTTGATTACTTATACGAGTATGGTTTTAATTTCAACTCAATCTCTCCATACGTTCCCGAGATAAAGGGTCTTGACCGACAGACCGACAGACGGTCAATAAAGTGATCCTATAAGGATTCCATTTTTTCCTTTTGTGGTACGGAACCCTAAAAAGGGAAATACTTCACCGAGATCCATGGTGACGCATTCAGATAATGGTCTTAAAAAAGTGTGGTTGAATTCATGACCAAACCGAACAACGGGTGCGGTACCTAACACATAACTGTATTCATTTTGGTGGCTGCGCATTGGCAGTAACGCCATGACATCTCATGAGGAGACGTCTCCCATCAATATATTTTTTGACAGTGTATAATCACGCTGTCAAAAGTGGCAGCTCCATGGTGTCCTAGTGAGGCTTTAAATTGAAGGATTTAACATTCTGAACACTGAAAAGTTTTTGGGTTTCTTTTTTGTTTTTTTGTTTTTTTTATGAACAACCTGACGAATGCGCCGCTTGCGAGCCGCTTGCGAACTGCACGCGTGTTGCTTGCGTGCGGTATTAGCCTAAGTTTGGTGCGCTGCTCTAGTGCAGATCCGGCAAGGCTCAAGTGAGGCGCGCGTGCATCGCGCGCGTGGCTCGTGCGCACGTAGCTCTTTCGCGTTTGCACTATGTACATATTTATGTGTACCGCGGGCAGCACGCGCGCACCTTCTACGCCGCTCGAGTACGGCGTGTTGCTTGTGCGCGGGCGGTGTACGAACATGAAATGCACGCGCGCAGTTCGTAAGCAATTCGCGAGTGGCTCCTGAGCGGCGCATTCGCCAGGTCTGGACACACCTTTACCTTTAAAATGAAAGTGACCTAACTCAAAGTTCCTATTAATTCTCTTTCTGCTATAAAGTGACTTTAAAAAGCACTACTCAACAAACTTTGCGGTAAAAAAGAGTCCAATTATGAGTAAGAGTATTATGGTAGTATGGGTTTACCTAGTTTTGGAATCACTTTGCCCTTGTATCCATTTTTCAATAATTTGTATCTAGATTTGTATTACTACTAGCAGTCCCGACAGACGTTTTCCTACACGAAAGCTTGCTTTTCATCAGAAAAAAAATTTACAACCCGATTGCAACACACGACAAACACACGTACAGAAGAATTATATATAAAGATAAAAATAGTATCTATTGTACAGCTGCTTAAAAAATAAATTAAAAAAGAAACTCATATTAATAATATTATACATTTCGAAGACTTTGTTGCTAATTTTCCACAAATTGCAATTTTTTAGTTGTCTCTTTCACTCTAAAGTGGCGTTGTGTTAATCAATTAAATCCTTTTGAAACGGCTGATTTTATTCATAGAAATTATGTCAATGTTCAAAAAATATGGGTATAACCAGACTAACTGCATATCTTGATCATATTAACAACAACTTTACAAATTCAAAAAACTCAACTTTACCAAAACGCAAACCAACCAAGTCACTCCATAGCCAATTTACATCTGTCAAATTAACCCAAGCATTGCTGCTCAAAAATTTCACACTTCAATTATAAGAGGGCGCACTCCTATAATTGGCACACTGTCGAATCGTAAAACATTTGGCGTTTCTACGGTACGGCGATAATCCTGCATGAAGGAAGCTATAGATCACAGGAAAAAAAGTCAGCGGCGGCGCGGCGGCGGCGACGCCCGTGTGTGCTTCCCTTTACAGTTATGAATACATTATTTGATTATAATGATTTATTTGAGTGTGGTATTAATGTTTGAAGGATGGTTAAAGCTTAGTTTATGGTGGATAGTTATCATGATGTGTTTGACTGCCTCGTTGGTCTCGTGGGTTCGATTTCCGGGTCGGCCAAAAAGTGCTTTTAGGTTTACCAGTAGGAATTACTCTGTAGCTGCCTGAAGTTTGGAAGTTGGTGGTGTGATACCCCCCGTGCCTCGGAAAGAACGCAAAGGCGTTGGTGCTGCACCTGATCTCTGTCCGGTTGCGTCGGATTGCCGTCTCATCGGCAGTAAAGGAACTGAGAGTTCATAATTCGACGGTTGAAAGGCTAATTGATCTAAGCGACATTTTTTCAAAAAAAAATTGAAACCTGACTCAAACGACGGAGAAAAATTTGCTGATTCCGAATATGTATATGTATAACTCAATATTGGAAAAATGTCGTTTAGATAAATTAGCCTTTCAACCGTCGTCATATGTATTTGCACACACATTTGTGCACTATAATATCTCTTGCGTACTTGGTTAATCTCCGCCCCCCTAGCCAAGTTACAACCGTTTCGTGTCGAATTCCGTTCTCCAATCGGTAACGCCTCGGTATCAGAAATTATTGTAGAAAACGATAAGTTGGTAGCCATGTTGACGCACCTGAGTCGGCCTACAATGTAGCGTTTGTATAACAAAGGATGTAGCGTTGAACATTGTAGAAACGATAACAGTTCATTCTATCATTTTGAACGATGTGAACTTGGCTACGAATTTTCAATTCGTTTGTTCTGACCACGTGACTTTAGGTTGAGATGATGTCATTCCCATACATTTGATTCGTTTTCGACTAGCGTTAACGATTGCAGATTATCAACTTGGCTAGGGGTGCTGATGAGATTGGCCACCGCTATCGGAAATCAGTCGGGAGGATTATCATGATGTGTATGTTTGAGCTGACTGAGGGAAGGGTATACCTATCTTAGTACCGATAGAAAGACTTCCACTACCCTAGGTTGACTGGTAGAGAATGCCTAAGGCATTAAGTCCGCCTTTGTACCTTTTGTTGCATGAAGATTAAATAGATAAATAAATAAATAAAGACCCATACAATATACTAACACTAGAATCATACTAATGTTAATATCAATTGGTTAGACACGTTTTTCAACGCTTGAAATGACCGATTCGTAAGACTTAGCATGACTTTTAAATAGTTAACAAGTAAAAAAATTTGGTAGAAACCTTCTATGTTTTGATTAATTGTAATTTTGCAAGCCTGTCGGTTTTCTAGCATTTAAATTTTGGGGATTTAGCGTCGCTATTGCACAATTTATTCCCGACCAGTCTATTCCATCAGCGGACCACTAGACGTACGGCATTGCTCCACCGCTACATGGTGGACATTCCACGCATATGTACAAAACTTTTTGGGAACACATTCATTGTGCGTAGGTACAGCTAAGGAGTAGAATTCCCTGCCGGATTCTGTGTTTCCTGATAGCTACAACTTGGGGGTTTTTAAGTCCACACTGAGTAGGTTACTTCTTGGTAAGCCTGCTCCATTGTCGACCACATCATCGCTTATCATCAGGTGAGATAGTGCTCAAACGCTAGCCTATCAATAATGATAAAATAATAATAATAATATTCCATAACTTTATCACAACGTCGTCTAGTCCCAAGCTAAGCAGAGCTTGTGTTATGGGTACTAGACAACTGATAAATATACTTATATATTTCTAAACACATACATATTACAGATAAATTACACCCAGACACAGAACAAATGATCGTGCTCATCACACAAACATTTTTCATGGGTGGGAATCGAATCCACGACCTCCGGCATAGCAGTCAGGGCCACTAACCACTAAACCAACAGGCCAGTAAAAAGATACATGTAGGTTAATTCTTTGAATAGGCAAAAATCACATTGATACATTATTTTAAACATAAATATATTAATCAAAACACCGAATAATATTCAAATAAACTCATCCACATCTAAAATTGAAACAAGAAACAACTTCATCGAAAAAACTGTAACACTACCCACACCCCATCCATCAGCGCTCATCACAAATCAAGAAGACGCATGTTTTCCGCCGGGACTCGAACCCCGGACTAATGGCGCCGCCCGATTTATTAACAACGCTACATACACACGCTAATGTAGTTAAAGAAAGAGAATAAAAGGTTCTCTCAAAATTATGGCGACCAAAACAATGGCTGATGGTGACGGCTGTTTTATATTGTTTCTTAAAATAATTGTTGAGTTGACTATTTTGGTCTTTTCGATTTGGTGACTAAAATTGTCTTAATAAAAGTGCCTAAGCACTTTCAGAAACAAACAAAAAAAAAATATGTTAGAAAGTTTTTTTTTTGTAGGTGGGAAAATCATCCAATGACATCCCCCGCTTTTGGGCGGAGCGTGAGCAGTTGCTGATATCTCCTTGAGTCGCGTGTGGAACAGTACGCGCCGTCGACGACTTGGGCTCGGTCTGGACGGTTACCAGACGGTCGGACAGCGAGTTACCCATTGCTCGCCAGACGGTCGGACGGCGAGCTACCCATTGCTCGCCGTCCGCAAGCCCGCGCCTACATATGGCAGAAAATGGCGTTGTGTTTGACAAACTCGGCCAGTCTTCATAAGAAAAGAAAAAAAAAATCTAGTTTTTGGTTTGAGAAACCGGAATGAGGTTTCATTGACGCCTTCCTTTTGATGGCATGCCATATATTTAACAAAAGACTGTCACAATATTTTATCATCACTTTGGGAAAATTTAGCTCAGAGAGCAGAGAGGCAGATAGACAGACACAGTGGGGGACTTTATTTTATGAGATGATAATGTCTATCCTAATTCTGAAAATAAGGCCTTTGAACTCATCTAGCAAAACTCCACTATGATCTATTTCTCATCACACAAACATACTTAAAGATTAATTTATGAACGGTATAAGACACGCTCACATAGTGCAGTTTGTAATATGGCGAGCAGATGTTCTTAGACGCATAAATCAGTATAATGACGGATACATGTGACAAGTGTATGTACATCACACGTCGTACAGAGTGATATGTCGCTCATATCATTTGCATGTGTTTATGGCATGTGGTTTAGCAATTATGGGTGTTAATTATAGGGTGGGATGGAAAAAAAATAGAGTAAAAGACTTTGTAGTTGGCTAATAATTGAAATATCCTATTGTCATCAGCATCATCTTCCACCATCACCTCTACAGTCCGGACTAAGCCTTGCCTCGTCGTTTATACCGCGTACATCGGAGGACTGGACAATTTGCCTGCTGCAGTTTTCCCGTCCGATTATAATTTAGGTGTCTCTAAGGCTAGAGTGAATAGGCTAAATAATAAACTAGTGCGCCCAACCATCAACGATTGCATCACGACTGGTCCTATATGTCTCACATTCATCGGATTCCTGCGACTCTCACTGGGTCATCGGTCTACCTTGTGTGGTTCCCAGTCGCCACTTCAAAACCTTTCGGCCCAATCGACCATCTGTTTTACGAGCAATGCCAAGCTCCACTTAAGTTTGACGATTTGGACTATGTCGACAACCTCGATTTTCCTGTTATAACAGGGAGTCCAAGTGAGTCCTGACTTTTTGAAGTATCACAATTTGGAAAAATTTAAGAATTTAATGTTAGAATATTTCAAAATGTGAGGAATTGAAATACGCTCACGATATTTATTTATTTATTTATTTATTTATTTTATTTTAAAGAAGGCTCACAGACAAATAGAAGAAAAATGATATAAACATTGTAACATTATTAAATAGCTAATTACGAGCCTCCACACATAGATAAGAAAAAATATATATCGATAATAAGGAACTACACACAAATCAATAAATTACTAACGAGAAGTTAATCACAGAAAAAATTCTGTGCCATTCGCCGTCGTAAGGTCGCAACACTGGTGTTGAACAAGTCGATATCAAGGTCCCTAGAAAAACTATTGAAATCAAGTGCACTCCTTATTGAAAAAACATTTTTCATATAATTGGTCGATGCGAGAGGTACACTTAATATTGGTCGCAGACGTAATCCCATTAGGTTTGTGCGTAGTGCTAAATTAGAAACGAATTCAGGACAGTCAATGTGGCCATTTGCGATACCCATCAGCATACTTAAGTCTCCAATTTGACGCCTCATCTCCAAAGGAAGGAAGTGGTACCGTTTACAGCGGTGCTCATAGTCAACTGAGTATTGCTGTGCCCTATAATCTAGGTAACGTAGAAATTTTCTTTGGACGCCTTCAATACGGGACTTATAAGTCTCATACTGCGGGTTCCAAACCTGAGATGCGTATTCTAAATGGCTACGTACGAAAGAACAATACAAAATTTTAACTGGTTTAAGAGATCGGAAACAGGCCGATATATCAAGCTTATCCAGATATATCCAGTCCCTTACATTTTGAGTATTTGACAATCGTTATAAAATCGAAGATAGAATATCATTTTGTAAGAGCCATAACAACCTATAAGTATCTTAGGTAATTAGAAAGCCTAGTGCAGATATACTTACATACTTACTCGACGGCGTTACAGTCAACATTCCAAATAATATGCCATAATCAAAAAAGTAGATTTTCTGTTTTCATAAATTGTTTTTCTTTCTTTCTTTCTTTTTTTCTTTACCAGACTTTTATTCAATTTGGTACAAATTTACATTTAGGTGCTTTAACGCGTACGAATACGTTTAATAACTCTTTCTAAGACTACAAACGATGCTTTGGAAAGCACTGTAATTTTGTGACCATCGCTAAACACTCAACCAGCAGACACATAATCTCTTTATCATCACTTTCGACATACCCAAAAAGAGACATACTAACCCATTAAAATTCGACCACACGACAGAAACGTAAGCGGCACGTACAAAGACCAACTAGGTAATAACCGACACACATTTCATTAGTAAAACACACAGAAATCATAACAAAAGACACCGAACTTGAAGTTATCTGCCGCCGCAAACATTTCAGTGGACCACTTGAAAGTTAAACTCTTTTCAACTTACCGCTATCACTGTGTGATAGAATGCAGAAGGTTCACACTTATGTTATGACATTAGTGGAGTCAGATTTTGGAACAGATCTCGATTCAAAACTACTTAGGTACTAAAAATAAATTTAAATATGGCGTCGAAAAGTTGCTCGTCGCTGTTGACTTTTTTTGAGTAGGGAAATGATTCAGTGACTTCTCTCGCTTTAAGGTGGAGCGAGAGGACAAGTCAGACTTTTTACTACTTTACTTCCCTCACGTTTGCAGCCATCTCCTTCACTACCATTACTGCCTTGCAGAAGGAATCCTTCTGTGAAGCAGTAATGCTAGACCACATTGCATTCCCTGTCACTCCGGACCAAGGCCTGAACCAGGGACCGGCAACAGAGGTCGTCACGAGGACATAGGAGTGCTCCACCCAAGCGAGGCACACCTCCACCGTATGCTCCGCCGTGTCCACCGGTCTGCACAATGGTAAGCTGTCTACTGGTAATGTGCTCAAAAGACTGGCGGTATACAATACGACGGTATATAGATACAAGCCAGCCCTTGGCACGCGAAGTGTGAACTAGACATTTGAAAAGGTTTTTTTTTACTTTTGGGCTTAATTTTTTTCCAGTCTTTGCTTAACTAACGTAAACAAAGGAATTTCATTTCAAACATTTTCTTCCTGTAACATAAGAAAACAGTGGACGTCTATCGGGTGAAATGATGACGATGATGATGAGCATAATATTAACATCACGCCTGATTTCCTCGAAGCTAAGCTAAGCTGCTAACTTTCCTATAATTAACTAATATAATGTTCCGTTAGTCACTCATGTGTGGTTGACAGCAGCATACTAAGTGGAACTTCTGGTCATTTATTTATAGTGACAAAGCTCTTTCGAACTCACCGCGGCGCCTGCGCATTCTGTGTCAACAAGCGCGCGCATCTTAAACAGCTGTTTGTTTAGCAATTTTATTCTTTGATGTTTTGATTATGTGGCAATGTTCTGATAAGTTTGTTGATACATAGATATGTTGCATAGTTTAAAAGATTTAGTACTTATTCTTATATCAATGTGCTTAAAACATGCTATTACGTAATTTAATTAGGCTAGCAGGGGTTTTACCATGACATGTTAAAATAGAGCAGTGGTGGCCGAGTGGTAACAGCCCCGACTTAAGTGTTGAAGGTCGCGGGTTTAAACCCAGCCAAGCGCATTACTTTGTGTAATTTATTTCATCACCACTGCTCTCAAAACGGTGAAGGAAAACATCGTGAGGAAACCGGCATGTCCTAGAACCAAAAATTCGAAGACATGTGACATCCACCAACCCGCACTGGGCCCGCGTGGTGGATTACGGTTCATTCCCTTTTCTAGAGAGAGGAGGCCTGAGTCCCAACAGTGGGAACATTATAAGGCTGACTACATGTGTTAAAATATCAGGCGTTTTTGTTTTTTTTTTAGTTGGTTAAACATTCAATGAATTCTCCCACTCTAGAATGGTGCGAGAGGGCGTGTCCGACTTTTACTGACTATAAACCATACCTATGTTCTTTCTTTGCCCTTACATTTCAGGACCTCGGGTTTCTCTTTCGGAAGTCAACCCATGGTCCCAGTAGACATTTCTTTGTGGCGCGCGTGGATTATTACGCGCCGTCGACGACTCGAGCTCGATTCGGACAGTTACCGGACGGCAAGTTACCCATTACTCATCGTCCGAACCTCCCAAATTTACCATGTCCGGTTTAACCTCGCCTCGTCTTTTCAACCTGTACATGAACCAGCTGATCGGTGAACTCAGCAGAACTAATGTTGGTTTTTCCATAGACGGAGTTTGTATGAACAATATAAGTTACGCAGATGATATGGTGTTGCTGAGTTCATCGGTCAGTGGCTTACGTAAACTTTTGCGCATTTGTGAGTCGTATGCGGAGGCCCACGGGCTCAGGTATAATGCTAAAAAGAGTGAATTCATCATCTTCAAAGCTGGTACCAAATTCTGTACCTCCTATCACTCTTTGTGGCATTCCTTTAAAAAGGGTGTCGCAGTTCAAATACTTGGGCCACTGACGACTTATGTGACAATCTGGACATTGAGCGAGAGCGCATGGCGCTGTCTGTCCGGTGAAATATGTTGGCTCGCAGGTTTGCGCGATGTACTAGACCTGTGAAGGTGACTCTATTTAAGGCATATTTCCAGTCGTTTTACACGTTCAGCCTGTGGACCAACTTTACGCAGCGGGCGTACAGCGCACTGCGTGTGCAGTACAACAATGCTTTCAGGATACTGTTAGGGCTTCCGCGGTTTTGTAGTGGTTCGACAATGTTTGCTGAGGCGCGGACGGATGATTTTTTCGCAATCATAAGGAAACGGAGCGCTTCACTATTAAGTCGCCTACGAAGCAGCTCGAACAGTCTCCTGAGGGTGTTGTCCGAGCGGTGGGACCTGTCCCTGATACAGAGGTGGATGCAGCTTCATGTTAGCGGCTCTCCTCGTATAATTTGACTTTGAGACATTGTGTGTGTAAAAATGTGTCTTTAATTTTGTGATTGTAATTTTGTATTTTAATTTAATTTAATTTTTATTTGAACTTCATTATATGTGCATTCTTATGTTATTTGATTTATTTTAATGTTTTATTTGATTTTAATTTTGTATGTAATTTATGGACTACTTTTGTCTGAAATAAATGAATAATAATAATAAAGACCTGCGTCATGCGGAATGCGAGGACGCCGTGACGTATCTCCAGCCTCAAAGAAAGGACTCACCGCCATGTTTGTAGCGTGCCCAATGCCTTGAAGTCCTCAAAGTAAAACCACGCAAATTACAAGTCAATATTACTGAAATAATTCAAAACTGTCTTCATTTAGTAAATCAACAACTCAACTGCCGTTACCCAAGAAAATGTTCATTTACTTAAACAAAAATATTATCACGCGACCCCTGAAATCAGTAAATAACTCCAAACACATACCTCCTAAGGAGTACTTGCACAATTTATGGCCTTTTGCTTAACCGACTTCGAAAAAAGGCAATGAACAAAGAAAAAAAAACACAGGATCATTCTAATAGCGGGGCGAAGTGAATCAAATACTTTTCCGACGGGGAGAGAAATAAAATAAATTTATTTGGCTCTCTGTTCACTAAGTTTGAGAACTGTTTAATTCTTGAATCTTGTATTGGATTTATTCAAGGCTGGAGTCGGGAGTGGGACTGGGCCCATTTGGGCGCCAATAGTGAGGCGGAAGAATTTGTTGATGTTGTTGAATTGTGATGGATTACTTTACTACATTATTCTTTGTTATTGTTAAATAAGGGAATTTTGTCTAAGTAAAGGTTGTTTTAGGATGAAGAAAACATATTTATCTGGAAGAAATTAATTAATAATTGAATTTACCAGTGCATGTTGCTAGTGTTGGAACGTGATCGCTCACAATGGACATCATCAGAAGGCTTAAAGTCACCAAAATGGTAATGGAGAAGCTCTGCTTGGAGTTTCCTTGCGTGATCGAATCAAGAATGAATATATCCTCCGGAGAACCAAGGTTACCGACATAGCTCAACAATCATCAAACTTAAGTAGCAGTGGACAGGGTACATTGCTTCTTTGCATTGTCGATGAAGCTAAAAGGCTCTGGAGTGGGTCTCCACTCATTTGGAGGAGGTCTATGTTCAACAGTGAACGACTGTTGGCTGAAATCATGATGATGAAGATAAACTAATTACGTTGACTGGCCTGTTGGCCTAGTGGTTAGTGGCCCTGACTGCTATGCCGGAGGTCGTGGGTTCGATTCCCACCCAGGACAAATGTTTGTGTGATGAGCACGATCATTTGTTCTGTGTCTGAGTGTAATTTATCTATTTATGTATGTATTTAGAAATATGTAAGTATGTTTATCAGTTGTCTAGTACCCATAACACAAGCTCTGCTTAGCTTGGGACTAGACGGCGTTGTGTGATAGTTGTGGAATATTATTGTGGAATATTATTATATTATTGTTGAAACTAGACTGTCGGAGTAGATTGCTACCATACCGAAATTTAAAGTAATTAAACAAAGAAATAAGTCATTTGTTTCCACAAACCATTACTTTATCATCTCTACTAACTGCTACCAGTTGCTTCATTATCCACAACACTGTCCAAGGACAGATACTCCCGGGATTAAAAAAATGGTCTACCCGTGTACCAAGTTTCATTAAAATCTGTTCAGCCGTTCGAGCGTATAGAAGTAAAAACTTACACACACACACTAACCAACTAACTTTTTTTTTCTTTATTGGTGTTATGTGAGCTTTTAAAGCAAAATATATCGCAAACAAAATCGGACCAGTAGGTACTTTCAGAGATTAGGTACCTCCTACAAAAAAAAAAAAACAAAAAATACAAACTTTACCTCTTTATTAATATTAGTGTAGATGTGGAAAAATCATGTTAAAGCAATCAACTTTAAACACAGTCCCACCATCCAAATATTTTCACGTTAGTTCCTTAACCGCAGCGGTTGGGTTAAACGATTACAAATAACTTCAACCCTACCACCGCAAAGGGCTCCCAGACCTACTGTTGAGTGAGACTCTCTTAACCCTCGCCCTCTCATATTCGTCAAATGGTGCTTTTCATAAATATGCAACACCGCATCACAATTGTGCGTGGTGTTGCCAAAGTGGAATAAGAAGTTTTTTTTTAGGAAACTACTCCTTGTTAGGTCAAAAATTTTGATGAGAGACGGAAGAGTATTTATGTTATTTATTATTTTATTTAAATAAAACGACCGAAGCTAATTAGAGTATTTAAACACTAAAGACATAGAAGACTGAACAATAAAATTATAGTAGGGATTTTTTTATTAGGTGTTTTTTTTAGTTAATCCTACTAAAAAACTTCAGGGCCTGCAATACCACTTTCTATCAATATCATACCAATAGGTAATCAATTTAAGCTGTTATTACCGGTTGTCATTTTTAGATCTTTGACAGTTCGTGACGCATAATCAGAAGCCAGAAAATCTGACACCAGTCTTGCCAATCGTGTTACCCAATTAGACCCTGAGCTGGACGGAGTGGAGTAGAGAGGCTCGGGCATTGGCTAATCACAGTGCTCGGAATCTCCACTTCGTATTAGTGGAAACAGTGTAAGTGGAGCAGAGTGGAGCTTAAAGTAAACACATTCATAGTGCGTACAGCTAAGGAGTGGAATTCCTTGCCGGAATCTGTTTTTCCTGATGGCTACAACCCGGGAATCTTTAAGTCAAGAGTGAATAGGTTACTTCTAGGTAAGCGCGTTCCATCGTCGACCGCATCGTCGCTTTCCATCAGGTGAGTTAGCGGTCAAGCGCGAACCTATCAAGAATAAAAAAAAAAAAAAAATGAACACGCGACCTCGAGCCGGACAGAACGGAGTTGAGTACCGAGCGGAGAGCACGAAGCGGAGGGAAGCCTAGGGCCAGGTTTTACTAATTTTGAACTTTTTTGAACTTCTGGAAATCCACAAATATAGTTATAATAGAACACCAAATTGACCACACATCCAACCGCTTGGTAACAATCAAAACATGGTAAATTAGTTGGCTCGATAAAAAAAATCACGAATCTGACCCTTACTTATGATTTCAAACGTGTAAATCTACAAGATTACGTCACGGAAATATTTGAAAGTTACATAATATAAAAAAAACTTGTTTTTGAAAATGGTCTGATACAAAACAAAAACCTTAAATAGTTACTTTGTTTTTTTTTTATATAAAAATAAAATCGCTGTTAAGGGGCCGCGAAGTCGACACGGAATCCGGGCCAGTGCCTACAAAATACTTTGTGACTACAACCGGATCTTAAGTCTACTCCGCAAGCTCTGCTTTAATGGAAACACTTGCTACATTTCATTGCTCTTCTGCGCTCTATTCAGCCCAACTCCGCTTCAGAGAAAACTCACCATTACTGGTTTTTAGAAGTCAGATAGTCAGACGCTCTATATAAAATATTGAAATCCATTCGCATACGGTTTGACTAAAGTTCGACCTAATATACTTGGGAAAAGTCTAGACAGATTATGATTGGTATAGGTAAAACTTACCTTAAACATTCGGAGTATTCAAAGCTTTATAGACAAACTTAAATTCACGACTATTCCCACAGGGGCAGATCGGAAAACCCACAGAAGTTAATTATTTCTCAGACATATCATAAGAAACAGATAGTCACGGATAGTCAAAGTCAATGAACAATCGTAAAAATGACGGGTCAGATTTTTTTTTTTATTATGCATAGGCTCGCGTTTGATATATCTTACCTGATGGTAAGTGATGATGTGGCCGACGATGGATCACGCTTGCCTAGAAGTAATATTTTTAATCTTGACTTAAAAACCCCTAGGTTATACCTAGTAATATTTTCCTTCATTATAAAACGAGCTTATCGCTTGTCATCAACTAAGATACTGATCATTAAAAAAACTAAACATTCGAAATTCGTACGCCAAAAAATCTTTATCAACGCTAGCAACCCAGCCAGGTCCGCCCTCCTGATAATACCTAAATAATACATTCAATTTGCAAGGTCTGCCCATCAAATACTTCGCTCGTGATAACCTTGTGTTTGGACGCCATCTTAGCAGTAATGGCGTTATTTAGAGAGTTGCAATATGCTAAGACGGTAGGCTGTGATATTAACAAGTCAGGAGATGGCTGTGTTTTGTGGGAGCAGGGAAGGTATGGAGCGGTGGGTCAAGGGGTTTTAAAAGCTAAAAGATTTTGGTACTTATGGATAAAGTTCTACTGTCCTTTATTGTTTTCATTACAAGTGTTTTTATTGTACAAGGAACATAGTAAAAAATCTCTCGATATTGTATAAGATTTTTAAACTTTATTAAGCGCCGCCGCCGTCAATTTTCCTTTTAAAATACCTGCAATTGACTAAAATGTAAACTTGCCAGCGATAGCAACTATAGCCCGTCTGAGTCATTAGCGTTAGTATATTTGTCCTTCATACTCAAACGGCTCCACGGATGTTTTATAAAAATTAGAACATGGGCAGACCATGTCTATTTTTTTAAGTAGATAATCATCAAATAACTTCTCTCGTACTGAGTGGTGCAAAAGAAAGTGTCAGATTTTAAATTAACTAAAACTCACCTGCGTTCTTTCAATTATCCTTTGCATTTTCGCTGTGAAAGTCGCCTCCTTCTGCTAAGCAGTAATGCTAGCAAAGGAGGAGGCCGCACGTGCACGCGCTAGGGCGAGAACGGCCTTAGGGCCGTCCCCAGCCGCCGGGATCCCTATCCCGATTTCCGATCACCGTAGGCTCGGACTTGCGGACGGCGAGCAATGGGTAGCTCTCCGACCGTCCGGTAACCGTCCGGACCAAGCCCAAGTCGTTGACGCGCGCCTCAAGGAGATGTCAGTAAACCGTAGGGGCCCAGCAGGGTCGAAGCCTGCTGTGACCATGGGTTCGTTTCTGAAAGGAAAACCCAGCTCTGATATGAAAGGCACAGGAGTGGGTTTTTAGTCAGTAAAAGTCTGACATACCCTTCCACCCCACCCAAGAGCGAGAGATGTCAGATGATTTTCCCACCAAAAAAAGGCCTCGTTAACTCTTTCGAACAATTCAGCAGAATTAGACCTCCAGTAGGAATAGAATGTAAAATATTCTTTCTTTCTAGACTTTTCCTTCCAGGAGTGTTCTGGCGAAGCCGCTGGCAGAAGATAGAACTTATTACAAAGATTTTATAATAAATAGAGTTTGATTAACGATATTACTGATATTATGTTAGTTCCTAATATTATTTAAGTTATGAAACAAGTTTTGTTATTTATAATTCAAAACATACTCACATACCTAAACAAAACCAAGAAAGACATTGCACAAAAAAAAAATTACATTTCGCGACTCCACAGTTTTTCTTTGGCAAATTTTTACGACAACCGCACTGCTCTCTCCGCCGTTCTAGTGGCCTCTCACAATTCCGCGCCGCCTGGGCCGGCTGTTAAAAACGCAATGAATAATTATTTCGGGGCCCTACCCCCACCTTTTTGGCGCGACTTGAATTTTCATTGCATAACGCTTAAATTTGATGACTCAGATCATTTTGATTGACAAGCTTGTTAGCCGACTGCAAAAAAAGGAAGGGGTTTTCAATAAAACTTAATGTTTGTTTATTTAAACTTAATTTAAATGTATAACGCGCGAACGTGGGCATTGCTTATGGACGTGTTTTTTTTTAATATTTACATACATTTTAGTAAATTGAATACGTTTTTTTACCTGTAACAACTGTCAGATCTCATGACAACCGGGATCAACCGCTTCACGTGCTTTCCGAAGCACGGGGACGGGGTGTTAGTAATATCCAAGATAAACTTAGACTAAGAATTGACAAATCCACATTGGTATTTACCCGGTTTTGAACCCACAACTTCAGGTATGAGAGGCGGGTGACTCAATTACTGGGCCATCACAACACTCACGAATTAGAGTCATCCAATAAGCTAAATAACAATTTCAAAACGTCAATCTGGAAGCAGTGGCATAGCTAGATGACCAACGGCCCTGGGGCAAATAAAAACTGGGGCCGCCTTTTTTTTGCTTGGGAAATCGTCAAATAACTTATTTTGCTCTGGGTGGAGCGAGAGAGAATTTCTGACCATTACTGACTAAAACGAATTGCCATAATTAGTGCCCCGCCACCGAGTTTGGGGGCCCCGTGGCACTGCCCCACCTAGCCCTTTGATAGCTCCACCACTGTCACATGGTAACACTTCCAGATCATTCTCCATCACCCCTAAAATTGCATATCCCCTTACCCAGCCTCGTATCTAATCAAAAGCCGTAAATCGCGATCAACATTTATATTTTTAATTCTGCTACACTAATACATCAGGCTGATTTATGTCGCGCTCTGGCAAAAGTTGAGGATTTATTGCGCCTCAGCTGAAGCCATCTTCTGTGGGATGCTGCAGCGATGTGGTATGGGAGTTGGGTCACGTATTTGTGTGCAGAGTCAAACTAAATTATGAATGAAACTCCAGTCTCTAAATTAATAATAATAATATTCCACAACTATCACACAACGCCGTCTAGTCCCAACCTAAACAAAGCTTGTGTTATGAGAACTGATAAACATACTTATATTATAGATAAATTACAGCCAGACACAGAACAAATGATCGTGCTCATCACACAAACATTTGTCCTGGGTGAGAATCGAACCCACAACTTCCAGTATAGCAGTCAGGGCCACTAACCACTAGACCAACAGGCCAGTCTAATAATAATAAATCGTTTATTTGCGTAAATAAGGTACAGAAAGTTGACAACATAAATAAAATTGATCTCATATTCTGCCTTTAATTTCGGCGTGCAAATATAAAACATAGTAGTTGTAATTAAACTAATTATTGATTAAAATCATGCACTCATTAATCAGATTTTATATTAAGGATGTAATGTCGATTAACCAATAAAAAAATGGCGGTTTCAACGATCGATGGGGTGTGGTTACTTGAAATTATGGCATTAGGTTTTTACCAATCGTGTCTGCGGAGTTTTGCTAACCTTTTGATTTTCTATGTTTGCCTAGAGTAGCTCCAGCCTGTGATTCCGCCCACGTAAAACTAGAAATTGATCCCAAGGTAACATACTCCTGGGTTAAAAAGTAGGTATCTTAGGTGTTATACCAGGATATGGTCTACCAGTATGCCAAATTTAATCCATAGCATAGTCGGCCTTATAATGTTCCCACTGTTGGGACTCATGCCTCCTCTCTAGGAGAGAGAATGGGCCGTAATCCACCACGTAGGCCCAGAGCGGGTTGGTGGATGTCTTCGAATTTTTGGTTCTAGGACATACCGGTTTCATTACGATGTTTTCCTTCACCGTATTGAGAGCAGCGGTGATGAAATAAATTACACAAAGTAATGCGCCTGGCTGGGTTTGAACCCGCGAACTACAACTTGAAAGTCAGGGTTGTTACCACTCGGCCACCACTGCTCCCGTTAACGTAACGTTAACGTAACCGTTAACATTTGGTGATATTTAGATCCTCGTTTGGCCATATCATTGATGTAGGATTTCTATGATAATGAAAAATCTTAAGAAAGTAGGCGAAACGAGGATTGACATATCATCAAAGTATAACGTTTAAAACGATCTGGCCAGTTTAACTTGGCCATATCATGAAGTGATCATTTGCTATGATCTGGCTACGACATACACATGCATACAAACTTTCGCCTTTATCTATATATATAAAAATGAATAGCGGTTCGTTAGTCTCACTAAAACTCGAGAACGACTGGATCGATTTGGTTAATTTTGATTTTGAAATATTCGTGATAGTCCAGGGAAGGTTTAAACGGTGAGAAAAAAGTAAAAAAAATCACGAAAAAAAAAAAATACGAATACAACGCCATCTCTAAAATGTCATTATAAAATGAGTTATGCTGTTCTGGTAATGCCAGTAGATGGCGTTATCCTTACTATTAGGCGGTACAAAGTTCACCAGCTAGCTAACACATATTTGTGTGAAGTGTGATGTCAGGCTGGTGTCTGAAACTCCAAAGCACGTATCATTATGGATCACCTCAGCTTAGGTTCAAGTTCCCAGCTGCTCTATTTTATATTTTCTTATATATTAGTGGATACAGCTTTGTCATTGACAGCTGTGCTAATATTAGACATACTAAAACGAGTCCACCAGATGCACTCGCGTAGCAGAACCTTGTTTGCCTCCACGCCTATCAAACTTGGCAGTCACACAACCAACCGCACGGAAACACAGCAACAATACAAAATAAATTATCACTATATATCACTCAAAATCAACACGCTTTTTTAAATCTCGCGTTACAGTCAAACCCTCTAAAACGGGCATAAAAGGAAACGGCCAATAAATCAGCACACGTCGCGCTAGACAAATAAAACATGTATGAAACAAAAAAAGTTGTATATGTGTGTACAAAATTCGCAAAAAGAATTACAAGCAATAACATGCAGTAGTGTTAATATTGGATGCGTAAGAAAACTTTCTGTTATGGGAATTTCCGTCTTATGTTGCTGTGTTAGGGTCGACGTTGATAGCAGGAGACAGCCTTGTAGTGATTTAGTCCCTATCGGCCGTCAACCTGATTAATGTCGCTAGTAAATCAGCGGATTACGACAATGCGAGAAATGACGAGTCGCGGCCGGATCGCAAGCGATACTGGTGTGTGGTGCAAGCGATTGTCTCAAATCTGTAGTCCGTTTTCAGTGCCATCTGCAAGTCTAGACCGCAGTGAAGATTATTTTTCCCTTAATTATATGGATATTGAATTACTAATATTTATCAGAATATATGTACATAAGGAGCTTTCTTCCTTCATTTAACCGCAATTACTTTTGTCATTAGGTAAATAATTAAATGACAATCTTTTCTGTTTTAAATTACCAAAGTTTTAAGAAGTGATGAAATACTTCGCAAATGTATCACTGTTCGTTCGTAATTTTTAAATTAAAATGTAGATAAAAATGCTAGTTACCTAAAATTATTTATTTCTTTATTTATTACATTATAACACCATCGAAGATAACACCTAAACATATTATCTATAGATTATATTATTCTTTTTTTATATATTTTTTTTATATTATCTTTTTTTTACGCTACAGCGTTCTGATCTTGCATAATTCTGTATTTCTTTATGTATTCTTCTATACTATATAAACTATTATAATATTAAAAATAGAAAAGATTTGGATTTTTGTTCGTAACGAATAAACTGAAGAACTCAATCGATTTTCATAAATTTTTCACTAGTTCAATGCTATTTTATCACTGAGTAACATATGCTATATATATTCTATTTTTACGCAGCAAAGCCACTGGCAAAAGCTAGTTACTTATATAGATAAATTCGCGTTCGCTTATCCCTTGCACTAACAAGTCACTCGCATCGAATTATTGAGTAAACACGTACGTAATCGCGCGATCGATTCATTTAGATCGAATGCAAGGGCATCACGGGAGAAATATCGCTCCGTATATTTTCTAATTTAAAAGTGTCAATTTCTTTTAATAGGATTTGGGTGAAAAATATAGTTTTGCACATGTGAAAGGTAACTTGATATTTACAAAAGATTTGTTGGTTTCATTTTGTCAGTTTATGACTGAGTAAATGTATTGGGCTGATACTGTCCCATAGTTATGAAAAGGTACTTCTATTCTAGAATGCAGTTCATAATAATATTGATTTGTTTAAACATCAAAAAATACAGATACTTAAAGTAACAAACAGTAGGTTAAGGAGTTATATATAGTTTCTTCTTAGGTAGGTATGTTGTAAATCTGTACTTAAATTTTTAAAACCCTGCCTCTCAAACTAGGTTATACCTGTATTTTGAGAGACAGTGAACTTATTTGCATATTATGTTGGATAGGGGTTTTTTTTCGGTGGGAAAATCATCCAATGACATCCCCGCCCTTAGGCGGAACGGGAGATAGTGTCAGACTGACTAAAAACCCACTCCTGCTCCTTCGTTGCCTTTCGTACCAGCGCCGAGTTTTCCTTTCAGAAGCAGACCCTTGGCCCCAGTAGGCTTTGACCCTGCTGGGCCCCTAGGGTTTGCTGACATCTCTTTGAGGCGCGCGAGGAACAGTACGCGCCGTCGACGACTTGGGCTTGGTCCGGACGGTTAACGGACGGTCGGACGGCGAGCTACCCATTGCTCGCCATCCGCAAGCCGAAGCGAAATCGGGATCGGAATCCCGGCGGGGGCTGGGGCGTGAAGGCCGTTGTCTCACGCGTGCGGCCACCTCCTTTGCTAGTGGGATAGAGGTGTGCGGGGCCAGCGCGTGCGCATGTTTGAATGAGTTATCAACAGGGATAAGAATTAGGTAGAGTAGGTAGAGTTATTCAAGTACTTGCATCGAAATTTTTATATTAATATGGATCTTACCGGGATTTCTAATAAAAAATCCCGTGTGATGAAACGTAAATGTCATTTAGTTATAATGTTCTTAGTTCGGTGGGCTGTGCCGGCGCTGCCGCTGCTGCTGCTGAGACCCTCAAACGGCGCAAATACTGATACCCGTTTGGGGTCGAAACGCTTGGGTCATGGGGTCCGAGTGCGCTTCTCCTTTTCAAGGAAATTTCATGACCGACACTTTACGTAACCAGAGGGCTAGCTCGTTCTTCACCCAAAGAATTAGCATTGCCATTCAACATGGCAATGCTGCCAGCCTATTACTGCTGACAGCATACTACTACCAGCCGGGTAAATTTCCGGATGACAGCGATGTGAAGGAGTACTTCGATGCTTGAGTGTATTTTGTGTCTTTGTATTATATGTACATAGTTAGGTTTAGTATAATAGTATTTAGTCCCCACCATGACTATACAAATAAATATTCAAACAAAAATTTAGGTTTTAAAAAACGAGTTTATGGTGAGGATCTGATAAATGGGATAGACCATTATTTAGTGACATTGCAAATTAAAACAATTTTTCACTTTTATTTGTTAGTATAACTTATTCACACTTAAATTCAAACCACCTTACATTTTCATCTTTTTTACACTGTGTAGTCTAATCACATGAAATTAATTATTTTTATAATATAACATAAATATACCTACACACTAGCCGACCTGGCAAGCACACTCTGCTGTATAAATTTTATCAATGAAAAATTGGGATAAAATATTGCCCACGACCAACTAAATATACACAAAAAATTCCATGAAAAGTGGTCAAGCCGTTTTGGACGAATTCGATAACAAACACTGTGACACGAGATGTTTATAAAGGGTGTCTTAAAATTAACGCAAGATTTGAATTAAATAGAAAACCCTTTTTTTGGGGTTTCCAACACTCTATTGCACAAATGGCGGCAAATTAAAATCTTGCGTTAATTTTGGGACAACCTATATTAAATTAGATAGTACAACGCAGTCGACTGCACTATTTACTTTCATACCCTATGCTGTTGTCGTCTTAGTTTTAGTCACTCACATTAGTATAAGTGAATACTTGTAAATAGCCGTTTTAAAAACTTAAAACAGTAGCGGTAAGTTTTTCTAATAGTAATTAAACTAAAATAAATAAACAAGCGTTGCCCCAGTATGCACTCGACCAGCCTAACACTTTCCTTCATAAGAGTTGAGTATACCTACTACGTTGTGTTGCCATCACGGAATTTTCTAGAAATACACCGTCTCAAAGTAGTATTTTGACCGAAAAGTAAAAACCCCTGTCCACAAAATGCGTGCTACGACACATTAACATCAAAAAAACTTTTTTTATAAACACAATACCCTCATAACAAAATACCACTCCAATCAATCACCCATAATTGCACACAATCCATAGAAAACTAAAATAAACTGAAAAATACAAAAAAACGACCCACACGTTCACAAGTTCGCGTGTGTGTGCGCAACTACGTCACATTGTAACTGACAAATTGATTTATGTCGTCGAGGGGAACACGACGAACCTAGCAAGTTTGCGCTAAGTCCGACTCGGATCGCTCTCTGCTGCATGTTTGAAATTTCTAACTTTTTATGTTTTGGTTTAGATCGTTGAGTTCTTTTCGGGTACCTAATCGTAAGTTTTTAGATAACTACCCCTTTTGATAATTACTGTAGGTATTTCCTCCATAATTCTTCAAACATGAATGGATTGAATAAGTCAGAATTTTGTACGAATTTATGTATGCGTGTCCTTCTTTGCATTTTCATATCTTTTTGAGCGCTACATAAATAAATTTAGATCCGGGTCTGCATTACACTAAAAGTCCTACTCCTACGTAGAAATCTTTCAAGCAGGGATCAAGACAAAACAATAAAAATTGTGATGAGCATAGCTGCATCTCAAATTTTACGATTTTTCAATAAATATCATTTTTACTATTATTTTATCAATACGTGATGGACTGACAGTCCTTATCTACATTCACTATATACTAGTTAGATACTTAATTGGATACAATATACATTTTTTATTTCAAATCAATTGACACCTAAAGTTTTATGGCATTTCAAACCATAAAACTCTGGGACACTAAAATGGTAGATTTAGTGGAGACCGACCAATCGTGTTGAACTTGGTTTATGGCTCTTGACCATAGCCTTACGTCACCAATCCCGAGTGTCGTGTCTCGTAAAATAGATAAATAACGATTTTCGACTTTTTATACGTCTCGATAAGATATATTTGTTATTATATGTCTTTATTGGCTTCGGTTACAGATTCAGAGTGGAAAGACGGCCCCGCCGTTTGATGACCGGATTTTATGTTGTTTTTAATTAAAACAAATTGTTAAATCGTTAATTTTTATCTACATTGTTAGCTTAAGATCTCTAATGTTTTCGGGGACATTTTGACATACTAGATACCTATTAAAAAATCTATAAATTATTTTATTGTTTCTACACAAATATACCTTATGAGTTGGTAATGCTTTGTACCTATTAGTAATGTTATTTTAGGTACATTGTCCTCGCATACAATTAATTAATTTATACCAAATATTGTTAAAAGAGTAACTTTGGAATTTCTTACCTTTGGGATTAGACAACTAGTCACGTATTACATACAATTTTTTTTTTACTGTAAATATTGCCATTGAAGCGATCAAGAATACACTTTTATTATTATGTGGCCGACGATGGAGCACGCTTACTTAGAAGTAACCTATACACTCTTGACTTAAAGACTCCTAGGCCTGAGACTTTTGCCATTTAATGGCCTGAATGGAGAAAATCATTTGACTTTGAACTAATTTATACATCGAACTAGTTTCTGCCAGTATCTTTTACCCTTTCAAAATTTGTCTTTTCCCGAGAAAAAACTATCTTATGTTCTATGCCATTGTCGAATTTCATTTATGTTCGTTCGGAATATTATGTAATTTGAGCGTGAAGGAGTAACAAACTTACACATACACAAAATTTCACCTATATAGGGTGACTGGTAATTAGTGTACGATACTTAAACACGTGATTGTGCTCATGATAACCAACAACTTTTACTATGGGAACTAACCTGAAATCGCGAAAAAAAAATCAGCTGTTCAGTACATTTATGTTTGCATAATGTACTGAACAGCTGATATTTTTTTCGCGAGCACAATCACCTGTTTAAGTATCGTACACTAATTACCAGTCACCCTATATACCTAATATGTATAGTGTGATGTCCCGCAGTAGCGTAGCCGTGGCGTGGGTGAAGTGGGCCCTCGCCCACGGCCTCGCACCCAAAGGGGCTTCGCACAAGCGAGGGCTCTTTAAGAACTAGGGGTTTTGGTGTTTTTATAATTGATAAGCTTGCTTTATAATTGGGGTCGCGTTTGACCACTATTTCACCTGATGGTAAGCAACAATGTGGTCGAACACTGGGTTGCGACAGTCACTGTCTCGTTTTTGAATTTATGAAAAAAATAGGCTTCGCTGATGTGCCTTCGCCCACGTCTTAATTAGTCCACGTTACGCCTCTGATGTCCTGTCTCCATTATAATCTATGATAGATTCTCTTTAATGCCAACAAGGTAGGTAATAGTTCAGAGATTATGTCGCCAGATGGCAACTGGTAATCATAACTCATCTTCCTGTCAATGTTTTTTTCTATCCGACATAAAATTTTAATATAAGATTGATTTTTCCTTGATTAAATTCGTTTAGGATATATTAGTTATGCGTGACTAATGATCGTGGTTCCTGTTTAGCTCTCTTTAATAGATATGATGTTGCAATAATTTGAATGAATAGGATACTTCTAGGTAAATGGGTTCCATCGTCGATCTCATCTTTGCTTTCCGTCAGGTGAGATAGGTCGGTTACTGACTGACTGACTTCTTGACATTTCAAAAGTGCCAGTAAATTATTAATTTGAAATAAAATGCTTTGAATCTTTGAATCTTACTGGGCGATTATTTCTGTTACATTTTAAGCCAGAGTTGCAGTTTTTCCTATTCTTTTTTTTTTGGTAGGAAATCACTAATTAACACTCCCTCTCACTCCATTCAGAGTGGGAGGGAGTGTCACAGAGCGTGACATTTGCTGACTAAAACTCACTTGTGTTCCTTCAATTGCCCTTTGCTGAGAGCCATTGTAACTCTTTCGAACAACTTCTGTGAGGAGCACTGCATTTTTTCTTACATTTACATAAAATATAGGTAGGTTTTTTGATTGGGCATATTGCA
This sequence comes from Mythimna impura, assembly GCA_905147345.3. NCBI lineage: Eukaryota > Metazoa > Arthropoda > Insecta > Lepidoptera > Noctuidae > Mythimna > Mythimna impura. The sequence goes on from LR990350.1 coordinate 28,836,045, forward strand.
AGCAGGATAAAACAACTCCTTTTAAAATATACGAGAAGCATGCCAATATAATAAGCAATCTTTTACCATTTTCAATAGCAAAATGCCAGCTCATAATATCAGATATAGCCATCTAACTTAACACAACATATTATATTGAAGTACAATGTCATAAAATGGTCCAAATTACGCCGACCCGATATCCAAAAACAATGTCCCGATCGACGGGAAACCACACCACAGTTTCAACCTTATTTTGTGTACAATAAAGTCACTTTTATGTATTGTAGCTAACGAATGCAACTACGCGACTGAATAAGTTTTTTTCAATTATAAAAGACTTAATTTGTTGTGGAACGACCAAGCGATTTTAAAGCGTTGCGTTTAAGAATAGGGTTGAGTTTCCCGTGTAGATAATAATGATATATGACCAACCAAAATCAAAAAGGTTATCCACGAAAATGTTAATATAATAGTTGCTTCAGTGCTACGGGTTTTGTTGGCGTGAAGGCATAAATCAATTTTATGGCCTCATCTAAATCAAGCGCGTTTTAATGGGCGTCCCCCGTCATATCATAGCGTAGTATGATAATTTACTGCTACTATGTGACGAATGTTAGAAATAAAGGGCCCTTCGACCGTTCCCCAAACCCCCCTTGCCCCCCTCTGCCCCCTACGACGTAGGGATTAGTTTTATGCCCTAAACCGTTGTCGTAAATATGTCAGGCGTATCTCGGGCCTTCGGGAGCTATGCTGTGTGAGATAATTTTTGAATTTACTTGTTATTAGTTTTTGAAGGTGGGTTGACTCATTTAGGTTAGTATGGTGGTCGATTGAGTAATTTTTTAAAATTTTGAAAGTTTGATTTCGATTTTTATGTGTCATTAGGAAAAACAGCTGAATCATTTATTCTTCAGGTTAGCAATTTAGTACTATAGCGAGAAAAAGGAGGTTTAAATTTCCCTTCATTGATTAAGTAGACTCAAGACAATAGAGACATTAGAAAGTAGTTTTTTTTTTCATTTTAATTTGTTTATTCAAAATTGGTTTTCATTCAAAACATTCATAAATTCTGTCAAACTGTAAAATTGTATGTCAGTAGTGGTTTTTGTGTCACGTTAAATTTATTTACTACTAGGTGTTAACCTAAAAAATCCTGATAAGTATTATGTAGTTGTAAATGAACAAATAAGTTGAAAATGCAAGGATCTGAACGAGAAATCTTAAACAGCAATTTTTTTATGGACTGTTTATAAAATATTCTCAAAAAATTCTATAATATTAAATTATCTTTCTTTTATTAGCTAGTTATGTGTTGATTTCAATGCAATGTAAAAAATTGTTAATGAAATGAAATAAATTAAACACAGAAGGTGATTGCTTCCACCCCAACCTCCCGCAGTATACAAGCTACAAACATAAAACGCGATCGCTTGCCTGCTCCCACATTTCAGTCATAACTTTTGACTATATATTCGTTTAAATCATTCACACAATACAGTAAGACATTCTAAGTTAACGCAACTTAATATACTTTGCTCATGCTTAATGCTCTGCGAAGATAGCAACATTCGCATTTCTGACTAAGTTATTATTAGGTCGTGTTTAATAAGGATATGGGTTAGTGGGTCTGTAACTGTTATGTTGGGTTAGTTAACCGCTTATTTTTAACTTTAAACATTTTTGAGATGGTTCATCATCATCATCTTCCTGCCCTTGTCCCTTTTTATTTGGGGTCGGCGCAACACGTTTTTTTCTTCCATTCTGTCCTGTCACTCGTCACGCTATCACTAACTCTCTTTTCTTTCATATCACTTCTCACACAATCCATCCATCTTTTCTTTGGTCTCCCTCTCTCTCTCCATCCATCCACATGTAAACTCATAACTCTTTCCTCACTCTATTTTTGAGATGATTATAATATAATAATATTCATACAACTATCACACAACGCCGTCTAGTCCCAAACTAAGCAGAGCTTGTGTTATGAGTACTAGACAACTGATAAACATACTTATATATTTCTAAATACATACATATATAGATAAATTACACCCAGACACAGAATAAATGAACGTGCTCATCACACAAACATTTGTCCTGGGTGGGAATCGATCCCACGACCTCCGGCATATCAGTCAGGGCCACTAACCACTAGACGAACAGGCCCGCCAAATAAAATATTCGGAACTGTCAGATCTGCCGACTACAAAACAAACATACCATGGGCACCTCAGATAACGCCAGGAGACTTAATCTCTGCGGCTATAATAAAATACTTTGATTTGACGAAAATACAGTCGTTAGTCGAGTCAGATTACAATAGAACGGGCAAGCGTAGCTTTGTGTGGGTCGATGGGGTTCCGCAGGGTAAGAATATTAGAGCAGCGAGTTTGTTCGAAAGAATTACCATTGCCCTGAAAGGCAAATGTCACCCTGAAAGGCAAAGGGTAACAGAAGGAACACAAATGGGTTTGGACAGTACTCGTAAGTACGAGTCTGACACTACCTGTTACTTCAGATTTATATATTTTTAGGATTCCGTACACCAAAAGGAAAAACGGAACCCTTAAAGGATCACTTTGTTGTCCGTCCGTCTGTCTGTCTGTCTATAAAGACCATTTATCTCGGGAACGCGTGGAGGTATCGAGTTGAAATTAAAATCATATACTCAAGTCTGCAGACTCATGAAGCTATAAAAAATCAAACTTGTAAGTTAACGAGAAAAAAAGATACTTCGAATTATGGGGCAAAAAACGTAAATTTCGACACTCTCGAGGAAATCTAAATTCATAGGGTACTTCCCGTTAACCCAGAATCCTGAAATTTGGCATAAAGCAAGGTCTTATAGCACAAATATACCCATCCGTCAGCGTAGAGCGCTAAGAGCCTTGACAACGCTGTTTTCTTTTCTGGATAAACCTTCTTCTCCTTCCTATTTGACTTCTCAAATTCAATTTCTTTGCTCTGGTCATAATAAAAATCTCCGATCAACCAATAATCGCCTACTACGATGTCCCACGCATCGCTCTGGGTTTATCCAGTCCTCCTTCTTTGTCCAGGCGATCTCCCTTTGGAATGCGCTCCCTCTGAACATCAGGATGGCTTCCACTCGATTCACTTTTAAGGTGAAGGCACGTGAATACATTCGCAGGAAGTTTGTGTAATCATCTCAGCGTGGATTGGTAGGATTCGTTTTTCATAATGACATTGTTAATTTGTATGTATGTATATATTTATTATTGTATTTCTAATCTAGTTTATCATTTTGTTGCACCTACCATGTTATATTTCTGCACCACCCTAAGGTCGACTGGTAGAAAATGCCTAAGGCATTAAATCCGCCTTTGTACAGTGTTTCTTACTAGTGCATAAAGTTTAATAAATAAATACATATATAACTGAATAAATATAGGAATAAATCTGAACACTGTAAATTTGTGGTTACGTCACAATTTTTTTTTGCGATTCGGAAAAATGTTCCGAGACTCCATTCCGGAATTGAAATATTTACATAGGTAAGTTTGTACGGAACCCCCAGGGCTCGAATCCGACTCGCACTTGCCCAGTTTTTTTATTTAGCCTATATTTTCCCGCTGTTGGGTAAAGGGCTCCCCCAACTTCTTCCAGGTAATTTTATTTCGAGCCACCCCGAACCAGCCCTTGCGGTAGGCGTCCAGGTCATTTCGCCACACACATCTTCCCAGGTCGACCTCGACGGCGGCGTCCATCCTCAGGTACCCACTTTGTGGAGACTCTTGCCTAACGGTCAGTGTGCATGCGGCTGATGTGACCTGTAAGACTCCTGATTAAAAGAAGAAGAAAAAAACGTAACAATAATATTTATACAGGTCACACTGCTATTTGCAACTGTAACTGATATTGGAAGTACCTCTCCTGGTCTCTGGGAGTCTGATGAGTCAGTATTAGGATTTGTGGAGGAAATGTTCAATGTCGACCAAGTGTCCAAACGGATAACATCTGTGAAGCCAGCATTAGTCTAATCTTTAGACTTATGCTTTTTGAACTATGCAACATTGTTAAAAAAAAGAGTCACCGTGGTTCTATAATTCAAGAGCCAATTGAAAAAACTCGGGTGTTTTACGTGTGGATGGATGGAGAGGGAGAGGGAGACCAAAGAAAAGACGGATGGTTTGTGTGAGAAGTAATATGAGAGAAAAAGGAGTTAGTGATAATAGCGTGACGGGTGACAGGACAGAATGGAAGAAAAAAACGTGTTGCACCGACTCCAAATAAAACGGGATAAGTTCAGGAAGATGATGAGTCAAATCAATTTAGTTTTCATTTATATTATTATTGTATAGTACTATCTAATTTATGCGTACCGAACATTACTTCGACAGCAGATTTATGAACAAGACTCAGCTCAAGCTTTTAGCCATCCACGTAAAGGCTACCTACACTGAGGACCTGTCAACCAGCCATCTACCTTGTCTGTTAATTATGTCTCCCGTACAAAATGCTTTTAAGTGTCGATAACCTCGAAGTGTGGGGTATCGGCGAGACATGTGATGTTTAGAGGCAGTTTGCCGAAACTTAGGAACAGTATTAATTTGTAACTATACTGAGAGATCTCTGCCGACGTAATTTATTTATTTTTAAGGTTCTGTACCTCGAAAGAAAAAAACAGAACCCTTTTAGGATCACTTTGTTGTCCGTCTTTCTGTCTGTCAAGACCATTTATCTCGGGAATGCGTAAAGGTATCGAGTTGAAATTAAAACCATATACTCAGGTCTACGGTTCCTTAAAGCTGTGAAAAAAATCAAACTTCTAAGTTAACGAATAAAAAAGATACGGCCGTTTATGTCGCAAAAAACGTATATATCGACACTCGAAGGAATTAAAATTCATAAGGTATTTTCCGTTGACCTAGAATCTTGGAAGGCATGAAGCAAGGTCACATAGTACAAGTATAGGAAAAAATCTGAAAACTGTAAATTTGTAGTTACGTCACAGTTTTTCTTTTGCGATTCGAAAAAATCTTTGTAACTCAATTCGGGAATTGAACTGCTTTTATAGGTAAGTTTGTACGGAACCCTCAGTGCGCGAGTCCGATTCGCACTTGCCCGGTTTTTTTTATATTAACATCGTTCTATTATTTGGATAATTTGGGTAAGTTGGCACTAAATTTGCTATAACGGTTGTCAATCATTCTAAACGTACACCTGCATGATTGACCATTGATACATTTCGCACTGAACTGCTTTTTAATCCTATACTTACTCACCAAAATTTTAATTGTTATCGCTTATCTTATCGTCTATTTGGGCAGAATAAACATGTTTTCTTTTCTTTTTCTTTTCTTATATAATACTACTATTTCGTTCTGAAATCAGGTGCATTATTCAGACTTGACAACACAGTGAGCTTTGAGCTTTATAGCAGCTTTTTTTTAAGATTGGAAATCATCTAATGACTTGTCCTGCTCCTAGAGCAACCTGCCAGCCAGCGAGAAGACGTGTCAGACTTTGTATTTCTTCAGTTGTCCTTTATGTACCAGAAGCGCAGTAATTCTTCCTTAATTCTTTATTGTAAATCAAAACAAGCTGTAATATTATACAGTAATAGAGTTCATACCTATAGGCGAGCTCTAAAGCTCTAAACAATCCAACAGTCTTTGCAGCAGATCTTGAAAAATCATAGTGTTTGTTTTGATTGGTGAAAAAGTTTAAGTACCTAGAATCTGTTACCATTAGCCCGCATCGATTTACTACTGGGCAAAGGCCTGCTCAATTCCTTCCAACTGTCACGATTTTCGCTTCCTCTTTTTAAATTTTTAAGAAATCTAGAATCACTCCATCTTTTCAAATATTTTCTTTCAAAATACTGACCAGTTCTAGATTCTGATGATATCCTACCAAATAGATGCCGTACTTCACAGATTTCTTCAATTTCCGAGCCCCACTCCATACCAATAGAACCTATACAGCGGAACCCCAAAAAACAATGACCTCATTCGCTTAACGTGTAGGCAAAATATAATAAGCAACATGAAATTTATGTCGGACATAAATTTCATTAATTACCTAGAGCAATGATTAATGGTCACAACTATGGTATATTTAACGAAAATAATCATTATTATTGAATAACAACGTATCGTTTGTGATGAATATATTGATAGTTTCAATTGATTAAATTGTGAGAAATGCGATGGGTTTGAGATAGTCATTAGGTTTGGGATGCAGTGGAAGTTGTTTATAGGATCGATTTTGTAATGGTCTTCTCTTATAGTACTAATCTGGTTCTAACCAATTTCATTTCTTCCATCACTTTTTTCACACCTTTACTTTTTTCTTTTTTCGCTTCTGATTCTCTAAAATTCGTTCTTATCGAAACCAAAATCCGTGGCCGTTAGAATAGAATAGAACTTTATTGTACACCAAAATACTAACAATTATACAGAAACTATAATGTAAGAATACAATGGCGGTCTTATCGCTGACAGCGATATCTACCAGACAACCTTAGGATGGACTATAAGAACTTAAACTAAAAAAGGCAGTTACTACTAGCAAATATTAATCAAACAAAAATTTAACTTGTAAAATATACGATGCATATATAAAACATAAGGTTACAAATATTATATATTGCGTACTGTAGCAACCCCAAATGAATTGGTCCAAAGACTATAAAAATTAGGATAAAACTAAAAATAATAGTAAAAATGCATTTATTTTTCATTTAGTCAATTACAAAAACTAAATGCTGTATTCAAAGCACCATTATAGTTCAGTCACAAGCTGGAATGCGAAGTGACACATTGACCGTTTGATGTCCGCGGCTCATAGATCAGGATCTGTCGGTCGCTCTCACTGAAATAAATAATGACAGCGTCGAACTACAGAATGTTTTATGAGAGATGGATACAAGAATTTAATTTTCTAACCTACAATTGTGAGTTAAGATACAAATGTGAGTTAAAGCAATGATGCTAACGGCCGTGTCTTGTGAGTTGATCAGGGGTTCAACGGTTGAAGGGGGTAAATTTATTTCCTGACAAATGATGACCCACAACTGGCGTATTCGATGACATGTGACATCCATCAACCTATTTTGAAACTGCGTGGTGGAGAATACAGCTCTCTCCTTCAAGGAATGGAGGCCTGTGTTTCAATACTGGGATGACAGTCAAATATTGAAATTATCTATTGACTACCACAATCACCTGGCTAATCTGATCTATTTGTTTTCTGTAGATACGAGTACTAAAAGTGGCTGTAAAAGAAAGGACCAAATACCCTTTGATGATGACGTATACTGAGAAGAATGAAAGAAACCCACCCACTAATACCTTAATCAGCTAAACCCAGTAATGGTACCAAGTAATTGAGTCGGGATGTTACTCTATGACACGAAGAGATTTTCTCATGAATATAAAGGCCTCTGCAACCACGGGTAGAACTTGGATGAGGTTGACACAGATGCCTGGGGATTGACACAAGAAAACAAGGATCTATGCTTAGCAGTGGACGAAGGAAGGCTGTGAATGATATTGAAGTTTCTGCCTGAACTTAAAACGCTAATGGCGTCGTGGGTGGACCCTTAAACTTAAACCAACTGACTAATACTTATTAAGTACTAGAAAGCACAAAACTTAGATCACAAAGATTATTATGTTGTCCCTTCACCTGGACTTTTACGAGGCACAATAAACAGCCTACAATATTTTGATTACGCACTAAATTTTTACGAAAGGAATCACATCCGAGAGAATTTTGGTTTCTTTTTAATGAGATGGACCACTAAACACTTTATGAGGTACGGAGGCCATAATAAAACACGCGAAACATTTAAATAATTACATTACGACTTTGTCGGATGAAAAAAGCTATAAAACGACTTCAATTTTTACGAGTTTTTTACCGATTGAAGGGAATATTTGTGTATGCGTAGATTGTGTTTCCTTGATTCGATGTCTTGTATGTTTCCACTATGTTCTCTTATATGACGGATCAGATAAAAATTTACAGTTGATGATTATCATCAAAGTCTATTGCTGTAGAGTGATGTTCATACGAAAGTGAGTAGGTACATTCATAGTATTATTAGGCATGTGGATATTGCTTAGATATTGTATTGGATATTGTATACGAAGTATGACCATTCATTCAGAAATAAGAGTAGAAAAAGGAGTTGAATCATAGGAGTAGCTATTTCTGGTTGAATCATCATCATCATCATCATTTCAGCCGAAAGACGTCCACTGCTGGACATAGGCCTCCCCCAAGCGTCGCCACAGCGAACGGTCCTGTGCGTCTCGCATCCATCGGACTCCCGCAACCGTTACCAAGTCATCGGTCCACCTTGTAGGAGGCCTTCCAACGCTACGTCTTCCGGTACGTGGTCGCCATTCCAGAACCTTTCGGCCCCAACGGCCATCTGTTCTGCGAGCAATGTGCCCTGCCCATTGCCACTTTAGTTTGGCGATTCTTCGTGCTATGTCGGCAACCTTGGTTCTCCTGCGGATATCCTCATTCCTGATTCGATCACGCAAGGAAACTCCGAGCATAGCCCTCTCCATTGCCCTTTGGGTGACTTTAAGCCTTCTAATGAGGCCCATTGTAAGCGACCACGTTTCGGAGCCATATGTCATCACTGGCAACACGCACTGGTCATAGACTTTCGTCTTGAGACAGAGTGGTATATTGGACGAGAAGATACCGCGCAGCTTCCCGAACGCTGCCCAGCCGAGTCGGATTTGACGATTGATCTCTTTCTCGAAGTTAGACCTTCCCAACTGGACCGTCTGTCCCAGGTAAACGTAGTCGTCTACAACTTCGAGTGTAGAGTCCCCGACCTTGATAGGAGTGGGTGCTACATGGCTGTTTACCATGACTTTGGTTTTGTCCATGTTCATTTTAAGTCCCACTCTTTCGGAAGCTCTCTGGTTGAATGGTCAAATCATTATCATCAAGGTAAGGGTTCTGAAACGTTTGAGCTCGCTTCGCTCACTCCTGCAATCTGCCTTACCATGCCTTTCTGTAGGCATGTGGTCTATCTGGAGATATTGAGTACTCTCTGCATGCTTCTACTGCGGATGATGGCAATTTTCTTCTTAAAATCCAGCTTTTTCATATCCTTGCAAAAAGAAGCAAAGGCGTCATGTGAAGCATTGGTTGACGACTACCTAACAGAACACAGAAACCATGTTACAGACACTGTTGCCTTTTGTCACCCTTTATCGCAATCGATACATATTTTTGTGAATGACTGAAAACAGAAGGATCATACTTTTTCAAATTCATCACACGTAATATGTTTATGTTGGTTGCTTCTTCACACCACCGTACCGTTACCGGCCCACGCTGAAAACCAGCGCCGTAGACTCATCGCATTTTGCGTGTGGTCACGGCATTATGCTGAGCGCTCGGCCGTTTTGCACGGATGTGGCGCATATTTCTTTCACTTAATGTACTTATAATTTGTTAGTTCTAAATTTGCGCCTTGTTCCGCCAAATAAAATGTTTTTCTTTCTTTCTTTCTTCACACTCAAACGGCTGAACAGATTTCGATAAAACTTGGTATACGGGTAGACCATGTCCTGAATATTTTTTATCCCGGGAGTATGCTCCTTAGGGATAACTGTCTACTATCACGCAGGCGAACCCGCTAGCGGCAACTAGTTGGAACATAAATCCAAAAATCAAAATGTTGCATAAATAAAAGCAGTAGCATAAAGCGGTCCATGAATAACTCATAGGATTGTTTCATTTCATTTTATTACGCTGTGTGCCAGTCACACGGAATTTTGTATAATACGCGAATGTGCAAGCTATAAAAATGTTGTTTTTATATGTTTCATAACTTCACTGGGTATGTTGCACTAAAATGGCTAAATTGTAAGCTTTGAGCGATCGTAGTGAGGAATGAATTTATTATGAAAGTTGCAACGTCGAATTTATTGAATTATATTATGTTTTATGTAAAGTGCACGAAATATTTTTAATAAGTCACTCCATAAATAATTTCTGTTTAGCTTATAAATTATTATTTATATGTTAATATAGGTTTAGTTAAGGAAAGAAATGAGTATATACCTAAGATTAAAACAGAATTCAGGTGGTGTACCTATTTTAATACGGGATCTTTTTTGACCTCGTATCGTACTTTGCCAAAAAAGCTATTAGTTTCTTAAATATTACGGGGTCTAATAAGCCCCTTAGCGTCATAATGATAGTTTTCAAACGAAGTTTTAAACACCTCGTATCGCAGAAATGGAAATAATACAAAAATGAATACCACTGTCAACGTGTTAACCACTGTACAAAAAAAAGCCGGGCAAGTGCGAGTCGGACTCGTGACTTGAGGGTTCCGTACAAACTTACCTTTGAAAACAGTTCAATTCCCAAATTCAGTTAAGTACGAATATTTTTCCAAATCGCAATAAAAGTTTTTTTTTGTGACGTAACTACAAATTTACCGATTTCAGATTATTTCCTATAATTGTGCTATAAGACCTTTCTTCATGCCAAATTTCAGGATTCTAAGTCAACGGGAAGTACCATATGAATTTTAATTTCCTTGAGAGTATCGAAATACACCTTTTTTGCGACATAAACGGCCGTATTTTTTTTTTTTCATAAACTCTGAAATTTGATTTTTTACATCTTCAAGGAACCGCAGACCTGAGTATATAGTGTTAATTTCAACTCGATAACTCCACGCGTTCCTGAGATAAAGGGTCTTGACAGACAGACGGACGGACAACAAAGTGATCCTATAAGGGTACCGTTGTTTCCTTTTGAGATTCGGAACCCTAAAAAGCGTGCTTTACCCTTCACCACCTCAATAAATCCCCATCATCAACATAATCCCTCTTAATAAGTACAAGTCCTCCAAAAAAACATTGTTAAAACTCTTTTCCAACGTTATTGCAGATCGCTGACGTGACAAATGCCGACGTTGACGTTGCAACGCTGACGTCCGACGGTACGACCCTCGCGGGGGTGAAAAATGGCCCGTGTAATGCGGCCGTTATTGCTAAATTAATATCATACTGAGGACTGATTTTTGATTGGTTGCTAGTATTGAAAAAATTGCGAGGATATTTTTGTACTTTTCAACGTTAATGTTGGGATTTTTTTTGGGAGTTAACAAATTGAATACCAACTACGAGTTATCTCGTAGATGATTTCTTATCAGGATCCACATACGAGATGTATCGTAGGACCTCTATGGACGTAGATGACCTCTAATGAAAGTTTTAATATTTCTGGAGCCTAACTAAGAAATATCTCGTATACGATATAACTCGTAAATATATGGGCACTGTTGGTTTACTTGATTAATAAAGACACCAGTTAAAAGGTTTCTCGTATAGGTTGACCAATTCAGTTCCCACCATAACATTGGTGGGAACTGAATTTGTTTCCTTAAAATTCTTGGCATTCAATGTGCTTCCGATTCGTCAGAAAGTGGTTCCATTTCTCTAAATAGGAACAATAATATAGACATTTTTTCAGGTGGGAAATCATCCAATGATTGCTCCCGCCTTGGGCGGAGCGGGAGGGCGTGTCAGACTTTTACTGACTAAAACCCACTCCTATGTTCCTTCTATGCTTTCAGAAGTGAACCCAAGGCCCCACTATTGACATAATGAATGAGTAAACTTCTTAGAAAGAGTAGAGTAGGATGATATTATATTTAATTTGGAGTTATTTTTCTACCCGTTTGTACTTAATATTATTTTCAGTTCATACAACTACCAAGCTATAATATTTATTAGTTTAGTTTATAAGTAGTTATAAAATAACAATTAGTACGTGTGTTAAATCACGGTGGATAATTTGTGTGTATTTTATCGTCAAATTAAAAATCTCTTTTTAATTCAACGTTCAGAGCTAACTTATCATAACATATCAATAATGACTAATTTACGGCAAATCTTAGAATTAAAAATATCAAAACAAATAATTACATCCGCATTTTCACCCAAGAACACTTCAACCTCACCGAACACACTCCCAAGTAACCTTACATTAGCTCAAACCTCTCTAACCCTCAAAAATCACTAAATAACAGCCGCCAGCAGCAGACACATAACTCACCCCCACCCACCCGTCATATTTCCATCATATGCGAGCAAAAATACAACTAGATTCATTATCAGCCCGATACATCACCCCCCGTAATGGCCGGGGGTTGAACGGCACCGTGGGAGGGGGGCAGGTTGATTCATAACCTATAAATCAATGGACTAGGGCGAAGTAATAGTCCAAATATTGTGCGCATACTAGGGTAGGTCGGAATGGTCATCCCTTAAAGAAGGTTGATTTGTGCGTAATTTTCTGGTTTTTTGTTTATGTTTTGTTTACGTTGAAGTAGTGTGTTTGGTTTGGGATGAGTGCAGTCGTAGTACAGAATGTATCTTTTGCATTTTGGATCATTGAATTTGTATATCAGCGTAGAATTCGTATATGAATTCATTATAGCTTCCGCCAGTGGCTTAGCACTTGTGAAAGAAGTAAATGATAAATGATATTTATTTTGCAAATAGGTTTTTTAAAAACACTTTTACGCGTCCTTTTTTTTGTCAATTTAAACTAGATGAAGCCGGTGTTTCCTAGCTGACTACTCTGAAACGACGAAACACCGAAACAAACTCAAGTCCATACAGCAAACATGTAATGGTCAAATCATATGAGAACCATGCAGGTTGGAGTCTGAGATGGTCTTTTGATGAAAGAACCACACAGTTCTGAGCGGACCTGTCCAGTCAGTGCAAGCATTTGTCAGTATTCGTGTAGCTCAACTCAGAACTACTAAGGAGCACAACGAGGTTAACTCAAGAAGGTTTCTCTATACAAACTTTGGAAACTAGTTTCATCCCCTTAGGGGGTGAATTTTGCGAAATACTTACTCTCTTAATGCTCGCCTACGTCATAAAAGAAAGCCTTGTGCAAAATTTCATGCTCCTAATTCCAGTAGTTTCGGCTGTGCGTTGACATGTCAGTCAGTCAGTTTCTCCTTTTGTATATTTAGATATATCATAAATAAGAGTAGGCGATGGGCTGAAGTGACAAAAAATAGTGTTTATTTCCACCAGGTACAACGCATCTAGGTACTATCACAGTTCTTTTTGTTATGGTGTCTAGTTTATCTTCTTACTATTTTATCATGTAACGTACGTAAATTATTCCAAAAGTGTATTTAAAAAATTCTTATAGCAAATAAATGCCAATGCAAACTATTAGCATGATTTACTTTTTTCTTTTCGCCAGAAATGAAACCTAGGTTATATGTTAGAGGCCAATACGAGAAATCAATAGCAAAAAGAACCAGGTCCTTAAACAGTAACCAAACAAAGATACGTATAGAAGCATTGTTAGTATATTTTTGTCAGGCGATACCTATTTTCGTTATATTATAATGAAATGGAAATATAATATGTAATATTTTGAGGTTGCCATTGATAAAATAGATTAAGTTGGTTATTACTTAAGAAAAATAACGCCTGATAACAAGCTATCTCCCAAGCCCTCTCCTAGAGAGGCCTGAGTCCCAACAGTGGGAACATTATAAGGCCCACTATGCTATGCTATGCTAACAAGCTATAGCAATATACTAAATTGTTTCTAACTTCGTTTGGTTACGGTTGGAAGACATAATCCTTTTTGCTATTGATTTATCATACAATCCTTTAGGATATGGCCTAGGTTTCATTTTTGGCGAAAAGAAAAAAAATTACATGCCGGCAATGTATGGGAAAAGTTTCATTCCCCTTTGATACAGTAACTTACTAATCACATAATTATACTTACAACGTTCAGTGCTTTCATACACACCGTCAGAGCCGCTGTCACAATATGTTGCTCCACAGTCGTCTAGAACTGTTGCCGGAGCCGAATTTCCATCGGTGTGTTTAAAGATGCATAATGTGTTTGCGGACGAATGAATATAAATAATGCGTGCGTCCAATAATTCATATTGATTTGATAATTTATTGTTTTAATTAATATATTTCAACCTTCGAGAATCCAAAAACACGCTTCTTTATATTCCTTCTCACCGTACTAAGTTTATGGCTAATTCTTACGTTGTCTCTACCTCTACCATAAAACTCTGGAATGTGCTTCCCCTTGACATCAAAAAAACCGAAAGTAAATTTTCCTTCAAGCGTAAAATTCGGAACTACTGCTTGAAGTCCTCTCAACCTTAGTTCGGTCTTCGTCATAATTGTTATATTTTAAGTTCTCCTAATTATAATGATTTAATATTTATCAAAGTATTTATTACTTTATAATATTAGCTTAAATATGTATTTTATTATTTTGGGTAACTTAATTTAATGATACTACATTCTACTTGATATATCTGTTATTTATTTATTGTGCACACAGTGTTATCTTTTTAACCCAAAGGTTGACTGGTAGAGAATGCCTTGTTGTTTAAAGTCCGCCTATGTACCACTACTGTACATGAAGTTTAAATAAATATTAAATAAATTAATATTTAAATAGGTCAATTATAATAATCAAAATCAAATATATTCTAAAATTCTATATCACTACATACATTATGTATTCTATGTTGATTAATATAATCGGTCATGTACCGTTTTAAATAACTATTTATACAATAACAAGTTAGCAAATTCCAAAAATTCCTATCTTATAAAACGCTTTTTCACCAATACTATCATTAAACAATTAGCGCTCACAACTACAAATTTGTCTTGAGATTTTTTATTCTAAGATTGGCCGTGAATTAGTAATTATTGATATGCTTATAAATTAGCCCTGAAAATTGAATGAAAAAAAGTTTATTTTTTATTATGATACACACAAATTATCCACCATGATTTAACACACGTACTAATTGTTATTTTATAACTACTTATAAACTAAATTAATAAATATTATAGCTTGATAGGTATATATATGGATTGAAAATAATAATATTTACAAACGGGTAGAAAAAGAACTCCAAATTAAATATAATATCATCCTATTCTACTTTTTCTGAGAGAGCAGTGGTGGCCGAGTGGTAACGGTCCCGACTTACGAGTTGTAGTTCATGGGTTCAAACCCAGCCAGGCGCATTACTTTGTGTAATTTATTTCATCACCACTGCTCTCAAAACGGTGAAGGAAAACATCGTGAGGAAACCGGCATGTCCTAGAACCAAAAATTCGAAGACATGTGACATCCACCAACCCGCACTGGGCCCGCGTGGTGTATTACGGCCTATTCCCTCTCCTAGAGAGGAGGCCTGAGTCCCAACAGTGGGAACATTATAAGGCCGACTATGCTATGCTATAACCACAAATTCATCTTATCCCTAAAACACACCAGCAGCCAGGTCAGTCAGGTGCAATGTCGCTCACTGTACCAATCACTTGAAAATCGAAGACCCTTTGTCAGTCTTTTGTATTCGACTGTATCTCTGACAGATGTCAATCAGCCCTCCCTGCCCTCCAACACGATTGAATAAAACATCAATTTTCTTAGGCTATGATAGTAATCTGGAGCTCAAGGCCATTTTTAAGGTTAAATAGCTCTTGCCAAGGCTGTTCATAGATGGTCTAGCATCTTGGAAAGCACGTTAAGGGTGCGTTTCCACTGGGTGGAGTGCAACGGAAAGCGGAGCAGGGCGGAGTGGATTTATGCTACTCTCCGCTTCGTGCACTCTGCTCCACTTACACTGTTTTCATTGGTGCGGAGTGCAGATTTCGAGCACTATCATTGGGCAATTCACGGTCCGCTCCTTTCCATTCTGCCAAGCTCCGCGTCAGTGGAAACACACCCTAAGTGTTTGGATCCCAACTGTCAATTGTAGACTTCTTACAGGCAGTCGAATGTCTTACTGGCAGCTTTTTCAAGGGTTATTGTGTTATCTAAATCCAGGGTTGTGGATGTGAAAATCAGAGAGGCAGTTGCTCCATTAACATTTTTTAAATAATTATTATTAACTAGCTAGCGCCCGCGACTTTGTCTGCATCAAACTTATTGTACAACAGTACAATGCCATTTGGTTACAATTTCAAGATATTTATTTTACGCGGTACCTTGTTTTCTTTTTTCAAAAATAATTAATGTAACCTAAGTTACTCCTTATAATTCAGACAGACAGTTAGACAATTTTTTTTTAAATCAAAAAGAATTAATAAAGAAATCACATAAAAAATATACATATATAAATTATAAACAGACAATTCAACTTTATTCATTCCTTCAACGCTACCATTAAACCATTAGCACCAGAAACTCAGCATATCCCTAAAAACTCAAGCTATCAGGTGGCATGTCGCTCACAGTACCTATCTACTCGTCGATCGACAATCCTTCGTCAGTCGTTTGTGCTCGACTGTATCTTTGGCATACGTCACTCAACCCGCGAAACGATTGAATAAAATCTCAATTTTCCACTTACAACTAAATTTATTTGAATACTGGGCCTTATTAACATAGTCGAATAATTTGTATTTTTTATTAATGCGAATCTTGTAATCTTGTGATTTATTGACAATTAAGATTATTTATTTTTGTTAGGTTTTGAAATCTGATTACTGGTTGGCCGTGATTAAATTATTTCCTGGATTCAATTACGTTTATTCACGCGAATCGCCTAAAATTAAAGTCTAGTTTATTT
Organism: Mythimna impura; assembly: GCA_905147345.3. Taxonomy (NCBI): domain Eukaryota; kingdom Metazoa; phylum Arthropoda; class Insecta; order Lepidoptera; family Noctuidae; genus Mythimna; species Mythimna impura. The sequence goes on from LR990350.1 coordinate 28,852,642, forward strand.
TTTATTAATATTATAGGCTCAGGTTTGACTAGTGTCTTATATGATGGTAAGCAAAGATATGGTCGACGATGGAGTCCACATATCTAGAAATAAAATACTTACTCAGGGCTAAAATACCCCCTACATACATCTGTGAGTACATAGATGTTTGGAGTATCCGTCAGGGAATTACAGTTCTTAGCTGTAGGGCCTGCAGGTACGTCAGGGGCCATTGATTGACTGAGACCGTGGGCTGGCTTCCAAAAGGGACACCCGTGGCCCTGGAAAAGGAACATAGGTGTGGTTTTAGTCAGTAAAAGTCTGACATTGACCCAATCCGCCCCTAAAGAGGGAGAAGTCATTAGATGATTTCCCAAACCTTAAAAAAAAACTGTAGGTTCGTACAACAAAAGTACATCTAAAACGTTATGGGATATTCAAATATATGTTGCTTGTAGCTTGGTAAAATTAAACAATTTATTAAACAGAACCAAACTAAAATTATTCTTGTTTTAACAGCCTCATCAGTCGTGACTATACAGATTTATCAGTCGAAATGTTTGAAGCACCTCTTATTATTGTTTTTCGTCGATCCTTTGTCAGCTGTCGACGACTGTATCTGTGACATGCGTCAGTCAACTCGTGAACGATTCAATAAAATGTCAATTTTCTACTTACGCTTTTGTTTTTGTGGAGCTTTTAGAGAGGATTCGGTTTCATAGTACGGCGTTGAGTTTTTTTTACGTCTAGTGGTGATTTTTTTTTCCCCCCTCTGAAGACAAATCGACACCGTCCACTCATAAACATACCTCTTAGAATGTTATTGCGAAACACTGTCCCTTAAGACACAGGATAACCTAGTTTAAGGGACAGAGTTTAAATTATTGTGTACAGGTTTCTGCAAAATCTAAATTGTTTTATGTTTTTATTTTTCTTTTCTATGTAACCATGAAAGTATAAACTGTTAGCATAAGAAATAATTATCTGTAACTTTTGGGAAATAAAGATATTTTTTTTTTTTTATTTATCTCAGGACCCTGAGGTCCTGGACTTTTGGAAGGCGTACGAGGAGCCGAAGCCAACTCGCAGAGGCCCTTTAGATAATTATAATGGAACATGATACCAACCGACGATTATCCCTGTACGCGCTATGCTAGTGCACCCAAGGACAACCCCCGGTTGTTGAAAAACTATTGCTACATATGGAGAACAAAGATAATAGGGCTATGGTTTTTGGAGTCTTAAGTGGACTGGTAACATGGAACTATGTTAAGACTATGGCCCCTGCCTGAACAACGTTATTAATATCCATCGAAAAAAGGCAGGGGGTGACTTGCACACTCAATAAATGGGCCCCCAAAAAACGGCCGCTAGCACGAAGTGACGTAGCAACAAGAGGGCAACATATTCTGAGGTGCTTGAGGAGTGGAGAGGTATACCACGGCTATCAGGACAATCCCGGAAGTACGGTCAAGATCCCTACCAGCACCTTACTGGATTATACATCCTTCTCCCGAGCACGTTTGCTCTTGCGAATCTCCACTCAAGCCAGCCAATAAAGGCAAGAGAGAGGTGGGAGCTCAGTTCCTCGTCAGTGTGTGATCACTACGGCCGGCCAATAAAGGCAAGCCGGAGATGAAGAACAAGAATTCTCCCGGGAGATCGGGTCCGTGGGGTCGCTAATGCCCAACAGTTCGCCACAAAACTGCACTGCGGATTTTATCTCTCTTAGTCTGGCCCCTCACCCTAGGCATATTACGGCAAAGCAAACTTCACCGATACAGACCTAGGGTATATTGGAGCACGCAAGCCCCACCACGACGTCAACGTAGAGATACGGCGATGGGGTTATTATTATTATTATTAATAATGATGGCCCTGACTTAAGAGTTCGAACCCAGCCAGGCGCATTACTTTGTGTAATTTATTTCATCACCACTGCTCTCAAAACGGTAAAGTGAACATCGTGAGGAAATCAGCATGGTTTGAAAACATGTGACATCCACCAATCTGCACTGGGCTCGTGTGGTCGATTAGGGCTGTTCCTTCTACTAGAGAGGAGGCCTGAGTCCCAGCAGTGGGAACATTAAAAGGCTGTTTAGCATAACTATGCTTAAAACTGATACAGAAATGAGGAAAAGTAAGTAGTATTAATTACCTAATCTTGATGATATTTATTTCGATTTAAACGATTATGGCGGGTTTCTGAATCAAGTATTTTGAGTTAAGCACCTATCAAATTCTAGTTTAATACCTGACAGGTTTTCGGGTTACAGTAGAGCTTAAGAAACACTCAACCTCAAACGCTGGCCATAGTGGAGTTTTTTAGAATCCAAAGGTTGACCAGGTAAAAAATCATCATCATTTAAGAAGACTGAAAGACTTGCACTGCTTTTTTTTTGTAGGTGGGATAATCATCCAATGACATCCCTCGCTCTTGGGCGGAGCGAGAGGGTGTGTCAGACTTTTATTGACTAAAAAACCACTTCTGTTCCTTCGTTGCCTTTCATACCAGGGCTGAGTCCTCCTTTTAGAATTAGACCCTTGGCCTCAGTAGGCTTCGACCCTGCTGGGCCCCTAAGACTTGCACTGCTGGACATAGGTCTCCCCCAAATGTCGCCACAACGACCTGTCCTATGCATCTCATATCCATCGGATCCCCGCGACCCTCACCAGGTCATCGGTCCACCTTGTGGGAGGCCTTCCAACGTTGTCTTCTGGTACTTACGTTGTCGCCACTCCAGATTTGGCCCCATCAACCATCTGCTGGTGGTTGAAAAGGACTTATTCCATTAAGGTGCAGACTTGTGCAACGAAATATACTCTACATACATTTGAAATAAATAAATAATTATGTACTGGTTATTTTCATGTAATTTGAAACAGTTTATATCCAAATACACTCTGCACAGTGTACTTGAATATAAACTGTGTCATGTGTACTACAGCCAAGCCCAAAGTGACGACTATAAAACCAAAAAGTATATAAAAAAAAACAATACTTCAAAAACATTATTTTCAAGAAATGATTAAAAGCTCTGATTCAGCGAAAATGCTCAAACATTGTGAGATTTAATATCAATTCAGAAATCGTAAAAATTACAAAAACACCCTATCCCTACATCCAAAAATTAATAAACCCACAAGAATCCAAAAACGCGCTAAAAGCATCAATAAACGTAGCAAGTCACTACTGAACCATTTGAAACGAAAAAAAAAACAACAGATGCTGACAAAAGGAGTCTTTTGTCAGCTCGCGCGACTGACATTTGTCAATCAACCCTCGCGCCTGTCAGCTGTCAATGACAATTAATGGCCGCCCATACAAAGTTTTATGGCTTTTATTACCCGAATTGTATGAAAATGATTAATGCAAGCACTAATGCAAATCCACGCGGGCGAAGCACGGAGTCACTTATTGTGTTTTTCGTAGTTTTGTATAAAATTGATTTATTGCGAATTTCGCAGTTACGTCCTTGTGCGTGGTGGCTGTGGGCGGCGCTGTGTGTGACTGTGTGTGGGTCATTATTACAAATGCTTGTATGAATGAATCTGACATTTCTAGAAATCGACGAGACTGTCTTGTCTGTAGAAGTAATGGTAACGAAGACTAAATTAATAATTATGGATAAAACTATATCAATTTTGAGTCGTAAATATTCGATATTCTTTACATTTTGCTCTATAGTAATTTATTTTCGGTTGTTGAGTCTTTTAATTTATTTTTTTATTATAGGCTCGCTTTTAAGTACTATCTTACAAGGAGACTTAACATGATGTGTTAAAATGACAGTAATGCGAGTGAATAAGAGGGATGGAGCTATATACCCTACATAGCTCCATCCCTTTAACAGTTCAGTTTACGTCGTAAAATGAATCGCGTTAAAGGCTCGTTGTAGCATTGCTGATCGTGAGCTGTGATGTCGTTGGCAATGGAGCACGCTTGCCTAGAGGTAACCCATTCACTCTTGTCTTGACTTAAAGACACCCAAGTTGCAGCTATCGGGAATTACAGGCTCAGGCTTGTATATTTGCTTTTTTATTAGTCGTTTTATCAGTATTCACCTCCTTTAGAGCCATACCACCTTTCGCACAGTCCATCCATGGGGTCTACGATTCACCATCCGGATCAAGCCCAAGTCGTCGACGGCGCAGTGTTCCACGCGCGCTTCAAGGAGATGTCAGCAAAACCATAAGCCCAGCACGGTCGAAGCCTACTGGGGTCATGGGTTCGCTTCTGAAAGGAAAACTTGGGGTCCTTGAACGCAAGGAAACAAAGAAACACAGGAGTGGGTTTTAGTCAGTAAAAGTCTGACACGTCCCCGTTCCGTCCTAGAGCGGGAGAATTCATTGAATGATTTTCTACCTTAAAATGGGTTCTAAGATACTACAGGAGATTTGAGATGGTAAACTAAGTATAGTTATTGCACACATTACCGATCCTAACACTCTTTAATTGCCTCACCTATTTATCCCAGTACTCCTAGTCTAGGGCACAGTTCAGGTACGAACAAACTGCACCATTAATACGCTGCGTGTTGCCAATTTTAGACTGGATGCAGTGGTAGTTGGAGATAATGAAAAGGGCTTATGTACGTTTGGGTGTAGGACTTATACCCGTGAAATTACTCTTTTAAATCTAATAAATACACATTTATAAAAATCTGTGTTACAGTGTTTGTTGTCGAACTAATCCGAAATGGTTTGACCGATTTTTATTAATTTTTCGTGTATATTGGTCTGAGAATACGTCGTAAGCAATTTTTTACGCTCTTACCCGCACAATTTTTTTTATTGTTTTGATAATTTATATTTCAGTAAAAAGTTTGCCAATTCAGCTCGTTATTAGGTATATACTCGTAAAAAAAAACTGTCGCTCATTTCGGCTTGACAGCCTCAATCTAATCTGACAATATTTTGTATTTTCAAACTCGAATTATTTCTTTCAGTGTTTTTCCTTTTATTTATAATGTGCCATGACTTAACCTTTCGTATGCCGGCTATTAGAGACACAATTAAAAAACATTGTGTCTCGCGTGGATCTACGCTCCCGGCATTCAGACAGTTATAACTTATTTACAGAAAACCTGATGAAAGAGTTTAAACTGTTCTGGGTTCCCTACTAATAAAAGTAAGTTAGTGGTGCCTGTCTTAGGTTTAGTTACTCACCCAAATAATTAACTTTTTTTATACTTAAAGCTGTACAAATGAAGTTAAATCTATGAGGTGAAAATAGAGTCTATTTTAAGGATAATAAATGTACCTACTTAGACAAGTCAAAAGAAAATCTTTGGGTGTTAATATACCAGCCCTCTAGTCAGTCATGTGAAGAGCCGACCATACCATTTGGCAATGTCCTGGAAAAATCGAAGGGAACTTTTACTCTATGGACTTAATTCTTAATTCTATATTGTACACAAAACTTAAACACAGTGATTTGATAATTCATGTACAAAGGCGAGCATACCTCAACAATGATACTATCTACAGACAGATCTCATAGATTCAAAGAGTATGTCGAATGTTCAACACAGTGTGCCGGGGCCGGGATGTTGAGCTTGATTTATTTGCAAATAGTGTCCAGAAACTTAAAAAAAAAAAATGTTAACTTTTTCTTTGAAGCTTGATTTTATTTTCGTATTTTTGTTTCTTTTCTTCTCTTGTATTTCTATGTTAAACGCTCACGGTATGTATGCCGTTTTGTTAATTTTATTTTTAAGTTTATTTAAGTAAGTGGAAACTTATAATTGGCCTTCTTCTGCATATAATGTTTTTTACTGTGTTATATTAGCTGTAAGTTTTCTTAAAATTAATAAAATAAATAAATGAGTTTTCTCCTAGCAAATCTTTTAATTACAGAGAGAGAGATCACACATGGACGAAGTGTTTTATGTAAGATCTCGTTAGATCGCATTTGGAACCTTGGAATTCACTCTCGATCTTTTATTCTTGGAGCTTACTTAATTCACTATTGGTGAAGCACTATAATAATATAAGCACCTACATCGAAGAACTTTCTTCTGTAGTTTATATGCTTTTTTTAAATGTCCTAACAAAAATATTTCAAAGTAAAATTTTGTATTTTGTAAAATAAGAAAATAATAAGAAATACATTTAAGGGCTGAATACAGTAACAGGATCGTGAAAGTTAATATAATCCCGAAGCAAACGTCTTGAGAAAATAATTAATATCGATTTCCAGACAGAACGACTGTTCTGCTCAGCTCGGATGTGGCCCAAGTTAAAGGAGGCAGCGGTTTATGAAGTTCGAGAAAAATTGTTGAATTATTACATTAATAAGATACTTTGTATTGTTTATGATGGTCAGATCTGTGGCTATGACGACAGCTATACTTATTGTGATGTGATTTAAAAATCCCTTACCTTACCTACAGCGACGTGCGAGCAATACAAGTTAAAAAGCCGGGCTTGATGTGAAAATAATACCTCACCACACCACAGTCATCTATATCATAAAACACAACAAATGAATTAAATTAAATAAAACTCTAATTTTTAAACTTCGCGCGCTTATGCGTTTACGCGCTGTTGCCATTTCGTGTTCATTCACGCACGATACCTAGGACGTATGCACATTAAGCAATGTTGCCGCTCTGAGCGCCATCTCTCCGATCTCACTCTAACACTTAACAAAAAAAAGAGATGAACACTAGTGTGTTGCTGCCTCTGTCTGGCGCAAAGGCTTGTTATGAGGCTTGATCTGCCATCTCACTTTTCCCTATAAAAACATAAAAATGTGAGTCTGTGTGAGTAAAATTTGATACTGTGTGCAAGTACTAATCGAACATTTTTTCTTTAAAATATTCCGGGCTTGAAATTTATTTATTTATTTATTTATTTATTTATTTATTTATTTACAAGCACTTGTACAACGTTACGGAGCAAGTCCAAGGTGTTGTAAAGTAGAAACTTACAAACTAAAAAATTACATTAAATAAAAACCATAATATCACATTGAAGAATAAAAAGAAAATACATATACATTACCACTAAAATAATAAATATCCCAAAAAACAAATGAAACAATGTTTTCTTATTTTTTATCCATCTTCTCACAAAACCTTAGACATTCACGACACACATCTATCCATCTCCCAGCAAACAAGTCACACTCCGGTGTTAGAGTCAGGAGAGCATTAAGCACAGAAAGCGCACGAACGAGCGGCGAGTTAGCTCGTGACACTGTATGCGATAAAGGATCAGCTAACAATCGGTGTGTTCGCGGCCTTAGGTGTTGTTTAGGTACGAGAGGAACAAACAATCTCACCAGCTGAGCAACTAATTCAGGACAATCAGATTCACCACGAAGAACTTGACAAGCGAAGATAAGCAAAAAGTAATTGCGCCTTACTTCTAGAGAATTAAATTTCAGCATTCCGAGCAAAAATTTTGTCGGATATAAAAATGGATAGTATCCAAATAATTTCTTATACATAAATCTAAGGAATGTTTTTTGAACTTTCTCTAGAAGCAAGACGTAAGAAGCCTCATAGGGGTTCCAAATAATGGAAGCTGACTCTAATTTACTCCTGACTAAAGCCATATAGACCAGTTTAATTGCCAAAGGGTTATTAAATTCACGCATATTTCGAATCGTATATCCTAGTCTGCGGTACGAATCAGCGGCAAGATTCCGCATATGTTCATGGAAGTTTAGTCTCTGGTCGAATAAAATACCTAGATCTTTAACAGAAAAAACTCGAGAAATCGGTTCCGCTCCTAAAAAATATTGTACATGCAGAGGGTTATGAGCTCGACTAAAGGACATAACACTACATTTAGCCGTATTGAATAAGAGCTTGTTTGCAATACTCCATTGGAAGACCGAATTAATGTCCTCCTGAAGAGTTAAGGTATCGGCCATTTCCTCAACTCCATATATCAACTTCAAATCATCAGCGTAAAGTAAGCACCTGGCGTGTTTTAGAACCTTCTCGAGATCATTAACCATTATTCCAAAAAACATTGGTCCCAAAATGGACCCTTGACTAACACCAGACCTAGTGTGATATGGCTCTGAAACGAAGCAACCATGTCTAACATATTGTAGGCGGTCCCGCATATAACTTGCGAAAAATTTGAGTAGTTTTGGTGAAAAGCCAATGTTATTAAGCTTGGCCAGTAACATGTCATTATCTACGCAATCAAAGGCTTTTTTGAAGTCAAAATATATAACATCAATCTGTATGCCTTTATCTAAGTGCTGCGATATTAAGTCTACAAGCGTCAAGAGATTTGTACTGACAGAACGGTTCCATCGAAATCCGTGTTGAGAGTCGCAAAGAAATGGTTGGATCTGGTAACCAATTAATTTATGTAATACAGATTCAAACAATTTTGGAAGTGATGACAGTATAGCTATCGGCCGATAGTTTTCTACATTTGAAGTGTCTTTAGTTTTAGGTATAGGGTGAACTCGTGAGACCTTCCAGCGTTGTGGATACTGACCTGTGGAGAGTGCTAAATTAAATATGTGAAGCACAGGTGTAATAATGTATTCTTTACATCCCTTCAAAATGTAAGCAGGAATGTTGTCTGGACCTACAGCAGTATTTGGTTTTAGTTTATTGATAGCTGATTCTAAATCTTGTAGTTCTATTTTATCAATATGCACAAGGTTTGAATCTTTGTTGTGAAAGGTATTGTTTTGTTTTTTGTAATCAAGAAGGGGAATATCGGGCAAAAAAACGCTTGCAAAAAAGTTGGAAAAGGCCTTTGCCGTATCTTTACCAACATGCTCCACCCCATTACACTTAATCCTGGGTTCAAAGCCTCCCCTAATTTTAAAACTATTTATATGCTGCCAAAAGATACGGGGATCACGACGAAGTTTGATTTGAATGCGTTTAATGTATTCGTCGTACGCATGAGATGCTCTCTTTTTAATACTGGATCTAAGAAGAGAAAACTTTTCATAAAAGTCACTATTATGAGTTGTTTTCCACTTTCTGTGTAGTTCGGCCTTACATCGAATGTCCTTAATTAAATCTGCCGTAAACCAAATAGGATAGCGCCTAGATTGCTTCTTACATCTGTGTTTTTTGGGTACACATTCATCAAAAATGTCGTACATTATATTGTAAAAATATTGAACAGCAGAATCAACATCAGGCGCCAATAATACCTTTTGCCATGATGCTTCCGAAATTAGTTTATACATGGCTTCAAAATTGCCCTTGGAAAAATTCCAATCATTCACTGCATCCAAGTTACTAGGATCTACTTTTTCTGAGCTATATCGGCACATAGTGTCAGCAGGTGTAAAGCATACCTCTAGAGGCGGATGATAGGCGTCTCGTCGTGGTACTAGACCCCCACCATCAATCTCTGTCACATCAACGTTACTAATGCTATCTGATACCAACACCACATCCAACTTGCTATCATACGCATTCATCACCTCATTCCTCTCAGCCAGGCCACAAACAGTACGAAAATAACAGTAATAATTTAAGATATCCTTCGATGTGCGATTAGTATTTATGTTTAAATCACCCACGATAATCACAGCACTTTTTAAGTTGTCAATAACGGATTCCACTTTTTGAAACCAACTCATGTATATTTCATCAGAAGCTCTGGGATGAATGTACACTACACAAACATAAAACGTAGCGCAATTCGTTGTAAACCGAGCCCACAAGTCCTCGCCGGCAGGGGTCTCCAAATCAGAACAGCGCGTCATAGTTATACCAGGTCGCACCGCCAGCAGTACACCACCACCGACACCAGTAGTGCGGTCCCGACGTAAAACACTCCATCCGTGGCTCGTTATCTCTGAATCAAGTACGGAAGTTGTAAGGAATGATTCAGTCACAGCTATGACGTCATTGGCAGATGTTAAGAGATTACGTTTAAAGTAACTGAGCTTGGTATTCAAGCCTCTAACGTTTTGATAAACCAAACTAATTAGCTGACAATGTTTCCGGTTGACCACTGGATGACCGCATTTGTTGGAGTTTGTTTCTTCGAAAAAACCATTCTTTAACTCGAGCGTTAGTAGGCCAAGTATCTGCCGCCGTTGCTTTTTCGAAGAATTCTGCAGGTACACCGATCTTATATGATTTATAGTCCCCTTTTGGTTTCAGTTCTTCCACGGTGCAGTTACCAGCTGGACATAGCTTTAGTAGATAGGATTCAATGTCATTAGCTCCTGACATCATATTCCACAAATGTATAAATCTGCGAAACTCCACGGCTTTAAGTGACGTAATTTCAGGTCCCGCAGTACCACGAACAGAAACATAACGCTTAGACTTACGACTACGTACCTCAACCCACTTCTCCTTGGGAATATTATCATCTAATATTGGTGTCGAAATTACGGTGTGTTCATCTTGTTGTACGGTCCCCTGAATAGGTTCGATAGATTGGATAGAGATAAATGATTGTGAACGTATATCTGACAAATCACTTTCTACTTGCTCAGAGATGGTATTAGCTGGCGGTAATAACCTTTGCTTATTTTCCTGTGAGCTGTGGTGCTTTATCTCAGGCTTAGGTTTTGTTACAGCACTATACGACTGTTTGTCGTTTACGTTCACAGACTTCCGTTGGGTAGGTACAGGTATATCTGGGTTAGTGATATGACAGCGGGTACATTCTGGTGTTTGCTCTAATTTAGTCAGTTTTTCGTTACAAATTTCAATCTTTTTCGTGCATTCGGTGAGCGCGATATGATACTGCGCAATAGTAGAGACGGCATCGGTGAGCTGTTCTGTTAGAACATTTATTTGTTCGCGGAGTTGTTGCATTTCTAAACCCATAGAAAAATGCGAGACTTCCGGAGAAAACGGAGGTGGTGGGTGGCTTTTATTTCGAGCAGATACATTCTTTAGTGCGATTGGCGTACTTACTGAGACTGGTAGCTCATAGTTCCGAACACCTTTCTTGGCTGCACAGCAACATTCCGGGCATATCCAAGTGGCTCTTTCCTCGAGCGTAAGCTGCCGGTTATAACAAAGGTAATGGTATACCTTGCCACATTCTACCACTGCACATTCAAGAAAAGCATCACCCGATACTAATTCAGTATTGCATGCAGAGCAAATCATTATGACAGTTTTTTCAACGCACTGTAAGCGATCTACGCGGAATTTTGAAATGACACAGCTTGATTTTAAAAGCCCTTTTCTTCAGCTTTACACTGGTGTAACTCACTTGGTAAAACTATTAACTTTAAACTATATTATATTCAAAAAACTGCGGAAAGAAAAACAATAGTGTTGTTTGAAATGTTTGATCAATGAATTTTACTACAAGGCGCACTTTTACTACACAAATTCCGAGGCGCCCTCTATCTATGACGCTTAAAAGTTCCGCAAACAAATTAGTTCAAATTTGCTTTGAGCGGTTAAATCGTGTTTACTTTTACGTGTGTTTTGTTAACAAAGATTTTTGATTTCTGTCATTTAAAGTTTTATGATTAGTTATTACTGTAACTTACTTTGTTTTGAAGTGATTAAAGTTTATTATCTTTGAAATGAATTCGGAAATACATGCAATTGTTCCTTGTGACGGATTAAAATGTGTGGAAAAAATACTTGGCCAGGTAAAGACTTTGACTTTTAGAGATAAATATGATCTCGTAACTTCGCCTAAACATACCCCTGATTTGAATATTTCTCAGAAAACTAAATCACATAATAGGCAGTTTCATTCGTGTTGCATATTTTTCTCAAACGATAAGAATGCTTGGAATACATCAGGTTATAATGACTTAAATAACTTCGCTGGTGCTATGAAAAGACATCAGAATTCTCAAATGCTGTTATTTCATTGTGTAGTTTTGGTAAACCGCGAACAAAAACTTGGTTCTATTTCTCGACCGATATCCGTGTTCTCGACAGTTATGTGATGAAATTTCTAAGTGTGTGATAAAGAAACGAAGAACGGCTATGCTGTTGTATACTCTATGGCTGTTTAAATTGTGAGTATTTGCTATGCTAATTATATTACATATATATCGTAAACAAATGATTGATTTCATTGATTACTACTTTGTGCGCCATCTAGTGGATTATTCAGAAGTAGCCAGCTAGAATTTTGTTGTGAGCGAGCAAGAGTTGCCAAAAAATATCAATAGATGGCTCTTACATATTTTAAATCATTTATGATACAGGTATGATGTATAATTAATTTCTATCTTATTAATAACAAATGAAAATGTAGCAATTAATCAGCATTACAGCAAGAGATTTTGCACTGATGATACGTGACGGCGGATTATAGCGCGAGTTTTTTTTATTCGAAATATTAGGTAAATGGGTACTTGGGTAGGTAGTATGTAGATAAGTCAAGGTTCCTTGGCTTGCCCCCTTTAAAGGTATCTGGCACGCCACTGCTTACCTATAAATGATAGTGTTTGCGTCCCTTGTGTCGCGTCAAATAAATCCATTTTCCTTCTTTGTTTTTCTTTCCTTCTAAATGACTATGATTCCGTAGCGTAGGCCGTATCCTGTGTAGTATTTTTTTTGTCTTGGCTGTTCTAATGAAAGACTATAAAAAACTTGGAGGCATACAATGATCTCAAATCTGAAAGGATTGTATTAATTATCGCTTCATGATTTTTTCCATAAGATGGCTTGTGATAGCACGAGTACCTTGTTTAATATTGTGTCTTCAATGTAATATTTTGGTAATCCGACGGTGGACATCACACGCCAAGTGTCGCCACAACGACTACTCCTGTGCGATTCGCATCCATCCCTAGTAAAATTTAATAAATAGTGGGTGGCGTCGTTTCCGCTTCACTCTATATTAAACACATAAGACTGATAACTTACTATGTCTTATCACACTCCCATGCATAAAAAACATTGCTTTCTAAAAATAACTCACAATCCGCTATTCTCTCTTATCTTACGCTTCTAGCCAACGTCACAATTTCATTACCGCCGAGATCCACGTCACGTCACATCGCGTCACGTCAACTCACGTCAGTTCCCGTCACTTGTCACCCGGCCGTCACTTACCTGCCACCGACGGTTTAGACAGTTCGTTAATTAGACGGTAACTTGATGTGTTACGTGTTTTTTGTTTGGATAATGTAGTTTTAGTTCTGTTGAGTCGAGTTGAGCATTTGGGGAATAAAGAGGGATTGTGTGATGTGTATTTTTATTTGCATGCTCTTGGTAGAAAGGACGTCGCCATTTTGGAACATGTGTTGAAATCGTTTTTCTTAAGTGGCAGTGGGCAGGGCATATTGCTCGTAGACCAGATGGCCGATGGAGCCGAAAGGTTCTGGTGTGGCGACCGCATAGCGAAAGACGCATTGTTGGAACGCCTCCCACAAGATAGACTGATGACCACAGAACCTTTCTTTGTAGCACAATCAATCTATCTGTTGTTTCTTTTTTCACAACTATCATACAACGCCATCTAGTAGGTACTAAACTAAGCAGAGCTTGTGATATGAGTACTAGACATCTGATAAATGTTATGATATATTATATTATTGGTATGATATATTTGTAAATACATACATTTTGTAAATAAATTACACCCAGGCACAGAGCAAATGATCTTGCTCATCACACAAACATTTGTTCTGGGTGGGAATCGAACTGCTATGCTGGAGGTCGTCCAGCATAGCAGTCAGGGCTACAGACCACTAGGTCAACAGACCTGTCAAATGCCTCCCTCTCCCTCTCCATCCTTCCACATATATACATGACCATACCAAGACAAACGATTCTCTTTCAACTTTTCAGTCACTGACGCCGCTTTCAAACTTCCTCTAATATACTCATTTATCACTTTATCCATTCTCGTCACTCATCTCAAAGCGTAGATCTCTATAGAAAAGAACGTTTATGAAACCCCACCAGAACATTATTTCATATAGCCACGATCCTCGCTATATAAAACCTTGGACTGCAAGTACTCTGATCGCTAACAATATGCGTATGAACAGGTCAGCTCGCCACCTCGTCGGGCTATTGTCAGCGACCGTCGCGGGTTCCTCACTCAATTGATTGTGACAATTTATTACACGCGTCGGCTTGACAAGTACGGACTGATATTTATTTATTGGTACCTTGATGTTTTCTAGATTAGCCATCTTGATATTGTTAGAGACGAGATTTGTCGTAAGGTAACTTAAGGATTCACCTTACACCATCAGGCACCAACACTTATCGCTATTAGTGGCCCTGACTGCTATGCCGGAGGTCGTGGGTTCGATTCCTACCCAGGTCAAATGTTTCTGTGACGAGCACGATCATTTGTTTTGTGTCTGGGTGTAATTTATCTATAGCATAGTCGGCCTTATAATGTTCCCACTGCTGGGACTCAGGCCTCCTCTCTAGAAGAGGGAATGGGCCGTAATCCACCACGCGGGCCCAGTGCGGGTTGGTGGATGTCACATGTCTTCGAATTTTTGTTTCTTGGACATGCCGGTTTCCTCACGATGTTTTCCTTCACCGTTTTGAGAGCAGTGGGGATGAAATAAATTACACAAAGTAATGCGCCTGGCTGGGTTTGAACCCGCAACCTACAACTCGTAAGTCGGGGCCGTTACCACTCGGCCACCACTGCTCTATAATGCTCTATAATCTAATCTAATTTATCTATAGTATGTATGTATTAAGAAATATATAGTATGTTTATCAGTTGTCTAGTACTCATAGCACAAGCTCTGCTTAGCTTGGGACTAGACAGCGTTGTGTGATAGTTGTGGAATATTATTGTGGAATATTATAATCGAGTGCATCTTTCTTTGTTTTGTTTGACAGGAGATTTGTAGTAAGGTAACTTAAGGATTCACCTAACACCATCAGGCTATCTACTCACACTTAACAATTACACACTATACACACACTTAACACATTTTCACACCCTTGTTTGTTTTTAATTAGTTAAGTCTTTGAACTGTTTTATTTATTTTCCATCAAGTGAAAATTATCGCTCTTTGTAAATATTTATATAGCTTTTAACAAGTCTGGGTAGTTTGGAGGCCTGGAGTCCTGTAACACAGGATTTTCCTGGTACAGGCTTCAGTCTCCACAACATCAATGTAAATGTACTTACTGTAACAATGTACTGTACTTATGAATTGTTATTTTTGCATTATGTGGTGGAGAAAAATAAACGCTTTTATTATTATTATCTACCACGAGCTCATAACGTGATCCATTTTACGACCTAATCTGAATTGTTAAAGGGGTGGAGATCCCTCTTTCTCGCACGCTTAACATTTTAACATGTCATGATAAGGCCCCAGGTCAGTTTCAGGTTCTATAATCATTAAAATATGATTGGTGACCGTAACACGTATTTATTTAAGTAATTCTTCTTCGTCTGTCCCTGCTCCCATTATCTGGGGTCGGGTCTCCTCACAATTCTGCGCCAGGACAGTCCCGGGTTGTCGATTTTGGCAATTGGGCTTTCTATTCTCCTTTTCTTTTTGGGCTTTTTCTTCTTTTCTTTTCTTATTTTTCTTTCTTTTTTTTGGGCTTTATTTACGTAATTATAATTAACCCTATTGATTAGCTATTTCATGAAAAAGTTATTTAATAGGGTTAGCTGAACTGAGAGGGTGGTGTTGATGATTTTAATGATTAGTCAGCAAAGTCATATTTGTAACGATCTCAAGTCATATTTTAATGAACATAGAACCTTACACTAACATGCAAATACCAAAAACTTTTAAAAAAAAATGGTTTTCACGGGCTGCCCTGGAGCGACCTCACGACGAAGATTTTTCAAGAAATAGATGAGATGATACAACAAAAATGTAAAAGGTAAATGGCATGAGAGATTAACATGGACCAAAATGATCAGAAACATCAAAAATATGCCAAGTGCGTTGCCAATCTATTATAATAAAAAGAAACAAAGCATAAGCCGTACCTTGAAAGCATTCATCAGAAAACAGTACCTCAACCAATGCAACCCACATAGTATAGTATAGCACTCCTTGATCAACCTGGTACATCAAAATATTCAAGGACTTATGAACAAGGATTTAGAAGTAGACTTATTCCTTAATTGCAATAATATTGATATTCTATGCTTAACGGAACATTGGCTTAAGAGCCATCAGTTCATTTTCAATTTTAGTAATCACCAGGTTGGTAGTTCGTTTAGTAGAATTAATGCCATACGTGGTGGCTCATTAATTTTAGTAAGCAACAACCTTAAGTTCAAAGAACGAAAGGATATTGTGAGCCTATCTGTTGAGCGGTCAGTTGAAATAGCCTGTATTGAATTGGATCAGTTTATTATATTAAGTGTGTACAAACCCCCTTCTGGATTGTATGACTGCTTTGAAAAGGTAATGGATGAAGTTTTCCACAAGATTTCCAATTCAAACAAGTACATAATCACTTGTGGTGATTTTAATGTTAATTTATTAGAAAACTCAGGTTTACGTAGTAAAATTTTAAGTCTATTTCAGTCCTACAATCTTGTTAACTTATTTTTGGAGGCCACAAGATTAACTCCTACTAGTGCCACATGCATAGATAATATTTATACGGATGTTGTACCAACTCACAAAGAAATTATAAATTTATTAGATTCTGATCATTGTGGACAGTTAATTACTTTTCAAAACCAAAAAAACATAGTGGCTAAAAAGAATATCATTGTTAACCCTAAAACTGCAAGTCGTTTAGAAACTTTTAAAACTAAACTCGTTAATAATTTACCAGACTTGTCTACATATGATGATCTCAATAACCAATATGAAGGTTTCTTTAACATGTACTGTAATCAATTTAATTCTACATTTATACCTAAGACTATTTCGGTCAATAGTAACGTTTCGTTCTGTGAATGGGCTACCACTGGTATTCATAAAAGTAGAACTCGGCTTTACGAATTGTATGATGAAAGGGTTCTTGTTAATACTGCTGAATTTAGTTCATATGTGCGAAATTATTCAAAATTATTTAAAAAAAATTGTTCTATAGCGAAATCGCGTTATTTGAGTTCCAAAATTAAAAACAGTAATAATGTAATTAAAACTACTTGGAATGTTATAAATAGTGAAACTGGAAAGTCTACAAGACCATCTAGTGACTATAAACTTGTAATTAATGACAATGTGATCACATCGGACTCACAGGTTGCCGCGGCTTTTGAGAACTTCTTTTCAGAGATCCCCATATCAACAACAAAATCTCTGAACTCGTCACCCACTGCTGCAGAGTCTCTGCTTAAAGAAAATGTTAAAGTTTGCGATTCTGATTTTAATTTCGAACATGTGACTTATGTAGATATTATTAAGACGTTTAACTCCTTGAATGTAAAAAAGACTGCAGATTTATGGGGTAATTCTGTGGACGTTGTTAAGTCTATAATCCACATTATAGCTCCTTCTTTAGCTTTTATTTTTAATAATTGTATTGATCGCGGTGAGTTTCCTGATCTAATGAAGAATAGTAAAATAATTCCATTGTTCAAAACGGGTAGTACATCTGACCCCACGAACTACAGACCCATTTCAGTGCTACCCACTTTTAGTAAAATATTTGAGAAACTTATTTTAGAGCAACTACAAAGATTTTTTAACAGACATAAATTATTGCATACCAAACAATTTGGTTTTACAAGGGGTCGTTCAACAACCGATGCCGGTGTTGAACTTTTAGGACATATTTATAATGCATGGGAAGACAAATGCGATGCCCTGGGCATTTTTTGCGATTTGTCAAAGGCCTTCGATTGCGTTCTCCATGAAACATTAATCAGGAAACTACACCATTACGGAATCCGGAACTCCTCCCTGGATCTTCTTACATCTTATCTGAGTGAAAGGATTCAGAGAGTTGATGTAAACGGAAAAAGATCTCCTGGATCTGTAGTAAAAATGGGTGTCCCTCAGGGTTCAATTCTTGGCCCATTTTTGTTTCTTATATATATAAACGATTTACCTTACCTCATAAAGGATAACCATAACATAGTGTTGTTTGCAGACGACACTTCACTTTTGTTTAAACTTAAACGTCAGCAGCCGGTTACTGACGATATAAATATAGCACTTTCAAAAATAGTACACTGGTTTGATGTAAATAACCTTCTACTTAATGAAAAAAAAACTAAATGTATAAAGTTTACCATGCCCTTGGTTAGGCAAGTAGAAACTAGTGTGCAAATAAAAGGTAAAGAGTTGAGTCCTGAAGATAATACAGTGTTCTTGGGCATAACTCTAGATGCTAAGCTGCAGTGGGGCCCACATATAGACAAATTATCAAAAAAACTTAGCTCTGCAGCATACGCTGTTAGACAGATTCGAAATTTAACTGATGTAGAGACTGCCCGTTTAGTTTACTTTAGCTATTTCCATAGTGTCATGTCGTACGGTATTCTACTGTGGGGAAATGCCGCCGAAATACAGTCAATTTTTGTATTGCAAAAAAGGGCTATTCGTTCTATTTACAAATTAAGTCCCAGATACTCCCTCAGAGATAAATTTAAAGAAATCAATATAATGACTGTACCTTCACAGTATATTTACGAGAATATTGTGTATGCACATAAAAATATAAACATGTTTAAAAAATACAGTGATGTTCATAATTTTAATACTAGGAACAAACACAAATTTGTGGTTCCTACAACTAGGCTGAAAAAAATAGGGGGCTCATTTAGATGCCAATGTATACACTTCTATAATAAACTTCCTAGTCATATTCAACAACTAAGCCTTAATAAATTTAAATTATTTGTAAAGCGAAAACTTTGCCAAAAGGCTTTTTACACTATAAAGGACTATGTTGAGGACCAAAAGGCTTGGGATTGACCTGCTCCAGTAGGTACGCAGTGCAACTGTTGTCTTATTATTATTATTATTTTCTTTTGTTTTTATTTCAATTGTGCTTTTTATTATTTATTACAATTCGATATTGTAGATTATTTTTACTTTGCAATTTAACTTTTTTTTTTTTTTTTTCTTCTATTAATTTTTGACAAAAATGTTTACTTTGCTAAAGTATTACATTTTGTAAACTACCTATATTTTTCCTTTTATTATTGTGAACGTGAGGACTATGTTGATTGTTTTTTTTTTCCTTTTCAGTAATTTTTGATGTGTCTGGCAATTTGAGTATTTTCTGCGGCCTAACCAAATGTCCTTTCCTTGGTATTGTTCGTCAAGTCGTTGAGCTCCTTAGTAGTCCTGAGTTGAGCTTTACGAATACTGACAAATGCTTGCACTGACTGGACAGGTCCACTCAAATCTGTATGGTTCTTTCTTCAAAAGACCATTTCAGACAAATCTGCATGGTTCTCATGTGATTTGACCATTACATATTTACTGTATGGACTTTAAAAGAGACTTTGACCCCTGAGTTTGTTTCGGTGTTTCTTCTCAGGGTAGTCAGCTAGGAAACACCGGCCTCATCTAGTTTAAAAATGACGAAAAAAAAAAATTGACGTGTAAAAGTGTTTTTTAAACCTATTTACAAAATAAATATCATTTATCATTTATCATTTACTACTTCACACCATTGTGTAGACCGCCCGGAGGACACGGTGGAGCATATGGTACAGGTGTGCCCCACCTGGGCAGAGCTGGGCGCTCGACGGCAGCGATCTCTCGCACCGGGCCTTGGTACAGGCCATAGTCCGGAGCGAGGAGTAGTGGCAGGTGGTCGCCTCCTTCTGCGAAGCAGTAATGCTAGCAAAGGAGGCGGCCGCACGCGCGAGGCAATGGCCCTCGCGCCCCAGGGTTTTTAGTCAGTAAAAGTCGGACACGCTCTCTCACACCGCAGACACTATATCGCGCTCCGCCCAAGAATATTAGATGATAATAAAAATCATTAGATGAATTTCCCACCTAAAAAAAAAACAGCCCAAGAGGGGGCGATGTCATTAGATGATTTTCCAACCTAAAAAAAATAAACTACTTCACACCTTTTCTTTGTTGCGCACATTAGAAGTTACATGTCTGTGAATGCACCCACGGTATAGGAGTACCGTACCGTGTAAACTCAAATACAGAAGACATCCAGATCCTGAACAACTACCTGTATCAAATCCACGACACGTAGCGCAGGAGTCAATCGACTTCTGCGCCAACCGTCCTGTCGTAACAATATTACACGACGTACCCAGCAAAAGCAGTACCCATACGTACAAAACATTTTGGGAACACATTCATAGTGGGTACAGCTAAGGAGTGGAATTCTCTGTCGGAGTCTGTATTTCCTGATAGGTACAACTTAGGGGTATTTAAGTCAAGAGTGAAAGCGTAACGTATCCGGCTCGAACGACCATATGTTAAGGACATATTTAAGGGCTAAATTCAAAGGTAAATGGACTGTAATTTAAAGGGATTATAATTCTCGAATTGGTACAATGTTTGATGTTTGTAAGCATTTGGAGTACGTGCGCCTTGTAATTTCTCTTTCTGTACAATTTTTTATTTAACTGATATAAACCAGTGCTTGGCTGCGATCCCACCTGATGGCAAGCAGTGATGCAATCATTAATGGTGAGGCGTACTAGTTTATTAAGAGCCTTTTCACTCTAGCCTTGAAGACACCTAAATTATAGTTGGACGGGAAGACCAATTCCTCTGGATATAATATGTTTGTCAGTTTTTACAATCCGCTGCCTTTTTTAAGTCTAAGTCAAGACACTAACATTTTGGTACCTCTAGATGAGTGTGCTCCATCATCGACCACATCATCGCTTATCATCAGGTGAAATAGTGGCCAAAGGCACTAGCCTATGCATAATAAAAAAAACCGGGCACGCGCGAGTCGAACTCGCGGTCTGAGGGTTCCGCACACACCTAAAGCTATGAAAACAGTTCAATTCCCAAATTGAGATATAAAGATTTTTCCGAATCGCAAAAAAGTTTTTTTTTGTGATGTAACTACAAATTTACAGTTTTCAGATTTTTTCCTATACTTATGCTATGAGACTATGAGACCTTAGCATAGCATAGCATAGTCGGCCTTATAATGTTCCCACTGTTGGGACTCAGGCCTCCTCTCTAGGAGAGGGAATGGGCCGTAATCCACCATGCGGGCCCAGTGCGGGTTGGTGGATGATGAGACCTTGCTTGATACCAAATCTCAGGATTCTAGGTCAACGGGAAGTGCCCTATGAATTTTGATTCCCTTGAGGGTCGAAATGTACGTTTTTTGCAACATAAACGGCCGTATCTTTTTTTTTTGTTAACTCAGAAGTTTGATTTTTTCACAGCTTCAAGGAACCGCAGACTTGAGTATATGGTCTTAATTTCAACTCAATACCTTCACGCGTTCCCGAGATAAAGGGTCTTGACAGACAGACAGACAGACGGACGGACAACAAAGTGATCCTATAAGGGTTCCGTTTTTTCCTTTTGAGGTACGGAACCGTAAGAATAAAAAAAAATAAACCTATACCATTCGGTTAGTTAGTTATAAAACTTCACACAACTTCAAAAGCTAAAGATAGCAATTATATATAAAATCTCAATCCACAACGGAGCGTTGTGAAAGCATCAATGTATCTGTCAATACACATGTTTACCCGGCCGCAGCTGAAGCGATGCAAGTTATTAAAATAAAGCGCTTCTTTTTTCGCTACAAACTCCCGCAAACGAGTCCTGACTATTTTAGATTTGATGATAAATTGTCGACTTTCCCGCGATTGGGAGCTACCACAGATGTGGCGTTAGGTAGAATATTTGCAGTTTGAAGTAATTACAATGACAATTTATTGGTGTAAAATATTACGAGTCTTTTTTCTTCTTCTTTCTTTAAAAGCAACTACAATTAATGTTGATTAAAAAGGGCATCTTTTTTTTAAGGTCATCCAATGACTGAATTGACTGGCCTGTTGATCTAGTGGTTAGTAACCCTGACTGCTATGCCGAAGGTCATGGGTTCGATTCCCACCCAGGAAAAATGTTTGTGTGATGAGCACGATCATTTATTCTGTGTCTGTGTGTAATTTATCTATAATATGTATGTATTTAAAGATATATAAGTATGTTTATCAGTTGTCTAGTACCCATAACACAAGCTCTGCTTTGCTTGGGACTAGACGGCGTTGTGTCATAGTTGTGGAATATTATATTATTTTATATTATATTATTATAATGACTTCTCCTGTTCTAGGGCGGAGTGGGAGGAAGTGTCAGACTTTTACTGACTAAAACCACACCTATGTTGCTTCTTAGCCTTGCGTTCCAGGACCCTGGGGTGTGCTTCGGCCCTGCTGGGCCCCTACGGTTTTGCTGACATCTCTCTAAGATACGCATGGACTACGACTACGCACTGTCAGGCATGGTCCAGATGGTTACCGGACGGCCGGACAATGAGCTGCCCATTGCTCGTCGTCCGCAACCCCACGCAAGGGCATCTTGTAAACGTGTTGAGTTTTAAGAAGTTTTCAGAAGCCTCCTGAAGGTTAGTACAGGTCTTTCCTCATTCCATGTAGCTCATTGACTGACACAGCTAAATTAGCACATCTTCAAAATGAAAGCCTCATGTTTGAGCACCATTAGGCAGGTAATAACTTAGTGATTGATGCGGTTCACAATCGGTGTACAGTCTTCTCTTCACTCGAGATATGGAAACTCCTAGTGAAGTAAATAATAAACCAGTGCGCCTCACCATCAACGATTGCATCAATGCTTACCATCAGACGGATCGCAGTCAAGCACTGGTTTATATTAATTTAAAAAATTAATAGTTTAAAAAACTAAAAAACACGCTTTTGGATTTAAGTCACGTGACTATTTTTTTCGTTTCCCTGCCAGCAAACCCTTTCATTTGATACCCATATCATGGGGGTTGATTTCAAACAGCCAGTCCGCCATCTTGGGGAGGCCGCCATATCGGATTTGTAATGACGTTTCTTAGCTAGTCATGTATTGTCATCAGAATTCAGAGCGTGTGCACAATTTCATCCTAATCGAAGACCGGGAAGTGGGTCAAATTAAGATTCCAAGATTTTCTTACATACATAGTTACAAGTGAAGCTAATAAAAGCGTGTTAAAAAAATAAAGAAGTGTATCCCACCAAAAATATTCAGTCATTAGTTAGACGCAATTAAACTAGATACAACCAATCGCACATCACTATCAACACTTTTTTTTTTAATGATATTAACTGGTGCTTGAATGCGATCCCACCTGTGTGATGCAATCGTTGATGGTGAAGCGCACTAGTTTATTAGAGCCTATTCACTCTAGCCTTGAAGACCTCTATATTATAATCGACTTTTACAGTTGTACTACGAAAATCAAAAACAAAGCTTCTGTCAATGTCAAATTATTACTACTGATGTGTGGTTAACTATACAAACTACCAACAAACAAAGTAAACAAAATCAATTCAAAACCATTCCAAAAACAAATAAAACCCCATCTCCACTCCTACTCTATGTTCAATGTTTGTGAGACGTAGTAGAGGTGGAGGGGGACGCACAGATGCGCCCGCGCAGTCGCCGCTGTGACGAGCCTTGACAGACATAAATCAATTGTCAAAGCATCGGCGGTAATCTTCAGTAATGGCGGGTAGAATTGTGTGGATATGACGGTTCGTGTTTTGTGAATCTTACAGTATTTATACACTCGCTAGGCTCACGGACATTTTTGAAAGATATCCACTATTTACTATTTTTTTTTTTGGAAGGTAGGGTGGATATTTCGCTCCACCCTAGAACGAGAAATGGTACATTTTGATACAAGTGGAGAAAGTTTGTCATTGTGACCGAGGCAGCATTCACCGGAGCCTTGGCGAAGGTATTATAGAGCCGAGGGTTGCAGTGAAAAATTTCCACGTGTATCAAACTACGATTTTCAATACAGTTACGAAGACATAAATAAGTGGAGGTTGACGCACGCCCAGCCTGATACGATAAATGTGATAAAATTGTGGCGGGGGCAAGCACGAGCACTTTTCCGCACTAGTGCGAAAAAAAGTCAATTGCGTGCCTAAAAGCGGAGGGTTTTTCGAGTAAGTTTGTTGAAAAATAATTTGATTACTTATTTACCACTTTCACCGTAGACCGGGTGACGGTGTCGACACCAAGACGTCGGAATGGATACTCCAATTATGATCCTACAGAATAACCATCCAATATCCGACCAGATTTCCATCACACATCGCATCCACGCTAACCCAACGCTATCAAAGGGCAACGAGCACAGCTTAATAAGTCCAAATGGCGGCGGCGACAACAGAAACGTGTTGTATCATGTCCCGGCCGTGGGAGCCATCGATTGGCTCAAGTGCTGTCATCTGCTTGATTGGTTCCGATGACGGTTACTTTAGTTTTAACATGATCTTGTATAGGTAGATGGATAGGTGGATGGGTTAGATATGAGAGCTTGAAGTGTGGTGTAGATTTGGAATGGAAAGATCAGGCAGTTTGAGATGTTGGTAATGGAGTTTACAGTCCAGGAGATAGGAAGACTGATATTTATAAAAGAACTTATCGAATGCCAGCTACGAAATATCTAAATAATAATAATAAACACTTTATTTCAGATCAAGATGTCCAATTTGTTAGTAACAATGTTTTTATAGACTAGTATTAGTAATACTTAAAACTACCCACAACAAAACATGTAAAAAGAACAAACAATCACTACTGTAACAATGTTTGATGTAGCCACAGTCCAGCCGACTAGCGATCATGCTAAGGATGCTGTTGGCGCTGCCCCGCACTCTACGCACCAGGAATGCGCATCTTTTACGCATCGTAGTGTAAAAGCAGTCGACGCGATGTTCAGCAAACATCCCTGATGCACTACAGAATCGCCGCAGCCCCATCCTGAACGCTTTATTAAATGCCTCCCTCCTATTCCACATGATTTTCCATGATTTGGACTATTATTATGTCCCAATGATAAAATATAAAAGAATTTGTAGAATAAACATGCTTGAACTATCAAAATCCTTAATCTAGAAAACTATGTTTTAGTATTTCACCTTCATTCCTTCTAATTCCAGACCAGAATATTTACTTAGTAGTTTCTTGCAAATCACTAAGTCTCCCCTATTTCCCAACAAAACGTAAACAGTACTTGCTAATCACAGTTAATTTGAAATCAGTACGCAAATTACAGGGAATTGTATGCAAAATAGAACATAACAGCACTATTGCCGTCAGTAATCTGTCATTACGGAGACTATTATCTAAATAAACAGGCAGCCTATCTGTTTTGTGATATTATCGTCAATAGCTAATGTTGTAACTACCACTTACCTCCCCTTAGTGGGTTCTAGCATATGTGTACAGTCAACAAAGGACATAAATAGCCAGGGTAGGCAGGCATAGTTGAGACTTTCATGGAAACCAATGGATGGACGTTAATGAAAATTCATAGAGTAGAAGTTTTTTTTAGTTTAATGTACCTAATTTAGCAAAAGTTCACAATAATATATGTCAAGATGCAGTCCAGACCTTACGAGAGCGCGTGCGTAAGCGAGAGTCGTTTGTTTTCTTGCAGGAGAGAGCAGGGTCGCAGGTGCAGAGAACTACTGGGTGACCCTCAATGTATGGGCGGTACTTTTCTACAGCCCAAACTACGGTGAGGGCTTTTCGCTCCGTTGTAGAATATTTACGTTGAGCAGAAGTCGGCAAACGACTGCAGTACTCGATGTGATGAACGTCGTTACCTTCACCTTGCAGAAGGACGGCACCCAAAGCTTAATTACGAGTCTCTTCTAAAATTATGAAAATGATATTTCTTTCATCAGCGATTGCGACAGTCATAAAGTTCAATATGTATCGGATCACGTGGTCATAATGACATCTGCAAGGAATAACATTGTAAATCAGTTCTAGATAATTTTCATCATTTTGAATATGATTATAACTCAGATTGCCTCAAAACTGAGGTACAATGTTATTTCTTACAGGTGTCGATAAAACCTATTTAGGTACTGTACTGACATTACCACTGGTGACTATTGTCACCAGTGGTAGGTAATGGCCTCGACTTACGAATGGTAGATCGTGGGTTCAAACCCATCAGGCACTTTACCTTTTGTCATTTATTTCATCACCACTGTTCTCAAATCGGTGAAGAAAAATAATGTGATGAAACCAGCATATATTGTTACATCCACTAACCCGCATTGAGACCGCTCTAAGGTCCACACCTATGTCCTTCAGTTGCCCTTTGCGTTCTAGGACCACGGGTTCCCGGATTCTCATTTCATATCTTAGAGAGAGACCCGAGTATCAGAAGTGTGAACATTACAAAGCTGATTGTGTAGTACGTAAGTAATATCACTTTGTAAAGATCCTAAGATAGACAGATAGACGTGTTTTTTTGACGCATAATATCCGAATTAATAGTAAACAAAGACATCAAGTTGAACCTCCATTACAAAAGACCACAGCACATGCATCACTACAAACACTAAAGGACACAGGTAATGTAAAACTTACGGCCGACTCATTAACAAAGCACTCAATCGATTGGCGTCATTTAACCTCAATTTGAACCTTATGCCGTCGTGATAAGGGTGAAGGGTTGTTTGAAAGGCGACCCCTGAAATATGAGTGGTGGCGTCATGGCTACAGTGATTGATGGGTGCTGACTGACGTGTGCACGAAGTGGGGTGTGGTAGGGGGTGGGCCGAGACATAAGCGGTAGCGGGTAGAGCTAATAAAACTACATAACAAGTCAAGCATTGTGAATTATGGAAAAAATAGTGTGTTTCTTTGCTTTTATTTGCTTTTTCAGTGGATTGAAGTGGTTGGTTCATTATTTTTGCATTTCAGTTGTTTTATGTACCTACTATACGAAGCTTTGGAAGAGCGAGCTACTCTCCCTAAAAGTTAAAATAATACTTGTTTGAGTAAAAATACTACTTCCACACTTACAATTACTCGAAAATTTACTCGTTTACTTTCAGCTAGAATTTTATTTTGATTTAAGCAGGCATTTCTCTATTCTAACTTATCGCGACCAGAGGATTGGCTAGTTGTCTAAAAAATTAGCATTGCCATTAAACGTTTAAATACTGCCAGTTTTCTTGGTACATTTCCGGATGACAGCGATATGTGGAGGATTACTTCGATACTTACTCGTAAATGTATTTAGATTTTGTTTTGTATATAATGGACCTACATATTGTAAATAGTTAGTCAATATTTAAGGTTATTGTTCAATGCTGTATGAAATACAATATTAATACGATGTAATCGTTTTTCAAAAGTCTTTTTTTTGGTTCAAAAAGTAACATCAGCTTATAACTTGCACCATTCTGTATTGGGGTTTGCTCTGTACATATAAGCATGGCTATTATAGTTTTGACCTGGACTCTTTTAGTTTCAATTTTCAACATATTGATTAAATGCGACGTGTATCAACGAATGTGTCTGGTTTTTTCGTTTTCCGATCCACTGGCTGATTGATTTGATTACAGTTTTTTTCTGGTTAAAAGGGTTCATTTTAGAGTTGATGTTGTCTGAATTGATTACTTGATTACTATTGTAATTTTATTAAATAAGCAATAATCCACAGAAGAAAGATGGAGAGGTCTTTCCCAAAGAGGAAGTCAAAGGCATTTTTAAATTTGCTTCTTTTTGCTATAGAAACTTACCTACATACATCCTGCTTTACGCTTTAGTACCTTTGCTTAGCTTAATTACTAATTAATTGGCAATTTCATAGATTTATTTTTCTTATGACTCTGGGGCACTGGACCTTTGGAAGGTTTTCGCGAAGTCAACTCGTAGAAACCCCTTACACAATTTTCGTGGAACGTGGCAAGCGACGATTATCTTTGTACGCGTTAGGCTAGTTCACCCAAGGATAACCCGCGGTAGGTGGAAACTTTGTGTTGTATAGGAAAAATTGGTAATATTATTTTGGTATTATTTGTGTATGTTGTTATTATAATTATATTACATTCCTCTCATTGTTTAATTAATTTAGATAAAAAAAATATCTACCTTTTAATTATGTTTATTGTTCCGTATTTTTTGCTTACTCATGTACAGAATAACACCGTAGTCGTGGGTTTGCAGACGACAACCAATGGGTAGCTCACCGTCCAGCCGTCCTGCAACCGTCCGGACTGAGCCCAAGTCTTCGACGGTGCAGTGTTCTACGCGTGCCTCAAAGAGATGTCAGCAAAACCGTAGGGGCCCAGCAATGCCGAAGCCTACTGGGACCATGGAATGACTTCCGAAAAGGAAACCCCCTCCCGCTCCGATTTCCCACCTTAAAAACAAAATGTATAAGAATAAACTTATTGATCACAGTTTATAAAACATTAAAAAATCTCACGTAAACAAAATTATACATTACATTAACCGAAATATTACCACCCTAATGAACAGAAATCAATAATATCAACATTGCCAACAAACCAGCGGAAACTCGAAAGTGAAATAGCGTCGAGATAACGTCAACGTCAACTGTCAATCGGCTGTCAGCTGTCAATCTCGGCACAGTGGGCGCAGGAGCGTGCGCGCAGACAAAAAGATTTTATCAATTATATTATTATTATGTGATTCATTGGAGACGAGTTGCGGTTGAAAGAACTGTGATGGAATCATTATGTAAGAGTTTTTTAGTGGAGAAGTGGAGTTGGGTAATAGTTGGTGTTTTAGCTTTGTAGATACAGGGGAAATTGAGAGAGTTCTGGAACTATCTGAGGACTAGTATTTTAATTTGATTAGGTAATCGAACCCTCAAATCTTGTATAGAATCCGGTGGCTTAATAAAGTAAGGTTTTTGGATACAAAGTCTCGTTCATCCCTGACCATAGTAATTTATTATTGTTTATTTTTATTTACGCAAATAAAATAACTAGCTTCTGCCAGCAGCTTTACCCGTGTGTAAGAAGGTTTCTCCATACAAATTTTGGATCCTCCGCTTCATCCACTTAGAGAGTGAATTACAGAAAATCCTCTCTTAGTGCTTGCCTTCGTCTTAAAAAGAGACGTTGTGTAAAATTTCACGATCATGGGTCATGTATTTTCGACTATGTGTTGACATCTTATTTAATTGAATTCCTACGACACTGTTTTCACAATTTGTCTGTGAGAACAAATCATACAAACTTTATCCGGTTAAACCTAAGTGCGTTTATGTGTTACGCTGCGTCTCACCTATCTTAGTGTTTTCATGATGAGAATCTGCTTACATACAAAACGTCAAAAGCTCCATTGAATCAGTACATTCCATCCTGCTTCTATATTTTGCCACGAAGTATGTCAGCTCACAGAACTGCCTGCGACAGAACTAAAATGCCGTTGACACAAGCGTACAGTTTGAACAGTTTGGTCGATCGTCACTTAATCATCTCCATGACAATTCGAGCGTAACTTGACGGCTGATGGTTCCTTTCCGCGCGCTCTTTTTGTGATATATGATCGATAAATATCAATAGCTGTGCCGCTAATAGTTTTCTAGCTAATAGTCTTTGCTAAATATAGAATAACACCCAATTATTTGACAAAAATGTTTTATGATTGTTTTAAATTTTTTTTGAAAAATTAAATGAAAAATAATTGATTGAGAGTCTGAAAAGAAAATGAAAAACAACATGCTGGTAAACGGAAAAGTTGAAAGAGTAATAAGTTTTGGACCAACTCTAAGTAACATGGAGCAAGGGTAGAAAGATGAACCTGTGTCAGACTTTGAACCTAAGAATGGCTATAAGCATGCTAGCTAGAACGATGCTGATATTTTTTTTTTCACAAAGTATAGCGCCTTCCTGGGTTTGAACCAAACCTGGTTTTAAACAACAACAATAACTTGCAACACAAGAGACAACTCCCAAGTCAAGGCCGTAACTATTGACCACCGCTGCTCTTGGTTCTGGTTTGAAATTAACGCAGAAGTTGGTGCTCTGAATATTATACACCACCCACTCTACCACTTCGAGTAATCTAATCATGATGTTATATTTTTACAATCTATTAACATCTGTTTTGATTCACGTTGAAATGGCAGTGAGCTTACTAAATGAATAAGTTAGCAGCTGTTCTACTGTGACTAACTTATTCAATACAGCATCTTCTGTATGCGAACATCTTTCTGAAGGTAGACACTGAGAATTAAAGACTGGCTTTACTACAGACTTGTATTGAAGCGGGATTAATCAAAGGAAGAAACTCCAGAAATGGCAAAGAAAATCACCGACTACCTGCCGTAACCCCGTCAAATGAAAGAACCACCTGTAAGCTTAAACGTCATTATCAATTGGTAGCTTTTACACAAATATTAAGTAAGTTTCATAACTACTAAATAAGTATTTTTATTTTTATCATCAAAATAATAATTAATAAATGTACCTGAAATAAAAATAAATCTAAATTTTTAACCAATGTTAAAATGTAGGTACAAAGAATCAAGAATTAAGGTATTTATTTCAAATAAACCATTCACTTTTTAATAGTCAAGAATTCTGTCAGTCAAAAAATTATGCTAATTGCACATTCCAAAGCGTAGATCTCTATGGAGACGAATGTACAAGAACCTCCATGGACACTGTTTTCAATCATATTATGCATTACAAATATCTCGGTTACATAACTCGTGTCGCTACTATTATGTGACAACAATGTAAAATAATAAAGTAAGAAAAAATCCAAATATATAAAATATACATACAAATACATCATCATCATACAAATATACACTTTACATTGACAAATTAAGCAAAAAATTCATGTAAACAAGTACGAATTTAATTTAAAATATTGCAATTTCAACTAAAAATATATAAGCTCCACTCGGTCGAAAATACTCGAGC
Organism: Mythimna impura; assembly: GCA_905147345.3. Taxonomy (NCBI): domain Eukaryota; kingdom Metazoa; phylum Arthropoda; class Insecta; order Lepidoptera; family Noctuidae; genus Mythimna; species Mythimna impura. The sequence continues at coordinate 28,883,320 of LR990350.1, forward strand.
TACGGGCTACCATTTCATGCAACCCGTCAACGTCACTGTGGATTGATAGACGGGAATATATCTAGAGCGGGTCTTGTGAGCCCCTGCCTACCCCGCGCGGAAGTGTGCGTCCGTCCGTCATCCGTCATCGTCAAATGTGTGCACAGTGGGACGAACTCGCGGAGTCTGGACAAAGGGGTAATTCGCAGGTGTTAGAAGTTTGGTTTTTTACTTTGTTTTTATTTTATGACGAAAATTAGGTTTTTTTGTTTAATAGTATGACAGTTATCAGAAGTTTAAATTATATACTTGAAGCTTCCAATAACTGCATGTTAATTTCACTCACTAAAAACTTAATTTCTTTGTGAAATCAGCGCAGCTTACTCTCAACGAAGCATTTATTACTATTAATTAGTTTAATAAATTGTGTAACGTAAACTAATATGTAATTTATTAAAGGAAGACGCTTGTTCACAAGTATTTAAAATATTTTTTTGACGTTGAATTTGCTTTGATCACTAATCCAGTACTTACTGAATATATCTTAATATAGCAACGTAATCGCCGAGAAGACATTTATACGAACACATCTTTTAATTTTTCTATCATTCTATGAGATCGTTAACTTTTCAACAGCTCGCCTGCGTTCGTTATTCAAACACTCGCGAATCCGTGAACCGATATTTATATAGCCGTTATTTTTATAAACTGCCATCTTTATTTCTGTCACAAATCGTACCAATCACGGCAATTATTTATAGCGTCTGGTAAAAAAAGAGAATGCTAGTAATTTGTGAATCTACTACATACAAAAACTTTTTTTTTTGTACAGTCCTATTGAAACTGTTCAAAAAGTAGCTGCCCAAAACATTTATTGCAGTAAATTGAATAATTTGATTAACGAGCGTGTCAGATTCACGCAGATTTTTTTGTCTGGCGTCTTTTGTGGATGCACGTTTGGCGCAGTGTGCAGGCGATAATGGACACATGTCCCATCATCCATCAGTGCCGACAGATGCCGCAGAGTGGACGGCATTTGTTTCGACAAGAGTTATAGGTGGAGTGCGCTCTATTTCAATATAGTTTTAGTTTAGTAATCGATACGTTTTAGTTTCGCCGGCGAGGTGGGTTTTGTATTGAAAGGTAAAGGGATAAAATTTTATAGTTAAGTTTTTGGTGTGTGGTTTCATTTCAGTGCTATCTATGGACATAATATTAAATGACATTGTTAAAAAAAAAACACTGTTTTTTATTGATTTAAAATTAAATTGTAGACTGAAATTGACATTGTTTCTAAAACAAATATACCTACAATTAACTCTAGAGCTCTATATTAATCCCCAAATACTCACAAAGGTCAATAATTACAATGACAAAACACTGTAATAAAATAATGGTCAGACACTCACATAACATCAATTAAAATACTCATCTGGAACTACTAAATATTGTGAGCGACATATTTATTTAACATTACAATTATTACACGTCCAAAATAATGTTTCAATAAATAAACGAATTTATAACGCCTACGTAACATTTGAAATATTAACAATGATATTATTTTGTCCAGAACAAACACACGTTAGTGCACTATGCGAAGTCATTAATTTATTTGAATGTAATTAATGGAGAATTATTTATATTTTTGATGACTTACACTCCCTTTTTGGATCAGTGTGTCGATATTACGAAACATTATTTGCACTGCCAGGGTACGTAAAGTCGTTGTTCCCGGGTATCATTCGTAGATCTTTGACAGTCGTTACAGGTCAGACGCCAGAAAATCTGACCATCAGTCTATCCACGGGTAGTATGAAAGTGAAAACCGGGGCCCTGGGACGAAGGTAAAGAAGGAACAGGAGTGGGTTTTTAGTCAGTAAAAGTCTGACGCTAAAAGTCCGCCCAAGAGAGATGGATTCATCCATTTGGGATAATTTCCTTAAATCATGCGGGCAAAGCTGCTGCAGCAGTCAGTTAATATTATAACTTTGAGAGGAGAGTCCAGAAACACCAAAAAGGCACTTACAGTTTTCAAAACTTCTAAAAATACACCGCACTGAATTACACAAAAACAAAAATGAAGAACTTAAATAGATGTGCCAATAGTTTCACCGCAAGATATTTGCAAACCTATACTTAATTTCGAGAAAAAAAATTGTTTATATCTCTCAAAAACAGGTCCAAAAACGACGGAGTTCTGAGGTAACAAAAAAAAAATACAACTGAATTGATAACCTCCTCCTTTTTTTGGAAGTCGGTTAAAAATACAAAAAAATCAAGAATAATTGAATTCCGTGGGCTATCTACCCTGTAGCATTCACTTTAAAGGAGCAAAAATATTCTAGCATAAGTCATAAACAAGTTTAGTATTTCATTCTGACCTGAAAAGCCGGGAGCAAAACTTTATACCCCGAAAGTCGGCCAAGGTCAGAAAGCTTTTTGGGTAAATAGTTGAGCTTTCTTGAGCTTTACACAGTTATGCGAAATTAGATGCATATTGCCAATTGCTTGAGAACAGTGGTGGCCGAGTGGTAACGGCCCCGACTTACGAGTTGTAGGTCGCGGGTTCAAACCCAACCATGTGCATTACTTTGTGTAATTTATTTCATCACCACTGCTCTCAAAACGGTGAAGGAAAATATCGTGAGGAAACTGGCATGTCCTAGAACCAAAAATTCGAAGACATGTGACATTCTCCAACCCACACTAGGCCCGCATGATGGATTACGGCCCATTCCCTCTCATAGAGAGGAGGCCTGAGTCCCAGTAGTGGGAACATTAAAAAAAGGCTGATAATGCCAATTGCTTTGCCTACACGGTTGGTGAAGTGGTTGAGTAATCGACTGCTACGCTTCGTGTTGCGGGTTCGATTCACGCTCGGAACAAATATTAGTGTAGTCTACAGATAGTTCTTCCGGGTCTGGGTGTGCATTTTGGGAACACACCCACGATACAAGATTAATTCTTAGTGTAGGGCAACGTTTTTTAAACAAAAAAAAAAACAGTTAAATTCCCGAATTGAGCTACGAAGATTTTTCCTAATCGCAATTTTTTATTTTGTGACGGTACTATAAATTTACAGTTTTTAAACTGTTTTCTATACTTTTGCTATGAGACCTGCCTTCATGACCAATTTCAGGATTTTAGATCAACGGGAAGTACCCTTTGAATTTTAATTCTCTTGAGAGTGTCGAAATACACGTTTTTTGCTACATAAACGGCCGTATCTTTTTTTTTCGTTAACTCAGAAGTTTGATTTTTATACAGCTTCAAGAGACACAGACTTGAGTATACGGTTTTAATTTGAACTCGATACCTCTACGCGCTCCCGAGATAAAGGGTCTTGACAGACAGACAGACGGACAACAAAGCGGTCCTATAAGGGTTCCGTTTTTTCTTTTGAGGTACGGACCCCAAAAAAAAACTGAATAAGTACTTTACGGTGCAAAACTAGGTATTTGTTTAAGGAATTGGAAATCCATATTATAATTAAAAACGAATAGAAAAAAAAATATCATCTGTGTCTGTTGATTTCCTTTTCATGTTTATCTATCTCAATGATTTGGATGAAACTTGACACAGCAAAGATCATGTCCTGAAATAGGACATAGGTTACCTAATTCCAGGAGTAACGTGACATACACAAGCTAATATGCATATTATAATTTAGCAGGACCGTCGTTTGTCACAACAGTCATTGAGTATACTTTATCCTTTACATAACATGGACATTAAAGGAAAAATAAAACGAATTTGTTATAAGAATAAGCTACGTACATATTTCTTTTTTCCCTAGCCATTAATAGACCCACTAATGGACTAAGGCCTCTCTTGGGGGAGCCCATTCCAGACTTTCTTCTCCCACGCCGTCTCGAACCAATCCTCGTGGTACTCGACTAGATCATCTCGCCACCAGTTTCTAGGCCGGCCTCGACGGCGTTTTCCCTCTGCAGGAACCCACTGTGTGGTGACACTTGCCCAGCGGTCACTGTACATGTAGTTGACGTGACCTGCCCAATCCCATTTGAGCCTAGCAGCCTATTTACCCACGTAAATAGACGTGGGTAAAAAGGCTGAATAACACGAATCACTGCGCTCCAAAACAGACGTAATAATGTCTGTTTTGGAGCGCAGCTGTATTAGGTCTGATAGGTCTGTGAGGGATGCAGTTATAAACACTATATATAGCTCCATCCTTTTAACAATTCAGTTTAGATCGTCAAATGGATAGCGTTAAAAGCTCTTGGTAGGGCCTCAGGTCTGAGCACCGCAGGATACACAAGTTGATTGGTTTACACACAAACTAAAACAAGATACTTACACCACGGTAATATTATCTATACAGTATTCCAACTTCATACAAACGGACGAAACGCGAGCTATACCTACGCGCCTCGATCTCGGGGTGCGCTCGGGATGCAGACAGTCGCGTCTGTGCCGCGTGACTTTTTCAATAAAAATAAGTTCAAGTACATATTTATACATTTAATATGACGAGTAGGATATATTGTGCTGTTTTTGGTTGCATGAATTCTTCATTTAAAAAACCAAACATATAAATTGTAAAGTAGCTGCAGGTATCTATAACCAAGTAAAAGATATTCCTTTTTCTCCACCTTGTCCATGTTTCCCAAAACAATTTTTAATTAAGCTTTAGAATGCGGATTTTTGTACTTTAAAATTCAATAATAAAGCATTTCGTAGGTACGTCTCTCAGTCGAGCCGCAAATATTTTTCGGTCGCAAATATTGAGCACTTCCTATTCAATTCACAAAGTATTTTATTTGTTTATATAAAAAAAGTATATTTACAATCACAAAACTAAATGGAAACACAAATTAGGCAAATGTAATTAAAATGGTGGAGGCGGGCAGCCATAGTGCGGGCAGCCCTATCACATGTTTACGTACCACGCGGCTGTAGGCATTTATTTCAAAAATACGGCCGAGTTACAATACTGTATAGATAATATTACCGTGCTTACACACTGCCGTTGAAGTGGTCCTCCAGGTCGCTGCCATCCGAAAAGGATGCCCAGAAGACTGGCAGCATTACCACGTTGACTGTCAATCCTAATTCTCTGGGCAACGAACGAGCCAGCCAGGTCTCGCAAAGTATCGATCATCATCATTTTAGCCGTAAGATGTGCATTATTGGATATATGCCTCCCCCAAGCGTCGCCATAGCGACTCGCCATGTGCGTCTCGCATCCATCGGATTCCCGCGCCCCTCACCAGGTCATCGGCCACCTTGTGGGAGGCCGTCCAACGCTGCGTCTTCCGGTACGTGGAACCTTTCGTCCCCATCGGCCATTTGTTCTGCGAGCAATATGCCACTGCCACTTAAGTTTGGCGATTCTTCGGGCTATGTGCCCCATAACCCAAGCATTGATATATGAATGAACAGTTGTCATAAATAGGGATTAACTTATTGTCTTGTTGGTGTATTATTGTATCTGTTTTCACACTCCTATTTATCTAGCAATAAATTTTCTGAGTGAATATTTATGAAGCTACAGCATTATATAGAAACTAGAAACACCTGGTATCGCCACTTTCTGTAGATATTCAGTTTTTAAAATCTCATTAAATTTATTAAGTAAAGGACGCGAAATATGTTGTCATTTGAATACAAGTTATGTTTATTTGTTTCATATAAAACCATAATTCACATTAGCACTTTTTTGAGCTGGAAAATCATAAAGTGACTCTTCCCACTCTAGGGCGGAGCGAAAGTGTGTCAGACTTTTACTGAATAAAACCCATCTATGTTTCTTCTGCGAGCAATGTGCCCATTGCCACTTTTTTTTTTCGGTGGGAAAATCATCTTATGACATCCCCCGCTCTTGGGCCGTGCTGGAGATAGTGTCAGACTTTTACTGACTAACAACCTACTCCTGTTTCTTCGTTGCCTTTCGTACCAGGGCCGAGTCTTCCTTTCAGAGTCAGACCCTTGGCCCCAGTAGGGTTCGACCCTGCTGGGCCCGTATAGTTGCTGACATCTCCTTGAGGCGCGCGTGGAACAGTACGGGCCGTCGACGACTTGGGCTCGGTCCGGACGGTCGGACGGCAAGCTACCCACTGCTCGCCGTCCGCAAGCCCGCGCCTACGGTGGCCGGAAATCGGGATCGGAATCCTGGCGGCGGTTGGGGCGTGAGGGCCGTTGCCCCACGCGATCGGCCGCCTCCTTTGCTAGCATTAATGCTTCGCAGAAGGAGGCGACCGCCTGCCACTCCTCTTCGCTCCGGACCATGGCCTGTACCAAGGCCCGGCGCGAGAGATCGCTGCCGCCGATCGCCCCCACGAGGACACGGTGGTGCTCTGCCCAGGCGGGGCACACCTCTACCGTATGCTCCAACGTGTCCTCACCCATTGCCACTTTAGTTTAGCGATTCTTCGTGCTATATCGGCAACCTTAGTTCCCCTGCGGATATCTTCATTCCTGATTCGATCACGCTAGGAAACTCCGAGCATAGCCCTTTCCATTGCCCTGGGTGACTTTATGCCTTCAAATGAGGCCCATTGTAAGCGACCACGACCACCAGATGGCCGTTGGGGCCGAAAGGTTCAGAAATGGCGACCGCGTACCGGAAGACGCAGCGTTGGAAGGCCTCCTACAAGGTGGACCGATGAACTGGTAAAGGTTGTGGGAATCCGATGGATGCAAGCCGTTCGTTGGGGCGACACTTGGGAGAGGCCTATGTCTAACAGTATACGTCTTTCGGCTGAAATGATGATGTTGATGTTTCTTCTTTTGCCTTTTGCGTTTTATGGCCACGGTAACTCTATCAGACCTTCCTACAACCATTGGTACCCTACTATAAGAATCGAAAACCATTAAAGAAACTTGTCAGACGACGTTTGGTACTCCTACATCAATATTCTTGTTTTGATATAATTAATAGGTACCTACTAAATAACTAGAGCAGTGGTGGCCGAGTGGTAACGGCCCTGACTTACGAGTTGTAGGTTGCGGGTTCAAACTCTGCCAGGCGCATTACTTTGTGTAATTTATTTCATTACCACTGCTCTCAAAACGGTGAAGGAAAACATCGTGAGGAAACCGGCATGTCCTAGAAGCAAAAGTTCGAAGGCATGTTACATCCACCAACCCGCACTGGGCCCGCGTGGTGGATTACAGCCCATTCCCTCTCTTAGAGAGGAGGCCTGAGTCCCAACAGTGGGAACATTATAAGGCCGACTATGCTATGCTATAAATAACTAGATGTTACGAAAAACTTAAAAGTCAAGAAAACCCGTCTGTTTTTGCTAACCGAACTTAACCCCAACACCGCGAACGCTCAGACAAATGACGGGGGGCGCTCCTACATCAATCTACTTATTACGGCTGACCTGAAGTAAATCATTTATTGTACGATCTAAATCTCGCTATTTACTCAACGATGGGTCATGGAGAGCCATCACTCAGGCGATAGTGACTCTTTTCTGGGTCATTGTTTATGACCGTTTTTGTACCAAAGTAAATGGCAGTGAAAAGTGAAATGAAATTGGCACTTTAGTGGGATGTATGTGGTGAGTTGGTGGCGAGTGTTTTTGTTTCAGGGGCTTTTTAAGCCCGGGGCCCCGGGATAAAGGCAAAGAAGGAACAGGAGTGGGTTTTTAGTCAGTAAAAGTCTGACACTATCTCCCGCTCCGCCCAAGAGCGAGATTTCTCATTAGATAATTTTCCCACCTAAAAAAAAAAGTCCAAGGCTTGAAATTATGAATAGGAAACATGAGATTATCACAATAATTAGTGAAGGTGTTAGTTTCTATGTGTATACACGTTTATTAACGCGCCCACGATACAATTTCTAGTGTGGAGCAACGTGCTTTTTAGGGTTCCGTACCTCAAGAGGAAAAAACAGAACCCTTACAGGATCACTTTGTTGTCCGTCCGTCTGTCTGTCTGTCTGTCTGTCTGTCTGTCTGTTAAGATCCTTTATCTCGGGAACGCGTAGAGGTATCGAGTTGAAATTTAAACCATATACTCAAGACTGCGGACTCTTGAAGCTGTAAAAAAATCAAACTTTTAACTTAACGAAAAAAAAAGATACTTCGGTTTATGTGGCAAAAACAATATATTTCGACACTCTCAAGGAAATCAAAATTCATACCTGGGTCCCGTTGACCCAGAATCCTGAAATTTGGCATAAAGCAAGGTCTTATAACACAAGTATAGGAATAAATCTGAAAACTATAAATTTGTTGTTATGTCATTTTTTTTTTGCGATTCGGATAGTTCTTCCGAGACTCCATTCCGGAATTGAACTATTTACATAGGTAAGTTTGTACGGAACCCTCAGGGCGCGAGTCCGACTCGCACTTGCCCAGTTTTTTTTTTAATATATGCATATGCATAAACACTCATGTCTATATTATGTTTGTTACTTCTTTACACTCAAACGACTGAACGAATATGGATGAAATTCAGCACACGTGTATACTATGTCCTGTTACAGGACAAGGGACACTTGTATCACTACCTCATAGGTGGCGTGGAAACCTGTGCATATTATGACGATAACAACTTTTTTAACTTTTTGAATCGTTATATCTCAGAAACGGTGGCTCGTAGGGAAAAAAGTATTGATGCATTTTTTATAGATAATTTTATGATCTACAATTTTTGTCTAAGGTACTTTTATGATAAAACTTATCGTTTTGCTGAAAATCGCGAAAAACTCATTTTTTTTGACCTTTGACCTTGAATATTTTTTTTTCCATACACGGGAATGATGGGGAACTTTGAAATTTTATTTATAATTATGTTTTGAACAATTTTACTGATTTTCAGCTTGTTGGGACTTTATGAAGCTTCGAATGTCTAAATTGACCGGACTACTATTCGTGTAGCCATTTGTTAATCATCATCATCATCATTTCAGCCGAAAGACGTCCACTGCTGGACATAGGCCTCCCCCAAGTGTCGCCACAATGAACGGTCCTATGCGTCTCGCATCCATCGGACTCCCGCAACCGATACCGCCGCAAGTCATCGGTCCACCTTGTAGGAGGCCTTCCAACGCTACGTGGTCGTTATTCCAGAACCTTTCGGCCCCAACGGCCATCCGTTCTGCGAGCAATGTGCCCTGCCCATTGCCTCTTAAGTTTGGCGATTTGTTAATACGTAGGTTTCAACATGATCATAAGAAATCATTTCAGTAGAAACACATGCAGTGCTGGACATAGGCCTCCCTCAAATGTCCCCTTAATGACCGGTCCTGTGCGTCTCGCATCCATCGGATTCTCACGAACCTTACCAGGTCATCTGTCTACCTTGTAAGAGGCCTTCTTACGCTGCAGGTTCTGAAGTGGCGACCACGTACCGGATTGTGTGGTCGCCGGTTCCAATTGGCCTTTTCGTATAAAGAAGAACCGATAAGAAACTCGCACGGTACCTCTTTAAAAAAAAAATGATTTTACAATCACCATCTTATAATATATAAAAATCTCGTGTCATAGTGTTTGTTATCGAGCTCCTCCGAGACGGCTTGACCGATTTTTATGTTTTTTTTTTGTGTGTATGTGGTAGGTCTGAGAATAATAATAATAATATATTTTCACACTAGTGTCCATATAGTGTTAGTAAAAATACATAAAAAAGAAACTTAGGAATAAAATGTTAGTACTTTAATGCATGTGATAAAATTATTATTCTAGATGGATTTGTATCCACTGCCTCCATATAGGACTATCCAGTTTACAAGCAATTACCATCAGGTAGCTGTTGAATCTGTTCCTCACCCTGCGCATCAGCGATGCCGTCCGCTTACGGATTAATAGCGAGGCAGTCCCATCAGCAACCTGAAAGCATTGTTGTATTGGAACCGCAGGGCGCTGACGACCCGCTGTGGTATAAATGACGTACTAACAGGCTACAGATGTAGTAGGATTGGCAGTTGGCCTTATAAGAATAGGTCATAGGTTATTTTTTACTCTCCTACCCCCTTTTTTTCTTTGACACTTTATACGACGGAACAACGTTCACCAGGTCAGCTCGTATTATTATAATTAGTTACTCAAGAGCTGGCTTTTACTTTGGACAGTGGTTAAGCATTGCCACACAGTGTGGCAATGCCACCAGTCTTTTGGATAGATTAGAGCTCACACACACGAACGGCATGTTGCCAACGGCAGAGGTAACTGCAGCCGTCGACACGTCGGCGGCAGCTGCTAACGCGTCGATGGCGGCTGTCGACATTCCAGCACCCCTAGCCAAGTTGATAATCTGCAATCGTTAACGATAGTCGAAAACTAATCAAATTTATGGGAATAACATCATCTCAACGTTAAGTCACGTGATCAGAACCAACGAATAGAAAATTCGTAGCCAAGTTTACATCGTTCAAGATGATAGAATGAATTGTTATCGTTTCTACAATGTTCAACGCTACATCCTTTGTTATCGTAGAGCGACATTGTAGAACGAGCGGCCGACTCAGGCGCGTCAACATGGCTACCAACTTATCGTTTTCTACAATTACTGACACCGAGGCGTTACCGATTGGAGAACGGAATTCGACACGAAACGGTTGTAACTTGGCTAGGGGGGCTGCTTTGACGATCAGCGACAGCCGTCGTGTGCCAAGTGTCACTATAGGTCAACGGCTGCACTTACCTCTGCCGCTGGTGGGCACGCCACAATTATGGCGATAAGTCCCCTCTTTGAGGTGTGGCTGGAAAGACCTCGCGGCGTCCTTACCTTCCGCATGACGCAGGTCCTCACCGGACATGGTAAGTTCGGGAGGTTCCTGCACTGGATTCATGCGGAAGAAACGCCCGGGTGTCAACATTGTGTGGACCGCACGGAGGACACGGTAAAGCATACGGTGGAGGTGTGCCCCGCCTGAGCAGAGCAACGCCATGTCCTCGTGGGGGCGATCGGCGGCGGCGATCTCTCGTGCCGTGCCTGGGTACAGGCAATGGTCCGGAGCGAGGAGGAGTGGCAGGCGGTTGCCTCCTTCTGCGAAGCAGTAATGCTAGCAAAGGAGGTGGCCGATCGCGTGAGGCAACGGTCCTCACGCCCTAACGCCGCCGGGATTCCGATCCCGATTTCCGGCCACCGTAGGCGCGGGCTTGCGGACGGTGAACAATGGGTAGCTCGCCGTCCGACCATCTGATAACCGTCCGGACCTAGCCCAATTCGTCGAGGACGGCGCGTACTGTACCACGCGCACCTCAAGGAGATGTCAGCGACTGTATGGGCCCAGCAGGGTCGAAGCCTACCGGGGCCAATGGTCTGATTCTGAAAGGAAGACTTGACCCTGGTATGAAAGGCAACGAAGGAACAGGAGTGGGTTTTTAGTCATTAAAGCGGCGGATGTCATAAGATGATTTTCCCACTGAAAAAAAAAACCTCTGCCGCTGGCCACTCGCATGCCACTCGATTGTTGACATTTTATTTTATAATCTGTTTCAGTGTGTATGTATGAGTACCTACCTATATTTAATTCTAGTTTGTTAAGGCTTGAATGTAAAAAAAGAAAAATAAAAATTATACAAGTATTGAAATGAAGTCCTGAAACATTCTACATTTCAGAGTTTAATAAGAAAAATAAATCTCATCAATGACGTACATGTATTGAAGTGACAATTGACTAATAAGAGGTCCAGCGTGTTTTGATGGAGTGTGTCCGGCGGTCCCATTTAATATAGAACACTTGATTAATTTTATGTCTCAACAAATTACAAGCAGGAATGTTTCATGACGTTTCAACGCGTACAGGAGAGGCAGATTGTGAACTGAATTGATTGGTTCAACTGCTGTTAAAATATACTGGATCGTATTATCCTTCACTAGTCATTTAAGAAAAACCGGCTAAGTACGAGTCGGACGCGCGCGAAGGGTTCCGTAACATTATCTATACAACATGAGACACTATGTCGCTCACCTAGCAATATATTGGCCCATCTACATTTTTCAAATTTTACAGAAATTAGGATCAAAGATATTTAAAATTAAGTTTTGAGTTCATTTTACATTTTATATCAGAAATTGTGATGTTGGCTACTCGTAGATACGCGTTCAATGCTCAATGACCTCAGTAGAGCTTCCGAAAGAGTGGGTCTTAAAATGAACATGGACAAAACTGAAGTCATGATAAACAACCATGTAGCACCCACTCCTATCAAGATTGGAGACTCTATACTCGAAGTTGTGGACGATTACGTCTACCTTGGACAGACATTCCACTGGGGTAGAAACGTGGTCGCTCACAATGGGCCTCATCAGAAGGCTCAAAGGGCTATGCTCGGAGTTTCCTTGCGTGATCGAATCAGAAATGAAGATATCCGCGGGAGAACCAAGGTTGCCGACGTATATTATTATTATTACCTACCAATATTTTACTAGTATTTATTTTTTAAAGTGAATATACCACTAAATATTCTGTGAATATTTCAAGCGTCTACCGGTTGCCGTTATTAATATCCAGCAAAAAACGGCGGAATATCACGTTTGTTTTAAGGGAGCCCCACATAAATTACGTTTTTAGTATTTGTTGTTATAGTGGCAACAGAAATTCATCATCATCTGTAAAAAATTCAACTGTCTGGTTATCATGGTTCATGACATACAGACTGATGAAAGACAGACGGATATTTGAGTCTTAGTAATAGGGTCCCGTTTTTACCCTTTAGGTACGGAACCCTAAAAAACGAGTTCCACCCATCATTTTTGTGATTAGTTTTTTTTTCTATCATACAAATGATTTGTATATTTCAGATAGCCCACAGATGTTCAATCACCATTCATTTTAATAAAAATCATAACCCAAAAACTGTGTAACGATTTTATTAGTGATCCTTTTTTTTTTCGAAAGACCCTAATGCCGATCGTAAATAACAGTGGAAATAATTAAACATTCTCGACAACTATCCCACCATCACAATAAATAAGCGAATTTACTGTCCAGAAACAACTATAATTAAAAGCCAGGAAAAAAAATAAACACAGTATTATTTCATTCGATGCCATAAAAAGATGATAAACAGCGTATAAATCATGCTATCCATCTCGCGACTGCGGGGCTCGTAAATCGTGGGCAATGGTACCCCGGTGTACCCCCCCGAGGTGGCGGGGGCTGGGGGTTGTATTCATTAATTTGATGATATAAAACAAAATGTCATTTTAATTAGTCGCCATTATTAGACGTACAATGACAGACAGCGGTCTGAGGGCCAGGGGACGTTTGTCTTGTTTGGGGTTCGGTCGGGGCAGACGGGGATATATGGATATGCAGGTGTGGCGGTGACGCCTATGTGAAAATTTCAGTAGTCTGATTGAAAAATCTCTGTAAATCTTATTGACATGTAGGATATACATTCATCAGTGTACGATTAATTGATTCGCTTATTGCTATATGCATTTGGTTAAACAATTTTCCCATTAATTTTACTTTAAGGCAAAAAAATTACGTTTTGAAAATTGATAGGATTTTTCACCAGAATTTTATTATAATCAATTCATGTATGTTTCGTTTCTATTGCGATACTTATCTATTTATATTTTGTAGAATGATTATACTTAAACAGGTATAGCTTTTTCGATAATTAGAAAAATAAAAAATGTGATAAGTAAAATCCTTTTTTTTTTTTTGTCAGCCCCCGTTTCCATTCAAGACTATCGCCCGTATATTTTCCTTACCTGTAGCGACGAATGCTTGCCTTCAAGGGTTTGACTGACGGCCCGTCTGTCACAGCTCTCTCTTAACCTTCTCCCTTACCGAGCTATCCATTACCGCTTACCTTCCCAACGTTTCCACTCAGCTGCCAGTTGAAGCTTCAATGTACGTTACAAATTGCAAGTCGTCGATGTATTTGATCTCGTGGTACGGTATGTGCGTAAACTGCGATGGATGACGTAATTTGGGTGATAAAGACGAGGTTCCTTGGAGTTAAGACGTCTCGCTGAGTGATTTCGGGGCCCGACAGATTTAGTAGTGGTTATTCAAACGTGTTTTATGACTGGCTAATTGACGATTTTTGGGCTCGATTTGGTGAATATCGCTAAACAGCAAGAAGGTAACATTTGCCACCCTTTTTTGGTGCATTATTAATAATAATTAGCTAAAATTGTGAAGAGATTCCTGTCTCTGAAGATCTAATCACCGGTAGCTTGGACCCTGCTCCCGACAACGGAGGACTTCTATTTTTTATGAATAGAAAAAATATGGCGTTCCTATATGCTTTTGTTTGAAAAAACATATTTAAAAATGAATAAATTACTTTGATATTAATAAATCATTTATAATCAGGTATCTTGGTCTATACGTACTCGTATATATCCCATAGGTACCTACACACTATCATTACTTATATAAAGTAACTAAGTACAACATTTTGTTACTAAATAAGACTTAGGACGTCTTCACATTGCACTATATTGGCTTCTTGCTTTCTGTGGTATTATTAGGTGAGATTTTTCTAAAGTGCAATAATGCACATATCTAACATGTTCCGACAAGAAAATGATAACGATCATAATATATAAAAATGCTTAAAGAAAAGCAAAAGCAGTCGGAAAGACTTAACCAAAATACCCTCTCAGAATCTATGCTTAAAAGCTGTCACTAATATTTTTTCTCTTTATTCCATAACAATTTGTTGTGATTATTCTAAGTCATGACAACAGCTCTTTATTTACAATTTTGAGGGGGAAGAGATCTTTGATTACATATATTTTTCTACCCAAAAACATTTGTATTGAACGTCTACGAGATGTAGCAAGTTGTATTCGACAAATCAATTTTAATGCACGTAAGCACTTTACTTAGTGCAATTTATTTTATCAAAAAAACTGTTAAGGAGACACTATGGAAACCACCAAACCACCCTAGGCCTCCATTGTCGTCAACAGCTATAGTCCTCTCTTACGAAGGGAAGTCTCTGTCTCATCAGTAGGAACGGCACGTGTAGATCATTTAAATTTTGAAATATTTTAGATTTTAAACTCTAAAACATTAGTTTAATTCAGAATTAAAGGTCTATCTTTGCGATTTCTTTATTTTGATTTATTCTCATGAATGACATCATCATCGGCATAGGCTATTTTCCAATTTTATTAGCTTCATGTTTCTTTCTTGTCTAATTTGTAAATTACTTTTTAGTTAAATGAAAACCAGCCAGTACATTCCAGTCTTTTCTTTTTTTTGAAAACATAAAGAGGGTCCTTTACCACTCGCCTATCGTCAACATCGAGCATGGTTTAAAAGCTTGTTACTTCATCTAACGCAATCCAACGCGATGTTTGACGAAAAGGCAACGCGAAAAAAGAAAGATAACGCCTGAAAACTCTGTTAGCATTCGGTAATTCTGTGATTTACTCGAATATTTTACAAAACTTGTTCCAGGAAATACGTGTTTTTTTTAAACCCTCGAGTTTTTGAAAATAATTTAGAATCTTGATTAAATTTGCAAGGCTTCTATTGTTATACTTTTTTAATTTTTGAGTTAATTATGAAGTGTCAAAGTGTTTATGCAAAATAGCAAATTTTCAAAGGTTTTTACTGGATTACTTTTACACAAATTTATAAATTGATTTCAATAGAAGTCTAGATAATATCCACAAGATACTGTGTTTCCAAAATATCTAATGAAAAATGTGTAGGTACTAACGTCGTAATTGCGTAAGAGTGGTTGTATGAAAAACAGTGAAAATGTATGTCGAGTTGTATCCCCTTAAGTGAACTGAGCTGTCATTATTATCAGAAGCTATCCGATGGATAGTTGACTTCACCAAAATTTTCACGTTAGATTTTTACAGAATAGTCCTCCAGTATTTTAGGTGGACCGACAGCCAATCTGATCTTCACATTCTCATTCATTCTTCATTTACGCACACTCATGTTTATGCTACATGTGTGCCTTTTTCTTTGAGGACCAGCCGAAACCACAGAACTCAAACATGCTGTAAAATATACTTATGAACTTGCTATCTTCATCATCGTAACCATAAATCGTATTATGTACCTACTTTAATAATATATTCCAGTTTGATGACTTATGTCATTAACCACTTCAGTTTCAGATATCATTTTCTTTTTACTTTAAAGATTTAATAAGCATGTCAACAAAATTGAAATCTCCTTTCTCTATCTGTTTTATTTTCATTGATAGCGTTCCTATTTATTAGCTGATTTTCTTTTTAAAGATTATGGGTCCATCTTCATAAAGATTCTGTTTGTTTTTTTCAATGTTATTCTGCAGAAAAGAATATATTGTTTCTTTTAAATTTAGATTTTACTATTACAATTTAAACAAAAGCATCTATAGGACAAGTCTTGTATCTCAGTATACAACGTTAGACCCTTTAGATATGGTTATATTGATTTTTAGATCCATTTCATACTCACGTAATTTATACTTACAATCCAGTCTTATTTGTGCAGTGGGCATCTTTCAGCATTGAAGACTACTCAAGGTCTGTGACTGTCAAAGATGTCATTGATACTTGGTGATACGTGTCTCTTTTACACGTGCCGATTGAGTCAATATTATATTTTTTATTGACAGTTATTCGTTTTTACAAGGCATTTAGTTGACACCTTGTGACGATTATGTCAATAGGACTATCCATTGGGTGATAAGTCGACAACTCTATAAATAATTTTCTTACTTTATTTTTAAATTGAGACCATTTTAGGTTGGTACCTATTTATTTTAATATCAGACAATACTGTGTCAGGGATCTCGATCATTCTTGATCCATTTTTTGTAGACAATACTGCTATTATATTTAAACCTACAGCACAAGAGCAATGCATTATCTGAGACAAATCTGTAAAGACAACTTGAAAACTACTTATTACGTTACTTTTAATCTGTAGAGACTACTTGTCTCTGGTTTGATAAAAGCTACACTATTAAAGAGTATTACAAACCTACAAATTAATCGACAATTACGTCTTCATAATATTTATTCTTTTGATTAATGATGCAGTTGAGTGGTCTTAGTATAGAATGCACTATAGCTGTTTTTATATTAATATATAATCTTGTCCCAAGTACATCTTATTTTTGCAAATCTTGTATGTAAGTACTGCATCTCCCTAGGTCCTTGAATTTTTTTCTCATTCGAACCTTTTTTGAAAATACCATTATCTCTAGTTAGCTCTTATAACTGATCACACTGTGGTCGTGTCAATCGTGTACCTGAGTATCACTTTCAGATTTGTGTTTAAAACCTCATTAAAGATTGGCGGTTGGTGTCACATTTTCATCTTTTAATGTTGAAAATGGACTAGTGTATTTTTTAGTAATTAGAGCAAAAAAAAATGTTATTTGTGTTGTGTGTGTCAGCAGATCACTGCTAGATTTCATTGTGTTAGGTAGGCAAGAAGGGTAAATTCAAATAAAATGAACATTTAAAGTATGTAACATATATATTTCTTTGAGCTTTTAATTGCATTTTGAAATACAACATAAAATATTAAATAAGATTATTAAATTTGGTAAAATCAATATTTCAACACCATTTTTTTACTTTTTTTTCTTAAGAATGAGCAAAAATCTCTCATCAGAGCTAGCGTATACATAATATTTGTCGTATGTTTCATTATTATCGTTAAAATGATAGATTTTTTACGATTTCAAATTTTTATCGATTTTAATTATCATCAGCTGAATATTCGCAACTTTTGAAAAAAATATGTATAATATTTAAAACATCAAAAAATAAAAACGAAATAGAATGTTAAAATTGTATATTCCATTAGAAATGTCGTATACGTCAAGGGGTAAATGGATTTTTTAGTGTTACGAATATTCAGTTTACAATCAAAGTTTTTTGTTGATATCGTCTGAAACTTACATTAGACAGTTTACAATATTTTTATTAAATATAAAAGAGGTTCTTCACTCTCGAGTGCCGTATATACATCATCGTATAACTGTCGTTACAAATTGGAAGATATATCTGGTATATCTTTATGTTCTAAACGTATACGAATGTTATCATTCCTTTCAACGAAAAAAAATCTATATGTATCACTTTTAAATATAGGTTGATTGTTCAACCGATTAATGCGCTGGTATATTGGTATACAATTGTTCACAGATGTAGTTTACCTAATATTATGTACTTATCACTAAATAATAAATAGCATCCTCGCGCGGAGAGCATACCTATAGCAAAATTTACACTAAGGAGATTGTTATATTGCATTCTATGTCGAATTGTATGTACAAAACGAACAGAAACGAATGAGATTGAATCTCCGAGATTATACGCATCGACGGATCTCTTTAATTCACAAAAAAAAAAACAAGAAAATCATCAAAATATACATAAACTAACCACGTTAACCCTAACTCTGATTTACATAAAAAATTAAGTAACACGAAAAAAATGATATTGCAACGAATTTTCTGTTAAAATACTGAAGTCAACGCCACTACGCGACTAATACGATAGACGAATCACATGCGAAAGGCGAATTGCAATTAACGAAAACTAATTTCCACGATTTACCTTTTTCAAAGAATTAATTAGCAAAAAATATACATTTACAAAAAGAGATCGAATCGTATTTTTATGACTTAATGTGACTTATATTTACATTTATCGAAATGGAATTATAACGTAGTGTGGAAGATAAGCCACGGGCTCTGCTGCCCTTACAACAACCGATCACCTAAAGGCAATATTTTGAAAATATTCTCTTAATATCTAAAACGAACGTAAGACGTTTGGCGTATACTTAAGTCGCTATTAATTTATTACACTAACCGATCTATGCGGTGAAATCTAACAATAATTACCTAAATAATTAAATTGGCAAAGAGTTTCGAAATACTTAGCGTCGCGGCTGCGACCTAACCCTAGCAAGGTTTAACGTAGCAAGATATGGTATCATCACAACTGCCGGCTGTCCAGCCTACACGTACTTACTGGAGAGCTGCTTGGCCAGTTCCGTGTACTTGAGGAACTTGGAGTGCGGGCTCTCGTCGAACGACTGCGAGGGGCTGCGCGGGTCTTGCGGCGACGCGGCGTTGGACCCGCTCTTGTGGGTCCCCGGGGACCCCGCGCCCGCAGGGGCTTTCAGCGGTACGGGCTCTGGCAACGCGCCGTCCTTCACGAAGTGCATTTTCGACAGATGGTGTCGGTACGCGCCCTTTGAGATGAAAGGCGTGTCGCACAGAGCGCACTTCATGATGGAGTCGGTGACCACGGCGTCGTTGCACGCCCAGCTAAACGTAAGGATGCTCGGAGGACCAGCGGGGGATGGCGCCGGAGCGGGCGCGCGGGAGGGGTTGGACTCTGTCTTGTCGCAGAGCTTTTGCAGCGCCGCGAGGGGGTGGCTCCCCCCGCGGCGCGACGAGCTAGGCTCTCCAGACGAGCCACCTCCAGCCAGATTGTCGAACATGGAGGATAACGCGCCCAGGCTGGACGCGGGTTTACGCTCGGCTCCGGGTGTGTTGGCAGAGCGGTCGCTAGCGGGGCTGCGCGGGCTGGCGGCGGGGCTAGCGCCCTCGATCTCGCGCTTGGCCACAACGGGCTTCACATCCTCGTCGGCGGTGCTACTCGGCCGAGGTAGTTCCTCATCCTCGTCGACTTCAGTCTTCACTCGCACTGGCTGGCTGCTAAGATCCACGCCATTCTCACGCTCTTCCTCCTCGACTTCTCTCTTTATTCGCACTTCAGTCGGACGGTCCTCAGAGGCTGGAGTTTGAGAACCACGCGTATCGGGAGTAGTGCGAGGAGTCATGTGATACGTGTCCATCTTTCTATCAGGAGTAAGTGATTCTACTCTACTGCCACCCCGCTCGGACATGGAGCTAGACTCGCTTCCGCTGCGCTCGCGGCGGCCGTATCCTTGCTGGTGATGGTAGTTCCTTAACATATTCATAGTCTGGGGATCTACCAGCGGTTTGGTATAGTCTACGCTCTCATCTATGCCTAATCTTTTTAGGATGCTAGACCCGATGGGCGCGTGTGAGGCGCCGCCCGGCATGCCAGGCACAGTGTGTCGCGATCGGGTGTCGAAACTCTTCTCTATCAATTGTTCTATGGCATTGAGAACCGAAGGCGACGAACTCTTTTCATTGCTCGCATTGGGGTCTTTGGAACTCGGGGAGGAATCGTTCACGGAGGATGGCGAGCGGTGATGCGCGGAGCCGGGGGAGGGCAGCTCCTCGTTGATGCTCTTGCGGCTGTCGCGGCCGCTGGGCGTGACGTGCCCGGGCACGTCGGGCGGGATGATGTTGTTAGATAGCAGCGCGCTTTTCAAAAAGTTCCTTTGGCTATTAGACATCGGCGCACCGATACATTGTCGTATGTGCTCGACGAATACCGCAGTCTCAATTTTGTCACCGCATTTCTCACAGGTGATACGGCTACCAGCGCCGAAATCTCGAATTGGTTTACCCATAGGTACACCGTTTCCTTCCCCGTTTTTGAACTCGTGTTGTGCTCTCTCCAATTCGAGGAGTTTTCTTACTGGCAGAGATTTCTTTCGTTTCTCACGTGTCTGACGTCTCCTGCCTCCACTTTCAGTGATTGATCGCATAATATGTTCTTTGTAATGAGAATTTTTAACCATATGATTACTCAACTCTTTCAAGGAACTAAATGCTTGGTCGCAGACTTTACAAGTTAATACAGCGCTAACATGACTACTGGTGCCAGTGGTGGGTGGTGCGGCGTTGTTGCCACTACCTGGGCCACCCGAGTTGGAGCCTCCTTTGCAAGAGTCGTCCGAAGACTTCCACGAAATAATTTGTTCTTGCGATATGATGTTTGTGTAATGCTGAGTCCGCTGCATATGGCTGGTCATCTCAGCAAGAGAGCGGAAGCTTTCAGCGCACCACATACATTTCAATATTTGCCTAGTTTGTTCTGCGCCTTTGCCTAACCAAACATCTTGACCACGAACGAGTTTTCTAGGGATTGGCATATTCTCTTTTATGAGCATGTTCAAATCGTTTTGGCTCGGTTTGGATGAACCGCTCGAAGAGGATGAGTTATGTGATGGCGTCGACGGTGAACTGGAAGGCGGTTGTAAAGAGGGTGGGATAGGTGCCCCCGAGGAGGGCGGCACAGGCACGTTAACCCCGCAGTGTTTTGCTTCTTTCATGTGTACTGTCAAATCTGCGAGTGAGTTGAAACTCTTCTTACACCACACGCATTTAAGGACATCTTTCGTTTGGTCGGCACCCTTATTCAACCAGTGGGATTGCCAGGCAGAGTGGCGCGCGGCTGCATTGGGAGCAAGGCCAGCGCCTAAAGCGGCACTTTGTACTGATCGGAACAATTCCTCCCCTCCGAGCCTGCTCAACTCACTCATCTTTTCTAGGGCCTTTGTGGCATCGCTTGGTGTGGGACCTCCGTGTTTTAGTTTACCGTTCCAATCAGATGGGACGCCTCCCTTGGGGGAAAGACTAGCTGCAGCGACTGCAGCTGCAAAATATGGCAAGTGCGGAGCCACAGGCGTGGACCAAGGAGACGGAGAGTGCTTAAACTCTGACGGTCTAGAACTTTTTCTAGATGGGACAGGTGATGGCGACTCCTCTGGGCCACGTTTTCTCGTACCAACAGATAAGTCAAGTGGACCATTCTCGTTCTTACTGAGATTAACAGCGTCATCGTGCTCATCATCGTCATGAGGTGATTCACTGCGTTTGGTGCTGAAGTCAAGTACGGCGTCACCTCGTTCGGAGTCAGTCATGTCCTCCTGGCAGGACATGAGGAGACGCTGCTGGGCGGCGGCGGCAGCTGCAGCGCCGAGGTAGGCGGCGACTGCGGCCGAATGCGGTGGCAGCAGCGCGGCGGGCAGCGCAGCCGTCAGCGCGGCAGATAGCGGGAGGCCAGCGCCGCTGCGGCTGGAGTACACCGAGTCATTCGAGGGACAGCGCGGCGCGCCTGACGACTCCCGCGACAGACATCTCGGGCTCTCCCTGGGGACAAAAACGTGACGTGGTTAGTTCGGCCGACATAATTCACTTAGCGAAAATTGCCGCCTGTCTCAGCCCCGTCGTTATCTTAAACCGGTTATCGACATTTGAATATTGACGGTAAACAAAACGAATGCTAAGTTTTTTTAATGGCCATTTTTAATAAATTAATAGCTCGATCGTGAATAGCAAATAGATACACTAATGGGTTTATATCGACCTAAAAAAACTTTATAGCTCGTTGTTCGGGTGTCCTTGTGGGTCGAGCTTTTTGTTTTGTTAATTTTTAATGATGACAATACGATCAAAAAACCAATCATTGACAGACAACTGACATTAGATTTAATGTATTTGATACAAAAGAATGATGACATGTTTATGACATTAGTATAAATCTAAGGTAAATTAGGTACAAATAGGTCAAGTCTTGAGACATGAATAATCAATTGGATATCAAAGAAATAGTATTAATGACAGCTATAAAATTTAACAATCACATTTTCGACGTATCCAATATATTAAAATATAGAATCAATAATGTACAGAAATCTTTCATGGAATAGTGGTGATTTCAGATGTGATAAACAAGACGGGCACAATGGTTGATGACACAGCTTATCGATTATTTATGAGACAATAAAATACACAAAACTTAATAAAAACAGGTTCCATTACACTGGAAAAGTGAAAGACTATCGAATGTCCTCAAAAATCCTTATAACTCGTAAAATAACCGAATCAAATAAAATATTATTGTTTGAGAAAACAATATACCATATACGGATCAAACATTTTAGATACAACGACATAAAATAAATCACGATATAATCTAGGCTTTAAAACTTTTTAATATTTTCTACAAAATCACGTAGGACTTTTAGAAACGTGCTTTCCATTAGATTTGAATATCAGACTACAGCAAAATTTTTAAGTTTACGATGTTTTAATTTAATTTTAAACAAAACATGAATATAAATCTATTTTGCAACGATAAAAATATATAAAATATTACAGAAAAACACTTTTATCGTGTAGAAACACGAGTACTTCAGGCACATAGTAGTTGTGAAGCTCAGATCTGAACAATCACGGAAAACTCTAAGTTGAAAGTCGACAAGTGGATAAACGGAAAAGTCAAAAAACATATATATTCAATGTAAAATTCCATAATGTAACGTGAAAACATTACTAAACATGATGAATTATACAAAAAATAATAAAACACTTGAACAAATAGAAAACCTACCTCACGTGGTCGGGCTCGACGATCATTTTAGATGTAATGTTTTCAAAGTACTCCAAACTGGTAACGGTGAAAAACTTGTGGATCCATCAATACAACACTGATATAATTGATAACACTTTGCTACTAGACAACAATTGAGACTCCCCAAAAATAGTTGAAAATGTAAACACGTCGCGAAAGACGCGCCGCGATGCCGGCGGTCGGAAGGGAAGTGCGCGGAGCCTGCGGCGGCGGCGGCGGTCCCGCGTGGAATGAGACGCCGCGTGATTTACGACCCGCCTGCAGCGCCCCCGCCCCGCACGCCCCTCGCTAGAGAGAGACAGGTGCCGCTATAACGGACCACGCAATGAGAAAGACAGAGACAGCTATCGGTATCCAACTTCGAGGGGTGGCGCTGCGTAATGCAAGCGTGCGTGCGATGCGCGAGGTGGACGTGCAGTGACGGGCGATCGTTCCGATGACAGCCGACTGACACGGCGGAGCTACTCCGCATAGCTGAGTCACAGTCGTAACACCAATGAAAAATGTACAGAGCATCCTTGATGGCCAATAGGCGCAATAACTTTTTAACGAGATTGTTTACGGAATTCCATTTATGAAGTAAGCAAAGATGAAGCTCGCTCGACGAGGTAGATTGAAGTCTCGGGGCTTAAAGAAGATTACCCAAACAGGGTTGACGGCGTTGACAAGGAAATGGCGCGTTAACAAAACGCCGAGACGAGTCCTTTTAACGACTCACGGACAGACAGGGGACGCGGACGGATTTACGCGTATCACGAACAGATTTCCTGCTTTGACAAAGGGAAAATATTTTCTCATGTTTATTTTATTTTTACGCAAGGAAACGTTAGGACACTTCCGAACGACAATACTATAAATGTCAGACGGCGAATCGATAATGATACGACGTCGTCTAGATAAATAAATTAACAAAGTAAAGAAACTATGTTCCGTTAATCCCCGGAAACTAATGTACTATACGTTTTACAGCCCATAATACTGTTTTATCATCATTTAACGATCTCAAAGTAAATGTTATCAACGTATCCGATCTAAACAACTGTTACAGTGATTTGACAGAACCTAGTTCCAAACTCCAAAAGTTTTATAAAGTTTTTAATAAGAGAAACGAACAGCTGTTTATTGCTTCCTATGAGCATTAGTCGGCTGCGGGTCAATCAATCACAAGTATTTATGTGACAACTATCTCCGTCTCTTTTCTGCGCCAAACTAAAATAACCCCGAGTGGGTTGTGACATAAACAAAAGAATTCTAGGCTATTTTTCTACATGTAACGACAGATGATAAAAATGTTAGTGGGATATATTTTAGACTGTGGCCGTTTTGATGTGTAGGAATTAGGACAGAGTGGTTTTATGCGTCAACGTGTGCATAGTGCGGGCCGATGTATGGGGGACACCTGACATCATTTGAATAATTTTGCAGTAACAAAGCAAATTTTATAACTGACACATGTCTCCTTGGCAATAAAACTGCAGTGAGCTTGATAGTAGACATTGTACGAACAGTTGTAGAGAAAATATATACAAATGGAAACGAAAAGGGTGATGTGAAGACATATCAGTTACATTATGTATAAATATGCAAAAATAATTATGACAGAGGAATTAGCAATATTTGGGAATTTATATTTTACCTAGTTTTGCATACAAAGATTTTAAGAGATGAAAGAATTGACAAAATATGTCTTATGTTGATAACTGAAGGTCAATTTTTGTACCTATTTACCTATTAGTCTCAACCGATATCAAAAAATTGTCAAAACTTAGGAAAACAAAGTGTATTTTAACTGGTATGCGACTGATCGTGAATGCAATCGTTCCTTAAAAATATGAGTGCGTATTACCTCTCTAAGTTTGGCAAATGCTTGCAAATAAGTTTCAGTATTTTTTTTGTGTTAATTTTTCAATACTTTTTATAACAGGTTGTCAGACAATTGTTTAGCTATAAAATTCAAACAACAAGAGAGACAAATTTTTCTCGTCATCGTCAAAAACATTTCGACTTTAATAGTTAAATTTGAAGTAATAAAAACCTATAGAGTCTAATTTAATAAAACTTTTGTTGTACGAATGAATTGAAACGTTAAAATAATTAACATAATGTAGTCGAGACGTAGATACGCTGCCAGACTTTGATAATTTCTATAATTCGCCTAATTTTGTAATTAGACAAGGTTAAGAAGTAGAATAAGCTGGTTATGGAATAAAGTTAAGTTTACTGCTCAGATTATTTGCTATTCTTTGATGTGGATATAAGGATAGCAAAATAAATTAACAGAGAGCACACAAAGAGAACAAACATTACCGTCTAGATTTCAAAGAGTATAAAATTAATACTGGAATTTAAAGCCTTTGAAGTACATTTTAAATAAATAATAATCCTGGGTGGTCGATTTCGGCAAATAAAGAAATGAGAATAGCAAATATAATTGTTAAGACAAAAATACTCATAGTGCCAAAGAACTAACTGAAACCTGACAAGGTTCAAATTGAAAAAAATATTAGTATTAAATTAAAATAAAGATTTCGATACTTATTAAATAAAATGAATTTAAAATTCCCCGATCAATAGTTGTATTATCGAAATGAATGAAACGACAGACACAGTTTCAGCTGTTTATTGTCACATTATTGTTGGCCTCGATTTATTACACTTGACCAAGTGACTTACAACTTGCCTAGAACTGGTTACGATGACAAAGCAATTCACTACAACCTGTGACTACATAGATATTGTTATATTCACAATCTAGTAGACCAAGAACATTTTCAAGTGACTTGTAAAATTTGTTACAGAATTATTAAGGTCTTTGCATTCGCAGAAGCTATATTAGAAACCAGCTTTTCAAACAGTTTAGTAAATTTTTATACAATAGGAACAGGCTTTGATCCAAATGAACCAGTAGAAGACTCAAACAATCCTAAAATTCATAATTATAAAAATTATCATTACCCATTTTTATTTCTGGGACACTCAATCAAAATGACTCAACAAATGCGTTACCTCCATTCCCACCGGAACCTATATTTTTATACGTTTTAGCGAATACACAAACAAAATCAGTAGATCTAAAATCTAAACAATAGAACTTCAAGGCACTAGAACCTCAAAATGATTGATCACGCCACCTCAGTGCAGCTAATTGACATTGATTGAACAGACTTGCTACAACACAAACTTTAGCGTTCACTTTCCTAAAAGTTTGCCATCCTTATTCCTTCTGGATTAAAGCTTAGATTGGTTTGACTTTAGTTTTTTAAATTGTAATGTGTTTGTTTGCACTCGTACCTGGCCAGTCGAAAGATAAAGATTTGAAATAAAAGATTTCTAATACAATTAACATGTTAATGATGTCCTCAAGTTCATATTATCGATAACGTAACATTCTTTTAATTAAACTGTATGTGTGGAAGTTGGGTTCTAACCGACTGACAAATCAGAAAGCTCATTTACGTAATGATTCTATTTTCATTTCGATATTTAAAAAAGAATTATATGTTTATCGATTACTCTATCTAATACTTTAAAAACTAAATTGAGCTGTAGGTTTCTGTAAGACAATGAAAAAAAAAAATGAATGAATGTGGAAGAAACCCGAAGCCCAAGGAAAAGCCGAAGGGCTAGGCAGAGCAGTGTTCCGAGGCCCCCAAGCTCAGGGGGCCACCAAAACCTGATTAGTAAAACTTTTATTGAATTACCGAAAAAATCTCTCACCTTCGAACTCTAAATAAAATTGGTTGCAATACTACTTTACCCATAGCAACTAGTTTTAGTCACACATTCATAATACGTACAGCTAAAGAAGTGGAATTCTCTGCCGGAGTCTGTGTTTCCTGATAGCTACAACCTAGGGGTCTTTAAGTCAATAGTGAATAGGTTACTTCTAGACCTCTTACCAATAGGTGAGATAGTGGTCAAACGAGAGCCTATCAATAATAAAAAAAAAAAGTTTTTGTCAGTATAATTCTGATTTCCGCTTCATTTAGAGCAAGGGGGGTTTTTAGATGATTTCGCATGTAAAAAAGGGGCCCTAGTTTTTTTTTTCCGCAGGGCTGTTGTTCACATATCTACAAAACTGCTTCTAATATATGATTTTGTACAAATTATACATAATTACGTCAATACATCTAATTAAATATTGAAATCGGTTAAGCTACAGCTGTCCTCATATCAATTTGACTCGGTTCGCGTACGATCTGATTAACAATTCCTTAAACAACAATATAAATCAACCAGTAATCGAGACATGTGACTAAATTATCGATTTTATTCTTATTGTTAATCAATTGCTGTAACGTCTTATGGTGTACGATCGTCTCTTGTTTCAAGTGCTGTACTACTTGGTGTCTTGGTGATACCAATGTAGATAGCCAAAGACAAAAAGATTTAGAAGCAAGAGGTTTGACTATTTAGTCATTTCTTTTTAATTGATACTTTAGTGTGATGGATTTTGCAAGCTATAAAAGCATATAATAAAAATAAACTAAGATCATTCAATCACGGCTGATATAGCCGAAAGACATCCACTGTTGGACATAGACCTTTTCGAAATATCACCACAACGAATGGACCTGCGTGTCTCGCATCCATCGGATACCCGTGACTCTCATCAAGTCATCGATCCACCTTGTCGGTCTACCAATGCTACGTTTGCGGTCGCCACTCCAGAACCTTTCGGCACCATGGATCATTCTTTCTAGGAACAATATGCCCTGCTCACTGCCATTTAACTTTGGCGATTTTTCGGCAAGCTTTAAACTTTAAACTACATGAAAAATGTATGTCTTTACAGTAACTTAAAAGGTTTTTATATTGTCTTTTGTTGTTTTTGCATTGTTTTGTATTCTTTAATAATTTTTGAAATGTGCTATTAGTTCATTTTTGATTACTCATTTGTGGCCCTAATAACACTGTTTATTGCCAATTCTTTCAGTACGAATGTTGGTAATATTTGATAAAGAAGTCTAATAACTCTTTTATGGAAAAATAAACTAGAGAAACATTGGTAGGAGAAACTGACTGACTGACATATAAACGCACAGCCGAAGCTACTGGGACTAGGAGCGTTATGACGTTTATGGCGTTTATGACGTAGGCGAGCACTAAGGATGAATTCTAGAAAATTCAGTCCCTAATGGGATGAAACAGGGTCTAAAGTTTGTATGGAGAAGCCTGCTTTTACGCAGACAAAATCACTGGCAGAAAATATTTTTTAATATAAGAAGTGTATAACTCCTTTATGGAAAATAATCCTAATGAATAATATAATATAAACACGTTCAACAACAATCTGCCAACAAAACGTATCCGCTTCAGATACAGATCTCCTCATAACCTCCGCAATATGATTAATTAACACAATCAAAACATCAATCATGTATTATTCTAATAAATATCAATAATCATTAATTTTCATGTCGATCCAATAATCAAATAAAGCAGGACATACTAAGTGATAAGTCGTATCTGTCATATACAGATTATTGCCTCGTTCTGTACAAATATATTTAACTGTAGTGTTCTAGAAGATTTCACTGAATATTCGGGTAAATGAAACCTTTTGGTACACAATTGGTCACTGGCCTGTTGGTCTAGTGGTTAGAGGCCCTGACTGCTATGCCGGAGGTCATGGGTTCGATTCCCACCCAGGACAAATGTTTGTGTGATGAGCACAATCATTTGTTCTGTGTCTGGGTGTAATTTATCTATAACATGTATGTGTTTAGCAATATTTAAGTATTATATAGTTGTCTAGTATTCATAACACAAGCTCTGCTTAGCTTGGGACTAGACGGCGTTGTGTGAATATTCGATTTATTTTTTTGATTCGATCGTACTGATACTTTTTGTTATTGTTGATAGGTTCGCGTTGGACCACTATCTCACTGATCGTAAGCGATGATAAGGTCGACGATGGAGCCCACTTACCTAGAAGTAACCTAACTCTTGAGTTAAGGGCCCTCAGGTTGTAGCAGCTATCAGAAAACTCAGACTCCGGCAGGGAATTCAACTCCTTAGCTGTACGTACAATAATTGTGTTCCCAAAACATTTTGTACGTATCGGTGGGATTTCCACCATGTACTACTATTTAATGCATTACCTACATAATATTTTAAATTAATATGTCAGCAACTGTTGCTAGTTCAGATTATTTATTTATTGTATACTTTATTGGATTTATTCCGTTCTAATACCAAAAACAAATACCACTTGTATTTTTTAAAAATCATATTTATTTTCCATTCCGAACGAATGCCAACAACTTAACTTCGGTACAGTCAGCTCAGTCAAACCTAATCAAAATAAATTTTAAATATGAGTCCAAACAAATACCAGTGGTATTAGTTGTTGGTATTAAAATCGAATAAATCCTTTAATGAAGATACAACATATTTATTGTACACTAACTGCTGCTAGCGACTCCGTCCGTGTGGTAGTATAAAATTACCCCAAAGAAACATACTTCCGAGATAACAAGTACCCTATGTGCAGGATATGAACTATGTTATCGAAGTTCGTTTAGTCATTTGAGTAACAAACATAGATACAAATATACTCACAAACTTTTGAATTTATAATGTTAGTGTATAAAATAAAGTAGCTTTCTGCATATGTTTGTTTATCCACTAACTCGGCCTAAAACTTGCAACAAATTTTGATGCGGTTATTCATTAATAGTTAAACAATACAAAGGCAATTATAACACATGCAATGGGCAACTGCTAAAAGTTAAGAAAAAATAAATAATACCTACTAGGTTTTATTTTAAAAGATCTAAAAAACAAAGAAAATATAATATATTTTTATTGAAGTTATCTTTTGATTCAACATATTTCGTCTCGTGGACACATTGACTAGAATTGAAACTGACTTTGATTCATTTCCTTCTCCTCAGGTCGCACTTACACCGAAATCGTTGGTGTCTTATGGCGTAACGCCTGACCCATCAATCATTCTTACGAAGATCGATAAATCCAAAAGCATTTCAAAATGAAAATTGATGGAACGTCATATTGAAAATTCAGATCATTTTTAGTCGTTCTGCCCACTATAACTGTCACTGACGATTCCATTCATTTCTCTATCTTTACTAACTTCTTTTTGCACTCTATTCATTCTAAAATCAACTTTAGTGTCCCTCTGACAAGATTTATTCCAACTGCACATTTAAATTTTCATTCCTCTATCTCGACTATATAAAATTTTCTTATTACATATTCCATTTTTAACTTTATACGCCTCGCAATAAGAGTTATGCTGGCAGTATATTTAAGTTGGTTGGTTATGTAGTGATGTCAGTGGACATTCGTTGTCAACTGATCGGTGGAAACAATGGGATCATTAAAGTGGACACCATGGAGTGATGTGCAGACCTCCGCGATGACAATGGCGTATGGTATTATGAATGGGTCTGTTGGTTTGAGATTGTTGGTGATGGTTTAATTTCCATAAAAGCCTTGAGGTGCGGTATTGGAAAGGATTGTTCTCGCTAGTTTGACCCTGCAGGCATTGGAGCTTTGAATTAAATAGATTATTTAAGTCTACGTCTGGTGACTACATGAACAACTGAAGATGCATCAACAAACATTTAAGTAAATTAATGATTCTGTTCTGCCGGGAGATTGGAACAAAGATCGTCATATTTTTTGTCTACGACCGAAATTAATGATGTATCTACTATTTTGGCTATCTTTGAAACCTTACTAAGGAAAAAACGATAAAACTCTAATGAACGCAGGAACGCCAACTACGCTTTGAATGACTTTGAAAAGAAAATAAACTGTAGCTTAACCGTCTTATACTTTGGTCAAAACCTATGAACCACAATCTTTGTCTGTAGCATTCCATTATTAACCTCAAGAATTATAGAAAACGCTAATCTCAGACATAATATACTATTTGTAATTTTTAAAGTCTCTAGAACTCACCTCTCAACATTGGGATCCTGGATCAGGGTAGCTGGTATACTGTGCTCGATATCGTCACGCTCATCAGGCGCGGGGGAGGTGCGGGACGCAGGGGACACAGAGCCGGACGCTTCGCCCTCTGCCCCGTCCTGCCTCTCCCCCCTGTCGCCACGCTCCTTCACTCCGCTTTCTGGACTGTTGGCTTCTTCTGTGGACAAAGGAGAAGATATTATTAGAGACGTAGAAGAGAAGACAGAATAAGTTTTATAAGGGAAGAAGAGTATCACCTAAAGTAAAATATGAGTCACAATAAAATCCTAAGTTACACTCGGGGAAAGACAAATATCAAAATATAAGATTAAAAGATATTGATGCAATTTAATCTTCATGCAATCGATTTTGGTAATGATGTGTGACAGAAACAAGACTTTGGACCACGAAACAATCAACTTGCTCATAACACAATAATCCATTAAAATCAATAAGCATGCATCCATATCGCGTACCATAACTACAGTCGTCATGTTAGTCAAATGGAAAAATTCTGAAGCAAACAAGCATGACACAAACAAAATTGATACAGAGCTAATTAATATTGAAAACAAAACACCAAGTGACAAATTAATCATGATAATAAAGACATTTTAAAACCGTATTTAGGTTGATTTAAAAGGGAACAGATAACAGTATATCGCTTTATTGCGATCGTTCATCATCTAAATGTAATAATCGGCGATAGGATAGATATTAAAAATGATAATACAAGGAAAAATACAATTGTAATGGGGCCATCGTTCGTTGCGCAAAACCATGTGATCGATAATTGATTGATTGGTTATATTACGCTCGTCACAGACGGATCAATTATTCAAAGTATATCTGCTGACATAATTTTGTACGATAGTTATGATAAAGCGAATATTGATACTTAGATATGGTTTTTATCAGGTTTTGAAATAGTCACCTAATTAGATCAAGATAGTAGAAATTAATGTTGCTTTTCTTAGTAGTTATGTAGGTTTTTTTTATTTATAGAACCTTTATAATGCTCGATACGTGATAGTAGTATTGTATTAGATATGAAAATCAATAAAATTTAAGTACCAATACAATGGATATTTTTTTGAGGTGGGAAAACATCAATCAACTTCTCCAGTTCTGGAGAGTGAGTGTCAGATGTTTAATGTCTAAAATCCACTTATGTTCTTCGGTTGACTTTCGGATTTTAGGGCTACGGTAATTCTTTCGAGCAATCCCACAAAACACCATTGCGTACCCATTAGTACATCTAACCAAATAATTGATTATAAAGGTTTAAGTCATTGCATCACCTTTTTCTTGCTTTCATCCTAATTTATTTGTAATAGATTTCTTTTATTAGTCATTTCAGTAGTCATCTCCTTTCTAGCCATATTGTTCATACACTCAAACTATCGCTTCTTCTTCTTCATGTATCTTCTTATATAGATGCATGGGAGCATTTTAATCTTTAGCCACTACGTGTTTAATTTCTTGATTCTTTGTCATACAGGCAAAAGGAAACAACATAAGATTAACTTACTAATTTTTTCATATCGTCCGGACCTCTCGCATAAGAAAGGCCATAACTATTTATTGTTATTTGTTCTTCTGCATTGTGATTAGAATGTTGACGTTGATTATAAGGTACTTCCATTACATTGAGCGATTTTCGCATTTGTATCCACAGTCCAACGCTGAAAATATTGTTGTAAAAATAACAATGTCTTTTGTTATGAGGATTATGCATCTGATAAGAAAACCCAGTTTAAAACGATAAAAGAAAAATGTCAACAGAAATTATGTTTATGTAGACAGTTTTTTTTTTATAGTATGACTAATATATTAGTCCTTGGAGGCTTTCATTTTATCAAGGTCACCACAAGCAAGTCCGGTTAAGTGGATAACTCTCATTAGGCTGACTAGTGAGAAACCTATGAGAGCCTCTCAAACAAATGAACATAGCATTTTAAAACAAAATCATGCAAGAATCATTAATCAACAGAAGAAATTCACAAGCTGACAATGATGAGCAACGAAATTTAAAAAAGGAACATCTAATATCTAAAACAAAGCGATCATTTGACCGTAACAAAAATCTGCGGCCAAAAAAAGAACGCGCCGATTATGAAGTTATCGTTCGTCCGAAAAACGCATTGGAAAAAAAAATGTGTTTGAAACCGGATAGCCGAATTGGCGCCGCGGTGGCCGGGCCGCTTATTTCACTGCCCATTGACTCGTGAACCGCGTTTCTGCACGCTAATTGATTAAAACGCAACGTGTCAATCCGGTACCGGACGGCAAAGATGCGGTTGCGGACGAAACGCCCGCGGCGGTCTGCACTGTGGCTAGTGGTGGGACGATTGGTGTCCGAAGTTCGGGGTCCCGTAGTCTATGGGGCACGGGACCGTGTACCAGATTGTTTTGGCAATATGAGCCATTTGTTGAGTTTATTCCAAAATAAATTTGTTTGTGTATATTAATGAAAAATAATGTTATGTCTGAATCATTTCTAAAAAAATCATACTTATCTTTAATAATCTCCAGACGTGCGTACGAGTGTTTTAGGTATATAGTTAAAATTAGAATCAATGATTGATAGGCGCTAATTTATTTATCGATACTACTTATCATATGTGATTAGGTTTTGTACATCCTCTTGGTTTTTACCGAACAACAATCGAAGCTTAATAACGGAGTCGTCGATCCCGGTGGGATGAAGTAGTGTGGGGGGCATCCCTATACCCGATCCGTATGTGCCAGCCAATTGATCAAAGGAAGTGATAGGCCGCTGGGTATCTGCAGGTGACTCTGATTCGCTCTATGAACGTGAATTTTAATGAAGCGTCCCCTTCAGCGTGTTGTCTGTGAAATATGGGAGCTAATGAAATGGTGTGTTTGTTGGTTTAGGGATCACTTTTTGGTGGATTTGTGGGTGATGTATTGTTGTTTTTTTTTAAATGTTTTTTTTTTTTATATTTCAAAAGTCATTGTAGTCGAGTTTCTGTTGCATAGTCTTTTAGTTGTTTGATAGTCACATATCTAACTTTTGACGCAGATAAAAAGCGAGTGCAGTTAACAAAATCAAAATACGGACATTAATTTCGATTAAAGTTTCAGAAATGTCAAATTCCGCATAAATTACTGAAGACAAATGTTTCCAATTATAATTTAAAAAAACTGTTACTTGTAATGTTCTTATTAACGGTCATCTGTCTTTTTTTGTATTGTCTCTTCATTTGTTCAATATTATTAGGTATAGTTCAGATGAACGAATGCTTTGTTCGTATAGTAGTTACAAGATTTACTGTTGATCATGAGATGAGAGATGATGAGAGAGAACACCTGTACGGTCCGGACTAAGCAATAATAATAATAATAAATTTATTACTCATCACAAATGCAATATGGTGAACACAAATACTTAACCTAAATAAAATAAAAATTTCTGAGAGATTGGTGCCCGAAATAGGTAAAGAATACCTGTGTTAAGCGTTTCGCCTCGTCGTTTATACCGCGTGCATCAAAGAATTGGAACAATTTGCCTGCTGCGGTCTTCCCGTCCGTTTATACTTGAAGTGTTTTTAAGGCTAGAGTAAATAGGCTTTTAATAAACTAGTGCGATTCACCATCAACGGCTGCATCACTGCTTACCATCAAGTGGGGTCGCAGTCAGGCACTAATATATATTATTTTTTTAAAAAGACTCCCGGTCGCGCAAAACGTTATTGTTTTTCCATGTAGAATAGCAACTTAGAATTTGTATTTGTGTCAAATTGATGGCGTTAGTACCCGTATTTTCACGGGTTTTTATATTGCGTGGTGGATCACGGCCTGAGCCAAATAGCTGAATATGCTATATTATGCTTAGCTATGCTAAAATAACTAGTGTTGGGTGCATTCCTCTTTTTTTAAGGTGAGGAACCATCGAATACCAGCTGTGATCAGTGCTAGAGAGAGTGCCAGACTTATACTGACTTTTTTTGATGGTGGGAAATCATCCAATGACTTCTCTCGCTTTTGGGCGGGGCAGGAGGGCGTGTCAAATTTTTACTGACTAAAACCCACTCCTGTTCCTTCTTTGCCTTTATTCCAGGGCCCCGGGGTTCACTTTCACTTAACCCATGGCCCCAGGAACTTTTACTGTCTAAAACCCTTTGTATTAACCCTGGTTGTATACCGCCTTAATCTTTGGAGAATACAGCAAGCCTAGCCAAGTTACGATCGTTTCTTTTCGATTCTCTTTCGTCGATCGCTTCGAGTCGACAACGCGTCCGAGTCCTTTGTTCTGACCACGTGACTGAGCGTTGAGATGACGTCATTCCCATACAAATGAAGTTTTCTACTAGCGTTAACGATTGTAGATTATCAACTTGGCTAAGTCCTCAGGTGATCTTACGTTTAGTTCTACAATTCCAAATCAAAAATACCTTTCATCTTATTCTTCGATTCGTCACAGAAACAAAGCGTACCCTTTACAATTCTAACGAAACAAAAGATCAAATTTAAGAAAATCGCCGTGAAACTGATGTGATGACCGATTACCGATTACAATTGTTCACCAAATGACAACGCTAACTAAACCGTTTTTTTAACAAAACGTTATGAATCTTGATTTTTATCGACACTCGACGAAATAGGTCGATACTTTGATAGCAGTTGACTTACAATCGAGTTTTAACTGTATTTTGTAAGTCTTAAAGATTAGTTTTCGTTGTAGAGTTTGTAGTGCAATTTTTACAGTTGAGTTGTAAAAGGTAAATTGTAAAATGTTCTAAAAAACAACTTTCTTTAATCATTATATGAATGAACATTGTTGCGGTGAACAATAGAACAACTTTTGAAGTTGATCTCTTCTCTACATAGTATAAAACCAAATCTGTATGTGTATATGATTTGCAATCAGGCAAAACCAGAGCGGCTCACTAGTCTTTAAGCTATCTACATTAATATTGTAAAGAGAAAAGATTTGTATTTTTGTTTGTAATGAATAAACTCAGAAATTACTGGGCGGACTTTTAAAAGTTATTTTCCGATGCCCGCTAGGACTGCGGGCATTTTCTGAAAAGAAAACCCGTGGTCTTAGAACGCAAAGGGCAACTGGTGTGAGTGAGAACTCATTGGATGATTTCCCACCTTAAAAAAAAACAGTATAATGCTACTATCACTAAGTTTCTTGATTGAGAATTTTGCATTAAGCACGTCTCAATCCGTACTTAAAACGCCATTCGTTCTGCGAGCAATGTGCCCTGCCCATTTCCACTTAAGCTTTTTCATTTATATTAAAGATAACAAATGACACTCAATCCAAAAAAAGTATAACTAATAAATCTAGGCGAGTCATTATGTCTTTGAAATGATATGTGATTGGCAGATGATTGATGAAAGCTCAAACATACACTATCAATTCTGAACTTATCTTTTTCATTCATTGTCTCGGTATTGTTTATTGTGTCTATTGGTCAACCATAAGCTTGAAACACAGCCTAAAATGGGTAACAATGGAGTTTTGCTCACCCGTTCTTCTCTATATAAAACGGCATCAATTTCTTTTTTCTATTTTTTGTTCCTCTTATTCTAATTTTATTTATTAATTTAGAGTGTGTTCGCATAATAAAAGTGTCAAGAAATATGTGGATTTTTGCAATGCATAACATGATTTTGACGTTTTTCTTTTATTAACTTTCATGGTTACAAGTACTGCGATATTACAGAAAATACAAAACACAAAGAATAACGTACCTTTAGTATACAGTTTATTTGAACTTATAATTCCAAGTCAATCCAAAGATATAACACTTCAAAGCAACCGGTTTTAAAAAACGGGAATTTCATAGGTAAAGATCTATTATTTGTCCATGGAGTTTCTTGCAAGTTCTTCTCCATAAAGACACATTGAAATGAGCAATTTTATTTTTCTGACTGACCGACTTCTTGACGATTCAAAAGTAAATGGTTTATTTGAAAGTAACTTCTGCCAGCAGCTTCAGCAGCAGTGTGGTGGAGGTGGAGGTTTCTAAATACAAACTTTAGACCCCTGTTTCATCCCTTTAGGGTGCGAATTTTGGAAAATCCTCTCTTAGTGCTCGCCTTCGTTATAAGAAGAAGCTTTGTGCAAAATTTCATGTTCCTAGTCCCAGTAGTTCTGGCTGTGCGTTGATATTATAGTCAGTCCAACAATAATTTAGGTGTCTTCAAGGCTAGAGTGAATAGGCTCTTAATAAACTAGTGCGCCTCACCATCAATGATTGCATCGCTGCTTACCATCAGGTGGGATCGCAGTCAAGCACTAAAATATATGAATTAAAAAAAAAAAAGTCAGTTTCTCTTTTTATATTATAGACTAGCTGACCCAGCGAACTTCGTATCGCCTAACAGTCAATGAATGTATTATGTATATCTTTTGATATAGTCAACTGATTGCGAAGAAACAAAGCCTAAGTAATATATCAAGTTACATACAATTTTAATGTCAATTGAATTGATTTGAATTTGTGTAATTTGTGACATTATTTTCATTGTTATTATGTTAATGTTATTTTTTTAATTTATGTTGTATTATCGCTATTAATGTGTGAGTATAATTTATATGTGTGGTGTAAACTGTTAGTATAAGTTGGCTATAAATAAAATAATGTAAAAAAGTTATCTAAGTACATCCATTTCGTACGTTTTACGTGATGCGCGCACAACAAAAAACTTCTACAGATTTATTTTATGTATCTAAATAGAGGGATGGATATTTTATGTATCTAAATAGAGGGAGGGAGAGGAGGCCTGAGTCCCAACAGTGGGAACATTATAAGGCCGACTATGCTATGCTATGCTATCTAAATAGATAGGTAGATTAAAATCTTTGAGTTTTGAAGCGCAAAACGTTGGTAACATCAACAATTAGTAAAACTTTGAACAATCAGTTCACAATTCTAACAGCTCACGTTTACGCATCAAACTCGCACAGTGAGTTTCACTTAATCGGTTGTTATCACTCGTTATCACGCGATCAATCAATGGCAGATGTCGGTAATCCAAACTACTGATAACTGATAAGGATGGTTTTGCAATAACCGTAGTTCAGTTCTGTTGACTTACTACTTGTAGTTAGATAGGTGGGGTTATTTGCGAAG
This sequence comes from Mythimna impura, assembly GCA_905147345.3. Taxonomy (NCBI): domain Eukaryota; kingdom Metazoa; phylum Arthropoda; class Insecta; order Lepidoptera; family Noctuidae; genus Mythimna; species Mythimna impura. The sequence goes on from LR990350.1 coordinate 28,921,518, forward strand.
TTTGTATTGTTACATTTGTTTTTGAAGTTATAGAGTTATTTGAAGGAGCTTTTTAACACAAAAAAAAAACATAGCATAGCATAGTCGGCCTAATTTTCCCACTGTTGGGACTAAGGCCTCTTCTCTAGGAGAGGTAATGGGCCGTAATCCAACACGCGGGCCAAGTGCGGGTTGGTGGATGTCACATGTCTTCGAATTTTTGGGTCTAGGACATGCCGGTTTCCTCACGATGTTTTCCATCACCGTTTTGAGAGCAGTGGTGATGTAATAAATTACACAAAGTAATGCGCCTAGCTGGGTTTTAACCCTCGACCTACAACTCGTAAGTCGGGGCCGTTACCACTCGGCCACCACTGCTCAAAACAAAAAACATATGACTTTTCTAAAAAACGATTCCCTACACTAGTAATTACTTCTGCATTCACTAACATGTAATCTCTTATAAAGAAGACACTCTGACCCGGATCAACTATGTGTAGGTTATACAAATATTTGTTCCTTGCAGGATTCGAACTTGCAACACGCTGCACAGCAGCCAATCGCTCAATCACTGCGCTGGCCGTGTCATAATATGGATAAAAAAATAAGTAGGTAACATTATTTGTAAGTTTTGGTTTAATGGATTAATAGGAAGTATGTCTTTGAATTGACTGGCCTGTTGGTCTTGTAGTTAGTGACCCTGACTGCTATGCCGGAGGTCGTGGGTTCGATTCCCACCCAGGACAAATTAATGTTTGTGCGATGAGCACGATCATTTGTTCTGTGTCTGGGTGTAATTTATCTATAATATGTATGTATTTAGAAATATATAAGTATGTTTATCAGTTGTCTAGTACTCATAACACAAGCTCTGCTTAGCTTGGGACTAGACGGCGTTGTGTGGTAGTTGTGAATTATTAAAAAAATATATAAATAGGTTATATTTTCAACAGACGAGTGTATGTGTATGTAATTACGAATGAGAGTCCTCATTTTACTGAAAATTTACTTTGCTAGTAAACACCTCCATTATTCAAATTATTCATTCATAGTCAATAAGAGTCTGATACGATCAAATTGTAACATTTTCATGAATGTTAGCAACAAAATTGGACCCAAAATATTACCATCATTCTTTTCTTTCAGATTTTTTTACTTCAGGAAACCGTTTTGATAAAGTCTATGAACACTTTTGACTTTGTGAAGTTAAACCTTTATTGTAAGTGCAGCTAAGGAGTGAAATTCTCTGCTGTAGTGTGTGTTTCCTGACAGCTACAAACTGTGTTTAAATCAAGAGTGAATGGTTTACTTCAAGACAAGGGTGCTCTGCCCCCCTAGCCAAGTTACGATCGTTTCGTTTGCGTCGAACGCCTCGAGTAGGCCACGCCTCCGATTCCTTTGTTCTGACCACGTGACTGAGCGTTGAGATGACGTCAGAACAAAGGAATCGGAGGCGTGGCCTACTCGAGGCGTTCGACGCAAACGAAATGATCGTACCTTGGCTAGGGGAGCTGTATTCGACCACATCCTCGCTCCATCAGGTAAGATAGTGGTCAAACGTGAACCTAAGAATAGTAAAATTTTTTTTTTCCTATTTATTAGTATTATATTTTTTATTACACTAATTTGAAATTGGCATCTACTTAAAACTATTCAATTTCCGCACCAAACAAAACAATCAACGCTATCAACTTAATAACTAACCAACATTCCATTCAATACACTATAAGTAACTTATTGAAAATTAAAATTGACCTATCAATATCGCAAAACTTCGTTCAATTTCAATGCGGAATCGGTTGCGGACAAAGAGTTCTTGTTCTTTGTGCTGTCGGCACAAACGGCACGCTAACGACACGACAACGACACGACAACGGCAGGACAACGGGACGGCCGCGAGGAAATTACGCGGAGACGTCGGTCGTGGCGACTGATTGAATGCTTTTGAACTTTACGTGTGTTGTTCGTCGATTGTTGCCGGGATCAGTGATAGAAGTATTTCAATGTGGTTATTAGGTCAGGATTATGATTATGTCCCTGCTAGGGCTGTGGGTTTATTTGAAAGGGTTACCGCAGCCCTAGTACGAAAAGGGTAACTGAAGGGACACGGGTTATACTTAGCAAAAGTCTAACACTTCTTCTCCCTCCACACAGAGCGGGAACAGTTATTTGATGAATGGCCGCGTAAAAAAAACTGGGCAAGTACGAGTCGCACTCGCGCACCGTACAAACTTACCTACGAAAACGGTTCAATCCCCAAATTGAGTTCGAAGATTTTTTGTGACGTAACTAAAAATTTACAGTTTTCAGATTTTTTTCTTACACTTGTGCCATGAGACCTTGTCTCATGCCAAGATTCAGGATTCTAGGTCAATGGGAACCGCTATGAATTTTGATTCCCTTGAGGGTGTCGAAATATACGTTTTTTGCGACATAAACGGCTGTATCTTTTGTTTTCGTTAACTCAGAAGTTTGATTTTTTTACAGGATCTGAGTAAATGGTTCCGTTTTTTCCTTTTGAGGTACGGAACCCTAAAAAGGATTATTGTCTGAGTTCTTTTTTTATTCATAGGCTCGCGTTTGACCACTATCTCACCTGATGGTAAGTGATTATGTGACCGACGATGGAGCACGCTTGCCTAGAAGTAACCCATTTAGTCTTGACTTAAAAAAAATGGATTTTTATTTGTAATGAATAATTTATTGCAAAAATTTTTTCAGTAGTAGAATTCCACTTTATCACTGAGTGACATAGACATATACTTTTTAACTTTACACGGGCGCAGCCACTGGCTGAAGCTAGTTGTTGAGACATTGAAGATTGATTCTAAGTACTTACTAAGTAAGTAAACCATATATTGGTCTACTTCTACAAATACATTCATTGGGATACCTACCCCATTGAATCAGAAGAGAAAAATAGGTATTTAGTTTCCATTTTGGAATTTAATTTATTTCACCGAAATCAAGGAATAATACTTTCTACGTTTTTCTTATACATAGTATAGCTATATTATTTTAAAAATATGTTAAAGATTGATAATAAAATTTTGAATCCTTGCACGAACTGAACACAATATTTTTATCTCAACATCACCAACTGCATTTCTCACAACTCGCACAATCACACTTCGCTAATTACGAACACTGTACAAAATAAAAATGCCAAACGAAAAACATCACCGATCTGTCTCAGGTTCGTGCTTGTGTCGATAAATCGGCTGCGCACACGCACGCACTATAAATCCTGCTTACCTCCGATGGGTGATCGCGATGTTTCGAATTTGTCCTTCGACTTTTGTATTAAGTGCTCCAATTATAATCGTCTGGTTTGGTGATCGAGTTTGGTGTTTTTTTTTATTATGTTTTTGGTGATTTTAAAGTTTTTTTTTGTCTTTGTTGATTTATTAAAATTAACTAAACTTGACTTACCAATTTCAATTGTATCCACCACCAATCAAATTGATTATTGAGCTAATGTTAATTGTTATATGACATGCATATCAATAAGTCCATTTTGATATTTACAATAAATTATGGCGGGGTCGAGCTCCCGCACTTTTCTGCACTAGTACAGAAAACAGTACATACTGCGAGCCTAAAATCAAAATGCACAACTTTATCAATTAGACATCTTTTTTCTAATTCGGCAAAGCAATATTTCACATTTCAACAATTGAAATATTATAATAAATAACATGCGTTTGAAAACCAATTGTAGACTTCAATCTGGCTAGCCATCAGTTGGCTTCAAATAGACCGTTCCTCAAACTACTGCTATTTTTTATTTTTACTCTTGATATTATGTCGCTCACACTTGACCACTATTGAGATAGCAACGATGTGATCGACAATATTGTACGCTTGCCTAAAAATAACCTAGATATTCACGCTTGACATAAAGATACCAAAGTTGTAGATATTTGGAAACACAGGAAAAAAAAACATGAAAAACTGAGTGGAAATTGGAAGGAAAACTATTCATGATCAATCTCTATATAGCCCACACTTGAACTAAAAATGAAACATTTTACAATCTCAATGCATATTGTACACAATATTGATTCTACACAATAAGCACACGGTATCGTGCGGTAATTGACCAGCCGTCCGGGGGCGCACTCGTAAAATGTCAGATACCGCGTTGTGCCGCGAATGTTCACGATAGTCGCCACTGGGGTGAGCAGACTGATAACTCAGGAATAATGTGGCGCTGGTGATAGTGCGGTGATTATGAGATTGGTGGGGAAAAGATTGGGGGTTAAATAGGTGATGGTTGGTGTAGAAAATGTTGAGACTGTTGTTGATTTTTACTGTAAGTTTTTTTTATGAAGGAAATCAGCCAATGACTTTTCCCACTCTAAGATGGAGTGGGACGGAGTGTCAAACTTTTACTGACTGAAACCACACCTGTATCCTTCCCTTTCCTCTCCTTGAATCCAGTCCTGGACTAGATGCTGTTCACTGATGAATGGACGGAGTTATAACTGTATAGATGTCTGATGACTTGCGAGACGACTGAATAAGAGGCTCATTCATAATCATGTTTGTGTTATTGTGTGTCTAATCAGTGTGATTGGTATGTTGTCGTTCTGGTTAATTAAATATCTACTTAAAAATTTTGAAACATATAATCGGCCCAGTAACACTGGACAAATCAGTAATAACATAATAATATTGTGTAAGTTACTTTCTAGACATTTTTTTACATTTATATATAACTTAAAAATATATTGGTATTTTTTTTTTAAATGTTATTAAAGGAGACACAATATATAACTTAAACATTTTGACCATTACCCACACGTCTGTTCCTTAAATTAAATACTGTTGCATTACAATTACTACAGTTAGTTTACCACAAAATCATCAACAGAAGAACAACAACCAACACCGAACAGAAATGATATTTTCATCAACGTCACTACCAAAATATTAACCCTCAAATGCGCGGTGCGTCACTGACACGTCTCGACGTCGACGTCGACGTGAACGCAACAAGTAACAAACACAACGCGGCTCAAGTGTAACTTGTCATGACGTCGCAGCGAGTCTCTTGTTTACGTCGGGCTTGTGGACTCTACGAGTGGACTTCGGTTTTCATGGAAAACGTTTACGGGAGAGACTGTCGGAGGGTACTTCAGTGCAATGGCAAAGTGAATTAGGGTATTGTTTTATAGTTTTAATTGTACCAATTTTCGTGTGTATGTTTTTTAGTCCTTCACGCTCGAATGGCTGCTCGGATTTAGATGAAATTTGGCGCATAGGAAGACCATGTCCTGGAATAGCACATAGGTTACTTTATACCTTGAGAAAATGTTCCCTTGGGATTATTTTCTGCTTTCAAGCGGGCGAAGGCGCAGGCGGAAACTAGTTTATAGATAAAATAACATAAAACTTGTACCTCCTTTTCAGTTTATTTTTGTTTTAGTAACTACTGTTTGCTTTTCTAATTTTATAGTAATATCTAGCACGTAATAGATCTTTCTATCTAGTTTCATCTGACATGAAGGATGGTGATGGAATAGTGATAGATGTGCTTACATAATTATATTTATCGAGATGGACAGATAATTATCTATCAATATCTATACTGAAGATGACCAATTTAAAACAGGATAACTATTTTTAATCCACATAAATTAGGTGGTTCTAAGTGGTTTGATAGTAATATTGAAAAAAGTGCTTCTATAGATATTTAGTATCAATATATATATATATTTTTTGAGAATGGTTTTCATAAAAACTTAAACGTCCCGTATTTTGAGCGCAGTTATGAAAGACCAATAATAATAAATTTTATTATTCATTATGATTAGAATATGTGCCAAGTTTTAAGTTCATTAATCCAAAAAATAGAAGCTCTCCGTCTAATCATTAAAACCCTCTAAATTGCTCATTTAGGGGTAGTTCTGAAAACATTGTAATGACAACCATTGCTTACTTACGTTACTATTTATGTTAACTTTTCAGTAGATTGGTACATGGTATGAGATTTTACGTACAAAAAAATGTCGCCTTTTGACCCCCTTAAAGTATGAATTTCCAAAAACCCCTAAGTGCTCGGCTACGTCATAAAAGAAAGCCTTGTGCAAAATTTTATATTCCTAGTCCTAATAGTTTTGGTTGTGCGTTGATATGTTTGTCAATCAGTTTCTCTTTAAAGCGACATACCACTCACTGATTAATCAGCGAAATCTCAGAAACTATAACACCTACAAACTTAAAATTTGGCAGGTAGGTTCCTTATAGGGTGTAGACATTTGCTAAACGGATATTCCAAAATTCACCCCCTAAGGGGATGAAACGGGTATCCAAAGTTTGTATGCAGAGACCGACTTTCACGCGGGCGAAGCCGCTGGCAGAAGCTAGTAGATAAATAAACGGTACATTAATAAACATGTATGATAACACTGCGGTATCTAAACAGAGCATATAAAGCTCGCGCAACAAGTAACGATTTGTCGCTGTCACTCCGGCAGCGGAGGGTTGGCTCCCGAGTATATCAACTATTTGAGCTCTTGTTAATGTACGTACTTACGTCTTGTTGGCATTCATAGCAGCTGCGGGTTAGAGGACACTATTCTATGGTGAGTAATGAAGTAAAAGTAAAAAGTGTCTCCCCGTCCAATTATAATTTAGGTGTCTTCAAGGCTAAAGTGAAGAGAGTCTTAAGGGGATGCATTTTCACTGTTTTCCATACAACCGCTCTTACGCGATTATGACGTTATTACTCATTTTTCATTAGATTCTTTGGAAACACAGTATCTTGTGGATATTATCTAGGCTTCTATTGAAATCAATTTCTAAATTTGTGTAAAACTAATCCAGCAAAGAACTCTGAAAATCTGCTATTTTGCATGAAATTTGACACTTCATAATTTACAAAAAAATTAAAAAAGTCAAAAAAGTATAGTAGTAGAAGCCTTGAAAATTTAATCAAGATCTGAATAACGACAATTTTTTTCAAAAAATTTTAGTCGTTTAAAAAAAACACGCATTACCTGCAACCAGTTTTGTAAAATTTTCGAGTAAGTCAGAGATTTATCGCTAACAGAGTTTTCAGGCGTAATCTCTCTTTTTTCACATTGCCTTTTCGTCAAACATCGCGTTGGATTGCGTTAGATGAAATTAAAAGCTTTTAAACTATGCTCGATGTTGACAATAGGCGAGTGAAAAAGAACCTTCTTGATAAACTAGTACAACTCACCATCAACAATTGCATCACTGTTTACCTTCAGGTGGGATCGCAGTCTAGCACTAGCTTATATTATTAAAAAATAGTGTTCCTGTGAGAAATTGACAAATATTTAGTCGTTTTTCAATACACTGAACTAAAAATCTTTGTATCTACGTGTAGTGACATCTATGACGCCACAAAGGAACTAAAATTCAAAATCCTGAATCGCGTTGTTACAGTTCTCCGCGCGATTTAGAACGACATCGACAATCGGGCACCAGGCCGGACCAAACAAAACACCCATCTAGTCGAAGGATTCTCACTTTTCAACAAAGGTTTTTAGACTCTGTTCCGCATACGTCTAAATACATCTTGTTTCCCTTTTCAAGGGTTTATGCACTTTTTTGTTATTGATAGGAACGCGCTTGACCACTATCTTACCAGATGATAAGCCTAGAAGTTACTTATTCACTCTTGATTTAATTACCTCTTTTATTTCCATGTCTTAGCTGACATACAAGATAGGTAACTGTCGTGATTTCAAATTCAATTACTTTCTGACGGTGACCATTTCATATACATACATCTCTCAACACCAGTGTGTGCAATTTAGCTTCACTTTTTTGACTGACCGACATTTTGAAGATTCAATATTGCCTGTAAATGGTTTATCTATATATATAAAAGGAGAAACTGACTGACTAACATATCAGCGCACACCAAACGAGTCTAGGCCCGTGAAATTTTGCACAAAATTACCTTTTATGACGCAGGCGAGCACTAAGAGAGGATTTCTCACAATTCACCCCCCAAAGGGATGACCCCGGGGTTCAAATTTTGTATGGAGAAACCTACTTTTACGCGAGCAATGCCGCTGGCAGAAGCTAGTTTGAAATAAATGTTTTTGGTTATTTTTTTTTTCCACAACTTTCACATAACTCCATCTAGCCCCAAACTAAGCAAAGTTTGTTCTATGAGTACCTACTAGACCACTGATAAATATACTTAAATATTTCTAAATAGATACAACATGTATATTATAGATAAATTATACCCAGCTACAGAACAAATGATCGCGCTCATCACACAAACATTTGTCCTGGGTGGGAATCGAGCCCACGAACTCGGGCATAGCAGTCAGGGTCACTGACCAACTAGACCAACAGGCCTGTCATACTAATTTGATTTGCCACAGTTTTCCACATAGCCTTGCTTTGTCATCCATTGATCCACATTATAAGGTGGACCGATGACCTGGTGACGGCCGCGGGAATCCGATGGATGCGAGACGCACAAGACTGCTCGTTGTGGCGCTTGGGGGAGGCCTATGTACAACGTCTTTTGGCTGATGATGATGATGGTGATGACCAACATACTATCGTAAACTCGTACTCAACCCAACATATACCACTGAAAACCTTCGTACAACTAAACACATACATCAACAAAACTTTTACCTTTCCCGTCAAGATAATTATATAGCTCGTTAATATCATAAATATCCATCAATGTCATAGCGAAGTTAAATTAATACGCTCATGAATCCAGTGTCGTCGCGTATCAATCAAGAGATGGCGGTGATTGATTGGGACGGCGACCGGCGAAACAAATTCTAGTATCAATCATGCTATCGACGAATATCAATGGTGGAGGTTATTCATTTATGAAATTATTACTCGCGTGTTTTGGTCTGGATGGAAAGGTTTTTATGATATTCTGGGTTACTTTAACGTAGTTTTCTGTTAAGGGAGCTACAGGAGTTAATCAGGAGTAAATTATATCATGATATCATAATCAGAACAGTATATATGTTATTTTTCAGGATAAATGCTAGATAGATATTGTGTTCAAAACACAATACAGTTAATTTAGTATGATAGGGTCGATGCCTGCTAGAGCCAGGGTCCTAGAACGCAAATGGTAACTAAAGGAACATAGGTGAGGATTTAGTCAGTAAAAGTCTGACAAGCTCTCGGGCTTAACCCCAGAGTGGGAGAAGGAGAAGTCAATGAATCATTTCCCATCCCAAAAAAAAGGGCAGGATTGTTCCAAAGAGTTAGCGTGGCCCTAGCACGCAAAGGAAAGCTTAAGGAAGGCAGGAGGTTATGAAGTCAGTAAAAACCTGACACTGTCTACATCTGGGTGCAAGAAAGAGGAGAAGTTTTTGATTTCCCAGCTAAAAAAAAGGATAGATAATGTTTAGAACACTTTATCAAGCTTTGAGAAAAATAAGTTAGTTAATATCCGGTAGTATTTTTCTTCCATCAGTCGAAGTTTATGGTAGTACCTACTACAATAAAATCTCGCAAAAGAAACAGACTGATGAATTGACAAGCAACATTCTGAACGTACCACATAGATACAGTTTAATAAAACAAATATTAAAAATAACAACATTCATCATGTGTTTTTGTTTTTTTATTGACTAAAATTTAAATTCGATCGATAAATCATTGATAGTTAATGACTTGAAATATAAATCAGATCTAATGGCTAATCAAGACTAGTTTTCAATAAAAGCGAAGTAGAATGCGTGCAATATTTTTTGTGTTAAATTGTTCAATATACTTTTTATGGTAATAAGTTATGGGTAGAACAAAGTTGCCGACAGTGTATTTCGCTTTAAATATTCTGACTTATTTGGAAATGTCAATTATTAAACTTTAAACGATGATACTTTTTGTATTATGACAAATAGATACCGTGACAAGTCAATATATGCAAAGTTATTTTAATTTTAATCAAGAACGCCGAAAACTGCATTTACTTGCAGTGGACATCCCACCCAGACGCACAAAACGTTTTGAGAGCACGTTCATTTTGCGTGCAGCTAAAGAATGGAATTTCCTGCTGGCATCTGTGTTTCCTGATAGCAACAAACTGGGGATCTTTAAATCAAGAGTGAATAGGTTAATTCTAGGTAAGCGTGCTCCATCGTCGACCTCATCGTTGCTTTCTATCAGGTGAGATAGTGTTCAAGCGCGAGCAATTATCAACAATAAAAAAATATGCAAATTAATCAGATGCCAAATTAATCAGATGCCAAAAATCAGTATTGTCAAAATAAACAATTGATTTGTTTGTTTAAATTAATCTTCGTTCATCCGATTTATAAATGTGAAGGTTATAGTCTTTTATAACATTTAAATATCACGATTATAAGTTTAGATGTCTTGCGTCGATAAAGATTGAAAAGATATGTCAATATAATGAAGAAAAACCCGTGATATAGTTTTAATTACCATAGAAATGAAGTAATAAAGGAAAAATATAGACGGTTGGTCCTCAAAATAAAAGTATGGCACGATAGAGTAGTCTAGATAGAAACGGGTTATGTTGTTTTATGTGGACGAGACGCAGATCAGGATTTATATTATTTATGATTTTTTAAATGTTGTTATGATGTTCGCTTAGTAATATTTCAGTGTTAGGGTTAATGCGCCTCTTAAATTTGTTTACCTCTGCAGCTTATTTGCAGAGGGCTGTTTTTGTGTATTCCTGAAGTGGTTTTTTCAATGGCCAATGGACAAGATATTGTAATACAGTACAAAAATATATTAAAATCGAAAAGTTCGTATGTAAGTACGTGTTTATGTAACTTTGTTACTCCTTCACACTCAAACGGCTGAATGGATTTGGATAAAAAGAATAGGACCAAGGATACTTTTGATCTCGGAGTACGTTGCCTTGGAATAATCTTATATAAGTATATACAAAAATCTCATGTCAGAGTGTTAGTTATCAAACTCCTCCGAAAATCCTTTGAACGATTTTTATAAAATTATTTGTGTATATTTGGTATTTCTGAGAATAGGTTAGGTTAGGTACGCTATTGTTTATACCCTACACCCACCCCCACTATTATTTTCGATAATTTATATGGGATACATAATATAATGATCAAGTTCACTATTCTATTATCCTGTTTGTATAATTTTTCAACAAAAAACATTGTACAAAATCCACGCAACAGATGACTGTTAATCTTCACTCAACATCGCGAGATAACCCTAAAAAATCGCCCGTCTGGCAACAAACATTGGGACAAATCTATCGGTCTAACCAACCCCGACGCCGGATTAGACGGGTTCGCGTGAAAAATCCCGGACGGGGCACTGTCCGGCCCGTAGCGATCCGTATTTGTCAACGCTCTGATGTCCGACAATCATTTTCATTACTGAGAAGAGCCTCGGTCATTTGTACCAATGTTTGATAACTGATGGGGTAGCAATGTCCGGATGAATGATTTTTTTTTCTTAAGTTTTTTAAGGGTTGTAAATGGTTACAGATCAATCATTTTAAAGATTTTTTTTTCCATTAAAATTTTGGTGAAGGTTGCGGGAATCCGATGGATGCGAGACGCACAGGACCGTTCGTTGTGGCGACATTTGGGGGAGGCCTATGTCCAGCAGTGGACGTCTATCGGCTGAAATGATGATGAAAATTTTTACCCACAGAAATAAATTACTTTTGCATCGTGAGTGTGGTCAAAAATATGCAAACTCCACCACACTCAAACCCGGAATAACCATCTGTGGGTCAAACAAATATTTGTTCCATGCAGGAATCGAACCCGGACACGCTGCGCAGCAGCCAATCACTCGACCACTGCACCGACCGTGCTGTCAACAATAATGTTTGTATGCACTTAACTTGTATATTGTTAAGTTTTTAATTATATTATAACCTTATTAGCTTACATAAAAGCAGTTGCTAACATCTAATACGTCCTTTATAAAATCTTTGCATAATTTGAAGAGACTATCAAAACCCACTAATACCTTAATTTGTTTTGTATGACTAAATTATCAATTTACTGTTTTCAATAAACTCCAATTTTGTCATAAATTATCATTAAATAATGGCAATTTAAACGTTCTATTAAAACATTCAAAAACGTAAATTTATTGGATTTCTTAATTGATTAGGAAATAACTTGTTTTCAAAAACTTTCTATATTGTTTTATTTTTGCATTAATTTGTGAATATTGCCAAATAAAAAAAATATCATTTGGGTAATCTGAAGCAGTAAAGTTTTATTATTTTCCATGCATTTATAATTACAGATAGATTTGACAGATAATTATAAAAATACCGTATAATTAATGACAGAAATGTGTAAAAGTGTGACAGCTTTTTGATAATTTATGAAAATTACTGCTTAAACTTGAATTTAATTAACACGAAATTTTAAAAGCTGTTTAGTTATGCTACCTAAAGCTAATTAATGACTAAAAATATGGTAAAGCCAACTGATGACTTTAATTGCAAGTAACATACAGTCACCTTACGTCAAAGTCAAAGTTAAATGTATTCATTTTTTGTCAACGTCAAATGTTATACGTATCTACGTATTTACCGTTGTGCTGTGTCTGTTCCGATAAAAGTATTTCTATTCTATTCTATTCTTTCTATTTCTACGTGTAAGTCAAAGTCAAAGTTGTTGTCGTAAATGTAATACGTAATCAATGCTTATGCAAACAGAAGCATAAGTTAGTAAGATCTTTACTTAAAAATGAATTCAGACCAAATACCTACACTAAATTAATAACAATGAACTACACAATTAGTAACTTTGTTAAAAAAACACACTTGCCTGGCAATGCATTCAAATCATCTATATATATATATAAAAGCGAAATACCACTCACTGATTAATCACGAAATCTCAGAAACTATAACACCTATAAACTTAAAATTTGGCAGGTAGGTTCCTTATAGAGTGTAGACATCCGCTAAGAACGGATTTTACGAAAGTCCATCCCTAAGGGGGTAAAACGGGGGTTGGAAGTTTGTATGGAGAAACATATTTTCACGCGGGCGAAGCCGCTGGCAGAAGCTAGTAAACTAATAAATAATATAATAAATCAATTTAATTTAAAAAAAATTCAATGTACAAATAATAATAATGACGAAACACAAAAGAAAAAATATAAAAAGGAAATACAGAAAGGCCTTTTTTAATAAAGTATAAATGTTTAATAATTTCCACCCATCATGTGTCGCTAATGAGTTGGAGCGGTGGTCTGAATATTTTACATAATGATTGGAAATAAATTAATGAAGTTAAGTCTGTTATTAATTCCGTGCTGATATTGGACACACACGGTGATTAGAGTTAGGGTTAAGCTACACTGCCCCCTAGCCAAGTCACAAACGATAAACATAAACTCTCAGTAGTCTTTAATAGATTTTCAACTTTATGTTATTGGATATAAAGTTGAAAATCTATTGAAGATTACATAGTGTTTTCGTTCGTTCCGGTCGCTAACGCTCAGTAGTCTTTAATAGATTTTCAACTTTATGCTCTTAGGTATAAAGTTGAAAATCTATTGGAGATTACTAAGCGTTCACGTTTATCGTTTGCAACTTGGCTAGGGGGGCTGGTCGCACTGAATCGCAGTTTTCTATCCTTTACTGCCGAAAGTGCGATTGCACGTAGCGAAATTGATGAGATGGTAGGCAACACGCTGTGGTAAATGACGGTTCTAAATGACAGAAAAATATAGAAGCATAGAGAAGTGCGATTCAGTGTGGCCCAATGTAGCTCAACCCTTAATGTGAATATAGTAGAAAATTTATCTATAGATAAATAATGGGCGCTGGGCCTTAGGGCATAGAGCATGTCTCATCAAGCTTGGCAATATGCAATATATATTTTTGATGACCTGAAATACAGGCCCTGAGACTAGTTTAGGCACCAGTCTCCCACAGTATAATGACCCTCCTATATGTTACCGTAGAAATAAGGCTAACAAACAATTAAGAATAATATTGTGGAGAAGAAAAAAAATATTAACTAACTATAAACTATAAACTATAACATTGATCGTCTCTATTTTTTAAATTTCTACATTTTTACAGAAGTCATTTTTATATCATCTATTTTGCGTCCACAGTACACATTACAGATCTTACTAAAGGCTTACGTTGTTGCCCATACATAAATTTATCTAAAAATCTACGTAAGTCTGAGCCATGTGGATGCACCATTGAGCAATTTATCAGTCAACAATGACTGAATCTGGTCACAAGTCGGCACAGATAAAAAAACACGCCATTTTATTATCATCATGTACTTAATTGTATTATCATATTCAAAATCAAATTGTGCCTTTAGATTATTCGGAACAAAAAAATACAAAAACAAAGGGATATCTGACATTAATCAACGAAGTAAACTTTAAAAAAATGTAGGTTAATCTTGCGAGAGCCCATCCAAATACTGACCTGACGAACGGTTGCTTAAGCTCCTCATTTACTATTTCTAAAGATTTGACCTGTGACACCCATTAAAAGGCCTCGGCGCCATTATTATCATAATTAAGAGTTAATTCCTTATGTATTAGAAAGTTTACATTCTTATGTAAATACAGTATTTACATAAAAACTCTTTGGATAATAAAACTAATGGAATTTGTGTTGGTTTGTAATGAAACAAAAGGTAACTGATGTTACTATTGACTATCGATTTTTACGACTTTCTTCAATCGTAAAGTATCGATTTAGAAAGAAATCGTAGAGGTTCACCATGACGAACGCATCGTCAAAATCTCATCCGTCTAACCTTTTGTAAACTATATTATAATAATAATATTCACACAACTATCACACAACGCGGTCTAGTCCCAAGCTAAGCAGAGCTTGTGTTATGAGTACTAGACAACTGATAAACATACTTAAATATTTTTAAATACATATAACATATTATAGATAAATTACACTCAGACACAGAACAAATGATTTTGCTCATCACACAAACATTTGTCCTGGGTGGGAATCAAGCCCACGACCTCCGGCATAGCAGTCAGGGCCACTAACCACTAGACGAGCAGGCCAGTCATATTGCTTCCATTGTAACCATAATCTAGCTGAAAACTAGTATTTTACAACGACCGTCTGACATCCATCATCCAGTTTCTGGGTTTGGTACTCGATGCTCCTGGAAGGGACTGAATGTTACACCATTATAAGTACAAGGACTTGATCAAGCCAATAAAAAAAAATCACATCGTTGTCCCAGTAATACGGGCTTTTCTTTTAGGGTCAAATCATCAAATTACTCCTCCCGCTCTGGTCGGAGCAAGAGAGAGTATATAGACTATAATCCACCCATGTTTCTTCAGTTACCCTTTGCCATTTCCTTTGACTCTGTCAAAACCCCGCAACGGAGCAATACGGCCTAGTGCTGCAGAAAACTTACAAACGTCTAAAATACCAACAAGTATTTTGTTAGCTTTGATAAATAAATGTAGAATGCCGACCGTATAAACCAAATAAGTAGGTTGTTCGTAAACAATAGCAAAACAATTGACAATCTACCGAAGATGGAAATCAATACGTTAGATCATTATCGTGGTAGTATTGTATGTCACCAATTACTGAGTTAGCCAGCTGTTGACATGACAACGATATTATCTATTTGTCAAAATCGGAATAGGTCAAAAACTATCAAAGAAAAACCAAGGAGTTTTCTCGAGGGAAATATCAACAATTTTCAAAGCCATTGAAGTGACCCTCTATCATACATTGTTTGTCAGAATGCTATCATGATATTAAAATTTAAAATGAACTGAGTTTAGTTAAGTTGGGCCTTAAGTTGTCACTTCTTTGGGTCTTTATCTGTCACTCCATTGGGCCCGAGTCTGTCACTCTTTGTGTTACATGATACTAACGTTACAGCGACCAGTTTTGGCTTTTCTAGTTAATATATACTTAATTACTTAATAATAATATTGCGTAGAAGAAAAAATTGTATTTTTGTTTGTGACGAATAAACTGAACTCTACTGGATCGATTTTGAAAATTCTTTACTCAGTAGAATGTTACTTTATCACTGAGGGACAGTTATATTTTCTCTACTTTACGCGGGTGAAGCTGCTGGTATTTTTTATATTACTAGTGATAATAGAGTTTGTTGACAGTAGTAATGGTAATTAATATATTTTTCAATATAGTTAGACGTATATCTTAGACTAGCACACTACAGAATTGACAGCTAAGTTAACCCTATAATACTCATACATAACCAATGATAAAAAACCGGGCAAGTACGAGTCGGACTCGCGCACTGAGGGTTCCGTACAAACTTACCTATGAAAACAGTTCAATTCCCGAATTGAGTTACGAAGATTTTTCCGAATCAACTACAAATTTTGCAGTTTTCAGATTTTTTCCTATAATTATGCTATGAGATCTTGCTTTACCAAATTTCTAGGTCAACGGGAAGTACCCTATGAATTTTGATTCCCTAGAGAGTGTTGAAATATACGTTTTTTACGACATAAACGGCCGTAACTTTTTTTTCCGTTAATTCAAAAGTTTGATTTTTTCACAGCTTCAAGGAACCGTAGACTTGAGTAATATGGTTTTAATTTCAACTCGATACCTCCAGAGATAAAGGGTCTTGAGAGACAGATGTGCAACAAGGTGATCCTATAAGGATTCTGTTTTTGCTTTTTAAGGTGCGGAACCCTTAAAAATGACAAAAAACATCATTTCGATCGAAGCAATAAAAGAAATTCATGGGAAAGCATGTGTTATTGTGAAGGCTACTCCGCACGTAACATTGTTGCTACTCGTACAAGTTGTAGACACTTGTGAACGCGCGGGGCCCGGAGGTCGTGCTAGTCAAGTAGGGTTAGCAAATAAAGGATTGTATTTTTGTCAATAGATTTTTTTCAAAGATGTAGCTGCTTTTCGATCGGTGTCTTGCAGTTATTGATGGCGGATATGGTTAGATTAGATTTTTCTTAGTAAAAGCAGTGCTGTCTGCACCTTATGCTAACAGATATTCTAGTGTAGGTATATCTAATAAGAAACATGAAATAATTAAAGAAAAAAAAATCGACTTAACATATTCCTAGACTACTAAGTCCATTACAGTATCTTCAAGCACAAAAGAGTTTCCAAAAAGCCTTGAAGTAAGCTCGTAACAATGCAACGCTATCTTATCCCATACTACTTCAAAAACACGAATAACTTACTCGAATAGTACTCAACAGATTTTCAGTGCAGATAAACATGGCAATCTGCACTCTCATTGCTAACGTTACGTTTGATCCAATTGAACAGCGAGCGGCCGCTCTAGCGTCGACCGCGATGCATGCTGCACCGCAGGGGCGGGGCCCCGATGCGTTTTGACCAATGATTTCGCTCCGTTCAAGCAAAACTAATTATACTGATTTATGCTTCCATTGTTCATTGTTTTATGTCTTTCTCTTAGTGTACACTTACAAACCCATATTCGTATGTAGATAAGTGAGTAACTTGATATATCGCGTTTTGTTGCCTTTTTATGTTTTCGTGACTCGCTCGGTTGTGAGTTGTAGTTGTAATTAGCCGTTTATTTTCAGTGGGGCCTTCGATAGAGGCCACTGAGTTGAAGGCAAGAGGGGATCAGTTAGCTTGCTTTAGCGTTTTTAGTTTAATAGCAATGATATGATAATTGTGCAGATTACTGAAGATTATGAGCCGTAAAGAGTAAACATCGCGACCTCACTGCCCTCACACATTGTGTAAAATGAAGTAAATCGAAAGCTTAACATAATTAAGTTGCCACCATCCAGAAGTCACCTTTCACTCGCTCCGACGTAAAAATTCAATCGCTATTTAAGAGAGCATTTCGAAAATTCCAGCATAGTTAAAGTTAAGAGTGAACATAAAAAGAGACAGGCGGACGAGCAGCTACAATGAGGTCGGACATGTAACAGAAATCGCGCGCGGTGTCACCACCCATTGTATATCAATATTTTATTAAGCATATTCTGAAGAAAAACAGAGCAGCAAATGGCAGCGTCCGGCGCGGCAGCTGCGCCCGTGTCGCATTCACCTGTCGCTCGCAGCGCGCGCGCACGTGGGCGGGGCTAAGGAATGCAACGATTTCGCGCTTTTTTCCATTTGCCCCGTCAACCGCCACCGGAATTCGGGTGCGATATTTTCGCTGGTTGGAATCCAAAGGCTTTACCGGGACTTGAGATATTTATTCCCCTTTAGTCCGTTGTCTTTTAGATTTATGTACGCTGATCTTTTTATGCGATTTATTGGAGTTTTAATTCAGGTAACGAAACGAAGGTTTAGAGTTATGATTTTTAGAATTCGAGTTTCATTCGACCCTTATACTGTTTGAATCTTTTTAGTAAAAAAGAAAATGTAGTAGCTACGTTTCTTGCAAATTAAATGTTAAGTGATGCGTTTAAAGGCCATCTCGCAGAGAATAAGGGTTAAGATAATAAATATGTTTTGCAAGTCAAAGGCGCACTTAACAGATTATTGTGGCATTTCTTGCGCGTGAGAAATGTTTATGCATCGTTTAGAAATTTTATTAAAACAGTTAATTTAACACTAATAATAGATGTAACAGTGTTTTAATAGTTGGTTGTTTTATCTCTGTATTTTTTTTTATAGAATCCACCTCTATAAAGTTTTTTTACTTATAAGGTATTGATAGACTTGTGTTCCACTGTCCCAACGATGTAAGCGACGATTTGGTCGACGATAGAGCACACTTGCCTAGAAGTAACCTATTCACTCTTGACTTAAAGACCCCTAAACACAAAACTGACTCCGGCAGGGAGCCGGGCTCCGGAAGGGAGGGGGGGGGGGTTGGTTGCTCAAAATTTCTGTCAAAAAACAATAACACAACTATGAAACCCTCAACAAATCACGCTCCAACGAAAATTCATCATTTTCATTAAACAATTCGTGTGTATTTAACATTTAACGTAACCGCCTAATCGCGTGTGGTTATAACGATAAAGCAAGTGGGTCACCTAGTGGCCATCAGTCAAAAAATAAACAACAATAATACACAGAAATCTATGGGGAACAGCCGAACAGCCGAACGGCCGAACAGGGCGAGGTTGAGTGGCTTCCGTCGACGTAAGATTGATCGAGCAATCGCAATTATGAAAAATGATTTCGTGATAGCGCTGTCGAAGTGACGGCCGTGCGCGGTGGAAGGGTTAGCAAGGTTTAGGGCTGTCATTGTCACCTCTATTTCTATTGAATAAGTATTCTTGTATCAACTCGGTTTAGGGATGAGAATAGTTAATGTCGTAGCGAAAAAATATGCCAGCATTACGGCAGAAATTAAGGCTATCTGTTCAAGATGATCGGACATATCGCGTGCTTAAACATAGACCTAACTCAAAAGAGGGTATTTCAACCTAAAAACATATTTTTCAAAAAATAAGGTTAAATTTTCAAATACTCTCTTTTTTGATTAGGCGTGTGATTTACCTAGTAGGTATATTTTTCGGGTTCCGTACTCGAAGGCTGCCAACGGGATCCTATTACTAAGCTTCCGCTGTCCATCCGTCTGTCTGTCTGTCTGTCCGTACGTCGGTCAGCGGGCTGTATCTCATAAATAGTAAGAGGTAGAGAATTGAAATTTTGACAGAATGTGCGTTTCTATTGCCGTTACAACATACCATAAAATTAACATAAAGTTAAAACTTAAAGGGGTTTTTTTTTCGGTGGGAAAATCATCTTATGACATCCCCCTGCTCTTGGGCGCAGCGGTAGATAGTGTCAGACTTTTACTGACTAAAAACCCACTCCTGTTCCTTCCTTGCCATTCGTACCAGGGCCGAGTCTTCCTTTCAGAATCAGACCCTTGGCCCCAGTAGGCTTCAACCCTGCTGGGCCCCTACGGTTGCTGACATCTCCTTGAGGCGCGCGTGAAACAGTACGCGCCGTCGACGACTTGGGCTCGGTCCGGACTATTACCGGACGGTCGGACGCCGTCCGCAAGCCCAACTTAAGTAAGTAAGTATTTTATCCGCGTGTTTTGCTCGATTTTTATATTGTAAGTAGCACGAAAATTTTCGTGTGCGAATATAAATAAGTTTGAAAAGATCCTCTTTTGTTATGTGATGTCTACATTTACCTACATATAACTGCAAATCAGTATTTATTAGTTCACTGATAACCGAGTAGGTATTTACATCTGATTAGCAATGATTAGTTACTTTTTGTAATTTTATCATTAAAATCAAAGACAGCCAAGTCACCGCTATTATTCTAATGATATCTAATTTATTAGTTCGTAATTGTTATACCTAATGTCATTGATTTTATCTCTACCTAATAGTTGGTTTCAATATTTCACGTGTATCTTCGATGTATATCAAAAATCTAGAATCTAGTTTTATTGAAGTATCAAATTAGAGTGCTGACGGTATATTGAAGCATCAAATTAAAGTACTGACGGTATATTGAAGCATCAAATCAAAGTGCTGATAGAATAGGGTTAGGAATAAATAATTGATTTAAAATAATTGCAATCTTTGATTTTTATTTTTTTTTGACTTGCCTGTTGGTCTAGTGGTTAGTGGCCCTGACTGCTATGCTGGAGGTCGTGGGTTCGATTCCCACCCAGGACAAATGTTTGTGTGATGAGCACGATCATTTGTTCTGTGTCTGGGTGTAATTTATCTATATACGTATGTATTTAGAAATATATAAGTATGTTTATCAGTTGTCTAGTACCGATAACACAAGCTCTGCTTAGCTTGGGACTAGGTGGCGTTGTGTGATAGTTGTAGAATATTATATTATTATTATATTATATTATTACTGATACGATATTTTTTTTCTAACCATTAGATCATTGATATATATAATTAAAAATTAATTAAATTATTATTATTATACTACTTTTATAAATTCTATAAATCGCTGCAAACTTATAACTTGCGTCGCCTGCCCCTGAATTTTCACCAGACTATCGACTAAGCTCTTCATAGAACCTATTTGTGAACGTGTAAAATACCAAATAGGAAACAGTGGTGGTGGAAAAACCCACTGCAAATACTTAAAGGCATATGGATTTGATTTTTACCTTTGGCATTGACTAAAATAATTTTTCAGTGCTTTTTTTCAAGGCTTCGCTCCGGCTCGAGGTGACCTTTACCAGAGGAAACATGTTTTTTTATGGGTAAAGGCCTATGGCACTCGTGATAGTGTAATTTTCTATCAGTGAATGAATGTCATAATCGGATCAGAACTACTAGAGGGTTTCCTTTTACAAACGATTTAGATTTTTATTACGCTGCACACAGCGTAATAAAAATCTAAATCATCTAGGTCATTATCACTGAGGTCACCCCTGTTCTCACAAGAACAGGGGTGACCCCAGTGATAATGACCTTGTAGTGGCTTCAAACCCAGCCAGGCGCTATTTGTGTAATTTATTTCATCACCACTACTATCAAAACAGTGAAGGAAAACATCGTAAATGACATGCTGGTTTCGGCGTGTCTTGGGTCTAGAATAAAAATGTCGAAGGCACGTGAAATTTACCAACTGGCATTGGACCTGCGTGTGTGATTATGGCACATTATGTCTCCCGAGAAGAGAGAAAGGAGACCTGAGTCCCAGCAGTGAGAATATTGTAAACTATACTTATTTTTATGAAATAGGTTAAAATTTCATATAACAAAAGGCTATTTTTACCAATACTTAGTGGCATAAAGTAATTTTAATACAAGTACAAATATATTGTCGTACTTCACATAACTGAATTAAATAATAATAATACATTTTTATTTCGTACAATCAGAGTCCACAAAACATTGCACATACAGAAACAAATTACATTTACACAAACATATTACATTTACATAAACATATTACACATTAATTATGCCATGATACGATTGTTTATAACGTTTGATAAAATTAACTCATAAATGAGTCAATCATATGTTAAAGATATTTGGTTGTCATGTCAGAACAAAAAATATTTTACAGCTGTAGTTATCTAAAATCACCTGATTTTAATTAAATTTACATAATAGCGTTTTATCGTAAATTGTTTAACGTTATTGATACCTCTCATATATAGATATGGAGACAGATTATAGTAAAGATTATCCATTTATTAGATTAGTCATGCTGCAGCACTGAAATTATTGATTGGTCTGGAATTTTTAGAGTGAGACAGCAAAAATACTATCAAATGGTATTTTATCAGATATACCCTAACAATTTTCTAATTCAAATTTAAAATATTTTGTTACACAAAGGCTTACAAGGGCACTTAGAGAAATTCAGTTGCCTATAAAGAAGAACTGGCAAGAATAACCTGATTACTCTTAAAAAAATATATTAACATTAAACTAAGCCCAACTTTTATTTAATTTATCTATAATGGTGTAACAATTTAATTTAATTGAATAATGTTTATATGAGGTATTCTTTTTTTTTTTAGGTGGGAAAATCATCTAATGACATCGCTCTTGGGCGGAGCGAGAGATAGTGTCAGACTTTTACTGACTAAAAACCCACTCCTGTTCCTTCTTTGCCTTCGTCCCAGGGCCCCGGGTTTCGCTTTCACACTACCCATGGCCCCAGTAGGCTTCGGCCCTGCTGGGCCCCTACGATTTGCTGACATCTCCCTGAGGCGCGCGTGGAACAATACGCGCCGTCGACGACTTGGACTCGGTCCGGACGGTCATTGGACGGTCGGACAGCGAGCTACCCATTGCTCGCTGTCCGCAAGCCTGCACCCACGGTGGCCGGTAATCAGGATCGAAATATCCAATAAATAAATAAATAAAAAATAAGTTAATCATCGTTCTACGACAATTAGACTTAAAACAATGGCAGTGTAAAGAAATAACAATATTATGATACACAATGTTCAAAGTATAGTTTGTAGGTACTTCCTACTTCCCCGTTGTCAGAATACTCAGTAGTAATTGTTCTTGTATTTGTCAGTTTAAAGTTTTTGGACCTCCTAATTTAACAGTAATAATCGCTGAATGTCTCTGTCAAGAGTAATATAATCTAATTATAAAACAACTGAATACCACCGTTTTATATTCTCAGCAATTCAATTGATTGATATTAAAAATTTACAATAGGTAAAACATTTTTTGAAATCCCTCAGAAATCACTAAGGTTTAGACTTATTAGAATAGTATTGCATCTGAAGACACTCGACTAAAATATGCCTGTATATAAATTATAGCAGTAGATATATAAGTCGGAGTGTGTGAAATCCTTCTGCGGTCAGAGCGTCCAATTTCGGATTCGATCACATTACCATAAGGAGAGTGCGCGAGTGTGCGATGCACTGCCCAGTGCGGACATACGGGTGATAAGGATGGATAACTAAATTTTGACGTGAAAATTATTAACTTGTTTTTTTTATATTTGTTATTGAGATAACCACAGATATAGTTTTCTGTATTGCAAGATGTAATCTCAATATTAAAGACTTTAAGAAAAAATGTTTGTTTACCTATAATTACTAAGCCTAAAACAAAAGTATGTACAGACAGCGTCATCAACAGTTTGCCCCCTTTCTAAAGAATTTTAATGTGAGAGTGGTACCCAATTGATGCAGCTGTCTGTACCATTAAAATTTATTCCCTGAAAAACAGGCAGCTCTATTTTAAAATAATACCCACATATTTTTAAAGCTATGCAATGCCTTTAGTTACCTATGTTACATCAATTTGACAAAATGGTGCCTCAAAGAAAAGATTTGTCAAAATTTGAATATCTTGCAAAGGTTATCATTTGACAGGCGTTTCACCTTTTTTAATAATTTAATATTGAGAAGAAGTGTAAGATTTTTATTAACTAAATCCCACATAATTATGTTCATTCAGTAGCGATTGTGTTCAAAGCCACGGTAACTCACAGGCGTGTCACTTCAGGACCTCAAGTCTACTATTACAATAGTGTCAGAATAGCCTATCATTGATTTAATCATAGTTGATTTTGACAAGTTTGGTAATCTACTATCATAATGGCGTCATTTTGACTTTCCATTGGTCAACCACTGACACTCCATTGAGAGAAGTGGCATAAAATGGTAATCTCGTACACATTGACAAATGAATGTCTGACGTATGCGGTAATCTGCTAAAATTTTGACAGTTCCTTTGATCAGTGATCTACCATTAGAACGTCATTGTTCAGTCATTGCTTTAATTATGCTCGATACCACAACTCTATCACGAGACCATTGACCGATCAATGATCGATCATTATAAATTAGCAGATTACGAACTTTTAGCAAAATGCCAATGGGATCGTGTTGGAATGACGAATTTATAAAAATAGCGGACTTGGGCCCCAGATAGGAATTTAAATGTAGAGGTTGCTGTTTATTAAAATGAAAAAAGAACACTGTCACTGTTAACCGTTATTTTTACCATATACACAATTATAGATATACAAACCGACTACCCCACAATAAAAAAAAATCCAACCATCCAACCTAACGCTCGCCTTATCTCCTGTCCGTATGTCTCACAACAACCTCGCCGACTATTTTATATAGTATTTAGATGCACATTAAGAGTCATCTTTAACTGGAGAATGTTCCGATCGGGTATCATTACCATATTGCTGGTCGGAGACCCTTGACTACAGACGTAGTGTATGATATTCAGACTAGATTGTGCTGGAATAGATAGGGACTCATTACTGGGTGCTGACTAAGATTTTGCGGAGCTTTTTTGAGTGGACTGCTGCAGTTTGGGGTTATGTTGTAGGGGGAGGGGTTGCTGAGGTGATCATTTTATGGACACCATGGAAGACGTTGAGAGTAAGGTAGGCAACGTGATGCAAGGTGATCTTAGAATTGTTACTGTATGAAGTTGAACTAGTTGCAGTTGGGAAAGGCATTTTTTTTTTGGGTTGGAAATTCATAAATAGCTTCTTCTTTTCTGGGTGGAGCGAGAGGGTGTATCAGACTTTTTCAAATTAAATTCCACCCATCTCCGTTCAGTCTGTTGCCCTTTGTATTTCAGGACCGCTGTAACTGTTTCAAACAAACCCGCAGAGTTGAGAGCGGCTGTGGTTCCTTTGTATAATTGAATAATTGAAAGACTTCTCCTCAGCTCTCTTCACATTAAAAATTAAAACCTCCGGCAATAAAAATGATTCAAACCCCGGCTGAATTCGAAAGCAGCACCAATTCCCAATCAATTAAAGCAAACCGAAGCAAACGAACAAAACCAACATTAACCAGTCCATTAACCCTAAAGCCAGTAATTATAAAGGTGGCGAACGCGAAAACAAAAGCCAAGTCCTCCAGCAGGCTAACGTGTAAAGAATGCACCGATTCCGAGAGAGGACGCGTCTCGACCGCATTTTATCACCGACTAATGATCTCGGGCGTCTCCGCCGCGTAATGAGAGCGCCAACCACCCCGGCTCACAACCAATAAAATATTTATGAAAGCATCCCCCGCCCTAATGGAACGCGTCAACTCCCCACTTAGAAAACTCCACTCGCATTAACCTCCACAAAATTATCATTACCGCTCCACAAATGGACAATAGCCGCTCGCATGTCCTATACGCAGAATGCGACTCGTTAAGTCGGCGAGGACGCGAATTTAAGAGACAGCTTCTAAATATCCAGAGGCAGCGTGCACATGCGTCCCGAGATCTGTATCGCGCACAATACCGAGCCCGGCCGTCACGACGGTAGCAGAAATATGGACGCGGCCGCCGCATGCCCGCTTGTTTTATGTTAATGTGAAGCATAAACGGCTAGGCGGGGAAAAATAACGCGCCGACGTCCTCGTGATGGAATACCCGATACCCGCTGATCGTTAGCCGGCCGCGACGCTACACGAGATCCACACCTAACGCCATTGTCTCCGACGCACGAGGAAGTCGAATAATTAAAGCGAACGCGTCGTCAGTCCCGCCGTCCCGCGTGCATTCCCACAGACGCTATCACTGCTGTCGATCTCGCGAGCGAAATACCGAAACCTAATAAGTCTGAGCCCAGTCTCATTTGTGTAAGGAGTCGCTTGAAAAAAACGAACAATACGGAGGCGCCCGATAAAGGAGACGGCCCAATAATTTAGGGTCATTGTTTCTCCTCTTAATTTATGGAGTGCGGGCGTACGATTGATTTGTAGGTTTAGGAGGGAGATTCCTCGGCCCGAGAGTGTTGGGGATAAGCGGTTTTAAATCCGCGGCGGATTATCGCAAGGCGACGTCGCGGGTCCTGTGACGCGCGTCAAGGACTCAATTTATTCGCGGGCCTCTCGATATACATACAATGCGCGGCGGCATTTAAAATGCGCGATAGGATTGGCCGGCCAGGTCTGGGCGGGGTGCGCGGACCATATACGCGTTCTTCGTGATGCACATATTAAGTTAGAAGGCTCTGTACATGGGATGCGGTGGAATTACGATAGGCACCGATGATGTCTAAGATCGTGAGTGTCCCTCCAGTAGTACAATGGGCGAACTCGGAGAAAATTATTAATGCCCCCGGGTTGTTCGGTGTTACATTAAATTGCGGGTGGCGAGCGATGCCATTAAATTATCGGACTCGCTGATGTCCTCCTACAAGGCATCGCTTGATAGTAATTCACGGCCAATGCTCTTATGGTATAATTTCGCGGGTGCATTGTGTACCTATGAGTGGAATTGGATTTGTTTGATTTAGAGAACTGGGGGTTATGGCATGCTCCCTGCTATTTGTAGCATTAATGCTTCATTTACATTGTGATCTATGTTCATGGTCCTTTAACATCAAAACTGACCCTTTAAACGCACACCTTGAAAATCCTTTATCCCTTGCGCATCAATTAAACTTATCCCATTTCTATCTGACATTTGACCCTAACAAAATCACTCCACAAAATAAAGCAGCTCGTCGTAAGTACGGCCTATCAGACATCGAGCGTCTGCATTAATTGGAACAGCCGATCTGGACGACGCAGATTTCACTTCTATAAATGGCTCGAAACTTTATGGTATCGCGGTGCGTTGTTACCGTCAACTTGCGCAGCACACACTTGTAATTGGTCGACCGCCGGTTGACATTTACAAGAGAACCAAGATGGCGGTGCATCGGATATGCGACGGCGACGTGTAATTGACAAATAGGCTGAAGGGTTAGAATAAATTGGGCTTCGCACGCGAACGGTTGGATTTTGTTTTTCGAGATCGATGTGCGTTTGCGCACGCGATGGTTGGACAGATTGTTGACTGTTCTGGCGAGTAAGCAAGCTTAGAATTAGATGGGTTCTGTGTATACGGCCTTTCTAAGGGAATGTAAATTATTATTATTGGAACTATGTGGGTAGTAGGATGGTCAGATCTGAAACTTCAAAAGGGCTTAAATATTTAGCGTTTAGCCAGATTCTTTGTTTTTGAATTTGACAATATATTTGGTTAAATAGTTAAAGACTTGCGCAAATCATTCGTAGAATAGATTAGCTTTTTCTGAATTTAATCTGCAGGAAAAAAGTAGTAGGAAGGTCAAATCTTCAAAAGGGAAACATGCTTCCAGATTCAGCGTCTAGCCTGATTTTTAGTTTATAAATTTGACTATATATTTTGACAAATAGAACAGTTTATAAGTTGCGGTAATCTTTCGCAGAATAGATTAAACCTTTCTAAATTGAATCTGAAGAAAAGTTTACGGAAAGCCTCACCTTTAAGTATTTAGTTAAACAAGTTCCTAGAATGCCTAGCTCTATGCGTAACCAATATCAATTTGTCCCTTTATAAAAATACTGGAAAAAGTGGTATTTTCATTCGCATACCAGTCACTTAGCAATAACTAAAGGATAATTATAAGTTCTTGAATGCAACTGGTCTGTCGCTATTTACATCCGCAGCTTAAGTAAAGGTAATGAGTGCCTTAGTACTTAGCAGCTATTGAACATGGAACAATATATATTAAACTGTTAAAAAAAGTTTTATTGAAAAAACTTTTCTAGGAATGTCAAGTTCAGGTCTAATGCAGCCATCTTTTAAATGACAAAATATCATTTTGCTGTGGCTTTACGTGCATTGCAGTAGAAAGTGGGGTTACCAGCCCCCCTAGCCAAGTTACAACCGATTCCTTTCGATTCTCTTTTCATTGATCGCCTCGAGTCGGCCACGCTTCTTATTCCTTTGTTCTGACCACGTGACTCAGCGTTGAGATGACGTCAGAATAAAGGAATCGGAGGCGTGGCCTACTCGAGGCGATCGACGGAAAGGGAATCGAAACGAAACGGTTGTAACTTGGCTAGGGGGGCAGTAGTTGGGCAGATAGTAAAACTATGTTAAAAGTAGAGAAATATTTTGAGATCGTGTTTTATTTTTAATGGATATCCCTAATTTGATCGGAACGAATTAGATGTCTTCCTTGGGAATTGGTAAGAAGTGGCTCAGAGCCGGAAATAATGGAAGGAATGGAGGGAAACCTTCCTCCAGCAGTAGGACAGTATAGGCTAGATAATTATACACAACACAACACAACACAACAACAACACACAATATTACTACTTTATATATTTTTTTTATGTTCTCATGTAAGTGACAATTGTGTCTTAATGGGAATAAATATATTTTAAACCGAACCGAATTATAATAATAATAATTCAAACTTTTGCATCAAATTGATAATATCACTTTTTTTGCAGTTTCAGTCAATTTCGAAAAAAAAAAAAATTGAACGATCATCAATTTTAATTTTAATCACGTGACACTTAAATACATACAGCCTCATATTAACTTGTATTACACTAAACTAACACAAACTACAGGCATTTTACTACCCCCGAAGGAACCCTAAAAATATAATCCAACATAATAACCCCCAGCAATTCTAATTAATTAACATATAAGTTCAAATTAGCAATAATTACAAACACTACTGAGCTCCATTAAAACAGCGTGAAGTTATAGGGTTGAGACACACTATGCGAGTTTTTAAATTGTTAAGAATTCTAGATGACTGCTAATAAGGGTAATTGAAGACGATTATCGATGAATAGCGGTAAGTTGGCACTTCTTTAAAACACCTAGAGAGTGGCTCGTGATTAAATGGCTATTAAAGGCTTTTATACTATTATGAAGGAGGTACGAATGTATGTTTAAGATGATGCATCAAGTTTCAAAGCGGGACAGATTGGGGGCTTTAGAAAAAGAGAGTTGTTCTATCAGAGATTGCGAAAAATGAATTGACATAAAATATGTGTGTTAGTCTATTTTCTCAGCCTTATAATGTTTCTAATACTGAGTCTCAGGCCTCCTCTTTAGAAGAGACCCGTTATCTACCAGGCCGTTGCGGGCCTAGTACCGGTTGGTAGATGTCACTATGCTTTTAAATATTGTTGTTCTAGGTCATCGCTGCACTCCAAAACTCAGGTCGTAGACGTGACTCAGAAGGCTGCCCAACTTAAGTGAGAGAACTGGACAACTTAGATGTCTTCTTTAAGAATTGGCGAGAAGTGACTCAGAGCTGGGAACAATGGAAGGAATGGAGGGAGATCTTTGCCCAGCAGTGGGACAGTATAGGCTATATATAATAATAATTTACATTATATCAATGTCTAGGGTCTGATTTTTTAGACTTTCATGACATCACCCACGGCTTCGTCACAATCCCCTAGCTCTTGAGCTAAGCTTTCGGCTATAGATGCAGCGAGAGAGAGTGCCAGATTTTTACTGACTAAAACCCATTTGTGTTTCTTCAGTTGCCCTTTTATGTTCCAGGACTATGGTAACTCTTTCGAACAATGCCGCAGCCAGAGTAATAACTACAATGTTATCTTCATTCAAACCTTAGACGTCACTCGTTCCCCAATCGCTTGAATACTCTTGCGGACGGTGAGCAATGGGTAGCTCGCCGTCCGACCGACCGGTAACCGTCCGGACCGAGCCCAAGTCGTCGACGGTGTGTAGTGTTCCTCTCGCGCCTCAAGGTTATGTTAGCAACCATAGGTGCCCAACAGGGTCGAAGCCTACTGGGGCCAAGGGTCTGATTCTGAAAGGAAGACTCGGCCCTCGTACGAAAGGCAACGAAGGAACAGGAGTGGGTTTTTAGTCAGTAAAAGTCTGACACTATCTCGCGCTCCGCCCAAGAGCGGGGCATGTCATTGGATGATTTTCCTACCGAGAAAAAAAAATTTGCTTGATTACTACCCAACCATAAACTGAATGCCACACATAACGTTATTTATCTTTAAGAAAATCTGCCTTCAGATCAAAAATGGCACCTTAATATATCCGTTAAAAGGGTTTTGATTGATCAAGACGTCAGGCGGACAGTCCGATCGTCCGGCAACCGTCCGGTGACAGCTCGGCGACAACCCGGCGACTGATGATTGATATGCGCTCTTAGACAATCGCGCGATCCATCATCACTGTCGCAGTGTCGTCAGTGTGGTCCCAGCCTTATACGTGACCTATTGTGTTGTAGAAAGTTATTATTGTTTTGTTTGTGTTTTTTTATTTTTATTTTTGGACATTTTGCGATGGAGGCACGTAAGTAAATATTGTAACTGTTTAGATGTTATTGTGTCCAAACTTACAACATCATCTTTTGATCCCAGGACAGTTAGTGTTATTCAACGTAGTTTTAAAACGAATCAACGTTGTTGATAGATTTTATAAGTTTTTTTTGCTTGTTAATTATTATTTTTTAGCTTTATTCAATATGTATCAGAAATTTTCATTGACTGCCTTTTTTAGGTGGGAAAATCATCTAATGAGAGTTCTATAGACTAAAACATCAAAATAACAATATAATCATAATCATTAAAAGTAGTAATATTATGGTTTTTTTTAGGTGGGAAATCATCTAATGACATCTCCCACCCTTGGTCGGGGCGAGAGGGCGTGTCAGACTTTTACTGACAAAAACCCACTCCTGTTCCTTCTTTGCCATTGTTTCAGGGCCCCGGGGATCTCTTTCGCATCACCCTTGGCCCCAGTAGGCTTCGACCCTGCTTTGCCCCTACGGTTGCTGACATCTCACACTAAAAAAATACACATTTTGTACACCTAAATATCTTCGCTTTAGACAAGCTGTAACTATGTTATAAAGGTATTAACTATGATCAATTAAAACCGACAATTTCGGAAACAACAAAAAATCGATTTCCTATCAATATTTTTATCGAGTTATCGCGTCAGTTCGGCGCCGGCGCACTCGGTGATCGATTGCACGTTTAACACCAGGTAAACACCCCATATATGAAATGAAACTATCACTTTACTTGGACATAAAAATACCAACTTACTGTTACACTCACCAAAACTGATACAGATCTTTAGATCACATAAAATATGGTTGAATTTTGAGTGTTTTTAAGTTTGTGAGGTTCCGTCAGTAACTTTGCATGATAAATTAATTAAGCGAATGATGGATTTGACTGCGTAGAGTAGTGATTGATGATTTGACAATAATTTTGGGGTCGAATGGGCGAATGTCAACAAACAAACATACAAAATGGATTCCGGACGCACCTGCAGATAAGACACGAAAAAAAAAAAACTTAGTTTACTTAAGTAACTTGAGATAGAAAATATGAAGGGATATCTCACATCCATAATTATTTGAACGATATCATGATATTTATGATTATGTATGCAAGTTAAAGCTAGTATTACACACAGTCCATTTATGGAGACCAGCATAAATTACTTTGAATTTGTCACCTAGTTTTATTAACCTTCAGTTCTTGATCGGGAGTCAACAACCGGTATTAACAGCTTTAAAAGGCATAATGTTCAATAAAGTGTATAAGTAACATCTCTATAAGGTATTTTAAAATATTTATTACTGTCTACCAGGAGCAAAACACCCAAATATTTGCATCAACAAAGTATGCGATCACAAAACAAACACGCGACTTAAATATTTTGACATAACAACATCGCGCTTTTAAAGTAAATTAAAACGAACTTAAAAAATAAATTAACAATCGATAAACAGACATCATAAACAAATCGAAAACTCGTTTAAAATTTAATATAAAGCTCATAAATATAGTTTTTTTCGCAAAACGAATCACCCCATTTAGTAGGGTGTCCATAATAAACCTGTCACGCGGGACAGTCCGATACCCGACATCGCACTTATCAACGAACATAACATCCTCAACTTTACGACAATCTTGCGCTGGACGCGCGCGCATATAAATTTGAACAAACGTCAAGACAGTCCGATTTTATTTTACTGATCATGGAAATTGTATCGATATTTCAACGATAACGTTATTGTGTTGTGTCGGATAAAGATACTTTTTATGTTCGCGTTTGTTTGATTTTTATACGATCCGAGAATCGGATGAGACTTGGAATCGATTATAATAAAGTTTACAACGCATGCTGTGACTAATAATAACTATTGAGAGATGCATTATCGTAAATCAGAAGTAAAGTCAATGTACTCATCAGTCCAGATTTCATTGACTATCACTAGGTTGTATCAAACGCTGTTGAACTTCAATCACCAAACTACGTAGTTCTGAATCATGTATGAAGAACCTGTTGCTTCCCAACGCATCTACATTACTATACAATGCACGTGAATGACGACATAAAGCACAAAACCAGACCAAAAACCACGTAAAATAAAACTTTTTCCCCATTGAAGCAACTGAAAACCTATAAACTACGCGTGAAAGCACGCAAATAAAAAAAACCACAAAAATCATTCCTGCAGCTAAACCCACACGGCACAATCTAGATCGCAACACACGAATAGCGAAATCTAAAAACCGGTTGTTAGTTCGCCATGTAATTCTAATTAGGTAATTCGAGCAGCCGGTACTAATGGTTCGGTTTGGTGCCATAAAGCAGGCGCAATCTGATCGTGTGAACATGCTGTCCGCGTGTCCCGTGCACATTGTCCGCAGACATGCGACGCTTTGTCACCCTAGCCCACGCGGGAGATAGCGATATGAGAGCCTGTAATTATTGGCTCAGAGCTATTCTGTAAATCCGATTTTAGTGTTAGTGGAGGTTAATAAATTTTAATTAATAGATGAGCTTTTTTCAATTTTATTTTTCAGAACTGAAAGTTTCGTTGTTTTTTTTTTATATGGTGGTCGTAGTCTTTGCTATAGCTGCCATTTTTCTCACGTCTTGTATTAGAGACAAAAGTATTATTCTAAGCAAAATACTTACTCTCAGTTCTTTGAGTTCATTCATTCTTGAGAGCACTCTGTCAGTACTAAAAACGGTGATTACTTGAACTTTAATCTCTGACATGTTACAGCAGTAAACCAGTATTACAAAATAACAATCGATATTTTTACAATTTGAATCGATTGAATTAAGGTCCGAGTGGACCTCAACAAAGATTGCATGTACCGGATATGAAAATGTGTCGATGGATGTGTAGAGTGACGAGAATGGATATAGTGAGAAATGAGTATATTAGAGGAAGTTTAAAAACGGCGCCAGTGACTGAAAAATTTAAAGAGAATCGGTTGTGTGGGTACGATAATGTGAAGAGAGGCGATGAAATGCATGTTACTAAAAGAGTTATGAGTATACATGTGGATTAATGGAGAGGGATAAGACAGCCTAAGAAAAGATAGATAGATTGTGTGAGGAGTGATATGAAAGAAAAGGGAGTTAGTGATATCAGATGGCATGACAGAATAAAAAAGGTTAATAACATAAAACACAAATTAATAACAAACAGCGCTGATCCCAAACAGCACACACATTTAACAACATTTAGCGACTTACGATCGCGTGTTGAAAAGTCGAAAATTACAATATTATTAGACCCTATCAAGATTTTCTTGTCAAACCAAACAATTATTATTATAGTAAATATCGCTAAGAGAATGTCACTTCTTTTAAGTTTTTTGAGCATCATAGTATAAAGGAATGAAACAGCAGGCACAAAAATGAAAATTTTTGCTTCCCATTTTTGGAGTAAAGAATAAAGACTCTTTCAAAAGTCATTGATTGTAACCCTGGCGAGACAGTTAGAATAAAAAAAAAGAGTTCTCACCCAAGTCCGGACAGACGGACATAATAAATAAGTGCACAACGACTGGAGACATGAGGACACCGATACACACTCAGCGCTCACATTGATGGAAGCGTTTCAAACGCAATTTAGATAGCGAAGTGACGTTGACGTATCATTATGTGGCGTTTCGATGTTCCCTTACAATTTCCGAAGTATAAGATACGAAATTTTCGTGTAGTGCCTCTAAAAGCTAATGTTTCTCTAAAAGATGGACTTGGGAATAGCGAAAATGTTTATTTGAAAGCGATTGATCCTAATCGTATTGTTTTATAGAAAACAAAACGTGAACATGATTATGTCTACGATAAAAACATTGTGCTAGTCATTGCTAAAATTTGTATCAACTTGTATAATATGTCTACGTAACTAAGAACGCTTTTGCAATGCAAATTAGTCCTGTACATCAGTTTTAAAGCCTCAGAATTTCAGTTAATAAACTCAATGTCCGACAAAGTTGCTTCAAGTTCCTCAATAAACCTCTGTCTTTACCGCTATCTCACGAACTTCTTCGAACAGCTCGTATTTTGACATGTTTTATAGTTCTTCTCGTGTCAATCGCTCGTGTTGCGTCCGAAATACTTTATAGCCAAAACGGTTGAGTCGTCGCGGCCGTAAAAAGTTTTAGTGCCTTCCGATTGAGGCGCCGTGTCTTTATGGCCGTTTTTATCAATATTGAGCCGTTTTTGATGGCCTGTTTAGGGTTATGACGTAGTTTTGTTTGTAAAGAAGCCATGGAATTGTAATGCTAGTCATTTTGATGTGATTTGAACTTGTAACGCAAACTTTTGAATGCATCTGCGACAGCGGTTTGAACGAAATGTGTTAATAGAAATAGGGACTAACAGGTTGTTGTATGATTTTATCTGTGCTAATAAATTGTGTTGTAGTCATTTGAATTTCCTGCTTTTCAGTTACACCTTTAGCCGCTGAGTTCGCTTACTAGTGAACGATTTCCTGTAACATTGAGACGAATATTCTATTAATCTAGTTTCTGATTTTACACGATCTTACCGACGTTCTGATTTATCTAATTAGGAAAACTGATTGAAAATATGATTTTTATTGCAGGATATGAAAGCCCTATATTCATGCAGATAACTGAATCTGAGTGATCCATTCTCTGTGTAATAAAAAACATTATCCCTGTAATTCCTGATCATAAAAAAGAAAGCCCAGTTCATTGACCCTGCGTGTTAACAATCCGGATATAATTTTTTTATCATTATGTTTAGTGGATCATTAAAACTCTGTCAAAAGAGGCATTTTTATTACTCTTTTACGACAAGAAATCTGATAGTATGTCTTTTTAAATGTTCCCAATGATTTTTATATGAGTACTTTTTACTGCGTACGACGGTAGATTAATTTCACTGTTGTTAAATTTCCGTTTGATTGCTATTTAAGTGTTTCTTTACGGGTAATTCGTATGTTTGGTTTTCTTTTTATGGAAATTGGTTGGTATATTTGCTACGCATGATAAATGGAATCGTAGGTTTCATAAAATCATGAATACCAATACTAATAAGGAAAGCAACTTGATTTACTTTAGGTCACACTAGGTACGTTAAACGAAAATATTAAAAGTTCCTGTGTAATTTTAAAAAGTAATTTCTATAGAATAATGAATCTATTTATATAAAAGCGAAATACCACTCACTGATTAATCACGAAATCTCAGAACCTATAACACCCGCAAACTTAAAATTTGGCAGGTAGGTTCCTTATAGGGTGTAGACATCCGCTAAGGACGGATTTTTCGACTGAAATGATGATGATGATGATGTTATGATACTTAACAAGTTTCCAGTTGTTTTGAATTTTCGTAAACATTTTTATTCCGAAAAAAATGCGAACTAGTATTTGGTAACTTGTACAGCTTTGTTATTGACCTCGTATAAATCCTGCAAAATTCATATGAATTGAAAATATGGATTGAACATATTTGAAACTAGCTGTTGCCCGCGGCTTCGCCCACGTGTATAAAATATAGCTTATGTCACTTAGGAATAAAGATAGCTTTCTATTGGTGAAAAAAATTTAGCATTCGGAACTGTACTACATCATCATCATCATCATTTCAGCCGAAAGACGTCCACTGTTGGATATAGGCCTCCCCCAAATGTCGCCACAATGACCTGTCCTGTGCGTCTCGCATCCATCGGATTCCCGCAACCTTCACCAGGTCATCGGTCCATCTTGTAGAGGGCCTTCCAACACTGCGTCTTCCGGTACGCGGTCGCCACTTCAAAACCTTTCGGCCCCAACGACCATCTGTTCTACGAGCAATGTGCCCTGTCCATTGCCACTTAAGTTTGGCGAAACTTCGTGCTATGTCGGCAACCTTGGTTCTCCTGCTGATATCTTCATTTCACAAAAAAAACAAACTTTACCTCTTTATAACAGTGTAGATTAGTGTAGATATAATTGCCACTAATTAAAATATTTTTGTTATTGCCATAAAATCAACTGCCCACAAACTTTTAAAAGCTTTTTAACATTTTATAGATAAACCGTAATTACAAAACCGTTAAAATAAATATGAAACATGCAGGAACGACTCGTAAAATGATCGAAATTATTGAAACTGATGGAAACGTTTAAAATTAGATGTTTTAATTTTTTAAAGTTGTGTGAAGCGATTTATTTTATAATCTAATAAAAATCTCAGTCTCACCAAGATTCTATATTAAATTATACGGATCCGCATTTTAGTATGATTGATGTATGTTTTCTATAAATATTGTCTGACACCATCTTGTTTTACAAAAGATGTGGGCCAGCAAGATTGTTTTTTCAAACATGCAAGCTGCTTTTCAAAAAAAACTGGGACTAGGTATTCCCAGTTTTTTGTTTATTTACTCTTGTATCTATGCACTTAATGGAAATTGCAATGTTTATCAGGAACCAATTACATTTATTTGTAAACAGTAATGAAAATTGTAAATATAAGTCAAAAGGACTTCCCCGGTTTTGTGGTGCTTCGACTGTTTGCTGAGGCGCGCACGGATGACTTTTTCGCGATCATATGGAAACTGAGTGCCTCACTATTAAGCCCATCTGGGCTGGTCTGGTCCGGGCGTTATTATTAAGTCACCTTCGAAGCAGCTCGAACAGTCTTCTGAGGGTGTTGTCCGAGCAATGGGATCTGTCCCTGATGCAGTGGTGGATGCAGCTTCATGTTAACGCTTCTCCTCGTATTGTTTGACCGTATTGTTTTGACTGTGTGTATTAATTTATTGTGTTGTTAATGGGTATTATTTCCTTTATATTTTATTTTATTGTATCTATGACATTATATATTTAATTTAACTGTATGTAAAACATTGTGTGTGTAATTTTATTGTCTACTTTTTTAATGTTTTATTTGATTTGATTTTAATTTTGTGTACTTAAGGACTATGTCAGAAATAAATGAATTAATAATAAAAACCACACTAAATTTACAATTCATACTTCTTGAAGAAGCAAGAAAGTTTACAATCATATTCCACATCGGTTGAACTTCCCTTATATAAGTTTCAAACGTAAGCGAAACCATGGTTAACAGAGAACCGTTTTTATACCTTAGCTGATTTTTTTAACCGTATGTAAGACTTAAAATGTAACTAACACTTTCTATAAAATTGTAATGTGATCTATTGTGGATTGTGGTATTGTGGTACTAATGTATTATATTTTTACAATACCGAATAATATAAAGAAATGAGAAATGAGTATATTAGAGGAAGTTTAAAAGTGGCGCCAGTGACTGAAAAGTTGAAAGGGAATTATCTATATTGGTATGGCCATGTGAAGATGAGGGATGAAACGCATGTTACTAAAAGAGTTATGAGTATACATGTGGATAGATTTAGATAGAGAGGGAGGTCAAAGAAAAGATTGATGGATTGTATGAGATTGGATGAAAGAAAAGGGAGTTAGTGATAGCGTGACGGGTGACAGGACGGAATGGAAGAAAAAAACGTGTTGCACTGACAACAAATAACGCGAGCCAAGGGCAGCAAGATGATGATGAAGTACCTCTCTATCTATATCTCTGACGAAGTAAATGATTTATGATTATAAAGACTCATAATAAAACCTGACTAGTAGACACAATAGAACTAAAAATGTGACAATCATGCAAAAATCTGACCACAGTCCTTGCTGTAAAAATGGTAGGTAGTTCCTATAGGTCACAAACAATAAAATATATACACTGCCACATTTTCAATCTATTTTAACTGCTGTTATTCCAGAAATAAGTATAATGGTTCATAATTACGTAACCATCAAATAGCTAATTTAGAACCAATTGTTGTACACATATTTCTTAAATGGAAGAAGTTAAGATAGATAGAAAATGTAACAATGTATGTATCTTATTGCTTGTGACTTTACTTAGGAACTTACAGGCAACAATTCAAAACCTATTTAATATTTATGTACACGCGTACGTCATATAACAGTTAAAGAATTTGACTTAACATAACAAACGAAATATTATTCTAATCGAAATTTCTTTAAAAAATGTAAAACATCGGACAGGTGGGTGAAGATCGTCTCGAAAGATTGACTTACTGGACGCCTGAAGAAAGACGTCGACAAGGTCGAATGTGGCGAAGATAGTGTGACGGCAAACTGAAATAATTTGCCTGCTGCGGTGTTCCCGTCTGATTATAATTTAGGTGTCTAGGGCTAGACTGAATAGGCTCTTAATAAACTAGTGCGCCACATCATCTACGATTGCATCACCGCTTACCATCAGATGAGATCGAACTCAAACACTAGTGTATATCAATAAAAAACAAAATTGGCCAAAGATCACCTAAGACAGACAGGTTTGGAAGGAGATGGGCGAGGTATTTGCCCAGTAGTGAGACACAATGTAGGCTAATAAAAAAAATATAAAACACAAATCAAGGGTGTTAATCTTATGGATCCAATTAATTAACATCTTTTAATACAAAAATAAAATGACCAAGCATAAATTCACTAAAATCAATCAACATCTTCTAATCGTAGGTCACTAAAACCAAAATTACCCAAAAATATATCAAGTAGTGTTAATTAAAACGGAAGCAGGACCACTCAATCACGTCACGAATCAAAGATGGCGCCCGTTTCATCTTGAAAATGATAAATTTATATAAAAAAAGTCGTATGAACTAAAAGGAAAGGCCGGAAGACGACATGTTGTATATCAATCAAGAGATGAGTGAGTTAGAGCCCTTATAATGTCACGAGACGGACACGACACGAGTTCGTGGTATCATGTAAATTGATGGATTTTATCGTGGTTTATATTTGAGGAGGAATGTTTGTAAGATGTTAGAAAGTATAAAATTAGTCTGAGACATGTGATTTATTCGAATCAGAATTAGAATTTTGAACCCTGTAGAGTTAAAATTGCTGATTGGACATGCTTGACAAATTATTTTAGTTCATAAAGGTCAGTGCTATTGGCAGATGTAGTATTTTTAACACTTCTTTTATATAAGAATCGCTAAAGCTTTAAAGTATTTTATGATGTTCCTTCCTCATTATCAAGTAAGATTTATCCTAAAAGTCTGAAATGTGAATATGAAATTGACTAGCATAAATAATAATAGCATAATCGGCTTCTCTAGACGAGGAAACGAGCTCATAATCTACCATCCAGACCCAAGTTGATGGATGTTACATATGTGTTTAAATTTTTGGTTCTAGGACAATGTCGGTTTCCTGACGATGTTTTCCTTCACCGTTTTGAGAGCATGTTAGGATTTTTTACTATTTGGAGAGAGATGACGAACACACATCGAAATGTAACGTGGTTGGTCGTTATCTTAGAGATAGAACTTCACTTAACCCTCAGAACCCCTTGAGCCTCAGAATAGAATTCTTAATTTATAAGGAATTCATCAGATAAACACAAGCTTAATAGTATAAAGTTTCCCTTCACTGACACTGATACATTCCAAATCGTGACTTATAAACGCGATTTCTATTCATGCATTACAATAAATATTCGCAACTGTGCAACTTCCATACAATATTATTGTATGTAAATCTAAATATAGTCTGATCGGTCAGTCGGCTATATAAACGTCAAACCGATTGAGTCGAACAGTTAAAAATGTGGTTTAAGTCCTAAACGCTATATAATCTGCGCTTACAGGAGCTCGCTGTGGAGTACAAATTATAAACGACAGCGGGTTATTTAGTAAGCTTAATCAGCCTTTAAAATTCCCATTGCTGGGTTTCATACTGTTTTCCTGTGAGATCAGTGAACTAACGTCACAACAACCATCATGCGGGCCCAGTGCGAGTTGGTGGATGTCACAAGTCTTTGAATGTGTTGTAGAACATGGCTTAAGATTCTTAACGGTTTTTTTAAGGTAGTAGTCATTATGATACAAAGTAAAGGGCCTGCTTGAGTTCAAACTCATGACCCAAAGTTCTTAACCCTTTAAATGCCGAATTTAAATGCTAGATCACCAACGACAAGTTTCAGCGACAAAGAGGTATGCTTTATTGGCTACATTATAATCTGATATAGAAAATTATTAAAAATATTTTTGAAAAAAAAGTCGTCTTTTTCATATAAATTGCTCAAATTATTTCAATGATGAAATAATTTGAGCCAAATTTAAGTTTGATCTTTGTAGTATTCATTCACAAGTATTTTGTGGGTATTTTTTAACAGCAAATATAAAGCTTAGCGTAGAAAGCATACTTCCCATGCGCCGCGCTTTCCGTTCAAGGAGTTAAGTCGAAGTCACCATCTCGTCATTGCTCTATTTAGTCTAATTTCAATGAACTAAAAGAACCGATTAAATTATTTAAATACGTGGTTGTGACGCCATAAAGGTCGCTACGGCTCATGTCTTAAAACATTTTTTCTTGCAATTCAAGAGAGATTCAGTTTTACTGCTTATGCATATTTAATTAATTGCATCTTGCAATCTTTATTGACATTATTTATTGTCAAAACCTACTTCAAAGAGTTTTATTACTTATTTATAGCTGCAACAGACACACAGCTAGATAAAACAAATTAAGTGTGGCGCCTAAATTATTGCTAAATATAAAGTTATAATTACTGAAATAAAATAGTAATTATAGTTAAACTATCATTACATAGTTTAACGACTTTGCAAGTGTTGGATAAAAAAACTGTTGTCGAGAAATTCTGAGCTTTAAATTAAAAGGTTTTGCAAATTATTTATGAATTTACAAAACCTTCATGTAGGACCGGAAGACAAGGGAATTGTGGAAAAATTGGACTACTGCGGTCTTCTCATCCGATTATAATTTGGGTGTCTTCAAAGCTAGAGTGAAAAGGCCCTTAATAAACTAGTAGTGAACCTCACCATCAACGATTGCATCACTGCTTACCATCAAGTGGGATCGCAGTCAAGTACTAGTTTATGTCATTTAAACAATAATTATGGATTGATCGAAAGAATAATCGCGGCCTTGGAACGCAAAGGGCAATTGAAGGAACATGGGTGGGTTTAGTTAGTAAAAAAAAATCTTACACTCCCTCTAACTTCACCCAGAGCGGGAGAAGTTGTTTGATGATTGCGCACCAAAAAAAAAAAGAATTAAAATATGCATTTTGGAACCCACCTAATTATATTTTAGGAATACAATTTTTAGATCTTAAGTTAAGTCGGTAACTAATTGTCATGAGTGTTTGTAATCTTTATTATTCGTTCGGGATCATCAACGATTGCATCACTGCTTACCATCAGGTGGGATCGCAGTCAAGCACTAGTTCATGTCATTTAAAAAAAAATATCAGCAAACTAGTAGTCGACCTTTCCAGCAAAAACAGGGTTAGCCTTTCCTTTGGCCAACAAACCAACACAGTTATTCAACGTAGCAACACTGCCAGCGTTCTGTGCATTTTTCCCATTGACAAAGATGTGGATGATTTTTTGATGCCCACTAATTTCATTTTATACGCTAAATATTATTACTTTCAGTTTTTATTTATTGGTACATATTAAGCGGTCATTTTTGAGATTAGTTGTTTATAAGTACATTGTTCATATATTATGTTGTTAATAACTAAATAGTTACTCTGATTAATCTCTTAAAACAACAATTTATATAATTTTGTTAATTTCTCGAATACATCAAGCTATAACCAAAAAACTAGGTAACACTCGACTGCTTACAAAAGCAACACTGCTAAAAAGACCGTAGTCCGTTGTCTAATTGATAATTAGTATTCAGGCGGGCGGTGCAGGCCTACGTGTGGGCCCCATGGCCCCCCCGGGCCCCTGGGACGCCGGGGGGTTGGTCAACGTTGCATCAGCACGTCCAAGACGTCTGCTATTGACGTAAGATGCCAGCCGCTGGGAACGCGACGTGATCACAAGGTTATGCGGCAGAGGGAGGGTTAAGCCCGATGATTCCAGTTCATTGGATTTAATTGGTACTTTGATTTGTTTGATATTTGTGCTTTTGATGGGATTTGATGGCTGTCAAAGTGTTTGATTGTTAGATTTATACTGCGAGTTTGAAATCAATTGAACTTTTCAGTCCTGTTAATGGATCCCATTCTAAAAGATCATTTGATAAAAATGTTCATTAAATTAATTTAAATTAAATTAATTTTGTTTCGTAAGCCATATATGGAAAAAAAAATACTAAAATCAAAACTGCTCAAAAATCTATATTTAATATTATAAATATAGATTTGAAAATGAACTCTTTAGTTCATTTGTTTGTTTGAACGTGCTTATTTCAGAAACTCCTAGTTCGAATTGAAAAATTATATTAGTGTTGAATATCCCATTTATCGAAGAAGGATAGACTACGATCAACAGGAGAAAAACAGTAATTAAAGACACAAGCGAAACCACGGGAGTATTTATAAGAAAAGACAATGTAAAACACCGCAAATAAAATATTACTTGTAACTGAGTTACCAACTTCGGCTGTCACTAACCAAAACACCTTTAAGCATCTGGGGCCAACCACAATTACATTAAAACAGAAAACAGTCATTGAATCAAACTACTCCAGTGCAACCAGATCGTCAATCCAACATTACCATAATTCATTATAAATTATTCATTTCAATAAACTGACCTATCCCACCACGGCCGGAGGCTGGCCAATCGCTTGCGACTGTACGGCGAGTTTTTCAAGATTACCATATCTCCGCTCAAGAATCGCGAGTAAAATGGACGAGGCAGTACAGCAAATTGGCTATCTACCTCATGCATCGCGTATGAATCGCTGCGACCGAAGAATCAGAATATTTAGGCGATCGTGCGCAACGCCCGGTAGCCAGTCTGCGTCGGCCCTTATTTAGATACTTTGATGTTTTCGAAGTCTGTCTTTTTGTTTGCGTTGAATAAATTTTGGTGTAGTTTATGTTGTTTGTTTTTTAATTGTGAAAGAGCGAGAGTATTGAATTCTTTGTGTTCTTTATGGACAAGTGGAATAATAAACTGGTCTTTGGAAATGTCACATTAATGTTGTAGTCTTTTGACATTGTCTATTCAAAACTATACCTACTAGTTGATAGAAAAGCCATGTGAGAAGCAAAGAGTCGCCGACCCTAGAACGCAAAGGACAAATGAAGGATCACAGGTCTGATACTCCCCCTCACTCCACTCAGGGTGGAAAAAGTTACTAGATGATTTCCCATCTAAGAAAAACCTAACGATAGAATATCGGTGAAAAAATTTGTGCAATCGGACCACCACTTGCAGAGATTACCTCCTACAAACCAAAAAACAAACTTTACCTCTATAATATTAGTGTAGATTCTAAATTCAAACGAAAATCATTGACACATCAACATGTTGTAATTAATTACTATTATTACAGTCTAATCACCCATTCACCACCAGAAATTCCTACCATCTTAATTAACAATGCAGCCCGAAGAATAACCAAAACAATTTCACCTCATTACTGCCAGCAATCTCTAATCCAAAGAACACGGTACGTGCCAATTTCGAACTAGCGCCCAGCACCCAGCACTAGTACCCACTAGTCGGAATTTTTCAACACACTAATGAATCAGTCGGGTTAATGCAACATCGGAGAGCCCGTGTACATATTTAAATCAGGTACATGGTTCTTGATTATAGCAGCCGGAGTCAACTCCGTCGGTTTTATCTGGATTGTGTTAAGTTTCCCAACGGTTATTGCTCAGAGACAATATAAAGGAAATGCTGGTGCACTAGAGGTGACTTTTTTCTACTTTTTTGAATTTAATTGTTATTTCGTCTGGGAAGTGCATCTTTGAAGGTTTAAGCGAGAGGTTTAGTAGATAGGTAGATGAAAAGAGTTGAAAGTTTGGTGAGTTTAGTAAATGGTTGTTTATCTATACTAATATTTATGTATTATGAAGACAAAAGATGGATGGATGGATTGTGTGAAGAGTGATATGAAAGAAAAGGAAGTTAGTGATAGTATGACGAGTGACAGGGCAGAATGGAAGAAAAAAACGTGTTGCGCCGACCCCAAATAACACGGGACAAGGGCAGGAAGATGATGATGAAGACAAAAGATTTTTATTCTAGTTTGTGATGAATAAACTCAACATCTGTTGGACTGATCTTAAAAAAAAAATTACCAGTAGACTGCTACTTTACATAAGCTTATACATTTTCAAAACTTACTCAAATTATAACTCGAAAAACTACGATTCATTCATAGAATAGAATACACTTTAATGTACACCAAAATAGTTGTATAACTTATACACAAACTTAAATC
This sequence comes from Mythimna impura, assembly GCA_905147345.3. Classification (NCBI taxonomy): domain Eukaryota; kingdom Metazoa; phylum Arthropoda; class Insecta; order Lepidoptera; family Noctuidae; genus Mythimna; species Mythimna impura. Next base: position 28,966,147 of record LR990350.1, read on the forward strand.
TATGGATCGGATACAATGGCGGTCTTATCACTGATAGCGATATCTACAAAAAAAAAAACCTACTCGAAATTAGACGCATATTATGTTCTTGAAATCTCAGCTCAGACAGTCATAACATGATTCACAGCAACAATGGAAACTTCCAGAATTTCAATCATATTTGTATAATTAACGAAAAATTTTACAGACAATTTTAATAAGTAATTACATCTCAGACAGGTTCTCAAGAAATCCCTACCCCGTGCTACCTGGCCACATTAGAAGTCGAGACTTGGAGATTCCCTTCCTCCTTCAACTTCATTTGCAGTCTACTCCACGTTAAAATCAATTATGCTTGCGATTGTTTCGTTAGTGGAAGCAAATGTTTTTTGTGTCCCCTCCCCCTCCTTTTTACCCCACCCACCCGATGTCCCTCTTTGTATTCAGTGGACGAAATGTCTCTCCACTGTTTGGTTTTCTTTTGACGAACTTCGTTTCGAATGCATTTTCTTAATTCGTTCGTGATTTTGTGGAAAATTGAATCGTTCTGTCTGCCGTGGCGGTACCGTGTTTTGTTTTTGTTGAATGGCTTTTTGACAATGAATGAACTGAAATGTGATGTTTTCAAGTTGAGAAAAGAAAAGAGATCTTGGGAAATTAAAATAATGAAGGAAATTAAGTTTAATGTTTTTGGGATGCATTAGGATTTCAGTGTACCTAAATGGTCAGTGTTATTTTTCTGAAAGTATTTTTTGTTATGTTTAGACAATGCAAGTTAATGTGGGACACAGTACAAAATTTCGTGAGAAAGAAACCTTTAACATTCTATAGGTAAAAACGAAATCTTTTTGATTACATTTTATATTAATAAAATCCTGTTTTAATTGAATTCCAGTTGAAGTACGCAATCGAGACACAAACATTATACTCAAAAACAATTTATCGACATTCAAAATACGACTCAGTCTAAGTTTTAATCTGCGGCATAACTTCAAATTAAGATTAAATGCAATACTCTTCACATGATAAGCCCGCCCTGCATCTGTATCCTTAATTGACTGACCCTTCGAAGTAAGTATTTACATTCGCAACTCGATATTAAAAAGTTTATTAATGCTAAGCGAAAGTAATGTACACAAATACAGTAAATCACGAGGCAGAGTCGTTAGCAAGTCTGTTCAAATTCTTGAATTAAAAACAGACTAAAAACCTTAAACAATTAGCATTTTCTTTATTGCAATTACTGTACAAACTAATTTATATAGTACACTCAGACACGTATGCTATGAAATAAACCTATTTAGTAAACTTGGGGTGCTAAATAATTGTTTTTTTTTTTTGTTATTTGCACTTTTATAAAGGCGAGGACACACTATTGTCGCTCGCCGATGTCCAATATCTACGTGCATTAATTATGCAAACGATCCACTTCAGAGAGGTTAAATGGCGATTTTTTTGTGTCCTGTTTTAAGGCGACGGTGTACGTGATGGTAGAAGATGGGTGATGTAGGAGCTTGTTATTACTTTTGTTTTGAAGTTTTCGTGCAGAGTGTTAATTGAATGAAACAAATTGAAGAGCAGATAATGAGAAATTATCTACTAATTTAGATACTGAGACTAAAATGCATTTTTCTTGAAATGTGTTATGGTATAGTAAAAAAAAAACACGTACCTACTTTCACTTAAAAGCTCATGAAGTAAAGTGCGTTTTGTATAGGAATTTTTTTTTTTCAGACAATATGTTACTGATACCCCCTCAACAACTTCGTTCATCTTTAACCAAACTCAACTATGGACATTTTCCCGTGTCGTTACAAAGACTAGTACACAATAAAGCGGACTGCACAGCGTCACGTACCGTATCGACGAGCTCTAATTAAAAATCGTAAACATCGACGCGCCGTCGATAGCAGTAATGTGTGCAGACCCTAATTACTTGGACCGTTTGAATTAAAAACATCGCTGTTTTTGCTTGTTAAGAGTTTGTTTTAGTGATGTACATTATTTTGTGACTTTAATTTAGAAATTTAGAATAATATTTTAAATTATTGTTAAATATTTTTCCTCCTGATATCTGTACTAAATACTATTGCTTATTTTTTTTTTTATTCGTTTTTAACCCTTGTATAATTACAGAATATTTTTTTTTTAATATGATAATTTTATATTTAATTTGTAATGACATAATCTGTACTAGTTATAAATAATAGTAATACATACATTATAAACATCAACTTATGAAGTTATTTCTGTAAATAACGAAACGCACTGTGGCGTGCGTCATTTATAGATACAAAATTAAACAATCGATAAAAAAGTATGTTATGATAAATATTATGATTAATTAGTATCTAATTATGCTGTTTAAATATTTGTATTAATTTATGTTGGTAACCCATATTAATTGCAACACAATTATTGATATTCACACTCATTGACTAAGTACAGATTTTTCTTGAAATATCATATTTCTGATATGGTATCTTTAGCTTTTTACTGTACCAAACTACAGTACAAAGCTAAAGTTTTCTAGAAAATGTTTAATTAAATCATTAGCTAGTAGATTCGGCAGTTTTAATCTTCTTTAAGCCAAAATCATTAAACGTCACACTTTAATAATTCAACCCTTTCAAATCTAAAAGAAAAAGTCTCTCTTGATAATCCAGTATTTAGATTCTCAGTATGTTATATAGAAAACTTTTCTTTTCGCCAAACAAGGCAAGGGACGCCCGAAATGTCCTCATAAAACACAGAAAACACTTACTAACATTAGTAGTACTCCACCCAAAATTCGCTTACGTACCTGAAAAAAAACAAAACAAATTAAATATGGCCGGCGTTAATTACACAAACAGACAGACCTCGCCAATTACGCGTACCCATAAAACGACGACATTAGATCCACTTTAGTACGCAACTGTACCAAAGGGACGTTTCCCTAATCCATTTACGATATAACAGATATAAATCAAACTTAATATTAGCTACATGTGTTGATAAAGCCCGCCGCACGTGCACACACACAGGTCCATGCACACATTACACACACATACGCATATCCAAGATGGCGCTTGACTTGAGGGAGAACGTGAGATTATCTTTTTAATGTGTGGCCCGGATTAAAATGACGGATGCTTATTGTTCTATTTTTTCGCGTCCTTTTTCGCAGTGACTTTTTTAGGGTTAAAACTGTTTTTCTGTTTTATTTTTTATTTTTTTGGATTGTCGCATCTGGTGCACATTTCTAAAGTCACGAATAATAAAGAAAAAATTATGTCCTAGAACCGTTTATCATTTTTCAATAATATATAGGGTGACTGGCAATTAGTGTACGATACTTAAACACGTGATTGTGCTCATGATAACAAACAATTTTTATTATAGGAGCAAAGCCGAAATCACGAACATAATATCAGCTGTTCAGTACATTAGGCAAACATAAATGTACTGAACAGCTGATTTTTTTTCACGATTTCAGGTCTGTTCCTATAGTAAAAGTTGTTGGTTATCATGAGCACAATCACATGTTTAAGTATCGTACAGTAATTACCAGTCACCCTGTATATCATTTATTTACGTAAATTGTGGTAGGTCAAAAAAAACTTATAGGAAACAAAGACATACTCTTCAGTAATAAAATGCAATTATTTATTCGATTGTGTTTTTGTAACATATAGAGCTATCAACATATTTTTTCGGAATTTTACTACAGACTATTTTTTTGGAAGGGAAATCATCCAATGACCTCTCCCGATCTAGGGTAGAGCGACAGGGTGTGTCACACTTTTGCAATACGTCGCCGACCCAACTTTGTTTTTATAATAAATAAGTAGAATGTTATTAATATGTATTAGTTTATTATTTTTAAGATTGTTATTTATGTATAGTGTCTATGGGCCTTAGTAGCCTGAAATAAAGAGTTATTATTATTATATAAAACCCACTGCTATGTTTCATCTTTGCCTTGCGTCCCAGGACCCTGGGGTTCTCTTTCGGACGACCAATGGAGAGTTCTACAGACTAAGACATCAAAATAACAATAATATAATCATTAAAAGTAGTAACATTATGTTTTTTTAGGTGGAAAATCATCTAATGACATCTCCCACCCTTGGGCGGAACGAGAGGGCGTGTCAGACCTTTACTGACTAAAACCCACTCCTGTTCCTTATTTGCCTTTGTTCCAGGGCCCCGGGGTTCTCTTTAGCACAACCCATGGCCCCAGAAAAGTAGTAATATTAGATATATTCAGTTTTTCAATTCATGATCACTGCTTGAAAGCGTGTTCATTCGTCTATTGTAAACAGGAGTAGATATAAGTAGATATACGTGCTAGCACATTTATCGCAGTCTAAATATCCCTTGATGTATTACTTACGTCAATACCAATGTTAATGACACTTTTTCCAATATTATTCGTTTAGCGGTTGATAAAAACTACTTGGTAACGGATACTGTGTAATCGGATTAGATGATTTTTAATATAATTCCGGGTCTAAGTCAAGTAATGAAGAATACAGACTGATACTTGATAAGGATTAGTTTTATCTGCACGTGTTGGTAATTTCATAATGATCAAGGCTACATGAAATTATGTGGCCGGGTCTTTATTGAATTTAAAGTTGATTGTAAACCTTGGGGGGTTATCCACGATTTGCACTTAAAAAATCACAATCAAATTTTCGCACAGTTATTTGCGAATGACAATACTAAGTATTGATAAATTGTGTCATCAGTTCAAACTAACATCGAAACACTTACTTATCTAAATTATTTATTTATTATATTACACTGACACATACACTACACACACATACACTTACAAACTCTACACTCTCTCTCTCTCTCTTTCTTTTATTACACTTTATATTTATTTATTTATTAAAACTTTATGCACTAGTAATAAACACTGTACAAAGGCGGACTTGATGCCTTAGGCATTTTCTACCAGTCGACTTTAGGGTGGTGCAGAAACAAAACATGGCAGGTGCAGCTTAATGGTAAAGAAATAGAAAAGAAATACAATAATAAATATATACTTAGATACATACATACAAATTAACAATGTAATATTATATTATTTCCAAAACAAAAAACATTAAAAAGCGCTTATCATTATCATTCCCAAAAGCTCTTATTCAAGCGAACATAACCCTCTCCGCGATTACAAGACACAACATACCAACACACACACAATCCACAGATGAAGCGCAAATGTGTGCAAGGTGGCATGAAAATGGAATTAAGGGGGGAAAATGCAAAGGAATCAACCGGGCGAGAGCGCGGGGGGCGAAAATGTCCCAGACCGGACACTTTGAACGAATTATGACGGTCATTATTAGAACGTGGACAGAATTAAATTGCCTCCCCCCAGCCCCCCATCTCGCCGGGCGGCCCCTTACCTTCCGGCTAAGTATGCCCGCATAATGATACCTGTCCAATACTAGCAACACTTATCTAAGCCAGCGAGTGGGACTCTATCGTTCGGGCTTCGATATTTGTTTTTTTCCTTTTTTCTAAGGGATCGTTTTGTGTGAGTGCGTCGAATGAAGTGTCAATAGAGCTAAGTGAAGTGTTTTGAAAGATTGAAAGACGGCTGCGTGTGGAATGCAAGGGTTTTGGGGTCGCTGTTATTTTTCTTCTTACGAAACTGATTTGCTTTTTTGAAAGAGCAACTTTGTTATAACTTTGGCATTTATTATTAAAAACAAAAATATTTTTTGGACCTTCTTCATCATCATCTCTCTAGCTTATTTCAAACTTAGGGTCGGCTTTCATTCTAACTGGATGCGGCCAAATACCGCAATGCATCTTCAGACGTCCACAATCAACTTCTTCAAAACATGGAAAATTATTTTACTACAGAGATTAAACAGTCAAAAGTACTACACCCGTAGTGAATATTTATCCAAGATTTACAGTTAATCTTCCCCAAAAAAAACATTAGGTCCTTCGAGTCATATAAAGTACGCAAACACGCCAAACAAAAGGATTAGACAACCTTGTAACTCCAGATTAAAGCAATCAAATAGAAGAAATCCTATAGAGTTTGCAATCAGCGGGCACATCACACGATAAGACGTACAAGTCCCTACAAGTAAAGTAAATTTACAAAAACAAAAGCAAACATTAGGACAGATTAGTGGACGTTACGCGAACGCAACGATGCAAAGTTAATGCCTGTATCAATAGTTCTGGAGTCGCAATCAGTAGATTTGCAGTAATCTCGGCAAACGCACCGAGCGATAAAGAGTATGGGTGGGCGGTGGAGCAAGCCATGGGCGAATGGACTAGACGACCGGGCTGAAGAGATTGGTTTTATGAGAGTTGTTTTAACACAGAATGAGACTGGATTATGGATACGTGTCGTCAAAAGTTAATTTACCTAAGTTAAGGATTTTAAAAACGACAATAAATTGAAGATATACAATACAGTGGATAGTGATAGTGGTCTCTCTCTGTCACTTAAAGGTTTGCTGGGAGAAATCTCACTGTTGAGTTATACTCACCTTTGTATATAAATGTCAAATCAATAAACTACATTTATTTTTTTGCGTATAATAAAGAATTAAAAGAGAAAATGATATATGGAAATATGCTAGAATAGGCTACAATAATATTTAAACATAATCATTAAGTATTTTGTTTAGTTGTTTTTTGAATCCGAATTATGTAGGTTGTAATTCAATTTCATGTTCAAACATAATGGGGGCTTCAAACAACCCTGCTTCTGATGAAACTGAAACAACCTACGAAAAAATCTTCTCCCCTAAAAAATGTATAAATCAATTTCCATTTTGATCCCGACCCAATCTTTTCCAGATCGTATCGTAAAAATAAAGTGTAACTAATCAAATCAGATTGCGAACGCCTTTCTGAATCGCGCTCGCTTGTACCTTAGACGCGCCCATTATCATGCAATATTGATAGAAGCTTGGTATAAAGCAGCCGAGTTAAGACGGCGGGCACTCTCCTCGTCCCACGTGCCCACTTTATCTACAAGATATTGTAAATATTAGGTACAATTGTACCCGCAAACAAAGCCCGGATTACTTCTATAGTTTGTCTGATTGTTGATATTTGCTTTTTTATTGGGTCGTTCAAACGCTATCTGTGTTTGAGGAGTGTAATCCGAGCTGTACTGATATAGTTTGGAATGTGAAGCGATGATTGGAGGATAATAAGGTGATCTTGAGGTGGACGAAAGTATTGTCCAATAAACGACTGGAATTGCTGCCAAAAAAGCTTCTTCAGAGAAAACACAAACGACGAAATTAATTTATAAAGAATTTTGGTAACGTTTAATAATTCTAAAATTACGTTGCTATTTAACATCGTTTTAAGTTGTACCTACAGCATTAAGTTAAACTACGACCCAGACCAATAAAAACCCAAAAATATTACTGAAACACATCAAAAGTGAAATTCGCCCAAATAAAACACTAATAACAATAACAGGTCCTGAAAAACAAAACGCCGACATTTTGATAATAACGTAGAACACACACGTAATGCCTAAACACACACGAACAACCATTAACACACACTCTATTACACACATAACATATTTAGGGATGGGAAAGTGAAATTTGCAAGAATATATCGATGGAATGTAAACAAGGGGGGCGTGTATATTGACGAGGTCGCAAACACATGGAGCCGAATCAGCAAAGAAAGATTATTAAAACAATGGTTTTGAACTAAATACGGGGACACAGGGGTTATTACAATATTTGCTGGCATCTCGTTATTTTTAAGTATCAGTACGGCTCCCAAAGTTTAGGGAGGGGGACTAAAATATGGGTTGGGTAACGGAATTTATGATAAAGAGTTTTTGAATGAGGATATTTTGTTTGTAAATAGGATTGTGGATTTTTGCCCATGTTTGTTTTTGTTGTAATTTAGGCTTGGAATGGATGATGCTGAATTATTAGCTTGAGTTTTTTTTTACAGTAATGGAAATAAGATGAAAAGAAAATGAACTTTCAAAACAGGAAAACCAAATAGAAAAGATTGATGAAATACCAATCTCATAAATATCAGCACGTTTTGACAAAATAAAATATTTGACTCCGACTGTATTACACGTAATAATAATGATTACTATAAAAACAATTTCTACTAGAATAACAAATTTAAATACCTTTAACAGAAATTACAAAATAAATATTTGTTCAACCAACTGTCAATCCTATTCATCACTAACCTGAAGAATGAAAAGATGTTGCAAAAAAAAAGAATTAAATAAAATCTTACAAGCCTTCACTCACATTACACTCAACCCTTCCCCCGCTCAGTAAAAACGCGTAAACTTTGAGAGCCTGCGGAGCGTCATAGCCCAGCGACATAGCGTTGTAAATTATAATGTTTTATGGTTTAATACTGCAGATAAGGCGCGGGAGGGTAAGGAGCCTATTATTAACCGTGTTAACTGGGACCGGGGGGTGGCCTCACCTCACAGCCGTTTGTACGCTAAGCGACTTTCGGTGGCGACTTTTTATGTGAGTGTAAAGTAAAAGTGGTCGGGACTTGAAGTGTTTTATAGTTTGTGGTGCCGCGAAAATGTTATGTTCTGTAAGTTATTGTTGGAATGGAATAAATTGTGCACTATACTGATGGACTTTCTCAATGATTCTTTAGCATATATTTATAAAATGTTAATAATTTTTTCGGTAATCGACTAAGCACTGATTTTACGAAAGTCTTTTATCTATGGAATAAATTGACGTCTGACAAGATTGGGTACAAAAACTGTCATCAGTTCAAAATCTATTCGCAGGCTTTTAGTAGATTTGAAATTTTGGTTGATTATATTAAATAATAAAAAATAAAAAAATATTTATTGTCTCATTAAATTTTTACAAACGTAGATGAAGCCCTGAACCCCACACTAGGCTTCCCTGTGTTGTAGGGTCCAGTCTTTTTCAATCTATATTCAGAAGGTACAGTAACAAAGACAATAGTTTTAGGTAACTAAACTATATGTTTAAAAAAAAAATCAGTAATTTGGATAGAGTGTGGTGTAGTAAATGTAGTGTGGGAAGTGTAGTGCGGTAGGCGTAGTGAGTGTAGTGTTGTAGCTGCGGGTGTGTGAGTGCATGTGAGAAGGGTACGAGTAGTTGCAAGTTTTAGTGTGATACTTACTAGTACACCAATATAATATAAAACGAAAAAAAATATCTCCAACAGACGAAAGGTATTGAATTACAAATATTGTATCCTGATTAGCAAACTCCACAGTGCCAACTATGGTAACAAAATTTTTGGATCAAATATCTAGTTATATGCAAGCTAACAAAAGATAAAACATATCCCTTTATTTTACAGGCAATACAAAGAAACCACCACACCAATTTCAAAAAACAATATATTCTAAGTCTCACCACTAATGCTTTCAACACATTACCAGCAAGCAGGGAGTCGCCACGTCTGCACCCGCCCTTAGAATATGATTTTTAACGAGCCATCCCCAAGTATGTAATTGTGTCTGAATGCGTTTCGTAATGATTATTTATGTAGCGTAGAGAGGCGTCTGGATAAATTATTTTTTATTATTTCCATTGCATAGAGTGTAGTCCTACCCTTTGTGTTGGGGAATTAAAACTGCTGAATTGGGGTAATGTTTTGTCCTGATGCTGAATTGCACATGTTATAAAAAGAAACATGAATAAGAAATAAATTAAAAATATGTGCAAGTTATTCAATGATTTCAGAGATTTCAATGTTTTTATCGATAAGTCACTTAACCGTAAGCATGCCCTTTATATGTGTATTCTCCTCTTATAGTGAACAGACTTGGTCTTTAACTAACATCCAAAACTCCAAACTTAAAGTTTGCCAACGTGCTATAGAGCACAGTATGCGGTGTTAAAATAATGAATAGCGTTCAAACATTATACATCACTCCAAAACACAGAAATCAGAAACGTTTATTTCAAATAGACCATTTACGGACACTTGAGTTGTCAATGTCGATCTGTTAAAAAAAGTGAAGCTAAATTGCACGTTCCAAAGCGTAGAGTCCACAGCACAGATCGGTGACGTGGTTAAGAAGGCTGCCCAGCATAAATGGGACTGAGCTGGGTATGTCAGCCACATATCGATCAAGCAGTGGGCCGGTAAAACACAAAGCTGGTGCCTTGATATCGCACGACGGGGTCGTGACAGATCAAGAAGGAGATGGCGGGATGACTTAGATGTCGTCTTTAACAATTAGCAAGAAGTAGCTCAAAGCCGGGAACAATGGAAGTAATGGAGGGAGGCATTTGCCCAGCAGTGAGACAGTATAGGCTAGATATTAAATAGTAATTATTGATAAGCTCCAAAGAACGGTAGTGTGACAAATAAAAGGCGTTTATGAGAGTAAGGCCAGAGTGCAAAAAAATACCAATAGTGCCAAAATTCGGATTGAATTTAACAAAAGAAATCTTCACTCGTTAATTAGAAAAAGAAAAGCAAGTTTTCAAGGTAACATTTGATTTATGTAACGACACCACGGTCAAGTCTCATAACGTATGCAAATACAAGGCTTCCACACTTAAACGACGCGTTGCCAACGTAAATCGATGGCAATTAAATATTTAAAGTGACAACCAGTGACAGCCAACTGACGGGCTAGTTTTCAACGCCTTCTTTACTGAAAAAAGTGTTACCTTGGTTATATTTTAAAGGGAAAGACCAATGGTTTGTTAAATTTTTGATTCAAATGGCCAGGACGTGGTAGGTGTGAAATTCAGCAAATGTTCACTTTAGTTCGATTTTCAAACGACTTCAAAAAATGTTTTTTTACGTCTGTTACTTCAAAACTCCGACATTTTCAAAACAATGTTACCCAGCCGTGTTGGGGATTATTTAAATTGGCATGAGATGCACTCTGGCAATAAGTGGTTTTAATAGTTATATTGTATAGGTAGGTACCTACTTCTATAAAAGTGGTACACTATTAATATTTAGTTATAGTGCATAACTAAAGAGTGCAAAATGAAATATTTTTACAGAAAAAAAAAAATACAATCGTTCCCTCATAAAAAACACAAAAAAAAATGCAAAATAAGTTTAAATTCGGAAGCCGGTGTTAAAAAACTCGGTTGTATTTTTTATGGTGTAAGGCATCTAGGTTTAGTAGTGCTTAGAACGCCATGTAAGTCAACACCAAAAGGCATCACATTTCTGCCACACGCAACTACAACAATCTCCTCACCCTAGACAACTTTACCTTATTGACGACCAAATAAATCGAAGCCAAACGACGTCCGACACATATTTTCGCACAAAAATCGTGTGCATTTTAAATCAACGAGTTACCGAGTTGCCGGGGCCTGGTATAATGAAATCGTAAATCGGCTCGGTTCTCGTGGATAATAGTGAAATATAAATTGGGCGGTCGCGGTTTGGCGCCCGTCGGTCCGTTGGCCGACATTTTTGCGGGCTCGCTTCAATCACGCGTTTTATAACGTCAGTGCACGTGTGGCCAGCAACTGTTGTCACAATAAGCTAAGCTGCGAGCAGGGTTTGGCGAGTTGCTTGGTGTGGAGGTGGCCTTATGCAAACTGAGAGTTTATCACCAATCAAATGCAGCAGTAAATCTACTGTAAGTGACACTTATTAAATTTTAAGCGCAGCAGCGTATCTCGGGTATGTTAACTTTAAGGGTAATAGAAAACTGTGTTAGTAAACAGAAGAATCTGCAGCTGATGCATAGCCCTTTGAAACACAAGGTCCTTTGCTTTTAACCATAATATACAACTTACCAAACTCAACATAACAGCTCAATCCACTCAACATTATAACGTCTGTAACGTCAAACACTTTAAACGGCAAAAATTAAAACCTATAAACTTCCACGAACAACGCACTAGATTTATAAACTCTACCAACGCTAACACACTTTCACGTGTCGATGGATCTGCGTAAAAGCCTAAAAAGAGAAAAAAAAAGTCATTGGGTCCTACATGCATCTTTTTCGCCCGGCTGACAAATGGCTATGAAATGGCCAGGACGGCCCAGCGCGGGACACCGAACGTAAAATCATTCACAAATTGTGATGCCATGGTTAGTTCGGAGGTTCGGACGCTCGCCGGTGCAGGGTTAGCGCGAAGGGTAGTCGTGTTTTCGGTTTTAAGTGTTGTGCTTTTTTTTTCGAGGTGGCGATAGTGGAATAAGACTTTTTTTCGGCTTTTAGTGTTCTGACTGGTGTCAAATATGGAATGCCCTCACTACGAGTTTGATAATTCAGTAAAGTTAGAGTCAATGAGTGATTTTTTATCGTGATTTAGAGCAAAGTGGTCAATAGTAATAGTAATATTCCACAACTATCACACAACGCCGTCTAGTCTCAAGCTAAGCAGAGCTTGTGTAGGTACTAAACAACTGATAAACATACTTATATATATTTCTAAATACATACATATTATAGATAAATTACACCCAGACACAGAACAAATGCTCATGCTCATCACACAAACATTCGTCCTGGGTGGAAATCGAACCCACGACCTCCGGCTTAGCAGTCAGGGTCACTAACCACTAGACCAACAGGCCAGTCAATGTCTCCAATCTTTACTTTTCTACGTTATGCGTTTTAAAATTTACAATTATTGATGACATGTTTAGAAAAATATGATTAGTTAAAATTATATATTTAACCCCCTACATGCAGCAAGCCTATGTTAGTCAAATGGTTCAAGATTAATAAAACTGTTACTTACAGACTCATTGACAAATAGCAAGCTTCAAATGCTTCGTTTAAGCTTAGCACCCAACACGGTAACCCTATCACCGCCACTTTTTATCTGAACGCCATCAATAAAAAAGTCTGTACAAAAAAAACCAGAAAAACAAAAGCTGTGACGTCACTAGGTAGGTTTTCGCACCGGCAAACGGCGAGCGTATAAATCAAGCGCTACGCAAGCGTGGAGTCGGCTCCGGCCGAATTGTGGCGTTTTATGGCCTTTTGATTTACACAACCACTATTCGCTACGTATTTTAATGTACGCTCGATAGTCCATGTTGCGAGCTGTACGTAAATAAAATTCAGAAATCGCTCAATAAAAATCGTCACATATCACCGTTATATTGCAAGTTTGTTGGAATATCTTCCGGGTTTTTATCGATCTTTGGCCCAACACTAGTTATGTCAGCAGTGACATTATGGACGGGTATGACAGATTGTTGACGTAATTACAATATTGAAACTAGTTTCAATTGACAGATTAACATTGAGATCGCAAACGCACTTGATGTTGAATAAATTTCGTTTATGATCAACATAAATTTGATCGTCGACTGTTAATAAAATATAACAATAACACATGAGACACATGTTCGGGCACCCGGCTGTAAATGCCACTAAATAGCTACTAGCCAAATTTATAAGTCGCAAACGACATACATATTGCATATTTAAGTGTAATTTATTTGATAACACTCAAAATAATATTAATTTTATTTTTGTTTTATTGTTTTGACGATGTGTCGATTGTAAGTTTTGGTATATTTTGGTACAGCTCTGTGGTGCTTAAAATATTTTCTAGCCTGGATAAAGTGACTACATACTGAAATTTCTAAGAAATTTGACAAGCAATCAGTTATGTTATTCAAAACATAATTTGCTCAATAATATTTGTGCATTCTGTCAACTAACTACTAAAACCAAATAACTAAGATAGTAACTAAATAATTTATTAAATTAGAGAAGTAATAAGTAGGTACATTAAATTATTTACCAACATCTCTCGAACTCTTTCCTCCCTATTTCACTCCGAATGACTTTGACGGACACGAGCGCATCATGGTTGATCAACTGGTGTCCCCGGCCCTCCGCTCACTCACTCACTCACTCATTCATTCATCCGTTAGTTCATTCACTGCGACGTCGGTTTCGAGTGATCACCGATCACCTTACGTCGGTTTTATTCGTTCGTAAGCGGAATTTAAAAAAGGAATGACCGAATAGTGGTTTGTTTTCGGCATTTTTCGTTGCAACTTGCAGTGTTACTTTTAAACTGGCCGTTTTAGGGTTAAAAATCATTTTTAAATGTTTCTTTTTTCATAGTGTTGTACAGTTTAGGTTTTTAAAATGAAATGATCGTAATCGACATAATACCAACCTTTATACAATATTATCAGCAATAATCCACAATCAATTACAGTTGTTTGTTTTAATTTTCTTCAAACGATTTGAGATATAACCTGATAACAAATCGCAAAATTAATACGATTTGCTTACATGTATTTTGTAGGGAGTTTCCCATGGTTGTGTTATCTCCAAATTGGTCGAAGTCCATTTGATTTTTTTAATGAGTATTATAAAAACCCAGTAGGTATGAAGCGTCCATCAAAGTGTTGTTGCTAGTGGGGTTGGGTGACTGGTCGCCGCGACGTCGCGATGATGCCCTGACGCGTGACAAGCTGTCCTCGATATGTCGACAAATGTCACCTATACTTGCTGCGGTTTAGGGTTGTCATTATTTAGTCTTTTAAACATGCTTTTTGAAAGAGAAAAGAAATTTTCAACTTTATGCGTAAAGTAATAGAACATAGAATAAAACAATAGATTACAAACCGGAATATCAACACCAACTTCTGTCGAGGCAGGTACAAAGTGAAAGCGAAAAAAAATAAACATCAAAATAGTACGAGAATCTACCTAAATCGTAAAAAATACAATGATAACTTTGCAGAGATCCTGAAATAACTCTAGAATACCTATTATCTTTTAAGAATACAATTCTGAAAATGACAGACTGGAACGACCCTTTTTCGATACCGATTTTTTTTTTTATTCTTTATAGGTTCGCGCTTGACCGCTATCTCACCTGATGGGTAGCGACGATGCGGTTGACAATGGAGCGCGCTTACCTAGAAGTAACCTATTCACTCTTGACTTAAAGATTCCCGGGTTGTAGCCATCAGAAAACACAGATTCCGGCAAGGTATTCCAATCCTTAGCTGTACGCACAATGAATGTGTTCCCAAAAAGTTTTGTGCGTATAGGTGGGATGTCTACCATGTACCGGTGGTGCTTTGCCGTACGCCTGGTGGTCCGATGATGGAACGGGCTAGGCGGAATTAGGTTATGCAATTCCGAGGCACACTCCCCGAAATGCAACCGGTAGAAAACCGACAGGCCAGCAACTCGGCATCGATGCTCAAGACTTTGAAGCCTCGACTCAACGAGTGCAGTGCGGGTTATTCATTAACGATCTTTCTATAAGGCAAAAGTACAATATTTGTAACCATATAGTAAAGCAGAAAGCAAGAAAGAACACTTATTTAGCCCAGACAGACAAACACACAGACAGACGGACAGCAAAAGAATATGAAGAGGAATCTTTTGAAAAAAATTGTAAAGTAAAATAACACTTCACCCAACCAAGGGGGTTACCATGACGTTTAAAGTAAGATTGTTTTATTCCTATTCCATTGTGGGTAAGAGATGGCGCTAGATAACCCGTATAGCTCTGTCTCTTACCCACACAGAAATAAGAATGAAACAATCTTACTTTGAACGTCATGGTACAGGGGCAGGTCTGTAAGAAGTTTTCCGCTAGCTTCAGTTTAACTGTGGAGTTTAAAGCCTAAACCGTGTTTATTGTTAAAGTAAGCCGAGATATCCTCTTCCGTATAATAACTTTGGAAAAACTCTTTCTCATATAAAATGGTATATGGTAATTTGAAAAATGTGTTTATATGGGATCTACGAGTACTAAGAAGGAAAATTAGGATATTTTTCGCATGCTTTACTGTTTTATAAAGGTGTAAATCTAAAATTGATGAGACTAACTACGGTCTACTGTCTGCAGTCTCTTGATAGATACAATCTGGAGATCTTTCAGTTAAAAGTGAATAGGTTACTTCTAGGCAAGCGTGCTCCATCGTCGATCACATCATCGCTTACTATCAGGAGAGATACTGGACAAGCGGGTTTCTTTCAATATAATAAAATTGTGGTGTTTTATTATAATCAAATACACTAGTAAACACTAAAAAACGATGGGACAAATGGAAACAACATATAAAGAAGCAAGAAGCCAAGACTATATTAAAAATACTGAAAAGTATTAACTACTTAAAACAACCTTACGATTCTGATTTCCACTTCAATATTTCCAGCTTCCATTCACAATTTGCACCCATAACACACACCCAATACAAACACGACATAAAGCACGGAACACATCGGCGCGATTACGACTACCCGCGCCAAATAATCGCCGATCATAAAAAAAACCGCCTTAACGGTCTGCGAACATTCCTATAGCATTCCAGTCACGTCGAACCGAACTGATTGACGGGAGACGTCTGCGCCTTCTAGAAACACCCCTTCCACCCCCTTTCGCCCCCTCCTTGAGGGTGTTTCGCCCCCACAACTTGACCTGTGATCGGAGCTAGAAACATGTGAAAAATGTCATTAATGCACTCCCGTGGTGCCTTATTGAGTGCTTTGTGTAGTAGAGGGTTTATAGTCACGCGTTTTGGTGTGAGCGGTAATCGCGCGTTTGATTACAGTGCGTATATATGGGTTTATTTTTAATTAGTTTAATTTCAGAATAAGCAAGACCTCATCTCAAGGCTTTCCTAAGCCGTTTTAATGTCTAAAATTGCTATTTGTTTTTTAATAGAAAGATTCGAATGGATTTGAAAACGAAGACTGAAAATCTACACGGATGATTAGAGTCAATTTATTATTTTATAAAGTCCTAAAGCGTCCATTGCGCGATAGGTTTTGCTGTGCCACAGTCAATGTTTAGATTGACGAAAAACCTACCGTCTAATGCAATGATTGACGTTTGCATGACGAAAACCTAATGGCGATAAAATTCCATCATTCAAATATCATTCATGATTGATGGAATTGATTGACGCCTGCTTGACCGTGTACTGAACTCCTAAGGTAGCTATAGATCAGAGGTATCCTATCGAAAGGCTATAGATAGACAGGTGCAAATCCAAACTGTAAAGTAAATCCTCTTTAGACAGGGGTGTCTCCACAAAGTTAATTAATTTGGTCCAGATCGTAGTACGCGTGGATGCTTACAGACAAGTTTGGATTGGTGCACTTTACAATAAATCGTTTAATGATATTCGTTTGATGATGCTGATTAAAAAACGTTACTGTGGAATGGATGAATGGAACTCAATTTGCACTAAGTCTAGGGAACACGAGTCGGTTTTAGTTAGTAAAAGTCTGACACTCCCTTTCCTTCCACCCAGATGAGGAAAAGTAATTTCGTAATTTCCCTACCTAAAAACTAAATTAGAAGACTTTCTAGGATTTGGGATCAATGTTTTTTTATGCTTTACTGATGTTACAGGCAAGCAACATCTTTGTCACTCAAGAACCTTTCGGCCCCAATGGCGATCTGTTCTGCGAGTACTGTACCCTGCTCATTGCCATTTAAATTTGGCGATTCTTCGGGCTTGGCTTGGTTCTCCTGCAGATATCTTCATTCCGGGACGAAAGGTTCAGGAGTAGCAACCGCGTAACGGAAGATGCAGCGTTGGGAAGCCCCCTTCAAGGTAGACTGGTAAGGGTCGCGGGAATCCGATGGATGCAAGACACACAGTACCGTTCATAGTGGCGACACATGTGGAAGGCTTATATCCAACAGTGGACTGACTTTCGGCTAAAATGATGATGATGATGATGATGTTAAAAATTTGAGCTGCTATATTATCCGAATATAAAAATCTCTTCATCTATCCTTCCGTCAGTCCCAAAATAACCTCGGAAACAACTCGCAGCCTCGCACATCAGTAGCCAGTATTGAGATTTACGGCCCGCGATTAGTGGGGTCAAGGTTAACGCGCGATACGTTAACCTGCGCCATTTTGTGTCAACAACCCTACTGGATGGAGTAAGGGTTGAAATTATCGGGAGTTATAAGATCATGGATTTTACATGCTTATTGAGAATTTTATGTATGTTTTAACCATAATAAACAATAACGAGTATAGTATTGTCTAAGTATACGAAAAATATTTTTTGCGACCTAACCTTTCTTTCAAATACGGAATATTTTGACAGCATGATTGGTGCAATGGTTAATTGGCAATTGGCAATTGGCTGCTGCGTTGCGTGTCGTAGATTCGATACCCGCACGGATCAAATAATATGTTGCTGTGAGTCTGGGTGTCTTGTGTATGTGAGTTTACTGTTTGAGAAGGCACTCACCATACAGGAGTCATTCTTAGCAATAGCAATTTACATTATAGTGATGAGCACGTACCAAGTAAAAAAAAGAAGAACTGGTCTGATTGAAAATAAAGGAGCAGGTATTTGCAAGTGTAAAACTCTTTGATACTTATGTGAAAACTGATTTCAAATATTACACCGTCCATTTACCAGGTTGTGTCTCCAAACTTCCTTGAATATGACTCTGTTTGCCTCCACCCGGGATTAAACCAGCAACACATCTATGTAACTAAGAACATAAAAACTCCAAGGCTGTACCATCAATACACACGCAATAACGTGAAACTCGCAAACAATAGACATTAATAAGACGGGCTGGGCAACCGGGTCCGGACATAACGGGCCGGCCGCGTTCTGGGATGCGCTTATTAAAACATTTTCACCCGGGCAATATCTGACGATAGCGAGACGTGTACAATATGTGCCGAGCAAACTCTGGCCGCATGTGACGACCTGTGGGAATCGCTGAGAAAACTTCATTAACTCCGCTGGACGCCACCCGATAGACCCCCTTCTCCGACGCCGTCCGGGAGTCCGGGAGCCGGGACCACCCCTCGGTGACGGACGCGACGAGCGGACTCCCCCGTCCGCTTATTACGTCGCGAACGTGCCGCAGAATCGAAGAAATGTGACGTAAATACGTGAAGCGTTTGAGAAAGAATCGGCCCGCTGATTGGCCCGGCTTTGTGTTCGGTTGACCGTTAATTTGATCTGTATCTGAGGGCGCCCACTCATTTTTTCCTCGGGATTATTATTGATGCGATCGATTCGTTTTGATGGGATGCCGATACGTCGCTTATTTTCGGGCTGTAATATTATTGTCGCGTCTTTTTGTAATGGCGGTTACTTGTAATCAGATGGCGATCCGCACGGTTTGCTTCTAAATCCGATGGCCTAAAGCTAAAAATCTATGAGCATGAAATGAAAGAAAGATGAGCCCGTTACCGTCGAGCTGCCAACAACTTATCACGTTTTATGCAATGTTAACACAACTGCTCGGTGCCAAGTATCCACGTCTCCATTAAAACTCTCGCTCCTTTACAAAAATGCACTCAGGCGCATCATCCGGACACGTTCCGTTTCTCGGAAGACCACACGCGTGCGTCCCGTTGACGTACGAACGATATAATTGCCAAGTTGCGTTCCGTTCTACGCGAAGAGTGACAAAGTGTGAGCTTCTGCCGTAATTACACATGTTTTTAAAATGTGAGGTAAGTAGGATTGTAAGTGTCAATCAGCGGAGATGATTGACGTTGAGTTGGTCTGCTTCGCCGCCTCGTGTTGCCAGAAGGCTAATAACAAGAGTCGTGTGGGCAGTTTGTTCAGAAATGTGATTCACTGAGCCATTCTAATTAATCTTTTTGATACCAAGAAGTCATTATTAAGTAAATTGGCGTCAGATTGCTACAAATGGGATTACTAACAAGGAAAACTTTAAGATGAGAGTATTTGGTTGGAAAAGTCTTTGGACATCTAGTCGTCGACTAACGAGAGCAGTGGTGGCCGAGTGGTAACGGCCCTGACTTATGAGTTATAGGTCGCGGGTTCAAACCCAGCCAGGCGCATTAGTTTGTGTAATTTATTTTCATTACCACTGCTCTCAAAACGGTGAAGGAAAACATCGTGAAGAAACCGGCATGTCTTAGAACCAAAAATTTGAAGACATGTTCCCACCAACCCGCACTGGGCCCGCGTGGTGGATTACGGCCCATTCCCTCTCCTAGAGAGGAGGCCTGAGTCAGCAGTAGGAACATTATAAGGCTGATTATGTTATATGATATGATTATGCTATATGCTATTATGCGTCTAACTAATTGATAGAGTTTTCAAGTCTGTAACTTGCCTACTGGGGCCATGGGTGATGCGAAAGAGATCCTGGGGCCCTGGAATAATGGCAAAGAAGGAACAGGAGTGGGTTTTTAGTCAGTAAAAGTCTGACAAGCCCTCTCGCTCCGCCCAAGAGCGAAGGATGTCATTAGATGATTTTCCCACCTAAAAAAAAGTCGGTAACTTAAAATTATCATTCTAAATAGAGCATATTACGTAATCATGCAAAGCATTGTATCAATCCTTTTTCTGGGGTTGTAAAATCACCAGATAACTTTTTCCGCTCTGGATGGAGTTAAAGGGAGTGTCGGTCTTATACTGACTAAAACCAACTCGTTTTCCTTCAGCTACCCTTTGTTTTCCAGGGCTGTAGCGACGCTTTCGCCTTTGTATTACTCCGAAATATCTTTACATATCTGTAGAAGTTTTTAGTTGTACGCGCATCACGTAAAATGTACGAAATCGATAAAGATAACTTTTATACATTAAAATTGTGTGTAACTTGATATATTACTTAGGCTTTGTTTCATCGCAATCAGTTGACTATATCGAAAGATATACTACATTCATTGACTGTTAGGCGGTACGAAGTTCGCCGGGTCAACTTGTTTATATAACTACATAAAACAAAGTCGTAGTTGGACCATTTATAATTCAAGAACGGCTGGACCGATTTTAATTATATTTGCTTTGTTGGATAACTATTAAAATATCGGAAAGATTCACGTAAAAAAATACAAAATATCCAAATTCATCGAAATATTACGGCAACTGTCAAATACATTGGTCTCAGTCATTCCATCATTCAGTCAATACATCCACTGACTGTTAGGCAGTACAAAGTTCGCGGTGTCAGTTAATTATTCGTAAACTTGAAAAAAAATAACAGTATTTCTTTACAGTTCCAAAAAAGTACTAAGAAAAGCGCTAGAACAAAACTAGTATCCAAAAAATATTTAAATTTTTCTTAGAAATGCCAAAAAGAAAATATCAGAACGTTGGCCGATGAGTGACGGATGGACAGATATAATTATAATATTTGATGCCAAAGAAAATATATTTAGTCTCTCCTCTAATCAATCATTGACGTGTCATTTTTGATAAACGGCGTTTCAACATGTCTCTGAGATATATTTTTTTTCGTGAGAATAGAATAATTCTTATTACTGAGTTGTTGGACGGGATCTCATCTGGTCCTTTGACATTCTGACTTAAGTGTTTATCTGAGAAGGTGACCTAAACTCAGCCTAAATACGGCCTTTCTAAGGGATAGTTTTATCAAGTAGTTTTTTATATAGTTGTAGGTTTAATGACTTTTCTCACTTTAGGGTAGAAAGGGAGAGCGTGTTAGATATTTACTGGCTAAAACCACACCTTTGTCCTTCGGTAGTCCTTTGCGTTCTAGGACGCAGAACGCGGCGCATAGTGTTCCACGCGCGCCTCAAAGAGTTGTCAGCCAAACCTTAGAGGTCCTGGAGCCCTATGCCCGCTACGGCCATGGAGAAT
The DNA here is from genome assembly GCA_905147345.3 of Mythimna impura. Taxonomy (NCBI): domain Eukaryota; kingdom Metazoa; phylum Arthropoda; class Insecta; order Lepidoptera; family Noctuidae; genus Mythimna; species Mythimna impura. The sequence continues at coordinate 28,987,655 of LR990350.1, forward strand.
TACTGAAAAGGAAACCCGTGATCCTAGAACGCATAGGCATGGGTAAGTTTTAGTCAGTAATAGTCTGACACGTACTCTCGCTCTATTTTAGAGCGGGAGAAATCAATACATGATTTCCTACCTCCTAAAAAAACCATTGAGCTTATTATTGTCAAAAATTGCATCCATATCCAGTCATTTTGTTTATATTTAGAATAGTTAATAAAAACATGAAAGATTCTGAAATCCTCAATCCTTTGTGGAAAAGAGGAAATACTTTAATAATAATACATTTTATTTGATCCAATTAACACACAAGAGCTAAACAATCTCGGGTTATAGGTGAGTACATAGTAAACATAGACTGAACAGAATCTTGTGTACAAAATTGTTGTATCTTTTAGTCAGTACATATATTTAGTTGAGACCATTTGGACCCCAAACTAGGCCAGAAATGCCTGTATTTTGGAAGTCCATTGATTCCTCCTAAATCATAATGTCTTACATATACTAATTTATAACATAAATATATTATATTTTTACATGTTGGCTCTTATACTTTGTTTATTAACTTTTAAACACTTACCCAGATAGGTGGTTTGATCTCTAGGATTAATTCCTTTAACTGGTCGTCGAGACTATCAGACAACATTGATACACTTTAATTGATAACAGAAAAAAACTAAACCTCAGTCCTTTGTTCTTTCATTTTTGCATCTCATTTAATATGACTTTTAAAAACATAAAGCTTATTTTAATACCTCAGAAAACGTCGCTAAAATAAAAATAAAATGCTAAGAGCCGGGACAGATTAACCCTTCAACGTCAAATGTCTTTTTACGCCGGACAGATGGAGCCACCGACTCACTGTCAATCACACGTCAGCAGACGGATTTTTGTCCGTCCGTCCGTCAGTCCGTCCATCCGTCGAAACGCGTAACTCGACTCTGAGAATCCGCTTAATCTTTATTGACGTTACGTCTTTCCTTTTCGAGGGTATCCACGCAGAAATCAACTCTATTTGTTAAAACATAAAGGATATTAAATGTGCAGTTTGTTAACTTGTAAATATATTTCAAAGTGTTCATTAGTAGCTCGTTTTGCTTTTAAGTAGACAACGTCTGTTATTTTTTTTTTTTCATTGATTGATTTTTTTACGTTCCTGTTTATGGGTTATAGAATATCTGATCTATGGATATGAGTGTGTGTATGTTTGTATGAAATGTCAAGTTTTTTGTAATATTAGATCAAAAAGTATCATCATATTTTAATTTAATTCACCTGAATTAGTTATTAAAGATATACCTACAGCTTTTGTCACTGGTTTTGCTCGCGTTAAAGTTCGAAAATATTCGTAACTCAATTCATAGGTAAGTTTATACGGAACCCTCAGTGCGCGAGTCCGACTCGCAATTTCCTGTTTTTTTTTACTATTGATTGGCTCACGCTTCACCTCTATCTTACCTGATGAAAAGCGACGATGTGGTCGACGATGGAGCACGCTTGCCTAGACTTAACTTTAAGATCGCCAGCTTGTATTTATCAAGAAACACAGACTCCTGTAGAAAATTCCACTCCTTACTATACGCAGAATGAATGTGTTCCCAAAAAATTTGGTGCGCATGAACGTGATGACCACCATGTACCGGTGGCGCATCGCTGTACGTCTGGTGGTAGTGATTTCTACCTACCATGATATAGTGATTACTACCACTAGTCCCCAGTCTTTGGTTTACCGCAGAGAAGAACTTGTGGTATTATTAAAAAAAAAACAGGGCAAGAGCGAGTGGAACTCGCGCACTGACGGTTCCGTACAAACTTTCCTATGAAAACAGTTCGATTCCCGAATTGAGTTACGAAGATTTTTCCGAATCGCAAAAAAAGTTTTTTTTTGTGACGTAACTACAAATTTACAGTTTTCAGATTTTATCCTATACTTGTGCTATGAGACCTTGCTTCATGCCAAATTTTAGGATTCTAGGTCAACGGGAGGTACCCTATGAATTTTGATTCCCGTGTCGAAATATACGTTTTGTGCGACATAAACGGCCGTATCTTTTTTTTCGTTAACTCCAAAATCTGATTTATTTCACAGCACAAGAGACCGCAGACCTGAGTATATGGTTTTAATTTCAACTCGATACCTCCACATGTTCCTGAGATAAAGGGTCTTAACAGACAGACGGACAACAAATTCGGTTCCGTTTTTTTTCCTTTTTGAGGTACGGAACCCTAAAAAAAAAACTATGAATAAATCTGCAAGTTATTCAACATTTTGAAATATCCAATTATTATGTTAAACCATTTATCGAGATGTCAATCCAAATCCTAAGCTATGTATCTGTCAGTTTGCATAACATCAAAGTAGTAACAAAATCTAGGATATCATTCTAATTCTAGTCCAAATGTCTGGCGTCTGACTGCTCTAGACAAAGTCTTGAAATGTATTTAGATCTGTATTCCTAATTCAGATCTGTGATGTTTTGGACAAGTTCTTGACACCTCAAACTGATTGTGTAAGACGGCTTTCAATACAACATGTACTTAATACTCAATTCTTTATTGCATTCCATAATGTAGGCTTAGGTGGTACACCGTAGGCGCGGGCTTGCGGACGGCGTAGGGGTAACTCGCCGTCCGGTAACCGTCCGGACCGAGCCCAAGTGGTCAACGGCGCGTACTGTTCCACGCGCGCCTCAAGGAGTTGTCAGCAAATCGTAGGGGCCCAGTAGGGTCGAACCTATTGGGACCAAGGGTCTGCCTCTGAAAGGAAGACTCGGCCCTGGTATGAAAGGCGAAGGAACAGGTGTGGGTTTTTAGTCAGTAAAAGTCTGACACACCCTCGCGCTCCGCCCAAGAGCGGAGCAAGTTATTGGATGATTTTCCCACCGAAACAAAAAAAAAAGGCTTAGGTGGTAAACATTTACCAAAAGAAACAATCGTGGACCCTGTCGGGCACAGCAAAAGAAGCATATGTAATGATGAGGACTTATTATTTAAGTATCTGTATCTACACTAGAATAATGCACACCTTTAAACACCCAATTAGAAAATTCTTCATCATCATCATTTCAGCCGAAAGACGTCCACTGTTGGACATAGGCCTCCCCCAAGCGTCGCCACAACGACCGATCCTGTGCGTCTCGCATCCACCGCACTCCCGCGACTCTCACCAGGTCGTCGGTCCACCTTGTAGGAGGAATTAGAAAATGAAGTTACAATAATAATTCAATCACTGAAATCTTACTTTGATGCACTCAGGTAGTGTTAATTGTAGGCAAAAAATATAGGAATCAGTACACTATTATATTGGTATCTACGCATGCACACACTAACACTCTAGTGACACAATTTAGATTTGTCAAAATAGGTATTTTTAAACGGTGTGAGTATGAGAATGAAAAACCCAATATCAATTTTTTCGGAATCAAATGCTTGCCTACGCTCAGTAATCGCGCCTCTGATTTTGAGACCAGAAATACCATCTCTTGCACTTTAAACAACTAACCAACAAGCTCCACCCATTGTCAGTCCTTAGGAACAACCGTATATCACACATAAGAACAACTCGATGATCTGTCGTTGTACACCCATAAACAAACTATTCCATCACTATTGTTCGCTAAGTTTTTGAAGTATACTGTAATATCAGTTTAGCGATTAAATCTTCGTTTTTGCGAAGGTCTACCCAAAACTAAATAAAACGACATAGGGGACGATTTATAAGCGACACTCGAAGAATTAAAAACAACACAAACTAAACCACAAGATTGACCAACACGCTCAACTATCCATTTCCAAAAACCAAAATCTCCAAACACGCACCTGACGGCCATTTCACTGGAAGACAAACACGCAAGCAGCAAAGCAAACAGACACGCGGACAAACATGCGGACACACGCAGCGGTCGTGCGCGCGCAGCCTTACGTCTCAACGGCTCATTGTCGAACAAACACTTTTTTTTTTTGCTTTGCTTTAGTTGATAGGAGATTGTGGATATGACTTTGGATTCGATTTATTGTATTTTGATCTATGGAGAATAAAATTTGGACACAAAGATACTAGCTCTATTGAAATAATTCATTTTGTTTGTTTTTTATTTTCAAAAGGGTTTGGTAGTTTGAAATGATACTGAAAGATTTCTGCTAATTTAATAGGATACCGAAATAGACTAAAATTAAATATAAGTAATCTTTTAATGCGCAAAAAGATTAGCCTATAAGTAACATCATTGTAGATACTCTTGTGTCTTCTCTCAAAGTGTTTTTATCAATACAAGACTCCATGAAAGTGCTATGGACTTGTGTAAGAGTGCAAAACGGTTATTAGTTTTATAGTAATCAGTGAGAGTTGCTTATTATTAATTTAGGGTAGATTGTAATCGATTATTAAGTTTGATCTTAATAATATAGTATAACGAAAAGTGATGGTACTTTAAAAATGAAAGTATCTTGAAGAACAGTGTTCTTTAAATTGATACGGAAGTATATTGCGAATGCTTCTTCTAAAAGAGGTGTCGAAAGAATTACGTTCTCCTTAAACTATAATTTTTAATTATAATACTTTTTTTTTAATGAATCTAACTTAATTGCCAAAGAAAGAAACAAGTGCATTTTACATTTATTTTCCATAGTACTTAACACCTTAATTTACAAAAACATTAAAAATACACAAAGAAATTACTATTGAATTCCAAACTAGATCGATTCGTCTTGTGGATCGATCAAGTATTAGCTTAAAAATTAATAAAAAAAAACTATTATTCCCATTTTTCATCTGAAAGCAATACTTTATTACTCAATTCAAGAAAGTTACCTCTCATATTTATAAAACAACACAAATAAACATTCTAAGATAAACTTCGATCCATACTATTCCATCAGCGCTCCACTTTTTGCTCTCCGTCCACATCAAGCTCATTGATTGATGGATATTTATTCAACGGGCATTAGTTGCCGTACCTGCTATATTGATATTAAGACGTATCCCGTCGCAATTATAATATTATTCATCACCACAGCACCTGAGCAACTGTGCGCCACTCAGTCAATCAATCCGGATTGATATATAATCATTGTGGTTCTTTAGATATTTTTCGTAATTAATTTCGATTGATGGACGCGTTTTAGGGTTATGATTGCTGTGATTGACGAATGTTTTGTTAGTTGTCGTAATTGTATAGGCTAGTTGTTAGCCTTTGAGACTTTGATAGATGCTAGAAGAAGACCTTGAGATTTGATGAACTTTAGAACACTTTGGGAGATAAAATTGCTAAGACTGTGGTATCGTGCGAAAGAGATATACCTACCATGGCCCTGGAACGCAAAGGCCAATTGAAATAACACCATTGAGATTTTGTCAGTACACTCTCTCTAGTCTGACACTCTCCCTAGCTCCACCCAAAGCAGGTCGCAGGACAATACTAAAGTTGACAAAAAATAAAAGTGTCAAAACGAATGCTTAAATACGCAAAAGAATATTTGCTTTATATTCCACCATATTATTTAATTTAATTAATTATTTATTTATTTATCGTACTTATATTTCAGTCGTTAATTAACCCATAGTAACGGGACAAGTGCAGGAAGATGATGAGTAACATTATTGAATAAAATAAAATTGTTAAAACATAATAAATAAATTAAATTAAATACATTGGATTATATTATAAATTATTGAAACATTGATAAAATGATTTTTAAATTATAACATTACATCATTCATTCATTTTCATTATTATTTATTATTTTTATTATTTTGTTGTTTCTTTCAGTTTCGTTCCAAGTTACATTCTAGGGTCTTCCTCAAATGTCAAAACGGGCTTTTATTTTTTAACGAGTTTTGATGACTTACCATCAAAGAAGAAGTACTAGAAAGTGCTGACAATGACAGAGAGCTATAGGACACCTAGCGACCCATCCCGACTTTGCACGATAGCAAATTATACACCTTCTTTGTTTATCAGTCTTTAATAAAACCGTATTAAAATAAATTACGTTAGTTAGAAGAAGTGGAATTAGACAACAGCAACGTTGTTTTATACTATTAAGTGTTTTATTTTAATATTATTGGTTTCAAGCTTGCGCTTGATTTCTTCTCACTTGATGGTAAGCGATGATGTCGACGACGGTGAAGTATGTTAGCCTAGAAGTAACCTTTTCACTCTTGACTTAAAGTCCAGTAGATTATAGCTATCAGGAAATTCAGACTGCAGCAAGGAATTCTGCTCCTTAGCTGTACGCACTACGAATGTATTCCCAAAACGTTTTGTACGTCTGGGTGGCAGAGTGTTTATAGGGTAAACCGAAAGTAGTGTCAAAAAAAAAAACAAAACCATGGAGTTTCTTGCCAATTCTTCTCCCTAGGAAACAACTAATTAGAACTGTGCAGTAGCCTTTGAAGTTTTATAAGTGTTCATCTAGGCCTATGTAAAAACGAAACATTTTAAATTTTTGTTGTTTGTAGTTTTTTAACTTTTATTTAATTATATAAATCATTGCTTTACTGCGATCCCAACTGACGGGAAGAAATGATGTAATCGTTGATGGTGAATCGCACTAGTTTATTAAGAGCGCATTCACATTCACTTATTCCTTTAATATCTGCAATAGAACAAAAATGCACTATAACGTTACGATACGGTACATCTCCCAACGCAAATCCAGACAGATCCATTCAAACGATCTCAATCTAACCTCCAATAATTCCAGCTGAAGCCGAATCTGGCGTTAACGACTAAGCCGAGATAAAGGCCAAGACACACGGCAGACATAGGTGAGCCGGCCCAAGGTGGCTCGGGAGCAATAACGATGAACCGAGTCTAAAGAACTGCAGTCATTTGCATATCGCCCCAGCTTTATGTTGCACTATAAATGTTCTAAAAGTACTGTAAAGGGGGAGTTTGGATAGTGTGCAGTTTTTTGGAAATGAGTTTTGAACCGTATTATATTTTAGGAGATTGCAGAAATGAAGACAGTGAGCATAAGAGTTTCAGTCCATAATAATAAGATAAAAGTAAGAAGCTTTTAATAGAAACCTGAAAGACCGTTTTTTTTAGGTGGGAAATCTTCCAATGACATCTCCCGCCCTTGGACGGAGCGAGACTGACTTTTACTGACTAAAACCCACTCTTTTGTTCCTTCTTTGCCTTGCGTTCCAGGGCCCCGGGGATTCATTTTCACTTAACCCATGGCTAGCAGGCTTCGACCCTGCTGGGCCCCTACGATTTGCTGACATCTCCTTGCATCGCGCGTGGAACACTACGCACCGTCGACGAGTTGGGCTCGGTCCGGACGGCAAGCCTGCACCTACGGTGGCTGTAAATCGGGATCGGGATCCCGGCGGCTGGGGCGTAAGGCCGTTCCCTCGCGCGTTCGGCCGCCTTCTTTGCTAGCAATACTGCTTTGCAGAAGGAGGCGACTGCCTGCCATTCCTAACCTGAAAGATCGTTTAATGACTTGTAAATCATACTATGTGTATGTGTGTGTACGTTTGTTACTTCTTCACGCTCGAACGGCTGAACAAATTTCGTTGAGACTTGGTGCATGTGTAGACCATATTCTGGAATAGCACATAGAATACTTTTAATCCCGAGAGTATAAACCCTTAGGGTAATTATCTACTATCACGGGAGCAAAGCCTCTGATAGCAGCTATTCACTAAACAACCTTTGTTTCTTTCTAGTTTTTTTTTTCAGTGATTTAGTCTACCCGTGTTCCGAGTTTCATCAAACCTGTGATTGCACAGGTTTGATGAAACTATAATTTTGTTTTATATTATTTACACACCTTATCGATTGCGATAAGGTGTGTACATAATATAAAACCAAATTGCTTTCCACGTCTATCTGCTTATTCGCAACTCCTAAAAAACTCAACTGATTTTGATGCAGTTTTCAGTTATAAATAATAATAATCGTTCTTTTCAGGCAATAAAAACACCCATATATTTTATTTTTTGATGAATGAGGAAGGCTTAAGTACACAATTTTGAAGCCGCGTCGGGTCTTTATTGAATACTGTTCGTTAGTATCGCTAAAACTCAAAAACGGCTGGACAGATTTGGCTAATTTTTTTCTTGAAATATTGTAGATAGTCCAGGGAAGGTTTAAACGGTGAGAAAAAATGGAAAAATCACGAAAAAAAATCCGATTACAACGCCATCTCTAATTAAAATGTCATTATAAAATGAATTATGCTGTTCTGGTAATGCCAGTAGATGGCGTTATCCTTAATATTAGGCGGTACGAAGTTCGCTGGGTCGGCTAGTTAGTTTATAAAATTAGTAAAAAGGAATCCATGAGAGCTATTGAAATAGGCTATGTGGTTACATCTCTTGCCAAGATATCGACAGAGTAAATTCTATTTGAGTAGGTACATTAAATATGATGGGAGCAAAGTTAAACTGACGGATTTGAAGTGTTTATGTATATGTCAGTCAGTTTATATTGGCAATCGATGAAAAGTTATATAAGAATTGAAGTTTTGTTTTCATAATTCGGGATTTTTAGATAAGTTTACTTTTAATTAACCGACTTCAAAAGAAGGAGGCTCTCAATTCGTCGGATTTTTTTTTGTTTTTATTATTCAAGTACCATTACTCGTATACGCCTTGATCGATTTGGAAAATTCCTTTTTTGATTAAAGGGATATACTTCTGAGTTTATCTCATGATCCCCAGGTCAGGATCTGGTGATGGGATCTTGGTGAAACGTAGGAAATTTTCATATGTTATAGGCACACTTGTAATGGTTATTTATTCTATAGGTACCTTACGATAGATCTTGCACACTATTAAGATTTAGCTGAGGGGTAACACAACAAACAAAAAGAGGTTTTTTGTTTGTATTAAAGACGGTTGATTTTTTTTTAAATTAATGATTTGAGACTGCCATGGACAGGCGCGATGTGCAATGTGACGTGCAATTGTGAATAATATAGGTTTATCATAAAACGTAAACGTCGTACGTTATCGTAACGCGAGCCTATCAATAATAATAATAAAAAAAAGAAAACTATGTATGTGGGAGACTTTAATATGAGACATAAAATTAAAAGCAATGCTAAATATTCTATGAAAATATGTGGTCGCGTTGTCGCGTCGCATCAGTATTTGGGATTCATAGACTTAAAAATCTCTCGATATAGCAAGAAAGAAAAGTATTTTATTTGGCACAAATACCTACACACAGTGTAGAAACAACATTAGCAAAAAAAAATTAAAAATAACACTAACACTTTGTGCGCCTCACGGCTGATGCATCAAATAGGTCCAGTTCAGACAAAAACGTCAAATAACTACGTAGTAGTTACCTGATGCTGGTTTTCAACTGAACCTTAGATACTGAGAGTGTATGGATGCACTATTATCTTCCTGGCCTAATCCCAACTAGCTTTGGGTCGGCTTCCAGTCTATCGGCATGCGGGCGAATACCCGTTTTTTACATAAAGCCTATCAGAAAGAAAGAAAGAAAGAAAACATTTATTTGAGACTCGCACAGGACAAACAACAATAAAATAAAAAGTAACTACATAATCTATAGACACTTAACTTAAAATAAAAAAATGAAAGAAAACTATATTAAAAGATAAAAATAAAAGACCTGTGCGAGGCCAAAAAGGCTCCTATCTCAGCATATGCTGCGATATTTAAAACAAAATAGTAAAATAACGCAGCGCTGGTATTCATATCAGAGCTATCAGATCTCCACAACCAAATTACTGGGCAACACGTTACTACTTAGTGAGTGTACGGATACAAATCATTTTATTTATTTATTTATTAGTGATATGTAAATAAATAAATAAATATATACTAATAATTTTTAATTAGTACAAATACTTAAAGGACTTATTAGAAAAGGTCTTGTTATTATTTAAGTAAAGTCTCAATAAACAATATTCATAAACAGCAAAGTTATTAGAGTTTGTTTATATCCCAAAATTTCAATCAATTTATGAAAATATTGTACAGGCTATTTGATTGTGAATGAATGAATGGCGATCAAAATGGAAAAACACTGCGCGTAGTATTTTATAGTAGCAATTGTTATGAATGATTGGTTCAATTATGAATTTACCAATTAAGACAAATTTTCGTGGACAATATTAGGATTACGTTTTTTTTTTTACTTTTGACTTCACAAATAGGTATGGATAGAGTCCCATTTTTTTTACTAATTAAAAAATAGAGGTGTATATGTTAATGTGTGGTAAATGATAAAATAATAAATAAGCGTTCAGCGATAGATGCGACATAATAAAATACTGACACAATAAGAATAAATGTCATTAAATTTAACAAAAGTGTAAGCAGATCTAATCGAGCATCGACATGGTGGTTTAAAAATAGAAATCTTTCCACGATATCATCAATACAATTGATATCTTGACACTATTCTCCTACGTGACAAAGCTACCAAAAAGTACCCAACAACCCACACACTTTACATCAATCATACTAAAAATAACATTTAAAACAAACAATTTCGGAATACCGTCCTGGCTGGTCCTTTGTACGTTATTTGACGTCCTTATCGAGCGCCGGTGACGACGTCGACGCAAAAAGAAGTCATTGATGGAGATGTGAGGCAACGTCGTCGATGCCTGACGAGATGAACGGAACTTGAAGACAGCATGAAGGTGATTGGCGAAGGCGGGACGCGAGATGTAACGTTGCAACGTATTCGTTGTTGTGTTGTGTTTTAAATCTATTGGAAGTGTTGTGAAAGGGTTTTTTGTCACGTTTGTAAAGTTTAGTTTTTGATTCGTTTGGGTTATCCAAGTATTGGGTTGTGGAGATCAGACAGACAGCCGCTCCATCTACACTAACATTATAAAGAGGTAAAGTTTGTTTTTCTTTTTGTTTGTAGGTAATCTCTGAAACTACTGGTCCAATTGATAAAGTTTTTTCATCGATAGAAAGCTGCTTTATTCCTGACTGACATAAGTTATATTTTATGTACACGGGCGAAGCTGCGGGCAAAAGCTAGAGTAAAATACTGGCAACCAACTGTGGTCGATGAGACAAGAAGCCTACCCGAACATAGCTGGGAACAACGCTAGGCAGGCTGAATTAACTACGGATCATAAAACTTGATAGATAGATAGATATTCATTTATTTGCTACAGCACAAAACATACACCTAAGCACAATTAAATTTTAAAAAATCTGGAGAAATAAGCTTGGAGTAATGTTGAAAATTTGAAATGACAATAAGGTGAAGAGATCAACACACATCTATACTTTTCTGAATCGCCAAAAAAATATCTAATTGCTTAAATCAAGATGAGAGAAAAAAATTAAATGACATGACGTTCACCTTGAAATTGACGCTGTCAAAATTATATTAGATATAAATCAACGCCTCTCTAGATCGCCAAATGAGAGCGTTACAAAATTCATAATAGGAACATTCTTCTATTCTATTGACAACTGATCAGTCATCATCATCATCATCTTCCTGCCCTTGTCCCGTGTTATTTGGGGTCGGCGCAACACGTTTACGTCACATCAACAACTGATCAGTACAACCATAAAATAAAATTACATATGAATCTTATATTTACGTTATTTTTCGAGACCAGCAATTGTCGGTGAAAAATAAAGAACGTTCCTATAGAATTTCTACAAAAAACAAAAATAGAAACAAAACTATTGCAACACCGGCATCAAAATCCAATCAGTTGGCAACTCAAAAAATGACCAGCTTCCTGTTTTGAATTTGGAGCGACAGTAATTGATTGAGTGACGCAATCAATTAAATTGGTTTATCGCTTGATTGATGCGCATGCGACGGGTTGACTCGCTGACTGATTTCTGTTTTTTATTTTTTATTATTGAGTGCCGTATGAAAAGCATTGTGATTTTATTATTATTTAGTAGTCGTTTCTATTTTTTAATGAAACTAAAAAGTTTCCTCTTAATTCCGTCTCTTGGTAACTGGACTTCTGCATGACTTTTTTAGGAAACATTTAAGTATATATGCCCATTTCCACTAACACTACGCGATACTATTAAATGGTGTAAAAACTACGCGCTTTAATATCGACAATTGTCTGATATCTGATCCACTCTAACAAACCCATTGTGTCCCACTGCTGGGCAAAGGCCTGTTTATGTTTCCCACATAGGTATTTACGTTTATTATTTGTCATTACAAGTCAATCCTTCCGGTAGAAGTCAAGTACGGAACTCCATCTTTTTCACAAAAAGCTAAATCAATTTACTCAAATTGCGTAAAAGAGGTCAAATAAATTATTGTAGTTTCCAATTGTATAATTTTTTTTGTGTCAAACTTATAACTTAAGAATAGCTCCATTCTTCTACATCAAGTACTGCCTTGTCCCACAAATTAAGAAGCGTGAAAATACGACTAAAATGCGCAACATAGTCGCCGCCAAAAGGAATACTCTATCATTGGCGCTCGATAAGATCGGCTTTGTTCGTAACGTGCATTTTATAATTTGCACTGAAGCGTGTGCGCAGGTTGCGCAGGGTTGCCATTTTAATAAATTAAAGTCATTGTTGGTAATTAATTTAAATACATAAAAAGTAAATGAGGTTTGTAAAATACTTTAATTTTACTTTAGTGAAATTTTCTACTGCAGTCTGTTTTACTGATAGCACTAACTTAGGGGTCACCGCTGCTCACCATCAGGTGAGATAGTGGTAAAGCGTGAACCTATCAATAATAAAAAAAGTATTAAATAACAGCATTTATAGAACAAAGTATATTTCATTAAAATTCAGTTTTATCACTAGATTTAAAATTTCAAAGAAATCTTTTCTTGTTTAATCGACATCATTGTTAGTAATTTGAACTGTTTGCATTTGAAAAAATGACTGAAATATTAGCGTAGCTAAAGTTCACGTACTATTGAATTCAGCTTTAGTTTCTGCTGAAAGGGAAACAAGTGGTCCTGGAAAGCTAAGAGCGTTAAAGGAATTTAAGTGAAGGTTTCAAGATTTCCCACCTCAAAAAAATAGAAAAGCTCTAGAAGGGCTCGAAAAGGAGCTTTCAAAAATATTGCTTACTAAAATATAAGAAATAAATATACTGATGGTGTCAAAAAACCAGACCGCAATAAATATTTAAAAAGTTCAAAAACAAGTCTCTTTAAACAGTCTGATACAGTTGATGGCGTCAAAATCTATGATTGAATTAAAATAAATTTCATCAGCTGCATCTGACTTATTAGTAATTTTTTGCGGTCAGGTTTTTTGACTCCGTAAAATTATTTATTGAGTTTATTCATTATAAATAAAAATCTTAGATCTTTTTGATATTAGTAAAGACTGTTATTAAATATATTATCTTTTATCCAGAATGTGCAGTCGATATAATGCAATATGTCTTAGGGTAGACTTGTTTTTTAACAGTTTTAACGAATTTAGAAATTATTTGTAGGTATAAATTGTAACTACAACAGCGTCATTTGATTATTATTCCATGTTACTTATTTACTTATTACCTTTACTGTCAGTAGTGACGCATATTAAACATTGAATGCTGTGTACAGTAATAACTGTAATAATTAGTCTGTAGTCTGTCACTGTATTTATAAAAAAAATATATAAATAGCATTGCCATACAGCGTGGCAATGCCGCCAGTCTTTTGGATACATTACCAGTCGACAGCGATGCGGAGGAGTTTTTCGACGCCATACTTTAGATTGCTTTTTTAGTTCTTTAGGGCTTTTATTTTTATTTAGTGTATATAATGATAGCAGCAGATAGTTTTTATAAAAACAGTTTAAAATAAAATAAAAATAAACAAATTAGTAATATTGTAAAGTCTACGAAGTTAGTTCCTAGACTTAAATTATTCTCTTTATAACACCAACGTCAAATCGCCAGGTCCCGAGCCCTAGCCATGTTGCCGGCCATCAATCAGCCGACTGCTCGGGGCAGGATTCATTCCGAGTCGTAGCAGATCGCGCAGATAACACCACCGTGTATGATGCGATTTAAACCGAGATGAGACCGTACATACAAGTACGGGGTCAAGTGACGATAGATAACACGGTGAAGTGAGAATTGTTTCTCGTTCAATTCGATTCTTTTGTAAACTATTCAAGGTGTTCCCCAACTAAAGCAAAGCGATAATGCGACAACGATACGGACGATGCGATTTCATAGAAATGTTTAAACCTGTAGCCCGTAGAGTTTAAAAAAAAACGAATATATAAAAATCTCGTGTCACAGTGTTTGTAACAAAAAGTAACAAAACTAGTAAATAAACAAACTTAAATCTTTGAGTACAATGGCGTTCTTATCGCTGACAGCGATATCTACCAGACAACCTTAGGATGTATTGTAAGAACTTAAAATAATACAGGATACAGGTAGCCTGTGGTTTACTGCAAAACACCGATGCGTGTGATAGGTCTGAGAATAGGTCGCAGGCTATTTTTTACCCATCTACCACCTATCACCAGCGAAAAAATCCAATTTAATTCCAGCCAGATTTTCAAAGGACTATACGCCTTAAGTCTTACAGAAATTAAGATTACTTGTTAAATGTTTAATAAATTACCAATTTTAGTTGTCTAGCTCTAGGACCAACGCTTACCTGAAACAAAGAAATAAATAATAAGTTAGTGAAAAATTCTTTTTTTATAATATTTTTTTATGTGGCGTCGAGAAGTGGACATCCTTGGGCTGAAATCATTATGAAAGATATAATAAAAACAAAGTGCCTCGATTACAAAGAAATTTAAAGTATTTTTACCTATTTGTAGTCTCTTTTTTTTTAATTTTTAATTGAAATTTATAAACCAGCGCTTGACTGCGATCCCACCTGATGGTAAGCAGTGATGCAATCATTGATGGTGAGGCGCACTAGTTTATCAAGAGCCTATTCACTCTAGCCTTGAAGACACCTAAATTATAGTTGGACGGGAAGATCGCAGCAGGCAAATTGTTCCAGTCCTTCGATGTACGCGGTATAAACGGTCTCTTTTTATTTAAGTAGGTAAACGGTATGCTTTTTTGTTTCATTTAGTGCTGACCCATCAAATCATGTCAACACGATACCCCTTGGTAAGACTGGTATCAGATTTGCCATCAATGCCAGCCATGACCCAATAGCTTAGCATGCTTTCCGAGGAATCTTAGTATATTAGGAAGGTCACTCGTCTACAGACCGACCCGTATGACTGTTACTATATTACCCACAAGCCCCTCCCCTCTTCTCCCCTCCAAATTATGTTAGATGACATAATAAATCAAACCGCTAGTATTAAAATATCTAATCTTAACACAACAGCCACAAATTCAGCATAAACACAGAGCTGCAGTAATAATTGCGAGCTCTCGCACCGCGCACGCGTCGACGCCCTTAATCAGAATCCTGCGCGCGCGCACATCGCGTCAGATTACACTGTAGATCCGTGACGTTTGATGCAGAGGATAGAGTACTAGGAGAATGGCGAGTTAAGTTGATGAAACAGATCTTTCCCATATCGTGTCGTAATAACTTTTGCACAGTTATGTCTCTAGAAACGACATTCAATTCTGCTCGTGTTATGACCATTTTGAAAATCTGCTGTAGGTACCCATTACTGCTGCACTGGTAGGGTTTTACTACTGGGACCATGGTTAATCCGAAAGGGAACCCTGAGGTCCTGAACAAAGAATAAACACAAGTGTGGTTTTAGTCAGTATAAGTCTGACACCCCCTCTCGTTCCGTCCTAGAGCGAGAGAAGTCATTGGATGATTTTCCACCTTGAAAAAAAAACTGGGCAAGTGCGAGTCGGAATCACGCACTGAGCAGCAGAACATCAAGACAAGCTTTATCTACAAAATTCCTATTAAATTTTTTTTATCCTCCCAACCCGCTCTCGCTAGCGCCTATCATCACACAATCCCTGCTAGGTGCAACGCCCCACCTGCGCAACAAATCAGGAAGTGTTCCCCTGTCACAACAGTTACGGACGGGCCCATCACTTTATATAACTAACGCGTTTGAAACTGTTTGTTGCAGATGATAGAATACGAGGTGGCAGGCTGGAGATGGCGATAGGATTTAAACAGGTGAAAATGCGGATACTAGAAATATAGCTAGCTTTTACTAAATGGCTAAATAAGAAAGAGAAGCAAGAAAGTGTGTCTTTGTTGCAGATGACAAAATATAAGATAGCTGAATGATTTTTGCGGATACAAGGTATCTTTCTGGTGAAATTAATACGTAACGGTGTGAGACCAAGTAAAAAATTATTGCCACCATTGAGAGGACGTTATATAATGTAGTTTATGATGATGATGACCCGAATATTTTAGAAGTGGCCATTGATACAACAAGAGTATGTGTAACTAACACTTTTAATTGAAAGTGTTTGTTGTAAATGATAGAGTATAAGGTGGTAGGGCCAAGATGAAGAAAAGATCCTGCCAAGTGAGGTTGAAGATAATTCCATTAAAATTGTGCATAGAAAGAGAAGTGGGTAACTAGAACTTGCGTTGGTTGCAAATGACAGAAAATGAGGTGACATGGCAGAGAAGGAGAAAGGATTCTGCTAGTTAAGTTAAGATTTGTCATTTTCTGAAGATTTATACTTATTGCAATGTTAGAAAATCCGTGGGTTTTAGCTATTATAAGAGAATTCAGAGATCAAGACTTTGTTGAAGATCTAAATATCAAATCGGAACATACAAGTAGATTACTAATAACACAAATTAAGAAGAAACAATAGGTGCTCAATCTGTCAAACTTGATGGATGAGGTAACATGTCCAATGATGTCACACTTTCTGTTAATAAGAATTGAGAACTTTTTGCTAGGCATGACTGAACTAGTATTTGCTTTCAAGGAGACTGAGAGACAGAAAAACATAGAAGTAGCTGTAATATTGTTCGAAAGAGTAATCGCGGCCCTGAAAAGCAAAGTGAAAGAACGTGGATAAGACTCACCCATCAGTAAAAGTCTAAAAAGAGCGGAAAAGTCATTTAATGATTTACTACCCAAAATGCAGCTGTCATAACCTCTTCTATTTTCAAAATCAAAACGATATCTACAACCTGACAATCCAATGACTTCACATTTATTTACATTTCAACCTGAACTGACAAAATCAGTAAATAATGTTTTAAAATAAAATCTATTTTGTTTCAGACTGCAGCCGAGCGTTCGATCAACCGTCATTTCAAACGGCGACTGACAGTTGACGTGATGCGAATTTACTTTGTTTTCCAATTTCAAATGTTGTTTATTTTGATGTTTTCATGGTTGCTGGCTGGAAAATTTAGGGTTATTATTTATCTGTCAAAAGTATTTATACTTTTATAAACGTGAATATGCACCAATACGGTTATAGAAAGAAAGAAAAAGAAAAAGAGAAAAATATTTTATTTGGCACACATCACACAATCATGTTAAAAAACGCCTGACGACTGCTGGACATGAACCTCCTCTGTGAATCTCATTTCCAGATAACGATAAACATTTCTTAGATTTATTTTGTTTTCAAGTGCTTTTTAATAACCTTTCCACGACAATCAAACAGTCCAAAGTCCTTTTTAACAATTGATAAAAAATGCACTGAATCAGTACTCAATCAATTGATTCTACATCCATCAAAATAACGTTGACAACAACGAACACACACACATAAAGATATAGAGTACATACAAACAGTCGCCTGGCAATGACCTGCGGATTGATTCATTCAATCATGCTGATTGATTGACATGTGACGTGTGACAAGGCTGAGCTCATTGATCAATCAATTGTTGCTAGACAGTACAGTAGTTGGTGGTAGGTTAATTTTATTTTGTGTTGAAATGTTATTACTCGTATAATTTGTTTTTTTTTTAATAAGTTTATACAGAGTGGATTTTTGAAATGGGACATTTAGGGCAGGTACTTTAATTGTTTTAGTTACATGAAAATACCCTTACTGTCCCTTATCAAAAATCCATCCTGTATGCAATAAAATTGTGAATTATTG
The DNA here is from genome assembly GCA_905147345.3 of Mythimna impura. NCBI lineage: Eukaryota > Metazoa > Arthropoda > Insecta > Lepidoptera > Noctuidae > Mythimna > Mythimna impura. The sequence continues at coordinate 29,005,585 of LR990350.1, forward strand.
GATTGGAACTTAGAAATTCATCTCGGAGTCGAAAATTACTAAACCACTTTTAGGTTTTAAGATCTCGAGGAGAGCTGAGTAAAAGTGTGATTTGAGTTTAAAATATTTTATTAGAACTTATGTACGGTCAGGGATCAAAAGTGCAGTTGCACTCTACCAATGCTAAAGAGTCTAAAATTTCTTTGTTGTAGAAGTTCAATGGTCCACAACTAGTTTATTCAATACTTTAGATCCTATGCTACCAATTAAATCAGTCATGAACCATTGACCCTCTTTTACAAAGAAATTATAGACATTTTAGCATTGGTAAAGTAGAACTGCACTTTTGACCCCTGACTGTACTTAGATATATATTTGCACTCATCCTTTTACCCATCTTTACCACAGACCGACCCCAACAAAAATAAAAACATGTCAAAAAATCTCCAACATGAAGATTTCCATACTGCAATATTTCTCCCCATAATACCCCCCAGTACAATATGATTAAAGTCTTACAGACTCTAAACTATAGAATGAACGACAACAAGTCTCCTAAAGTTCCTTCTTTAGGTCTAAAAAATATTGAACACACTAGACATTTTATTACTACCACACGGCAAACAGAACTTTCGCGGTCGAGAATCGAACCCGTACCCACCTACAACCACTTGTTTACAACTTGACCGTGGCGATATATTCAGAATCAAATTGTCGACCGATCATCGTGTCCGACTCCCACGCTAACAAACTTAACAGCACGCCCTACCAACCAAAAACCGCCTTTATTGCTTAAATGATAGGGTTTGTATCAACTGCATATAAATTGTTGTAATCTCCTTGAGTAATTTGCGTCCTTTTAGTGCCTTCATGTCGATCTTAAGATAAATTTTGATAAAATATTACGTGTTTATTTCATTACCACCTATTCATTACACGACTTTGATAACAATAAAGTATCTTATTTATATTAAAAATCACCACAAACTGGTACCCTATGGGAAGAAAGCGCAGGCAAGGCAGACCACAAAAGAGATGGAGTGACGACATCATAAAAACAGCAGGAAAAACATGGAGCAGAGTGGCCCGAGAAAGGTCAACGTGGAAACGACTGGAGGAGGCTTTTACCGCTGTCTAGCGGTCTTTGTACAGACCAAATATATTACTATCTACTAGTTATAAAGGAAAAAAAAATTGTAGAAGGAAAATAAAGCTATTTTTATTTTTATTTTATTTATTTATTTATATTAAAAAAAATATTTTCGATTCATAATTTGCTATGCAGAATTTGAATTTAGAATTTCTCTCAAATACTGATTCTCTCAAATCATCATTTCAGCCGAAAGGCGTCCACTGTTGGACATAGACCTCCTCCAAGTGTCACCATAACGAACAGTCTTGTGCGTCTCGCATCCATCGGATTCCCGCGACTCTTTTTTTTTTTTATTTGATATAAACCAGTGCTTGACTGCGATCCCACCCTCACCATATCATTGGTCCACCTTGTAAGAGGCTTTTCAACGCTGTGACTTGAGGTACGTGGTATTTGTTCGGCGAGCAATGTGCCCTGCCACTTAGGTTTGGCGACTCTTCTTAGTTATTTAAACCAAGCATAAAAGTCAACGAGTTTTATAAATCAGGCTGAAGGGTTATAAAAAAACTGGGTAAGTGTCAAAATATACGTTTTTTGCGACATAAACGGGCGTATTTTTTTTTTCGTTTACTTAGAAGTTTAATTTTTTCACAGCTTCAAGGGACTGTAGACCTGAGTATATGGTGTTAATTTTAACTTGATACCTCCACGCGTTCTTGAGATAAAGGGCCTAGACAGACAGATAGACTAGATAAGGGTTGCATTTTTTCCTTTTGAGGCACGGAACTCTAAAAAAAATAGTTACTGCCAGCGGCTTCCCCTGATAATAGAAAATGATTCCAAGAGAACATACTCCTAGGAAAAAAAGTATCCTGTGTGCTAATCCAGGAAATATTCTATTCGTGTACCAAGTTTCATCGAATATCCGATCAGCTGTTCGAGCGTGAACAAGTAACGAACATATACCTACACACCATCACACCAAAGTTTGCTTAACTCTCCTTCCAAACCTCTACAATCGGAACCTTGTCTTTAACCTCTTCTAAAAATGCTCTGACCCTAATAAACAGATATCAACATAGCTACCGTCCACAAACTAACCAACCACAATAATCACCATCACAATTATTATGAAAACAGAAAATATGAGCAAAAATTATACGTTTACGTTAGTGACGGGTCAGACGGGTCCGGACTGATTGCCTGTCCGTCTGTCTGTCCGTCTGTTCGTCCGACGGACATATTAACGTTGCGTGCAAGCGTTGATTTTGTTTTTGTTTGATATATTAATAATAAATAGGGATCGTGTGTTTGCGCACTTTTTATGTGCACTACTGTTTCTCAAGGAGATGTCAGCACTCAAGGAGATGTCAGCAACCGTAGGGGCCCAGCAGGGTCGAAGCCTACTGGGGCCATGGGTGATGCGAAAGTGACCCCCGGGGCCCTGGAAAAAAAAATGGCAAAGAAGGAACAGGAGTGGGTTTTTAGTCAGTAAAAGTCTGACACTATCTCACGCTCCGCCCAAGAGCGGGGGATGTCATTAGATGATTTTCCCACCCGAAAAAAAAAAAAAAAAATGTGCACTACTGTTTCTTATCGCTGTCATGACTTAAAAGGTTGCAAGAGATAAGGTAATGGACGGTTTTTTTTTAAGGTAGAAAATCATTCAATTACTTCTCCCGATCTAAGGCAGAGCTGGGAGGACGTGTCAGACATTTACTGACTAAAACCCACACCTATGTTCCTTCTTTGCTTTGTGTTCCAGGACCCCGGGTTTTCCTTTCAGAAACAAACCCATGGCTCCAGTAGGCTTCGGCCCTGCTGGGCCCATACGGTCCCGGAGGCGCGCGTGGAACTCTATGCGCTGTCGACGACTCGTGCTCGGTCCGGCCGGTTACCAGACGGACTGCAAGCTCACGCCTACGATGGCGGGGTCGGGATCCCGGCGGCAAGATAATGGATTAATAGGAGCTATTAATATATTGATTAGATATTGTTTTTAAAAAAATATTTCAAAATACTGTTTAATTAGGAAAGAAAAAAAAAATACTTCCTGCAAAAACCGCAAATTTTCGCTTACAAAAACTTTCTTTTTTTCTTTCTTACTTTTCTTTCTTTTTCTTTCTTTTATTTTGCTTTTCTTTTTAAAAAGGGCAATGTCCATCTCTATCTCATTCCACTAGCAATCAATGTCAAAAATACAGGTACTACTTTTGTATAAACTGATTAGTTTATACAAAAGGCAAAGTCCTGACTCACTCACTGAATCATCAACGCTCAGCTCAAACCCTTAGACCTAGAACGCTGAAATTTTGCACAAAGGTCCCTTTTACGATGTTTACAAAGAATAATAAAGGATTTTCCAAAATTCACTTCCTAAAGGGATAAAATGGGGGTCCAAAAGTTTGTATGAAGAAATCTACTTTCACGTGGGCGAAGCTGCTGGCAGAATCTAGTATTATTAAATTTTATATTTTTTGGCAGAATGAGTCCGAGACTAGAGTACTATGTTATTATTTGAATGTCATAATGCTATATTCTAATTAGATTAACATAATCACGTATGTATAACTGACGGATTTAGGACTTAAATCATTAATTAGATACTCAATCCACCCCATCCTAATTAAATTTACAACACGACGACGACAGAAATTATAAACTCCAAATTAATTTGTAAGATAATTAAAATACCTACTCAACATAAATATATAAAGGACCATGCGCAGAGTGCAAAATCTTTTAAAACAAAAAAAAACTTTTAAAACACATCACTCACAAGGACATAAAGAATTGACGACTATATATTACCGCCTTAACACCAACATACTAACCATGTATTTAATTTTAATCCTGTGTGCACATTGCCCTCGGTCGCGATTAATTATAATAACACCGTCGCACCGGATGTACTGCGGCCATCCATCAACCGTCAAGCGCGCATCACTAATTACAAACACCTCACAAACCGCATTAAAACGATCCAACGTATATTTTAATTTATAATAATAACATGTGCAATATTCTTTACAATAATTCTCTTTATAAACGCGAAATGAAATCAACGGAAACGCGAGCGTAAACGTTCGTCATAGAGCTATATATCGCACAGACGCGCCACGTCGCTTGCCGCACTTTACCGTGAGGCACCCATCTCGCCGCGCGCATTAAGTCTGCAGTCACTCTCAATCACTCAAGCTGTCCGGCCGTCACTCATAAGCAAGACGAACGGGGGAATGTCGGTGGCCTCCTTTGAACCCCCTTCTCCCTGTAGGTGCACAGGGGGGATGGTCAGCTCTTGAAGACAATTTACTGTACAAGTCGAGTTCGCCGTCCGGGATTCGTGCACTGATGAAATTTATTTGGAGCAACTTGTGTTGCAGTTTCCTTCTGTTATGGGATTTCCATAGCGACCGTTGGAACTTATATTTTTATGGACTTTTGTGCGGGGAAATGGGAATGTATGTTTTCCAGTTCTGTTATGTATGAACACAGTTTGTGATTTTTATAAAACTGTGAGTAACTTTTATTTGTATTCGGAAGAAAGTACGGCTAATAGAATTTTTTATCGTTCTGTTTTCTCTGAGATAGGATTGTAGTTGTACGAGAACTTTCATAACAGAGCTGATAACCGACATGAAGATAATTTATGAGATGTTTACAACATGCCGTATGATCAAACTGCCATTTCCTGTTGTAAAGTTTCCGAAAAGATATTTATTTTAAATACATCTCGAAAACCGTATCTCAACACAATGAGCGCAGACTTATTGTGTTGTTCTCACTATCAATACCCCATCCAAATTAACACAATACACGACTAAACTACAAAACATTAGCTCAGAAAAAACTCAACAAAGCGGGGCCAGTCTCAAACGGTGAGTTAACATCATTATCGGCGTTGGACGCGGGTGGGGGCGAAACGGGGGGAATAAGGGGGCGAACAGGGGTGGAGGGGGCGACACACGTCGCTCAGATGTCGCGCGCAGACGGACGTCTTTGTCGACCGAAGCTTTATTTACTCTTCGCGTGGACACGCAACGACTAGAAGTGACAGCGTCTGAAAAACATTTATTTTTGGTTGACCTCTCGCTAATTAGGTCGATTTTTAGAAATGAATGGATGGAGTGTTTTGCTCAGGTTTTTGATGGATTCCAGTAAAAGTGAATTTTAATTAGTTGATGTTGTAGTTAAAATATGAATAGTTGAAGCTAATTTGATGTAAATAATAGAAAAACTAGAACGTACGAAACAGAAATATTATAATGAAAAATCATGCCATTGCAAACAGTGTGTTCTATAATATCGTCGAACAGGTTAGACACATATAGTTCTTAAATCATAATAGGAGGTAGACAAGAGCTATATCTCTATATACATCGAAAAAAAAGACTCTCTTTCAATGTCCCGGACGTGGTATTTCTAAAATTTGCCAACACCTAGATATAAGCGCCTGAGGGTCACGTACCTCAATTTTTCTATTGCAGAAGAGTCAGCAAAGGGACGATTGCAGGCTGATTTAACAACAGTATTTCAATACCACTCTAAATCATTTTAAATAAATTATCACCAGTAGGTAGATACTTACTAATAATAGTTCGCAAAAAAACATATATGTCGCTTCTACAACCTACATCTGTGTTCACCGTGTTGATTCAATCAAACCTGACAGCACAAAGTCGATGTGGGTTGGACAGTCTACTGATGATCGATTTTTCCACCTCCCCCCCCCCCATCCGTGTAAATAGCGTTATGAATAACTGGCTAATGCAGGCTCACAAACAGAGTAGCCTTCACAAATACTGGGTACGTTTTTGTTGGTGGTAGCCACTTGTTTGGGTAAGGCTTTCTTGATTCGGTGTACATTAGTAGGTGGACACGATTTTTACAGGTTTTTTTTTTGTGTATAGTATTGCGGCGGTTTATAGTAAAGGAAAACATAGTGAGGAAACCGGCATGTCCTAGAACTAGAAATTCTAAGATATGTGACATCCACCAACCCGGACAGCGACCCCGTGGTGGATTACGGTCCATTCCCTCTCCTTGAGAGGAGGCTTGAAATCCAGCACTTGGAACATTAAAAGGTGGTTTAAGCTATGCTTATGTTTATGTTAAAATATGGCAAATCATAGGGAAATTTGAGACCTTGACTATTTTCGAATAATAGAACGTATTGGAGACCTGGTTCGATAATGGACACTGGAAATAGAATAAAAAAATAACGAAAAAAAAATTGTAAGTTGAAAACCATAACCAACCAAGTAGACGCGGGCTTGCGGACGGCGAGCAATGGGTAGCTCGCCGTCCGACCGTCTGGACCAAGCCCAAGTCGTTGACGGCACGTTCTGTTCCACGCGCGCCTCAAGGAGATGTCAGCAACCGTAGGGGCCCAGCAGGGTCGAAGCCTACTGGGGCCAAGGGTGTGATTCTGAAAGGAAGACTCCACGAAAAAAAGAGGCAACGGCACGAAAGGCAACGAAGGAACAGGGATTTTTAGTCAGTAAAAGTCTGACACTATCTCCCGCTCCTCGTGGGGGATGTCATTGTATAATTTTCGCACCGGGAAAAAAAACCAACCAAATCTAAGTTTCGGTAATGGGAGACATCATAGATATTCGAGACCTAAAGTATCCCAGACCACTATATTCGTTCCTTGGATTTTCTTTATTTAATGAAAAAATAGCAGATATCAAAATTTTCATATTACAATTCAACTCTCATATAATCAAATAAAATCCTGTCATATCAGGCCAGCTATACCTCCGCAGCCTGCATGACTGCACTCAATCACACCCAAGACGCACCTCCTCAACCCTCTCCTACTTAATTGACGTTCCACTCCATCAAAACAACCTTAAACATTTCAACCAATATAAACCCAACTACAGAACAAACAAAATACAACCTTATAACAACAGCATTGAAATTCAATGTGACTGCAGGTAAAAAATTGCAGAAAATTTGCATTGTGCTGCAAATATCTTTGCTGTAGAAATAAGCAATTGTGAACTATATTTCAAGGGAGTAAGAATTTTGTGAAATGAAATAGTTATAGTTGGTGTTGAGATGTGCAGCTGTCATCAGGAAATCATATGTCACAGTTGAAGTGTCAAAGAAAAGATGCTTTGATATAAATGTGGAAAAAAAAGACGTTAAGGTCAAAATGGCAATGCACTTTTGTGATTATTTGAAAAACTTGTTTCTGAAATAAGATATCGTGTATTAATCTTTTAAGCTTTTAAATTATGTGACATGTTGTCTGGGAATAAATTAAGTATTGATTTTTGTAAATTATGAAAGACTTGTCATTTGTTTGGCATGCATATTATTTTAAGTCAAACTGCAGTTTTAATGGAATAATTCAGCTCAGTTTTTTTAATTTGTCATTTAGATTTCTTGTTATTTTGCTTCGTCTGTACCTAGCGGTACATATTGAGGGATTAGAAACACAAACTCAATCAATCTAAAAATTTCGACAAACTTTCTATCATAAAATTTTAGCTCGCTGATAAAAAGATTTATTTTATTACTGTCAGCATTCAGCATTTTATTAAAGAAACACCAAAAGATAATCTGGCTTCCAAAAACAAGTCATTAAACACCACATCTTTAACATTAACGACCGCCATTAAAAATGCTTAAAAGTTTTCAACAAACTTCTGAAGCCCACAAGTAACCAGAAAGCTCTTATATTCGATGCACAGTGTGACAAACTGGATGGTGCCCGACGAAAATAGTCAACGATGTTTGACAAATAGCTAACAGATGTCGCTTCACAAGTGGGAGGTCTACGGCACTTTTTTTTCCTCGCATTTCGCGCCTCGGAACACTTGGCGAGCAATATTCGGCGATTGTTTCCAAACTTGAAACAGAAGTTTCTTTATTGTGAATGGTCGTGGAAAACTCTTAATAAGATAGCGTTGTGCTCGGTTTAGATATTTCTTTTTGGCTTGAAATTGGCTGAGTTTGTAGCACTGGGTGCTGTCTGTTCGTTGTTTGGTCTAGGATTTAGTAGTTGAAGTTTTCACTAACTAGCTATAGAGATAAAATATTATTTTGGAGTGTTTAGAGGAACATGAGAGTTCTAAGATAATATATTAATGCTAGTATATCCCCCGACTGCCGTTCGGTAAACGTCTGGACTGAGGCCGAGTTGTCAACGGCGCGTAGTGTTTCACGCGTGCCTCTTGAGAAGTCAGCAAAACCGTAGGGGCCCAGCAGGGTCGAAACCTATTAAGGCCATGGGTCGACTTCTAAAAAAATTTACCCGTGGCCCTAGAAAGTAAAGAGCAATTGAAGGAATATAGGTGAGGATTTAGTCAGTAAAAATTTAATGCACCCTCTCGCTCCGCCCTGGAGTGAGAAAAGTAATTAGATGGGGATTAAGCGTTCAAAGCTAAGCATTTGAAGTTAAGTATTTCTCAAACTCTGAAAATCTGTCAAAATTTGGCCTTAAAGCGGGTTTTGGCACATTCACAACTCAAAATACTTAGTCCAGAAGCCCGCTTATCATCTAATAAGACTTTTTAAGCCGTTTCAGATAGGTACCCTTTACTTTTCTTGATGTATACTATACATTCAGAGATGCTCATAGAGCAGCTACAATAAAAATAGCGGGTTTGACAGTCATTACTTATAGTCAGAGGCCAGAAAATCTGACACCAGTCTTGACCAAGAAATATCGTGTTATCCAATCGAGCTGTGATGGTAGTGCCTGGCAGTCCTCCATGTAAAAAATCTGACTTTCAGCTGCATTTGGTTAAACTAGAAGCAGACCCTAACATAGTTAGGAATAAGCTGGGCAGATTTATTTTGTACGTACAAAATCAAAGTAAGATTTTATACTTGCAGAGATTTTAAACAACTCATGAACCATACAAACATTATCCAAAATTACACGAATCGTCCGCAAACAACATAAATCGCTTTAATACGAAACCGCGCGGAATCAATCTATCAATCAATAAATCGCGCTAAAGATTGAGATATTCCACTCGGGGGGCGAGACGGCTAGTGGGGGCGAAGGGGGGTGAAAGTGGGTGACAGGGAGGGGGTCTGTTTACCGCGGCTGTGACGGATATATCCCTCGTAGACACCCGTCAATCATCTACGATATGATGAGAATTAATATTTCACGAAGATATTACGACGGCCGATGAGTCTTGATATTTAAATGCGAGTAATAATAGATGTGGTGGCTGTTTGACGAGGAAGAGTGAGTTGAGGATTGTGGATTTTGAAGTTAATTTGGTAATGTTTAATTAGTAATTTAAAAAAAAAGAGAAAAGATTAACATTGTGGAATTAGTGAATTCAAGAAAAAAACCCGGGCAAGTGCGAATCAGACTCGCGCACTGAGGGTTCCATACAAACTTCTCCTTTGAAAACTCTATTTGGGAATTGAACTGCAATTCCCAAATAGAGTTACGAAGACTTTTCCGAAACGCATTTTTTTTTTTGTGGCGTAACTACAAATTTTCTACATTACTTACGTACATAAAATATAGCCTTTGTCACTCAGAAATAAAGCAGCTTTCTATCGGTGAAAAAATTTTGGTAATCGGACTAGTACTTTCAGATATTACCTCCTACAAACAAAAAAAAACAAAAAATAATTAAAAAAAACAAACTTTATGTGCCTCTACAATATTAAGTATAGATTATCTATATACATATGTAAAAAAGGAACTGACTGACTGACGTATCAACACACATCGGAAACTATTAAGACACGGAGCGATGACGTAAATAAGCACAAAGAGAGTATTTTCCTAAATTCACCCCCTGAAGGAATGAAACGGGGGTCCAAAGTTCGTACATAGCAACTTACTTTCGCACGAGTGAAGCCGACGGCAGATGCTTGTTAATAATAACAGAGTAACGAGTAAAGATACTAGGATGTAAGTATTTATTAAGTAAGTTAAGTATTTATTTATCTATATATACAAAAGCGAAATACCACTCACTGATTAATCGCGAAATCTCAGAAACTTTAACACATAAAAACTTTAAATTTGGAAGGTAGGTTTTTTATAGGGTGTCGACATCCGCTAAGAACGGATTTTACGAAACTCCACCCCAAAAGTGGTAAAACGGGGTAGGACGTTTGTATGGAGAAATCTATTTTCACGCGTTAATCATGTAGGCAGCCCTTATTTACTAATCGTTTTAAAAATCCAATACTTCACTTCAAGTAACGTCCAACCAATTCCACATTTCTCACATTCGATCAGAAGCATTTCTTAACAACATCCACATTTTTCAGAAAAAAGTAAAACAAAATTACATCAGAAAGTTGTACTAGAAGTAGAAATGTGTAAACAGCTAGGAAATCAATCAAGTCGGACTTGCACCCCCAGGTTGGGGGTGAAAGGGGGCGTCGCGGAGTATAGCGGGGTGTCGTGAGACCCCTTGACCCCTGCAGTAGACGGGTGACGTCTGACTGATGGCTTTCACGGGACAATGTTGCAACTGCTTAGTACGGGGGTGAAATGTTGGTTTAATAGTAGAGATAGGTGACTGATGAGAAACTGTTGATGTCATCATAATTATTTATTTTTATAAAGGATTGAGAAGGTTACCGGTTTTACATGTCAATGAAATAAATTGATAATAGAGATACCACGGCCCTGAAACGCACACTCTCTCGCCTCACCCAGAGTCATCATCATCATCATCATTTCAGCCGATAGACGTCCACTGTTGGACATAGGCCTCCCCCAAGTGTCGCCACAATGAACGGTCCTGCGCGTCCCGCATCCATCGGACTTCCGCAACCTTCACCATCCAGAGTGGAAGAAGTTATTTTACAATTTCCCACCCCAAAAGAAAAAGGTCAAAGAGTGGTACAAAAATGTAAAAACAGTATGTGTTACGTTTTGATTTAGGTGTCAGATAAGATCATTTTTTTAAATAGCTATTCCTTCTGGTGACTCGAAATGCATTGAGTCCATTTAAACTTATCTTCTTTATAACTTATATTTGTCACAAACGACAAATTTTAATTAACTGTCTCAGATTTCTCCAGAAATCACTCTCCATCCATTCTTACAGGACTTAATACTTTCCAAAACTGACGGATCCGTCCTCCTTTCACAAAAACTAATAAACCTTAATCTGAACATAATTATATCAGTACAAACACATCACGCTCTCCTTGCATAACCTCGAAACTCGTAAATGTATAATGACATCAATATATCAAAATTATTTGGACCAATAAAACGAGCATTTATTGCCATGTTTAAAAATAAATCGTATCAATCAGTTATTATGTTAACTGCCTTGAGTTCGTAATAAAACTTTCCTCAGTGCTGGCGTGTTGATTTAAAGGAAAATAGATGCCAAAGAGTATTTTGCAAGAAGCGACATTGACAAAAACAATAAAATAACTGACACGTGGGTAATCTCTGAAGATAATGACTTGATGAGCGAATGAAAACAGTAAATTTCGCTGCCAATAGCGATAGCGATATCCACTTAGGTATATGAGCGTATGATATAAATCCATAAAGTTAAATAAAAATTAAATGCCGAATACATACGTACGTAAGTGCATCACTTCAGAACGGCTGCATATTTGGCTTTTTTTTTTGTGTTCGTAATTGTCAGGTTTGTTGGAAAAAATACTGATAGATACCGAAAACAAAATTGTACCCGGGCAAAGCCGGGGCGGGCAGCTATATTAAAATATATTAAATGCATCCACAGACTGAAGACTTTATAGACAAGTCCAATCTTATACAGTAGTGTTTAGTGAAGGTTACTGCAAGGCCGGCTGTTTTCATGTTATTTCAGCGCCGATTACATTAAATTAGCATATCGGTAAAATTAAAGCATTCAAGCGTTTCTGGTCGATGCTATAAATCAAAAGTAATCTCTTCATCGCATGCCATATATTTGCTTATGTAAATAATAGTTTACAAGAGGCCACATGAAAAGCTAAGAGGTGTATATTATTTGTTATCATATCTTTTTTGTTACACTGTGATATTTGCAAGTCTTTCCCTTACTTTTGACTTTAGCATCATTCGAAATAAATTTGAATATTAAAAATTAAAGGATTGGAGGTGGGCCTTCCTAAAAGTGATTCGGAGCAGGATAATTTAAAAATAAACGTATTAACTCTTTTATAAATATCTTCCCTGTGCATATTTATTTTTATTGATATTACTTTACTTACAATAGACTCGTAGAATGATTTATTTGTAATAGTTGTCACGTTGCGTCGTTGTTGCATTGTAGTACCTTTTTAAGACTGCAAAAACTTTACAGCAACTTTTCAATTCTTTTGCACCACATCGATATACCTTTACAAATTCTAGCCTATGTGTAACATCCAGGAAATAAGCTATCTTGGTATCAAATTTCATCCAAATCCGTTCAGCCATTTGAGTGTGAAAGAGTAACATACTTACACACACATACATATAAACATTCCTTTATAATATTAATGTGAAGTGTGGTAGTTCGCCCGTTACTGACCAACGACAAGCAACATCTATAGAACGCGTCTTGTCTTCAGCGAAAAATGCATTTCAATCGTTCGTCGCGTCTGCACTCTTCTTCACTCTACGTTATTTGAAATTGATTGGTCGACTGCACTTGACATAATTGTGTATGTTCGTACTAAGGTCGCCGTGTTTTAGGACATAATCGTTAATAAACGAGCAATTTTTATAATTTATTGAGTCATTAAATACATATAATGAGTAACTTTATAGAGTAGCGGCTGTGTATGTTTAACATGGATTTCGCCGTATAAAACATATTATAGTCCTAGTGTCAGAAACAAAAATGACCTAAAAAGAATGTGTTCGATTGTAAAATACGGTTGGTTACAGTGATCGGTTGAATAATGGTGTATCAACAGCCAATCGCATCACTTATCTCATGTTTAATTTGTAAAACGTCGAAATTTTTTTGCACCTTATGCTTGGAGTATCAATATCGCCTTCAAACTGTATGTACTAGTACAGCCTAAACTCTTGTTATAAATTGATACATATATTGTTAAAATTATCTTTATCAAATTCATATATTTGTAATCAACTGTGCCAGATAATGTGCAAAGTATTGCGTTGATGTTCTCAAACAAATGACAGCCGCTGCATATCTTTACTTGGTGCAAGTGCATACATATTGCATAACACCCAGCTTAAAAATAACTGGCCTGACCCATTAAAATATGATTAAACACAACATTAACATACATTGTACAGTTGAAATAAGCACAAACGGCTGCCCCTGACACGTCGCTCAATTAATACCCGCTATACGTCAATTAAAACCAAAATCTGTCAATCATTTTACAGACAGGCCATAGAGTAAAAATATTCAGAAGATCCATTTGTGACAGCTCACGATATGAAATTTATCAAAATACCAAATTTTGGCATTCGTTATTTTGTCATCTATCGATGAGCGAATTGGCTTGTAACTAATTTTGTGATACTTTTTTGTAGATATATATGTTCAAATTTCAATTGAATTCCTAAATCTTGGAAATTGTAAGACGACAAGAATCACTCAAAGTAGCAGTATTACTTTAGAAGCACATTAGGATATATTCAAGTTACGTCACTTGAGATACTGTTTAAACGCAAAAAATGTTTGATATAAACAAGTGCTTTTTGACCGTCTATCGAGTGTACCTTCTGCAATTTCTTTACTCTGTGGCCAGACAGACAGACGTCAGGACTTATCATATTAATCAATCAACCACACGATTCATTATTAATTAAGTATTTTTGATCGTTTTTATGTTACCTTGTTTTAATACGTGGGACTGGGAATGACTGGCTTACCTGTGAAAAAAAAAAACGTTATTATTATAATGAAACGACAATATGGGTGATTAAAAGGTTGGCTAGAGAGGCTTTTGAGGTTGTTACGTTTTGTTTGATGAAGTTATTGTAGAAATTCAATTGATGTTATGATTGACTGATTGACTTAAGTACTGTCAACAAATGAGATACGACGATCCTGGTTATTTATCTCTTTTGTTGACTGTACATGCATGTTTCAATTGGTAATTTATGTTTATATTGATGCCAAAATATTAAGTAAGGTATCAAATATTTCAATAGTTTCCAGCAGCGTCTGCTCAATCTTTTTCCAACCACGTTGGGGTCGGCTTCGGGTCTGGTCTCTGGTATCTGTTATCTATCGCTTACTTATAACTCATTAGTATTTATTGTAGTGTATTATTGAATACGTATAATAAATCAAGATGTCTCTTAAAGGTAGTAAGGTTAGTACTGATATTAAAAGTCAGTTGAAACTGTTATACGCTAAAAGGGACGCGCTATTCTCACGTGTACAATCAACTTGTGATAGTGCACTACAAACCTCGGATCTGGCGACCAGAGATGCTTTCTTGTGTTCTATGGAAATCCTAGTAGTATACGCGCATCCATTCTCTTTGGTAGTAGTTTCCAGCAGCGTCTGCTCCATCTTTTTCCAGCCACGTTGGGGTCGGCTTCGGGTCTGGTCAGATGCAGCTGAATATCTACCACTAAGTATGCTGCTGACCTATGAGGCTGCTGCTATTATGGCCTATAGATAGGTGTTGTGGGTCTAGGTGTCTTGTGTGTTGGTACGTGCAAAAACCCGTAAACAGACATCCGTTTACATGAAGGCACCAACGATACAGGAGTAATTTCTATTGCGAGGCAAATTTTTTGGGCTTCCACAACCCAGTTATGATAAATAATGAATGATATTTTTTCTCATCATCATCATCATTTCAGCCGTAAGACGTCCACTGTTGGTCATAGGCCTCCCCCAAATGTCGCCACAATGACCGGTCCTGTGCGTCTCGCATCCATCGGATTCCCGATGATGATGGGCCTATGATTCGATACAATGGGCCTCATCAGAAGGCTTAAAGTCACTCAAAGGGCAATGGAAAGGGCTATGCTCGGAGTTTCCTTGCGTGATCGCGTCAGAAATGAAGATATCCGCAGGAGAACCAAGGTTACAGACATAGCCCGAAGAATCGCCAAACTTAAGTGGCAGTGGGCAGAGCACATTGCTCGCAGAACAGATATTTTTTCTAAATTATAAAAATTGTATTCTACAAACACTTTTATATTTCAACTAGCTTCAGCCTGTGGCTTCGTCCGCGTAAAAATAGGTTTCTCTATACAAACTTCTAACCCCCGTTTTACCCCCTTAGAAAATCCGTTCTTAGCGAATGTCTACACCCTACAAGGAAAACCTGCCAAATTCCAAGTTTGTAGGTGTTATAGTTTCTGAGATTTTGTGATTAATCAGCGAGTGGTATTTCGCTTTTATATATATATAGATTTAAACTAGATGAGGCCGTTGTTTTCCACCCTGAGAAAAAACACCGAAACAAACTCAGAGGTCAAGGTCTTTTTTATAATCCATAAAGTAATAAAGTAAACATGTAATGGTCAAATCATATGAGAGTCATGCAGGTTTGTGTCTGTCGATGGTCTTTTAAGGAAAGAACCACACAGATTTGAGTGGACCTGTCCAGTCAGTGCAAGTAATAGCAGAGTAGCAAGTTAGTTCATGGCTAAATCAGGTTTTTTTTCTTTAATAAGTACCTACACTAAGTTTTAACTGCAATCACCAATGCAAGACTTTCATTTTGAAATATGTGAAGAGCTTATATAAATCAGAATGAAATCTTCAAAATAATTACGTAACCGAACGACTGACCTGTACAGTTGTATTGGTAACAATGGCAATAGCGACAATGACAGCTTGTTTGTCTGTCTGTCCACTAAACTGTTTTCAACGTCCATCTCGTTGTAATGAAGTCGCAAATATTGACAGCCCCTTGTATTGTTATTAGATCTTACGCAACTGGAGGAATCAGTGATTCCGATATTAGATACAGGGTTATAAATTTAAAAAAAAAATTGTTCCAAAAATGAAGGATTCAAAATTAAGTTACAAATTAATGTTTTCCTGTGTGACACTACTTACTCTTATAACCATCCATATCCATAATATATTATCCATTTTTTGGATATATTTTGTATAAAGATTCATAATTCTTAAAAATATTGTATAGTAGCAAAAAAAACTATTGTAAAAGTTAATTTTTCATAGAAGGTTTTTCTTTTTTACAAGACTGTCTACTTATTGATAAGTGACGGGCATATTCCATTCATTATCAATACCTTTTTTATTCCAAACCTCCAGAACGCTCCACTAAAATATACAATAAACAACAAGTAATACAATAAATAAGAAATAACGCACCAAAAAAATCAATGTTGTAAAAGAAAATTTTACCAACTACCTTACACTGGCGGCCGATAAAAAATAATGCCATTTACACCGTCCGACGCCGCGGCGGATTCGACTTATAGTCACTTGCCCCGTTTCGTTATTGCCGTAACAAAATGGCCTATCTTCCCTCTCGCTCGCACCCACGAAAAACCCATATAGAACAATGCGGGCGTAGTAAAATTTTATTGGAAGCACACGTGGGGTACATCCTGGGCCGGCCTGCATAATGCAGAAGCACGTTAGCTAAAAAGAAAGATAACTGCATATTTATACAATCGGTACGCGATATTTCGTAGCGACCGTCACTGTAAAGTGTGGAAACGTATCGGTACCAACCAGGCTAGACTAGTCTGCTGCTGTGATTTATGCGTTTTAGATTTTTGATGGGAAAAATTTGACTGGAAATTGAGAAAAGTTTAAGGAGCTGCTTTAGTTTTTGAGATATCAAAGTCATAAATTCATAGATTGAAGTTTAAATTATTTAGTGGTATAAACTAGTGCTTGACTGCAATCCCACCTGATGATAAGCAGTGATGCAATCGTTGATGGTGAAGAGCACTAGTTTATTAATAGCCTATTCACTCCAGCTTCGACGACACCTAAATTATAATCGGACGGGAAGGCCACAGCAACTCTTATAACAAAACAGCTTAAAAAAGTAATGTGTACAAATTTGCAATGGCAGTTTTGACATAATGCTTGAAGCTTCAAATTCTTGATTATCAAAATGATCACTAAACACAATAAAAAAAAAGCTGACCCGTGATTTATTAAACATGTAACTGATATGCCATTGTCCTATCCTTTAAACTTCAGCACTACAAGTCCCCACTTCTATATCTGGCAACACTGGCATCACTTAAAATCTAGTACAACCTACAAAGGAAACCAGCTTGCAAATAAACAAGGCTATTTTAAACCGCTTTTTTCCGTCTACTAAATAAAGTAGCGCCCGCGCCGGGCGCCGCCTCGTATGTTTTCACCATAGTGTTCGATTACAATTTAATGCATCGCATTCGCACTCAAATTCAAAATCTTGAACATTCTCACTTTACACGGAAAAATCGACCTTAGGCTTTTCCACTTACAATTTTAATTCCATTGTGTTTCCTTCGTTCGTGCGTGGTGTCCGTTTTGTGGGACAATCAACTTTATTTCTTTGGAAGTAAAGTTTGTTTTGGATTGTTTTTGAATGTCGTGTCGTAGTCGTGGCGCGGTCGTTTCGTTGCATTACAGTGTAGTAGTGACATTGGTCGCTACTATTATTTCTTTTACAACAAAACTAGTAGTTTATTGGTTCCGTGTCTCATTAGACTCGTTGTGGGCGGTTTATTTTAGAGCTTTTAATATTTTTTGGCTATGACAGAGAAATATGCAGTGTAAACTGGATTATTTTTATTGCTTTCTTCAACTCCATTCAAATAACATCATTCGTTTTATTACCGAATAGACTCTATACGTTGATGGATATGTAGGAGTGGATTAATGTTGTTTTAAGAGCTTTGGTCGATAGTAGTGAACATTTACATTAAAACTAAAGCCACAAGATATTATAATGGAAACTAGATAGATAAGTAATTGCGAGTGCGTCGGGGCGTTAAAAAAAAACGTACATTCTTAAATTATCTACTATTTAAACCCTAATACAGACAACGGAAAACACTTTTCCTAAATAATAGTTGCCGAGTCAAAATCTCGTCGGGGTCACCAGTTTGGAGGTATGCGAAACAGAGTGTAAAGTCCTGGTAACCTCCGTTGAAAAGGACAGTTGCCTGGACCAGACACAACACCCGTCTAGTCGGAGTTTTCAACGGACGTTTGCAGCCACATACCTCCAAATCATTTGTATTTAATGTCCATCATTAAGTCACTATAAGACCTAGGTCATGTCCGGCTTAGGCCATAAAACCTATCCATGAAGTCTTTAAATCTATTGGTATCGGTAGCCAGAGAGCTACGATATTTGTGAAGAAAACCAGAACTTAGTATTTCTGTCCCAATTGTCAAACGCGAAAGAGTCGGCCACATGCGTGAGGGAACGGACGTCCTCACGGCCCAGTCGACTACCAGCCACGGTAGGCACGGGCTTGCGGACGACGACCAATGGGTAGCTCGCCGTCTGGCCGTCTGGTAATCTTCCAGACCAAGCCTAAGTCGTCGACAGCACGTAGTGTTCCACGCGCTCCTCAAAGATATGTCATCAAACCGAAGGAGGCCAGCAGATACCCGCTAGGGCCACACGGATTTTCTGAAAAGAAAACCCGTAGTCTCAGAATGCACCCATGATACAGGAGTTTAAGATTCCTAGAGTAAAGCAAAGTTTAAAAAAAAATTGCTATGAGGTTTAAAGACTTTGCTGACACGTACCTAATTATACAAAAGTATACGTACATTAACGTTCCGATCACACGAACAACAAACATTTCGTTACAAAAATGCTATTTAGTATCTCAATAAAACTGTCTGGATTGCTAATTTGATTTATTTGTCGTATTATTAGTTGTAAAGAACGCGTCTTGAAGACAAATCTTGATTTATGTCGCGCCATCTGTGTTAAGGATGTCAATCGGCTAAGAGTTAGCGCGCATGTCGCGATTGTGGGCAACTTTTTGTGGATGGGGACGGGTGATTTGTGGGTTGCTGATTAAGGGCTTCATTGTATGTTGCTTGTTAATCTTATTAAAAATAATTGCTGTATATAAGTGGCTTTTTGAACCTTCAGGTATTTTTTTAAGGTAGAAAATCATTTGTCATTAAATGATTTCTGCCGCTCAAGGGCTGTCCCTTCAGTTGCCTTTGCATTCTAGGACCATGAGAATCCCTTTCATATCCATGGCCCTAGCAGGCATAGGCCCTGCTAGGCCCCTACGGTTTGCTGACAACTCTTTGAGGCGCTCGTGAAACTCTACGCGCCGTCGACGACTCGGGCTCAATCCTCATAGGATGAGCAGACGGCGAGTTATCCATTGCTCATCGTCCGTAAGCACGAAACCTCTGAAGGTTTAGCAGACCAAACTGGTAAAATTGAGTTCTTAGACCTGGTCTAAGAATACAATTTTACCAGTTTGATCTGCTGGAGACATCATGTGCCGGTATGAACTCCTCCAGGTCCAAATAATCGTGATATTATAATAGTCAAAGGAAATTTTTGAGAAACCATACTAACTGAAAAGTTGGCGCCTGAGGTGTGTTTGTCTTGACATCGATAATTGAAAGACAGATAGTAAGCAACTAATCAGTATTACAAAGTGTTCCAGTGTGTGTCTTGTCTTCATAAATAATGTAATAACCCAATTTTTCCCCAAAAAATTCACTAAATGACATCACTCCAAGACTGATGTCTGACCATCTTATGAATCACCATCACCAGTGTTTTTCCATGTGTCACCTCTACTGACACCTGTCTTCTCATATTTATGGCAAAAATATGATAATTCAACGCAAAGTTTATATTTCTTAAGATTAATAATATAAACGAATCGCTTATGTCACTCATATTCTGATTAATTAGTCACATAATTATTATGCTGTGTTTATTTCTAGAAAACACAAAGACTTATAGTGTTTTTGATTTGTTAAAGTCAACTATGAATAATGAGGAACAGGTATATTTTGTAACTTTTAAATAATATCTTAGAACGGCCCGAATACGTATCTACAGTATCTACGAGTATTTAAGAAGTTGCTTTATATAAACTCCAATTATTTATCAAACTATTCTAAAACTCAACATTATTTCTACTGCACATACTCTTTTTCTCCTATATTTATGCTCCATTGCCTTGCATTTGTTTAAATTTCTGTTTTCGGAGGTCTGCCGGAAAAAAAATCTATAGAAATAAGCAGTTCATTTGTATTTAATTTGTATTTATAATTTACTAACTTTTACCCGCGCCTTCGTCCGCGTGAATGTCGGTTATTGTGGTCGCGAAATCAAAGTCGAAACCTGTAAAAAAGTTGCGTATTTATACCAGAAGTAACAATTAACGTAAGATCTTTTACCTAAAATGTAAAAATGTCCCTTATGATAAATAATAATATATTCCACAACTATCGCCCAACGCCGTCTATTCTCAAGCTAAGCAGAGCTTGTGTTATGAGCTTTAGACAACTGATAAACATACTTATATATTTCTAAATACATACATATTATAGATAAATTACACCCAGATACAGAACAAATGATCATGCTCATCACACAAACATTTGTCCTGGGTGGGAAAAGAACCCACGACCTCCGGCATAGCAGTCAGGGCCACTAACCACTAGACCAACAGGCTGGTCAGTTGATAATTGACGTAAGAGCCTTTTACCCATAACCTAAAACTGTATCTTACGTTAATTGATACTTCTGCCCCCCTAGCCAAGTTACAACCGTTCCGTTTCGATTCTCTTTTCGTTGCTCGCCTCGAGTCGGCCACGCCTCCGATTCCTTTATTCTGACGTCATCAAATCGGTTCAGTAGTAGTAATACCGTGTAGTAGTTTAACCGTGATAGTGTACTTTTACTCTTTATGAACAAAAATAATAATAATTTATACTTAATAAATTAATAATTTTTTTTTACAAAAATAAATTCGATCCACATCAATTAATGATGTAGGTCGAAGGATTCATAAAGAACGCTTCTGTGGGATGACGATTAAACTCAAGCTTACTCACAAAATTGACTTCACCAAACTGACTTATACAATTTAATTTAAAATGACACATCATACTTTAATTTATACAACCTTAGATTCACCTTTTTATGGACACCTAGCTCAATAAATTGACTAACGATTTGACAGCCAACCTGATTTATAGGTGACGACTTGACTTACCTGACCTGAGCCAAAACTAAAGAATCTCATCATTTTTTTGCCCTTCAAACTAAGACAAATCAATTCTACTCGATTACAGAAACTAATTATGGTACTGAATGGTAAACTACCGAGAGCGATCTCTTTCTCTCGAAGTTTCAAGATTCAAAATATTTTGTTTTACATAGTCACTTAAAAACTTCAAGCTAGTAAACGGTTTCAATTGGCTGTGTCCTATGGATGACCACAGGCAAGAAACTGGCTAATGTTAAAAAAAAACACAAAATTTAGACTGGTCTACACTGTCCTCTCATACAATTTAATTCCACCAAGTCCGTTCCATCATCGGACCACTAGACGTACGGCGTTGCGTCATCGGTACATGGTGGACATCCCACCCATACGTATGTACAAAGCACATTCATTACATTGACTGGCCTGTTGGTCTAGTGGTTAGTGGCCCTGACTGCTATGCCGGAGGTTGTGGGTTCGATTCCCACCCAGGACAAATGTTTGTGATGAGCACGATCATTTGCTCTGTGTCTGGGTGTAATTTATCTATATAATATGTATATATGTATTTAGAAATATTTAAGTATGTTTATCAGTTGTCTGCGGTGCGGTGGATGCGAGACGCACAGGATCGGTCGTTGTGGAGACGCTTGGGGGAGGCCTATGTCCAACAGTGGACGTCTTTCGGCTGAAATGATGATGATGATCAGTTGTCTAGTACCAGTAACACAAGCTCTACTTAGCTTGGGGCTTACGGCGTCGTGTGATAGTTGTGGAATATTATATTATTATGCGTACAGCTAAGGAGTGGAATTCCCTGCCGGAGTCTATGTTTCCTGATAGCTACCACTTAGTGATCTTTAAGTCAAAAGTGAATAGGTTACTTCTAGGCAAGCGTGCTCCATCGTCAGCCACATCATCGCTTACCATCAGGTGAGATAGTTGTCAAACACGAGCCTATCAACAATAATAATAAATTAAAAAAAAATACTTAGAAGAGAACAATGTAGACCAGTCAACGTATACCAAATAAGTACAATAAAAAAGTATATCCAAATTGAATATGAGTCTGCAAACTCTACAGTGTTCTCACATTCACATTACAAAAATAAAATCTATAAAATACATGAATATATGAGAACAAGAATCTCTATAGCGAAATCTACCCCAAAATATATAATATGCAACATCGACATAGCTATAGTATGACAACTCCAAGTCCAACCGATCGCGGACAAATGGTACAGGTGTAAGTGAATAATAATGACGCGGTGAGGACCTGACGCGAATATTTTGGTCCCGTCGAGCGCTCTATTAATGGTGACTCATTTATATCAGTCGCGTCGGTATCAGCTGTGTCTGTGTTGTTGATTGTGACGTCGTGTTTAACGTGTTTGATGTGACACGCAAATGTTATTTTAATTAGATGGTGTATAAATAAGATAATTGAGCGATAAACTCTAGTTTTATTTGGCAAATGAGCTCATTATTACAAAAGATTTTTTAGTAGAAAGTGAAAAAGGCAAAGTTGCCATCATCTTAATTAATTTATTTATTCATTACAGCTTGGAGGACTTACAGCTTAAACAAACTAAAAATAAAACAATAACCCAATGTTTCAATTTAACAGGGGCAAAAAATGCATGTTTTGACAGATGCGAGGTGCACAGGACCAGTCGTTGTGGAGACACTTGGAGGAGGCCTATGTCCAAAGTGGACGTCTTTCGCCTG
This sequence comes from Mythimna impura, assembly GCA_905147345.3. Taxonomy (NCBI): domain Eukaryota; kingdom Metazoa; phylum Arthropoda; class Insecta; order Lepidoptera; family Noctuidae; genus Mythimna; species Mythimna impura. The sequence goes on from LR990350.1 coordinate 29,028,471, forward strand.
ACATATCTCACATATGAAAATAATGTATGCAAAAGGTAAGTACAATCATGCATGGATCAATCATGCAACACATCAAAACATGTGTTTAAAATAATTAAATACTTAGATGGTGTTTTGTTTTTTGTTAGATATTTAAAAAAAAATGAAAATTAGATTTTTAGGTTCCGATTATAGCAATACTTAAAGGTGTTCTGTTAAACATTTGATATTAGAACTTATTTCGTTATTGTTTCAAAGATCAGAAGATATTTTGACAATTGAAATAAGTATTAGCCATCAAAATGTCGTTACACTCTGTTGGAATTAGTCTTTAAAGGAGGAAAGACAAATTAATTAAAAACATGTGTTGTCCGTTTGTTATTTTATTGATGAAGACTGCAACGTCAGAATTTAGATCATCTAGAATAAAACGCATACACAAAGAGTTCGCATATTACAGCACACTAACAAAAAACTCGTAAGATGTAAGCTGGCCTTCAAAAAGCACTTCTAAATTTATCAAAATTTTCCGAACGACAAATCTAAAAATATCTTAAAAGTATGTAAGCCTCGTTACAATTTCAAAGTACTATAATATAAAATTATGTTACCAAAACATCTTGCATCGTGAGTCATGAACACATGACAATTTTCTGCGCGGGAAAACGCGGCGTTTCACAAGACTCATGTAAAACGCTATAAAACTGAATTATATCTATACAAAACTGTGTGTTTATGTCTGTTTGTGAATCGTAAATTTGTCTGCCGGTGTGTATTAACTCGAGAGCTATTAGGTTAGTTTTATCGCTTTTTTATATCCAAGCTTTTTATACTTGGTAGGGTTAGGAAGCTGGAGACGGCGCTTCCACCTGTTTTTAAATCGTTGGGTTTAATTAATTTAGATGTGAAATATGCTCATGATAAAGAACATATTTATCAATTCATAAAATTTAATTACTAGTTTTTGAAAGCCGACTAAAACTTGAAACTGCTGAGAGCTAAAATTTTACTAATTATAAAAATTTTTGCACGCAAATTTTTTTAGTTCCTGTGGTATTCTGTATGACATAATAAATTAACAATAATCATCAATAAACAGTGAAACAATTAGCTCATAATCGAAGACAAAACAGGCCGTTCTAAAAACTAACACACAGCGATATAAAACCAGACAAGCTTACCGCAACAACTCGTAAACCAGTCGCGCTGATGACGAATCATTAATGTCTTGCGACTTTAACAAGTCTAGGATTTGAGAAACAAGAAAAAACAGAAAGCTCACTCCTTAAAATCTGTGAGAAATTGGTTACAATCTAATCGTGACTAAAGCTTCAATAGACACCGTACCCGATCATACTAATGAAAACTTGCCTAATTTTATTGCACAAAATTGCAATTAATAAAAAAATTGGGATTTTTTTTAATTAATAGCTAACAAGCTCCTACTGCTTTGCCCTTCTCATACTTCTGAGTTTGTTCATTCTTCCTTTTATTTAAAGTCACGAGTCAGGACTCATATTTCTCTTTATATATATATTTATGGACTCATCATATTGTCTCTCCACCACCATAGGTTGCCACCTTAACACCTTTGGTTGCTTGGTGATTAAATAAATAGATAAAATTACATATTCCTACTCTTTTGTCAAGCAAAATAGCAGAAATGGCTGGTTTTCATACAACTAAAATCATAAAGAGCGAATAGACCAGCCTCCCTAGCCAAGTTAGAACCGTTTCGTTTCGATTCTCTTTTCGTCGATCGCCTCGAGTAGGCCACGCCTCCGATTTCTTTATTCTGACGTCATCTCAACGTTCAGTCACGTGGTCAGAACAAAGGAATAGGAGGCGTGGCCGACTCGAGGCGATCAACGAAAAGAGAATCGAAACGAAACGGTTTAACTTGGCTAGGGGGCAGTTGTAGGCTAGCGTGCTCAATTGTCGACTACATCACTGTTTACTACTAGGTGAGACAGTGGTCAAACGTAAGCCGCAACAGACAATACTATCTATCACAACAATTAGTGATATGAGACTTCTGTCCATTGTCTAGTGACTTGTTTTCGTCATTTTTATATCGTTTCGTATAATTTTATGTTTTTCTTTTTTTGAATTTATCGCGTACTATTGTGTTGACTAGATTTTTTAATAATGTGTGCCAAGAATGTGATTATTAAAAATATAATGAGATTGGAGATGGCTACTTTGTTATAGTAGTGAGCAGCGGTGATGATGTGGTGAAAGAAATATGAAGAGAATTTATAAGTGTCAATAAAAGGGGATAATAATAATGTGAAAATAAATCATTGTTTTTACCCGGTACATAGAAAATGGCCTTCGATCTTATGATGTCAAAGATATGAGAGATGAAAAATAGGATAGTTTTAACTGCAAGTAATGTTGTAGAAAGTAAAGTACACTTATGAAACCTAGAAATAACGGAAAAAATATCTCTTTTATATCCATTGGTACGAGCAAAGAGAGAATATCTCTGCTATTGCAAAATGATAGCCATACCATACCTTAAGTATGGAAAATATTCAGAACTTGCTAATAAGCTACCTAATACCTAGCTATAGTTTCCGAGGTATTTTGTGCTTAAATTATTGAAGAAGTCATTAGAAATTATCAAGAAACCTAGAACCCTTGTGTTTTCTAAACTTTCTATTGCGTAATATAATATACCATAGTTTATTCACAAGATAAGATAAATGACACTCTAAGAATGGAAATGATTGAACTCAAATACCAGCCGAAATATGAGTAAGAAAGAAACACGGTAGCGATATATTAAAATTTACTAAACAACATTATAAATTTTGAAAATTTTCATGCTCATTTCTCGCAATTAGATTTTTTCTGTTAGGTCACTCTTATTCAAAGGGCGACATGTCTAGATTCTGTCAAAACCAACGTAGAAGGTTTCAGTAACTACCAGTGAGATACAAATTTCATAAGAACATATAAAAATATTAGTAACGTTTTCATTGTTGCTAAAAGAGTTATGAGTATACATGTGGATGGATGAGGGAGAGGGAGGCCAAAGGTGGATGAAATGTGTGAGAAGTGATATCAAAGAAAAGGCAATCAGTGATAGCGTGACGGGTAACAGGAGAGAATGGAAGAAAAAAAACATATTACGCTGACCCCAAAGAACACGAGACAGAAAGATGATGATAACCTTAGAAATCAGGGGGTTGTCAGGAGCCTTATCATGATTTATTAAAACATCAAGTTTGCGAGCTAGAAAGAGGTATGGGGAGGTATACATCCTATATAGATTAGCTCGCCGTCCGATCATCCAGTAACCGTCCGGACCGAGCTTGACGGCGCGTACTTTTCCACGCGCGCCTCAAGGAGACGTCAGCAACTGTAGCAGGGTCGAAGCCTACGGGGTCAAGGGTCTGATTCTGAAAGGAATACTCGGCCCTAGTACGAAAGGCAACAAAGAAACAGGAGTGGGTTTTTAGTCAGTAAAAGTCTGACACTATCTTCAGCCAAGAGCGTGGGATGTCATAAGATGATTTTTCCACCGAAAAAAAAATCCTATATAGATCCATCCCCTTAATAGTTCAGTTTAAGTCGTCAACTGGCTCGCGTTAAGAGCTCGTGGAGAGACCCTACACCTCTGGTCTAACCTGACAAATTTTAATTATAGCTTCATAAATGCCAATCATGCGACAATTGTTTTCATAAATAATCAATGTTCATAATATAACCACAAAATAAGTGTCACCTTGTCGGCCATTTGTTCTCGCCCACTTCGCCATCAAGTGAAGCGTTATTTTTCATGTTTTATGACAGAAAACCATTTGATTTTATGATCGTAAATAACTATTATGATGGCATTTTTTGAGAATACGCCCACTAGTATCGGTCGCGGTTTCTTGCAAGACTTAAACATTTGTGTCTGCTTGTTAGAGCAATTTTGATGATGTATGCTTTGGTTGAGCATTGATGTCTGATGACCCGAATTCCAAGATCGCTCATCGTGTTTTTTTTTTAGTTTAGTCAGGTGACCATCAGCTGAAATAACTTCAAAAGTAAGTAAAGTACAATAATGCTTTCTTATTATTGATAGGTCCATGCTTGGCCCATCTCCCTGACAGTAAGCGACGATCCTTGGAATGCGTTCACATCTCATGGAACACGCTTGCCTAGAAGTAACCTATTCACTCTTGTATTAGAGATCTCCAGGTTTTATCTATCAGAGAGAATTCCACACCTTAGCACAACCAATGTGTTTCCAAATCGTAGTTGTGCAGACGCAGAAATCAAACCCATACGGGTGGGTGCTCCACCATTTACCGGTGGTACATTGCCGTACATGTAGTGGTCCAATGATGAAATGAGTTGAGCGGAATCAAATCATGTCATTCCTACGCACACTTCCCGGAATGAAACTAGTAGAAAAACAACAGGTATCAAAACTTTGGAGCTCGACGAGTGCGTGACTGCTAATGGTGAGGATGCAGGTCACACCTGGTGACCTGTATTAAAGGTGTTCTACCTACCACAGGCCAAACGATTCACAACCAAAAATTGTCAGCAATGGTTCTTAGTATAAGATTGTCTGTATTTTTTGGCTTTTTGGTGAGAAATAAACGTTAGTTATTATTATTTATTAATGATTTCTTTGGCTCGTTTCTCAATAGACTTAATTGCATCAAGCTGATATCTGGTAGATCCGTCCAAACTCAAAAAAACTCTAACTCGAAAAAAAGTCCCTAAGATGATTGCAGGACTCCACGACACGATCGAAAATTTAGTAATAGTATAATAGAAGCAGAATGATCTCCATACGATGGAACGTCTGTAAGTATTGTCTACAGATGAGATAAATTATTAAGAACAATTATAGTAATAAAAACTTCATTGAATCTGCTGACTAGGGGTCAAGGCCAGATTTTGATCTTCCTTAAATATTATCAAAATATCACATTAAATCATGACATCACGTAATTCAAGCCTGATGAATTGATTAAATCACTATTTTTGATGATTTAATACCCGAGATTAGTTACATTTTCATAATTTGACAGTTCCTGATTTGTTCTGTTTTAACAACTGTAATAAAATATTAATTAATATTGTTTTCCACCAATTTAGTAAATAAACTGGCTGTCATAATTCACATAATTAATTATCACAGCAAGTTAAAAATGTCACCGCTGGGAATGATCTAACGTCAATATATTAAATCTTATGTCTTTTTCGTCTTCTTTTTAAAAACTAGTTTTTTTTTTTTTTATAACATAAACTAGTGCTCGACGGCGATCCCACCTGCCAAGTTACGACCGATTCGTTTTGATTCTCTTGTGTCAAACGCCTCGAGTAGGCCACGCCTCCGATTCCTTTGTTCTGACCACGTGACTGAGCGTTGAGATGACGTCAGAACAAAGGAATCGGAGGCGTAGCCTATTAGAGGCGTTCGACACAAGAGAAACGAAACGAAACGGTCGTAACTTGGCTAGGGGAGCTGATGGTAAGCAGAGATGCAATCGTTGATGGTGAAGCGCACTCGTTTATTAAGAGCCTATTCACTCTAGCCTGTTTAGTTTTTTTTACGAGTTTATTCAGTTGGTAAATAAATTAATAGTTATCTTTACTACTACGTAACAAGATGCACTTTTCCGGAACTATTCTGGACTAAACGTCTCCAAATTATTCGTCTAAGAGAGACTCTTTATTTCAGTAGTGGACATTAACGGGCTGCCCGCAATTTAATGCTGATGGAAAATCTTAAAACACAAAGTCACTAAAACAAAACTGAAGATTTATTTCGAAACAAGCTGGTACCCGCGTCTTCGTTCGCGTCACATATTACCATTTGGTCACAATTCCATTTTAATTTGTAACCTAATTATTTTTCAAAAACAAAAGTAGCCAAAGTTGCTCCTTATAACATCAGCTAGGTATCTACCAAAACTATCCATCTATCTATCTAAAACAGTTCCGTCGTTTCAGAGATTAACCGAAACTAACAGACATACAGACAGACAAAAATATTAAAACTTGCTTGTTTTTAATATGTACGCCTATCAAACATACTTTCCTATTTATTTAGTAAAATAGTGTTATTTTTATATTACAAACACACGTATGAATTTTATATATCTATAAGGAAATAATTTCTGGAGAGTTACGAAGGATCCACTCACATTCTCATAAAAAAGTTACCATATCCTACCATTATTTATTAAAAAAAAAAAAACAATAATACACTTACACACAAGCCAACAATTCACATTACATAAGCAAATATATTAACATAATTTATGTCTACAACATTAACATTCAAATTATTATGAATATCAAATAATACATAAAACGTTTTTATGTATGTTGATAGACATTATTGTGGCTATTTGTGTTATATACCAAAGAGCAGTGACCCATTTAGAAGCTGACTTTACGATGCGGCATATGAGCCTGATTGATGGCGTGTTGTGTCTAAATTATGTGAAGGAAATGTCGAAATGGATGCTGGGATTCTATAAAGTGGGTCTACGCTAGAGAAACCGAGCACGAGCTGAGCACAAGTCGAGCCACTTTACTCACGGTGTCAAGAGTTGACGTACAACGAGACTACAACGATCACTGTCCTCGAAAGTTCCTTTGTGTTCGTCAAAAAACCGACTGTAGGCGGAGCACAGTCGAGCTCGAACCAAACACTCGAAGCGTGCTCGTTCGAGGCTTGTATGTAAGTCAGTCCACACAAATACGCACACACACACACACACACCACACTACACTGTATGTGTACTGGTACGAATAAACGATTTTTCTTTCTTTTTTTTTTCTTTCACAATCCACGAATTTGGACTCGGCTCGTGCTCCTCTCGTGCTCAGCTCATCTAGAAGAACGGATTCAGTCACACCACTGCTATAATCCAGCTTTTTCAACACCTCAATTTTTCCAACAAGCGTTTTTCCTTTATATTTCCCAGTCATATACAGGGTGTAACGGACAGGTCTTCGCAAACTTTAAGGGCTTGCTCAGTAGAAGCATCTGAACAACCTTCTACAAGATTTTTTTTTTTTTCAGGAAATGAAAAAAAGCGGCCTTTCCATACAAAATTATAAACTTGATTGAACAGTTTGTATGGAGAGGCAGTTTGCGGAGACCTGTCCCTTACACCCTGTATGTACCAACTCGACTCAACTTCAAATCACATAATGTTTTTCTAAGTTTGTATAAGATATTACTGACCCTCGTGCCTCGTTAAGCACGTAAAGCGCCAGAAAGTCTAACCATCAGTCTACCCAAGGAGTAGGCCCAGCAGGGCCTACTCCCACTAGGGCCACGGGGAATTTTGAAAAGGAACTCCGTGGTCATATTATGCATAGGGCAACTGGAGACCACAGATGCGGTTTTAGTTAGTAAAAGTCTGAGCCCTCTCGCTCCACAATAGAGCGCGACAAGTCATTGGATGATTTCTCACCTCAAAAAAATCATGTTTACTAATTTTCATAAATAAGCTAAAAATAAATTGCAAAATAATACAGACACACTTACGAGTACAATCGACGATTTATACCAAAAAGGCATCACCATGACCCATCAATTACGCGATAAATTAAAATCAAAACATGACGCTAATTTATTGGGCCCACTCAGTTTAACACAACACTCTGCGTGCCAACGTTATCGCCGAGCTGCGATTGACGCGAGCCTTGCGATCACTCATCGAGTGCAGCTTGCAGTGTGTCTTAGGGATGCAGGGACGTAATAAGGACGGTGACAAGGTTGCGTTGATTTTAAATGTTGATAGGGCCAGAAATTGTTCAAAGGTAGAGAACGCGTTGTGGTAATAAGTCAGTCTAACTAACCACCGTTAAACATACTTATAGGTACCTAAGTGCAATTCGGTTGCCTCATTGTAGAAACTGTTGTCGTAGCCCTGGAACGCAAAGAGCAACAGAAGGAACACGGGTGGATTTTAGTCAGTAAAATTCTGACACTCCCTCTCGTTACACCTAGAGTGGGAAAAATTATATGATGATTTAGGTATCGCCCTAAAAAAAAAAAAAGACAAGTGCAGCCGCTAAGACAGACTGATTGCAAGAATTAAAAGGTCGAGTAATGTGGCGCAGCTTGAAAGATGTCATAGCTAGCAGAATACTTATATACTTTTCGGTTATGAAACGTTTTAAAAAATCATTACGAATTTAAATGATTCAAACATAAAATCAATTTTACAGACACAATGAAGTAGACTGATTGAATAGAACAGGGATGTATTTCAGTTACACAAAATCAAAACAGTGCTTGAATTAAATAAAACAGGCTAAAAAGATTCATTTAAATAGACATAAATGACCAGGAGTCACTCCATATAAAATTAAGGTATTCAGCTGCATCCGGCTAGACTTGAAATCGGCAGTAAAATAGTTGGGAAATGATTCGGCAGATTGATTGAAATGACCAGCAATGACACAAATGGCGAGTCAAGGTAACCTATGCGTCATGAAGCTGCAATTAATGACGAAAATGTCAATGAAGAGGATTCATATTCATTTAAACAAGTAAATAAGTGGCAAAACAATATCCACTCATAATAAAATCATCATGTTTTTTGAGACTTCGGACTAGCCAGCAGATGAGTCAAAAATGTAAATAGAGAATGTCCCAGATAATTTTGGTGAATGTCTCGTTGATATATAGTCGGTATTGTTTGAAGATAGTTTAAATGGTAATATTGCTTTGTCTACTCTATTAGATTTGCATACAACGAACATTATTTCAAATTTAAATGTTAATCAAATTACTGGCATTTAGTGCTTAATGTTCAGTAAAATATATAATTTATATTCTTATCAACGTTCGGAATAAAGAAGGCTTAATTTTTATGATATTGTTTTATTAATATACTGACCTGATGTTACTAATTTAACCATGTTTATTGTACAGGTTATATTATTTACAATGCTGTTATAAACAGCGTTTCAACTCAGAACCAGTAATTCAGAAGACTAGTGCTTTTTATTATCATTATCAATACCATTTTAATAATAAATTTAATTCAAATCAATTCTCAAATATTAATTACACATAGGCTGGGAGAAGAACTGGTAAAGTAGCAGAAAGTTTACTTTTTTTTAATTATTAAAAAAAATTGCAGCTCCCCAAATCCGTCCCTGTCACCATCGTGAATGAAACTAAACAGGTGCACTGAATTATGCGTTCGCTGATGTATGCACCCGATGCACCGCATGCACCCAGGTGAAAATGTGCAGGGTTGCTTACGTAAATACGCGAAATGGCCGGTCAATCAGCGAGCGATGCGAAAGCTGTAAATATCTGGCAAGTGTATGGAAGCATTGTTTTGGATAACAGCGGGAAAGAATAATAATCTTTTGAGATTTAGTGGTAGTAGGGCATTGAACTTGGCGCTTAGAGTAGGGATGTTTTATTTGTATCATGGTTCATGGTTTGAATCAGGGTTGTTGCTGATGCAGGATTTTGTCACATCAGCGGATGCTGATGCTGATGCTGATTTTTTGTAATTTACATCAGCTGATGCTGATGCTGATGCTGATTTTAAGGTTTTTTTTTTTTAAATAGGTACTGAATTTCATAGTTTTTAAGATATATTTTAATGATTCTGTGTGTAAAATATACGTAAACTATAGGTACGTAAACTGCTTACAGATTTTGTGCCATTAAATTAAGATCAATATCCAACGAGAAAAATGACTGACAAAAAGACTTATAGACGGGAGACGGAGACACAAACAAATAGGTACGTGTATCGAACCCTAAAAAACTACACCATGGTAAATAAATTTACAAATTTTTTTTGTTTCTATGAAGGTTAAAAAAATAAATAATTACAAAGAAATTTAGGCATTTACTTACTTACATACTTTAGTCGAATTTATTTCAACTTGTCGTACTCTTCGGGATGTATATTGATCTCAAATGATTTTTTAGTAACGTATTTGTACGTCCTTTGCGTGAATAATTCTTCTTGCATATTATACAGTTTACGGTACCTTGATTCACTAATCTAAACTACTGCCATATTCCACTTTTTAATACGGGAGGCATTTTAAAAATCATAAACACGCACCAAAACAATGCGCTCTGCATACACTTTGCTTGCAATATTGACTAAATCACACAGAAAAATATTGACGATTTGTTTTGAAATGTACTTTGATTGGCCTAAACTCGGAAGCGGCAAGGGCACGTGCCATTAACTCCTCCCTCCGTCGGTCATGTCGCGACACGAACTTTGAACATCAGCATCTAACATCAGCAACAATCAATGCGGATGCTGATGCTGATGCTGATGCGGAAATTAATGCTGATGTTCCGCTGATGCTGATGCTGATGCTGATATTCGCAACAACCCTGGTTTGAATCACTGACAGGGCTGCAAATTCTTGGGTGAAACCGGATGTTTTCTATATATAAACAATAATATACTGGCACAGTTGTAAAGCATATTCTAGCGGTCTTCAATCATAGAATATAGGCATAATCATTGTAAGTTCAGCTAAGAAGTATAATTCCCTGCCGGAGTTTGTTTCTAGATAGCTACAATCTAGGGGTCTTTAAGTCGAGAGTGAATAGGTTACATCTAGGCAAGCGTGCTCCAACGTCGACCCATCGCTTACTACCATGTGTAATAATTTATATTCAAGCGGGAGTCAATAACAAAAAAAAACTTGAAACTATTTGTTTTCCCTCGTACTGGACTCAATTCTAGCACCAGCTTTAGTAAACAATGCATAAGTCACGAGCCATTTCAAAAAATCATAATGTAACCTTTTCTAACCACCAAGTCCAAATTCTACCTACAATATCTATCCTTCCTTCCATCTTATTCAGTGATACGCCTAATATCGTGAAGCTGCTGGCTCCGCGCCAATCACCTCTGACTGGCTCTGACATAGCGTCGCTGATCACCCACTGACGGATGTAAGTGCTAGCTGTCTCTGACATATGGACGGTATGTGATTGAGATTTGATCTCTTTTGGAGAAGCAAATGAATCAAGATTAGTAATTTTTTTGCAATTACGTGCATTCATTGTAATCCTGCCCTAATCTAAATTCAAACATTGTCTACTGCTTTTAGATACCTTAAAACATGCAGTTTTCCTAAATAAAATTCCACAACTTTTACACAATGTCATCTAGTTCCAAACTAAGCAGAGCTATAAAATATAAATATAAATATTTCAAAGACTATGTTTGTTAAAATTAAATTTTAGTTTATAAGGGAAAGATGTAGTATGTATGTTTAGTAACAGCACGTCACTAGTTATAGGTAAGGATGGAGGACAACACTAATAGAGAAAAGGAACGGTAATGGCGTCCGGAGTCGGATAGCGATCTGGTTATAAGTTGTGTTGTAACTATCTAAATAAAAGTCAAGAGAACTGTGCAAATATTGTTTTATTGTGATTGTGATCAGTGACACGATACATGGTACCACTGACCACTAGACCAGCAGCCCAGTCAACTAACAACAAATATAATTTATAATTATACTAACAAATATAATTGAATTGTAAACAATACGCTTCATGAACCACTGGATCTGAAAGTTATGAAAGATCATTATTATAGCCGATGAGATATATCATCGGGTACACGGGTTGTCTTAACTGAAAAGTACGAAACAAGTGATCAACGAAACTGAAAATCACACAGCAATGTTTTTTTTTTAAACTTTTGAATCGTACAGCTAGAGAACCTTAACCTTCTTCTCTATTAAATCTATCCAAAGGTTGTCTGTAAAAAATCGCTTTTAGCGATAAGACCGCCCATTGTGACACCCCATTAATTTTAAGTTCCTAATATAATTTTTATTTTTGGTGTACAATAAAGAATATATCTATCTATCTATCTATCTTTAATTTGACTTCGCAGCGAACTAAAACCTAATTTAACAACCGTGTATACTTAATCACAAAATTCGCAAGAATAGCAAGTAAGCTCGTTTGATTCCCAATTTCTCCTTATGCTCGTATTTCCGTCATTCCTAGCTTGTTCATATCGATTTGCTTCCAACTGTCTGTCTGTCTGAACGTGCACTGTTCAGCGTCCACAATCGCTTTGAAATTTTACTATCTTGCAAGCAGGTCGACGGATCAAAAGTTGTTAACGTTCTATATGTGAGGAGATGATCGCTTGTGTGGCTGTGAAATATACTTTGTGGTAGATTCGTGTTCATTTTTTGAAATGTTTACCTTTACTGGCAATTTCTGTCTTTGATGGGAACTGAAGTTTAGGTAACTGAAGTTTATTTCATGAGTAGCGATTTGTACCACATTCCTAAGTCACGAAGACAGAAGACCTCGTGATGTTTTTCCAATGCCATCGTCTCCATAATATTTTCCCATCTAGGGTTGGTTTCAATTCTAACCGGATGCAGCTGAATACCCCTGTTTTACATGGAGCTGGAACGACTGTCAAAGATCTATGAATGACAACCGGGACCAATGGTTTTACTTGCTTTCCGAGGCACCGGATGTCAGTAATCATAATAGTAATAGTCGAGTAGAGTCGTAGTAATAAACTTAGAACATACCCGGTTTCGAACCCGCAAATTCATGTACGAGAGGCGAGTGCCTTAACCACTGAACCATCAAGACCATGATGTTAGGTAGTATTTGCCAAAAGTAAGAAATCGGTAGGACATTTTTGAAGTAGGCTTTTCGGAAGAACTTTTTTTTAATTGATATAAACCAGTGCTTGTCTGCGATCCCACCTGATGGTAAGCAGTGATGCAATCGTTAATGGTGAGACACACTAGTTTATAACTTTTAGAAATTTAAGTAACGTTTCTATTTTCAGCCAAACTTATCCTATACTTGGCTACATTAACAAGCAACACATCCCATTTCTATTTCCAAATCAAAAGAAACCATCAATCACATTAATCCCCTCACACTTTTTCATCCGCCAAAATGTTTAAAATCTAATCCTTCACTGCCAATTCTCTCAAAAAACGAAATACTCACTTATCTACAATCTCATTCAAACGAATGATGAAATCAAAACCACACGACCAAAGACATGGCTATTTATCAAATTGAATTAAAAAGCTGCGCAAGAGTTCAGCCCGTCCGTTGGGATTTGGGGCACTTTAGGATCTATTTTTGGTGACAGATGAACGGACACATTCAGAGGGATAGCTATCGGGTTTCAAATTCCTGAAGTAAAAGGATGAAAGGACTGTAAGTGGTCTTTGTAATTAAAAGGATTTGTGAGAATGGGGCTTGGTTTCCTTTACCTTTCCAATACTATATAAATTTGGGGAGTGATTTATTGACAGTCTTTATAATAATAACTAGTACTTTGCTAACAACTTCATTCGTGAAAATATTTTTATAAAAAAACTAGCTTTTGCCAGCGGTTTCACCCGCGTTAAAGTAGGTTCCTCCATACAAACTTCTAACCCCCGTTTTACCCCTTTAGGGGTGGAGTTTCGTAAAATCCGTTCTTAGCTGATATCTACACTCTATAATGAACCTACCTGCCAAATTATAAGTTTGTAGGTGTTATAGTTTCTGAGATTTTTCGTGATTAATCAGTGAGTGGTGTTTCGCTTTTATATATATATAGATTAAATCCACCATACAATCTATAAGCCCCTAAATCGTTTTACAGGGGTAGTTTTTAATAATAAAATCCTTTTTAGGGTTACGGGCGTCAAAAGGAAAAAACGGTACCCTTATAGGATCACTTTGTTGTCCGTCTGTCTATCAAGACCCTTTATCTCGGGAACGCGTGTAGGTATCGAGTTGAAATTAAAACCATGTTGTTAAGTCTGCGGTCTCTTGGTGCTATGAAAAAATCAAACTTCTAAGTTAACTAAAAAAAAAAGATACGGTCGTTTATGTCGCAAAAAAACGTATATTTCGACCACAGAAATATAAAAAACAGATACCTATCTATGATTTCGACACTCTCAAGAAAATCAAAATTCATAGGGTAGTTCCCGTTGACCCAGAATCCTGAAATTTGGCATAAAGCAAGGTCTTATAGGACAGATATAGGAATAAATCTGTAAACAGTAAATTTGTTGTTACGTCACAAAATAAAATTGCTATTCGGAAAAATCTTCGAAACTCCATTCAGGAATTAAACTGTTTACATACGTAGGTTTGTACGGAACCCTTAGTGCGCGAGTCTGACTCGCACATGCCCAGTTTTTCCATTTACTTAAATTACTATTTGTGCAAAGTTACAAGTATATTGGTTCAAGAATAAAATTTTGCATTCAAATGAAGTTTCCTTTTTTCACCCTCTCATAAGGTGAATTTTCAAAAAACCCTTCTTTGTGCTCACCTACGTCATAAAAGGCAGTTTTGTACAAAATTTCACATTTCTAATCTAAGTTGTTTCGGCTGTACGTTGATCTGTCAGTCAGTCAGTTTCTCCTTTTATATATACAGATAAAACTTTTATATCGGGACCGGGTTCCATATTTTGTTAGTAACCATTTGAACTTAGAACTAGTGTTAGTAACATGGGGAAAAAATTGGTACTTATTCTAAGGTGGGTGAGGCACGACTTGAGGAATGTCTATTTGACCGCGTGCAGTCGTATCCTCCGCTCCAAGATTGGAAAGCCCCAACTGTCAGCCAGCTTTCTCAGAATGCTTTATGTTATTATTGTTTATTTTTTTCTTGAGAAAGTTTAAAATTAGAGACAAGAGAAAAAAGTACATTAGTTTTTTCAGAAAATTAATATCTACTTGATTTATTTGAAGAAGAGAGTCAGGATTTTTATGAGCTTCTGTGGTTAGATCAAGATAAGCACACAGACTTATTCGCAACATGGAAAATCATGAAGCGACGCCGCGACGTTTTGTTTTCAAAATGGCTGAAATAGGTTTTTCTTCAGCTGTATCTTTGCAGCTACATCCTAATTTATTTCTTCCCCCTTCTCATCTTAAACCATAAAAAAACTAGATAATTAACAAAACACGGCTACTGCGAACACACAGGTAGCCTTCATTAAAATTCGTATTGGCTACATGAAAAGTCAATTAGTACGTGCCGTAAGGCGGCGGCCATCTTGTAATTGCGGGAGACAGCTGCGCCCGCGCACCTCGTGGGTGTTCGGTGCAACAAAGGGGTGATTTAATTAGGATATGATTGGGTGGGAGGAAGAGGGAAGACGGTTAGTGTTTGGTGACAGATTTAGATTTATGTGTTTTGTGAGGAGGTTTAGTGATTGATGATGGAGATGATAAGATCGTTGGTTTCCAGGATAGAGTACAAAACATTATAACATTCTGTCATCATCATCATTGCAACTGAAAGAAGTCCCCTGCTGGTCATAAACCTCTCCCAAATGTCGCTACAAGGACTGGTTCCGTGCGTCCATATCTATCGAATTCCCATGGCCTTCACTAGGTTACCGGTCGACTTTATAATATGGGAGGCTTTCTGACAATACATCGTTCAGTACATAGTTCTTCATCGACCATCTGTTCTGCGAGCAATGTACCCTGCCCAGCGCTCACTGCATTGAATCATAATCGTGACGATTATAGAAGAATATTAATATTCAGAAAGATAAATCACAAAAGAAGAAAGTTAAATAATTCTTGATTTTGAAGCTATCAGACAGAATGACAACCGTTGAAAGGAGAGACTATAATCACAATTAGTATCACTACCTAGTTAGAAGCCATTTGATTAGTGTATCCTACGTACAGTTATCAATAACGCATAAGGAGGTAACTAGTTGAGCCCATCCTCCTAACGGTCTCCCGTCGTTTCCTATTACCCATACTAATATTATAAATGTGAAAGTAACTCTGTCTGTCTGTTTGTAAAGTGTTCACACCTGAAGTCTCAGATAATTAGGGTACAAAATGTCCAAATTGCCTAACAACATGTTCACGTGAATGTGTCTATTGGGGGGCAAGTTGCGGGACACTCGGCAACGCTACAGCGTCATGTAGATAGATCATTGCGCGTCATGTTGGGGGACAATTTGTCGCTTAATGTATCTGAGGCTTCTTTCTTCAGTGTCTCAAGACGAAAGTCTATGACGAAGACGTGTTGCCAGTGATGACATATGGCTCCAAAACGAGGTCGCTTACAATGGGCCTCATCAGAAGACTTAAAGTTACCCAAAGGGCAATAGAAAGGGCTATGCTCGGAGTTTCCTTGCGTGATCGAATCGGGAATGAGGATATCCACAGGAGAACCAAGGTTACCGACATAGCACGAAGAATCGCCAAACTTAAGTGGTAATGGGCAGGACACATTGCTCGCAGAACGGGCGGCCGTTGGGGCCGAAAGGTTCTAGACTAGCGACCACGTATCGGAAGACGTAGCGTTGGAAGGCCTGCTACAAGGTGGACCGATGACTTGGCAACGGTTGCGGGAGTCCGATGGATGCGAGACGCATAGGATCGTTCATTGTGGCGATAGTTGAGGGAGGCCTATGCCCAGCAGTGGACGTCTTTCGGCTGAAATGATGATGATGATCTGTTAAATTACTACTAAATTGTTTAACTAATTACCAGTATTACACTTAATTTAATATATCACTGTGGTTAACAGATAGACCTTAAAAGTGACATTTTAGAAAGGCCCCTCAGGTAAAAGAAGAAGAGGAAGACCATTCACACGCTGGGAAGATGAAATTAAAAAGACAGCAGGTCCTACCTGGAAACATACCGCACAGGACAGACACAATTGGACATCTTTGGAGGAGCCTTCACCCAATATGGGGTTCCTGTAGATAGCAGAAGATAATAAACTACTAACTATATAAATGACTGGCCTGTTGGTCTAGTGGTTAGTAGCCCTGACTGCTATGCCGGAAGTTGCGGGTTCGATTCCCACCCAGGGCAAATGTTTGTGTGATGAGCACGATCATTTGTTCTGTGTCTGGGTGTAATTTATCTATAATATGTATATATTTAGAAATATATAAGTATATTTATCAGTTGTCTAGTACCCATAACACAAGCTCTGCTTAGCTTGGGACTAGACGGCGTTGTGTAATAGTTGTCGAATATTATATATAATTATATTATATTATATTTCAAATGACCAAGCTGCCTACCTACCCCAAGTGAGTACACCCGTGTTCAGAGTGAGAAACAAATAATTAATTAAAACAATAGAATTAATTTCAGAGAACATCTGTGTAAGTAAGTGTCATCAGTCTGTCTGTTTTTCTCACTTTAACGTGTCGCTTATTTACTCATTAATATGAAATATGTGTATTTACGTACATAATTGTAGGTTTGTGTGACCTTATCTACATCTACACTAATATAATAAAGAGGTAAAGTTTGTTTTTTTTTTATTTATTTTTTTATTGTAGTCGGTAATCTCTGAAAGTACTGGTCCTATTGCTAAAATTTTTTTCACCGATAGAAAGCTGTTTTATTCCTGAGTTTTATGTAGGCTTTATTTTATGTATGCGGCCGAAACCACCGGCAAAAGCTAGTGTGGCATAAATATGAACCAATGACGAGTTATCAGAAAACTTGTGTGGGTAAAGACTGCAGGATTCGAAAGAGTTACCGCGATCCTAGAACGCAAAGGGCAACTAAAGGAACAATTCTGACCACTCTCGATCCACTCAGAGCAGGAGAAGTTATTGTGATGATTTCTCACAAAAAAAGGAGAAAGGGTAGTTGAAACTCTGATAAATTCTATGATGGCTATCGTCTGTGAAACCTAATTTAGGTTACTTCTAGGTAAGCGTGTTCCATCGTCGACAGCATCATCGCTTATAATTAATTGAGATAGTGGTCAAACGCGAGCCATACCATAAAAAATATACATAATTTAAGCCGTTGTGATTGATAGATCACAATAACGTTTATCGTTGCGAATAAGACAATTGGTTTGACATGATATTTACTATTGCTGTAGACTATCAGTGTAATTTGTAACTTAGCTCTATAACAAACGCTGTCTAAAAATTTCTAGAGAAATAATGTGATCAGGGCAATGTTTATTTATTTATTAAAACTGTATGAACTAGTAATAAACACTTTACAAAGGCAGACTTAATGCCTTAGGCATTTTCTACCAGTCGACCTTAGGGTGGTGCAGAAACAACATAGTAGCTTAATGGTAAAGAAATATGTAATTATGAGAAACGAATCTAACAAATCAACGCTGTGATGATTACACCGACTTCCTGCGAATGGGTTCACGTGCCTTCACCTTAAAAGTGAACCGACTGGACGCCGCCGCCGTCCTGATGTTCAGCGGGAGCGCATATCAAAGAGAAATCACCTGGACAAAGAAGGAGGACTGGATAAACCCAGAGCGATGTGTGGGACATCGTAGAAGACAATTAAACTTTTTAAGTTACATTGAAAGACTTAGAAATGGGCCATTCTGAAATAGAATCAACGAATCTTACTTGGTAATAATATCACGTAAAACAAGAAAAAACGCTAAAAATAAAATATACAAAAACTGTTCCAACAAACCACCTAATAAAACATCATTATCATCTGAACATATAATTTCAATCCAAAGTCACCTTCCCCATACAGCACCCATTACTAATGCAATATTTTTCCACATTAGGATGCGCACGCGTTCCGGACAATCCGAGACTGTCCCGAATACCCCAACCCTCTCCAGGACAAGGGGACAAGGGGGCGAGGGAACAACGGGGACTAAAGAAGACGTATCTCACCACCACGATCCATTGTCCATTGTTTTTGCCTGCTGTTATTTATGACGGACGACGTTCTATCTATCCTTTTCTAACACAAGCTCAGCAATATCGCTATCGCCGTCTACCAAGGCTTCCGTCCCGTAATGCCGTAGCTAATAAATTACGATTCAAAAGATTATTTATTAGATTATTCATGGTAGAGAGGCCCTGTACCGTATTGGTCTTTGGGATATAACACTGCGTTTCGTTTTCGTCTTTTTCGTGTGATTGATTTGTGTCCTATCGTGTGGTATGTCGTGTCGTCAAACAATGGGGCTGAACGAAGATTGGCTGTTTTATGGATTTTATTGGATTCACAGACGTTGGGTTTTGCATGTTAGATTGGTGATAAGCGTTGATGTGTGACATAAGGATTTTTTTGGTGATGGCTCAGAATTTTATAAATTAGAACTCCATGGAAGAATTGTCTGAAGATAAGATTACTTTACAATGATTTAATTAAGAAATAAAGAAGAAAGAAAGAAAAACTTTTTATTTGCCGGAAAAGGCGCAAACTAAAATAATAAAAGTAACTAATTAAAATTCATGAGTACAAAGGTGAGCTCAACTCAACAAAGCAAACCTTTGAGTGACAGAGAGAGATCACATTCGAGGGTAGGATCCAGTGTCAATTTATTCGGGAGGAATTTTTCAAAACTATTTATCTAAAAAACTCAGCAGCCTCTGTATATAGCACAATCAAATATTTTTACTGCTCTAGCACCTAGTATGGCAGCATAAGATACTTATCTCCTTTAATATTCTAATTTCGTCAAAGTAACAGCTTATTAACGAGATTTCTTCGTGTTCAGACCACCTATGATGACAATGATAATATCAGAACCACTAACACTGACTCATATATTTAATCATAACTAAGAATCTACTACCAACATATTTGTCATACAATTAAATTGTAACAGTCCAATAATTTATAGCAATTAAAGAACGGAACAAACTACAGGAACAATTTATTTATAAAATATGGCAGAGTAATTTAGGAGCAATAAAATTCATTGTCGAACGCACTCAATTAAAACAGATACAACAAAAAATGTCGCCCCACCGGAAGCAGGGCCGATAATCGTTTGAAAAGAGACGTGCATTTATTCACGACCATTAATTAACCCACACTAAAGTTTTAATTAAAAAAAAAACAAGCAAAGAACTTTCCATAAGAATGGTACGTCACAAACGCCGACGAATTCAAAACGCTAGCGTCTCGACCGTCATAAATAATTGGGACAAAACCTTCACCCCCCGCGACCCGCCCCTGTCCCCCGGATAAGTGTCTAAAATTTTCACAATCCGGCAATAAAAAGATAATTTATTAGTATAGCTCTTATTGTTTTCGTTATTTATGTGTATGGAGTAATGTAATCTAGCTGGTGGGGGCCCTAAATAAATAATTTTCACTTTAATGTCCCTTCTTGCCTAATCTCCCGAGCGGTCGGCTCTCAGTCCACGTTTTGTACGATATAATGGGCACCCGAGGTATTTTTAGGTCTAAATAAACATGATTTGTTGTACCGTCTCTGACAGAATTTAATTTCGTTACGGCAACGATGTGGCTCCCTCTGTCGCGAATATCTTGAATTATTTTTAATGACTCCTAGTCATTTGCATTATCGTCGATTTTTAGTAGCTTCTTAGGATTATTTATTGTTTGAAATTATGGCTTTCTTTAATGAGATTGTATTTTTATTGCTGTAGTATTAATTTAATAATAAAATCGTCCACTCCTCAGTTGCAAAAAATGGTCGACCCGAGAAAAACTTCAAATATTTTAACTTAATATTTTATTATTATTGCCTCCACAATTTACTAGACAACAGAAGAATGAATGAGAGTACATATCTAAATTACTAACAAAGTACAGTGCAATACATACTTTTTTTTTAATAAGTTGAATAAACCGATGATCAAAAATTTTTTTTTTTCAGCTCCCAAATACCTAAAAACATTTCAAGACTACAACAACAAAGAAAATCAAAAAAAGAACACAAGCAAGACCCAGCACGTAGATCACATGCAGATTTCAAAAGCGTCTGAACTTCAGTGGCCATTTCTGAAAATTAGTGGACGTGAGGCAGTCGAGGGGGGTTGAAGAGGGGGCGAAGCGGGATGGAGAGGCAGCAATGCCGTGGTGGATGATTTACACCACTCCGGTATTATGTTTAGACTTTAATAAACAGAACGTTTGTCATGGCAGACTATGCGTCGCCAACTCGCCAAGCTTGGCCAAGTTTTGTCATAGTGTTGGTTAAGAGTTGTAAGTAGGATGCAAGTGGTGTTAGATTCATGTTGAAGAGAGTGTTGGAAGCGAGTTTGAGGAGAACAGGGAGTGTGGTAATAATACAGTGTCAATTAAAAAAAAATTAATAACGATCTCGGTTTGAGCTTTCACCCCTTAATTCATAATTAATTGATCCTTCAAATGCTGGTTACGAAAATATAACTTAACCTCTAATACTTCAGGTTTTAGACACCTATTATTGCTTCTATACCTGAATTAAAAGTATATTTTTACATTGTATTGTTAATTATTTAGCTAGCTATCAAGATTGAATATCTTAAAACAAAGTCTACGAAATCAACTCCAAATTGAAACTAAAATATAATTTCCAAGTCCCCCCTAAAATTGCATTCAAACAATATTCATACAGACTTCCAAATCCATTTCCATTGTGCCCGAAACGTGTCCTAAGTTGACCTTAGTCAGTATAGTTTTAATTACAGTGGACAGACAGACGGAAGGATCTCCGAGCTGCACTGTTTTGAAGACTCGACGCGACGAGCGGGCGTCCAGTTTGTGCTAGACTAACTGATGCTGCCGTTTGAGTTTATAAGAGAATTTATTATGGAGAAGGATAATGTTTGGTTCCGTTTATAGGACATTTTTCAGTGAATCAACTAAATAGGTATTTAAAAAATGCTAAGCTAACACAAAATTTTACATAATCAACAGTTTTTTACTGTTTATCTTTAAATGTTTGACTTATAGTAAATTTTATCTACTGGAAAGTATAAAATAATGACATTGACAAAAAAAATCTAAATACTTTATTTCATATTTCTACATGAGCATAATTGGTTGTTTCTTTTGGAGAAGAACCGGCAAGAAACTCCATGGTTACTCGTTTAAAAAATGATTGACTATATAAAAGGAGAAACTGACTGACATATGAACTCACAGCCGAGACCACTGAGACTGGGAGCGTGAAATTTTGCACAGTTTCCTTTTATAACGTAGGCGAGCACTGAGAGAATTTTCCAAAATTCACCCCCTAAGGGGATGAAAGGGGGTCCAAAATTTGTATGGAGAAACCTAATTTTACGCGGCCGTTGCCACTGGAGGAAGTTAGTATTTTCATATTACAATATTAACTGGCATGGTGATATCTCGTCAAACCCTAAAGCCTCTTAGAATTAATGTTCATCACATGTAAAAGTAAAGTACACAACAAACATGTTTTATTAAACCTAAAATACAGCTCGCTAGTCTATACCACGCCACAATAATGTTCAAAACAAGGCCCCACATCAAATACAACACCCGCCCCTAAAGACAAAGCACGAAGACGCCATCAACGTGACATCCTCCCATAAAACTCATACCGCCCATACCTGGCCATCATCGGCGTAGACCACAGCAAACGGCCCATAGTTACCCCCCCTATAGTTTCACCCCTCGTTTCCAGCTTTTAATTATAATACTTTATAGCCCTATAAATCACGGCGTGCGTCCCGGGTGGCTTCAACCCCCTCCGCCCCCCCTTTGAAGGATACCAGTTCAATTCTCGTCGGGTGTAATAATTTATAAAGAAATTATTCCCTTTTTCTGCTGGGGGTTAAAGATGGTCGTGACGTGATCTGTGTGTCTGCCGGTGACAATCATTTTGGTTTTGATGTGGTTTTCTGTCAGTGTTGTGTCGGGTTTGAATTTTAGGTTAGATTGAGGGGTGTACGTTGACGGAAGGGGTGTATTCTGTTGTCAGTTTTATTGGTACGAATTCTAAATAATTCTAAGTAAGTAGTAACCTTAAAAAGACACGAGTGGACTACTTAATAGAGAAAAAAAACAGTAGATATTTATCGTCAGAAACTTAGTTGACATGACGTAAGTTCAGCGAATTTTAGGCGCCATATTAGAAGAGTCGCAGTCGTTCGGAACTTTTAGTTCAACCTTATAAATTAAGAGCTCTAAAACTTTCGAATATTTATTACTTTAGCTACGTATGTCACCAGTAAAAACCGGCCAAGTGCGAATCTTACACGCGCACGAAGGGTTCCGTACCGTCCATAGCAAAAAACGGCAAAAAAAATCACGTTTGTTGTAAAAACCCCTTAAATATTTATTTTATTCTGTTTTTAGTATTTTTTATTATAGCAGCAAAAGAAATACATCATATTATGTGAAAATTTAAACTGTCTAGCTATCACGGTTCATGAGATGAAGCCTGGTGACAGACGGAGAGACAGACAGATGGGCGAACGGACAGCGGAGTCTTAGTAATAGGGTCCCATTTTACCCTTTGGGTGCGGAATCCTAAAAATCGTGATCAAAGAATTGAAAGAACAGTTCATACGAACGATTTGAAGCAAAAAATAATCACACGTCAGAATATGAGTCGTCGTGAATTAAATGAAGAATGTATGTATAGAACCGCTAACAATTGTTCTAACAAACAGAAGATTTCTCAAGTTCTCTTTATGACATATTGTGTCTGTGACTTCAAGACACGCGTACCAAAGAATTGACGTTTAGTGATGTGACTTTAACGATGACGATGTGACACTCTCTTTGACTTTATGTGACTATTCGAAATTAGCGAAATCTAAAATTTTCTAACAACAAACGAGCAAGATTTTCTGTCCTTGTCGAACACAAACCTGTAGAAAGAATACCAAAAACTTACCGCCACACATAAATATGTAACTTTTTTAGGGTTCCGTAACAATAGGGTAAAACGGGAACCTATTACTAAGACTACACTGTCCGTCTGCCTGTCACCAGGCTGTATCTCATGAACCGTGATAGCTAGACAATTGAAATTTTCGCAGATAATGTATTTCTGTTGCCGCTATAATAACAAATACTAAAAAGAGAATAAAATAAATTATGTTAAAAAAAGTTGTAAGTATAGATAATGGTACGGAACTCTTTGTGTGTGAGTCCGATTCGCACTTGGCCGATTTTTTTTATTTGTCAAGGAGTCGCTCTTGACTTCGACCTCGCTTTATGGAAAGAGTATAAATAATATTTATTTTGCAAATAATTTATAGATATAATTTTTATGCGTAAATTTTTTCATAAATTTAAAATAGTTGAGACCGTTACACGAGGTTTACAGTACAACAACTTTGTAAATCTGATCATCATGACTTATTGGAAAAGTTTTTTTTTAATATGTAATATAAACTAGTGTTTGAAGTTTGAAAGTGGCGCCAGTGACTGAAAAGTTGAAAGGGAATCGTTTGTCATGGTATTGTCATGTGAAGAGGAGAGATGAAACGCATGTTACTAAAAGAGTTATGAGTTTACATGTGGATGGATGGAGAGGGAGAGGGAGACCAAAGAAAAGATGGATGGATTGTGTGAAGAGTGATATGAAAGAAAAGGAAGTTAGTGATAATATGACGAGTGACAGGGCAGAATGGAAGAAAAAAACGTGTTGCGCCGACCCCAAATAACACGGGACAAGGGCAGGAAGTTGATGATGATGATGATATAAACTAGCGACTGCGATTTCACCTGATGGTGAAAGTGAAGTGATGCAATCGTTGATGGCGAGGCATGCTAGTTTATTAGGAGCCTACTCACTCTAGTTTTGAAGACACCTAAATTATAATCGGACGGGAAGACCACAGCAGGTAAATTGTTCCAGTCCTTCGATGTTTGCTTGCTTATGATGTACTCAGAAACTTTCACAACAATAACGACCGAAGTAACAGCATTAAGTTCGTTTCAGCTGTCATCAGTCACACATCACCACAAGTTCAGTTAAGTTGAACCGATAAGTTAGCGTTAAGTAAAACTACTGTAACTTAAAGCTACAAGATGTCTAACTTATGGAGTGCCTTCGCGGCGCTACAGAGTAAGAATTAACAGAAGGCGCATTTCATACTTCATGGTAATAGGGGTTAAAGTATGAAATTGCTTTGAAGTGTTATATCTTTGGATTGACTTGGAATTATAAGTTCAAATAAACTTTATATTAAAAGTGCGTTATTTATTCTTTTTCCGAAATTATGTATTTATTGGATTCTTTGTGTTTTGTAATTTGTGTAAAAATATAAGTTATATGATTTTTGAATGACAGTTAATAAATAATATTTCACCAATTACTATGAATTAAAGAAACATAGAAACATTATAATTTTTTCTATACCTACGTATTTTGACGTGTCTTTAGATCAGTCTAATTTGTTTTTATCCGACTTCAAAAACAGGGGAAGTTCTGTAAGTTTTGAATATTGTGTATGTTTAAATTTGGACAATCAATTTATTATTTACAATTTTTACATCAATTCCCAGAAAATTGACACTATTTCATCTTTAGACAAATTAATAGCTCTCGTGTTTTTTTTAATACATGCTAGTAACAATGTGCTAAAACAATTATATTATTTAATTAGTTTTGGTGGGAAATTATAGATTGACTTCTCTTACTCTGGGTGGAGCGAGAGACAGTGTCACTTTTTTACTGGCTAAAACCCACCGGTGTTTTCCAGTTGCCCTTTGCGTTCCCTGCGGTGACTCTTTCAATTTATTCCACAGCCCTAGCAGAAGTCGACTATACCTAACGTTTACATCAACAATAAAAGTTTCAATGCTTTCCATCTTGATGTTTCCTCTCTTAAGCAGATTTTGTATTAAGAGGACTACACGACCTAAAGTGCAGTCACTCGCAGGTTGCAAACAAAAGAAATAGATGCGCAAAGACACAAATATGAAGCTAAAACTACATTAGAGCGACGCACACGTGGACCACGCCTGATTTGTACGTAGAACGACGTCGCGTGGCGTGGATCAAGTGTAGCTCTACAAGTCTAGTTTCCATATAAAATGTATGGAGACCGACGCGCCCAGATCGGCGTGTGTGGCACACGTGTGCGCAGTGTTCTAGCTTGAAGGATTTTAGCGATTTACTAAAAATCTGCATTTGACTGTAAAATTAAAACACTATTACGGTACAACGTTGCTTGTAGAATAGTCTGAAAAACAATCAGAATGATTGCATATATTCGTTCGGTTTTTAATTTTTCGATAAAAGTAATTTTTAGAGGTGTTTTCATTATATTTTTTGTCGCACTAAATTAACTGCATTATTTTTTTAATAAACTATCTATTTAGTATTTATCCTGAAGAATTACACATCATCATTTCAGCCGATAGACGTCCACTGCTGGACATAGTATTCCCCCAAATATTGCCACAATGAACGGTCCTGTGCGTCTCGCATCCATCGGATTCCCGCAACCTTCATCCACCTTGTAGGGGGTCATCGGCCTTCCAACACTGCGTCTTTCGGTACGCGGTCGCCACTCCAGAACCTTTCTCTTCGTTCTGCGAGCAATGTGCCCTGCCCATTGCCACTTAAGTTTGGCGATTCTTCGTGCTATGTCGGCAACTTAAGAATTATACATATTTTTCTGATTCTGTTTACTGCAGTTGATTGGACTGGACATAGGTACTTTTGCGCATTATAAAACTCGCGATAAGCTCTTGTAGTCCACTTAAATTACTGGAGTTAAAGTTTTAACCGACATCAAAGAAGCTTGTTGACGTGACCTCGTACTATTAAAAGAACAAAGATCAGAACTAGTAAGTACCTACTATGAAAATCTTACCAACTTCAGTCGTTCGCATTGTTCATGTGTTTTACAACTTGGACTTACCTGAAAAATAAAATAAATAGGATTAAAGTTAGTGCTTTTCATGCGTCATTCGCGATTAACAAATGTTTCAGTAAATTTACCCATATATAACTTACTTTTTTTTAAATAATAATAATATAGTTTATTTGGAGCAACGTAAGTTTACAAATTAAGTTATATATTAAGTTTACAGCAAAATACTGTAGCGCAGCTATCAACGCCCAATCTACAACAAGTATACTCATAGACATTGTTCCAGATTATCTCTACAAAAGTGAAAATATAAATTCAGTAAGTCAGATTTATATTATACCAAATAACATACACTATGTGGTTACTGGGTTGTGTAATGTAGAGTGGAGGTTGGGATGAGGATGGCGTGTGTATTTGTGTGTGTGTGATAGTGTGTGTATGTGTGTGTTTCAACCGCGTTTATGACACCATAAGTTGCTCAGTCTTGTCATAGGTCAAGCTCTTGAGTCAGTCGATCAGTTTTCTCTTCAGCATATTTCTAGTCAGCTGGTAAATTTAAATTTTTATATTTATGGCATTATAGAGTTTAGAGCTGGTGTGAGTGAAGTACATAGGTATATATTGAATATAGGTATAATTTAATAACAGTATTTGCTGGGAACAACAGTGTAAGAGAGACGTACAGAACCAGTAATGAATATACAGGAAGTACTGCAAAGGAAAAGAGAGCTATATACAGCAGATCCTGATACCAGCCAATCGAGGCTCGATTTATTTATTTACCTATTACAGCTTGGAGGAAAGAATATAATGATAATGTGAATAATTTTTAATAGATAGTTACATAAATGCAAATTTTTTGTTGAATTTTGTAAATTTTCTGTGATATCATATTTTTTGAGTTTGTTGAGTAGTTAAACTGTTGAACTGACAAGAAAATTAATTAATCTGTTTTTAAAAACTACATTTCAACCATAAGCATGGTTTAGAATATATAGGGTGACTGGTAATTAGTGACCGATACTTAAACACGTGATTGTACTCATGATTACAAACAACTCTCCCAAAGAAACTTTTTTATATTCTCATTAGTTTTATCACAATAACAAAACAGCTGTTTAACAACGCGCGCACGCCTGCGACCGGCGACCGCTCAGCTGTTAGCCACGTGACGCCGTCGTATCTACAATAGTGATAGAACACCCGCGCAGCTTGCAAATCCAAAGGTGTACGTACCTAATCAGTGAATGTACCTACAAACTAGTGAGCACATATAAAAAGTTTCTTTGGGAAAGTTATTTGTAATCATGAGTACAATCACGTGTTTAAGTATCGGTCACTAATTACCAGTCACCCTATATAGAAAACCTTTGACCACAAAAGACTAGCAAGACACTGAAGTTATTCCAGAAGCAAAATATTTCGCTTCCCCTTCACTCTGCAAACTGAGTAAGTTATCGTGACAATGTCGCCTAAACACTGACGATCCATGGGACGATCACGTTACATAACATGGCGTGTAGCCTGTCACTCTGTCAGTCATCTTGGACCGACAGCCAATAAAGAACGTCTTCTTACTGCCATAAACTTTGTATTGAAACATGGACTGACACAACAACATCAGAATTATATTCCCCGATGGCAGAAGTACACCCATATTTCGCAAGTTATGTTTGTCGTATCTAATAAGGGAGGATTTGGCTTAATGGTATTTTTTTAGGGTCCCGTACCTCAAAAAGAAAAAAACCTTATAGGATCACTTTGTTGTCCGACTGTCTGTCTGTCTCTCTGTCAAGACCCTTTATCTCAGGAACGCATGGAGTTATCGAGTTGAAATTAAAACCATACACTTAGATCTGCGGTCCTTTGAAGCTGTGAAAAAATCAAACTTGTAAGTTAACGAAAAAAAATACGGCCGATTATGTTGCAAAAATAGTATATTTCGATACTCTCAAGGGAATCAAAATTCATTGGGTACTTCCCGTTGTCCTAGAATCCTGAAATTTGTCATGAAGCAAAGTCTCATAGCATAAGTATAGGAAAAAAATCTGAAAACTGTAAATTTGTAGATACGTCACAAAAAAAAAACATTTTTCGATTCGGAAATTGAACTGTTTTCATAGGTAAGTTTGTACAGAACAATTATATCAATTAACTTCTCTCGCTCTGGGTAGAGCGAGAGGAAGTGTCAGACGTTTCCTGACTAAAACCCATAATGTTCCTTCTGTTGCACTTTTTTTGTGAAAGCTATGGCAACTCCTTCAAACAGTCCGCATTCCTGACAGGCATCGGCCCTAACTGGCCCCGTCAATTTTACTGTCCTTTCTTTGAGACGCGCATGGAACGCAATGCACCGTCGACCCGGGTTTCGTCCTTACCAGCCGACCGGACACCGAGCTACCTATTGCTCACCGTCCACAAACCCACGTCTACGTGGTCGGGGTTTAAAGCCTGTCTCCGCTTCAAGGTTTCGGCCGCCTACTTTGCTTGCATTACTGCTTCCTAGAAGTAGGTGACCGCCTCACATTCCCTCTCACCTCGTACCATGGCCTGAACCAGAGCCAGGCGCAAAACACTTCCCACTGCCGATATGGGCTTAGGGTGGGTCCTTTCTTATCATCAACATCGAGCATGCTTTAAAAGCTTGTTGCTTCGTCTAATGGAATCCAACGTGATGTTTGATGAAGAGGCAATGCGAAAAAAAGAGAGATAACGCCTGAAAACTCTGTTGGTATTACGTAATTCCGTGATTTACTCGAATATTTCACAAAACTTGTTCCAGGAAATACGTGTTTTTTTTTAAACCTTAACAGTTTTTTTGAATAATTGTTGTCATTTAGAATCTCGATTAAATATAAGTACTTTTTTATATTTTTAATGTGTGAGTACATTATGGAGGGCTAAAGTTCACGTAAAATAGCAGATTTTCAAAGGTCTCTACTAGATTAGTTTTACGCAAATTTATGTTTTTTATTTTTATAGAAGCCTAGATAATATCCACAAGATAGCTGTGTATTCAAAATATCTAGAGAAATATGTGTAATAACATTATAATCACGTAAGAGCGGTTGTATGAAAATGTACCTCAAAAAGGACGCTCTTAATGGCCTGCAATTGACAATATGTTCTACACCAAGGCTTACTACAGCAGACAAATTTATTTAACATATCCTGGTTCCCCAAACCTTCATTTCCCATGACCAAATTTAAATAAGGAGGAATTTTAATATGAACAACTATAAAAGCTGTACAAGTTCAGTTTATCTTCGGATTATCTTCTCCCAATTCTTCACTAGAGCATGTACGGCTGCCATTAGGCTCCATCAAGTCATTTACCGCGGGCTTAAAACTTGGCACGCGTTGCTGAAGGGGTGGGTGCGTGCAAATATGACAAATTTATGTAAAACGGGCTCTCTCTTTGTACGGCAAGCAGCCGTCGAGAAATTAGTGCTCATTTTGTCTCATGTTTACGAGTACTGTGTGCCTCAAAAATATGGTAATGGCTGCACAGTGGTCGGGTTTTGTCTAGTGTATCGATTTGGAGACTCGTTCGAGTTGCAGAGGTTATGAGGCGTGGTAGGGGTTTGAAAGTATAACTGCGAGATGTTTTTAGTTCTACATCAGTGAATATAGGATAACATTTAGGTAAATCTGGTGTTGTCTATGCCCATCTATCTAAATGGTCCCATATGTCCTACTCCTGGGTGAAGGCCTCCCTCTCCCCCTTTTCCACGCAGGTGTGTCTTCTGAAATTGCGGGCCAGTCCCTTCGGTAAAAGTCAAGTTTACATTTCCACCTTCGTCTTGATCTGCCGCGATGTTGCCTTACATTTAATGGGCCAGAGAGCCATGGAGCACAGAATCCTGGAGGTTCGAACTTCGGGTCTATCTATGATTACCTATCTATGATACGGCCTTCAAATGCTGAACAAACCTCATATCGTTAAGCTTAATAATAATTCGATGTCGAGGACTAAGTAACTCTTCAGTGATAATAATTTATACATATTATTCAAGTATTTACTTTTTTACAAAACACATGATTTCCCAGTACAATGGCTGTAAGTCTTAGCTCCAAACACAAAATGTTAAATGTTATCCTAACGCATCTAAAAATCTACTAAAACCCTGTTTACCCCATAAATACCGAAGCGTGAAGAAATGTCGTCAGTCTGCATCTATTTCGAGTGTGTCTAAGAGCGGGATCCGGAGGAATTGTCGCGATCCATCGGCCGTTAATCGTGACACATCGCTGTATTTTCATCTAAACTCGTTACGTTTTATGCGAAAGAGGAACGAGATGTAGACGTGCGATTATTTGTCGCAGTTTCGGATATTCAGAAGTAAGATATGATTTCGATTAATGAAGGACTGGTAGAAGATTGAAGATATAGTATTCAATCTTCCGCCGTCTTTCATTATTTATTTAAGTTCCTATCATGAGATTTATTAGAATGTCCCTTTATAGTCTCGATTTGTGGCTTTTTTCTTCCGTGTTTAGTTATGCTATACGTATCCATTTTCACACGTATGTAAGTAAGTACATACGTAACACGACCTCAAAATAAATTATTATAACAACTTAATTTTATAAAACTAAAAAAGTTTGTTTGAACGCGTTAATCTCTAGAATTTAAAAGTTCTTTTAGCGATGCATAGCCAATGCTACAACTCACAGGAGCGGAACAGTAACCAAAGACACGGGAGAAACCGCAGATAACAGCTAGTTTCAAATAAACACTTTCCTCTTTCATCTTTATCTATTATTCAAGAGCAGTGTTCTAAAAAGTCACCTAAAAAATGTACCGACATGCCACAAAACAGTCGACAAATATTTCGGTCGCCAGTCGCAGGTGTGCGGCGCTCAGCTGACAGAAGCAACTCAGATTTATGTGTTTACTGTATAAATCACGACACGTCAACGTTGCCTCTCATTTCTTTTTTCGTTTCGCGCTATACATCATAGTTTTGTCTTCCGTGGTCAAATTTTTTACACCAGTCTAGAGTACGAGAGTGCGCGCTTGGAGTTATTTTAAGGTTGTATTTGTATAGCTGCTTATGGTTTTTACAGTCATTCTTAGATACGGGTGAAAATGTCGTGTCGCCCAGTAACTGAGTAAACTAAAAGTCGGATTTTGCAAAATACTGATTTTTGCATGCAGAGACTATCTCACTATTTAGTGTCAAAGTCAAAGTCAAAAGTTTTTTATTTCACATAGGCCTACATGGGCACTTATAAAACGTCAGAATCTAGTGCAAGATTCCAAATTGGTTGTTTCCTATGGAGAAGAACCGGCAAGAAACTCCATGATTCCT
Source organism: Mythimna impura (assembly GCA_905147345.3). Classification (NCBI taxonomy): domain Eukaryota; kingdom Metazoa; phylum Arthropoda; class Insecta; order Lepidoptera; family Noctuidae; genus Mythimna; species Mythimna impura. Next base: position 29,060,290 of record LR990350.1, read on the forward strand.
CTTTAAAAAAAATTGTTGTTCTTACAATATTTCCATATTACACTATAAGTGTAACCAGAAGACCAATTGAACTGGAAGATGGTGATGATGATATTTCGTATGTTGTTTCTATTAGTTCCTCTTTCGGTTCTATATTATAGGAAAGGTTTTTGTTTAAAAAAGGCTCAGTTGTGTAGAAGGCGAAACAAGTGTACCTATTTGTTATCTTGCCTACATAACTAAATAATTATATTTTACTGGCTGATGACAGCAGCTTCGACGGGGTGAGAGTTGAAAATTGTCATAAGGGAACATAGTCCCGGGATAAAAAAATGTCCTAGGTGCTAATCCAGGACATGATCTACCCGTGTCCCAAGTTTCATTCGAAACCCGTTCAGCCGTTCAAACGTAAAGAGGTGACAAACATACACACACTCACAAACTAGTTTTCAAATTGAAAGAAATATCGATAACATCCTGACTTTTACCAGCACTTTTCCCTGTTGCTAACCAGTTTGGTGACAGTTTCGAGAATACCCATTAGAAAATAACAGATCATAAAGATGATCACACTTATATATCCAAACATTATCAACACCGTCCAAGAAAAAACACGAAAAACCCAACAATAAAATCAATTTCAGACGCGATAAATCCCCTAATCCAGTGCGAGATATAATTCTCGTGCGACACGTCGCTACTTCCAGATCAATCATCGTCTTCTTAACGATTGCTACAGCTGTTGTGTGCGCGATTGATGGAGCTATAAACTATATTTATAGCTTGAATAGCTCGAGAATAGTTCTGATGTGTGTCGCTCAAGAAACTGGATTATCTAGGATGGATGGCGAGGTGGATGCGGCACTTACATTGAAATATTGTCAAACAGAAATTCTTAGAACAAATAAAAATATACAATTGGTGGAGGCGTAGAGTGATGAGTTAGACGTCGTGTGTTTAAAGTGTGTCGAAAATGTTGAAGATAAATTGTATCAGCAACATGTGTAGAAAGTCGAATAAAAAAATCAGCGTGGTAATAAAAATGGTGAGTTATCTGCCTCTGTCTGTCTAGATTCTAGGAACCTTTCAAAAATCAATTGTTGCTACATATCTTGCTCCAATAAAACAGATAGATGGATAGGTTCAACATTCAACCAATCAAGTCAAGAATCAATATTTTTGTCAGTATTCCCATCAGTGTCCTGACATCGCAAGACGAGGTCACGGCAGATCACGAAAAAGATGGCGGGAAGACTCAGATGGCTTCCTCAGGAGCAAGAAGTGGCTCAGAGCCGGGAACAATGGAAGGAATGGAGAGAGATCTTTGCACAGCAGTAGCTTTGTAGCAGTATGGGCTATATATAATAACCCCAAATAATCTGTACGCTCAGAAACTTACACTTAAAAATGCAATATTCCTGGATGCAATACGCCAGATGCTACATTTCTGTCAGCCAATATGACTGCTCCTATCGCCAGTATCTATTCCTACTTCTTCATTCCTATGACGAGCGATAATGTTATAAACAGATTCTACCCACGACAGTGATACGACAACGGTAACGTCAACGATATCACGCGGCTGCTGCAGTAAAACACGCGTTGTTGTCATCAAGCACATTACTCACGCATCTGACTACACTAGGTTTATATTTTATTCACTTCTATAATCAATACTTTTTAGCCGCTTTACATACTTAGGAGATCTATCTGGAGATTTTAAGCTTTCCAAAATGTTGTCACTTGTCACAAATTTCCACGTGTATCAAACGATGTTTTTCTATACACTTACTAAGACATAAACGGGGGTTGACAGGCGACTTGTGGGGGTTGCTTAACGCCCAGTCTGATAAGATAAATACAATTAATTGTAGAGTGAGTGAGCTCACGCACTTTTCCGTACTAGTGCGTTTTAAACAGTAAATTGGGTGCCTAAAAGCGAATAAGTGTATTGAAATAGTACATTTTGATACAATTGCAGAAAGTTTGTCATGGCAACCGAGGCGGAATTCGCACGAGCCGTAGGCGAGTGTTTTATGGAACCGAGGACTGCAGTGACAAATTTCCACGTGTATCAAACGACTTTTTTCAATACACCTGAAGAAATGAATAAACGGGGGTTGATCGGCAACTTGTGGGGGTCGACGCGCGCCCGGCCTGATACGATAAATGTAATAAAATTGTGGCGGGGAGAGCACGCGCACTTTTCTGCACTAGTGCGGAAAACAGTCTATTGCGTGCCTAAAAGCGGTGGGATAAGAGCGGGTTTTCGAGTAAGTCTATTGAAAAATAATTATTGACACATGCCATGTCACGTTAAAACTCTCACTTTTGTTGCCAACATAAAACTTTATTTTATCATAAAAATCTATCCCAAATCTGCTTAACATATTAATGCATTCTCACCTGAAAATATGCAGGCGCACATACACTAATTCCCCCTCTCCCCCTACATCTCTAAACTCGTGCTTATACCTGAATTCCCGGAGTACAGTTTAAAAACTTCTTCGCGTATCCCGTTGCCCGGTGCACTCCTTGACAATCGATTGACGGGTGTCCCCCTGACCCCCACCTCCTCCCATCTTGCACCCCGGGGGGGGGTCGCCTCAGCGCATTCGCCTGACCCACATAGACGCCATATTTATAATAATTGTACCCCGATTCGAGTAAGTAAATCAGATAGTTTTGGTATGGTAATAGTTTGGGTTTAAAATGGGCAATTTTTTTTTAGTGTGTTTTTGTTTTATTATTTTACGCTTGGTTTAGTTGATAGATGTTGGCTGTGCTTCTGGGAAAGTGTAAATATTTTAAAGGGAAATATTTTTTTTTTTTATTTGATATAAACTAGCTCTTGACTGCGATCCCACCTGATGGTAAGCAGTGATGCAATCGTTGATGGTGTGGCGCACTAGTTTATTAAGAGCCTATTCACTCTAGCCTTGAAGACACCCAAATTATAATCGGATGGGAAGAGCGCAGCAGGCAAATTGTTCCAGTCCTTCGATGTACGACGAAGTGAAACGCTTAGTCCGGACCGTAGAGGTTTCAACAATTCTAGGATTACTTTAATCGTAAAGCTTAGACTTCAAAACAGAACTGAACTACTTAAAATAGGAAAAGCTATATGACGATATCGATACCTCTAAGACATAAAATCTAAACATATTTTTTGAGTACACTTGTATTATAAAAATGTAAAATTAATATCATTATTTCTTATTACATCCAGTATCTGATACTGTGATCTTAACCAGATTATTGATTACATAATGGAAATACATCGGTTAAAAAGATTATCAAAAATTACTTACATAATTAATGTGTGTTCTTATTCAATATTGTTCAGTAGGCGTAATAATACCTATTTTATTAATATTTGCAAGCCACTTACTGTGGCAGAACCTGTGTTCTGCCACAGTAAGTGACTGTGTGTGGCAGTTGTTACAAATATTTTACATAAGTGTCTCTGTAGACACTTATGTAAAATATTTGTAACAACTAAATTGTACCTGTGTGCACAAATAAACATTTTGTATTTGTATTAACAAATATAAAAACGATTCTCCTGAAAAATTGCACTTTTTCATTATGGCCTTACATATTCGAGGGAGGTGTCGATATAGCTGACTATCGTCCAAAAAATCAGAACCTCTCCTCATTACACAACCAACCCTAAATTTACGCAGGCTAAGCAGACCTCCAAAGTCCAAATTCTATTTTCCAAATGTCTCCAACTCAATCAACCCGAACTATTGATTAGAGCCACCTCCCATCCCCACATGGGCCATCAGAACAAAACAATACGTACATATGCGTCGCGAAAGTAAATAGTACCCCTCCCCCCCATCCACCCCCTCGTTATCACGCCCCGGACATAATTTAAGACGAGTCCGACGCGTCCGACACTCGGATGTGTCCGTCAATTCTGTTTGTTGGATTGATTTTTCGAACCAAGTGGACGTGTAAAGGGTTTAGTCTTGAACATTATACATCTATCTCGGTTGTATTAAATCTGTTAACACGTTCAGTGCTGAATGAGGTCTAATACGCCTCGTATTTATTTATTTATTTTAAATTGACACACCAACGACTCATTTACTGGTCTAACATTAAAATTTGCAAAAGAGACTTAGTCTTCTCAGCTGTGCGGAGCCCGTAAATTAATTTGGTTTAGTTTAGGAAGGAGGTGATAATGTGTTAGATGCCTAAAAACAGAATCCAGTGGTGTATCTATTTTAATACGGGGTCACCTTGACCTCGTACTGAAAAATAACAATTTGTTTTCTTTTAATTTAGCAAAAAAAAAACTTTCTGTTTCTTAAACGTTAAAGGTCTATAGTTTTAGTAAGTTCCTTACCCGCCATAATGATAGTTTTCAAACGGGTCTTTTACGCCCCGTACGACAGGAATGAAAATAATACAAAAATCAGTGCCGCTGTCGGCGTGTTAAAATTGGCATACTGACGATTCGGACACCACCAAATTTATTGAAGCTGTTTAATACAGTTAGATAAAAAAATGTTTTAAATGTGCCAATTCGGATATTGCGTCCGAATCGTCAGCAACTCTTAAAATTAATACGGTTTATTCAAGTTCTGATGCTGTCCAAGCAAATCAAACCAATCAGAAAAACATATGCGTTGCTAAAGTCTCCCGGTCACCCTCTGTGCTCCCTCGTTATCACGTTTCGGACATAATTTAAGACGAATCGTATCCGGTCCGATCCGGTCCGCTCACGGTGTGTGCGTCAATACAGTTGGATTGATTTTTCGAAGTAAGCAGACGTTTGACAAGCTAAGAAAAAGCAGGGACGTGCAAGACTGGGACCGACTATAGTATAATAGTATATAGTTCAATCTTTAGAGATTGTCGACATTGTAGTGGGAATTTTTTAATCACGTCTTGAACTAACATTATAAAGGCGGTGTATTTTTGTTACTCCTTCACACTCAAACGACTGAACGTTTATGGATGAAATTTGACACACGGGTAGACCATATCCTGGAATAGAATATTGTATACTTTTTATCCCAGGAATAAGTTTCCTTGGGATAATTTTCGACGTTCACGTGGACGAAGTCGACTGACAAAAGCTAGTTTACAAATTGCAAGTGGTTACCTCCCTATATCTCCTCCCAAAAGCTGGATATATGACCTGGTGAGGGTCGCGGGAATCCGATGGATGTGAGACGCACAGGATCATTCGTTGTGGTAACATTTGGGGGAGGCCTATGTCCAACAGTGGACGTCTTTCGACTGAAATAATGATGATAATGATAAATTTGTTACATATAGGGCCCCAGGTATTTTTACTGACTAAAACCCTGTGAGGATCAAGGCACCTCTTTCGAATAATCTATAGCCATGGAATTCAGAGGAATTGGTGCCTATGTTAATTTTCTTATCTATATATATAAAAGGAGAAACTGACTGACTGAAATATCAACGTGCAGCCGAAACTACTGGGACTAGGAGCGTGAAATTTTGCACAAGAATTCCTTTTATGACGTAGGCGAGCACTAAGAGAGGATTTTCCAAAATTCACTCCCTAAAGGGATGAGATAGGGTTACAAAGTTTGCATGGAGAAATCAACTTTCACGCGGGCGAAGCCGCTGGCAGAAGCTAGTTAATTCATAAACAAAATAACTTGTAATTAAACTAGTACGCTTCACCATCAACTATTGCATCACTGCTAACTATCCGGTGAGATCACAGTTAAAAACTAGAACAAAACATTAAAAAAATCTATGACGATTTTTCTTGATAATTTCAGAAAGTTAAAAACACCCCAAATATTTTTACCCTTTACTCCATCACGTCAGTTCATCTCAAAACAGAACTAAATAAATATAAAATTCAACATTTTTTTTAAACAAAGCTTAACGCAAAACGTTTCCGTTTCCCGAGTCGGGACAAGATGTCAAGTGACGTCATCGAGATAGCGTCCAAAGGGTTGAGTTCCGTCGCTTAAAAAAGTATGAAAAAAATAAATTTCTTATCTCTGGACCGAACGAGCGATTGTCCCTGGCCATATTGTATGCATGAAATATAGGTAAATGAATCAAGGTATCTTATTTTTTTCTGTGGCTAGATAATAAAGGGTGGGTTCTTAAGAAATTTTGGATTTTATCGGTCGTTTATATATCTCGCAGTTGCTTGACAGCCAATTGATATGTCTGTTTAGTAAATGGTGCATATTAAATAAATAAATAGATAAGTAATTCAACGCGGCAAAATTAGTATCGGACACTTGATCTACGCTATTGACTTTCTTTGAGTATCAAGTGCACTTTGTAATGACAGGACATCTGCCAACAACGGAATTTTTTAACACACAAGCTACAGAAATGTGAAAAAATTAGTTAACAAGAGTAAGTATAATTAAACGCGTTGTAAAAACACTAGGCTCTCTACTTTGTACCATTTACCATATAACGACTAAACTCAATCACATAGGAGTTATTTTATTTATTTATTGCTAGCGTCTACCCGTGGTTTTACTCGCGTAAAAGTAAAAAATATATAGCTCATGTTACTAACATTCTAACGGTGAAAGACTTTTCAAAATTGGTCCAGTAGTTTTTAAGTTTATTCATTACAAGCAAAAATACAAATCTCTTCTTTTAAAACCTTAAGGTGCGCGCACACTAGTACACACGGTCCGTTAGCAACATGTTGTCTCAAGCGTGCATGACAAAAAAGAAAATGTAATTTAATAAAAAAGGGTAGAAAACTTATTTTCTATGCGGAGAAATCAAGATTCTTTCAAACTAGACTTAGATTGTGATCCTAATCATACCCTTTTTTAAAAACAAAATAAATGATAAACTATCGTACATTACATTTTTAGGTACAGACCCAAGTTCTCCCTGGACAGCGTAACCCTACCTCATCTTCTCAAAACCGTTGACAATCAAAACTTAGTCCATACAACCCACCACTGGGGACTAAACATGGCACATTTAAAACAAAACGCTAAAAGTTAACATTTACCAAAACTACTTAACGTTAGTAAGATGTCCCAAAACTTGTAAAGTAGTTTAATCCCTCCTATTTATTCGTCGCGGAGGGAAATCATGGTCTGTCAGATCTATTGAGAGTTAAAAGCGAAACAATTTGTCTTTGACATTGAAGGGTTAGGTTACATTTAAACTGTTCGGTTTTATTATTAGTATAAATCTTTGAAAGAATTACGAAGGGTTAATTTTTTTGGGTCACATTGTGGAAAACGTGAATTCGATTTCGATTTTGAGCAAAAGTTTAATATCTGAGGCTAGAGTGAATAGGCTCTTAATAAACTAGTGCGATTCACCATCAACTATTGCTTCACTGGTAACCATTAGGTGGGATCGCAGTCAAACTAGTGCTTAGTTTATATTATTTATAAAAAAATACTGAATTCATATATTCATACACAAATAAATCCATCATGTGAGATAGTGGTTAAACGCGAGCATATCAACAGTAACAAAAAAAGTTGCACCTATATAGTTTGTAGTTTCTGAGTCTAAATTTTGAAGTCAAGAACAACATAAACTGTTTGTTTCAGTTTTCTTTGTTAAAGCTAATTTGCATAAAATGTCAATGATAAAAAATCATAACTCACACCATACATTTCCACCAAAGCTGCGATGGCTATTCATCTCCAAACGAACACACACAAACAATCCTAACATATTCAATAACTCAAACGACAATTACAAACATCAGGCAAGAAACTCAAAAAGAAACAAAACAAAAGGTGCGCGCACACTAGCGCACACGGTCCGTTCGCAACATGTTCCGTCTCAAGCGATGCCGTCTCGTGTCCCTCCCGTCTCGCGATTAAAAGTGCAGGTGGGGACTGTCCAGCATTGATCTGGCGGTGACGCCGGACGATGGAGACGTCACCCACCATCACCCTCCTCACCGGAGGAAGGGGGACACCTCCTCGTAAGTAGACGTGTGGACATGCTTAGCGATGTGCTGATAACGTCGCAGTTTTCTTATTTATTTTGTTTTGTTGGCGTTTGTGGATTAATACGTTTGAGTGGCACGTAGCAGTGAAATGAGGGATCTAGGATCAGAAATTTCTGTTTGGTTGGTAGATTAATTGATGTTCGATTTTGTGTGATTAAAACTTCGTCAATAGATTATGTTGTCTGTGTGTCCATTTGTAAGAATACAGTTTTGTTGCTTCAGTGATATTTTTTCGTATACCTACTATCAATGATGATGTCTATAATTACTGCGCTTTGTCTAAAAAATATATCAAACTTTACTGACATACTTAAAAACACCTATTCAAACGAACAAATCTTAAAACTACAAAATCTCTAATTAAACATACAATTACAGAACTCATTAAGAAACGTCCGTAGTAGACAATGGGCAGTAACGAGTGTCAGAAAACGACTATCAACTGCGAATCGGTCGAGCGAGAGAACTATTCACAAATTAGTCGGGACAGAACTCTCCACACTCAACGTCGCCACATCCGCGTAGGGTCGCCAGCTTGCTATGAGTAGATGGACACGTCATGTTAGGACTGAGAAGTTTAACTTTGCTGCAGTTATATTATAAGTTAACAGTGCAGGCATTACCTGATATTATTTTAAAACCAGAAGCTTTAAGAAGCCTTTTAGTAGTCACTTGTACTGCTAACTAAATTCGAGTACAATTTTGAACTGAGGTTTATTGTAACTAAGCCAAAAAAAAAATGCATTTCGAAAACAAATCATATTGCGTATATTATTATTTTCTTTAAGTAGCGATACACAAAGTATGTTACAGATTAAGTTATCCACAGTAATCTTTGGCTAATAATAGGTTTCCCTTTCTAAATGGAATAATTATATAACATGCGAACGGACTAATAAGAAAAGTTCAATAAAAAAAATTATAATATTTAATCCCTTATAAAAATTACTCATTGACAGTACCTATTTTTATTTTACATTAAAATCGCATTCCCAAGCCAACATACACGGTTCTTCTCCACATCAAATTATCTCGAACCGCCACACTTCAGAACAAAACTAAACTCCGCGTTCTAAAACTCGGACGTGTGCGTGGTAACCCTATGCTCGCCGGACCTCGCCCGTCTTGCAACGTTTGACTGAGCGAAATCACTCAAAAGTTTTAATGTCGCTTCCGTGGGGACGCGGCCGTTCCGGTCCGACGGGCGGTGTGCGCGCGACTTTATGTCTGCGTTGTTATTTAGATTATACGCTTTTGTGTCCTAGGGTTAAGAGTTTAGATTTAAGAGGAATGTTGCCTTGTAGTTGTAGACGATTTTGATTGTGTATAGACGATTTTTATTATACTTATAGATGGAATAGAAAGATATGAAATTGTGAATACATCACTATACAAAATGTCATTCAACGCTTTTTTTTAAGGTGAGAAGTCAGCAAATGACTCTTCCCGCTTTAGGGCGGAGCGTCAGACTTTTACTGACTAAAACCACACCTGTTTTCCTTCTTAGCCTTGCGTTCCAGGACCCTGGGTTTTTCTTCCGGAAGCATCTCCAGTAGGCTTCATCCTTGCTGGACTCACCGACGACTCGGGCTCGTTCCGGACGGTTACAGAAAGGCAAGCTAAGCTAAGCTACCCATTGCCCGTCGTCCGCAAGCCCACACCTACGGTGGCTGGAAATTGGAGTCAGGGTCCCGGCGGCTGAAGCGTGAGAAAGTCCGTTCCGTCATGCGTGCGGCCGCCTCCTTGCTAACATTACTGTTTCGCAGAAGGAGGCGACCGCCTGCCATTCCTTCTCGTCATTCATCGCTTGAATAAATAGTAAATAGGTACCTATAATAATCAGATAGATAACTGTCTTTTATTTATCAATCAATTCACTGAAAATCTCAGCTCAAATAATCAAAATTCACCTGAAAAACAATCCCCAATAATTCGTCAAAATATTCCCGAAAACCAGCCAATTAAACGTATCAAAAAAAAAACGTCAGACGACAATCACCTTTCTGAACGTGATATAAGCACGAAATTCTCTTGCATATCATAATGACAGACAGTTTAATTATCGTCGCGGCCGATATTGCAACAAGCGGGATTAAAAGGAAAAATTAATTGAATCCATTCAATTTTCTAACCGCGAGTGGCGCCGGGTGACGAATACTGTCTGTTAATACCCAATTATCGGCACCCCCTTCTCCCCTACCGTCGTAACGACTATAATATCGGTGGGTGATTTTTACGAATATGATTCGGGTAATGGGGTATGTAAATTCGGGTATGTAATGTGGAATGAGGAATCGGAGTGTGAGTTTTTAAGAAAAACTGGACAAGTGCGAGTCGGACTCGCTCCCTGAGGGTTCCGTACATACTTACCTATGTAATCAGTTAAATTCCCGATAATTTTTCCAAATCGCAAATTTGTTTTTTATTGCGACGTAACAACCAATGTACACTTGCTTTTTGCAAAATTTCAAGATTCTGGGTCAACGGAAATTATTTTGAATTTTAATTTCCTCGAGAGTGTCGAAATATACGTTTTTTGAGACATATGGCCGTATATACATGGCCGTATCTTTTTTTTCATTAACTCAAAAGTTTGAAGGTGCACTCAGCTTCAAGGGACCGCAGACCTGAGTATATGGTTTTAATTTCAACTCGATACCTCCACGCGTTCCTGAGATAAAGGGTCTTGACAGATAGACAGATAAACGGACAACAAAGTGATCCTATGAGTTCCGTTTTATCCTTTTGAGACCTATCCCTGAAAAAAGAACCCTACAAAAATTGACATTTTGGTGATACAAAGGTAAAAGACAGAGGTTGTCAACACGGCTCTTTTTTGTAATGGGAAATTATTAAATGATTTCCTCCGCTCTAGTATGGAGCCACGGTAACACTTTAAAAGATTCTCGCAGTCTATAACCTCGGGCCTGATTGCCTAATACACATAGGGAACCGAAGGAGACAGGTGAGTTTTAATAAAAGTGTGACACGCCTTATCGCTTCACCCTAGAGCTAGAGCTACAGGGGTCAAAAAAATATAACAATAGAATCCTTGCAGAAATCAAGATTCTGAATGACGACATTTTTTTCCAAAAACTTTTACAGGTTTTAAAAAAACACGTATTTCCTGGAACAAGTTTTGTGAAATATTCAAGTGAATGACGATATTACCGAGTGCCAGCAGAGCTTTCAGGTAGTATCTCTCTGTTTTCACATTGCCTTTTATTAAACATCGCGTTGGATGAACCAGCAAGCTTTTAAACCATACTCAAGTGGACGATAGACGAGTGCGAGTATAACGCGTCTTAATAAAAGCCTTTATAATTTTCAGCCTTTATCCCTGCATTAATAAACACAGCCACATCATAGCCTTTTATTCCACTTAATCCATTCTATCACAACGTATTTATTCCAGGCGTGTTATCAGGAGAGCTGTCAATCACGTCACGTCGACACAGCGGCGGCGACTGGAATGACACGTCTCCCTCCCGTCACCCCCACTCCTGGCGCGCGATGACGTCACACTAGTTAAGATGCTCAACTTAAATGCAGTCGGGAACTTGAAGTGTTGATTTATTTTATTTTGATAAATAGAGAAATGGAAATTGTGAAGTTGGGAGTTTTTCTGCTTGCTTCTCAAAGTATGGCTTGGAGTGTTCAATTAGGGAAGTTAAATCTTAATTCATATTGTTGTATTAATAAGAAATTTCGTCGTTAGAAATGGTACACACCAAAATCTACATAATTCCCATAGGTCCCATTTTTTTCTTTTGAGGTACCTACCTTACAAATGATAATTGTCATACTCTTAGTTTACAAAAATAAGCTTTCATATTTTTCCACGATCTCATACAAGTCTACGAGATTATGCTTACTTATCGAATGGTGATCAATCATCGGCCATATTTAAATTGAGCCACCACAAACAGATCACTGCCTCCAATAATAAATTTAAAATGTTTCAATTTCCATAAGTCTAGGGGAATATTCGCGAAATGCACTTATTACTGGGACGAGCCGGGATAACGACGGGATCCCGGGGTGATTGGCAATCCCGGGCCGCGAGGTAATGCGACAATTTTAATAGGATCTTTACTAGTGCCTGCTTACTTAGGTATGGCTATAGAGTTTCGAAGAAATATGTTGAAGTACCTAATCAGAACTTCATTCTTTTTTTTTAAACCCAAACTAGGAATTACTCGGTATTGTGGGAACGTTCACCTACATATATAAACTCATATACCTACACTAGACACGCAGATTCGCAACAGCTAGGTATCGATAGGCCAATATACTTTTCAATATGAATCAAATCATCAATCAAAATCAATTTCGGAGAGTGTGCGTCGGAATTGCATGACCTAATTCTGCCTAGCCCATTCCATCATCGGACCACCAGGCGTACGGCGATGCGCCAACGGTACATGGTTGACATCCCACCTGTACGCACAAAATGTTTTGGGAACACATTCATTGTGCGTACAGCTAAGGAGTGGAATTCCATGCCGGAATCTGTGTTTCCTGATGGCTACAACCCGGGTATCTTTAAGTCAAGAGTGAATAAGTTACTTCTAGGTAAGCGCGCTCCATCGTCGACCTCATCGTCGCTTTCCATCAGGTGAGATAGCGGTCAAGCGCGAACCTATCAACAATAAAAAAAAAACTTTGTTCCGAGCGGGAATCGTAGCCGCGACAAGCAGCGCAGAAATCAATCGCTCAACCAGTGGGCCCCAACCGTATCCTCTAACTATATGCTTTTATATACTTTCTCAAAATGCATTTAAAAAAAAAATTAACCCAATATGGACGCACTTTTTATTATTTACTAAATTACTTTAAAAAAATATTTTCAATTTAACAGAGGAGAAGCGTATTTAGTTAAGGGGGATGCGCATCAATACAACTCCCTTAGTTCAATTAACCCTATTAAATTACATTTTCATGGAATAGCCATTTAATACAGTTACACGTACTGACCTACTAACAGGAATTTATTGATTGTATTTTAAAACAAATACAAATACAAATCATTTATTTGTTTGATATCGTCTATCGATAATCGTTACAATTCCTTAAAAAAAATACTTCTTATGGTTGTAAATCATATTTTAATCGACATAGAACCTGACACTCACCCGCATAATGCAAAAACTGGCCAAGTGCGAGTCGGATTCACGCATGAAGGGTTCCGTACTCTCCGTAGCAAAAAAAAAAAACAGAAAACAAATTACGTTTGCTGTAAGGGGGGCTCCCTTACAGCAAACGTAATTTGTTTTCTGTAAGGGAGCCCCCTTAAATATTTTATTTTTTGATAGGTTCGCGCTTGACTGCTATCTCACCTGATGGAAAGTGACGATGCGGTCGACAATGGAGCGCGCTTACCTAGAAGTAACCTATTCACTCTTGGCTTAAAGATTCCCGGGTTGTAGTCATCAGGAAACACAGACTCCAGCAGGGAATTCTACTCCTTAGCTGTACGCACAATGAATGTGTTCCCAAAACGTTTTGTGCGTATAGGTGGGATGTTTACCATGTACAGGTGGTGTATCGCCGTACGCCTGGCCTGTATTTTATTCTGCTTTTTTAGTATTTTTTTGTTATAGCGGCAAAAGAAATACATTATCTGTGAAAATTTTAACTGTCTAACTATCACAGTTCAAGAGATACAGCCTGGTGACAGACGGACAGACGTACAGATAGACAGACAGACAGCGGAGTCTTAGTAATAGAGTCCCGTTTTACAATTTGGGTATGGAACCCTAAAAGCATATGTAATTTTAAATTTCGCGAACTAGCTTTCATCATCCTTCTTAAGTAATTTATTTACTTACATTTAACAGCACCAGTTTCAATCTGTCTCCTTCTATAACTTTCATGTATTAATAGAACATACCTGTAACAAAAGTAAAAAGAAAATTAGAATTGACAAAAAGTTTTTGACAGTATTACATAAAAAGAAATTATTTTTTTTAATAAAAAAATCTGTTTAAGTTTTAGGCGTACATTACACGATAGGTTTTGCTGTCAGTTTTGCCACAATAAATTTTTTAATTGACGAAAAACCTACCGTCTAATGCGATGCATGCACGTTTGCATGACGAAAAACTAATGACGATAAAATTCCGTCATTCAAACATCATTCATGATTGATTGACGCCTGCATAACCGTATAATGGATGCCTTAGACGATAGAGTATCTAAAACTTGAACAGATTTTTTTATTAAAAAAATAAATCTTCCCCACGCAACATAGATACTCTTTACTACACAATTCGCCAGTCAACCCCCTTGTTTCGCTGTTTCGATGGAACGAACCAGTGGGACGGAGTCCGGAGTCCATTGGAATTCCTTATACAATGAAGTGGATTTAATATCGGGAAGAATGCCGCTCAGAGAGATAGCGGCTGGAACACACCGCCGATTTGTGTGTCCCACGATTATTTGATTTATTAACTGACAATCGGAAAATGGTTGACGTATGTGCTGGATAAAGGTTGAACAGTACTGCTTGGATAAATAAATATATTTTTTTAAAGTATTTTTAATGAAGTATTCAAGTATATACATGTTACTAAAACAGTTATGAGTACACATGTGGATGGATGGAGAGTGAGAGGGAGGACACAGAAAAGATAGATGGATTGTATGAGGAGTGATACGGAAGAAAAGGGAGTTAGTAAGTGATAGCGTGACTGGTGACAAGACAGTAATAATAGTGAACTGCCGTTCACTCTCAATAAGGTTCAGTTGAAAACCAGCGTCAGGCAACTACCACTGATTACCATGTAGTTGTCTGGCGTTTTTGCTGAACTGGACCTATTTGGCACAGCCGTGAGACACACATTGTGTTTTTTTTTCTTTTTTTTAGTTATCTTAAATTTTGTTTTTATAGTGTGTGTATCCATGTGTGTCAAATAAAATATTTTTCTTTCTTTATTTCTTTCTTTCAAGACAGAATGGAAGAAAAAGACGTTTTGCACCAAGACAAGAGCAGAAAGATGATGACGTATTCAAGTATATATATATATTGATATACAACTTCCTTTTTACCTAAAGAACTATTTAGAAAACCAAAAAAAAAGTCTTGAAACTAAACACACTAAACTATTCGTTTATCACGTTTTGACTATCTGTATACATATGTAAAAGCGAAATACCACTCACTGATTAATCACAAAATCTCAGAAACTATAACACCTACAAACTTAAAATTTGGCAGGTAGGTTCCTTATAGGGTGTAGACATCCGCTAAGAACGGAATTTACGAAACTCCACCCCTAAGGGGGTAAAACGGGGTTCCAAAGTTTGTATGAAGAAAGTTACTTTCACGCGGGCAAAACCGCTGGCAGAAGCTAGTAATCTAATATTCGCAAAAATTCACCAATCCAATTTGTTCTGAGAAAAAAATAAAAAACAGAGATTTAACAAAAAAAAATCGGGAAATTCTACTTCAAGAGCGCGTCTGCACAGCCCTGTCACCTTAACCCTGCAATGGCCACCTGAAATTTTATAACACGTCCCGTCGCCCAGACCTCTTCTGATCGAATTTTATTTTACGTACTCACAACTTTTTATTGAGCCCAGTTACTTGCGCGACCATCGTTTTGTATTTATGTATTATTTAACGTCCAATCCTGCGGATTTGCATGTATTTGATACCCCTCCGATAGACGACACTGGATTTCGGGTAACCCTTTTCGGGGCTCGTAATAATACTCAAATATCGTTTAAATTTTTATTACAGGATATAAAAATGATTTCTACGAATTAGGTATGGACAAGGAACTGTTTTTATTAACCTTTTTATTCGTCCATGCGGAAGTGTAGGTCGGTAATAGAAATTATTTATGAGATTATTTGAATTTATTCTCTTCTTGAGCAAAAATATTATGAGAACTTACTATGAATACATGAATCTAATAGAACAGAGATACTATTGTTTTCCATTTATTGAAAATTTCACATCTGTTCACGAATTGAACCACCTGTGTGCACTCACAATGTTTGCTATTACACCATTTTATTCAAAACAGCGACACAAAATACTATTGAAAAAAAAAAACAAATCGGCGCGATCCACATCAGCCGACGCTACCGAAGTCAAGACAGACGCTGTAAACACGAGCAATATTGTTGCCCAGCCGCAATCTCGTATCAACCGACCAAATAGCTTGGATACTTATGTAAATCGGACCACTATCCCGCTTATTGTATATCTAATTTGATTTCTTTTGCAATACAGTGATGGGATTCAACGAATATTGGTCCTACCTGCCCATCTAATATCGTCCCGGGCCCCGGGAATGTGTGCCGTGGCATTTTCGGGGTTAAAAGATCACTGATACGGACACACAGGGTTTGGGTTTTTTAAAATATTTATGAGGGAGCAGCGGTGAGAGTTCGCGTTTCAGCTGTAATCCAATTTCGGTTTATGTCTTTGGTAACTTACTTATTTTTGTTGGTTGCCAGAACTTTTGGAAGGGTCAAACTGTGTTTTTATAAGTGTTAATTAAGTGATGTTATATTCATGACGGCGGTGAACGCAGATGTTTTTGCTACTAGTTAGGAGAAATTAGGGGCTTATTAGATGCGGGTTTAATATTAATAAGAGGTTTTGCGGAAGTCTAGTTGGTTAGTTTTAGCAAATATTATGTCAGTTACGTGTGTGGAAGTTTCTGTAATGATATTAGCGTTAGAAAATTAGTTTAAAACTGTAATTAAAGTTTATTTTTGCTTCAATTCAATATAATGACAATGGAACGAAAAACTAATTCTGATCAAAGTTAAACACTCATTTCCCAGTCCAACTACCAAATCTATATCAAACTTGCCAACGTATTACCAAAAAAAACACTCAAACGTCCAGTTAATGCAACTGCACTCATTCTTAAAATCCCGGTGAAGGTGTCCCCACCAAATTTTAACCATCGCACACTATTGAGCGAAAAAAGTGATATTCCTAACTGATTCGCTAAGTAGTCCGCGTCAGATCTGTCATCCGCATCGGAAGGGTTAAAAAGTCGCGTCGTTAGTTCTTGCGACAGCAAAAAAAGACGTCGGTCTGTGCCGACTGTCGTTTTTAAGTGGCAGGCAAGTCTGTTCCGGCTATTATCTGGACATTGAAACAGTATCGCTGTATCTTTTAATTTTAGAACTAAGGACCGACTTCCATTATGACTTTCGACTGAGCATTTAAAAGTTGTTCACATGTTTTTTGCTGGTAGAGTCAGTGAGGTTGGAAATTGATAATTTAAGTTGTAGTTTTCAATTTTTCTTTCGGTTTCATCTGATTGGAGTAAAAAGGTCCATCAATTACGTTTTAATAAAACTAGTCTCAGATTAGTTTTATTCAGTTTTTATCAGTTTCTTAAACATCGAAAGAAAAAATATTTGGGCAACAGTCACTAGGTTCTTACAACAAAAAAAAAAGTGACAATAATAAAAATAAAACACTATGTTTAAAGTGACCTCAAAGACGCTCCAAAAAGGATCATGTCAGCAATGTTGTCGGACCGATACTGTTTGACGCTGGTCTTCCGATGAACCTTGAGTGACGGAGCAGACGGTACTGCACAACAAGCCTTATGGGGATGCAACTCGACATACATTTTCACTGTTTTTCATACAACCGCTCTTACGTGATTATGACACATTTTTCATTAGATATTTTGGAAACACAGTATCTTGTGGATATTATCTAGTCTTCTATCGAAATCAATTTATAAATTTGTGTAAAACTAATCCAGTAAAGACCTTCGAAAATCTGCTATTAGGAACTTTGACACTTCATAATTTACTCAAAAATTAAAAAAGTAAAAAAAAGTATAACAATAGAAGCCTTGCAAATTTAATCAAGATTCTGAATGACGACAATTTTTTTTTTAAACTTTTAAGGGTAAAAAAAAACACGTATTTCCTAGAACAAGTTTTGTAAAATATTCGAGTAAATCACGGAATTACCGAATGCTAATAGAGTTTTCAGGCGTTATCACTCTTTTTTCGCGTTGCCTTTTCGTCAAACATTGCAGTAGATTGCGTTAGATGAAGTAATAAGCTTTTAAACCGTGCTCGATGTTGACGATAGGCAAGTGAAAAAGGACTCTCTTAAGTATTTCACTTCTTAGATTCGAAGAAAGTCACTAATTACATACTATACAAGACAAATATTGAAACTAGATTCGAAGAAAATTTTATGAGAGACAATATTCGACAGGCATTTTTCCAGCAATGTAATAAACTAGGCAAATACATTTCAAACCATTAATTTCTACAGCTCCAGCTACAGAAAAATATATCCAGAAACACCATCAAAACTTCCACTACCAACCGTAATCAGAAACCGTCTCGTTCGACACAAATCACTGTAAACATATTCAAATATTCGTTTTTTTGTTTGCAACTTGTTCTAACTCATTCGCTTTTGACTCCTAGCCAATGTTAATTTAGCTCAATGCTAGTAAGCACGCTATACCCGTGACGGCAACTTCGCAAACTTATATTATGCAGTTCGTTGACGATGGTAATTAAGAATTTTAGTTGCGAAATGTTATTATGGTCTGTTATGTCTTGTTTAGCTGGAAGTTGAAAGGACATAATTAGTTTTAGGTACGTCCATAGGCGAATTTTGGTCTAAGACGGCAAAAAGAAGATATCAATTATATAATACTAGCTGACACGGCACAATTTGTTTTGACATATAAATAGAAAAAACTGGGAAAGTGCGAGTCGGACTATGCCCTGAGGGTTTCGTAAAAACTTAACTATGTAAACAGCTCAATTCCCGAATGGAGTTTCGAAGATTTCACGTATAGGTATGCACAAAATTCACAGTAGGTCTAATTAATTAAAAAGATGAAAAACCGATAAATAACAAACATAAAATACGAAAACAGAAATTAAAAACTAATGTCCCAACTTAAAAAAAATATACTAAAATCACATTATTATCAATGTAAGTGTGTGTATGGTTGTTACTCCTTCACACTCAAATATCTGAACGGATTTAGATGAAATTTTGCAGACGATTAGACCATGTCCTAGACATAACATAAAATGTCAATGCATTCGACTACTTTCCTGGATAAGTCTTTTACTGTCCAGGCCGCTCGTCTATGGAATGCATTGCCTGTGGCAATAAAACGTACGCAAACACTGCCTGTATTTAAAAGGCTTGTGAAGGATCATTACTTGTCACTGTGATCATGTCTCTTGCTTATATATTTATTTTTTGCATGTATGTATATGTGTATCTATTTTAGTATTAAGTATCTATTAAGTTTTTGTTTACTTTTATATTTGCACCAAGTGCAACCCCATTTTGTGTCCAGGCAATTTCTATCCATTCTGGGTTGCCTGGAAGAAATCGCCGAGTGCGATAAGGCCGCCAATTGTATGTTTTTTTGTATTATAATTTCAATTTGTAAATTTGTAATCTTGGTATGCAATTAAGTATATATAAATAAATAAATAAATATCACGTTTTTATCCTGGGAGTATGTTCTCTTGGATATAACATATCAAGTTCACGCTGTTTTTTACCATTGAGAAAATTCATCTACCCTTTTTCCTATTCAATACATTTCCCGATGCTTCCCGAGCGGTGCTGCCTCTAGCGCATTCGTTCACCAACAAATCAACAGCTTTGTAACTGTGACGTCAACTTAATTAAAACAGCGAAAAGTTTGCGATTTAAAACGCGGACTTGGTAGGGTGTGAGGTATAAGCGATAGCGATTAAAGTGGCGAGTTGAGGTTTAAAATGGCATGATGGAAAAAGAATCTCCGAAGATGCTTGTTTACGTTTGCTTTGTAACCTAACGGCAGCGTATTATTATCAAATAGCTGTTCCGTTGTGATTTTAGTAAATAAAAGTCTGATTCGTTCCTTTCATTCCACCCTAAAGCAGGAGAAGTCACTAGATGATTTTCCACCTCAAAAAAAAAACCCACGACACTGGAGTTATTCCTTGATCGCCCTTGACGCAGCCTCCCAAGTCTCCCAATCTGCAGGCCTAGCCAAGTTACGACCGTTTCGTTTCGATTCTCTTTCGTCGGTCGAGTCGGCAACGCCTCCGATTCCTTTGTTCTAACCACGTGACTGAGCGTTGAGATGACGTCATTACCGTACATTTGAAGTTTTCTACTAGCGTTAACGATTGTAGATCTCTGCTTTACAATCAATTAACGTAGAAGAAAGACATCATTGCACAATATTATTTTTATAAAATAAGAATGATGAAGATGGTCGATGGGGGCGAAAGGTTCTGGAATGGCGACCACGTACCGGAAGACGCAGCGTTGGAAGGCCTCCCACAAGGTGGACCGATGACCTGGTGAGGGTCACGGGAATCCGATGGATGCGAGACGCACAGGACCGGTCATTGTGGCGACATTTGGGGAGGCCTATATCCAACAGTGGACGTCTTTCGGCTGAAATGATGATGATGAAAATAAGAATTAATAATAACTTCACGTCATTCTCCTACTTGTGATACTCAAAACATGTTTTATTATCAAGATTTTCGAGTGGAAAAGTAATTTATTACATCACTAGTGTTCTAAATCAGTCTTAGGCGCCATATTGCTTGGCAATAAACTATTCTTAGATCAGATTAAATATAAAAAGATATTAAAAGTTTTATAAATAATATTTTAAAATAATATAACGTAAATTACTAGAGTTATGATGCTCAATAAATGTGATGGGCCGTTAAACTTTGTGATGACTTCCTGAGGATTTTATGATAAAGATATATTTTGCTCTTAATAATTTCACGTGGGAATATAATTTAAATTAAATATTTTATTTTAGTGTGTTAATTACTTCTAAATTCATATAACTGTTATCAATTTAATTGGTTTTAAAATCTTAAGAGTAAAGTATTACAAGAGCAAAGAAGCAAGAACGCAAAGGACAACTGAAGGAACAAGAGTGGGTTTTAGTCGATAAAAAGCACTCTCTCTCTCTTTCTCTCTCTTGTTCCCTTTCAGTGTGGGAGGAGATATTAAATGATTTCTCAACTCAAAAAAAAGAACAAAGTTTTTTTTTAATGATATACACTAGTGCGTGTCCGCGATCCCACCTGATGGTAAGCAATGATGCAGTCGTTGCTGGTGAAGCGCTCTAGTCTATTAAGAGCTTATTCACTCTAGCCTTGAAGACACCTAAATTCTAATCAGACAGGAAGACCACAGCTAGCAAACTGTTCCAGTATTTTACTAAGTATTAAAAAACACATCATTAACACATTATTTTAATTACTGCTAAGTCATTATCTAGCATAAAAACACCCAAAAGTTGTACTAAAACTAAATTCGAATATTAATAATATAACTCATTAATTAGTAATTTACATAAACTAAGTAGCAATGACACAGAAAATAAATTAATTATTTTCTTAAATCTATAAATAATGTCAGTTTTATAATAACGTTGATATGTTTATAACGAAATATTGATATTTTTGATCTGACTCGAGGTTAATGTTGATTTTATGAAAATGAATTGGAGAATCTAAACCATTACTTATTACACAGTTAGAAATATTTATAGGCATTTCTCTTTACATATTTCGTGACGTTCTGTTAATTAATTAGATTTCAATGCTAATTAGGTAATTCGAGAAAATTTGGATAGTACTCATGTCATCCTACACTTCGAAGAGCGTAAAGTAAATGAGTCAAATTTTGGGGTTCCGTACCAAATGGGTAAAACGGAACCTTATTACTAGGACTCTGCTGTCCGTCCGTCTTTCTGTCTGTCTGTCCGTCTGTCACCAGGCTGTACCTCATAAACCGTGATAGTTAGACAGTTGAAATTTTCAGAGATGATGTAATTATGTTGCCGCTATAACAAAGAATATAAAAAAAAACATAATAAAATAAACATTTAAGGGTTTATATGTGGATAATGGTACGGAACCCTTCGTGCACGAGTTCGATTCGCACTTGGCCGGTTTTTTTATTAGTAGGCGATAAAATGCAAAATCTTTTTTACAATTTTACATAAAGACCGTTAAATAAAACACGTCACTAATAGTTTTGCATTCCGAACAACAAGTTTTTTTTTTGCTATATGGAGAGAAAAAAAAATTACGAGAAACAGACACAATTTTTCTTGAATTCAAGCCATTGTGTACCTGATACTTTACATAATAGTAGTATTTATATTCATAACAATATACATACTTGTATCGAATACATTAATAAATATATCCTTAAAACTAGATTAATTTAAATTTTAAAATAAACAAAATCCCCTTTGTACCTTTTTTATAACAATGTATCTTCTTTTGTATTTATGTGTGTACATCAATTATAAAATAAATAAATAAATCATTACAATATTGTGATAATTATCAATAAATACAATGATAATAAAAGGTTCTTATAAATTAAATCATAAAATAATGTCAAAATTATTAATATTGCAAATAACTGCTAATACATAGATACATTTTAGAGTTCACTATACATTGTAGAGTAGATATAATTATCTAACCTAAAAAAACATAAACATTCGTATAGGAAACTTTATTATGTTCGCAGTATGTTCATATCCGATGGATGCGAGACGCACAGGACCGTTCATTGTGGCGACAGTTGGGGGAGGCCTATATCCAGCAGTGGACGTCTATAGGCTGAAATGATGATGATGATGATGTTTATATCCCAGGAAAAAGGTACGTATCAAGAATGGGAGCTTCTTTTTCTCCAAAAAACAGATGGACACGAAAGTGAAGCCGAGGGAAAGACAGAGTGGAAAATAAGTGTGTGTGTGTGATGTATTTTTGTTACTTCTAGACGCTCGAATGGATTTAAATGAAATCATAAGGGTTAACCATATCCAGGGATAGCTCATAGAATACTTTTTGTCTAGGGAGTATGTTGCCTTGGGATAAATTTCTGCTTTCACACGGGCGAAGCCGCTGGCAGAAGCTAGTAATCAGACAGAATATTATAAAGGCGAAAGTTTGTGACAGTGTGTATGTATGTTTGTAACTTCTTTACGCTCAAACGACTGAATGGATTTGGATGAAATTTTTCTCACGGGTAGACCAAGTCCTGAAATAGTACATAGGATACTTTTTTATCCTGTGAGAGTGTTCACTTGAGATAATTTTGAACTTTCACGTGGGCGAAGCCAATCAATCAATCAAAATATTTATTTGCTAGAATATGGTACATAAGGTGTTACAGTATATTTGTCACGTTTTTGTAGCCACTGGTGACAGCTAATATAATAATAATAAAAGGGTTTTATAAATGCTTAGTTTGTATAATTTCATTGTGTTCATGTTTTGTGTTGTGGCAAATAAATGGTTTATCTATCTATTTAATTCGGCGCGTACTGTTCCACGCGCGCTTCAAGGAGATGTCAGCAAACTGTAGGGGCCCAGCAGGGTCAAAGCCTACTGGGGCCAAGGATCTGCTTCTGAAAGGAAGACTCGGCCTTGATATGAAAGGCAACGAAGGAACAGGAGTGGGTTTTTAGTCAGTAAAAGTCTGACACACCCTCGCGCACCGCCCAAGAGCGGGGGATATCATTGGATGATTTTCCCAACGAAAATAAAAAACTATCTATCTAATAGTGTGTCATCGCTAATTCCTTCCACTTGCACCACACCCGGCACTGACTGCCGACGCCCAACTGTCGAACCTAAAGAAACTGTCGCAACGCTAACTAACAGCCTATTAATACTTCATACACAGTTCATGCACTTTTTAATGAAACTAATCATGTTCCAGAAGCTTGTAATTTTCGTGTTTGTAACTGAAAATACGTTATCCTAAGCTAATGAGTTTATTTTTACTATACATTTCGAATATTACGAGATATGGCAATTCGTATGCCACCACAGTTTGCTTTTTTTATATGAAATAAACTATTGCTTGACTGCGATTCCACCTGACGGTAAGCAGTGATGCAATTGTTGATGGTGTCACACTAGTTTATTATGAGCCTATTCACCCTAGCTTTGAAGACACCTAAATAAAAATCGGACGGGAAGACCGCAGCAGGCAAATTGTTCCAGTCCTTCGATGTACGCGGTATAAACGACCGCAAACCTGAGTATATGGTTTAAATTTCAACTCGATACCTCCATGCGTTCCCAAGATAAAGGGTCTTGACAGACAGACAGACGGACAATAAAGTGATCCTATAAGGGTTCTGTTTTTTCCTTTTGAGGTACGGAACCCTAAAAAGACTAAAAAGTGCAAAATCATTTCCGAAACCTTTTGGTTTTCTTACCTCTCAAGTAAAAAAATTTCAAATCTGTTCATAAATTACATAGTCGTGTGTTAACAAACTTAATTTTATATTTTTGACGTAACAACGTCTTATAATTCGATGGAGCCGGCTGCACGCACGAAAAAGTATGACGCATGCGGCGTTACCTCGCTCTGAGGCGTTCCATTTAAGGCTTGAAGTGCAAGCGAGAGCGCGTTCGGCCTCCGCGTTCGGCAGTGTTCGACATCTGTCTCTCTCCTACTTGAGTGAGCGTTGCGTCTGCGTCGTGACAACTGCTATAAAATAATACATTTACATGTTTTCGTCAAGTATAAAGTGCAGTGAAAAGTGAATGTCGTGTTAATTGTTTATTTGTATTTATGCGTACAAATAAATGTAACACGTTGTCACGTTAACTATCGTCAGTAAACCGACTTTACAGACAACCGATTTTTTTATTTTTTTTATTTAGTGCATATAATGATAGTTAAATGTTTTTTTTAATATGTAAAGTGCTAGTTAGAAAATAAAGACGGTCTATTATTATTTATACAAACTTAAATAAAATAAAAATACAACCGAATTGAGAACCTCCTCCTTTTTTTGAAGTCATTTTTATTTCATTACAACACCACAAGGCAAAAAAGCAGAGGAAAGCAGATGACAGATTCATTTTAAACTGAAAAACTTTATTTATGCAACAGGCATCTAAGTTTGGGACGTAAAAACCAGCGTCTTAACACGACAACAAGGCTGGCTGGTTCCACTGATAGCGACGAGGCAGAAGGGAAGAAAAGTTATGCAGTTGGTCAGAGTTTAATCACAAATTACACTAATCAAGTAACTAGATAATGCTTTTATTATTGGTCCGACACGAAATTGCCTATTATTTTTCAATACACTTACTCCAAAACCCTCTCTTATCTGTACCGCTTTTAGCCACGCAATTTACTGTTTTTCGCACTAGTGCGGAAAAGCGAGCGTGCTCACCCCTCCACGATTTTATTACATTTATTGTATCAAAGTGGGCGCGCGTAAACTACCACGAGGTTCGCGTCAACCCCCGTTTATTTATGTCTTTGTAAGTGTATTGAAAAACGTCGTTTGATACACGTGGAAAGTGACCGCCGCTCTCAGCTTCATAATACCCTCGCCTAAAGGCTCTGGTGAATGGCGTCTCGGTTGCAATCACAAACTTTCTCCACTTGTATCAAAATGTACTATTTTCCATCATATCAGTCTCTGTTCCATATCGGAAATGATGATGCCATCTCGCCAATTTCGGTTCCGGCGACCATATTCCTTGGATCATTTTGGTGGTTGTGACCTCAGATATGCTGCTCTGTTATGGGCTCTCATGTTTTGCATAATCCAACTTTGACCGATAAACTTCTAGTACAGAGCTATTGATAGTCTTGCTTTGAGATCGTTGCTTTTTTGGTCTAATTGCAATCTTCAATAGCCTGCACGTGCCACTGCACTGCATTTCGTTAAAGCAACTTTTTAACCGACTTCAAAAAGGAGGAGGTTATATGTTCGGTTGAATGTATGTTTTTTTTTTTTTTTTTTTATGTATGTTCACCGATTTCTCGGTCAATTGTGGACCGATTAAAATTTTTTTTTTTGTGATTGAAAGGTTATGCTTCCGAGTTGGTCCCATAGAAATATTGTTATGATCTGATCATGAACTTCGAAGATATGGAACAGAACTCCTCATAGGATCACAGCAGAACCGTCGTAAAAAGTAAAATTGCTTTGTTTATACGTGTAGTCGATGACTGACTGAAAGTAGAGGAGGAATATATCGAACTGATCTGATGATGAAGCCTGAAGTTAGGCACCGGAACTCTGTAATAAATTAATGTAATCTAACCGTGTTTGGGATTATTAGAATTATCATGAGATGCACTCTGGCTATAAGGTATTTCAGTTTAGCTGAGGGGTACTTTTTAGTGGTGGTACCATAACTAAAAAGTGCATAATAAAAACTTTTTCCAAAAAAAATACAACCGACTTCAAAGTAAGAAAAAACACTGAAAAGTGCAAAATAACTTTAATTTCGGAAGTCGGTGTTAAATAACGAAGAGACAAAACTATTATAGAAACACCGACTTCCGAAATTAAAGTTATTTTGCACTTTTCAGTGTTTTTTCTTACTTTGAAGTCGGTTGTATTTTTTTTGGAAAAAGTTTTTATTGAGAACACATTCATTGTGCGTACAGCTAAGGAGTGGAATTTCCGGCCGGAGTCTGTGTTTCCTGATAGCTATACAACCTGGGGGTCTTTAAATCAAGATTGAATAGGTTCCTTCTAGCGTTGCACATCATTTTGGGGGATACTTTGTCCCCTTATATATCTGTAGCTGCAATCTACATGACGCTGCATCGTTGCCCAGTGTTCCGCAACTTACCCTCCAACATGGGGACATGGTGTTAGACAATTTGACAGCGTTGTGCGTCATGTTTGGGGGATATTTTGTACCCTAATGTATCTGAGGCTTTAATTTGTAAATTGTAAGTGTACACCGCGGGTCACCAGTGTACCAGTCTTGGCCGTCACACAAAATTAGCGACGCAGTCAACTTTACGAATTAAACTTAGTTTTCATAGAAAGTACGTGTCAAACGCCGCAGTCGAAGCGTGGTGGACACAAATTAGTTTATATTTTGTTGATAAGTTTCAGTTTTTTGTGGCAAATTATGATTTCGTGTTCGTTGGTTAAAAGGAAAAGTATAAAAGTGTCTTTATCTGTTCCTAATATTATAAAGAGGCCTCTTTTCTAGGAGTAAGAATGGGCCGTAATCCATCAGCGCCCAGTACGGGTTGGTAGATGTCGCAAGTCTTCAAATTTTTGCGCCGGTTTCCTCACGATGTTCTTTTTCACCGTTTTGAGAGCAATGGTGATGAAATGAATTACCTACACAATGTAATGCGCTCGGCTAGGTTTGAACTCGCGACCTACAACTGGTAAGTCGGGACTGTTACCACTGGTCCACCATTGTACTCTGAGGTAAGTGTAACGTGAGGCAGTTTCTAAAAAAATATAAAGGAAACTTGTACTTTTTGAATAAGGTACGGTGGTGGTAAAGTACGGTGTACCCATAGATTTAATTTCTGTGAAATTGTATTTTGGTGTACAATAAAGTTTAGCATAGCATAGCATAGCATAGTCGGCCTTATAATGTTCCCACTGTTAGGACTCAGGCCTCCTCTCTAGGAGAGGGAATGGGCCGTAATCCACCACGCGGGCCCAGTGCGGGTTGGTTGATGTCACATGTCTTCGATTTTTTGGTTCTAGGACATGCCGGTTTCCTCACGATGTTTTCCTTCACCGTTTTTAGAGCAGTGGTGATGAAATAAATTACACAAAGTAATGCGCCTGGCTGGGTTTGAACTCGCGACCTACAACTCGTAAGTCGGGGCCGTTACCACTCGGCCACCACTGCTCTACAATAAAGTTTATTCTATTCTATTCTACAGTAATGAAAAGTAGGTATTAGAAAGCTGGCGTGGTACATATGTAAGTTAACAGGGAGCACCTGCATGCTACATCGCAATGAGCACTAATCAATACGGGGAGGTGGCGAAAAATAACGAATGTTGTATTACTGACGATCGTGTGTTTCCGTGCACCCGCCAGTAGCGACAGCAGAACAATCTAAATATTTGTAAGAATTGTATTTTTTATTTTTTTTGTAGATTTAAAATTGATACGGTGAGATCTTCTGGTAAGTATATTTTTAGAGTAAAAATTTTTCCTCAAAGATTTTAACATTTTCAATATCAAAATGAATATGTAAAATATAAACTTAAAAAAAAAAAACTGTTAATCTCCCAAGACTTTTTAGTGAATAATTATATTAATTAAATTCTTTATTTATTTTATATCACTACCATTTAATAATTATACTAACTGGCCCGGCAAACGTTATTCTGCCATAAAAACTACCAAAGAAATCGAATGTAAGTACCAATAATGGAAAAAAATAATGCTATAATTGCGTTTAAAAAATAGGGGATGGGGGTAGGAAGGTGTAAAACATTTTACGACCAATTCTCATACCTACCAGATAAACAAAAAAAAAAAAATTAAAATCGGTCGAGCAGTTTCGGAGGAGTTCAATGAGAAATACTGTGACACGAGATTTTTATTTTAGATATTACCACATCACAATTCCTTCACAGACAATTTTCTTTTTTTGAGATAACTTTTCCGCTCTGGGTTGGGTGTGAGGGAGTGTCAAACTTTTACTGACTAAAACCTATCTGTGTTCCTTCAGTTATCCTTTGCGTTCCATGATTAACTAACTCTTCCCAGCAATCCCGCAAATTCACAGCCATCTAAAATTCAGTACTATCAAAAATCCCCATTACATTTGCTAACCCTCCGCCGGCGTATGCAGCTACGTTCCGTAATCGACGGCCGGTCGGGGACGTATTGGGCCGTCGCTGAGACGCCGCTGGCTCTCTGTGTTTTTAAAGCTTTCTTCTCCCCCGTGGGGGGAGCCACCCCACCCACTCGCCAACAATCGATGGACGGCGTCACGTTAGTGCAGCTCCGATCAAGTGCATACGTGAGGACTTTCTTTGATGCGTCTTTGTGCGGACTCAGTAGTAGGATGGAGTTAATTGTTTAGTTCTTTTTGTAATGTTGGCAGTTTTGAGTGTCTGATGGTTGGATGTTGCTGTTGGGTTTGTGTTATTAGTCCTTTTTGCATGTAATCAAGCATCACGTTTTTTTTCTTGGAATTCTGAAAAACTTACAACGTTAAATCGTTATTGCTAAACATACGGCAGACATTTCTGAATGTTATGTGAATGTGCAATTGATTGTGTTCTATCAATTTAGGCATGCAATTTTTTTATACAAATTACATTACATTACAAATCTTTAATTTCAAATATGTAACACTAATGTGAGTGTTTTTTATTGGTCAACAAAGACATGACAAAATCTAACATTAACATAGATACTGGTGCACAAAAATAGCTTTAGAATAATAATGTCCTATTTCAACAAGTATGTTGAAGTGTGCCCTGGAGGGTACAGCCAACTGGTATTGGGGTCCATAATTGTATCGTAGTTTTAGAGCGGTCAACCCGAGGTACATTTTCATACAATCGCTCTTACGTGATTATGATGTTATTACACATCTTTCTCCAGATATTTTGGATACACAGATATCTTGTGGATATTATCTAAGCTTCTATAGAAATCAAAACAAAAATTTGTGTAAAACTAATCCAGGAAAGACCTCTGAAAATCTGTTATTTTACGTGAACTTTGGCCCTCCATTATTCAATATATAAAAAGTGCATCTATAGAAGCCTTGCACATTTAATCGAGATTCTGAATGACGACAATTTTTCTTAAAAACTATTAAGGGTTTAAAAAAAAAGTATTTCCTGAAGAAGTTTGGTGAAATATTCGAGTAAATCACGGAATTACCGAATGCCAACAGAGTTTTCAGGCGTTATCTTCCTTTTTTCGCGTTGCCTTTTCATCAAACATCGCGTTGGATTGCGTTAGATGAAGCAACAAGCTTTTAAACTATGCTCGACGTTGACGATAGGCGAATGGGGAAGGGCTCTCTTAAGCAATTACTGTACACCTCTAATGCCATTATTTATTTTAAATTTTATACACTAATGAAACACTGTACAAAGGTGCACTTAATGTCTAAGTTATTTTCTACCGGATGGTGGTGCATTATGGTACGCAAATAAAGATATGACAACATCATTATTCGGATGAACGCATTACACAAAGCACATAAAAATATCAACAAAAATTAACCAACTTCTGTAAGTCAATAACTCAACAAAACTACGACTGCAGAAACTAATCAAAACCCGAATTAAAAGTCGGATCGTTTGGACCCGCCCGCAGTACTGGGTTGGGTCTTTGTGAAAATTGTTTACAGTACCGGCTTGAATTTCTTGCGAGTAACGTCTGTGGCGGTGATGTGACAACTTGCCAGTTACAGGCTGCAGTGCCGTCAAGTGAAATGCAGCTTATAAATACAATGCCACTGCTAGACACAGTTTTTGTGATGGGAAATTAACGGTTTGTTAATTTGTGGGGAGAATAAGTTTTGATTCTCTGATTTCATTTAGAAAAATTTGTTAGTCGATAACTTATAAAGATGAAGGTAGGACTACATTGGGAACACGTGGGCCACGTACGCCGATCTGGGCGCGTCGGTCTCCATATATTTTATATGGCAACTAGACTTGTACATTAGACCCACGCCTCGCAACGTGGTTCTACGTACAAATCAGGCGTGGCCCACGTGTGCGTCGATCTAATGTTGTTCCCTCTTTACGTAGTCCCGACAGTCAACTGCATTGACTACCACATCGGTAACAGCCAGTGTTTCACCAAGGCATGATCCATTCATTCTGACATAGCCAGAAGAATCGCCAAACGTGTCAGTAGGCAAGGCATATTGCTCGCAAAACAGATGATCGTTGGGACCGAAAGTTTCTGGAATGGCGAACGGGTACCGGAAGATGCAGCGTAAGAAGGCCTCCCACAAGGTGGACCGATAACCTGGTGAGGGTCACGGGAATCCAATGGATGCGAGGCGCACAGGAACGTTCGTTGTGGCGACACTTGGGGAGGCTTCTGTCCGAAAGTGGACGTCTTTCGGGTGATATAATATAATGAAGAAAATAATGTGGGTTGGGGAAAACCTCTATATTAATAATCGTGAATTCTACTTCAAGGAAACATTTCTTCGAACTTAAAAACATTAAAACTGCATGCATAAGCTGCAAGATGCAAACTGGATCAACCGGACTTTCAAGTTACGTCACACAAGATTCTAGTAAGCCTTTACATGACTACTAAGAATGACATAGATCACATTTTAAGATTCATCACCTGAGCCAATATTGCACAATGTTATACAATCGATGTTCACAAATCTTTTTTGAGAAAAATATGAATGATTCAACAAATAATTCATTAGAGACACAGACGTTATGTCAATAACCCGAATGAATAATATAGTCTCATCAAACTGACGGAATTCTCGTAAATATTCAATTTTTTCGAGCTATAAAGAGCAAACTTTGTCTGATGTTCACATTTTATCATAATTATGAAAACGAACGATTGATATTGATAAAAACAGCTCACTCATTTGATGTGACAGTTCTATAATCAAGTTATGATGCAGCATTTATTTGTATCGACTATAATATGGTTTTATCTTTGATATAGACAAATTCAGGAATTAGTTCCTGATAGTCCAGTCAAATTAGACTAAAAAATAGGGGTAAGGTTACAACAATTCGCACCCAGCTGAAAATTGGTAGGGTTCAAAACACAAATCTAAAAATACTCATCGATCCGACACTTGGAAAAAAAAATACTCGGGGTCAAAGATCACAAAAACGGGTTTATCGCGATTTTCAGCAAAACGGTAAGTTATATCATAAAATTAGCATAGACAAAAATTGTAGATCAGATAATTATCTACAAAAATGTCCAAATACTTTTTTTCCCAAGAGCCACCGTTTTTGAGATACAATGATTTAAAAAGTT
Source organism: Mythimna impura (assembly GCA_905147345.3). Lineage (NCBI taxonomy): Eukaryota > Metazoa > Arthropoda > Insecta > Lepidoptera > Noctuidae > Mythimna > Mythimna impura. The sequence goes on from LR990350.1 coordinate 29,092,009, forward strand.
GAAAGAGGTCATCGTAAAACAAGCACATGTTTTCACGCCACCTTTGAGGTAGTGTATTTAGCGCGTTTTTAGGGTTCCGTACCTCAAAAGGTTAAAAAAGAACCCTTATAGGATCACTTTGTTGTCCGTCTGTCTATCTGATCTACAATTTTTGTCTGAGCTAATTTTATGACAAAACTTACCGTTTTGTGAAAATCGCATAAAACTCTTTGACCCCGAGTATTTTTTTTCCAGGTGTCGGATCGATGAGGACTTCTTAGATTTCATTTATGATGGTGTTTTGAACAATCCTACCAATTTTCAGCTTTGTGTGAATTTTTGTAACCTCGGATGTCTAAATTTACCGAACTATGAATGAAAGCTTAAAAGGGCCCAAACACATAACTGGATCGCCAGAACTTGCGAATTAATTCGCATCACACATTGTATGGTCTCCTGAATTGATGCTTTACCGCACGAAATCGAACGATGCGGCATCATATCGCAACGCATCGCAGCTTTGTGTGGGAAGCCCTTGTAAGTTTAAATCATTTGTGAATCGAAACTCAAAGTCAAAGCCTTATAACACACAACACACACAACACACAACAACAACAACACAACACAACACAAACAACACAACACATAACAACACACAACACATTACAATATAACTTTGCCAGAAAGCAAAATTATTTATGCTGTAAAATTGAATCGTGAAGACAAAAGGTTTGGGGTTAAGCTGCTCTACTAATAAACACTACAATAATTGTCAATTTCTTTTATTTTATACATTTTGATATTTATTAATAATATTACCTACTGTTATTATTTTCTTTGCACTATTATTATTTTAACATTTGTCTGGCAGTTTGTATACTGTATGAAGCTTACCCAAATCTTCTTCATCATCATCATCATCATTTCAGTCGAAAGACGTCCATTATTGGACATTAGCATCCCGCAAATCTTCTTACTTGGGTATTGTTTGTCAAAACATTGAGCTTCTTAAAGCTCTTAGTTAAGCTACACGATATCTTAGAAATGCTTGCACTGTCAACATGTCCACACAAATCTATGTGAAAAAACCGTCTCGGACACAAATCTTCATGATTTTCATATGACTTGACCATTACATGTTTATTGTATGAACTTTAAAAGAGACTTCGAACACTGAAAAAAGGTTTCAGTGTTTCTTCTAGTGTAGTCAGATAGAAAATACCTGTCTCGTTTTGTTTAAATCGACTAAAAAGTTATCTGCAATTCGTGTTCACTCATTTAAATCTCAACCAGTCTAGATTGAACGGTTGACAATGCATAATTCTACCTTAGTTTACGATGTATAAGGTTTTAATAAATACCATATTGGCATTCTTTTTCAATGTAATTATTACGTTGAATATTTAATTATTGAAAATAACAAAATATCTGGCAACATTGACGCGTAGAATAGCAATGTCTGGTCACGCAATGTCGATCAATCGGTGAGAAATATCTTTGGATAGATGACGTGCATTCGGGCCCCATGAGACAAGCGTTCCAACCGTAAGAATTTATACTACGTTCCCATTTCATGAAAAACATTCAATACTTGCTTCAACCCATTACCTGTTTCAACATACAACCTGGGACGGGTTCTTTATGAACCATGCATTCTTTGTAGAAACATTAACTTATTTACCTTTTTCCCGACAAAGCTCAATCTTACTTCCCCATCAGCTGCGATCGCATCCAACGATCAATAACAGCACAACAAACTAAGACGGGGCTTGTCAGTAAGACAGCGCTGAACAATTCAGTCGCGGCTGTCAGGGAGACAGTGCTGAGGCTGATGTGACAGCCAGTGTGGACCGAGTAATAAGAGATTAGACTGATTTTTAATAAATATAAATAACTAGCTTATATCAGGGACTTTGCCTGCGTGATATAATAAATTATACAGCCTGTGTCACTCAGTGCTACTGTTCAAAAAAAATTTTAGAATCGAGTCAGTGGTTTTTGAGTTTATTCATTACAAACAAAAATCTAAATATCCGAATCTTTTCTCTTTTTAATATTAGTATAGATTAATTTAAAAGTAGAAATGGAAAGACGGAATGGTGGAATTTGCTTTGCAGAGGAACAGCGCAGGAAAATAATAATCAATAGTAATAAACAGCACCTTTTTGAATTTATGCTAGCCTAGTACTTCGTAATATAGCAATAGTACGGTCGAAGTTCTATATTTTTTTCAATCTAGCTTTAATTTGTCATAAGACCCCTTTTTTTTTTTTTTTTTTTTTTTTTTTTTTTTTTTTTTTCGGTGGGAAAATCATCTTATGACATCCCCCGCCCTTGGGTGGGGCGGGAGATAGTGTCAGACTTTTACTGACTAAAAACCCACTCCTGTTCCTTCGTTGCCCTTCGTACCAGGGCCGAGTCTTCCTTTCAGAATCAGACCCTTGGCCCCAGTAGGCTTCGACCCTGCTAGGCCCCTACAGTTGCTGACATCTCCTTGAGGCGCGCGTGGAACAGCACGCGCCGTCGACGACTTGGGCTCGGTCCGGACGGTTACCGGACGGTCGGACGGCGAGCCACCCATTGCTCGCCGTCCGCAAGCCTGCGCCTACGATGGCCGGAAATCGGGATCGGAATCCCGGCGGCGATTGGGGCGTGAGGACCGTTGCCTCACGCGATCGGCCGCCTCCTTTGCTAGCATTACTGCTTCGCAGAAGGAGGCAACCGCCTGCCACTCCTCCTCGCTTCGAACCATGGCCTGTACCAAGGCCCGGCGCGAGAGATCGCCGCCGCCGATCGCCCCCACGAGGACACGGCGTTGCTCTGCCCAAGCGGGACACACCTCCACCGTGTGCTCCACCGTGTCCTCCGGGTGGTCCGCACAATGGTGGCACCCGGGCGTTTCTTCCGCACGAATCCGGTGCAGGAACCTCCCAAACTTACCATGTCCGGTGAGGACCTGCGTCATGCGGTAGGTAAGGACGCCGTGTTGCCTTTCCAGCCACTCCTCAAAGAGGGGAATTACCGCCATAATTATGGCGTGCCCAGCACTGGGTTGCGATAGTCGCTGTCGCCATTCCACCATGAGACCCCGCCGGAGCTCTGTCCGCCATGCCGCAACTTGTCGTGGCAGCGGAGTTTCGCCCCGACGTTGCATCTCCACGCGCAGATCGTGCATGCGTGCAAGGCCTGTTGCCACCAGATCCCATGGTGGCTGGCCAGCAAGGAGGCTCGCCGCTTCGCGGGAAACCGTGCGGTATCCCCGCACCATCCGTATGGCCATGACCCTCTGGCACGCGTTCAGCTGGGCCGCCGGTCGCTTTCGCAGTGACGGCGCCCACACCGGCGCCCCATAAAGGGCCATGGACTGGACGATGCCTGCGTAGAGCCTCCGGCAGGAGGCGTCTGGACCCCCGAGGTTGGGCAGGAGCCGCTTGAGGGCAGCCCCATTCCGATTCAGTTTGGGAGCCAGACGTCGGAAGTGCTCCTCGAAATTCCACCGGCTGTCGAGGACGAGTCCCAGGTACTTCATCGTCGACCCGACGCCGATGTGAACTCCTCCTACCGTTAATTGGGAGCGCCGAGGCGGCGCGCTCCGAGGGCCGTGAAAACACATGGCCTCGGACTTTTGCAGCGCCACCTCGAGTCCCAACTGCTGGATCCTATCGACGACTATCGCAACCCCACGTGTCGCTAATTCGACCGCCGCCTGGTACGAGTCTCCCTGAGCCAGGACCAGCGTGTCGTCTGCGTAGCAGACCACGCTGACCCCATCAGGGAGGTCGCCGCGCAGCACGTAGTCGTAGCCGATGTTCCACAAGGGCGGTCCTAGTACCGATCCCTGCGGAACACCGCACGACATCTCTCGCCGTTTCCACTCTCCCTGGTGACCAGGGTAGATGATGTACCTGTCCGAAAGGTAGGCCTCGATCACACGACAGAGGTAGTCGGGCACCCGGTGATACCGGAGTGCCCTCCTAATGCTACTCCAGGGCAGGGAATTAAAGGCGTTAGCGATGTCCAATGACACCGCCACGACACACCTGCCCTGGGACACCGCATCCCCCGTCGTGAGAGCTCGCACGCGCATGATGGCGTCCACCGTGGAGCGCCTCCTGCGAAAGCCGAACTGGCCGTCCGCCAGATCCGGCCCCACCCGTGTTAGGTGCGCGACGAGGCGGTCTGCAATTACTCTTTCAAAGAGCTTGCCCACCTCGTCGAGCAGCACAATGGGCCGGTACGCGGACGGAGAGTCCGCAGGGCGCCCCGGCTTCGCGATAAGGACCAGTTTCCCCGTCTTCCAGCGAAGTGGGAACTGGCCCCTCTCCATGCATGCGCTGAAGAGCCCTCTTAATCGAGACCCGAGAGCCTCCATGGCCAGGACCCAGGCTTTCCCAGGCAAGCCGTCGGGTCCTGGGGCGGTATTCTTGGCACTCAGCCTTCGTACCGCCACACTCATCTCTACCTCGGTCACCTCTGGAGCATTGTCGTCATCGTCGCCATCGTGATCCGCGTTAGACACCGCTGGTGGCGGAGCCATGAGCGGGGGAGAGTGTTCCCCTCGCGCAGGGAACAGAGTGCTCACCACACCCTCCACAATCTGGGGCCGGAGACTCTGCGTGAGTGGGGGAGCCCAGGGGCGGAGTTTTTCCCGCACCACCTTGTAGGGGCGTCCCCACGGGTCTCCGTTCAGAGTCCCCAGCCACACGTTGCGGGCCTCCAACTTGGCCCGCTTTATTTCCGCTCGGAGGGTGCGCTTTGCCACTCTGTATCCCTCGTACAGCTCCGCCTCTCTGGCCTCCGCATCCGGCGGGCGGATGCGGCGACTACGGTGTCTGGCGTACCGGCGCCGCGCGGCATTGCATGCATTGCGCAGTACCGCAATCTCCGGCGACCACCAATACACCTGGCGCCGGGCACGTCCTGGCCGAACTCGGGGCATTGCCACGTCGCAAATTTGTGACATGGCCTCCCGGAACCATTCTGCCTCGACGTCAATGTCGACAGGCCTGTTCGGTGCTTGCACCCAGGCCTGTACCATCGCGGCTTCCAGGAGGAGCTCCCGGTCCAGCTGCTTCAGCGCCCAACGCGGACCACACGGGGTCTGTTGGACCGGCGCGTTTGAGGTCTGGGTGGAGATGTCAAACCGAATGTACTGGTGGTCTGAGTACGTCTCCACCCCCTCCATGACGCGCCAGTCGACGACACGCGGTGACAGAGCAGGGCTGGCAAACGATATGTCCACCACTGACTCGCCCTGCATCCGCACACACGTGGGGACAGAACCCCGTCATAAGACCCCTTTGTGACAACATTGAATGAAAGATAAATCGTAAAGTAAAACACATAATGAACCTACTAAGTAATCAAGAAAACAATCAACAAATTTGAGTATGAAAAAAATTCCCAACATTTTGATAGACGCGCACAAAAAAAAACAAAAGAATATAACATAATTGCGAAAATATGATAGTTCGGACAACCAAACTTCAGACCGCAAACAAATAAACGGTTCTAAGAACTATCTAGAAACAGTCTTACAATCGTCAGCAGCGTGACAGCAGCACTGACGTTATAACAGAGTCCTTGTGGCGTGGCCTAAGAACTGAGAGACGAGAGCGTCACAACTTGTGAAGGACTAATGCTTCAAACTAAAGGAACAGATAGTGCTGTAAGAAATGTCTTGGAACAGTTAGGACTTGTCCTTGTCGAGCGTGACAGTTTCGTTCTGACGTGACACTACTGACTAGATGGTGTTTGGCGCAAGTGGCACAGAAATGAGAAAACAACATCTTCGAATTGATTTAGTTCAGATAAGAGATGCAGAGCAAAAATCCCGTTATTTTAATTTGCAGATGTAAAAATTTGGAACAGATTTAATTAATTTTTTTTTTAAAGACATATGCAATATGTGACCTAAAAATCGATTCAATGGGTAAAGTAATCAGTGTAAGAACAAGAAGCCAAGGCACAAAAAACGCAGAAATTTTGAAGTCATAATTTAGGCAGGCTTGTCTCCCAAATCTCTGGCCCCCACTACTTGGGCCCCAAAAGCAAGTCTGGAGTGAAATTTCCAGCGGAGGCGAGTAAACTTGGGGACGTGGCTGCGACAGGGATGCTCGCGTCATCTCGATGCAAGTTGATAATGCAAGCGTGTGCCCGACGGTTGTTTTAACTTCAGGCGCTGAAACTATCAACTGTCGAGCCATGATTTCTTGGAACAGGCTTTGATGGCACGTCTCTATTTTCTTGGTAGGTGGAACTGACAAGTGCAGTACGATATTTCTTAGCGCTTGTTTTTCTAAACTGATGTTGTTGAAATTGACATGGACAGGGAGAAAAAGACCAAAAAAAAGGATGGATGGATTGTGTGAGGACAGATTTAAAAGAGAAGGGAGTCAGTGATAGCGAGCAGCTGATAGAATAGAATGGATGAAAAAATGTGTTGCGTCGACCACAAGTAACATGGGATAGTTCCATGGGCAGGAAGATGATGATGTTGAAATTGAGATGGACTTGGGATTGGTTTTAACCGAAACTTTTGATTGACGTGTGGGTATAATCAGGAGTATCTCGATGCACACAGAGTTGGTAACCATGATAAAAACTCGCATTTTATCCACTATTTGTGTCATTTACTATACATGTGACATCTCAAGCAAATTATTTTCAATTTAGTTGTTCTAAAAATAAATTCTTGTTTCTTAGTTAGTAAGTCGTTTAAAACTTTTAACGACATTAAACTCCATAAATCCTGACCTACATCGCCATTAAAACTGCACCATAAGAACATAACACGGCGCAATATCCCGAGGATGGCATTGTAAACCCGTCCATCCGCCGTTCTTCAGAGGACGGGCTAGAGTACACCCGTGACAGTCATTTAAGACAGTGACGTGACACCCCCACCACCTAGCTCCGCGCCCCCTACCCTCTTCTCCCGCCAGATGGATTGATATTGCTGCACCGAGCAGACGTAAGAAGCGATAGCATACGGGAAATAAAAAATATAAAGTACTGTTATAGTTTTGAATTAAATGGGGAATTATGTTTGCGCGCTTCGGAATGGGGCTGTATTTCTTTTTGGTTTCAACTCGTATTGTTTGTTCGCAACCGGGATTGTTATTCTTCTGAATAATGCATTCTTTATTAAGTAATTAGTACTCATGTTCAATATCTGTCGCTCGAATCAAACCTTTGATTATTTCTTGGTTTTATATTGTAGAGCTTCTGAAATCAAGACGTGCACAAAGAACAATGCAGACAAAGGATAATGAAACAGAAAATATTTATCTCAGATCATTTCTTTACATTCAGCTTTTCAGTTAATTCAAATCATATATGCCTGTAAGGGTCGCACAACCCTGCCTGCACATTAAAATCCATGCAAAGGTTTTTATAGTTTAAGGACTCTAATTTCACATCCCTTAACCCAATTACGTAGTTCTAACTACCTAGAGACTGTACGAATCTTGCAATTAGTACAGTTACGAAGAAAATAATGAAACCGCATCAAAAACTGCAGAGCACGCGCCATTAGACAGCTAAAAACATTTCTATTTCGCTACACTTCAAGTTGAAAAGTACGGCGATGGACGCAAACGAGACGCCGGGCCCGGCGTGATGGCGATCCTGAGACAGTGACGTGACACGGAGAGCCACCCCGCCACCCCCACCCGCCACCACAGGGGGTGCATATTGACCCACCCCGGATAATAAGGGGGTTATGCACTGAGGAGCGCACAAGTCGAGGCATCTTTTGTACGAATGTATGTTTTTAGAAATATAACTACTATTAATTTTCTATTGGAGAGTTTTGCGACTTCTGTTATGAAGTATTGAAGGAAGGTTTTTCAATTTTTCATTTCATTACAGGACCTTTTTCGAGATTACGTACTTTGAACTTTAAGTTTTCTGCTTGATTGAAGGCAAGTGGAAAATTTTGAGAGAAAGATTTTTGATTATAGCGTTTGATTAAAAGATATTATGCTAGAAGTGTCTTGCTTGAACTTATTACATATTTTATCGTTGTCTTTTCAATCTCACTTACTTCAGTATTTCTAATCAACTTTCATGACTGAACTTTGAGAACTAAAAATGTATTCACATTTCTACAAAAAAAACATAATTAGAGCTAAAATGACAGACACATATTACCGAAAAACAATTCATTTTCATCACATCACTCGGAAAAACTAAAACCAAATAAAAGTGAGTGAGCGCCATGACACGACGGCACGGACGGGCAAGCCGTCATTTGCACAAAATTAAATACCCCTGAAAGACGGACGGGGGGCGCTCGTGCACCCCACGGGGGTACAGACTACAGATGGATTGATATCGCCTCACGATGCAGGTGGGCACATCTCGGCACAACGATTTATAAAGTAGTGTCTTACGTTGACTGTACTTTGTGTTGTGTTTTAAATTGTAGTTGGTAGTGGACGTTAATAAAATGTGTTGTCTAGAAAAGTGTATCACGTTTAAGAGGACCGGACCTAAAGTGCGGTCACTCTCTGACTGCATACAAAAAAAAAGAGATGCACAAAGAAACAATTCTTCCAAAATATAATATAATAATAATATAATATTCACACTACTATCACACAACGCCGTCTAGTCCCAAGCTAAGCAGAGCTTGTGTTATGAGTACTAGATAACTAATAAATATACTTAAATATTTCTAAATACATACATATTATAGAAAAATTACACCCAGACAAAACAGAACAAATGATTGTGCTCATCACACAAACATTTTTCCTGGGTGGGAATCGAACCCACGACCTCCGGCATAGCAGTCAGGGCCACTAACCACTAGACCAACAGGCCAGTCGAATAAACAATGCTTGCAAGAAGTATTGTAGCGATTTACTAAAAAAAATTACGGCATCTTCGTAATTTTTTTTTTTATAGTACTAATTAAGCTGTACTATGTTTTTAGTGGAGAGCTGTGGTGGCCGAGTGGTAATGGCCCCGACTTACGGAGTTGTAGGTCGCGGATTCAAACCCAGCCAGGCGCATTACTTTGTGTAATTTATTTCATCACCACTGCTCTCAAAACGGTGAAGGAAAACATCGTGAGGAAACCGGCATGTCCTAGAACCAAAAATTCGAAGACATGTGACATCCACCAACCCGCACTGGGCCCGCGTGGTGGATTACAGCCCATTCCCTCTCCTAGAGAGGAGGCCTGAGTCCCAACAGTGGTAACATTATAAGGCCGACTATATGTTTTTAAAACCCTATCTATCTGTATTCATCATGAAAAATAACATATCAGCTATTTCTTATTCTGTTTACTGCAGTGGATCATATACTTTTTCGCATTATAAAACTCGTGATTAGCTCATATTTTGCTTCTTATCCATTTCTGATAAGAGTGAACATGTAATTTATAAGTATCACTAGCTTTTGCCAGTGGTTTTGCCCGCATAAAAGTAGAAAATAATCCGAAAAAAACATACTAATGGGATAAAACCTATTCTATATGACATGGTATATGAATATCATGGTCGTGTGACATTTCATCCAAATCCACAACACACACACATACATACTTTCCTACCTTTATAATATTAATGTGATGAAAAAACGCGCTGCAATAATTTACGAAATCACGCACATTATTAAGCTCATACTGAGCTGTTACTTTTTTTTCGAAGTTAAAATTTAAAAAAAAATATATTTTAAAACTTTGATCATGCTATTGATAGAAAGAACTCATTTAATAAAACCCAAACAGGCAATAATTAAAAAAGGTGTCTATTATACCAAATTCACGTACATTTAAGCTCTTATTATACTGAGCTGTTACTTTTTTTTCGAAGTTAAAATAAAAAAAAAGATTTAAAAACTTTGATCATGCTATTGATAGAAACAACTCATTTAATAAAACCCAAACAATAATTAAATAAGGTGTCTATTATACCAAAATACCGATGATCCTATACTGCAAAAATCATACCAATCTAATTGAATATCGAATGACCTATCGTCCCATCTCCCATTATAACCTGCGATCACGTATAATGAAATGAATCCAAATGAAAATTCCATTCCAAACAATACACTCGACCCTCGCTTTGTACAAACAAAAAAAATACCAAAATTAATAGTCAAAAGTCGGAAAAAACAACATCCCTCTCTTACACGCCATAAAAACGCGACAAAGACACATGTCCCCCCTTATTATCTTCAATTAAGAAACTCCGATAATGTACTGTGACATACGGACGAAATGTCCAAACAACGTGGACCTGCCATCACATAACACAACTTCACAATTAGGGCTCAAGTTGAATAAGACTTTTGCATCTAAAAAATTGATGCTACACTTTATTTATTCCAATTTCAACTCTAGTCCTCTGTGATAAAAGTTGTAGTGGCAGTAATAGGAAAGTTGCCGTTGCGTTGCCCGTGAGTGATGACCGGTGGACGCTGAGTGATGGGTCCCTGTAACACGTGATTAGTGAGTACTGCTCGCTCCCGTAATCTGGGATAATGAGTCGCGATGGTAATCATTCTGTGGTCATGGACTGAATGACAGATGTCATTATTTTTCTTTTTTCGCAGAAACAATATGGATGCGGTAGTTATGTCAACTGATATTCACGTGAGGAATATGGAACAGGATGATGCAATGTCTTAGTTTGTCATGAACACTGTGTGTGTGTCCATTGATTGATTACTTAGTACTTTGTCAGACGTCCGTTATACAAAAGGAAGGATGGAAACGGAGAAGTGTGTGCTACAAAGGCCTCGTATACGGAAGCCTATCAAAAGGAAACATCCAAGGAGCTGTAGAACCTTCGATTTTGATGAAAACTGTTTTTTCGTGGAAATAAAATCTTTTCAGAAGGTTTGATTTTCATAGCGTTTGTGGGATGTGTGTGAGAATGTGTGAAGAATAAGATAGTGTGAAGAGATGAGTAAGAGTCCAAAGCAAACAAGAAGAAGAAGAAAGTTTATTTTACACAGTCACAGGTTACATTTCACAATTACACAAGAGATAAGACGGCATAACCGTGATATCGTGAGAGGCCCACACGTTCTTTGAAAGGGTACCACAATACTTCAAGTTGTCACCTTTGTCCTTCTGTTGCCCTTTGCGTTACAGTATCACGGTACCTCTTTCAAAAATCCCGTGGCCCTAGCGGGCATTGCCCTACTGGGCCCCTACAGTTTTGCTGACCATGGTTTTGCATTGTGGACGACTCTGGCTTAGTCCTAACAGGACGGCCGGACGGCAAGCAACCCATTGCTCCCTTGTGACTCCCGATGCCCAGGGCGTCTACTGTGGTTGGGGCAGGGGCGTAAGGATGTCTGTACTCTCAATGTTGTGGCCCTCTCCTTCGCTAGCATGACTGCTTCGCAGAAAGAGAAACCGCATCTCATTCCCTCTCGCTCCGGACCAGGGCCTGAGTCAGACCGACTGGACTACGACAAGGCAATAGTTCTATGTTAACGACAGACGACAATTATGTAATTTTTTTCCACAGGATTGAAAACCCATCGATAACCAACATAAATGCAATTTAAAAACTGTAAACACACGCCCCTGCCGAACAGCTAAAACTTCACTCGAACGCTTCAATAAATAGGATTTGATCACAAAGCTGTCAGTTGCAAATATTATAGACAATCCGTCGGAAGCGAGACTCAGCTGTCAGTGTCATGCGATTGTGTCACTTCCTGTCGCGAGAGGCGATTTGACGAGAACGACGTGTCGCTCGGTTTTTAAATCAGGAATATGTTGTTGTGTTGTGTAGGGTTTCAAAGTAACGGTTGATTTATATGATTTTAACCGACTTTATAAACGGAGGAGATTCTCAATTTGGTTGTATAATAATATTTTTTCACTACATAAGAACCGTTATGGAAAATTATTTTTCTTGTTAGAAAAAAAAAACGATTTATTTTTAGAATAGTCCCATTTTTAGCAAAATCCAGTTTTGATGATGGAATCCAAGAGGAATCGGGGGATTTTTTCAAATATAGGCATACTGGAGATTGTATGGTGATAATGGTATTTTAATTTACAAAATAAGCTCAGGATACACTCTGGTTATAAATGATTATAATGGTTATAATGGTTTATATGACATATATTATAATGGTTTTAGTGATGACATATGGCTCCGAAACGTGGTCGCTTACAATGGGCCTCATCAGAAGACTTCAAATCACCCAAAGGGCAATGGAAAGGGCTATGCTCGGAGTTTCCTCCAACCAAGGTTACCGACATAGCACGAAGAATCGCCAAACTTAAGTGGCAATGGGCAGGGCACATTGCTCGCAGAACGGATGGCCGTTGGGGCCGAAAGGTTCTGGAATGGCGACCACGTACCGGAAGACATAGCGTTGGAAGGCCTCCTACAAGGTGGACCGATGACTTGGTAACGGTTGCGGGAGTCCGATGGATGCGAGACGCGCAGGACCGATCATTGTGGCGACACTTTGGGGAGGCCTATGTCCAGCAGTGGACGTCTTTCGGCTGAAATGATGATGATGATGATGATGAATGGTTATACATATTATCACCGTTACCATCTCTAAATTTCTGCAAGCGATTGACTGCAGTGTGGCGTGTCGCGGGTTCGATTCCCGGACGGAACAAATATTCGTATGACAGACAGTTATTCCGGGTCTCTGGGTCTTCTGTATCTACGTGAGTTTACATGCTTGTGAGCGTACCCAGGATACAAGAGTAATTCCTAGTGCATAAAAAAAAATGAAAGACGACTGCATTAAATACTGTGAGATTAAACACAGATATCTAAATACAGAATTTATTTCAAAATTATTATTATGTCATTTATTTTCTATTTATACATTTTTTTTTTGTGTTTTTAATGTGTCATTTAATTCTTTATTATATATACACGATTATTTCAAAAGCACTTAACTAATTAAAACTATATATAGAGTGACTGGCAATTAGTGTACGATACTTAAACACGTGATTGTGCTCATGATAACAAAAAAAAAATATTATGGGAGCAAAGCCGAAATCGCGAAAAAAATATCAGCTGTTCAGTACATTAGGCACACATAAATGTACGGAAAAGCTGATTTTTTTTTTTCGCGATTTCAGGTTTGTTCCCATAGTAAAAGTTGTTGGTTATCATGAGCACAATCACGTGTTTAAGTATCGTACACTAATAACCAGTCAACCTATAAACACTAAAGGCAACACCTAACTAAATTATGGCGTTATAAAACTCCTCCGCATCACTGTCGACTGGAAGTGTGCCCAAAAGGCTGGCGGCATTGCCACGTTGCATGGCAATGCTTAATCTCTGACCGAGGTATAAGCCAGCCCTTGGGTCAAAATACAATTCTAAGTTTTATTTTACATTTGCTCATTCAGCACCTAAACCGTCATCAACCGTCTAAACAAAATCTTCTTCAAATTAATATACTACTCGAAACACATCAGCACGATAGGATCTGCCCGTACCATATCGCCGCTAGCTACATGGTACCACATGCGTCCGGGGCGGGCCGGGACGGATCGTACGCGGTTCACCTGTCCTAATATATTTCAGTGTGTAGTTGCCTTTACATAAACATATGTATATATTCACAAGTTTACCGCTAAATTGAGGTACAGTAGGCTGGAGAATGTAGACGTTGCATGCATGAACTAATTATTTCTCTTGTTTTGTCCTCAGAACTTGTCTTTAGACTTTTCCGCACCAAAAATCAAATCATTAATTTTGTAAGAATATACAGGATGTCTTTCACAAACGAATACCACGGATCCAGTACATAATTCTGGATCCCCCAGTGATGAAATTTTTCGTCGGATTTTTCCTACAAAAAAAAAAACTTTACGTTTAATTTAAACTGTATAAAACTCATACTCCATTCGCAATATGATTGAATACAGGGGCGCCGGCTTTTTGAAAATCTTATGGGTGCTCATGCTCATTTGATGGACTCGAAAAAGTGGCCAACTGTGAGATGAGAATTAATGCACACTGATCGACCGACAAATAAATAAATGTCCTACTTACATACTGCGTACTTAATTACGTATGTTTGATAAAAATATAAAATGAAACCATTATATTTTAGTATCAAGAAACATTATAATTTATACGGAACCTAAAAGGCGATTACTGATCTGTTTCTTGATGTCTATTATCAGGGGTGCTCAGCACCCACTGTTTATTTCTCATGGGTACTCGAGCCCCCGAGCACCCACGGAGTCAGCGCCCCTGATTATATATTTAAACCAACCTTTTTTACTGTCTGTTCAACCGATTTTGATTTAAATGGTACGGAACCCTTCGTGCCCGAGTTCAACTTGCACTTGGCCAATTTTTTGACATGCTGGTCAAAGGTTAATAAGTTGTGATAAAAAAACAAACATAATCTCGTTGGTATTTTCCGAAGATTCAAGAAGAGGTTCAGCACATCTACTTTTCAAGCACAAAAACTCCAAGCCACTACTGAGAAGTTCCTCTTGGATAAACCTTAACAAAAAAGTTAGTTCGAGACAGAAACCGGTTTCTTACAAGAAAAAAAGCTGTTTACATAATTAAAGAAAAAGCTTTTCTTACTAGAAAACCTATACTAAGAAAATTGCACAGAAATTCTTTTTTTTTTTTTTTTTTATTAATGATAGGCTCGCGTTTGACCACCATCTCACCTGATGGTAAGCGATGATGTGGTCGACGATGGAACACGCTTGCCTAGAAGTAGCCTATTCACTCTTGACTTAAAGATCCCTAAGTTGTAGCTATCTGGAAACACAGACTCCGGCAAGGAATTCCACTCCTTGGCTGTACGCATAATAAATGTGTTCTTAAAACGTTTTGTGCGTATGGGTGGGATGTCTACCATGTACCGGTGGCGCAACGCCGTACGTCTAGTGGTCCGATGATGGAACGGACTTGGCGGAATTAGATTGTGCAATTCCAGTGCACACTCCCCGAAATGTAAACGATAGAAAACCGACAGGCTAGCAACTCGGCGGCGATACCCAAGGCTTTGTAGCTTCGACTCAACAAGTGCATCATTGCCGATGATCCTCTTGGCTCGCCTCTCAATCGACTCTAGCGCATCAAGCTGGTATTTGGCAGACCCGTCCCAAAGATGAGAGCAGTACTCCATACACGATCGTACTTGCGCTTGATAAAGGTTGAGCAGCTGTTCCGGCGTGAAGTACCGTCTCACCTTTGCTAAGATCCCCAATTTTTTGGCAGCCAGTTGAGCCTTTGCCTCAATGTATGAGCCGAAATTTAGAGTAGACGACAGCGTTACCCCAAGAAGCTCAAGGTGGTCGGTTATTGGCACGGTCACACCTCGGAAAGATGGAGCCGGTTGGAATTGACTCCGTTTAGCGGAAAAAAGACACGCTTGGGTTTTAGTTGCATTGAACTTGACCAGATTGGCATCGCCCCAATCGGAAACCGCCTTCAAGGACGAGTTCAAGCGTTCAACCATAGCCTCTCGGGATGACTGGATCTGTGACCCACTAGCACGTGCGGCAATCTGTTTAGGCAATTGTTTTAATTTTTGATAGGCTCGATCTTGACCACTATCTCACCTGATAGTAAGCAATGATGTGGTAGTCGGTGCATCACGCTTACCTAGAAGTAACCTATTCACTCTTAACTTAAAGACACCTAAGTTGTACTATCAAGAAACACCAACTCCGGCAGGGGATTCCACTCCTTAGTTGTATGCACAACGAATGCTTTCCTAAAACCAAAAATTAAAGTCAAATGATAAATAACATTTAAATTGCAAATAGGTTTTTAAAAATAATAATAAACTTTTTACAAAAAAATAAAACTAACTTCAATGTAAAAAAAAAACACTAAAAAGTAGAAAATAACTTTAATTTGGAAGTCGGTGTTTCTATAAGTTTTGTCTCTTCGTTATTTAACACCAGCTTCCGAAATTAAAGTTATTTTGCACTTTTTAGTGTTATTTTTTACATTGAAGTCGGTTGTATTTTTTTTTTGTGAAGTTTTTTTATACACATTTTCGTTGCGGTACCACTACTAAAAAGTACCCCTCAGTCAAACTTAAAGTCATCGCGTATACGTATAAACCAAGCAATTTTACAGTTCTGCTGTGATCCTATGAGGAGTCCCGTTCCATATCTTCGAAGTTCATCATCAGATCATAACAATATTTCCATGGAACCAACTCGGAAGTAAAACCATTCAATCAAAAAAATAATTTTCAAAATCGGTCCTCTATGGACAGAGAAATAGGTGAGCATACATAAAAAAAATACAGTCATATATAGAACCTCCTTCTTTTTGGAGTCGGTTAAAAACAGTTTTAATCGTCAATTTAAACTAGATGAGGCGGATGTTTCCTAGCTGACTACCCTGACAAGAAACACCAAAACGTCGTCGTCGTCGTCGTCGTCGTCGTTTTTATTATATGTGGAGAACGTTGTTGATATCACATGTGTAAAACTATTTCTAAGCCTTTTTTCTGTAATTCCCTATGTGTTATTGTTTGTTTTCCCCAATAAATAAAATAAAATAAAACAAAATAAAACAGACTCAGGAGTCAGTCTCTTTGAAGGTCCTTACAGCAAATATGTAATGGTCAAATCATATCAGAACCTTGCAGATTAGTGTCTGAGATCTTCTTTTAAGGAAAGAACTACACAGATTTGAGTGAACCTGTGCAGTCAGTGCAAGTATTTATCAGTATTCGTGAAATTCAACGCAGGACTACTAAGGAGTTGAACGATTTGACGAACAATACCAAAGAACAAATAAAAAGAAATATATTAGTGTTTATCGATGGTATTTATTATTCTACATACCTTCATCGATGCCTTCACCGTTATTTTGTTAAGACATACAACACTGACACATATCTTTACCAACCTAACAACACAACTCTTAACCCCCTCCTTCAAATCAAGCCCCCCTCTTTTTGTCACAAGGTAGCTTGCTTCCATTAATTCTTTTTGTCTCTTTGCAATTCTCTTTTCTTTTTAAACAAAAACCAACCTTCATTTGCTACAGCACGCGAGCTTTACATATCAACGTGTCGTCCCTGAGTCGTATTTTTTTCCGCAGTGTTTGTAGACGGTAGAGGGTTAAGACTACTGAGAAGGTAATGAAAGGATGTAGGAAATTGGACAGTGATTCAGTAATGAGATAAATAAAGATATTAGGTAGAGGTTTTAATTAGAAAGTGGGTAAGGTGTCAGAATGGAGATTCAAGGGCAGGGGGTTTAACTACGGGGTCCCAGGCTACAGGGGCTCTGATGTGTGATTTCTTTTTAACATTTCATCCACTGGCTATCTTCATCATCGCCTATCGCAACTCAGTCTCACTGCCTGTGTGCTAATACGGTATATTTTGTAAAAAAAGCCTCATTAATTTTAGATACTGATAATGTTATTAGTAATATTTGTTTTTGATAATGAGGGTGGGGCAACGCTTTTTTAAAAGATACAGGATCCCTTGGTGACTACCTTGCTACGCCACTGGTGAGGGGTTGTTTTTTAGGTGGGAAAATCATCTAATGACAAATCTCGCTCTTGGGCGGAGCGAGAGATAGTGTCAGACTTTTACAGACTAAAAACCCACTCCTGTTCCTTCTTTGCCTTCATCCCAGGGCCCCGGGTTTCACTTTCACACTACCCGTGGGGCCACGGGTAGGCTTCGACCCTGCTGGGCCCCTACGATTTGCTGACTGGTGATGGGTTCAGAATTTGAAGGTTACTTGTGACATTTTGGAAAAAAAAACCTCATAGAGCTGTAGCGTATTAAAATGGATCGTCAGCATTTTTCTAACAGTTCGACATGAAGTTGATTGCGGCATCATGGCTTGACATGACAGAGGAGCTCGTGGCTAGAATAACAACAACTTCACTGGACTATCTCCAAAATCAAACAACACTTACCGAGGTCATTTTGTAGATGGGTAACCATCCTAACATACTGAGACCCCTCCGCACTTTGGAAAACATGTTAAGCCGTTGGTCCCGCCTGTCAATTGTAGAACTTTGTCAGTTGTTATGGATAGTCAGAAGCCAAGAAATCTGACAACAGTTTTGCCAAGGGATATCGTGTCATCCAATTACTGGGTTCTGGAGGTCAGATAGGCAGTCGCGCTATGTAAATACTGATATCCAGCTGCATCTGATTTGCCATGGTCCGGAGCGAGGAGGAGTGGCAGGTGGTCGCCTCTACTGAGGGAACGGCCCTCACGCCCCAACGTCAGGATCCCAATCCCGATTTCTAGGGACCGTAGGCGCGGGCTTGCGAACGGCGAGCAATGGGTAGCTCGCCGTCCGACCGTCCAGTAACCGTTCGGATCGAGCCTAAGTCATCGACGGTGCGTAGCGTTCCACGTGCGCCTCAAGGAGATGTCAGCAATAGGGGCCCAGCAGGGTCGAATCCTACTAAGGCCATGGATTGCGCGAAAGAGCACCCCGGGGCCCTGAAACGAAGGCAAAGAAGGAACAGGAGTCAGTAAAAGTCTGACACGCCCTCGCGCTCCACCCAAAGGCGACAGATGTCATTAGGTTCCTCCTAAAAAAAAGCTGCATCTGGTTTGATTGGAAGCTGACCCAAAAACATTTGGGAAAAGGCAGTGAGCAACATGGTGGGAGCTCCAAAAGTCTTAAAATTGGCATCAAGCAGTGAGCAAGTGTAGTGACCGGTTTCGGTTCATTCAAAAACCGGCCACCCGATAATATTATAAATTCTCTAAAGGAACCACCCAGTATACGAGACGAGATAAATACTCGCTTAGTACTTGCATAATAATTAACCCAAACACACACTCATTAGCTTTCTTTGTTCAGAGCATAAAGGCGTGTGCACAAAAGCGAACGGATAATATTTTTTGGGCTGAGTGCATACAGGATCACATCGCGCCTTTACAATCGCCAGGCTGACGTCCGCAGACTTGCTCCGCCGCAACGAGGTGCGAATAAGGTGACAAGCGGGAGCGAGAGCGATTGAAAAGAGGGGGAGTAGACATTGTTAATGGTTACACTGATGCGTCAGACTTACATGTAGAGTTTTGACAATTTGTCCTGAATAACAAACAAACGCTCTAGAAAGCCTAAATTATTGAATGTCTTATTTTGCCGCACTGTGGCTCGATCAACTTTGGCCGCGTATGCTAACGATGCTCAATCCGCTCTCGGAGACCAACAGACCAACCCCGGAGTTATCTTGTTTGCTGATGAATGGAAGACGATAATTATTGTTAGAAAATTTGCGGTTCTGAGACAGAGTGAGAGGATTAACTTATTTTAGTGTACTAAATAATAATAATAAATAAATGACAATTTATAGTTGTTGATGTTCATTAAACTTCAATTTTATGTTTGTGTTGCTTGATTTCTTTTAGACAAATAGCTTTCAAAGAATGAAGAATTAGGTGAGAATAAGGTGATTAGTGTGATTTAGGTGATACAGTTGTAGTATTTGAAGTAAAAAAAAATGTCTGGTCGCTGTCATCGGACATGGTGAAGAGGATTTACATCATCTTTCATAGGTATGTTTCTGTTATTGTAAACCTTACTAGGTCAAATTGTATAGAATCACGCATCATTACAATGCTGATCTCTGATTTTTTTATATTCAAACGGTTCTTTCACAGTATACAAATTGCTCCCGCCACCTCTCATCACACACCTACCACCCTTAATTCGGCAACACATAAGCAATTTCCCGCTAGCGAAATAAGCGAATTAAAATCGCCTCAAAGCAACTTCTAGCAAAGAAACGCCTGCATGCGTCGGGGGGTTTATTTTTACCTATTTACCCCTCGGGGGGTGACTGACGAACGGTCAGCCTTTGAACGCAGTTATTTAGGGTTGAAATTTTTAATTTTAAAGTTGTCTTTAGTACCTGTGTTGAATTGTGGGGGTTGAGATTTTAGATGTACTTATTGCATTTGCTCTCTGCTTCTGATTTAATTGAAACTGGTGCTGAAATTACAGTTAGGAAATGTGTACTTTTTAGAGTGCCGGCCCTCAACAGGAAAAAACGAAACCCTTATAGGATCACTTTGTTGTCCGTGCATCTGTCTGTCTGTCTGTCCAGATCCTTTATTTCGGGAACGCGTAGAGATATCGAGTTGAAATTAAAACCATATTACTTAAGTCTGCGGTCCCTTGAAGCTGTGAAAAAATCAAACTTCTAAGTTGACGAATAAAAAAGCTATGGCCGTTTATGTTGCATAAACATATATTTCGATACTCTCAAAGGAATCAAAATTCATAGGTACTTCCCGTTAACCCAGAATCCTAAAATTTGGCATAAAACAAGATCTTATAGTACAAATATAGGAATAAATCTGAAAACTGTAAATTTGTTGTTACGTCACAATTTTTTTTGCGTTTCGGAAAAATCTTCTGAGACTCCATTCCGGAATTGAACTATTTAGAATAGAATAGAATAGAAAAACTTTTATTCGGTACAGACACAGCACCATTTACATAGGTAAGTTTGTACGGAACCCTCAGGACGCGAGTCCGACTCGCACTTGCCCATTTATTTTTTTGTCTTTATCATAATCAGCCTTTTAATGTTCCCACTGTTGGGACTCAGGCCTCCTCTCTAGGAGAGGATATGGAGGGCCCTAATCCACCACGCGGGCCCAGTGCGGATTGGTGAATGTCACATGTCTTCGAATGTTTGGTTCTAGGACATGCCGGTTTCCTCACGATGTTTCCCTTCTCGATGTTGTCTTTATCACTAAGTTACAATCTAGGGATTTTTAAGTCAAGAGTGAATAGGTTACTTCTGGGAAAGTGTGCTCTATTGTCGACCACTGCTTTCCATCAAGTGACACAAGTGGGCAAGGGCAAGCTTATCAAAAACAGAAAAAAAATCAGTAAATAAATAAATTATGGTTGTTATATGTAAAAGAGAAAACATTAATATTTTACATACAACAGCCATAATTTACTTGTCACCATTGCGTGGACCGCCCGGAGCACACGAGCATTCGGTGGAGGAGGTGTCCCGTTTAGGCGGAGCACCGCAGTGTTCTAGTGGAGGCGACAACCTCTCGCGCCGGTCCCTGGTTCAGGCCATGGTCTGAGAGGGAATGCGGTCGCATCCTAATGCGAAGAAGTAATGCTAACATAAGAGATGGCCGCAAGAGTGAGGAAACGTACATCCGGTACATAATACGCCCCAGCCGCTGCGATCGAAGAAGACCCGAGCTTTCGGTGGCCGGAGCGGCTGGGGCGTGAGGACGACGAGCAATGAGTAACTCGCCATCCCCTCTTCCTATAAGAACCGAGCCCGAGTCATAGACAGCGCGTAGTGTTTCATGTGCACCTCAAAGAGATGTCAGCATAATTGACGGGGCCTGCCAGGACTGATTCTTGTCTAGGTTACTGATCGAAAGAGTCACTGAGTTCATGGAACGCCAAGGACAACTAAAGGAGACAAACCAGGACCAGGAAAGGAAAGCCGCAGGTAAAAGCTAGTTCTATATCATCATCATCATCATCATTTCATATAGATAGACGTCCACTGCTGGACATAGGCCTCCCCCAAATGTGGCCACAATGAACGGTCCTGTGCGTCTCGCATCCATCGGATTCCCGCAACCTTCACCAGGTCATCGGTCCACCTTGTAGGGGCCTTCCAACACTGCGTCTTCCGGTACGCGGTCGCCACTCCAGAACCTTTCGGCCCCAACGGCCATCTGTTCTGCGAGCAATGTGCCCTGTCCTGCAGTTCTATATAATACCATTAGAATTTAACCGATTCGCTGATAAAACTGATTTAGTAAAAAATCTCACGAGCGTGTAATTTCACCGGACATTACACCACTCAACAATTTTTACGTAAACTTATGTATCAACCGTAACATTCCTATATCATTAACTTTAATTAGAACATCCGTTATTACGAATCAGAGAACCTCATTGGACGAGATGTTTCACATAACTTCATAGATCATTTTTAATTATAAGTAAGAATGGTGCTGTAACAACAGGAAAGCAGAGTACTTAAGATATTTATTTTGAATCCTGAAGTAATTAAAAACTATATTCATTACGGATCTTATCTTATTGGATCTTAAAGTCAAGATTGGACAGTTTACTTCTTACCATCAGGTGAGATAGTAGTCAACCGCGAGCCTATAAAAAACCTGGCCAAGTGCGAGGCGAACACAATAGGAAGGGTTACGCACCGTCCGTAGCAAAAAAAAACAGCAAAAAAAAGTCACGTTTGTCACGTTTTCTGAGCCCCACTTTTTATTCTGTTTTTCGTATTTGTTGTTAAAGTGACAACAGAACTACATCATCTGTGAATTTCAACCGTCTAGCTATCATGACTGACAGACGGACAGTGGATTGACAGCAATAGGGTCCCGTTTTTAACTTTTTAGGTACGAAACCCTAAAAACTATGAGAAATTTCATACTTATTTGCGTCATCATTAACTCTAGCTTTTGCCAGTGGCTTCGACCACCTGAAAGCTAATACTATTCCAAGGGAACATACCCTTGAGTCAATTAATTTATTTACAAGCATTTATACAACGTTACAGATGGTTGCAAAGGACGTCCAAGGCGTTGTACTATAGAAACTCACTAACTTAAAATACATTTAATAAAACAAATAAAACCTTATAATGGGCAGGGCATATTGCACGCAGAATAGATGGCCGTTGGGGCCGAAAGGTTCTGGGGTGGCGACCGCGTACCGGAAGACGCAGCGTTGGAAGGTCTCTCACAAGGTGGATCGATGACCTGGTCAGGGTCGCGGGAATCCGATGGATGCGAGACGCACAGGATTGGTCGTTGTGTCGACGCTTGGGGGAGGCCTATGTCCAACAGTGGACGTCTTTCGGCTGATATGATGATGATGATGATGATGAACCTTAATAACATTAACCTTTCCTATTTACTATTGTTGGAAATTTTACACACATATGTTAAAAATTTCTCCTTTATTATATGTGATGTGATTGAAGTGTTCTTTGATTTTCAGTTGTTTAATTAATGAAAAATTCCCTTCGTGATAGGTTATGGGTTTTCAATGTAGTGGTTGCACTTTGCGTGAGGTTTTTGTGGCAGGATGACCTTTGAAAAGCACCATGGTTCTTAGAACTTCAAGGGGAATAAAAAGTATGGCTACAGGGGTTTTTTTTTTCGTAGATGTGAAAATCATCCAATGACATCCCTCGCTCTTGGGCGGAGCGCGAAGCTGTGACAGACTTTTACTGACTAAAAACCCACTCCTGTTGCCTTTCATACCAGGGCCGAGTTTTCCTTTCAGAAGCAGACCCTTGGCCTCAGTAGGCTTCGACCCTGCTGGCCCCTACGGTTTGCTAACCTAAATTATAATAATCAGTCGGGAAGACCGCAGCAGGCAGTGTTCTAGTTTTTCGAAACATTTAAAATAATTTCCTCATTCACTTAACTCTCATTTGAACTCCTTTAAAAACGGACCATTTTGCAATCCGTAATCAAATTCGTACAGTCCACAACAAAAGTACATTGTAAAAAGACGAACAGCTCATTAAGTACAATCGTTAATTGCGCAGTCAAATCGAACGCTACCTAACTTCATTACATTCTTCCGATAATACGACATCGGAGGCGCCGTCCGGCCCGGCCGGCGAGTTATGCAATGAGCACCCTCCCATTCTGATCACGTGCGAAACGGACCGGGGGCTGCTAATTAAAAATCGAAGGATTTTTGTTACTAACTGTACTTGTTAGGTATCCGAAGAAGTATCGACAGACTCGAGTTTTTTGTCGATCACGATAAATTGCGTATAGATATGGCGAGGCCCTAAAACGGAAGCGTGTCCGGGTTTTGTGAACGGTAGCATGTACTCGTAGATAACTGTAGCCTTGGGTGGAATAGGTTCTTGTTATTTTGGAGATTTCTGTCGGCAGATATGAATTTTTCGAGTTTGATGACGTTTGCTGATATTGGGTGGAGATGGTGACGATACGGTTCTTCTTTATTTTTTTAAGGTTTTTCGTAAGTAGGAAAGATGCAAAAAGATTAGCCTATAAGTAACATCAGTGATGAAACTCTAAAAATGGAAGTGGCTATTTCACATAAATAAGGCCATCGTCCTCCATACTGGGAAACAATATTGTATTGTGAAGAATTGTGTACTTTAAATAATTTAATACAGATTTATTGATTGTAAGTCGACGCAGATGAATAATACTTAAGAAAAAATAAGTATGTCGACCCACACAATTGCGATTTTCAGAAAAACGCATTTGAAGTTTTTGGTTCATAGAATATTGACACGACAAAAGAGATCAGAGACCCATCCATCAGCGTCTAAGTACGCATTACTTTGTGAAATTTATTTTATCACCACTGCTATCAAAAACGGTGACAGAAAACAGCGTGAGGAAACCGAATGTTAGAATATTCAGTTGACTAGAACAGGCTAGAGCCTAGAACCAAAAATTCGAAGACATGTGACATCCACTAATTTATTTATTTATTTATTCTTTATGCACACAAGAGTACAGAGGCGGACTTAAGCTGTTGATTCCCGCAATAACGCCGGCGTTAACGCGCCATTGTCTTTATACTGTGTCTCTAATTACGCTACTCAAAAAGTTAATGCCAATTCGCACTGGGCTCGCGTCCTGCAGCCCATTCACTGTCCTAGCAAGGAGGCCTCAGTCCCAGCAGTGAGAACACTGTAAGCCTACTTATAGGCTTACGTACATAAGTTGATACATTAATGATATGACGCTTCGAAAGACAAGTCTCATTGAATGATAACCGCCGTCGCTTATGAATCACGCCCGATATTTGAAGTGCCTGCTCATTTTCAATCGACCTTTTGAACCGTAACCTAGTATTATTGGAATAAAGAAAAGTTGATTAACTTTAGTTAGTCAAAGTATAAACGAGATAATACAAATACTTCAGCATTTCTCAAATACTGGAGTATCACGATTTCACTTACACGTTTCTACTTTGCAGGTCAACACGAAAATTCTGTCCAATTTAAAACAAAAAACGACACATTCCTGAAAGCACCTACGCGAAAAAAATATAAATAAAATATATACTCAAGTCAACGTCCTACATACAACAACTTGTACGTATTTCTTTACTATTACAGTACACCCCCCTCCCCGGCCCGCACCCCACCTTACACTCCGGATCTCATGCTTACAAACTGTCGCATTACCGGTCCATCCTTGCCGACAATACCCTGACACTACCCCTCAAAACTCAACTCTATCACTCCGCAATAAGGACTACACATCGCGAAAATGTGACT
This sequence comes from Mythimna impura, assembly GCA_905147345.3. NCBI lineage: Eukaryota > Metazoa > Arthropoda > Insecta > Lepidoptera > Noctuidae > Mythimna > Mythimna impura. The sequence goes on from LR990350.1 coordinate 29,117,233, forward strand.
GCGGAACGCAAACGAGAAAACTTGTCAATGCAAATTGAACTATATATTCAGAATCTAAGGTTGAAGTTTGTCTGTGGTGCACTCGGTACGGTAATGATAATTCTAAGCAAATGCCATAAGGAAATAAGCTGAGTGGTTCCTTTTGGAATTGTTTACTTGAGAAGATTTCGTTTGGGTAAACAAAAGGTGGACGATGACCATGGGGTGGTGACACATTGGAGGCTTTAGTGGTCACATTACCAGGCTGGCAATTGATCGGAGACAGATTGCTTACGTAAACACAGCTGGTACAACCCTACGGAAAGTATAGTCTACTCGCCTCCGTAAAATTAAACGTTACTTATTCGTCAGTGTTGAAGAGTAGGCAGACCAGAGAGAAGGTAAGCTGAAGATTTAACAGTTACAAAAGGAAATGATTGGCAGCATATCCCATATAACAGGGATAAATGGAAGAAACTGGAGAAGGCCTACACTCGTGGAGGGGCTCCTATTCCAAAGAACATACTAACTTAGATTACCTATATGAAAAAAAAAATGGAAAGTTAAGAGTAATGGGAATTAAAGGCTTTTTTGAATATTAAAACATTTGCCTGCTGCGGTCTTCCTATCTGATTCTAATCTAAGTGTCTTCAAGACTAGAGTGAATAGGCTCTTAATAAACTAGTGCGCTTCAGCATCAACGATTGCATCTCTACTTACCAAAAAATCTGGTGCGATCGCAGGCACTAAGTAATAAAAAAAAATATTATTGGAAGTTTTGGTTAGCTTTTTATTTTCTGATAAGTTGAAACAAAGCCACACACCACAAATAATGACTAACGCAATATTAAAACTTCACTGACTTATTGTACCTAAATAAGTTTTAACCTTTTGAGTGCGTAATTAGAGACACAATAGTAAGACAATGGCGCGTGAACGCCGGCGTTAATGCGGGGATCAACAGCTAAATAGGAGCTCAATACTCATGCATATCTTCTGTCTTATCTGGTCGGGTCTACCGGTTGATAAGTAAGCTTACAGGCATCGTGTCTTGATGGCAATGCTTGGCAATATGATTGGTAACCACATGCACAGTTCACAGAACACTGATGTCTATCTTTCTGACCTCTATACAGAAACAGCCTTTACAGTTCCAACAATAACTGTTTATTAAATTGTAAACCAAACTATGAATATCAAACGACAACAACTCCAATACAATGTCACTACAGCAATATTCAGTTACGACAATCTATCCACACCTTGCTGCCACCGTCTAACTACCAACAGTACCAGCTACTGCTAGAACCAGTTAAGATTCTAAAACTATCAATATTTACAAGGTTATCAACGTAAACTATCGAATAAAGAAACCGAAGGCAATCATTGTAATCGGCCGGTTACAAGACAATGCACTACCACAATAGAGGGCCATTCTGCCAGCGCTCAGTGCTAGCGACCAATCGCGTTGAGTGAAAACTGCCATAAACGGCTCTGAATAGCCCTGCCAGATCAGGACGGAGACGCGGAAGTAGGTAGAAAGGTTTTGCATCAGTGAGGCTTTGGAATGGCTACTGAATTGTAAAGCTGGTAGTCGCGTTGATAAGGATGTTACTACTGAACAAGACTTTAAAAAGAATCGTTCTAGTATTATTATGTGGTTAGGTTAGGATAGAATTTGCCTTATAGATGAACTTAAGATACCACAGTATAATACATATCCATAAGCAGTTACTTATAAAGAGTCAAGTGGTTCTAAATTCCCATTTCGAAGTCACATGAAACTTAATGAAAAATCTTTCAGAAAACAATACCTTTCCACAATTTATTTTAAACCTCCATTAAAGTAATTCAAACAGCAATCTCGCAACTAATTCAATAAACAATCCAGCCATAACCAGAGAAACAGGACAAACATCAAAATTTAAAATCGCTTTCACAGAAATTGAGGATAAGAGAAACAGTACAATGTGGCTATTAGCAGTAACTTATTATAGACAATTTCCTACGTTGGTACGCGACCAATCGGCCTGAGTGAGAACCGCTATAAACGGAAACAGTTACGGAACGGAATTATGGAATAAGGGACTCTTTGGACCAAGCCGGCTCTGGATCGGAACGGTGACATCTTTGGCTAGTACTCTGAATAATCTGGGAGTGTTAGCAAAATTGTGTTTTAGAAAAACCTCATTAATATGCTTGTTCATTTATTCAAATCCTAAACTTTGACCCCCTTTTTATAGATGAGAAGTCATCCCAATTTACTTGGGATCAATGTAGTATATTTTCTTTCATATATTTAATTTTTTGTCATCTTAATATTCACCAGCTTTCCAGCCATATCATCTATTACACAATTCATCCATGATTTTGTTGATTTTATCGTCATTATAGTATTGAAAATCTTGTCCAAAATTGTAAGAAGTAGAAGTCTTTTATTTATCACTATCGTTAAATAGTTATTATAGTCACATTTCAATTTAAGCTTATCATCCATATCATGGATACTAAGCTTAGTAATATCAATACGGTCCTGCAACTCATCATTAACAAGGGCAGAAGGGTGATGATGGACTTGGAATTATCGTAGTATGTCTTTTTCATCGTCATCTTAATTCTAACCATATAATCTTTCACACATCCACCGTTCATTAACTTTTCCTCTACCTCTACCAGAGTTTACAAATGCATATCCAAGAGACAATGTAATTATTTTAATCATTACCATTCTTACTCTTAAAACAATACCACCTCTACAAGTTCCTGATCTGCATTATTGTTACAATACTACTCTAAGACCCGTCTAAATTCACCTTAACCATCCTTTAATTGGTACTCGGCCAGCTAATGCTATTAGGCAAAATACGACCGTTCCATCTGTGTGAGTGCGTTGTTTATTCTTTGGCCGCTTTAGGAATTTACGTCCTATTGTATTCCAGCAATGTTTTAGGTATCGAGGAGGTCAATGACTTGATTTTGATGCACTAGTTAAGAATGTTTTGGGTTTTTGTTTCATGTTTCGTTGAGGTTGAGTAGATTGAGTTTAATTGATTGGTTTGGAAGTTTGCAAGTTCGAAGGCATTTTCTTCCGTAGTTTGTAGGCTGAATTTGATAGGATTAACCATTTGTTTGTTTGTGTATTTTCTCCTATTGCGTTAAGGTTAGGAGCGATAGGGTCGAGAAATATTTAAAACTAGCTGCCGCCGGCGTCTTCGCTCGTGTGAAAGTTTCTCCATTCAAACTCGGACGTCTGTTTCATCTTTTTAGTGGGTGAATTTTGGAAAACGCTCTTTTAGTACTCGCCTACGACATTAAAGGAAACCTTGTACAAAATTTCATGATCCTAGTCCCAGTAGTTTTGGCTGTACGTTTATATGTCAGCCAGTCAGTTTCTCCCTTTATATATGTCTTGGCTAGATCTTAGAATTGATCATTTCATGATATGGCCAACTAAAACTGGCCATATCGTTTAAACGTTAACATATGATGATATATCAATCCTCGTTTGGTCATATCATTGATTTCTATGATAATAAAATAAAATAAAAGGTCTAAAGAAAGTAGGCCAAATGAGGATGATATTTCAATCATCAAACTTTAACGCTTAAAACGATCTGCCCTCCTAGCCAAGTTACAATCGTATCGTTCGCGCCGAACGCCTCGAGTAGGCCACGCCTCCAATTCCTTTGTTCTGGCGTCATCTCAACGCTCAGTCACGTGGTCACAACAAAGGAATCGGAGGCGTGGCCTACTCGAGGCGTTCGGCGCGAACGAAACGATTGTAACTTGGCTGGGGGGCTGGCCAGTTTTAGTTGGCCATACTATGAAGTGATCAATTTCTATGATGCTAGCCACGACATATACATAGATAGAATAATACTATGTCTAATATTTTGCGTGACTCCACTATCTTGTTAAATTTAACAGGATCTCGCATTTATTTAATTTAAATAGAAACTTATGACTCTCAGCGTTACTAAAACTTACATTCAGTGAAATAATTCTTCCTAAGATTCTTCTCCATAGAGATCTACGCTTTGGAACGTGCAATTTAGCTTCACTTCTTTTCTTTTTTTGACTGACCGACATTTTGACAATTCAAAAGTGCCTGTAATTGGTCTATTTGAAATAAACGTTTCTGATTTCTGATTTCTTATTATTTATTACGAATATATTATCAATACTAGCAGCTGACTGCTCGCGTGAGAGTAAAGCGAAAAGTATCCTATATGCTATACCAAATACGGTCTACCCGTGTGCCAAATTTCATCCAAATCTGTTCAGAAATATGAGCGTGAAGGAGTCACAAACATACACACACGAACGATATTACATATAAACTTTCGTCTTTATAACATTAGTGCGATATGATTACATCTTTATAATATTATTTTCATTTGTAAAAGCTGATTTTCCTTAAGTTCCTACAAATGAAACTCTCTCATACAAGTATGGTTAGTCCATAAGAAATACCCAGAAACGATAGCTGTCTAATCTAAGTAAGGTATGAAAGCTTTCAACATTATTATTCATAAACTTGTAACTTGATGTTATTCCCACATCAATTTTTTCCAGCATTCTGTAGGCTCTGATTTTCCCACAACTTAGACAAACACAATTTGAAAATATTGTGATAAAATAGACGTAAATGTTTTAAGCACATAAAGACCTATTTATGTAAAGTTCTTTCATGAAATAACTTTTTTTTTTGAAGTGAGTAACCATAAAATAACAGCACCCCCTTCTGGGTGGAGCAAGAGAGAGTGTCAGACTTTTACTGACTAAAACCCGCCTGTGTTCCTTCAACTGCCCTTTACATTCCAGGGTACCGGTGATTCTTACGAACAATGCCGCAAAACCCTGGACGATATTTTTTTAAATTTTTGAGGCTCGAGCTTGACCACTATCTCACCTGATGGTAAGCGATGATGTGGTCGACGGTAGAGCACGCTTGCCTAGAAGTCCTTGAATAGGTTATATTGCGACTTGAAGTTATTGTGATCTAAATATATAAAAGGAGAAACTGACTGACTGACATATCAACGCACAGCCGAAACTACTGGGACTCGGAGTGTGAAATTTTACACAAGGTTTATTTTTATGACGTAGGCGAGCGCTAAGAGAGGATATTCCAAAATTCACCCATATGGGATGAAACGGGGGGGGTCCAAAGTCTGTATAGAGAAACCTACTATGACGCGGGCGACGCCGCTGACAGAAGCTAGTAATATATATAAGTACATTAATGGTATAAGTTTTATGAGTATTAATTAAACATAGATAGAACAAAAACACTGAACTAATTAAAACTACATTTATACACAACAGCTCGGTCGGCTGGGCAGCGTTCGGGAAGCTGCACAGTATCTTCTCGTCTACAGTGTCTCAAGACGAAAGTCTATAACCAGTGCGTTTTGCCAGTGATGATACTCGTATATGGCTCCGAAACGTTGTCGCTTACAATGGGCCTCATAAGAAGATTAAAGTCACCCAAAGGGCAATGGAAAGAGCTATGCTCGGAGTTTCCTTGCGTGATCGAATCAGAAATGAAGATATCCGCAGGATAACCAGGGCTGCCGACATAGCACTAAGAATCGCCAAACTTAAGTGGTAATGGGCAGAGCACATTGCTCGCAGAACAGATGGCTGTCGGGGCCGAAAGGTTCTGGAGTGGCGACCGCGTACCGGCAGACGCAGCGTTGGAAGGCCTCCTACAAGGTGGACCGATGACCTGGTAAAGGTTGCGGGAATCCGATGGATTCAAGACGCACAGGACCGTGCATTATGGCGACACTTGGGCCTGTGTCCAATAGTGGACGTCTATCGGCTGAAATGATGATGATGAAGATATACAATAACTCATACCTAAAATATGGTGTCAAAAAATTCCTCCGCATCGCTGTCGACTGGTAGTATGCCCAAAAGACTGGCGGCATTGCCACGTTGTATGGCAATGCTTAATCTCTGACCGAGGTAAAAGCCAGCCCTTGGTATAAGTAAATAAATAATTTCTTGTTCTTTCGTAAACTAACAAAACGTTCAGTTTTAATTTATGCACATAATTAAACATCTCGAACTTTCCTCGACAATTAAATCGATACCTACCAATTTCAAAATGATCATGTAAGTAGTTCTTATTCGAAATCAATTGAGAGAAAATTCTTATATCGATATCATGGTGGACAAATTATGTAAATATAGAAGGGATATCTTCAATCTACAAGACATTAATGGACATACAGACATACAGACTGTTGGCTATAAAGATATCAATCAAACTAAAGTTAGGGACATTTTGTTGTTATTTCAAATGGTCTTGTACCATTAAATTAGCATCGGAATGGTACCAGCGCATTCCCATAAGATCACGGTATCAGGGTACTGTGTGTGGTGCAAGGGAGGAGCAATGCTCGATTTAAATTTACTTTCATCTTTAAATATAAAACTGACTGACATATCAACGCACAGTCGAAACTACGGGGACTAGAATCGAGAAATTTTGCACATGTTTTCTTTTTATGCCGTAGGCGAGCACTAAAAGGTTTTTCCAAAATTTACCCCCTAAGGAGATGAAACGGGGTTCCAAAATTTTTATGAAGAAACCTACTTTCACTGACAGAAACTAGTTAAGAATATCTAGGTCTTAAAAATAAACAATTCTTTTGTTTCATCTTCTCTAGTGTCCACAGCAGGCTATTCAATCTTAGTAACAAATTACAACTTGATTTCGAGAAAATATGCATAAAGACTTAGACATACACCAGAAAAACAGAACCATTCTTCTGGTGCAGTCGGTTAAATTATAACAGGCAATGCACTAACAAATGCATTGCCTGATATTTTTGCATAAAGATTTCATTTTTTAAATGAAAGAAAACCAAGAATCAGCAACACGTTGTACTGAACCATTTTTGGGTTAAAATATAACATTAGAATTTTTCTTTAATGAACTTTATGTTAGCATTACTTTACTACTAGAATCACCAAACTTAAGTGGCTTTGGGCAGGGTGCATTGCTTGCAGAACAGGTAGTCGATGGGGCCGAAAGGTTCTGATGTAGCGACCACGTACTGGAATACGCAGCGTTGGTAGGCCTCCCACAAGGTGGATCGCTGACCTGGTAAGTCCGGTCTGGATATCTGGAGAATCCGATAGGTACGAGACGCACAGGATCGGTCGTTGTGGTGACACTTGGGGGTGGTCTATGTCCAAGAGTGAACGTCTTTCGGCTGAAGTGATGACGGCACATGGAAGGCCCTAGTAGCAACAAACTGTAATTTTTTTTTTTATTTATTTATTTATTTATTTAAGGAACTTTTAACAAATTGTTATATCAGTTCCATCAATGTCGCCAGAAGCTATTTTAGTTTACTCACTAGTTACTCTGTAATTGTGATGTATTTGGGTAACAAACTGTCATACACATTACACACATATTAATTTGTTTAAATATGCAATATTGTATATACTTTTAAATCGCTACCTCTTCCAACTTGCACCTCGCCTCTCAATGACCTCTCTATAAATGCACTGAGAACTGAGTACAGATTACCTGTGACGCACAATACTCGTTAGGGAAAGCTACCGCTCACTAGCTGGTGGGAATCAATCGATTGACAACTGACGCCAGTCTTATTGGTTGTAATTAGTAAATGGAGATTATCATACTGGAAAATCGTAGGACATCCGTTCACAATATTTCCCATGGAACAGGGCAGAAATAGGGTTGAATTTAGATGAAAATATCGATTTTTGTATCGAAAAAGAAAAAAGAAAATAGATCACCGATAATATCTACAGTTTTGACGCGATATTATCGATAATTTAATATTTAAAAAAACTGATTAAGAGTTAAGTATTGCTATACACATATTTTCTGTCAAACAAACTACTTTGAAGTTGAACGAACAAAAACATCAATTGCCATGTTTAAAATTACCAATGCTTGGTTGCGTTTATTTATTGTTATCACATAAATACCGATACATTAATTAAACAATGGTAACAAATCGATATTTTAGAGTCGGTAGTATCGATATTATATATCGTTGCATCGCTAGGTAGAAACGAAGCTTGCATTTGTTACTGGGTACTAGGGCTTAAGTATGAGATTTTTATTGTATGGTCAGTATAAAAAGCTCTCTGTGTTAATGAACAATATAATTATGAATTTTATTCAGCAAATAATACTCACATTATTAGTGAAATGGGACAAAGAAAACTTCGATGTCCATGTTTTCAATAAACTTGAAAGAGACAAATGAAAAGGCTGCGGATAAAAATGCTTGCTTTTACTTGCGGATTCTGGTTTCAATTCTAGCCAGATAGCAATTAGTATAGCTTTTTGTGTTTTAATAATATAGGATAAAATTTTTAGGCAAAGATCGCGCCTCAAAGAGATGTTAGCAAAACTGTAGGGGCCCAGCAGGGCCGAGGCCCACTAGGGCCATGGGTCGACTTCTGAAAGGTGTACCCTGGACAAGGGCCACTGAAGGAACATAGGTACCTATGGTTTTAGTCAGTAAAAGTCTAATATCCGTCCTAGAGCGGGACAAGTCATTAGATGGTTTCCTACCTTAAAAAAAAGCAAAGTTAAAATAAGATATCTCGGCCTTGGAACGCAATGGAGAACTAAAGGAACATCTCATCCGGCTCCATAAAGGGCAGAAGAAGTTATTAGATGATTTCTTGGGTGATTCTTTGATACCGAGAGTACGTCGTATTACGATTAAGATGATTTATACATTTATAGAAGATTCTATATGCAGAACGGCGATGCACCACCGGTACGTGTTGGACATCACACCCATACGCACAAAACGTTTTGGGAACACATTAATCGTGCGTACAGCTAAATAGTGGGATTCTCTGTCGGAGTCTGTGTTTCCTGTTAGAAATAACGTAGGGATCTTTAAGTCACTTCTAGGCAAGCATGATTCATCGTCGATTACATCATCACTTATCAGGTGAGACAGTGGTCAAGCACGAGTCTGTCTACACCAATATTATAAAGAGGTGAAGTTTGTTTTCTTGTTTTTAGGAGGTAATCTCTGAAAGTACTGCCCCCCTAGCCAAGTTACACCCGTTTCGTTTCGATTCTCTTTTCGTCGATCGCCTCGAGTCGGCCACGCCTCCTATTCCTTTGTTCTGACCACGTGACTGGGCGTTGAGATGACGTCAGAATAAAGCAATCGGAGGCGTGGCCGACTCGAGGCGATCGACGAAAAAAGAATCGAAACGGTTGTAACTTGGGGGCTGGTCCAATTGCGAAATATTCACCGATAGAAAGCTGTTTTATTCCTGAGTGACATAGACTACATTTTATGTATGCAAAAGCTAGTCAATAATAATTAAAAAAAAACAACAGATATTGTTTTTATTCATAGATAATAATAATAATAATAATAATATTCCACAACTATCACACAACGCCGTCTAGTCCCAAGCTAAGCAGAGCTTGTGTTATGGGTACTAGACAACTGATAAACATACTTATATATTTCTAAATACATACTTATATAGATAAAAATATAGATACTTTTAGTTTTCTATTTACTTCCTATTATAAGAACATGCCTACTACATTGCTCTACCATTACAACTATAGTATTACATTCTCATACTTTCTACCAAACTTAGAAAGTGAGTTATACCGCAACATAACAATTCAATCAAAGCATTATCGATGACTTGATTCATACAAACACGAAGTCCATAACTTGTGAACTAAACGACTTCGACTTCCATCAATATGAGTAAGTAGCGACCACTAGACGAACTACGAAACTAATTACAGGTAAAATTAAAATGATTCACGAAATAACGACTTGTGCATGTCTTACTGATGGGGTGCTCAACCTTCGGGGAGGCAAATGCGGGACGAATTTTAAGGGACGAGTTTTTAATACTTTAAATGTTTAGTTTACTTAATACGTGAATGGTTCTGTAGTGTGAATATGTTCTCTCTCTGTAACTCAAAAGTTTGCTGGGAGAAAACTCATTGCTGAGATAAGCTTGCCTCTATAATACATGAATTGTCTGTATCACCGTGTACTGTATTGTTTTTGTTAACAATAAAGAATTAAGAGTTAAGAATCCTTCGTACTTAGCTCACATTTCTTTTTCTAAGATATAGTTTTCCTAGCCAACAAGGCACAAGCAACTCTGCATAACAAGTCCAATAGCGCCTTTGGGTTGGTAAGTATTGAATTTCACATATCACACATCCCCCAAAAGACTGTATTATCACGAAAGTATGTGTTTTTAGAAAAACGCGTTTTAATTTTTTATTGCAATAAATTAAATTATATGATATATATGTACATAGATTAAATGCAATTTCATCAATATTCCTGACAATTTAATAATGTTGCGGCATTATTGATCGTTTGAGAATCAAAATCCGAATGAAATTACATTTTTATTTCAATTATCACTTTTTTGTATTGTGACAGTTTTTTAAAGGATGTGCGATTATGAATAGATAAAAGGAAAACTCCTGTAACACTTGCAAGATACAGCAACTGGTGGGTGCGCGTAACATAAAGAAAACAAAAGGTTGGCTACCACTGGCATACAGGGTGGGGTCGTCAGTCCCCATAAATCGTACAGACATACAGAAATGATATTTTGTTATTTAAAGGCGCTAGTTAATTTCACATTGGACTATAAATCACTCTTTTAATGGGTATCTGTTGAAAAAATAACTCCAGCGTTCTTACTATTTTGTTAATGAGATTTTTTTTCGTTTCTTTATAGGTATGGAGATATCATCATGTTTCTTTTTTTTTAGTTGAGTGATAGCAAAACCTGGGCAAGTGCAAGTCGGTCTCATGTACTGAGGGTTCCGTACAAACTACAATTCCCTAATGGAGTCTCGAAGATTTTTCCGAATTGCAAAAAAGTATTTTTTTTAGGGCACGCAGATAACAACAAATTTACAGTTTTCAGATTTATTCCCATATTAGTGCTTTATGACCTTGCTTTATGCCAAATTTCAAGATTCTGGGTCAACGGAAAGTACCCTATGAATTATGATTCCTTTGAGAGTATCGAAATATATGTTTTTTGCGACATAAATGGCCGTATCTTATTATTCGTTAACTTAGAAGTCTAATTTTCACAGCTTCAAGGGACCGCAGATTATAGTAGGTATATGGTTTTAATTCCAACTCGATACCTCCACGCGTTCCCGAGGTAAAGGGTCTTGACAGACAGACAGACCGACAGGCAGACGGACAAGAAAGTGAACCCATAAGGGTTCCGTTTTTTCTTTTGAGGTCTGAAGACTCTGTCTGTCAAGACCCCTTATCTTGGGAAAGCGTGGAAAAGTCAAGTCAAAATTAAAACCATATACTCAGGTCTGCGGTCCCTTGAAGCTGTGAAAAAATCAAACTTCTGAGTTAACGAAAACAAAAGATACGGCCGTTTATGTCGCAAAAAAACGTGTATTTCGACACTCTAAAAGGAATCAAAATTCATAGGGTGTATGAATCAAAATTGTAGGGTCCCGTTGACATAGAATCATGAAATTTGGCATGAAGCAAAGTCTCATAGCACAAGTATAGGATAAAATCAGAAAACTGTAAATTTGTAGTTACATCACAAAAAAAAAAACTTTTCTTGCGATTCGGAAAAATCTTCGTAAATCAACTCGGGAATTGAACTGTTTTTATAGGTAAGTTTGTTTATTAGAGGGAAATCATAGATCGTGAGGGATTGTCGACTTTTTCTGACTTATCTTTGACACTTTCGAACAGACCCACAGCCCACATTTCTTCTACCACAATCAGAGACTTCTATTTCTTTAAATCCTTACCTTGTTCTGTTTTATGACATGTTATTCCATGTTCACGAACTTACAGAAAAGATGTCTGCCATACATTCTTTTCTTTTTCTAACATATTACCTCCATGACCTACATTGTATCTTTTCCTCATTAAACTCATAAACTTGGTTATCTCCAACAGTATGGACTATAAATCTTTGATGTTCAGGTACAACAATATATAACATTGTATCAAACGTGTCACGGTTCTTAGTTTTATGAGAACAAGAGGTTAATGTGGTTACCGCTGTTTTGTAGGTTTATGGCTTTTTAGAAAAGCTATATATACAGTTGATAGGAATGTTTGAGAATACCACAACATAGCATAGCTTAATCATCATCATCATCATTTCAGACGAAAGACGTCCACTGCTGGACATAGGCCTCCCCAAGTGTCGCTACAATGAACGGTCCTGTGCGTCTCGCATCCATCGGACTCCCGCAACCGTTACCAAGTCATCGGTCCAACTTGTAGGAGGCCTTACAACGCTACGTCTTCCGGTACGTGGTCGCCATTCTAGAACCTTTCGGCCCCAACGGCCATCCGTTCTGCGAGCAATGTGCCCTGCCCATTGCCACTTAAGTTTGGCGATGCTTCGTGCTATGTCGGTAACCCTGGTTCTCCTGCGGATATCCTGATTACTGATTCATTTGATAGCTTAATCATTCTTATAATATTCCCACTACAGGCTCTACCACAAGCTCTTAACTCGAGCTATTTCACGACTTAAACTGAACTGTGAAAGGGATGGAACTAGATGGGGTGCATAGCTCCTTCTCTCTCTCTTGTTTGCATGCCTGACATTTAACTCGTCATAGTAAAGTCCCAGACCTCTTCTTCAGGAAAGGTATTGGACCGTACTCCACCACGCGGGCTCGACACGGATTGGTGGATGTGACATGTCTTCGAATTTTTGGTTCTAGGAAATGCCAGTTTCGTCACCACCGATCTCAAAACGGTGAAAATGTTTTAACATAAACCGGCAAAAAACATTGGTTTTTCCTTAATTGTCAAGCTGTCAAAGTAACTACTGTGAAATCATGTAAAGTAAGATTTATAAGTTTTGCATTATAACATGAGATTTATACTACAAAAAGTGCTGTTATGGTCTTCTTGCTGTTAACCTATGTAAAATTCTTAACACATCCTAATAAAACTGTGAGGAAAATGGGAAAATCAAGAGATGATGATGACTTGAACAAGTTTTATATACGAAAGTCCCAATCTTCTCGTGTTTCGTATCTTCCACAACCAAACACTCCGATAAACAATTCAAATTTCACTCGAAACAACAAAACATATTTCTAAATACAACCCTAAATCTTGTGCTGTTCCCATAAATTCTACAAGCACAAACCCCGGGGCTGTCTGTCCGTCTGTGTGCAGCGTAACTCAGGAACTGGCCAGTCTTTGTTTTATCTAGATCTGCCATCGCTTGACGCGCAATAGCGCAATGAAAGATTCGAGATACAGAGATCCACTTTCAATATAAATCTTCTAGTATCAGTTTCACGTCAGTTTTGCTTGATATATCGTGATGAAGGTTTCGGATTTTGTTTTCGTACGGAGTTTCATCAGGCTCATTCTTCACTGACCAATCTACACTAATATTACTCGTATAAAGAGGTAAAGTTTGTTTGTAGGAGGTAATCTCTGAAAGCACTGGTCCGATTGCTAAATTTTTTTCACAGATAGAAAGCTGCTTTATTCCTGAGTTCATCACCATCATTATTTCAGTCGAAAGACGTCCACTGTTGGACATAGGCCTCCCCCAAGTGTCGCCACAATGAACGGTCCTGTGCGTCTCGCATCCATCGGATTCCCGCAACCGTTACCAAGTCATCGGTCCACCTTGTAGGAGGCCTTCCAACGCTACGTCTTCCGGTACGTGGTCGCCATCCGTAGTTTTCCTGAGTTACATTGGCTATATTTTATGTACGTGGGTCGAAGCCGCATGCAAAAGCTAGTAGGTACTTACTTGATATGAGATGAATGGGATTACTGCTTTTGTAATTACTTGCTTCAAAGTTGTAGGGGCTTTTTTTGAGGTGGGAAAATCATCCAATGAATCCTGCTCTTGGGCGGAGCGAGAGAGTGTGTCAGACTTTTACTGACTAAAAACCCACTCCTGTTCTTCTTTGCCTTTCATACCAGGGCCGGGCTTCGAATTTGCCTTAAATTTTTGATCGCCTCTAATCCTAATTTAGACTAGCAATTCTTGTATAATAAGTATTTATTTACTACGTGGTAGTTAGGTACCTATATCACAAAATATTTCTTATTAACGTATGTACCATATTTGTATTTTTTTGTATTTGTATTTCGGACGCAACCCCACGACTAAGCGCGTATTTTGCGTACGTATTTTATGTACCATATTATCATACGTGTAAAGCCCATTCTTGATTATCAATAGCGTATTCACAATCTAATTCAAGAACTATAAGATACCTTATATTGTAAGATATTTCAAAGAGAAATATCTTATATTATAAGATACAAGCTGCTACCAGCGACTTCACCTGCGTGATAAGTAGAAAATTATAGTAAGGGAACATACTCCCGGGTAAAAAGTATCTTATATGCTACTCGAATCATCATCAGTCATCATCATCATTTCAACCGAAATACGTCCACAGTTGGACATAGTGTCCACACTTGTGGGAGGCCTTCCAATGCTGCGTCTTCCGGTACGCGTATGTCAAATTTTATTCAAATTCCTTCAGCAGTTTCAGCGTGAAGAAGTAACAAACAGACACACAAGCATTCGCCTTTATAATTTTTTTTTTTTCGGTTGAAAAACATTCCAATGACATGGGGGCTCTTGCAATAATAGTGTGATATTAAAAATGTCTCACATTTTTTATCCAAAAATAGACACAAAAACTGTTCTCTATAACTATCAGTTCTTCGCTTCCTAAATCAGTACAAACTATCATAAACACCTATAACTCCTACACCACTTCAAACGTTCCCATTACCAATAAAATTCAAATGCCGCCATCTTAAATCGCCAACTGATTAATACCTTGACACACGTATAAAATACTTGGTATAATCAAAACAAAAGAATTTGTTCATCAGCACTATAAATTGGTGGAGGTACCGTCGCAAATCACGAGGTTTTCCGACTAGCCCTGCTAGGAGTCGGCAACGTGTGGCAATAACTTTAAATAAAAAGAAGAGTCAATGAACTTGAAGATTTGTATCATCACTTGGCGAATGTTTTTGATATACTTACATCATTATACTGTCAGATTTCATGTTTAGAAAAAATATTTTGTATATTTAAAACTAGATTAAAAAGATTTTTCTTAGAAAAATCTATCTACACTAATCTAATAAAGAGATAAGTTTGTTTTTTTGTTTTTGTTGTAGAAATAAATAATAATCTCTGGAAGTACTGGTCCGATTGCTAAAATTTTTTCATCAATAGTAAGCTGCTTTATTCCTAAGTGACATAGCATAGCATAGTCGGCCTTATAATGTTGCCACTGTTGGGACTCAGGCCTCCTCTCTAGGAGAGGGAATGGGCCGTAATCCACCACGCGGGCCCAGTGCGGGTTGGTGGATGTCACATGTCTTCGAATTTTTGGTTCTAGGACATGCCGGTTTCCTCACGATGTTTTCCTTCACCGTTTTGAGAGCAGTGGTGATGAAATAAATTACATAAAGTAATGCGCCTGGTTGGGTTTGAACCCGCGACCTACAACTCCGTAAGTCGGGGCCATTATCACTCGGCCACCACTGCCATCACTTCCAAGTGACCATAGATATAAGAAAGGAGGAGATATGTTATGTAGTAAAAAATGTACCGGAACACGATGTCTCCAGTTTCCCCTACTACCGCCGACACTACTACACATGCAGCAATAGTTATGCAGTCGCGCACACATCCGCAATTAATAAATCAGTCCATACTACACAGTCAATTATAAACCTTACATTCCTAAAAATAGCGTGTATTTTCCATGCACCTACAACTTACGCACACATTAAATGTCGATGTGCTATGCAAAAGCAATTTATTTTACATTTACGCTAGTGATTGAGTAAATAGAAAAGTTATCGATTTGTTAATTTTTTGTTGTGCTATTTCTTTTGGGTCCCAAAAACAAAATCAATATGTCCAGAAAATAATATATTAATAATAGAATAATAAAATTTGCTTTCATAAAACCCAAAAACTCTAACCATTTACCCGCATTAGGCCATTATATACGGCATTTTATAACGGCGATATCAAATACTAAAAGCCAAGTGCGTGTCCTGGTTCTTTAAAATCCTGAAAAGTTTAATAACTTATATTATGAATTATTACATGAAAAAGCTTTCAGTTACTAAAAAAATTGTAACTCACTTCTACAAAAATAAGGTCTAGTCTTAATTTAAGGATTGCCCATTCAAAAAGACTGCGTTTTTTTTAGAGACTAAAGCATTTCTAGTTGAAAGTGAATTGAGCATATGGTACTATATTTTTTTAGGGAACCAATTAGGTGGCCTTCCAGTGGCATCAATCCATTGCTTTATTAAAATTGCGTCTTTCGGGAAACTGAAAACAAAAAATAACATTTTAGTTATCATTTTACCTAAGTTTCTGCTAAACCTCACCATGTAAGACTTTTATTAGAAAAAACAGTACAGAGCTTGTTAAATAAAGAGAACAAATAAAGAGCTAGAACATGTTGCCTTATTTTAAGCAAAAGTCGTTATTAAAATCTGAATCATGCCCGTTATTGTAGCGAATTCGAAGACTTTTGAAGACTTTAAGAAGGAAGTTAAAATATCAAAAACAGAAATATGTAAGGAAATAACACGAAGATAAGGCATAAGATACGATATCTGAAACCAGAAAATAGTCCTTCGACTATTAACTTACAATTTAACTAACTTACTTTACGACAGTTGCTTGCGTATTTCTTTACTACTCTATAAAATAAACAAAATAAATAAAAATATTTACATTATTTCACTTCGGATATCCAACCAATCGATATTATGGTCGATAGTCTACAATAGTAGATCATACAGGCACATCATTAACTCGCCGCAACTAACAGCGGCCGTATTATGAAATACACCGCATTGATAAAGTATCGTTATGTTATTTTTACATTGCTTGTTCAGTTGCTGAGCGTTAAAATTTGGTAGTGGTTAAAAAGCAATGTATTTACTGTAAGAGTAATACAGTCGCCTTGATATTTGAAAACAAAAATAACGTAGTAGCAGCAAGGGATATTAGAAGATTTGTTGTTTTTACTGATTTTAAAGATAAATATAGTATTAAACTTGTACTTACATATGGTAAGAGATTCCGTGATGACCCAGGCTTCTCTTATCGCTTCGGTTCTTGCACGAAACTGCTGCACAACACGGCATTTTAAATTTGTTTACGATCACGTATCGCGAATCTCCCAAGTTTATAACTGACGGCCATTTGCCCGTGTATGCCGTTTTTGCGCAAGTCGCGCGGACATGCACACGCCCCCTTGCCACTTCTCTTGTTTTTTATATTTCTATGCAAGTGACATATTATAAGCTAAATTTTACGTACGCGGGCGAAGCTGCGGGCAAAGTCTGGTTATACTATATGTAAAATATTTTTTAGAAGACTAGCTTCAGCCAGCGGCTTCGTTCGCTTGAATGTTGGCTATTGCGGATGTAAAGCCGAAATAAAAACCAGATAAAAAGTAGCCTAAAAAACATAACAGACAGACAGAGTTACTTTTACAATTGTAATATTGGCATGGATAGGCCGTTAAAATAATTTTGCGCCCTAACAAGGCCATCCACATAATTATTAAAACAAACAAATTAATAGATATATTGACATAAATATCAAAAGCCCATCATGTCACGCGAACTGATGAATCAGTATCTACAGTTTAGTAAACAGGGTTTTCATTTTAAAGAGACAAAACACTGTTGATTGCTTGATTGACACATGATTGCTTTACAATCCTTAATTTCTTTCTTTATTCTTTATTGTACACACAATTTTATACAGACATTATAAATAGGACAGTTGATGTACATAGGCAAGCTTAACCCACAACTGGGTTTTCTTACAGCAAACCATATGAGTGAGAAAGAAATTTTGCATTAATTCAAAACTTTAAATGTAAGTACAACAAAAAAAATTAAACACATAAATTAAATGCAATTCTGCATGCATGCATTAATGCAATTCTTTGAAAAAATAATTTTACTGAAATTTTATTTCCAATCGTACTTCATAATAGAATGACCAGAAACTTGATACTAGTAGTTAACCCCTTTCTAATAAGACCTTAAACATGTGTGTAGTTTAGAAGATATCTGAATCAACATAACCTAAGTTTCAAACCAAAACCACTTCTGTCTAATTTCTTCTGTACCTTGTTTTGACGTGTTAAACAAATACTTGTCTTGTACCTACATTATTATTGACATTTGTATTTTTATTCTATTTAATTTGTATAACCACTTTATTTAACAGTTTTTTTTTTAGTTGTCCATTTATTTGTATAAAATTTCTGTGCCCAACAGAGTCCATGCCAACATATAAACAATTTGAAGATCCAGACGTTTTAAATCCAACGTCTAATTAGAAAATAATTAAACAAAAAACACAAAGAATCTTATTAAAAATCTCCATATATTCCTCACTAACTACTCCAACATCCTTTTAAAAAAACAACGTCCACGCGTTGAGCGGCCCTGCGTAGATCAAGATGTGCGTTACTTGGCCTGCGCGGGCGCTTGACAGATTTATGTGAGAGGATGCCCGCCGACCCATCCCTACCACGATTAGATAATTAACTAGTTTTAATGCTACATCATTTTGGGGTTAGATTCGTTGTAGGAGTGTGGTGAATCGATTGATTTGAATGGTCAGAATTTGGGCAAAGAACTTATAGGGACAGGCAAGGCTATGCCCAGCAGTTGGTGATAAAGTACTGGTGATCATGATGTTGAACACATTCTTAGATTTTTGTTTGATACAAAAAGATTCGGGAGCTCTAGACGAGGTACATTCTATCAGTGCATTTCTTTAATTTTGATTGATTAAGATTGGTTAAGTGCCATTTCAACGACGCACAATGTCAATCCCATACATCTATGACTTTTTGACCATCGTTAGCGCTGATAGAATGGCACTTTTTCTAGGTCCTAAAGTTATACGCTTGCACCATATAAAGCAGGCTTATAGTGAAGACTCTGTCCACCCACCGAGTGACCCCAGGCAAAGAGGTGGCGTACTGATCACGTTCTGCTATGCAGAGGCTCGGGGGAAACCCCTACACCGTCTCTAGGTCTCTAAAGATGTGTCCTTGCATAACTTGCCCTTCAAGGTGGTCTTTCAAGAGTATTAAGAGGTCACAAGACCTCTTCCATGTGCTGATGGTTATCACCGGAGTGCTTACAGTAAGGTAGAAGTACCACACTCCCTGCCCCGATGTCCAGGCGCCGTTTGAAGGCCATTTCCCGCCACCTAATTATTAAAAAAAGCCCTAAGATTATAATTATACTCGTTGACCAAAGATAAATTGTTTCAAAGTTTCGGGTATCTACTTATAACGTATTTCTTGATATCAAACATTGAAAATAGATGAAGGAACCAGATACAGCCAAATTCCTCATCTATTCAAAAGCAATTTTAGTAAATGACAAAATAAAAACACGCCCGATATAATCGGCAAACAAATCGTCACTTAATTCGATCATTAGTCTGTAATACCCGAAGACATCTTGTAACAAGTCCGCAATCACTCTAAGATTAGTTCCAAGTATTTATAATGTTGTTTTAGTAGCTTTCATATAGAAAGCGAAGCGATGCGCTAACTCACCTACCTTAGCTTTAAATTACGCTAAATGGGACCATACATCCACAAGCCTTATCTGAGCGCCATATTTGAATACATGGTGTGAAATCTTGCTTAAAGAGCTGCATTAAGTTGCAAATTACTGAAGATAGTTTATTTAGATTTGCTTTTGATTTTCTTGGGTGTGTTGGACGGTGATTTGCTGGTAGGGAAGTGTTTCTAGGATAATGCTTTGTTGATTTATACATTTTGTAATGTGTCTGTTCGTAATATCAAAAAAAAATATTTATAGCAAAAGGGAATTTTTGAAAATTTCTGTCAGTATGGTGGTTTTTGACGGGACTTTCACTGGACATTTTAGAAAAAGAATTAGGATTCCACGTAAAAAAAAAAAAACTTCAAATGGCATTGCGCTATTTTACAAGTCACCAGCTAGTAATTAAATACGAAGGAAATCAATAAATACACGGTGCCGTCTATGTACAATAAGATGGTTAATATTCAATGTACAAAATTCTTAACATTAAAGGTAAACAAGCCAATATCTTTCATGTTATTAATTTACAATGTCACCTCCTGATTATAATGCATACGAAAAACTGAAGAATCTCGAAATAACGCACACAATTTACATACACGACACATCAGATCGTAAAGTTGTACATGTTATTAGATAGCTTCTTGCATGTGAAATATTCATCGGCCTACAATGTTGCTGTACTCGGCGTCATCACGACACAACATGGCAACACTATTCTAGATATCTATGGAATTATATAATAAAATATGGCTGTCATCCGTCATAGTGTTGCAACCTGGATCGAGTCCTAGCCGACACGCAATCGTAAATCTGGCTCAGCACTGACGCGTCAGTCATACAAATCATTCAAACTCTCTTGAAACCCGATCGTAAATACGTCTGAGTGTAGCATTAATCATTTTGAATACAGAATAAGAAGTGCCTCGGGCGTACGCGATTGGTCGTCACTAAACGAACAATTATTCAAATGGCGCTCTCCGATTGGACGACGGCCGTTCGGTTTTTTACGTTGACAGAGTGATGGATTCGACCCTTCGACTCGTGCGCAGTTTAGTTAGTACCCATTTCATTGTTGTGTGCGTACGTTTATGTAGCATGCGAGCTATCAATCTCCGTCTAAAAGTAAATGCTTGAACTTTTTGTGCTCTTATTTGCGATTGCAACGTTTAACATCTTTTTGTGCAATTAACGCGGTGATAAATGATTTTTTAGTTTTTTATTGATAGCAATAAAATTAAACCTTTGTAAAGACCGCAACACGTAAAAAAGGCTCTAGACATTTATTTTATGCGTTCGCACACGTTTTATGCGTTAATGTGGCTTCTAAAACTTGTAAGGAGAAATAATTGCTAGCCGATTTATATTAATTGCACGTTCACACGCATTAACTGCATTAAAAAGGGATATGAAATTTAAGTTACCCTTGTGTCATTACGCCCTCATGCACTATGGTCTCTATCACAAAGATAACCCGCTGTATATCAACGGTCACTGTCACATTCGAAATAGTCAACTACCCGCATCGGAGTCGATAAGTGTCGACTATTCGATACCGTATCTGGACGATTTATCCGAGTAGAATATCGATACCCGGAAGCACCTCTTGACGGCGGGAAAATGGCGGCGCTCGGCCCTCCGCGATTGGCCGGAGCTGCGCGCGCGCACCTTACATCTGTCACTGACTATTACCTTTTTATGTAGGAACTTTACGAGTAAGTTTATAACCACGGACGCCCATCGCGAAGCGGTGAAAATATTTAAACCCCATAAATTTTTATGGTTTAAAATAAATGGTAATGGGGAGTTATGTATAAAATACATGTAATGTATGTGACTTTATCAGCAGTCTTGATTGGTTTAGAGCCGTTCGGGCCCTTTGAAGTTTTAACGCGATTTTAATTGATGGTCATTAGAGTTTAAGTATGAGCTACTTATAGTTAAACTGAAGCTTCTTGGTACTATTTTATTGGCGTTCCTGAGATCTAATATTGGACGCGACGAAGAATTTATATCCGTTGGATATTTTAAGGCAATAAAACTTATGATGGTGATTGGTTTCCTCGCTGTATTAATTTAATTTTCAATATATTGAAGAGATAAAGCTGTTAACTTACCAAAGTATAAAATTAAAATATAAAGTTTATATGCATTGTCGCTCTACTAATGTCTTCGAATAAAATTATCGGGTTAATACAAACAAATACTATTAAAAACTATATTTTTTATGTCAGTCATCTCCAATAACATAATTATTATATCTACTTACACTAAAACTGCAGGAATTTCAATTTTAAACTGCACTGGACTTACCTGAAAAAAGAAAAACAATTGTTAATTACATTTATTTTAAACTATTCAAGTTTAAGGACTTATTAAAAACATAAACCCTTGAAGTTTATAGATGATATGGATAGTGGACATTCAAAAGATACGATCAATTGGCAAATAACAAAACATATTAACAAAAAGAGAATTATTCTTCTTCTCTACTATACTAAAATACACATTCGGAAAACTGATACCACCGCTCACGTAATTTACACCACTTCACTTTACACCATATTTTTTTATTTTTTTGTTAGAAAAAAGTTTATATTTTCAGTCAGTATTCTCGCAAGATTTTCAACATTATTCAAATCTCCAATTATTACAAATAATTAGGCATCGAAACCAATTCGTGATGTAACCACCAGGGTGTGTGACAAACCACATACCCCGGCGTCGCTGGGTCTCCAGGCTCTCACTCTTCCTAGTAGGTATAGATACTATAAACTGCAGTCACAATGACGGTGATGCATTGATATTATTTAACTTTTTTAGTAGATATCATATGTGAAAATTCTCACATTTATTTTTATGTAGTACATTCATTTCTATGAGTACATACGAGTGTTAATTTCAGCTGCATCATTTGGGTACATAAAAATAGCTTAGAAAAGGGGGTAATCAGTTGATTACGTTGTGAGTGTAATAAATGATTCTATTATTCATGGTAAAAACTAAATTATTTAATAAAAAGCTTGGAGAAATGAAAACATGAGCTTCGCCCATAACCTAGCCCTAAACGTAACCTGCCTAACACTAGTTTTATAGGTTTTACCCTATAGAACACTGCCGTACAACCTCAAAATATACCAAATCAACAAAAATAAAACCTCTCGCAGTCTTTTCTAGAAAATAACTCGCAATACTTCAAAAGTAGTGACACAAGTCTTACACGAGCTTAAGTTTCAGTATTTCAGTCGTGACAGTGAAGGTTTTAGCAGGACACGTTTCCGGTTCCGCTTGGCAATTAAATCTTTGTTTAACGAAGAAAACTTAATTAAACAGTCAAAGGGGAACTGCTTTCATTCATGTAGTTATTGTGTAAGAGGTTGGATTTTGTGACGTGTGGCTGCATTTATAAAACTGATTGAAATGCATTTTGAAATATAATAGCATAATCAGCCTTTTAATGTTCCCACTGCTGGGACTCTGGCCTCCTCTCTAGTTGAGGGAATGGGGCGTAATTCACCACGCGGGCCCAGTGCGGGTTGGTGAATGTCGCATGTCTTCGAATGTTTGGTTTTAGGACATGCCAGTTTCTTCACGATGTTTTCCTTCACCGTTTTGAGAGCAGTAGTGATGAAATAAATTACACAAAGTAATTCGCCTGGCTGGGTTTGAACCGGCGACCTATAACTCGTAAGTCGGGGCCGTTACCACTCGGCCACCACTGTTCTACTCGGCCACCACTGCCCTAGAATCATATCTCATTTTGAAAGATTAAACCAAACTTAAGTGGTAGTGGCCAGGGCACATTGCTCGCGGAACAGATGGTCAATGGGGTTGAAAGGTGAGTGGTGACCGCGTATCAGGAGATGCAGCGTTGGTGGGCCTCGTACAAGGTGGATCGATGTCCGGGTGTGAGTTGCGGGAAGACGCAGAGAGAGGTCGTTGTGGCGACACATGGAGGTGGCCTATGTCTAGTAGTGGACGGTAAGTGTGGAGTGGAATGTCTTTCAGCTGAAATTATGATAATAATAAGAAAACGTGCACTTACTTGCGGTGGACCCACATTTCAGCACTTATGTTTAATTTTCTGCATATAATAAGGGCGAATAAAATATTGGATATGTTCAATATTTATTTATGCTTTATAACTAATTTCAATTATTGATGTCAAAGCATTCGATTGACGTAAAATTCTGATATTTCAAATGCATCCAACAAGACTGGAAAGAGACAACATAGCAGTTCCTAGTTGTCTTTGGTCGGCTTTCAGTTTAACCAGAAGTGGTTTAATACCAAGTATTTTACACAGAACGTCTGCCTGCCCACGAAATTCTGTAAAGTAGCTCTACAAAACCAAGTTGGTTCGCTATAACTGCTTTGGGATTTTGATAATAAGTACACTAAATTAGGGCGAAATTCACCAATAAAACTAATCGCGTTTTAACGTTTGGCTCGCGTAATCGCGTTTAGCCGCGGTCACTAGTGTCACTTGTAAAAATACAACAAAAGAAAAATACAGACAAGTGACACTAGTGACAGCGGCTAAACGCGATTACGCGAGCCAAACGTTAAAACGCGATTAGTTATATTGGTGAATTCCGCCCTTAGTCTACTTACACATTTTAATATTTTTATTTTATTTCAGGGTGGAATATCATCAAATTACTTCCTTCACCCTGAGTGGATCGAGAGAGAGTGGCCTTTATTAACAAGAACCAACCCGTGTTACTTCAGTTGCCCTTTTGAACAATCCCACAATTAACCTATCTTTAAAATTTACTTAAAATACCGCTACACACAAAGCTCACGATCGATTTGCAATCAAATAAAACCGTGGTCAATTTTACTACAAAATGTAAAAGCTGCACCGTCACATTGAGGCTTCGGATTGTCGCTTAATGACACCAGCACCGCTAACCACTTAGTCGATCGTCTGCCCAACCCTAATTACTAAATAAACTGCCAACTGATTGACAAACACAATCACACAAAAGTAACCTCAATTTATAATTTAAAAGAATAGAATAGAATAAACTTTATTGTATACCAAAATAGTAACAATTTTACAGAAACTTAAATCTATGGACACAATGGCGGTCAGAAATCAGAAACGTTTATTTCAAATATACTAATTACAGGCACTTATGAATTGTCAAAATGTCGACCAGTCAAAAAAAGCTTACCGCTGACAGCGATATCTACCAGACAACCTTAAGAGGGACTCTAAGAACTTAAACTAATAAAGGGGGTAACAAAACAAAAATTTTAAATATATGATACATAACTCATAAAATACATACCAAGATAATACATAAGATTACAAATATATATTAAAAAACACAGTTATATAGAAATAAAACCACAGAATTCAACGGCTGTTCCAATCGCCCAATCACAACATAGAAGCTAACCACACAACATATTAATTCCCCACTAAAGCTACTACATAACACCATTGTTTCCAAATGTATAAATTAATAACGGTATTAAAAAAGCTATAACAATAAAAACGACCTACACAGTTATCACGTTACAAGATCAAAAAGTTTAGATTTCTATAACACATTTAACGCGAGCCGCCAACAGTACAATAAAACGTTGAAATCGGACGTTTTTAATGTATTTTTACGAGGCGTTTAAATCGCGTTTATTTAACTGTATTATAAACGTTACGACAAAAGGTATTTTATCGTTGTAGGTATGCTTAGTTTGGTAAAGTTTCCGATATTAATTAGATTTCGATGATATGTCAAAGATCACTGAAGAGTGGTTAATGTCAAATATAGCGGTAGTCGGCTGGTGCGCTGTCCAGTTCCTTTGTTGTTGTTTATTTATTTACAAAAGAATTGATTTTGCATTTTTAATGAGATATTTGTTAAGATATCCAGTTTTGGACCGATGTGTTGCTAAGATTAAGTGTTTGTTCGATATTTTCAAAGTTTATCTACCGACAACATCGCCTCTATTTAGAAGTTGAGACAATACAAGCCATAAAAGAAATTATGGTCTTTTAGACAGTTCGAAATTTGTTAATTGATTAGAATCGTAAAATTTATTATAATGAAGTGTGCTTATTTGAATATTAAATTAAATCTGATCAACTTAAAAGATAGACATTAATGACAGTATTATTTTCGAACCGTAGAAATACCGCAACAGAAGAATGCAAAAATGTAGGGCGACACCAAAAAGAGAGAACCAGATATCTGCCTACTAACACAAAGGTAAAGTATGCTAGCTATACTATTTATTATTTTTGTTTTAATTTGGTGAAGTACCTTTCTGGGAAACGGCATGACGAGCTCTAAAAACAACGGTACAATCTTACTTACCAATTGAATACTGTAAAAATGAATCTTAATGTTCAACATTGGCATGATAAAGTAAGCACAATATATCGATAAAAGTCGATATCTTCATTTTAGTTCATCCCAACTAAACTACCAAAACAAAGCCGTAAACTATTCGAGAAGAAATTGATACTAATTGCTGCAGTCGTCTGATCCAGTCCAGCCTTGTCCTCTTCGGTACCAGTCGCCAAATCAAGCCGATATGTAGTTATTTCAGTAATGCACCATCTCACTAGCTCAGTTTACATTCTAGACACACGACACCTCTACTAATGGTCCCCGATTAAATCTCGAAACTCGAACGCTAATATACAAAATTGTTTCACACGATATCATCGATATAAAACAGTTGAAAATATACAAGAAAAATGTTACCGGTTATTGTAACGATAGCCGTAACCAATCAACTGATTTAGATAATTATTTTAGTGCTGGGAAAAATTGTGTTAAATCGTTGAAAAAATCACATGGTGTATTGTTAATGGGTGTTGATAACGATTTGTTGGATATAAATCAAATAAGCTAATTGTTCATGTCGTTAATTTAAGTTTTTTGTTGATGAAATTAAAATTGGATCTGTTTTTGTACAAGGTAAAATCTTACATTTATTTAAATGTAGTAAAATTTTAAATGGTCTACATATTGAATCATCATCATTGTATAAGGCTATAAACTTGTGTTTGTTCGATTTATTGAGTAGAAAAACGTTGAAGTTAGAAGCATAAATATTTTACTACGTATGATATGAATATTACCATTTCACTCAAAGCTTAGGTACAAACTATCACTCACCAACTCGAAAGCGACAAACTGTCGACTGGAATCTCGCATACAAATGGTAGGGCCTTTGTAAGCAGTATAACAAAAGCTTGGACTAAGATCAACACACATTAGCTCTCAGACTTTGACCTGCCCCATTATTTATTGACGGGGAGGACAAAAATATATCGTCACGGATAGATACAATCAGACGAAGCAACATATTATAGGCATTGTCTGTACGCCCACCGTAGTTAGAACTGCATTTATTATGAGTAAAAGGGTGAATTTCTAGTACTTTCACAGTCGTATTTTCTTTCAGTAAATAGATGCTGTCGATGGGTTTATTCGGAAATGCACTTAATTTGAATAAATCAGTACGTCGTCTATGTATGTGGTTTATTGCTAGACACTTGATATAACGCCACCACTGCATCCAATTAAAGAAAAAGCATTTGGTAGGGAATAACTTAATGATTATTTGTGTCTATCTGTTTGATGTATTTAAATATACTTTGAATGTAGACCTGTCGAAATACTATTGGCAGTTAGCTTTCAAGGGATCATAACCTTGATATCAAAGCGAGTCAACTCAAACCCCATACCTACATACAGTTAGAAGGACAAATCGGTGCGTGTAGTGGTACAGTCGACGACACAATAAGCCCATGTGTCAGCGGCAGCTATCTCGCAAGACACCACAATCTCTCCAACTGTCGGTCACACACAGACGGACTCGGGTATAGTTTGATGTATATTAGGAATAGTTTTGAGGGCTATTGTAATGGGATATGAATACTTTCATAAAAAAATTGTAAGACAAACGACACCTAAAGAGTAATCAAATAAGTAACAAGAAACATATAACCGAGATATTTGTAATACATACCATGATTGAAAAGAATATCCATGAAGTTTTTTGCACATTCTTCTTTATAGATATATCTACGCTTTGGAATGTGCATTTGACATTATAAAAGTGTTTGTAAATAGTTCGTTTGAAATAAAATGCTTTGAATCTTTGGATCATACCAGAGATATTCCCAAAAGACGATGATCTTTTGGACGATATAGTCTAAATAGATTGTCTGTTAGTTGCAAATGATGAGTTGACTATCGTAATGAAAAATGAGGTATTTTGAATAAAAATATATGTATTTTCTGGATTGTCTATACTTTAAGCAGTATCCTTGCTAATTTAATTAATATCAGACGTAATCCTTAAATTTCTTATAGTATCACCTACCTACTACAAAACATTTATGCGACATTTTCAACCTGATTTCACCTCAAAGAACCGCACTCTTTTTTTTCCAAAAAAACGAAATAAATAGCTCATATCTTGTCTGACTGGAGACTATATCATGTGCACATAAACTTGCACCATTGAATGAAACCCGTTGGACGGTGGACATTTCACGTCACTTTTAGTTTGTCCTGCACTCGAGATTTTAAATGGACAAGCCTATATTATTATTGTTATGTATTGTGTAAATGACGTACTGAAATAAGTAACCAACAGGGCTCTATAGGATTTCATTTGCAATCGGTTAGAGTCGAGTATTTTTATTAGTCATATATTAAATTTTATTAAACCAACTCATGTAAACCCCTCTTTGACGTTTCATTAGTTTTTGTAGATGTAGTACATCTACAAAAACTACTTACTGTATAGTAATAAGCAAATTACTTGATGTTAGATAATGAAAATTGATGATTGGGGTTGTATTTTTCACTACCTATATTATTTAGTTCACTTTTATATTCGCTTAGACCACTTTTAATTACGTGATATTGCTACAGGACCTACCTATTTCTTTTTAGTTTTTGTGAGTGCTTCAATGTATCTATTATATTCGGTTTTTTTTATTTTGTGGTTTTCTTTTGTTTATCTTTTAGTTCTATAATCAAAATGCTACTTTCTATGGCGCGTTGGTATATCTGTATTTTGCAAGCAAATAACATAGTGAACAGGCCCGAAAGGTACCTAAACGTAAGATGACCACAAGAAGTAATTAAAGTGGGCCAGATATAGCTTAGACTGGCAAAATATTGGAAAAATTGGCACAAACTGTTGGAGAACAAAGGGGGGTCCCCAAACGAGCAAAATGAAATAACTTGTCAGTTAAATAATATAATTAAAGCAAAATTGTAACTAATGAACACACAGGTTTTTTTTATTTATTTTGTATGTTATAATTTGCGTAGATTATTTGGGAAAGATCCAAAGTCACTTGGTTTCTTCTTTGCAGTATGAGAGACGAAAAGAAATTTCAAAAAAAAAAATGTAAATAAATTCAAGGTGCTACTTTTCGACCCATTCAACAGAACCTTGCAAACACCTTTCCAATACTGAATTAAACCTTTAACGCTTACAAACAGAACCCTGGACTATTCAACGATCATAACGTGTACTTGTCTTTGACGCTGTCATACATTGTCGAGCCTTTAACATACGCGTCATTATTTCTTTGTTTCCACCGCTGGCGGTTTGCAAGGGACAGTGTGGTAGTGATATAAGTAGTAGCAGCAGTGTATATCGCAAAATAACATGTGTACAATAATATCGAATAGACAAGGCATGACGTTTGCATCGTTGTGTTGGACTGCTCGCCGTGGGCGGAATGTGGACAGAGGTGTGGAGACGTCGTTGGATTAATATTTTTTTAAGAAGACATACTCTTTTCATGAATGAATGTTACACTTGAAAAGAGTTTTATTAATTTTAGTACAATTGATGTAGTATCAAGATGAGTCTGAATTAAATGATTTATTATTATTATTCAAATCCCATAGGTTAGTTGCATAAATTGAACTTCCTATTCCCTATTTTTTAGTATTAAAGATTTTTATATGCATGTAATCTCAACTCAAAACTCCAATTTAGCTTTTCCCTTGAATTTATCTCGATGATCTATGTAGGTACATATTTATAAATCCTCTATATCATTTTTTTTTTTTAAATTGTCTCTGCTTTACCTCATAATTTTGATTTCCAAACACGGACTTTATTAATTTTGTTTCAAAGCATAATGTTTTAAAATTGACAAAATATGAAAGTCGACTCCACACGTTCCGCTCGTCAGCTTAATTCGTCGTGACGTCATCGGTCGGTGGTCGAGACTCAGTTTTTGCATTTTATCATCTGTGTGTCTGTGTGTCCGTTTGTTTTGCTCCTGTCTTGCGTTCGTTATAGTCAACTTTCGTATTGTATGCAATACATTACTTTCATGTTTTATTAAATTATATTACGTTTACTGTTTGACGATATTGTTTTTAGCTAGCTTTAGTTCAATTATTTTTGTCTAATTTGCTGCTATTGTTTGTGTTTCTTTGGAAAAACCTATTGTTTTATTAGAGTTTAGTTAGAAAATTAGAACAAATAGATTTAGGATGCCAATGTTTATGTGGATCATTTATTTATATATTTCATTCATTAATTCAACTGGAACTTTAGCGTGTGTTGCTGATAACATCTTAATATCATAATATTTCGAACCTCCCCTGTTAATTGGGATCGGCGCAACACTAACTCCTATAATATTTTGCATTACCTACAGCAAACTACTCAAAGGTTCTAATTTCTTACTTGTATACTGATACATCATTTTTTTTTTATATAGCCTCTTTTTTTTATAATGTGAATGTGAGAACACTAAAGACTCCGCGAATTCTTAGGTTACTTCCTATTACGACTCAATTTTTATTATGATTATTTTTATTGTACTTTTTAGTAACAATATTGATTGGTCTACACAGTCCTTACATACTATACTGTAATATGGAAGTATTGTAAGAACCACAATTTTTTAAAAAAGAGTAACCATGGAGTTTCTTGCCGGTTCTTCTCCATAGGAAACGACCAATTTGGAACCGTGCACTAGCTTCTGACGTTTTACAAGTGCCCATGTGGGCCTATGTGAAATAAAAAAACTTTTTTTTTTATCATTATCAGCCAAGCCGCTGTGTAATTAAGCATATATAAGGCCTTGATTCAAAACCTGTTCACACCTAAAAGGAATGATATAGCCAGTAATGGTAATACCTAGTACAACTGTACAAAAGATGGTGTTTATTTAGAAAAGCGTCTCAAGCAAGAAAGGAAATCATATAGATAGACGATGAGGAGACGTTCCCGATGGGGGACGCTTTTAAACTGACATAGCGCACTCAATAAATTTGCTCATAGTGTCAAACAATGATCGCAAATTTAACACAGAAAAAAAAAACTGGGCAAGTGCGAGTTGGACTCGCGTACTGAGGGTTCCGTACAAACTTTTATGACAATAGTTCAAGCCTCGAATTGAGTTACGAAGATTTTTCCAAATCGCAAAAAAGTTTTTTTTTGTGACGTAACTACAGTTTTCAAAATTTTTGCTATACTTGTGCTATGAGACTCCATAGCTTTCAGGATTCTAGGTCAACGGGACGTACTCTATGAATTTTGATTTCCTTGAGAGTGTCAAAATATACGTTTTTTGCGACATAAACGGCTGTATCTTTTTTTTTCGTCAACTCTGAAGTTTTATTTTTTCACAGCATCAAGGGGCCATAGTGTTGAGTAAATGGTTTTAATTTAAACTCAATACCTCCACGAGTTCCCGAGATAAAGGGTCTTGACAGACAGACGGACCACCAAGTGATCCTATAAGGGTTCCGTTTTTTCCTTTTGAGGTACGAAACCCTAAAAACACCAACGTGGATTAGAAAACGTCCCAGCAAAAATAAATCTGCCTAGCCATTTCCCAACTAGTATCTCACTCCAGCATAAAACTCTAAGAAAATTCCTAAGTATGTATATCAATCACATATCTTGAACCATAAATCACAATCACCGGCCATCTAATCTCACAGTGGGTCAGCACAACTTATGATACAAATGACGATCACGTCCAACGATAAGTACAGTCACGGAGAAAAGTTAAAGGTCGCCAAGGATCGATCGCCGCAGATGTCGGCATTAATCGGAGTGTTTAATCCGTCCGCCGGCGAATAAATCACCGCTAATTGTACCTATTTATATTTATCAAGGAACCACTTGGATGGGAAGAGTTTTCGTTGCGAGTGTACGTTCGATATTTTGTTTTATGGGGTTGGAGTTGCAGATCGATAGATTGTAGAGTATTGTTTTGGTATTTAATTTCTTTTTTCAATTTATATAATTTAAAAAAAGAAATTACTAACTACACTTTTTTTTCTTTTTTATAAGTGTGGAAATCATCTAATGACTTTTCCGCTCTGAGTGGAGCAGGAAGGCGTGTCAGACTTTTACTGACTAAAACCACTCCTGTGTACTTCAGTTGCCCTTTGCGTTCTAGGACTACGGGTTTCCTTTTCAGAAATTCCCTGCGGTCCTAGCTAGCAGATATCGGCCCTGCTAGGCCCCTACGGTTATATAAACTACACTAGAATTGCCATAGGATGGCGCAGATGACAGCTGTCGGATTCATACAATTTAGCTACCTATCCTTTTCTCTCGTCTTAAAGATGTATATTTTCGTCCTGCTGTCATCTTACCCATGCTATGTAAAAAAGACCTTATTGCTTGACTGCGATCCCACCTGATAGTAAGTTACGGCGTCCTCACCTTCCGCATGACGCGGGTCCTTACCGGACATGGCAAGTTCGGGAGGTTCCTGCATCGGATTCAGGCGGAAGCAACGCCCGAGTGTCATCACTGTGCGGACCACCCAGAGGTCACGGTGGAGCATACGGTGGAGGTGAGCCCCGCTTGGGCGGAACACCGCCGTGTCCTCGTGGAGGCAATTGGCAGCAGCGACCTTTCGCGTCGGGCCCTGGTTCAGGCTATGGTCCGAAGCGAGGAGGAATGGCAGGCGGTCGCCTTCTGCGAAGCAGTAATGCTAGCGAAGGAGGAGGCTGCACGCGTGAGGGAACAAAGGTCCTCACGCCCTAGCCGCCGTAATTCCGAAGGGAAACCCGTAGTCCTAGAACGCAAAGGGTAATTGAAGGATACAGGTGTGGTTTTAGTCAGTAAAAGTCTGACACACCCTCTCGCTCCACCCAGAGCGCGAGAAGTCATTTTGATGATTTCCCACCTAAAAAAAAAACCTGATAGTAAGTAATGATGCAATCGTTGATGGTGAATCGAATTAGTTTATTAAGAGCCTATTCAGTCTAGTCTTGAAGATACCTATAAGCCATAATTTTGATGATAAAATTAATTTTAATTATTATCTTTATTTAATGGATGTTTTTCCACTGTTCAATGTTGACCACAGAATTTTTTATTATGCCTATAGGTATATGAAAGTTGCATCAAAAGCTGAGATTACAATCTGAAGTTAACCAAGCCAATAAAAACCTACTTATGAATATCTAATTAACAATATGCAGAAAAATAAAAACAAATTTCTGATTTTTACTAAAAGTTTATTTGTAAATCGAAATATTTTTCACATTACGTAAAAATACCTGCTTATTGATTTTTATTAATTCAAAGTGTAAAATAAGCGTGTTTCTCAATATCTATAATAAAAATAAACGAAACGTTAATTTTAACGATAATTAAATAAGCGAGTCAAAAGTAACGGTACGAATTAACGATAAAAAATATCGTTTTATAATTTCAATATTTAAGGTAGTTTTTATGAAACAATGTTACTGTTAAATCCGTGTTTTGATGTTTTGTAAAGTGCGAATTTTGTCAAATTACGCTATAACAGTAAGTGAGCAGACACTTAAATGTGAATTTCAAAAAATTTGGTTGTATAAGTGAAACGAAATCGATTTAAATAACGCCTTTCAAAAACAGTTTCAGAAACGTCATTGGCATTGTAAACTCAACTGTATTCAGTAGGTCTAAAGTTCTCATCTGAAATAACTCGCGTTGACAAAGCAGTATGAAAGTATTTTTATACAGCATAATAATTACAATAAAATAAAAGAGTCTAGGTACATAGCAACATCAAACAGTTTCAAAAATAATAAAGCTCATTTCCATCCATCACTTACATAACATAACACAACTATATAAAAACATAACACTGGCACATAACACTAAATCATAAACATAACATAAAAAGGAAAAAACGCGCGTTCACAAAAGAATGACCGCGGTACAGTCGGAAGAAATGACTCGAAATCTATAAATCTGGTGTGTGTAGCGGGTCGGTCTCTGAAACCATCACAAATATGTCAAAAACGGCTATAAACCGTCGGCGGCTATATAGCCCGGAGATGGTCTATAAGTTATTATAACAAACACAATGAGAAAACGGAGATATGTTATTATTAGCCGATTGATGAGACGATAGCTGAGATACCATAAGTCCCCGTGACTGATGCTACAAAACTTTTAATGTTCGGTAATTTATAGTTATTATTGAAGATGTTATATTATTGTTAGTTTGTTAGCTGGAACTTTTTGTTTGGTATAAATATTTTTTTTTTTTTGTGAGGCAATTCATTTTGATGGGAATGGGAGAAAATATAAAATATGTCGTGCTTTCTAGGAGAGGAATGCAGGATTCGAAATAAAGTTTATTTTGATATTTGTGTGAGTAGGCGATGGGTTTGGTCGTTACTCACATCGGTGTTGTGAATTCACCTTTGCCATCAATCTTTACTCAAGTCTCAACTCTTTCTTAGCAAACAAAATAAGCACTTTACAGCATAATTCTTTATCAAGCAATATAGATATTTCATGTATTTTTGTATCACCTCTTGGACCTTTTCTCAAATAAAACCATAGCGGCATTTGAATATCGTGAGGATCGGAAGATAATGAAAAGCTTTTACGATTTAAACTGTCTGACACCAATCTTTTTCTAAAATTCGAACTAGTGTTTATATATTTTATTTATCATGTACCAGTTAACCCCCTCTAAAGAGGGTACTGAAGACAGGAGAGAGGGTGGAAAGGTACTGAAGATAGAAGCTCTACAATATTAAGTATATTATCTTTAACAAGAATCAAAGAATTTATTACAAATAAACCATTTACAGGCACATTTCAATTGTCAAGAAGCCAGTCAGTCAAAAAAAAAATGCTAATTGCACATTCCAAAGCGTAGATGTCTATGGAGAGAAGAATGTGCAAGAAACTCCATGAACACTACTTTCAATCATGTAAATAATTAACTATGATACCAATCTAATTATGATACGGCAACAATAACAATAGGAGAGATGAGATACAGGCTACACATATACATAGTAACCAATTTTTCTAAATAGTGTAAGCAGTCTGGTCCAAAACGCAAAATTGTCCTCATAATCGTTGGGTACAGTCGCAGAACAAAACAGGTAGGACCAAGAACATTTACATAAAAAATGTTGACTTGTGGCAAATTGTGGGCGTTCGCTTCGTTGGCTTTAATTCAGTCTGGGTCCGTATTAATAATATTTATGTAATACACGTTACAGTAAAATATCTTGAGAGTTATACCCCGTGGAATCTCATTTAAGAGACAAAATTTAGTGACGGGTTCGTTCTTTGCGAGTTAGGCTATATTTTGGTTAGATATTTTTGCGGTTGAAAGTACTTAGTGATACATTTTTTTCGAACATTCTTGAGGTAATAGAAAATGTAGATATTACTATCAGATGTTTTTTATGGAAATGCACATCGAAGTTATGGAATAGATCTTTCTTAGTATTGGAAACCTATCAATATGTATAAAAGGAGAAACTGACTGACTGATATATCAACGCACAGCCGAAACTACTAGGATTAGGAGCGTGAAATTTTGCACATATCTTTCTTTTATGTCATAAGCGAGCACCAAGAGAGAATTTTCCAAAAATCGCTCCTTATATGGATAAAACGGTGGACCAAAGTTGGTATGAAAAAACCTAATTTCACGTAGGCAGCTGCCGCATGACTCAGCAATCGCAAATCATGCCGGTACAGCAATAATTATGATAATCACCAAACTCCTCCAAACTTAATCACCGAGGCACAACGAATAAAGACACATACATAAAATTTTACGACACACGTCCATCCTATCCGATGTCACTGGAACACAATTAACACTAATAGAAATCGAATTTCCAAGTAAAATGTTGAAGTCAGGTATTTGACCGCGTTCGGGTCACGACTGAGCCGTCTTGAGTCATGGATGAGGCGTATTATGGAAATGAGACACTTGTGACAGTTATATTTGGGTCGAACGCTTTTGTTGGTAATTGTACTTTAAAGGACAAGGATAACAGCAAAGTTATAGACAAATTGAGATCAGACAGAGCCTTCTGGAATAGATGGAATGTCACTTTGTCTGCTTCAGAGGTCCTAGAAGAAATTGACAATCAATAAGAGATACAGACTGTTGAAAATTGAATTTATTATTTATTATTTCTTTATTGTCTTTATAAAATACATAATATTACAATTTTATAAAATACATAATAAACTAATACATATTAAAAATATTACAAACAATAAACTATTATTAAACACGAAACATCGGCGTCGTGTGCAGCTGCGTGGTGTCGTGTAACCGTCCTCAGAAACGTCGATACGACACGATCACGACACCTTTTGGCCAAAAGTCCTCCTTCAAAAGGTTCTGTAGATGAGTTGTAGGTAGGTTGGAACTCGTATCACGAACGATTTGAAGTTGGTTTCGTGGCGTGGATCCAGCCTTTCGACCATCAGAGTCCAGTTGCTCTTCATCTTCATATACTCCACGACTTCTTTAACCTTCTTAGAGTGAAGCTGACGTGAAATATATACTATTTGTGACACTTAGAGAATGTCACGTTATCTAGACTGAGGGCCGTGAAAGAGTTACTGTGGACCTGGAACGCAAAGGTAAAACTGAAGAACATAGGTGGGTTTTAGACAGTAAAAGTCAGACACACCCTCTCGCTCTATCCTAGAGCTAGAGAAGACATTTAAAGATTGCTAAATAATCTGATATATTATGCGGAAAGTCTAAACAGTTTCATAATGGTTGCTGGAACAATTTACCTGCTGCAATCTTCCCATCAGATCATAATTTAGGTGTCTTCAAATTTAGATTAAATAGGCTCTTAATAAACTAGTGTGCTTCACCATCAACGATTGCATCACTGCTTACCATCAGGTGGGATCTTAGTATGAGATCAAGCTCATCAAGATCAAGATCATTTATAATAAAAAAATAACAATAAACATTCTTCGTTATTAGTTTCAAGCCGTTTACAGTTGTTATTTCTGCTATGAGACTGAATCTTCTTGAAGAAGGACAAACTAATTCAGTTTATCAAAAGCCAGTAGAAAATTTAAGTCACCACTGCAAGGCACAGTATATGTAATATGCATACCCCTATAAACAATGGCGATATTTTAAATAAAATTATCGTCAGTCGAGACATGTATATCTCAGTCTGTATGTCTCTGAAATATCTCAGAATTATGAAGCGTCACAGTGCGTCTTATTTCATCAAAATCCGATATTTATCGTTTGAGTGTCGTGCCAACTAAATGGTTCAGTTACAAAGCTATATGTTACTATAATGTGCTGGTGTAATAGCTTTTATTATAATCGTGTTGAAAATTGAACTAAAAAATACTCGCGTTTGTATAGTTTTTGGATAGCAAGACGACCTTCTTTTTTTGTTTTCTTTCCGGATAATCATTCAAAAGGCGCCCGAGTTTGGGGATAAGTCCGGAGAGTGTGAGATTTTTACCCCACTAAAACCACACCATTGATCACCATCACTACTTCTTAAAAGATCATTTCGGAACCCCCTCTTTGCAACGCCTGTGAGAAGACCGAAAAGGAGTCTCCACTGAGCCTAGCTCCGTCCGGCAACATGCCACTGTTTCTTGGTTACTGTGCCACCGTTTTCCTAAAAATACTCAATTTGGGAACGGAGTCCTCGCTCTGAGCGCCTGTAGTTCAAAATCACTTTTCGCC
This sequence comes from Mythimna impura, assembly GCA_905147345.3. Taxonomy (NCBI): domain Eukaryota; kingdom Metazoa; phylum Arthropoda; class Insecta; order Lepidoptera; family Noctuidae; genus Mythimna; species Mythimna impura. The sequence goes on from LR990350.1 coordinate 29,154,853, forward strand.
AGCACATGTCAATTATACCCATTTTGGGTAATTTTTCAATCTTTATCGCTAAAAGACATTGTCCAGAGCCCACAGGCACAAAATTATTAAAAGTAGGTACCTGTATTACAGTTAATTATTTAGCGGTGCTTATTCAGTTTTAGGTAAATTGACGTTTAGAGTATGTTAGAAAACTTGACCTAAAGTCACACATTACCAAGCGTTAATATTGCCAACAGCTGTACGACTCTTAGGCCCATACTTTAGATTACTAAACACACCTTATGATAGTTTTTAATTACCAATTTTTATTAGAAAAATCTTCAATTTTAGAGTAAGTAACAACAAATTACATTAGCCAGAAATAGCCTTTTAAAACAGTGATAAATCACGCGAGATTAAACTAGCTAAGTACCTTATTAATTATCATGTCCATCACGTTCAAATTAAAAAATACTTTTAACAACTATGAAAAAATAGAGCAACAAACTCTGTCTTAATCAGCGAACTAACGAGTAAGATTAATACAAGCATCACTTTGATATCAATACGCGTCTATCAACAAAAGGTTAGCTCAGACGGGAGCGACACACGTCTTACCTCGCGACGCGGCGCGACAGCTGCGCGACTAAAAATACCCGCCGGACGCACGATTCCGCGTTTTTCACTGTCAGTGCGCGCATCAATTTCTGTCAGCATTTGTTAGCCAATGACAGATGTTTTACGCCTCCAACAATCGCGCAATTTTTAATATGCAGTCGCATTAACCCTTTAGTGGTAAACTATAGAGTTTATTTCGATCTGGCATGCGTTTCAGTCGTAATGTTGTCGTCGGATAGAACAGGACGCCGTGTAGTTGTCAGTCGGGTAATGACAAGTGTGTAAGGACGTATTTATGTAAACCCTTTGAGAGACTGTTTTAGAATTTAGAAGTGTTTGGTATGTATGCCTAGCTTATTAGTGGGAGTTGTTTAAATATCGTCGTAATGAGTTAGATAAATGAGTGACAGTTCTTGGGCAATGATTGGCTGGTATGTGCTGTGGATTCCACGAACTATGAGTCTATTCTTGATTTGATTGAATAATTGAGGAAAAGTGTTTTTGAATCAGACGCACGTCTACACAATTGTATTAGAGATATAAATAAGTAGGTGAGAACATAGTGATTCAATACTAATTTTGTGGCAAAGTGAATTGGTGTTATCAATGGACCTAATAACAGAACACAAAAAATATCAACAGTAAAAGATAGTGCCAAATGATTACCATAAGGGACAAATCTTTTCGTACCACAACACAGTTGGAAATTTAACGCAATGACTATTTCATCATATTTTCCCATAGATTTAAGTTAGTGTAAAAGTTTTGTTACTATTTTGGTGTACAATAAAGTTTATTCTATTCTATTTCAATTGATACTTCTTCCTTCTTTCACTCATTCATCGCCAACTGGAGGTGATAGATGAGCTGATAATTAGCCCATCCTTTTTCTATATACATCAGTGATTGCCCGGTGGTGGTTAATCCCCGTTCACCGTAAGTGCGGGCTTGCGGACGACGAGCAATGGGTAGCTCGCCATCCGGCCGTCCGGTAACCGTCCAGACCGAGCCCAAGTCGTTGACATGTGTTCCACGTCCGCCTCAAAGAGATGTCAGCAATACCGCAGAGGCCCAGCAGGGTCGTTGCCCATAAGGGCCACGAAGAATTCCTAAAAAGGAAAACCATGGTCCTAGAACGCGAAAAGAACCTAAAGGACACAAGTGTGGTTTTAGTCAGTAAAAGTCTGACACATCCAGCTCTACCCTAGAGTAAGAGAAGTCATTAGATGATATGTAACCTCGAAAAAAATCAGTGGTCACCTTTCAGTTCAAACTTGATAGCTTTAAACCCCTTATGAACACCGATACATGCGAGATGTAATGGAGATTCCACTGTGTCTGTAATTATGAAATTCAAAAGGAACCACCTTCCAACACAAATTGGCTCACCCTATTAATACCACTCCAGCATATCAACCTACTTAATAACACTAATCCACATAGCTCGATAAATCAGCACGTTCATAGCTGACATAGCTGCGAGCACTGGATCACTCACGGAGTGCCAGTGTGGCACCGACAACTGATATATCACACGATTAGCGACGATTTCATGCGTATGCGCACCCAGCAAGATGGCGGAAGAGAGTAAAGGGATATGATAAGTTATATAGCTAATATCTTCCTTGAATCTAAAATATAATGAGTTACAACATTAAGTACCGCGATGTGTTTGTAAATAAGACGACTTTTTAAAAACAAGAGTAGTACAGGCATAATCAGGAATCAATAGTCCCTCACGAAAAACGAAAAACGTGTTGCGCCGACCCCAAATAACACGGGACAAGGGCAGGAAGATGATGATGATGAATAGTCCCTCACGGGCATTTGCATCGGAATCACACAATTTAATTCCGCCAAGCCCGTTCCATTTTCGGACCATAAGTCGTACGGCGATTCGGGAACACACTTGTTGTGAGTATAGCTAAAGAATTCCTTGCCGGAGTCTGTGTTTCTTGACAGCCTAGGGGTCTTTAAGTCAAGAGTGAATAAGTTACTTCTAGGCTAGCGTGCTTTATCATCGACCACATCCTCGCTTCCCATCAAATGAGGTAGTCGTCAAACACAAGCCTTAAAGTAATAAAAAAAGAGTTACACGGTACTGTAGTACTTATAGGAGAAACACAGACTTCTTCAAACTATCTTGGACCCAAATACCAAGTTTCTACGCGTTAGATTATAGATGGCATATCCCTACAATATGACAAGATGTATTATCGTTGTGCTATTCCGGTTACTAGGAGGCGCTGTGTGCGTTGATAGCTCAATCATGCGCTGCTTTTGTTTGCCTATGAAAATTTGAAACTATTGAAATGATAACTCGAATAAGTTGCAGTTATTTGAAAAAGACAAGCAGTTTTCTTCCTCAATACTAGAAAGAAAGAAAGAAATAGACTAACTCTGTTACCGTTACTGAAACAAGAAGTTAGGTGCTGAATATTTGCAAAGTTTTTTATTCTTTAATCAAAAACTTTGTCCCACATTATAATAATAATAATCGTTTATTTGCTTAGACAGTAGGTACATAAAATAAGGTGTTTGCAAAGAGTTGTGATCCTGATACAATCTACCTTAAATTAGGCATGCAAATATTTCAGATTTGAATCTCGAGAAAATAATAATAATAATAATCGAATTTATAGTGATCATATTAAGGAAATCCATAATGTCAAAAACAAAATCTAAATAGTAGTGTCATTTGAAATAGTCATCATAATAAGAAAATATCAAATACATAATGTCAAAAAACTAAATCTAAATAGTAGTGTCATTTGAAATAGTCATCATAATAAGAAAATATCAAATACATAATGTCAAAAACAAAATCTAAATAGTAGTGTCATTTGAAATAGTCATCATAATAAGAAAATATCAAATACATAATGTCAAAAAACTAAATATCTATAATAGCGTCATTTGAAATAATAAGTACCTAATTGAAAAATAACAGAATTTATATTGAACATTTTGGGGAACATTTAGTCATTAGGAATGACTTTTGTGTCGTGGTTGTATTCACAAACATACTTGGACACAAGACACGCAGACCCCGAAATAGGCTAGAAACTATCTGTAGACCAAACAAATATTAGTTCCACGCAACGTAACAGTTAATAAATAGTTCTACCATACCATCTCAATGGTCAAACCGACGATTGACAATTGCAAACTGCTAAGCACTAGACCCAATATTCGTAGCGCATTCATTTGTTGATAATCAAGCACTAATTAGGATGATTAATACAACTGTGACACGCGTCCAGTCATCAGATAATGCCTGAAACACCATTTACACAATCTTGGCACGGAGACTGGAAGGTGACAAGTGAGCTATTGAGCGAGATATGACAACTGTGACTACACTCTAGTGATTCAGCCTATTATGTATAAATAGATAAGTAGATGGCAGACATTTTCTTTTGATTTAGCCAGTGAATAATGAAGCTACACGGCTTTTGAAGAGTGCGTATTTCGGCGCCAAATTAACTATGTCTTCTGTTTTGACAGTCAGATAGCAATTTTTTTCTAAGGCAAAAAAAAGCTTTTAAGATATCCTTAAGTTTTCATTGACGATGTTTGCTCTATTTTTTTATGGTCTACAATTATAATTGCACAATTAACACAATTCTTTTACTGTATAAAATTTTATAATAAAATTTTAAAACACACTACACGGACAAGAATGGTATAAATTGTATAAATTGGAAGATTATATCCCTGAAAAAAATGCACTGCCATTAAGTCCACCAGTTACTTTTTGTGTATGTATATCGCAGTCAAAACTTTTTAGTAAGTAGTTTTACATGGGGTAATTACTTATATTATTAGGTAATTACTTATGTAACATAAATGAACATGGAAATTGAGATCTCACTTGTGAATGAGCTTGATATAGTCTATTTTGTCTCACTGGTGGCGCGTGTGTTGGACCATTCAGTTTCCTTCGAAATGTTTGCGCTAAGTGGTATACACGCGTCATGTTCGTGAACGGACGCCATCAATTAAGACTAGTCATCTCTTAGCTGCCAATTGCTTATTGTAATATCTTGACAAGTCACAATTTTCCTTAAGCAAACTTGAAATTATTTTACACTGGCGACCGCCCCACCTTCGCTAGGCTGTTCTCTAATGCATGTATTGTACACCTAAACGTGTGGAACTTGAGGAAGTCATAAATCACTCTGTCTATTAGTAAAAACCACATGAAAATCCGTTCAGGAGTTTTTGAGTTCAATGCGTACAGACATACAGGCGTAATGGGGGACTTTGTTTCATAACATTTTTTTTATTCTTTATTCTTTATTAACACAAAAAAAAGTTAACCGTAATACATTCACATACATACATATTTTTTTTTTCATTTTTTTATTATTATTGATAGGCTCGCGTTTGACCACTATCTCACCTGATGGTAAGCGATGATGTGGTCGACGATTGAACACGTTTGCTTAGAAGTAACCTATAGGTACACTCTTGATTTAAAGACCCCTAGGTTGTAGCTATCAGGAAACATGTCATGTACGGAAGGAACGTCCGGACCGAGCCCAAGTCGTCGACGGCGCGTACTGTTGTGCTGTTGTGCTGTGTTACACGCACGCCTAAAGGAGATGTTAGCAAACCGTAAGGGTCCAGCAGGGTCGAAGCCTACTGGGGCCAAGGGTCTGCTTCTGAAAGGAAGACTCGGCCCCGTTACGAAAGGCAACGACTAAAAACCCATAACCACCCACTCATGTAAGGAACATGAGTGGGTTTTTAGTCAGTAAAAGTCTGGCACACCCTCTCGCTCCGCCCAAGAAGAAGCGGGGGTTGTCATTAATAATAATAATAATGTCCTTGCACTAGCATAGCGCGTACAGGGATAATCGTCGGTTGGTATCATGTTCCATTATAATTATCTAAAGGGCCTCTGCGAGTTGGCTTCGGCTCCTTGTACGCCTCCCAAAGGTCCAGGACCTCAGGGTCCTGAGATAAATAAAATATATAAAAATAATAATAATAATAATATTCCACAACTATCATTGGATGATTTTCCCACCGAAAAAAAATGTATGGAAGGAAATAGGTATTTATAGCTATGTGAATCAGGAGTTAATCCCTAATTTAGCAGAAAATGCATTTTTTAAACCGCTTTTGAGTCGCCGTCTTTGATACACAAGGATTAGACTCATTAATTTCTTTTAGCTTGATTCTCTCGGTTTTAGTAATCATGTCCCAAAAAAAAAAAACTAAAAAGGAGGGACAAGAATCGATTGATTTATAAACGTCATTTATTTCAAATCGATTTATAGGAGGTTCTTATCGGACTCATTCATTTAGTTTTTTATCGATTTTAAAAGGGGTGTGTTCCTCAACCGTCCTTAAGAATATATTATTATCTTTTACCCTTTATAAATGGAGGAAGTCGTCGGTTGGAGTTTTAAACTTTATTAGTAGAAAACAATCAGATAAACAATTGTTTATGTATCATCGGAAGAACCAACTGTGAGAACCGGGTTGTAAGTTTTGGTCCTTCCGATTTCGATGGCTCAAAAGGTCTTACGGTCCCTATATCGGGTGGTTATCGGGTTCCTATATTACATTTCAACTATATCAGTTCAAATTAGCATACAACAAGTTAAACAGGTAAAGAATAATATGTTACCTAACTCAGGTGATAGTCTATCCGTGTGCCAGGTTTTATCAAAATCCATTCAATGGTTTAGATTAACGATTATGTGCAAATGTAATAAACAGATAGACGGACATCAGGGCTGTGGGAACGTTTGAAAGAGTTACCGTGGTTCTAGAACGCAAAGGGCAAATGAAGGAACGCAGGTGGATTTTAGTTAGTAAAAGTATGTCATGTTCTCTTGCTCCTCTCTAGAAAAGGAGAAGTCTTTTGATGATTTACCAAATTACCACCTTAAGAAAAAGAGAGACAGACGCAGACTCAGGCCTCCGCTCTAGGCGAGGGAATGGGCCGTAATCCACCATGCGGGCCCAGTACGGGTTGGTAGATGTCACATGTTTACAAATTTTTGATTCTAGGACATGCCGGTTTCCTTGCTTTGTTTTACTTCACCGTTTTGAGAGTGAGTCACTTTTGAACTAATAATATTTTATTGGAATGAATTCGTGACACTGAAAATGTTAAATTCATGCTAATACTAAAGTCATGGCTAGTCTACACTTTGAAAGGAAAAATAAAAAAAAATGTTCGAAAAAAACGTTACTCCAAAGTTCGCTTGTCAAAATGATTTACAAGACTGACAATCCTAAAATGACTTATTATTCTAATTTTTCCTGTGATCATCATACAAATATTAAGTATCTTTTAATCTTTTATTTAAAAAAAAAATCATAATGAATCAAATCATAGTCTAATCACGTAGAGCTATTTATTTCATAGGTACCTATCGAAAATGAGTAAGTAGTTTTTTATTGTGTGTAAGACACTGGGATTTCCTGTAGCCGTGAGAAACGTTAACTATACATTATAATACTTTAGAGAAATATCAATGAGCGTCGGAAACAAAATTACATACCTATGTAAATAGAAAGTGAATACAGAAAAAGAGCTTGAAGCTAGAACTAGATTAGACCGACGCACACGTGTAACACGCCTGATTTGTACGTAGAACGACGTCGCGTTGCGTGGATCTAGTGTAGATCTACAAGTCTAGTTTCCATATAAAATGTATGGAGACCGACGCGCCCAGATCGGCGTATGTGGCACACGTGTGCGCAGTGTAGTTCTAGCTTTAGGGTGAGTGGAGCTACATCTCATCATAGAATCATCCGGAAGAATTAATGATCGTTTCTTTTATCCGCTTGCAGGAAAACCCAAAAAGGGGTTTTGAAACACTTTGTCAGTCTTTAGGTATATAAAAAATATATAAAAAACGTAAATTTACCCTGAAAATATATTATATAACTGGTGACATCACATCTTGAGATTCATAGTGTAAGCTTATTTATTTTTTATGTAATACATGCTGTAAGCGAGCTTGCTATCTCCACTTTGTCACATAAACCTTTTAAGGTTTCAGACAAGTGTTTTTATTGTAAACGAGTGTAAACTATAAATGTATTGAACAATAAATCAAAAAAAAAAAAGGTAACCCAATGGCTAGAATAGTAGCAATAGAACAATATTCAAAAGATATTGTTGATATTATTCTGTTTCCATACTCTATCAGTGTCTTAAGCTAAATCATATAAATCAAAGTATCGCTAAATAAAAACCACGGCTAATCAACTATGAAAAAATCTTCAAAAGTAACAATAAATTTGACTGAGCACACGGAAATAAAATTTCATAATTCGTTTTGAATTCATTAATACAGTGTAAGTAAATTAAAATCATCAGATTCTTATTTGACTAGTTATGTTTGAAGTATGGTTAGCAAAAAAGTACGCTTTCATATTTTCCAAGTTTAAAAAAAAATACGCATTTAGTTCCAAGGAGTTTTTGGATCCAGCCGTTACCAGTGACGCAATAAAAAAATAAAAAATATGGAAAAAAGCGCCCGCTTCTACTGTCACAATGAAGTGTATTTCGCACTAGTGCGGAAAAGTATACCGGATAGCTCGGTCTCAGTTATTTTATTTTATGTCAGGCTTGTCGCCGGGCAGCCCCCACTGTATGTCGGAAAACCCGAAATTTACGTCTGGGCACGAAAAAAAAAGTGTGCAATTATCATAGCAGTTTCTCGGATCCAAAACGACGTAATTTACGGCTGGGGCTGCAATGACAAACTTTACCCACTTGCATCAAAAGGTCCCTACTATTATTTATATCGAAAAAGATCGTATCGGCATTGCAGCCATTTCGATACTAGTTTTCAACAATTGTAGTTTAATGTCAAAACGAAGCTCAATTCGTAAAAGTCAAATACAAAATTAGGTCATAATATAGACCTTTGGAAATGCAGCCATCTGTCAGGACATAAAGCTAATAACGCAACTAAATGCAGTAAAGCTGTTTTTGTGGTTCCATTGGATGTGTAATTTTTTTATTGGAATTATTATATTTTCGAAAAGGTCATATCATCAGATTGTTAGTTGACTGGCTATATTTTTTTAAATGATATAAACAAGTGCTTGACTGCAATCCCACCTGATGGTAAGCAATGATGCAATAATTGAATGTGAAGCGGACTAGTTTGTTAAATGCCTATTTGAGTTACGGTTAGCAAAAAAGGCAACTTTATAAGGTAGGTTTTTTCAGATGGATAAAATAATGATTACTTGCATTTTTTTTTTTGACTGTCAGTTGGTACCTGAAGGAAGTGGAAATCAGGGCTACGGGATCATAAGAACGAGTCAACGCGGCCCTGGAACGCAAAGGGCAACAGAAGGAACACGAATGGGTTTTAGTCAGTAAAAGTCTGACACTCCCTCCCAGAGTGGGAGAGCTTGTTATGTGTTTAACTATAAAATTTTTTTAAAATGGACTCCTTTGAACTGTTCAAAGTAGCCCATTTTAAAAAACGCTAATTTAATCAGTTCAGATACTGTGATATCTTCGGATTGACTTGGAATTATAAAATCAAATAAACTTTATATATTTTTTTTATATATATTATTTTATATTAAAGGTACGTTCTTAATTCTTTATTGTACATAAAACATATTTAAAAACAGTGATTTGACAAATCATGTACAAAGGCAAACTTAATACAATATTATTTTTTTCGAAATAAATTACTTATTGGTTTCCTTATGTTTTAAAAATACTTTCTGCAATTTATGTATAAAATCTAAGAAAGTTTATAATATTTGATGAATGATTTGAAGGAAATCAGGAATGAAGATATCCGCGGAAGAACCAAGGTTACCGACACAGTACGAAGAATCGCCAAACTAAAGTGGCAATGGGCAGGGCACATTGCTCGCAGAACAGATGGCTGTTGGGACCGAAAAGTTCTGGAGTGGCGACAGCGTATCGGAAGACGCAGCGTTGGAAGGCCTCCTACAAGGTGGACCGATGACCTGGTAAAGATGGTCAATTCGATGGATGCAAGACGCGCAGGAGCGTTCATTGTAGCGACACTTGGGGAGGCCTATGTCCAACAGTGGACGTCTTTCGGTTGAAATGTTGATTTGAAGGACCTATTAAGATGTTTTATGACCCAAAACAAAAAATTTATATCACTACCTAACCCCGAAAAACTTCCAACCTGATTATTGTCTATACAGTAAGATCTCATTAACATGCAAGTCTTTCATCTAATCGGTCACGATTTCAAAACCGTTAATTATTCAGTACCGTTAAAATAGTACTTTAGTAACCTTAAAATATTCTCAACAGCACCAAAACCATGTGGCGTTAGTAATTAAGGCAATTACGATTCCCTACGCAATAATATCAATCAAAATCATTAGGAAAATTACAATTTTAAAAGCAATTTAAAATGCCATGGTTCTCATCGAATCGGTTTGTAAATTAATAGTCGGCGATCATTCAATCAATTGGCCACAGTTAATGAAATACGAAGTTTAAACAATGCCTACAATAATAATTATAATACCAGTAATTGTTATAAAAGTACCTATTACTTCACGCATAGTAATCCTTTATGGTATGAACAGACTTCTAAAGAAGCGCTGGTATTTTAAATGAGAGATATACTTTAGACCTCCAACGGAGCATTAGTTTAAAAGAAAAATGTCATAAATACTAAATAATAACTTATTTATCCAAGAAAAAAGTCCTATTTCGTTCAAAAAAGTTCCGATAAAAATAAAAAAAATAAGTTTATTATTATCACAAAAAAAACTATAAATAAAAGGTGTCATCACAAATTATAGATTAAAAATAAGCCCAATCACGAATCATTCATATTTATCAAAAATATGAAATTCTTTAGATACATTTTAAGGTGTGTACACACTGGGAGAGCGACACAGTGGAGCGATATGCGTCAACTTCTTAATTGAAAGAGATTATATTTGTTATGTATGTACTTTATAAACGCCACACGCCACAACATCGCACGAGTGTTACAAATCTTTGAAATCTTCACCTTTTCTCTACTGTAATATGCTTATACTTACATCTAAACCCTAGTCAAGAATCACTCCGTCTAATGAAGAAAACCGCATAAAATAATAAATAAATTGAATTATATATTATATTAATTATGATTATAGAAATTAGTTTGTTATCATGAAGCTTTCGCAAAAGGCACTGTATTCTGTAAAATCTTACCACAGTCCTTCACTTCTTTTATTCAAATGTCAAGATGTGGACATTGGTGTGGGTTACATATTTATGCATCTAGTTTTAAGGTTTTTTTTGTATTTTCTCTAGCATGTAACTGTTTTTTGTCCCCAATAAAAAAATAATAAAATCCGACACGTAGTTTTTGAATTTACCGCAAACGGACACAGACAGACGTGGTGGGAGACTAAAAAAAGTATCTACTAGCCACAAAACGCAACTATAAATTATTATTATCGACGAAATGCAACCATCTGCATACAAAACGGTGTTATGATGCATTCCAGAACATTGCATTACCCTTTATTTATCGTCCAAACAAGGACTATGTTGAAGACTATATTTTTTAAAGTTTTATTTCCTATTTTCTAATTTTCAAATATGAACGCTATTATCACACGTGTTATCCCACACCTAATAAAACAAAAACCGCGTGACATCGCGCGTTCCCAGTGCGACACCGGCCTTACGCGCTCCAGTCCGCATTTAGACGGCAGTTATAAATTTTAAATATTACGATAGGGCATTAAGATTTGAATAAACATGTCGCGTTGTCGCCGCGGTGACGTCGCGCGGCACACATTATTGTCGCTTCACGCGTCGTGTGAAGTTGTCACAACTTACGCGATAGATGAAAAGTGACTCATATTTGTGACTCTCTTTGGATGAAAACTGAGGTATGAATGAATATAATGGTGCGCAAAATATAGCGCCTTATGTGATGTGGTGATGAAAGTGTGACTAATAGAATGGGTTAAGGAAATTGTCGTCAGAAACACGCATCAAGGACTATACTTCATAATAAGACTTTAGTAAAGCAGTCTTATACTGAAAATAACCACACAGAAATCTTGTTGCTAGGTACACATTTAGAAGCATGTAGCTTTCCCACGTTACATTTACTGATTTGCAATATTCACTTTAAGATAGGAATAGGGATGTCTAGATGCCAATTTTCATCGACTTCCGACAGTCTTACTTATGGCTTAAAATTGGGCTCACCATTACCAATTCAGCATGAGCATAAAAAGGCCCATAAATCACCAACAAACCCTCACTAACTAAAGACAACACCGACGCAATCATACTGCAATCACCAGTTCACTAACTGACCAAAAGGCCCGCCGAACTCTGGACATCTAAGCCCATTGTCTGACTAAAAATAAAGGCATATACATACAAAAAAATCAAACTGTAGGTGCATCACGAAATATTTTAATACAGTGGACGGCGACGCGTATATATCTTAGTATCGCGGGAAGACAAAAGCGGGGATCTCGTGCTATACCACGGAGGAGATTTATTCCAACGATATCATTGAATGTGGACGCGCGTGTGTGCGAATGCGCCCGTGTGAACTGCGCTCGTGGCGCGCACCGCAGGGCTGGCAGGAGATGTACTTAGGAATTAATTAGTGCTTAAGGTTTAAGGGCTATGTTTATATAAACTTTTTAACCGATTATAATTTATGTGTCTTCAAGGCTAGAGTAAATTATAGGCTCTTAATAAACTAGTGCGCTTCACCATCAACAATTGCATCACTACCTAACATCAGGTGATTGGTATTGCAGTCAAGCACTAGTTTATATCAATTTAAAAAAACCGGCCAAGTGCGAGTCGTAATCGCACACTAAGGGTTCCGTACAAACTTAGCTATGAAAACAGTTCAATTCCCGAATTGAATTACGAAGATTTTTCCGAATCGCAAGTTTTTTTTTGTGACGTAACTACAATTTTACAGTTTTTAGATTTTTTCCTATACTTGTGCTATAAGACATTGCTTCATGCCAAATTTCAGGATTCTAGGTCTACGGGAAGTACCCTATGAATTTTGATTCCCTTGAGATACACGTTTTTTGCGACAGAAACGCCCATATCTTTTTTTCGTTAATTCAGAAGTTTGATTTTTTCACAGCTCAAGGGAAGACTTGAGTATATGGTTTTAATTTCAACTCAATACCTACACGCGTTCCCGAGACAAAGGGTCTTGATAGACAGACGGACAACAAAGTGATCCTATAGGCTTCCGTTTTTTCCTTTTGAAGTACGAAACCCTAAAAAAAAACATACAATCACAAAGGTGAGAGTTTGTGATTGTGTGTGCATATGTTTGTTACTTCAATACACTCGAACGGTAGAACGAATTTGGATGAAAGTTCCCACACGGGTAGATCATGTCCTAGAATAGCACATATAATACTTTTTATCCCGGGATTAAGTTCTCTTGGGACAACTTTCTACTTTCACGCGAGCGAAGCCACTGACAGGAGCTAGTTGACCAAAAAATACCACTTTTGGTCCTCAATATTTGTTAGTACCACCTATCACACTACCATATTATACATGATATAGTCATAAAAAAGTATCACATTTGGTCCTCAATATTTGTTAGTAGCACCTATCACACTACCATATTATACATGATATAGTCATAAAAAAGTATCACATTTGGTCCTCAATATTTGTTAGTACCACCTATCACACTACCATATTATACATGATATAGTCATAAAAAAGTATCACATTTGGTCCTCAATATTTGTTAGTAGCACCTATCACACTACCATATTATACATGATATAGTCATAAAAAAGTATCACATTTGGTCCTCAATATTTGTTAGTAGCACCTATCACACTACCATATTATACATGATATAGTCATAAAAAAGTATCACATTTGGTCCTCAATATTTGTTAGTAGCACCTATCACACTACCATATTATACACGATATAGTCATAAAAAAGTATCACATTTGGTCCTCAATATTTGTTAGTAGCACCTATCACACTACCATATTATACATGATATAGTCATAAAAAAGTATCACATTTGGTCCTCAATATTTGTTAGTAGCACCTATAACACGACCATATACACGATGTAGTCATAAAAAAAAAACTGTCAATATTAGGGTGATCAAGGAGGTTTTCCATACAAACTGTATACTAAACTTAAATAGCCAAACAAGCTTTCATATTTCTTATTGACTGAATCCATAATAATTCAAAAGTGTCTGTAAATGATTCACTGTTGCCATCTCTTAGATTAGGTTACTACAAGAGTGTGAGGGAATGGAAATGGAAATGTTTGTTCCATATTTGACATAATCACACATACGCTGCTTTCACTTAAATATTTAGCTCTACATACGTTAATACGCACGTGGATGAAAGTGAAGCACGTAACAAGGCTTCAAGCCCAAACATGGAGTCTTTACGTCCCTTACAAGTAGGTAACAAAATTGCTCATAGTATAACCTACAATGAAGTCCATAATATGGCTAGAGATTATATCTAATCAGTAAACGTGTTACAGTGACACAGACAAGTCTACATAAAGGAATATTGAATATTGAAATGACTTTTTTGAGCTGGGAATTCATCCAATGATTTCTCCCACTAATGGTGGAATCAAATGGTGTGTCAGACTTTTACTTACTAAAAACACACTGGTGTTCTTCAGTTACTCTTTGCCACAGGTTTCCTTTTCAGAAATTTCCTGTGGCCCTACATAAAATATGTTAAAATAGTATCTATGATTTCCAATTTTTGTCTACTCTGCAAAAATACTCAGCGTGAAGATACAAAAGATCACTAAACGAAGGAATGAAGTGCACGAACATAAATGAGCACCAGCAGGCAGCTGGGTAGCGGGGCAGCCCTATGATCATGACGAAAGTAAGCGATAGAGCACACAGGCGAGCGGGCCACCGCGACCACAAATCGCGAGCGACAGCCAACAGGTAGCAGGTCGCACGCATTGTTTCCTGGAACCAAACCTACGAGACGCTATCGAAACGATTGATATACGATCAGACTCCGGAATGTTTTAGTAAAATGCACCAGCTTTCCGTTTTAACCTCTGAATATCTAATAGGGACCCGATTTAGAATAATTTATGGACAACCACCGAGACAAAAACAGAACACTATGGAACCGGCACGGGTCAGATCGGCCGTCCCGGTGTCTGCCGATTTCGTAAGAATCCTTCGCGAGACCATTTATCTGTCAGCTGCGGCTGCGCAACTATGACGTATCTGCGTTTTGTAAGTGAACGCAAGTTTATCGGCAACCTGTCCAGAGAATCGACGAGGAATGGGCTCAGTTGAGCGCATTAACAACGGCTTACCCATACAAAATCATAATAGCCGGTAAGGAAACTACGATTGAGAGCGATCATTAATTACGGGTGCCTAACAAGCGGCGAACGGGGAAAGGCGACGTCGACAATTTATCCGCGAGATCGACTCGTTACTTAGATCGGTTGGGGCGCGCGACGATAGATGGCGTGCTGCGGCGCGCGCGCATATCAGATGCACGACCGGCGCGGGCGACGCGGTATCGACCGATTTACGGACAGTGTGATCATATTAGAGACTCTCGGGCTATCTAACGAGCGTTTAGAATATGACTGTGCGTGATAAACACCCACAGTCGTGGAGATAGCCTTCCAACGTAATGGGAAGACGATTTATGATTTTTGTTCGATTAAATTCGATTTGCGATTCTACCCCCTAAATTGGCAGTTAAGTTTGATGTATAACCTAGTAATCTTTATTGTCAATCAGTTTCTAACGGGGCTGTGGATAGAGGCTATAAATAACTAAGGTACGTCAATGAATTTTATTGATCGGAAAGCTAATTTTATAGCGAGCAAATTCCTCCAGGCAACACTGCATAGATGCCTTGTGTAGCTTATAAAAATTCGCACACCATAAACTACCCTAACAGTAGCAAAACAAAAATAAAAGGAGTCTCACACGCACCACGACGCGAGTGGACGCGACACGCGCGATCGCGTTGTCGCGCGTTGTCCCCTTAATTAGCGGCTACCCGAGATGGAATTCATTAGACTGGCTAATTAAATAAAAGGACATGATTTTCCGGTTAAGGCACGAAAGTGAACGTACTCGTAGGTGCACTCGAAACATGATTAATTAAGAAAAGCGAATAGGTTTTAATAGTAAGTAATGTCTGTTCTAATTAAGCGTAAATCGCGCGGTTTCTTGTCGACGCTGTATCGTGGCTGGTATCGTTACTGATACTGTTCGTTTTTTGCTGTTGGTAATCTATTGTTTGCGTACTTTTTCTACGTGTCGTCTTTATGCTTGTAGCGAATCTCTGGAATTTTGAAAATAAAAGTTGCGTGAATCACTTGTTTTTAGGGATCTGTACCCATAGGGTAAAAACGGGACCTTGTTACTAAGACTCCACTGTCCGTCTGTCTGTCACCAGGCTGTATCTCATGAACTGTGATAGCTAGGCAGTTGAAATTTTCACAGATTATGTATTTCTGTTGCCGCTATAACAATAAAATACTCAGAATTAAATATGTAAATTGTGTAAAAAAAAGTTGTACACGGAACCCTTCGTACGCGAGTCCGATTCGAACTCGGCCAGTTTTATTTTTTCCTAATTTTATACGTGCTAGTTCTAATAAAAAATTACAATTATTTATACATACAAATCAACAAAATCCATAAAGATAATAGTATACGAGTGTCTTAAGCTTGCCATGACTATAATCTGAGATCATGAATCCAGATGTTTAATACCTACGATTATTTTAAATCAATAACCAAGTACAATTAAAATAAAACGAGCTTTAAACACAAACCTACTTATTAAACTTTGATGATCTATAAACTGACATTTATTAACACGATTTTCCAGTATAAACTAAACTAGAAGTAAATCTTTACTATAATAAATAATATCACTTCTATCAAAATGTTAGTACTTAAATTCTCAAGTTAGCTATAAATCGCATGATAAGTGTAGTTTCCTTAGAATGACGACTGAATCTTGTCGCCTTGTTATAAAGTATTAGTGCAGTGCCAAATATCTAGAATATTATTTATTTGGAAATTGTTAAATGTCGTGTAAAAATTGAGTTTAAATATATAGGTTAGCAGCAGCATATATAGGTTAGGTGGAGCAGTGGTGGCCGAGTGGTAACGGCCCCGACTTACGAGTTGTAGGTTGCGGGATCAAACCCAGCCAGGCGCATTACTTTGTGTATTTTATTTCATCACCACTGCTCTCAAAACGGTGAGGAAACCGGCATGTCCTAGAACCAAAAATTCGAAGACAAATCCACCAACCCGCTCTGGGCCCGCGTGATAGATTACGGCCCATTCTCTCTCCTAGAGAGGAGCCCCGAGTCCCAACAGTGGGAACATTATAAGGCCGACTATGCTATGCTATATAGGTTAGATAGGAGATACATTTTTACCGTTTGCTATTAATAAAGACTGCCTGCCTTGGTGGGTAGACATCAAATTAAAAGAGTAATCATTTCAGCTGAAAAATGTACGCTACTGGACATAGAGCCCCCTCTACAAGCATCGCCAACTCGCCACCTCGATTGGTACTGTGTGTCACGCAACCAGTTGATTCCCACAACCTACAAGGTCATCGGTATCCTCCCATATTATAAACAAAACAAAGTTCTTCAAAGCATCATTAAGTCTCTGTATAAACGCGATAACCTCAAAAAATTACTAAACTGATTTTAATGCAGTTTTCAATTAATGAAAACTACTTTAAAATCAGTTCAATAGAGAAATTCATGAGAAAAGTGTAAGTGTTTAAGAAAAAAAACCGGGCAAGTGCGTGTGGGACTAGCGCAATGAGGGTTCCGTACAAACCTATGAAAACAGTTCAATTCCCGATTGAGTTACGAAGACTTTTCCGAATCGCATTTTTTTTGTGACGTAACTAAAAATTTACAGTTTTCATTTTTTTTCCTATACTTGTGCTAAGAGACTTTGCTTCATGCCAGATTTCCGTTTTTTCCTTTTGAGGTACGGAACTCTAAAAAGACTATCCACTGTCGATCCACACACACATCCACTTTTTATGACTTACAGTTCAAATAAAGCTAACATGGACCATCACTAACTAAAAAGTAAATAGAATATAGGTACTTTGTCCCTAGCCACAACAGCATTTCTCGAATTTCTTTCCCCAGAAATCCAGGTGGAACTACATACCAATTTTTCCTTTAATTCATATCAGAAGATATCGCTGGTGCATCTATCACCGACAACGACGTCTACTCGAGTTCGTTCCGAAGGGATGATTGATGGCAAACCTGATAGATGTCTTGCATGATGCACGGCGTCTGGAGAAAATTGCACTCATTCGACACTTACCTGCAAAAGATACACAATATTTATTGCAATAATCCGTATATGGCCATAATGGGGTGAAAGAATTATGATACTGAAAAGCGTGTTAAATAATCGTGTTTAAAGAAATTTATTCTCATAAAAGACTGCAATCACTTTACACTTAGGTACATGAGAAACATGGCATACAAACAATGATAAACTATTAGTATTTTCGTCGTTCATACATATATGTTTTTTGTATAAGTATTTAGGTATTTCTATAATTTCGGTTTGGAACGAGTGCACGAGCTTTTAGTTCCTTTGTTAGCGTATTTTAATAGTAATTATGAAATCTAAATGTTATTTTTTTTGCAGTTATTACTACCAGCATGGAAATGGCTTTTTCTTTCTTTAATAAACAAAACGTTGCCCCAACAGGAGTGGGTTTTTAGTCAGTAAAAGTCTGACACTATCTCCCGCTCCGCCCAAGAGTGCGATTTGTCATTAGATGATTTTCCCACCTAAATAAAAACACTAATAATAATAATAAATAAGGTTGTCGACATGTGGGATGTGGACTCGGCGATTATTGTACCGATAGTCGTGTCGGGCAATGGCTTAATAGCCAAGAGCCTCTACCAACACCTTAGGAGGCTCGCGTTAGGCGACTGGATCAAAGGCTTGATTCAGAAAGCGGTACTCCTGGACACGGCTCGCATTGTTAGGAGGTTCCTTTCTCTGGAGCCCTGACCGCCGGTAGCTTGGACCCTGTTCCCGATACCGGTGGGATACCTACTATTTTTCATATTTTTAAATGTTTTATTTTTTATTTTTGAAATATTTAAAAATGTAACTAATATGTTTATGTAAATGAAATAAAGAAAATAATAAATAATAAATCGTTTATTTATAACATGGCGGGGCACATTTACAATAAAATATATTAAATATTAAAAAGAACACAGTTGCTTATATGCCTGAACTAGGGTGAACCTGTGCTTCAGGCGAGAGAGTGCTTAAATACAAAATAATAAATTAACACTAAATATGACTATTATAAAAACTTAACTAAATTTAGAGATATGGCGAGTTTTATTCACAAACAGTAAGTAGGTCTAAGAATTACTCCTGTATGATAGGTGTGTTCAAAGACATGTAAACTCTCATAAATAACACACCCAGACCTGAAACACTTATCTATAGACCATAAAAATATTTGTTCTGTACGAAATTCGAACCCGCGACACGTAACACGTCAGCCAATCGCCTAAACACTGCACCATCTGTGCCATTTTAAAAGAAGCAAAAGTCCCGTTAATTATTGATAGACTTTTACCTATAGGTTATTTATTTAATGATTGGACTGTACATAGCCAAACAACCCTATCAATCACTCATAAAAAATAAATGATAACCGACACACGAACCTTACCTACCACATTCAAAACGCCGCACGAATAACGCATAAATCCGTATAATAAATTTCAAAATGCTATGATAATTACATGCCTGTTCGCTTTCCCTTATGAATAAGTAAGGCGTGTCACGGCGCGTGACACATGTCGCGCGTCACGCGTCACGATCGACGCGTCACGCCGCGTGACGTCGCGTCGCGTCGCGCGCCTGACGTGACGCGCGATCGTGTGTGACGGGCCTTAGAAAATATCGCGTATTAACATAATTCTATTGATATTTAGCCGGAATGTGGTAAGGAATTAGTGGGTGTGATTTTTTTGAGGTTATTTGAGGTAAGTAGGTATATGCTGTCAATGAACTCGATCCCAACCCCTATAATAATCATCTTATATTGTCATACCCATTAGAGATAAGTACATACGTACATAGGCACATAAGAAATGAGAAATCAGAAACGTTAATTTCAAATAAACCATTTACAGGCACTTGAATTTTGAAAATGTCGGTCAGTCAAAAAAGTGAAGCTAAATTGCACGTTCCACGTTCTCTATGGAGAAGTACGTGCAAGAAACTCCATGGACACTCTTTTAACCCATTTTATCATAATGTATACTATCTGACCTGGCAAACGTTGTTCCGCCATATAGATTACTAGCTTCTGCCAGCGGCTTGGCCCGCATGAAAGTAAGTTCCTCCATACAAACTTTAAACCCCCTTTTCATTCCTTTAACAAGTGAATTTTGAAAAATCCTCTCTTAGTGCTCGCCTATGTCATAATTGGAAACCTTGTGCAAAATTTCACGGTCCTAATCCAGGTAGTTTTGGCTATGCGTTGTTATCTCAGTCAATCAGTTTTTCCTTTCATAAATATTGATTGTCAAAGAAATATCCCGATTAAAACATGGGGGATCGATCTATTCTCAGACCCACCAAAAGTAAAGAAAAAAATGTCATAAAAATCGGTTTTGCAATTTTTGTAGGAATTCGGAACCATGTGATACGAGATTTTTATATATAGCTGACTTGGCAGATGTTGTTCTGCCATATAATTTATTAAAGAAAATAATGGGGGGTGGGGATAGGAGATTAAACATTAACCGACGACCTATTCTCAGACTTAGAAAAAATACACAAAAAATTCATAAAAATCGGTTGAGCCATTTTGAAGGAGTTCGAATAATTAACATTGTGACACGAGATTTTTGTTTATTAGATTAGGTATGTACCGGTTCAATTGTTACTGATTCATTCGTCTTACATCTCTTTCCAACGTTTATCTCCAACAAGTCTTCTTTAAATTTATTATCAATTAATTTTCTCCAGAGAACTTCTGCTACTCTTTAGTTGTGGTTACTGTATTTCTAGGACAAAATGTTCACTCTTAGGAAATCACGATATCCTGCATTGGTGCAGTTCCCTGCTTCTACTGCTTAAGATCTAGCGTGAAGATAGTTCTTATGATTCCAATCTAGGCATTCGAGAAATGTACTACTTGTCAGCTACTAATCATTTCGCATGTTTCCTAAAAGGAGACGGGGGAAAACAAGACACCTAACAGAAAAGAGAAAATCAATAATTATTTCCGATTATTTTTTGAGTAACATTAATAAAAAAACCGGTCAAGTTCGAGTCGGACTCGCACACGTAAGGTTCCGTACCATCCATAGCAAAAAAACGGCAAAAAAAAAAAAAAAAACTTGTTTGTTGTATGGGAGCCCTACTAAAATATTTATTTTATTCTGTTTTTAGTATTTGTTGTTATAGCGGCAACAGAAATACATCATCTGTGAAAATTTCAACTATCTAGCTATCACGGTTCATGAGATACAGCCTGGTTACAGACGTACAGACAGACGGATGGTCAGCGGAGTCTTAGTAATAGGGTCTCGTTTTAACCCTAAAAACAATAGATAAATTTTTACATTGCCATCTTGGCTTTATAGAACAGAATAAACTTTATTGTAAGAACACCAAAAAAGTAACACAACTTCTAAATAAACTTAAATCTAAATGTGTCTTGGCACTAATCGCTGATAGCTATAATATCTACTAGAGTGTGTGAGTGTGTCTATTAAGAATTAATCATGATAATTTGCTTTTCATAATTTCCACCTCTCTGTAATCGATACATATTCTGTAATCCGTAATCAACTTTCGAATTTATTTGTAACCCTACAATATCTCATACAACTCGGCAGTCGAGAAAGATCTTTATATTTTTTCAAAACAGCACAATAACCGTATTTCAGATCGGTAAAAAGCGACAATATTATATTTTCAATTAATGCAAACTGCATTTGAGGAACTTCCCCTCCCCCCCTCGAGCTTGGAAACCTCCCTAACTCGCGGCAACTCTCATAAAGACGTAGCTTAAAATTTTATTCTGTGTAGGGCTGCCTCCGTTGCTGGGTCACCGAATGAGGAAGATAAAAAAAAAATAAAGCCTTAAAGAGGGATAAATGAACATTTTGTTAGTACTTTGCATTTATGTTTTAATAATGTATGTAACTACGAATATAGGGTCAATGTAAAGAAAGAAATAAAATCGCATAATTTTCTGACAAGACCACACCAGGCTTTAGTCGTTTCTTCCAATTTTTTTTTTAGTTTCTTTATTATTTGAAAATATTTATTTATTTTTAAATGCTTTGTGCACACAAAAGCACATAGGCGGACTTAATACAACAACGATCACATTCAATGGTCCTTATCATTCTTGCAAACACGAATGTATATATTTTTATTGAATTATATTTAAGTTTATCGGAGAAAGAAAGTTTTAAACAAAATTAATAATAGTTTTACTTCACTTTTTGTAGTACAAAAAGATATTTAGGGCGGGTTTCTGAATTAAATATTTTGATTTAAGAACGTCTCAAACCTTTCTTTAATGCTAAATTGTGACAGGTTTTCAGACTAGAGTTTGAGAAAAAACTCAACTTCAAAGGCTTGAATTAGAAATCGAGGGTTGGTTTAAAACATGGCAACCCTAGCTCGGTGCCCTATGCGGGAGCATAGTTTATGCTCTTGTGCAAGTCTGTATGTCTGTAGTTTCATTTGGTTATCGTATTTGTGCTATCTGATTAATTCAGTACTTTTGTTAACTTTTTGCTGCATAGTGTTTTCATGTAAATAAGTGCAACTTTGTAATGAGATTGAGAAGGATGAAAAGAGATGAAACTTTAGGAATGATAAGAGAATTATAATTATTTGACAATTTCTTTTTTTTTTCACAATTAGATTTTTCGATGTACATGGCAGTGACAACTTGAGTCATTGACACGAAAAGACCCAGTTCCAAATTTACACAGCTAAAACAGTCGATGAAATACCGATGCCAAATATTAACAAAGTAGACATACTAAATGGATTAAATATGCTGTATTTGTGGTGAAACTATTTATTCAAAGCTATCGACTCAGTGACCGAAATGATAAAGACTTTAACACTAAACCACTAAAAGGGGTAGAATACAGTGTCACGTAATAAATATTTACTATTTATTCTAATATACAAAAATCTTGTGACACAGTGTTTGTTATTGAATTCCTCCGAAATGGCTTCATCGATTTTTATGTTTTTTTTTTCATTTTTTATTATGGATATGCTCGCGTTTGACCACTATCTCACCTGACGTGGCCGACGATGGAGCACGTTTGTCTAGAAGCAACCTATTCACCCTTAACTTAAAGACACCTAAGTCTAAGAATAGGTCAGCTATTTTTTACCCTCCCACCGCTACCCCCCATTTTTTATTATTATCATTTATATGGCAGAACAACGTTTGCTGGGTCAGCTAATAATATATATAGTTTTAGTCAATAACAAAATGAAAAAAAAATTTGAGGGTAAGAAAAATTTTTTCTTCAAATTTTTTCTTCCACTCTGGGTTGAAGTGGAACGAAGGTTTTAGCCGGTCAGACTGTCAGACTTTTACGAACTAAAACTATGGTGTTACGAATGGTGTTGGTACTTGAAGCCAATATATAGTAGTCGGAAAAGTCAACAATATCTAATCCAGTACCAACATACAACGGAATGGAGGGTGCTAAAAAGGGAAAAAAACGTGATGCATATTGTTTGAGGAAAGTTGATGAATATTTAACGATTCTCGATAGACCTGTCATTAACTCGAGTTTTAGTAGAAAGAACGATACTCATTCATTCATGTGTTTCTTTTTGATTTGCGTATTAGTTTGTAGTTTAATATAAGACAACTGTTAAGGTGATCCGACAGCATTCCTGATACACTTATAATAATATTAAAAAAACCAGCTAAGTACGCGTCGGACTCGCATGAAGGGTTCCGTACCGTCGTCCGTAGCCAAAAACGGCAAGAAAAATCTCGTTTATTGTACGGGAGCAGCACTTAAATATTTGTTTTTATACATCATCTGTGAAAATTTCAACTGTCTAGCTATCACGGTTTATGAGACACAGCCTGGTGACAGACGGACAAACCGACAGACAGACAGACGGACAGCGGAGTCTTAGTAATAGAGTCCCGTTTTACCCTTTGGGTACGGAACTCTAAAAAGGTGAAAGTTCGGATCTATGTGTGTACGTTTGTTAAGCCTTCACGCATAAACGGCTGAACGAATACAGATGAAATTTTAGAGGCACATTGGTAGACTGTCTTGAAATGGCACATAGGTACTTTTTTATTCTGAGTGTTTTTCATTGGGATACGGGTAAAACCACAGGTTAGGGCTAGTACCTAATATATCCACCATTTTAATTAAAACACTCGTGATTATTATTAACAACCACGACCCCAGGCACTCTTTAATCCTCCTTGATCTAAAGCTCCAAGATCATTGAACAACACCCAGAGCAAAACAGGGTTTAGCCTCACTCCTAAAGCTCAACCCACACGTCAGATCAATTAGTTCACTCAAACGTCACTAACAAAACAAACAACACTTAACATCCCTAATTCAACTAGATAACAGAGTCACCAACCCTTTAAGTAAACCACAAAAGAAAACAAACTTATATACAAAACGTACCCCGGTCCAAGTTACCCGCACCCACCCCTGGTTTATCTTTATTATTAGTCTGCCGAGCGAAATTATGACGACTGCAAAACGTCGCTGTTCCCTCTCTTTCTCACTTCCTCTATATTACAATGTTACGTCTCGCTCTCTCACGAGCATGCAAGTCTTGCAGTGATTCCTTGTGACGACCGCCCAGGGACGGACGGACTGATGTTTATAAGACCTCAGAGAAGCGAGTTTGGTATTTAGTTTGGTCTTATCTCTGGTTTTATATGTCCTGAAGGGGTTGCCAGAATTCAGATTAAAAAAGAATCGGGTTTACGTTTGAGTTTTAACGTTTTTTTCGTGTTTTTGTGACGGGCGTTCGAGGTTTTATTCGTTGATAAATGGATTGGTACTACTAATTATCTACCTACGTGTATACTGAACGGAAGTTGGCGATATTTTAGTGGGCGATATGACAGCTGTCATCTGATATTATTCCAATCTAAACTACACGTTTATTTTGCCATATTTAATAACAGCCAAAAATGGTAATACGGTAATAACATGTCTGATTTATAGAGTTATAGAATGTGTCCAATTTTCAAGCTCTTATTTGCTAATGTGTCAATGCACCACGAGGAGGTTAAATAAATCATTCGGTGTTTATTTTAGCTTTCAGTGAATAACACACGCTTTTAATATTCATAAATAATAATAAAATTAGCATTGTCAAGTTGAACAACCGAATTTAGTCTTGGTTTTATTTTTTTAATTCATCTACGGACATTAAATTCGTAATATTATAATAACCTTATTAAACTGCAGCCTGACACTTAAATGTTTATTACAACGATATCAATATACACAAAAACAAGTCCATACAATATAACCCATAACTCCTCAAACGATACATATTTACAATATCAATTCTCACAAACAAACTAACAATCTAAGGCTCTCCCCACACTGACAAATCGCCGGCAGTTTGCCCACACACTCGCGATTATTCGCTGCGATCGGTCGCTTTATCAGACGCAGATTAAAATCCGTCCGGCTGTCGCACATGAGTAATAAGGCAATTTGCCACAGAAATGAGTTATTGACATGTCGACCTCATATATAATGCATTCTAGATTTCTTTAATAAAGATCTGAGCTTTAATTTTTCTATTGATCATGGTTCTTTCTGATTTATTATTTCTTCTTTAGTCGCACTTGAACAAAATATGGATAAGGGACATTCTTCTTGACTATAAATAATCTACAGAAAAGATGCCATTAGCCACGGTAGGAGCAGGCTTGCGGACGACGAGCAATGGGCAGCTCGCCGTCCATGTTATCAAACCGTAGGGCCGATGCCCGTCAGGACTACGGAGATTTTCTGAAATGGAAACTCGTGGTCCTAGAACCCAAAAGGGCAACTACGGACATTAAATTCGTAACACAGGTGAGATTTTAGTCAGTAAACGTCTGAAACGCTCCACTCCATTTTCCACTATATCTAATTAATTTGATGGCAATGTAATTATAGCCATGGTAAGATTAATTCCTGTCTCATTGTGACGATGACGTGGCCAGTAAACCGTGCAATCGTATGAAACCCAAGGGGTGGAATTGACAGCAATGCCCAGCAGTGCGCCGCTCAGCAAACGTCAACACTTTGTAAGAAATGTAGTGAAATCATAGAGTACCCTATGAATTTTGATTTCCTCGAGAGTTTCGAAATATACGTTTTTTGCGACATAAAGGGCCATATCTTTTTTTTTGTTAACTTATAGTTTAATTTTTTCACAGTTTCAAGGGACCGCAGGCATGAGTATCTATATGGTTTTACTTTCAACTCGATACCTCCACGCGTTCTTGAGATAAAGGGTCTTGACAGACAGACAGACGGATAACAAATTGATCCTATAAGGGTTCCATTTTTCCTTTTGAGGTACAGAACCTTAAAAAACTACTTTATTGATGTAACAAAGTCCAAATCTTCTTTCCCTGTCGATTTTATTCAATTAGGTCAAATAAAAAAAAAAACTTGCCAAGAATAGAGATGCTCAAAAAATTACACGATGACATTAAGCATAGGCATAATGACGACGATACCCGTTTATCGAGACTTGTCAACAAAAACAAAAGTGACATCTGTCAATCATGACATGTGTCTACTTTAAATGTCAGTCTCTAACATTTCACTGACATTTCTTCCTCGACGACCGGAAGGAAACTGTCTCAATTTTTTAAAGGCTAATCGTCACATTGAAGAAATAATTATCAAAATAAACCTTCAGTTCAAAGAATCTGCCTAAACTTTACCTACTTGTATTGAGTTCAGCTGCCAGCCAAACTGAGTACAACTCAATATATCAGTATTTTACATGGAAAGACTGCCTACCCAAGGTTCAAAACCCAGTGACTGATAAATATGATAGGTGGTGGTGGTGGTGGTGGCGGCTGTTTTTTATTATTATTATGTGTTGTTTCTATTCTATTCTACTCTTAGACAAGACTATTCTTATAAACTAGTGCTGGACTGCGATCCCACCTGATGGTAACTAGTACTTATTGTCCAATTCTTAGGCTTTTATTTATTTAATCTTCATGTACAGTAATGGTATATATATATACAACAAGGAACACTCCGTTCACTACCCGTAAAGACTGTCAAAGATTTACAATACCGATGCCTGCCAGGGCAGGAACTTTTGAAAGAGTGACCGTGGCTCTAGAATTTAAAGGGCAACTGATGAGTTTTAGTCAGTAAAAGTCTGACACGCCCCCCTCTCGTTACCAACTTCAAAAAAAGGTCTAGAAATGACAGACGGGGCTAACAGCTTAACGTACTTTCTGAGGCACGGAGGAATGGAAGAGTGACAGCGGCAAGCATTGCTTAGCTTTGGACATCGACTCGTCCGGCTGTTATATAGCCACAAGCTCCTCCTACCAATACTACACTTATTACTCAAATAATATCAGTTATTAAGGTGACATTACACTGGGTATAATGGCGCATACACACAGCGCGTTTGACCGGCGACCGGCGCGGACACCAGTGATTTGTGGTTACTTGCAAAAGCGGCGACCTCTGGCGGTGACGTGCCAATTGTCTCCGTC
The DNA here is from genome assembly GCA_905147345.3 of Mythimna impura. NCBI lineage: Eukaryota > Metazoa > Arthropoda > Insecta > Lepidoptera > Noctuidae > Mythimna > Mythimna impura. The sequence continues at coordinate 29,182,259 of LR990350.1, forward strand.
TTGGAAGACGGTGTAAGGTATGAGCAAATAGCGGGGTATATAGCGATTTTATACAGCATAAAATGTTGTACAAAAATTGTATATTAATTAGTTTGCGAATAATATTTATTTGTAAAGTTTCACAGCTATACTCTCTCTAGGGTAGGTGTAGATAATTTATTTTTGTTGACCCCAGGATATTTAAATCAACACGGACATCCCACCCATACGCACAAAACGTTTTGGTGACACTGTCGGAGTCTCGTGTTTCCTGACAGCAACAACATGGGAGTCTGCCTATCAATATTAATAATGAAAAAAAAAAACCGTTAGGTGACTTAGATGGGTTGAATTACAACCTAAACAGTGGAAATATATAAGTTTTTGGTCTACACTGTGACTAGTGTTTTTGAACTACAATCAAAGTAAGGGCATAAATGTGTAAGTTTTGTCTAACAAAGCCAAATACATCAATCCTTGTTATGGTACATGTTTTTTTTTTCATGATTTTATGAACTAGTAACTGAGACCTTTAGGCCAAGTTTTTTTTTAATACAGTTACTTTTTTTTACTAATAGAATTATTTTTAGTTTTAAAATTGTACACTGGATCCTACCCTCTATTGTGATCTTTCTCTATCACTCAATGGTTTTCTATAAGAAAACTCAACTTTGAGTTAAACTTGCCTATATACATGAACTCCTATCTTATCCACTTATATTATAAGTTGTTATGGTGTAAAATAAAGAATTAAAGATGGATGTAACACATTCTCAGGTTTTTTTTGTAGTGTTAGGTAGCAATTGTATCGATTCAGCCTTTCTGGTAAACTTTACTAAAGTAATAAACACCACGAAAAATTCTCGCCTCAATTTTACCAAGATAATGGGATATGATACTTTTAAATTATGGCAATCACGGTGTAGACCTCCTGATGACTAAACAGTTGGTGATATTGCTAACCTCTTATAGCTTGCACCACACTATTTTCTGTCAGGCGCAGTGGCTTGTGTAAACGCTCCTTGATACCATGAGGCCTCCGCCGTACGGCTCCGACTGCTCCGCAGACCAACAGACGTTTAAATCAATTTATATCATCATTTATTACTCATATTATTATATTATACTATAGTAGGAATATGACTATTAAAATTGCAATTAGATATTTCCTAAAGAATTCCTGATTCTTAACAAGTTGGGACGAGAACATCAAAAGGGATTTGTAGGTATCGTAAAGAAATAATAGATAATTAGAGATATATTTTTGACGAGATAGTTCCCGAAGAATCGCCAAAATTAAGTGGCAGTGGCACATTTCTCGTAGAACAGATGGTCAATGTGGCCGAAAGGTTCTCGAGGCGACCGCGCACCGGAAAACGAAGCACTGGAAGGCCTCCCACAAGATGGGCCGATGACCTAGTGAGAGTTGCAAGAATGCGATGGATGCGAGACGCACAGGACCGTTCGTTGTGGCGATACTTGGAGGAATCGTCATCAACATTTCAGCCGAAAGACGTCCACTGTTGGACATAGGTCTCCCCTAAGTGTCGCCACAGCGAACGGTCCTATGCGTCTCGACTCTTACCAGGTCATCGGTCCACCTTGTGGGAGGCCTTCCAGCGCTGCCTCTTCCAGTACGCGGTCGCCACTTCAGAACCATTCGGCCCCATCGACCATTCGTTCTGCGAGCAATGTGCCCTGCTCACTGCCACTTAAGTTTGGCTATTATCCGTGCTATGTCGGCAACTTTGATTCTCCTGCGGATATCTTCATTGCTGAAGCGACCACGCAAGGAAACTCCGAGCATAATCCTTTACTATATCTCTTTTTTTACTGTATATGTATTATTTTTGCTAGCCTTTTCGCCCCTACCCCTGGGCAAAGTTTCTTCCGCAATCGTGATTCCACGCTTCTTCATCACAATCCATATATCCTGTACCATATTCTACTAAAGGTTTTACGCGGCTTCACTCAGGAGTCAGGTTCAACTACCTCGTCGAAAGTGAGAACGTTTGATCCTGAAACTAAAGTTTAGTTCGGACCTGTAACAATGAGCTCGTAAAACAAGTGAAAGCTCACAGCGCTGCTTGTTGTGGATTGTTAGTTACACAGCTATCTATATAATGATCGATTAGAAAATAGAAATTTAAATAAGAAGACTTTTAAGTGTTAAAAACTACAGCCGATTTGTCTACTACAATTAAGAGCATAACTATTAAAAAAATAGTATATTTTGATACAAGTGAAGAAAGTTAATCATTGCCACCGTCGCGGAATTGCAACTCGTGGGGGCCGTTTAGCGCCCAGCCTGATACGATAAATACAATCAATTATGGCGGAGGTGAACTCGCACACTTTTCCGCACTTGTGCAAAAAACAGTAAATTGCGTGCCTAAAAGTGGTGAAAGTTTTGAAAACCAAGGTACAAAAGTATATATATTAGATAGTTAAAATAAACATACATCTACCTACACATCTATAGCCTAGCTACTACGTTTTAAAATAAATTTTATCACCTCAATAAAAATAATAATATAATATACTAGCTAACTAGAGCAGTGGTGGTCGCGGGTTCAAACCCAGCCAGGCGCATATTTACTTTGTGTAATTTATTTCATCACCACTGCTCTCAAAACGGTGAAGGAAAACATCGTGAGGAAACCGGCATGTCCTAGAACCAAAAATTCGAAGACATGTGACATCCACCAACCCGCACTGGGCCCGCGTGGTGGATTACGGCCCATTCCCTCTCCTAGAGAGGAGGCCTGAGTCCCAACAGTGGGAACATTATAAGGCCGACTATGCTATGCTATGCTAATATACTAGCGGTCCCCTACAGACGTTACCCTGCCCGAAAGCTGGCTTTTCGTCAGAAAAAAATTTAGATCCCGATTGCAACGCCACCTACCGGGTCCAAATGAATTTAAACCGTCCAGGGACACACTCAAATATACACACAAAGTTTTATCTAAATCGGTCAAACCGTTTAGGAGGAGTGACAAACACACGTATCGAAGAATTACATAATTATATAAAAGACTAGCTTTTGCCCGCGGCTTCGCTCCCGTCAACTGACTACTATATCCTACTCAATCCTACTCTACCTTACTCTACCCTACTTTACCCTACTCTACCCTACTCTACCCTACTCAAAAAAAAAGTATCCTATGTCCGTCTCCTGGTTCTAAGCTACCTCCCCACCAACTTTCAGCCAAATCGGTTCAACCGTTCTTGAGTTATAAATAGTGTAACTAACACGACTTTCTTTTATATATGTAGAAGATAATAATATATGATTAACTCACTTTTACTCCAAAAACTCAAATATTAAATTAAAACTGAAACGCTAAAACAAGACTTGTATCACAATCGTCATAACTTCTCGATACATCCACTCAATACGATATAGATTGCTCGCCGACAAGTTAATGCACCTGTCACAGGCCTCAGCGGGACGGCAAGCAATGTCGTCTAATTAGGGCAGGAGAATTCTCATTAGGACTCACGTTGAAAAGGATTATTGCAAATGTCTTGTCTTGTAAAGACGCCAGATTTGGTTGTCAATTCATTATTCCGTGACTATTTAAATAGAAAATAAGTAAAGATTCCCGACTAAGATATATTTTCATTTATCTTTGTCTTGCCACATCGCATTAGGAATAAAGATATCAGCAGGATAACCAAGGCATAGCCCGAAGAGTCGCTAAACTTAAGTGTAATTCAGTGGGCAGGGCACATTGCTCGCAGAGCAGATGGTCGATGGAGCCGAAAGGTTTTGGTGTGGCGACCACCGGACCACGTATCGAAAACGCGGCGTTGGAAAGTCTTCCACACGGTGGACCGATGACTTGGTAAGGGTCGCGGGATTCCGATGGATGCGAGACACATAGGACCGCTCGTTATGGCGACTCTTAGGGGAGGCCTATATCCAACAGTGGACGTCTATCGGCTGAAATGATGACGACTCTCCAGGATGGACCACTGTACGCCGTAGCAGCCTTCGTTCCATTCAGTCCACCTCTTTCCAGGAGTTGATTAGGCCTCCCAGTTGATTCAGGTCGTCTATGAGGGATTCAGTGATGCTTTAGTTCACACGCATATTTCGATGACGCCCGTGCACTCAAGGAGCACGTGTGTGATCGTTTCTTCCGACTCTATGCATGTTCCTCGAACTACAATTCATAAGTCGGGGAACCACTTTTCTATATATATAGTATATTCATTTGGTCTTTAATTGTATTGTAACTATATACATATATTTTTATTTTCTTGGTTTTCGGCTTTTTTCTCTTTTATTACAACCTACCACTATTTTTCTCTGCATCACCCAAAAGAAAATACCTGAGGCATTAAGTCCACTTCTGTACTTTTTTGTGCATAAAGTATTGAATAAATAATAAATAAATATGGTAACCTCCATAATAGAACCTTAATTATAATACCAAATTACTTAGAACCTTGTGCAACGTTTGAACCTACGACCTTATCGACAGCCAGCTATCAAATTAATAATAATTTATAATTTTCCCGATAAATGCGGATCGTTACGTCAAACAATGACGTCACGATTTATCATTAATTGTGGCACAACTAAATATTATTCAAGTTATGCCAATTGACGGGCGATGCAGGCCGGTAGATAGGCGATAGTGACGCAGTAGAGAGGAGACAGAAGGACCGGTACTGAAGGACCAAAAAATTTAATAAAGTAATAATTTTTTGTTGATGGTAAATAATAAATAACAATGAAAAATCTAATTTATATAAGATTACTTCTAGGCAAGCGTGATCTATTGTCTACTAGTCCATCGCTTACCATCACTTTGGGGATAGTAGTACGAGGTGGAAAATAATAATCGTGAGACTCCAAAACTGAATGTGTCTATTTTTACCATGCACCTCCTTTTATACAAATTTACAATGTATGACGAAGTTAACCAATGGGAAACACTAACTTAATATCTACAAAACTTTTAACCAATAAAATTCAGATGTGATAGGAGCCATAATAAAAAAGATTTAAAAAAAATTAAGCCTTTCTGTTTCTCCTATTTTGTCAATAGGAGAAAATGGTGGATGGTTGTTATGGGTAAAGTTCCCCTCTCCTAGAGAGGAGGCCTGAGTCCCAACAGTGGGAACATTATAAGGCCGACTATGCTATGCTATGCTACTGGGTAAAGGCTTTGGATATCGATCCTTAATTTACCTATTTATTCAGATTGATAACTTGTTGGTATTACTATAGGAAGATACCGATAAAAAAACAGTTGTAGCAGGCATACAAGGAGTTACTTTATGGAAAATATAGGTATTCGCCCGGTTACCGTAAAAACCAACTCTAGCATGGTTGCATGGGATCGATCAAATCAACCAAAAACATTTATTTCAAATATACCATTTATTTAAAGGCAACTTTGAATTGACAAAAGGTCGGTCAGTCAAAAAAGTGAAGCTAATTTGCACGTTCCAAAGCGTAGATCTCTATAGAGAAGAACGTGCAAAAAACTCCATGGACCGTCTTTTAAACAGGCTATAGATTCAGATTGGTCCTACGGGAAAAAGGCTAGGCAGGTGACTGTTTGGATTGGTCCTTCGGTCCTCGCCTGAATGACGTCCGCGTTATGACGTAATTCAGCTTGTCGCGCTTATCAGTGACGGGCAGTGTCGGTGATGATGTCACTCGCAGTGCGTGCGATATGTTTATATGATGGCTATTATAAGTTACAAGGGATGCAATTAACAATGGACACAGGTTTACGTGAATTTGAGTAGGGTGGTTTTTATATAGAATTTGTTAGTCGTCATTGGTTATGAGAAATTTCACTATGATGGAAATCAATTTGTATTTTTAAACAGAAAGACTTGTCAACAGATTTACTTTTTTTAATATATATAGCAACATATGCTGAAATAGGAGTCTTTTTGGCCACGCACAGTTTGCTTTGGTTTTTTTTTTATTGAATGTTGTTGTTTTATTTAAGTTACTTTATTGTAATCGTTTATTTTATTTTGTTGTTTATTCTGTGCGACTAAATACTTGTGCGAGCCACTAAATAATCTGTTTTTTTTTCTTCCGCACACCGGAAAACGCAGTGTTGGAAGGCCTCCCACACGGTGGACCGACGACCTGGTGAGAGTCGCGGGAATGCGGTGGATGCGAGACGCACAGGATCGGTCGTTGTGAATACGCTTGGGGGAGGCTTATGTCCAATAGTGGACGTCTTTCGGCTGAAATGATGATGATGATGAATGAATTTTATACTGTTAAACGATAACTCAATAACCCAGATGTTAACTAGATTTTTTTTTTTTTTTTTTTTTTTTTAAGGTGGGAAATCATCAAAATGACTTCTCGCGCTCTGGGTGGAGCGGGAGGGCGTGTCAGACTTTTACTGACTAAAACCACACCTGTATCCTTCAATTACCCTTTGCGTTCTAGGACTACGGGTTTCCCTTTCAGAAATTCTCCGCGGTCCTAGCTACCGGGCATTGGCCCTGCTGGGCCCCTACGGTTTTGCTGACATCTCTTTGAGGAGCGCGAGGATCACTACGCGCTGTTGACGACTGGGCTCGGTCCGGTTAATTACCGAACAGCCGGACGGCGAGCTACCCAGTGCTCGACGTCCGCAAGCCCGTGTCTACCGTGGCTGGTAGTCGGGGTCGGAATTACGGCGGCTAGGGCGTGAGGGCCTTCGTTCCCTCACGCGTGCAGCCTCCTCCTTCGCTAGCATTACTGCTTCGCAGAAGGAGGCGACCGCCTGCCATTCCTCCTCGCTTCGGACCATAGCCTGAACCAGGGCCCGACGCGAAAGGTCGCTGCCGCCAATTGCCTCCACAAGGACACGGCGGTGCTCCGCCCAAGCGGGGCACACCTCCACCGTATGCTCCACCGTGTCCTCTGGGTGGTCCGCACAGTGATGACACTCGGGCGTTGCTTCCGCCTGAATCCGATGCAGGAACCTCCCGAACTTGCCATGTCCGGTGAGGACCTGCGTCATGCGGTAGGTGAGGACGCCGTGTTGCCGCTCCAGCCACTCCTCAAAGAGGGGAGTTACCGCCATGATTGTGGCGTGCCCAGCACTGGGTTGCGACAGTCGCCGTCGCCATTCCACCATGAGATCCCGCCGAAACTCTGTCCGCCATGCCGCGACTTGGCGCGGCAGCGAGATGTTAACTAGATTAGCTTTGAGACGGATGAGGTAGCAATTACTAAATACAGCATATAGTTAAGATATCTCCTTCCAAAATATAGGCAAAGATTGCTGATTTTTCAACTTTTAAATACAATGTAGATGCCATTTTCGAGTGTAATCACACTATAAAATAACACTAGTATTATAAAAACGAAAGTTTGTACTTATGTGTATGTTACTATGTGCATGTTCGTTACTCCTTCACACTGAAACTTCTGAACGTATTTAGATATAAATTAGCATACAGGTAGACCATGACCTAGACTAGCATATAGGAAAATGGCAGAAATTAATTTGATATAAAAATCTAGGGCAATAGAGCTATAAACGGTATTTAAGCAAATTAATAAACCTCTAAACAACCAATTTTGATATAAGTGGCGCCTCCGAACCGCCCACTAGCTCTAAAATACACATCATTTGACCGTTTACAAACCAATGACTTATGTATCCAACTACACACTTCTGACCTCAATTAAAAAAGTGTATAACTTTCATTTTATTAAGCAATTCTCATCCTCCTATCACCTTTTGACTCGACTTAACAAAAACTATTATTAAACGCAATAACACTCATTATTACAAAAAAATATTGATTCAAGAACCAAACTTTAATATCAACAAAAATATAAAACGTCATATATAGAACATAATTTGCCATAAAATCCATATTTCCACCGTATAAATATATTACGTGCGGTATTTTGTCAACAGTCACAAAAAAATAACTGATCATTAAAACATAAAGTTTACGATAATGTCGATATAACTCATAATACTTTCATTACCGACTTGTCATAATAGGCGATGAATTCTCGAATATATTACATTATAAAATTTGAATCAGAACTTGTTTGGTGAAGAGGGAATCATAACGACAATCGCTGTAATGGACTCCCTATAAATATGTATATGGTTGGATGGGTGGGGCCTCAGAACCCGCGGTTAAGCCGCATTATAATAACGTCAGGCAGTTTATTATAGTATTAATGTTGATTTTGCTTGCAGGCCCACTAATGACGCTAGAAAAGCATGTTCATCGTAATGGAGACTTTACTTATTGTAATTTAAAATTTTAGTGTTAAAGCTAAAGCTTTTAAAATATTCTGCGTTTGAATAAGCTTTCTATTTGATCGAGAATTTTAATATTAACCTTGCTATTTTTTTCTAAAAGAATTTAATCATATTCTTTAACTTTTGAAGCTAATAAACCGCTCCGCTCATAATCCCGCTTACATTGTAGCCCAACACGAAAGTGAAGAGGCGTGATACTCTATAGAGTGACTATAAAGATCTTGTAAAATAGCTTCCGAGGTGCGTAGGCGCAGGTCGCGTCACGAAATTAAGAAATACCAATACACACACGTTTTGTGATATCGTCCACAACAAAGAATCGTACCGAAGGACTAATGTAATGGAATCATTGAAAATAACTATTATATGATATATTTTTTTAGGTGGGAAATCATCCAATGACTTTCCTCGCCTAGGGCGGAGCGAGAGGGCGTGTCAGATTGTTACTAACTATAACCCACTCTTATGTTCCTTCTTTGTTTTCCTTTCAGAAGCGAACCCATGGCCCCAGTAGGCTTCGGCTCTGCTGGGCTCCTACGGTTTGCTGACATCTCTTGTAGGCGCGCGTGGACGACTCCAGCTCGGTCCGGACGATTACCGGACGGCCGGAGAGCGAGATACAAATTGCCCGCCGTCCACAAGTCCACGCCTATGCACAGTGTGTCGACTAGAACATGCTAGCTGGACAGAAATATTTTTTGACTTATATCACTTATGATGAATGAAAATAAGCCAAAAATGTTATTTTTCCTGAGTTCTGGTGTTATTGGTATGAAATAAAAAATATAAATATATTAATGACCGGTTTAATTATATAATTAATGATACACACTAAATTAAAATGAATTTATGCAAAAAATAACTACAAAAACATTACAAATACAAAAACAAAACGTTACATTATGTAAAAGGCTCAAAATTACTACTTACAATCTCATTAGATACGTCAAAAAAGTCATCTAAATTGTTTTTTTTTTTTATGAAAATGCAGAAATAAATTCAAATGAAATTCAAATACCACTAAGAACTTATGTTAATATTATGTACAAGTACTAGAAATTTCTATTTACAACCTGATTATATCTAAAAAAACATAAACCGAATAAGATTTTTGTAAGTATTATATAAATAAATATTAAATATAATTATAGTAAGTCCTAATACCAATTTATAATTAATCACTCTCACATTCAGATTCAGATGAATCAGGTATCAAATAATTTTCATCAGTATGATCAAGGTTACTTGGTACCTGTAATGGTGGCTGTGAAGGCGGGATAATCATGTCTAAAACTTCTGCGGGTAATTTATTCAACCTTTTAACAGGAACTTCTCTAAGGGAATTAATCAAAGGATCAGACGTTAATAGAAGCATATGCAACAAGTCTGTGTTCGTGGCAATACGTGACCTTTTCCTAGTGTGGTGCTCGCGGAAACGACGACAATCTTTATTGCGAGCCTCTTGTCTTCGGTCTCGGTCTCGGTCTTCCAGGATGTAGCTTAAGCGATGCCGATGTGGAAGCCTGTGGTCTGTGAAAAGCAACCTTAAACTCTAAGTCTGCACCTTCCAGCCACGTCTTATTTTTCTCCAACATCCTTTTTTTATCGAATCGACAAGAATTCCATTTTTCAGTCAATTTTGCCGAAAATCTTGATATTAGTAATTTAATTTCTTTTTCTGATGTATCTACAACATCCTCCAAGCTCCATTTCTGCTTTATATACCTTAGCATTAAATTATTTTTATCCTTTTTATCTAATTTGACCCACTCTTGAAAAAATTCCATACGAGTAAGTTTGTATGTAACTTCTGAAAAATAAAAATAAAACCATGTTGGACTGTGTTCGGGGTAAAAAAATATACATTATTTAAAAGCTTAAATATGTAGCTACCTTTAGAAAAAAAAAGTAAACTGGGGTAGACTGGGGGTTTTTAGTTACCCTCCAACAAACCTTTGAAAGTTAGAAAAATTACGCCTTGAAAGACGTATGAGGGTAGGTTTCTTTTATAAATTTACACAGTTAAAATTACTTTATCATGTATATATAATAAAAATATACATACCTTCTAGTATATAATTCATCATTAGTAAAATAGATTCAATCACAAAATTTCTTTGGAGATGTTAACCAACGTAGTGCTAAATTGCAACTGAATAAATGTGCATTTGTGATTTACACAATAAAGGGTACTTACACATTTCAAACAAAACAAATCCACAGTGTTAAACGAAAACAATTCCTAGAATTAGCGCCTCTATGGTGTTGTTTACGTTAAACGACACTTTGTTTTCGAGTGTTTGATAACGATTTCTGTCCAGCTAGCATGTTCTAGTCGACATACTGTGCTATGGTGGAGAACTATAAAGCGAAATTCCGTAGCATTACTATAAGGACCATTAAATAATGCTACGGAATTTCATTTCGAAAGCATATTCACAGTGGCATGATAACTTGCTACAGAATTTCGTAGCATTATGTTTCGTGTTCTACGAGTTTAGAACAGCAATTACTCTTATTTGCTACGATGTTTGTAGCGCAGTTTTGTTTGCTACGATTTTTTTTATCATACAATGAAGTCAAATAAATTCTGAGCGTTTCGTTCAGATATTTTTTCAACGATACAGATTCTATGCAACTACTAGATAAGAGCACGTTTATAATATTTCCTTTATTTTATTTTCAACAAACATGACGTACCCCCCCCCCCAATTTCCACGTCTTACAAAAGAGTAACAGAAGTAAAGGACTGTGGTAAGAGTTTACAGAATACAGAAACTTCTGTGTTGGCTTCACGTATGTATTACAAAATAATATACCCTTTGTCGTTCGATTGAGGATAGGAAATTATCAAATAGCTTCTCTGGGTGGTGCGAGATCCCAGTGTCAGACTTTTACTGACTAAAACCCACTCATATTCCTTCAGTTGCCCTTTACGTTCTAGGGTCGCGATAACTCTTTCGAACAAACCTGCAGCCCATACCCTTACCCTTTACGCAACCCTTTTTTACGTGGGAAATCATCAGAGAGTCAAACTTTCACTGACTAAAACCCATAGTGTTCCTTCAGTTGCCCTGTTCCAAACAACCCGCAGTACTGGCAAGCGTCAACCCTAACTGACCCCGTTTATTTGCTCATATTTCTTAGATAAGCGCGTGGAATACTATGCGCCGTCGACTCGAGCTTGGTCACCGGAAAGCCGGACGGCGAACAATCCATGGCTTGCCGTCCGCAATCCAGCGCTTACAGTGGCCGGTAATCGTCTTCCTACTTCCGACGCTCGAGGCGTCTTCGGCAGAAGGCCCTTTACGCAGCCCTATCAAGAGAAATCGCGAATTACTACGAGTGGTACTACGGTAGTTTCCTATCACATGTAATACATTATGGTATCTTTATCGAAATAATGTCGCTTCTATTATAATTTAGACATAAAACTCTAAACAATAAAAGTCGGATTTCACTAAAGCAGTCACGAATTCTAACAATGTATGTGGAATCGTAAAAGCGATCGATTTTATTTTGTTTTTTATTTGAACAACTCCGTGTAGATGTCGATTTTTTATTTTATGTCCAAGTATGTATGTTTTTCTATATTTTATAGGTTTCTCGTCAAGAATTTTGGGGCAATGAACGACATTTTGTAAAAATATACCGAATAACAAAACTGGACTTGCATTCTTATAATTAAATGTTCTGAAATTAAGCACGCGATTGACCTATTGTACAATATGAATATAAACAAATAATAAATACTACATATTTAACAATCGTTTTGCAATGAAAAAAACGGAGTTAAGTAATAAAAATATTTTATTTCTATACGTAGTCTAGTACATCCTATGGTTTTAAGGTACAATTTAATATTTAAATAATTTATTGGTCGTATATCGCCAATTACACTTTATTTTTAATTTAAGTTCATTACAGTCCATCCACAGGTCGTCTGGTAGATATCGCTGTCAGCGATAAGACCGCTGCCCTGCGTTCAAATTTGAGGTTGGAGTTAACTCTAATGACGTCATCAGAGTAGATACTCTCCATCGCATTTTTGAACGCGAGCTCAAAGTTCAACTGTGTCAAGTCAAGCAAGTGTCATTTATGGCCGCTAACACCAACCTACCCTGCTCGGAGTTAGAGTTAGTTGCGTTAACTCTAGGGTAGCTACTCGAGTTATAAAAGAACGACCCTGGGTTGCAACTCGAAGCATTTTTGAACTGTTGTAGTAGCGACCCTAATCTTGAATTGATTCTGGATATTTTTGAACGCAGGGCAGAAAGGGGAGACGATGGCATCAATGCTTACTATCATGTGGGATTGCAGTCAAGCACTAGTTTATATCAATTAAAAAAAAACCGCCATTAAGTAGCTAGTTCATTAGTTTTAAGTTTTTGAGTACAATAAATTATATTCTATATTATTCTAACTATTACTTACCAACTGCAACCTTCAACAAACATCGTCCATCAAACACACGCAACTTACCTGTAAACAAAAGAAAAACACAACATAAGCAACACTCAGACTCAAAAAAAATTCACCCACTTAACAAAACCAAGCATCAGATCCAGACTTCACCCTTTCACCCTTTATACTACACCCTTAATCTTCTCTCTAACGTGAGCAAAAAAAAAACCCGATTCAATCGCAAAGGTAGAGACGTGTTAAAACCTTACCGGCCTTTAATTAAAGCCTGCTGGGGGGAGGGGGTGACCGGAAACGACGGAGCGGCCATTTCACTCCGGCTGTCCACTTCCGGACTAACGTATGGACGAAGGTACTTCATTTCGGACTGACGGTGGGGAAAAAGAAAATCGAAGGCGTCTCGGGACAGAGGAGTGGAGAGGGTGTTGGGTTTACATTTCTTTTTGTTTTATTTTTATTTACTGTCTCCCTAAGGTGTGTTGCATTTGAGCATACGATTTTGAATAAGAGCTCCTGCATTATTAAGTTTATTTTAAAATGAGACACATTGTTAAGAACTACGTATTTCTACAGACTGTAAATAGTAATCACTAATACAAATTCAATCATCTAAGATATTTTATAAATCTAACGCGCGCCTTTAGTCCGTTATAGGTTCATAGTACATTCGTTCGTAGTACATTCAAAGATTCTATATTCAGTCTAAAAGATTCATAAATTTCAACTTTTCATTAACACATGTCAATTCCGTAGGTCATTATGGAATTGACATGCGCTTCTGTCAAGCATCAACTAGGTATAAGTAATGCAATCACAGGTTTTTCTTTCCATTTTTTCATGCACAAAACATCGATTTATTTAACAAAAAACCTCGAATTTGTCAAATAAAATAGCGACCAAATAAAACAGTACTTAAAAAACTTCTTATAATAACTTTTCGACTCCATCGCTTCTTCGATCACGATAATCCGATCCCACAATCGCGAACGTTTAATTGACTAGCATAACTTACTAGTTAATTTGAAATACGCTTCAGTACGTGAACAAAAATGTCGCATGTCTGATTTATAATCGGGTGAGACTCCTTTCCTTTTAATTGTACTTATTTACTTACCTTGGAATGCTGATTAGGTGAGGTATGAACAAGACGACTGATTTTCTAGGACTGTTTTTCCTAATCTTATTTTTGTAAAAGGGGTATCATTGTTTATTTTTCAGGGTGTTTACGACTTGATGTAACACTAAATACTGTAACGAATCCAACATTTTTTTTATGACAGTTCGATTTGGAAAAAAAAAATTTTTCCTAATTTTGAATTTTAGTATTTGTATTTCAAAATTCTGAAAATTCAGGCTGTAGCTTGCATGCAATGTAGTAAGTAATTGTAGCATGAAACTTCTGAGATTTATAAAAGCATTACTAATCTGCTTATACAATACTATTGCAGTGAGCTAATGACTTTGGGAACCACGTAACTTTGGGAGATTCTGCTGTTTTATGTATGACCCATTATTTTTGACGCCTAGTGTATTTTGAAATACAAAGTTTATGAGTAATTTACAGGATTTTGTTATCTGTTTACTGACTAGGTTATCTAAGATTGCGTAAAAGTCATTTAAAGATGATGAATGTGAAACTCGCCCTCGTAGCGGGGAAAGCCTATGCCAGTTTCGAGAGAGAAGATTTTCATCAATATTTCCGCACTTTTAGCTGACTCCACACCAACCGTACCTACCTACAAGAATAACTAAACAAGTAATCGACCTCTTCTTTCCAAGCTTCAAAGATATTTCTAACATCCGACGAACCTAGAGACATAAGAACTAGAAAACTTAAGTAACAGTTACAACTCAAATCACTTCTCCACATCAGACTAATCGCAAAAACGTACGACAAATCGCATCCTCTGCCGCAGTCCGGCAAGACGTGTAGGTGGTCTTCGCATTTTTATTTCCTTTTTTCTCTTGAATTGTTAATGCGCTGCAGAGAAGGACACTCGCGTTTTATTGGTGTCTCCTAATGAATTGATTTTAACTCGGAATCAGGAATGACTAAGTATAAGGGGAGATTTAATTTATATCTCCTCGACTCAGTATAAAGTTACGGGTGAAAATCGATTTATATTAGGTGTCTGTCGTTGTAAATGTCGTCTCTTTAACCTTAGCTACTTACAATTTCAATGTGTGGACTCTTCTTGAATCTAGTCAACCTACCTACGTTTTATGAGAGGAAAATCATCAAATAACTTTTCCGCTCAGCGTAAAATACATACACACTTCGCATTTTTGTGCGTCAGTACTCCACAGTGATTAGCACGATACTGAAACGTCTCGCGCTGAACCTCAGCGCTGACAAGCTACGCGCTGAGCTGTCAGCGCCGATGGTCAGCGTGACTCTAAAACCAGCCTCACACATAGACACGACACTCTCGCGTATCTTTGGTATTGTTCGTCAAGTCGTTGAACTCCCTAAATAGTCCTGAGTTAAACTCCATAACATCTTAATTTTCTTTTTTTTTTAAAAAAGCTTTGCATCCTAAATTACTTCTGAATCGTTAGTGCATTCAGAGAAACATGTTAACTACACAAGACACTCAGACCCTGAACAACAATCTGTAAGTCATACAAATATTTGTTCCCTGCGAGAATCGAACCCGTGACACGTGGCGCAGTAGCCTATCACTCAACTAAGGCGCCAACCGATAAGAACATCATCATCATCATCATCATCATCATCTTCCTGCCCTTGTCCCGTGTTATTTGGGGTCGGCGCAACACGTTTTTTTCTTCCATTCTGCCCTGTCACTCGTCATGCTATCACTAACTTCCTTTTCTTTCATATCACTCTTCACACAATCCATCCATCTTTTCTTTGGCCTCCCTCTCCCTCTCCATCCACATGTATGCTCATAACTCTTTTAGTAACATGCGTTTCATCCCTCCTCTTTACATGACCGTATCAAGACAAACAATTCCCCTTCAACTTTTCAGTCACTGGCGCCACTTTCAAACTTCCTCTTATATACTCATTTCTCACTTTATCCTTTCTCGTCACACCACACATCTCCGCTACATCCAATCCAACCATGCAACCGATAAGAACAATGTGGCAAAAATGAAGGCAAACCCACTTTCAAAGTATTACTATGTTTGAATCAAAAATTGTGGCAAAATAAGTCATTCCACGCCATGATTGAAAGCCGTCATTAGACTGCAGCACGCCCAATAAAACTGAGTTCCAGCCATGTTCCAGCCAAGTGCGTAAGTTAGTTAACACTTCCTCTTAGAACAATAGACATTAAACATTATAAGGCTGTATACACTCTGGGCTGCCCTGAACCAGACGTTACGGAGCGGTGACCTTGTTTGACCTGACCCTTATTAATTGTAGTGTGAATAATAAAAACAATTGATTAGCACTAAAGTAGATTAAAAGAGCACTAGCTCTCCTCTCAACTGTATATATTATCATAAGATTTCACACATTCTTCTTCTCTTGCTTCCTACACACTATTGTCTACATTTCTTTTAAATTTCTCCTTTCCCAGGTCTGCTGGAAGAAATTTCTTTGGAAATAAGCAGTACCTTTGTACTATTGTCTATTTTGTATTGTCTTTTATGTTTTTTGTGTGTACATAAACTGTAACATAAATAAATAAAGTAATGAAACTTTGTGCGAAATTATTTAGATTTTACTGGTGTTTTTGGTCCTTATAGTCGTCGACGACGTCGTTGAAACCGACTGCGGCGGTAATGGTGTGATTATAACATGTTCGATAGGCAAACTTGGCCAGAGATCGCCCTAGACAGAGAGGTTTAGGAGTAGGGTGGACTTTGCCCAGCAGCGGGACCTTATCTAGGTTAATAAAGAAAGAGTCTCCCCGTTAGCCTCGTTGCAGTTGGTCTCAAAGCGCTTCGTCGGAACATGAGGTCCTGAGTTCTAAGCTTCGGCCTAGCAAAGTGATAACACAACATTCCAAAACATGGTCTACCCGTGTACTAAGTTTCTTTGAAACTCGTTCGAGCGTGAAAAAGTAGTAATATACACACTCTCACTTTCGCCTTTATAATTTATTAGTGTGACGGATTGTGAGTACCTATTTAGAGCAGTGGTGGCCGAGTGGAGAAGGAAAACATCGTGAGGAAACCGGCATGTCTTAGAACCAAAAAATTCGAAGACATGTGACATTCACCAATCCGCACTGGGCCCGCGTGGTAGACTACGGCCCATTCCCTCTCCTAGAGAGAGGAGGCCTGAGTCCCAGTAGAGGGCATTAAAAGGCTGATTATGCTATGCTATAAATCTCTACATCATAGTCTTCATCTCTCCTACAATGGGTCCCAACAAGACCGAACAAACCTTCAACAAAACCAAATACCAAAAATATCGTTGTATTCTCAAGTTATTTCGCACTTGCAGTAAATCTCAGCAAACTGCAGGTAGGCAAGGCAACCTTACAATAAGCACTAGTTAGTGCTAACTAACCGGTTCAACGACCTCTGAGCTAAACACCGCCAGTACTTCAGTCTTATCGTAAGCGACCATTGTGTTCTGATAACAACTGTTAACTTATTCATAACTGGCTCTAAATCATTTTACAACCTGCGTTATTTTGACTGATTCCGTCGTTAAATATTTGCTTGGTTGCAGGTTTTAGAACCTGTAACTGTTATAAAGGATTTGCTGAAAGCAAGCTCTGAAGTTTTTTGACATTGTACCCATAGATTCAAAGTATTTTATTACAAATAAACCGGGCACAATCACAGGCACTTTTGAAATGTCAAGAAGTCAGATAGTTAGAAAAAAATTATGCTGATTGCACATTCCAAAGCGTATCTCACTCTTTTCAATCGTGTTATGTATTACAAATATGTCGGTTACATGTTTCTTGTCAGCAAAAAATAAAATATAGATTTATATTCGTGTAAATGTTTTTTTTATTTATTTAATATACAGATAATTAGGTATACGTTGTTCTGCCATCAAAATTATCAAAGAAAAAATTGGGTAGAGGGTAGGAACGTAGTAAAATATGCTACGACTTATTCTCAGACAAATATACACGAAAAATTTCATAAATATCGGTCTAGCTGTTTTGGAGGAGTTTGATAGCAAACACTGTGACAAGAGATTTTTAAATATTTACATTAAATTCTATTTTTAAACTTCGTCTAAAGAATAAAAAAATAATTTGTTTCCTCCTTAAAATTGAAAAAGATCGTCACAATTAATGCAAGATTTTATAGATATTTCAGTGAAAGCTCAACTCATCACTAACCAACCAAATATCTGAAAACATAACAGCTTCGAAACTGGAAATTTATATCTATATTTCGGTTTAAGCCCCTTTTCCATACTAAGCCCAAAATAAACTCCTGGTTTCGGATTTTCAAGTCATCTAATTCATTTTCTCAATTAAGCAACGAAAAGGAAATCTAGTAAGTAAATTAACACCGAAAAATTTGATAAAAATTTGTTCACTTTAACACAGAAAATATGATAAAAATCCATCTTAATAAACCCCACTTCTGCATCGAGCGTCTATCGTATAATTTCTTAACGTCGGCACTGTGTTGAAGTAATTGGATTCGATACACCCACTCTACACTGTGTAACAGATACATCTGTTGAGGAGGGGGGCGTTTTCCAACTGTATTAAGCAGACACCGTGTCATTTTAGATCTAGCTGGTCTAAGTAAATGTGTTCGATTTCCCTTTTTTGATTTTTCTTAGTCCTTTTTTGGGGCTTTCGTCGTTAGTTAAAGAACCAGTTTTGATTTCTTGAGGGTGGAAGTGAGAAGCATTCATGAATACACTATGTAGAAAAGACAACTCTTTAATTAATAAGACACTTAGTCCTCCTATTCAAAATTATTCAACTTATCCAATGGATAAGTTAAATCATTTGATAAGTTACTGCCAAAGCCTGTCAAAGTCGTCGCAACAGCAACAACGCCGAGTTGCTAGCCTGTCAATTTTCTACTAGTTGCATTTCGAAGTGTGCGTCGGAATCTAACCTAAATCCGCCAAGCCAGTTCCATCATCGGACCACCAGACGTACGGTGATGCGCCATCGGTACGTACATGTTGGACATTCTACCCATACGCACAAAATATTTTGGGAACACATTTATTGTGCGTATAGCTAAGGAGTGGATTTCCGTGCCGGAGTCTGTGTTTCCCGATAGCTACAACCTGGGGATCTTTTAGTCAAGAGAAAAGATTACTTCTAGACAAGCGTGCTCCATCGCCGACCATATCATCGCTTTCCACCAGGTGACACAGTGGTCAAGCGCGAGCTTATCAACTGTAAAAAAAGGTCCAACTCTAAAGAATCATAGTGAGTAGATGAATCAAAGAAAAACATCCAACAAGAACTAGTGTCAGCAATAACAAGACTGACGAACAAGAATAGTTACGGACGGACGGGCGAATATGGGCGAGACGGTGTGAGTAGTGGGGATGAACAAGTGTTGGGCGTCTGAGGGGAAAATTGACATCCAGGTCTCTGTTAGATCGCGGAAGAAGATCGATTCTGCCTTGGAGTATCGAGAACTTGTTGCCCAGTTCCCTGTTGCTGAGTCCTTCACTGTACCATCAAAGAATTTATCGGAGGTTAAGTTCGTTAATGCCTCTTATAAATTCTCACCTGATCTTCCAAAGACACCAAAATCATGTTTAAATGAAAATGAATGTTGCCATGAAGCATTATCTTGTAATACACTTTAGGAGATAATACTGCTACTGATACACACTCAGTAGCACTGTGATCTTTATCATTATATGATGACCACCGACCACCCATCCACTAAACTGTCGTTTCTAACACATGCGCCTACGCACATCGTGGGTATACGACTGCGTTAACAGAACTTAATTACTGCCCAGAGTGGTCCATAGGGTCATCTGTCTATCGTCGCGTGCATAAAATTTTGTTGTTTATGGGCGATTTATTTTATAAATCATTTATGTTTATTTTAATGGCTTTTCAATAATGTTCTACGGTTTCGTAATGTCAAATTGGTGTACAAGGTTTTTCGAGTAAATAAAAAAAAAAAATTCTGGTATGTTTTTAAATGTTTCCCTAACCATTTAATTATCGATTATCTACTATGAAGATTTGCTATGTATTTAATTTTTTTTTTATTGTTGCCCACAACAGCTCTTTGTTACCTACCAAATGCTGTTCGTGGGACCATAAGTACGCTACTGAAAGGAAAACCTGGGGTCTTGGAATGCAAGACAAAGAAGGAAATTAGAAGTGGGTTTTAGTCCACCCGTCTTAGAGAGGGAGAAGTCACAATTGTCACAAAAAAGGCAATGATGCAAGAATGGACCAAATAAAAACACATCACTCAATAAGTAGAAAACTTACTGCATGCTAAGTAACATGTGTAAAACTTAAAAATCTATTACAGCGTTAAAAAAAGCCACCAACACCGGACACCTAACGATATTTGCCACCTAGCACCTGTTAGCCCCAACCTGCGTGCGCACACGCTTAAGTGTCAGACGCCATGATAAGTGTCAGCACACTAAACATGTCCATTTGTGTAATAAACAATACACTCGCGAAATTATGAGATATCATTAAAGTTATTGTGTTAATTTAAAATACTTCATAGGCTGTGTAAGTTGTTAAAAACGATAATAATTATGACAAATTAGAACAAGAAAAGCTGTAGCTATGCGTGTTATGAAAGTGTTTTTTTGATACACATTGCTATTTTATTTTAATTCATAGTTTATGCTGGCTGCCTTAGTTGGAGAAGAATATTTTTCAAGTGTATGTGTGAAGGGCTGAAGTAGCAGTGAGCTGGCCACGTTGCACGAATGCACCTGGACAGATGGGCGAAGGCACCTAAGATAGACGACGTCATCAAGGCCTAGCCTAAGTGGTGTGATGGTCTGATCATATTCGCGGAGCCGACAGAGAGGTTTGAAAGGTGAACGGTGATGGCTATTAACAAAAAAAAATGTATGAAGGCAGTTACTTTATGTCAACTTAAGACATACAGTAAATTTCCTTCGACATCCGGCTCGAAGGACCATGTTTATAACATATTTTATTAAAATAATCAGCATCCAGGAAATGGAAACAAAAATCTTTATGGCCACAATGTTGCCAACAGTAACACACGTCAGGTGGGAGACTCCTTACTTGTCAATTGAGGATCTTTATACCTTGATCCTCGATCTACAAAGGTGAGATGCGAATTCAGCCAAAACAGTTGTTAGCACTGACTTATTACAGACTATCAGAATATCAGATAATATTTGTGCCATTTTTACTTTGAAAGGAATTGGTTTTAGAATTTGAGATTATGGTTCTGTAAAAAGATAATTAGCCTCACTCCTTGGCAGGCAACGTAACTGATTGGCTGCATCAATTTCTCCAGATCAGTATACGTTTTCCTATATCTCTTTGGCACTAGAAAGACTCCTGTCTTTTAACCATTACAAATCGTCTCCATAACGCAGGCATCGAAGTGATCTACTTATATGGGCTGAGCAGGATGACAACATCACTCTTGCCGTCTTGTGCTATAGAATGGGCAGTTTGTCTTTCTCGATAGCGAAGTAGGGACCTGCTCTTATATGTGCTGAATTATACATACCTACCTTTATAACTGATGATACTACGAACTGCCAAATATAATTGTAAACATAACATCAATTTTAACGGTGTCTAAGTGTGAATTTTTGATAATTAGAAGAAATTAAATGAATTCGCTTTTGTATTAAGTGCATCACTTGAATAAAATGATGATGTGACTTTTGTAAGCAGAATACTACTCAAAAAAACTAAGCTATGTCTCTAGTTGCAGTCAATAACTTTAGTATTAATTACACACTAGATATTAATCTGAAAATGCACCCATCAATGCCCTCCAAGCTTTTCAATTCCATGCCTACAAAAATGTTAGCTCCACTTCATTCTCCCGCAGTGTCAGAACACACTGCGATGGTGCTAGACTCTATGACATCGACACATGACGCGCATAGTAGGAGGCTGGTCCTTTGTCACAGCCTCGCATTTTATTAACGCCATCAAGTTGCTTGTGGAGCTCTGAGTTATCTGACATGAGACACTGAGCGAGGTGCCACTGCTAGCGAGACGTATGACGTCAAGATAGTTTACTACAGCACTGTGACATAGACACATGAAAGTTGGTCTTTTGTCGCAATAACACATTTTATTAACAAGTCGCTTGTAAAGCTCTGAGTTACCTGACATTTGAGCTGTATAGGGCTAGGCGCTATTGCCAGCGAGCTGAGTCGCTTGTGGTACAATGAGTCAAAGTCTGATATGAGATTGTAATGGGTGTCATGACATTCCGAAAATATGGAATATTACTTGCGAACGAAATTTTATAATATGGAAAACAATTGGTATGATCTTTCTCCTTTTAAAAGGGATGATGAACCTACTTCCCACAAATTAATTTGTAAATGCATTCAATATTTTATATTCTTTGGTATTGATCGACAAGTCATTGAGGTGTTTAGTAGTCCTGAGTTGAGCTACACGAATACTGACAAATGCTTGCACTGACTGGACAGGTCGACTCAAATCTGCGTAGTTCTTTCCGCTCAAAAGACCATCTCAGACACTTATCTGCAATAGGCTCATATAATTTGACCATTACATGTTTGCTGGGGCTTTAAAAGATACTTTGACCTCTGAGTTTGTTTTGATGTTTCTTCTCAGGGTCTTAGGATTTATTCTAGTCAGCGAGGAAACGCAGGCCATATCAAGTGTAAATTGACGAAAAAAAGAATAAAATATCATTTATCTTTATCATTTAATAGTTTTCATGTAACGGTTTCCGCTTACCGCTTCCCGCTCACAATCAAACCGCACCTGACATCTTGTACCTAAACCGTGGGTGTAACGCATTCGTTTTCTTTACACGCTTTCAAAGGATTTTGATTTTATAATACTGGCAGGGCCTAATATTGTAGTTAGGTCCATTCTGAAGCCTGACGTGCTTTATAGCTGAAAATACAAACGGATTGATATGGGAGGCTTCAATACAATGAACGTTGATTTTTGTTTTTCATAGTCTGTAGGTATTCGAGCAGGGAGCCTGCGTGGTACGTTTTATAGACGCGTTCCCTTAAACGATACTTTGATGGTATTTATTGGTGTTATTGGTACATGAATAAAGGCTTTTATTGGCATTTACATAGCTTCCGATCAATGGTCGGGGTTTCTAGTTAGGAATGGATGGATCATTCTGTTCTGGCTTTCTATGGAGGTTTTTGCAAAACTTGCTTACTTCCTTTTCTTGTCCACTGAAAATTCTTCTGCGTAATTTCTGTTACATTATGATCCCCTTAATAAATAACTTATGCCGACTAAGTTGAAAAGTGCTATAATTCTCATTGTGTTTCAAGTGGAAATTGCACCTCTTCTGCCTCTTCTCATAAACAGAAGTCGCCATGTTTCCTCGAGGCGGGTTTACTAGCATCTACAAGTGGATAATCCCTCGAGAAAGTAGGAAATATATACCTATGTCACTCAGTGATAAAGTAGCATTCACAGACGATTTTTTTTTAATTGGTCTAGTCATTTTTAAGATTATTCAATACTGTGACTCTTACAAGCTGGGTCTTTAAATTCAGAGTTAATCACTCTTAGGTTAGCGCGCTCCACCATCGACCATATCGTAGCTTTCCATCAGGTGAGATAGTGTATAAGCTCGAAACTAACAATAAGTAAAAAAAACACAATTCTATCCTCTTTATAATAACTATTAGCACATTAGTATAGAATCTAGACCTTTTACCGATTTCAATAAGATCCAAAATAAAGCGTTAGTGAAAATTATGGGAAGCAGCCCGATTTTCAACAAACTTTCCACCTAAAGCTACCATCACACAGTAACTGACTCTAAACACTAGATCAACTCCCTATAAATCAAGTTATCAATTTAATTATTCAACAAAACAGCAATTAACCAGCCTTCAGTCGCAGCACCAACAAATTGAAATACACCACGTCTCCTTAACTTGAAGTTATGATGACAAAAAAGTGGCGCGAAAGCTGCGCGGGCGCGTGGGCGGGGCGACGCATAAACATGTCGCCGTCTCGCTCTTGCGCACAATGTGGCCCATCAGCGAGATTTATTGTCTCTCGTCGCATTATGCGCTGGCGCAGGTTGCGAGGACTGCTAGTGTTCGCAAGTCCTCTAAGGTATTTGATGGGTTAACTGGGAACTGGAAACGGTTGATGTTTTTTATCTATATCGGAAGTGGAAGATTGATATTGAGATGGGTTAGTGTGGTTTCCCATGGGAAATATACGAAAACTTGATTGAATATTAGAGTCTTAACTGTTTGTTACCTGTTTTAGGGTTCCGTACCAAAGTCAGCAAAAATAGAACCCACCTGTCTGTCTGTCCGTCAAGACCCTTTTTCTTAGGAATGCGTATAAATATGAAACTGAAATTATTTAACGAAAGCACCTCCTGCTTTTTCTCATAGCTGTAAGTACTAAGAAACTATAAAATCAACAACATTTGTTTAACCATTTTATTTGATCGATTCAGCCTGTCCCTTGCTGCCCTCCCCCAGCGACGCCCTAAGCCGAGGTCCGTACCCCACAGAGGGTGCCCTTAGCGTGTAGTCGCTTAGTTTTTAAGTTAAGTAAGGCCTGGCTGGAAGCTTTGATTCTAGAATTAAGGCAGCCACAGGCAAGTCCGGTTAAGCAGCCGACTACCTCTTAGGACGACCTGCGAGAGGCTACACATAAAAAAAATTAACCATTTTATTATTGTTTCTTTCCTTATGGTAAAACAGCCCATAGCATGCTCTAACTGACCATTTTCAAATTTAAAGCCGATAAGTTAAACTAGCAACGCGAAAACCCGGAACTAAACCTAACCAGTACTCACTAGGTACACAATAAGCAAAAATCAGCACGCACAAAATCACACTTAGTTGGAAAACATTCTGTAAGCACGGAAGTTACAAACACAATGAGAGCAGAGTACGCATTATTGCAGAACCGAGCACAACTCACAACTCACTCGTACATCTCAGCCTGAATGGAAGTATTAATGCTCCTTATTTGTGGAGCCAGCCGCACTTAACTAGTGGTTATCAAGATCTAGAAATTGTTGGAGAAACTACATTACCTGTTATTTGTAGTAGGTAAAATGCCGATGACGTGTGTACTCTGAGTCAGTGGAACGATTGAGAGGACATTGACAGTGAATGACGTGGAAGAGAATTTTATATTTTATTTATTTATTTATTTCATATAACAATTTTCATTGTGTTTGAATTTGGTCGTACATTAATTAATTCATAACATCCAAAAATAATAGGTACATAGTAAATTTCAAACAGTAAATTAACACTAAGTAAATCAAGAGCAATAATTACTAACAAATAATCAATAAATAATAATCAATATTCAATAAATAATAGTCAGTAATTCATAATTATAATCAATATCAATTGTGACAGGGTTTTGTAATATAAGTGCAGATTTATCGAGAACTAACTTCTGCCTCTGTGTTTGTCAGTGGGTTTCTCCATCCAAACTTTGGACCCCCGTTTCATCCCTTTAGGAGGTGAATATTGTAAAATCATTTCTTATTCTTTCTAGATCTGAGGGTGTGAGCTGAGCGTTGATGATACAGCTTTTATTATATATACAGATAGATAGAGAGGATACATGCCTGATACGTTAAACTTTTTCCGTACCAAAATAGAAAACAAAAGTCCTAACTGTATTTTTGTAAACATTTCACCGTAGAAATATAGGTGAAGTAAGTGTGAAGTGAATTGTCCTTCCTCATAAAGCTACTTAAGGTTTACAACAGCCCCTTCACTTAAGCAAAGATTTTACAGAAAACCAGTAAACCAAACTCTAGAATGTCACACTTTTTTTTAAGGACTTCCCCCGATCTTGGGCGGAGCAGGAGGGCGTGTTAGACTTTTGCTGACTAAAACCACACCTATGTTTCTTCTATGCTTTGCGTTCCAGAACGCCGAACTACCCGTTACTCGTCGTCCGAGAATGTCACACGTGTTGCGCCTATTACCATACCATACCATAATTCTGTCTCCATATTAAGACATTTAATATAAACTAATAGAAGTACAATATTAAAGTGCTAATGGTTTTAATTGCATTAAATTAAGATTAAGTAGCAACTTTTAGATGTATTAATTGATAAACTATTCTAATTAATGGAAGTTGACCTTTAATTAATTTTGTTAACGTGTTATTTGACCTTGAGGATCAATCTTTACATTCTCATTAATATATTTTTAATGATGAAAATAATCTTAATTTTTATGTCATCACTAGTTAATCTGGTTATTACACTTTTAACACAATTTTGATTAGTACTAGGATGATACACGCAAACAGTAATGTGTATTTTTTTTAATTATGTTAGTGAACCTTTTTAAACTTTTAAGAATGAAATGAGATGTCTAGAAAATATGTGTTTAGGAGTAAATAATAATCAACTCCAAACCACCACTACAAACAGAGTATACTTGGAGGAGGAGAAGACAATTCCGCATGTGCTCCTTGGCAGCACAGGTATCACAGATACACGCACACGAACCTTAGGATCCCCGAATTCTCTCACAGACGCCCTAAAAAACCTGAGCGGTGTAATCATTTTTTGTAGAGAGGCGGGCAGATTGAAATAAACCCAGCAAAGGTTTTGGCCGCCATGGTCCACGTATAATGGTTCACATATGACTAAGTGCGAAAACCATTATCAAATATAATATAACCACCGCTACAATAAGCAAGTTTCCCATCTCCTTAATTAAAAAGTCAATATTTCTACAAACATACAAAATTTCAAATAAAAACCAATCAGAGAACCATCTCGTAGTAGTAACGAAGCGTCGATCGAAGACAATGGCTTCCTTTATGCTAAGATTCGGCGCTGAATGGACCAGCGGACGGACGAGCGGACGGACCGACGATCGGCTCTAGATTACTTTGTAACCGCTGATTAAACTGGAATCAAGCGTTTTGATGGAGTCGGACCTTTTTTGAATTAAATGCAGAGAAAAGTGTCAGCATTAAGCGAGTGTTTATTTTAAAAATTTTGCACCTATAAGTACACTAATAAGAAAAGGGTTCATTGATACATCTCATCAGTCTATAATATTAAAAAGGCTAAAGTTCTTGAGTGAGTGTGTGTGTGTTTGTTACTTCTTCACGCTCGAACGGCTGAACGGATTTCGATAAAACTTGGTACACGGGTAGACCAGGTCCTAAAATATCACATAATATTCTTTATCCTGGGAGTTTGTTCCCCTGGGACAATTTTCTACTTTCAAACAGGTAAAGCCGAAGGCAGCAGCTGTCCATAAAATTTTATTTTTGCAATAATAATAATTAAGATAAATTTTGACAATTAATCTCACTCTGTATATGCATAGAGCCTACACAAGATGAAACTCTATCATCTTAAGGGATTAACCACCGCTACCGAAATATCACATGGATAATCTCATATTACACTTCACACTTATTATACAACATCGTTTTTAGTAGCGAAACCTAAATATAGTTTGTTCAGAATCAGTAACTGAATCGATTACAATAACTTTTACACCACATTATATTTTTTTTCTAAAAATATTAAAAAAAAGGTCACAAGTTGGACATCACCCACATTAAGTACAACACAGATCACGGCAGGTTTTAGCGGACATTAGACACTAGCGCACAGCTGGATGCGGGAGTAAAACAACCCCTCAGTCGCCCGGGTGGCCCGGTGATCATGTATTTGTGCGGCCAACCAGGTAACATAACAAGCTTATAACTTCGTGATTTTTCATCGTACAGTTATGAAATTTTGCACACAGATTCTTTACATAAAAATACTAGACACGTGTTTCGGGTTTCGCAAATACTAAGTAAAACTAATTTTGTATGGGCTAAAGGTTGTATGTGTGTATGCATATTTATTACTCTTTCACGATCAAACAGCTGAATGGATTTGAATGAAATTTAGCACACGGATAGAATATGTCCTGAAATAGCACAAGGACAACCACGAGAGTATGTTTCTTTAGGATATTTTCTATTTATTATTTTTCTATATTCTATTTATTATTTTTCTATATTCGGATATTTTTCACGCAGTCAAAGCTTCTGGTAGAATCAAGTATTGCAGACTTTTGAGAACAATTGTTATCGTTGGTAGATTGTCACTTTATCAATGGCTGCCGGTATTGGTATTCGTGCCCATCGCATGCCAGTGTTTCAAAATTTATTGGTCTATAAAAACTGACCAAGTGCAAGTCGAACTCGCATACAAAGGGTTCCGTAGTACAATATTAACTTCGAGCAAAATAACGTAACTCCCCTTTAATTTCTATTTTTGTGTAAATTTCTAAATACACATTCTGTGAAAATGTCAAATCTCTATTACGGTTGTTGAGTTACAGCCCGCTGACAGATGGACGGACAGACAGACAGACGGACGGAGAGCGGAGATTTAGTAATAGGGTCGGGTCCCTATTGCTAAACCTTTGTTGTACGACTGGCCTGTTGGTCTAGTGGTTAGTGGCCCTGACTACTATACCGGAGGTCGTGGGTTCGATTCCCACCCAGGACAAATGTTTGTGTGATGAGCACGATCATTTGTTCTGTGTCTGGGTGTCATTTATCTATAGTATGTATTTAGAAATATATAAGTATGTGTTTATCAGTTGTCTAGTACTTATAAGATAAGCTCTGCTTAGCTTGGGACTAGACGGCGCGGCGGCGTTGTGTGATAGTTGTGGAATATTATAAAAAAAAACCTGTGTACTTAGCAACCTTCGGGTACAAAACCCTAGAAAGGTCTTGATAACTGACTGCCACTTTAGTAGTTGTTGCTAACAAAGTAAACTTAATAGGTAGATACGAACTGCCGTATGTCATATCCCATAATCACATCTCAACCTACCTAGGGAAGATCGCCCAAAAAAAAATCCAAACGCATAGTCGGTAATTGAAATCGGTAAAGTATAGTGGTGTGCGCTGGTAAATCACGCGGGTAATCGGTAAACCGGTAAGTCGGGCGGTAATTAACGATAAGACGCACCTCTCGTGTCCGAGTAATGGACAACGCTCGCTTGTACCGGTAATAAGGGAGGCAGGGTGCTTCGCGGTAAGGCAGTTTTCACACTGGACCTTTTAGAGATGACTGCAGAATTTAGTCAACTGAAGTGAAGTACCTATACGAAATATTGTAAATACTAGAAAGAAAAAACTGCCCAAGTGCGAGTCGGACCCGTGCACTGAGGGTTCCGTATATACTTATATGTTATGTAAATAGTTCAATTCCCGAACGAAGTATCGAAGATTTTTCCGAATCGCAAAAAATGTTTTTTTTTTTGTGACGTAACAACAAATTTAATGTTTTCAGAGTTATTCCTATACCTATGCTGTAAGACTTTGCTTTATGCCAAATTTCAGGATTCTGGATCAATGGGAAGTACCCTATGAATTTTGATTCCCTTGAGAATGTCGAAATATACGTTTTTTTGCGGCATAAACGGCCGTATCTTTTTTGTCGTTAACTTAGAAGTTTGATTTTTTCACAGCTTCAAGGGACCGCAGACTTGAGTATATGGCTTTAATTTCAACTCGATACCTCCACGCGTTCCCGAGATAAAGGGTCTTGATAGACAGACAGACGAACAACAAAGTGATCCTATAAGGGTTCCGTTTTTTCTTTTTGAGGTACGGAACCCTAAAAAAGTAAGAAAGAAAAAAGATTTATATCCCACAACACAAGGTACACAAACACTGATTAGATACATACAAAACAATGAAGAAACAATAAAAAAAAATGTGTGCGTCACGGCTGCACCAAAATAGGTCCAGCTCAACATAAATGTCAGACGACTATAGTTGTTTGAACCAGGTTCAGTTGAAAATCAACGTCAGGCAATAGACTGACGCTGGTTTTCAACTAAACCTGTGGTAGTGACGTGATGTTAAACGGTGGTGCGTACTAATGATAAAGCTGCCTATAGCAAGCATAGCAATAGATAAATTAAAAGAAACAAATAAGCTATTTAATACAGAAGTTAAAATATGCATTAAAACTGAGACGTAATTTTGATAATAGCTTTAAAAAATCCGTTGCGTTTGATTTACTATCTTAGTATCGTGAAACATAACCGCCTAAAAACATACTTACATTAAAATCCTGATTTAGATAATTTATAGTCTAATTAAGAAACTACCGCTTCCCATATTCAGCTATAACTCAAATAAATTAAGAATAATTAAACAGCAATCAAATGTCGTATTTGGCAAATTAAATAGTGTGGGTGTTATTTGACACGACTCGTAAAAATAAAGTGTTTAATAACTTTAAATTAATTGTCACCGAAATCCGTGATTTAATAATAATAATATTCCACAACTATCACACAACGCCATCTAGTCCCAAACTAAGCAAAGCTTGTGGTATGAGTACTAGACAACTGATAAACATACTTATATATTTCTAAATACATACATATTATAGATAAATTACTCCCAGGCACGGAACAAGATTGTGCTTTTTACACAAACATTTGTCTTGGTTGGGAATCAAACCCACGACCGTCGGCATAGTAGTCAGGATTACCAACCACTAGACCAACAGAGCAGTCATCAGATTTGAAGCAAAATTGGTTATGGGAAGCCCGAGGCCCGGTAATAGAAAAATGGAGAAGTCTATAAACAAAATGATACGCAAAATGTACGTATGAGATAGACATTTGTGCTACCTAGATTCTTATGGGTTTGACCCCAAATACTTTGGCAATTGACAATCGCTGTCATTGATAGTGTTATATATCCAAACCCTCTAAGCTCAGTAATAAGTGAGCTAGATTTTGGAAAAGAAAGATTCTTTTTTTGTCTTTTCCTTAAGAATATATAATATGAGAGCATCTGTACATAATCGAACTAGAACGAGTTCTGTGTAAAGAACCTGAAAACAGCAATGACGGTCACACAAAACAATCGGTCGTTCGGTAACCGTCCGGACTGAGACCAAGTCGTCGACGGCGCGTATTGTTCCACGCGCGCCTCAGGGAGATGTCAGCAACTGTAGAGACCCAGCAGGGTTGAAGCCTACTGGGGCCAAGGGTTAAGTGAAAATGAATCTCCAGTGCCCCGGAACGCAAGGCAAAGAAGGAACAAACGAGTGGGTTTTAGTCAGTAAAAGTCTGACACGCCCTCTCGCTTCGCCCAAGGGCGGGAGATGTCATTAGATAATTTCCCACCTAAAAAAAACCTGTTCAACCGTTCGAGTGTGAAAAAGTAACAAACATACGCACACACTCACATACATCTTTCGCCTTTATAATATTAGTGTTATAGTCGGATTGGTTCTTTCATCCAAGCGCACAAGCTTCAGAAACCCCCAGTGTACACGCCACCCAATAAAATAATAGCAACTTTTATCGATGCGCGTACGCACCGAGCTCCTAAGATCGTTTACCCGCTATAAATTATATCGCGAAATTGTCGATAATCATCTACCAGCGTCGGGCGATTTCATTATACTGTCCTGTACATATTAGCGATAGCGTCATACCGTGTGTGCAGGGCCTTATGTTTTAGATCGGAGAGTATTGCTGTTTAATACTTGGAGAGTTGGTTTTGTTTATTTATCGTGTGGATTAAGAAAAGGGGCACCCTGTTTTGGAATTGTGTGGCATTTAGTGTTAGTCCTCAATTGAATTAAAAGCTTCGAAGGAACTGTAGCTAGATCATTTATTCATTAAAACTTCAAAAGGGACTAAACTATGGACTCACTAGAATATACATACAAAGTTTCATCTAAATCTATCAAGCCGTTTAGGAAGAGTTAGGTGATAAAAACACGTTTAAAAGAATCGATATATGTATATAAAAATGAATAGCTGTTCGTTATTCTCGCTAAATCTCAAAAACGTCTTGAAATATTCGAGATCGTCCAGGCAAGGTTTGAACGGTGAGAAAAAATGGAAAAAATCACGAAAAAAAATACTTGTATTCGATTATTTTTTTTCGCCATCTCTAATTAAAATGTCATTATAAAATGAACTATGCTGTTCTGGTAATGCCAGTAGATAGCGTTATCCTTACTATTAGGCGGTAAGAAGTTCGCCGGGTCTGCTAGTTTTAAATACAAATATATAGTGCGTCATAAGAACTGTTGATATGAATAATATTCGATGTTAAGCACAGAAATCTTAATAATTATTAAGATTTCTGTGATGTTAAGAAAAGGCAGCTGCCGTTGCACAGTAATGCCAGTCATATAAATCTTACTCGTACCTAATCATTCATGACTGACATTTACGCTGACAGCGCCCGTCACACTTCACACTGAGTTTTATACGATTCGTGAAATGCCAAACATACAAGCACTGTATTTCCCATGAATTTAGAAGCTAATTTCATTTCTCATATCCTAAACAAATATATGGCGTATGACGAAATCTTTTACGTAGTCATTTGACAAGATTGATTGATTGATTTTTCAAGAAAATATAAAAATTTATCGTAACAATACGATATTTATTTTCTTAATATGTACTGTTTTTACATATAAAAAAAAAACTTAACTAACATTATAATTAAATATTGTTACATATTATAAAAAAGTCCTCACGGCGTCTATTTATTCGAGACTAGTTTTTGCCCGCGGCTTCACTCGCGTGTACATAAAATATAGCTTATGTAACTCAGGAATAAAACAGCTTTCTATCGGTGCAAAAATTTTAGCAATCGGACCACTACTTTCAGAGATTACCTCCTACAAACAAAAAATCCGGGCAAGTGCGAATCGAACTCACGCACTGAGGGTCCCGTACCAACTTACCTATGAAAACAGTTCAATTCCCGAATTGAGTTTCGAAGATTTTTCCGAATCACAAAAAAAGTTTTTTTTTTGTGACGTTACTACAAATTTACACTTTTAGATTTTTTCCTATACTTGTGCTACGAGACCTTGCTTCAAGCCAAATTTCAAGATTCTAGATCAACGGGAGTACCCTATGAATTTTGATTCCCTCAAAAGTGTCGAAATACCACGTTTTTTACGACATAAACGGCCGTATCTTTTTCTTTCGTTAACTCAGAAGTTTGATTTTTATCAGGGACCGTAGACCTGAGTATATGGTTCCAATTTCAACTCGATACCTCCACGCGTTCCCGAGATAAAGGGTCTTGACAGACATACAGACAAACGGACAACAAAATGATCCTATAAGGGTTCCGTTTTTTCCTTTCGAAAGATTTCTAACATCCATGTGAAAAAGTTGATCTGGTTGCTAGTAGGTTTATAAATATAATTTTTTTTTTTCAGAAATTATTAAAAGATTTTTGTTTACATTTAATACTAGAATTAACTTTCGTATCCTTTTATTCAGGACTGAAAAATACCCTGTTTTGTCTTTTTGTTTTGTTTTTTTGTTTTATTTTTAGCATTAAAATAATTTTAAGCTCAAGGATATTACGATGTTTGAATTTGTTTTTTGTTTATATTCTCGCATTTGACCACTATCTCACCTGCTGTCCTGATGGTGAGCCATGAAGAAGTAACCTATTCACTCTTGACTCAATTTTGAATGTCTTTGCAAATCATTACCACAACATCGCCCACATGGACCAAACAAAAACTGTCAACCCTCCAATGTCTGCGCGCAACAAGTCGCTCCACAGGTGCCGCAGACGCCCGCGCCCCTGTCTTATTAACCCGCAGTAATCACACGAGACAAGCTTGCCGAGATAGATTGATTGGCCCGCTTTAGCTGGAGAACTTTGATGTCTTTAAGACGGCGGGCGAAGGGTTAGCTTTGACGTAAGTCTGTTTGAGATCGTTCTTAATTTGATTAGGAAAAACGTTTTAAATCGTGCATCGATTTAAATCGTGAAGTGAAAATGTGTCGTGATAACCTAGTAGTTAAAGCACCCGTCTCTCATACATGAGGTGGCATGAGAGGCGCGTTGGAAAGCAGGCAGGTACTAATGTGATTTTTCAATTCTAAGTGGGCATAATATGGGCTGGTGCTGCAAAATGCCACCTAGCAGCTTTGGACTCGGTGGAAAGGCGTGCGAAGACGCTAATTGGCGATCCAGATTTGGTTATGTCCAATCTTTAAAGCACAGGCGTAGAGGGCGTAGCCTTTCGGTGTTTTACAGGTTGCATTTTGGAGAGTGAGCGCGGGAATTGCATGACTTGATTTCGCCATCTCATTTCTGCCATTGGACAACCCAACGCATAGCGAGTATCCACCCTTAAGTTGTTGAAACCTCTACGGTCCGGGCTAAGCGTTTTGCCTCGTCGTTTATACCGCGTACATCGAAGGACTGGAACAATTTGCGGAATTCCCACACGATTATAATTTGGGTGTCTTCAAGGCTAGAGTCAATAGGCTCTTAATAAACTAGTGCGCCTCACCAACAACGATTGCTTCACTGCTTACCATCAGGTGGGATTGCAGTCAAGCACTAGTTCATTATATTATTAGGACATTACTGACACCCCGTGGAAAGCATGTAAAGACTTTGGTCCCAGTTGTCATTCGTAGATCTTTGACAGTTGTTACAGGGAGTCAGACGCCAGGAAGTCTGACCGTCAGTCTATCCAAGCAATATCGTGTTTCCCAGTAAATGAGTTGTGTGGGTCTGATATGCAATCGCTCCATGTAAAACATCTTGAATCAAAAAATTAAAAGCCGCGTTTCCACTAGGCAACATTTGACGCGCGACACGTGACGCTCAACATGTACGGCAACGCTGCACAACAGCGCGCGACGTTACCAGCTGGCGCGCAACATGACGCGCGGCTTGTTGTTTGTTTAAAGTAGTAGAGGCGTAGACAGACAATGTTGTTCAACAAAAGTTCCGCGCTGACTTTCAACATGTTGGGCAACTTGTTGTGCAACATGTTGCGCGTCAATTGTTGCTTAGTGGAAACGCGGCTAAAAGCAAACACCAATTTGTTTGGTTTTTGGTTAGACCAATTTAAGGTGCTGAAAGTAACTTTCTGTCTGTGCTGCTAACCACCCTAATTACCAATCTTTTAATAAACCAATCAGCGCCCACCTGTCAATAATAACACAAGGATATTTCAATACGCGCTATTTCGGTCTGCCATTGCAATCATGCGCAGTTCGGCCGATTTACGGCGGCTAATGGCGGGACCGGCGCGGGCGCAGACCAAACCGCACCTGTCATTACGGACTATTACGCGAAATCGAGAATTTCACTCAAGCAATTTGGTAGTATGATACAAAATTGACACTTGGTTATCAATTAATTTACGTTGAAGAAGAAATTACGTTTATTTTGAAGTATATTCTTCACTTAAAAGAGGGCTAATTTAACATAAGTAATAAGTAACTATATGATCAAATTATGCCTTTTCATTTTTCATACTAAAAGCAATACTTGTACCAGCCCACAAGCGAACAGCGGCCATTTCTTCCACACTAAATTATATAATTAAAACGGTTTTCCTTTGAAGTTTTAAAGCCTATCATTTATCCCTCCCTATATTATAAGCAATAGCCGCAAACTAATTTAGTTTATTATTTCTAAACTACTCTTTTAAAACGTAATGAGACTCTTCTCAAATATTTAAATGAAACACGACTTAAAAAAAAAAACAAAATTGCTCACTCAATCTAAAATCTGTCTTCACTAATACAGACACATCAAACGAAAAACAAACTGTCATCCTATCAACGAATTATCCCGTCAATTTATCACAGTAACAGGTGAAGCCGGGGCGCGGGGCGTGTCGTGTTATAGATCAAAATGGCGAATATCGAAATGTCGTTGCGCGTACGCAGTCCTAGTGAGTTATTCGTTCGTGATAGTTCAAGAGGCGATGCCGATACTATATTTATCTGATATCAGGATGAAGGCGATTTATCTGTCTTCCTATTGTTTATTGGAGATTAGTTTTAGTTTAAATAGGATCATTTTTAACGCATACCAACATAATCGGTGAATTTAGCTTTGCGTTGTTTCTTTGTTTGCAATTTTTTTGGGTTTGAATGTCAATTTAATGGATTGTGTGAGGAATGATAGGAACGAAAAGGGAGTTAGTGATAGCGTGACGGGTGACCGGACCAAATGGAAGAAAAACATGTTGCGCAGACTCTTAATAACACGGGACAAGGGCAGGAAGATGAAGATTGTCCACTGTCATTGTTGCAGAAATGTATGTATAAAAGTAACTCAGCTAGTAGTTTATATAATAAAAAGAAAGTCATTACTGTAATAATCAAGATCAAGTACATTTGTGACAGGTAGACAGATACGCAGACAAAATGGAAGAAAAACAAGAAACACAAATAATACTGACAGACTGAGAGACATTCGAAGAAACACAACATTTATTTTGACATTGTAATATGGAAATATTGAAAGAAAAACAATTTTTTTAAAAGAGTAACCATGTAGTTTCTTGCCGGTTCTTCTCCATAGGAAACAACCAATTTGGAACCGTGCACTAGATTCTGACGTTTTATAGGTGCCCATGTAGGCCGATGCGAAATAAAAACATTTGAATTTCGAAAAAAAAAATTTAAAAAAATATTCGATGCTGTCAGATTTCTAGACGATCCAAAAGTACCTAATAATGATTATTTTGATTGAAGTCAATAGTCGATTTATGCTTGTAATCCTTCGTGATCTATATGAAAACCACTTTAGTATACACGCGATTTACGATAGTATTTTCAAAGCAGTGCGTAATCACATCAAAATTTCCTCAGTCTCGCTAACAAAGCCTGTTTTCAATTGCGATAATAATACTACAATAGTAATATATTCTCGGGTATAGTGACACTGGGAGACACCTGTACCTGCACAGGGTCGGCAGAACTGGTCACGACTCACTTGTACCTACTGTACCTGTACGTACCCCAGTTAGTGGGACTTTGTTGAGCTGTGATTGATGCTGACGTCGAGCAAAGTTAGGGAGCTTAATCTATATACCTACTACGATATAAAGAGGAAAATTTTGTATTTTTCTTTGTAAACCTGAACTGATTTTGGAAATTCATTCACCAGTAGAATACTATTTTATCACTAAGTAACATAGGCATATATTTTCTACTTTTACGCGGGTGAAGCCGCTGGAAGTAGGTAGTATTGTGATAAAGATGATGATTGATATAAAGTGGAGCAAGGTGCTTTGGGATAATGATGATGGAAAGAAATCAATGATATAGTAGGAAATGCCAAAGGAACTGTTCTTGAAGACAGTAGAAAAATATATGTTAGGATATGCGACAGCCTAGCACCAAACCCTACCAAGTAAAAACAAAAAGCAAGAGAGGGAGCTGTGAAAGAGATAGTTTACTCTATACAAATTATTGAAGAAGAATGATGACAAAAAATAATTAAGAAATTGAAAAAGAACTAATAATTACAGTCAAATGGGGTGAATAGAAACTCAGGGGTGAATAGAAACAAAACTTCAAAGGTTATTTGCACGATATTTGAATATTTTTTGCAGCATTTAACTATATCAATTTATTAATGAATTGTTATTCTTAAAAGTCGATACTTTGTTAGAAGTCAATAATATGGTATCAAAGTGAAAAACCAAACCAAAGTTTTGTTTCTATTCACCCCTGCGTTTCTATTCACCCCATTTTTACTACTTAATGATACTATATTCTATTTGAAATATCTGTTATTTATTTATTGTACACAACTATCATTGTCTGGTAGAGAATGCTTTGTTGCATTAAGTTCGCGAAGTTTAAGTAAATAAATAAAAGTCAAATCAAACTTTAACAGCACACCAAAACCTCAAGATCAATCCACCAACACACCTCACGACAGATATTCCCCTATTTCAGACAACTACTCTCTTTTAAACATTCTTAATACAAAACCACGTAATACATTACGAGGGACACGGTGACATTAAGTATCGTTAGCTGTAGAGGTCGTGGGCCCAGTCACGAGTGCCATGTACCGTGTACCTGATGCATAGACAACAACGTGTCGACAAGATGGATGCTGGCAGGAGATAGGCGACTGTAATTGAGATGTTTTGATGTTGAAGGTGTCTCAGTTTTGGAGTTGGACAGGTGGTGTTTTGAACAAATTTTGAGTCTAAAAGTAAAACTAAAAATAACAAAGCAAATAAAAGAAACAATGTCATGAATATCAGTCTTAGTATTAAGTTAATGAAACAGATATTCAAATAAAAAAATCTTAAATTTATTTATTTCAAATAAACCAGTTACATGCACTTTTGCATTGTTAAGAAGTCAGTCAGTCAAGAAAATGATGCTAATTGCACATTCTAAAGCGTAGATCTCTATGGAGAAGAATGTGCAAGAAAATCCATGGATCCTGTTCAATTATGGAAATATTAAAAATATCCCGATTACATAAAACCTTTCTAAAGAAGGTTCCAATAGAAAGTGCTAATAAGTTCGCTAAGGCTTATTAATTTTTATTACATGGTGATTAAAATAATAAAGGTATTTGCAATATTATAGAAGCCAAAATTGACTGCCATAATATCGTAAATCTTTCAACAAATACCGTGAGAAAGAAGTAATAAAATTAAAACAGTAAATCACCCGCGAATTTATTCGAGCGATGACTTTTTATCGTCAATTCAAAAATATCACTCCTAGGTGTGTAACAGTTTTAAAATCTAAATACCGATGCAATGCGTCAGTATTTGTAAAAGGATACGTCGTTGAAAAACCCACACTGTCATAAAATGTGTAAGTTCCAAGTAGCCCTAACTGTCACACTGAACCAGAGCAAATAAGGTTAAGGATAAACAAAGTACTAAAACTTTGAGTAATATAGTCATTGAAAGATATCTACTGATATGAGGATTCAAAGATGAAAGAGTACAAACGAAAAATAAAGAAAAAGAAAACACTAAAGATAGTTACGACTGATCAATAGACTTCACGACTGCAGAACCTTTTATTATTGCCACCGTGGAAATTAAAACAAATAAACTTAACCCAAAACTCACACAAACCGAAAATTTTAGGATTGGCGCTAACCAATCAAACGAAAACTCAATAGCTTACGTCAATCCAATAATTAACTTTTCTCGGAACACTGCAATTCTGTCCATATTTCCACAATAGCCTTTGATTCTATAATTACACATAAAGCATCCGATCAATGCGAACTTAAAAATACCATACCTGTCGCCATATCACTAAAATAGTTCCTAACAGCGACTTCACCCGTGTGGATGTAAAAAAACATCCCAAAGAAACATAAGTGATACTGCTGGGATATAACGTAACCTATGTGCTGTTCCAGGACATGGAATCCGTCTAGCAGTTAATACAGATATACACACATAGTCACATACCCACAGATAACTTTTCACCTTTATAATATTAGTATGAAGTGTAATGTCACTAGACATTTAGGTCAAATTTCATTTCGAAGCACCTATGGCAGCTATAGGTAATGTAGCTTCTCCACCAATCGATGGTTTATGAGCCGTCAAAGCCGATGACATGGGAGACCATGACAAAACCATAAGAGCCACGTTAGACTACACGGTTCCAGCGGTAAACACTATTGAAGGGCCCCGACATCTTGGCGAGATGTTATTGATAGAATTTATCAGCGATCCAGTTCGATGATTGGTGCGAGGTATGAGCGTTAGCGAATTTAACAACGGCGGGCGCGGGTGCACCTTGAAAGGCT
Source organism: Mythimna impura (assembly GCA_905147345.3). Lineage (NCBI taxonomy): Eukaryota > Metazoa > Arthropoda > Insecta > Lepidoptera > Noctuidae > Mythimna > Mythimna impura. The sequence continues at coordinate 29,221,623 of LR990350.1, forward strand.
GATGATTTTTAGATGTACATAACAACAGTGACTTTACAAATATGGAAATACCAAAATCAAGTAGAAGTATCTTCGAAGAATTTGGCAAACTTCTTGTTAAGCATATGAAACATTATAATAACGTTTATTCTGACTTAAAAACAAACTATAAATATGGAGAAAAAGACAGTGAAGTTATTGAACGCTTAATGTTGTCCAACTACTAGCTTTCCACATACAGAGCCAGCGTTGGAAGGCCTCCTACAAGGTGGACCGATGACCTGGTAAAGGTTGCGGGAATCCGATGGATGCGAGACGCATAGGACCGTTCATTGTGGCGACACTTGGGGATGTCCAATAGTGGACGTCTTTCGGCTGAAATGATGATGATAATGAAGAAAAACGACATCAAGAATAGAATACAACTTTATTGTACTAAACCAAAAAGTAACACAAATTATAAATAAACTTAAATCTTTGGGTACAATGGCGGTCTTATCTCTGTCAGCGATATCTACCAGACAACCTTCTACCAGACAAGCAGGATCAATGATCCCCTTCGAGTTTTTGAAGAACTTGTAATACGGTTTAAGGCAGAGCCACTGAGATACCCGCTGTAAGCTTTTTCCTTGTGCTATTGACACAAAGTTGAGCTGAACATCGGGCGTCAAGGCGCGTTAGAGTCACGCTGTAAGCGAGTATACCTGCGACTTCAGGCGTCTTGCGGCCGCAGGAGCCTGTTCCTCCTCGTTTGGTACAGTCGCGTCCAAAGTGTTAATCCTTGAGGTTGCTCCCGGCTTTGGATTTAGTCTCGGAGGTGTCGAGACTTTGAGGTGGATAGATTTTCGCAATTTTACACTACTGCTGCCAGTGGCGTGTCCAGCGTGGTTTTAGAAAATTATACTAAGGGAACATATCTACTCCTGGGATAAAAAGCAATCTATTCCATGGTCTTCCCGTGTGTCAAATATTGTTCAAATTCGTTTAGACGTGAACACATACACACATACAAACAAAATGTTTGTCTTTATAGTATTAGTGTGACGTGTTATCTCAAAAACACGAAGTAAAAAAAAAGACATATTGTACAGAAATATACTGGCAAATAGCAAGAGAATGATGAACTGTTAGAATATTTGCATTTAAAATTGAAAAAAAAAAAAACTTCATCCCCCGCCAAATTCAATTGAAAATGGTGGTGAGGAACATTCTTTTTTTTTCTTTCAATTTTATAAAAGCAACTTGAATTAATGGTTTGTTTTTTTTTTTCACCTGAAACTTCATCTTTAGTCAAAAACCGGAAATACGCTCTTAGTTTCATAGTCAATAAGCAATGTTATGCCACATCAATTAACCTTACCTTTAATTAAATTAAACAAGAAATATTATCAAACTTATGTTTCAACTACGGAAATAATAACTAGCTAATAAATCTTATCTGTATGTATGAAGCATGAGAACGGCACAGTTAGCGCCATCTGTCGGCGGCCGCGAGAGTTACGGCGCGACACAGCAACTGTTAGGACACCTAGATTAAGTAAGTACTTTATTATCTACACGCGACTACTATGTGGAAGTGTTTATTATCATTATCACTATTATCGTTTAATATGAAGTACTAACAACTATTTGACTTTTATTACACACAAATTAAAAAAAAAGTTTAGTTTTTAGGGTTCCGTACTCAAAGGGTAAAACAGGACCCTGTTACTAAGTCTGTCACCAGCCTGTATCTCATGAACCGTGATATTTAGTTTGAGTAGGTATTTCTGTTGCCGCTATAACAACAAATACTAAAAAACCGGTCAAGTGCGAGTCGAACTCGCGCACTGGGGGTTCCGTACAAACTTACTTCGGTGGTTTGTTGGATTGATACAAAAATTACAGTTCAAAAAAAAGATTTATTGAAGACTAGCATCTGCCAGCTGCATCTGCTGCAGGTTACGCCCACGCTATAGTTAAATATTATCCTAAAAGAACATATTCCAGGAATAAAAGTATTCTACGTGCTATTTCGGAACATGGAGTACTTATCCATGTGACATATTCAATCCAAATCCGTTCAGCCGTTCAAGCGCAAAGAAGTAATAAACATACATATACACACACTCGACAAACTTTCACAAAAATTTATCAATTCGACCCTTTGAGCTTGAAGGAGCAAACAACAGACGAACACAAATATGAAACATTAAAAAAAAAATTGAAGTAAAATGTAATAAAAATGTTTGATATAATTTTTATTTTAGAAAAACCAAATCACGTTTCATGAAATAAGACACAGAGGTAGTTTGACATAAGTACCTTAAGAAAGAGTTGCTGATGATTCGGACATAAAAAATATTCGGACACCACCAAATTTATTCAAGATGTTTAGTACAGTTAGAACAGTTTTTTTTTTCCACAACTATCACACAACGCCGTCTAGTCTCAAGCTAAGCAGAGCTTGTGTTATGAGTACTAGACAAGTGATAAACCTACTTATATATTTCTAAATACATACATATTATAGATAAATTACACCCAGACACAGAACAAATGATTGTACTCATCACACAAACATTTGTCCTGGGTGGGAATCGAACCCACGACCCCCGGCATAGCAGTCAGGGCCACTAACCACTAGACCAACAGGTCAGTCAAAAATGTTTTAAATGTGCCAATTCGGATACCGTGTCCGAACATTTTGTGCCCAAATCGTCAGTCAGCCTTAAGAACAACGTGAAATGCGTCTTTTCATCTTAAAAAATTACAAACTATCTCGAAAAAATAAACAAGCAAACCCACTATCTTTACCCGACTATTTAGTATAATCAATCGCTCTCACTCAACTAAAGTTATAGCCTGACCCACTCCTATCGCCTCACACGATATAAATAGTGACCTATGTAAACACTAAAAATAAAGCGGTCAATAATTTAGTTCCAGATGAGCGGCCAACGATCAATCTGGCAGAATAGCAGGCCACTGGCATCAATCTGGCAGAAATGGCAGGGGGATGGCAGGGGATTGGCATTCATCTCTTTGGTAACTAATCTATGATTGTGATGACTGGACTGGGCAGTGAAGGACTGTTATGTGTGAAGGGTTCAAATAGGGATGGGGGAATGGTTCTCTAATTGTGCAACACATTTAAGTATTCCAACAGCTTTAATAGCCTTGAATATCTGACGAGTGGCGAGGTGGAACAAGGTGAATATCATATCACTTTCATTGCTTTAGGTTTATTTTATCATGGATAGGGTCGCATTTAACCACAATCTCACCTAATGTTAAGCGATGTGGTCGACGATGAAGCACGCTAGCCTAGACGTAACCTGTTCACTCATAACTTTAAGAGCCCTCTACTCCTTAGCCGTACGCACAAAAATGTTCCCAAAACGCTTTGTACGTATTGGTGAGATGTCCACTATACCGGTGGCGCAGCGCCGTACATCTAGGTAGCAATAAAACTATGCGGTTTTTTTTTCAAGTAAACTATTTGCAAACATTTTTGTCCAGTCAAATTGTCGTCCAGTATCCAAAGTGAAGATCTATATGGAGAAGAACGTGTAAGAAACTCCATAGATACTCTTTTAAATCATGTTAAGCATTGCAAAAATCCTAGTTATCTACACATTTCTTGTTGCTTCTATTATTTGTGTGTTTTCTTTGCTTATATTGCGCATTTGAGTTAGTATTTTTCAGTTCTTTTTGCATCCTAGAAAATACAAAAACTTATGCTTTAAATGAAACAAGAGTCGTAAAATTATCAGCACCGAAGAAGCTCAGAAAATTTAAAACCGACTATGTCTAGTGATACGGTCGGTTTATAAACAGTCGGTTTATAAACAGTCTGTGTATGTAGATGACTTTATTATGGTCGTCTCCGTCTTACTACAATTTCCGTACCGTACCTGTGCCTACATAGAGTAATATTATTTTAGCACCAATTGTAGCACCTATTCGACATAACATTCGCTCACTGCGACATCTATTACAAATAAAAGGAGCATCACCCACTCAAGCTATCAACATCTCTCCATCACCGATACCGTATAAAGATAAGCCTCATTCTATATTTATTTCACTGTCCGTCTGTACATCGCCATCTCCGAAACGGTAACTCACGTCGCCAATAACAATTTATATCGATACCGAACGGTTATTGAATAGACCATCGATAAAGATTCTCGAAAATCGAGATTCGAGTTAAGTGAATATGCCTGCAACGATCTATTTTCGGTTTTACATAATCGTTTTTGCACCTTATCATTAGAGTTGCAAGTTCGAATTTTATTTGGCAATTTTGCTTGTGACGGCAGAACCAAATTGGTGATTCTCTATTAATAGGTGTTTCTAGTTGTAATTTAAATAATTTATTGGAATATTTGCGTCGTACTAATAAACATGTCGAATCACAGAGTGTCACAGTCTTTTATACGTTTGTGTTATGTATATCGGATGATAATCGTTTTGTTGAAGAATTAATCAGACATATTTAGCTTAGCGCTTTCGTCGGCCTATTTTTACATAATATTACAAACGAGTTTGCACGGTTTTTTAATTGATTATGATGAGGTTCAACGGTTACGCAGTTATTTGATTTATTTCTCAGTTATCAACGAAAAATGTCGATATATGGTGAAACTCCATGACGTTAATTAAAGTTGACCTTGAATTGAATTTCGTAATACATATAGGTATATGTACTAACTAGAAAGGCTGTAAAGTTTTTCGTAATTTATTTATAGAAAAATTCAATTGGTGTTATCAGATTAACAGGTTTTTATTAATATATAAGTACAGTGGAAGCAAATAAGTAATAAAATTGTATCTATCGTTTAAAATTAATGTAGAAGTATGAACTTAAAAACAATATATTGCACAGTAATCAGTATGGAAATAGGAAGCTAAACAGATACGAAACGTTTTCTGTGAAAGTCTAATAAATATCCTATTTCATCTTAATCAAAACACTTTATTTACAGTAACTAATATTACACCATAATTATTGAATATTCATTTATTAAGTCCTTATTCAATTAACGAAGAATAAGAAGCATTAAACTATCTTCTTCTCCTAAACCCACACCGCTTATAAATATAGATATAAAATCCTAATACACTTTAGATATCGATAAATCAATCGATTTCGAAATCGATTAGCATTTTAAAACACACACTATCGAATGATCACTTTATGGTTGTAACATTCGAATCTCGTGAAGAGCCTATTCGAATCACAGATTTAAATTTCGAATCGAGTTAATCAGCGATTGAGATCCCGTTTTTATTGACTATTTACATTCGATTTTTTTTCGTCTGTAATAGTATATTTTGTTAGCTATTAGCACAATATTAATATTATTTTTATTACATTTTACTGTTACGATTACTTCGCTCCCAAATGTTTGAGATCGTGTTAAAATGTCGTTGATGTAGTTATAGGCCATTTGGAGTCGATTATAGCCATATTTAGCATTGAATATAGGTCGTAAATTAATAACACAATGTAATTATGTCTTCCGCGTGATTTGAGTAATTACTGTTTACTGTTATTTTATGTAAAACTGTTTTCGTATATCAGTCAAACTTATTTTGCATGAAACCAAATAAATTGCCACCTGTCAACTTTAAAGACCACGTTTTAAATAATTACATAGTTGCTAATTAGAATCAGTAGTAAGCATCCTAATATACGTCTACAATCAAATAGACCGGAGCATTTTAAATGAGAAATTAATTTATCCGGATTTAAATTATATATTTCAGATGGTTTTAGATAGTTTTTTTTTTAACATAACCTGTAAATCAATAGAAATCTCGAAAAAGTCTAAAATTTGTGAATCCATAAAATTACCAGACTTATGTGTGCCTATGATCTCAACTCTTATATTTATGAATAGCTTTTGCCAGCGGCTTTCTCCATACAAACTTTGGACCCCTGTTTCATCCCCTTAGGGTATGAATTTTGGAAAATCCTCTCTTAGTGCTCGCCTACGTCATAAAAGGAAACCTTGTGCAAAATTTCACATTCCTAATCCCAGTAGTTTCGGCTGTGCGTTGATATGTCAGTCAGTCAATTTCCTTTATATAGATTAGTTACCAATTACACGTGCGATTCAGTCAATCAGCTTCCATTTATTTGTAAAAGTTACATGTCGTCATTTAAACTAAGTACTAACGCTTGGTAAGATATAGGAAACGGTCATAATTAAAGTGACGAATTCCAAGCATAACATAATACATTTGGAACGATACCACGCGACCGGATTCCGCTTATGCAAATATTAAGTGAATTATACAAGAGTCAACCATCACGCTACCGTTAGGCGGACTCGGCTGTCACTGCTAATATATTTATGATGTACAAAACTATAGGAATGCACTTAATTAGGCCGCGTTTTGAATGTTTATACATCAACTTATGATAAGTCAAAAAAAACAAAATTTCATTTAAAGCACGTCATTTTAATCTTTTCACTGTTATAATGCGACAATATCGGAAGATTTATTTATTTAAGTATTTACATGAATATCATCATATTTCAACCGAAAGGCGTCTACTGCTGGATATAGGCCTCCCCAAGTGTCGCCACAATGACCGGCCCAGTGCGTCTCGCATCCATCAGATTTCTCGGTACACCTTGTGGGAGACTTTCCAACGCTGCATTTTCCGGTACATGGTCACTACTCAAGTGCCTTTTAGCTCCATCGACCATCTGGTACAGTGGTCAACAATAAATAACTAAATTATTTTAAAATCTAATTAAGATACTGGACGAGGAGATATTTTCGTCCAATATACCAGTGTCTCAAGACGAAAGTCTATGACCAGTGAGTGTTGCCAGTGATGACATATGGCTCCGAAAAGTGGTCGCTTACAATGGGCCTCATCAGAAGACTTAAAGTCACCCAAAGGGCAACGGAAAGGGCTATGCTCGGAGTTTCCTTGCGTGATCGAATCAGGAATGAGGATATCCGCAGGAGCACCAAGGTTACCGACGTAGCACGAAGAATCGCCAAACTTAAGTGGCAATGGGCAAGGCACATGGCTTGCAGAACGGATGGCAGTTGGGGCCGAAAGGTTGAATGGCGACCACATACCGGAAGACGTAGCGTTGGAAGGCCTCCTGCAAGGTGGACCGATGACCTGGTAAGGGTTGCGGGAATCCGACGGATGCGAGACGCACAGGACCGTTCATTGTGGCGACACTCGGGCTAGGCCTATGTCCTATAGTGGACTGTTGATGATGACGAATTAAGTTAAGATACATATTTACACTAAGAGAACTCCATTATGACTTATAATGCCAATTTGCCTGCTGCGGTCTTCCCGTCTAACTATAATTTAGGTGTCTTCAAGGCTAGAGTGAATAGGCTCTTGATAAACTAGTGCGCCTCACCATCAATGATTGCATCTGCACTGCTTACCATCAGGTGGGATCGCAGACAAGCGCTGGTTTATATCAATTAAAAAAAAAATTAAGTTTGAAAGTAGAAGAGGATCTATATATACATTTTAACCAAAACTTAGACTACTTCCATTCAACAGTTGCCAGACTACTGCCTTTGTAACCCAAGTGCTTAGAAACTTCCATCACACCATTTCTTAAAATACTCCTTCCATTTTTATTAAAATACTCATAAAACACTAAGGCTCATGAGGTTATCTGGAAACTTGATAAATTTAGTAATACGAAGGTGAGAAATAAACCGTTCTTAGAGGCCAGTATTATTTTATGATTCGATCTTGTTCGACATAAGATGACCTATGACTCTAACGGATTAAACAAAACTATAAACTTGCACACACATTTAAAACTTCTATAATTTAGGGTGTCATTAAAACTAAAATGGCCGCCAGATGTCTTATCGATACCGAATTTCCGATACGAACATGTCAGTAAACACAATTTCCATAGATTAAAGAAGATTCAGAAGTGTCTCAAAATCACTAGAAAAACTAACCTGATGGTCTGATCACACGAGAAGTTGACATCAATTAGTTAAAACATGTTCTTTTTTATACGACATATACAAATCCAACATTTAATGTATTCTCAATTGATTTTACACAACAAGCATTAATATTTCTACGGCACATATTTATCTTGATTCTAGTTGATATTGGTGTGAAGCTTTAAACTCAATTTTATTTTGATTGAAATAAGTTTATAGAGCTGTTATTGGGTATCTTTATTTTCTAGTAGCTCTTAAATATTATGTGACTCATATGTCCTGTGAGTCATTAGATCGAAAATATATTACCTAGTTTAGTTGACGGCTTTAGAAGAGCATCGACTTAAACTTGTCTTTGCCAACGATCTCCTTATAAGTCTTTTTATGACTTTTAAACAATTTCTGGTTTAAATGCAGCTGTCAATCTTGTTTTTACATTAATATTGAGGACATATTCAATATCTTTCACCTTTAGAGACGGGTTTACAAATATTAAAGTTTAGTAAAAATCATCTGAATCGTTCCAACCAATTCCTAGATTTTCAAAAAGAAAAGTCCTGTTGATTTAACTAAGATACCGGTGTTACAGGGACGGTTAGTTATTTGACCAAATCCGTATAGTCTACTAAAGACATTGTGAAATTTCGCTACCGAATGTCAATCATCATGTTTTGCTTTTCGACGATCGTTATCGCTTATTAAATGTAATTGAATCATGTGAATCAAGATAGTCACAAAATGTTGAACATTTACACTCGTAACTGAAATTCACTTTGTCTTAGCGCTTTTATCTTAAACTTTTTTTTATTTGATATAAACTAATGCTTGACTGCGATCCCACCTGATGGTAAGCAGTGATGCAATAGTTGATGGTGAAGCGCACTAGTTTATTAAGAGCCTATTCACTCTAGCCTTGAAGACTTCCAAATTATAATCGGATGGGAAGACCGCAGCAGGCAAATTTTTCCAGTCCTTCGATGTACGCGGTATAAACGACGAAGCGAAACGCTTTGTCCGGACCGTAGAGGTTTCAACAACGTAAGGATGGATACTTGCTGTACGTTGTCCGATGGTAGAAAGGAGATGGCGGAATCAAGTCATGCACTTCCCGCGGACACACTCCAAAATGCAACCTGTAAAACACCGATAGGCTACCCTACGCCTGTGGTCAAGGCTTTGAAGATTGGACTTAACCAAATCTGGATCACTAATTAGCCTCTTCGCACGCCTTTCCACCGGGTCCAAAGCTGCTAGGCACTAAATTCTAACAAAACCACCACCAAGTCAGTCTTTCCAACATATCATAATCTGTCACCCTTCCAGCACATAATTACACAAAGCAAGCTACATGACACCAACGCAATGCATTATTGCGCCACCCTGATCTCTGAGGTCGCGTATCATTGACCCAATGTGCCTAAATCTACGAGATACATGCGTTATCGTCACTTTGAACTTATGTTTACCCGTTACTTACTATTGTATTATAATTTAGGATAAACATCATTTATCACTCATATTCAAGTTAGCTATAATGGATAGGTTTGTGCATTAATTTTGTTTTTATCGATTCACCTTTCTGTTTCTACCTCTAATAGATTGTGAATTTTTACATAGAATATTAAAAGACCAATCAACAAAGCCTGGAGAACAGACGTAGGATAGCCTGCCTTTCGGTATTCTATTGTTAGCATTTTGGAGAGTGTGCGCGGAAATAACATGACTTCATTCCGCCATCGCCTTTCTACTTTGGACTAAGCGTTTCACCTCGTCGTTTATACTGTGTACCTCGAAAGACTGGAACAATTTGCCTGCTGCGGTCTTCCTGTTCGATCATAATTTAATTGTCTTCAAGGCTGTGTGTGAGTGAAGCACTAGTTATATCAATTTAAAAAAAAAAAACATTTCTTTCGTATTTCCTGTATTCTCATAGCCAAATGAAGGCTTTCCCATACTTTTCTAATTCTTATAATCTTATACCTTCTCCAACCACTCTGGTACACTATTCTTTTACCAGAACTTTATTTTCGTATTGAACATTGCTTTGAGATTTGCTTTTCCAAGCGATTGCACTAATAAAACTGTAAAACAAGAGTTATAAAAACGCAACACTTGTTTGGGATACTGCTGAAGCTACACAATTAATACTGACTCATTTATAGAAAACAACAATACTCTTACACACACGAGATAAAATTTGCTTCCACACGAGCTTGCAGAAACTTCATACGCTATAGACTAAAATCTCAAAATATCTCTTCCCATAGCTATCCAATTTCTAGAGGAGATTAGCTATTTATAGGCTATATTTATTTGACATATACCTGCAATATATGTTTTCAGGCGCCTCCCTAACATATCTGGCGACACATACATATAGACAGGCATGTTAAATTTATATGTTGACGATAATTTTGTAAATACATGCTATAATAAATTTTGATGATGGAAATTACTATGTATGTGGAATTAATTTTGTTATCATCTGTTTTCAGTTTTATGTGTGTATCTCCAAGGTGAGGGGAGTAATTTGATGAGAGTTTATTTGGCTCAAAATCGTAACTAATTAGATTAGGTTATTAATTTTCAGAGCACATTAAAAGCAACCACGACGGCACGGATGGTATAGTGTTGGTTGAGCGATTGACCGCTTTTTTTTTAAGGTGGGAAATCATCCAATAACTTCTTGCGCTATGGGTGGAGCGAGAGGGCGTGTCAGACTTTTACTGACTAAAACCACACCTGTGTCCTTCAATTACCCTTTGTGACTACGGGTTTCCTTTTCAGAAATTCCCCGCGAGCGATTGACTGCTGCGCCGCGTGTCGCGGAATAAATATTTATTAGTGTCTTATGTATGTGTTTTTACATGTTTGAACGCACCCACGGTCCCACGGTACAGGAGTAATTCCTAGGTTTAAAAAAAAACAAGAACTGCAGAAGACATACTGGATAACGAAAGAGTATCCAGTATGTCTTCATATACTAAAGGTGCAATAAACAGAATAGTTAAAAAAAAAAGCTATAGGAGAATATTAAAGCATGTTGTGTATTTTTTTTAAAGTGACTACGAGTATGGGTGTTAAGGCACCGGATGTCAAAGCCTTAACTAACGTTGCTGCTATTCATGATACTCTGAACTAACCAGCTGAAGACCTTCGACTTTTACTATGCGTACAGCTGAGGAGTCAAATTCCATGTAGGAACATAGAATTTGACTCCTCAGCTCCTCAGCTGCCTGTGTTTTCTGATAGCTACAACCTAGGACTCTTCAATGCAAAAATGAATAGGTTATTTCTAGGCAAGCGTTCTTCATCGATGACCACATCATCGCTTATGCACATGAGATGACATTTTTTTTTAATTGATATAAACCAGTGCTTGACTGCGATCCCGCCTGATGGTAAGCAGTGATGCAATCATTGATGGTGAGGCGCACTAGTGTATTAAGAGTCTATTTACTCTAGCCTTGAAGACACTTAAATTATAGTTGGACGGGAAGACCGCAGCAGGCAGATTTTGGTCCAACACGAGCTTATCTATTTTTTTTTTAACCTTTTGCCAAGTTCCGTATGAAAAGCATGGTAATACCGTATTGAAGTGTAAAAAACTGATGGGCTGACGTCGGTCACCGACGGGCTGAACGTAATCAGCCGTGAGCGTAATCCACTACTCGTGTTACAGAGGAAGGGTCTGTTCACATAGGAGCCAAGGAGGCAATGTATTGTGGACTTTAAACTGTGACTTAGTAGTCTAGAAATTCCCCGTGGCCCTAGCGAGCAACGACCCGGCTGGGCCCCTATAAGACGACGAGCTCCAATTGCTCGTCGTCCGCAAGCCCGCGCCGATGGTCGATGGGGCCGAAAAGTTCTGGAGTGGCGACCACGTACTGGAAGACGCAGCGTTGGAAGGCCTCCCACAAGGTGGACCTATGACCTGGTGAGGGTCGCAGGAATCCGATAGAAGTAAGACGCACAGTACCGCTCTCTATGGCGACACTTGGGGGAGGCCAATGTCTAATAGTGGATGATAATGATGATGATAAGATAATGGGCCTAGGGTGAGAAAGCTCCGTCAGCTTACCTTACTTACGACAGTGGTCAGCACATTGCCGGCTAAACGCATATTAAAATGAATTTTAATGGCGAATTAAGTTGCTTTTTTCTAATGTCTTCTCTCGCTCTAGGATAAAGCGAAAGGGCGTGTCTTCTACTAACTAAAACCACCCCTGTGTCCTTTGTCGCAACCCAGTGCTGGGCACGCTACAATTATGGCGGTAATTTCCCTCTTTGAGGAGTGGCTGGAGCGGCAACACGGCGTCCTCACCTTCCGCATGACGCAGGTCCTCACCGGACATGGCAAGTTCGGGAGGTTCCTGCATCGGATTCAGGCGGAAGCAACGCCCGAGTGTCATCACTGTGCGGAGCACCCAGAGGACACGGTGGAGCATACGGTTGAGGTGTGCCCCGCTTGGGCCGAGCACCGCCGTGTCCTCGTGGAGGCAATTGGCGGCAGCGACCTTTCGCGTCGGGCCCTGGTTCAGGTCATGGTCCGAAGCGAGGAGGAATGGCAGGCGGTCGCCTCCTTCTGCGAAGCAGTAATGCTGGCGAAGGAGGAGGCTGCACGCGTGAGGGAACAAAGGTCCTCACGCCCTAGCCGCCGTAATTCTGACCCCGACTACCGGCCACGGTAGACGCGGGCTTGCGGACGTCGAGCACTGGGTAACTCGCCGTCCGGCTGTTCGGTAATTAACCGGACCGAGCCCAGTCGTCAACAGCGCGTAGTGATCCTCGCGCTCCTCAAAGAGATGTCAGCAAACCGTAGGGGCCCAGCAGGGCCAATGCCCAGTAGCTAGGACCGCGGAGAATTTCTGAAAGGGAAACCCGTAGTCCTAGAACGCAAGGGGTAATTGAAGGATACAGGTGTGGTTTTAGTCAGTAAAAGTCTGACACGCCCTCCCGCTCCACCCAGAGCGCGAGAAGTCATTTTGATGATTTCCCACCTAAAAAAAAAAAAAAAAACCCCTGTGTCCTTAAGTTGCCCTTACCGTTCCAGGATCACGACTTTCCTTTCAGAAATTCGTTCGAAATTCGAAATTCAAGCGTTTTGCCTCGTCGTTTATACCGCGTACATCGAGGGACTGGAATAATTTGCCTGCTGCGATTTTCCCGTCCGATTATAATTTGGGTCTCTTCAAGGCTAGAGTGAATAGGCTCTCAATAAATTAGTGCGCCTCACCATCAACGATTGCATTACCACTTACCATCAGGTGGAATCGCAGTCAAGCACTAGTTTATATCAATTAAAAAAAAAAAAAAAAAAAAAATTCCCTGTGGCCCCAGTTCAACATATACCTACTTATTCCCAGAAAACGTTCTGTAACAATACTGGATACAGGAATTACATCCAGGTTCGCTGAAGACAACATCGGCACTAAAGAACTATTTTCAGTAGAACTTGTTTAGCGAGAAAACCAAAATAATGTCACATCGAGAAAACCTACATCATTCAGTCGGATTTTGTAATCCATGGGTCGTCCGAAAAGGAACCCCGGGGTCCTGGGCCGCAAGACAAAGTAGAAATAGGAGTGACTTTCAGTCAGTAAGAGTCTGACACGCTCTCTCGCACCACTCTAGAGCGAGAGAAAACGGCAAGACCCTTTATCTCGGGAACGCGTGAAGCTAACGAGTTGAAATTAAAACCATATACTCAGGTCTGCAGTCCCTTGAAGCTATAAAATATCAAACTTCTAAATTAACGAAAAAAAAAAAAGTATATTTCGACACTCTCAAGGGAATTAAAATTCATAGGGTAAGTACTTCTCGTTGACCCCGAATCCTGAAATTTGGTATTTAAAGCAAGGTCTTATAGCATAGTTATAGGAATAAATCTGAAAACAGTGATTTTGTTATTAAAAAAATTACTGTTTTGTGAGTTTGTACGGAACCCACAGAGCGCGAGTCCGAATAGCACCTTGCCCAGTTTTTTGATGCCATGTTGCTTTAAGTCCGCCTATGTACCTACCACTAGTGTAAATAAATAATAAATTTCCCACCTAAAAGAAGTAGGATTTTCTAATAACTTTTCGAACAAATCGTCACCAGTGTAACCGCGCCCTAACCGCCTGCGCTTGCGCGTTCTCCAGTTTCATTCATAAAGTGGCGTACAGCAGGATGTCGGAGATGGCGGCTCGCATTACGAGGTCGAGCGACAAGCGACGCTACTTACGATATGCTTACTGTAGGTTACCGCATCGAATTATTGGCAAAATTTAATCGTTTTAATTGTGGGGATATTGCTGTTTTGATCGGAACGCAGAACGCTGCGGTATGCGGTGCCGGACACATAATTCTTCTCACCGTTGACGCATACTGCGACAAAAATTCTAGACGTTTTTCGTACGATTATGTGTCCGCAGCGATGTGCTTTCGGATCAATTCGTTTACCCTCACATCGGAACAATCTGCAGCAGTTACACCAATGGAGACCAAATTAGTTCAGAATCTGCTACTTTCCAACTTCATGACCACGGTGGAGTGGTAGATATCAAAAGAAAAGGTTCAGCTTGTGCAGTATCAGGCCAGCGTACTTCCTTTATGAGTACATACATACATATCTGACTCCTAGAACTAGTACACATTCTTTAACATACACTAGACACCAAAGCTTCAGGCAGCAAATATACAGCATTGAAAAAGGAAAATATTATAGTAGAACAGCTATATAAGGTTTTCTAAGTTTCTCTGAGCGTACATACCGTATCTCTCCATAACTAACTTAACCGATGAAGTCAGGGGAGGAAAGTATTTTCTTCGATTCCATTCAAACTCAAGTCTGAAAGTCAAGTGGTGTAAACGTTTTCGAGTTGAAGAGAAAAGACGGCAACGGCAAAAAACGGTTTATAGACTATATATAGTATAAATTATGATGTGCTGTATCTAATAACATAACAATTTGTGCAATACGAGGCTCCAATAATTCTCTGCTCTACCACCAGAGATCGTAAACATGTTGCTATAAACGCATAAATGGCTCGCTGGCTAGGTAAACAGCTACATTAGTAACACATCAACCACTACTAAAATCCCTAATTACCAAAATATTTAACAATGTGCAACAAATTGCAGCATTCATAACCCGCGTAGCTTCGTGTGGGGCCACGCAGCCGGCGATTACGCAGTTAACGATCTAACGCCAACCCGACAACTGTTTACGCGCGTTTATTGACAACTAAACTCACTTTACGGCCTCAGGGCAGGCCCTAAATCTATTCACCTAATGATTTATACGTAATCGTCACTTTTTATGGCCCCATCCAATAATTGGACGAAGTTTACTGGAACCTGTTCAAACAACGGATGTGTTTTGACACGATTATATTTTTATTACGAGTTTTAGTATTTTACGGAAATCGTTCATCAGAAGTTTATTGCGAATGCTATAGGTTTTTTATAGTTCATAAATATTTGACTGTGGAAATAAGTTATTAAGGCGGTAAAAAAATCTATAATTATGTTAGCAGAAATGTCATAATCGTTGCGTCTATCGATATTTTCGTAGGCTTTAGTGGCTATGAGATGAGTCGTATATTGTGTCGGGTCCCACGCCAGCTACTCTATCGTCGAGACTATAATCCAGCGCGTCTGCACATCAGCGCCCTTAATGAATAGCGACCAAATCGGCTTGTAAAAGTTTACGACTGATAAAATCTGTTATAAAACTCTATGAAGCCGTAAATTCAGCGGGCATCGGGCCGATCGTTTAAAAGACGGGAGCTATTCCGAAGTCTATAAATCAGGCGATCGGGTGTATTCGGGCCTATTCGGGCCCGATCGTAAAGATTAACCGCGCTCACTGTTTGTAAACACTACTTTTATGCGGATTCGACAGATTTTTTTTTTACGATTTTTATGATGGCGGTTTATGAATGTATATGCTTGTGGTGTGATTGATTCTGCTTTATATTGTTCATATTTTATTTGCGTAAATCAATGTTGCATTTTGGGATATAGTTTTATGGGGAGCAGTCAATTCTGTGAGCATCATCCTGATTCCATAATACCGATGAAATACGGAGGACCAATACAGAAAAGAATAATTGACAGTAGTTCAAAAGCGATTACTAAGTCCACTAACAACAAAAGATACTCTTTTAATTTACATAACAAAAACCGTCTACTGCCATTACAATTCCAACCGCAAATCTTCACACAATTCATCAATAGGCTCACGGACAAAGAGGAGTCCATCTTCCAACTCTTCCGTCAAAACCAATAAAGGGTTCCCAATAAAAACTTAAAGACTGGAAGTCAAAGTTAAAGTCATAAAAACAAGGAAAGTGCTGTGCCAAGGTTTATTGTGCCTCGACATTTTGTGGCCTAACAATTGTTTTCTCACATACATAAAAACGGGTAATAAAACTTCTGTCGGTCAAATGATTACGAAAAGCGTAAAAAATGCGTAAAGGACCGAAGTACCGAACAACTGTTGGAGTTGTTCGGGGGTATAAGTTATTCATTAGCTTTACGGTAAATCAATAATTGGAAATCTACCTGAGGTTTTGTATACCTGGGACTGAATGTTTTTTTTTTAAAGATTTATTGGCTGGGGAAAGAGTGTGACGTAGTCTTGATAAAAATGGGAGATTATTTTATAGATATTTTTATGTGAATGGTATTTAGTTATAGATTGTGTCTATAACATCTAGCATAGTAAACGCATACACTGAAAGTTGATTGATCAGAATCGGCTACGGAATCGATTTTAGCTATTTTAGGGCCTGTGCACACCACGTTATTTAAACGCGCCGTTGACGCGCGTTTTAGAATCGTCCGTCGCCGGCGCGCTTTTGTCCTTTTAAAGGTCTACAGGTTGCGTCTGACTCGCGTCTGTATCGCTACAAATGTGCGTCAACGGCGCGTTTAAAAAACGTGGTGTGCACAGGCCCTTAAAATTGGTATTTTTTATCCTGAAATAATTTTGTAGTTATATGAAAAATTCTTGATTTTTGATTGCGTCGCTAGAGTGTCTGTGTGTGCGTGCATAGATATTAATACCGATGCGCTACCAGTCTAGGGCGTCGATTCCCATAATTACAGTACCTAAAGTGCATTTAAGTAAAATTTCAGTGCTAGAATTTGACTGGCCTGTTGGTCTAGTGGTTAGTGGTCCTGACTGCCATGCCGGAGGTCGTGGGTTCGATTCCTATCCAGAACAAATGTTTGTGTGATCAGCACAATCATTTGCTGTGGGTGTAATTTATCTATAATTGTTTTTTTTTTTTGAGTATTTTAAGTGACCTTGGTGGTGAACTTGCCCGACAGCCCATTTGGTATCCATGCACAATCTTGAAATTTCAACGGTGTGATCAGATAAGTTTTGTCTTATTAGCTTTTTGCTATTGCTACGAGTTTAACTGTTATCACTGTTACTAATTTATTGTGATTTCCTTCAACTCTTTCCTAATCTACACCGATATCCACATCTCTACTTACATGCCCAAAACTACAAGTGGGCCACAAGTTACCGCGCACAGTTATCACCACCATTATATTTATGCTAACTGGTCCACAAATTGCCAACAATGGACCGTAGAGAAAGCCTGTAAATCAAGGCTTGAACGAGCCGTAAATTCTCCTAAACTATGGACAGTTTTTATTATTTTATTGTATTGTTGCTGTGATTGCGTTACGCTGATTTTGGGCAGCTGGTGTATTTGTGTGGTCACTTGCTGGCTTCATGAGGGGAGGAACAGGTACGTTGGCAGGTAGGGAATGGAACACTTCACGTTAATATTGCAAAGGTGAAAGTTTTGTGTGTTTGTATATTTGTTACTCCTTTACCCTCAAACGGCTGAATGGATTTGAATGAAATTTTGCAAACAGATAGACCTTATGGGTTACCATGACGTTCAAAGTAAAATTATTTCATTCTTATTTCAGTGTGGGTAAGAGACAGAGCTACACAGGTTGACTAGCGCCATCTCTTACCCACAATGGAATAAGAATAAAACAATCTTACTAAACGTCATGGTAACCCCACTTGTCCTGGAATAGTATATAGGGTGACTGGTAATTTGTGTACAATCCTTAAACACGTGATTGTGCTCATGATAACCAACAACTTTTACTATGGGAACAAACCTGAAATCGCGAAAAAAAATCAGCTGTTCAGTACATTTATGTTTGCCTAATGTACTGAACAGCTGATATTTTTTTCGCGATTTCGGCTTTGCTCCCATAATAAAAATTGTTTGTTATCATGAGCACAATCACGTGTTTAAGTATCGTACACTAATTGCCAGTCACCCTATATATGGATACGCAACAGCAAGTCATATTATAAAGGTCCCTCCTGGACGCGAATTGCATTTGGTCAATCTGAAAATCTCTTAACCGACTGCGGACCCAGGTTGGTCGCTGTAAAAACAATTTGGCCAAATGGGGCTTCCTCGACCCATCTCTAACACAGTGCCAGTATGGAGCCGCTGCACAGGACATGCGTCATTTGTTATGCTGTCCATTCTGCACAACCACCTGCAGTTTTCAGGATCAGAAAATATTTAGTTAGAGTACTTCTACGCGAAAAGAAGATTATAAAAGTGAACATTTGTATGTATGTGTAAGTTTATTAGTCCTTCACACTCAACTGGCTAAACGTATTTGGAAGAAATTTGGCACACTAGTAGACCATGACCTGAAATATTTTTTTTTTTATCACGAAAGTATGTTCTTTAATCTAAAACCAATCAACGCTTGCTGACTTCCTTATAAGAATACTGTATTGAATAAAATTATGTTACATTTTTTTACGACATTTTTTATTTCAATTGTCACATAATAACCTTGTTGACAGTTATATTTTCAAGCCGTTTGGCGTTGAAACTCTCGGATCATGGGTCCCAAGTGCTCACAAATTGTTTAAGGACTCTCTAAGCGCCTTATTGACACTTCGCGTTACCCAAGGGCTGACTTTTTCCTGGGACAGAGGATAAGCCATACAGTGTGGCAATGCCAATAGTCTTTTAGGCACATTACCAATCGACAGTGATGCGGAGGAGTTTTTCGACGCCATATTTTAAATTGTTTTTAAATTAGGTTTTTTTGTTTACACATTATATTTAGTTAAGTATATAAAAGTATATATAGCATATTAAAAGTAGTTAAGGATTGTGTTCTCCGAAACGAACTCAAACGTCAAAGACTATTAGGGTTTAAACTAACTTCTTGAAAATAAATACCCACGATTCGGGAGTAATTACTAGTGTGAGTTGCCCCATACTAACAAATACTCCTGCGCCCCTAGCCAAGTTACGACCATTTCGTTTCGATTCTCTTGCGTCGAACGCCTCGAGTAGGCCGCGCCTCCGATTCCTTTGTTCTGACCACGTGACTGAACGTTGAGATGACATCGTAACTTGGCTAGGGCGGCTGAATCATCGTCTGAATCGGGTGCGTTGCCAACACATAATTTATTCACATATCCAAAGCACCCAGACTCCAGAAAAACTATCTTTAGGCCATACAGATATTTGTTCTGTGCGGGAATCGAACCTGCGACCCGCAGCGCAACAGCTACTTACTGAACCACTGCGCTAACCGTAATGTTATATAAAATTTAACAAAGATATAATTTGATACCAAATAATGTCAGACACAGAAAGAAATACTTCGTCACGTCAACTTCAAGATCTAATCCAAATTATTCCAGTCCAATTAACAATGATTTAATCAAATATAAAATATATATAAAAGCGAAATATACTCTGATTAATCACGAAATCTCAGAAACTATAACACCTACAAACTTAAAATTCGGCAGGTAGGTTCCTTATAGGGTGTAGACATCCGCTAAGAACGGATTTTACGAAACTCCACCCCTAAGGGGGTAAAACGGGGGTTGGAAGTTTGTATGAAGAAACCGACTTTCACGCGAGCGAAGCCGCTGGCAGAAGCTAGTGTTATATAAAATTTAACAAAGATATAATTTGATATCAAATAATGTCAAACACAGAAAGAAATACTTCGTCACGTCAACTTCAAGATCTAATCCAAATTATTCCAGTCCAATTAACAATGATTTAATTTAAATATAAAAGCAAAACTATTGTAAGTTCTAGATGAAACTCGGCAAACTATCATAATTGATCAATCAGAACTATCCTGATAAGTTTGGCTAAATCTAGCTATTAATCTTTTGCTCAAGGTGATCTGACATTGTTATCTAGCGCACCTGTAATATATTTACTAGATACTATTAGGCCGCCTTTAAATTAGCCGCTGCTTTGTTATCCCATGTAAATAACAAAGGCTGGCCTGTTGGTCTAGTGGTTAGTGACCCTGACTGCTATGCCGGAGGTCGTGGGTTCAATTCCCACCCAGGACAAATGTTTGTGTGATGAGCACAATCATTTGTTCTGTGTCTGGGTGTAATCACACTTGGTATTGACATACAAATTTTCGCCTTTAAAATAATACCAAGCAAGTCTTGAAAATCTTGAAAACTTAACTTTCAGGAAATACATTTTCAAACCCTCAAAGTCCCGACAAGCACACAGATTTTTTCAATCTCAATTATAAATTACGCAAAAAGCCATAACTAGAGCATGTTACTTAGTGTGTTTATAAATATTAATATCGATAATATAAGTAGGTACATGATTGCGGCGCCGGCGCATATGTCGAGGGAGCTGTGGTGCAAGGACGAATGCAGTTTCATGGTGGGCCAGAGAAACAGCGAGTGCATAGATTACTTAAGTTTTCCAACCTTGAGGGTTTTATTTGAGGTGGAAAATCATTCAATAACTTCTCCCGCTCTGGGGTAGGGCGCGAGGGCGTGCCAGACTTATTTACTGACTAAAACAACACCTGTGTCCAGCAGCTGCCCTTTGCGTTCGATGACCACGGTTTCTCTTTTCAGAAATTGCAGCCTTGCTGTGCCCCTAAGGTTTGCTGTCAGTGGAGTCTGTATTAGTATATTCTAAATACATTCTTAAATAAGAAATAAAGAAAATAAGTTAATTCTACATTCACAAAACGCACGATAGAATAAAATAAATAAAAATAAATCATAAAATAAAAATTAAAAAAGAAATTTCATTTGAAATAAGCAGTACCTTTGTGCTCTTCTATCTGCTTTTGTTCTTTTCATATTTAAGTGTTGTACATAAATAAATAAATAAATAATAGATACCGCTGCCACAATTTTTTTTTAAAAGCCATCTAATTTTCAAACCAAGGATTCAAGCTTTGAGGATTCATTCAAACATTCTTTAATATCAAAGACAATAGTGAGAGTTCAAAGTGAAGACGTTGACGTCACCAGCTCACCACAGATCAAAGTGACGTCACTATGGTAATCTATGACGTGGTCGCGGCTCTCGCGGCCCCGCACTGCCCAACCCGCTCAGCTTTACACCCATTACAACTGACAAAAACCCGTATAATAGCGAAAATAAATATTATTTATCGCTTCACGGTGGCTTAGTTTCATACAAAAAGACCTATGAATTATTACTTAGTACATTTGCGTTTTGTATGCCACTTTTTTTTCTATGGTCATAACTTAATATTTATTGCGAGTTTTAGTTGGATATTCAGAATCGTCACGTCACGGTCCCGGTTTCAATTGTTCGCTGCGACAAATTATTCTGGTAGAAATTGCATAGCGAGCGAATTTCGACTCTAAAACAATAAGGCATAACGCACTTTCTATATAGAATCGAAGCATGTATAACTTTGTGACATAGTGTAAATAAGTTGCGCTGTTGAGAACAGTAAGTCAACGTATCTCTTTGCAGTTGAATATGATTTAATAGGCGTGGATTTACTGATTATGTTGGCCTGTGGCGTCAGTGGCGTGCAGTGGTGAGAAACGGTGAGATCTCTAGTCATAATTGAGACTTCAAAACGTTTGGTTGACGTGTCCTTGATTTGCATCAAATTGATCGAGGTAATTGATATGCAGTTTTAATATGTAAATCCCAACAATGAGTAATCGAGCTGTTTAAGCTTTTATCTCGGTTATTATAATTTAAATTTATTGCATTCCTGTGTTATCTTAGGCAATACTGTTTATTATTTGATATATGTAAATATTGAAATTTATGTAAGTAACAGACATTCAGCGGTTGTCAATCTTGGAGGCAAAGTTGAAGTATCTACAAAACGAAAACCTGAGAACGTTTCTAAAGTCTTCGTACAAATGTACAGTGGGTCACACTTCAGTGGTAATAGCTACAGTATAAGTTGGACTTTTATTCGTATTGGCACTCCACAAACGTGCGATCGACTGTACTGAGAAGGTATCAAGGACTCGAAGCCTAGTCTGATTCTAGCGTCGACGAAAGCGATTTTCAAAATGCTAACATTTTTAGGATTGAGTACTTACTTGATTCAACTATATATACATATATATATATACATATCTAACTAAATATATATACAAAGAAATTTTCAAATCTGTTTGATATTAATCAAGTTGAGGACTAGATGGCGTTGTGAGAAAGTTGTGGAATATTATTATTATATATTTATTTTTCTTATTTACATATAATTTTCATTTTTAAATATTTCTAAAAAAAACATTGAAAAATATAAAAAGTAGTAGTTTGCCGGTGTCGGGAGCAGTGTCCAAGCTACCGGTGGTTAGGGCTCCAGAGACAGGAACCTCCTCACAATGCGAGCCGTATCAAGGACTGCTGCCTTGATCCAGCCGTGCAACGACAGCTTATTATTATTATCTCACACAAACTATGATACGAGAGATGTAGAAAACTCACCGTTTTCGTTCGTGTTGAGCCAACGGTAGGACGGACGCGGCTGCTGCTTGGAGCGCATCTCTACTGCTCGCTCCACGTTCCCGGGAGGTCACTCTCTGTCATCTGGAAAGGAAGAAATGGATTAAGTAATCATTTGTTTTCATAACTCAAAATAAGGAAGAGATTACGGATTACTTTTAGAAATACTTTTTTGAGAATTTCCAAAACAAAAAAGAAAAACATTACAGTTTAAAATATACAGGACAAAATTAAAAAAACAGCCTAATAAAATTAATTAATTATCCTCTTCTTAGTCTCATCAAAATACTAAGTGATGTGAACTAACCCACTGGTTTCACATCGAACTTTTTGGACAAAAATGTTTAGTATCGTATTTAATTGACTTTTATAAGATTATCTCGATCGCCGCGGAACACTTCTTAAAACCGATGAGTAACATCAAAAAATCCAATGGCTCAAGTCACTAAACACATTCGAAAATATGCACGATAAATTAAAAAAAGAACCGTCATTAATATGAGGCAAGACACGACAAGATATCAAGAGCAAAATTGTGTTTACTGCTGTCAAAAATTAAATTAAACCTTAATCCTTCATTATTAGGGTTGTCTGTAGGCTTATCGAACGCATAACATCGTCGACAGTTTTATACAGAAAAATCTCGGAACTCGAACGATATGTCACACAATTTATGAGAACCGGGCGATGCCGGCTGACGTGTTCCGAGTGATTCGAATAAGCCCCTCGTAATAAATTCGATATCAAACAGACAATGTCGTAATGCGATACAGTGATGTGCGATGCAGTGATAGGAACCCTGGATTTATGACGGACACTGTCTCTCGATTACCATTGTTGGGCGTTTTTGATTAATTTTGTTTTGTTTAACAAGATACGTACACGGGCACAGATATAATAACTTGTGATGTGTCCCAAATATCGTGTAGGTGTGACCACTGTGGGCACACTCAGTGATTTGTGATGGGCGACTTTCAGAATGTTTTTTTTTTTTTGGTACTCAAACTTTCATGTCCAAAAATGTTTAAAATATGGATTCGTGTGCTGTGAAGTAACATAAAACGGTTCGTGTTAATGTGATTCAAGAGACCGGAAATGTGAATGCATACTAATAAAATTCTTCCCTCTAATGTGTATGAGCTTATTTATGTTTATACCGAGACGTTCAATAAATTGCACACATACTCACACAAGCACTCGCCAGGTCTCATGCCGACTGTGTTTATGATAATCATAGTAATACGATGAAGAGGAAAGTATTGTTTGTTGGTCAGGGATGTGTGCAAAACGAATATCTTATTCATATGACACATTGGTATTTTTCCAACTGGTTTTCTTCGATATACATGACTTTGAGGAAAATGATTACTTTGCACCTAAAACTATTTTAACTGTAAGTACAGTAACTAAAAATACAGTTTTTAAGTCAAGAATTAATAGGTAATTTCTGGGTACGAGTACGCAAGCATGCTTACCCAGAAATTACCCATTAATTCTTGACTCACCTCGAGCACCTCGTCGACCATAATAATATAATTGTGTGTCAGTGATCAAGTGCGCCCTTATCAATAAAAATAATTAAAGGAAAAACATTACTAAAATATAAGATTTTTTTCAATAACAACCATACTACACATAAGTAGCTTAATCCCAACTTCCTCAAATCTCACTTAATTCTTTCACAACCAACATCAAACTACCCGCCTGGCGACATCACCTCACCATATCATAAACCAATTGTACAGCCATCAATATGTGGAGTATATATTTTTTTATCTTCAAGGTATTAACGCTGCCTTGTCTTAACGATTATTGGGCCGGTGGCTGGGGCGGCAGTGGACAGGGCGACGGACATATTCCGCTAAAGCCCTGTAAATCAGTCAGGGTAATGACGGAAATATACGGGAGGTGATAAGGAGCGGGCAAGAAGCGGTCAGTGGGAAGTTTTGAAGATGTAGATATTGAAAGTCATAAAATCTTTATCGAGTGTTTTTTTTTTTTGGGTTTGAGATTATTTTTGGTAATTAGAATGTTAATCATCATTTACAGACAAAGTGAAAAAAAAGCTACAAAAATTTGACACACATTGTACAGATCTCCATTTAACTATTTTTTATTTATTTTATTTTTTTGTATTTGTACATATATAATCTAAGAATTGTAATTTATTACTCTATTAATTTAATAAATGCTAATCAACCAGTTTGTTTACCTATAGGTACTTCATATCGAACTCTTCACTTCAACAGAAGGCACAAGATTTGTCCTCACACGTCACTGTCAATTGTACCCGAGCTGTGTACCGGGCCGGCCGTAAAACCTCCCCGTATGTTTCCCACATTTATAGTGTCAATAAAGAATCGTCGCCCGATAACACACTTCAAGGGCAGTGCCATAAACTCCATACTATAGTGTTATTGGTGACTCGATTTATACACTTTTTTTTTTCTCCATACAAGTTCCAGACAATTTATTAAGTGGTTCCACTGTGATCGCATTTTTTCTGTTTCTTTGATTAAACATATTTGATTTGAGTAGATATTAATTGATCATAAACACTTATGTGGCTTCAAAAGCTAGTTAATAAAACTAGCAACTGTTTACTTTGTAATTTTCCTTTGTTTGAATATTAATTTGTCTCGTTAATGTGTCTTTTGTCCTCGCAAAGTCAAATATCAAGTTATTTGTTAAAAAGAGATAAATTCGCGCATCAAGCTCTAGGCTATATTTTATTACAGTAATAAAACAGTTGGAGCCATTACTTGCCGTTTATTTTGCTAGAAGCCTAGCGCCATCTAGTTTCCAAGGCGAAACTATATGAAGGACGTTCAACAAAACTTTGTAGATTTAATGAACATTAATTGTGATTTACGTGAAGACATGCTGAGAAACTATCTAAGTTTATATAAATAATAAAACGGTTATAGAATAAAATTAATTATGCGTCAACACGGGTTTTTATGTGGTAAGAAAGAGCGCCATATCACATGCTCACCTATTACTTTTTTATGGTCATTTAATGGTGTGCGCATGTATAGAATGACCTTTCCGAAGGAATCACATTGATAAAATTAAAGTTAAAAATATATTATTAATAAAAATAATGCATTTTATTTACTGCAGCACTTATTTTAGATTAACTTAAAAAAGAAAAAAAATCCTTCAAATGTGACTGTGTTAATTAACCAAAAACCAACTTTTTTCTGGCCAAAAGTATTGGCGATCGGCCATCAGCACACAGTGGGCAGGTGCCGTTTAGGAAAGCCATATCGGCTGTCAAAAACTTGTAAAATATCGCCGTTCCTCGTCGGAGAGCCGCGGGCGTCGCGCGTCCCTCACAAAGATATCTGTAAGATTTATTCAGCCGTCTACAATAGGGAACGTTTTAATTCTTTTCATATGCGACAGATTTATGTACGGACAGATGCGGTGGGACCACTGTGCCGACTCGAGATAACGTGTTGCCACCCTTTACGTTAAAAGTGAACGAATGTTTGCGATAGTTCGGTTGGGTTTGGTTCGCACTTTATTGCTGCTTTGGTTACTTTTGTGAGATGTTTTCACGTGAATTTGAGACGGTATGTTATTGTCACATACCGTATGGTATTACAGAATAGCTATCCTTGAATCAATGACCAAGTTTCACAAGCAACTACTAATCGGACTTCAATTAGCCGAGTTCTGTTTACAAAATGATCTAGCAATATAAACATATTCTTTTACAAAAGAAAAACTACATGACATTTCTATTTTAAGATCTAAAACAAAAATGAAATATCTGTAAGCGACTCGAAGTTCGTCTCAAACACGCCTTTGCAATGTCAATATTTTAATACAGAATAAAGTATTCTTGCATCACAATGAAAGTTTTGAGTAAAAGTGCTCGCATATTTTGCTCTATTATTCTCTTCTACGTCGTTCTAAATTATTGTTACACATTGTCCCAAGTGACAATAGCATAATTTATAGCGGTCTTTGTCTAAAACTGTGCAAATTGTGCACGTTGCGTAAACAAAATCTGTTAAATTTTTTGTCTGGCTTTTGCAAATTTTGCACCACAGTGTGCTGTCTTATGAATGGGCAGAATAAAGATGTTCTTTCTTGCTTGTTCTTTAGTTTAATTTGTGGCTTTTAAATTAATTTGTATTAATTTATTTCTAGTAATAAAACTAAATTACGATAATGCTTGTTTGATAAACGATCAAAAATTCAAATGTCAAGCGACCGATCAATTTCAAAATGGCGCTTGAGTGAAATTCTAATACCGATGCTAATATCTGATCATTGGTATTTTATCGCAGGCTCTATCAGGCTGTCATTAAATATATGGGTAATAAAACTGGAACCGTGGGCGACGTCTGTGGTCAAAACATATCGAACGTAGTTAAAAATACATAAATACTGAGCGTACCCGGGAGCGGGGTCTAGTCGTAAACGCGATGTTTTAGTTCTGTGGCAATACATCTGATTGGATGAGAACACTTGCTCTAACACCGATCAATGGTAATTAAATAATTGTAGACAACAATTACGCTGTTGGAGTCATTTATCAACTGTTTCAATAGACATACCAAATGGTTTTTGATAAATGATTGAGACGTGATATTTTTTTACATTGTGATTTGCAATAATTTAATACAATAATAATGATATTCCACAACTATTACACAAAGCCATCTAGTCCCAAACTAAGCAGAGCTTGTGCTATGTGTACTAGTTAACTGATAAACGTATTTATATATTTCTAGATACATACATTTTATAGATGTCGTAGCTACTCGTAGATCTTAGATTTTGATCACTTCATGATATTTCAATTTGATGATGTTTCAATCCTCGTTTGGCCTACTTTCTTTAGACTTTTTATTGTCATAGAAATCCTACATCAATGATATGGTCAAACGAGGATTGACATATCATCAAATGTAAACGTTTAAACGATCTAGCCAGTTTTAGTTGGCCATATCATGAAGTATCAATTCTAAGATAGCCACGACATAGAATATATTGCAATTTGTCTATAATATGTATGAATTTGTCTGGGTGTACCCAGATACAGAATAAATGATCGTGCTGTGCGTCTATGAACAAAAAAAAACGACCAATGAATGACTTAAAAAAGCTGAATAACACATATTTACCACTATCGATTTCACGTATATCGACTGTAGGCACAAATTAGTCAATAATGTCATCAAATGAAATCCAAAGCTGTATCAAAATATTCCTTCACATATACCCACGAAAGAACAACAGAACCAGAGAGTATTTCCCGAATCGGTCTACATGAGCTAAAGACTTACGGCCACTACCTAAGACCTGCGTGACTGACATATTTATAAGGTCATAAATCTGTTGGAGGAGCCGACTGGAGTCTTAGACTAACCTATCACGATCGAATAACATGCAGCTGGTATGTGATGTGTGCTACTCATTTATTATGATGGTCTAGTTGATAGGGATCGGGCTGTTTGTTGACTTGTAGTGACGAAAGCTGTGACTGAGGCCAAACTCTTGGGTTTATATACCGTAAACCTTTTTAGAACTTACAAATAACTGCAGGATATATGACAGCTCGGCTCTTTCCGAATGAGAGTCATTGGTAATCTTTGAGTCAATCGATTAATTGCACCTTAACTTATCTTCAACTTTTGACTATCAATATCAACACCCTATGAGGAGAAATAATCAAAATGCATTCATACCCACCCACATAAGCATTTGTACCCACGTAAGTTTTTGAGACTAAACAAGACCAGTTTTAAAGTTACCCAAAAGGCAATGGAAAGGGCTATCGTGATCACATCAGAAATGAAGATAACCGCAGGAGAACCAAGGTTACCGACATAGCCCGAAAAAATCGCCAAACTTAAGTGGCAGTGGGCAGGGCACATTGCTCGCAGAACAGATGGTCGATGGGGCCGAAAGGTTCTGGAGTAGTGATCACGTACCGAAAGATGCAGCGTTGGAAGTCCTCCCACAAAGTGGACTGATAACCTGGTGAGGGTCGCGGGAATCCGATGGATACGAGACGCACTGGACCGGTCATTATGGCGATACTTGGGGGAGGCTAATTTCCAACAGTGGACATCTTTCGGCTAAAATAATGATGATGATGATGACGTTTTTGTGAAATCAAACATGTTAAATTGTAATTTGTAAGGGACTTAAAAAATCCATGGTTTGCAAAAGTAAAACGTGCTATAACCTTTACCGTAGCTATGAATATATGTATATATCTGTAACAAGAGACTAAATATAAGAACAAACACGGTCCATCATACGTTTAATTATTGTATACTATTTTGACTTGATTTACGAGTCTCCGGACCGACCCCCCGAGTCTCAGCCTGACGTTTTTGTTAATTAAACGGTTACTACGTTCGGCCATTTTATGGAGTCAAGAAAAATACATAAATTCGTTACTCGGGATTACTTAGAACGTTACGTTAACATTTTTCTTCTTTTTTGTGTAAATTTTTGTAAAGAGGAAAGTTTTTAGTGAAACACTTTTTTTTTGTTTTAGAAGGGTTAAGTGAAAAATTTATTTGTATACTTTTTGTTTTTGTCTAGAATATTTTTGGTTTGACTCAGTGGGCACTTGGCATAATATTATTTTCTAACATTGTACTTTGCTTTTTTTAGTGTAAATTGTCCAATTTCAAATACAAAAATGACATTGCATCGACTCAAGTCTAAAATTATTCATACTAAATCCAGCTCTACCCCCCCCAGCCATAATCCAACAAACCATGTACCCATCAACATATTCCAGTTATTTCAGTGGCATTATTTTTTGCCAAGCTGTGGCAATGGCAACAAATCACTCAAGATCACATTCATAATTTAAGTCGCCGCGTCACGCCTGATAGATTTATGACGTTTCTTTCAGACCGTCTAGCGGGTAGCGACGTCCATGGACGTAACACGACACTCGCTGGAGCCGCCTCGTGACGTACGGGACGTGAGTTGTACTGTGCTGCATTATCGGAAATACTTGCGTTTTAGAATTATGGAACCTTTGAGTAACTGTGTACGTCTACCTGGCGCATTACTTTTATTTTAACACATTGTGCAATCAAAAACGTAACAATTTAAGTAATTGTATTTCTACCTGGTTAAGAGAAATATGCTCAGTTTCTCACCGCTGTTACACTGGACTTAAGCTTAGCCAACTGTCAAAGTATGCACAAATGTCTGCACTGACTAATCGAAGAATTAATAGTGTGAGCAAAACAAGAAATTTTTAAAATTTAATTTATTTACGAACTGTGACCGAAAAAAGTTTAATCAGAATCCAGTTCTTCAATTTTGCTCATCTCTGAGTTCTTCAATTTTGCCCAATTTCTTGCGATTTCATGTATGACGTGACGTCACAACATGGCAATCGATCCTATTCTTATTTGGAACGCATTGTATATCATTGCTGAAAGCATGTATACCGTTTTTACAAAAATAGCCACCCAAAACAAACTCCATAAAAAGAATAAATTAATTAAAATCATTTCATTTTTAACCGACTTCAAAAAGGAGGAGGTTATATGTTCGGTTGAATGTATGTTTTTTATTTTTTTTTTTATGTATGTTCACCGATTTCTCGGTCACTTGTGGACCGATTTAAATTTTTTTTTTTTTTATTGGAAGGTTATACTTCCGAGTTGGTCCCATAGAAATATTGTTATGATCTGATCATGAACTTCGAAGATATGGAACAGAACTCCTCATAGGATCAGAGCAGAACCGTCGTAACAAGTAAAATTGCTTTGTTTATACTCGTACGTGTAGTCGAT
Source organism: Mythimna impura (assembly GCA_905147345.3). NCBI lineage: Eukaryota > Metazoa > Arthropoda > Insecta > Lepidoptera > Noctuidae > Mythimna > Mythimna impura. The sequence goes on from LR990350.1 coordinate 29,252,131, forward strand.
GACTGACTGAAAGTAGAGGGGGAATTTATCGAACTGATCTGATAATGAAGCCAGAAGTTAGGCACCGGAACTCTGTAATAAATTAATGTAATCTAACCGTGTTTGGGATTATTAGAATTGTCATGAGATGCACTCTGGCTATAAGGTATTTAAGTTTGGCTGAGGGGTACTTTTTAGTGGTGGTACCATAACTAAAAAGTGTAAAATAAAAAACTTTTTACAAAAAAAAATACAACCGACTTCAAAGTAAAAAAAACACTGAAAAGTGCAAAATAACATTAATTTCGGAAGTCGGTGTTAAATAACGAAGAGACAAAACTATTATAGAAACACCAACTTCCGAAATTAATGTTATTTTGCACTTTTCAGTGTTTTTTTTACTTTGAAGTCGGTTGTATTTTTTTTTGTAAAAAGTTTTTTATAAAGTCCGAAAGTCAACATCGAGCGTACGTCAACTATTCGCCAGATAAAGTAAATCCTTCATATTTAACGGCCGGCTGACGTCACGGCCGCCATTTTGATTATACATAATTTGACGTGGCGACGGGTTTGACAGAGGACATTTAATTACCGTCCCCTCATTACCTTGATATCGGATATTGATATGGTGACGTTTTCTGTTCACGATACGGGCGCGATAATGTTATCAATATTGTGTATTGAAGTTGGATGCCTTTTGTGAACAACTATTAGTCCAGTAAATATGATATGCGAGACGATAAATTATTCGAAACTTAATTTTTTCACACGGCACAAATTTTCTATTTTAGTTCTAATGCATATGAGAAGCTTTCATTAAGCATGTTATTACTTGCTCTTGCGATAAACCCTAAAGAAAAAGATTACCTAAGTGGATTTTGGAGGTCAGATATTTATTTTACATGAAGCAAAGTCGAACGAAGCGATGCGGCACTATTTGTACATAGAGATGTACAAATACTGCCGCATCCAGTGAGATTGGTAGCCAATGTCAACACATTATATATTTGAGAAGAGGGTTGGCTGATAGATTTTATTTAATTTATTAAAGCTGCATGCAACACAAACGATCGATGGAAAGAAGAGGGGCCAAAGAAAAGATGTATCAGGAATGATATAAAAGAAATGGGAGTTAGTGATAGCGTGACGGGTGACCGGACAGATTGGAAGAAAAAAACGTGTTGCGCCGACCCCAAGTAACACTGTAGAAGGGCAGGAAGATGATGTTGACATGCAACACAAACGTACAAAAACGGACTTAATGCCTTAGGCATTTTCTGCTAGTCAACCAAGAGTAACCTACCTACTGGACAGTGGACTTCTTCTTCTTCGTCACGTCGTATCGTTCCCGTTTCAAAATCGTACTCACTAAAACTCACACGTACGAAATTTTCGTTAAAAACGTACAGTTTATTTGGTCCAATGGAGTTTATTAATAAAGTTTTAATTAAGATATCGGCGTGACGTCACTGATTAATTTGAATGATCAGCAGATAAACAGGTCATTAAAATTATGTCAAACGTGTAATGAAATGACGTTGATTGTATATTGGATGACAGAATTCACTATTTTCGTTGTTATTTGGGGATGAAACAAGTAACTGAAAAAATTGGTGGTAGGTTCTTAATTTAGATGCAGACAGGGCTGGCCTTGATCAAATAGTGCCTAATTGCAATGGCTAAAAAGTTTATGCAAATGAATTAGTTGTACTTTACCTTATTATAACCTAGGTGCAAGGTTTAATTGATAATTATATAAACCAATCCGAAATGATGATCATGCTCTACATTAACAAATACATTGACTAGCGCTGAAATCACATTCTCTGTCTGTATAGAGTATGTGTTAATTTTTTTTTATATATATAAACTAGTGCTTGACTGCGATCCCACCTGATGGTAGGCAGTAATGCAATTGTTGATGGTGAATCGCACTAGTTTATTAAGACCCTATTCACTCTAGCCTTGAAAACACCTAAATCATAATCGGACGGGAAGACCGCAGCAGACAAGTTGTTCCAGTCCTTAGATGTACGCGGTAGAAACGACGAGGCGAAATGCTTAAATCATTTACTTCTTTCTTTTCTTTCTTCTTTTTTTTATTTCTTCACACATGTTTACTCATTTAGTAACATGCGTATACCTACGTGTATACCTATGATCTACAATAGGATAGATACTATAATAGTTGTTTTTCAGAAAGGAGTGACGTCCGTCGCAGAGTATCGGCCATCGCTCACTAATCATAAGAGTCGTTATCGAGTGCACTCGTAAGTATTGTATTATGAAGGTGACGTCGCTGTGTGTACATAAACAGGTGTAAAGACAATTGATAATATTGTCTAGTTTCTCACACTTTATAGACATAATTATCACAGACGTTATGTCTACGATAGTAATGCGTGCTATGTTAAGATGGAGACATACCTTATAGTTACACCTTTGAAACCTGCCTTTTCAAATCATCAAATAATTTCTCACGCTCTGGGTAGAGAGAGAGTGTAAGACTTTTACTGACAAAACCTCAGAGTGTTCCTTCAGTTGCCCTTTTTTGCGAGAGCTACGGTAACTTTTTGGGACAATTCTCTGCCATGACAGGCGTCGGTCCTAACTGTAACCCTAACCCTAACTCTAAATACTTCATCATCATCATCATTTCAGCCGAAAGACGTCCTCTGTTGGACATAGGCCTCCCCCAAGTGTCTCCACAATGAACGTTCCTGTGAGTCCCGCGACCTTTATCAGGTCATCGGTCCACCTTGTAGGAGGCCTTCCAACGCTGAGTCTTCCGGTACGCGATCGCCAATCCAGAACATTTCGACCCCATTGCCACTTTAGTTGGCGATTCTTCGTGTTATGTCGGCAACCTTGGTTCTCCTGCGGATATCTTCATTCCTTATTCTATTACGCAAGGAAACCCTGAGCATAGCCCTTTCCATTGCCGTTTGGGTGACTTTCAGCCCATGATGAGGCCCATTGTGAGCGACAACGTTTCGGAGCCATATGTCATCACTGGCAACATGAACTGGTCATAGACTTTCATCTTGAGACACTGTGGTATGTTGGACGAGAAGATACCGCACCGCGCAGCTTCTCGAACGCTGCCCAGCCGAGTCGGATTCGATGGTAAACTCTAAATACCTGTTTAACACGATTTAAAACAAAAATACTACCAAACAAAACCCTAAAATACCAACCGCATCACATTAAAATTAGTTCAAAATAAAATGACAATGGTGCACCATCAATGAGTGAGTACTCAACGCACTAGGTGTCAATGACAGGCCGTCATCAAGCAGGTACAATCGAGCTGTCATCACGCGATGACACTTGAATGGCTGACGCAAATGATGACACTTTTCATAAATAGGTAAGAGTTAGGTAAAACAATTGATGTTGTGTTTATTTTATGTTTGGTTTTCATGTAATTTTGGATTCACATGTGGAAATCATTAGCACCAATAAAGGCCACTTATGGCTTTGAAACAAAACATATCAGTCAGTATTGTTTCTATTGAAATAAGGCTGTGTTCATGTCCCGTGTCCAGGATAAAACAGGATAAAATCATACATTATGTAATTCTCCATAGGTACCTGCTGTGGAGAGTTTGAGATAACATTTCAAATTCTTCCTAATTCAAATGTTACAGATTTTGTGTTTTTTGTTAGAACTGTTGGAAGCACAAGCATAGTAGATATTATGCCATATTGTCTTCGTGTATATAGTCTCTTAGTAGATAATTATGCCATATTGTCTGACCCTTGACAGAGCCCGTCGGAACCGATGCTAGCGAGGGCTGCTGGGTTGTTGGAAAGAGGTACCGTAGCCTCGGACCTCAACTAAAAGAATACAGGTGGGGTTTAATCAGTAAAAGTCTAATACTCGCTCTCGCTCTACCCAGAGCGGGATGACTTTCTACGCAAAAAGTAAAGTATGCTAAAATAAGTAAGTATGCGTTAACTCTCATGCAGGTAATTTACTCAAACAAAGGCATATTATTCATTTATTTAACTTTTTGGGAACACATTCATTGTGCGTACAGCTAAGGAGTGGAATTCCCCACCGGAGTCTGTGTTTCCTGATAGCTACAATGTTGGGTCTTCTGTCAAGAGTCAATAGGTTACTTCTAGGCAAGTGTGCTCCGTCGGCCACATAATCGCTTACCATCAGGTGAGATAGTGGTCAAACGCAAGCATATCAATAAACAAACAAGAAGAAAGAAACAGAAAAATAATATAGGTACGCCTTACATTCACAGCTAAATATGAAAATCACACAGATTTATGGTATATTTAACACAATATTTGTTGAATCAGCCAACAGATTAACACAATTATGTAGCCTGCCATAAACATCTCAAACTAATTCACCCAAACAATAAAATCAGTGATTTTAACAAGCAGAGACAGTTGCCCGTAGAAGGCGAATGTATCTGATATGAAGACAGAATGGTGGAGAAACCAACGGATTAGCGAGACGAAACCCTTAGTGCGTCTAACATCGGCCGCTTTCACATCAACAGCCTGCGGAACTGGTATCATCGAGGACAGAAGTGGATGCTTAAGGATTTTAGCATATTAAAAATTTTGCGATGTGAAAGGTTCTGAAGTAGCAACCGCGTACTGGAAGACGCAGCGTTAGTTGGACAAGGTGGACCGATGACTTTGTGAGAGGCAAGGGAATCTGCGAGGCGACACTTAGGGAAGGCCTATGGGCCTATGGCCAACAGAGGACGTCTATCGGCTGATATGATGATGAGGAAAAATTTTGCGAAGGAAAGAAATCTAGATTCATATTTTCTAATATAATTTATCCATATAGGGTAGGTAGGTATTGATGTGTTGTGTCGACCCCAAATAACACGGGACAAGGGCAGGAAGATGATGATGATGATGAGGGTTGGTACTGATGCTCTAGATAAAGTGTACTTCAATCAGTAATAAGGATTGTTGGAAACTCAAATATTACAAAGCAATGACCACGTAACGTATAGCATGAACTTTTCAACAATCTTTGTAGAGCCTGTTTTAATATCTCTTTTCCTAGAGCTTTGGGTCATATTTTGGGTATAAATTCTCAATTTCCAGACTCACCGATGTTTGCCTAGTATAGTGCCCATTTGAAAAGAGAACTATGAATCTGTCATATCTCCAGAAATAGCAGTTCTAATTTTAGTAACACCTGTCCAATTCGCTGACTTAGAATTTGATTTCACAACGACATTATGTTCACAGTCATGAGCAATCAACGATGACGTTAATAAATTGCACCTCCAATAGTTTCATACAAAAAAGTATGAAGTGAGAGAAACAAAAGGTTAAGATCTCCTCATCTCACAGAAACAAGGAAATGAGTAGAACCAAAACCGCAAATCTGGCACCATAAATGACAAGCGTTTCCTAATCGATAGTTAGTTAAATTTGCTCGTTCATTTTATACGATACACACTAAAATTTGCATCATCAGGTTATATTCCCACTTCTTCATCTAACTGTACAGCCTACGCACTTAAAAAACAAATTTAACACACCGTAAATCAACCAGCAAATTGTATCTTAAGTCTAAAGTAATAAAAGTGATGTTGCCTGCACACATAAAGTTGCTTTGAATATGAAAATATCGCATCGCGCGGCTGCATTACAAAATGAGGCGAAATTATGATGGATACTGATGCCTCGTTGTTCGGTTAATAAGACCTGATTCTATTCGCGATACATTCGATTGTAAACTGTAGAGTTGTTGGAATAAAGATGAGAATGGAGTGTGTATCGATCAGGAATCAATCGCGACGAGTGACGCGATGCAAGTGCACAACGTGACAAGTCTAAGGCTATTTGCATACAAAGCTACCTAGAACCAACTCATAACTAATAATTTAAATGCTGTTAAATATTATTCCAGTTTAGAATTGCACAAGTTCCACGCCTGATTGACAAGTCTGCAACATGTCAATAATAATTAGCTAGCTCAACGAAGCATATTATGCTGTTTTGACTTAGAAATTGTGAATAAATTTACATTCCGACCTCGTAAGGCTTATTTTATTAACATATCAAGTTATGTGTGACATTTACGCAAAGCATAGCAAAAAGCAAATTTTATCTACAGGCTATCTATGCGCATGTTACAACTTTCACAATATTTATACCATATTGTATCGTCCGCCAATACCATTTAATGCGACAACCAGGTAAATATCCGTGTATATTTATGTGTATAATATCCACATAACAGCATGCATCAACAGAAAACCCAATCAAGCACTGTCGATAAATTTTAACGATGCCAAAACACACATTCGAAACTTAATTGTTATTGGGTGTATACCTAAACACTAATCAGTATCTTCTCTGTGGCGTCGTGTGCAAACAGCTTTAGTCTCAAGTTGCAATTTTAATTCCATAGGTAGATGTCAGTCGTTGGGTTCACCGCAGGACACCTAATAACATTGGAATTCATTAACATGCGAGCAAATTGAAGGAGTTTGATCTCCATAAGATGCGCATACGCAGCCATGATGCGGCGATCAAACAGACTAGCATAAATATTACATGTAATGATCGGTCAGAAAGCTATGTGGAATTGTGTGACGGCTGAGTGAAGGTGGGATAATTTGATGAGAAAGATACAGGTAGGTGTGATGTTACTGGTGTTAGTCATAGTTTTAAAAGTGAAATACTCTCTGATTTCGATTTATAGGTTAACGGAGCAACAAATGACGCCTTAAATGTACTCTACATTGAAAAAATACAGACAGAACAGGTCAGGACAGGTTGACTGGTAGAGAAGGCCTTGGTTGCACCACTACTGTAGGTATAAGTTAAAATAAATAAAAAATCAATTTTGTGGTAACATTTTTACCTTTTTGCTTTGAATTGAAAAAAAATACTATTACATTTACAAAAACTAAGGGTCTTTTTTGTTTTCAGTGGGAAACCTTCAAAAGGCATCTGGTCTTTCGAAAGACCATGGAGTGTAGGATTCTTAACTCATTAAAATGACCCTGGTCACCGTCAGTAGGTAGAAGGAGACCCATTTCCTCTATAAAGATAACTCTGAAACCCCTTCTGTGCAACGCTTGTTAGAGCACATCCCTAAGGGGACTGCAAAAAGGTCGTCCTTGTACCTCATTGTACGACTGCATGTGATCACGCAATCAAGAAACCTACGGAAAGCTATCTAATTATCGACGACATAGAGAGACAACACAGCCACGAATTTTTTTGAAAGAGTTAAGTACTGTGGCCCTGGAACGCCAAAGGCAACTGAAGGACCCAGGCTTCACCTTAAAGCGGGAGAAGTTCACTCGAAATCCCAATCACCATCATCACCTATCAATAACCCAATAACACTAACGGTACACTCACAAACAAATGCGCCGGTCACGATCGCCTCCATACAATTCAGGTCTCTAATCGACACTTAGTGCGTTCAACATGAAATATTAACGCAGTGAAAGGCTTCAAATATATAGCGAGCCATACTTTATCTATAGTCTGAACCCTCTGCTCTCAATACCATAACTTTCACGATAAGATACATATCTGACATTATAGTTTCCTTGCCTGCTCAGATAGGATGGAAAGTAGGTAAAATCGTGTTTAATTTAATATATTACAAGATGACCAACGCCTCTGCCTGGGCTGGCTAATCGAGAAAGCTACTGTTTAGATTCTGTAGTGATTGTTTGCGTTACATTTTGATTGGATATGAACGATGCTGTTACTGGGACTTCTATATTTCGCACCAGCAGTCTTCCATGTTACAGTTTCTCCCATGTCTTTGGTCACTGCTCCGCTTCCGTGGGTCGTAACGTGATACCTTGCCCAGTATATAGCCTATAATATTTGTCATGAATCTGGTTATATCATACAGAAAGATTTTTCCAATTCGACTTTAACGGTAGTTCCAGATTTTTACTGCATTTAAACACAAAAGAACTCTTCTTTCTTCGTGGCATTTTTCACCAATCTTACTTTTTTTTTCTAACCATTACTGTCCCTTTGCCAGGCAAAGGCCTCCTCCAATTCCTTCCAAACATTCTTTTTCTGTTCCGTCCTGAATCAGTCCCCGTGATACACGTGTAAATCACTTCGTTACCTCTTTCTGAGCCTGCTACGATGGTGCTTGTCATCTGCAGGAACCAACTGCGTAGACACTATTGCCCAGCAGTCAATGTGCATGCAACTGCTGACGTGAACTGCCCAATCCTATCTGAGCATGGCAGCGTTTTACCCACTTCACTTATTATTATGGTCAAATCTCCCATCTACCCAGCATTTGTCTAAACTGCATCTAATCTAACAACTAAATGATATTAGACAGTTTCAAGTGTTCCTAATTCAGGAGGCGTGGATACAATTTGAAATCCAGTTCACTTAAATTAACTTTAAAGTACATGGACTATACAAATACCTTCCTATCCATAGTATCAACAATCCTATTCACCCATCTGATGTAGTCTCCTGCGCATCTTGACATCGATCGTCTCCAATTATATACCTACGCAGTTACGACACAAATCACACAGACAGACAGACAAATTGGCCAGCCCGTTGGCATTTGGCAACGCCGAGATGCGTCCGTCTAGAATTATGAGATATTTATGATATACTGATTTATTTCAGCGTCGATTAGCTTATTATAATGTATTATGGATGGTCCTCTTAATGGCTGGTTGAAGACTTGATTGGTTTTTTTGGAAGCATTAGTCATAGACGAGATTTGGATTGTACACTCTATCATTGGTTGTGGGTGTCATGAAAGGTGAAGTGAGGATTAAGCAAGAGTAATTAATTTTGAAGATGCTACTAAAGAAGCAGTTGAATCGATTTAACAGTAACCAACTCTAACTCAAGTTAGCTAGACTTAATTTCCTATTTCAAAGATGTTTCTACCTTCTCCTTGTTATAGCGAGGCTTATGGTGAATTCTCGCTCTCTTGTTCTTGTCTCTAATTATAGTGCGTAGGTGTACTTCATCATGACTCTAACATGAACAGTCAGAATTAGATGGATTTCGAGGTAATAATTTGACTAAGATCAATAAAATGGAATGTCCAATTTTAGCAAATACAATTTTCTTGACTTAATAATGCTCTCATATATTAAAAACAAATAAAAATAAAAATATTGAGTTCAACGCCATCTTGCGAAAATATGCATACGGTCGACCCCGACATGATGACAGAACCGTTAGAAAAGAAACCTTTGATTGTTTCAGACGACTCTCAAGATAAAGACTATATCACTAAAGTGAATTAACAAAACCATTGACAAGTTTAAACACCACCACCAATTCAGACCATGACACAATCGTAACCGCGGCCAATCTAGCTTGACAAGCACCCTGTCAATAGCAACTATGACAAACTGACGGACTGTTGGCCGTTTATTAGCGAGCTCATGAATCACGAGCCCTTGGCTGGACATGAATCTCAATTGTCCACAACTGATCGTGACGGCAGGACACTCAACTTGCTGGACATTTTTAGTCTTGTTGCTGTTAGTCTGTTTGTTTATGAGAGTTTGTATTGATTTGTGGATAGGGTGGCTTGTGTTTTGTTCTCCGGAGAAGTGGTAAGTTGGATTTTTGCTCCCCATGCTAATTCATTGTCGATTTCCATGAGTGAGAGTACTCATACAGATTTACCAATTGTTAAGAGGCTAATTTAAAACGAACAAAAGTGGTGTTCAGTCACTTTTTTTACAGCAGTGTTTTTTTTATATCTTAGCTACAAAAAGAGATATGAGTACATGAGATGTGATGTTGTGTATGAGTGATACATGTGGATGGATGGCGAGGGAGGTCAAAGAAAATATGAATGGAATATGAGAGAAGTGATATGAAAGAAAAGGGAGATAGTGACGGGTGACCGGACAGAATGGAAGAAAAACACGTATTGCACCGACCCCAAATAAAACGGGGCAAAGGCAGGAAGAATATGATGTTTTTTTTTTTATAATTCCTTATTGAAAGATTCTGGCTTTGTAGTAATTCCGATAATAAAACTTGATCAGACGCACAAGTCTAAAAGCTATCCTCCAGATAATTTAATAACTCGAAACCGATTCCCCAATAATTTCGATATCCACCCGTCAACCAACCGTCATTAAAACGCAATACATAACGTAACTTATATACTTATCTCCGATACATACCTAACAAATCAGTAATAAAAGAAACGAATCTCCTCGCAATAAACACCAAACGATTTTATCTCACTTTAAAATATCGGCGAATGCGAAAAATGTCCAGCCTCAATCATATATTACCCGGCTAATGTCAACCGGTGACGGACGAACGTGATTGGCTGGGCGGTACGCACACACTCGCCGTCAGGCAAGCTTACACACACATACAAAAGTTATGGGTCTGTAAAAGTTTTATAGTGATCGTATGATGGTTGTACACTTAATGCAGATGCGCTTTATTCAGATGGTTACAAAAATGTGATCAGGATCGATGTGAGGCTTTTATAGCCCACCGGTGGCTTTATAGGTCAATGAACCCAGTATTACTTAAGTATCCTTCCTTGAAATTTTATGTGGTTATGACACGTAGCGCAAATAGCCTGTCTTCGGCGCAAATCAAAGAGCTTAAGTACGTTTAATTACGTTATAATAATAAAGCTGTAAATGGAAATCAAGCAGCTGATTAAAGCTAACATGTTTAATTTAATAAGAACTCATAGGGTAAGCAGACGGTATTAGTGTTTTATTTTCTACAAAAAATAAGTAAAGAAAACTAGAAAGAAATGAGTATGAAGTCAACATTCTCAAGCATTTGCACCCAATCGCAAAAAGGCCCTACCATAAATGTTGTCAGGTATTATAAATATCTGAAATAACAAAATAGCTTTGCTTAAAAACTTTTGTGATTTTTATGGAAAAACTATACATTTGAGAACTCCAACCTGCCTAAAAAGGTCATAATTCTCGATAAACTTGTAAAAAATGTCACTACATATTACATCCTATGTAAACGCTTGGGAAACAACAGAATCAAGAACTTATTTCTCTAATAAACATGACAATCAGTCGTCGTAAAAGGTGAGGGTAATAATGCCCAGGGCTGTATTACATGCCTGTTGGGTTCAACAGTAATCGACTGGACTTGTCCACGTCTGTACCATCGATTTTATGGTCAATCATTACTCGTTAATGAATTTTTATATTTAATATAAGTAAACCTGTTTATAGGAAGAAGATAGCTATGCTTTTTCCATGAATGGTTTTTCTTTGAAGTCTGCCCGCCTAGCCAAGTTACAACCGTTTTGTTTCGATTCTCTTTTCGTCGATCGCCTCGAGTCGGCCACGCCTCCGATTCCTTTATTCTGACGTCATCTCAACGCTCAGTCACGTGGTCAGAACAAAGGAATAGGAGGCGTGGCCGACTCGAGACGATCAACTAAAAGACAATCGAAACGAAACGGTTGTAACTTGGCTAGGGGGGCTGAACAAATTCACATTCCAGGAGGAACATTGGCAATGATGCACTTGTCAAGACGAGCCGAGTTCCTAGCCTGGAAGTTTTCTATCGGTTTCATTTTGGGAAGTCTGCGTTGGAATTAACTATTAACTTAATTCCGCCAAGCCCATTATATCATCAGACCTCTAGACGTACAGTTAAGGCGACACGCCACCGGAACATGGTGGACATCCCACCGGCACGCACAAACCTCTTTGAGAACACATTCATTGTGCGTACAAGTAAGAAGTGTAATTCTCCGCCAGTGTCGGTGTTCTCTGATAGCTTGTAACCTAGGGGTCTTTAAGTCAAGAGTATATAAGTTAGGAATTGACACCCATACCGATCTGCTCCGACTTTCGGTACCTCGGGTCACTCGTCCAAGGGGATGGTGAGGTAGACCGGGACGTAACACATCGGATCAACGCAGGATGGATGAAATGGCGACAGGTCACGGGAACAACTTGTGACCCACGGATGCCCCTCAAGTTGAAGGGTAAAATCTACAAGTCTGTGATAAGGCCTGTCATACTGTATGGATCAGAATATTGGGCTGTGAAAAAGACAGATAAAAAAAAATTGCACGTAGCGGAGATGAGAATGTTAAGATGGATGTGTGGTGTGACGAGAATGGATAAAGTGAGAAATGAGTATACTATTAGGGGAAGTTTGAAAGTGGCGCCAGTGACTGAAAAGTTGAAAGGGAATCGTTTGTCTTGGTATGGTCATGTGAAGAGGAGGGATGAAACGCATGTTACTAAAAGAGTTATGAGTTTACATGTGGATGGATGGAGAGGGAGAGGGAGACCAAAGAAAAGATGGATGGATTGTGTGAAGAGTGATATGAAAGAAAAGGAAGTTAGTGATAGTATGACGAGTGACAGGGCAGAATGGAAGAAAAAAACGTGTTGCGCCGACCCCAAATAACACGGGACAAGGGCAGGAAGATGATGATGATGATGATGTAAGTTAGGAATTGGTTACTTCCAAACTAGCGAGTTCCATCGTCGCCCACACATCATCGTTAGGTGAGATAATGCTCAAGCGTGACCCTATCAACACAATAAAAAATATATGTATTTCAGTTTTTTTATTAGTTGGCAAAATGTTAATATGAACTTCATTGTATAATGCATGCCGTGGTAACCTTTAATTAAGGCTACACTACAAAATGTAAGAATACGAAATCTTTAGCGTATATATACCTTGTTGGTTGTCTTTGAATAAATAAATGAATTTGCTTGATTTGAGAGCTAATTACTGTTAACCAATGTCGCCGAAGAATCGCCAAACTAAAGTGGCAGTGGGCAGGGCACATTGCTCGTAGAATGGATGGTCGATGAGGCCGAAAGGTTCTAGAGTGGCGACCGCGCACCGGAAAACGCAGCGTTGGAAGGCCTCCCACAAGGTGGACCGACGACCTGGTGAGAGTCGCCGGAATGCGGTGGATGCGAGACGCACAGGATCGGTCGTTGTGGCGACGCTTGGGGGAGGCCTATGTCCAACAGTGTACGTCTTTCAAATGGCTCAAATGATGATGATGATACTGTTTACCTGTAAATATTTCTTGTTGTGTTGTATTATCATTACCATTTCTTACTGGTGGGAAAAGATTGTCTAAAGGCCTTAGATGTAAGACTATCTCGCTTTACTAAAAATGTAGTTTCAGTAAAAACCCTTAATAATTAGTCTACGTCATTATTATAATTAATTCTGAACTATAAACTTTGTAAGTTTATAACTTAAATATAATAAGCTCATTTTAACTGTAGTTTAACCAAAATGAATGCACAAACTGTAAATAAATTGACAATAGATAAACGCACTTTATCTCCGAAACTATGTAGATAAATCAGTGTAATTTAAATTTAAATTGATTTAGTTGCAGAGTAACAATAAATCCTAGTCCATTATACAGGCAGAAAATGACAAAAGTGTCGCGAAATTAGACGAAAACTTGATAAAATATGTTCTACTAATAATTAAGGTAGTAAACCTGCTGTATAATAAATAATATCGTGTTGTGATTACGGTTCATTATGTGGTAAATAATGGCCACCTTATAAAATGGCTTATAGAGATACGAGTAATCTATGATTGTCGAGATTCGTGCATTCTTCTAAATTCTTATGGTACGAGTTTTGAGTTCTAGTAAAATGAGTAAAGGTAGATCTTCTTCCAACATAAATTCAGTTAAGGGTCTTCCAGTGTTTATTCATTTGTGTATGTATTATATAATTGTATGATATTTATGATTTATTAGTTTATCTATTCTTGTACCTATTCGCCTTTTCACTCTTTTTGCATCACCCTAAGGTTGACTGGTAGAAAATGCCTAAGGCATGAAGTCCGCCGCTGTAGTTTTGTGTGTAATACCAGAGGTGCTTTGCTGAACTTTTTTGTTTCCGCTTTACAACCTACTATTTAAGACCCTTAGCACCTACATACATCTCTTACAATGCCTTCACACATTTCACTAATTTACTATACTCCTTCACATTACATTACACTAAAAAAAGCCCGAACACATTTCTATTCATCACCTTCTCACAGTCTCAAGCACAACACCCGGCAAATCGATACGCGCACAAAAGACGACAAAAAAACGCGGCTGCGACAAAACGTAGAAACAAAAAAAAGTCGCAAGAACAACGTACAACTGAGTGAGTGTACGCTTTCGTTTTTCCGAATGCTATCTTCATATCCGGACGTGTGCAACTCGGCGTCTGTAGCGACTAGTCGAGGAGTCAGGGAGGCGAAGTATGTATGCGGTTAAATTGGAAATTTTTGATGTGATGTGAAAAGGTTCGGCTGGGATTGGATATCGTGTTGTTTGAGAATGTTTTGTGTTGTAAGAGTACCTGGAAGATGCTTTATTTGGGTTGGGTTTTCACACTTTTCATTATGATAAGAGTATGAAATGACAGCCATCTACCTACCTATGGGACTGACATTGGGAAACCGAAACAGCATTACCATGCACTACCGAAATGTCATGTTCTCAATCCTGAACATTTTGGACTCTTGACATTACTTATCGCTTGAAAATAAGTCTCTTTATCTAGAGTCAAAAAACTAAAATCTACTTTTTTTCGATATGTAAACTCCTAGCCTATCCCCAAACAATACACCCTAGTGTGTTCTTATCCGAGTCGTCTTGACAGTTGCGTCTACGCCTCACGAAAACTCACGAAGCGCGACGGAAAAAAACGAAGGGTGACGGAACAAAACGAAGGGCAATTGCCATTAAGGTGTTCTGATTTTGAACTGTTATGGTGGAACAATAGTGAATGGTGTAAAGAGAATCAAGGAGGTTATTATTGCTATATTCATCCCAATCCGTCAAGCCGTCGATGCGTGGTGGATGCACAAACATGTAAACATCAGAAAGATTACACATTTTACAATATTAGATAATGAGTAGTTGGATTTTATTAGGATAAGAGCAAATAATTTATAATTTATTGACCCTATTAGCAATTTAGTACGTACACTACAAATTAAACACAATGATATCTACTGACAGCCCAGCTACTTGATTACCATCCCGCATGTCATAAAAATCAAATGCTGACAGTAATGGTGATGCTTTTACTGTTTTAGTGTCGCCGCACATGGGCCACATGCCACAGCCACAATCGCCGCCACAAGAAGCTAGAAGCGGCCACAATGGAAGCTAAAGCGCGCGCAACCACTTGTGGCCGGTGGCTGCTACTTTTTTAACCCATACGCGCAATATCATAATGGACTCTGACGTAGAAGGTTTAAATGCACGAGTGGCGTTTGACGGCGTTTTGTATCGGCGTTTAGTTGCCAGTGCGGACCAGAAGAAGCGAGCAGCGGTGATTTGTAGCGTGTAGCAGCCATCGGCGTCAACCATGTGCGGCAAAACCATATAACATATATGAAACCTACAGCAAACCTACCCGTGTGCGGCGACCCTTAGGCCCGGTTTCGAAAATATCTGTGTCACTCCTGACGTAAACTAGGTCTTTCATATTCCCTCACACTACAAAAAGTAATCGTTGACGCAGATTGTTCAGCTTCAGTGACTGTTTTTGGAGTTGGTGTAGCTGTGGAATTTGATTGGAATGTAACAAGAGGAAAACTGATTCATACACTCTTGGTGGCTGCAACGTATCTACTTCTAATCTACTTTATTCTGGCACACTTCTCTATCAGCCATCACATTAGTCCCCACCTTACATAACAGCCTCGTTGGTCTCATATTTGCCAGTACGACAATTGAGTGTAAGGTCACCGGTTCGACTTCCGAGTCGGGCAACAAGTGCTTGTGAACCCACTTTGTAGTAGCCCTTTGGAAGTTGATGATGTTAGTTATTATGTGACACCTACACCCGTGCTTCGGAAAATGCGTAAAGCCTTTGGTCCTGGCAATGATCTCTCCCCGGACGTGTAAGATTGCCGGCAATAAAACTATGAGAGTAAAGAAACGAGTGCTGTGTTTGCGCAGACGCTGCCTGGTGCACTATAATATCTCCTCCGTACTTGGCTAATCGCCGTTGAGATGCCACCAATGCTTTACATTGGTGGCCTAGTCATAATGCCCCCAACTTACGAGTACATTATGGGTTCAAACCCAGGCAGGCGCTTTACTTTAGCAGGCGCTTTACTTTGACAGGCGCTTTACTTTGGCAGGCGCTTTACTTTGGCAGGCGCTATACTTTGGCAGGCGCTTTACTTTGACAGTAGGCGCTTTACTTTGGCAGGCGCTTTACTTTGACAGGCGCTTTACTTTGACAGGCGCTTTACTTTGGCAGGCGCTTTACTTTGACAGGCGCTTTACATCACCACCGCCAAAACGGTAAAGGAAACCATCGTGAGGAAACCTGTTTGTCCTACAATCAAAAATTCAAAAACATGTGTCATCCACCAACCCGCACTGGGCCCCCGTGGTGGATTACGGCCCATTCCGTCTCCTAGACTGTAGATCCTTTCTAGACTCTCGTGTCCCAGCAGTTCCAAAATCATGATCCCAAAACTATATTTTCCTAACCAAAATCAAACACGCCATCTAACCCGTCCCCACCATCACAACAGACAGGTTTATCTTGAAAATTTGGAATTGCATTGGAGATCTGCGCAAGACGTCCCTATCTGATCACTCTGATCAGCTGTGCACCTGCTATCGGTTTGAACGACAATCGATATTCGGACGTTACAGATTTGGTCCAAGTGATTGTAACCGATCGTCCACTTGATCTACCCCTTTAGTGACGGGGATGAAGTAGGTATTGAAAGTCTAAGATAAGATGGGTCTTTGGCGAAGGCTATGTTGGCAGTCTATAGTGACAATGGGAAGAATGAAGAAAAGGTTGTGTTTCTGCCATTTTAAAATTTACACTTGATTATGGTTAGAGCTGATTTTTGAATTGAGTACTGTATAGGCAGAGACCAGGACTCTTTAGATGATTTGGAACACCTGGCACATCATAAATAAACACTAATTCCAGTATTAAAAAAAATTATATTAATGTCAGAGAGAATTTGGACTACTGTCAGTCCGAAAGGCTCGAGTGATTTTTTATTTTAATAATAGGTCTTTACCTATCAAATTGCCGTTTTTTAAAAAGGGTTGCTTTGCACTGCCTGATAGGGCCTGTGAAGCCACGGACACACAGAATAATTTCATATGAATAAATCCTATAGTAACTAGTAGAGTTAAAAACATGTCAAATTCACTAATTACAAATGTCAGGTTTTCAGACTTAAGTATCATACAGTGTGACAAATACTCCACATGAAATTCTTGACTCAGAATTTGTAGGGAAGACTGGATTGAAGACAAAGTCTCAAATAGTGAATAAAGGATAAAGTCAGTGACCATTAATACGATAGATCGAATTGATGCCGATCCAGGAATTCATAATGTACCTACTCCAGCTGCTTACTTTAAACACTCCGATAATTTCCTACCAATGTCGCCCGAGAAAAATGGCGCCATACAAAGCAGGCTGGCAACATGACATGTGGTATCGTAGGGCATACACGCACCTGGTGTTGAAACCGCTCGCCGTTTATATCAGTCGACATAAATAAAGAAATACATCTTAGGCAAGTTTATATCAGATAAAAGATATTTCAAACATCGAGCCTCCTGTCGGCCCAATTAAACTAAATCACATCAAAATCGATTACAATCGGGACAATACCGGAGCTAACCGGTTAAGATCGGTAGCGCGGCCGTCAGCGGCGTTTCAAACGCAAGTCGCGTGGGCGCACACAATTTGCATAGCTTCATTAGGGCCGCCCTGGACGCGATAGGCGCGTTATCGACGCCGCCTCTGAATCGCGCCTTACCTCCTTTTTTTAATCGGCAGTCGTTAATTAAGCGTGTGTGAGGTCTTACGCCTTAATTATAATTGCGCACAGATACTGAATTAGCCCGCTTTTAACGAAGCTAAAATAAAACGGATAAGTAAAAACCTATTTATTTGTAGCCTTTTTAAAGATAAGCATTACTGTCGTGACTAGGTTTAATTGTAGATAGCAGTATCTGTTGATTGCTTGAGGTGGTTACTGACCGATAGTTTTATTGTCAATAAAATGATGTCGAATCGCACAGTTAATGTGAAACACTTGTAATATTACTGTTGAAATATTGCGACGTTAATATCAAGTGCTTACTCGTATTGTAAGGCTTACGTTTACGATTATAGTTTAGATAATTATGTCTGCGATAATCTCATGTCTTTCACAACAATCAGTCACTGAAATCGTGTAGAATAATAATTTTAGACAATAAATAATATCTTAGTGAGATCCTATCGATAATCGCGTGTCATCTTCGGAACATCACTAGCTAAAACAATAAACAATTGCAATGTCAGTGCACAGCAGCGCATTTGTGCGACGTCTTACAAGTCGGATGAATTAATTTGAAATCATTCATTAATATTGTTTATTCATAACTTACTAGATAATAGTTTACTGGGGCCATGGGTAGTGTGAAAACGAAACCCGGGGCCCTGGGACGAAGGCAACGAAGAAACAGGAGTGGGTTTTTAGTCAGTAAAAGTCTGACACTATCTCCCGCTCCGCCCAAGAGCATATGATTTGTCATTAGATGATTTTTCCACATAAAAAAAACTAGATAAGAGTTAAGAAGATAAAGTTAATCAATGTAAACTAATTACAAGGTGATTATTGTTTTCTTGTATCTGGTGGAAGCTACACGAGCTAATCTTACCTTACATGCTACAAAATGTCTACAGGGGCCATGGGTTGTGCGAAAATGAACCCCGGGGCCTTGGAACGAAGGCAAAGGAACAGGAGTGGGTTTTAGTCAGTAAAAGTCTGACACGCCCTCCCGCTCAACCCAAGGGCAGGAGATATCATTAGATGATTTCCCACATAAAAAAAAACATGCTACAAAATACATGTCTTGGAAAAAATTAAAGTTATGACCTAAAGTACTACATGATGTTCAGCACGAACCTACCTGGATAGAAATAGATAAACTTGCAATAATGACTCGTCAACCTACCTCACCAACTTTACGACTTTGCAGAAAAGATAACCGCCACACGCATTCACGTTTTCCTTATCACCACTTACATGGCCTTTCCAACATTTAAAACAAACTAAAAACTCCTTTAGCAAACCTAATTTTGTACTCGAAGAGTCCTCCATATTAAAAAGCAAATAAATCGTATCCACGGTTGACGAAACATCGAAATAAGGCCCAGTACATGAATGCGCAACGTTTCGCGACATCGCGTGAGGTGTAATGCAAATACGCCAGACCACCGGCGTTCCACCGACACTTTTATTCACCAGTTGAAGAAACCTCCTTTATCGATAACTTATACAAAATTCCAATGAAAAATATATTCGTTCAATTATGTTAATATTTTATTTTATTCATATAAAATGTAATTCGTGCAACCTTTCCCAAGTTGCGAGTTAACGTGTGCACATTGAAGTAATTGCTGTAAAGTAATTACAGCAATTAATTTATTTTTTTATATTTTTATTTGATCTACAGATCTAAATGGAGTAATTAAAAGCAGAACATGAGTATGTTTTAAATTATTTTTATAGGGGACACATTGAATTTTATTTCGTACAGTAGCTATCAGATAAAGCTTCAGTACAAGGGCCCTTCGCCAAACTATCGTAAATAGTCGTTCGCAAATTTCGTCCGTTTCCCATTGAAACTACATCCTAAAACTGTATTGGTTTGGTCTCAGGCGTTAGTGGCCCGAGTGGCCGTAAACGCCTACGTTTCGGTAAGTTCGCCGCACTCGGATGAAGACATTTAAATACGTCGAATATGTTAATATTGCGATCGGATCGTGTACACTGCCCTTAACAACGGGGACTGTGCGTTGGCGGACAGCGGTCTATTAGTGAGGTAGTGCGAGTTATAGGAGGGAGCGGGAGCGATTTCATTAAATTCTTAGGTTCGAATAATTTGCACAAATTCGATGTGTTTTATAGATTACCTACCTACCAAAGTGCTGGCGGTCGGTTGTGACCAAAAATTTGAAGATTGTTACGCGATGACACAAGTACTTTAACTGTTATCATTTCTCACATATTGAACATCCTTTGTTGATTTATAAAGAGAAGAGCTAGCCCAATATATAATTATCGTATAAAAAATTCTGACAAAATTCTCATGATTACTTATTACTTGTTTACTTTATGGACTTTAAAAGAGACTAACGTCTGAGTTTGTTTCTGTGATTCTTCTCAGGGAGTCAGCTAGGGATCACCGGCCTCACTAGTTTAAATCGACGAAAAAATTTACGTGTAAAAGTGTTTTCTAAAAACCTATTTGCAAAATAAACATCATTTATCATTCGTCACTAATATGTCATTCATCTAATGGCTAATCTCGCATTCTGTTACTGTTGCTTGCAACTAGTGCGCCTCACCATCAACGATTGTATCACTGCTTACCGTCAGGTGGAATCGCAGTCAAGCACTAGTTTATATCAATAAAAACTGCCCCCTTACCTATTTGATTCCTTTGTTCTGACATCATCTCACTCAGTCACGTGGTCAGAACAAAGGAATCGGAAGCGTGGCCTACTCGAGGCGTTCGACGCAAGAGAATCGAAACAAAACTATATGATTATTTTTATTGTGCTTTTCGGTACAATATCGACTGGTCTACACTGTTCTTACATAATATCTATTAATACTGTAATATGAAAATATTGTAAGCAACCACTTTTTTAAAAGAGTAACCATGGAGTTTCTTGCCGGTTCTTCTCCATAGGAAACGACCAATTTGGAACCGTGCACTAGCTTCTGACGTTTTATAAGTGCCCATGTAGGCCTATGTGAAATAAAAACTTTTTGACTTTGACTTTCGACTTTGAAAACGGTCGTAACTTGGCTAGGGGGGCTGCACTTTCAAGATCGCTGTCGCTCATCCTCCACACCGCGTCACCCTGCACGCTAATCATAAGCACACACAGGCGTACATACATAACACAGTTTATGCAGCAGCCACACTGACCCGCGCACCATTCACGTCTCCTCCGCTAATACCATGTTACTTTAAATTGTAAGAGTTATATACCTGTAATGTTGCATTACTGATTTCTTTACTGTGAGTTTCTTGATGAGAATACTGCTTCATATCTTGCCAAATAAGTCTTTTAAAATAGTGAGAAAGAGGAGCTTCTGTCAGTGGCTTCGAATGCGTAATAATTTAAATGATATATGCCTATGTCACTCAGTACTAAAGTAACATACTACTGGTAAAGGAATTTTTAAAATCGGTTCAGTAGTGTTTGAGTTTATTCGTTACAAATCAAAATTAAAAAATTAAAGTCTTTGTTTTATATTACACTAGCTTGTACCAGAGGTTTGGCCCGCGTGAAAGTAGAAAATATATATTATAGCCCATGTCACTTAGTGATAAAGTAACATTCTACAGATAAAAGAATATATTCAGAAATTTTTGAGTTTAATAATAATGTTTTTTATTTTTGATTAGTTCAGATATCTGCAAAACTACTACTTAACTAGAACAACCATTGAAGCCCACCTTCGATGAAGGGAGACATTGATCATATACCTAGATATGATTACTCTCCGATACCTAATCTACATGCTCTCGAGGCGATTAAAGACCCCAGCTCTAGGAATATAATTGACGATTTATTGTTAAAAAAACTTCAAGCACATAATAATTGCACATGGTTAAATAAGCCCAACAAGCAACAGCCTAGTGATAAGCACAAAAAGTAGATAAACACATAATAGCTACTTTAAACCGATCACGAAGATCGGTGATGCGTATTTTACGACTGTTCAATACACGTGAGTTGATTGAAATTAAGCACAGTCGACCGTACAATTTGACAATGGCAACATCTTCATGTCCTAGCAATAAGGGCGGTATTCGCACTTCAAGTCTTACCTCTGACGTATTTTTGACGGTACCGGTCAATGTTTTATGGGGCGGAGGAAGAGTGCTGGCTGTAACATAAAACTACGCAGACAGAAGCGACAAGAAATATGTATCTGAGATATTTGTAACATATAACATGATTTAAAAGAGTGTCCATGGAATGTCTTGCACATTCTTCGCCATGGAGATATGCTTAGATTTGATTTGACTCACAAGCCTATTGTAAAGTGTAGATAGCTGAGGTACTGTTTTGTCTAGATGTACACGGCTGCTTTTTTTCCCGCGCTTTAAAAAGGGTAATACTTTATTTCTGACTAAACAATAAAGTACAAACAAAAACATCTAAATAACAATCTCGGCAACCAAGGAGTCGACCTTGTCGATCAGGTTAACTAAATTATAAAAACAATATTTAATTTCGGTTTTAAACCTATTTCTTCAAGCATTCTTTCATCACCCTTAAGCAATAAATTGGCTATAGAGCCTATAGATAGCGACGGCTATGATAAAGATTCTATATCTAAAATGAAACATGAATAAAACATTCAATCACAAGACTCTAAGAACTAGAAAACCGATAATAACTAAATGAATACTAAACCAAACAAACAACACTCAAAAATTCATAACACTTCCTACAAAACACAACATGAAAGGAAAAAAGAAAATAAGTCAGTTCCCTACAGATCTTAAACTGCATACAGTACATTGTCACAATATCTCAAGTTAGTACGAGTGCATCCGCGACACGGACGTTATTAGACGTACGACGGAGTGACGTCTGCGTCGTCGACGTCGCGGGCCCGACGACGGAACGTGACGCGACGTCGCTGCGTCGCCGTCACACCGAGATATTAGATCTCGTTGTTTGTAGGTTTTCAAATGAAAAATGTTTGCAGATTATTTCCAAGGCGGTGTTTGTTGTACTGATTATTATAATGTTGTGTGTTATCTAGGGAAATCATGTGTTGCCTTCATGTCTCGAGTCTAAATTATGATTAGCGAATTGTCAAAATCACACTAGCTCGACTGGATCGCAGTGATTATAATGATTCTAGAGTTCTGATTTTAAATCGGCCTTTTTTCACTTGAAAATGTATTCAGGTGAAAATAGTGGTCAGTTTTACCAAAAGCCAGGCATGGTCTTTACCGAGAATTACGTTGCCCACTTGACGTTGATTTGGAATAGATAACAAAACTATTAACTAACTCACTATTTCAATTTTTTTCAAAGAATGACATGCAAGTCTAATCGATGAATCAAGATTATTACCGTTAACGGAGATCAAATATAACAACTGCAATAGCTAAGTTCCTACAAGTTAATAATGATTTCGTCCAAAGCTTCACTGAATAAAACTTCGCCCAAATTGACAAATAACTGACAACAGCTGACACCCAAACCAAATCTCCAATCTCTAAAGTCCCGCTATCTCAAAAAATTACTAATGACGTCATCTCACGAAATCAAACGGAATATAAAGAAAAAGTCACGAAAAAACAACAAATCATTACTATCATCAGATCGGTGGGATTTCAATAGGTCCGTCAAATACACAGACAATGGCACAATGCTGATACCCAAGTCATTATCAGATCAACTTAGGTAACACTTCATGAGACAGACGAACGCACTGGGACGGAATTGTGGCGCGGGCGGTTAAACGCTAGCGGGAGCGGTTGGAACGCTAAAACTTATATATCAGATCTAAAAAATATGGCAACGAACTATGGAACATGCATTATGTTGTCATCCACCAATTACCCGTGTATGGGTAGATGCCATAACTGTTATCGAAGGTAAAATTTTGATAAGTTTGGCACTATAGCATGATGACTGAAGATTGGCACAAGAATAGAGAGTATAGCAGATATGCATGCGCTAAATAGGGATGTGAATAATAACAATAATCATAGCGGAGAAAACATAAAAGACAAAATTACAAAAGACTTTCAAGATACTAAATTCAGAAAGATTAAACCATTAATTGAGATATTATGTAAAACTATTGAACCTTATAAATTTTGAAAAGAATCGTAGAAAAACGCAGCGTTTCTCTTACCAAGTGCGTAATACAATCAAAAATCCAGAGTGGATCTTCCAATAATGAGTTGGTTGCGTTTCGCGGGCCACAATAGTCGGGGACAATGGACGGATTCAAATCAACGTGTACCTATCCTTGGACGATTAACGCTCTCTTTGTCATCCCTACAATGGGGGGTCAACGGTTTTTTACGTTTTTCCAATTACGTTTATTGAAATTTTGTTATGATACCAGATTTTTTTTTCGGTGTACCGTTGTTTGCGCATTTCTGTAATTGCTTTTTGAAAGATTGAATGGGAGATGGAAAAAGAATTTCGGTTCTATGAAAATTTACTTATATTTCTAGTTTTAATTCTGGTTCCGGAAGAGAAGAACAGTTTTGAACTGGAATTAAGTTTAAGTATTAAGACAGACCGATGACATCCTAGTAGGTATTTTGTGTATTAAGTCCCTGGAAATTCTGGTTTATTTAGGATTTGTAAGAACTTATGAAACAGGTTACCTACAAGTAAATAGGATGCAGTGCGAACTAATATTGCTAATTTATGCGATTAATATTAAAAAGAGGTAAGATTTTATTTTTGTATTTTTATTTGTAATGGATAAACTCTAAAGCTACTGAACCGATTTAAAAAAATGTTTTTCCAGTAGAATGCTCCTTTATCTCTAAGTAATATTGGCTACATGTATATTTTCTACTTTCACTCGGAAAAAATCGCTGGCAGAAGCTAGTTAGAAATATAAATCAAACGCAAAAAAGGAAAACCCAACAACAGATGAAGAAACAGAAAAGTATAAAAAACATTCTGAGCAACAGATATCGAAATTTCAATACTCACTCCCATCATTCAGAAAGAACAGAATTCCATTTCGCCCTTTAAAGATTCACCAAGCACAAAAGTATGGCCACTCCTCTATATAGATTTGTCCCAAAAAGCTAAAATATCAAAATCGATTAACCTAGACATGGCTATATCGCTCTAATTCGGTACAAAGTGGCAGCACCAGCCGCCACTAAAATATACTGGCCGTCATTCTCCATTATATCGATACTAATTTTGAAGAATGCTATTTTGCAATCACCTTTGTAAGATTGGAAGATGACCTGAATAATAAAGGGAAAAGTAGACTGTTAATTAATTAATGCGGAATTTGTGTTTAAAGAAAATTATTCTCATAGAAGACTACTGT
Source organism: Mythimna impura (assembly GCA_905147345.3). Taxonomy (NCBI): domain Eukaryota; kingdom Metazoa; phylum Arthropoda; class Insecta; order Lepidoptera; family Noctuidae; genus Mythimna; species Mythimna impura. Next base: position 29,277,208 of record LR990350.1, read on the forward strand.
CATTTATAAGAGAAATATGGTACAAATCATCATCATCTTTCTGCCCTTGTTTCATGTTTCTTCCATTCTATCCTTTTACCCACCACGCTACTATCAGTCCCTTTTCTTTCATATCACTCCTCACACAATCAATCTTTTCTTTGGCTTCCCTCTCTTTATCCATCCACATCATACTCATAACTATTTCAGTAAGTGGTATACAATATTGCTTATTATTAGGATTTTTGTCGTTCATATTCTTATTATTTTTTTACCAATTATTAACTTCTATAACGCATTCAATAGTAGTGGCTGCTAGTGGATTATTATTTTTGGACTAAATATCGAGCAAGTTGTAGCAAAAATTTAGCATTTTACTGCTCAGAAACATTCTCGGTAGACATCATGTTGATAGATTTTATGTTGACCTTAAATCAATGTAACTTATAAAAAACTTAATAGCGTAGCTCAGCTTAGAAAGAGGATACATACACAATCAGTCATATAATGTTTCCACTGCTAGGACAAAGGCCTCCTCTCTAGGCGAGGGAATGGGCCATAATCCACCACATAAGCCCAGTGCGAGTAAAGGGATGACAAATGTCTTCGAATTTTTGGTTTTAGGACATGCCGTTTTCCTCACGATGTTTTCCTTCACCGTTTTGAAAACAGTGGTGATGAAATAAATTATACAAAGTAATGCGCCCGCCGGGGTTTGAATCCGCGACCTAGTCCTGCTTTCAAAAGGGGATAATTTCTATTAAATACTAAAAGAGAGCCTGACTAATAATATGTAGAAGTACAAGCATAAATCGAATTAGTAAACATTTAGAATTATGACAGGTTGGTCCTAATTTGTCCGCCAGCACTTACGATATTTATGTCTCCAGATAAGCCATTCCATGTCCCTTCCCAAATAAGGTTCAGCATCAATACATACTCCTACAAGACAACAAATAACCGTCGCAGCGACCTATTTGTACAATTATGTACCTTTTGATTTACCGCCGAGATATTAGCCATACAACTATAAAAGTCATACAACGATTACACGCCTTTGTACAGCATTAGGCATTAATTCAACTCTGGCGTTCGAAACGCGACGTCCGACTTGATTCATGCGCAAGCGACGATTGGAAAAGCGACGTAAGTGACGAAAAATTTGCAATGTGATTTAAACTTTACGCGAAGAATTTTTGGGTTGGCACTTCAATGGGAGACTGGTTATCATAATGAGTAGTGCACCAATTGTCTTTGCTGAGGAGATTAAATTGATTTATAAGACGCCGTTCCGTCCGTCATTCGTTCTTGGTATCTGCTCGTAAAGTTTGGTGCGGGTCGCGATCGTTTCGCGTGTTTTATGCCGCTACCCTTTTGATGTGATGCAATATTACTAATGATTTATTTGTTGTTAATCTAGAATTATTTCCTGGTTTTGGACGTATGTCTTGTTCATCTTGAATCATGAGAGCGAATTATACTTTCAGTTCTTGGTAACTCAATTCTTTCCGTCTGCATTTTTATTGAGTCCTAAACGTTGTCTATTTTAAAACCAATAAATTGTACCAATTGGTTGCAATCCATTGAGATGCGTTAGTCACTGACTGACACAGCATTTGTTGTAATTAACTTGTTCTTCTTACTGCTACAGACGTTCTTAAATAGTGCCGACACACATTACTGTTCATATAGACTTTAGGGTTCAAAGGACCAATATCCTACAATTTGATCCTTCGAAACCAACACAACATCATAGCTCAAGCTGAACTGTAGACAGACATCGACACGTTCGTATTCGTAAGCTAGAATTATCTCATTAAAGGGAAGAGACAAGACGTGTACCATGCATAGTTCAGTGCTTCTGTCCGTCTGTACGTAAGTGTCCGAGACATAATTGGTTCAATGACTGGACACACGTTACACTGGCCACTACTTGAACCCTGCGCCGTTGTGGGGTGTACAGACGTGTGTACTGTCTTATAGAAACTCAAAATAGCTACAGATGTAATTTGCTGAAAGTCATAATAATGATGAGTCAAAGTAATTTGTTCTGTTTGACTCAATGTCGTTTGACTCAATGTCGTTTGTAATGATGCGATGTTATTTTATATTTCAAAAATGCTTCTACTGCACACACTTTACCAACATGCAATATTATAGGACAGTTATTGCTATCAGCAGTAATAAACGTCATACCTTCGGACTGGACAGGAGCAGGTAATTAATTTTTGTCACTATAAATGTCCTATTTCAAGACATACGTTCATATTGTATTATAAGATATGTGCATTCTTCCTTATCGCAAACACAAAGAAAAACATTCCGAAACATCGGCGACATTCTCAGGCTTGGCCCAACAGCTCTCAAATGTGTAAGTCTCGACCGTCACAGTGCACACTTGACATCGCAACACGAGCCATCAGCGCATAAATCATAGGGCTACAAGGCTACAAGGACCGAAGGCGCGGCGCACACTGGGATAGGCCGAACTTGTCGCCTGAATAATTGAGTATTGCCTAATGTTGGATGGTGGCATTTATAGTTTGATCGTCGTGCAGATAGATGGACTACGGATTGATATGAGATAGGTGATTTGGTCGTTTGTTACTGTTTTTGGTTCAGACTTTGAAGAGATGATTTTCATTTTGGCTAGAAAAGTGTTTTTTTTTTATCCTGCAGTGGGGCTGAAACTTATTATAATAGTCATGAAAAAGATAAAGGTCAAAGTTTATATATATGTGTGCGTGTGTTTATTTTTGTTACTCCATCAACCAGAAACGACTAAACGGATTTTAATAATATTTTGTACACAAGTAGGTCTTGGTCTACCGCATTACTGTTTAAGTTTATTCATAATTAACTGAATGGTAACAAAATCTAGCTTTTAAAATTAAAAAAGACATATGGAAAGCAACAGTCTAATATTAAGAACACAACTAGGTACATTTGATCAAATATAACGGAAGAAAGAAACGCAATAATTATGAGTAATCTATTTATATATATGCGAAATACCACTCACTGATTAATCACGAAATCTCAGAAACTATTACACCTACAAACTTAAAATTTGGCAGGAAGGTTCCTTATATGGTATAGACATACGCTAAGAACGAATTTTACGAAAGTCTTTCCCTAAGGGGATGAAACAGGGGTCCAAAGTTTGTATATTAAAATATAAAGTACAGTTACAATAACACCCAATTACGCCAACAGATGAACTACCTGAGCGCAGCCAAACAAAACAATGACATTAACACAACTAGGATCCAATTCCGAGTAGATATGTATTAAATTATAATTTCTCCGAGCTGAAATGCCTCGCAGACCACCAGAGTCGCCAAGCTATGCGACAACCAAAAGGTCAGACGGCGACTTGGACGCAACATTTAACGTTAATATAAAGCCATAGATCAGCCGCACATCTGTCGGCGCGCGCGCAGTGCTGTCGATCAACGGGACGCTAATAGATCATTAGTATTTACGCATGAGAGGAAGAAGTATTCAGGATTGTTTCAGCTCTGAATGTGAAACAGGGAAGGACTGACATCATGATGTGATCATGATGTCAGTAGATAAACTACAGCAGTCAAAAATCTGAGATAGTGGAAAAATTAAACCCAAGCAAGCACACCCATATATATGTCTTGGCCAGATCTTAGAATTGATCATTTCATGATATGGCCAACTAAAACTGGCCAGATCATTTAAACGTTAACATTTGATGATAATTATGTCAATCCTCGTTAGGCCATATCATTGATGTGGGATTTCAATGTTAATAAAAGATATAAAGAAAGTAGGCTAAACGAAGATTGAAATATCATCAAGCTTTAACGTTTAAAATGATCTGGCCAGTTTTACTTGGCCATTTCATGAAAAGATCAATTTCTAAGATCTGGCCACGACATATTTTATATATCATCATCAGGCCCTCTCTAAGAGAGGGAATGGACTGTAAACTATCACGCTGGCCCAGTGCAAGTTGGTGGATATCAATTTACTTCGATTTTTTTTGTTCTAGGTCATGCCGTTTTTCTCACGATGATTTCTTTCACCATTTTGAGATACAAGCACACCCGAAAATTACCCCATGTTACAAAAATATATCATGATTATTGAAACTGCTTTACAATGTAAACACTGGCAGTTTGTAATTATTTAATATATTTTAAAATAATGTCAGCCTGTATAAAATTCTTTACGTCATTTCTCTTTTCTGTGCTTTATTACACATTACTGTGAAATAAAATAGACTAATAAATCCATAGAAATCCATCCTTTGAAAGCGCCCCTTATTAGTATGATCAATGCAATAAGTACGTTGCAAAGATTCCAACACATTTTGAAACGTGAGACCATCATTTGTTCTAGCTAAATATTCCAAATGGTGATTTCACTAAAACGTGCCTGACACCCGATATTCATACAAGCCAAACGCTTAAAGAAGAATGCCAAAATCATGTTCATAAATTCAGACTGATAGTCACATTAAGACATCGCTAATACCAGTCCACAATGAATCAAACGTAATCCCCTTTCCTCATAAATATCACGGAAAGCTATGCAATAGATGACAAGTACATCACAGTACTCGTCGCCTGCGCGTACGCACCGCGCTGTCGATCAACGAACCACTTAGGGTCAGTTCACATCTAGACGCGACGCAACGCTACGCGACGCTGCGCGAAGAGATAACTTTATTTACTGCACGAAAAGATACACATTTCAGATCGAGATACTGCGTGTTGCAACGTATTCTGAATTCTCACAATGAAATGAGTATCTTTTCGTATAATAAATAAAGTTAAATTTTGAGTCGCTCTTCGCGCAGCGTCGCGTCGCGTCGCGTCGTGTCGCATCTTGGTGTGAACTGACCCTTATAAATCTTTTACATTTGCAGTTGTCATCGCGTATCTTGGTAGTGACGTAACATCGCGCTTGTTTTTATCGAAAGGTTTAGCAGAAATGTACCTGAACAACATTCTTATTTCGACAGTAACGTTTAGGCTGAAAGCTATGAGCTATGATAAAAGCTCACATTATCTTGATGTATTTTAAACTGTACCGACCATATATGGACCTAATATATATATTTGCATGACTCAAAAGTCGAATACAGTGAAACCATCTGAAATTGTTACAACCAAAATGTACCTGTATTGTGGCAAATATATCATTCATTCATTCATTCATATGGGTCGAGCCCACAGTGTGGTCATTTTCTCCCTAGATGACGCTGAAATCTATATTTTTAGTTTAATTTGTTTTTAGTGTATAGGAACATTATTAAGTCAAGGAAATGATATTTGTTAAAATCAGACATCCCATTTTATTTAACTTAGTTAAATTATTACATCAAAATCCACATAATTTGCCTAAATACCTTTTTTTTAGGTGGAAAATCATCTAATGACATCTCACGCCCTTGGGTGGGGCGGGAGGGCGTGTCAGACTTTTACAGACTAAAACCCACTCGTTTGCTCCTTCTTTGCAATGACTGCTTCTTTGCCTTGTGATCCAGGGCCCCGGGGTTCATTTTCACTTAACCCATGGCCCCAAGCCTAAATACCTACACTAACATCTAACTCTAACTATAGACGGAAGTTTGTTTAGATCACTTTAGATATTTTGGCAACGTGACCACGCCAGAGCCCGTACCATTCACCTTAGATTCTGTGGAATTGGAGCATTAGCGTGTGCCTACGTGAAAGGAGTAAGACAGCGATCTAAATAAGTACAGGTCCTGAGTATAATTGAGATGAGGTGCTAGATCTTATCAAATAAACTTAGTTCTCCCGCTGAGAATTATAAAATGGTAATATACATTGTTTATTAGCAGCTAGGGCTGCGCACCTTACAACGAACATAATTTGCGGTAATTTTCAAAATGTCGTAAGGTACGTACTGTAATTAATCGTAATAGACACTGTTAAGGTAATGACAGGGTTTAGTTTTGATCATTCTTTTTAATAACTTACGTTGTTCCACCTTCCTACGCCATGACTATCACAGCATTAAAATCTGAAAAAAAAAGAATTACATATTAATCACATGCATTTAAAAATAGATTGGTAATAATAAGAGCTTAGATTTAGTGATTTATGCTTTTCAATACTCAATAATTTATTTCATGCCACAACACATGCTTAGGTGGTAAGTGAAGAATTTCTTAGACCCAATCGTAAACCCTGTTGGGCACAGCAAAAACAATAGAAATGTTGAAGAGGACTTACAATCTCAAAAAAAAATTATAGGTCTGTACTTTATAAGTGAGACTTGCAGCCATGGCTGTCAGTCTAACTTGCTGTTCCTTAACATTTAAATAAATAATAAAGATTCAAACAAAAGGATATTTCTCCAATATTTCTTACACAAACAAAACCAACTAACCGCTACAGAATATTGTCACCCACAAATAACGCTTATAACATTACTACATCGAAACACGAATATCATAAACAAGACATCGAAACGTACGTTAGTTCGTCACTCATATTCAAATTAATACAGTAATCCTACTGAAGTTGTAAAGAAGCCGTTTATGAACCGCCATCACGCGAATGTTCTGTAAATCTCTGCACAGATCATAAACAGATCTAGATGTTATAAACTACCATTATAAACATTGTTAGATTCCTCATATATTTGATGGCATATATATTAATAATGAGTAATTTAAAGCCGCCATTTTAATTAAGTAATAGAAGTTATATTTCGTTTTATTGCTCAATTTGTATTTTATGTATGTATATCTTTGTGATGGAATGGTTATTGTGTTAAGAATCGGTGCTTGATTATCGTTTATGGTTTTGTGGATCGTTTTCTTCATAAATATATAGTTTGACTTCAAGTTTGAAATTTTTGCAAGCGATAATTCATTTTACTGTGTCTGATTAACCATTTCTGCGAATCGGCATTTTTAACCGACTTCAAAAAGGAGGAGGTTATATGTTCGGTTGAATGTATGTTTTTTTATTATGTTTGTTCACCGATTTCTCGGTCAATTGTGGACCGATTTTGAAAAATTTTTTTTTTATTGAATGGTTATGCTTCCGAGTTGGTCCCATAGAAATATTGATAAGATCTGATCATGACCTTCGAAGATATGGAACAGAACTCCTCATAGGATCACAGCAGAACCGTCGTAACAAGCAAAATTGCTTTGTTTATACGTGTAGTCGATGACTGACTGAAAGTAGAGGGGGAATATATGGAACTGATCTGATGATGAAGCCTGAAATTAGGCACCGGAACTCTGTAATAAATTAATGTAATCTAACCGTGTTTGGGATTATTAGAATTGTCATGAAATGCACTCTGGCTATAAGGTATTTAAGTTTGGCTGAGGGGTATTTTTTTGTGGTGGTACCATAACTAAAAAGTGTAAAATAAAAAACTTTTTACAACAAAAAATACAACCGACTTCAAAGTAAAAAAAAACACTGAAAAGTGCAAAATAACTTTAATTTCGGAAGTCGGTGTTAAAGTGTTAAATAACGAAGAGACAAAACTATTATAGAAACACCGACTTCCGAAATTAAAGTTATTTTGCACTTTTCAGTGTTTTTTTTTACTTTGAAGTCGGTTGTATTTTTTTTTGTAAAAAGTTTTTTATGCTATTAAGATTTTTAGCTTCTGCTTTCTATGTGTCAAAAGAATTGGCTGACCAAAAACAATTTAGGATTAGAGACAAATTTTACACGTGATTGTACCTAAATAATACTCACTATTTATAAATGGAGAATGAATTGTCTTTTTTTTTTTTGTTTTGACCTTTCATTTTACTCTTGGGGAAACAGAACACAGTATCTACAATATAAATAAAACTAAAACTAATTATATCATATTAAAAATATAATTTAGATATTTAGTATCTAAATTATGTTTTATGGTTAAAATAATTGCAAACAATACACATGCAACGTCCTATAAACAAAACTAAAATGACATTCATGCATTAAAACCATTATAATTTGCTATAAAACAATACAGAGGACCGGCTGGCTTTCATTCCGTTTAGTGACGCTAAACCGTGAGATGACGATGAACGTATAAACGTCAGGAGTTTGAATATAACGGCTGTTAACGTCAGAGTAAATATAAGTGTAATTGACAATAATTATCGTGACCTGGTTGAAAGAGTAACAGCGTCAGTTGTGACAATAGGGAACGGGTGAAATGTTGATGGCACCAATGTTTTTGAGGCTGAAATTAAACTAGGTTGAAATTAGAAGAGCTTAGTGTTTAGTGAGAGTGAGGGCATGATACGTTCTGAAATCAATGCTTGTGTTTACTATTGGTATACGTGAGTGGCGGATTACGGCCCACTACCTCTCCTAGATAGGAAGCCTGAATCCTAGCAGTGGGAACACTAAAATGCTGATTATGCTATGCTATACTATTGATATACAAGCAGACAGAACAGGAAGACAGACAGCTGCATCCGATAGGACTAGTAGCTGATCCTAAGATAGAGCAAATGCTATGACTGAATGATTTCATCAGTACTCCGAATATTGTCAAATTTCTTACAAGGAACCATCACTGCAGATTCAATTTAAAAAAAGAATTTATTGACAGAAACAAAAACGAAACAGAAGGCTATTACTGTAAGTCCCTTAGCTGCTTCCAAACCCTTGCACTACACACTGAAGGCTCTCCCAATCGGCACAGCCAAAGAAATTCCAATATTTGCTCAAAGAATATTTACGATCCCTGCTATCGGTACACATCCAATATGCCATAAGTCATCCCCGTGACGGGAACACATTACTAATTAAAGCCCAAAGTTGATTGCAAACGATACTGGCTATTTAATTAATATTTTGAAAGAAAGCCGCTCGTAAAACGCTTGTAAGTGTGATGGATTTATGATTGGAACCATGTAACTTCTAATTTATTTTGTTGTCTATTGTTAATTAATAAAATATTTTTATTCAATATAATGTGAAATAATTGTAACATTCATGGTTCTTGTTTGAAGTTTGCATCTTCTATAATAACCTGTTGTACAACCCACACTATGTTATATTGTTGTTGACAATTTTGAGTAATTATGTCATATATCGGATGTAAAAATTTATATTTTACCACATAAAATTTATTATTTTTCGCAACGAATTGAATGTTTTGTGAAACACAAATGACCACACAATACCATAAGAGAATTCAGTCATAAATATGGTTGAACGACCGATGACTTGACAAATAAGACCATATTCAGACTGCAGCCATCTAAATCGATTAAGAGTGATAGAACGAAGAATGTTCGAAATAATACAAACTATTCGCATAACAGTAATTATAATTATCACAAAAAAAAAACAATTGATCTCAACGCATTCTCGATCTCTAAGCTTTTTGGCATCAAAACTTCGTTCCGCATCGTTCTATTTAATTAGAGCCAATGAAAATCGTGAAGACGGCCACAAAAGATAAATTTGTTGTGTATAGATAACGATAGAGATTTCCGTGAGGGTTAACAAAGCGTTTTGGTATCAAATCACACAATTAGACGATCGGCTGTATGGATCGGCGGCTGCTTTGTCGGTGTCTGTCATTGGAAGTTTGGCGCCGCTTGGTGCCGGAGAATCGGTGCCAAATTTTAAATTCTTGTTAATTTGGAGTCACACTTCTTGAGCGAAATATTTGCATAATATTAAAATAATATGTAAATAAATACAATTCTTTTCTTTACCTTAAATATATATATTTTTTTAATGATTATAATATAACAATAAAACTCTTGTTGTATCCTAATAAAATAGACGGTAACGGTTACGGTTTCATTAAAACGACGCAACCGTTATAATTTTTATCAAGATTGTCGTTGTTTTTGGTTAATTAATTGTTTTTATAGGTTTATATAATCCATAAAGGAATATTTTCACATAAAGAACATAAGAAATAAGAACTATTTAAAAAATGCACATATATTTTATTTTATTTTATTATAGCATAAGTTCTAGTTTTTATTTGAAAGAATATGCCTCACACCTACACGCACAAATATCTACGCATTAAATTCTCGTGAATATGATTATTCGTATGATCATCATACGGCGTTTTTTGCATTGCCTTGTTTATTAAACCTTAACTTTTCGCTGCAGCATACAAGCTCGGTGTTACAGATAGTTTATTACTTATTTTATCTATAGCTTCTAAATAAACGGTGCCTTCCAAAAAATATTCCAACTCTTTTTCAAATCCCAACTACACCATAGGACCAAAGTGGAACGGTACAACGCTGTTTGCCGTCACCCGGCTCGGACAAGCGCTGTCGTCTCACAGAGTCACAATGATCGACGTCATGACATGGCAGTTTTGTCTGCCGTCCCTGCTGCCCCGGCGGGGTAGCCTGCTGATACCTGCCTAATGAAGTGCTGGATGTAATTTACAGGACTTGCCAGTCAGGACCGATTTGGCTTGTGAACATGTAGCCACGTGCTACTGTCAATTGATAGGGGACGGAGGACCAGATTGAGATTGTAGAACTAGGAAGCATGTATCGAGACGAGCACCATCTATTGATAGAAGACGAAGTACCAGCGAATGTAGCATCTATTAGCATCCATAGCTTTATTAACGTCGACAAGCAAACGAGTCTCTAAAGTACTCTAAACATATTTATTTATTTTTTTGAGTTGAGTAATCATTCAGTAACTTAGAGAGGATCAGACTTTTACTGATTAAAACCACACCTGTATATTTCAGTTGCCTTTTGAACCACGGTTTCCTTTCCAGAAATTCCCCGTGGTCAACATATGAGTCAATGGATTAGGAATTTTCTCTCAATGTCATAGAAAGTGTCAATATGTGAGTATTACCCCGCAGATTTAGATACAAAATATTCATAGCGAGCCTATTAATTTCCCTAGCTGCAGCAACGATTCATTTCTGTTTTTAATTAGTTCTGCAGACCATGTCCCACCTTCGATCCTGCATCACGTGCCCTGTTACCTGTTCACTTATAGGGACCTTATGACAGCATCAGCAGACGGCACTGCCGTGGCCGAATAATGGGAAAGGCAAGGAATTTAACTATTTTTCCATCGATACGCTAAGAAGAAGAAGAAGTTGATAATTACAATCTATCGAGTACAGTCGGGGCCCATTCAAATTTTACCAATCAAATCTTTCCAAGGGGCCCCGACTGTGAGTCGTTCTGTTCTGCATTAGAATTTATGATTTGTTTTATGTGTGTATCGATTATAAAACTATTTCAATTGTGTAGTTATAGTATTACATAACAGAATTCTAAACTACTGGGCTTGTTTGTTTCTTTTTAGTTTTTATTTAAGTTAATTTTTTCACGTATTTTTTTTAATTAGTTTCGACGCAGTCGGGTTTTTTGTTTTTCTTTAAATATTTTTATTTATAACTTTTTTTTATTACAATATACATAGCTGATGCAAATTCTTCTGAATCGTCAAGTTTTTTACTAGATCATATTTTCTAAAGACAATAATTTTACATGCTTATCAATTTAGAAAACTCGTAACAAATCAAATAATTAAGCTGGTACTCAAAGTATTAATCACAAAAAAGACTCGAAGCATCTCTTTGCTCTTAATCACCATACAGTCACAACTCACAATGATTCCATCATTTTTTACGCGTCGTCAATCACCATTGGACACTCTTGATTTACCATTGATGATTTTTAATTGCTATTCATACAGTTCAGTATTATTTTTTTTTACTATTAAAACTTTTGTGTGGGCCCCTACCTACAATGAGTTGCAAAATTGTTGATCGATCATTTCTATCGACAAACTTTTGATTCGATGCTTTTCGTTGTTTTGGTCGAACGGATTTCGATTTTGGAAGTGAAGTAGGATTGTTATTGTTGTCTTGTGTTGTGGGAATAATATAATTGTGTCCGTTGCGTTTGAGGAAGCCATTTGAAAGAAACGAGAGTCACTGTCGCTCTAGAACTCAAAAGGCAACTGAAGGAAATACAGGTGGGATTTAGTTAGTAAAAGTCTAGCACTCCCTTTCGGTCCACCCAGAGCGGGAGAAGTTAGTTAATGATTTCCTACCCTTAAAAAAAGGAAAGAAGTGAGTGACCTGTTACAGCTTGAAACAATAGAGACAAGCTGTATTGAAGCCAGTAAGTTTACAATAGGTTTCTACCGAAAATAGTACATTTTAGGGTATTTTTATTATCGTGCGAATTTCATCACGCATGCGGGTTTGCCCCGCATGCAGAAAATTTCAAAATGCAAAAAAACGCGTCTCGCGTGCGTATTTCAAGCATTACAATAAATACTTGTATGAAATGGACGTTTGCGGGAGTTACGCGTGCGGAGCAATCCCGCATGCGTGATCAAAACCGCAACGTTATTGGAAAAATTATATCATTACGACCGAGGTGGAATTCGCGTGCTAGCGCATTTTTCCGCACTAGTGCGAAAAACAGCCTACTTAAATTGCGAGCCTAAAAGCGAGAGTTTTAGACCAAACAATGCATACTTTAGAAATGCTAGATCTTATAACCAAACTAGCAAAACTTAACAAAAAAACATAAATAAGTTAGTTTCTTCCAGGTAGGAGGTATCATTTTTCTACCCCTACAACTGAAAGAATAATAGCTTATTCTATTTGGAAACAGATGTTTACAACAATAACGCACTCTAATGCTTACCAGATATGTAAAGTCATTGATCTAATCGATTTTAAGACAGCCACGTATTCTGTTCAAAGGTATGGCGAAATTAACAAATGATAGTTTTATACAAAAAAAAAAATAGAATTGCATTGTGAGGTGCTTGCAGTTGTGTTGCTTGAAAGGTGTTGACATTTGATTCTGATCCTGATTAATTGCAGTTGAGAGGAGATGCGTCTCCCTGCAATCTGACTGTGAAAAAGACTCTCAACATTTGAAATCTCAAATCGACTACCTTAATTGAAATAAATAAGTATATGAGATGACTATTGGTTGCAGTATTTACATCACAGACTAAGGATTGCCTTAGTCTGTGATGAATCACACGAGTCGCAGGATTATTTCCGGCCACCATAGACGAAGGCTTGCGTGCGGGTGGCGAGTAACGGGTAGCTCGCCGTCCGATAAAGACAAAGTCCGGGTTGATGCATGCGCGCCTCAAACAGATGCCAGGAAAATTGACGCGGCTAGTTAAGGCCGAAGGAGTTACCGTAGACCTCAGTAATGCTAGCAAAGGAGGCGACCGATCGCGTGAGGCAACGGTCCTCACGCCCTAACCACCGCCGGGATTCCGATAACCGTAGGCGCGGGCTTGCGGACGGCGAGCAATAGGTATCTCGCCGTCCGACCAACCGGTAACCGTCCGGACCGAGCCCAAGCCGTCGACGGCGCGTATTGTTCCACGCGCGCCTCAGGGAGATGTCAGCAAACCGTAGGGGCCCAGCAGGGTCGAAGCCTACTGGGGCCATGGCTAGTGTGAAAACGAAACCCAGGGCCCTGGGATGAAGGCAACGAAGGAATAGGAGTGGGTTTTTAGTGAGTAAAAGTCTGACACTATCTTACGCTCCGCCCAAGAGCGAGATTTGTCTTAGATGATTTTCCCACCTAAAAAAAAAGACCTCGCATCTGAACGAACACTGTGGATTTTAGCCAGTAAAAGTCCGACACTCCCTTTCGACCCAGGGCGGGAAAAACTGCCTTATTGACAACAAGATAACAGCTCTCTCTTTAAAAATCAACATTCGTTTAACCAATTAGGTACAGCTAGCTCCAACACAAGCAATTGCTAACATCATTACCCGATAGCATCTACACGAGCTAATCTTCTAAGCAGCTGACTAACTCTTAGCGTCAGGTGTGAGCTGCGCCGTCAACACGAACTCAACCCGAGCGGCACTACCGCCCGGCGTGACTCGACGACTCAACCCTGTTGAGCGCTAGGGTGTGTGCGTTGGCGGTGACGGGTGGGACAGTCTTGTGAAAATATCTGAATATTTAGTATAAAAAAGATTAACCATGGAGTTCCTTGCCGTTTTTTCTCCACAGAAAACAACTAATTGGTACCTTGCCCTAGTTTCTGACGGTTTATAAGTGCCCATGTGGCCCACATGGGCACTTATTTATGTGAAATATTGTTTTTTTATTTAAGCATAAGCATAATCAGCCTTTTTAATGTTCCCACTGCTGGGACTCAGGCCTCCTCTCTCTAGGAGAGGGAATGGGCCGTAATCCACCACGCGGGCCCAGTGCGGGTTGGTGAATGTCACATGTCTTCGAATATTTTGGTTCTAGGACTTGCCGGTTTCCTCACGATGTTTTCCTTCACCGTTTTGAGAGCAGTGGTGATGAAATAAATTACACAAAGTAATGCGCCTGGCTGGGTTTGAACCCGCGACCTACAATTCGTAAGTCGGGGCCGTTACCACTCGGCCACCACTGCTCACTCGGCCACCACTGCTCTTTTTTATTTAAATTGAATTAATTAATACTTACAAAAAAAAAGTGACCAAAGCGAATAATTATGCACAGTGGAAATGTACTTTAATTATAAAATTAAACTGAACCTATATCCAACACAATAACTACATACAGCAAGTTAGCGGAATTGTTCGAAAGATTTATCGTGGCCCTATAGGAACCTAAATTATCACATTAAAAATATATAGGTAACGAGTTTCCAAGCTTCAGTAGTGTCTATAATTTTCTCTCTAATTAATACAGTACATTTCTTTATTAAAACTATAATAACCATCTCCATCAGGTGAGATAGCGGTCAAGCGCGAACCTACCGAGAATAAAAAAAAATAACCACAACTTCACAACACCTTTAGTGTTATGGATTTCAACAAGGCCAATGACTATACAGGTTACTGAAAACTGATTATGAAAATTAGTGGGCGAGTAAGTAGTGCCTAAATTAACATAAAAACAAGAAGTATTATGTTTCAAAAAACTACAGACAGTCAAATCCTTCAACAACCAAACATGCTCACCCAAGAAATCCTCAATCCTCCAACCTTACAGCCACCCTACTGTTAAGTGACGATGATCCACAAAAACGAATGAAGTGCGATTTTATTAACACTACGCTTCCAATTCGTATAGAAAAAATATAACACTGACTATAACAAATGATGTTGTTTGCCAGAAAAGGGCCAGAAGAAAGGCCCCAGAAAGGCCTGGAGTGATGTATTATGGCCTGGAGTGATGTATTATGGCCCAGGCCATTGATGAGACGTGACGTCATCGGTTTTGGATCAGATGGTGAAAGATGGTCGCTGAGATTTGACTTGAGTGCTCCTTTTGAGTTGAAAGCAGACTTTGAATGGTAGTGTCATGTTGGATGTGACATACTAAGGTGTAACTGGATTTCGATTTTGGTCTTTTTTAAGGTCGTGTTTGCAGTTGTTACTGCTGAAGAAATACACAACTGTGGCAATAAATAGAAAACTCAACTATAGATAAACGCCAATCAATTTAGGTTTGATAGAAAATTCTATGTTACTATTCATGTATTCATTCTTCGTTATCATGACTGACTGACTGACAGACCGGACAGGTCCACTCAAATCTATGTGGTTTTTTCCACAAAAGACCATCTCTACATGACAATAATCTGCATGGTTCTCATATGATTTGACAATTACATGTTTGCTGTATGGACTTTAAAAGAGACTTTGAACTCTGAATTTGTTTCGGTGTTTCTTCTCAGAATCGTCAACTAGGAAACAACGACCTCATTTAGTTAAAATAAACGAAACAAATTGACGTGTAAAAGTGGTTTATAATCTATTTGCAAAATAAACATAATTTATTATAACTAGACCAATTTAACGGTCCATAATCAATTTAATTTTTAATTTAATTGCACCCAAAACTAAAACTCAAATCGTTGATCGTAAGTGAATTTGTCACAACACTAGACGCCATGTGATCGGGTACAGACGGCGGCGGAATGTGCTGAGTCACACCGCTTAGGGGAACACCCCTGCTCAAGTGGCGTTTAGGGGTCGGGGCTACGGGGTGATTTCTATACTGTTGATGTTGATCGAGCCACTAAATTGATTGTCGACTTGATGAAATATTCGTTTGAAGTGAATTTCAAGAAAGTTTATTAATTATGAAGAGTTAAAAAATGTTTGTCAATGCAGACGAAATGAAAATGAGTATCGCTAATATTAAAAATAAATTATTCGCATGGAATGAAATCTTGGAAATTTAACTTGAGTCATCTCTAACAGTCTACATATTATATATTTATGACGTAATAGTTTTAAATATATTCTTATTTAAAACTAAAAAAAAGTAGCTAATGATTTTAGATATTCGGAAGCCATTAGAATGTTGATTCTGTAAAATAACCGGTAGGAACAGCAGTAATTTAATTTTAGAAATATTATTACATTCATAAACCAGTGGCCCGCGGCAAACTTCAAGAAAAAATAAATGTCAAATGTAACTTATTCACAATAAAATTGCAAAATGACAACAGCAAACATTCAATAAATTCATTTTGCAAAATAAATACATAAAAGAAGTAATAACCCCCTTGGTGTGTAAGCCAATTGTGGTAATAAAAGACAAATAATAATAGCGAAGAATTTACAGAACTTAATTAATAAAACCACAATTTTCATTTTTATTGCTATAAATCAGTGATCGAGCAGCTATTTGTCAATTATTAATTATTGAATTATCATAACTTCTTGTTAATATGGCAGTCGGCAGCAGAAATATTTTAGAGCCATTCTGGTTATTAATTTTATAAGACTGTGTTATAAATATTAAAATAATTATACATTAAATAATAGTCGTATGATAAAATAAAGTTGTACGATACTAAAAAAATTAAAAATTCTTAGAAAGAACCTTGCTAAGACAATAGGTAGGTACTAAGATATGGAAAAGGCTACAAGTAAAGATCAGGATGACTGAGTCTGTATCGCCATTTTATTTGTTAAAATAAATATTTCTTACTCGCGCACCGCATTACCTCAACGCCATCTATATTAATTGTCTAAGCTGCTTTAAGAGAGATCATATTTTTATTTTGTACACTGGTGTACAAAATATAGGTATGTGGTAGGTGGTGTGTGGTGTTTTATTTGTTAAAACCTTAAAACTAGTAAATTATATCACTAATAAGTACGCGGGTTTGCGGACCGCGAACAATGGGTAGCTCGCCGTCCGGTAATCGTCCGGACCGAGCCCAAGTCGTCGAAGGCTAGTTTTCTACACGCGCCTCAAGGAGATGTCAGCAAACCGTAGGGGCCCACCAGTGTCGAAGCCTACTGGGGCTAAGGGTCTGATTCTGAAAGGAATACTCGGCCCTGGCAAACTTGGCACTGGTATGAAAGGCAACGAAGGAACAGGAGTGGGTTTTTAGTCAGTAAAAGTCTGACACTATCTCTCGCTCCGCCCAAGAGCGGGGGATGTCATTGGATGATTTTCACACCGAAAAAAAAACATTAGTAAATACTTACTTGAAAAAATTAAGATTATTTATCAATACCCGAAATAATGCTTCTAAATTTAGTCAAAATTGTCATTTCAAATTTAACACACGTTGTCTAAATCTTTTTTTACGGCATCTCTCATCGCAGCTGTACGTTGGATTGCATAAGTATTTTATTCTTAATTACTGCTTACTCACTCTCGTACCCATAGCGCGAAGAATCGCCAAACTTAAATGGCAGTGGGTAGGTCCCATTGCGCGCAAAACCGATAGTCGATGGGGCCGAAATGTTCTAGAGTGACGACCGCGACAAGGTAAACCGATGGATGCGAAACGTACAGGACGTGTTCATTTTGGTGACACTTGAAGGAGGCCTATCTCCAAAGTGGATTTCTTTCGGCTGAAATGTTGATGCTGACTCCGTACTTATATGAATAATCTTTTTTCAGTTGATTTCGTATTATCTAACGACTGTTGTGTATACAATATGAACACAAATCCTAGACAGGTTCGATAGACTTGCAGAATTTTTGCATATTCCTTCGCCTTTTTTCATATTCTATCCATATTGACATTACTTCGTAAATTGATTAAAAGTGTAATTTCCTTACAAAAGCGCATGTCACAACACTAATTACCGTAATGACACTTAGCAGTGACCTTTACACAGTACATCGCTACTGTTAGTGCATACATGTGGTCGCATGTTGCTTGGCGACTTAGCTAGACAACGTTGACTGTAAGATATATTATGACTATGTCTTTCTAATGAATAAGTAAAAAGTTAAGGAGTAGGAAAGTAATGCAACAAAATACATTTCAAAATCATTAACATAATATGCGAAGATGAAATAACTTTGCTAAAATAGTGGCTTAACTTTTGTTATTTGTGCTCTGCAAAAAAAAAAAATATTTATATGCTTATTCTGGCCATAAATACTGTTACAATTGAAAAATAAAAACATAATATATTACATTTGAATTTGGAATCTATCATTCTTAAATGAATATTTATACCATTGTGTATTCTCATTTTCACGCCAATCGGTGTTAAATATTTTTGTGATATTATAATGGAGTGGGGCGATAAAGAATATAATTGAATTATAGGTGTAGGTAAATTATAAATAATATACAACAGTTCTAAAACCAAGAATTTGAACCAAAAATCTGTAAAACCCAAAATTCATCTTCCAGTTGCATCACACCCCAAGCGGCATAAGGTCTAGAGGTCACTGGGAGCTTCCGTCAACCTGTTGAACGTGAGACAGGACGCGACGATTAATGCGTCCCCACTCCATGATGTATCGATACTATTCGCAGCACTTCACTATTACTTAGGTACCGGTTTTTTAGCGATCTTAGATTATGACTTGTCTCTTTGTGTTCGATTTATTGTGTTAATGCAAAATTGTTCAAAAGAGTCACCGTGGCAAACGCAAAGGGGAATTGAAGGAATACAGGTGAGTTTTAATCAATAAAAGACTCTGTTTGAATCAGCAGAGGCGTAGAGTGGACTAGTTAAGACGTGGGCGAAGACGTATCAGTGACGCCTTTTTTTTTCATAAATTTTTCATAAAAACGAGACAGCCACTGTCACAACCCAGCGTTCGACCACATCATCGCTTACCATCAGGTGAAAAAGTGGTCAAAAGAGAGCCTATCTATTATAAAAAACCCTCGTTCGAATCAATGTCAAAACACTTCCTCTCGTTCCAAATAAAGGAGGAGTTATTTAATGATTTTCCAACCACACAAAAAAGGGTCTGTTCATACAAGTTAAAGTATGTACAGTCAGGGATCAAAAGTGCAGTTGCACTCTACCAATGCTAAAGTATCTAAAATTTCTTTGTTGTAGAAGTTCAATGGTCCACAACTAGTTTATTCAATACTTTAGGTTCTATGCTACCAATTAAATCAGTCATGAACCATTGACCCTCTTCTACAAAGAAATTTTAGACATTTTAGCATTGGTAAGGTGGAACTGCACTTTTGACTCCTGACTGTACCTATTTCAAACTGAATTATCTACAATAACATAGAAAATATACTTTGATGCTGTTATCAGGTCTTTCATTCAAAGTATTTTACAAAATTAGCAGCTGATTTGCTTCTAAAATAGATGTATAGTAGGTAGGAATTTAGCCATGGACCAATGAGTAGATAAGCGGCTATTGAAATGTATTATTGACCTGACTGATTCCTCTTTTATACTGGTCCTGTATTATACATGGAATCTAGACATAGCGTATTATGAAAGCTTTCTGCAGCATTACACGAAGCACGAAGCACGAAGGTTGAGGAATTCGTGGAGTATTTGAAGGTGAAGACCAACTGGACTCTGAGGGTCGTAAGGTTGGAAGCGCGCCACGACGTCAACTTCAAGTCGTTCGTGGTATGAGTTCCAACCCAACAGTTAAGGACCTTTTTGAAAGAGGACTTCTGGCCGAAAGGTGTCGTATACCGACGTTTCCGAGGACGGTTATGCGATACCACGCAGCGCAACACGACGCCGACTAGATTACGTGTTTAATTATAGTTAAATAAGTTTTGTTTTTATAATATGTATTAGTTTATTAATGATAAAGATTATTGTATGTATTTTTTCTATGGGCCTCTGATGCCTGAAAATAAAATGATTATTATTATTATTATTATTATTATTACAGCTCTGCCTTGATCCCATTTACTTAGCCCATGTTTACGCATAATTTACTATGTAGAAGTAGAAACCTATTGTAATCTAACGCCTAATAACATAGTAAGCAAGAAGCCATCTGAGTAATGGATATCCTTGCTACCTCTGACTATAGTCTATACATTAAGTATTGCAATTAATTAGTTACAATGACCATGATATAAAACATTTATACACAGTTATAGTCACAATTCAAACACTGAAAGGAGACAATTTTTTTTGTTTGGGGAATAGGCCCACCACAAGTTGTGGCGTATAGCAATGAAATGCACGTTAGTTTATTCCTTATAATCTCTAGATTACATTGGTAATATTAGCAAAACTTTATGTAACTGGAGTACCGTGAAATACGACAGTCAAAACATGACTCTCATAATAACCTAAAATCTCACAAGAGCGATTGTCTAATGAGTGGATAGGTCTCCTTGGTATTTTAAGTTAAAATAGTGCACTGTTCAATAATATACAGTATAAAACAAAGTCACGTCTGTACTACGTGTGAGACTTTGATGTGATTTACACGATTTGATAGACTTATTCATGAAAATGCGTAGATGTATTCATTTCGAAATAGCGCGGCTTTTGCCGGCCATTGACTGTAGATCTAAAATAATAAGGTGATGTGTTTTATGCTGGTTGTGTAAGGAGAAAAAAAAAACCACATTGTAGGTACATCACAAGTATTTATTACTGTTCATCATCATCATTTTCAAAGTCATCTCTTAAAAGCAGTATTTCATCTAAAAAAGATGCAGGTGGCTCAACCTCACATTGATGCCGCGCCCAAGATAAAAACCACACTATACACATCACATAAGCACAGCAGCCAACAGTGCGTCTGCCCACTAAACAATTACAACAGTATCCAGCAAGAGCAATAATCAACATTCCGTTGAAATCGTGCTGCACAATTGATACAACGGCTTTGTGGATTATGCATGTATCTACAGATGCCATTTTCATAAAATCTTTCGAATAAAAATACGAAAAGAACAGAAGAAACATGCAACTATCTAGTAATCGGAAACAATAATAATGTTGTCTGTAGCGGTGGGCGTTTCAACGACGAACAGTTTTCAAAGACCGTTTTTTGTTCTGCAACGTAACAACCGTTTTCCATCCTGCGACCAAACAGTCTTCGTTGCACAAACCAGTCTTCGAATTACTGTATGCGAATTGTTATCTTACTGTTAAGAAAATAAGGTCGAAAATCCATTGCTTCAACTATCACACTCGTCACGTCGTCGTTTTTAAAACCAGTTATTGCAATGAAAAATGAATTTTATGTTTATAGTCATAAAGTTCATTTTTCATTGTAATAACAAGTTTTGAAACGACGACGCGTCGAATACAGAATTTATTACCGTCCTCAAACTAGTTGCGACAACGAACGTTTTCTGCAACTACTTCACTCAACGATAGTTTCGTCTTCAAACCAGTTGCGACGACGACCGTTTTCTGCAACCGTTTTTGTCGTCGCCAAAACGGTTACGTCTCGTCCGTATAAAATTCGACAACGACCCACCACTAGTTGTCTGTCAGTGTCAAACTGATTGAAACTGGACCACAGAGCATCTGCAACGGGCTATTAATTACGTTTCGTTCCACGGTGATTTTTAAAGTACGTTACTTGATATTTGTGTTAAACGTTAATAACAGCATTAAAAACAAGTTCGCTGTACCAATTAATCTTCTAAAACGCATTTAAATCCCTTGAAAAATCTTTTGAAACGCATTTAAATCCGATGTCACCGCCGCGCACTGTAGTAACATATTTTTTTTCACGTTAAAATAAACTTGAAAACGCTCCTAAACAAGCATTTTTTGCCGTAACACTTTTTTACTATTATTTCATTATTCCGGTTAGATTTCTATATAATTTTTGATCTGTTAATTATAATAAGATGATCGCTTTTTCCATGTGTAATATGATTAATAAACGTAACCGTTTAATAGTGGGCCCAAAAAAAATTGTCTCCTTTTAATTAAATGTACATAAGTACTTAGTGCTTTTAAAGAAACTAGTTATCCTAATTGTAGGCAAGTATGGGAATCGACGCATTACATTGGTAGCACCTCGGTACTGGGCCTCAAGTCTGCTATTACAATAGTTTCATAATGGTCTATCATTGATTTCGTAATTGTTGATTTTGACAAGTTTGGTAATCCACTAATATAATGGCGTCATTATGACTTTCCAATGGTCAACCACTGACACTTCATTGAAAGAAGAGGCATAGAATGGTAATCTCGTATATAATGACAAATGAATGTCTGACGTATGCGGTAATCTGCTAAAATTTAGACAGTTCCTTTGATCAGTGGCGTCATTTTGCAGTCATTGCTTTTAATAAGCTCGATATTGTCATTCTACCACAACTCTATTACGAGACCATTGCCCGATCAATGATCGATCATTATGAATTAGCAGATTACGAACTTTTAGCAAAATGACAATGGGATCTTGTTGGATGAATTTATGAAAATAGCAGACTTGGGCCCCTTGTATCCACGCATGCACACACAAATACGCTGTTAACACAATCGCGCATTATCAAGAATTTTTCGATATAGGTAAGTTTTCTTACCGAAAATAAATCTTTACTATAGTATAGTATAGTCGGCCTTATAATGTTCCCACTGCTGGGACTCAGGCCTCCTCTCTGGAGAGGGCATGGGCCGTAATTCACCACGTGGGCCCAGTGCAGGTTGGTGGATGTCACATGTCTTCGAATTTTTGGTCCTAGGACATGCCGGTTCCTCACAATGCATTCCTTCATCGTTTTGAGAGCAGTGGTGATGAAATAAATAACACAAAGTAATGCGTCTGGCTGGGTTTGAACCCGCGACCTACAATTCGTAAAGTGGGGCCGTTACTACTCGGCTACCACTGCTCTCTAAATCTTCTAATCTAAAATTCTTTATTATTTTAGAATAAAAATATACCCATTTTGAAAATAGTTTAAATCGATTCAGTGTCCGATTCTGGACATACTAATTTCAGGATGTGCGTTTATTATGTTACATGTTGTAGGTATGTACTTAGGCTGTTCTCCAAACTGAGACCCTACCATGAGCTCGTAACGCGATCCATTTGACGACCTGAACTGAACTGTTAAAGGGATTGAGCTATATAGGGTGTATAGCTCCATCCCTCTTTCTCCCTCGCAGGCCTGACATCTTAACACGTGTTGGTAAGGCCCCAGGTCGTCTTGTGACATGCATATCGCATGAAAAGGCTCAAAATTTTATCAAATACGTATTTTATTTATTTATTTATTGCCAATTTACACTTACAGTTTACACCACACATATAAATTATAGGCACACATTAATTAATAGCGATAATACAAAACAACATTTAGAAATAATTAACATAATTATAATGAAAATAATGTCTTTGAGTGATGTGCCGTACCACCAATTTTATTCTTATCGATATTTTTAAATCAGTTTTTACTACGACAAGATGAACATAATATGAATAACAAAAAGTTCTCAATACTAAGCTTGGGTGTTAAGTCAATTATGAATACAATTTGCCATGTTTTATCCAAAAAAGAGAAGTAAAACCAAATTATAAGAAAAATATTTGGCCAAACTTAGATTATAGTGGACGAGCACATCAGTATAATAAGTAGTATAATAAAGTATGAATATGACTTTATTTAAATCTAAATTGGTGTCAAAAATCAAAGCATGCAAATAACTAGCAGAGATATTATATTAGCTGATGACGTTAACGATCTGAATTGCGTGCAATGATTGACGGCGCAATATTTGGTCAAACATGACAGTAGCAGCCGCGGCATAAATAAAATGACTAAAATCATTGAAACGAATACTGTGACATGTATCTACAGAAGATTCACATGACAACAACTGTGGTCAAATTGCAATCAATTAGAAAGCAACGGAGTTTTTAAGATACTAAGCTGCCTTTATACAGAAACCAGTGTTTAGCTTAAATTCTGATACAGATGTCAGAGTAGTAGAGTAAAATCTACAAGTCCGTGATAAAGCCTGTCATACTGTATGGATCAGAATTTCGGGCTGTGAAAAAGTCGAATGAAAAAAGATTGCATGTACTGGAGATGAGAATTTTGAGACGGATGTGTGGTGTGACGAGAATGAGTAAACTGAGAAATGAGCATATTAGAAGAAGTGCCAGTAACTGAAAAATTCAAAGGGAATCGTTTGTCTTGGTATGGCCATGTGAAGAGGAGGGATGAAACGCATGTTACTAAAAGAGTTATGAGTAATATACATGTGGATGGATGGAGAGGGATGCTAAAGAAAAGTGGGATGGATTGTATGAGAAGTGATATAAAAGAAAAGGCGATGGCGGATGGAAATAGTGATGGCGTATCGGTTGACAGAATGGAAGAAAAAACGGGGTCGGCGAAACACGACGCCGACCCCAAATAACACTGGACAAGGGCACGAAAATTATGATGATGATTCAGATTCAGATATTTTTATTTGTTGAAGACAGGTAAACAAGAAGTACAGATGTGATGTCAATATAAAATGAACGATATGTCTTGCGGTCGACGGTGCCATATTACAATTATAATTAAGAATTGGAAAAATTATATTTAAAAAAAAACATTCATAATTAATTAAAACAAGTTAAAAAATAATAATTAAATACCAAAATAAAATACAGTACAAAAACATCATTAATAAAATTAAGTATAAATTTAACCAAATTATAAACATTAAAATTAAATTAGATTAAATAAAATAATTAAGATGTATAATAATTATGTCCTTATATTAATTTGTCTTCAAACTACTCATTGACTGTATAGTAAGTTTTCTCGCACCACAATAGTTGTTAATGATTGGTATGCAAGTTGATAGAGTTCACCTTCTATATTTTTGCTAAAGCTTGACCAACAGTATTGTCTTGCTCGTGTTGAAATTGTTCAATTTGTATATGAATAGAAAATATCATCGAAATCATTGCATCGTTTGTCTAAGTACAACGAACCTAAACATTGGAATTAAGTAGATTTTATTATAATTAAATAGAGTTTTGTATACAGAGTTAAGTAGATATAAATTGATATATTAAATCTTAAAACAAGAACGTTTTTTATTGAAGTGGGAAATCATCAAAAGACTTATTCTGCTCTGTGTAGAGTAAGAGGGTGTGTCAGACTTTTACTGACTAAAACCTACCAGCGTTCTTTCAGTTGCCCTTTGCTTTGGGGCCACGATGACCCTTTCGAATAATTCCGCAAAAACTAACAAAGCCTTTAGGGGTCATTTCACTTTTCCGTTAACCGTGGTCATTTCACCTTGAAAGCCAAATATGGTGGCTGCCAACAAAGTTACTTATCAAGCCATTCAGTCCGTAGGGAACCAGTTTTATAGGTACATGTCAGATTTAGTAATTTATTGAAGTAACCTTCCTATCATCGCAAGCTATGGCTTAAAACCCAATCAGCGTAGGTAAAAAAATAATTCAACCAATCAAAAAGCCGAATAATAACAATAATTGTCATCATGCCATATTACAAGCAGACTTTATGTTAGTGTTTTGATAGCAATTCATTGCTTTGATACATAATAGTGACGCAGCGATCGGCAATTAACATAAAATATAATTTATGGCCGATATATCGACGCTTCGGAACTATTACCGATTATGATGCAAATTTTAATGACCTCTATTACAGTTTTGTTTAATTAATAAAAAACGTATCGAAACGAATTTTTAATAGAGGTTTGAATCACGTGTGGCTTTTTTTCTTGTGAGGAAATAACAGTGTTAGAAGGTTTCCGTTTCTAACCATTTATTGGACAAAAAACATGTGAATATGTATCCGCTAACAAGGATGAGAAGAGATACTCAGGTGGCGGAGCAGATGGCCACGGGATTTTTAAAAGAGCTGACGTGGCCCTGAAACGCAAAGGGCTCTCTCGGTTCACCTTAGAGCAAGAAACACGAAGAAGAGAACCTTACCTAACCTAATCTTAAATTTCCCACCTCACAAAAAAAAGGTAGTGGGGCAGATAGAAATATTGAGAACAAAACTTCCATTTTCATTGGTTTTCAACAGACAGGTGACATACCTATCTGTTGACAAACTATTAATCTGGTGTTCGAACACCGAAAGAGACCTTAATAAAGCCTAATTACCAAAATCGACAACCCAGAACAGACTGCCTGGTGCAGAATTATGAGGAGACCCGACCCAGATAATGTGAGCAAGGATGGACAAAAAAGAAAGAAGAAGAAGGTGCCTAAATCTGTACCTAGTCAAAATGCTACATGCAGATGCCTATCATGTAAGTTTGTAGTGTTAAAAGGTGAAGTTTACGAAGCTATAATGACACTACTTTCACATTTTTTTGTTATTACACAAATTCTTCAAATTAAAATTGAAATTCGTAAAGTCCTTACTACTTTTCTTTAACAAAAAATATTACAAACTATTAACAATCAATTACATTCAATTAAAATATTTAACAAGATTATCGATAATTAGTTCAAACTAGGTAACCTGTTCCACAGGTCAGGTGTGGAAGTCACTACCTAACATTTATTTTTTATTTAGTCAGTGTCTTTAGGTCCAAAGTTTCAAGCATTAGTATGCGATGTAGGGCCGCCGTTATTTGCATATCGATAAAGGTTAACAATGCAATTACGCGTGTTGATACTCGATAAACAATAAAACAAAATCGACAGCACTAAGTTTCTGCGGTTTTAGTGGGGACGACTTTTTTGATTCGGGTCGGAGTCGTGTCGTTGAGTCGCTCGTGGTAACTTTTATAATACTTGGAAGGTTTAAGGCGTAACATTATTATAATGGCTAAAGCTTTTATAATTTTTTTTTTCTTCCAATAATAAATATCCAGTATTTGTCAAAACTAACAAAATTCTTAAGTTATCGAAACTAAACCAATCTAGACTTAGTTTTTACACCAATTAGATATTATAAAACCATCCCGCCATTCTCTTCTCTTCTTCTTCTTCCTGCCCTTGTCCCGTGTTATTTGGGGTCGGCGCAACACGTTTTTTTCTTCCATTCTGCCCTGTCACTCGTCATACTATCACTAACTTCCTTTTCTTTCATATCACTCTTCACACAATCCATCCATCTTTTCTTTGGTCTCCCTCTCCCTCTCCATCCATCCACATGTAAACTCATAACTCTTTTAGTAACATGCGCTTCATCTCTCCTCTTCACATGACCATACCAAGACAAACGATTCCCTTTCAACTTTTCAGTCACTGGCGCCACTTTCAAACTTCCCCTAATATACTCATTTCTCACTTTATCCATTTTAAGACCATGAAATATGAATCTTTAAGTCAAGAGTGGATAGGTTACTTCTTGCCAAGCAAGCTCTATCGTCGGCCACATCATCGCTTATCATTAGGTGAGACACATAATTTAAAAAAAAAATCGTATCGCAATCGCATCGTGAATCCTAAAAGACATTATTCATGAGCCATCCGCAGTGGACATGCAATAATTACAACTAAACACCAACAACATTCACGATACGCAAATAATAATACTTCAGCAACCACCATTATTGCAATAATGTTCCTATTAAATTATCTTAAAAACTTACACATAATCTGTATACTTCTCATTATAATTTAATACAGTATAATGTAATTTAATTATGTTCAAAATAATGTTGGTACATTTTTCTACTTACCCAACAAATTATATAATTCGTGAGATAAGATTATAATTATTTTTTACGAGAGAAAGGCGACGATGCGTCGCTAAGAAATGCATGCTGATGTAAAATATTTGAGAAGTTAAGAATGGATTAAATTGTTTCATAATTTTAATTTAGTGAACATTAATTAAGTGGTTACCAGATTTCGGATGTTTTAGTTTTAAATAGTTTTTTTCTTTAAATAAATTTGACTTTGCTGCACTTTTCAAGATTTTGTTCTGAATTGGATCTTTTTTAGCGTTCCGTACCTCAAAAGGAAAAAACGGATCCTTTAAAGGATCACTTTGTTGTCCGTCTGTCCGTCTGTCAGCTGTGAAAAAATCAAACATATACGAGTAAGTTAACGAATAAAAAGGGTACTGCCCGTTGACCCAAAATCCTGAAATTTGGCATAAAGTATGGTTTTATAGCACAGGTATAGGAATAAATCTGAGAACAGTAAATTTATTGTTATCTACATCACAAAAAAAAAAAACTTTTTTGCAATTCAGAAAAATCTTCGAGACTCCATTCGGAAATTGTAGTTTGTACAGAATCCTCAGTACGCGAGGCCGACTCGCACTTGCCTATTTTTTTTTTTATTCTTAAGTCTCTCTTTTGACCACTATCTTACCTGATGGTAAGCAATGACGCTTGCCTAGAAGTAGCCTATTCACTCTTGACTTGAAGACCCCTAGGTTGTAGCTATCAGGAAACACAGTCTCCAGCAGGAAATTCCACTCCTGCTTTGCAGCTGTACGCACAATGAATGTGTTCCCAAAACGCTTTGTACGTATGGGTGCGATGTCCACCATGTACAGGTGGCGCAACGCCGTACGTCTAGTGGTCCTATGATGGAACGGATGGATCTGGGGGCGTAAATATGTAATGACATGGACTCCCGTTAGGGGATGAGTTTTGGAAAATCTTTTCTTATTCTTTGTTTATATTTAAAAATTTCAAGAGTTCTAGGTCAAAGGATTTGGACTGGGCCTTGAAGATTCAGGACTTTACCTTTTATTTTAGTATTTTTATATACAGATATTAATTGTAAGAAATCTAAAGAGTTTGAGATTGACCACAAGTGACGCATGTCAATCACTTAATAATATTGAACTTACGATAACCGTTATCACCGATTTTGATAATAATCGTTATCGCTAATAGAATGTAACTTTGTGAATTGTCTAGGCTGTCTGGTCAATGTCACTTCTCATTGTTTAGTGTACAAATAATCGATTTGATATTTAACTTATCACTTTATTACTATGACAAAAAGGCCCATTACTAGGTTGACTTTTTATTTATTTTAAGAGGGACCTTTTCCACTCGCCTATCGTCAACATCGAGCATGGGTTAAAAGCTTGTTACTTCATCTAACGCAATCCAACGCGATGTTTAATGAAAAGGCAACAAGCGAAAAAGAGAGATAACGCCTGAAAACTCTGTTTGCATTCGGTAATTCTGTGATTTAATCGAATATTTTACAAAACTTGTTCCAGGAAATACGTGTTTTTTTAAAACCCTTTAAAAGTTTTTGAAAAAAATTGTCGGCATTCAGAATCTTGATTATATTTTCAAGGAATCTATTGTTATACTTTTTGACTTTTTGAGTAAATTATGAAGTGTAAAATAGCAGATGTTCAGAGGCCTTTACTGGATGAGTTTTACACAAATTTATAAATTGATTTCAACAGTAGCCTAGATAAAATCCACAAGATAGCTGTGTATCCAAAATATCTAGAGAAAGATGTGTAATAACATCATAATCACGTAAGAGCGGTTGTATGAAAATGTACCTCGAAAAGGACGCTCTTAAGGGTGGGAAATCGTCAAACAATTAAGTACTCTTACTCTGGATGAAGCGAGAGAGAGAACTTTTGCTGACTAAAACACACCCATATTCCTTCAATTCCCCTTTGCGTTCAGGATCGGGGGGGCACTTTCTAACAATCCTGCAGCCTTGGATGGAGACGGACTTGCGGATGACGAAGTCATTAGATATCTTCCCACCTCCAAAAAATAAGCCTTGGAAGGAGAAAATAAACCAAAAGTCCAAAATGTATAGGACTGAAATACCTACGCTAAAACATCACGGTCAATCACAGTATATCATAAAGTCGAAAGCTTGTATGTATTGGTGTGTATGTATGTTTGTTATTCCTTCACGCTCAAACTGCTGAACTGATTTGGATGAAATTTAGCACACGGATAGACTGGAATAAGACATTTTTACCTTAGGAGCGTGTTCCTATCACATAACTTTCTACCTGAACCCAGTGGCAGAAGCTAGTGCAATTTTGACAATGTATGTCACTAATGTAACTTTGTCTAGCAAGACCCTACTCATTAATCTGTGCTCAACTCTCAAAGCAATTTGAATATCTCTCGCAACTGCATCCACCTGCACCCACAGACACTGATAACCTACGACTGCAATCACCAATCCCGTCTCTGACCTCGACGCTTGCAGGGCAGGCCCGTATTGTCTCACAGTCGCTTAACCCTTAAATGTCAACGGTGTCAATAACGTCAATTCGATGTCACATGAAACATTACTGACATTTATTATTCGATACTGTATTGTGGTCTAATGTGGCGGAGCTAGAGTTCCGGGTTCGAGTCCTAGGTTAGGCAATTTTTGTGGGTAATGACCATAGACATAAGACTTAAATACATAGTGTGTGTGTAGAAACAAACATACAGACACACTCACTGACAAACTTTGGCCTTAATAATAAGTATTGGTGTGCAGTGTGACGTTTGATTGATTTGATTGATTGATTTATTTATTTATTCAAAAACAATCAATCACATTGTGTGCGAATATTTAAGCTTAGGATAGGAACATATGTAGTAAAAATTAATAATAATATTGAATTGGTTAAAAAATAATGAGATGTATGATAATGTGTGTGAATAAATGTATTTTCTTTCTTTCTTTTCTTTTGGTACTAACACCTCTGTAAACTCTTCGGGAAAAACATAAGCGTGATGTTTTCTTATGTAATTAAATTTTAAAAAATTAAACCGTCTGACCCATTTTTTGCTTCAATATCGATCTATTCGTATCGCCCGATCACTGATCCAGATCTCTTCAATGCCAGACATGACGTTTGATTGACAGATTGACGGACAAACATGCTGATTGGATATAATTACGATGCATATTTTGTTAATAAACAATTGTCTGTCAATTTGCTGTTCGAAGCAATCTTATTGAACTCTAATAGGGTTGAATTTTGTTTAGATAGAGCGTTAAAGTAAGTTGGTAAAATATCCTTAGAAATTAGATTCTTGGCGGTAGGTTTGGTATTTGAAATCATTGTGTTGTGATGAGATCAAACAAGATCCTTATTCAACTCAGTTTGCGGTTAATCGTGGATGGTATTAGAAGAAAAGGTTATGACTACACAGCAAAGTTGATGGTCCAGTCAGCTTGTTACTAAATTGACTGGTATAATGAGCTATTAGAGGGTTGACTTGCGTTTTATTTTCATTGTCACAGTTTTAATTTTGTTTCGATAAGAAAAACTGACCAGTGCGTGTTGCCAGTGATGACATATGGTTCCGAAACGTGGTCGCTCCCAATGGGCCTCATCAGAAGGCTTAAAGTCACCCAAAGGGCAATGGAAAGGGCTATGCTCGAAGTTTCCTTTCGTGATCGATCAGAAATGAAGATATCCGCAGGAGAACCAAGGTTGCCGACATAGCACGAAGAAACGTCAAACTTAAGCGGCAATGGGCAGGGCACATTGCTCGCAGAACAGATGGCCGTTGGGCCGAAAGGTCATACAAGATGGACCGATGACCTGGTAAAGGTTTCAGGAATCCGATGGATACAAAACGGACAGAACCGTTCATTGTGGCGACACTTGGGGGAGGCCTATGTCCAACAGTGGACGTCTATCGGTTGAAATGATGATTATGATGATGAAGAAAAAAAACACAGTTAGTTGAAAAAGAGACTGCATCTGCCACATGGTCAGTATCAACAGCATGACATAACAGGTATGTCACAGAAAGGTATACTTGATTACGCATGTTAAAACGTTTACTTCCTTATTCTCAAGCAGGCTTGCCTGCGTGATAATAGGAGATTAATAATAATAATATTTTTTAATTTTTCATCAAAGCCGTACAAAATAGTTTTAAATTGTATGTACAAAGTAAGGAAGTAAAAACACTAAACTTCTAAACTAGGTAAATGCGTGTATTTTTGAAATCAGTGTCCAAGAATAAATTTAAAACAATTTAAGAATTATGAGCATGTATATATTCCACTTACTAAAAATAAATATAAGTTAAAAATAAAAACAAGGTAGCATACTTCTGGCATACAAAGTATCCTATGTCCTATTCTAGGACATGATCTTCCCGTGAGCCTTCATCCAAATCCATTGAGCCGTTTGGGCGTGAAAAAATAACAATACACTCTTTCGCCTTTATAATATTAGCGTATCACAAAAGTAACAGAACAAATAGTCGATGGGGCCGAAAGGTTCTGGAGTGGCGATCACGTACCGGAAGACGCAGCGTGTGTGTGGTGACACTTGGGGAAGACTGAAATGATGATTACAATGGTAGTGGATGGGCAATCGGTGAAAAACTGAATCCGATTCATGTAAAATACAGGATTCAGCTGTATCCAAAGGACTCAAACATAGACGGGATAAGTCTTAGCTGATGAGAAGTATATAGCATACTGGAAGACGCAGCATGGGTACACCACGCTTACCCGTCTTTAGTTCCCACAAGGTGAACTAAAGACCTAGTGAGGGGTCACGAGAATCCGATGGATAAAGAGAACAGTCATTGTGGTGACACTTGGGGCACAGAATAAGTACAAGTCTTGAAGGAGGCCTACGTAGAGTTGTAGACATCTTTCGTCTGAATTGATGATGATAATCCACAACCTAAAGGTTATGGGGAATCAGGACTTAAAGGAAACTATTTTCTTCTGTAGTAAGTACACCATGTGCACCACAAAATGGATCTATCTTTACTGATCTAATGTAAGATAAATTGTAGCTCACCCAGTACCGAAATTTACGCTCGTATATTTATCTGTAAGTACGTAATCAGCAGGTGTATTATCTTATCCAACTTTATGGAAAGCTTACAAAACTATTCATTAGATTGAAAACTAAACTCATCGGTTTTGCGTCGGCGGCCGTCCATCTTGCGATGTACGATGGATGTTCAATCGAACTAATAAACAGAATAGTGTAGCTAAACAACGTTGCATGCCTTTAATAAAAATAAAATTGGGGAAATTAAAATTCAGTTATTCGTTTAGTAGAAAACTAGGCAAGGTGTAGACGAGCTATATGATAATATTTTTGCAACTTGGCCAATTTGGTCCTTCATAAAGTAATCAAGTCAAGTAAAAATATATTTAACTGCTTAATACGAGGCATGCCTTTTAAGTTTTGTCGTTTGAAGAAAAAAACACAACTAGAACCTTATAGTACTTTTTATTGTTTTTCAAAGTATTCACCACGTAGCTTAATATACTTTTCCATTCGCTCAAACCAGTTATTATAACATTTATTCCACTCTAAAGTGGGGTGTTCAAAATGGCTGACTTGAAAGCGTCGACTGCTTCTTCACTGGACTGGAACCTTTGACCACGAACACTTTTCTTAATTTTAGGAAATGTAAAGAGATCTTTACGGCTTAGGTCAGGACAGTATGGAGGATGGTCAAGAATTTCTACTTTTTCCTGCTTCAAATACTCAATCGTTCGACGAGCGCTGTGTGAGCTTGCGTTGTCGTGGTGCAGGATGATGCGTCGCTTTGAGTTAGATTTTCGAAGTTCGGCGATGACTTGTGGTAAACAAACTGTGGTATACCACTCTGCGTTAACCGTTCTACGATCTTCAAGTGCAATAGTCGCAACATGGCCGGTTTTTCCAACGAACGTGGCCACCATCTTCTTTGAAGTGCTTCGAGAACGAACAACTTTAGTCGGCTTTGACTCGTCTTGAAAGACCCAGATTGTAGATTGTTGTTTGGAATCAGGATCATAGGCATAGATCCAAGATTCGTCACCACTGATGATGTCGTAGACGTGATTTGACTCTCCTCGGTTGAACCTTTGCAGAGTTTTCTTACACCATCTGACGCGGGCCGCCTTGTGATCGTCGGAAAGCAGATGCGGTATCCAACGGCAAACTAGCTTTCTCACACCAAGCGCTTCATGCAAGATCTTCTGAATGGTTGTCCCTGAGATGCCTAATAGAGCCTCTATCTCTCGATATATCACATGACGATCTTCTAGATTTAGTTGTCTCACAGCAATGATGTTATCTTCGGTGAAGGCGGATTTTGGTCGTCCTTCGCGAGATTTGTCACTAACACTAGTATGTCCACGCTGGAATTCTAAATACCAGCGTTCGACAGTCCGCAGACATGGGGTTTCATCACTGAACACAGATGTTAGCTCTTCAAAACCCTGAAGCCGTGTCAGGCCTCTCCTAAAGTTGTAGAAAATTATTGCACGAACGTTTTCCTTAGAAAGATTCATTTTCGTACGTAACCTGACAGATTCCAATCGACGCTGTGACTAAACAATAGCATTAATCCTAATACTTTCAACTGTTTTGAGATTCAAAATTTAAACACATTCGAATATAGAACAGTTCCAAATTCAAAATTGCCGGGAAATATGGAAACGACAGAACCTAAAAGGCATGCCTAGTAGGCTGTCAAATGAGTAGGTAAGCATAAGAGAAGCAGATTCCTAAGAGGATGAAATTATCCAAAAACGTTTTAAAATTTTCAATACCAAAGGTCATGCCCATGTTAAAAGGACACTTAGAATGGCAGGAATTTGGCTTCAGTCAGTAAAAGTCTGACACTGCCCAGACAGTCTTGCACGTGAGACAGATTGGACATCCAAATAGATTACTCACTCCCACCAAAAAAAGGTGCCCTATGGAAATTGCAGCATAGACCTTAAATTCTAGCATTTAACATAACTGCATGACAAAATCTTCACAATAAAAACTACCATCTAGTAGAACCACAAAAAACCACTAGCAATATTAGAAACAAACAAAGACGTCATTCTCATTGGTGTCATAAAATTTAAAAATCATTCGAAATTCCAATTTCAAAATACAAAAAACATAAAACGACCAGTACAGTGACGACCAAAAATATCTGCAGCGCAATATTATTTGATATAGAACATGGAGTTAACAGTCGGCTGCATTCATTCCGGCCTGATTGATAGAGTGATTGATTGGCACGTGACGCGAACACTCCCGATGTAATAGCCCAGTAAACAGGTTCACGATCGCGACCGAATTCAAACCTCTAAATTGAAATTAATATTTTTTGTGTAATCTGTGGTGATTTTTGTTTAGATTAGATTTTTTGGTGGTATATGTACGTTTGAGAGCTGTATTGATTTATCGTGTAATTAATCATTTTATTAGGGACTTTTCTGACTGATACGATCAGCTTTTAATTGCAGGATATCATAAACAAAATACTTCACACACATCACCCCATTGAAAACTTTCCCTTTCGAAATAAGCAGAAAGATTTCTGGCGTAGATACGCCCCAATGACACACACACACAGAAAACAATTGAGCCCTCAGTCCTAACTTCCGTGCGAAACACACAAACAATCACACATCTATACTCAATAACGCTTCGCAACAGCATCTTTACAAGTCATTAGACGTGCCACCCCCCCCCCACACGCTTCACCCCCCACCCCGCGGGCCCCGCACCCGTTTGTAATTAACTGAGGGCCATAAATTGACCGTAACTGTCATATCATATTGATTTAGTCCCGTGAGCGTACCTACGCCTTGCTCCGAGTTTTCAGCCTCGCCGGGGTAGGGGAAAAATTAAAATTGTTTGGATTGACGCTATCGGGGAGCGCTGTATCGGGGCTGATGCTTATGTTAGAGCTACCTTCCTGTTCAGTGTAGACGACTCCGTGACTGGACAATTCTGAAGTAGAACTAGAGGACGTTTTATTCTTACTCTGTGCACGTCACACTGTCTTGTACAATGACAACTACTACATTTCACGTCTCAATAAACGTTTACTGAATTGTCTCTGTTGTCAAAAGAAAAGTTTTACAGAAAATTCTTTAATCCTTGACTCAGTTACTGATGGCCAGCAAAATTACTAAGTGTTGAAAAAATTACAATCACCCAATTTTATTTTCGTTCATCTATTGAAACAGATTCATTCATTCTTTCATTAGCTTCATTCATAACAACTAATTTATCACATTGAACGTTTCAATTGCATATCAGAATTCCGTAATAAAACAAACATTGGGCGAATCGAAAATAGTTGGAAATCAAACATGATACGACTCATTTAAATCATATTCATATACAAAAAAATCGTTCCGTATACATATACATACGTACGTCTATGCCCACACATAGCCGTGAATGAAGTGAAGACAGCATTATTACCGCTTTGCAACGATTGAGACTGTCAAAACAACGCTAACTAGCGAAATCGAACAACATTTGGCCGGCGGATGATAGAAAACAAACATTTACTTGCCATTCTTAAGCAGATGATCCGATTCAACAAACATTATTGAACGAATTTACGAGCCATCGAGATCAAAGTCGTAATACAAAAATATCTGTAGCAATCAGCCGAGAGGCACTAGTTTCTTAAGAGCTGTGCTTAAGGAGCAATTTTGTGCGTGAGATGACTTTGATGAGTGCGGATGCAAATTGGGCGCCATGTTTTTTTCCCGCGCCAACAATCCGCGCTGCTGCCGCATCGAAGCTTCTTTTTTCTACTGTAAGTTCCTGATCGCGCTAATTCTGATTAAGAAGCATTTTTTGTTCCGATTGTGTAACATTTTAGACGCGTTCGTTCGATATTTCGATGATTGCTACGGCGATGCTTGATCAAAGACGGCCTGGATCTCATTCAGCCTTGATGTGTGAAAGATTCATACGTTTTTACAAATACCGGGAGCAGTTGTTTGGACAATAATATCATAGCTGATAGGAAACTTTGCAACTGGACCGATGACATGATTCAATCTTCATCGATTGATCCTTAGATTTGATGCTATTTTAAATTTTTTAATGAGAATTTCATATAATTCTTCGCTTCTTGTCCAGAATATAACTTTATTAGAGGTTTAGATAAAGATATCGCGACAAGTTTACTGCCACAGCCTATGGAATATTACTGCCATAACCTATGGAAGTCATTATTAGCCCTCAATTTCCATTTACTTCGACGCAAGGCTAAGGTGCCCATATTAGCTTGACTATATGTTCTGCCATCTTCTTCACGCCTCAGAATATATCTGGATGTGTTAGGGCACCAGAAAGTGGTTATTGTAAAGACTGAGGGCGTGGGCTACAGGTGTAAACTTCTGAAGTCAGGTGTATATGAAGAAAAGGTCTGGACTGCAATTTTTAATACATATATTTTTGTATATGTGGACACCCAAAAGAAATGATTCAGAGTAATTCGGGGGTCTGCTTAAATCTTGTAGGACGCTTTTTAACGAATTAGGATTACTAACCCTCACTATTTTGTTTCTCAAACAGATTATTTGTTACACACGGTACACTAAATCTCATGAAAATAAATAAAAAAAACTTCATGATGAACTTTTTTTAAATAATCTTGTAATAATTGTGATTATCAAAATCTAGACATAAGCGCCAAAACTAATTAGAGAGCTATGATTAATTTATTTTAACAATAAACTGAAGGGCTCTGCAAAAATATTTACTACTCTGAAGTTATTTTTTAAATTCTATGCAAAATCGGAACAATTATCATTCTAACATTATCTAGTAACATAATGCCTAATATTATTAACTTATAGATCTTTTTTTAACTTTTGTTACACACGATCTCAATAATAATAAATTATAAGACAGTTTTAATGTGTCTATTAAGTAGTATAAAAAGATCTCAGTAGTAATTGTAATCTATAATTCTATATACATATGTATTGACCACTGAATCATCAACGCCTAGTCTAAACCCTTGGACCTACAAAGCTGAATAGTTTTATGTTGTTTTTAAGACATAGACAAGAAATATAAAAAGAGAAAAGGGGTTCAAAGTTTGTCCATCATTTTAGAAGAAAAGTAAATTTTTGTGACCCCAAATTTAACGCTAGCAAAACCGCAGACAAAAGCTAGTTCTCACATGACACTCCTGTGTCATGTGAGAACCAGCTTTTGAACATGTTTTACTAAAATTATACTTATTTTGCACAAACCTTCAAAACTCTGTTCGATCGACCAGCCTGCATAATAATATAATATAATATTCCACAACTATCACACAACGCCGTCTAGTCCCAATCTAAGCAGAGCTTGTGTTATGGGTACTATACAACTGATAAACATACTTATATATTTCTAAATACATACATATATAGATAAATTACACCCAGACACAGAACAAATGATCGTGCTCATCACACAAACATTTGTCCTGGGTGGGAATCGAACCCACGACCTCCGGCATAGCAGTCAGGGCCACTAACCACTAGACCAACAGGCCAGGCCAATTTGCATGCTCACAAGGTAAGCTTTTTATGCAGCCTCCTCAGATATCACACGATTTAAATCCACAGCTCTTGCATACTGCAGCCAAGGCCACTTGTCCAGCTCATTTCCACTCAAATCAATCAAAGCATGTATTTCTTAAAATTACAGGCTCTTTTGAATTGTCAAGAAGTGAGTCAGTCAGAAAATTTATGCTGATTGCATTGCAAGGCATAGATCTCTTTAGAGAAATTGTGCAAGAAACTCCATAGACACTCTTTTAAATCGTGTTTTTTTTTTTTATATTACAAATATCTCGGTTACTTCTTGTCGCTTTTATTATGTGAGAACAATGTCAATAAATAAGATTTTAAAAAATCAAAATATAGACATTAAAATAAGCCACTGGCAGTTAAGAGATGACCAGTCTCGACTGCCAGCGTCCGTTCACGGACATGACGCCTAAGTATATTAGCACCACTCAGCTCAACCATTTTGAAGGGAACTGAATGATCCAACATACGCGCTACCATCAGTGATACAGATTGCAATTTCAACCAATCCAAAAGATCTTGTTTGAAATATCTTCGTGCAAATATTTGTGTCCAACATCATTTTTGACCCATATCTATTTTTCAACAACAGTTTATCTCATCTCTGTTTATTTTAACTCATCATCGTTGTTATCGCTGTCAGTAACATTCTTACTTGTCAGTCAAGCCCATGATCTTCAGTGATTTGAGATAATGTGATTTACAAGATAAACCAAAAACATGCGATGAACCAAAAATGTAAATCCATTGTAATCTTTTTGTATTTCGTTTCTTTAATAGGAGTTTCCATGTTAATTTTTAGTAAGATTTCATCTAATCTTTCTATGAGTCCAAATTGGACACGCAGAGTCAAATATATTTGCTTCTATAGAAAATATATATTCACAGTAATGTCTCTTTTACATAAACTAGCATGCATCTCCCCGACTCAGATCGAGTCACGATATCAATATATCAGTTAGAGAGCACAGACTACTGTAACTCCTTGCCTACACCCAATTTGACAGCGGCCATTAGAAAAAAAACGGGTTTATTTATCGCCCCACTAAAATTCCTAGTGATTTCACATCTAGGTAACTTATCTTATAAATCGTGAAATGTGTCAATTAACTCCAGTTTAATGTCGTATTTATGTTAATAGACGTCTGACGGACATTTTTGGGCATACACAAAAAGAGACGCGGCAGGATGCGACCGGCACCACGGCATCACTACACTCGGGTATTTTTAAATGTCAAATGACTTAAATAAGTGTTGCGACCTGAGCTGTGTGACGCCTGATTGATTGGCTGATTGACTTTTCGCATTCAAGGGTTAACGTTTCTCATTTTTTGCTTTACCAAAGCAAAAATTCCATTGGTTTATTTAAAGCCTGATCAATCAGATGAATAAACATTTTTATTTTACTACTCATAAAGTTAGATTGCCAAAAACAACGACCTACTAATCGATATTATAACGTTAATTAGTTAATGTTACATAAAAATCTTTTACTGTATCATTACTACAATAATCATTAAACAAATTTAAAAACGGCTAAAAAGCTGTCAGAATTTATGTATATTAAGATCATTTACGAAATAAGAAAGAATTAGTAAGAGCTTAGCTACAAAACTGATTATTAATAAAAATTCTAATTTCAATCACTAACTTTAGTAGATGGATGTCATAAAAATAATATAAATAACGTAATATAAATTATTGGGGTATCGAGAAACCTCGTCTCGATGTTAATAATCGTAGAGGGATACATAAAACGTATCTGGTAATACATTCTTGATTATGAAGCCGTGGGACTGTTTGTATGTTATTTATGTATCTTGCTTCAGTTAATGCATTGATCGGACACACAGCCGACGTAAATTTTAATGACGGAATCCGAAAAAAACTATTTTTATAAATAATGGTACATCAATATATAAATAATGGGACCAGTCTGAGGAACTAGTACCAATAACGCGAATAAAAATAAACATTACTTAACCATTCGAAATAAATATGGCGGATGATTTATGGCGTTATTGACATTGTGTGCGCGGGCGCAGGCGGCCATCTTGCCAGCTAATTGCCAGTCTGTCATTAAATCAGTCACGCATCGACTATAGACGGATGTTCGAATATTTGTTTTGTGGCGACACCTAGGCAAATTAACATTTTTTATTATATAAATGACTTTCAAGTCGTCAGGCCAATCGGTTCGATGACGCGGTGGTCTATGCTAATATATCTAGGATAGGAGTAACGCCTCTTTAATTATCAATTTGTTTTAGCATCTGTTTTTTCCAGAACGAGGTTGTTTTAGGCGTTTTATTAATTAGCAGATATAATGAAGCATGCTTTGGACCATGTTCTCGCCTTTTATCAAATGTCAACCGTCAAAATCTTATTTAAATAGGATTACCCATTTGAATAAGATTTGGTATCGTTTTATCATTTCGCAGAATTTTCTTTGTTCATTACAAAAAGAAAAATGATTTTCATTTAGAGTTACTACTAATATCAAATATTACAACATCAAATATTAAAATGTTACATCGATGACGTTTTTAATATTTAGATTAATTTTAATTAATTAGATATTATTTTCTAGAAAAAAATACACACACGGACTATTGTCTACGACTAAAATGATATATGTCATATGGTAAACCGTTGCTGTACTGGGTACAATGTACTTGAAACCAGTACCGCGTGAAGCTATAGTCTATAGTAACTTGTTGCACATAAAGTTGAATATATGTAACTACATACTTAATATACATTTTAATAACACTTACGAATCCAATAAATTTCATATTAGGCTAGCAGAACTGCAGAACAACTCATTAAAAGTGGATAAACAAATATTAAAGGATATGGAATTCCCTGGAGGAGTTGGTTTCGCGATAGCTGCAACATTTCCTGATAACTGCAACGTGAAAAGGTTACTTATAGGCATTACTTAGTTGTCAGTGGCTTATTTTAATTTCAATATTTAGATTTTTTTACTTTATTTACACACAATAAGTATAAGAAATATATAACCGAGAAATTTGTCATGACATAATATGATTTGAAAGAGTACCCATGACGTTTCTTGCACATTCTTCTCAATAAATATCTACGCCTTGGAATGTGCAATTAGCATAATTTTTTTGACTGACTAATTTCTTGACAATTCAAAAGTGCCTACAAATGGTTTATTTGAAATAAATGTTTGATTCTGATCAAATGCGAGGATATCAATTATAAAAAAAAGTCAAGCGACTCCAAAGCTTGATTATTGGAAATGAACAGAAGAAAGACAAAATGGTAAGAAATGTTACTTACTTAAGATCTGATAACAAAAAAAAAATGTGAACACAAACCAACAGTTGGGATCTGAACCTCTAGACCTTGACAAAGTATTAACTTAAATTTTGAAGCAGGTTATTGGAAATTCAGCTGCCTCTTTTATTGCTTCCCTTATGTTTATTTAATTTATTTTACAATTTAACCTGTGTAAGTAGTCACAAACAGTAGATTAACAAACAGAAAGTATTAATGGTTACAACTCAGATGCCGTTTATTTCATTATAAAAAAATCTTCAGGGGGATAGGTATGTGAGTAAATAAATAGAAAAGCAAGGTACAAACAACATTATCATACAAAATCAATGTTTCTAATTTCTATAAGCTCACTAAAATCTATATATTTATATATGGAGCTTTTGAAATGGATTCTGAACCAGTGATTTTTAGGATCAAATAAGGATTTTAAATTTAAAACAAAAACTTCAGTACCTATTACCATTATTTTTTCTTTATGTTACTTTTTATTTATAGAATTACATTTTCTATAAACTAGATAAACAATACAAAATCAAACCACCAAAAATATCAGTTTTATGATCAGCTTCCTCTTTTATAAAAATATGGTTTTGCAAGTTACAAAAAAAAGAAATACAACAGAAAATAATTTTGGACATAATTCAAGAAGAAAGATATGCAGATACAGATTATATCGCATTTAGTTCGTAATATTGATGTAAATATAACCAATCTCAGTGTAATGACTCATTTGTAAAAAAAAAACTCTGAATAAAACTTAAAATGTCAAAAAGCTATGATTTTTAGCAGCATCTTCTATAAATCTTGCCCATAGTATGTAAGGATATTAATTTGTCTATTGTGTTGTTGTCTGTTGCTCGTTGAGATCATCTGAAGCTGTGGGTGTGGGAGTACCTACTGGGTGTAGTAACACGCGGGACAAGTGTTGAATGTGACACCTAAGATGATACGGAATTGGTTCCATTAAGAATTGATACTCAGAGTTTCTAATTGTGATGATAACCGACAAAAAACTTCTACTACTAATGTTTCATATTTTTATTTATCCTTTACATATATTGCTTGTAAGACTATAATTCACAGTCACTTTGCGACAAATGTATGCTTTATTTACTGAGTGTATTTTTTCCATTATTTTAGTAATAGAATCAGTAATTTTTTTACAAATCCGACCACAATAATTAAGCAAACAACTGTCTTAATAATTATATTCTTGAACAATTTGACAATAATTATGTTCTTGAATAATTTGACAATAATTATATTCTGTCGTCAAGAATCACCAGAACTACAAAAAAGGATGGCTAGGAAAATTCTTAAAGAAAGCAGAAGGGTGTCTTACATAAATTGCACAAATGATCAATTGAAATAGCAGTGATTAATTCTTAATCAGTCTGCCTGGTGAATAATATAAAGAACGGAGCGACAGCCATTCTGACCTCTACTACCAAGTAACTAACATGATATCATTTGGCAAGACTGGGGTCAGATATCCTGGCTTCTAACTGTCTATTAAGACTCTGAGATCTACAAATGACATACTTGTTGAAGTATAGAGGAATCTTGGTATACCTATGTTACAACCTAGGGGTCTTTAAGTCAGGAGTGAATATGTTACTTCTGGGCAAGCTTGCTCCATCGTCGATAACATCATCGCTTACCATCAGGTGATATAGTGGACAAACGCGAGCCTATCAATAATAAAAAATAAATGTTAAGATGGTCACCCATCTACACATCTACAAAAAGATCTCAGCATACAAACAGTGGTAGAAATAATACATTTAATTTAATTGATATAAACTAGTGCTTGACTGCGATCCCACCTGATGGTAAGTAGTGATACAATCGTTGATGGTGAGGCGCACTAGTTTATTAAGAGATTATTCGCTCTAGCCTTGAAGACACCTAAATTATGACCGGACGGGAAGACCGCAGCAGGCAAATTGTTCCAGTCCTTCGATGTACGCGGTATAAACGACGAGGCGAAACGTTTAGTCCGGACCGTACAGGTTTCAACAACGTAAGGGTAATAAGGATAGAAAAGACAACTAGAGGCAAAGAAATACTTACAAATAACTCATTTGTTCATGACTGTACAAAGAATGAAGACTGTTTAACAAATTACATTTACAAAATGTAGTTACTTATTGATGAAAATTTTAATATTCCGTATTTATAATGAGCGATGGTTCCGGTAAATAAAATTGAAGTTAAAAATATACTTGCGACAGATGTCCTGCTATAATTATATGAAATTGGTTATATTTCTCAAGTCATGCGGGTTATAACCAATACATTAAGTTAATTAAGACAAAATAAATTCGACTGCAATAGTAGCTTGTCTTATTAAATATTACGTGAAGGTCTTTAATGACAAATAACATGATTGAAGCAAAAAGTAATGTTTGCATTCCCTGAAATATGTTTTAATAACT
This sequence comes from Mythimna impura, assembly GCA_905147345.3. NCBI lineage: Eukaryota > Metazoa > Arthropoda > Insecta > Lepidoptera > Noctuidae > Mythimna > Mythimna impura. The sequence goes on from LR990350.1 coordinate 29,321,299, forward strand.
TTATTTTATTTTTTATTATTGATATATAGACTCACGTTGGACTCTCATTATCTCACCTGATGGTAAGCGATGATGTGGTCGATGATAGACCACGCTGGCCTATAAGTTCCTATTCCCTCATGACATAAAGACCCCTAGGTTGTAGCTATCAGGAAATGCAGACTCCGGCAGGGAATTCTACTCCTTATCTGTACCTACGTACAATAAATGTGTTCCGAAAACGTTTCATAAAAACTATTAGTGTATAATACAATCTAACTTTGGTATAACGAAAAATGTTTTCTTTTAGCATTTCATTCAAAAGAATTTTTGTTATTATTATTAATATTTTATTACTATTATATCAAAACAAAAAAAAAATATTATTATAATTTTAATCCCTAAAAAATGAAGCTAAATATAATATATAGTGGAACATAAACAAGTCAACGGTATGGAAGATCTAGCAGATGCCGCGTCACATGGCGTCAATAAATTTTAAGTTGTCGTATTCAAAATGTCGGGTTCAAATTGTTTAATATTATATCCATAACTGATAGGTTTCGTGGCAGGAATATTTAAGATAGGAATCAATATGTACTTTTGTTTGGAAATTAATTGAGAATCCTTATACATAATTATAACATAGGCAAAGTAAACATACAGTGAGAGGCGTGTTTCGCTTGGTTTTAACCAAATCAAAGTTTCTGTATTTCAAAGTATTTCAGTAACTAAATAGTGTTTTAGTTTCTGTGTAATTCAAGTGGGTTCTAAATATTCAGATAACATTGATAATACACAACATTTTAAAAGCGCTACGGTTATGGAAAAACAACATGAATCAATACCAAGAACCAAAAAATTCCTATAAGAACTATGTTTTTGTCTGAACTCGAAGGATCAAATAAAATGAATAAATAATTTTATTATTTCAAACAACAAAACGAGTACCTAATAGAAATCAAAATCAATAGTTTAATAACACATTTATATCTTTACATTATCATTAAATAATAGAGTAAAATATATAACGCCAACTTTAAAATATTGTTCAAAACATAAAATGTTTGCTCATGAATCAATAATAAAAGATTATTTATCAATAAAAATAATAAAAACTAACAAAGCTAACGCAATTTGTCTATAAATTTTCCAGTTTGCATATCGTAATTAAAAATTGCTTCGTATTCAATCAATTATTAATCAATGTCATTCGTGATTGCGACATTAGCAATAAAGCTTTATTATTGACTTCTATTGTATTATTATTTATGACATTTGATTGTCAGGTAACAGTTCCAGTCACAACACTTGCGTCAATCGTTGCGTTGTTACGTATATCTTTTTGTTATTTAAATATTTATTGTTATTAATTTTCCTTTCTGTGGTAAAAATATAATTAAGTAACACAATATAATTATGTTGTTTAATTATTTTGAAATAATTATTTCTCTTACGTTTCACGTAGGTAACGCAGTGGTAAGTGTTACCATGGTAACAGATGTGACAGGTTTTTAGCAATGCGCCACAAAGGACCACTTTTACGCTATTCTTAAAAACTCTTAATAACAACTTTTAAACACTTTTAATAAACATAGGTATATATTATGCTACTATGAATTTACAGAATTAGGAACTTACTGGGTTTTTTTTTTACATTTTGATTAAATCAGAAGATTTCATCAAATTTATTTTTCTTCTAGAACTAGGTATGAATAACAGGATCATAAATTTACTAGCCATGGCCGACTTGATTTTATTATTATTTACAACTAAGTAAAATTTGTGTGGAACAATTACTTCTGATATTAAAATCAAGAATGATTTCTCAATGATAAAGACATTTTTATAATGTCGACACTAAATTGTAATTACTTAAGGGTTACTTCAATTGAATTGTATAATCAATGGAATGTTTAAATACCCGCATGTCTGACTCTTAGTGGTTATTCTAACTAAGGTACTCAAATATTAAAAGTAATTAAAACATACGGCACAACAAAACTAATAAGAGATGCATTTTTTTTATTTACTTATTTAAAAATATTAATCTCAATTACACAAAGATATGAAAACAAACCTAAAACAATCCAAAGTTGGAAAAAAAATTACATTAAAATATACAAAAAGAATCTTAGGTATAGACTTTTCATGACATTCCTTCCAAACAAATTTTGCACTAGGCATATTGCGTTTTCCAAAACGTCTTTATGTACACAATGTTTATGATGCGGCGTCCCGCTCTAGCGCCCCGCCCCTGCCCCGCACGCTTGCCCCCCTCCCCCCTCGCTCCCAGCATAGACGCGTTGCAGACGCTTGGGGCGCGCGCCACTCGACTATTTAAAATGACGACTGTGTGCATTGCTTTACAAAAATAAAGATGGCGGACTGGGGAAAAGGACGCCAATGGATGCAAAAATATTGGACGTTTCTTTTGTGGTTTGCTACTTTTTCTGTTCTTTGAGGGTTTGATAGATGCAAAAGTTTTCTTCAAGTTATGTAACTTGTATGAAAGGTATGCTTGACAAGGCATATTATTGATGGAGCTTTCAGTGTTTCATGCGGCTTTTTATACCATAAAGTTCTCAAGAAAATTTTGGTATAATTTTGTTAATTAGTTTTATCTTGGACAGCTGTTAAATTTATTTCCAATTCCAATCTGAACAAGAATACATTGGGATCTACAGATCAATATTTTTCACAATGATATTATATTTTTCACCATTTTTATTAAAAGCTATAGCTACAGCTAATTAGCTAATTTTGTAGATACAGTACGTATCTACAAAATTTTTTGATGCGTACAATATTAAAATAAAAATATTTAAGAACGGTCCTTAAAATTCATTTTCCAATTAAATTTAATTGTGATTCATTATTTTTCGCTAATGTAAACAATTACCGGTGTTATTAAGAAGTCTACGCCTGAATTTTCTCAATAACTTTATCCGAAACATTTCGGTCATTTGAAACTCTATTCATAACTATTCAACAATACTCTAATCTAGTTCAAATAATGAAAAACAAGATAATTCACAGAGAAAAGTATTTATGTAACACTTTACAGTATTTTCATCAAGTTATTCCTTTGTTACAGCATACATTTTATCAGCAAACGCGCGGCACAGTACCGTCGCGGGCCGTCGCCGCATCCTCACTGAATTCAGCAGCCGTCACAAAGTTTTCAGTGCTCACCACGCATTGTGAAACTTAATATTACCACACTAAACTATCTACTCTGTCTAAATATACAAAATTCCATACATGTTTTTCAAAGAAGCAGTTTGAAATGCGTGAATTATTGTTAAAAAGCGATAAAATATTTAAATGTAGTGTTAGCATTTGTTTGTCGTGTATACTTAAAGTGCTCACCTTCGTTTTCCAATGAATATTCTTATTTGACAGACAATAAGAACACCGCTCCACCTGTCACTACGAGCACCTAAGCAAGCAATGCCACTCGAGACCCTCTCATATAACCATTGTTTTCTAAACTTCTATTTGTTTTCGAAATACGTAAAACGAATTCCTCAGCACATCAAACACTAAGTACGATGTCGTTGAACCTCTTTCCAATCCATCAATAGTAAACTTAAACAAATCAGCCGTATTTGAACAGATGGGCCGCGACGGTGTGTCGGTCGAGCAAATACGTTGACAATGCTTACTGGAATCGCACAGCGTGGGTCACTTCACTCAAATAACTGGCACTAAGTTAACTGGTCACAATATTTGGCACAGCACGTGAACATGTCATTGGATCGTTTGCGCGTGTATCGTGGCGTGTTTACGCGGGCGAGAGCGAGCGCGGGTGGCGATGCGGTTGCGTCGCGCGCCGCGGCCGGAATGACGCGCGGAGCGGCCGCCCGCCGCCGACAGCGCCACGCGGCGCCGCACGGAACTAGCGCACTCAATCAAACGTCCAGCCGTGATAAGATGCAACTGCTTTTTTGCAACATACTGCATTCTTATTGTGATTGATCTTGTAAATTAAAATGGTTGTTTATTGTAGATATTATTTCGGTATTGAGTTAAGTTTTTCCTTTACTTTAAACTGTTTTATTGTTGAAATCTTAAATAGATTTAAAAATCTATTGTTTTCGTTTAATTTAATCTGACTCAATGAAAATGCCTCTTCATTGACTTATTTTCACAAAACAAAAATCATTCAAACGAATTTCTTATTTAATTTATCTATTTATTTTAATTAAGTTTAAGAATCAAAACAAACATAAAACAATTTTTTAATTTAAAAAAAAAATCTTAAGAAAACCAAAAAGAAAATCGAAAATAACCTGAAAAAAAAATACAAACTTGAACATGTCAAAACATTGCAAAAAGTCAGTGGGCCTGACGTGACCTTGCGCGGTGCAGGCGGGCGCGCGTGCATGTCGCCGTCCCGCTCGCGGGGCGCGGCACTAGGCCCCGCCCCCCGCCCCCCGCCCACCTCACCGCGCCGCCTTTTTACCTTTTTGCCCGAATGCCCGCTGCTAACTCACTTTCGTTACGATTGTACCTACGTTACGTATGCTAAATAATTATGTTAATTATTATATTTTTGATTAATTATTTTTTTAATTATTGACGATTTAGTTTTATAAATTCTATTGATGTTTGCATGATTACCTATGATTCAACGTTGTGCAATAAATGATTGACATTGATTAGACATGCTTAATATTAAATTCTGTTGGTAATTTTATTGTTGTAATAATTAGACGTGGAAATTATTATGTAATTAAGTGAAACTTATCTATATAATAATTTTATTTTTAGTCGCCACTTTTGATTTAGTTCCTTCGTTAGAATATCCAATTTTAATAATAACTATTAAATTACATTTTATCCAAGACTTTAAATGATTTTAAAACCATAATTAAAATTGATAGTAAAAAAATGCCCAAGTAGTTTTTACCTATAAACTCCATTGAAATCTTCATTAGGAATTTGTCAAATCATTTTCAGTTTAGGAATACTTATTAAATAAATATTTTTAATAGCGAGTTCATCTAAAATTCTTATCTATACTTAATATTATAAAGAGGTAAAGTTTGTTTTTTTTTTTGTATGATTTCTGTAAGTACTGGTCCGATTGCTAAAATTTTTTCACCGATAGAAAGCTGCTTTATTCTTGAGTGACATAGGCTATATTTTATTTGCGTAGGTACCTACATAGCAGCTTTGCCCGCGTGGGCGAAGTTGCGGGCAAAAGCTAGTAAATTATTATTACCTCAGTAAGGAGTTTAACCTTAAAGGTCTGATAAAAATAAATTACAGAGGAGTAAAAATCATAGCCATCAAACGTCCTCAATATATTTAGGTACGCAAAAGATTCATTAGATGCACGTAATAATAATAAAAAAAGTTTGCACCTTCAATGTTCTTTCCTAAAACACGTTACTCCATAAAAATCTTATATTTCCATTATGTTCTCACATAACATTACCGGTTACTTTTGCATGCCACTATATACCTTCACATAGCACTCTACCGCCATAGAAATAAAGCCTAAAATCGAAAAAATCATAACATTTCAATAATAACCCGAAACACGCGTAATTTTACGATCGGAATCGTAAAAATACGATTTTTTTTTCTTCAATATAATTTTATTTGCGTTTAAGTTCGCTTATTAAGCAGAGATGTGGCTATTTTCGGGGCTTACGAACGATTTTGACGAAGTTCTGATAAAGTTAAGGAGTCAAGTGTGAGGTTTTTATTGAGTTGCTTTTAACTTGATGTGAGGTTGGTCCATCGGTCCGAGGAAACAGGTACTTACCTACCTGCTCTCTCCGGCTCTCACCTGCTCCCCATACAAATCTTCTTTTATCTTTTAGTACTTTGGGAGAGCATCTTAGCTCATTGACATAATACAGGAACAAATTAAAAAAAATATTTTCACAAAATTAGTAAAAAAAGTACAGGACATTTTATATCAAATATTTTTGCCTGCTGCGGTCTTCCCGTCCCGTAATTTATGTGTCTTCAAGGCTTGAGTGAACAGGCTCTTAATAAACTAGTGCACCTCAACATCAACGATTGCATCACTGCTGACCATCAGGTGGATCGCAGTCAAGCACTGGATTAAACAAATTTAAAAAAAATACATGTAATTACGAAACAATATAAACTGCCAGAAGAGCAGGAAAAATAACATAATTAAAAACTCAAAAACAATAAAGAAAAATATTTACAATAGACATTTGCAACTTTGTATCTCCTTCCATACAAAGTAATATTTAAATAGTAAACTTTTGATAAACATGCATTCATAAAACCATACATTTAAAATACCTCATGCTTACATGCCTTCAACCATAATTTTAAAATATATCAACTCTTTATTTACTTATCAACTACTAAGTATTTACATTCCTAGTTTACCGACACTATTTATGTAAATCGAACACAAGCTACTAAATATGAATACAATTATTTATTGACATTTTTAAGCGACTTTACAGCAACTGTCATAATTTCATAAACTACTAAAATTATATCTACGTCTGAATAGAAACATAAATATAAAAGGTTTTTATGAATCTTAAATCATAAGTTTGAAGTTCAACAAATCAACTAAATGCTGCACTTAATTTTAATAAAAATATTAAGATACGATGAGTTATTTTGAAGATTTGTAGTCTAATCTTTAGCATTTTTTTACAGTCAACTTTAATAAAACTGAGTATTTAATAAAACATAATAATTAGAGACCTACTTCTTCCAGTCTTCTATAAATTTATTTGGCCGTTTTTCGATTTTAATTGCCAGTTTTTTTTTTAAAAAAAAAGCAAAAGAGTATATCATATTAGTTTGACCAATTGTAATTTTTTTTTAATCATTCTATGAAATAGATAATTGACCAACTTATACCTACTAAATTCTATGGCCACAATTTTGATCCCACAAGTTATTTAAATACTCGTAAAACACAAAAAAAAAAAATCCAAAGCAAACCACATAGTGTTGCCATCATCATCATCAACGCTCACCCTACCGTCCAGCCCTACAATAAACCGTCATCTTTATCCGTCCCCCGCTGAGTAGCTCCACACAGCTAAATATACATACGATTATTATCAACATAAATTTTAATACATATGATAAGTTTTAAAAAATCGGATCTCGCCATAACTAACACAGTTTATGTTGATTCTTGACGTGTTGGCAACATTTTGATTGCGACTTAATCGCCCCGCGTTTGAGGGTTAGAGGTTAATGAACTCGCGTAAATCTTTTTTTGGCTGTGGGTCCTTTGTTTGTGAAAGGGAATAGAATGTTTGGTTATATAGACTGTCATTTGAATATTATGAGATGCGTTTGTTAGATCGATACAAAACAACAACAAAAAATATATAATAAAATTAGATACAACAAGCTAAGTGTGTTCCTTTTACTTAGTACTTAAGGACCAAAAGTAAGGGCGTGGTATTTCTGCCAAACAAAAAGTACCTGAGCCACAAAGAGAAACAGTAATAAGTAAAAGTGATCTTATTTTTATTAGGAGGAAATCATCGTGCGTGGGGCGAGAGGGAGTGTCAGACTTTTACTGACTAAAACCCACCTGTGTTTATTCAGTTGCCCTTTGTGTTCCAGGACGGCGGTAACTCTTTCACACCATCCCATAAAATAAAATGAAAAACCAAAATTTATAAAAAAAAATAGTTTTAATTAATCTTCTGCCAAACTGCGATACAGGTTCTCATGGATATACAGTCTTCTTGAGCATTAAACTTAAATACTAGGTAAACTCACAATCGCAGGGTCAAAAATGGTACCTAAGTACCCCACCTACATCGTACAGTGACCTTATGAAATCCCAATCGTAGGTAACACTCTTCACTGACTTAAAATCTTTCAAGTACTGTACTTACAATTTATTTTGGAAGTGCTTTTATTTGAGTAAAAAAAAAATGGTACAAAATGCCTAAGGCATTAAATCCGCCTTTGTAGTGTTTTATTAGTGCATAAAGTTTTAATAAATAAATAGTATATTTGATATGGCAACAAAGACCTTTCACTCAATGGTTTGCTGGAAGAAAACTCAACTTTGAATCGAAAGTAGCTGCCATTATCTCAACATACCTGAAAAACTTTTTCACGTAAAGAAGTCAACAAGAAGAGACAATATCCGTCCATGATCGCATCAATTTGTTACACCTTGGAAACTTGAATACGCTTGAGAGTCAAAATACAGCCTTGGAACGGCAAGGGTAACTGCAAAAATGGGTCGGTTTTAGACAGTAAAGGTCTGACACTAACACTACCTCTCGCTTCACCTAGACCGGGAGACGTTATTAAATTACTTCCCACCATAAAAAAAGGATAAAGTTCTAGACATGGTCGTGCAAGCTCCAATAATCCATCAAATTCGAGATTGATGACTTTACGTCCTCCTTGAGCTACGCTACTTTATTTATTATTGTTTTAGAGCAAGCAGCCTCATAAGTTCATTGTCCTTTTAATTATTTGAAAGAGGCTAATCTGAGTAGGTATTTAGGTGAAACAATAGCTGCTCAACGACTTGGCCGTCTGAATGACAAGTGAGAGGTCAAAGGATCGAGAGGTTAGTCGCACTGTTTGTGTAATCTAACTATTGGGTATATGTTATGAGCTTCAAGAATACATATAGTACTTACAGCCATCGTTTAAAACCAATCACCAAACATAAGTGGCAGTGGGCGCCCACATTACTCACAGAACAGATTGTCAATAGAGCCAAAAGGTTCTGGCGACCGCGTACCTCAAGACACAGCGTTGATATGCCTCCAACAAAGTGGACTGATGACCTGGTGAGGGTCGCGGGCATTCCGATGGATGCGAAACTTGGGGAGGCCTATGATAAATACAAATGTGTTTCCAGAATAAATTCAGTAAAAGTCTGATGTCCAAAATAAATGAAAGATGACTGTTTAACTTGTCAAACCCCTAACCTGAACAAAATACAAAGCCGGTACTAAAAACATAATAAAATGTATCAGTTCATTCATAATTCACAAGGTTACCTACCGAAGCCTACTTTGATACACTACTGCTGACACTTTTTTCGTCAACAGTCGTTATAGTTAGCAAAACTAAAGCTATACAGGTGTACCATAAATACAAAAGCGATTGAATAACCTATCCAAAAACAAAAACATAATGAAACGCAAGACTCCTTTCAAATCTAGTTAGTAAATTTTCCCTTAATGAGCTCATCAAACAAATAAGAGTTGATATACCCATAAAACACAATTTATATTCTCAGTTCAGATCAACATTATTAGGATAAGATACTCAAACTATTGTCGTCTTATTTCGCCAATAAATAAACACAACACCCACAAAACCAATAAAATATAAATAAAACCTCGTAGGTTGTGTTTTACAACCTCGTAAACTCACTTCCCTGGTTCAAATCTTAATGGTCACCCTTACACCTACACTTTCGACCAATTTAAAATGATCCAATAAAATATGTAAGGGCATAAAGGTTGGTGTAATCGATATAGTAATCTGACACCAGACGGAAAAACAGACGAACAAGAGTGGCCGTCAATCATAAGCAATCAGTCAACGGTTTCATGACACGAACGCAGTCTGGCAAACCTTTATACGACCGCTATAGAACCTCTTTACTCTTATTACAGTCGTATAAGGACCAGATTCGGAGCGAAGGACCAATTTCTAGCTGTACCACACAAAGGTCTATATGTAATTTCGGATCATAAAATTGGTAATTTTCGCGGATCGCCATGTCTGCGCTGTCATCACGCGGATCCTTTATGGCGCTAAATTATACATGCTGCGCCGGCGCACCGTTTTTCTTGCATTGAACCAGTTGCACGCAAATTGGGTAAGGTTTCTGAGCTGCGCGGTTGAAGACAATAATGAGTGTCAATCGTGTCGGGTTTCTTTGGGGTTTCGTTAGTTTTGCTCTGTTTTTATTTGAGCGCTTGACTGTTGGCGGATTGACGGGGCTTTTTTAATGGAATAAAAAATGTAAATTGGACGGAAAATTAACAAACATGACGCCTACTTATGACCACAATAGTTTTGACTCGTGCCATTGTGACCGAAGGTAAAGGGAATAAATGGCCTTGTTATTTTTTTAATTAATAAAATTATGTGATTGCTGGCTGAAAATGAAGAATTCACAATTACACTAATATTATAAAGGTGAAAGTTTGTGTGTAATTGTGTATGTTTATTACTCTTCTCAACACCCGAACGGCTGAACGGATTTGGGTAAAATTTGGCACGTTGATGACCTGGAATAGCATGTAGCATACTTTTTATCTAGGGAGTATGTTCCCTTGTAACAATTTTCTACATTTATATGGGTGATGATAAGACTAAAATGATGAAATGACGCTGATGCTGAAAAGATTATGGTGACTTGGGCGAAGTCACTGGCAATAGTTAGTACTTATTAGAGTAGGTACTAGTACAACGTCAAAATTAGCTCAACTTACATGGCTTTTTTTATATGACTATGAAATTAATTCCTTACAAACCACCTACCGCCATCACATGCCTGAAAAAACTCACTCCCTAGAAGAAGAAAAAAAACCGTCAAGCTTCATTTACAAACGCCAAGTCAAGCGCGTTTCCTCCGTATGATAAATAGAAATAAAAGCATATTCCCAATGCAACAGTTACCCGCGGCTGTCCGAACTTCTCACAGAGGAAGCCATGTCGGAAGGGTGAGCTAGCTGCATGCAACCTTGTTTTAATTACCCCTGCTTACCCCTCCCCCCGCCCCGCAGCGACGTAATAAATATGGCCTACGCACGCACTCATACTAGTAACGTCAGTTGATGAACGTGCAACAAAGGTTATGCATATTTGCCTTTGAAAAGTTGTTGACAATTTTTATTAAGCTAGCGTACCTACTATGTAATGGAGAATTGTTTTATCGCTTTATGTGTTGAGCCTATAAATTAGTAACGTAACGTTGTCGATAATAACTGAGTTCAAAAAACTAAGAAATATCGTTGACCATCTTACCTTGGACCCTAGGACTACCTATCTTGCATTATATAAAATCTGAAACAATATCTAAACTTACGGTGCCATAAGGACCACAAAGGGTCTAGGCATTGTACCATTTTGCTAGCGATAATAATGGTCCAAAAACTTTCTTAACATAACACTTTATCGTCTTCCAAAAATGAAATATAAGTAATGAGACGACTACAGAGTTATAACTTAAACCAAACAAAAAGAATCATCAAGATCAGTCAATAAACAAAAAAAAAACATAGCTTAAGCATAGTCTGCCTTTAATAGCATGAGCATTGTTCCCACTGCTGGGACTCAGGCCTCCTCTCTAGGAGAGGAAATGGGCCGTAATCTACGCGGAACCAGTGCGGATTGATGGATGTCACATTTCTTCGAAATTTTGGTACCAGGACATGCCGGTTTCATCACGATGTTTTCTTTCACCGTTTTGAGAGCAGCAGTGATGAAATAAATTACACAAAGTAATGCACCTGGCTGGGGTTAAACCCACGACCTATGTAAATCCGGACCGTTTCTACTGGGCCACCACAGCTCTAAAACAAAAAAGGCCCGAATTGAAAGCCACAATAACATGCAATTTTAACATAATGGGTGAAATAAAGGTAGGTCCTAGGTAACCTATATCAGAGTGAATTTTACACATCTGCAGTAGCCCTTCAGAGCGCACTGGCGTAATGTTATGTTATAAAATGGTGTTAAAAAGATACAGACATGCGATTTCAGTAATCCCGGAAGATTTGCTATCATTTATTAAAGAGTTCCACCGTCTATCTCCGAAGTACTTTGTCAGATCTTTACCAAATTTAAATGGGAGCACCTGGGAAAAATAGATGTTCTTCCAAACAAAACAAAAAATATCACAATGGTTTAACATTTGACAAATATATTGCTGAACAAGGCACAAAAAAACGTTCAGTCGAATTGAGAACCTCCTCCTTTTTTGAAGTCGGTTAAAAAAGTGTAAACAAAAAATTATGTCACGTACACACTTACAAAATTTTTGGACTTTTAACTCTTACGGTTATCGCTAATGGTATGGTACCTCATCTAGAGCCTAAAGAAAAATCCATTGTATGATGAGTAACTAATTAAAAATGCTGAGTATCAAACAAAGCAGTATAATATCGACGGACGGTGATGGACGACGTAAGCGCGTTGCGCATAACTAGTTAACGCTCCATGCGTCGCCCGCTGTAATGATTGCACGAAACTAGAGTCACCAGATATGTGGAAGATAAATCGGGATATTGCTTTGTTTTCAAAATCATCCTATGACATCCCCCGCTCTTTGGCGGAGCGAGAGGGTGTGTCAGACTTTTACTGACCAAAAACCCAGTCCTGTTCCTTCGTTACCTTTCATACCAGGGCCGAGGCTTCCTTTCAGAAGCAGACCGCGCCATCAGGCCCGCCGTAAGCGGGCGTGCAAGGCGTGCACCGCACGCGGGCGGCACGTCCAGGGGGGCGGCAAATCGAGCGACTCATCACGAAATATTCAAAATCATTGACATAATACCCACCCCACCTACAGAATAAGTAATGTCATCGCATGGAAAAAAAACCTACTGGTGGCGCGCAATCTTAGCTTTAACACCGCCATCTATTATTATCCGTTAAAACTAAGATGTAATGAATGCCCAACGTCGTCTATCGGTATATAATATATAATTTGGTAGTGAATGATGCAGCAAATATTACGCACGAAACTGTGAATTTCTATAATATAATACAAGATATTTTTTTTTTAGGTGGCATATCATCTAATGAAAAATTCCGCTCTTGGGCGGAGCGGGAGATAGTGTCAGACTTTTACTGACTAAAAACACACTCCTGTTCCTTCTTTGCCTTCATCCCGGGGCCCCGGGTTTCGCTTTCACACTACCCGTGGAATTCAAGATATTTACGTTTTCTTTTCATCATCTACCTAAAGTGATCCACAAACCCTATTACAATATCTTTTTACTAATGACTTAATTTCAACATTTCCGAACACAGCAGTAGCGCTTAGAATATTACTTACACTGCCGGTTTCAGTTGCATCTGATGAAAGATCCTTTTCAAAATTAAAAATTATTAAAAACTATTTAAGATCAACAATGCTCCACCAGACTAAGTTATTTAGCTATAGTTTCAATTGAATATGAAATCTTAGACAGTTTGGATACAAGAAAGTTGATTCAAGATTTCGCAAATATAAAGGCAAGAAGAAGTAAATTTTTGTAGATACGAAAATAACTATGTACCTAGTACCTAATCAAAATAAATGTTTTATTTTCGTTACGATTATTTTATTTTTTCTCACCATAATGAGAAAACATTAAATAGCCTTTTTTTGACAAAACTCAGCGTAAGTAGTCGTAGGGCGGCATAATCGGTATTGCACGCGGGCTACTAAACAGCTAGCGGCGGGCCTGCGCGCCATCGACGATTTGGGCTCGGTCCGGACGGTTACCGGACGGTCGGACGGCGAGCTATCCATTAATCACCGTCCGCAAGCCCGCGCCTACGGTGGGGGATATTGCTTAAGTATGCTACAACTATGGTTAGGTTTCAAACCCTTAGACACACTAGTACTATAAAAGTGAAAGTTTGTGAGTGTGCATGTCTGTTACTTCTTCACGCTCGAACTGCTGAACGTGTTTCGATAAAACTTGGCACACAGGTAGACCACATCATGAAATAGCACATAGGATATTTTAAATCCCTGTTGTATGTTCCCTTGGGACAATTTTCTACTATCACGCAAGCGAAGCCGATGGCAGCAGCTCATTATCATCATCATCATCATTTGAGCCGAAAGACGTCCACTGTTGGACATAGGCCTCCCCCAAGCGTCTCCACAACGACCCATCCTGTGCGTCTCGCATCCACCGCATTTCCACGACTCTCACCAGGTCGTCGGTCCACCTTGTGGGAGGCCTTGCAACGCTGTGGCAGCAGCTCGTAACTTACTTATAAGGTTTTTTAGTGACTTCAAACACGTCCAAATGTAAGACAACACAACACCTACACACACACCCTCACCCTCGTTTTTGTTGGTTCTAGCGGTAGATAGATACCAAGCAGCTTCAGGGCTATGGGACTGTTCAAAAGAGTTACCACGATCCTGAAACACTAAAGGTAATTGAAGGAACACAGGTGGGTTGTCAAAAAAGTTCTGAAAAATTCCCTCTCGCTTCACCGAGGGTAGGAGAAGCTATTTGATAATTTCCAACTCTCAAAAAATAAACTGTTTCTGCAAGCTACAGTTATAAATTCAGCCGCTATGATGGCTCCTTTTTTTGTAAAAGCAGTCCGTCTCTGGAACTCTCTCCCGTACTCCCTTTGCGACAGCTTTTCTCTGGAGATCTTCAAGAGAAAAATTGAAGAGCACTTCCTCTCACAACTGATATTATATTCATGAATATTACTAGTATGTACGCATATTTTTATATATTAGATTTATTTGTGTGGGTTTATATTGTACACTTGATCCCTACCCTCGAATGTGATCTCTCTGTCTCACTCGAAGGTTTGCTGTAGGAAAAGTCAATGTTTGAGTTAAGCTCACCTTTGTATACATGAATTATCAAATCACTGTGTACTATAATGTTATGTTTTTATGTACAATAAAGAAAGAAGAACTAAACTTTCATGACTTCTATTTGCATATTCAAAGAATTAACTCCTAGAACACGTATTTTAAAACCTGTCCTTCCCAACACAACACGCATAGACCCTCTACTAATACCCCACAGTACAGCTAATCAAGCTCGCATATTCATTAATGCCTGTCGAAAAACCACTAAGCTAGTAATAACGCGATCAGTCCGAACTGAGATTTATATCAGTCGTAATTAAGAAATTATTTACATACGTAGCCACGAGTGACTCCGGGTGAATGATGATCGGAAAACTGATGGAGATTTTTTAATTAGTATTTTTAAGGAGCATGAGAGGTCAATTAAGTGAGACTAGAGACTCTAAATCATTTGTGTGTTTTATGATTATGACCGTACCTATATTATCTTTGATATATTTAACAGTGTACCTATTTAATGTTTGCTGTGAAACTGACCTGAGGTCAGACTTTGTTAAGAAATTGAAAGTGTTTTATAAATCTGAGGCCCTACCAAAGGAATCTCTGGATTCCTTTTCCACTCACCTATCATCAACATCGAGCATGGTTTAAAAGCTTGTTGCTTCATCTAACACAATCCAACGCAATGTTTGATGAAGAGGCAACGCGACAAAAGAAAGAGAACGCCTAAAAATTCTGATGGTATTTCGGTAATTCCATGATTTACTCGAATAATTCACAAAACTTGTTCCAGGAAATACGTGTTTTTCAAAACCCTTAAAACTTTTGAGAAAAATTGTCGTCATTCAGAATCTCGATTAAATGTGTAAGGCTTCTATGGATGTACTTTTTATATTTTTATTTTTAATAGGTATATGAGTAGATTATGGAAGGCCAAAGTTCACGTAAAATAGCAGATTTTCAGGGGTTGGACTGGAACTGGATTGGTTTTACACAAATTTATTTTTTGATTTCTAGACCCCAATCTCACTATTTGCGCGACCTGGGAATCGAATCTTAGAGCAAACACTTAGCAGTCGCGCTTGCTATTACGAGACCAAAATTTTATTTTATGGAAAGAAAGAAAGAAAAACATTTTATTTGGCGGAACAAGGCGCAAATTTAAAACTAACAAATTATAAGCACATTATGTGAAAGAAATATGCGTCACATCCGCGCAAAACGGCCGAACGCTCAGCATAATGCCGTGACCACACGCAAAATGCGATGAGTCTACGGCGCTGGTTTTCAGCGGGCAATAAGGCTTTCAACTTATCCATCTGAATCATAGAAATTGAGTCGATATCTTCAACTCTAAACCAAGTTTTATACATCATTTCAAGAGTTCCACATAAAACAGCGCTGCTTTTCCTAAAAATTGCAATAATCACAAAGCTTAAATATTGTCACCAACGTCCAACGTTGGTTCCAACATACAATAAACAAAAACATGTCAGCAAAGAAGTGACTCACAAACGCTATCGCTCCACCATAACCCCACTAAATAAAGAAGTCTGTTCAACTCTGACTGTGTCTAGTGTTGAAAACGACACTTTCATTTGATAAGGTTATAATTCTCATGACAAGAATTTGTAACGTCAAAAGAAAATCGAGCAGCGATTCATATTTTTATTGAACACCAATGACAAGTTACTTGCAGTTTACCTTTTCATACAAGGATTAAACAAACCCCATAGTAGGTAGTTGAAAAATTTCCTGCTAACACAAAGAAAATTTTCCTATAATTCAAACTCTATATATATATATTCATATATAACTGGGGTCCACAAGTCAAGAGTGAACAGGGCCCTTACTATGACGTGTTAAAATGTCAAGCGAGCGAGCGGGATAAAGGGTTGGAGCTATACGCCATACAGCTCCCTATAACGCAGGTCGTCAAATGGATCAAGGTAAGAGCTCGTGATAGGGCCTCAGGTTACTTGTAGGCAAGATAGATAGATAGATATACTCTTTATTGTACACCCTAAATACAATTAGGTACAGTAGGAGCTTAAAATTAATCTCATCGCTAAAAGCGATTTTTTACAGACAACCTTCAAGCGTGCAAGCGTTCTCCATCGTCGATCATATCATCGCTTACCATTAGGTAAGGGTGGTGAGATAAAGGTTTGGCCTTTGAGAGATTTGAAGAAAAAAATTTTCAGTAACATTCCTTATTAAGCTAATTAAAAGTTTAAGGAAAACAAATCAAAGTAAAATTGGTCCTATTATCCAAAGTGTGATTCATCTTAAATTCTCAGCCAATAGATGATTCATATAAGTCAAGTTTGTCGAAGTTTCCGCCAGGGCTTAACCTTCCGGCGGTCAAGGCTAAGAGGTTCGCGAGAGGTTTCACTAACAAAGACTTGTTTAACCTTATTTGGTTCATAAATATTTACCTACTGTGAGGTGCCGGCACGCTTGTAATAAGTATTGGTATTTACTTACAGTTGAATAAAAAAGTGATTTAAATACAGTGAAATGCTGTTAAAGAAAATCTTCTATAAATGCTATATCGCAGAACGGATGGTAGATGGGCACGAAAGGTTTTAGAGTGATGGCCACGTACTTACCGGAAGACGCAGCGTTGGAAGTTTGGAGGTATGCGGAACAGAGAGTACCTAAAGTCCCGCAAACCTCCGTTGAAAAGGGAGGACCCTCCCACCAGACGGGTGTTATGTCTGGTGGGCAACTGCCCGGTAGATGATTTCGGGCTGCTCTACATGTTCAAATCGCGTGGAGAACTTTAATTGCGCGATGCAGGATTAGTTGTTATGTGACGCCATAGATGTCGCTACGGAAGGCCTCCCATAAGGTGGACTGGCCTGGTAAATGTCGCGAGAAGCCGATGGATGCCAGACACACAGGACCGGTCGTTATGGCGACACTTGGGGGAGGCCTGTGACCAACAGTGGACATATTTTGTCTGAAATGATGATGATGATGTTGAAATGCTTTATGAATACTAATTTATCAAAAAAAATTCCAACTGTTTTCTATCGGCTTCCAATCTAACCGGATGTAGTTTAACATAAGATTTTACATGAAGCAACTGATTGCTATTTAACCTCCTGAGTAACACACCTCCCTTAAATGGCACGACTGGTTTTCACATTTTCAGGCTACAATAACTAAAGGGACCAAGACCAAGGGCTTAATTTGATCCGATTTATTTAGCCACAAGCCCTTCCAAAAGAAATAAATCTATAATAGGCCAAGTAACATTAAAAGTAAAACATTTGTGTTTGTTTTTCATACACTATTAGTCATCTTGCAAAAATGATGCTAAACATCATTTTTGCAAGATTAATAATACTATGAAACTTTTCCAAACCCGCTCCAAAAATATCGTCCACATTTGGGTCCTTTCGGTCCGCGACCCGTGCGCTGCCGCGGCGCGTAGGTGCGTCCCATTCACTCAATTTATGAATGAGTTCACGCCGTTCAGTCATTCACTCGCGAGCTAATGTCAAGGCCGAGGCGACACCTACGTTACGAGTTACAATACGGACATTATGATTTTTTACTCATATTGTTTTGTGACCAAGTATTTACTATTTAGTGTGGGGTACCCTGTATAATGTAATTGACTTATTAGGGCAGGTACCTATTAATCGATACCTCCTACGCATAAGGTTGTAAGATTAAAGGTGATTTTTTTCAGGAGCACCATTTTGTAATTGTTAGTGACATAAGCAATTTGTGAAACACTTTTATTTTAATTGATATAAACTAATGCTTGACTGCGATCCCACCTGATGGTAAGCAGTGATGCAATCGTTGATGGTGAGGCGCACTAGTTTATCAAGAGCCTATTCACTCTAGCCTTGAAAACACCTAAATGATAATCTGACGGGAAGACCGCTGCTTTTATCCGACGTTTTACATGATGCATGTAGTCTAGTCAATAATCAGTTCATGAACACAACAACAAACGCTGGATATAAAAAAAAAATGGTTTTTTTTATTACAATTTTACTCAAAAATGTGTTACGTGGGAGGTATCAATTTTCCTTGTCGTGAAAATATTAGTTAGTTTGTAATTAAATAAACCAATCTACATACATATAATTATCCAAATTAGGTTCCTAAGTATTAGTTTTATGGAGGTTATTGTATACCCGTAATTATTAAATTCTAATTAAATAATTGAGTGTTGACTACGAAAAAAACTTTTTACAAAAAAAAATAACCGACTTCACTAAAAAAAACACTAAAAGGATCAAAATAATTTTAATTTCGGAAGTCGGTGTTTCTCGGTATTTTTTGTTTTTCTTATTTAACACCGACTTCCGAAATTAAAATTATTTTGATCCTTTTAGTGTTTTTTTTGGGGAGCAGTGGTGGCCGAGTGGTAACGGCCCCGATTTACGAATTGTTGGTCGCGGGTTCAAACCCAGCCAGGCGCATTACTTTGTGTAATTTATTTCATCACCACTGCTCTCAAAACGGTGAAGGAAAACATCGTGAGGAAACCGGCATGTCCTAGAACCAAAAATTCGAAGACATGTGACATCCACCAACCCGCACTGGGCCCGCGTGGTGGATTACGGCCCATTCCCTCTCCTAGAAAGAGGAGGCCTGAGTCCCAGCAGTGGGAACATTAAAAAGGCTGAATATGTATGTATGTATGTGTTTTTTTTAGTGAAGTCGGTTATTTTTTTTTGTAAAAAGTTTTTATTTTACACTTTTTAGTTGCGAACCACTTATAAACAGAGTGCCTATTTCTCATGACAATTCCAATTAACCCAAATACTGCTAGGTTATATTGTTTTATTATAAAGCTCCTGTGTCTACCTTCCTCCTTCCGGCTCCATCATCAGATCAGTTCGATAGTACCTTATAGCCAAAGAGCATCTCACGACAATTCTAATAAGCCCAAACACGGCTAGGATACATTGATTAATTACGGAGTTCCTGTGCCTACCTTCCGGCTCCATCATCAGATCAGTTCGATAGTACCTTATAGACAAAGTGCATCTCATGACAATTCTAATAAGTCCAAACACGACTAGGTTACATTGATTAATTACGGAGTTCCAGTGCCTACCTTCCGGCTCCATCATCATCATCAGATCACTTCGATGATACCATTTTCAACGTAACTATTCAGAATCATTCATTTATTTGTATTGTCATAGTCGCTTAACTATGTATATCTTCATTGTGATATCTATTTGAGTATGAAGTTCCGTTGACCATTTCTGGTCTTCTTCATCAGTTCCACTTCATCAAATGTTACTTTTTGACTGTAAATGCTTAAGTTCTTGATGAAAATACTAAAATTACCATAGGGTTGCCTATAATTTTTGAGGAGTTCCCTCGATTCCTCATGGATTCCATCATCAGAACTGGATTTTGAAAAATATGGGACCAATCTGGAAGCATATCCTATAAAGGGAAAAAAAATTTTGCAAATCGGTCCATAAACGACGGAGTTCTGAGGTAACAAACATAAAAAAAAAAAAAAAAAAAAATGAAAAAAAAAAAATACAACCGAATTGATAACCTCCTCCTTTTTTTTGAAGTCGGTTAAAAACAGTTCCAATTTAGTTTACATAGCTAATTACTCCATGTTTTAGGTATGTTTTAATTATTTTACACACGTTTAAAGTTCAAATTCGTTTACATGTTAATGAATGTCGAGTGTCGACACTAAAAATATTTATTGAATTTTTATATCCCTACTCGTGGAATAATTGAGAATGTCACCATATTAACGAATACTTGTTTATTTATTTATTTTTTATTTGCTCGTAATTAGGCTTGGGACCACTGGGGACACACTGCGGCCCACGCAACATCTACAAGTCTATAAACTGTGTGACGTACGAGTCTGTACTTCTCCTTAAACAGAGAGCCTACCCTACGGCGAGTATCCACCCTTACGTTGTCGAAACTTCAACGGTCCGGACTAAGCGCATTGCTTCGTCGTTTATACCGCGTACATCGAAGGACAATTTGCCTGCTGCGGTCTTCCCGTCCAACTATAATTTAGGTGCCTTCAAGGCTAGAGTGAATCGGTTCTTAATAAACTAGTGCGCCTCACCATCAATGATTGCATCACTGCTTACCATCAGGTGGGATCGCAGTCAAGCACTGGTTTATATAAAATTTAAAAAAAAAGAAAAAACTTTACGAACTTTTCACACGATCATTTGACGACCAAAACTGTACTGTTAAAGCGATGGAGCTATATAGGGTGTATATCTCATCCCTGTTTCTCACTCGCACGTTTGACATTTTAAGAACATATACCCATATGTACACAAGAGTAGTTTGTTTTAATATTGTGTTGATGTCATGACATTTAGCTTTTTGAGTTTGAGGTCATTTAAACGCGAGTATATTTTGCTACCACTAAGCATATATTAATATATGATTAATCATAGCATAGCATAGTCGACCATAGAATGTTCCCAGTGTTGGCCTCCTCTCTATTTGAGAGAATGGGCCGTAATCCACCACGCGGGCCCAGTGCGGGTTGGTGGATGTCACATGTCTTCGAATTTTTGGTTCTTGGACATGCCGGTTTCCTAACGATGTTTTCCTTCACCGTTTTGAGAGCAGTGGTGATGAAATAAATTACACAAAGTAATGAGCCTGGTTGAGTTTGAAGCCGCGACGTACAAACTCGTAAGTCAGGGCCGTTACCACTCGGCCACCACTGCTCTCATCTGCGTGATGATTAATCATCTCGATATTTTATAAAATTTGCCACCAGGCTAGTTTATATCCTAGACGAACACAAAGCCTATAATATAATATAATAAAATCTATAAAAAGTCGTTTTAACATCATCAAACATCGAAAAAAATAGCCAGGTTGTTTAAAGAAACCACCGGGAACCATTTCCAGCATTTTTGGAATTTTTGTCTGGTTAGTTGTACACGCATCATGTAAAATATACGAAACCAATGTAGGTAACTTTGATAGGAAGTACTAATTTCAGATATGCAGACTAAATGAATAACGTAGATTTAGCCACTCTGCTAACATTCATCTTAAAAAAAGATTATTGGCAATCTTCAAAGATACACTCACTACCTTCACACCAAAACCTGATCTAATTTACTGTCAACGACCTACGACAAGACTCAAACTAATTGACACAAAAAGATTTAATTCTAAAAAAATACAGATAAAAAAGGAAACAATTCAAATAAATAAAGATCAAATCGCACCCAATATTAACCCTTAAACGCGTTGTACGGTCTAATGGAGGCCCATAAGTTGGCGCAAGTTAGCACCTTACGCCGGCTTGGTCCGCGCGTCGTAATGTAGATAAATTGATCGCTTCAATCCCTTATTGGATTAATATATGGTAATATGTTCAGATCGCGATAGCCAGAGCCGAGTTACGATTAAACAGTTTTTATGTGAGGCAGCCATCTTTGTTCGCAGCAGTCGATATGTTGGTGGGGTGGTGCAAGACAGAAGAGAAGCGAATTTAAAATAGGAGTTCTTATCATGCCAGTCTCTTTTCAGACATAAGTTCTTTTAAACAGTCATGATATTTAAGTATAATGTTATCGGCAAGATGTTGAAAAAAGTAGGCTTAGTTTTTACCTAACTACGTAAGGGGTTGGCTACCAATATAACCGGGTTCTACTGATTAGGTGACAGAATTTTTCATGGAGTGAACCTACATAACCCTGACATTGTAACACGATACCTCTTGGCAAGACTAAACAAAACAACATATTACTTATTGTTGTATTTAAAAAAAGACACATGGCTTCATAGTAAGTATTTGATATAGATCCTATAATACTATGTCTGTACCGACTTAGGCTATTGAGTATAATGAATGGCCTTGTCGCTCTTCATCCTCTCTTCTCCTTCGTTTTCCACCCCATAACCTCTAGTCGTTACAGTGGATCTTTTACTTTTGAATTCTCTTCCACACTTATTATGGACTAGCGCCCCGTTGGAGTCAGTGTAACCTTCAGTGTTTGTGTGGCGTCTCTCCGCAGACCATGTCCCAACTTCCATCCTGCATGACATGCTCTATTACCTGTTCATGAAGGAATCCAATGACGGCATTGCCGTGGCTGAATACTGGGCCAGGCAAGGAATTTAAAATTAGTTTTGCCATCGACACGCTAAGAAGAAGAACCCATAAATATGTATAGGTTTTGTTTATTGTATATAGTATGTTTATTTATTGTGTGTTGTGCACATATTTGTGTAGTTTATTTTTTAGTTATAAGTATGATATAATTTATGTTAAAAGTAGCTTAAGTTTTGTTGTGCATATGAGTTATCCTCATCATGTATAAAATTTCTTTATCTATCGGTCACACTTAAGGTTTGCTGTAAGAAAGTGTTCTATTTTTTATTAACTATATTTGTGTACAATAAAGAACAAAGCATCTATGCGTTGTTGTGCCTTTTTTGCTACATACATTGTTCCGTTAGAGCAGTGGTGGCCCAGTGGTAACAGCCCCGACTTACGAGTTGTAGGTCGCGGGTTCAAACCCAGCCAGGCGCATTACTTTGTGTAATTTATTTCATCACCACTGCTCTCAAAACGGTGAAGGAAATCATCGTGAGGAAACCGGCATCTCCGAGAACCAAAAATTCGAAGACATGTGACATCCACCAACCCGCACTGGGCCCGCGTGATGGATTACAGCCCATTCCCTCTCCTAGAGAGGAGGCCTGAGTCCCAACAGTGGGAACATTCTAAGGCCGACTATGCTATGCTATGCTATTGTTCCGTTTTTTTGTCACGTTCACGCTTACGCCCTAGAGTAGCTGGCTACCCGCTGCCGCCTATCACTTATCCCATACCACACGTGTTAATCATACCACTATGGTATTCGTGATTTTATGACAGGCCACGAGGCTGCATAATGCGATAGGTTTTGTTTCTGAACGTTCGTGAGGCGAAACTATTTGAACGTGATAGACGGATGCTTCAGTGAATGTCAGGTTTTAAGTCGATGCCGGAATTATTACGGAAACAGGAAGAATTGAGGAGTGTGTTGTGATTCTGATAAAGATTTAGTTGAAAATATTGTCATTTCTCTGCGTATTTGGTACATTTTTGGTTGCAGTGTAACTACTCTGTGTTTCATATGGAAAAAGAAAATGAGGACAACTGTTGTTTCCGGACAGTTGACAATTTATCGCGCGACAAATTATGATTCTAACAGTTTTAGTTCGATAGACTATAATTTACCGAAAAATAATACGTTAATTGTAAGTAGTATGTTATAGTTCATAATCTTCCGACAGTTTACGATCTCGTGAGATAGATTATAATCTAACGATATTTACAATTTTTTTCAATTGTAACTCTAAGCAGGTAAGTAAGCATCCCTTAGGTAAAAAAATCTGCACTTTCAGTCTTTACACTACTACTACTTAACTACTATTGTTAGGCTCGCGCTTGACCACTACCCGATGGAAAGTGACAATGTGTTCGACGATGGAACACGCTTGCCTAGAAGTAATTTAACCTATACACTCTTGACTCAAAGATTCCCAGGTTGTAGCCACCAGGGAACAAAACATTTTTACAAAAACTTTCCATGCGACTTTTTCGCTTCAAGTTAAAAACCCCACGCTGGGTTCAGTGATTAAAGTATATCTTTTACTAAGAAAGGTACTCTAACAAAATATTTAGGAAGAAAGTCCAAGGTCTGAAAGGTAAACGCTATAAAACTAAAAATAGAAGAGATTGATGGCACTTTATCTAACAGGCGTGGCAATAGAAAGTGTGCTGGGTGTCAAAGGTGACTTAATGTCACTTTATGAATACTTGAGACAATGCGTGTCTGTCTGTCCAGGGGGCACACAAAACACACAGACAATATTAATATAAAACAATATTATCATGTTCTTTCTAGTTTTAATGGGCGGAATTGAAATTTATGTGTTATTTTTAGACCCCCGGTAGTGTTTAATATTGCTTACTTAATGTTAAGGTGTCAAAGAAAGTTGTTAAAAAATAGCTGAGTATGTAGGTCATTGAAGATAATTTGTTTATTATTGTTTTATATTTATTTCGAATGGCATAATAACACCCACTGTCATTGTAGGGTTAAATTATTTGATTGCGTCAAGATTTAGGCGACCATCTTGTAATTTATTAAATACTCTTTGA
Source organism: Mythimna impura (assembly GCA_905147345.3). NCBI lineage: Eukaryota > Metazoa > Arthropoda > Insecta > Lepidoptera > Noctuidae > Mythimna > Mythimna impura. The sequence goes on from LR990350.1 coordinate 29,345,952, forward strand.
CTGTAAAGACATTTTTTTTTTTAAATGCGATGTTTTTAATCTACTTACTATTTATTTTTTCGGTAAAATTTATCAGCAAAGCAAGTAGATAAGAAAATTCATACCGAGTAAGTGATGCGCCCAACAAACATTTCCCCAAAAAAATACAGGTAACAAACTGATAAACGACTTGATACACTTTGTTCCGAATTCATGAATCCAATAAGAGAAGCCGAAATAACCTCAAGAAGAAAAGAGGAAAAACGAAGAAATATCCTTAAAGTTTGTTCAATAAACAAAGAGAGGCGAGATCGCAGGAAAAACGGTTTCGAGCCACATTGCAGTACATTTTATACAAACGATGACATAAATACTCATTTTCGGCAACAATATCCGATATTGAGTGAGGCCTGTCTTCCGAGGAATGAGCTGATACAATGTTGGCCAAAAATTGGGGTATAGCTTAATTTTTTTGTTCGGTGAACGTATCCGATATTTTCCTTTTCGATATCGTAAATTTTTTGGCGATTGCGCCATGAATATGTGATGGAGGCTTCTGTGTTCTATTTTTGAATTTATTTACTCATGTGGTAAAAATGTAATAAGGTGGTTATTTTTCTAATTTTACTAAAATGCACTTAAGTTTCGTCTTAAGCAATAAATAACAATCTAGAATGGAAAAAAATATAGAAAAGCTATCACATTTTCTCGTAAAATTTTGTTTTTTCGGCTGAGTTTGAACTACACTTTAAGTTTATTAAATTCCTTTCGTTTCTCAGTATTTTACTAACATAAAAACCCAAGTAACTGAATTTTTTTACCACTGACATCAAAATTGTTACCGAAAATATTCCAAACAATCGAGTCGGGAGTACATTTTCGTTCCGCCAGTGTACTCATTCATGTTTATTCACTGGCTCACCCCATCCTATACATTTATCGGTTTGCATCCCAACGCTACGTGGAATACTGGCCGAGCAATGAGTCTTATTCATCTTGCATTTAACTTCACACTCAAGCGATAACTTAGAAAACTTAGTGGTTGAAGGAGGAAATATGAGTGATGGAGTGAATGGGAGTGTTGGGAATTATTTAGAGGTTGCTATGTTGGTTGGTGCAGAAGAGAAAATTATATCGATCTTTTTTTACCGTTGTTAGGCTCGCGCTCGATCACTATCTAGGAAAGTGAGAATGTTGACAGCGATGGAGCACGCTTACCTTTGAGGCGAGGTTGTAGGAAACACAGACTCCAGAACTCTAGACAGAGACTCTGGAAAGTCCGCTCCTTATCTGTACACACAATAAATGTGTTCCCAAAACCGTGTTTGGTACTGAATTATAAAGAAACATTCGTCACGTTATCCTCCTATTCTTATGTTTCTGAAATAACTAAGCTGATGTTCTCCAAACGCCACTGATGCGTGACCTATTATACTCTGGTAAGTACATCAGGTACTTTAGTACTACCTTGGACTCTTAGCGAAGTATGGGCCCTCAATAGAAGGAGAGGCCAACTTATGTTAGTGGCCAATGAGGTGCGGCTCCGTATAAATAGCATATAAGAGTCATTTGTAATTGGCCACTTTTGAGTGCGGCAGTTACTAATTGTTTGAACAATTGTTGGCTTATTTTTAAACTTAAACAAAAACAAAACCCTGCAAAAATATGTAAAGCATAAATAAACCCACAAGCTTGCAACACAGTGCCATCAAGCAGCGACCTACATGCCCCACATACTCGTACAACGCGCCCCGTCCAAAGTATCGCCATCGGGGTGGTATCGGAAAACAATAGTAGACGACCGGTATCTTACTTATTGCTGGCTACGTTTCCACCGCACTTGCTGCAGCGACCGACTATTTATGTATTTAGGTGAATATGAATATCTGTAACAGTACCAGAAAATGAATAGTCCAAATGCAACATCTCTAAAAGAAGATATTTTATTGGTCCTTCGAGCCGGATAGTACAATTCTTTAGTTTAATCAATGCTCCTGGAATTCTGGATTATTGTTAATTGTAACTTAAGCTTTTCAACACTTCAAGATCCTAAATTATGAACATTAAAGTCAGTTGACCTCTTTATTTTTACGGCCAAACCTAAGAACCGATTTTGACGTTTGACTGAAAAATATATTAAATCACTTAGTAATTAAATATAATTTTAATCTCAGGTAATCAAAACCATATCACGTAAATCTGTCATTCTTGGACTAACCAAGTAATTATTAATTAAATTACTCGGAGCCAAGCCAGCGTAGGAACGGGAAACGCACGACACATATGATTTACTTGCAGTTTTTACATCAGTGAGAAGCAACGTGCTATGATTGACAGCAAAATGATCGTACGGTCCCACAGTTGCGCTTGAGTGGCGTTATACGTCAAAGTCAGGCGCATCCGGGCGGCGAGACTATCTCACGGTGTGCCGTTGTTGCTGCGAATGATGGATTTAAGATATTTTTGTAATAAATGTGTGTTTGTTTATTAAGTTATGTTATTATGTTTTAGAATAACTAGACGGTCTACATCTAGATATTTATGACACACTAGAGTGTGCCTAATTTTGTGTTTTTTTAATTAAAATTATTTTAAATACAAAAAAAGACTTTTGCTTAAATAAGTTTTTATTTAAATCCCTTAAAAAGAGTAAAATAAGCTTCCCTTTAAAACTTTTACTATCAACTTATAACGTCATTACACAATTAATATGATACAAAAGCTTGTCGTGAGATTCACCTGTACAGATAAACAAGTAAATTAAATAACTTAATGTGATTTTGAAACTAAGTAAATCTAAGTTAGATTTAAGTTTTAAGAAAAATAAAATAAGCTTGCAATGACTATGTTCTAATGGATTATAATTTTTTTACCAAACACTATTATAATACTATTTCATCTGCTGTAGCTGTCGATGTCGTTAAAAAGTTGAAGAAAGATCGTGTCTATCAAAAAAAAATTACAGATATGCGTTTCACGCAAGTCATCACCAATCGGAACATAGGTACATGTTTTCATAATGACTGAAAATGACATTTCATGACTGGCCTGTTGGTCTAGTGGTTAGTGGCCCTAACTGCTATGCCGGAGGTCGTGGGTTCGATTCCCACCCAGAACAAATGTTTGTGTCATGAGCGCGATCATTTGTTCTGTGTCTGGGTGTAATTTATTTATAATATGTATATATTTAGAAATATAACTATGTTTATCAGTTGTCTAGTACTCATAACACAAGCTCTGCTTAGCTTGGGACTAGACGGCGTTGTATGATGGTTGTGGAGTATTATTTTATTATTATTAATAATCAAATAACTTCTCGCGCTCTGAGTGGAGTGACATCGAAGGACTGGAACAATTTGCCTGCTGCGGTCTTTCCGTTCAACTATAATTTAGGTGCCTTCAAGGCTAGAGTGAATAGGCTCTTAATAAACTAGTGCGCCTCACCATCAATGATTGCATCACTGCTTACCATCAGGTGGGATCGCAGTCAAGCACTGGTTTATATCAAATAAAAAATAAATAAAAAGAAAGTGAGAAGGAGTGTCAGACTTTTACTGACTAAAAACCGTGTTCTTTCAGTTGCCCTTCACGTACCTACTAGAGCCGTCGAGACCCTGTTGCCTTACATAGTCTTGTTTGGGTATAATAAACTTTCCAACAATCGAAATTCAAGTTCATAGTATGATTTTGGAACCAAGGACCAACACATCTATTAATTCACACTAGCTGTTATGTTTAATTCAACATCAATAAAGAATGCAAAAAAAGACAACTCAGTTGTTAAAAAATTGCATAATATTATTCATTCACTTACACGTAGACACATTGAATAAAACACACTACTCGACATTTAAAAGGCCATTTCGTAAATGTAAACTAAATTCGCTGAAGTCTTGTCACAGGAGTTAGGTCTTATTTTCATAATTACCACCTGTTGTTACAGTGTCATGCATTTTGAGCACTAGTACATAAATCCATAATAAAATACTACAGCTCGTCCGTATAAGAAGTGCACTTCAATTGTGGGCTATCGATCATGCGGCGCGCATACAATCATTCGCTTTTTATTCGCGCTCCAGTCAATCATAAATCAAGCCGATGATTGAACCCTTTGGACGGGCAACATCACGCTATATCCTTATCAGGGTAGGTAGACTGTTGAGTGACAGTAATTGTGGCCGGACGGTGGATAACCTTGCTAAGCTGCAGGTAATACGAACAAAAACTTTAATGAAATTATGTGTGTTAGTAATGATAAGGCGGTTCGACGGTCTAAGTATCACTTATCTTTTTTTTTATTTCTTTTTTCAACTTACTGTTTTGCCAACCTACTGTGGATCAAAATATTACTAAGTGTTTCTTCAGAAATATATTTTTGTCTTGCCCTTTAAATTATTTTACAACTTTACAACTTCCAAGTTCCGGAAATTGACGCACAAAGCAATGTAACTGGCCTGTTTAGTATTATTTTTATTTATTTTTTATTTTATTTTTTTCCATCTTTATGTATACATATATATATTTGTTAAATAGTAAGTTAAGCAAATATATTTATTGTATAACATTTACAATGTCTAATTTTACCTTGGAATTGGACACATAAATCATTTTGTACTTTTTAGCACATGGTTGGTGCTTACCTGTAATAAATTCTGACACTAGACTATAGATTTAAGTGAAGCTTTGTAATAATTTTAAGTGTTAACAATTGTTGGTGAGCCTAATAAATAAATAAATAAAATAAAATATTCGAGGACATAGTCTACCCGTATACCAAGGTATGATGAACCTTGGTATACGGGTAAACGAAATCCGCTAAGCTGCTGTTCGAGTGTGAAGAAGTAACAGCCCCCCTAGCCAAGTTACAATCGTTTCGTTCGCGCCGAACGACTCGAGTAGGCCACGCCTCCGATTCCTTTGTTCTGACGTCATCTTAACGCTCAGTCACGTGGTCAGAACAAAGGAATCGGAGGCGTGGCCTACTCGAGGCGTTCGGCGCGAACGATACGATTGTAACTTAGCTAGGGGGGGGGTGTATACGGGGTCCCAATCAACACCTATCGGGACCCAAGCCAACCTCACCTGCACGTGGTGCACCCTGCTGATAAACGAACGAGGCTATGGCGACCCGCCAACACGCACTGGACCAGCGTGGCGGGTTATGGTCTAAACCCCCTCAAATGCATAATGCAACAAGAAACAGGCCCCAAGTGCCCGGTGACTCCAGCGGTTGTACTAGCGTGGACGGGCGTGGGCGCAGCCCTGGGGTCTGGGGTGCTAAGAATCTCCGGGCGGGATCGATCAACCGTCGACGACTGGACCTGGCGACGTACAACACGCGTACACTCCGGTCCGATGAGAAGATTGCCGAGCTTGAGGAGGAGTTGAGCAGGTTACGATGGAGTATTGTGGGATTATCCGAAGTCCGAAGACAGGGGGAGGACACGATAATCCTAAAATCTGGTAACCTGCTCTATTTTCGGGAGGGGGACCAGCAGTCCCAAGGTGGTGTCGGGTTTATCGTCCACAGGTCCCTTGTGAATAACGTGGTGAAGATCGAGAGCGTGTCGACCAGGGTGGCGTACCTTATACTCAGAATATCATCAAGATATTCGCTGAAGGTCATACAGGTTTACGCTCCGACCTCGACACACCCCGATGACGAAGTAGAGACCATGTATGAGGATATATCCAGAGCCATACATGGTTATAAGACACACTTCACCGTGGTCATGGGGGACTTTAATGCGAAACTGGGCAAACGAGACGGTGACGAGCTGCGAGTGGGGCAATTTGGATTTGGACGTAGGAACCACCGGGGACACCTACTGGCCAGCTTTATGGAGAGGGAGGGCCTCTACATGATGAACTCCTTCTTCAGAAAGCGTGAGCATAGGAAGTGGACCTGGCAAAGCCCTGATGGTGTAACAAAAAATGAGATTGACTTCATCATGTCGACGAAGAAGCAAATATTCAATGATGTCTCAGTGATCAATGCGGTGAAAACCGGAAGTGATCACCGCATGGTAAGAGGCACATTGAATATCAATGTCAAGCTTGAAAGATCTCGACTGATGAAGTCTACGCTCCGTCCTGCACAGATCCAGATCCAAAACTCCGAGAGCTTTCAGCTCGAACTTCAAAATCGTTTCGAATGCCTAGGAAGCTCTGTTGACGAATACAACGATGGGTTCGTGGAAACTGTCCATACGGTCGGGTCTAAATTCTATAAGACTCGTACAAATAAGAGCAAGAGGCTCACAGATCGAACTCTCCAGCTTATGAAGGAAAGGCGTGAGATGATTCTGCAGTCTTCAGACGATGCGTGCACATATCGGCTGCTCAATAAACGGATCTCTAAGTCCTTGAAACGCGATATCCGTCACTTTAATACTGGAAAAAATTAAAGACGCGATTGAGCGAAATAGGGGCTCCAAGGTGTTTGCAAGAGATCTGTCTATTGGGCAGAGCCAGCTCACGAAACTGAAGACCGAAGATGGCAGAGTCATATCCGCCAAATCGGAGCTTCTGGGAGAGATCGAGGCTTTTTATGGACAGTTATACACGTCAATCACAAAACCCACTACGAATCTAGCAAACGACCCAAGAGCTAGGTTGACCCGACACTATACAGATATCCCGGACGTCAGCCTGTACGAGATTAGGATGGCTCTGAAGCAGCTTAATAACAACAAGGCACCGGGTGATGACGGAATTACAGCCGAACTCCTGAAGGCGGGTGGTAAACCGATCCTTAAGGCCCTTCAGAAGCTGTTTGATTCCGTCATATTCGAGGGAAAAACACCACAGGCATGGAGCGGAAGTGTGGTGGTACTCTTCTTTAAGAAGGGCGACAAGGCCCTGCTCAAGAATTATAGGCCCATCTCACTTCTGAGCCATGTCTACAAGCTGTTTTCCAGAGTCATCACGAACCGTCTCGCGCGCAGGTTCGACGACTTCCAGCCTCCCGAACAAGCCGGATTCCGAAAAGGCTTTAGCACCATAGACCACATACACACGCTACGGCAGGTTATACAGAAGACCGAGGAGTAAAATCTGCCTCTCTGCTTAGCGTTTGTGGATTACGAGAAAGCCTTTGATTCGATCGAGACTTGGGCTGTGCTGCAGTCTCTCCAACGGTGCCAGATTGACTATCGGTACATCGAGGTGCTGAAGTGTTTGTACGAAAACGCCACTATGTCAGTCAGACTGCAGGACCAGACCTCGAAACCTATCCTCCTGCAGCGGGGTGTGAGGCAGGGAGACGTCATTTCTCCGAAACTGTTCACGGCCGCAATGGAGGATGTCTTCAAGGTTCTGGACTGGAGTGGATTGGGCATTAATGTCAATGGCGAGTACATCACTCATCTTCGGTTTGCCGACGACATAGTAGTCATGGCTGAGACTACGGAAGAGCTCAGCACAATGCTCAATGACCTCAGTAGAGCTTCCGAAAGAGTGGGTCTTAAAATGAACATGGACAAAACCAAAGTCATGGTAAATAACCATGTAGCACCCACTCCGATCAAGATTGGAGACTCTGCACTCGAAGTTGTAGACGATTACGTCTACCTTGGACAGACAGTCCAGTTGGGTAGATCTAATTTCGAGAAAGAGGTCAACCGTCGAATCCAACTCGGCTGGGCAGCGTTCGGGAAGCTGCGCGGTATCTTCTCATCCAATATACCACAGTGTCTCAAGACGAAAGTCTATGACCAGTGCGTGTTGCCAGTGATGACATATGGTTCCGAAACGTGGACGCTCACAATGGGCCTCATCAGAAGGCTCAAAGTCACCCAAAGGGCAATGGAAAGGGCTATGCTCAGAGTTTCCTTGCGTGATCGAATCAGAAATGAAGATATCCGCAGGAGAACCAAGGTTGCCGACATAGCGCGAAGAATCGCCAAACTAAAGTGGCAATGGGCAGGGCACATTGCTCGCAGAACGGATGGCCGTTGGGGCCGAAAGGTTCTGGAGTGGCGACCGCGTACCGGAAGACGCAGTGTCGGAAGGCCCCCTACAAGGTGGACCGATGACCTGGTGAAGGTTGCGGGAATCCGATGGATGCGAGACGCACAGGATTGTTCGTTGTGGCGACGTTTGGGGGAGGCCTATGTCCAGCAGTGGACGTCTATCGGCTGAAATGATGATGATGATGATAGGGGGGCTGATATTATAAGTACACACTCACATACTTTCGCCTTTATAATATTAGTATGATTGCTACACACTTCTTCTTCTTAGCGTATCGATAGCAAAACTAGTTAAATTCCTTGCCTGGCCCAGTATTCGGCCACGGCAATGCCGTCCGCTGATGCTGTCATTAGGTCCCTACTAGAAAAGGTAACAGGGCACGTGATCCAGGATTAAAGGTGGGACATGCTACACACTATTTATATACTTAAATCATATAGGTACGTGGCACATTACAATTACCAACCCGCACTGGGCCCGCGTGGTGGATTACAGCCCGTTCCCTCTCCTAGAAGCCTCCTCGGCTTGAGTCCCAGCAGTGGGAACATTAAAAGGCTTATTATGCTACATTACCAGTCGACAGCGATACCAAGGAAAGGAAGGAAATCATATAGGTACGTAGCACATTACAATTACCAACCCGCACTGGGCCCGCGTAGTGGATTACAGCCCGTTCCCTCTCCTAGAAGCCTCCTCGGCTTGAGTCCCAGCAGTGGGAACATTAAAAGGCTTATTATGCTACATTACCAGTCGACAGCGATACCAAGGAGTTTTTCCACGCCATATTTTAGATTGTTTTTAGTTACCTAGTTCGAATTAGTTAAGGTTATCTTTTTTTTAGAAATAAAATAAGTAGTTAAATTATTTCGTTTATTCATTAGTATATACATATAAATTACATTTTTTTTAAATTTCAATAAAAAAAAAAACAAATAAAAATATAAAAAATAGTGTCCACCCGGTATCGGGAACAGGGAATAGTTAAATTTATTATTGTGACGCATACAATGCGATCATGTACGTGACTACGTGAGTTCCTTTTCAGATAAATTTAGTATGTTATTATTGATAAAGTGAAACCTATAAGATAGAGCTTTATGAACAATCGAATCTGTAGTAGGCGTCAGATATGCAATAAAGTGCATTGACCCTTGCCTAATTTCATCGTGGGTAGGTACTCGAATAATAAATCTTTCAAATGTAAAAGACCACGATATATATATAATCGATAGCTTCATGTCATCATCATTTCGGCCGAATAACGTCCACTGTTGGACATAGGCCTCCCCCAAGGGTCGCCATAACGACCGGCTTTATGTACCTATATGTTTCCTTTTTAAAATGTCAATAAAATGTACGAGGTTCAATGACCGGTATTGCAAATTTATCTGGTGCCTAATACCAAATCAAAAGTTACCACTATGCACTAGGTAAGCATAGCATCAAGTCACAAAGAAAGGATTCGTGTTTCACTAGATTCTGCACGCAAGAAATTCTTGAAGAAACACCTGGAGCTCATAAAATCGCGTAACAGAAGCTAATCACAAAGTTATGACACGCAGCTGGGTATTGACAGATCTATAACTTCATGTGTCAGATACTCCTTATCTTAAGCTGTTGATCCCCGCACGAACGCCGGCGGTCGTGCGCTATTGTCTTACTATTGTGTCTCTAATTACGCTACTCAAGAAGTTAATTAACCAAAACATTTACAAATGTTTATTTCTAGGGTTCCTTAACTAAAAAAAGGAGATAATCCTTTTATTGATATAAACTAGTGCTTGACTGCGATCCCACCTGATGGTAAGCAGTGATGCAATGGTTGACGGTGAGGCGCACTAATTTATTAAAAGCCTATTCACTCTAGCCTTAAATACACCTAAATTATAATCGGACGGGAAGACCGCAGCAGGCAAATTGTTTCAGTCCTTCGATGTACGCGGTATAAACGACGAGGTGAAACGCACTTTCTTTTTTTATTATTGATAGGCTCACGCTTGACCACTATCCCACCTAATGCGATGATGTGGCCGACGATGGAGCACGCTTGCCTAGAAGTAACCTATTCACTCTTGACTTTAAGACCACTAGGTTGTAGCTATCACTTGACTGTCCGTATGTCATGTCTGTATGTCAACTTCTTTTTATCAAGTTGAAATTATTACGAGCAAGGAGATATTGACCATTTGTGAGTTGCTAGCCGGTCGATTTTCTATCGTTTACATTTGGAGGAGTGTGGTTAAGTGGACTTCCCTGCCGGAGTCTGTGTTTCCTCTGTGATAGCGGTCAAGCAAGAACCTATCCATGCTAAAAAAAATATGCATAAGTAATATTATTTTGTTGAGATTACAAATTAACATTTAGGGCCTGTACAGACAACGTTTTTTAAACGCGCCAGTGACGCGCGTCGACGGCGCATTTTTATCCTATTAAAGGTCTACAGACTGCATCTGACTCACTCACTGCACAGGCCCTTACAGTTGGAACATCTACTGTGACATACTATTTTTTTTTTTTGACAATCAGAAACATAAAATACGTTTGTCAGTTATCAATAGCAAAAAACCGGGCAAGTGCGAGTCGGACTCGCGCACTGAGGGTTCCGTACAAACTTACCTATGAAAACAGTTCAATTCCCGAATTGATTTACGAAGACTTTCCGAACCGCAAAAAAGTTTTTTTATGACGTAACTACAAATTTACAGTTTTCAGATTTTTTCCTATACCTACTAGTGCTATAAGACCTTGCTTCATGCCAAATTTCAGGATTCTAGGTCAACGGGAAGTACCCTATGAATTTTGATGCCCTTGAGAGTGTCGAAATATGTTTTTTGCGACATAAACGGCCGTCTTTGTTTTTCGTTAACTCAGTAGTTTAATTTTTTTTCACAGCTTCAAGGGACCGCAGACTTGATTAGGTATATAAATTTAATTTCAACTCGATACCTCTACAACTTCCCGAGATAAAGGGTCTTGACAGAAATACAGACAGACCGACAGGCGGACAACAAAGTGATCCTATAAGGGTTCCGTTTTTTTTCCTTTAGAGGTAAATCCATAGCTCATGTCACTTGTAACACAGCCATGACACGGAACCCTCACGGTTCGATGTAGTCCCACTCGCTCTTAGCCAATTTTTTTTCATCGTTATATCTGCAATCATTTGAAACTAATGTTGTTCGGAGCTGCGCATGCGACTGTGTGGTCTGACAGGTGTGTTCTAAAGGTCACAGGTATTAGCGGCCCTTTGATCCCTGTAAGTACGTCGGAAATAATTCTGGATGGCGACTTTTGAATGTGGAAGTTGATTGTGGATGGGTTTTTTAGTATTCATATGATTGGATACCCATGAGGGTGATTCAAAACCCAGTCATTGAACGTATAGTAAGGTTATCGTTCAATATAGTTTAGCATAGCTTAGCGTAATCAACCTTATAATGTTCCCACTGCTGGGACTCAGGCCTCCTCTCTGGGAAAGGGAATGGCCCTTAATCAACCACGCGGACTCAGTGCGGGTTGGTGGATTTCACATGTCTTCGAATTTTTGGTTCTAGGACAAGCCGGTTTCCTCACGATGTTTTTCTTCACCGTTTTGAGAGCAGGGCCCGATTTATGAGCCAAACCCGACCAGGTGCATTACTTTGTGTAATTTATTTTATCATCACTGCTCTCAACGTAATTTGTATCATTAAAAAAAAGAAAACGAAGACCATACTTTACTGGCTACAAAATTAATATAAGCAGGTATTTTATTCAATTGAAACTCCTAGGTATGCTCAAGACTAGATATGCTAGGTATGTTAAGAAAGACCTAGGTATGCTAAGCTCAAGACCAAAGTGCTAGTAACATGTGACTGAAGAAACTAATGAAGTTTGACATGATTTTTTTTCTCAAATACTCAAGTAAATGATATGATTTTAGTTAATGGGAATACTTAGGGCATACTGAAAATTTCTGGATTCTGATAAATAAGACTAGATTATGACTTACGATACATTTATTGTTTTTCAAAGTATATGCCCTCGTAATAAATGCATTTTTGCATTCGCTGAAACCACTGTTCAAAGAAGTTGGACCAGTCTTCTTTAGGGACCTCTTCAATGGCTTTATGGAACGTATTCACCGTCAATTCAGGGCTCGTAAAACGTGTGCCTCTAAGTTTGTCTTTAATTTTTGGCAACAAATAGAAGTCGCAGGGTGCGAGGTCCGGGCTGTGAGGCGGATGCGTCATCAATTCATCATTTAAAGTCTTCAAATAGGCTTCTGTTACCTTAGCGGAACGTGAGGATGCGTTATCTTGGTGGAGGAGTACATTGCTTCGAGTACGCTTTTCGCGAACTTTTTCTAAGACTCTGGGTAAGCAAGTGTTGACGTAACAATCTGCCGTCACTGTCCTTTGATCTTCAAGCGATACTGTAGTGTAATGTCCTGATTTGCCGAAAAAAGAAGCATCCATATTTTTTTACCCACACTTTGACTTTTTTTAACTTTCGTCGGCAAATCTTCAAAAGGAAAGACCCACTCTGCCGACTGGCTTTTTCTTTCGGGTTCAACCCAGGTTTCACCTGTCACAATATTATAGGCAGCCAAAGACTCCTCCATTAAACTTTTTTTTTCATATTACGGCACCAGTGGGCACGCAGTCGTTTCTGGTCCTCCGTTAAGTCATTTGGTATCCATCGAGTGCAAAGCTTCCGAACCTTCAGGTGCACATTTAAAATGTTTTGCCCTTGGCTCATTCCAATGCCTAACAAAGCACGAATTTGCTGGCAAGTAATTTTTTGTCAGTTTCAATAAGTTGTCATACGGTGTCAATATTCGAGTCTGTAACCGCAGTCGTCGGCCGACCTTCACGTACCTTGTCATGGAGATGATCACGTCCAAGCCTAAATTCTCCAAACCACGAATACACAGAGCTGCGACATGGTGCTTCATCACCAAGCCACAACCAAAATCATAAAATCGAAATCATTGAACGAAAATTTTCATGAGTTAAATTCATTTTGATAGCGACACACAATCTTCGAAAGGACGCCACAATGAAATAACAGTCTCGCAAATTAAAAAGTAACATGCTCGCAAAGAGTTCCATTTTCGAATTCTATAATTGTTTTTTTTATTGTAAATGGCCAGATCCAGAAAATTTCAGTATGCCCCACGTAGCAGTAGCAAAATGACGGAGCCCAAGACTGACTGCAGTGTAGTACGCAAGAAGAAACGATTCTGAATCTATTGACAATCAATCCAGGACTAACACGATTAAAAAAGTAACCGGTCAAATGCGAGTCGGACTCGCGCATGAAGGGTTCTGTACAGTCCGTAACAAAACAGCGGAAAAAACAAACTCATTTGCTGTATGGGAGCCGTGTGCGTACGCGCAGCGGAATGTTGTTGAATTTAAAGATTTTAATTATGCAGATATTTAGTGTATGACGTCGTATAATTGTGTATGGTAAAAAAAAATTTGTGCACGCAACCATTGTGGAGAAATTCACCAAAAACTGATTCCGCTGGGCGAACGTTGTCCTGGCGGAACTTTTTTTAATCCATTGACTTTAGAAGAAAAGAGATGTGTCAAAAAATTTGTGTGTATTTGTGTGTAATTGTGTATGTATGAATAAAACTAGTGCATGCATAAACTTCGGAGAAATTCAAGTTTCCGCTACGCGAACGTTTGGCCATTAGCTAGTTTTCATATAAAGCGCTTACATAGAGAGCTGTAGATTTTTACATACGTTGTTTTGAATTTGTTTATATTTGTTTAAAAAACAGATTTAGAAAAAATCGTAGGGCTTAAAAGATAAAAATATAAACGTAAAATACGCTTATTAGGTCTTAGTTCTTAAAGTATGCACTTTGGGGTCTAGATTTTCACGTTTATACAAACCTTGTAAGTGTCTGCAACATGTTGCCAAGTATCAATGATGTTCCGTTAGTAACTAAAGAGTTATAGGACAAATTTACCATGAACAAATCACTGTTTACAAAGCAGTCAAATATCACGACGTTCTGAAGGAATTGCATGGTAATATGTATGTCAATAATTAGTGTATTCATTCAACTATTCTTATGCAAAATTTCATGTCATTAAATTCAGTAATTAAAGAAAAACAATTATAATACTGACGAAGCATCGAAAACCTACATAACCCGACCAAGTTCGGATGGCTACCAAAAAGCGGCCGTGCCATATATCTAAGAAACGTTCTTAACCTTCCAATATAGTATTTATTAAGCGGAAACTTGAATTTCTCCGAAGTTTATGCATGCACTAGTTTTATTCATACATACACAATTACACACAAATATACACTAATTTTTGGACACATCTCTTTTCTTCTAAAGTCTATGGATTAAAAAAAGTTTCGCCAGGACAACGTTCGCCCAGCGGAATCAGTTTTTGGTGAATTTCTCCACAATGGTTGCGTGCACAAATTTTTTTTTACCATACACAATTATACGACGTCATACACTAAATATCTGCATAATTAAAATCTTTAAATTCAACAACATTCCGCTGTGCGTACGCACACATGGGAGCCCTACTTAAATATTTATTGTATTCTTTTTTTAGTACCTATTTGTTGTTACAGCGGCAACTGAAATAAAACATCTGTGAAAATTTCAACTGTCTAGCTATCACGGTTCATGAGATACAGCCTGGTGACAGACAGACGGACAGCGGAGTCATAGCAATAGGGTCCCGTTTTTCCTTTTAGACACGGAACCCTAAAAACAACCACCCATGTAAATTCAATACACATACGAGAATCAATCAAACAATTTGTTCATCGCACAAACCTGCGCACTAAATCGATCAGAGAGACACCATCTATTACAGCAGGCTGCGCCGGCGCAATTATAACGCGCGTAATTGGATCCCCTGGTAATACGAGACATTGTAATACAGTTCTGATTGCTTTTCAACTTGTTTCTGATGTCGATCTCTCCTGAGGTAAGGGTAGGCATGGAAAAACATGCTTGTTGTTTCTGAAGGGGTAGATAGAGAGACAATATTACACATTAGCTTTTGCCCGCGGCTTCGCCCACTTACATAAAATATAGCCTATGTCACTCAAGAATAAAGCAGCTCAAGAAAATCTTTTTAGTAATTTTTGAGGTTATCACGAACAGACAGGCAGACAAAGACGTGGTGGTGCCTTTGCCAAAAGAAAAACTGTTCCCATGGTTGTCTTGGACGTGAAGAAATTTCAATTTATACATATTTAGTTACAAAGGAGGCCTATGTCCAACAGTGGACGTCTTTCGGCTGAAATGATGATGATGATGATGATAAAGTTACTAAGACCTATACCACGCTATCTTAAAATCATCACATTTCCAGTGTGAAAAAGAGATGGAGCTATACAAGCCATATAAGTCTACCCCTTTCTTACACCCGATTTGTGATGATTATAACATGTCATAGTACCTCTGGCCATGCTCCATCATTGCTTTCTTAATATAGATGACAGTATGTCCGATGGATGCGAGACGCACAGGACCGTTCGCTGTGGCGACGCTTGGGGGAGGCCTATGTCCAGCAGTGGACGTCTTTCGGCTGAAATGATGATGATGATGATGTCTCCTACGTCAAACAAAAATTAGCGCACCTTAATTAAAAACTTGTAGATCCGTAAAAGGAATGCAGGTCTTAAAATGAAGTCATTACATTTTATGATAGACAATGTAAAAAAAAAGATAATCAGTTAACTAGGTGGTTAAAGATCCAAGGAACGAGTGAGTGTTGCCAGAACAAAAAACGGAAGTACTAAATATGTTGCCTATCGTAATTAATGCCTGTTCTACAAGCTTTTGTATTATTCGTTTTATAGTTATCATGCGACATTTGATAGTTTGTAGGTTATTTCCCATGTCAACTGTATTTCTGTGCGTGCGGTTACAAAGACCAAAAAAACAGGTCAAGTGTGAGTCGGACTCTTGCACCGAGGGTTCCGTATATACTTGCCTATTTAAATAGTTCGAGTCCCGAAACGATTCTCAAAGATTTTTCAGAAACGCAAAAAATAAGTAAAAAATTTTCAGTTTTTAAACTTTTTCCTTTACTTGTGCTATAATACTTTGCTCCTTTCCAAATTTCAGGATTCTAGGTCAACGGGAAGTACCCTATAGGTTTTAATTTCCTTGCAAGTATAAAAATATCCACGTAAACGCAGGTCCACGGGTAGTGTGAAAGTGAAACCCGGGGCCCTGGGACGAAGGCAAATAAGGAACAGGAGTGGGTTTTTAGTCAGTAAAAGTCTGACACTATCTCTCGCTCCACCAAAGAGCGAGATTTGTCATAAGATGATTTTCCCACCCAATAAAAAAACCTAAACGCAGGTTTAAAAAAAAATACCTATACGAAGCATAAACGGCCTTATCTTAGTAGTTTGAATTTTTCAGTGCTCTAAGGGGCAGTAGACTTGAGAATTTGATATTAATTTCAATCAAGCTGAAATTAATATCAAATTCTCAAGTCTACTGCAATTTCTCAAATCTACTGCAATTGTGAATTTGATATTAATTTCAGCTTGACGCCTTCCTAAAACCTTCACGCGTTCTTAAAAAAAGTGAGGAGTCCTTTAAGGGTTCCGTTTTTGCCGACTGAGGTTAAGGAACCCTAAAAATATCTAAATAACTCTTGTAAAGTGTAGTCATAAACTAAAAGATAGCCTTAATACAATTTGTAAATGTTCTAAGCCATTTAGATAATTAATTATGCGCGTGTTTCTAAGGTAGAGAACCACATCATCACTTACCATCAGGTGAGATAGTGGTCAAACGCGAGCCTACCTAGATTAAAAAAACTAAAATAACAACACACAGTTAATTTGGAATTTTGTTTTTGTCTCTTTGTTGCATATGTGAAATGTTATCTAATGCTAGAACTACACTGCGCACACGTGGTCCACGTACGCTGATCTGTTCGCGTCGGTCTCCATTCATTTTATATGGAAACTAGACTTGTAGACCTACATTAGATCCACGCCACGCGACGTCGTTCTACGTACAAATCAGGCGTGTTACACGTGTGCGTCGGTCTAATGTAGTTCTAGCTTAACATATTTCTCCCGCTCTGGTTGGAGCAGGAGGTAGTATTTACTGACTAAAACCCATTCTTCGGATCCTGCTTGGCCCCTACAGGTTTTCTGACATCTCTCGTGATACACTATACGCTGTCGAAGACTCGGGTTTGGTTCAGTCGGTTACCGGACGGCCGGATGGCGAGCTACCCTTGCTCATCGTCCAAGCTCACGCCTACGGTGGTCGGAAATTGGGGTCGGGATCCCGGCGGCTGGGCGTGAGGACGTCCGTTCCTCCACGCATGCGGCCGCCTCCTTCGTTAGTATTACTGCTTCGCAGAAGTAAGCGACCACCCGCCATTCCTCCTCGCTTCGGACCATGGTCTGTACCAGGGTCCAGTGCGAGAGTTCGCTGCCGCCAATCACCCCCACTAGGACACGGTGGTGCCCTGCCCAAGCATGGCACACCTCCACCGTATGCTCTACCGTGTGCTCCGGGGGGTCGACACAATGGTGACTGCCAGGCGTTTCGTTCGTACGAATTAGGTGCAGGAAACTCCCGAACTTACCATGTCCGATGAGGACCTGCGTAATACAGAAGGTGAGGACTCCGTGACGTCTTTCTAGCTACCCCTTAAAGAGGAGTTTTACCGCCATGATTATAGCGTGCCCAAAAGACCCTTAGGTTGTAGGTATCAACAAACAGACCAGCAGAGAATTCGAACAATGCCGCAGCCCTAACAATAATTCTGAAACATGACGTATATATTAACCGCCTCTAAACCCAAGCTCTGCCTAGTCAATATCACGAGCAAAACACGTATCAGTCATGGTAATCACGCCATAACTTATCGCCTATCATCTTATAACGTCTATAAATTAAATCTGCTACCATCAAGATTTTCATTGCCATAACTCGCGGAGTCGCGAATCATAATTATTAATTATGGCCGGGGCATCGAAGCTGCTGCCTGGTTCAGTGACCGGCCCGGCCGCCGCTGATCCGCTATAGATCAATGTCGACAGTTTGGCATCTCATCCTACACGAACAGAGGCCGCTACTAGCTGCCGACTGTCGGTGGGTCGTGTGAAGCTCCATTATACCACGGCAGGATAGGTTTGCCGTGTGGCAAAGCTTATAAACTTTAATGTACACCAGAATAGTAACAATTTCACAGAAACTAAAATCTTTTTTTTTTAATTGTTATAAACTAGTGCTTGACTGCGATCCCACCTGATGGTAAGTAGTGATGCAATCGTTGATGGTGTGGCGCACTAGTTTATTAAGAGCCTATTCACTCTAGCCTTGAAGACACCTAAATTATAATCGGACGGGAAGACCGCAGCTGGCATGTTGTTCCAGTCCCTCGATGTACGCGGTATAAACGATGAGGCGAATGCTATGGGGATGCCTTACATTCTAGTGAATCAAGAGAACTACACTCAACTGTGGCTTATGAGAACGCCAAGTCACTCTTCAATAGTCTTGAGAGACGTCCTGCGCCAATCCAAAAGAAACTGAGAACATTCAGGTGCATGATGATTGAGTCAGGTTTGTATGTATTTTTTTTTTGTAGGTGGGAAAGTCATCCAATGACATCCCCCGCTCGTGGGCGGTGCAAGAGTTCATGTCAGACTTTTACTGATTACAAACCCACTCCTGTTCCTTCTTTGCCTTTATCCCAGTACCGAATTTACCTTTCAGAAACAAACCCTTGACCCCAGTAGGCTTCGACCCTGCTGGGCCCCTACGGTTTGCTGACATCTCGTTAAGGCGCGCGTGGAACAGTACGCGCCGTCGACGACTTGGGCTCGGTTCTGACGGTTACCGGACGGTCGGACGGCGAGCTACCCATTGCTCGCCGTCCACAAGCCCGCAGGTTTGTGTGTACGTTTGTTACTCCCTCCCGCTTAGACGTTTAAACAGATTTATTTATTAAATTTGGCACGTGGGTAGGTAGACCAAAGCCTGGAATAGCACATAGGATACATTTTATCCCGGGAGTTTGTTCATTTGGGACAATTTTCTACATTCAAGCAGACGAACCCATCGGCAACAAAAAAAATATATTTTAAAGACAAAAGTTTGTATGTGTTTGAATATTAACGGTCAAATGTCTCAACGGATTTGGATGCAATATGGCACACGGATAATAATAATAATAATAAATAATAATAATAATAAATCGTTTATTTATAACATTTATTGTGCGTACAGCCAAGGAGTGGAATTCCTTGCCGGAGTCTGTGTTTCCTGATAGCTACAACTTAGGGGTCTTTAAGTCAAGAGTGAATAGACTACTTCTAGGCAAGCGTGCTCCATCGTCGACCACATCATCGCTTACCATCAGGTGAGATGGTGGTCAAACGCGAGCCTATCATTAATAAAATAAAAAAACATAGGGCATTTACATTTACAATAAAGTATATTCAATATTAAAAAGAACACAGTTGCTTATATGCCTGAACTAGGGTGAACCTGTGCATCAGGCAAGAGAGTGCTTAAATACAAAATAATAAATTAACTCTAAATATGACTATTATAAAAACTTAACTAAATTTAGAGATACGGCGAGTTTTATTTGCAAACAGTAAGTAGGTCTTCTGTCTCTACATAAGATATGCTTAGGAAATATTGGAAAATCATCTTTTTACAGTTAGATAGACCATATCCTGGAATAGTACATGGAATACTATCCCGGGAGTATGTTTCTTTAGGTTAATTTTCTACTTTTACACAGGCGAAGCTGCCGACAGAAGCTAGTTGTTCCCTATAGGCAGGTAGCATCCGGGCCTTGGTACAGGCCATGGTCCGGAGCGAGGAGGAGTGGCAGGCGGTCGCCTCCTTCTGCGAAGCAGTAATGCTAGCAAAGGAGGCGGCCGATCGCGTGAGGCAACGGTCCTCACACCCCAATCGCCGCCGGGACTCCGATCCCGATTTCCGGCCATCGTAGGCGCGGGCTTGCGGACGGCGAGCAATGGGTGGGTCGCCTTCCGACCGTCCGGTAACCGTCCGGACCGAGCCCAAGTCGTCGACGGCGCGTGCTGTTCCACGCGCGCCTCAAGGAGATGTCAGCAACTGTAGGGGCCTAGCAGGGTCGAAGCCTACTGGGGCCAAGGGTCTGATTCTGAAAGGAAGACTCGGCCCTGGTACGAAAGGCAATGAAGGAACAGGAGTGGGTTTTTAGTCAGTAAAAGTCTGACACCATCTCCCGCCCCGCGCAAGGGCGGGGGATGTCATAAGATGATTTTCCCACCGAAAAAAAAAAAAATAGGCAGGTAGCATGTATCGTAAACCGGCTTATAAAATCATCCACAAAGTAATAAAAACAACTTATCCAGAATCGCTCCCACATCCAAGTCACACACTGAATTTCCTCTACCATCTAACACGGCTGCAAAGCACATAGCAGCAGGCTACAGCAGCCATAACCATGCTCTCTATAGATCAAAGTCGCGGAGTATCTCATCATGCCATAAACAGGGGCAGCGCGATCAGACGCCTGCGTTAATATTGAGCACCTTAATACTCCGCTATCGACTGAACACTATCAGCCGCCTATGGGTACCTCAGGAGTTGATGTCCATTGTACTACGGTAGAGAAATGACGTGAGAAGTTTTTAAATGTGTGTTAGGTCTTGACTTTACACTGAAATTTCGAACATGGTGCGAAGGCGTGCGAAGAGGCTAATTGGGGATCCAGATTTGGTTAAGTCCAATCTACAAAGCCTCGAGCACAGGCGCAGGGTAGCCAGCCTATCGGTATTTTACTGGAGAGTGTGCGCGGGAATTGTATGACTTGATTCCGCCATCTCCTTTCTACCATCGGATAACTCGACGTACGGCGAGTATCCACCCTTACGTTGTTGAAACTTCAACGGTCCGGACTAAGCGTTTCGCTTCGTTTGGACTGACTTCGACTGGAAAAATTTGCTTCCTGCGGTTTTCCCGTCCAACTATAATGGCTCTTAATAAACTAGTACGCCTTACCATCAATGATTGCATCACTGCTTACCATCAGGTGGGATCGCAGTCAAGCACTGGTTTATATACTACTACTGGTTTAAAAAAAAAAGATGCTATATAAGGTCTGTATCGACATACACATAGAAACTAAAATTCCTGCTAAATCCTGTATCGCGGCATTATAGTTCTCCACGCGCTAAGGCCATGGATAATTTCTGAAAATGAAACCCGTAGTCCTAGAACGCAAAGGGCAACTGAAGGTGTCCTCAGTGAGACTTCAGATGTGGTTTTAGTCAGTAAATATCTGACACGACTTTCCTAGATTAGGAGAAGTCAATGGATGATTCAGCACCTCAAAAAAAAAATGATGCAATTGGCGGTTAATATCTTTTATTCAACCAGTCACAGTTTACTCGCCTTCAACTATCTGTCACATTAATTTTGCGGTGATTTTCGTTCTTAATATACGTTCCATAAATCCGTCTAAGCCACGCCCGTGTGGCCTTCTTACCATCACACTTTCCTTCCTTGAATTTTTCCTCTTCAAATATAATTCCGCCGTTGATACGGCCACTGTTCCCAGAAGCAGAGCAATCAGTCTGAGAGGACTTCAGAGGCTGTTGGCTCCATGATCACACTTCATTACAACAAGCTCCTTTAGATATCGGCACCTTCAGACGCCAGCCATTACTAGCAGCCGTTTGCCGATGGAGCTGTGCGTCTCCATTGTCGTACGGTATTCGGTTAAGGATACGATACGATTAGTCGGTTAGGAAACACCGATCCCGTCTAGTGTTTTTTCTGTTTATCGTATTAAAGTTTTTTGTTTGTGGTCCTCAGCCAGCAAATCCAACATACTTTGCCTCCAAAGAGCCCAAAACAACATCCTAAGAACCATAAGTGGTGCAGCTTGGTTCACAGGTAACTCTGAAATACATGAGTACCTAAATATGAAGACTGTCATTGAAGAAACCAAACAATGCACAGATAACTTTTTTCAAGTTCTTTTTGAACAAATTTTCAGAAATAATTATCATTTAACATTGTGTTTTGTACCGGATTTTTCACACAATTCGACAGTTGTTATGGGTTTTGGCCAATAACTCAAAATCGATGTACGGATGTTTTGTTGGTATATCGTGTATAGTTAGTTCGCATTATCTTGAATAGTTAGTTCGGGTCGAATCATTCAAAATCATTGGCGTAACTAGGGTTATTTTTCAGTGTGGGCCTGGCTACTGACATGTCTGATTATGATGTAAAGTTATCAGTATTTTAGCGTCCATCATAGAATTTCGAATCCCCACGTTTAACAGAATTTTCCAAAGCTTCAGGACAAGTTTTAGGACACAAAACTCCTCATATCTCAGTTACCAGTACTCATGATGGCTAATCTTAGACAAATTTTAGGGCACCAAGTCATCGCATCGTAACATCTTCGGCAAAACCGTACCTCCCAACAGTGGACACGTACCAAACAATGTCCGCGGTATCAGATGACGAGGTTAGCCCGACGCCGCATGTTTATGGACACAATCTAATTTATTAGACGCCGGGCGCAGATTACGGCCTGCCTCCTTGTACCATCGTTTTGTTGTAGCCCTGTTTTATCTGCGATCGGATTCGCCGGTACAGTGTTCAAGGACCTTTTTTTGCGCGAAAGTGATTTCAGTTGCACGCGAAAGGGAAAATTGTGTGTTTCTATTAGTTGTCGCAGTGGCGGGTGGT
This sequence comes from Mythimna impura, assembly GCA_905147345.3. NCBI lineage: Eukaryota > Metazoa > Arthropoda > Insecta > Lepidoptera > Noctuidae > Mythimna > Mythimna impura. The sequence continues at coordinate 29,368,627 of LR990350.1, forward strand.
AGGAGCAGGTAGGAGACGACGGGATCGTTGGTTAATGGGTTTGAAGTAGATGCTGTGAGGGAACTTATAGCGGCTACATCGAGAATGGGGAAGAATGATAATTACAAGGCTGCGTAGTGTTTTTGAGGATCAGTAGTGGCTAAGTGTAGGTCGTGGGTTCAAATCCACATTACTTTGTGTAATTTATTTCATCACCACCGCTCTCTTAGAATTCGAAGATATGTGACATCCACCAACCCGAACTGGTCCCGCGTGGTGGATTACAGCTTATTCCCTCTACTAGAGAGAAGGCCTTAGTCTCAGTAGTGGGAACATTAAAAGGCTGATGCTCATTATTAGTTTTTGGGGAGACGAAACACCTCCTGATTTAAAAGAAAGTTTCAGTTATTCTTAGACAGAATAACTGAAACACTTACAGATATTTAGGACAAAAAGTTGCAGCCTTCACAAATTGATCTTGTAGCCTTACTGCAGGATATCAACTAGTAATTAGGACAAACCATCAACCAGGAGCAAATTGACAATCGTAAAGAGTTTTAAATCAAACCAGCAGCAGGCAAATTGAATGCGACTTCCTCTATTGATCAATCCTACCCAACCAATAACTTGCAAATATAAATTCACAGCCAAATCGACATCCAATCATAACATAGCTATAAATAACGACAACAGTACAGTCTCAATTCTAAACTTAATACCACAGACTTAATTCTAGCAAACAGTTAGAACAAACCGGTACTGAGTACCAGGAGTCCATGACTATCGAGGATTCGATAATTAATATGCTAATGGCACAGCTTTGCCCACCCTTGCGTACGTGAGAAGCATGATGGTGGATGGCAAAGAATATGAGATGGTTTTGAGGAGGCGGCAGCAATTTGATGGACAGAGTTCTAAGAACTATGATTAATTTTTTTGCAGTACACCGTAGACTACCCCTTTATTATTTTATAAGTTCTTACGATCCATCCTAAGGTTGCCTGGTAGATATCGCTGTGACCGTAACGACCGCCATTGTACCCATCGATTTAAGTTTGTGTATTATTGATATACAATCATGTTTATTCTATTCTATTCTATGTGATCCCTAGTCAAGACACTGGTCTGTATCAATATTTCCCTATAACAATTATAATTTTACTGGAGAGCATTTTGTCTTATGCTAGAGGTGGTTAAGTCTTCAGTAGGAAGATCCATGATTTCATGTTTAGAAACAGTTTTCTTCCAGCATTTTTAGAGCAACTTTTTCATTCCATCATCAGATTGACCAAATCCTTAAAGTTTCACGCTACAGTTCTCTCATTTATTTGATAGCCAAAAATGGTCCTCGGTTACGGATTAAAACTTTCAATAATTACATAACCTAGAATATATAATGTTAAATTACTAATTTAAAATATAATTAAAGTTAGTTGACAAAATTCTGTAAGTGCTGTGCATACCTTTAGGTGAAGAATTCGCTGTGATAATTGTATGTCAATAAGATTATTATTTTTTTGTAGATGTTTTGCGAAGTATTCGTTGAAGTACTGGTAATAAATAAGTATAACTATTTTAAAATGTTATTGAACCTTGCATCTCTGCGACATCAACCCGTTAGGCACACAACTTCCTGACTGCACACCATCGATCATATTATTACAGATCTATGCACACTGATTTGCGTGCGCGCGCGCAGAAAAAACGTCATAATTTACGAGCAGCACGCTGACGTCTGACTGACAGACGATGTGTAGTGAGCCATGAGAAACGAACACACAGACACACAGAGCGATGTTTTCCAACCATGGTGCATAATTGAAATCTAATAACAAGTGAGGAAACACGGAAATCGGTAATGATTGCTTTATTATTGTGAGATTATGATTTATAAATCTGTTTTCATCCGGAAATGAATTTAGATTACTTGGCGCGCCTTCGATTGCTTGGCTGCATGTTGGACCAGTTGTTCTAGATGTTACAATAATAATTAGCGGCCCTCTAGGGCTATGTTATGAATATGACTGACAAAACATTACACCAGAAAGTGTTTTAAGCTGTTGATCCCCGCATTAACGCCGGCGTTCACGCGCCATTGTCTTACTATTGTGTCTCTAATTACGCACTCAAAAGGATAAATTTTATTAGACTTTAATCGCTATCAAAGATAGTTTTTTTTTTATTATGGATGACCACTATCTCAAATGATGGTAAGCGATGATGTGGCCGACGATGGAGCATGCTTGCCTAGGCGTAACCTATTCACTCTTGATTTAAAGACCCGTAGGTTGCAGCTATCAGGAAACACAGACTCCGGCAGGGAATTCCACTCCTTCGCTGTACGCATAATGAATGTATTCCCAAAACTTTTTGTACGTATGGGTGGAATTTGGCTTCTGATTTTAAAATCAATTGTATAAAGTTACCATCATCTACATACCTTGCATTGTTCAGCTGTAGGGGCTTAAAGAGGGATTGTTAAAAAAGTTTCCGTGACCCTGGAACACAAAGAGCAACTGAAGGAGCACGAGTAGACTTTCATCAGTAAATATCTAACACTCTCTCTCGCTCCAGAGCGAGAGGAGTTATTAGAAGATTTCCCAAAAAAAAAATTGTGCTTGACTATGACTATCTTTGGTTATTGCACAAAATTAAAAATGGAGGTTTTTAGATTTTCATATTCAGTATAATTGTTACCTAATCTTGACAAAAGATGCAGTTTGAAAGTAGCGCTAGCAACCAACATACTAAGGTGTGCTCGATCATCGTGGTCAAATGGTACCGCCAGCAAAGACCATGTGGCAAGAATATGAGATGGCATCGAGATTTAGAAAACTATCTGAATTGTTTTTTTTTAATAATAATAGTTATTTTTTTATATTTTCAAATGTATTTCGTCGTGATGATCCAGTGGTTAAGGCACTCGCTTCTCATGAGGTTGCGGATTCAAAAACCAGTAAGTACCGATGTGAATTTTTAAATTCGTATGTACTTTTCTAAGTTTATCTAGGACAATACTGACACCCTGTGCCTTGGAAAGCACGTAAAGCCGTTGGTCCCGATTCATTCGTAGATATTTCAGTCAGTTCTTGGCAGTCAGATGCCAGAAATTCTGACCATCAGTCTATCCAGCCCCCCTAGCCAAGTCACAAACGATAAACGTAAACTCTCAGTGGTCTTTAATAGATTTTCAACTTTATATTATTGGATATAAAGTTGAAAATCTATTGAAGATTACATAGTGTTTTCGTTCGTTCCGGTCGCTAACGCTCAGTAGTCTTTAATAGATTTTGAACTTTATATTCTTAGGTATAAAGTTGAAAATCTATTGCAGAATGGAAGAAAAAAACGTGTTGCGCCGACCCCAAATAACACGGGACAAGGGCAGGAAGATGATGATGATGATGATGATGAAAGTTGAAAATCTATTGGAGATTACTAAGCGTTCACGTTTATCGTTTGCAACTTGGCTAGGGGGGCAGAGAGTATCGTGTTGCACATTAACTGGATTGTAGAGTTCTGATAGGCAGTTGGTCTATGTAAAACACAGGTATTCAGCCGCTTCCGGTTAGGTTGGGTGTCGATCCCAAACTAGTTGGGCCCGCGACAAGACGCGGCAGGGCGGACAGAGTTCCGGCGGGATCTCATGGTGAAATGGCGACAGCGACTATCGCAACCCAGTGCTGGGCACGCTATAACTATGGCGGTAAGTCTCTTTGAGGAGTGGCTGGAAAGACCTCCCCGCAAAAACAAAGATCGCAGGTTCCTGCACCGGATTCTTGCGGAAGAGACGCCCGGGTGCGACCACTGTGGGTACCGCCCGAAGAAAACGGTGGAGCACACGGTAGAGGTGTTCCTCGCTTGGGCAGAGAACCGCTGTGTACTCATGGAAGAGATCGTCAGCGACGATCTTTCGCGCCGGGCCTTGGTTCAGGCCACGGTCTGAAGTGAGGAGTGGCCGGCGGTCGCCTCCTTCTGCGAAGCAGTAATGCTAGCAAAGGAGGAGGCCGCACGAACACGCGCGAGTGAGCGGCCCTCACGCCCCCGCCGCCGGGATCGCGTTCCCGATTTCCGGCTACCGTAGGCGCGAGCTTGCGGACGGCGAGCAATGGGTAGCTCGCCGTCCGAACGTCCGGTAACCGTCCGGACCGAGCCCAAGTCGTCGACGGCGCGTACTGTTCCCCGCGCGCCTCAAGGAGATGTCAGCAAACCGCAGAGGCCCAGCTGGGTCGCAGCCTACTGGAGCCAAGGGTCTGCTTCTGAAAGGAAGACTTGGCTCTGGTATGAAAGGCAACGAAGGAACAGGAGTGTGTGTCAGACTTTTACTGACTTAAAACCCATTTTTTAGTCAGTAAAAGTCTGACACCCCGTCGCGCTCCGCGCAAGAGCGAGGATGTCATAGGATGATTTTCCCACCTACAAAAAAAAAACTAGTTGGAAAAAACCTAGGGAGATGATGACTTTCAAATGTTTTTTACGAAATATAAAATGATTAATAAACGACATAAATATTTATGATACTTTATTCTATATTGTACACCGTGATAAGTTACAAAATATGTGGATATCAGAGTTCATGTACATAGGCGAGCTTAACTCAAAGTTGAGTTTTCTTCCAGTAAACCATTGAGTGATTAAAAGAGATCACAGATCATGACAACATGGGACATACATAGATATAGATAATTATACTATTTATTGTACACCATAGTACACCGTCCTATCGCTAAAAGCGATTTTTTACAGACAACCTTTGGACAAGGATAGGAAGACAGTGGTGATGAGCATAAGTAATTTAAGAACGCAGACTAAGAGCTGCAGGCGTTTCGAAAGAGTTATCACGGCCCCCGATCGTAAGGCCAACAACGTCCTCTCGATCCACCCAAGAGCAAGATTAGTAAATTGATGAATTCTCTCCTTAAAAAAAATGGGCATCAAAATGGTATAGCCGGCAACTTCACACCAATCAGTTTTCTAGCAATTATAAAGTTTTGTTGTATCTTCAGCAACAAAATGGTTAGTTGTCATGTTTCATGAAATCGTGACACGAGTCTTATCTTGTATCAGCTGATCATCGACATTGATACAAGTAATCCTATTTACATAGTATTTATAAATAGCCAGGCTTATGTAGATCAATGAAGCAAGGTATTTAAGGCCCTAGCTCCCGAGTGGTGCTACAAAACAGTGACTTTCCGAAGCCTACTCCTCGGTAACGGCTGGGTTAATAGATATAAATATATATATATATATATTTATTATAGATTCATATATAACATTATCAACATATGTTTTTTCTCATCTGACTAATAGATTCGCCAAAAAAATATTATTTAACTACATAATATTTTTTCACTTGTTTTCCCTACTCCTTTCAAACGGCTTTCATCAAAAAAATTGCTGGTTAAATGTTCTTTAAAATGCACCTACATAGCATATGTAAATAAATCACTATTTTGCAAAGCCAAGTTGATAATCTACAATCGTTAACGATAGTAGAAAACGTCTAATGTATGGGAATGACATCATCTCAACGTTAAGTCACGTGGTCAGAACAAAGCAATTGGAGGGGTTACCGACTGTAGAAAGAGATTCGAAACGAAACGTTCGTAACTTTGCTAGGCCTGCTAATTTTCAGGGGTCTATACGACTTAAGTTATTTTATGGGAACTGCCTCGTCTGGTTTGTGGAGTTCTGGTTAGGGAATTATGTAAAGATCTACTGATGAATAGAATTGATAATAGTGATTTGTCATTATTTCATAACGTAATGTCACGCAAGTGTTACAAAAAAAGAAGAAGACAGAGGTTTGTAGTGACATCTATGACGCCACATGGGAACTATTCAAATTTAAAACTGATTCAAAATCTAGAATATTGCAGTTCTCCAAATCAAATCAAATCGTTTATTTACCTAGAATGTAGACATTGCACAATAAAGATGTTATAAAATATAGTGAGCTAGGTACATTCTACCTGAGTTTTAGCATACTAAATTTAACAATGTTAAGTATATCAAGTAAATCAGGTAAAATATTGAAAATAATAAACAATGTAATTAATTAACATTGACAATGGAATTATTACATTTTTTTTAGAACATTACAACAGTCCGAAATCAAGTATCGTTCAGTTGCCCCGACTAGAGCCAACACCTGTCTGGTCAGCCCCCTAGCCAAGTTACGACCGTTTGACCGTTTGACTTTGACCTCGTGACTGAGTGTTGAGATGACATCAGAAGAAAGGAATCGAAGGTGTGGTCTGCTCGAGGCGTTCGACGCAAGAGAATCGAATTGAAACGGTTGTAACTTGGCTAGGGGGGCTTATCCTCCCTTATAAGCGGAGGTTTGCAGGACATTACACTCTGTTCCGCATACCTCTCAAGGTTTAACCAATAATAAAAAAAGTGACAGTACTCGGACAGTTATGACAATTAGACCTTTGTACCCTGATAAGGTAGGCGTTTAACTCGATTGAAGAGATGGCAGATAATAAAATATCATAAAATATAATCAATTAATTAATGTTTTAATTATTATAATTATATAATCATTTTATTTATTTAAGGAATTAATTATAGTAATAGTTTACGCATCTAGGTAGGAACTTACTTATTTAATTGAAAGATATTGTCACTTGTAAATGTATTTTTTTCCAATATTTGTTTATCTATAGGTACCTACACTAACTAGACTCTAATTTCTACAAGGTGTTAATGAAATAACCCAAAACCTGAAACTAGTTTGTTTAGAATCGGCAGCAAAATCGATTACAATAATTTTTAATATAGGTTATTTTTTTTCCAAAAAATAATTATTTGTCATGCCGCCTCTAATATTTTCAACGACGCTGTACACTACTGTCCAACGCGATGTAAACAAACAGCGCGGGCGCTAGAGCTGGCGAGCCGGGCGATAGAGCTACGAATCTGTAAGAAGTAGCGCGACAACAACATTTATAAATATCTTTTACTATAATTTATAAAAATAAATAATTATATGTCATATCAATTTATTAATATAAAAATCGGTTGGGGTGTCCGAGGTTTTGGGTTATTTCATTAACACGTTGTATATACTAACATTTTTGTATGGAAAATTACCAAATAACTTCTCCCGCTCTGTGTGGAGCGAGAATGAGTGTCAACTTTTACTGACTACAACCCAGCTGTGTTCCTTCAGTTGCCGTTTGCGTTACAGAAGCGCGGTGACTCTCGCAGCCCAACACTGCACTATCTGGCAACAGAACTGACCACACTCATGACCCACCCTAATCTCAAACTAACTATCAACCAAGAATGCAACTTCATCACGCCCGAGTCGTCGCCGGCGGCGGCGCGTAGTGTTCCACGCGCGCTTCAAAGAGAAGTCAGTAAAACCGTAAGGGTCCAGCAGGGTCGAAGCCTACTGGAGTGATGGGTTGGCTTCCGAAAGGGAACATAGGAGTGGGTTTTAATCAGTAAAAGTCTGGCACGCCCTCTCGCTACGCACTAGAGCGAGAGAGATCATTGGATGATTTCCCACCATAAAAAAAATTATCCAAGAATGCAACTAACGTGTTATTTCTAAAACAGTTGACTAAACTGATATCTGAAGTTAGTTTAGTCTTTAACACTTCAATATGTATGCTAATTACTTCGCAGAATTATCAACACTTCGAGCTTTAAAGAAATAATATCCACAATAACCCAATCGATTTAATTTCAAACTAAACTGTTTATTATACGCGTAAGAACTTTCTATATATTTCCAATTAATAGATAAAGATACGAAGGTAACTATTAAATGCCTTCATTACTTTTTAATAACTGCGTGCGTATACGATTATAGCTGTTTCGTTTTAGCATGACAATAGCGGTCATTCATCCATGCACAGGGACGGGTAGCTAGGAAGCTTCCTGGGGGTCTTTATGTCAAGATTTAATGAGTGACATTTAAGCAAGCGTGCTCTATCGTCGACCGTATCATATCTTATTATCAGATGAGATAATGGTTAAACGTAAGCTTAAAAATTATTTAAAAAAAAAATCGTCATCGGTCCACCTTGTCTTCCAACGCTGCGTCTTCCGGTACGTGGTCGCCACTCCAGAACCATTCGGCCCCATCGACCATCTGTTCTACGAGCAATGTGCCTTGCCCACTGCCACTTAAGTCTGGCGATTCTTCAGGCTATATCAGCAACCTAGGTTCTCCTGCGGATATCCCAATTCCATTGCTAATGCGATCTCGCATGTAAACTCCGAGTATAGCCCTTTCCATTGCCCTTTGGGTGACTCATCAATGGGCCTCATGAGAAGGCTTACCTCATAATCTTAAGCCTTCTGATGAGCTCCATTGTCCTTTCAGAGCCATATGTCTTCACAGATAACACGCACTGGTCATAAACACACTTGAGGTTGAGACACTGTGGTATGTTGGACAAGAAAAAACCACGCAGCTTCCCGAACGCTGCCCGGCTGAGTCGCATTCGACGATTGACCTCTTTCTTTAAGTTAGACCTACCCAGCTAAACCATCTGTCTCAGGTAAGCGTAATCGTCCACAACTTCGAGTCTCCGATCTTGATAGGCACATGGTATTGACCGACCGGTGTTGCCATGCTAAAAAGAAACTACTATATTGAGTCAAATGTCCGATGGTGGTGACAAAGAGAACAAGTCGACCTGTAATTTTTATATTCAAAGTTTGTGCTAAACAGTGTTGCTGCTTGCACCTGTCATCATTATCCTATTTCACGATGTAGTTAGTTTTATTATTCGTAGCAGCTAAGGGTCCGGTAATAGAGTACTGCTTACACCTTTTGCGACTAAAATAAAAATCTTTTAATGTTGACGAGAAAATTAAAAGTAAAGGAATAGATTGTTTTATAACGACACGTCGTTATAGTTGACTAAAGAATTTTGCTATGGTTTTCGAATAACAATTTTATTATGAATGAATTTCGCTCGTTTTAAAGAGTTGCGTTTCGAAAAAGACGTTAAGGGTCCGCAGTTCTAAGTTTAAATACCTCTGAAAGCTGAAACAATACCTAAATAAAAAGGTGTATATAGAAAAAAGGAAATACTGTTTCGATTACAAAATCTCTTTTTCGTCACACTCGAAAATAATAACTAAAGCTTCTTAAAAGTAACAGAATATTTAGAAACGGCTAATAAATCTTTTTTCGTACCCTTTGGTAAGAGTTCCCTGGCTCACAGGCTCCCGCACTTTCCCACACTAGTGTGAAATACATTACAGGGCGAGTCTGAGCGAGCGAACGAAAAAAAATTCTCCACAATTGACTGTGAAATCGGTGAATTCTATGTCACTCCTCCTTTTTCAAGTTGATTAAAAATGCTGCAGATTCGTTGAGAAATTACTGGATGCTTATCAGCTCTGAGAAAACCATGGTTTCTGGAGAATAGGAGCGACGCCACCAGGAAAAACTAACCGATAAAAGTGCAGCGTTCCTCTCAGATACACGAACTGTTGTTAAAAGAATGAAATATGAACATTACGCACTACCGATCAAAAGTAAACCTGGCCTACTGGATTACGTTCATTGCGTGAATTTTCATTTTTATTTTCACTTTTTCATGTAGGGCACTTGCGATGGCGGTTATGGAGGGAGATTTATTTTAATGAATAGCGAAGTAAAGCGTGTAAGTTGAACACTTTTATGAATGTCAGTTATTGTCAGAGATTGTCGTGTAAAGCAACTATTGTATTTTTTCAATTTATAGATTTTATCTGCCTCCACATGTAGCTCTGAGTAGGGATGGTGATGCTTCCTATAGAAGATCGATTTTTTAATCGATTCGAATCGAATCCTAAAAAATCGATTTAGTAATACTTAAATTTAATTCTAAAAGATGAATTTTCAAAAGATCGATCCTTTGGTTACTGTGCAGGTACTGAGCCCTATGGGATCGCTTCTAAAATGAAAACCCGGCCCTGGTATGAAAGGCAAAGAAGGAACAGGGGTGGGTTTTTAGTCAGTAAAAGTCTGACACACCCTTACACCCCGCCCAAGAGCGGGAGATGTCACTGGATGATTTTCCCACCTAAAAAAAAGTACTGAGCCCTAAAACACACAGTACAGATGATCCTACAGTGCATATGTGTTTCATGACTAGTGATAATAATCGGATGTACAATATCCACATAAATATTAGCTTGAGGTAAACAGGTGCTTCGAACATTTTTAAATAATAATATGGTTGCATGCTCGATTTCAAATTTCTGAAATCGATTTACAGAATCGATACTTTGTTTAGGATCGATTTAAAAAACCAATTGTTTGACCTGTAAAAACGATTCTTCGATTAATTGATCTTAGATTGCCTTCATCTCTATTTCTGGGTTCGATTCCCGGGTCGTGCAGGCTTGAGTTAGAATTTTTGCCCAACTTATGCCAATAGGCTCGTACCCTATTACACGGTACTTAAAACATAACTGGCGAATAGGGGGGGTACTCAAAATGCCCACCTCTCTCAAAACCGTCGAGTAAGACAGGCATGATACAATTAATGTTACGTTTTCTTAAAGGCTCGCGGTTGACCACTATCTCACCTTGGTAAGCAATGATATAGTCGACCATGGACCACTCGTATCTAGAAGTAATCTTTTCACACAGAAAATTTTATTTTTTATTAAGTTTACAGAAGAAAAGTAAAAACGCGATTGCCTAGGGCGGAATTCACCAATAAAACTAATCGTGTTTTAAAGCTTGGTTCGCATAATCGCGTTTAGCCGCTGTCACTAGTGTCACTTGTCTGTATTTTTCTTTTGTTGTATTTTTACAAGTGACACTAGTGACAGCGGCTAAACGCGATTATGCGAACCAAACGTTAAAACGCGATTAGTTTTATTGGTGAATTCCGCCCTTAGTGAGTGTACACATTCAGGAGCAGCTTTCAAACAACTACAACACAAAGATCAAACTTTCATATCTCATAATCTTCTAGTTTCAAAAAGAACATAATATTTAAAGTTCAAAGTATTAAAAGTCCTGCACAGTGTAGCCAACATTGCAATAAAATAATAAAACACACACTGGCGCGGTTCTTCCATTATGTAAAGTACGCTAACTGACGATATGACCTTTTAGACTTCCATAATTAGTAACTGCTGTAAAATTAATGTCATTTCAGATGTCTTGATAGAACACATTCCTCAGTTTATTTAATTAACAAAAGCTCATTAAATAAGGACTAAGTACGACATACGTAGCACAAAATTATGTTTAAATTAATTAAAATGAAAAATAATAATCTGAAACTATAAAGATGGAAGATAGTGGGTTTATGATATGAGTCTTTAATTTGATTTATGTTTGTAAATGTACTAATTGCTACCGTTAATGGCTACTACACAGAAGTCAACATCTTAGTCAACAGCGGAAACTAAAACTAATGAAAACCATTAGTATTTTGAAAGAGTTGTGTGGTTTCATAAAGCTGGTGACATTTTAGTCTTGGTTTTTTAGATTATCCAGCAAGGTGTATGGTATTCCTTGTTATTGTTCGATCATATTACTAAGTTTAACTTGTTACTATAAAATTGTTATACGTACCTAGGACATCATAGGTTTAATTAATAACAATTTTATTTAAGCACTGTAGAAAATTGTATAGTCAGGTTACCGCGTTACCGAGTTTCGGCCTCGGACATAAAAGGCAACTGAAAGAACCCGGATGGGTTTTAGTCAGTAAAAGTCTGACACTCCTTCATGCTCTACTTAGAGCAAAGGAAAAATATAGAAAAGGTAACAGGCCCAATTAATTTTGACTCCAAATCAACTCAAAATGTATGTATTATCGCCACAAAACCGTCAAAAAATTAAACAGGGAATTAAATTGTAATCTAAATTGTCGTAAACATACAAAAAAAACTAAATAAGATATCATGCTTCAATAGCATTTATTCAGCCACAGCTTGTTAGACTGCAAGTCGACCTAAACTAAGTTAGGAAAACGCAACGAAGAAAGACAGGCAACCACATTTTACGTCGAAACTAATTTCTTCATTACTGTAAACCAACGTTTAACTTCAACTTACAAACAATTAACTTCTCAAAGTCATCACACACCTAGGTAGCTATGTATAGCTCCGCTTGCAACTAACTGCGACATTAAAATATAAACGACGCGCACCATTTTATTCCGCAAAATTAAACCAAACAAAATACTATCAGCATTTTAGAACTCGCGATGGACGTTATCGGCAGGCGTCAATTCGGGGAGCCGTCAGCTTGACAGTGCGGCGTCATAACATATCGGGGCAGAAGGGACACTCCATATACTCGAACACTGCGCAATGACGCCGAAATATTGCGGAATCCCGTTATTTAAAAAAAAATAGCTTTGTATCCGCTGGATGCGAGAAGCACAGGTTAGGTCGGTGAAGCGACGCTTTGGGGAGGGAGGTACAATAGTGAACGTTTATCTGCTAGAATGAAAATAATAATGATACAATCAACCAAAGTCACCGACATAGCCCGAAGAATCGCCAAACTTAAGTGGCAATGGGCAAATTACTTGCAGAACAGATGGGACCGAAAGGTTCTGAAGTGACGACCGCGTACCGGAAGACGCAGTGTTGGAAGATGGACCGATAACCTGGTGAGGGTCGCGGGAATCCGATGGATGCGAGACGCAGGACCCTTCGTTGCGGTGACACTTGGGGGAGGCCTATGTCCAAAAGTGGACGTCTTTTGGCTGAAATGATGATGATTATGAATCAACGGCGATGGTATTAACTGTCTTTTGCAATTAACTTCTGGCTTTAGACCTGACCAAGAATACTGTAATTATCGAAAAAAAAACCGTTAACTTTGGCACAAGTTGTGGTGAATTGTAACAGCCTGTTGTATTACCACCATAAGGTATCATACTGTAGTCCTGTGGCCGTCTCGTCTGCAGTCTATCACTCTCTGATAAGCAAACCTTTTACAATAAAGAAATGAACAAACAATTCTTCTAACCCTAGAGGTTTTGTTTCTTGTTAAAGATGTCAATAGATCGCGTCACTGTCTATTTAAACGTGAATTTCATTCCAAATCAAATCTAGAGCTAGCCTAAACCTGGCTAAATTCCCAGCTTTTATTTTGGTCCTAACCCATTCATCACAAATGGTGGTCCTTCTGCACACAATTTAATAGTTAACCCGTCAAAATCGTCTGACGGGCGCCAGTCAAGCGCCGTTCGTTCTAAATTTATATAAAGCGATCGACAGTGACGCGATATGGCAACGTGACGACTGCGTGACGGCTGCGGGGCGGGTGCGTGACGGACCGGTTGTGACGCTAACGACTGTATGGGACGTGAACGTGAGGAGATTTGTCTGCAATTACGTTATGATTTGTTTGGAAATGTTCAGGATGAGTATCATAAACGACAAATAGATGAAGTACTGAAGTAGAAGTGTGCGTTATTTTTTCTTTGAGGTAGAAAGTCATCAAATAACTTCTCTCGCTCTGTGTGAAGCAAGAGGGAGTATCAGACTTTTAACCACCTGTGTGCCTTTAATTGATGGAGAGGGAGACCAAAGAAAAGATGGATGGATTGTGTGAAGAGTGATTTGAAAGAAAAGTAAGTTAGTGATAGCATGACGAGTGACAGGGCAGAATGGAAGAAAACGAAAGAAGAAACGTATTGCGCTGACCCAAAATAACACGGGACAAGGGCAGGAAGATGAAGATGATCTGCCTTTAATTGCCCTTTGAGTTCTAGGGCCTCGGTTATTCTTTCGAATCCCACAACTCAAGCGTTGGGTTCTGTAGTGGCAGTTTATGTATGTGTTGGTATTTTTGACAACCTACTGAACAATGAATATACTGCTGCTACAAAATACAAAAGGATTCAATGAGGATTTTAAAGTCCCTGTAAGGTTTTAAATACAGATATGAGTGATAGGGTTCTTCCTGAAATGTCTTGTCAATGTCATATGTGCGCGTTACTGCGAACATCGGGTTCTGTTTTAAGAAAATGAAGTAGTTTAGAAACGCTCTTTGAATGAGTCGTTTTTACTTCTACGTGGTCGACGATGGAGCACGCTTGCCTAGAAGTAACCTATTCACTCTTACCTCCTAGGTTGTGTAGCTGTCAGGAAACACACGCAGCAGGGAAGGCACCAGCAGGGAATTCCACTCCTTACGCACAATGATTGTGTTCCAAAACGTCTTTTGCTTATCTATCTTATCACTTTGTTCCTTATTTATGTGAACGAACTCTGTAACATGCGTATTGCAAACGCAAGAATTTTTTCGTACGCTGACGACACTGCAGTAGTGTTCACGGGTAACTCTTGGCGAGACGTTCAGCTTAGCGCAGAATTGGGATTATCTGATATTGCTGAATGGCTGGGACGAAATTTGCTCACACTGAACATATCTAAAACTAACTACATATGTTTCAGTGTGAGCAACCGTACACAACCCGGTATTGATTTTAAACTTAAAGTTCACCTATGCGATGCTGGAAGACACTCAAACTGCAGCTGCTCAACCATAAACAGAGTAACTCATATCAAATATTTGGGTATTATCGTCGATCATAGATTATCTTGGCATCCCCACATTGATCAAGTTGCTAACAGAATCAGAAAATTAAGCTGGATTTTCAGGACACTTAGACATATTATACCTATAAATGTATGTACTCCCTCAGGCAGGAACAAAAACTTCCTAAATATGATATATTTAGCGCTTGCACAATCAGTATTGCTATACTGCATCCCTATTTGGGGGGGGGCTTCAAAAACAAAATTTTTAGAATTAGAGCGAGCACAACGGGCTCTCATTAAGTGCATGTATTTTAAAAAACGGAGATATTGTACTGAAAAACTTTACCAAATCAGTAACCTTCTAACGGTCCGGAAGCTTTACATTACTCAAGTTGTTCTCACAACTCATAAATCACTAATCTATGACCCCAGAGTATTGGCTAGAAGAAGAAAAGACATTATATTAAAAATACCACAAACAAAAACACGATTTGCTAGTATTCAACTTTGTAAACGATCTGCTCAGCTTTATAATGCTATTAATAAACACGTTTACATCTACCCTAAGAATTGTTATGAATGCAAAAATACACTAACGGATTGGATAGGAAAGCTAACCTATGGTGAGGCTGAATCACTTCTACAACAGACATACTAATACGTCTAATACTATACACCTTCACATACATACACACACACACTCATTACACACACCCACACACACTCATTACACACACCCACCCTCATTCACTCAATTCACTTTGTTTTAATTATGTACTCGTATTGTATAGTTTACACTTCTTGTTTTTGAAGGAGCGGAGTCTCCTAATACAGGCATCTTTTGCTTAAAAGGAGGCTCCAATCTCAAATTTGTTGTACGTATAAGGTTATCAAATAAACTATTATTATTATTTTTGTTACTGTTTTTACTTCTCAGCTCTTAGGCTGGTATTTAACTACATTTACGGGCCAAGCCAAGTAAATGTAGCGTGTGGTGTGTTATGTGGTGGATGCGTTCTGAAGTAGACCTATTTCGTGTTCGTCTATTTGTAAGAACTTTCTGACAATGCGACATGTATTTAAGATGGCAGCTTTTTGTAAAGGTATATAAAGGGTATCTTTAAGATTTAATAACTTTAGACTATGGAGGAGATGATGCGGGATGACACCTGTTGTGGAAAGGACGATAGGGACCACATAAACCTTTTCTTGTCGCCATATTCTAGTTATTTCCTCCTTAAGTTCTACGTATTTACTAATTTTTTCGGTTATTGTCTTCTGTATGTTATGTGTGTTGGGAACAGCAATATCTATTAGGTAAGTTATTTTATTTATTTTATCCTGTAGAATGATATCCGGCCTATTATAGTGGATTGTCCTGTCGGTGAGAATAGCTCTGTCATAATACAGTTTATGTGAGTCATTTTCTAGAATAGTTTGTGGTGTGTAATTATAATAAGGGGTGTTTGTGTCCTGTATAAGTGCATATTTAATTGCTAATTTTTGGTGAAGTACGTTTGCTACTTGATTATGTCTATGAGTGTAGTCCGTTTGGGTAAGGGTTGTACAGGCTCCAGTGATGTGCTGAATCGTTTCTGGCTGCATATGGCACCTTCGACATTTATCGTTTGAAACTGAAGGATCTTTGATTATATATTTTCTATATTATTATTATTATTATTATTATTATTATGCGTACGATGTACACCATATACCACCGCTGTACCTACACCTGGTGGTCCAATGATGGAACAGGCTGAGTGGAATCAAATTCAACAATTTCGATGCACACTCTCCGATACTTAAAGGATAGAAAACCGAGTTTCGAATTAGAGCAGAAGTTTCTGTATGTATATGTATAGATGAAATATGGATCAGATGGAGCAGACAGTTGTAGATATAATCATTTAAGAATAAGATAATATCGTCACATTCAGTCCTACAAAGTTCTAAAGATCATTAGCCCTTCTTCATTGATTACCATTACCATTTCAAACAGTAATTAATGTAGCTGTTCGCCTGCAAACGGGTTCGTATGTTATTGAAGACGGAGCCTCTCACCGTACGTTTGCACAATAGTAGTTATGCATGACATTTACATACAATGCTGTGTGCTACTGGTTGATTTGCAGAGGTGTCTGATGCCTTGATGGAAAAAAATGTAGATGTCTACGTCTTCTGCTGAAAGATGGGAGGATTCGAGAATTGGAAGTCACAGACGCAATTCTTAGGTACTTCTTGCACGTAGAAGGAGGCCACAGAGGGCCAACTGCCTGAACGCCTAAAACGCTGAAACCCCGCTAGCAACATTTAAGGCAGGCGGGACTCCGAGGTCACGGGCTCTCAGAGTGGAGACTCTGTCCGCCCGCCAAGCGACTTCAAGAAAGACGGTGGCACAATGATCACGTGCTACCACAACGCACAACGAGGTTAAGGGGAGGCCTCTCACAGTCTCCTCGGGGATGTGCCCTAACAGGCGTTGTACAGAGGAGTTTCCGGGGTGGTCTTTTAAGAGGTTACGGGGCCCTCTTCTATGTGCTGATGGTGATCACCGGGGTGTTTTTAGTGAGGTAATAAAATCCCGCACTCTTTCTCGTCTCGTCTTTTCCCCAAAACTCCAGGCGCCTTTTGAAGGTTTCCCCCCGAAAACAAAAAAAAAGCTACTTCTTGCACGTTCTTCTCCATTGTTTGGAGGTAGGCGGAACAGGGAGTAAAGTCCCACAAAGCTCCGTTGGAAAGGGAGGATCCTCCGACCAGATGGTTGTTGAGTCTAGTCCGAGCAAATACCTGATAGTTTCGAGCTGTTGAATATATTCTAATCGTGCAGAGGACTCTATACCGCAAAGCAGGATTTTGAATTTTAGTTCCTATGTTTCGTCATAGATGTCGCCCGTCTCCTAGACAATTCTTAAGTTGTAAATGGTTTTATTGAAATAAATGGTTTGAGTTTTAACATAATCTAAACGCTTTCTTCTAATATCACTAGTGATCCACCCCGGCTTTCCCGTGTTTCATCATCATCATCATTATTTCAGCCGAAAGACGTCCACTGTTGGACATAGGCCTCCCCAAGCGTCTCCACAACGACCGATCCTGTGCGTCTCGCATTCACCGCATTCCCGCTACTCTCACCAGGCCATCGGTCCACCTTGTGGGAGGCCTTCCAACGCTGCGTTTCCCGTTTTTATCTCTTTCTATTCGTGAAAACAGCATCAAAATGCTGTATTAGGCGGAGCTAGTAGGTATAAACAGATAGATGCAGAAAGCGTCTTTGTAACTTAGAAGTTAAGTGGTAAAAATAATTGTTTGAAACAAAATTATCTCTGAAACTACTGGTCCTGTTAAAAAAAATGCTTTCTCAGATGGAAAGAGACAACAAACACTAAAAGTCACGTGTGAGTGCCAAAGGCTACTTTCTCGCCAAACATGCTCGGTTCCTGGGGCTAGACCGTGGGAGCAAACACTAAAAGTCACGTGTAAGTGCTAAAGGCTACTTGCTCCCAAAAACATGCTCGGTTCCTGGGGCTAGACCGTGGGAGCAAACACTAAAAGTCACGTGTAAGTGCTAAGGGCTACTTGCTCCCAAAAACATGCTCGGTTCCTGGGGCTAGACCGTGGGAGCAAACACTAAAAGTCACGTGTAAGTGCCAAAGGCTACTTTCTCGCCAAACATGCTCGGTTCCTGGGGCTAGACCGTGGGAGCAAACACTAAAAGTCACGTGTAAGTGCTAAAGGCTACTTGCTCCCAAAAACATGCTCAGTTCCTGGGGCTAGACCGTGGGAGCAAACACTAAAAGTCACGTGTAAGTGCTAAAGGCTACTTGCTCCCAAAAACATGCTCGGTTCCTGGGGCTAGACCGTGGGAGCAAACACTAAAAGTCACGTGTAAGTGCTAAAGGCTACTTGCTCCCAAAAACATGCTCGGTTCCTGGGGCTAGACCGTGGGAGCAAACACTAAAAGTCACGTGTAAGTGCTAAAGGCTACTTGCTCCCAAAAACATGCTCGGTTCCTGGGGGCCAGCCCATGGGAGCAAAGCTGGTAAGAACAAGCTAATTTTCAAAAAGTGTAATAGCAACCCAGTATCCTAATTTCATTAGCCTATCTATTTATAGTAGGTAAGTATATAAGGCTAGCTGTCCCACGCGGCTTCACCCGCATGTTTCGCAGCTTTCTTTGATAAAAGAGCTATCGGGGCCCTGGATCGAAGGCAAAGAAGCAACAGGACTGGGTTTTAGTCAGTAAAAGTCTGACACGACCTCCCGCCCCGCCCAAGGGCGGGAGATGTCATTAGATGATTTACAATCTAACAAAAAACACTAAAATATGTTTTCAATTTGAACTCGTAGTTCCAGAGATTAGCGTATTCAAACAAACAAACTCTTCAGCTTTATAATATTGAAGGACAGATTGGATGCTATTGTTAAGATCAACGAATTGTATCAGTTAACATTAGACTTTTTAGTTTGAAGTTTACTGATAAGATTGGATCCTTGATCAGGTTTCTGAACAAGTTGGTATTACAGGTTTTCATACACTGCGTTAGAATACCGTCTCTTCAGAAGTTTTTTATTTCCTTTGCTTCGAAGCTCGAAGAATCTATTAAATTTTATTTATCATCAGCCAGTGTCGAAATACCCATTTCTCGAGTCACCTATCCAAGTACTCTCTGATAAAGGATCCCCTTCGAGAGCCACCTTACCATAAAGACAGGTACTTACTAAACAATGTCATCAGAAACGCCATTGATACCGCATCATGGTGTTCGCATGGCGTCCCCGGGGGTGCCGAGGTGAGGCCAGGGCGGGAGCGGTGAGGCTGCGAGCCTTAAGTGAATGCGAGCAAAACGAGGGGGCGACACTGTGTTGATGCTGATTTACGCGCTGCCCCGCGTGCTCTACTGGCCCGACTGACCGCTCAACAAGAATGGAGTGGAGTTGCTACTTGAATTTTTTTACTATCTATATTTTTTTCGCGGTTTTTTTTTCGCGGTTTTTTTTTCTTGGTATTTTGTGTCCGTCAAACTTTCGTACAATGAATGTTCTGATAATGTTGATTAATTGAATGATAATAACAATTTTCTTATAACCTTATTTTTTTAGGGGATCAAAAAATATAGCATAAACATAAATAAAAAAGACCTTATTGTATACTAAGTTCTCTCAAAGTTCCTTAAACCGTAGTTTTTATCATACACAACCATCTCCAGTTGATTTAAAGAAAATTGGTTGATCTTTACTACTCAATACTGTGACTTTGGTCTATAGTAGGCAGAAATTGTTCATGCCATATTGCTCACTGCCAGTGTATCATCATTTTTACTTTATGTGTGAGACACTGCCGTGTGCCAAAATTCCCTTAACCCCTAAATATTATGGGACAACTCTTTTGATTACAAAATGTTACCTGTTCTATGTGTTTAAAATAAACAGTATAAATAGAAACAATATTACATACCAATTCAGATTCTCACAACTTGTTAAGAAACTGGTAATAAAATCAAACACATAACTGATGTGGTATAACGACGAGTCAGAGGAATGTCGTCTACTTGAAAACTGCAAATTACCTAATAAAGCTATTTACATCTTTATTATAAGGTTACTAAGAAAAATAGCATTGTAAATAGGTATTAACTTTATAGAACTAATTATATGGCTAGATACATTAAGTATCTCATTAAATCCGAGAGCATAAATTAACTGATACTTAATGTCGACTAGTTTTGCTGTATAGTTTTACTATTATTGCTGTAATCATAGTATCTACAATTGTCCTGTAAAAAAAATATTTCAGTACTCAAGTATTTTTATTGTGTTTTAAATAAGTAGCAAATCTCTCCTTACAACGTTTTTCACAAACTACTGCAAGATAATATATAATAAGACATAAAAATATCTACACCTCATCGACTCCTCAGTTTTCCCAGTGCCATTATTTGAGACAGGATCGCGAGCTGCAGATAGCGCGGCGGCAGACATTTTTTGCATCTTTTTTCGTCTGTCTGTTTTTGTTTTGTGTCCACATGCGCTAATACTGAGACGATCGGCTGACTCGCCCATACAACTGCTATGTTTACGTTTTATCCCTTAATTAACAAGAAAATAGCACAAAATGATAGCAGAATGTATGCTTTATTAGTCTTCGTAGCGAAATCTGACACCGTTGATTATTTCACTTGAAACATCTGCTGCTAGCAGGTGCTTGCTCGTCCATCTGTTTAGATACCACTATTTTTATACGTCAACGTGCAGTTGATGCTCACCGATAAACCCTTTCACAAAACGAACAATAATTCAGTATGCCAATACAAAATTATACACTTGCGTTATAGGAGAATATAGAACCGAATAAAGTCATCGCGCACAATCCAGCCTGACACACAAATAATTCTTAAAGGATTATTAACAACAAAATTGAGCGCGGTAATAGCATCGAGTTGTAATTTACATAAACAATTTTATACAAACGGCTCCCTGTTGAGTGAACTAACAAATATTACTCGCTAATTATTTTGCTCAACATTACCTCTCGACACTAAGTAGACACGCCGAGTCGCGATACGGTGCTCACCTGCTCATTACGGAATTTCAGCGAGCGATGCGCGTGCGCACGCATGCCCACGTTCCAATTTTAAAATTTTAAACGCATTTCGTCGCTATCTGTCATCGAGAACGAACGCGGCGACTGTATTGGTCCGCGGAGGGATCGATTAAATCTGCCACAGTGCGGTGGCCATTAAAATAAAGTGTCCCTTAATAGTCCCTGATAATGCTGAAATTGAGGAATTTTATTTTTATTTTCACTTACAGCTGTACCCGATAAGGAATGTGTTATCTTATGAAATATCATAATTTGCATACGTTGCTAATGTTGAAAGAAAATTAATCGTCTGACTGCCTTATTGAGCATTAAGTATTCGGTTTCGGTTATAGAATATTGATAAATAACGTATGTACCTACATACATACCTACGTCTGTAAGTGAACACGCGATATTTCAACCAACATTGTAATAACGGGTAAGGGCTCAGCGGTATGCAATAATTGCAACAGATCTCGACGAAATTACTATTTACTTTATTCATATTATATTACCGATGATAACCCGATGGTTTAGGATATCTTGGGGGAATAATTACCGTGAGTCAAGTCGGAATCAAGTTTAATAATTTCCACGAACGTGTAAGATGTGGAATTTATCATCCAGCGTGGAAGTGGTCAAAGGTCATGTTCAATGGAACGTAAATACACGCTCGTACATGTATTGAATACTTGGCATTCAACTTATTGACTGATATTACACGCTTAACATCGCTTTACATACCGTAGCTGTGGATACAGGGCGGGTTGCGTGACTATTTACATGTTTTACATTTACACTTGTTAGTTCAACATTGATTGCTTAAATTTCTTTAAACTATCCGCAAGTTCAATGTTCCCGATAAATAGCGCATACAAAGAGGTACGTAAAAGCAGCAGGGAGGCTCTCAAAGGGCGTATAATGGGCCTGTAATAGGCCAAAACGGGCACAACGCGTGTAAGGCCGGTTAAAGGCCACTTACTACAGCAGCTAATTAGAAGTAACGCACACGTTTACTGCTAAGTTTTAGCTTAATGCGCTACTAACGTTTGAGTGGACATTTGGATGGAAACATATTTTTTGGGTATTTGTTGAGGCATTCGGAAACCATACGCACAATGAAAGAAATATTTTCTATTCAAGACGATACAAAGGCGACCAGATTTCCAAAAGCCAAGATCTTTAAAGTGTCTTCAATATGTTATGAAAGTTCTGGGATACGAAAAAAAAAAGAAATATAAGAAATCAAATCAGCACCTTCGTTGACATTTAGATTCAACTTGCATTAAATGCTTCGGTCACTAATGAAGCCTAAATTAACCACACAAATACAGAATTTGACACATCATATTCGACATCTTATAAAATTATACTAGCTAAGTAAAGACCGATTATAGCTGTAGGAACAATAGTTGGCACTTAACTCAAAGGTCCCTGGCTTATGAGAACACCTACTCTGGCTACACTTGGCGCAAATAGGAGAACTGACCTTGAACAAGGCTATATAGGACATGGCCTTAGGCATATTTCATAGGAGGAGAGGCGGCATATCGAGCTTGGGCTGACGCTCGTACGCGCAAAGCAAGCGACGTGGCTCAGAAGAAGAAGGCCTTTAACAGGGCTGCCAAGTCCTGCAAGAAGGTGTTGCAGAGGTCTCGGTTTGACCACATAAGCAGAATTGGGAGCAAACTTGCTTCATACCCCGCAGGTAGTAAAGCGTTTTGGTCCCTGGCTAAGTCGGTTGAATCGAACTTCTGCCGTCCCTCACTTCCGCCATTGCTGAAACCCGATGGGTCGCTGGCTCACACCGCTGAGGAGAAAACAAACTTGTTTGCCTCTCTTTTTGCGGAATCTTCTCGTCTGAATTCTGGTGACGCACGGCCACCTGTTTCTCCTGATGGATGCGCGACGAGGATGTCAGACGTTCGTATCCATCAAAAGGACGTTCGTAGGGTCCTGCGTAATCTCGATGTGAACAAAGCTAGCGGCCCCGACGGGATACCAGCTATTGTGCTTAAAACTTGTGCGCCTGAATTGTCTCCGATCATGACACGCCTATTTCGCATCTCATATGAGACTGGAAAAGTGCCGATTGCATGGAAGCAAGCTAACGTGCAGCCTGTGCCCAAGAAGGGCAGTCGAGCTGACCCGGCAAACTACAGACCCATCTCTGTTACGTCCGTCCTCTGTAAGAGTATGGAACGGGTGCTGAACAAGAAACTTCTGGCATACCTAGAAGCTAACGACATCCTCAGTGACCGGCAATACGGTTTTCGCCAAAATCGGTCCACTGGGGACCTTCTAGCGTATGCCATTCACATCTGGAGCGAAGCCATTGAGAAGCATGGGGAAGCGCTTGCCGTCTCCCTTGATATCTCGAAGGCTTTCGATAGGGTCTGGCACGAAAGCCTCATTGCTAAGCTTCCTTCCTTCGGTCTACCCACTGGTCTGTGTGATTGGATCGCAGACTTCTTGAGGGATCGATCCATCCGAGTGGTCGTTGATGGCTGCTCGTCCGGTCAAATGGATATTAATGCCGGGGTCCCTCAGGGGTCGGTACTCTCGGCAACACTGTTTTTGCTGCACATAAATGACTTACTTAAACCCGGTATCTTTGGGTATGCAGACGACAGCACTGTTGCCGAGAGATATGTGGCTGACGCACGCGCTAGTGGGTCACAGATCCAGTCATCCCGAGAGGCTATGGTTGAACGCTTGAACTCGTCCTTGAAGGCGGTCTCCGATTGGGGCGATGCCAATCTGGTCAAGTTCAATGCAACTAAAACCCAAGAGTGTCTTTTTTCCGCTAAACGGAGTCAATTCCACCCGGCTCCATCTTTCCGAGGTGTGACCGTGCCAATAACCGACCATCTTGATCTTCTTGGCGTTACGCTGACGTCAACTCTCAACTTTGGGCCATACATCGAAGCAAAGGCTCAACTGGCAGCAAAAAAGCTGGGAATCCTCGCGAAGGTCAGACGGTACTTCACGCCGGAACAGCTGCTAAAACTTTATCAAGCGCAAGTTCGATCGTGTATGGAGTACTGCTCTCATCTTTGGGACGGGTCTGCCAAATACCAGCTTGATGCGATAGAGTCAATTGAGAGGCGAGCCAAGAGGATCATTGGCAATGATGCACTTGTTGAGTCGAAGCTCCAAAGCCTTGAACATCGCCGCCGAGTTGCTGGCCTGTCGGTTTTCTATCGTTTACATTTCGGGGAGTGTGCACTGGAATTGCACAATCTAATTCCACCAAGTCCGTTCCATCATCGGACCACTAGACGTACGGCGTTGCGCCACCGGTACATGGTGGACATCCCACCCATACGCACAAAACGTTTTAAGAACACATTTATTATGCGTACAGCCAAGGAGTGGAATTCCTTGCCGGAGTCTGTGTTTCCTGATAGCTACAACTTAGGGGTCTTTAAGTCAAGAGTGAATAGGCTACTTCTAGGCAAGCGTGCTCCATCGTCGACCACATCATCGCTTACCATCAGGTGAGATGGTGGTCAAACGCGAGCCTATCATTAATAAAAATAAAAAAAAAAAAAAAAAAATAGGAGCAAGCCTCATAACATAGAGTTATTGCTGGGTTTTAAAGATACTTCACATGACTGTAGTATAGAAATATGGCATGTTCCCATAATAGATTCAAGCATTACGTAAAGAGAAAGAAAAAAGGAAATAGCAAGACGAAAATGGACACGTAAGTCTAAATACGATGTGAGACTAAGAGAAGGCGGGGTCTCCATAACAGCAAGAGAAACTGGTATACCCTGAACACTGACAGTCAGGCCAACTACCAAACCGGCTAAATAGACTTTTTTGCCAAACAAGAGAAGTTTTTGAAGTCGGTTAAAACATCACTATCTTGTCGGAAAGTCCATGTCCGTGGAGTTCCTTGCAAGTTCTTCTCCATAGAGATCTACGCTTTGGAATGTGCAATTAGTTTCGTTTTTCTGACTGACTGACTTCTTGACAATCCAAACGTGCCTGTAAATGGTTTATTTGAAATAAATACTTTTATTGATTCAATATATTATTGAATAGTGCATCAGCAAGATGCTTCAATGTCTCTTGCACGTGTCATTGAAACATCTTCAAGATTACCAATTATTTTTCTACAAGAACTGCCAGCTAACATTATACTATCAGATCAACTCGACATATCACGTGTGCTATATTCCTCCACAGTATCTAGACACCGAATTGTAACATTGATGGATTTGTTGATTGACAGCTGACGGTATCTGGGTGAGTGATGCTCATAATATGATGTTCAGAGATATGTGGAAGGTCGAATACTTTGGTACTGATAGTGGATGCATTGGAGTATTTACAAGGTTTTTTCGACTATTTCCTTTTTCTTGTAATGATTTTCCCAATTTTAATTGTCAGCACGGTGGCGCAGTGGTTAAACGACTACTGCGCTGATTGTCGTGAGTTCGATTTACGCACAAAACCAATATTTGTATGGCCTTCAGATAGGTGTTTCTGGTCTGAGTGTCTTGTGAATGTGTTTACCTAGTGTGGGCAAAGTTAAAAAAAATTGATCGCTATGCTCAGCGGTTTTTTTTTTATAGGTGTGAAAATCATCTTATGACAAATCGCGCTTTTGGGCGGAGCGGGAGATAGTGTCAGACTTTTACTGACTAAAAACGCACTCTTGTTTCTTCGTTGCCTACGTCCCAGGGCCCGGGTTTCGTTTTCACACTACCCATGGCCCCAGTAGGCTTCGACCCTGCTGGGCCCCTACTATTTGCTGACATCTCCCTGAGGATGCTCAGCGGTAGAAATCCAGAAACAAATGTGATTATGCTAATTTCACAGCAGCTTTACAAAAATTGTTAAACCTAAAAGGGAGAGCGATCGAAGTACTTATAAATAAATTCTGTATAATTCCACTAGTGTGTGTAAGTTAGCACTTAAACCGAGCTAATGATTATTAATGACGTGGTATAGGCTTAATTTACTAAATACGCAATGTTTTTATTGCTATTTTTTTATAGTAATTACCTTTTTACTTGTAACCCACTTATGCGAGCGAGCATGAGTGTACTGCATTAAATTATTTCAAGTTTGTGTCGTTTATATTATATAGTCTATCGTAACGACTAGGATATATTATGAATTTACAGTTTAAGTTTAAAGAAAACCTGCGAACCATTTTGAAAGTGGTTAATCAAACCACTTGGTGGTTGGGGATGGGGAAAGAGCATGATTTCTTGTCGTTATTCGTAAATTGGTGATGGCTGGGACACCCATATCAAACTTCATTGACCTCTGAAAGTTTCAAAGTGGATGGCATACTTTTTGAACGGCAGTTAGTTAAGAATTTCATTTTTTAGATGGTTTGTTATAAGGGAGTCCAAGTAACTACATCTGGTGAAAATTATAGTAATTTTGCGTTTGGAAATGTTTTCGTTAGGTAATAAAAATACTTGCACACCCGGCTAAACCAATTAGCAACCTACCAATTATGATGGCCCTAGTCATAATCTTAATTGGCTAGCATCCATTACTTGCTAGACAATTTTACGAATGACCACGTTTATGAAAACATTCGGTTATCTCCAAAACATATAAAAAAATCAACTCATTATCTCCATTACATACTTTGAAGTATCGTAAAAAAAGAAATAAAAGTTTAATATTTCTAATTAACAACTGGCCGGTAAGATAAAACTACCAGCAACAACCTATTAAAATAAATGTTGCCATGTGGAAAAAACTATCGTGCAAAATATGACAGACGGCTGTAGTACTGAATGTATGTTATACTTATAACTGTAAGTTCATTTGGTGGCGATAACATAGGAAATTTACGACTTCCCTTCAACGGGGTTGCCAGACGGAGTAGGATTTTGGATAAATTATTGTAATATGACGCGACCTTGGTAGACTCAGGCTGGTACCAACTAGAATATAGGGCCTTGAACAAGCCTTGTCTGAGGCCCGTCAATTAGTACAACTATTTGATATGTTAGTAACTGCTGGGGTTAATTTGAATAATGAAAATTCTTGGTTGGGAAAGGAAATTGCGTTCTTCAACGTTTTGTATTCAAAATCTAATGTTTCAGGTAATTGTAAAGTCCCTTAAATATTTTTTGTTAAATGTTGTGTAATTTATTCACCATTATCCTTATACATAAATCTAAACCAATTTAAACACAATATTATGATCAGTCAGTTTGAATATTAAATTTTTACGACAAACTATTTTAATAAAACATGGTACTCTACGACTTTTTCGAATCTCACAAGTTTGGCTCGCTCATAAAAATTGCAACGCGCTCACAACTAACGTGCCGAAATGAACCAAACAAAAACACAGCTCATGCCAATTCATTAAAACTTTCCCGCTGATGACCTCCGTCGCAACACCTACTATTTATACCGGGATGGTAGAATTTTCTCCCGACTGGCAACACTAACGGCGCGACAACGAGCCAAAGTTAGATTGCAAGAGGCCATAACCCCGCTCCTCCACTTCAATCTCCCCTATAAGATGAGAGGTGTTTGCGAGATGGCGGCTAGAATTTTTTTCTTGACGCGGATAATCTAATTTGGGTAGTAAATGTTTTTATTAATAAATAAGGCGGGGATGAAAGGCGACGTGATGTCTTGAATGTGTACGATAAAGGAGAGATGCTTCGTGAACTTTGGTCCTAAGATACGTAAAGGGTCGAAAACTCGGAAACTTTGAACGGGAAAATTAATTCTTAAGTAATTTTGATACTGAAATCCTTACTGCTATGCGTCATCGATAACTTTGGGTCCTAAAGGGGCCATAGTAATGGGCCTTTGGCTTTTGTTATGAAGTAGATGGCAATGACATCGTTCTGTAGCATCAGTGCCAAGCTTGAATGAATTAGCATCACTTTAGTATGAACACGGCTCGTTTCTGCAGCTGGACTTAAGATCTGATCACATTAGCGTTCTTTTAATAGTATCTTTAGAAGCAAGGATATTGAGCAAAGCAGCCAACTTCAGCAGTCTAATAAACTGGTAACTACGAGCTCCACTAGTTTTTTTAGCTACCATAACTCAAGTGGACGCCTTAACTTGGTTCTTAGGTACACTGTAGAAACCTCCCTAGGACGCTAATCCACGATGATACAATAAGAATAACTATGTCTATCATCCCAAACATACATATCTGTCACCCTTTACCTTCTAAGTTTATGTAGAACGAAATTATCTAGTTACCTACGAAAGTTTCTCACGAGGTCTTGATACTGATTTATTGATGGTCAGAATCAAAAGTTAGCATCGTACTGGACACATCTTGTATCTAGACATGTATCTCGGATTCGCGATGTATACCGACGAGTTCTTCGTGTATTCTCTGGACAAGTTTAAGGGCTAGCTCTTAGATAAGAATGGGCGTTAAATCTGCAGGTGTTTCAGTTTTGTAACTTTTTATTTTCATGTTTGCTGTATTTTTGTTAGTTGGGTTCAGTCATTTCTTAAGAAAGTTCATTGCACGTTGCAAAAACTTTACTTATCAGTTTTTTACTGTATTTTTTAAGGTGAAAAAAACATCCTATTTCTTCTCCAGGAGGACATGTCAGACTTTTACTGTCTAAAATACACTTTTGTGTTCTTTCTTTACCTTGCTTTCCTGGCCACCGGGTTTCTTTTCCGGACAACCCATGGCCCCAGTAGGCTTCGGTTCTGCTGGGCCCTTACAGTTTTGCTGACATCTCTTTGAGGTGCGCACGTGGAACATTACGTGCCGTAGTTTGGTTACCTATGCTTATCATTTTCATTTCTGTCCAGAGCTACAGAGTCACCCACTGCAGGATAAATGTTTTTATTTTGTTTCTACTATACTTCCCGGTCATTTATGTTAATCAAATTAACCTTTTGACGTGCGTAATTAGAGACACAATAGTAAGACAATGGCTTCCGGGCGCCGGCTACCGCCTGAGCGTTAATGAATTAATACAGTTTCGGTAGGCAGACAAGTACATACATTTTCATATTGTTTTCATGTCTTTTAAAATCCAAGGTATAGATAATTTCCTTTGTTTCCAAATTTTCATCAAATCTTTTTCAATAGTTCGTCAGGCTTCAAAGCAAGTAAGATCGAGCGTATGCTGACTCACTGGTTCCATTGTAGACCTCATCTATCAGGCAAGATTGATGCCAAGAGCTGATTCTTCAGAAAAAAAAAACTTTAATAAATGGAAAAATAACTTTAATAAATTATTATAAATAAATTACCATCAAAGTTCCCACGTATTGTACCACGGTAGCAGTAAGCGGACCGTATTTCATACTAAATGGTTGAAGCTACGTTTTGATACAGGCAGCGCCATCTAGGAGTACGAAAACCAACTAACAGTTATGTTGTGCCGAAAACATTAGTTTCGTAGGTAGTTTGTTTTGGGAATAACTATGTATTGAATGAAAGTAGTACTATTAATCATAGAACTGAAAAAAATACCTTCAGTTTTCTGGAATAAAGAGGAATCCTGAGGTAGCACACTAAAACACACAAACACTAAAAATTGGAAAATGCGTTAAAATCTAAACTAATTAGATACTCCAAACTACAGGCAAGCAACAAAATGTAAGCCGGTACTTTTGATTGACCCTGTTGGTCTTTCGAGCAAAAGAAAAAAATCATGATCATTCTTGTAGGCAAAAATCTGCAAGCATATTTTATTTATTCATGTTTAATTAAGCGAATCGTGGCTGGATGGCCATTGTCCGACTTACCTGCTCGATTTAAATCGCCCGCAACCGGTTACCGGCCCGTCTACCGACTTTTATTTTCAACAAAATTTATTTACCAAAATATCACGACACAAATCATTCATCACATAAATAATACCCTCAAAATATCATCTTCTAAAATATCCTTCACACTTCTTTCCACTTTTACACTATTTTATAATAGTTTACAGAAGTATTTTTTTTTATTTTTGGTCAACAACAACAACACCGGTACCAGCCATCTTGTTTTTGACAGACATTCTTAATCGTCGTGAAATATGGAAAAGGTATACCTACATACAGCCTAGTTCAAGTTTCGTTCATTCCGTTTCGATTACATATCGCATTGGCGACGTTCGGAATTCGCGCCGCGCGTACTTATCATAGAGCGCGGGCCGCGCGTCTGCTGCCGAAGCTAACGTTGTCCGTCAAACACCGGGGGCGGGCCAAAGGGACGGGCCTCGGAATATATTCGGCTAACTTCGGAGCGCACCTCTCACTCTGTAGATCGCGAAGTGAGCTGAGTCACAAACAGACGATACGCTCACGTAGTGTTGTTTTATTTCGTATTTCTGCAAAAATAAGGACTGGTAAGTGATTTTGTAATCATATTTTAGTGTTTAATGTGTCTATGTTCATTATTAAGAGTGCTCATTGCAAAATGACAAGATACAACGTCAAACAAGATTGTGTTATTATTCACCTAGCGTCTGTACTTTTTAAGTGTTTTTAACAAACTTCTCAACCATGTTTTACCACACCAAAACTTCAGTGACGCTTAGAAAATTATTCTGGTTTATAATTAGAACTTAAATATGTTTGTAGAGGGAATTTTAAAAAGTTGTGACGAAAAATATTTTACATAACCTCAAAGTGTCATTTGCATTCATTCCATTGCTCAATAGATGGCGCTGTGTGCAGGAGGCGGAGCTAACTAACTACCACACTAGCTGGACGTATGTCATTTGCGATAATTGAAGGTTAGTTCAGTATTGTCGAAAATTTTAGATAAGCTTTGTTTATTTTATGATCACCCCCGTTCACCCCCTTTGGGTTGTAAATATGGGGTTCTGGATTGGCAGGCAAGTATTTTTAATCCCTCTATTTACTGGTTATAAAATATTAGATAAGTTTTTGTTTTAATGAAATACAGTCTACGCCATAACTTTTGTATTTATTTTTTTGTCATAAATTAGGTATATTTGTACCTGTATATAAGTTTAATGTTTCTATTTATTGCTGTTATTATATTTTCCTTGAGTAATAGTATTAAGAAAATAATTTACAAGAACAATGTTGACATGAATTTATGGATTTGGTGCATTTTGTTGAAAAAAGGAACTTCGTAGATTTCACTTGTTCGTTGTCAGGCATGAGACGTGGAGAGTGCGTACAACGCTGATCCTCTTCGTCTTTGTAGCGTCGTCAAAGAAAAATAAGTTGTAAAAAATGTATAACGTTCCTTTTTTGAAGTGTTAACATTTTTTTTTTATAAATTACTTTATCTGTATAATTATTTATTTGTTCACAATTAGTTTCGATGTAGGGATATGATGAAATTAATCCAAAAAAAAAAATGATATGTAGTTTTGATAGCCTTTCTGAATGTGTGTCATTTTGGAACCAATTCAACTATATCCCGGATGTCTTAACATAAAATAAATAAAACTTAAATTTAAAACCTGATTTCTTTCTTTTTTTACCAATCAGAGGTCACATGTCACCAGTCCCGCAGGTAGACCTAAACATCTTGATACCAAAAATAGAAATTATTATACTACTTAAACAAAAAACTGTCGGTGCCTTGCGGACCGTCCAAGGCGTTGTTGGGGGCCGTCTCTTGACAGATTTATAGCGTGCGTGGCTGTTACTCGTACGCACTCTGTCCCCCTGCCCCTCTCCCCCTGTATGTACCCCGCGCCCTTCGCGACCCGCACGCCATCCCCTTCTCACGAAAATTAAATCGTTCCATATTTGAAATTCTTTTAAATCCCACGTCGATTGAATTTTTGTTCCTTTTTTCCATTTTTGATATCTTTTTATTTATGACACCTGAGTTTTGTCGGTGACTGTCTGGTGACGTTGAGAACTCTACCTACATATTTATTAGCGTTTTTTTTTGTTTTTTTTTTTACAAAATATTTTAAACCATTTATTATTGTTTATGTAGATGGCGGCGATGGAGTGCACTAGTTATGTTATTAAATAAAAAAGGCCTTTTTTTTAAAGATGCTTTTTTACCGTACTTTTTAAATACTCGCTAACCTATAGTAGTATTTAAAAAGTAGGTACGGTAAAACATTAATTAACATAATCCTGTCGCCTCAAAACTATCACTTCGGAGTTCGCATCCTTTTAAAAGCAAATTATCCCTAACAAGATTTATGACTAACCGATCCGGCTTTCTTACTCGAAAAAAAGCCACGACTTTTTTCTAATGAAAGCAAAAACTTAAAATTTACGATCGTCACAAACAATGATAGTAATGCATCACTCGTCATAATGGACAGATTACGTCTGTCTGAACTCGACAGATTTACGAGTTGTTGCATAATAGCTAACTGTTCAAGTACAAAAAAAAACGTTGCATTCATTCAAACATTCATAGAAACGGTTTTAGTAATTATAATTTGAAATTAGAATACAAGTAGGTAACGGTTCGGGTTTTGAAATTAGAATTCAATAAAGCAGCCAGTTTTACGTTTGTGTATATTGGAAAAACTTTAGAGAAACCTAACTAGGTGAGCCCATTTAACTAAATGGGCCCTAGATATTTAAGAAAACTCTGCTAAGTACTGATTTTAAGACTTTTTTTTTTCTACAGACGGTGATAGATTTTTCTAGTTAGTTTACCTCTACGGGAAGAGTACGTGGGACCTTTTAGCTCAATAGTATCAGTAAGTGAGACAATTAATAATTTAGCATTTTAAATATTGTCTCAATAAACTCAAAACATTTGTAAAGCGAAAACTACCTATGCCAGAAAGCTTTTGATAATGTAAAAGAGTATCTTGAGGACAAAAAGTTTTGGAATTGACCTACAGTACGCACAATTAATGGTTGTTTTTTTTTTTGTTTTTTTTTTATTGACCTGTTTATTATTTTTATAATTTGACATTGACGGTTATCTATTTTAATTTTACAATTTCCTTTTTTTTTCAAATTAAGTTTGACATAAATGTTTTTGTAAATTTTATTTTATTATTGTGAGTGTGGGGAGTTGGGGACTATAGGTATGAATTACTTTTCCTTTTCTGTAATTTTATCATAATATGTCTGGCTGTAGTGAGTACTTTATACTTACGGCATGCCCAAATGTCCTTTCTTTAGTATTGTTCGTCAAGTCCTGGATTGAGCTATATGAATATTAACAAATGTTTGAACTGACTTGACAGGTCCACTCAGGTCTGTGTGGTTTTTCGTTAGAAGACCATCTTCCAGGGGCGCCGACTCCGTGGGTGCTCGGGGGCTCGAGAACCCATGAAAAATAAACAGTGGGTGCCGAGCACCCCTGAGGATAGACATCACGAAACAGATCAGTAATCACCTTTTAGGTTACGTATAAATTATAATATTTCTTGATAATAAAAACTAGTTTAATTTTTATATAGATAATGGGTTCAATTTATAATAATTTAGCATAGTCGGCCTTATAATGTTCCCACTGTTAGGACTCAGGCCTCCTCTCTAGGAGAGGGAATAATTAGTAATTAAGTACGCAATATGTAAGTAGGACATTTAAATATTTGTTGATCGATCAGTGTGCATTTTTCTTCTCACACTACGCCACTTTTACGAGTCATCAAATGAGCATGAGCACCCATGATTTGACCATTACAAGTTTACTGTATACTTGTATAGACTTTAAAAGAGACTTTGACCTCTGAGTTTGTTTTTGTGTGTCTTCTCGGAGTAGTCAGGTAGGAAGCACCGGCTTCATCTAGTTTAAATTGACAAAAAAATTGATGTGTAAAATAAATATCATTTATCTAGCTTTGGACAGATTGCGATACGTTTGTATCCAAACATTACGAATTTCTAAGCTCTCTGTAAATTGCCGGTGGAATTTCGAGGAGCACTTCCGACGTCTGGCTCCCAAACTGAATTGGACTGGGGCTGCCCTCAAGAGGCTCCTGCTCAACCTGGGGGGTCCAGACGCCTCCTGCCGAAGGCTCTACGCGGGAATCGTTCGGTCCATGGCCCTTTATGGCACCAGTGTGGGCGCTAGCGCTGCAGAAGCAGGCGGCGGCAGGCCAGCTGAACGCATGCTAGAGGGTCATGGCCATACGGATGGTGCGGGGATACCGCACCATTTCCCGCGAAGCGGTGAGCCTCCTTGCTGGCCTGCCACCATGGGATCTGGAGTCAACAGTACTTGCACGCATGTACGATTTACGCGTGGAGATGCAACGCCGGGGCGTAACTCCGCTGCCGCGAGAAGTCGCGGCATGTCGGTCAGAGTTCCAGCGGGATCTCATGGTGAAATGGCGACAGCGACTGTCGCGACCCAGTGCTGGGCACGCCATAATTATGGCGGTAAGTCCCTTCTACGAGGTGTGGCTGACGGCGTCCTCACCTTCCGCATGAAGCAGGTCCTCACCGGACATGGCAAGTTCGGGAGGTTCTTGCACCGGATTCGTGCGAAAGAAACGCCCGTCACCATTGTGCGTACCGCCCGGAGGACATGGTGGAGCACACGATGGAGGTGTGCCCCGCCTGGGCAGAGCACCGCCATGTCCTCGGCGGTCCGGAGCGAGGAGGAGTGGCAGGCGGTTGCCTCCTTCTGCAAAGCAGTAATGCTAGCATGCGGCCACCGTAGACGTGCGATTGCGGACGGCGAGCAATGGATAGCTCACCGTCCGACCGTCCGGTAACCGTCCGGACCGAGCCTAAGTCGTCGACGGCGCGTACTGTTCCACACGCGCCTCAAGGAGATGTCACAAACTGAAGGGGCCCAACAGGGTCGAAGCCTACTGGGGCCAAGGGTCTGGTTCTGAAAGGAAGACTCGACCCTGGTACGAAAGGCAACGAAGGAACAGGAGTGGGATTTTAGTCAGTAAAAGTCTGACACTATCTCCCGCTCCGCCCAAGAGTGGGGGATGTCATAAGATGATTTTCCCACCGAAAAAAAGCCCTCTGTAAATTGGATGAATTGCCCTTTAAAAGTAAAAAGCCTCTATAAGTGATAATAATAATCCAAGGTCCCTTATACTGTTTGTTATCCAGGTTTCACTGCATTGTCAAAATTTGACCTTTACCTGATTTTATTATATTTAAGTAAACCAAAAGAAATTTAAATTCAGCCTTAAGAAACATGACAAATTTTACAAAGTTATTAAAGGTTTTCCCAGTGGAGATAGTGCCTGTAAAATGTTGACGAGACTTTATTCGATGAATTTATATAGAAGACAAAGATTCGCCACAGGTCGATTTCAAAGATAAATCTTTTAGATTTATTGATTCGTTTCTACGAATCTTTATGTAATTTATGCTTATTTTTTGTTGTTTCTTTTAATCCTAAATTAGATGTTTAGATAGAAGACTCGGGTAAGGAACAATGCTAGAAACTTTTGAAATTTAAGAAATGTTGTTTACCTAGCCTTGGGACGAGGTATTATATACATATTTACCTACCTATCACATTACCTAGCATTGTCTGTCTTTACGCTTAGAAGTTAGATATCCTTTTTCGCGCTGTTAACTTTTAGGAGAATAAGTATTTACCTACTCTGCCTACAGCTAAGGAGTGGAATTTCCTGCTGGAGTCTGTATTTCCTGTTAGCTACAACCTGGGGTCTTTAAATCAAGAGTAAATAGGTTACTTCTGGGCAAGTGTTGGGAGTGTAAGAAAAGGTTCAAACACACGATCCTATCAATCAACATTTAAAAAATCGTAGGTACATTTAGTTTGTTCTTATGTTCACTCGCATTACCTTACTTTTAAACCTTATCACCAAAAACATACCTACGTCTTCAACATGAACAATTAAACACCCCTAAATCAAAAACAATACAACATTTTATAAAAATTACAAAAAAATCGAATAAATCATTATGGCCGTCACATACCCCACCATATACAGGTTGTTCAAAAACAAACGCACATTTATTTAGATACATATTAAGCTAATTAATAATAAATCCAGTGTCCCGGATTACGGTGACGCGGCGGGACAAATGTTTCCGGTCGCACACGGAATGGCTTTTATTTATTTTTATTATTTTTATTTACGAAATAAAAATTTATGGTCGTCGAGACCGCCTTCCGTGAGATTTAGCGAGTGTGTCATAGACTCGGGGAGCTGAAAACTCGATCTGAATTGAATTATGTATGTTTTTAATGGTTTCGCGGTTCGTACGTCGAAAAAGGTTGTGGTAATGTATTGACGGGATTGTGTTTGTGTGATTTAAATTCATATTATCGGCAGACAAGAGGATTTTGACTTGCGTTTATATTTTTTTTCCTGTTTCTGTCTGGCACATTTTTGTTTCGGATTTCTGTTATATGCACTCTTCTACTTCCGAAATGGAATACTTAATCTAGAATCTTTAAAAAATGTATAATAATAATGTAAAATATATAAAATTTTGAATAAGTAAAATATAACCAAGTTTCACACCCAATTTGTCTCAAAATTTATTAAAAATATACTCTCAAATCGTCTTAGTTGTAATATTATTTATTTGTTAATTTATCTACATACACAGCAAAAAAATCATAAATATGCTGCTTATTTCCAAAGAAATTTCTTCCAGGCTTCGTCAAGAGAATTGAGTGAGAGGTATAAATACAGTGTGTATGAAATAGGTTAGAAAATTTTAAATATACTATAATAACTAAACCATACACGTAAATAAATAAAATACATAAATTAAATTATAAAATAAACACACATTCTTCATTCATCTTTCATTTAACATTGTGGGACAGTAGAAAGGCCGTTATGCATTTTAGCCCAGTCAATTTAGACATCCGAGGTTATAAAAAATCGCACCCAGCTGAAAATAGGTAGAATTGTTCAACACCATCATAAATTAAATCTAAAAAGTCCTCATCGATTCGACACCTGGAAAAAAAATACTCGGGGTCAAAGGTCTCGAAAAAGAGTTTTTCAGCAAAACGGTAAGTTTTGTCATAAAATTAGTTCAGACAAAAATAGTAGATCAGATGCATCAGATGAAGATTGATGTTTCAAGATTCTAGGACAACGGGAGGTACT
Organism: Mythimna impura; assembly: GCA_905147345.3. Lineage (NCBI taxonomy): Eukaryota > Metazoa > Arthropoda > Insecta > Lepidoptera > Noctuidae > Mythimna > Mythimna impura. The sequence goes on from LR990350.1 coordinate 29,405,614, forward strand.
CTATGAATTTTTTCACAGCTTCAAGGGATCGCAGTCCTAGGTACATGGTTTTAATCGATACCTCCACGCGTTTCCGAGATAAAACGTCTTGACAGACATACAGATAGACAGATGGACAACAAAGTGATCATATAAGGGTTCCGTTTTTTCCTTTTGAGGTACGGAACCTTGAAAACGCGCTATGTACTAGTACACTACCTCAAAGGTGGTGTGAAAACGTGTGCATATTATAACGATTTAAACCTCTTTCAACTTTTTCAATCATTTGGATTGAAAAAGTTGAAATCATTTTATATCTCAAAAACGGTGGCTCTTGGGAAAAAAAGGATTTAGACATTTTTGTACTTACATAATTATCTGATCTACAATTTTTGTCCGAGCTAATTTTGTGATAAAACTTACCATTTTGCTGAAAATCGCGAAAAACTTGTTTTTGTGACCATTGAAGCTGAGTATTTTTTTTCCAGGTGTCGGATCGATGAGGATTTTTTAGATTTCATATACAATGGTATTTTGAACAATCCTACCAATTGTCAGCTGGGTGCGAATTATCGTAACCTTACCCCAATTTTTTGGTCTAATTTGACTGGACTATTTCGATTATTTTTATTTTAAAAAAATCGTAAAAAAAATTACTGAATGTTTTTAAACCTTTTTTATTTTGGAATGAATACTGTAGTGTCACACCTTTTTTCATTTTAATATTTAAAGAGGTGGATACTACCAGTTAGCAACCATGCACCTTTTCCCGTTTCAATGATGCAGCTCGTTCATTCAAGTTTTTGTTAATAAAAGTGTAAGAGTAAAAAAAAAAAAATTACAGTCCAACGACATGAAAAGAAGAAGAAGAAGTTTTAAAAAAGTAGGTAGGTCAGCGTTAATCATAAAAGTGTAAGTGTGTTGTAATAAAAATAACCAGGAACCAGGAAACTTCATGACTATGTAACCATAACGTCAGTTAAAAAATACAGCTTGAAGTTCCGCTGACCTTAAAGTAAATAGACTCGTAACTTACAACACGTCTAATGATTAATATCCGACACCAGTTCACAAATGTAACGCCATTTACTTCCCTTACCTTCTTAATATAGTCAAACAGCTATTGTTAAATTACATAAAACAATCAGCTTGTTAAACAGAGAAAGAAACACTATCTTCGTCAATTTATCTGCAGCCGTACGCTAGGCGGACAAACACACATGCACGCAAACAATAACTTGTAATACAAGGCTGCGTACAAATTTAGTTATACACCCACTCGGGACCGACACGATTATTTATAATAAAACCCTTTTTTATACGATTTTGTTTCCGATTCAACATAAATAAGATATGTTATTTAAAGTCAATATATCACTTGACAGGTGGTAGGCAGCCATTTTTATTTTTACACACTAATTAATACTCAACAACTTTAAGAATAAGGGTGTTTTTCGCGTGGCATGTGCATGTACTCGGGACGGGCAGACGTTTCATAAGATTTATACATATATCAAAGTAAGGCTTTGTGTGAATGTAGTGAGAGATTTTAATCAACGTCCAAATGCAACGGCAATAAGGGGCCCGGTTCGATTCCCGGCTCGTACACTCGTACAGGACGGTTGATGCGATTAATTGAGTTTAAACGATTAATTAACGATTTCTTCATACAGATGTGTATCAGTTTCTTGAAGACGAGACTTATTTTTGAGTGAAAATTAAAATGTCCGAATGTATTTGTAAGTTGTAATGTATTTAATACTTTTACGAATTGCTTCCGACTTGTTAACTGTAATAAATAAATCTTTTCTTTAATTTATTTTATGTTTCGGCGTCCATTTTTATTCACTGGACAATCCATTGAACTAAGTGGGCAATACATCGATAAACAAAGTACAGGCAAACGTCCTTAAGGTCATGTAGGTGACGTCATACTGGCAGACATCTTGGATGAAAGCGAAATAACAATGTTTAATATTAATAATGAAATGAACCACCCTGTAGGTATATAAAACACGGCCACTAATCACAGGATATCGTCCACATAATAGCTCCAGGAACAACATTACCGCAGTAATGATGATGTAATTCATTGTAATAATTGTGATATAGTGGCCAACGACCGCACCAACTTATTGAATACGAAACGGTTGTAATAATACATCGAACAGGCGTTAAAAGTATACATTTTCCAATAATATATGTAGTAGAAATATCATAAACAATTTTGCAATTGGTTGAATTCTAAGCCAGGCCAAAGTCCTTAATAAAAGTATTTTACCCACTGCCAGATTACATAGAAGGTTATTGACTCCAAGCAAAAGATCTTTCGTAATCCGTGTAATATTTATGCGGAAACTGTACCAACTACATATATATTACTTGTAATCATAAAATAACCGCCTTATTCGAAGCCAATGTGACTACTAACGCCATCTAGTGCGGCAATATAAAAACTAATGAGTCCTTATTCGCTAGAGTTGAGCTATAAATTAGTCTGTTAGTATTGTTGGGTTAAATAGTCGAGCGTGTATTTTTGGCTTGATTTTTTTATTTTTTTGTAAATAATATTGTCAGTAGTGATGGGGCTTCGTTGGGGCAGCGAAGTGTTAGTGAGGCGCGTTGCGTCGGCGGCTGACGCGGCGGCGGCGGCGAGCGCTAATCGATGCGCGCCACTGCGCTGTCTTCCGACGGCGGCCATTACGCACCTTTATGGCCACCCAGCCCCCGTCCCCGCGCCGCTCTAAGGCGGCACATGACGAATCAATATGCCGCCAACCGACTCAACACTTATTTATTTGACACGATTTATTAGCCGAATGCCTGTAAACTTTTATGCGCCCCTCTGTTCTCATCCCCCCACCCCGGCCCGCGAGGGATGCTTTATGATGGACACAGCAGTGATAAAATTCTATGTTTCGGCTGCCGTCTACTTTTATTGGGAATCGGAACAGATGTCTGGATGAGACTAGAGGGAGCGAAATTACTATTCGAACGCCGAATAGTAAGCGTTCCTCCCGTGTTGCTTTTAAAGAGGTAACCATCTAAGCAATAACAATTTCTTTTTACAATTCGCTTCATTAATTACCATTTTATTTTGCCGGGCGGTGCAATTAACATTAGTTACTTTTTTACCGTCGCAAGCGCTCAGCGACCGCGGTGTAGAGACAAAATGTCGGCAGGAAATGTGTAATTTTTTCACAAATATTGCGGAAGGAAGACGCTGGCTTCCTCTGGGCTGTTTAGATGGTTTTTATGCTAATCGTGGAGATTTGCTGGGTTTTCTTTTAGTGCGACAATTATTCACGGTGTGCGGTCGCAGCTCGCCCTTTAAGAAATTAGCGCTAGGGAGACCACGCGGCCGATAAGCGCGGGAACCCACTGTCCCTTCCACTTACCATTTTACACTTAATCGTCGGCGTACTAATCCAGAAAAAAATACAGGAATAAACTATGTCAGTACCTGTATAGAAATAATTTTCGTTTAAAAAAACTTTTGACGACAGACTTTAGAAGACAGCACACAAACAACTTGTAAGTTATCAACTAAGTAAATGAATTGTGAATTATGTGGGAACGAATAAAGAATAATAATGTAACATAATTTTTTGCACAGAATTGAAATTAATTGCTCAATTTTACTCGTTACTTAATTTCATATTCAAACACTATTCCTATTCAAATGGTAATAAACCCTTTCTTAGAGTTGCATTTATGGAATACAATAAAAAAACTAAGAAACTACAAACCATAGAAGGACTTGTAAACTACATTATTAGTGACGAAGCCCCATAAATCATTAATTACAAGTAAACAAGTAGAAAATTACACATTCCACATTACCAACCCTCCGAGCATACGTAAGAATGCCCCATAAGAACTTATTAGAACTATTTACAAACGCACAAACACTGCAACGCTGGCAACATTAGCTAACGCCGCACTTATTTTTAATGTCCCCAACGAATACTAAGAATGGTCGCCGTAAGTTTTAATGGACGATATACATGCATAACTGTGCTTTTACGAGTAGGTTAGGACAAAGCTAACGACTTAGCACCAATAAATTAATTAGCCGATAAACACGAGCCCACCGGTGCCTCCTCAAACGGAAACGTGTACTTTAATTAAAAATGACCATCCCGTAATGACCTTTGGGTGTTAGATAAAAAATTATCCATGCAAATGATGCCGTAAATATTTTTTGTTTGTTTGTCGCGTGACATTTAATCAAACACTCCTCATGTAGACCCAGCACTGGATTTTTCCCCTCGCAAATTAATGAAGATTCGTTTAAAACACTGCCCGTTCGACGCAGTCGTCATATGGTAAGTATGTAATTATTTACACCGCGTTGAACTCGTATCGTGTCCAAACTCAATATTTCACTTAATGGAACTTATAAACGAGTCGATTACTATTGGGGAACTAAATGAATCGATTTATACCGATTAAAATTTAACAGCAATTAATACAATAATCGATTATAAACATCGTGCGTAATTACTAATTAGTACTAAAATTCGAATTATGAACAGTTGAAAGGAATTCTGTTTTTATAGTGGCAATACATTATTTTTGTAAGAATTTTATAACCGCAAGGTGCTTTAAAATTCTCATCACCATCTTCCAGAACGTCGCTGTCCCTTTGATATTGATAAAAATGTTTCCAGCAGAAGCTGTTTACGTCAAATGAAAGTCGAAAATATAAGAACAGGAAGTGTTTTATAGACCCATTGACCTATATCTTATTTTATTCCGCCAATGACGATGCCAAATGTATTTGATGAAATGTTCGAAACGAATGAGCAAGAAAGCATTTGAGTGGAGTCGAGACCTTTGTACAAGCTCGGTGTTATGAAGGCGCGTGTCGTGTGCATGTAAATGTAAAACAATTTCATCTACCCGCTTGTGAACGACGGACGGGAGAGCCCGTGAGCCGTTCCGTTTCACACGTCGACATTGTAACTCCACCCGCTCCGTTCCATACTCGAATGCATAACAGACAAACAGGCTAATCCCGGCGTTATCGTAAATTGTCAGTTTATGACGTGCGGAACGGCCGCGGGGCCGGTGGGGGCACGGGGCAAGGGGAAGAGTTTTCTAATTTCGCCCCCTGCGCCCGTTTTGATGCGCTAATTCGTGTAAGCAGTTTCTGAACGTGCTTGTTTCGAGTTCACTTCAATTTGCCAACGACGAGTTTGCCAGTCAGCCGCTCTTACTCGCCCACGATTAAGGTCGGGATTGAAGGGACTACTCGTCTGCATTACTTTGCAAGGTTATCGTCGGCTTTTACATAGAGTTGCGCAATTTACATACATTTGTTTGTTCGGTTTTTAAATTGGGGAATTAACTGTGTTAATCGCGATGTTGTTTTGCTGAAGGCCCCCCCTAGCAAGTTTCAAAGTTATGTTACTCGTACCTATACGCATAATGTTATTTATTTATCGTATTCCATAAAAGACGGACGGACGGTCAGTTAATATTACATTACAACAGAACATATCAAAGCGCGGCGCGCGATGGGATCTCGAGCTGCGCGGGCGCATCAGCAATTAATACTCTTCATTTAATCGATTCCTTCAATTATTCCACCTTGATATATGTTAATCCTTTTCGGTCTCGGCCTCCCCGGGATATTGTTGGCTATAATTACGTGGGAGGCGACCTCTATTGACAAGTATTGATGTTTTTAATCTGATGTTAGGATAAGACGTTAGTATGCGTTCGTCCGTCCGTCCGTCCGTTGATTTGTGGTCGGCCGGCTCATTGCCTCGTAATTATTGGATTTCGGCGCGATATTTATTGGCATTTCTTCTCACAGTCGCCTTGATTTATCATTGGGCTGTCACACGCCAGAGAATTATTGCGATGCGTGCCCGTCCAGGGAGAGCGTTCCGTAATCGAAGTGTTTTTTTTTTCGTTTATTAACGCTGAATCCCCGAAGGTACATCCAATACGTCATATTTCAATACGTTACGCGTTAGGACACATGATCACCTCCATTAAGGCGCGTCTTCTCCCGACGGATTAGCGCCGTCAGTGCGGCTCGACTGCTCGAGTAATGAGATGGCGAAAAATATTGGAAATAACACGCGACAATAATAAACGTATAATAGGGGAACGCTCCGTACGCAGCTGCGGCCCGCAGACGCTAGGGGCGCTACCGGCGCGCTTTATCGCTCATCGATGATTAAAACCGAGTTAAATCGATTAATTTATTTTAGTCGATTAATTTTATTCGACAATCAAATTTTTATGGTTGCTGAAAAATTGATACTTTATTTATATTTTAGTTTTACAACTTTATAATGATGTTAGAAACTAGTTTGGTCATAGATTTATTAATAGGAACAACATCAAAATAACGCTTTATTTCACGGAGGTGATAAAACTAGGCTGTGATTAACGACTCAATTAAAGTTATTTATAACTTATTAATTTATAACACGAGCTTTTGCTAACACCTCTTTGATTAAGTGGATAGGTACAAAAGATTCCATTCGAAAATTTAAATTATAGTAAATTATAATATTTCAATTCCTCTGCAATTTTACCACCCAGTAGGTTACCTAACTTTGCTTCATTTCAGTTTACAGATGACCCGCGATGATCCGACAAACATTTTGCAAGGCGATGTCGGATTATCGAATTTGTCGGACTACTATTTGTACTTGTACTCCATAGTACGGAACTTATAAAATTAAAAAAAGTTATTAGGTACAACACTCACAAAAAAATTGACTAACCTTATTGATGTCAATCAATCGCATTCTCATATAGGCCATATCGGATTATAATGAGTGCCGAATTAGACATGTACTAGATTTTCGCGGATCAACTGTATCTACCTAATTCAAATAAATGTCTTTTATGGGTACCTAACTAAGTTTTCTTTGCGTCTACCGCTATGAAAATGCGATCTTTAGAAGTTTCCAATATGTAATCTTACTGTTAGAATACAATAAACTATTATTAGCACTGTATCAGTCGTATTTGCATCAGTTCAGTGAGATAAAATGCACAACTCGCAGCCTCAATCTCAGCGAGTCCTACAATTTAAAACTACCAACGCCATCTATTTTCAAAATGGCGAACTAATTTATTATCATAGTCGTAAAACTAAACACTATCCACTGCGACACAGAAACACAAAAAGTAGTCCTTATTAAAATGTATAAGAAGAAATAATAACACGTCTTTCACGCGACTTAATTGACTATAAAGTAGCTTGCATTTTCCCGCTCTAGAAATGGCGTTCGCGCCAAAATGATGGATTAACGTCACACGAGTATTTTCTTTTTAAAAACGCAAACAAGAGCTCGCCGGCAAAATTGCATCCAGCTAATATTCCCTTGCCAATCATGTTGTTCAGTCAATTTTCAATTTTCCCGTTAATAAGGACGTCAAGTCCCGTCTCGAACAATATCAACCGTTTTTATTGAAGCATAACAGTGTTAGGAATATGGAAGAATACAATTTTCATTTATAAAGGAATTTTGTTTTAGCTAATTGGTTTTAATTAGAAGTCTAGGTTTTCTGGAGAGTTAATTGGGGATCAGCTTAATTATCTTAGCGGTACCTAGGAGGATCGTTGACGGAGTAAGCAGAGACGTTTAATTAAGTAATTAGCTAATAACGGATACCTAATTTAAATATTGCGTAAATAACACCTTTTTCTTGCTTATAAAATATTTTTTCAGTATCATTTTAAAAAATTACATTAGATAAAAAATAACACAATGGTGTTTTTTCTAATATGTCGGCACAAGTCTATCAATTCGCTGATAACGTTGATAATAACTTTTATCCAAAGACGACCAAATATACAACATTGAAAAAAATACGAGTCGAAAAACTCAGCTCCACCAATAGAACAGCTATTTCGACACGGTAGTCACGAAGCAGAGTGGCGCAGTGGAAGCGTGCTGGGCCCATAACCCAGAGGTCCGTGGATCGAAACCACGCTCTGCTAGAAAACACTTTTTGCTTTTTAATTTTTCTGTAATTATTTTTTTTAATTCTTTTTAAATTTTATGTTTTAAAACAGATTTTTACTGAACTTATTAGGACTGTTTGAAAGTAATTAAACCATTTGCATACTGGCGCCATCTACATTATTACTTTTGTACTTAATAGCTAAGTAATACTGATTTCTAACATCTTGTTACAAAAATATCACTTCTATTCTCCTTTCTTGTCCCATCTAACTTCTTTGATAAATTTTTCTTCAACAACTTTAAGACTAAACTTTTAATTTAAAATGTAGGGTGACCAACATTCTTTAAAAAACCAACACATTATTTTTTTTAATAAAAATTAAAACACTGTGTAAGTTTATTACTCCGTGAAGGCTGTAAAATCCAAACATAAGAAACTCATAGACGTATCAGGTCCATTAGCCGACCGTCACAGGAGATTTATGTTTAATTGAAATCGTCGAGTTTATTGTGGTGTATTGATTTATTCGATTTATTCGAAGCGTTCGGCCGATAGCGGTGCACTTTCAATTGCCATCGCTCACGGCTACGGTCTCAATAACAATAGACATTGTTTGATTACGTATTTAAAAGTTGTCTGTTTGTTTTTGTTGATTTTAAACGGTGGGTGAACGTATTGTACCGGAGACTCGTGGCCATTGATGGATTAATTATGTCGCTGTTGTTTTTGTGGGCTTTATAGAATTTTGATATGATGTGGACAATATAATGACACATCGTTACTTTAATTAAGTACCTACTTTTTATACTTAATAAATGACGAAGTTAACTTATTGTTTTAAAGGAAAATATTGTGACTATTCTAAATCACTCACCAAGACGTAACAGTCTAAGATAAATTAATAACCACAAACCATTTTACAAAATACGCAAGCTTTATGAGCTAAGAGGCTTATAATTACTGCTTCGTCAATAGGTCTGGCGTATCGCGTGTCCACGGTATCGAGTATTAATTCCCTTCAAAGTGAATGGGCAACATAACTCATTCGTTTATTTGGCATTTTAATTCATACATCTACGTAGATATTGATGTCGTGTGCGACTGTAATTCAATCTTTGTGTTTCGCAACCAACAGTCCCTTGATAATCTCATACTAAAAGCAATAATTTATTCACTACCAACGTATACACACCGCGTATCTATATATTGACATCTCTTTATTACTCCTACATGAATAATATTATTATGAATCCTTACACGCATAATATAAACAGAAAAACAAAACAGCTACTGCCTCGCGAAATACACGCTTAACACGACACAATAACGTCTAAAATAAACAAAACCTAACTGTAGGTCAAGTCAAGAATAAACGGACGCATACATTTCCACAAATCCGTGTCAAGAATCGAAGTGGAGTTTAAAAAAAGGAGCTATCCTACTGACACGAAGCTTTAATAAATAATTCCTTTTCACATGTTATTATTTATTGGACGCCACGCAAGCCAGCCTCCGACGGGACTATAACGATGACGAATACGAGATACGTTTGTAAAAAACCCTTTTGAGTCTTGACGCGTGATATATTCCTGTGCACGAGTGTTATAAAGAACGCGGCGGGGTGCGCGCGCGCCGAGCGCTGATTGGCCCGCGTAATGACTCCATGCGCGGACGTTCCGTTTTCGAAGTACGACTGTGACGTAGACTAATGACTGCTGTATGGTAAACCAATGACGGATAGGCACCTCTGAACCTATTGTGTATGTGGTATATAGGAGTTGCGCCGGCGTTGAAATATTACGTCGATTTGCCAGTTCTGCGCACAACGGCTAGCTCAAGACTAATTCTAGGTCATAATTTATAGCAAAAAAGATAGCAAGTCTGCTTGATGATAGCTATGTTGCAGAACCATTGAGCTGCCACGCGATTTAATGGAATTTAAATCTTATAATATAATGAGTCTGTGTGCATAGGTATTCAAAAAACTATAAGACAACTATAATATTAACAGAATTAATCAATTGCTGTGACAGGTTACATTTTGCAAAATCAATTTATCGGTCAGTCCGCTCTGAATCCGCAAAAAATCTGCTGGCAACAAACTAATAAAAGACGATTGTCCACTTTATCTTATTTCGCATTATTGCAATCTTGAAATCCGATAGCATGTTCTTCTTATTATACCTTCAAGAAAACGTGCTGCTCATATCGGCAAAACGACCTGTGGAGACAAATTCACTAAGTAAAATGACGTATTAGAATACCCAGGAATACCACTTATAAGTAGTCAAATAAACTCTTCGTTTACAACAATAGCAACGTCAAGTTGCCACAAGTTCTTCTCGGTATTCAATATCAACAGAAAACTAAAACGTACTCGCTAAAAATATGCACTTACCAAACTATTTTAACACATAACGAAACAAAGGAAATTTAACTCCCATAATCGACAACATCCTCACATATTGAGACTTCACTTTAAGTTATTAACTCATTACCATCGACTAGCCTCTGAAACTCCTCGCACCCAAAATCCCAATCAATCTTGAGAAGCCTCACCTCAGTCCAGTTAAAAACATGTGTGTCATCGTTAGATTGGTACTAATGAATCTATCAATCCCCCGGGAGGCATACATTGTCCGGTGGAAGCCGACGTGTGGCCAACTTACAGACAAGATTGATTAGTTCGGAAATTTGCTTGTATTTTAATTGATTAAGTACCTTTACACCTTGGTCCCCGTGTGATTTTATATTTCGGTTGCTAGGTTGGTATGGTTTTGTTTTGAAATTGTTAATTAAATGGAACTTGGTTTTGAAAACGTAAAGTACTTAGGTAGGTAAACTTCTTACCTACTTACTTATAATTACGTATTTTGGTTGAATACCTACAAAAAATTATTCAAATTAACTTACAGGGTCACACTTTAAAACTTTGCAATTTGACCTTGAAGGGGATGACGGGGGCTTCATTTGCTCGCTCTTTCTAGCATTCGTCATCCCTAACTTAACCTATCCGTATTGGAGTGCCCTAAGGACGGTAAAGAAAAAATTACATGAATAGTTTTAAAAACTAAGTCAATAATTTGTGGTGAGTAATTAAAAAGCCTCAGCTGGACTGTACTGAATTCTATTCATAACTTTTTTAATACAAATCTAATCTTGGCTTACACAAACAACTTAATGAAAGAGACAATAAAGTTATTTAAAACCTCTTAAATTTTTGGAATTTACAAAATTATACATAGCTTAATTATCCAACCTTTTGAAAAAAAAACCTTTTCCTTCAAAAAAACTAACCTATATAAAATTAAAGTGCATCAAAACCCTCCCTCGTCCCACCACAAAGGCTGGGCGCCATCCATCTACATACAGGGACATTAGTCAAGGAGCCGGCAACAAGTGCTTTGACCTAGTTGCCACCATCTTAACGTAGCACACCGATTTACTGTTCACAATTTGAATTTGACATTTTATTATCATTCAATAATAACAAAAAATAAATAAGTAAGCTAAAATATGCATTTTTAAGTACTCATAGTTAATTTATTTCAGATAAAACAAATTAAAATAATTGCATTTTTTTTTCAAAATTGTCCTGATCAAAGTAAGGTCATCCTATTGATTTCTAGAGGTAGGTAATTGATGAAAACTGTAGCAATGACTTCAAATCAGCTGAGCGTGTCCCTTGTTTCAATATCACATTAACAGCTGGTTGCTTATGACCAGTCGTTCAAACAAACCCGGCTTATGTAAGTAACTATATTCCTCCTTCACACGCCTCCTCTTTAAAAACTAATATTAAAATAAAATTAAAGCATATCTTCAGGGCTAATATGATCAAAATACCATAACTTAACATCTTTCATCAAAGTTATGAAAAATAAATAATAATAAATAAATAATAATATTCCACAACTATCACACAACGCCGTCTAGTCTCAAGCTAAGCAGAGCTTGTGTTATGAGTACTAGACAACTGATAAACATACATATATATTTCTAAATACATACATATTATAGATAAATTACACCCAGACACAGAACAAATGATCGTGCTCATCACACAAACATTTGTCCTGGGTGGGAATCGAACCCACGACCTCCGGCATTGCAGTCAGGTCCACTAACCACTAGACCAACAGGCCAGTCTAATGAATGAATAAAAAAATGAATGAAAAAAAATCTTTCCTCCAAACATACCTTCTTACTTATTATTTCTTACAAGATACACGTATAACAATACATAAACTACATTTCCACCTGTACGAGCAAACCCGTACGTATATCAATTGTATCAATTTTATGCTGACATCGATGCGCAGCGAATGAATAAAAAACACACATGTAAGTAAGCGTTTTAGTAGTTGCTTAGCATCGTTGAAAGACTGGTCTCTTGGTCTAGTGGTTAGTGGCCCTGATTGCTAAGCCGGAGGTCGTGGGTTCGATTCCCACCCAAGAAAAATGTTTGTGTGGTGAGCACGATTATTTGTTCTGTGTCTGGGTGTAATTTTAAAGTATCTATGTATTTAGAAATATACAAGTATGTTTATCAGTTGTCCAGTACTCATAGCAAGGGCTCTGCTTAGTTTGGGACTAGATGGCTTTGTGTGATAGTTGTGAAATATTATTATTATTACTCATTCGCCGCGGGTCGATCATCAATCGGTTTCAGACATTTAACTCGATACACAATTTTGACTTAAAATCATCATTTTAAATGTACCTTACCCCGTACACCACTTTTCTTTAAACCTTTCTCGTGCACCTCCCCATCAACAGTCAAGACCACAACATCTATGTGCCACTAGCACCCTACCTTGACCCAGTTTCCGTGGTGACCTCGGGCCCCAGTGCACCGGCGTCCCAAATCACTGCGCTATCCTGAAACGAGTAGATACGTTTTTTAGACAGAAACACTACTTAGTGTGCGACACAGTGACTGTCTTAGAGAAAAGAGTAAAATACTGCCTGACAATAGGTAATGCTGAGTTGTGTTAGAAATAATCTGCTATGGAAGATAGATAGATAGCAGCAGATCTAACTTTTCTACCGTACACTCTAAATAAGGTTCAGTTGAAAACCAGCGTCAGGCAACTAACATGAAGTTGTCTGGCATTTTTGCTGAACTGGACCTATTTGGTGCAGGCGCGAGACACATTATATTTTATTTTCTTATTTTTTTATCTTAAGTGTTTACATGTTGTTTCTGCATTGTGTGTATCTGTGTACGTGTGCCAAATAAAATATTTTTCTTTCTTTCTTTCTTTCACATCTTGATTCTATTCTATTTCACTATGTTTCTTAACTCCTCAAACTATAGTCGATGAGACATTGAGCTCGGAGACTCTTGACAAGAGGACATTTCGGTTGAACTTGTCAACTCCATACATTTCGGACTTCATGATAATTGTAATTGCTGATAGAAATTCACTTTGTCAGGGTACTCCAGATAATATCTTAGTAAGGCTTTACTACACCAACGTTTCTTTTTGTATTGTTGTGGCTTAAATGTTGTTAAAAATAAACGTAACCACCGTTTGGCCGGTATTTTCAACTTCTTCAAGTGCCTACAAGCAACACCACAGGCTAGGCACCTGTTTTACTTGAATAAGTACCTCATTCATTTCCCTCCCATTCCTGCACCAATCTAGCCACAACCACATGCTTAGCAGCATTAATCCGCACTCACACGTCTGCCCATCGCGGAAACAGAAATTATAATAAGCAATTATCAGCGAGCTTCAATACAAGGTGCACTTGCAAGCGTACGTAATTTTTTCCGACTACCCACATAAATCAAAGGGCCCGCCCCCCTCTAATGGGAATTTTAATTGATTCCCTCCCAGGCTAGGTAGTTTTTGTGATCGTAATGCAGGATTTAAATTTGTTTGTCGGTCTATCTTTGAACAAATATTGGAGTATAATCTATGTGAGCTAATTAAATCTCATTGTAGCTTGATTAATTGGACGTGGTAGTTAAAATTGTGATAAGGTAATCTAAGGCTGGGCTGGGGCTTCTAGACTAGGTATATGAATAAAATTAGAACAGGGAAAACCTTTGGACTCTGCACAATGTTTACTTCACTGTGTAGATTAGTATTAGGTGACAGCTGGCGGAAAAAAAATGTAGCATAGGATAAAGCATGGCCTATATTTTAATAATTCAGAATTATAATACATATGTATCTTTTACTCAGAAGAAGGATAGTGTTGGCATAATATAAATAAATAAACTAAAATTATCTGAAACTATAACAAATCTAAATTAAAAAGGAAAAGGATGTTACTGATAGCATGACGGTTGACAGGATAGAATGGAAGAAAAAAACATGTTGCGCCGACCCCAAATAAGATGGGACAAGAGCAGGAAGATGATGATATAACAAATCTAAATGACTTACTAAATCCATATCGAGCGTTTTCAGAAAGAACGTCGTAATCGATAGTTTACGTTTTTTGCAAAAATTATACTAATAGATTAGTAGTTGTAGATATGAATCAGGGTTGTTACGAATATCAGCATCAGCCTCCGCGGATTATCAGAATTGTTTTTTATATCAGCATCAGCAACAATCGATAGGTACTGATTTTTAATGCTGACATTCACTTCGTGACATGTTTGTTGAAGGCGGGACTTAGCGTATCCACGTGGACTTTTAATAAATATAGTTATACCAAAAAAGGCTGTCACTTGTTCCCTCAGCTTTTTGGTTAGACGCTAGTGAGTTGTATAACAAGTAGGTAATAAACCATTCTCAAATTTATAATGCCTTCTCCAATAAAAATTGCAATTTGCAAATATTTCACGTTGATAAACAAGGATACCGTAGTGTGTACCCAAGTAGCACTGGGGGTTCTATAGCGGTTGAGTAATGGTACACATTTATTCTTTAAGCTGTCTATGTAAGCATTATAAGAGCTGTATATCACCCTATACAGCCCTTATACCACCGGTTTGGGCACAAATTATTCAGCCTTAAGTTCACAAAAGGTACACAGTAGCAGAATAGTAGCACGTTAATGGCAGTTTAGGAGAGAACAGTGGTCTTAAAGCTGATCTACGGCACTATATAAGATTCCGTATGGTTCTTCATACAGACAAGAGAGTTATAAAAAGTAACGAGTGAACAATTATACAGTCTCTATAGTAATTAACGCATGTGAGCGTACCCTAAAAACTACTAGTAGGCCACTTTTTCACCAAATAATCACTTGAGTACCACATTTTGTAATAAATATTTATTTTTAATATAAAACTACGCGCAACATGTAGTTGTGCGAGTGTCCATGTGAATTTTGAATGTGATTTTATTATTACTGGTAAGTACTTGTGTATTATATTCTATACCTAGTGTTAATATTATGGGTATTGTAAATTTATTGTAAAGTATATACATATTTAGAGTTAAAATTTTCATGCGCCTCAGGAATAATGCCTTTTTATCAAAAAAATATATCTTAATAACCGGGGACGAACAATACTATTTTTCATATTTGTGTTTTTATGGCATCGAAATCAGTCTATGGCTTTTTATTTCAACACTTACTACAAAATTAATCACGAAAACTCTGTAGTATGTGATAAAACCATAATTAATTTAAAAATATTATAGGTTATGAGTGAACAAAATGGTAGCCATTTTCTTCAACTACAGTGAACCATTGTAGTTCCAAATTAATGCTGTGAACTCTTTCAAGTTTCACATGTGTACCATTATAGTGTCGTGAGCTCTATAAAGGTTCACATGTGTACCATTATAATGTCAACATATCTGTGTTAGGCTCATATTCAGCCCAGGGCTGGTATGCAGTTCTTCAATAGTTCACGATTTTACCCTTTTAGATATTTTTTAGCCAACAAAATTTTAGAGATCCGCATTGAAAATGTAAATTTTCTTTGAATACAACAAGTTAGTGTATAGTTTTCGACCGCCGTGCCTCTCCCTACTTTTACCTCCAAATCTGTTTCGTTATAGGTCAGGTTCCGAAGCCATGCCTTTAAAGTAGATAAAATCTTTAAAGGTTGACACCAGGGTTTGTCGGGTTGATCATCAAACTTACAATCCACTCCAAAGAAGAAGAAAACTATAACATCTTGAGATTTTTAAACGAAAAATACGGCTTTGGTGGCGCGTGTGTTTCGTTTCATTTCGCTAAAATTTGTTAATTGCCTAGGAGTTGTTAGACAGGAGGTGACATTATAATTTTTTTGCTATTCAGTTTCATATTTGTATTTTTTTTTGTTTTTCAGACGCATAATGACAATAATATAGATGATAGACCTTGTTCTGAAGCCAATAATCAAATGATAACGGAAGAAACTTTGAATTTGTTACCTACGCTCGACTGCGATCAACTTATTGGTAATCAAAACCAATTATTACAAAAAATTAATTACCCGGACAAAATACTCCACGATATTATTGAACATATGCAAAAACTCACCCAGAAGGTAGTGATGTTGTCTGTGCAAATCAGCGAAGGCATAGCAACAATTACAGAAAAAATTGAACAACCAATGGCCGTTACTGTATTAAAAGACTCTAACCTAGAAGAAAATGAGGCGTTCCGTCTTGAACAGATTGACGATAAACAACAACTTGACAGTCTAGAAAATACTTTAAACGATAAAGCCGAGAGAGCAAAGTTCCAAAAACAGTTATCATTTTTGTTTCAACCCTGTGAAGGCAATGGCTTAACATTTGCCTACAATTTGCTCAACTCATTGATTACACGCGATTTTATGTGTAAATGTTCTTGGTCTGGAGCAAGTCGTGGAAATTGTTCAAAGATCCCGATAAAAGATTTTAAAAACTTTATTAAATTCTTTTGTGACATGATACGTTTATGGGATCCTACATTTACCATGGGACAAACCGAAAAGTTTTTTAAAATATCTTTAAAAAATGCTGTGAAAAGAAGGGCAATGAAAGATTTAAGATTTTCAACTAAACGAATTCGAAAAACTAAACCTAAAAGCACAATTAAAAAAAAAGAACCGAATCAATCCACAAGCAAAGCTTCTACTAACAATCACGACTCTCCGCGATTATGTGATTTAAAAATAAAAATGATCAAGATTCGTAAAGTTGTATTATTATTTTAATGTATGTAACAAAGGTATAAAGTATTGAAATTCTTTGTATTCAACGCAAGTATATTAAGTGTAAATTAGTGTAATTTACACTTAATATACTTAGATTCTAAAACAATCAAAGTATGGTCACAATTATGCTGACTTCTTGATTTGTATATTGCAAGATGAGACGATTTTATTGGATATGTAAAAACATCTTCTGTGCTATTTATTCTAATACCTCTTAATGAAATCTTATTGTGGTTATTTGCTATGTAGTTAATTTTAACAACCTCGATTCTTTTTGTCAGTATATAACTGTCTCTTTTTATGGTAAAAATTTAGAAATCTTCAAAATTTATTATATTTATTTTGTTTGTTGGTCTTGTTTGTAAAAAACGGATACTTATTGCCAGAATGTCTTTGGCAAAGGAATTCATTTGTATTTTCCTCCATTCTTTTGGCGACTTGTGACAGCGGCTTTTTACCTGATCTGAGCATGCTTTTGATCATACGTAAGGAACCGTCATTAAAAATATGCATTTTTATTATTTTGGGTTATTACATACAAGCGCATGTTTATCGTCGTCCAAGTGTTAAAGAAAACCACGTTCACACAATTATTTAGCTTAGAGGATAATAATGAGGTACTCGTGAACAAATAAACAGCTCTCAATGTTACTAGATATCAATAGTGGGGCGTGTAATGTACCTTAAACGTACATGTGAACTCATTAAACGCTCTTTTACAGAATAATATAAAGGCTGATTAATATATCACAGACTAGACCCACTTACAGCAACAAGCTGAATAACGGTACACAACAGGTGCTACACAACAGCTTTTGGGTATATTAATGTTCACATGTGTTGTACTAAAATGCCAGCATTATAACACCATACATGTGAACCTTTAAATAGCCAATGCCGTATAGTTCTCCTCTTAAAATGCCCTTGTTCAGCTATTAAAATGAAAGCTGACTAGAAGAGTAATGTTATCCTATTATAACACCAATAGTTACTAAATAGGACATTTTTACACTCCTAAACATGCCTTATACAGGTATAAGTGGATTTGTTTACTTCAATACAGCCAATGAACCACATGTGGCCATTGTTAATGCTTAGAGATCACCAGTGAACTGAATGTGAACTATAAAAGAGAACAAAATGCTACTTGGGTAGTATTTGTAAAAGAGACTATTCTCGTAAAGGACGTACAAATACTTCATAAAAAATGACTTAAAATTTAAGCATCCAGAAGAATATGCCTGTTTTTTAAGTTGTGAAATTGAAAACCAGAAAGCTGCTATTAAATATTACATCCTAGATCACATTTACTAACAGTTTTATTGTAAAATATATTTTATTTAATTATTAAATAATATCAGCATCAGCATCCGCTGATACAGCAAAAACCTGCATCAGCAACAACCCTGATATGAATAACAAGTCACTTTTTTTTCAGAACTAAATAAGTAATCCACAATACTTTTATTTTTTTAATCAGGAAAAAAAAATACCTTCCTGCAAAAACCGCCATTTTCGCTTTTGATGTTTTTCTTATAAAGGGTCAATAGATTAAAAAAAGGCAAATAAATTCCAAAAGCAAATGGGCTACTTCCATCAGGCAAGCTTTTGCGTGCTCCATCGTCGACGACACAAAAGCTTACATAATCAGGTTGAAAAAAATAATAATAATAAATTAGTTACTAATTAGTGATGCCTACCTACATCTAACTCAAGTCATAAACTAAGAGGACACTCAACAGTCACTATAGTACTGAAATCCGTCAATCGTCTAAGAATATCACGAAATTCATGAACTAAAGCAAAATCAACTTGTCACGAGTAAACGACGATTGATAAACTCGGCACCGCGCAACTGTAGCTTCGATACCGCTTCGCTTTCTGTGGTCTGGGTAGCAAGTTCGAGTCACAGTTAATAATAACTCATAAAACATTTAACTTAAGATTATATGACAGAGAATCTACCTTCATAAAAAAAATTGTACAAATTCGCCTTTGTTTGAGTGAATGTCCAAAATGTCGCAGTGTCTTTTGTTACGACTTAGTCTTCGATGGACTACCTAGGTATCCAAAAATGGTGTATGATAAGCTCCTCTAAGATATAGTTGCCTACATAAATTCTACTCTGTATCGAAAATTGTATCATGATAGTATAGTATAGTATATATACTTACTATACTATCATGATAAGTCATATCATGGTGTATGATAAGCTCCTCTAAGATCTAGTTGCCTACATAAATTCTACTCTGTATCGAAAATTGTATCATGATAATATTATAAATTGACCAATTAGGTACGGACAAATGTTGTAGTTAACTAAAAAGTAATAAAGTTCTACAGATAGGTCGAAGTAGGTACCTATATATAGAACCCCGAATTTCTGTATAAATATTATAATTTATTCTGTTGTTGGAAATAGCAAAATAAATACTTGACCTCCGTGTTGACCAATGCGCTCACAAGTCAGGACTAATAAAACTGACTGCAGCTGTATAGATCTACCAGCAACTGAAACATCACAATAAGTTCCAAATTCAAATTAAACAGTAAAATAAAAATCGCGTGCTTTCGCAACCAGCGTCATGACATCGCAATTAGCTCGAAATTCAAACGAAGTATTGAGACCGCGTTCTTGCTAGCCAGTGACATGACTGACATGTTGTCACAATTAGTTTGAAATTCAAAAGGTGTTGAAAAACCGTATCGTTTGTGTTGCACGTGTAAGGTGGCTGCGGGGTGCAGCAGGCCCCGGAGGGGGAAGTGGGGTTCGGGAGGGTAGGGAGGGGGGCCAGCGGGGCGCACCTCGATCGATGGCGACGTCGTTATTCGGGCGACAGCCTTTGACGACGTCGCGGGTGCGTTCCGCTTGCGACCGCCTTTAATTTCTTCATTTGTATGCTGATTTGTGATTGAGGGAATTAGGTCGTTGGGGCTTGAGGTTGTGCTGAAGTGACCTGCCACGGATTATGCTAAAGTTCGCTTCCTTGTGTCGTCGTTGTCGTTCCTAACAAAAACTGAGATCATCGGCATGCTTAATGTTGTGTATATAACTTTATACTTTGGTGTAGAACCTTCAATGATCACCACCACCCATCTATCTATATATAAAAAGGAAAACTAACTGACAGACATATCAACGCACAGCCGAAACTTCTGGTCCTAGGAACATTAAATTTTGCACAAGGCTTCCTTTTATGACATTGGCGAGCACTAACAGAGGATTTTTCAAAATTCGCCTCCTAAGGGGATGAAACGGGGGTCCAAAGTTTGTATGGAGAAACCTACTTTTATGCGGGCGAAACCGCTGGCTGAAACTAGTTTGCTCATAAAAGGTTACTGCAGCTTTTATGACTGCTTCAACTTCCCTCGGGGTGAATGTAAACATAGCAAAAAGCGATAGCAAGCTCCAGAGGCTTTCGATCTATTCTCAGGTTATGCCGAATTGGTCACACCAATTAGTGTGGCAATTTGTGTACAATTCGGTTGTGGCTAGAGAGGCGCCACAGCGTTCTCACTTTCGGCCTGATGCGGTTCTTCACCAGATATGGCTCGGAAGGTTCGTATTTCGGATTCAGATGGAAGAAACACCCGGGTGTCACCATTGTGAGGATCACCCGGAGGACATAGTGGGGTGAGTATACGGTGCAAGTCTGCCCCGCTAAAGTGGACCACCGTCGGCAGCGGTGACCTCTCGGGTCCAGCCCTGGTTCAAGCCATAGTCACCTCCTTCTGCGAACAATAATACGAGGGAAGGAGATGGTCGCAACCATAAGGGAGCGAACATTCTCACCCCCAGCTGCCGCCGCAGGAGTCGCTCCGGGCATAGGAAGTCGCAGAGGGATTCCCGGCCACCGTAGGCGCGAGCTTGCGAACGACAAGGTAACTCGCCGTCCGGACGTCCGGTAAGGACCAAACCCAAGTCGACGGCGCGACCGCGCCTCAAAGATATGTCGACAAAACTGAAGAGGCTCATTAGGGTCTACTCTAGGACTGCGAGAACGTTTAGAAGGGTTACCCTGGCCCTAGGACGCAAATGGCAAATGAAAGAACATAGGTGGGGTTTAGTCAGCAAAAGTCTGACACGCCCTCTCACTCTCTCCCCTAGCCTTTTTTAGTTGTACAATCTGCAATAGGTCTCTAGGGACTGCTGGGTAGGCAAGAAACAACAAAGCTGGAAGATGTAGTAACTTTTCCAAAAATAAATTTCTTTCGGTCTTTCCGTATCCATAAGGTGTGTCCAGACCTGGCGAATGCGCGGCGAATGCGCCGCTTGCGAACTGCGCGCGTGCTGCTCGCGTGCGGTTACAGCCTAAGTTTGGTGCGTCGCTCTAATGCAGCTCTGGCAAGGCTCGAGTGAGGCAAGGCGCAGCACGTGCGCACATAGCTTCTTTCGCGTTTGAATTATGAATGTATAACGCGCTGCACGCGCACCTACTACGCCGTTCGAGTACGGCGTGTAGCTTGCGCATGAGCGGCGCTCGGGCGATGGCGGCGTAGGGGCTTCGTACGAACATGAAATGCACGCGCGCAGTTCACAAGCGGCTCGCTAGCGACGCATTCGCTAGGTCTGGACACATCTTTTTTGAAAGAATTTGACTATGACTAATCCCATCCATTGTATTCATAGATGTTCAACAGTAATTTTCAAAAACATTGCTCTAAAAAAATCTTTCCACCCAGTCCCAAGCGGAGCCCACCCGGGCTAGGTCCACGCCTCCGCGGACGCGTGACTGACGGACGTCCGCACACTACCACACCTCCACACACACTAACCCCTCACTCCGTATGCACACACCTCACTCACACATCAACGTGACGTTTTGACACTTGACAGATGTGTGCCCAGAGTGATGGGTGGCGCGCGCCGCGAAAAATACGAGGGAATGTTTGAATATGGAACACTGAGAGTTTTATTTATGCCCCTATTTGTGATTGGCAATACCAATTGATTCTTGGGTCTTGAAGTTATTGAATTACTTTTTGGAAGTTATACTTTTTGTCCGATTTTCATCAGCGTTACCTACGTATCATTCGGGTCGGTACATCTCACACTTGCATTGTCAGATTAAGAAGGACGTTCGTGTTCGTGCATTGCAAAATATAAAGCGACAATGAACTTTGTGAGTTCAGGGAGGATGACATCAGAAAATGTATAAAATAATATAGCGACTGACAGGCGACTAGTGACATCTAGCTGAAGAGGGATTTGAAAATTATATCACGAATTATACTTGACTTTACGTAAACAAAACAGTTTACTCCAAAAGAAAACAGTTTATGGGGTATTGTTTAGACAAGACTAACTCCGTACGGGTGTTCTTATATTTAAATGAAGAACAATAAATAAATAATAATATCAAGTTGTTAGAAGATTCGGTTCATTGACGATGATTAGATTTGATACGAGGATTAACTAGATCAGACAAGAACGAAAAGCGAAAACGAAAAGTCCCTCACTTTTTAGTCATATCACCAAAATCGTCGTAGTCAACTGAAGGACCGGTCACACTCACTGGCATGATTGCGTCGTCCGCACACGGCGAGCCAGTGATCTGTCACCAGTTACTAGCGCGCTGTCCCGTCGCAGTAAGTGATCTTTTATAACTGACACTACTGTACGTTTTGGTTTCGGCCAGTGTTAGTTCGTATGTCCGTTGAGTATATGCTTTCAAAATGGTTTGGTGACAAGTTAGAGTATATCAAGTCTAGTGTAGATAAATAATTTAGAGTTTGTGACGGACATAATTACCTACTTGTTAGAGGGAGATTGGCATATTGAGTAGATCACAGTTTGAAATCTAGCATCAAAATCATTACGATTTTCTTGGCTTTATACGATCCTGTATTCCTGGCTCTATTGCCTTATGGTGAGTTAGAGTTAGCCTTCCTTACATCTATTTGAGGAACCGGCTGAGGTGCGACATTCAGAGTCTAACGACCTGTTAAACTGCTCCCATTTTCCGCAGCCCATCAATTCACACTCGAACCAGTCTATTTTAAAAACCAACAAATCAATAAACAAATCCGTTCAGCAGCGACTCCAATAATTAAAAGTTCCCCGAACAGCGGTGTAATGACTGCTGTGACGTTAACGACATGGCTGACAGCGAAGCCATTTGTCAGCCGTCACGTGTCAGCTGTTTGTCAGCCACAATGGTGTCAGGCGGCGCGGGCCCGATTGACGCGTGTCACTCACAGCACGAACCACCAGTTGTCGAACACAACTCGACTATATTCCAGCAAAAGAGTTCTGATTGGCTTTGGCAGAATGTGACACTCGAGTGTGCCGAAAAAGAGTATTCTCGGTTTGACAGATATATTGGCGGGATTTTGATTTGGACAGCTTATAAAAGATGGCGTACGAGTTCTATAGACGAACTCTTTAAAAGAACTATCATTCAAAGTGTTTACGACCTGTGTGGTAATCGTAAATCATAATCAGCCTTATAATGTTCCCACTGCTAGGAACAGCTGCTGTTGTGCTAGACCTCGAAAACTAGACCAGCGAAGAGTTGCCAAGTTACCACTCCTTAGGGAGATCATTAAAAACCGAAAGAGCTACATTATGCGGACTTTTTTGGCACTGCTATTAGATGTGGGCTTTATTAGAAACAATAATTAAATATTTGGAGAATTTATAGAAAAAAATATATATACGCGTATTTGACATGGAGCGACTACCAGTTTGATCTGCACCACCCAGTAACTAGGTAACGCAATAGGTACTACCCCTGTACCCCTTGACAAAATTGAAAATAGAATTTATAATTGTTTTAATTTCAATTATCCACTAGACAAATAGTGCTACTAATTTTGTACGCCAAAACAGCAAAACATGTAGCCACCTCGTATTTCTATAACCTGTAAACTATACTCATGTTTTACAAAATAAATATACATATCTTGTAAAAAAAAAATCTAATTGAATGTTTTTAAAAATAAATGATTGATTAATTTAATGATGGAACAATTCAATGATTTTAATGATTTAATGGTTTGAAAAACATAATAATTTGAATAATTGAATATTTTGAATAACATAGTGATTGGAAAAAAGAAATATATATTAAACAATTGATTACTTGTACTTGTTTGCATAAATTGGAAATGTGCCACCCATAACACAAGTTTAATCTTAGCTTGGGTGTAAGATGTCGATAATAATCTGCGTTAATGCAATTTAATAGAAACAATTCCGCATCACGTAAACCCTAAATTGTGTAAAAATTCTATACACCACTACTTTTTAATTAGTATTAAAAAAATTGGGCTCTATCCGTATCCGTTACTGATCATATTTTGTGTACCTAGTCAAAAGTAAAAAAAACGAAATCCCAAAAGTATCCACGAAAATGTGTCATAATTGGTAAATTTATAATTGAATCAATCATTCATAACAATTGCTACTAGAAAATACTACGCGCAGTGTTTTTCCGTTTTGATCGCCATTCATTCATTCATAATCAATAGCCTGAACAATATTTCCATAAATTGAGTGACATTTTGTGATATAAACCAACGCAAACTTTGCTGTTTATGAATATTATTTATTGAGACTTTACTGAAATGTATTTCATTAAAGTCTTGTTATTAATAATAACAAGACCTCTTCTAATAAGTCCTATATGTATTTGTAAATACTAATTAAAAATTAGTTAATAAATTGGGTAGTAGTTTAATAAATTGAAATTAAAAATATTAATGTCGTCATAAAATCGAGTAATTTTGAATACCAGTGGTAAATAAGCGTAGTATGCGATAGGACAGGTGCGGTGGAATTATTAATGATAGGTTGATTCACACCTCGACTGACCCTGAGTACAGGCTGTCGCCCCGTCGACGACGCCACGCTGAAAAATACTTCTCATTACTATATGTTCTAGCTTATTACACCTTATAAGGCTTGCAGAGACCTTTCAATATATTGTTAAATAAACTAAGCTCATGAAATCATGATAGAGAATTATTGGTAGGACTGCTTTCAACTGATGAGCACGATTGA
Organism: Mythimna impura; assembly: GCA_905147345.3. NCBI lineage: Eukaryota > Metazoa > Arthropoda > Insecta > Lepidoptera > Noctuidae > Mythimna > Mythimna impura. The sequence goes on from LR990350.1 coordinate 29,430,645, forward strand.
CCACGCAGTGAATGTTTTTAAGTATCGTTACCTATATAGGTAGGTAGGCTATACAAGATTTAAAAAAAATAAAGCACCTGATCGAAATGGCGATGGAGTGATACTAACTATTAATTTTACAAAATTAAAAATTAAAACCTGCAGTAATTGTTGAGGTCCTCAGTAGAGCTACACGAATATTGACAAATGCTTGCACTGGCTGTACAGATCCGCTCAAATCTGTGTTGTTCTTTCCCTCAAAAACCATTTTAGAAACCATATGCATGGTTCTAATATGATTTGACCATTACATGTTTAGTGTATGGAAGCCAATGGGGAATTTTTTAAAGGCCACGGAGAATTTCTGAAAAGGAAAACCGTCCTCAACCCAAAGGGCAACTGAAGTGTATGGACTTTAAAAGATACTGACCTCTGACTTTGTTTCGGTGTATTCGGCTAGAAAACACCGGCCTCGTCTAAGTAGTTTAAATTAACGAAAAAAAATTACGTGTAAAAGTGTTATTTATAATAATAATAATAATAATAATAATCCTTTATTTCAGACCACTTTGATCCATTACATTATATACAGCCCTGATTACACAACAAAAAAAAATATTAGTCAAATTTCAAACAAAAAAAGTTAATAAATGTCAAAAAGTTAATTTTTTTAGAATTGAAAAACAAAATAAAAAAAAATAAAAAGGTACAGTCAAGTTAGCATGCAATTAATTTGGTTTATACTAAATTAAATTGAATCAAATCAAATAGAATTGAATTAAATTGAATTGAATTGAATTGAATTAAATTAAATTGAATTGAATTGAATTGAATTGAATTGAATTGAAATTTATAACCAATTTGCAAAATAAATATCGTTTGTATGTAGTACGATAATATGGAAAATAAAATCATATACGATAACACGACGATAAACTTGACTGCACTCAAAGGGAGAGTAGAGCTCCTCATGACTCATCCCACCCAAGAAGCACAAAAGAAAAGCAATTGACACACAATTTTCGCGTCATACCAATACCAACCTCGATCATGCACAATCATTTAATTTATGGGCTCAAGCAAAAACAATAGAAATACTTCCATAACTCAATCGGTTGCAGGTATGCGGCGTAAACTTAGAGCTACTTATTACAGCCTTCATTGCATACATTATAGGTCTGAACAACTATTTGCGGTTAATTCGCATCGGAGGTATATTTATTGGTTGGCGGTGACGCCTGACGTCACTGCTAATGTCTCTGCACCACGCGATTAGCCCCGACGTCGCCATAACACTTTAAACTAGGTTGCGAATCTTCCAATTATTAGTTTAGTAGTTTGAATACCCGTTTGTATTAAAGTTTTGTAATGAAGCTTTTTGATGGTATGGCATTTGCTGCTAAGTTTTATGAATATATACTAATGTTCTAATGTAGCACTTGTAATAGTAATGTTATGTTCATAATTCCTGTCTTCTTCCCAACCTTTTATACAGTGGTTCATCAATCATCAGCTCTCGTGTTAACAGATCATTAACACACTTTTCATTCGTTATCTAATCTTAGATTTCGTCGTCTTTTCCAGATGTTGTCACCTCGAGAAGATGACGACGACGACAGCCACCTATGTATTAAATGCAACACCACTATCGTCGGCTTGGATAACTATGTCAAGCACAGGAAGCAAAGATGTGGAAAACTAAAACCAGAAGATCCGAAACCCGAACTACCAGCTATAGATACTTTGGAGCCATCTTACAGCCTGGGAGCAGATGTGTTCTTCCAGTCCTTGGAGCTGCAGAGCAGTGTAAAGAAAACTTCCCTTTCAAGACTTACACCACCAATTCCTATATCCAAACCCAATTTAGACAGAAAGAGCTCTTTAGTGGTCGCATCCACTTCAAGGGATATCCCACGAATAAGCCTCTTAGAAAATAATTTAAGAGGTGAAGACTGGATTGGAGGTCACAGTTTAAGAATCGGAAGTAATGAAGACAATCAAACAAAACTAATTAACGCAGTCGCAAGCATCAGCGGTGCAGTCAAGAAAGACATTCCCACTTCATCATACAGTATCAATACCTATGACTACAAAGGAGACGAAGAAAGTGACGAGTCTGAGGAATCAGATGATGAGGATGAAGAGGACCATCCTAGTGGTGCTAAATGGAAACCTCCTCCTAACTATACTGGAGGGAAATGGCGACCGGCTTCCCCAGAACACGAAGACTGGGACATGAGGGAAGAACAGGAACACACTGGCGGAAAGTGGAAACCAATCATGCCTGACAATAACGAACGTGATGAAGATTATGATGCACCGCCTCCAGGACACACTAAAGGCAAGTGGGTACCAGGCGCAAATGATAAGACCCAAATAATGCAAACAACTATACAGACAAAGGGATCAGTACATTATTGGTGCGGTCCCTGCAATAGAAGACTTAACTCCAGAGCGATTTATGATAAACATCTTAGATCGAGCCTGCATTTGAAGAAAGTTTTACCAGAGCATGAGTTGGAATTCTCAGGACATTTAGAGCCAATGAAGACTGTGGTAGACAAACGGATGGCACGTCCATCTAGATTTGTAAATGATGAAATTTACTCTCAAATTGAAAGGAAAAGGCAGGATAGGATCGAGCGGAAACTAAACGTCAAAATAGAGAAGAAGAAACGAAAGAGAAAGCCAAATTTTGTGCATTGTTCTGGCTGCAAGTCACGAGTAAGACAACATTTGATGGGAAAACATTTAATATCCCACTATCACTTCAGAAAAGCTACAGATACGAACACTACATTATACCAGGACCTTATCTTAGACAATATGGATGCAATAGTCCATCAGTCCCCTTTTCAATGTAGTCCGTGCAAGTTCTATACAAACTGGCTATCCACATTCATGCAGCACTGGTTCTCTGAAGAACATGAACAAAAACTGGCTTTGATTGAAGGCCGACTCTGGTGTTCCTTCTGCAAATTCGATTGCGAAACATCCCAAGAAATGCTAGAACACTTATCAAGTTCTGACCATAGCGAAGTGGTCGCTGTAATCAACAGATCTATGCCCATCATAATAAGGAAGAAAACTGTATTGAAGTGTGATGCTTGCAGCACAGAATTCCGATACAATATCGAAATTAAACGACACTGTCAGAAGACTGGACATCCATTGGTGATAACAGCGACAGATAACTATCAAGAACTCCACAAATGCCAGCATTGTAAAGCTAAGTTCAAATCTTCTCTTACTCTTGCTGCTCATTTAAAGTCTAAGCACAAACAGAGAGCCTACCTCTGCTTAGTTTGTGCAATGAATTTCAATTCTTCTGAGGAAGCCAAACGTCATCGACAGACGTCAGAACATAGGATCAAGAGGAAGGAAAACTTGAGAGAGAAGGGAGTACCGACCAAGGATATGAGCAAGAAATGTCCTTATTGTACTGATAATGTAATTTTAAGAAATGTATTGGTTTTGAAAGATCATATTCGGAAAATGCATCCTAATATACGGAAAAAGTAAGTACTCGGAGTTAGTAGATCAATATATTCCTGTAGCCGAATTAAACTACAAGATCTCGTTGTTTATTTCCAGGTGCCCTAAATGTGGGATGTCGTTCATTCTCTCCCAAGAAGTGACTCGTCACGTCAGGGACAATGCCTGTCAACTCAACCAAAATGCCCAGATCACTTCCTCAATCTTCTGGAACTGCAGCCAATGTCTCTTCACGACTGACTCTCAAGCCGAGTGTTTCTTCCACGAGGTTTTACACACAACACCTAAGAGAGAGCTCTTAAAAGTTGGGGACACGGAGAAAGTTGTCCAGAAGTATCCTTGCCCTCTTTGCCCCAAGAGTTTTAAGAAGGCTTCGTTACGCCAACATTTAAGACAGCACACTTTCGAAAGGCCATTTATCTGTTCCACCTGTGGGGCTAACTTTACCAGGCAGACAAGCCTGGCGAATCATTCCAGGAGCGAGCATAGCACTGAGGTGGCCAAGATACCGAAATTACCAGCTATTGTGGAGAGAATTGAGGAGTGGGAGTGCGGGAAATGCAAGAACAGGTTTTCTAGCAAGTAAGTATTGATATTTCATATAATATGATTAGTTATGTTACTATGCATGCATTTCATTTCTACACAAAGTGCTATAGTATAACTATTTTTAACCGACTTCCAAAAAAGGAGGAGGTTATCAATTCAGTTGTTTTTTTTTCATGTTTGTTACCTCAGAACTCCGTCGTTTATGGACCGATTAGCAAAATTTTTTCCCCTTAAAGGATATGCTTCCAGATTGGTTAATTTTTTTTCAAAATTCAGTTTTCATGATGGGATCCATGAGGAATCGCGGGAACTCCTCAAATATTATAGGCAACCATATGCCTAAGTCCTAAAATAACTATATAGTTATTTTGGTATTTTCATCGAGGACATGCATTTACAGTCAAAAAGTAACATTTAATGAAGTGAAACTGACGAAGAAGACCAGAAATGGCCAACGGAACTTCATACTCACATAGATATCACAATGAACATAGTTATGCGACTATGACAATACAAATAAATAAATGGTTCTGAATAGTTATGTTGAAAATGGTATCATCGAAGTGAACTGATGATGATGATGGAGCCGGAAGGTAGGCACTGGGACTCCGTAATTAATCAATGTAATATCGCCGTGTTTGGGCTTATTGTAATTGTCATGAGATGCACTTTGGCTATAAGGTACTATCGAACTGATCTGATGATGGAGCCGGAAGGTAGAAGGTAGACCGCACAGGAACTTCATAATAAAACAATGTAACCTAGCAGTATTTAGGTTAATTGGAATTGTCATGAGTGTATCGTACCAAAAAGTGTGAAATAAAAAACTTTTTACAAAAAAAAAACTGATTTTTCTAAAATAAAAAAAAAACATTAAAAGGATCAAAATAACTTTAATTTCGGAAGTCGGTGTAAAATAAGAAACAAAAAATACCGAGAAACACCGACTTCCGAAATTAAAGTTATTTTGATCCTTTTAGTGTTTTTTTTTATTTTAGTAAAGTCGGTTATTTTTTTTGTTAAAAGCTTTTTTTATGTCCGGACTTAGCAAAATCAAAAATGGAGTAAAAATTCGAAACTTAAAGATTCATGGATTCCAATTCATTTTATGATTTTTCCTACATTTTTGTATCGGACGGTGAGCGACGCTAATCGCCCAATATTCGAAGAATAGAAAGTCAGTTTGAATCAATAAGTGACCAGAATTTGTTAAGACGGAAGCGCAAAACGCATACAACCGAAATAAACGGCGCATCAGCTTGCGTCGCGTCGACATCAATTTGCGGCAATAACACGGCCCAGCGGATGCGTTACATGTCACACGTCACACAACTCCTTCACAAATATCGGGATACATTCATAATTTGACAAGAGTGCTTTGATTATGCTCGCGCGCACCACATTCCCGCCCGCGGTGTTGCCAACGATGACATTTTTATACTCTGTGGTCATAAATTTCTGCCCGGATGCACGGTATTTTGAGAGAGTGCTGGATCAAAATATTAGTGTCGGAGAGAGATAGTGGACGTTTGAATTTTATTGTTAGCACGTGTCCCTGTAACGTATTGGGGATTTGCATTTTGATCTGTCGTTCAGTTTGATGGCGCTAAATCGTGTGTGGTTTATTTGCTTTGACACTTGCGCTGCAAGCGTTACAATTTATATGTCTAACGTCACTCTATAAATAGTTGGGATCAGTCACGAAGGATTGACGACGCCGATTTTAAACTGAATGTGGTTCGTTAAAATTAACGGCTGTTTGTCCTCAGCGTTTAATGTTTTAGCGCAAATACTTTCATAATAGCTATAACAAAGATAAACCTTTGTGTCGCTACTCGTATCTGAAACACGAACAATGATGTCGTGTCTAGAACGACTAATTTTGTAAACTGGAGCTAGACTAGACAATCCAGACATCTGAATATCTAATCGCTTCGTATTTTATAACATAATTAAGTTCAAATATACTCAGTGGATTCAAACGCCAATATAAATTGAAATTTGAAATCCTCCTTCCTCCATTAATGCTAAAATCACAGCAGTAAGACGTTGAAACTTCACCGCAGACCGCATGAATCAAGTTGGCGCGTCATTAAGAGAACTTTCAACGGATCTAGACAATTGTAGGACATTCGCCGAGCCATTGGGGGCGTCTAACAGCGCTGATGATCTAACTTGTGTAATATCTTACGCGTTATTGGGACGCCTTGCATTAATGCACTGCAACTGTAATGCGAGCAGCGAGTTAACTGTCGCCGCGGTGGGCCAGTGTTGCCAGATTATGCGCGCGAAATTATTACTGTAATGCTTATTAGTTTGAAAGAGTTTTTGTGGGAAATTGCTTTTCGTGGCTTAATTTTAAATTAGGTAGGTTGCTCGTTACCGTTGCCAGTGAGTAGTTAAACTTGAGTATTCGTAGTTTTTCCATGTCCGTCTGTTTGTAAGTTAAAGGCATGGAAATACTCCGTGACGAAATGGAAGAATGTTACCAGGCCACTCAGAAAGTTTTGCGAAAAAAAGTTTTTATGTATAAGGCCTCTTGCCCTTGCTTGCTTGGCCTCTTGTAATTATTTTGAAAACTTTGGTCATTCAAAATTAAAAATACCATTGTTCGAATTTTGAATTTCCCTCCACATTTTTTCTAGAGCCAAATTAAATTATCGTGTCTCATTTAACAATGCATCGAGAACATTTTCGTGTGATGATTTTCTACAATTTTAAATGTGGCCTAATACCTGATGAGTCATTTGATCGACTTCAAATTGCTTTTATGGCTGAAGGACCTTCAAAAGCAACCATCTACCGCTGGTATAGCGAGTTTAAGCGCGGTCGCCTTACTTTGGGGGATGAACAAAGAAGTGGTCGTCCTACGACGGCTGTCATGGAAGAAACTGGGCTGGCAGTAAAAAAAAAAAATTCAGGAAAACAGGTAATTACGTACGAAGACATTCACCATACACTGCAGATTGGTTAGGGATGCGTTCCCAAGATTCTACACGAGCACCATCGCGTAAGGAGGATAGTTTCCCGCTGGGTGCCGCACAACCTCACCGAATCTCATTCTCAGAAGCAGGCCTGTATGGTGTGGTGCCGTGATATGATTCAAAAATTTGAAGCAGGCTTGTCGCGGCGCGTTTACGACATTGTGACTGGTGACAAATCCTGGATTTATCAATACAATCCAGAAACAAAACGACAGTCGACAGTTTGGCTGTTTCAAAACGAACCAACGCCTACGAAAGTGAAGCGATGGCAAAATTTTGATCGCGAGTTTCTTCACTTTGACGGGGTATCTCATTTTAATTCCATTACGAGACTAATGCAACATCAACGCTGAATAGTATACCACAAAATACCTGCCAGAAGTTTTGTCTGCAATGAGCAACAAGCGACCGAACATCGGGCTCCGCTTCACCATGACAACGCGCCCGCGCACCGCGCGCGCTCAGCGCTCAAAACGAGGAGCTTCCTGGACACCACACCGGTCAGTCCTTACAGTCCTAATCTGGCACCGATAAAAAATCTGCTGAAAGGGATAAAGTTTTCATCGCTGGAAGACGCGATAGCAGCGTTCGAGAAGGCCGTGAAAGAGGTGTCTTTTTTTTTTCTTTTTTTTTCGGTGGGAAAATCTTCTTATGACATCCCCCGCCCTTGGGCGGGGCGGGAGATAGTGTCAGACTTTTACTGACTAAAAACCCACTCCTGTTCCTTCATTGCCTTTCGTACCAGGGCCGAGTCTTCCTTTCAGAATCAGACCCTTGGCTCTAGTAGGCTTCGACCCTGCTAGGCCCCTACAGTTGCTGACATCTCCTTGAGGCGCGCGTGGAACAGCACGCGCCGTCGACGACTTGGGCTCGGTCCGGACGGTTACCGGACGGTCGGACGGCAAGCCACCCATTGCTCGCCGTCCGCAGGCCTGCGCCTACGATGGCCGGAAATCGGGATTGGAATCCCGGCGGCGATTGGGGCGTGAGGACCGTTGCCTCACGCGATCGGCCGCCTCCTTTGCTAGCATTACTGCTTCGCAGAAGGAGGCGACCGCCTGCCACTCCTCCTCGCTCCGGACCATGGCCTGTACCAAGGCCCGGCGCGAGAGATTGCCGCCGCCGATCGCCCCCACGAGGACACGGCGTTGCTCTGCCCAAGCGGGACACACCTCCACCGTGTGCTCCACCGTGTCCTCCGGGTGGTCCACACAATGGTGACACCCGGGCGTTTCTTCCGCACGAATCCGGTACAGGAACCTCCGGAACTTGTGGAAGAGGTGTCTGCGGCGGACTGGAAAAAATGTTTCGAAAGGGAATCGCCTATTCTTGGCCATGTACTTGCCCATCTATGTGATAAATACAATAAAAATACTAATTTTAGAACTTAAATTTTGCCAATATTTATCTGTTATAATAACCTCGGAAAACAAAAGAAGAATTATTCAAAACTCAGTCGATTATTGCAGTGTCTAATACGGAGGACAGTAGGGTGTTGTGCCCACGTGATGACGATTCTGTGGTTCTTGGGCTGGGCAAGGTATCAATCAAATGCAAATTCCTCAGCCCAATTCCTAGATGATGTACCTATAACTTATATAAATGAACATGAATAAAAACTTGAAAACTATAATTGTGCATATATTTTTTTTCATTAATTTCTATTTACAGTTTGTGATGTTCCATCAAGTTCTAGGTAAAGAATAGCGGTTATTTCTTTATCTACGATATCAATCCTAATACCCATCATTGGTTTCTTTCTTGGGCATAACTTGGCCAAAACTTGTTTATCAAATGGGCATTTCCCATTGGTTCATACGCATGAAACTTCGTAATAGAAGCTGGTGGAGAGTTCTTTGAAAAGATTTAATAAAAATATTTTATCCAGAGAAGTTAGTTTTTTAGTTTCTTAAAACTTTCTGAGTGTCCCACGTATAAATAATCATCGCATCAAATAACTGTCGTTTGATCTTGAACTTTTGAAATATTGGTGGTATATTTTCACCTCTTGGTTTCAAATGAAGAAATACTGATGTGGACTTAATACCTCAGGAATTAAAATACGTGGGAGCATTTTTTCTTTGGGAAAACCACATGTGAAAGATTCCTCCTAATTACTAATTTTTCAGAACATATCAGCACTTTACTGTAATAAATAAGGTACAGCTTTACTGTATTTTGTTACTAGCTGACCCGGCGAACTTCGTACCGCCTAACTAACTATATCCTACTCTACCCAACTCTATCCTACTCTACCTTACTCTACCCTACTCTACCCTACTCTACCCTACTCTACCCTACTCCACCCTACTCTACCCTACTCTACCCTACTCTACCCTACTCTACCCTACTCTACCCTACTCTACCCTACTAAAAAAAAAAGTATCCTATGTCCGTTTCCTGGTTCTAAGCTACCTCCCCACCAACTTTCAGCCAAATCGGTTCAGCCGTTCTTGAGTTATAAATAGTGTAACTAACACGACTTTCTTTTTTATATTTATAAGATGTGTGTATACAATATAGGTAGCCACTATATGAAATGTTGAGAAGTTGACAGTCTTGCCAGTCTGTCAGTGCGTGTGTCCTTAAACGCAATCCATTACTTCTATACTTAGCTGCTTGCAAGTGATTCATTAGCGGAGGATGGAGTGAAATAGCACGCAACTGAAATGTGGCTGTCGAGGCAGAGGCTATATTTTACGATTTAAGTTAAATTACTTCTTTAAATAGTTGGTGGCATTCTCTTACCTAAATTAGGCGTTGACTTCAATCAACGAAATGGTGCAATTGGCGTGGAAAGCGAGCAATGGGTAGCTCGCCGTCCGATCGTCCGATAACCGACCGGACCGAGCTTAAGTCGTTGACGGCGCGTACTGTTCCGTAGCGTAGGGGCCCAGCAGGGTCGAAGCCTACTGGGGCCAAGGGTCTGCTTCTGAAAGGAAGACTCGGCCCTGGTAAGAAAGGCAACGAAGGAACAGGAGTGGGTTTTAGTCAGTAAAAGTCTGACGCTATCTCGCGCTCCACCCAAGAGTGGGGGATATCATTGGATGATTTTCCCAATGAAAAAAAAAATGCATAATTGTGAAAAGGCTAAGCAGATGATCAAACCAAGAACCAAGGTCGCCGACATAGCAAGAAGAATCGCCAAACTTAAGTGGCAATGGGCAGGGCACATTGCTCGCAGAACAGATGGCCGTTGGGGCCGAAAGGTTCTGGAGTGGCGACCGCGTACCAGAAGACGCAGCGTTGGAAGGCCTCCTACAAGGTGGACCGATGACCTGGTAAAAGTTGCGGGAATCCGATGGCGACACTTGGGGAAGCCTATGTCCAGCAGTGGGCGTCTTTCGGCTGAAATGATAATGATGCAGATGATGATTCTTGTCTACCAACATATCACGACTTATAACGTTCCCATCCGAGGGCCAGAATCCCTGCCACGAGCTCTTAACGTGATCCATTTAAGGCCTTAACTGAACTGTTAAAGGGATGGAGCTGTAATGGCTGTATACAGCCATAGCTGGAGCTGGAGCTATAGCTCCATCCTTCTTTCTCGCTCGCACGATTGACTTTTTAACACGTCATGGCTTACCTTACGCAGAGGTGACCGCAGCCCCCCCGCCCCCTAGCCAAGTTACAACCGTTTCGATCCTCTTTTCGTTGATCGCCTCGAGTCAGCCCGTCTCCTATTCCTTTGTTCTGACCACGTGACTGAGCGTTGAGATAACGTCAGAACAAAGAATCGAGGCGATCGACGAAAAGAGAATCGAAACGAAACGGTTGTAACTTGGCTAGGGGGCTGCGGTCATCTCTTTGTGTAGAGAGAGTAGCAAGTACCTACCTAACCAACACACGAACCAAATCTTCAAAATTTTACTTAGTTCTGTGAATTAAAAATGCACTTTATTTTGCTTGCCCTAAAAAAAACCCTTGGTAGGCAAGCATAAAATAGTACATTTTAATACAAGTGCAGAAAGTTTGTCATTGCGACCGAGGCGGAATTCGCACGAGCCTTATTCGAGTGTGTTATGAAGCCGAGGGCTGCAGTGACAAATTTGCACGTGTATCAAACGACTTTTTTCAATACACTTACAAAGAATTTAATAAACGGGGGTTGACCGGCGACTCGTGGGGGTCGACGCGCGCCCAGCCTGATACGATACATGTAATAAAATTGTGGCGGGGGAGAGCACGCGCACTTTTCTGCACTAGTGCGGAAAACAGTCTATTGCGTGCCTAAAAGCGGTGGAATAAGAGCGAGTTTTGAGTAAGTGTATTGAAAATACTTTTTTTATAAATTCAGTAGTTTAATATTTCGCTGCAACCAAGCGATTCGCTTCTGTCGACCGATCGTAGATAGTACCTAATAAATACTGCCAAATGCGTCCCATCACATTATTGTCCTCGCTAACTACAAGCAGATGGCATTCTGAATGTCTGGAGAGGGAGACTAAAGTAATTAGTACTGGACACTACCGGAATACAACGACACTGGTTAATCTTGGAACTGGACTGGACTATTGAAAATCGGGGTTGAATATTATACGCTATTTAAAGAGAGCAATGATGGCCAAGAAGTAACACCCCCGGCTTACGAGTTGTAGGTCGCGTATTCAAAGTTTGATTTAATGCGGGTTGAAAGCAATGCGCCTGGCTGGGTTTGAACTTCAAACCCAGCCAGGCGCATTACTTTGTATAATTTATTTCATCACCACTGCTCTCAAAACGGTGAAGAAAAACATCGTGAGGAAACCGGCATGTCCTAGAACCAAAAATTCGAAGACATGTGACATTCACCAACCCGCACTGGGCCCGCGTGGTGGGTTACGGTCTATTCCTTCTCCTAGAGAGACGAGGCCTGAGTCCCAGTAGTGGGAACATTAAAAGGTTGATTATGCTGTTTAAAGACCTACCCATTATAGAGAACCTAATCAGTCATCTTTGAGCAGTAGGTACAAAAATCTTGAAATAATGCTAAAATTGTAAGTAGCCCCTATAACTATAGAATAGATTAAACTTTATTGTACCTACATCAAAATAAGTAGGTGCAATGGCGGTCTTATCGCTAACAGCGATATCTTCCGGACCGCCTTAGGATGGACTCTATGAACATAAAAGAAAAAAGGAAGTAGTCTGCGGTGAACTGCTAGCAAATATATTTACGTTGGTTATATTAAATAACTATAATTTTTAATGACTGTTACATGTCTTCTTTTTTCCTTTTTCAGGACCGCACTATCTCGCCACGCCAGTAGCTGCACCAATGCCACCACGGCTCGCCAATGTTCTTACGAACATTGCACATTCGTGGCCACTAATTCTAGCCAACTTGCAAGGTGAGTACGAGTTATCATATGAGTTTCAATAGTAATTAAATATGAAAATCCTAAAATAACTTAATTTTACTTAAACTTGGTACCACAATATTATTTCGATTGTGGACAGTGACATCTATGAATATTTTTGTGAACCATTTGTTGTCTTGTTCTCTCTTTCACTATCTATTTATGGAGACTGGACTACAATCACCGAAGTAGTCTGCTATGTAAAGATGAGTATCCATAGATGGCGCCTGTAATCTAATTTAAACTAATGTACCTAATGTAGGAGTACATTAGTTTTTTACTACACTTCGTATTTAGGATTTTTACGATTATTAGATGCTCTAAATATTTTCACACTGCACCCTTTCTATGTTCACGTTTAAAATAAATATACATTTAAATTTGTCACCGTTTGCTTTTTAGTTCAGCTACTCGATAATAAATGGCGCTATATCACACTATACTAAATATATTTTTTGTGTTTAGACATCGCAGAACCCACGGGGAACAGGTAAAACACCACGAGTGCCATCTGTGTACGTTCAAGAGCGACCAAGCAAGCCATATGAAGCGGCACATGCTATGCCATCAAGGAATTAAACCTTACGCCTGCCCTCACTGCTCGTTTACTTGTGGTAGCTTGGTAAGATATTGATTTAGCTTTGCATGACTGTATTTAATTGATCATATAATTATAAAGTCTGAATTAAGTTTTAGGTGGAAATCTCTGACAAAGTAATATAGCTTTTTCTAAAATTATTTTACGTATGAATTAGTTCTACCAAAAGATGGCGTTAGTACCAACTTGGTATTGCCATTCTTATGGCCTGCATTTAGAAAATTATTCTAAATATTGTTTTTTTATTTATCGCAGGAGAATCTCCGCAAACACGTGCTACGAAGTGGCCGCCATCAAGGTTTATTTCTCTATCATTGCCGATTGTGCCCCTACAATACTAATACAGCAATGGAACTCCGTGCCCATCTGACTGCGGCTCATGCCCACAAATATGACTCCAAGAGCGCTGTTGAAGCTGTAAAAATGCACTTAATAAGAATAAGTGATAAGAAATAATGACAATAATTATTGTACTTCATTATTAAAATATTTTTACTTTCTAAAGTTGTGAGTGTATTAAGCCTTAACGCCAAAACACTTCTTTCTTCAGGTTAACGTTCAATCATTGGTCAGTCAGTCAAGCTCTAACAAATTAACAACAGTCAAGGTCCAACAGAACACGTATTTATTTAACATTATAAAAAAATGGCCAAATATTGAGTTTGGCAAGAAATACAAAAGGTTTTGTTTGTTGGACAACCAAGCAACTAAACCTAGCCGTCACTGTCGCTGGAACGCGCCTGCTGTCAAAACGCATGCAACTCCTTGAGCCGGAGCGAAGCGAGGGAAAATCACAGAGTCGAAAATACGACGGTATATCGTTGACGTCTGTCCGTTTCTTCGCTATCGATAAAAATAATATCCAACCGCTTTCAGCTGTGAAACACGACAATATTTAATAAAAACAATTGTAAATAAAACACACAAATATAGAATCTGGTACTTAATGTGTGCTGTAGTATGTTTTAGGTAGAATGTGTTCAAATAATTCTCGTAATAAATAGTGCAGTGTTTTTAAAATTGTAATTTTCCGAATTATGACTGTTTGAATACACGTGTGGTGTTGGAAATCGATTTACATCCATAATGTCGCTAAAGGTAAGTGCTGAATCTATTGATTACTTGTAATATTGCCGGGTCCTGTTCGGTTTGTGCTATATTTAATTTTTGCGTGGGTTGCTTACCCTTTCGACCTGTTATCGAGGGTCGCTTCATCAGAAGTTATTTTTGCTTTATCGCGGTTAATTACCGTATTTTATTTTACTTTTTATTCGCAACGAAGCAAGTATTTTATGCTCCAGGTTAGTCATTTTGATTTTATCGGTAAACATATTTTTTTTCTTACTGATCATAATAAAAAATGCACAAATGTTGCATTGTAGTCAGAGGGTAAAAGAAATATACCAGTGATACCATTTTTTCTAATGTTTCAGAGTTATTTTTACTTGATTAAAATTAGAGCAATATTTACCTACATTAAATTAGCATTCCTTTGTATTATTAATACTGAATTGCTGAGTCAGATACTTGAAGAATTCACTGTCTGCAAACTTAGTCTAAAATGCAACAATGCAATGTACTTTGAAGGTCAAAATCTGCATCCTAATATTCAGAGCTGCTAAACATTGAAAAAAAAAACTGCTTAGTGTAAGCATACCCTATAGTTTTTAAATTGAGATTTAAATATAAAAATAGGGTTAAATAAAAAGACAAAAACCTCATTTTTAAAAAAAGAATGTTCCAATTCAAATAATTATTTTCTACCACCATAGATATCCGTCTACCACCAACCCCAGAAAATATAAAAGTAGGTTATAGTATCTGACATGACTTGCTTTATTTCCATTGCTGTGGGTCAAGGACATGACATAGTAATGATTAGGTAATCTGTTATCAAGGATTGTGGCTATTAAATGTTTGGCTACAATACTGGTAAAAGAAAAACAACAGTGGTTTAAACTAACTGTTTTTAATACAATTTATACAATACAGTACACCGCATGGGCCAGTGTGGTGGATTACCCATTCCATCTCCTACAGAGGCCGGAGTTCCAGTAGTGGGAACATAATGTTGATTATTCTATGCTATTAATAAATTATACTTATGAGTTATGTTATTATTCAAACATCATGCCATTATTTTCTGAAGGGTTAGGCAGAAGTGTAACAACATTTCTTTGGTTATGTTCAAGTACCATGTAATAGGGAAAGAGGATAAAGCAATCAACATGGCTGTTACTAAGAAAATCCTTGTAATAGTCCCAGTAACTTAACCTGACCTTAAAACTCATCATTTTAACAATAAAAGCTCCTAGTTTCCTTAAATTGTTTTTTTGTTGTTGCTATTCATATGGGGCCGAAAGGTTCTGGAGTGGCGACCACGTACCGGAAGACGCAGCGTTAGAAGGCCTTCCACAAGGTGGACCAATGTCCTGGCGAAGGTCGCGGGAGTTCGATGGATGCGAGACGCACAGGATCGCGTCGTTGTGGCGACACTTAGGGAAGGCCTCTGAACAACAGTGGGCGTCTTTTGGCTGAAATGAATGAATGAATTCATATAAATCACGTCTAGTTCTGTCCTCCCCTTGTTGGCGTGTGAACTGCTTTCCATCATAATCATAATACAGTAGGTATTGTTTCTGACTTTTTTCCACTTCACTAATCCTGATATTTTTTTATTTTTTTTATTATTCAGCAGTCTTTCAAATTCAGTGATATAAAGTTTTTTTTTATTGATATAAACTAGTGCTTGACTGCGATCTACCTGATGGTAAGCAGTGATGCAATTGTTGATGGTGAGGCGCACTAATTTATTAAGAGCCTATTCACTCTAGCCTTGAAGACACCTAAATTATAATCGGGCGGGAAGTCCGCAGCAGGCAAATTGTTCCAGTACTTCGATTTACGCGGTTTAAACGACGAGGCGAATGCGAATGCTTAGTCCGGACCGTAGAGCGAAGTATCATACTTTTTTTTACGTGAGAAGTCAACAAATAACTTGTTCCGCTCTGGGACGAGCTAGAATATCGGACTTACTGACTGAAATCATCTGTGTTCCTTCAGTTGCCATTTGCGAGGGCCACAACATTTTCATAGCCCTGGCAGGCATTGGCCCGATAGTGGCAGCGAAGCAGTAATGCTAGCAAAGGAGGCGGCCGATCGCGTCAGGCAACGGTCCTCACGCCCCAACCGCCGCCGGGATTCCGATCCCGATTTCCGGCCACCGTAGGCGCGGGCTTGCGGACGGCGAGCAATGGGTAGCTCGCTGTCCCACCGTCCGGACGGAGCCTAAGTCGTCGACGGCGCGTACTGTTCCACGCGCACCTCAAGGAGATGTCAGCATCAGGGGCCTAGCAGGGTCGAAGCTTACTGGGGCCAAGGGTCTGATTCTGAAAGGAAGACTCGGCCCTGGTACGAAAGGCAACGAAGGTACAAGAGTGGGTTTTTAGTCGGTAAAAGTCTGACACTATCTCTCGCTCCGCCCAAGAGCGGGGAATGTCATAAGATGATTTTCCCACAAAAAAAGGCATTGGCCCGACCGGGCCAATACCAGATGTTATATCTACCGTAGGCGTGGACTTGTGGACTACGAGCAATGGGTAGCTCGCCGTCCGGCCGTCCGGTAACCGTTCGGACCGAGCCCTAGTCGTCGACAGCGCGTAATGTTCCACATGCACCTCAAAGAGATGTCAGCAAAACCTTAGGAGAGCCCAGCAAGGCCGAAGCCTACTGGGGCCATGTTTAGTCCGAATGGGAACTCCGGCCTCCGGGGACCCGGAACCAAGGCAAAGAAGGAACATAGGTTTGGATGGTAGGTTTTAGTCAGTAAGAAGTGTAAGAACTCCCACTTTCGTTCGTTTCGTTCGTTTCGTTGGGATGATTTCCCACCTAAAAAAAATCTTGGTAGGTTAGCTTAGGTAGCTACCACACAGAATAAAATGAAATAAACCGTAGACCCTCTCCTCTCGCATTATAAGCAATAGTCTCGCTAACAACACTGAATTAGCGTCATTACTAACATCCTTCAATTAAACCCTTAAATAATAAAAATCCTTCAAATAATAAAATCTTTTTATTAGCACGGTCGGTCGAAACTTCAGTCGCCCGCGCCATGCGTCGTCGTTTAAAGTCAGAACCCGGTTGAACAAAAGTGTGGTGGAACGTATTTAGCGAGTATATATTTTAATTAGCAGATTCATCAATGCAGCTTTGAAAGCAAGAAAGAAATAAAACAAGTTTATTCGGCCCGAATAGACGCACAATAAATTACAAAAGATCATTTATCACATCACTAACTAAAACAAATGTACTTAATTTCGCAGTACTATTCCAATAATAATAATGTAATACTCAAAAATAATAGTTATATAGTTACTTGACCTATATATATATAATTTTCAAGGATTATCACTAGTCAGAAAGTTGGTACGAGTACTTACCCATGTCGTTTCCATATTTTGTCGAAAAGAATAAAAATATTCCTAGTTGAGGAAGGACAGAGATTTATGAGGGCTTCTCGAATATTATCGTCAAGGGGAGGATAAAAAAAAAGTTGAAATATACCTGTGTTTGCTTCGGAAAATCACCCACTTACTGAACTGTTCTAAACTCAATTTCGCATATCTATATATCTACTTATATATATAAAAGGAGAAACTGACTGACTGACATATCAACGCACAGCCGAAACAATTGGGGCTAGGAGCGTGAAATTTTGCACAAGGCTTCCTTTTATGACGTAGGTAAGCGAGCACTAAGAGAGGATTTTCCAAAATTCACCCCCTAAGGAGATGAAAGGGAGTCATAAGGTTGTATGGAGAAACCTAGTATTACTTATATATAGAAGGAGAAACTGACTGACATATCAACGCACAGCCGAAACGATCGGGAATAGGAGCGTGAAATTTTGCACCAGGTTTCCTTATAGGTACGACAGGCGAGTACTAAGAGAGGATTCCCCAAAATTGACATCCTAAGGGGATGAAACAAAGGTCAAACTTTTGTACACGCGGTTGCAGCCGCTGGGCTGACAGAAGCTAGTGAGTTAAAAAAAATAGGTACCTAATGAACTGTGAAATCCATCTCCATTTGTAAACCACTATATTCCTTCATAAAATTGACTTGACAAAGCCTCATCTAATTAATACTGGTTGCACTAAAACCGGTCGGTTGCAGAAGATAGTCCATATTTAGCTCGCCAGCGGCAAGGCTCGGAAACCAGTTGTACCAGTCACGGTGTCACTGAACCAAGGGTGCTCGAGATTCGCTATATCAAACCTAGCGGTGACGTAAATTGAAAGCATTGTAAAATCCGAGAAGATGGGATTTTTGCTCTTCAACCGTCGGATCCATAGAAATATAAAAAACAGTACTTTACTACATAACATATTATTATCTCCTCCTTTCCTATATCTATGGTCGGATCCATATGCGATTTTGGTCAATCAGCTACAAAAAGCCTAGCTTCAAAATTAGCATTGTAATGAAATTCCTTTGTCCCAGCTGTGGATTTTATAGGATAAAAAAAAAAGTAAAAAAACTAAAACCCGACTACGACAAAAAAAAAAACGACGAAACTAAAAGTATGAAACAAGATTTCCAGGATGCTGAAATAAACAAGGTAAAAAGAAAAGCCGCAGTCACACGTTATAGGTAACAACCGAAACACTTTAATAACGTGTGACTACGGCTTTTCTTTTTACCTTGTTTATTTCAGCATCCTGGAAATCTTGTTTCATACTTTTAGTTTCGTCGTTTTTTTTTTGTCGTAGTCGGGTTTTAGTTTTTTTACTTTTTTTTTATTTAAATTATTTTGGTGTTAAATCACTGTGCTTCTATACCATTTGCAAAAGCTAAATTTAAAATTTCTAATTAATAATGGTAAATTAATTTTTGTCCACCAGAGGGCGCCACATTGAATTTTGATGATATATTTTGATAAGTACCAGTGAAGCCCTTTCAAATGATATCAAACACAGTGTATTTATCTTAAATTTTTTTTTAACACATGACTTCTTGTCCGCTAGAGGGCGTCACTTTAAATTTGAACAATATTTTGGAAATGTACAAGTAAAGCCCTTTCAAATGATACCAAACACGGCGTATTTATCTCCATTTTTATTTTTTACACATTACTTTTTGTCCGCTAGAGGGCGCCATATCAAGTTTTGTGACACGTCACGTAACCTATGTTCAGCGGACAATTAAGACGGTTCTAACGATACCTCATACGTCGGAGTTCCGATAAGTAGATTAGGAGCTATGTGGGAACAGATGAACAAACTCACATACATACATAGCCTGTCAAAATCATAACCCTCCGTAGTCGGGTAAAAAGAAATCATTACAGCAGTTGAAATAAAATGAGCATTTGAGGTTTCTTTCACTTAGCAAACACGTGTGTTCATATCAAAATATTCATAATCACCTATGTAAATATCACGAGTCTCTAGTAGTCACTACCATCAAATATTAAACACCTTATCTTTAGTTAGAAGAACAATGTTTGTATAGCCGTAGTCTCTCCTTTCCTTGACCAAGTTACAATTTCCGGGGATACCGTAAAAGTTGCCAAGGAAATAGGGAACATCTCTTTATAAGCAAAACACTTTTACACCCGTACCTTTAGCAACTTGGTAGTTATAAAACTTCGTCTTCCACGATCCAAATATGTAACCAACTTACTTCCTCATACATAAACCACAGAAAATATATTCAATTACGTATCGTTATAATTTTAGCGTCCATAACATGTACATTCTACATTAGAGTAGCATCATTAACTATCATTATCATTGTGGTGTAATACCAAAGCACCGTGGAATAAATGGCATAATGGCTACTTTTAGCTGTAGTAAATTCTAGCCTTATTTTCGTAACAAAGTGGTGGTTTGTAAATCAAAGCTGAAGTTATAGTATTCTAAGAATCTAGCCAAATTGAGCAGTTAGTTACCTTTTCTAATTTAAAATAGAAAGGGTAATCAACATGGTGTTCGTATCGACCAGTATTGAATGCGAGCATTAATTTACATTTTACAACAACCGATTTGCCGTTAATATAAGACTCGCTCGCAGTTTCGATCCAAACTATCTATAGTTTTCTCTTTAGTTCGAAACCTTTACCACAGTACCTACCCGTATTTATCCTTTAAAAACTTTCATTGTCCCGCCAACTTTCTGTTGGGACAAAATTGAGTCCAAGACTGGTGTTGCAAATAAAATAAAAAAATAAGCCATCTGTTTCCCGGCAGTTGTAAAAGACGATGAAAGTGGGTCACAGCTGCTAGTCTGCATCAAGCCACATATCACTTTACACTGCGACCTTTAAAGGAACCGGCCAGACATCGCATACACATTCACATTGCCAATGCGTCTATAAAAGTACACTGTGTAACACCTTGCGATGTACCCCTTAGGGGATTACAAGTTGTTGTGAGCCATGCGAAAGGTATTTGTGTAGTTATAGAGGTCAGGGCCAGTTTTTCCTCCATCTTTATATTAGGTCTTGTGGATAACAGACGTCTTGTATTGCTACATTTCTGAAGAGACTAGACCAATGTAAGTGTCCAAAATATTTTAGCATCTCATGCTGTTATATGATCGGAATATTTTGTACTTAATATGTTAAATCATAAAGAAAAGCCGTAGTTAAAATTAACAGATATCCAAACAGTACCAATGCCTACTTGTTGAGAAGCTTTCGTAGAATCATTACCTTAAACGAGTTGCTTTGACGAAACAGACTCTAAGCATGCCCTTTAACTGCGATCGTGATATTCAAATAAGCACTTCCAACGCTCATTCATTGCAAAATCTGCAATACCAGAATGTCCGACGATTCTATTTCCAGGACATTTTGAGTTGTCCTCCCATAACTGCGACATTTAGCGTCTGAACTAAATATAATCTGTATTCATCCGCTGCTCTGCATCCCACCCTGTCTGGATATAGGTCTAGACGTTATAAATAAAGGCAACTTTGACTTATGGATTGGGTTTTCGAACGATATTTGAAAGGGTATTTTGCTGAGGTTGAAATTTTATTATCGTAAAAGATTAATGGGTCGTATTTTTGAATTTGCTATAAAAAATATCGATAGAATATCCAATAACTGAATGAAGCAAAGTAGTATGAATTATGCGATGTAAAACAACTAACAAACATCTCCGCGCTGTAAGAATTTGCCAAAGAATCTTCTTTCTGTCTGACACTTTCCTGCCCAATTCTTGAAGATGTCCTCCACAAAATCATTCTGTCAACTCTCATGAAAGCTGTTGAATTCATTCTCCCATTCCCTGCTAGACACTACTATGAAGACATCTGGCATACAAAATTCTGTCTGCTAACCAGATTCATCGCCTAAAACCGCTATAACAAATCAGTACTATAAACTATGACGTCACAGGCGGCCATTTGCATAAGTTATAGGCCATTAAAGCTATAGGCAATTACAAATATTACGATCCCAATATAATGGCTGTAATAAATACGTAATCTAAGCTATTCGTTTTGCAAATTAAACCGTGGCATTTTATGGTTCTACATCTGTGACCCACTGGTATTGTTTGTTTTCGCGGTGATAAGGTTTTGTTGAATTTATTTATTTAGTTACACTTGTCTGAAGTCTTATTCATCAATAGACTGCGTAATTCCACGCCTGGAGTTAAGGGTGCCTTAGCAGGTTCTGGCTGTCACGCAGATATCACCGATCGATGGACCATGATGTGCCATGTGCCCATGTTGGATTTTGCAGTGGCAGCATCCAACGTGGCAAATCGTGGTCCACAGGCCTAAAGGCCGAAATACACATGCCTGTAACTGGCAGAAAAGTATACAAGTAACTTGAATGCCAGTGAGCCATAACAAGTTCTCAAGTCTTGTTGAAAGTTCAGTGGTAGAAGTTTTACTTAGCTTTTACAGTCACTAAACTGCACCAGCCATCATGCATTTGTATTCAGTAGATCGATCGTAACAAGTGCATCGAAGCGAACAACATCTACGGTACATAACGGAGATTAGAACCACATGCAGCAAGTTATGTGGTCTTGTTTATAAGACCGTAACCCGCGGGACGTGAGACGGCTCCTATGGCTTTTATGGAGCGTAAATAAGTTATGTGTTTTGACCCCATCGACTAGAAATGTGCTTGTAATGGCAGAGCCTTCCAATACTTTATTTTTTTAGACTTTTCAATCCTGGAAATCATTCAAGAATAACATGTAATAAAAGCTTTTAACATTAATGTCTTTGTCGTTCTCGCGTTTTATCTAACACTTTTAGGATCTTTTACACCTATGCAAATCTTCGATCGCATAAGTAAAATAGAATAAAAAGCCTTTTATTTCTTGCCAATTAAGTAATTAACATGACATTGATGATTACAATAAAAAATAGCATTTAAAGGAATTCAAAATAAAATGATTGTTGATTAATTCATAGTTTCATTGCATGCATATGTACTTATTTTATTAAATATATATTATATTCATTTATTTATCTCAGCACCCTAAGGTCCTGGACCTTTGGAAGGCGTACGAGGAGCCGAAACCAACTCGCAGAGGCCCTTTTAGACGCTTTTAATGGAAATTGGTACAAACCGGTGATTATCCCTGTACACACTATGCTAGTGCATCCAAGGACAACCTCCGGTTGGTGGGAAACTTTTGCGACATATTAAAAACTAAGATATAAGGCTATGGTTTTTGGAGTCTTAAGTGGACTGGTTACCAGGAACTATGTTAAGACTATGGCCCCTGCTTAAACAATATTATTAATATCCATCGACAAAAGGCAGGGGGTGACTTGCACACTCAACAAATGGGCCCCCAAAACGGTCGCTGGCACGAAGTGACGTAGCAACAAGGGGGCAACATATCCTGAAGTGCTTGAGGAGTGGAGAGGTATATCATATCAGGACAATCCCGGAAGTACGGTCAAGATCCCAGCACCTACTACTACTGGATTATACATCCTTCTTCCGAGCACGTTCGCTCTTGCGAATCTCCACTCAAGCCAGCCAATAAAGGCAAGAAAGAGGTGGGAGCTCTGTTCCTCGTCAGTGTTCACTACGGCCGGCCAATAAAGGCAAGCCGGAGATTAACCCATTCCATGCCAGTAACGCACTCGGGTGCGTTTTAATGTTTTTTATTTGTGTGCCTACAACGCACCCGTATGCATTTCGTGTATGTCTTAAGTACTAAAGCATATTTTTTTCATAGTGCGTCTCATTAAATGTTGCCATTTTTTTACTAAACTCAATTTAGATTATATTTCTGATACAGCAACACTGATAGAGTAGCAATAGACAATGTCATATTTGAATTGACGTCAGTTTTTGTACTGTAAGTTTTGCCGGTAATGTGAATCAAGTTTTTGCAGTGATTTAAGGGATAACAAGTAAGTAAATATCATTGTTTAATCAAATTTAATCATTTAATTATCACAAGAACGTTAATTTAAGGCCGCCTATAATATTTTGGATATTATCTAAAATTCAAAATATACCAACGATAATGGTGCGTTCAGTGGCATTTATGAATGACTTTGTTCGTGGATGGTGTTATAAATCGATATTAATCAGTCACTAAGGATCGTCAAATCTAAGAAGTACCGTTTGATAGTTGTAAACGTTTGAATTTTAATTTGTTGATTAAAAATTGTTTAACTTGTGATAAAATAAAAATAACTTCATAATTCAATGATTTTACGGAAAAGGTAATAGAAAGGTAATAGAGTTACGGCTTTAGGAAGCTATTTTCATAGAAAACTGTAAAATGTCAAACGGTACTTCTTAGATTTGTTGTAACATAAATAGTACCTACTACTGCTATTATAACTCACCTAATTATTTTTATAACCTACACGTTATTCACCGACGGTTTTATTTTTAAATTTAAATGGTTAATTTTTTTAAAGTCACTAGTATTTTCGTCTTTTCTAGGTCTTTTGTTTACTGTGCAAGTATGGCAAACAATAATAGAGGTCGTCGCTTGGTTGGATTGTCACTTAACATTGGACGTCCACTGTTGGGCATAGGCCTCTCCCATATAAAATATACACTGATTCATTCACTGCAAATGTAACTTTAAGAGTTTTGATTATTTGTTATAATTATATTTTTCACCAAAGAGCTATAATATAAATTAAGAGAAAAAATTAAAAGACTGATTTAAATTAATATAAGTATTTTTTTTTGTACCTACACCCTAATTTAGACTCTTTGTTCATGTTTCGAATCGTGCTTAAAAAGCCATCCACTATATACTCTCAAAGGTGCGTTCTCGGATCTCTCGAAAAATTTTTTTACCTTATGCCACCTGCGCACCATATGCGTTTGATGTTTTTTTTCGTATTTATCAACAATATTTATTAATATTTTTATTAATTACATCATAAGTAATCTATTTTCAACCACAATACATATTATAAGCTGGTGGCACCTGGTCAGTAGTCTTTAAAAAAAGGTGGCATTGAATGGGTTAAGAACAAGTTATTTATTTTTATTCATTCTCAATATTTATATTTATTATTATCCATTATTATTAAGCTATTGAATAGCTTCTATCGAGGGCCTTGAGCGCGGGGACCGAATCCAGAAATTCCGTAACGAAAAAAACCTCACGCTCCCCACTCCGACGGGCACGGAGGTGTGGCTTGAAGGCCGACAGAGACCGAACACTTATTTTAGAAAAGTCGTTAACGACCTGTGTGGTGAATTGGTACAGCGTTCTACCTATGTTATCATCGTGCCTCGAGTTCAAATCTCGGTCAAACAAAATAGTCTTTTTGTATTATAATAGATTATAGTAATGTTCTATGATAACAACTGAACATACTTGTAGCAATTTATGAAGTAAACAAGAAAGAAAAAAAATTGTTTTCTTATCGGTCACCACGCTCAAAAAGTGTAACTTGAATTAATATCAAAGAAAAAGAAATACTGCATAAATAAAATAAATAAATAATTATAATTGCATCAGTTGATACAAAATGCTATGCAATAGCTTTACCGCGGCAGTCCCCGAGTGCCACACTTATTTTATTTTTATATTATATTTACATAATTATTATTAATTAAAGTGATGCAATTGAACCCCTCTTAGGTAAAGGCCTTCTCCAAATCCTGATACATGTCCCTATCCTGTACTACTTTAATCCAATCCTGCCCAGCTATGTGGGTAATGTCGTCGGCCTACCGAGCGAGTGGTCTGCCCTTCCTTCTATGACCTGCAGGTCCTAGCCACTCCGTCGTTCTTAATGTCCATCTGCCGTCGGTGATTCTGGCTACATGGCCTGCCCATCGCCATTTCAGCCTCTGAGCAAAATTTTAAGCGTCAATTACTTCAGTCTTCTTGCGAATTTCCTTATGTGAGATTTTTGTATTCGCTTTATTTTCATCATACTTCTCTCCATAGCTCTTTGACTAATATTTATTTTGTTTGTAAATTTCCAGGTTTGACATGCGTAAGTCAAAGAAGGCAGGAGGCAACAATCCATAATTCTTTTCTTAAGTTTTATTGAAAATTTTCCAACACATAACACGTAAAACAACTGAGGTGTTTATAGGCAATTGCTTTATTTATAGCCTTAGCTGTTGTGTGGCTTCAAGTATTACGTCGTATCATACATAGCCAAAGACTACTGCTAGACACATGGGCTTAACGTAAAACGCGTAATAACATGCTAATCTCTGCCTTTCGCAAGAACATTTTGTCAGCCCAATTTCATTCAATGCTGGGAATATACCTCTCTTTCCTTAATTCTCTTCAGCCCCCCCTAGCCAAGTCACAAACGATAAACGTAAACTCTCAGTAGTCTTTAATAGATTTTCAACTTTATGTTATTGGTTTTTTTTTTTTTTTTTTCGGTGGGAAAATCATCTTATGACATCCCCCGCTCTTGGGCGAGGCGGGAGATAGTGTCAGACTTTTATATAGGCAATTGCTTTATTTATAGCCTTAGCTGTTGTGTGGCTTCAAGTATTACGTCGTATCATAGCCAAAGACTACTGCTAGACACATGGGCTTAACCTAAAACGCGTAATAACATGCTAATCTCTGCCTTTCGCAAGAACATTTTGTCAGCCCAATTTCATTCAATGCTGGGAATATACCTCTCTTTCCTTAATTCTCTTCAGCCCCCCCTAGCCAAGTCACAAACGATAAACGTAAACTCTCAGTAGTCTTTAATAGATTTTCAACTTTATGTTATTGGTTTTTTTTTTTTTTTTTTCGGTGGGAAAATCATCTTATGACATCCCCCGCTCTTGGGCGAGGCGGGAGATAGTGTCAGACTTTTACTGACTAAAAACCCACTCCTGTTCCTTCGTTGCCTTCGTCCCAGGGCCCCGGGTTTCGTTTTCACACTACCCATGGCCCATGGCCCCAGTAGGCTTCGACCCTGCTGGGCCCCTACGATTTGCTGACATCTCCCTGAGGCGCGCGTGGAACAATACGCGCCGTCGACGACTTGGGCTCGGTCCGGACGGTTACCGGACGGTCGGACGGCGGGCTACCCATTGCTCGCCGTCCGCAAGCCCGCGCCTACGGTGGCCGGAAATCGGGATCGGAATCCCGGCGGCGGTTGGGGCGTGAGGACCGTTGCCTCACGCGATCGGCCGCCTCCTTTGCTAGCAATACTGCTTCGCAGAAGGAGGCGACCGCCTGCCACTCCCCCTCGCTCCGGACCATGGCCTGTACCAAAGCCCGGCGCGAGAGATCGCCGCCGCCGATCGCCCCCACGAGGACACGGCGTTGCTCTGCCCAAGCGGGGCACACCTCCACCGTGTGCTCCACCGTGTCCTCCGGGCGGTCCACACAGTGGCGACACCCGGGCGTCGCTTCCGCACGAATCCGGTGCAGGAACTTCCCGAACTTACCGTGTTCGGTGAGAACCTGCGTCATGCGAAAGGTGAGGACGCCGTGAGGTCTTTCCAACCACGCCTCAAAGAAGGGACTTACCGCCATAATTGTGGCGTGCCCATGTTATTGGATATAAAGAGATGTGCGAAAGATGTTACGTTGCCATCAGGGTTAGAACCAGGATGAGACTGATAGTTAGGTACTACAAAAAAGTAATTTTTACTAGCGCAAAATATACGTAAGACCTTTTTTAAGTCCCAGGCGTCATCAAATAACTTCTTCCGTTCTAGGTGGAGCGAGGAGTGTCAGTTTTACTGACTAAAACCCACACTTTCTTGTTCCTTCAGTTGCTGTTCGCGTTCTAGGCAAAGTTGTGCTGTCGTGTCGTTGAAGCTTCGTCGAAAGTTCGTCAAGGAAGCTACGCATCCGTGGCCAGTAGATAGGCCTTATGTTGCAGTATTTGCCAGTACCGAAAGAGCAGTTCAACCACCTCTTACCGGATGCATTAAAGTCAAGTAATTGACATGCGGCTTGTTAATGAACTAGAATTAGCCAGCACTTTCCCTAATTACACGGCTGACATGCGAAGCGCTAGAGGTGAACTTTGTTATCGTATAACAACGTTACGCCTAGTGTTCCCAGGGGTTAAGAGGTGTATTGTTTTATAGGTGCGTATTAACAGTAACTAGTGGTGCGCCTATCGCTATTAGGAGCCTGTCTTTCTTGCAGAACTCCAAAATACTATCGCAGGTCAGCATTCGTGTCTTAGCAAGGGATTAAAAAGATGTCTTTGTGATATCGTTGTGATTTCTTCGCATGTAGAAACGATAAAAATGGTTGAGTGGTGCTTATACATATATATACGTCAACGGACGCTGTCGGTTGAGACTGGTCATTTCTTATCTGCCAGTGACTAATTTTAATTCCTGTATTTTGAATTGTTTTTTTTTTACCTTATTAACATAATAGAAGCATCACGATATATATATAACCGATATATTTGTAAAACGTAACATGATTTAAAAGAGTATCGATGTAGTTTCTTTCACATTCTTATCCATAAAGATGTAGATCTTTAAAAATGTTAGAAGAATTAAAACAAAAGTTCAAATAAGCTACTATTAATTAAGGTGAACTACTAAGATTTCCGCAAAAACAAACTTATGCCAATTGCACATTCTAAAGCGTAGGCTTTAGAATGTGCAATTGGTATCATTTTTCTGACTAATTGATAATTTTTCTCGACAATTCAACAACAACAACAACAACAATCAATCAATCAATCAATCAATCAATTCAATCAATTATCGATCGTTTTTGTTTTTTCTTCATTCAATTTTTGATTTTTTTTTTTCTTTGGTATTTGTTTTTTTTTTTTTGAATTGATTTGAAATTTGGATTTTTTTCAGAGGTTGAGGAAGAGTTGACAATTTTATCACACATTGTTGTTTTTCTTTAAAAACTTGCATGAGTGTCGGTAATTCTTGGCTTTGAGTACACTCATAGCCGGTGGCTAGCAGTCCAAAGCAGTGCTTATTTCAAACACGTTAATGAGGCAGTCTTTAGCCATAGTTTACAAGACAGTAAGGAAGCCATTCTAATTGACCTGCAGTTTAGCGCAGCCTGTTTAATTACAGCGGTGCACAGTTATGAGATTGTCGCTAGCCCGCGAGTTAGCAAGGCATTGTTAGGAAACTTTAGGCCAATTAATATTAATGTTCAGATAGATAGTGCGTATTGCATAGACAATGAAGCATATTATATTAGAATATGCAGAAAATATGCCAAATAAAAAAAATTGCCAAATGAAAAAAGTTCAAAAGATGATTCGGCAAATGGCAAGAAGTTGTCGATAATATCTAAAAATATGTCAAATAATGCATAAAAGACGTCAGTCAATAGTTTTCGGTGAAATAAAACTCGCACAAATTTTCGGAAAAGTAATCGGTTCTCGCTTCAGAAATGGACTACCATTTCTCTCCCTACCAAAGACATGGAAGAAATAGGTTTCAGACAGTTAAAAGTTAGTATCGTCCTTATCAAGCCAGTTAGATACTTTATCCCAGACTAGCACACCCCGGTTTCGCAGGGGTGCAAATTATATACACCAAAACTTTCTCATTTATTGCTCTTTCTAGTCGTAAAAACCGCATCAAAATCCGTTGCAGGGTTTAGGAATAGTTAGCGGATAAACGGCCAAACGCAGAGAGCGACTTTGTTTTACGCTATCTAAAATTTTTATAAGCAAGCCTACACTCAATATCTACGTTCTGATTTTACAGTTCCAAGGAAATCAGGTAACCGCAAATATCCAATACACTAAAAATGCAAATCTCTGGACCCACCCAAACCAAACATGGTATAAAATTGCACAACACCCTTCTAAAAGCTGGTAAACGCAAGTATTACGCGTGTTGGCAAACCGGTAAGTGTGGTAGTTAACTTGGGTAACTAACTTTATGTATCGCTTCCCAGGTAATGATCTTTTACGTGGAAAGATGTTGGCTGTGGGAACAGGAGTATCCAGTTAGCCATAAAAGACCAGAAGCCCTAACACGCTCTTAACGTGATTAATTTGATAACTTAAACTGAACTGTCAAAGGAATGGAGCTATATAGGGTGTATAGTTCCATCCCTCTTTTTCGCTCGCACGACTGACATTTTGACACATCATGGTAAGGCCCCAGCTTAGTAATATTTAGGATACTGATACTATTCGTATCATATCTCTCACAACTTTCTGTACTCTTTGTCTACAGACAAGGTCAACATCTGAAGTAGCATCCACTTGTTCTCTGCTCCCTAATATATATAAAATCCTATAAAAAAAAGCCTAAAGACTTCAAGATTGACCACAATATATCTCTGATTACGTAATCATCAGAGTTGACTTGTTCATTATCTCCAGGACAACCTATCACAATTTGAATCACAGAGGTGTTGTTTAGATGAATAGACTTCATCTTTTTGGGATTGTTGCAGCTAAGTCGTGCCAAATTATCACAAGAAAGAAAAGCTATTACAGTTTCGATGGTCTCACAGTCATGCCAAGAACTGCTGAAAGTATGTACATCCTAAACCCATTGACTTGAAAGCAATTCAATTACCTACAATGACGTCACTGATCTATTTGTATGCAAATATTCGAAACGTGTTCTCAGTATACCGATTTGTTTAACAAATGGTTCTATTCCAACTGGTCATAACCCGTAATCTAATTGACAAATGTGTGTTAGTTATTTTGGGTAGTGACAAGATGAAGTCATGTTGTATATTGTTAATGTTGTTGTAGTTTTGTTATTGACCTGATTAAACGATGTACCATGTGAGTGGGATTGTGCTATTTGTGCTACAACTGTTCTAGTACCACGCTTTGGTTTTCCTTTTCTTCAGTGTCTTGTCTCATAGTTTTTGCTCCCCTATTTCCAGCCTGTCTTACTATTTTTAAATGTTACTGTTTTCTTTTTTGGCAAGCTCAATGCTTTCGCTTTGCTTTTGGCCCTTTTCACTTTGTTCACTACTTGTCCGTCGTTTTCAGTTGTTTTTGTTTGATGTATTTTGACTGATTAAAATAGGTACGGGCATGATTTTCTTGCTTAGCTCGTACTTATTTAAATAACAATCTGCTTGAATGTATTAGAATGTATTTCATTCATATAGTCCTACCTACCGGCACTGGGACATCCCGTTTTATAGGGGCCAAAGGCCAAACGAACGGTATTCAATCGTCGAGAACGACTGAGCGTTTGCTAATTAGACCAACGTTTCAGAGCACAATTTCCAGTAATAATCTATAAGTAAACAGAGATATTAAAAACGTTTTAGAAAGATCCTAATTTCATTATATGCCCAATGATGACGAAGGATGAGCATTCCTTTCAAAGCAAATTCAAAACCATTATCGTTTCAAATATTTGTGGCTGCGAATATCTTTGATATTTGTCCCAAAACTTCGTCTTTCGGCCTTAGATATTTATTTAATAGAGGCAGGCCCAGTCGAAAAACTATTTCTTATTGGATACACACAATACGATTTAAGTACCCTTTGTATAGAAGCTAAAAACAGTACATTGTCCGATAGAACAGTGGCTTTATGTCACATGAATGTCAAATGGCATTTGATCCGTACCCTTCTGAACCCCATAAAATGCTTTTATACTTTCGACCTTAGGTGCTATGAAATAGGTGTATATCTACAGCGTGCAGCGTGCATTTTCATGTCAGGTTTAAATCTTGTCTCAAGATTTCTCGAGAACTATTAGTGCTTTATCCACTAATATTGCAAATCAAAAGACTTCCAATAATCAGCAGGCAGCAGCTTCCATATTCAGTTATTTATGTAAGAAAAACATAAATTTATATACACGGGAATAGAAAGGTTTTTGTCTATTCTAAGCAAAACATCCAATAAAGATTATGATAATGTGTTGAAAATTGTATACGTATCGCTGATTTACAGTACTTTACATTCAAGACTGCCTGCACAACAAAGCGTGTATCGTCCATCACAATCAATCACGATCACGCAAATTAGCTTTTGCCTACATCTTTGCACGTGAACACAGTGACATACTAGTATAATTATATCGTATAAAAACTTGTAGGTAAGCAACTATATAAGTAAACCAATTCACTAGTCGTTAATTAATATACTCTGGTAATAAAAACACGATTGCTTTCGGCTTCCCCTACTTGATATGGTAATTGGTAAAGATAACATCGTTTTTGGACACATTCTTTCCTCTCAAGTTTGTTCGATACCACGCACTGATTCTTTGAAATTAAATCAGGTGTGTTTTAAGCCACTCCATTCATTCATTCATCATCAACATTTCAGACCTGTATAGTATATTGCTTAGTTCTATTGCTTGTTTTATTTTCTGAAATTCTGCAAGAATCCGTGGTTTTCTCATCGAGGAACTTTGTCGATGTCGAGAGCCTTCGTCGGCCCAACACCATTTTTGCTCGTCCGCAGATTTCATTACTCTTGGTTAAGAATCTCATAATCACTCTTGTCCTTTATTCCAATGTATTTGATGTCAGCGAAACATGGCTTCTTCAATGCTTATTTATTTATCGTCATGTCAGAAGTCACTCTCCAGACTTAGGTCTCATGTCCTTTTGCACACAGTCAATCCATCGTCTATAATTATGATGTTTTCCTATATTTATAACAATTGTGATGACGGGAGTAGGTTCTAGGATGTGGTGCTGATGCAATGAAACACCTGTATGTTCTATTGTTCATCCAAAACTTATAATACTTACAATTCAATCCTTTTTAATTAAATTCAAATCCTATTATAATTTGCATAGCCCTTTAAATGTGAATTTGTTAACCAGCACGCATGTTAATGAAGGTTTCCCCAGCGATTTCCTTCAATATGACAATATCCACATTCCTCACAACATTTCCCTCATTCCTCCGTACGTTCTTGGTACAAACCTGTGCCACAATATTTGGTCCACTCCAATTTAAAGAGGTCAAGGTAATGTCGTGATGATGGAAATTATATCTCGCTCGAGAATCTGCTTATTACACCTTGATGGTAGTGCGTGTTGATAAATGCATGGCTACTTAAGTTTTTATGAGTCTTTTGAATTGCACATGCCACCATGTGACAGAAAATTATAGGTTTGTGACTTCTAGTACACAGATGCGTGAAGTAGGTGCCTACCTAAGTAGGTAAAAGTATAGGTTAGGTTATATACGAATAGGGGTTCTTACAAAAACTATATCTTCTCGAGTCGATGATTTTCTTTTCATACAAAGTCTTTGGGCCCAGAAGGTGGCCACGTTTATAGAGGTGACAGTGGCGTTTTTAACCATATCTTGACTAATAATATTACTAAAATCCGATTTGTGAAATTCGTCGCGTAGGTAATTGGTTTTGTCCGCTACTTAAATCTGTTACGTTCGTCTACAAAATCAATTACGTTATTTTTGAGACATAAGTTTCTAAATATACCTAATATCTTGAGTACCTAACTGCCTCTATTACATTTTGTGATAAATCTGACAGCCAACACATATTTACAGTAATCTAGATAAACCTTAAACACTGATAGCGTTATACTAAAACAAGTCGATCAATAACTGCGACATTTACATATAGAATTACCTAAACACGACGATTACGAACTGCAACATAACATACGATAACATACTATGTAAGTACCCACGGTAACATAACATAATAGGTTATTTTTAACTCCCACGTCAACCTCGGTTACTGAGGTTAAGGATACACCTTTACCTCTAAACATCACATAGGTTACTATATATGTGGGATTTTCCGATAGTAATGTCAGTAAGTTTTCCAAGAAGATAGAGAAAAAAGTGCAGACTAATGAAATCTCATTTAAGTTTCTTAAACCAGAGGTTATTTAGAGGTCAAATTTCATAAAAAAATAACGTTTGTTTTTTGGTTTATTTGGTAATTTCAATTTCAACACAACTGTTTTTATGAGTCTGAAAAGAATCGCAAACAAAAACATTTAAATCTTTTTCTTAAAGAATTTGGTTTAGCAGCCACAAATCAAGATTGACGTCTAGTAGTTCCCTGGGACGGATCGGGACTGCCCACGACGTCACTCCAGCTCCAGTGATCTTTGTGATCTATGTCTGCAGGGCTTACATCTCGTAACGTTCGTGCTTCACCATTATTGTAAGAAAAACTACATCAACATGTTAGCATTTAAATAATCGACTATTTTTCATTTATTTTTTTGTGGGTTGCAACACTTATTCTTGACATTGGAATTATTTTATATTTGTGGCAACCAAGATCGTTTTTGAACATAAAACGGCGCGAATTGTCTACTGACTACTCTACCCAACTCTACCTCATTCTACCCCACTCTACCCTACTCTACCCCACTACACTACTCTACCCTACTCTACGGGATAAAAAGTCCTATGTCCGTCTCCTGGCTCGCTCCTAAGCTACCTCCCCACCAATTTTCAGCCAAAATTGGTTCAGCCGTTCCTGAGTTATAAATAGTGGAAATAACACTACTTTCTTTTATAAATATAGACATAGATATTTGTACAAGTATTTGCGAATAAAATTCTTACAAACACTATTGCAATATTTAACAACTTCCCAACATTCTACTTCAAAACCCTATGCATTTCAACCAGTTCTATAAAAGCACGCTAATGCATTTTAAAGCACCACTAGTCAACAAAGGAAACAAAAGCGCAGAGGCCAACTACCCCTCGGGTTTACCCTGCCATGTCGCATATGGTAAGTAGCGGTCGGGCACCACTTGAGGACATCACACTTTTCCAAAGCTTTGTCTTGATATTGTTTGATCCCTTCTGAAAGTCCTTCTGAAGGGCAAGGGGCTCTCGTCGCAAAAAAAAAATGAAAGTGCTAAATTTTTTCGATTAATGCATTAAAAACCATAAGCCCTCTTTGCAGTTTGGTAAAAATGCTATTTTGCAGTCCAGTAATCTGCGATATCATCCACAGCGACATAATCGGCTTTTTAGAATAAACTAGAAAAAAAAAACAATTCGATTACTTACTTTGTTTTTTTTTATCAGTATACGATTTTGATGACGTCATGAATATCACAAAAGTCTGTTGATTATCTGAACATTTTATTTTTCAAAAATGTTGTGCATGTGAATGCCCCTATCTAAACAACATTACCGAATAATTGCTATCAAATCCTTGGCATACCTCCCTTTATGTTACTTTTACTACTAACACTTACAGTAGGTACACGCAACGTATTGTTTTCAATATGTACCATTACGGGTTTCCCTTATAAAACCGCTGTCGCGCCGCGGTAAGTAGCAGTCACATTACACTTGACCCTGCCTTTGTCAAACAGCGGTTTTCCTTCGACGAACCTTGCTCGCTAGATCGAGTTACATCACTAAACGTGTTTTTGTGTCTTCCTTATTTAATGCGATTAATTCGTATGCCTCAGGTAATTTAATTGTGAAATGTCATCACTTCGAGGCTATGCAAAGTTTACCGAAAACAATTAATTAATTTGTAAACTTTTATAATAAACAAATAAAATAACATTAGGAGGTCTAATTATGGTACCAAAAGTTTTCCGGCAATATCTGTTTTTTTTTTCAAAGCGACAAAGTTTTAGTAAAAAGCATACCGAATACCATAATGTTAGAGCCAGATTCATTCCGTGAAAATCTTAAATCTTCGCAATGACTCTCTGTATTTACGTCTCGGTCCTTGCCATCAACCGTAAGCAAACACCAAGTGCACATGAACGTTTTATAGAGACAGTTTACACAGTATGCACCTGAGCATAATCCAGAATGAAAGCCCGTCTGCCGCATTCTAGTATCGACCCGTCTGCTCCTACCCTTTTACGGTTTCAAGGGTATTATGCGTGAAATATTGGCTACCATTACGTACTTTCCAGTTTTTTACTTGACTCTGGAATGTATGAAAAAAGTTGTAAGCAACTTTATTCTGCTTTCTAACCCTATTGGGTACGGTTAGCAATCTCAAGTTTTGCAAGTAAATTAGAGATGACAAGGAATGTGATAAAAAGTTCACCGTCAGGTTTTGAAAAAGCTGATGTGGGCATAATAGGACTGGCTTGAAGTCGAGGACCCAGTTCAGTTATTTAAATGGTCCTTGCCACCGGAGATGTTTCTAAAAACAAGGTGTATATGCAATACATTACTTTTTTTATCCGCGATTTAAGAGTTGATGTAAAACAGAATTAAATTGGTTTATGATGATGAAGTTGTTCCCTTTTAATTTTTTTTTAGTTCCGTGTCGTGTAATGGTCTAAGTATTCAAAAGCCTCTTTCATTATAATGGTCCTTCGTAATCCTTCACTTCAGGACGTATTTCTGTCGCATGCCATAACACATTGGTTTTTACTTTGGTTTTTTTATCTGAAATCAAATTAACAGGCTTCTGACAGGCGACCTTGCCAAAGTAATTTGTCAGCAAATTGGATCTGAGAATTATTTTATAGTGTTGTTTGTTTTGTGTTATCCTTTTTATGTCGTGGCGTTATTGCTGCGCTGTGTTTTCAGATATTTTTTTACGGTTTTGTGTTTACACATCTAGGGGCACAGCAGTGGGGCCCTAGATGTGTAACAACAACAAGGCGAAAAAGCGGCGCTTTTTTTGACAGGTTCTATCTTTAATAGTTATTCAGAAACCATATTTTAAAGGGTTAGATATTGTTTGCGTATCAATGATGGAGATGTTTAATGCTATTCGGAATTTAAACTCTACAGTATTCCTGTTATTATGGGAGCCCAAACGAAAAACAACAGCTTCATATTTGAGAGTAGTATCGAAGAAAAATGTTTAACACACATTTACTGCTATACTAAGTAATAGAAGTCTAACATATATCCTTCGTTTTTTATCTAGCCTTTTTTTAGGTAAGAAATCATCTAATGACATCTCCCGGCCTTACGTGTCAGACTTTTACTGACTAAAACCTACTCCTGTTCCTTCTTTGTCTTCGTTCCAGGGCCCCGGGGTTCTCTTTTGCACAACACATGGCTCCAGTAGGCTTCGACCCTGCTGGGCTCCTACGATTTGCAGACATCTCCTTGAGGCGCGCGTGGAACACTACGTGCCGTCGACGACTTGGGCTCGGTCCGGACGGTTACCAGACGGTCGGACTGTGAGCTCCCCATTGCTTGCCGTCCGCAAGCCCGCGCCTAAGGTGGCCGGAAATCGGGATCGGGAGCTGGGGCGTGAGGGCCGCTCCCTCGCGCTTGCGGCCGCCTCCTTTGCTAGCATTACTGCTATGCAGAAAGAGGCGACCGAATGCAACTGCTCCTCGCTCCAGACCATGGCCTGTACCAAGGCGCGGCGCGAGAGATCGCTACCGCCGATCACCCCCACGAGGACACGGAAGTGCTCTGCCCAGGTGGGGCACACCTCTACCGTATGCTCAACCGTGTCCTCCGGGCGGTCCACACAATGGTGACACCCGGTCGTTTCTTCCGCACAAATCCGATGCAGGAACCTTCCGAACTGACCAT
The DNA here is from genome assembly GCA_905147345.3 of Mythimna impura. NCBI lineage: Eukaryota > Metazoa > Arthropoda > Insecta > Lepidoptera > Noctuidae > Mythimna > Mythimna impura. The sequence continues at coordinate 29,467,454 of LR990350.1, forward strand.
GTCCGGTGAGGACCTGCGTCATGCGGAAGGTAAGGACGCCGTGTCCGTGTTGTCTTTCCAGCCACTCCTCAAAGAGGGGACTTACCGCCATAATTGTGGCGTGACCTTTATCTAGCCCATACTGTCCCACTGCTGGGCAAAGGCCTACCCCAAGTCCTTCCAGGCTTTCTTCTCCCGCGCCTTCTCAAACCAAATATCCTTGCATATTATAAAATAAAGTCCCCCCATCGCGTCCGTCTGGCTGTATGAACACGATAAACTCGAAAACTTCTGAACAGGTCTTCACCAAGACAGAGTGATTTTTGAGGAAGGTTTAGGCTGCATAATAAATGCATGTTACATTGGAGAAAAGCCGAGAATTACAAAGATTTGTAATACCCGTGCGAAGCTGGACAATATAAACCTCGTTTTTATCATTCTGTTTTTCGTGCAATAAATCAGAATTCAAGGCAATCTGTTCAAACATCAAAGTTTTGCTCGATTCTAATTAACTATCAAGTTATAATTTACGACGCACCATGCAATGTGAATAACAGCAGCGGCGAAATAAACAGCTAGAACAAGTTTTATAAAAAATTTTAGTCCGCAGTTGCGAAATCTTCTCAGAGTTATGGAACTCTTCGTAAAATATTTGATAAATGTCGATCAAAACGCCATTCTCTCAAATATTAAAACGTGCCATACACTCATCTTCCTACCAATAAATCACTAAAACACTCTAGTTGTATCATTTTTAATGGCACTCGTCTGTCGGTCAAACATTTTAACTTTACAACGGGAAACGTTTAGGCAATTTCCTTATAAGCTTTTTGTACTATTTCTAAATATCCTGTTTCGTGGGCTTCGTCGTGGTTATTATGATGAAGAGTATGCGGTAGAACACCAATTCGACTCAAACAGGATGAACAACTCAGGATGGAAAAAAGTTTTCCTAATTTTAGTTAGAAGCATCGACACTCTTAGATCTAGAATGTCATTGTTATTGATTTTTAAGTTTGCAAAGCAGCTCTTTTATATGTGTATAAACAAGATTCTTAAAATATGGATGAGGAAATGGCGATTTTGTTATTAAAATAATTGGAATGCTTGTCAAAATAAAATAAAATTAATGCAGCATTAACGATAAACATCTTGTATTTGTACAAACTAAAATTAATTATATTTACCATATTTTTTCCTCCAATTTATGTTATAATACGGATATACATTTTGATAAGCCCTATTAACATGGGGGCTGCCAGAATTATTTAAGCTTTTGTACCACGACCTTGCCGTATGCCATGAAAAATATGCGGCAAGGTTGGCAACACTGCCAAGAAACGAATATAACTTTAATATCATTGTCAAGGACTCCCAGGAGTTAAATATTTTACAGTTACAATTCTAAATACGATAAAATACGAACCGTCGCGTTTTCTTTCTGGAAAACATTGAAAATCTCATGAACTGCGGACGGCCCGAAAGACCGTGTAACTTTCTGGAATTTAGGATGCCTTTGCAATAATTCCTATAACCATCGTGCTGGTAGCGTACCATTCTTCCTATTTTACTGACAATAATAACATCGTTTACTTGCTCAGTAAAACTCAGCAATACGAGGCATGCCTTTTAAGTTTTGTCGTTTGAAGAAAAAAACACAACTAGAACCTTATAGTACTTTTTATTGTTTTTCAAAGTATTCATCACGTAGCTTAATACACTTTTCCATTCGCTCAAACCAGTTATTATAACATTTATTCCACTCTAAAGTGGGGTTGTTCAAAATGGCTGACTTAAAAGCGTCGACTGCTTGAAGACTTTACTTAATTTTAGGAAATGTAATGAAATCGTTAGGGCTTAGGTCAGGACTGGTCAAGAATTTCTACTTTCTCCTGCTTCAAATACTCAATCGTTTGACGAGCGCTGTGTGAGCTTGCGTTGTCGTGGTGCAGGATGATGCGTCGCTTTAAGTTAGATTTTCGAAGTTCGGCGATGACTTGTGGTAAACAGACTGTGGTATACCACTCTGCGTTAACCGTTCTACGATCTTCAAGTGCAATAGTCGCAACATGGCCGGTTTTTCCAACGAACGTGGCCACCATTTTCTTTGAAGTGCTTCGAGAACGAACAACTTTAGTTTGGCTTTGGCTCGTCTTGAAAGACCCATTTGTAGATTGTTGTTTGGAATCAGGATCGTAGGCATAGATCCAAGATTCGTCACCACTGATGATGTCGTAGACGTGATTTGACTCTCCTCGGTTGAACCTTTGCAGAGTTTTCTTACACCATCTGACGCGGGCCGCCTTGTGATCGTCGGAAAGTAGATGCGGTATCCAACGGCAAACTAGCTTTCACACACCAAGCGCTTCATGCAAGATTTTCTGAATGATTGTCCCTGAGATGCCTAATAGAGCCTCTATCTCTCGATACGTCACATGACGATCTTCGAGAATTAGTTGTCTCACAGCAATGATGTTATCTTCAGTGAAGGCGGATTTTGGGCGTCCTTCGCGAGATTTGTCACTAACACTAGTATGTCCACGCTGGAATTCTAAACACCAGCGTTCGACAGTCCGCAGACATGGGGCTTCATCAATGAACACAGATGTTAGCTCTTCAAAACACTGAAGCCGTGTCAGCCCTCTTCTAAAGTTATAGAAAATTATTGCACGAACACTTTCCTTAGAAAGATTAATTTTCGTACGTAACCTGACAGATTCCAATCGAAGCTGTGACTAAACAATAGCATTAATCCTAATACTTTCACAACTGTTTTGAGATTCAAAATTTAAACACATTCGAATATAGAACAGTTCCAAATTCAAAATTGCCGGGAAATATGGAAACGACAGAACTTAAAAGGCATGCATAATAGTTTCTTTAAAATCTTAGGTTATACAATCATATCATGTGTTATCAATATAAAAAGATTCCTGCGTTCAAATGGAGAATCCGCTGGAATTCATTTGACGACGCTGTCTGTGAAGTCGGAGTCGATCCCAATTGTTCATGCCTCTTAATGAACCACTTTTTTATGTTGATTGCTTTTTTAATAACCTCGGCCGTTAATCCAATTAACTCTTTGTCTTTACGTCTTTTTTCAGTCACTTCCATACATAATGGGTTGGGATTTCCTGTCGACGAAGTGACGACTGCGAGCAATTTACTTGTATTGAATGTAATGTTCTTCCTATTTGCATACTGTTGAATGTTTTAACATACTATGAATAATTTAAATAATACATAAGTGCCTTTCAATTTCTATGACTACATTTACCAGTTGTCCTTATCAGCTGCGACATTCACAAATTAAAAACTAAAGACCTTGAAATAATAACAAACGGAAGCGACGTAATAAATATTATCGAACGGCAATTGCAGAAACACAATCTGCCAATTAGTTACCGTTGTGCAACCGAGGAACTGTGCACTGTGGTTCGCGCTGACGGTTGCGCAGGAGTTCGTACGATACTGACTTACGTCATTGATGATCTAGCAATCTGGATAGTGTGACGAAATGATGACTCATTGAGGTTTTTTGCTGGCGGTTTGTGAAAGGACAGCCTAAAAGGTTTTGGGAACCGGGTTTTGTCAAGAGGATCAATTGTGCCCAGACCTTGTGCGAATTTAAATCAGAACAACACTCAATGGGGCTATGGACATGTTCTTATTATAAATAGTTTTCAACGGATCGTAGCTAACTTTCTAGGTACTGCATATTTTCATCTTAACCATTTACCAAAGTCTTAAATACCACCCAAAGCATTTCGTCGTCTGCCAAGAATATTCTAGATTTTCCAGAGAATCCTGCCTGAATTTATAACCGGAAATTATATTCCCCTATCTAATGGTTTGCAAATGACAAATAAATAAACACCAAGTTCAAAAAACAAATCGCTCTACAAATGTCAAGGCCTCGGTCTTATTAGAAATGGCGGTGTTGTGTCTAGATCTGCATTATGCATTCATCTCAAGGTCACGCCATTCGTTCCGTTACTACCTACTGCCGTGTTTTTTTCCTTTGGACACGTTCCACTGGCGCAATGCGTTGACAACTCTTTTTTGTAGCAGAAAAAGCGTTTGTCTCGTGCTTGGGCCATTTCAAAATGACGGTTGGCTGTGAATGGACCACAAAGATTCGGGCGGCAAAACCAAGATTGTTTCGAAGAATTTTTATGAATGGAAATACTTACTAGTTTTTTGTTGAGATGAATACGGAACTGTTTTTTGATCGAATTGCCTGTCATTACATTTTTTAATGCCGAGTACAAAAATAAAACTAAGAACAGGAGTGTTTAGAATTCATTCAGTAACTACCGATAACGATCTAAATTATTCTTATAACAAAGCTTCGCAAACTAAGTATCGTATTTACAGAATACAAAACAAGATCCTTTCCTTTTGTTGTCTTTAAATTATGTTTAATTATAGAGCTGCTAGTTCGTCTAATTTATAATTAACGAGGCGCCCGTACTCTTCATCTCTCTTAATTAGTATTGCTTCATGCTAAACGTTACTCAACAATGTTTTACTTTTGACATTAACACGCTCTAAATCATTGCTACTGCACAGATCATATTTCTAGCTTTATTTTTATTTTCGATGTCAGAAACCTTGTTCTGATTTGACATCCCGAAGTGAATATGTATTGTAACAGGATTGTAAGTACAGTATCTTTTGTGTACTCCTGGGAACCCGTTTTTTTAATAGTGTTGTCGGAAAAGCTTAGGAACCACAGTGTATCTATTATCTACTAGGGTAATCCCTTGACAGCCAGTTTTTACACTTGATTCAACTGGAAAGACAAATGATTTGCACCGTACAAAATTCTCATCTGGTTAGTCTGAATGTTGAAAACCCTATTCGAATAACTGATTTCCTAAACATTAAAGGATATAAACCACTGTCGGCACACCCAATCCCTCTTGTATTAACCATCAATTTCATAACAATTCACATAAAGGGCTTTCAAAACCCATTCCCATCGTTTTCCATGAACATCGCAGCAATAAATACACTTGGCATTGTGCAACTGCATTCTGACGGGCCATGCATTGTTGGACAAAAAATTGGGCTCACCAAGCGGCCGTTGACCCCAGATTGTACCGAGATGAAGCCTTAAACAATACGGTACTGTTACTGAATAATTTTACTTTCATACGCTCTTCGGTTGAAAGGTTTGGAAGTTTTGAATGTGTAAAGGTTATTGTTGTGTCAGCATACAGTGAGGCAACGGTCATTTGTATGTCAAAAGGACCAATTTGTGTAGCTATTACAAGTGAGATGTTACAATTGAAATCTTTAGGAAGACATGTTGTATGTAACGAAAGCTTTTGGAACTATCCACACAGACTTCCAACTGAATATGTACAGATAAAATCGCAGTACAGTTTTAAAGCTTTATGCAAATCTAGTTTACAAAGTAGAACCACAACCCTCGCAAAACTGTAGCAACACAAGCACAAATCAATCACAGCTAAGCCTTTACTTACCATAATCACACGCGATTCATCAAAGCCTACCGCAAACCCGCTGCATCACTCCTTGCTTATCAATTTCCATTTAATACGCCCGCCGTGTATTGAGTAAGCTTTGCATTACCATCGCAACTTCATCTCATCGGTGACTAGCGACTTTCTCGTGACTCATCTACGACCTGACCCCCTGTCATTGTGATCTTTATTGTAGGTAGTTTGATGTTGTAACACCAGGTTTGTTAGAAGAGTGATTTAATTGTTTATTGCAGTGATCCTAATCAGCTAGGCATCTTTCGCTTTGTTTTTTAAGCTTCGATATAGCGCTTTAATTTATTGTGTCATTGGTCCATAAGAGAGAAATCTCTTAAGCAGTGCATATTGGAGACTACTTTTCATCATGTGTTTAAAATCAAAGCTCAGACTTCAAAACTTCCGTTATGCTTCAAGTCTGATGCTATGATATGTCTGTTTCATTGGTTTATAATAGAGATATCTTGATTGAGATTTTTTTGATTAAAAACTGCTTTATCCTTATCTAAACTTTTGAGATCAAAGCTTCAATCAAAATAAGACCCTCTTCTATCAATGTAATGAAAAACTTTGATGGTAAGTAGAGAAAACGAACGCTACACCCCTGTGCTATTCGAACCGTTGCTACGTCGCAAGGTATTAAGATTGTCGACACACCCCTCTATAAAGAGTAACTACAGGGTGTGTCCCTTCTTGTTATTGCATTGTAGCAAATGAAAGCAATAAGGAATGTAACATTTGGACCGAATGTATAATGAATGTGTGAATAAAACTGTTCAGAGAATGGGCTTAATAAATAAGAGGTAAATCGGAAAAGGTTGTTATTATGTCGTTTTTTCCAGTGTTTGCAATTTTCAAAAAGTCATCACAGTCGGCGCTGGCATCATATATAAACTTCATCTAACTTGCGTGGATCAGTTAAAGCGCCATACATTAGCACTTCCATAATTGTAATGCTAATTACAATCCTGTCATTCTTAAACAACAGTGAAACCTATTTAACACCAACAACAATTAACACAGGGACAAAACAGAAGCTAATGTTGCATTATATGCATTAAACAGAGACTTTCTAACGATTGCAGTGAAAGATAAACATATTTGCACGCGAGCTGCTGTCAACGCGGAGAAAGTACATATGACATCGATTGCTCCTTGCGGGTCGCGGGTAGTAGGACCATAAGTCCTAGGCTTACTGGGACGGTATTTACTAGTCTTAGCAGTAGTAATAAGACCAGCAAATCTAGTCCCGGTTAGCCATAGATGGATAGCAATTGTCAGTTTCCTTTTACTAAATATCGGGTAATATTGATCGTTTTGAATCCCTTTCCTAGAGAGGAGGCCTGAGTCCCAGCAGTGGGAACATTATAAGGCCGACTATGCTATATATGCTAGGTTTGCTATTGTTTTTCAGATTTCCATTTTTGAAATGACTGATATATTGTGGGATTTGGGACTGCTATTACTTTTCCGGCTTTTAATTTTGAAATGGCGGGTATATTGTGCTATTTAGGTCTGCTACTGCTTTTCAAGATTCTATTTTTGAAATTGCGGGTATAATGTGCGATTTGGGAATGCTATTGTTGGAACATGAGAACAGACTTATTTTAGAAGCTTTTGCCGTGTCCCACATCGCATTTGTCTGCGGTCCAGTTTCGAGATAGAACAATCATGTGCCACTAAAGTGTTAAGCACACAGATACGAAACTGGCCATGTGGTTTGTAAAGCTGTCACCAAACCAATGCTACTGGATAAAACTTTTTGACGGCAGTTTTTTTCCTTGTAAATGTTTTTCCTCAGACCTTGAAAGTCTCAACGTCGCTCAACTTTTTTTTAGTTTGTCCCGTTTTTTTTTTTCTTGTACTTAGCTAATGTAACCGCGGAGTGTGTACCCCTTAGATAAGGTTTGGTACAGTTTGTTTTAGACTGATAAGAGCTCTTGTGAAACAAGACAGAATGTGAAATTGCATCAAGCCTAAGACGCTTAGAAGCAAACCAGATTATCTACACAATAATAGAAGCCATATGACAGACCGACCCGCACTGGGCCCGTGTGGTTGATTACGGCCCATTCACTTTGATAGAGAGGAGACCTGAGTCTCAGCAGTGGGAACATTATAACGCTCATAATTATTATGATATCTAGCCCGTATTGTCCCACTGCTGGGCAACCTCCATTCTTTCCAGTGATCAAGATTCCTCTCTGTTCCTTTCCAATTCAAAGTCGTCCCCGCCGCGGCTTCTCCTTCGTGGATGCTTATGCATAATTAAAACCTCAAGTCATCATCATCATCATTCATCAACATCATCATTTCAGCCGAAAGACGTCCACTGATGGACTTAGACCTCCCCCAACCTAACTAACAAAACCTCAAGTACCACGTATCAATTAAGTTTCAGACAGTTGAGGTTACTGATATAAATATTAGTAAGCTAAATAATTCCATTTGACAGGACTGCAGACTGACTGTGATTAGCACCTGGGGGTCTTTAAGTCAAGAGTGAATAGGTTACTTCTAGGTAAGCGTGCTCCATCGTCGATCACATCATTGCTTACCATCAGGTGAGGTAATGGTCAAACGCGAACCTAACAATAATAATAAAAAAAAGAGCAAACATTAAGACATTTCTCTAGACACAAGCAGCTTATCGTCGTATAATCGTGAATCTGTCTCCGATTCCGATTTCATTAAACCGTCACTAAAAACGGGTAGTAATTACCAATTGTCACACTTCTCCACTGAGAACAATACGGGACGCTCAGTGCACATGAATGTAGAAACTAGAAAGTAATCATCATCTATTAATACCATTAGATAGCTGGCGTGCAGTGTGTAACTGTTACTAATCGCTACATGATTTCTAGCTGTGGGAACTTGTTGCGTTTCCGTCAAATTCATTATTTTTTCAATGTCACTGCTGTATATGGGCATTGAATCTAATAAACATGAAATAAATTTTTGAAAAGAATCCCTGTTCCTACCCGTGTGAATATTTCGGATGACATAGAAGCGTTTATTGATGTCGATAAAAGATGATGTTTAGGCATGAAATGCACGTGTCTTCAAGGCTAGAGTGAATAGGCTCTGCGCTTCACCATCAACGGTTGCATCACTGCTTACCATCAGGTGGGACTACAGTCAAGCACTAATTAAACAAAATGTCACAAAAAGAGTTATGATGAGTACCTATATATGTGGATGGATGGATTGTGTGAGGAGTGATATGAAAGAAAAGAGAGTTAGTGATAACAGGACAGAATGAAAGGAAAAAACGTGTTGCGCCGACCACAAATACACGGACCAAGGGCAGGAAGATGCTGAATAGAAGCGTTTATTGATCTCTCAGAAATTGGTCTTCTTACTTCCTGTACGTTGGTATTTTCGTTCGGTGTATTTAGGCAGGACCTGGAATAGGAAAGATTGTGTAGTTACATTTGTAGAGGAACTTTTGTAATCTACAGCATCTTACTTTATTATACTCCTTTTCTTTTCTGTGTATTTTCATTATTCGAAACCGGAACCTCTTTTGCCTTTCCCATTGCATCTGAATTCCTAAGCACCTGTTCAATCAACGTCCATTTTCATTAGTCTGACGTAATACTAAAATGGTAACAAATACCTGTAGGTAAAAGGTATGGTCCACAAAAGAACAATGACTGTGTACAATTTTGACACGACCGCCAACGAAATAGAGAGTTGTTTACGTCTGAACGTTCAACACAAAAAAAAATATTCGGACGATAGGACCAGAAATAAAATCAATGCAGAAGGACCACCGTTTAAAAGGCGCTATAAAAAGCTTTCGAATACCACTTTACCACCTTTATATATGCATGGGTGTCTTGTGTGTGTATGTGTGTTTACATGTTTTGAACTGACCCACAATACAGGAGTAATTCTTAGTATGGGGCAAAATTTCTTTGAATAAGACTAAAATACTAAACAAAATGTATGTATGTGTGTGCAGATCATTTCAGAATACATAATTATGACAATGGCAGAGGAGAGGGCACACGTGTGTGGAAAAGGGGATAAATAACGGACTAGTTAGATTAGCAGATCAGACAAATATCTACCAAAGTTGCTTATAGAATATTTAGTTGTTTAGTGATGTTTGCGGTCTTTTGTTTTCCTTTTTTTTTTAGCTCTTTCGGCAAACTGCACAGAATGGATTTTTTGTGTTCTTTTATTTTGTGGCACAATAATTGCTTTGTCAGTTGTTAGCATGTTGCGCAACTTTTCGAAGGGATATTTTGTTTATGATTTAATGGAATTCTGCACTTCACAGTTTATTACCGACGTTGGGATTTATTCAAATAATGGTTAAACCGTAACTTAAGACGTACGTACTTTTGATTTTCTTTACCTACTTTAAACACGCAATTAAATTTAAATCGTCGTTATTTGAGCGATCATAACAAAACATTAATCAAGTTCTGTAATAGTAAGATAGGTATACAATATTGGGTTTTCCTTATTTATTATATCTAATAAAAAACTTTAGTGGCGCAACAGTCGGCTGACTTATCCGTCTCGCACGAGCTCTTAACATATTCCTCGAACCTGCGATACCTTGAGTAGTTCACAATAAACTGTGAATAACATAGTTAGTCGCGCTCCAATAAACATAACATTCTATTGTTGAATTTATTCACTCAATACCTACAACAGATCTTAAGTTTCCGTGATTCTGACTTAAATATACTGTTTTTGTTTACATCGTAGACTAGCTTTGGCTTCGCCCGCGTGAAAATCGGAAATTAACATGGAGATAAAAGCTTTTTTCCAAGGTCCAATCTATCACTATAACAAAAGCAGAAACAAACATACAGAGTAATTTTTGCATTTATAATTAATAGTATAGAAGTATGGACTAGCTTACCGCCCGGAGGACACGGTGGAGAACACGGTAGAGGTGTACCCCGCTTGGGCAGAGCACCGCCGTGTTCTCGTGGGGTATCGGCGGCAAACAATTAACGATCTCTCGCGTCGGGCCTTGGTACATGCCATGGTCCGTAGCGAGGAGGAGCTCCTTCTGCAAAGCAGTTATGCTAGCAAAGGAGGAGGCCGCACGTGCACGCGCGAGGGAGCGACCCTCACGCCCCAGCCGCCGAGATCTCGATCCTGATTTCCGGCCACCGTAGGCGCGGGCTTGCGGATGTCGAGCAATGGGTAGCTCGCCGTCCGACCATTCGGTAACAACAAAAATATGGACTCCCGTTGCCTGTCCTGCAGTAACCGCGGGCGAGAGAGTATTTGTATAAATCAGTAAAAGAATATTCATAATCTAATCAACTCATTTGCAATCAAACAATCAATTTTACTCATTTAGCTCTTTCTTAAGTTTAATGTTATTTTTTTTTTTTACTTTTTGTTATTGTAAATAAGTCAGCGTGTTGTTTTAATTGAGCTCCAATTAATTTTACAGTACCTACTTTGGAAGAAAATTATTTTCTATTCGCGTGTTTTTTGTGCTTTGATGTTTTCCAGTTGTATAACAGTGTTTATAAGTGCAATGTTCGTGTTACCAGTGTTACGTAATTGTTTAATTATATTAAAGTGTTCAACCGTGAATCAACTAGAGAAAGGACGCTTGAAATGATATATATATCATATATATATATAAAAATGAATATTTCAGAAGGCATAGTTTACTGACAGGATATTCAAAAAAATAACAAAACTGTAATGAAGATTTAAAGTTTTTAAACTCATAACAATTTTTTATATTATGAATTATATTTTAGTGATTACACGAAGTGCTTCATGAGTGATTATAATAGTGTTATTTTTATTAACAACAGAATATAACTTCAATATGCTTAGGTAAACATTATTCAAAAACTTAAGTAACTACATATACCTACTACATAAAAACTCTCAAAGCAATACTTATAATCAAATAACTACCAGTGGCCAATAACCCTACAGTCAGCTCTAGAAGTTACATACATGAAATTAAAAACTTAAGATTAATTTTCCGGAGTTTTACTTACAACAAGCGGTGAATCGGGACACGGGTTTATCGAGACACGGAAATAAGTGAAGTACGTACTTTTCAGTCAGTAAGATCTCCTCCATTATTGCAATCAACAAGCTATTGTTTCCAAAAGTACAAAGTAAAATATTTCGTGACTACTTTCCACGGCTGACCTGTCTCTGTACTTCAGTAACAATTTCCTCACAAAACGCATTAGTGGACGGTCTTCACTCTTCGCCTTCCATCTTCACAAATAGAAAGCGACACGACCATCAATCATCGCGATGCTTGAAACAGTAACTGATGTGCTGACAACTAAACTGTAGGTATCGTTACAACATTACTTAGGTATAATACTTATGGTAGCAAGTAGTGACGGGGCTAAACGAGTAAGATTTTGGCTTTGACGAATAAGAGATCGACGCGTTTGAAAATAGCATGATTGTCTTATTATTTTTTTGTGTTGTAATGCCCTCTGACAAGTTATTCACATTCATCATAATGCTGTGTTCATTTAGTTTAGTAGGAATGGCAGATAAGTGAATAACCCAAAGGGCAATGGAAAGGGATATATGCTCGGAGTTTCCTTACGTGATCGCATCAGGAATGAAGATATCCGCTGGAGAACCAAGGTTACCAACATAGCCCGAAGAATCATTAAACTTAAGTAGCAGTGGGCAGGACAAATTGACATTGTTCGCAGAATAGATGGTCGATGGCGCCGAAAGGTTCTGGAGTAGCAACCGCGTACCGGAAGACTCAGCGTAGGAAGACCTTCCACAAGGTGGTTCGATGACCTGGTGTGGGTCATGAAAATCCAATGGATGCAAGGCCTGTGCACCTTGCATCCATTGGATGCAAGGTGGGACCGTTTCACTTGGGGCAGGCCGATGTCCAACAGAGGACGTCTTTCGGCTGAAATTATTATGATAATGAATGGATGCAAGGTGCACAGGACCGTTTCACTTGGGGCAGGCCGATGTCCAACAGAGGACGTCTTTCGGCTGAAATTATTATGATAATGAATGGATGCAAGGTGCACAGGACCGTTTCACTTGGGGCAGGCCGATGTCCAACAGAGGACGTCTTTCGGCTGAAATTATTATGATAATGAATGGATGCAAGGTGCACAGGACCGTTTCACTTGGGGCAGGCCGAAGTCCAACAGAGGACGTCTTACGGCTGAAATTATTATGATAATGAATGGATGCAAGGTGCACAGGACCGTTTCACTTGGGGCAGGCCGAAGTCCAACAGAGGACGTCTTACGGCTGAAATTATTATGATAATGAATGGATGCAAGGTGCACAGGACCGTTTCACTTGGGGCAGGCCGATGTCCAACAGAGGACGTCTTTCGGCTGAAATTATTATGATAATGAATGGATGCAAGGTGCACAGGACCGTTTCACTTGGGGCAGGCCGAAGTCCAACAGAGGACGTCTTACGGCTGAAATTATTATGATAATGATGACAGTTGTGTTACTAAAAACGCTGATTGGTTCTAGACAGCTTGCTGTGTGTAGGTATGTACAGGGTGATTAATGGATTAACAGCCATTAAGATTTTTGTTATGAGTCATCTGTAAAGTTTCATGCGACGAAAATATTTTCCCCTTCTCATTTCAAATCAATCAAGAGTTGTATGCATAATCCATCAACCATAATGAATTTCACATCAATCACTGCCTAGGTACATGTATCACTAAATATAGCAACGCATTTGCATCGCATACATAAAGTGCAATTGCCTCTAATCACTAACTATCAGAAGGTTGTCTAACGGCTCGTGTACCGCTATAAGGCAATTCCCCGGGATAGTGCAAATGATCGCAGTAACAGTAAGATGGCTATGTGTGGCCGCTGTGGAAACTGACCGCTTGATTCTCAATCACAGACAGGGCTGCGACCAGGTACATTAGGAAACCACATAACATTAAAAGACCCAAATGTTGTGAATAAGACTGTTGGAATAGGTACCATGAGTTGGATAAGAAATCCGCGTACAATGAACATTTTGTTCAGTTTCAGTAGGCTCGTAAATCATAAGATTTACGAGTAGTAGGTCGTGTGTTCAAACCCAGGCAGGCGCCTTACTTTGTGTAGTTTATTTTATCACCACTACTCTCAAAATGTATAGGTAATAAATAATAAGTATTCAGAATTTTTGTCACCACATGCCACCACACAAATACCTAATATTAAGTTAATAAGAGCAACGAAAATCGTCGGTACTTTTTTGTTCACTTTCCATAAAACTGTCATCTAAATCCAGAACGCTGGCATCCCTGACGGCAGAGAAAACTTCGTAACTACATGATTTGCAGTCAGAAACATGGTGTATCTGGTTTTTTTTTTTGTCAACCTTTTTCCTTCTGTAACCCTTCCCTCTCGACCTCTGAGATCTGGATCCAGAGACCTCTGTATTTTTTACTGTTGATATGTTCGCGCTTGATCGTTGTCTCAACTGATGGAAAGCGACGATGTGTTCGACGATGGAGCACGCTTGCCTAGAAGTAACCGACAAGCATAGAAAAAATAATTCAAGATAATTTCAAGCCCTTGTCACCAACTCAAATATCGATTAGCTTTGTGTATTTTAAGTCGATTTTTTAGTAACCATTTGTAGTAAAAAGGTCATGTAAGAAGTATAGTCCAATGGAATTTTAACTTTGTTATATTTGACATTGAGTTTATTATTCCAAAATTTAAAAACTATATCGAATTATTATTAATTCAGGTATAGTCTGAGAATGGCTAGCTGGTATTTCATAATTACGATACAATTAAGAGGCATTCAGTTATCAGGCATTACTGTTCAACCGCAAATTAGTATTTTCTCTTTGTATTCCCTGTTGTCATTTTCCAGATCTAAAAGTTTTCTATGTCGAAAGTGTTGTAGTAAATGACCAGATGCCACAAGATAGATGCGGATATGTTATATGCGGTCGCTCGATGGCGGTTGCAATGTGAAAACTGTTTACTTCATTCAGTGGTGGATTAACCACGTAGCAAATGCTTCGGGTGCCGCACGTACGTTGGCGTGAGCCCCGCTTGGATATAAAAAAAGAACAAGTCAAGATACCTTTGCCATATGAATTCTAGCCACTTCTGGGTTTTCCTACCTATGGACATAAACTAAAGGAATTTTACCCCTCATCATTTAAAAAAAAATAGGGTTTCCTTGGTAAAATTTGCTACAGGCCCCACGCTGGCTTAAATCGGCACTGACTTTATTCCATAGATAATGCTTTATTCACAACCGTGATAGCATCAACGAATGATTATGATTACTGCGTTGGAAAAACTATAAACGTTTAATACCGAAAGACGAAGTGTCCAGAACATTTTTTTTTTCAATTATTCACGTTTTCCTGGTTTTTATCTATTAAAACTATTAACCTGCCAAGTTATCGATATTTTTTCAACGTTCCGGACATGGCATTCAATATGTCGAACACTGCAAAAATATTCGCAGAAATACAATACACCTACACATCACGGCATTTAAAAAAAGCATATTTCATTCCTTTGTTCTCATACTACTGTAATGTTATACAACCAAAACAAGTGTATTTGCACAAGTGAAAAATTTAGTTCAATCGGAAACGCAAACAACCAACTCATACAAAATAAGTACCTACAAAAGACGCCATAGAAGCTTTTGAGCCTCTGACTCACCTCATTATACAATTGGCTGAAGCAAAAGGTGAACTGAATCTAAATTATAGGTTTGCAGCCTATAATTTCAGAGCACAATGCTATCTTTTGCCCAACATCCATACCTAAGAACATAACTACCAGAGGCGTGACTAAAGCTATACTTAACATCACAATTATAACCGGTGAACTATAATACCTATAGTAATGCAGAACAAAATCCAAAAGTTGCAATAATTGACCTTTACTCTTCATCCGTCACTGCTTTCAGATATATCTAAGTAGATACTAATTCACCAATAGAGACTGTTCACGTAGGCCTATTAGGTCAGCCAGTTCAAGTTATGGCGGTATATATAGCAATAGTGCACAATCCAAAAGCTGCAGTAATTGAACTTTATTCTTCATCTGTCACTACTTTTGGATATATCTAAGTAGATACTAATTCACCGAGACTGTTCACGTAGGCCCATTAGGTCAGCCAGTTCAAGTAAAGTCGGTAGATATGGCAATAGTGCAGAAATTGTAATAAGTTCGCTTGCCTTTCGCGTACGTGCGCCACCGTAACCCAATTCCTTCTTACTTACGACACGGACGAAAATTAGACGCTAATTCTGAATTCTGTCGCATTTTCTCAACATTCGATATGTTCTTCACGTGCCTACTTTTGGCGCTATGGGTCCTGGATAACATCGGTTATCATCAATAAACGAGAATGTACTGTTTCAGAAGTCATCATGTTTCACTACCAACTAACATCAAGTTGTTTTTGTATCAAGCTCAATAAACTCTCTTCTAATTATTTTACTAACAATTTTTCCTTTTTTTTATAACATTCATCAATCTGTATCGCCTAATGTAAACTTTCGGTAATGCACTCAGAGATTACATAAACAAACA